>JAKEPQ010001000.1:32082500-34482500 GCA_024500445.1 Entomyzon cyanotis
CAAGCATGAAGCTCTGGTACATAAACCAAGTGAATGGGTCAGCCCAGGTATTTGGTTTTTATTAAAAACCTGTAGTTTGTATTAAAGCAACACATGCTCCCGCCAGCCTGCAGCCTGGGGAAAGCTTGGCTGCTGCTGGCTTGACCCGCTGAGGTCCCAAAGGAGAGGTGGTACTTTGACAGACTGTCCCAAACTTGGGAAAACAGTGGCACTGGAGTGCAAGCAGTGAGAGAAAAGCTCTTTGTGCTGCAGGTGGAAGGCACCTTGTGCAGCTGAGCTGAGCTCCAGCCTGTTTTATCCCTCTGCCATAGAGAGGGCTGCAGGCACAGCCAGCGTTTCACAGCTCCCTTTCAAACACCCCCAGCTACTGGAAAGGTGTCAGAAAAGGAGGAGGGGGGGGAATAGGAGAATGGGAAAAAAGTAGGTTTTCTGGGGAAAGGGGGAGCAGGCATGTGGAGGGCAGGTGCCACCTCCTCCCCACCACAGGGGGCTCAGCCCACGAGTGTACCATTTAGTCATCCCACAGGGACAAATCCTGGGGAAACACATGCCAGGGGACTCGATCCCCAGCAAGAGACACAGCTCACGTGGGACACAGCTCTGGGCACCACCGTGCTGGTAAAGCCTGGGAAGGGGCTCAGGGCCCCTCGGCTTTGCTCGCTCAGGCTGTCCCCAGCCTGGCTGCCACCTCTGTCCCACCCTCCCCAAAGGGAGGAGGGGGCTGGCAGCCGGCAGAGCGCGGTGGGAGAGGCGGCAAGGCAAGGCAGGAGTGCGGGAGGCACAGCCCGGGCTCGGCCGGCTGGTGAGAGGTAGGGAGCCCAAACCCCCGCGGCAAAGCCACTGCCAGCCCCTCAGGCCACCCCGAGGGGTGACAGACCCCCAGCTGCAGAGCTACTGCGCCCTCAGCCTGGGGAAAGGGCTGAAAATGGGTGGGATGAGAAGTCTGGGGTGGGCATGAGGTCAGGCATCCCTCCTCCCTTCCCAGTCGCGTTGCTCTGTCTCTCCCGGTGATGGGAGAGGGGGAAAGTCCTGCGGATGCAGCTCTGCCACTTCACGGCGAGGGTGATGGGGAGAGGCATCACTCACTCTGCTCTGGAACCCAACCACCCGGGCTGGGAAGCTGCGTGTTTGGTGCTCTCCAGCACTGCCTCCTCCTGCAAGCGGGTGGAAAGACTTAGTACGTTGGGAAAATTCGGGGAGCTCCAGGAAAAATGTTGCTAAGCAAGACGGGGAGGGGAATGAGAGCTGCTTTTCACTGGAGCTGTGTTACAGGCAGTGCCTGAAAAGAACCTTTTCTTCGCAGGAGTTTGAGGAAGGTAGGGAGAGCATATGGAAAAACTCCTGCCAAACTGGGCAGCTGGGCCAGGTCAGGGAGCAGTGCCTGGGGCTGGGCAGAATAACCCTCTCTGCTGCTCATGCATGAGGATAACATTTTCTTCTTCCTTTTCACCTTTCTCAGGGGCATTTTACCTGTTGAAATTTCTCTTTTTTATCTCTGATCCTCATCTGCCTCATGCTCAGTGCTGGGTCCTGAGTGCTCATAGGGATGTGTCATGTTTGGAACTGATCAGGCAGGGATGTCCCTTCTAGGGGGCATTTCCAGGATGGGCAAATCTCTCATTAACCCAGCAGGGTGAAGAATATGGGGTCTGGGTGGGACAGTGATGCTGGGAAGGGGAAATGCTATGAAAGCCCAGACCTTCCCTAAGCCCCCAGCTCTGCCATCTCTTTTAAATTTAAGCTGAGCTGGGTGTGAGGACAGGCTGGGTGGGAAGCAAGAGGAGAACAGGGCATGGCTGAAAAAGCCTGGGAAAACATCAGTGTGATCCCTCCTGATGGGTTTCTATGGAACACTGTCAAGGGAATTTTAAAGACAAACTCTGCAGCCATGAGCAAGGGAGCAAAAACAGCCTGAAGGAATTGTCCACGCCTCCTGGCTGGCTCTTAAGGAACAATATAAGGTCACAGAGCTGAAGACATGCAGGCAGTACATGCCAGCATTAAGGTAGCCGTGGAAACCTTGATTCAGGCTGCCTGTGGTGTGGGACACACTGCAGCCCTGCCTGCTGGCTTTTGTGCCTGGGCAGCACAGAGGAGCAGCCTGTCCATGGAGCAGGGGATCCTTGGGATTGCTGCTCTGCTCCCAAGGCTGAGGGGAAGGGACTGAGCCAGGCAAGGAGGGGCTGCATGATAAAAAAATACCTTTGGGGTGAAGAGAGGTGAAAAGCTCACTCTGGAGGAGGTGACAAGAGCCCCAGTCCCTGAGAATGCCTGCAATACACACAGGGATTCACCCTCACAGATACTGACCTATGTGTTTTCACATTTCCCATTTTCTGGACACAGACTTGGCTCTGACCCATGGAAACAGCAACCTCTCCCCAGAGCCTCCCAAGCTCTGAGCAGGCTGATACATTCTTAGTGATCAAAACCATGTCACTGAGGTCTTTCCTTCCCTTTTTTGAATGTTTCATGGTGAATGTTTGGCTGCTGCCTACACACACCTGTGTGACTTTGGGATGGCGGCTGCAAAGCCAGACCCAGAGACCCTGGCAATCCCTGCAGCCCAGCTTTTCCTCTCCTAAGATTCCAAGATTCTCCCAGCTATGTTTTCAGGGACACAGGAGGACAGAAGGTGTCCATCCGCTTTTCCAGGAGGCAAAGCACAGCAATGAGGTTTACACTTGCAAAATATCACCCTGAACTGAAATATCACCGAAGACACTTTGGGAAGCTGGTTTGTATCACCTGTGACATGTCTGAACCTGAAAGCAGGTCAGCAAAATGCCTGACACGAGGACTTTTGGCAAGAGCAGGGTGAGGGTGTGACACCTCACCCCTGCAAAATAATAAAGGCAGTGCCACTACAATAGCACAGCTTGAAGGGGACTTATCAGGGCATAGGCTCAAAAAACTATCCAATTTCTTCGGGGGAATAATAAGAAAAACCCTAAATGACAGCCAATTCAGCAAACCCACATTTCTGGGGAACAGAGAAGAACCAAACCCCAGCAGCCTGGGGGGAGGATTTTGGACTTTCTGTAGCACATGGATATTTATCTCTTCCAGAAAATCTTCATGCAACCTATGTATGCTCCCTAAAGGTGTCCTTACAGGAGCCACGGTACCACATGTAAACAGTGGTACATTTCTTTGCCAGGTCGTTATGCACTGCAGTTCAGGGTGATACTTTGCAAGTATAAACCTCATCTCTGTGCTCTGCCTCCTGGCAAAGCAGATGGAAACCCCCTGTCCTCCTGTGTCACTGAAAACATAGCTGAGAGAATCCTGGACATCAAGGCATGACAAGAAGCCATCAGAGGGGGTCTGTCTGCCCAGCTTCCACGTGGTAATCATCTGTGCCACTTCTCTGTATCCCCTTGCACTGCAGGAAAGATGAGCACAGAGGACTCTGGCAACAGCACCTCTCCCACCTCGCCTCTCCTTGGGCTTCTGGTTTCCACCACGGAGCTGGTCCCACCCAGTGCTGCATCCCCCGAGGTGACAGACTGGCTGCCTGTCATCACTGGGCTCGTCTGCATCTTCTTTGTCCTGGCCACCTTTGTCACCTTTGTCACCCTGTGCAAGCCAGCAGCGCTGGGCCAGTCCCTCTCCAGCCCCCAGGAGTTCCTGCCCCACCACCCCGTGGATGCCAGCGAGCCCCAGCTGAGGCTCTGGAAGCGTCTGGGCTCCCTGAGGTGCTCCATCAGCAGCTTCAGGAGGAGCCAGATGGTGTCTCAGAGCCAGCTTGCCTGTCCCAGCAGCTTCCCCACCAGCCAGGACTGGGACATCGTGGAGTCCACTAAAATGTGACCTTGCTCTGCTATTCTTTACCAAGCTTTTGGCTCAGTTCCCTCCTCAAGCATCCCTTGTTATCCTGGGCAACCTGGCAGAGGCCCTTTGAGCAACTCATTTCCCGGCAGTGGCTCTGTGAGGTGATAGGAGATTTTGCAATGTGAGGCTCCTAAATGCTTCGCAGGTTACTGCTTCCTGCCAGGAAAGGTGGAGGCAACCAAACTACACTCACGCGCAGCTACCACTGCGCAGTCCAAAAAAAATCCTGCTGCCTCATTTCTTCCGGAAAACATTGTGCAAGTTGTGCTCCACCTGAACAAACAGCCTGGAAAAGAGTGGGAGCAATCTGGGTACTTAAAGAGAGGCATCCGTGGGCAAACCTGCTCCATAAAAAAGCAATCCTCAGTGGAGATTTCCCCCCGAGCTGTGCTCTGGAGAAGATGGAGGGAGGCTCATGTGCTGCCTGGTTCCTGTCACCCCCCTTCCCATGCAGTGGGCTGTGGGTTGCTGTGGTCAGTGCATTCCCATTCCTGCCCTCTGGCCCTGATCTGCCTGGCTTTGGGAGAAAGGGATGGGGAAACATTCAGAAATTCTCCTGCTGCTCTGGAAATGTGGGGATGTGGGGTTGCATCTGAAGGGAGAGACCCTCTGTACAAGTGGTTCACACTGAAGGTGTAAATTAAACTAAACCCAGGTCACGGCTTGTTTCCATTTCTCTTTGATGCTCTTCTGTGGAAAACCAACTTCCCCCAAATACCTCCTCTCCTTTGCCACAGACTTTTAAGGGCAACCCCCTCTTTTGGGAAGTGGGCTCTAAGAAAAGGCATTTTGATGCCAGTCAGACTCAAGTTCTCTCCACTCCTTCGATTTACCAAACCAGCTGAGTTTTAGGAGTGCCACACAGGGCCACACCTCCATCCTGGCATTGCAGGCTGATGCCTGACCCCAGAGACATCACGTACACCATGCCACGGCACAACAGGTGACAAGGAACCACAGGATTCCAGGGGGACCAGCCGTCAGCAGACACACGGCTCCCAGCAAACCTTTGTTGCAGGAGGCAAAAGGCTCCTTTCTTCTCTGCCGGTGACTCACCCTGCCCGCCCCAGCCAGGGACAAAGCTGCCCCTTTCCCTGTGCTGGGAGAGGTATTGAAGGCAGGAGGAGCCTTCCCAGGGCCCTCTGCAAAGAGCCTTTGGTGCCTGCTCCAGAAGAGCCCTGGGTTTGAAGGGATGCTGGAAGGGCCTGGAGCCTGTGTGAATGCCTGCATTCATCCGGTGCTCACTGAGCCATTCAGCTCTGCCCACCGCTCCCTCAAAGAGGAACAAAAATGAAAGCAAAGTCCAAATGCTTTTCTCCCTCTCTGAGGGTTTTCCCCCCCTCTCTGAGCATCTCTTTGCAGGCACTCTTCTCTCTCCCCATGGAGATCTCTGTTTGGGAGGAGGGAGAAGGCAGGGATGTAGCCAAAGTGGCCTCGCCAGCACAGGGCTTGGCTCTTCTCCTCTCATCCCCTGCAGAAATGGGGTGAATTTCCTAATTTCCCCTTGTTCTGTGCTTCCTTCTCCCTGGCACTCACAGCCTGGAGTAGCAGAGGAGTGGATGAGCAAGAACACATCTCGCCCTGCCTCAGGGAAAAGACCACTGACGCAGAGAAAAAATCTCTGCCCTGATCTTCCATCAGCTCATGCTCAGGGCACAGTTAGTGGAGGACTCCCAGGGGTCCCAGGGGAAGAGCCACATGCCTGCACTATGCTGCTGGCAGCTGGGATGTCCTCGGGGACACTGACTTCGTAGCTGCTCTGCAGGAAGATGGGTCTGTTGTCGTTGACATCCAGGACAGTGACATACACAGTGGCAGTCCCGGTGCGCCGGTTCCCCGTGGGGCCATTGTCTGTAGGGAGAGAAAGGTGAGGGAGGGAGACAAAGGTGAGGGAGGGAGGAAGGTTCAGTCACCTCCTCCTCGCACAGGTGGCACTCAGCCCACAGCTGCTGAAACAACAGGATCAAGATTTCTAAACTAAAATGCTTCATCTTTTTCCAGCTTTCAAATTCCACACTGAACCATGGGTTTTTAGTTAGTTTTTTTCCCCCTTCCTATTCTGAAAGAAAAAGGAAACCAAACCACCCCCAGGCTCTGCCATGGAGCCCAGAGAGGCTGGAAATGCAACTGATCATCAGAGAGGATCTGCAATTCCATACACTAAGTGAAGGGACTGCTGGAGGCCAGGGATTTGGGAGATGAAGACAGCCTGATGAGTTTTCTGTAGCTGCAGCTCAGCTCACTAAGAGCACAAGGATGGGTTGACGTTCAGTAGACAAGGACATGGCAGCACAGCTCCTGCATTTGCCAGGAAGGATGAGGCACTGGGAAGCATGGATTGGGTTTGGATTTTTCAACATGCTTGTTGCAGGGAGTGAGAAGCCACCCAGCTGTAGCCTGTGGGGTCTGGGCAAGCACAGGCAGCGTGATCCCCATTGGAGGGGCAGAACAGACCCTATAGCCCTTGGGATCCAGTCCTGCATCCTTGCTGCTGCCCTTGTGGCACCTGCAGTGCTGTGCCCCCAGCATTTCTGTCCAGGCCACTTATTTCTCCTTTCAAAAGGGACATCCAAGTCATCTGTGAACAGGCACATCATTATAAAGCTCTGGGGATGACAGCCAAGCTGAGGTTGGCACACGGGCCCTCTGCCTGTGCCAGGTGGCTCAGGGTTAATCAGCAGCCACAGAGCCAAGGGCTGGCATGGCATGAGGGGAACAATTCTGCGGCGTTGGCATTTTTGAGTGGAGGGCTGCCCTGGACAGTGTGGAGCGTCTCAGGAACAGGGGGCCTTGCCTTCCCTGGGTGAAGGGGAAAGCTGGGCAAACCTGAGAGGTGAATATGCCATCTGCAAAAGCCATGATGGAATCAGGACATACTAATCCACACGGGCTGTGGAGTGTCAACACCAAGCACAGGCTGTGCTTTGTAGAGTGCCTCGGAGGTTGCTGCCCCTCTGACACACCTACAAGGGAGCTCAACACATGCATGGCCACCACATGTGGCTGTGTGGCAATGGTCCCATGGGATCCCTGGGAAATCCTTACCAATGGCCTCCAGGATCAGTGTGTAGGATGCCACGGTCTCCCTGTCCAGACTCACGACTGTTCTGACCACACCATCCCTGAAGCCGACGCTGAATTTGCCATCCTGGTTCCCACCTGCAGCAAAGGACAAGGAGAATAGAAAACTGGAATGGTTTGGGTTGGGAGGGACCTTAAAGCTCATCTTGCTCCAACAGCTGGCCATGGGCAGGGACACCTTCCACTAGACCAGGTTGCTCCAAGCCCTGTCTAACCTGACCTTTATCACCTGCAGGGATGAAGCATCCACAACTTCCCCGGGCAGTCTGTTCCAATGCCTGGCCGCCCTGTCAGTGAAGAAATTTTTCCCAGTATCTAATCTGAACCTTCTCTGGTGCAACTTGAGGCCATTTCCTTGGACTCTGCAGCCTGGGCATGGCGTCAGCCCAGCTGTGCAAGGGTGGGGCAGAGCTGCAGCAAAAGTGAGCAGAGAACCTTCCCTCTACCTCAGAGCACAGGAAAAATCCAATGGCCATAGGAAAAGCTGAATCATGTAAGAGCCAGATCATGTCCTGAATGCTCTGGAATCAAACTGGAATAACTTTGCACATGAGCTGTGGTACCTGTGGGACAACACACCTTGTTTCACTTGCAGAGAGGTCGGAGGAGCCGTGACATGAAATGCCAGGCTGCTATTGTGGGAAAAATGACTCTGCGGTGACACTTCTGTTTTTACCCTCTTCCTGAGGGCTCAATCTGCAGTTTGCAAGTCAAACCATGGCCAGGGGATTCCCCAGCTTCCTGCTGCAGGTGCTGCGACGGCAGAGCAAGCGAGGCACTGCCCAGGTGGCATCGCTGCCCAGCCAACCTCACCTACACGTGCAGCTACAAAAATGCCCCAGGATTCCATTTATGGCTTCCAACCACAAACACTCGTGAATGCCACCTTGCTCCCTAGCTGTGTTCTGCCCATCCTCATGCTTTTCTAGGGATGCTGAGGGTCAGCAGAGCGGTCAGCACAGCGGGGAGCCAAGCGGGGCTGTTCAGCAGAGGGCGATGCGGGACAAGGTTTGGAAGGGCTGGAAAGGCAGCGCTGAAACGCAGAACACCCCGGCCAAGGTGTGGGGCAGCCCGTGCCTTCCTGCAACCAAAGTTCCTGGGCAGCATGGGGCTCACACCTGTGATGAAGTAGCTGAGCTCAGCGTTCAGCCCGATGTCGGCATCCGTGCAGTTGAGCCGGACCACTTTGAAATCCCGGGCCACGTCCTCGGGCAGGGACACGTTGTAGACCGCCGGGAAGAAGGTGGGGTTCTCGTCGTTCACGTCCAGAACTGAAAAGGGGGAGCAGAGCTGAGTGTCCTGCCAGGGCTGCCCTTCCTGCAGAAGCCAGGCTGATGTCTGCTGGTCTCTCAAACCTCCTCCTGCTGCTCTGAGCATCCCAGGGAATGCTCTGCTGGATTCTCCCTGCCATTTATGCAGTGGGGGTGCCTGCAGAGTGGCTGTAGGCTTTATCTGGTTGCCTCTGATACCCAGAGATCACCCTCCTCACAGCCAAAAAAACATTACATCACTGCAATTCAAATTGATATTTTCACCAAGCCTGTTTCTATCCCCATCCAAAGGAAAATCTGGAGCTTAAATATAAGCTCAGTATTTCCTGGGGCATGGCAGAGAGCTCTGGAGGTACAGGATCAGGAACCTCTTTTCCAAACCCAGGCCTGAGGACAAACCAGGGTCAGTTTATTTCCAGATGATGCTTATCCTTTCTCAGCACTAGAGTTGCACAAAGCCAGTAAATAGCAAGCTTTAGTAAATAGCCAGTAAATAGGCCCCACAATAAGGCTCCACCTCTGAACTGGGATTGTGTGGGCTGTCCAGGCACGCAGCTGATGGGAATCACATGCTGAAGCAAAAGAAAAAGCAACACTGGAGATGGGGGAATGGAGAAAAAACAACAGAGGATTTGGGGGCCCTGCCAGAAACACCATGTTTTCCCCATCTCTGCAGTGTGCTGATAGCAGACACGGAGCCTGTGGGGATGGGAGCTGTCCCTATGTCCTGCTGTACACAAAGCCAGAGATGATCCTGTTTTCAGGTCTCAGTGTGTCTCCTACAGAAACTGCATTTCCACAAGCAAGGTGTCCTTGTCACTGCGGACCGCAGGGGTCTGGGTGCACCCACCTTTGACAGTGAGGGTGCTGGTGGAGCTCTTGGCGGGCGCGCCGGCGTCGCTGGCCACCACCCGCAGGAAGTACTCGGGGATCCTCTCCCGGTCCAGCACGGCCGTGGAGGTGACCAGCCCGCTGGTGCTGTTGATGAGGAAATCCATGCGGGGCATGCCCACCTGCATGCGGTACGACACCTGCCCGTTGGGGCCCTCGTCCAGGTCGATGGCCACCACCTGGTGGGGAGAGCAGCCTGAGCATCTCCTGGCCATGGAAGTCATGGCACATAAACCCCGAGTGTCTTTGCCCCCAGGGGTGCTGGGATGAAATGGCCTCAGAGGATCCTCCCTGCCAGGACTGAGACCATGGAGGAAAGATGCACAACCCCTTCTGCATCCTCCCAGTTCCATTGCCAGAGGATGGCGAAGAGGAGGAGATGGAGAGGATAGAGGAGATGGAGAAGATGGAGAGAGGGAGAGGAAGCACTGCTAGCCTGCTTGGCAGAAGCAATGGCAGCAACAGCAGCAGGTCCCAGCGTGAGGAGGAGCAGCAGCAGTGGGACACACTCACCTGGAAGACAGAGGAGCCTGCGGGAAGGCCCTCAGGAATCTCAGCAACAAAGGGCAGGTTTTGGAAAGTGGGGTCATTGTCATTCAGGTCCAGCAGGTTGACAAAAACTGTGGCACTGCTGGTAGCTCTCAGGGGTGGCCTCCCACCTGTGGAGGCCAGGAATGAGGTCTCAAGGTTAACGCTGGAGCTGTTTCCACCCCTTCCTCATAAAAAGGGGCCTTTGCCCCCCATGCAGATAGTAGTGCAGGATGGGGTCATGGCCCTGATTTGCCATGGATGACCTGCCATGGATGAACAATTAGATAAAATCCTAGAATGGTTTGGGTTGAAAGGGACTTCACAGATAATCTAATTCCAAACCTCTGCCATGGACAGGGACACCTTCCACTAGACCAGGTTGCTCCAAGCCCTGCCCAGCCTGGCCTGGGACATTTCCAGGGTTGGAGCAGACACAGCTTATCTGGTCAATCTGTTGCACCATCTTCTGTGTAAAGAATTCCCTCCCAACATCCCAATCTCAATCTCTCCTCTTTTAGTTTAAAACTATTCCTCTTTGTCCTACCCACTATCTGAAAATAAAAAATTACCTTCGTATATCTACCTTTTTTCTTAAGAAAAGTTTCCCTAATGTACTATTTCCAGAGAAAAACCCATCAGCTCTGTTTCCCTCACCTGCTCAATTGATTTTCCAGGATGCCAATGGAGCAAGGCTGAGGGGAGGGAGAGTTCCTGCCTCCCAGGCTTATTGACAGGGCTGCTACGTGAATGACTGCACTCACGTTTTGAGAGCTTTCTGGTTTGTTTTAGCAGCAGGTTTAAAGCTACCCTCATTTTTTAACCTCAGAAACACTTACACTCAAAACAGGAGAAGAGAAAATAGAAGAGACTCTGTCATAAATGCAAAATGAGGCTGGGGAAGGTTCAATTCAACAGTGGAAGCAATCAGTGTGGATGGAAGCTTACAGTCAGTGACAGACACCACGATCCTGCGCATGAGCTGCGCCTCCTGGGCGTTGGGATTCTCCCTGTCCAGCAGCACGCCCGTGGTGCGGATCTTGCCTGTGGTGCTGTTGATGCTGTAGAACTTGTTGGGAGGCCGGATGCTGTATACCACCGTGCCGTTCTCCCCCAGGTCTGGGTCAACAGCCACCACCTGCCGGGGGGGGAACACCACAAAATTACAGCAGAGTGCTGGGAATTAACTCCTGCAGGGAGCCCCCGCAGAGTTTCGCTGGTGTCAAGCTCGGCCTCCCTGCACCAGCAGCAGCAAGTTCTTCTTCCTCCATCCAGCCCTGTATTTTCATTATATTTGCTGAGATTTTGCATCCTTGAGACCTCTGCCGTGGTGTTAAATCTCCCCAAAATTGGGCTGTGAGCACAGGAGGTAATGGCATGAAGAGACACAAACACTCAGCAATCGGACTGGTTTTAACTCCTTTTGAATAAAACCAGCTAAAAAATCAGGCCCCTCTGGAAAAATAAAACAAATGGGACAAAGAGGAACGCTGAGGAACTTGTGCTGCCACATCAGGAATGCTGGAAATAATTCCTTGGTGAAGTTCTCCTCCACGCCAGAAATTTTGTGCTTTATTGTTCTCCCTGTGACATTTTTAATTACAGGGGACATTTACATTAAAAAACACCCCGATTTCATTGCGCTCATAACTTCCCCAGCTCCTGCTGCTTGTCCCGCAGCTGAATTTACATCGGATCAGTGACAAAATAATTATTTTCTCAGCAACTAATTGGGATGTCAGAGGCAAGATGACTTCAAGCTGGCACTGAGCAGCAGGGCTGAAGGAGAGAAAACTACTGTGCTCTGGCTTGGGCAACACTGCCAGACCCTTCTCCCCCTGCAGAAAACGCCTTTTTTTTTTTTTTTTTTTTTTTTTGCATCCTTCCTCCTTATATGATTTTGTGGATTCTCTTCACTTTTTCCTCATTTATTTTCCATTTTGTTCCCATCATTTTTCTCTCGGCGTGATGGAATAGAAGCCTCCCCCTCTCCTTCTCTTTTATTTCGCCAGAGGGACTTGAAAGGCTGTAAATCAAAGTCTTTCAGACAGGTCCTTGAAGGAGGTCACAGGCGAGGCTAAGAAAAGGAGGATTTGGCCAAAATCCACACAATTTGGAGAGGGGAAAAAAATATCCCAGCAGGGAGAAAAAACACAGGGGATGGTCAGCAGTGGGGAGGCTCAGGAGCAAGCTTTTAAATGGAATTCTGCAAGATGGTGCTGGACTGAAGGTGACACAGGTGACACCCATTACCAGGTGACACCCTGCTCCATCCAATCTTTTAGTACAAGCACCACCTTGCCTCACACATACCGTGGTGACGTCCGAGTTGGGGGGGGTCATTTCCACCAGGTTAATGAAGTATGGCTCGTCCTTCCAGGTGGGATAGTTGTCATTGATGTCCAGCAGCGTGATATTCACCTGGAAGAGAGCAAGGAAGCAAAGCTGCTTCAGGAGGTACAGCTTCCTGGGGCATGGAATGTCCCCTGGATGCACTCAAAACATGTTTCAGGCAGTGGTGGAGTCACCATCCCTCGGGGGATTTAGAAGAGGTGTAGTTGTGGCCCCATGGGACATGGGTTAGTGCTGGGCTTGGCAGGGCTGAGGGAACAACTGGACCTGATCATCTGAGACACCTTTTCCAACCTAAATTATTCTATGTTTTTGTGGTTCTGTGTTCAGCCTCCAGAGGGAAAACCTGCAAAAAATCAGCATCCTGCAACTTCACAGCCAAGGCTCCTTGGCATATCTGAACTTGGTTTTGCTCCTTTGTATTTATTATTTATAAACAAGCACAGGGCACAAGGTGTGTCCTCAAGCAGCTCCTTCACTGGAAGGGGGATAAAAATCAGTGGGGGAAAGGAGGCAGTGGGAAAGTGGCAGAAAAGGAAGGAAAAATCTAAGTGACTGGTAAAAAGCAACAAAAAAAAAAGAGAAATCAGGGGAGGGTATGGTGACAGGGGGTGGGAGGTGCAAAGACAAGAGCAGGGGCGAGGATGGTGCCCTGAAGTGTTACCTGCCTTCATTTCCCGTGTGACAAATGGCATCTCAGTGACAGCAGTGAGCCTGTGGGATGCATCCTGATGCCTGGGAGTCTCTCACCTCCCCACAGCACCCATTTCACCCCAGCCTGTGGGGTTACACAGGTGTCTGAGGGCAAGGGCTGCAGCTCCAGGGGAGCCCCCAGCACCCACCATCCCCAAGCAGGGAGTCCCATCGGAGCTTTTCCTGGGATCTTCTCTGCTCTCAAGCCACTGTGTCCTGCTGTCACACCAGGCTGAGCTGCTGGTGCCACCCTGTGGTAGAAGGGGCCAGTCTGGACGCCACAGTCTCCAGGGACAAGCCAAGGCACCACGGTGGTCCGTGGGGAAGGTTGCTGACCCACCCCTACTCCGAGCAGCTCAGGTGCTTTACGTCACCTGGGGACCTTGCAAAGCCCCTCACTTGAACCTTTATTCCCCATCAAAAATTATTATTTTGAGTTCCAGGTGTATATCCCAGCAGACAGACTTACTCAGCTGCCCTCATCTCACTGAGTTTTTATATTCTTTAACTTCTCAGGAATCAGGAGGCATTTTCTTCCCCCTTGTTTTTCCTTTTAGCAAGGCTATTAGGAGAAGATAATCCCATCTGGACCCTCAAAGGGGATCTCAGCATTCCACAGGCCATGCTGCAGCCCCGCCAAGGCCACCACATTTCTCCATAGGGAGCTCTTAGGCTGCTACCACAGACCTCCTGATGGCCCTTGGCAGGAAGGACAATTATTTTAGGGATACTCCTCAGCACAACCACAGATTTTTCTGCATTGTCCCATGTTGCATGGGACATCTCTCCTGCAACCCAACTAGGAATCCCAGGAGCAGGAGCATCCAAATGATATGAAATGTCCAAAGAAATGTGGTGCCATGAGCAGTGAGAGAGAGAACCATGGAATGGTTAAGGCTGGAAAAGACCTTTAAGATCATCAAGTCAGTCAGGGATGGATCCTTGGCTTTTGAACTCCCAGTGTTTCCAAAGAGTTTCAGAAACACTTTGCCAACAGTGGGGCTCCCTAAGGCCTGCAAAGGGCAGGGAAAAGCATGAAGTTTCAACCTGCAGGTTCACCAGAACCTCCTGAGGAGCACAGGCATTCCACACTGGCTGGTAACCCCTGACCCAGGCAGCATGTGAACAGGCTAAGGAATTACTAAGAGTATCTGCAGCCTCTCCAAATAGGTCTCTTCTCAGGAGGAACGAATAAAGGGAGAGGAACAAAGGAAGCCAAACAAAGGGAGCTGTGCTGCAGGAGAAATAGGACTCATTACCACATCCACAGGCTCTGGAAAGTCAAGTGGCTCCTGTGTGAATGGTCTTCCAGGAAAGCAAGCTAATTTCAAGGTCTATGCACCTGGACAGTTGTTCTGTGAGGAGCAATAGGGGCAGCACAGAGGGCAGGGAGCATTGCGTGCTCTTCACACAGCGAAAAGGAAACACTGCAGCTCTCCACAATCCTGGCCCCAGGTGGGCACCAGTGGCTTGAGGAGATGGGAATCACTCCTTCCCCCACTCACCATAGCAATGCCTGTCTTCTGATGGTGCCCCACGCCTCCATCCACTGCCCGGACGATGAGGATGTACTCGGATTTGGCCTCCCGGTCCAGCAAAGATGTTGTTGTGATTTCTCCTGCAGCCATGGGAGATGACAAGGTTAAAAAAGAAACACTTAAAAGCAGGGTGAGGATGGTCCACAAATGGGCCCTTTTTCCTGATCCAAATAGATGGGCCTTGGCAGCTCCTTAACTAACAGGAACCTTCATGGCTAAGCCTTTCCTGAGGCTCAGGAGCTGAGTTTCCATGGATGCCTCTGCTGAAGCTCTCAGAGTGACTGAGCAAATGGTGGTGTGTGAAATCTGGTGAATCCCTTGAATTGTGGGTCTCCTAAGCAGTCTGATTGGAGGAGAGGAGTGAAGGGCAAGGATGAAAGTGGGAACTGAGAGGGAAAGGGGAGAGAATGTCCAGAGGCTCACCTGAGCGAGCGTTGATCCGAAAATGTGAGGAGCCTTCCAGGGAGTAGATGATCGACTCCTGCCCATACTCCCTGGACCGGTCCATGTCTGTGGCGTTGAGAAACAGCACTGTGGCTCCTAGGGGGAAGCAGAGACAAGGACTGGGATGAGCCAAAACTGCCCTGTCCCCCCACACTGCTCCTGCAGGTCCCCTCTCCTGCACATGCACAGCACAGTGAAACCCCAGGCCCCACAGCTGTGAGACTTTATCAGGCTTTACCTCCCCAAAATGGATCACCCACCCTATTCTGGCTGTAAAATACCCAGGGCCCTCCTGGGAGCCCAGAGAAGGAGCAGGGGTGTGCCCTGTACCTGCCATAATGTCCTCCATGACAGTTATCACGTAGGAGGGCTTGCTGAACACGGGTGGGTTGTCGTTTTCATCCTGAAGCAAAGAGAAGGTCGAGAGGCTGGTTGGGAAAAAGGCAAAATGGTCAAGCAGCTGCGAAAGTCTGGTGCAGGGATGCTCCTGGGCGACTGCATCTCGAGGTGTGATCAGTGCATGATGCCAGAGAGGGGAAGGTGGCCTGGGGGGAGGCACTGGGGGGCTGAGCACAGGGTCTCACTGTGGAGGCAGCTGAGGCTGAGGTGAGAGATTGTCAGTGACTTTGCTGAGCCCTTCAAAGGGGATGGTGGTGATTCCCCCATCACCTCATCACCCAGCACGGGGCTGAGGAACCACTGCCACTGACAGAAGAGCATCCTCCGAGCTGCTCCTGGCTCCACCACAAGCCTGGGAAGCCTCAGGTACCACATGAAGCACCACAGCATCATGCACAAACCTAGTCCTCCCTCCCTGAGCAGTACAGGGGTGGCTCAGTTCATCCTGGCCGTGAGGCCACGAGGCACACTGGACCGCCCAGGGGAGCTGCTGAGCTTTGGCTGCCTTCCTTCCAGAGAAGGAATGCTATGGAATGCTATGGATGTTTGCAGAGAGGGCAGCCACACCATTTTTGTGGGGGAAAGTGGTTTGCATCCTGATGTGCTCCCTCCAAGCCTGTCTCTGCCAGTGACTATGGCCATCCTGGAGACACCAGGCAGGAGCAATTGCTTGAAACATCCCTCAAAACAGATTTTGGACTGGTTTAAAGCTCCCCCCAGGGGGCTTTAAATGCTGTTTAAACATTGTTAAGAATCTGCCTTAAATGAACCAAACCCAACTGCCTATGGAGGGAAGGACGGAGCTGCCAGGACATTAAAACACCGTTATGGACCTCGCCATTTCCCTAGGGCTGCTCTGGTTTTCCACCCAGAGACCACTGATGGACCTGCAGCCTCAGCTGCTCCTGCTGCCACCAAACTTGAGATTTGAAGCAATTTCACGTGCCAACGATGCCCATCGTGCTGCAATTAAATTGCCAACCCCTGCTTTCATTTCTGGAAGCAGGTGGTCTTTAATCAGCCTTTGCATCACTCAGCTTTCCTGGCACCTCCTCTGAGGGTAATGAGGAAATTGCTGCCCGTCCCAGTGATATCCCCACCAAACCTCCTCCTCGCAGGGATGAGTGGGGGTCATCCAGGGCAAAGCCAGGGGGCCTGGGCAGGTTAAAGGCAATGGAGAGGCTGAGTGTGCATCCACATGCAGCTGGATGGGGCTGAGCTGTGCTGCGCTCCAGCTGGGTGGACATGAGCCAGAGCAGATGCTGCGTCGTGTCATTAATGTTCCTGAGATCATCAGGCCATGCTCAACAAGGCCACAGCCTGGCAAGCCTGGTCCCGAAGAGGCAGGGCTGGCTCCTGGCTGGATCTCCATCTGGCCAGAGCTGGCCTGCACCTGCCTTCCATTCGAGAAGAACATTTCCCACTTCAGCAACAGGAGCTCCAAAGCTCCCCAAGGCACCTGCAGTGATGCCAGACAAAACCTGGCTCTCTTCCACTCCCACAGAAGAGGTTATCCACCTAACCAGCTAAAACCAGCTTCCTGTGTTCTCCTGACCCTCAGCCTTCCTCCCTACACCCTCACCCTCAGACAGCCATTGTATCACAGGATCACAGAATGGACTTGGTTGGAAGGGACCTTGAAGCTCACCTCCATCAGGGACACCTCCCACTGTCCCAGGTTGCTCCAATCCCTGTCCAGCCTGGCCTCAAACACTTCCAGAGATCTGGAAGCAGCCACAGCTTCTCTGGTTAACCTGTGCCAGGGCCTCACCACACTCACAGGGAGGAATTTTTTCCGAATATCCAACCTAAAGCAACCCTCTCCTCCAACACGAAGCTGATCCCACCCTTGTCCTATCACTCCTTGCTGTCTCCAAGGATGCTGAGAGTGGCAGATGCTCACCCTAAGCACACAGCCCCTCTCCTCCAGGCACAGGCATGCCGTGAGTCGCCGGCTCATCGCTCTGAGCAGGGCGTCAGTGGCAGGGAGTGAGGCAGAAACTTATTAGCAGTGCTATTTCCCGGGATCCTGGCGCGGCGCGCACTATTAGTTCTGACTCGGCGACTCCCTCTACAAAAGCGTATTGTCCCCTAATGGGAAATCTACAAGGCGAGTTTGACTTCTTTATTAAAAACCAACAACCAAAGGATGAAAAAAAATTACCTCCCTCCACACTCGCTCTGGTTCTGCCTTCTCACAGCTCTTGTTCCTCAAGTGCTGTCACAAAACACTTCCCCCTCATTTTCTTCCTAGATTTTGGCTTTTATTTCTTTCCTTTTTCCAGCTGAGAGAAACTCCCTTTGGTTGAGAGTGGGAAAAGTGACAGCTACTTAAACCCTGCCAGTGTACAGACCCAACCCAGGGAGACGACCCACTGAAGTGTGGTCTTGAAAAAGAGGTGTTGATGCTGTCGAAAGCGCAGTGTGGGAAGGATTTATTTAACCACCAGCTCCCTGGGCACTGCCCTGTTCTCCCTCTCTCAAGCACGGTGAGAGATCTGAAGGAGACACATGCTCATGGGACTTCATTCCCATCTTACAGCATCGTTGGCTTTATCTCCTTCACCTTCCCAGACTGACACTGCCACCAGCCCGGCTTAGATCCCACAGCTGCGAGACTGACGTGTTATCAACCAAACTGTCTCCATCACTGACACCTCCCTCCAGACATCCTCAAACAACAATGTGCCTCAAAGTGACATGCTGATCTGATCTTCCCGAGGAACGCTGGGATGCTTTGCGTCTCCCAGCAGAAACCCCTCCTCTCGAGGGATTTCCACCCTGGTTCTGGCTCTGCTCCTTACCCCGTGGTTAGCTGTAGCATGAGACATGTATGACACATATATGAGACCTGTAATCGCAATCCACACTACACATCTATGGAGTGGGACAGCCTTGTTGGGCTATTGATGAACTAATAGCACTGCTGTGGACAAGTTGCAGGGAAACCACAAGAGGAATGTCGGTGCTGTACTTACAAACACCTCAATGGTGACAGGGACAGTGCTGTTGAGCGGCGGGTTGCCAGCGTCCTCGGCCATCACCGTCAGATAGATGACCCCGTTGGCCAGCTGCTCGTAGTCCAGTGGGTGGCTCACGCTGATCACTGGAAGGATGCACAGTGGGAGGGTCAAGGGAGCACTTGTGCACCGAGCTGGACGTGGGCACGCTCAGGAAGTGGCCCTGTGGTGCCAGAACAGCGCTTACCTCCGTAGCCTTCCGACACCGTGATGTCGAAGTACTCGCGGAAGGCAGACGCCTGCACAATGCTGTAGGTGATCTGGTTGTTTGGATGGGAGTCCTCGTCAGATGCCTAGGGTGCGAGCAGAGGGAACACATGGGCATGGGAGCTGTGCCAGGAGAGAGCTGAGGGGATGGGAAGTGCAGGCTGGGCCCAAGGAGACTGGAAAAGTGATGGAGGGAGGTGTGCCTGTCAGGGGCCCTGAGGGGGTCTGGGTACCAGCCTCCTCTCCCCTGCTTCTGTCACGCAAGAAGGAAACTGGTTGTTAGGACCTGCTTTGGAAGATGTGTGTTAAACCCATCACAAGCAGTGATCATTTTAAACTGACAGAGGCTTAGATTAGATATTAGGAAGAAATTCTCTGCCGCGAGGGTGGTGAGGCCCTGGCACAGGTTGCCCAGGGAAGGTGTGGCTCCCCCATCCCTGGAAGGGCTCAAGGCCAGGTTGGACAGGGCTTGGAGCAACCTGGTTTTATGGAGGATGTTCCTGACCATGGCAGGGGTTTGGCTGAGTTCTAAGGTCCCTTGCAACCCAAACCATTCTGTGATTCTAACCCACTCCTGTCTCCCTGCTGCATATCCCAAACGGAGGAGCCACTCCAGTCCCTCACCCGGAGCCGAACCACCTGGGTGACGGAGGGCTCGTTCTCCCGCAGGGCCCCCAGGTAGGCCTCCTTCTGGAACGTGGGGACATTGTCATTGACATCGAGGACGTTGATCCTGACACGCCCTGTTGTCTCCTCCCCGCCACCATCCCGGGCGATGACGGTCAGTGTGTAGCGCTGCGTGGTCTCAAAGTCCAGCCGAGCCGTCAGGAGGATCACACCTGTGTCCTTGTCCAGGGAGAAACTGAGGGGACAGCAAGGGAAAGGGAAAAAGCCCTGGTGACCACACACTGGAGATGGAGAGGCAGCAGCCAGACAGTGTGAAGTTCATGACTTTTTTCTGAGAGGTATTAGGTCCCAGAACACCTTTGAGAGCTCCAGACAGCTGAGCAGTGCGAAACCCTCAGTGCTGCTCCACAATCAGAGAAAATGGGTGCACAGGCCCCCATATCTGTTCTGCTGGGCAGCCCATGTATATTCCCCAACTTTCCACCACTGGTGTTGCTCCAGGGCCAACAACTCACTGTGAAAACATTCACTGGTCTCAAGCAATGCTGGTGCCTGCAGGTCCCACCTTAGCAAAGCAATTAAATGTGCTGAGCATCAGGCAGGTGCTGAACTCACCCCTCTGGGAGACAGCACAGACAGGAGTTCATAGGGCATCTCACAGGTAGGACACAGCCAATGCCCTTGATCACCCTGAGACTTCCTACTGAGGTTAGAAGAGGATTTTGGAGGATCAAAGTCATGTCAGTCAGTCACACTTACCGGTCAGGGTCATCGCTGAAAAAATAACTGACTTTCCCATACGTGCCCACGTCATTGTCAGTTGCCTGGAAAAAAGAAAAGTTAATTACTAAATGAAAGTATTTATGGAAATGTTGCCTTGCACACCTTGTGTGCTGCCATTTATCCCCCAAGAGCTGCAAGGCTGGGGCTGTTTGCACTCCCCTGCTCATCCCTGACTCTCAGCCTGCTCTAGCTAGCAGCTCTCCATCAACTTTCCTCAGCATCACTCCCAAAACTTTTCGTAGTGGGAAATGCTATGTGTACTTACTTTCTCTGACACATTAGGCTAACCTGGGGAGAACACCTCAAATAAAATTCTCCATGGATAGTTCTTGAGGGCCACCCATCCTGTCCCCATGAAGGCAGAAAGCTGGCAATCTGCATCCACAGCTCATATCCTTCCCTGTGCATTCTAGAGTAGAGGAATAAAAACCTACCACACTTCAGAATGGTCCCCCACGGCTAAAATACAGATCTGGAAAAGCAAGGAAAATTATTTCAATCTTGCTTTCCACAAGGACAAACCTTCTGGGGGTGCAATCTGCTGCATTCCCATGGATAGAGCAGCCTGGGATGCTGTGGGATGCACCTACTCCACCGGCAGCTGCCAGAGCTGGAGCAGGCTGGTCACGGCTAAATGACCAGCACCTTCTGGGAAAGTGTGCACAACTCACTGTGTCAGCTCTGGATGAGCAAGGCAAGATTTATTTGTGTTTTAAAGTCTTAGCTCTAATGAACATATAAAATATGCATGAGTGGTGGCAGGAAAAAGGAGCAGAAAATTTTATTTTTAGGTAAGGGAAGTGGAATTCTGTCCCCAAAATATCCTTTTTCTCCCCCAGTATATTTTTTAAATTGAGTCCTGTCTGGATTACTTAGAGACCAACAGGTCTGTGAAGAAGCAGGGTCAAAGACACATTTTACGTCCAGATACTGGCAAAAGGCTGTATTTTAGGAGTGGCATGGAATACAGCCTGTTCCTAAAACCTTCCAGATTTATTGATGGCCTTGATTACCCTTGACAGCAGAGTAGAAGCTCGAGAACAACTTTACCCCCTTGTGCTGCTCACCTGCCACACCATGGGGTGACAGAGAACAAAAGACATGAAAACCAGACAGGATTATTTAAGTTTTTCTCCCCAAACATTTTCCAAGCCAGAGCAGCGAATGCCTGCTGCTTTATGCCAAAGGGTGTTCTGGTGGATCCAGCCTTCCAGACCTACTGATTTTGCTGGTTTTCCTCTTTGCTGCTAAGATGCAATTTCCTTTCTGTGGGCATTGGAATTGCGTTCCGTAAAATGGAACAAACCTGCGGAAATCTGCCTAGAGAGATGCCCAGAGAGTGAGCAGCACCCACTCCTGGAGGACAAGTCCCTCTGGGGTACATCTGCTCCCTCAGAGGACATCCATGGAGGTGCTCCATCCCAAGCAGAGCCTGGGAACTTTTCCATATGGAAACACCTGGAGACAAGGTGGGTCAACCCACCATCTGTCCACCCCAGCATCCCTCAGCCAGCTCATACTGTGGTTAATCCCGAATCCTAACACCAGCCCCTTTTTTGGGTTCTCTCTCCCCAAAATCCTTGAGCACTTTGAGCACCCTCAGCACTGCCGGCCCTCAACCTCCCAGCCAGGATTTTTCCTATCTATTACTTCTGTGCCCACAACTGCTGTGAATCCCTTGGTCCCATTAATTCCTAAGTGGCTGGTGCAAGAGCAGAGCCCAGAAAAGCATTTTCCATGCACCTGGATGGGCTGGTGATGAGATAATGATTTACAGGGGGTCTGACAGTACCAGAATGCACAGGCAAAACGAATTCCCTTCATTTGGCCCCATACAATTGCACTCCTAAGTGCTTATTGCGGTGACAGACAACACTGGGAAAGTGTAATTTTCTTCTGATGGGGAAAAAAAAAAAAGATGGGAAGGAGGAAGGTTAAAAGAAGGTTAGTGAGGAGGGAATGGGAGCCCTGGGGAGAGGGGAGCCAGGAGGGTGGCTGGACCACAAGCTGTGATGACATCAAAAGTGCCAGCGAGGCAAAAGCCCCTCTCCCGAGGAGCCAGGAGGATGGGCAGCCTGCCTCTGCCCCATCCACCACCTAGCCAGCCAGGCTGATTAACACCCCTGATTTACACCAGGGGAGGTGGAAGGTGAGGCCGGCTGGATGGCTTTCCTGGCAAGTGAGCATCATGGAGATAATGCTGGGCAATGGAGCAGGTTAGTTGAGCGTGACAGGGAACATGCGAAAAAAAAAGCCAAACCATGCACGCTCAGCATATTTAATTTGGGATCTTCGCCTGTTTCTGCATTACCAAGCTTTTTCCCCTCTAAGGGTAAAAAGGATGCTCAGCTTTCAAACCCCTGGGGAGGTGACACACACTCCCTTTGCAGAGATGCCCAGGGCTCCCAGAGAGCACATGCCTGCAGAACACCCCAAATCCCACTGAGCTGTCAGCAATCCCTGGGTACCAGCTGTTTCCCTGTGGCTTTTCCCCCTCACTGACTGGCTTTCCCCCCCCAGCATGCAAGCATCCATTCCCACAGCCCGGGGAGGAAAGGCATCTGGCTGGAAGTTTCTCAGGGTTCCACCTGGAGAAGCAATCAAATGGCTTTTATGGCTGCTCCTCTGCTGCCCGGAATATTAAAGTGGGATTTGCCCACTGGAGCCTGCAACAGGGCAGGATGAAAACACGGGTCCACATCTGTACTTTTATGAGCTGTCACAAGCGCAGACCATTTCTAAAAAACCACACATTCGTGCAGCTAAACTCTGGGAGAGTGGCAAGAACAGGAAGCCTGGATAACCTGAAGGATTAATTTACTGAGCCGCAGCACGGCGTGGGCACCCAACACATGAATCACGCAAAAATACCCACAGCCCGGCTCTTTGTCCATCTGCATCCCTCAAGCACAAATATTTGGGATGTCTCCTTTTGATCCCCCAAGCACAAATATTTGGGATGTCTCCTCCTTTTGTCCCACCAAGGGCCACCACATCCACCCTTTTCCCCACCGGCAGGCCCGGCAGAGCCGGAGACAAAAGCGAGGAGCTGGCGAGAGCGGTTTTGCTCTCGTGGGCAAATCTGCAGGAAAGGGCATGTCGTCCAATTTGTTCGGGAAACAATAGCAATGTTTGACATGTCATCAGGATTGATGGAGCAGAAATTTACATGGGAGAATTCAGTTTTAAACAGCTCCATGGAGCTTCACCCGGTAATGGTTTAGACATTCATCATCCGCCAGACCCACTCAACGACTCTTTAAACTGCCGGAGATTAACTCTACTCACAGCAGCTTCAGGGAGCACGGCAGGAGGAGTCGGCAAGGGCTTAAAGAACCAAAAGGAGCCCTTCGAGGTGGCTCAGACCCCCATGGAGCCTCTGGGATGGCAGTCCTCCCCCCAAAACTGTCAGACAGGGATGAGCAGCTGGAAGGTGGCTGCAGGGGTGAGCAGAGCGCCTTGGAATGATGATTAGGGTTGCCATGTCCTGCCTGGCTGAAGAGCCAAACCCTTCCCACATCTCCCTCAGCACGGAGCAGGTCCCAGCTCTGTTTGTTCTTTCACCCTCTTTGTTTTCCCTCCCTCACATGCACAAAGCAGGAAATAAAAACTGATGGGGAACAAATTGCTTTGGCCAGGAGCTCTCTGCTTAAAAGAGTCGTGGCAGGAAAGCAATTACAGGACGTCAAAAAGCTGTCAGGGTACCAGAGTGACCGGGCAGAGCCTTGTCCCTGCCTGCGCCCCTGGCTTGCCCCAGCAAGGTGCCTGTAGCTTGGGAAAGCAAACAGAAGGAGGACTCCCATCTGCTTCCTAGGTTTTTTTCCGTTTTCTAGGAAGGTGAGGTACATGCAGTTGCTGCTTGGGGCTGACTAGGTAGCCACAGGCTGCTCAGACCATGGTACAAGAATTTCAGGGTCGGGAGCCACGCCCTGGCACCCTACTGATTTTTGGAGCCACCAAAACCTGCATGTGTTAAGAAGCAGCCATCCAAACATCCCTTCCTCAAGGCAACCTTCAGGTCCCAGCGGAATAACAGCTAACTGCTGGTAGCCACCGGGATTGGGATTTGATTTGTGATTTGGGGGAGACAAATGTGAAAGGCCAAGAGCTTCCATGAGATGCAATCACCGGGCTGTGAAAGCGGAATGGAAAACCAATGGAAAACCTACTTAAAGTTATTATGGAATGACTTTAGTCGGAAAACAGCTCTTTTGTCGGCATTGCCTGCCCCGGCCGTGCTCCTTCCCAGGCTTTTAAAGAGAGGCTGCCCGGTGGGAGGTGGCAATCAGGAGCGAGCAGAGCCGGTGGCTGGCCGGCACTGGAGCCCAGCGGCGTGATTAGCTGGGAAAGAAGGAGGTGGGAGTGGGGAATCAAGGCAATGCCGGGCTGCTACTGCTGCTGCCACCACTTCCCCAGCAGCTCCAAACCCTGCCCGGAGCCAGGGAGCTCAATCGGCGCTAATGACCCCAGAGGGCTGCGCTGAACCTGGCTGGGGGGAAGAAATAGTCAATCAACCCCCCTGGGAATGGCAGAGCTTTTCCCCACCTCTTCTGCCAGCCACCAGGGAAAACAAGAGCCTCCTTGATTGTGTTTTATAACAGCAGCCCCTGCAACATCAGCTCCACACAGGCAAGGTTAACACTTGCCTGGGCAGCCGTGATTTAGCGGGCAGTGATTTACTGGAGCCAGGCTGCTGGAATGGCTGGAGACTGAGCTTTAAAACACCAGGTGACAGAAGATGGCCCAAAAGTGAGTCAAACAGGCTTTTCCAGCGTGGGTTTTCACTGGTGACACCCAAGACCATTTAAATGCCCACCTCGGTGGGTTTTACTAGAGCTGGGTGCAAGTCCTCCACTAATGAACCGCATTGATTTCATATTCTCCTGTTGTCCACCTAAATGGCAAGTGGCACATCTGAGTGATTAAATAACCCCACAATTGCCTGGCTTGACATCTCAATCACTTCGCTGTTGGGTCTCTAATGAATTTTACAGCCCAGCAAAATGGAAGAAATTAAGGTCAAAGTCTAGTGGAAGGAACATAAATCCTCAATGATCTCTAAAGTGCTTGCAAGAGCTCTGGGAAGCCAGTCATGCCACCCACCATCTGCAACTCCACCTCATCCAGGTGAGAGGCCCAGCAGGCAGAGCGGGGATAAAAACAAAGGAGGGATGAGCTGAACAGGTCCTGGCCAGGAGATGGACATGAGCGTGTTGCATCTCAGCCTGGAGGAAAGGAATGGCAAAGCCCAACTGATTGGCACATCTAATGGCTCCCAAATGCCCAGTTCAGGTAACTTACCCTCCCCTTCAAACCCCACCATCAGCCTGTCAGCAGCACTGGGGGGCAGCTTTAGGTCATCTCTCTAGGAATAACATTATCTCTGTCACAGTGTCACTCAGCCAACAGCACCCACTGGGTGCTGATTCCCACCAGGTGATGATTCCCTTTGCTCGAGGAAACACAGCCTGGGATGCTTTGGGAGAGACATAGGGGTTGAGGGCATGGCAGAAGGCAGCTGGGAAAACAGATTAAAATCCCAGGAGTGTTGGCTCTGTTGGAGCTTTGTGGCTGTAAAAGCATGAGGAGTCTGGGAGAGGATGTATCAAGGTGAAGACAGCGATGGCCCTAAAGGGACTGCTGAGAAGGAGGTGTGAAGCCCAGGTGTTCTCATGGCAAAGAGCTTTTACTTTTAACTCCCAGCCACATCCCAAATCACCAGGCAAAGCCAGCAGCAAAGGAAAACCACCCAACCCCATCTCCTACTGGGAACACTGGGAGGCATGGGGGGAATCCTGCTGCCTGTCCTGTGCTTTGCAGGATGCAATTTGGACAAGAGCAGGTCTGCATTTGCTCCCTGATTTTCTTTCCCATTTCACGGGCTGAATTGTTGGTTTTTTTTTTTTTTTTTTTTTTGCTGGGCAGGGGGAAGGGGCCAGGCAATGATTTTGTGTTGTTTCCCCACCTCTGTGCTCTCGCTGTGCATTTTCCCTGACAGCTCCATCAGGACAGGGAGCGGCTGCACAAGCTGCAATAAGTGTCTCTCTCTCTCTCCTCAGCACTCAGGCTGTCATGATTCCTATTCCACCCCATTTCGGTCTCACGGATTGATATTTAGATTAAAGAGATAAACACAGCCAAAGAGCACTGGGCCCTGACAGAAAGACGAGGACTTCAGATCTGTCAATCACGCCTGGTACCTCCCTCCTCCCCTTCCCTTTATTTACAGAGCTGGATTGATAAGAATATTTAACGGGAACAAGGAGTGCAAGCATATTTTTATACTTGTAAAAACCCAAGGAGCACGCAGGAAGAAGCCAAGCCATTCATGTTTAACTTTCCAGGCAATTTGGAATCGTCCGCTTTGATTATTTAACTCTTTACTGTTTCATGTGTTTGCAGTTTTCCTCTCGTCTTGCAGATAAAGGATTCAATTTTCTTTTAAGCGGCAGGGAAATTGGAAGAGATTTTGTTCTGTTTAAGCACAGCTGGAGACAGAGCACTGGGGAGGGGGGGGATTGAGAACAACAAGATCAATTAAGATGCTGACAGGGAGGGAGAGCTGTGGGGGCCACGGGCGGGGAGAAGGAAGGAGGGACAGAGTCCAGGCTTGGAGGACATCAGAAATGTCCAACTGAGGCTTCTCCAGCCTCCATGAGCTCCTGTTGAGCCATGCTTTCATATTCCCACCAGTGTCCTCTGAACACCCTCCTGCCTTCTTAAACATCCTCTCCCCATGCCTGAGCCTTTGCAGCACCCAGCTTGCTCTGGACATTTGGCTGGCAGTCCCCAGTTACCACCACCCTGACCATTTCTCCTCTGCAGTGAGGACTTTCAAAGACATTTTCCATTCACTTAAAGCAGAAGGAAAGGAGGGGACTGGCCTGGGAGTCCTCCCAGTGTTTCCCCATCCTGTACTTCCCTAACCTGTGTGAGAAGGCAGAGGAGGTGCAAATTACTCCTAAAATAGGTGGGGCAGGCAACTCCCTGCAGAGCAGGACACAAACCCAACACCCTGAGCAAGATGCAGAGGGTCAGTCAGCTGGGGCAGGTTGAGAAGCCCTGTGCTGTCATCATGGCAGCATCAGGGAAAGCTGTCCTGCTGACCACCAGGAGATGACGGGCTGCACCATTCTCTGGTCCTAGTGCTGGGAGAGCAGCCCAGGTGCCACCAATGGGGTAGGGGATGGTTTATCCCACACCAATTCCCCACAGGAACAGTAAGTATGTTCATCCCTAAATGCCTTTTTATCCACCCACTGATCTGCAAGGCATTTCCCCACCTCACTGCCTGCCCTCAGTGGCTGTGTCCTTATTCAATGCAGCCTTCCCAAAATCGGAAGTGCAGGTTTTCCCTTGAGGCTGCTCCACACGGTCACCACCACCATGTGAGAGAGAAACCAGCTCAGGGTGAGGCACTCACCCACCAGCATCTCAGAGCTACAGCCTCTACTACTGCCTTTGATCTCTGACTGCTTCTGCTCCCCTACATTCATTTTTTCTCCAAGAAAAAGCAGAAAGAAGATGTTTGGAGATCACCAAGAGACAACAGAGAGTGGCAGCTCCTCAGATGTTATGGGACAGTGAGTGTCCTTGGCCAAAGGGATGGAAGGACACAGGGTGGGGTGAGTTCTGAAGGCAACTGAGGAACCCCAAAATGCTTGCAAAGCTTCATCCCCTCCACATCAGGACTTGGAGTCGGACAAACCCAGAGAGAAGCAACTCTCTGGGCATCCCACAGTTGCTCTGGGATGGTTGCAAAGCACCGTGATGGGATGCAGGAGCCCACAGACCATTGGCATCATCCCTGCCAAACTCAAAGGCTGATGGCTGATTGGGAAAGTGATTTGCATCCTAAATAGCTGTTTATTGATGTCTGCAACTCTCCTTGCCAGGGTGGGAAAAGTACATTATTACTTTCTTGTTGACTGGCATTTACAGCTGGCTGGAAAGAAGGGGAAAGAAAATCAGGCTGGGATCGATTTTCCCATCCCCAACGTGAGGCCAAAGAGAGATCGAAGCAGCAGAAGAAAACTGACAGCTGGGTGGTAAAGGAGAGGAACTTTGCCAACCAAATTAAAGGCTGATTTAATGAGGAGAGTAATGGAAGGTTAATTAGCGCATTTACTTCATTAGGTTCTTACTAACAAGGCTTCTCCCGAGGAAGTGCGGTGGCAGGGAGGGGGAAGATGAGAATCCAGGTGAATGGATGTGTCAGGGACAATGTTCAGGGAAGAGACAGCCACGGAGGGTAGGAGAAAGGGACTGCTTAGGAATGTGAACCAGTATGTATATATATTAAATACATGTACATATATAAGAATATACAGGCTAATGCATCTGCCAGAAAGACGGAGAGATCATCTCTCCAACTCCTCCATCAAATAACCTGAAAATTATAATCCAGACTTCATTTAAAAAAAGGGAAAGTAGAGGGGTTTTTTTTACACACAAGACTGCCTTAGAGATTCAGGTTATCAAGCCTCGAGGGAACACAGTGCTTATTTTACCTGCCTTGCCAGAGATCACAAGATACAGAAAATCATTCCATGCCGGAATCGATGCCTGCTGGTTGAATCGGGCACCACAGTTCATAATCTGAGGTCTGCTGGAGATGCTCACACTATTCCTGAGGGTCTCCAAAAGATCACTTTGGAAAGCCCACCAGCAGCTTGCATGAAAACATTATGTGTGTGTGTTTGTGAATATTTAAAGCTCTGAAAAGTCTCCACATCCCTTTTATACCTCTTGAGGCTGGTTGCTGTGAGGAGAAACCCAGCCCCATCCTGGACCACAGGCATTTCAGGGTCAGGAGGACACCAAGGCAAGGCAGAGAGCATAACCTCACAGGCCTGGGGGAGGAGGAGGTCCCAGGGAGAAGGAAGTCATTAACTCAGCAAGGATTTGGGACAAATAGCTACACAACCATCCCAGAGAGGTGTTGATGGGATTTCCAATACGTGGCTCATCCGATCCATGCCTGACCTAGCTGGTGTAAGGAAGAGCTGGCAGGAGAGGCTCAGGAGCAGCAGGGGCTAATGCCTGCTGGGAGATGCTTGTGTGGGGCTTGAAGGAGGGCAATTGGGCTGCTCATTCCCTGCAAGCCTCTCCGTGTCTCCCTGTCTCCATCCAGCCATTTTCCAGGGTGGGTGGGCAGGAAGGGGGCAGGCAGCACTCCCAGAGCTCGCTGCTGCTTGCCAGGGAGCTGATGGAACCCACAGCCACTGATCCCAGCCTGTGCAGCCAAGCCAGACCCGGGCAAATAAAGCGGAGAGGAGGGATCACGGAGCTGGGATTACTTTCCACACTTCCCTGGAGAACCATTTTTCTCCAGACCCTTCAAGGCAAATCAAATGCATTGTTGTGTTAAAAACAAGTTACTCTCGGTTTGTTTGGGCTTTAATGATTTTGGTTATCGGAGCTTTTCAGGAGGACTTTGCTGCGCAGATCTGCAGTGTACGAGGAGCTTAAGGAGATCTCCCGCCCCTTGATTCCCACCTCCTGCTGGGCTGTCTCAGGCCCCTTCCCCATTCTCCAGGTCTAGCCAATACACCAGCAACTGGAGCACAGCTCCCTGGCTTTTGGAAGCCTGCTGGCAAAGCAGCAGTGTCCAAAGGCAGGCTTGGAGGGGCACTGTGCTCTCTGCTCTCACACCCCGCAGCTTTGGGGTGAGGCAGGACCCTGAGATGCCCCAGGCTCAGTGTGACAGGCGTGAGCACAGGCTGGCACCTTCCCTGAGCTTCCCAGCCAAGCATCACCCAAGGGACAGAGGGGATGCTGGGCTGAACTCCCCCCTCCTCTCCCTGCTGGAGGGAGCTCACTGGAAGCAGGGCTGGGTCTTGGTGACCCCAGAAGCAAGGCCATGTTTATGTAGTTTCTTCCACCTAGAAAAGCTTCCCAGCTGAAAGCTCCCTCCTGCTCCCCCCCGGCCAGGTCACAGAGAGCTCCTCAGGGGAGCCCCACCAGAGCAAGACCAGGGGACTGCTTCCAAACCCTCCACACCTGGGAAAAGAGGGAGCAGATATCTGGGCAACCAGGTCTGACACCAGACCAGCATCAGTCCCCTTCAAGCCATTGGGCACAGAGCCCTCAGACTGCCCTTTCCTCTCCTGTCCCAGCTGAGGTGCTAAAGGAGGGCTTGTGAAGCACTGACTGGAGAGTAACAGAGCTTCTCCTGCCTCTGGACTCCAGAACTAAAGGATTAGCAGAAGGTGTCCCTGCCCACAGCAGTGGGGTTGGAATTAGATGATCTTTAAGGTCCCTGCCAAGCCAAAACATCCCATAACTCTGTGATCATGGCTACAGCTGGACACAGCCATTCATCCTCCCTAGCAGGGTCCTTCCCCAGAGCTTCCTATCACAGATCCCTGAGTCCTCTGCCCCATGCCAGAGCAGGCACCACCCCTCACCACACCTCTCCAAGGTCCATCCTTCCAGCCTGCTCCTGCTATTAGGAAAGCCAGCACCCATCAAAAGCCACTGGCCACCAGGCAGGCAGGACCTGGTGGGGGTGTCAGAGCCCCAGTTAATTCAGGGTGCAGTGTGTGATCTCGCTGCCTCGCTCCTGGAAGGCATGAAGTTATACTGGCTGCCTGCTTGCTCAAGAAGTGTGAAATTCTTTCTCTGACCTTTTCTGTTATGTTATTAAAAGGCTTCATGGCCAGTTGTTTCAGTAAAGAAATAGTATTTCAATATCTGCTGGTAGCTGGGGCAGAACTGGCCCATCTCTTCAGGCTGAGCTTTGCTCACCTCCCTGCTTTGCTCCAGCCTCACAGAAGGTGTTTGCTGCTGTGTGGGACCTCCAAACCTTTCCAGCCTGCCTTTTCCTGGCACAGCAGAGTCTGGGGCAGGGAAAAATTAAGTTTGCATGGAGAGAGGCCTCTAACAACTGCAGAGCCCTGGACAGGCTGCTTGTTCTTTGGTCATCATGGACATGCAATGGACATGTAACTCCAAACAGCCACGATTTATGTCAGGGAGTTGTGGAGAGCAAGAAGGTCCCCCTGAGCCTCCTCTTCCCCAGGCTGAGCACCCCCCAGCTCCCTCAGCTGGTCCTCATGCTCCAAGAGCATGGAGGCAGGAGAGAAGGCTGCCTTTGGACACAATGTGGGCTCCCTGCATGGGGCAGGAGCTGTTCCCATGGAGCCTGGGCTCTCCAGATGTTCTTGTGCAAGCAAATGGCCACCTGAGTCTAAACAATAAATGACTTTCAGGGACAGCACTAAACAGAAGGATGGATGGATGGATGGATGGACAGGGAGATGGAGGGAATGATAAGCAGAAAGCAAACAAAATCTTAGAGGGTGGACAAGGAAGCAAAGGATGCAAAGGAAGTGGCTGAGGTTTGACCAGGAATCCCCAGATCTAAGCCATGCATCTCTGGGCAAAGGGAGAGGAGAGCAGGCAGCAGCTCTGGGTCCCTGCTGGCTGCCTGCACTTGGGGTTGTTTTACACTTGATTTATATGTGCAACAGGCAATGTTTCTCTGCTGTCACTGACATTAGGAGCTGAAATGCTGTAGAAACAAATGGCCATTTGTCACCGCAAATGAAGTCTACTTGCTCTTTCCTTTTGCCTTTCCCTTTCAGCCGGCCACACCGAGGGCAGCCTGGAGAGGGTGGCATTGAGGAAAGCCTTTCCCCTCGCCTACACACACCCCGTCAGGCACAGCCAAGGGGGGATAGCCGGGATGCACTCACTGGAAGTTGTGCAAACAGCCCAGGGGCTGCCAGGCTGCTGTGAGCAGCTCCTCCTTCCCCAGGATGTTGGACTGGGCAGAATATCAGCGACCTCCCTTTGCCTCAGCTCCTGTGGATTTAGCTGCTTGTTTCCCTGCCAGGAAGGTGTTGCAGGCACTGCTCTGTCCTGCCAGCTGTGCTCGGTGCTCTCTGGCAGCAGCTGGCACAAAGCCTCTTGCCACCCTTGGGCAACCACTCGCCCAGCCCACACACTCCTCTGTTCATCCCGATCCCACAAGCCACCTGATCTGTCCTCAGCACCCTGAAACCCATTGTGTCTCCAAACTTGCATTTATTTGCACGAAGGAGCACAAAAGATGGAAGCCAACAAAAGTCCCCTTTCATGAGGACGTCCAGTGGCCACCAAAAAAGGGGTCACACTATGTGGATGGCCAGGCTTTCTCCAACACCCCATCCCAAACCCCTGTGTGTGAATATCCAGGAAGAGCTCTCAAGCAAGTGGAAAAGCAGGAAAAAAAGGAGAAATTTATTAGCAAGGAAATCAGGCTTTCTGTCTGCAGCATGTGGGACAGTTGGAGTTGCAGATAGGCAGCGACCAGAGGGCTGCAGCTCAAAGGCAAGCGGCCACAGCAGGAAGAGCTGGTGCTTTATGAGGGTTGTTAAAAGTTTGGGATCAGCTGGGAGGGCAATTTGGATTTCAGCACTAATTGCATCCACTCTGATTTATCATAGAAGATTCAACTCCTGGCATTTTGTGTTCACTCTGAAATGCTGGCATAGCTGGAAGTTGGGGAAAGAGGAGACGCAGTAACAATCTCATTGTTTAGTGTCTGACGGCCTGACTAGCTAAACATCTGCTTGAAATATTAATAACTGTCAGATGGGAACAGCTCGGGGCTCTATACAGTTTCACACCATCTGTTTGTAAAGTAAACACACTTACGCACAGGCACATACACCCAACTCTTTTGTCCCAGCTTTTATCCTCTGAATGGGCATTCCTGCAAGGATGGGAGACCAGGGGCTGTGCCCTGGGAGAGCAGGGGGCAAGGGGGCAGCCAGGAGGGCAGCTGGAGCAAATTCATTGGAGAGGGAGCCAAGCAAACTCATTGATGACTAATGGAAGTGGTAACAACGCACCTGAAGTATAGCAGGGGTTTTGATGCTCCCTGCTGTGATATTCCCCATCCCAGAGGAGCTTTGATGCCTATTCCAAATGTATTTCAGCACAGGCTTTTGTTGTGGCTCTTGCTGTGCCCCACACTGGCACTGACACTGCTCTCACACACCAGGAAATGTGTCTTCTCCGTGAGGATTCCAACCAACCCACAGAGCAGGAAAAGAGTCCTATGGAAACACCCCCTGCTATCACCACCACCACCTCTGCCTGCCTCTGTTCTGCTGCCAGCCATGTAACACCACACTCTGCTAAAAAGCACCATTCCCCTCCTTTTCCATCCTTCACCCTTTTAATGGCTCAGCCAGCCTTGGTTTGGTTTAGGAAGATGATGCTTCCCAAGAGAGCAGTGAGAAAAGCCATACCAAGGTGACTGTGACCACTGGCATCAGCATCTGCAGAAGAAATGCAGTGCAGAACTCTCCTTGAATTGCTGGCATGGCAGGAACCACATGCACATCTCCCAGAGAATAGGAAAGGTCAAGATTCTGCTCCCAAAGCCCATGAGAAGGCTACACCCCACCACCAGCACCTCCCTTTCCAGGCTGTCCCTTGGTGAGGCACACCACAGAGCCACCACACGTGCCAAGAACCTGACCATGGGAGCTGGGATGCTCCTACTCACATGGACCTGGAGGACAGTGGTGCCCACGGTGGTGTTCTCGAAGAGGCTGACGTTGTAGAGGACCTTGCTGAACACAGGCCGGTTGTCGTTCTCGTTGATGAGGTTGATTTTCACCCGCGCGAAGCCGACATGGTCTGGGACGCTCTCATTTGCAAAGAGCTGGGCAAAACAGGAGGGCAAGAGGAGGGTTGGAGACACTGGGAAGCTTGGGAGAGTTACCTATCCCTCTTTGGTGGAGAAAACAAGGCTCTCCTGAGCTCCCTCACCAGCTGAGCTAGCTCAAGGCAAAGCACTGACAGAGCTGGAGCAGGAGGACGGGGAGGGTTTTGGCACCTGATAGGTGCTCTTAAAACAAAGTTTTATGCTCTATAAAGCTTTTATGGCCTGCTCTGTTTAAGCTCTTGCAGCTGAGCCTTTGGATATTGGAAAGAGAAAGTGCAGAGGAAATATCTTCCCCACCTCTTTCTTTATTATAATTTCTGATTTTTTGGCTGTTTTGTAGTGCTCCGTTATTTCATAGTGTGGATTATCACAGACTGGTATGGCTTGGAAGGGACCTTAAAGACCACCTAGTCCAACCCCCTGCCATGGGCAGGGACACTTTTCACTAGACCAGGTTGCTCCAAGCCTCACCCCACTTGACCCTGACTGTTTCCAGTGATGGGACATCCACCACCCGTCTGGGTAACCTATTCCAGTGTTTCACCACCCTCATGAAAAAACTTCTTCCTTATACCTAATTTAAATCAACCATTAAAAACCATCCCTCCCTATCCTATTGCAAAAGGCCCTGCTGCAAAGTTTGTCCCCATCTTTTTCATGCTTCACGTACTGAAGCAGAAAGGAAGATGGTTAATGGTCATTCTTAGGTCATACCTAAAACTGCCCCACAGAGCCCAGCAGTGCAGCCTTACCGAAAATTCATAGCGAGGAATGGTCTCGAAGTCCAGCGGCACTGCCACGCGGACACGGATGTCCGCCTTCCCCTGGATGGAGGTCGGCGAGATGATGAAGTGGTTGGAGTTGTTGCCCACCAGGTAAACCTCGAAAACGCTGTTGGGTCCCTGGGATGGGAAAGAGGAAGGCGGGTGTTTTATATGAAAACCATGTGCACGTGAGACAAGTGGGAATGCATCCCTGGATGACCCTGCACAGCACACAGAGGGAAAGTCCCTCTTGCTGGTGGAAGGTCTGTGCACTGCTCAGGGTATCACACACTGGGATTTCATTGCCTCAGGCTGGGGGCACAGCAGGGGTGCCTCTCCCATGCAGAAGGCTTTTTCCAGTAAGACAGCTCAACCTGGGAACTGGAAAAACTCCTCCTCTCCCAAAGGCTGGCAAAGCAGGGAGGCCACCAACATACTGACAGTTTTGGAGCCTTGCTCTGAGCACAGCCCCCTTCCCAGAGCACAGCCCAGCAGAGCACATGAAAAGCAAGCTCAGAAGCTGCCAGAGATGAATTTCCAATTTTCCCTGAATGACCTCCCCTCCTATCAGAAAAAGTGGCCAATTAAATGCACGAAGGGGCACTAATAGCAAAAGCTGCCTAAGTGTGACCGCTCAGAGCGGGTGACATGAGCAGAATCCCTGCCTTGCCCTTCTCTCACACCTCTGTGCAATCTGTGGAGCTGAGGGCACACTGAGCACCTCCCAATGGAGCCCCACAGCAGGAGTAAGCCCCGAGAGCACCCACAGAACCACACAAGGGCACCCAGTGCCTCAGGAGCCCAGCAGTGCTCTGCTGGTGGACAGTGGGAGAATCTCAGGGTAGACTGACACTTTCCACGAGCTGTTTTACTGCAAAACAAGGAAGAGAGGGATGCTCCTGACACACCCCTGGGAGAAAGGAGAAGAGGATAAAGAGAATGGAGATGGAAGCATTACTTCCCACGCTATTTTGTACCCTATCCTCAGGATGTTGATTTACAACCATTTTCCACTAGTGACAAAAAGCTGCTTCACTGAGGAATTTCTGCCCATCTCAGCTGCTGAGCTCTCAGGAGCTCTCCCAGGGCCTGTGCCCTCCCTACGGTACACAAAAGCACCTTTTGCAGCAGTGAGATGTGAGGGATTTACTTGGAAGCCAAAGAGCGAGTTTGTTGGGAGGCATGAGATAAAAGTTGAAACATCAAAAGAAATCCAAGTATTTGCACGAAGAGAGCCGGGTGGATTAATTCCCCTCTAGCTGGGGAAGGAGATCAGCTCCAGATACCCACTATCCCTAATTAGCAGCCCCTCGAGTGCCTCAGTCTCCCCACGTGAGGTCTGGAGAAGGGGGATACAGCTGCCTCTCGGGAGAGCTGCTGCAAGTTGCAATTTATATATTTATTCAGCTATTTATTTTTTTGCTTTGGCCCCCATGCTGCTTTCCTTGCTCCTGGTTCCCGGAGCTTGCGAGCCCCCTGCGGATGCCTGAAAGCAAATCTGAATATTCAAATTGTTATCAGCTGCCCAGCAGAAGGGCCTGGCTAAGCCCAGCTCACAGCAAGGACCCTCCACTCCAGAGGAAGCTACAGGGAGCTGCTTACATTTCCCTCACCCCTTCCTACCTGCTCTTGCCACCCAGAGCAAACAATGGATTTGGAACGTGGCTGGGAAGAGGAAAAACAAGCACTGCTTCCCCAGGCTCTCAAAGGTCCTGGTGTGCAGTGATCACAGCCAAGCATCATCATCTCCTTGCAGGGCCAGGGACGAGGATGAGGATGTTATCAGTGACCTGCTTTACGTGCGCATTCCCCTCTCCGTCCCCTGACCTCCCAGATCCTGCATGGCTCCAGTTTTTCCCAACCACTGCAAACAAACCAAGCTCTTTGCCTTCCTTTAGAGCCACAAATTAAGGAGCAGCCTGCCAAAACTTAGCAACCCTACAATAATAAACCTGTCTCCTTCTGAAACAAATTGACCCATAAAAACCAGGTTTTGGAGGGAAGTTTGCAATCACCCAATGCCGGGATGCAGCCACACGTTTTCCAGCTCCTGTCATCCCATGCCAGCACTCGGGGCGAGCCCTCACTGTGGCTTGAGGCTGCTGCCTGCTGCCTCCTTCTTAGCAATCAAATCTCTCAGCCAGTGCTGCAACTGATGGAAATTTCGTGTCAATTCAGCTCAAAGACAATTGGAGCTGCAGTTGGGCATAATTACGGCTTTGTTCTCCGCGTGCGTATTCCTCGGAGTGTGTAATCGGAGCCGTGCCGTGGCCCCACTGCCACACCAACCTCACACCCATACCTTGCTTCCAAAAAGACACCACTGCTGAGCACACTGTGTTTTCGGAGTATTTGTGATAGGCCTGTTTGCCAGCCCCCTGTGCTGAGATCCCTCTGAAATTCCAGGGGGAGAACCCTGGGCACAGGTAGGAGTGGCAGGCGAGGGCAGGAGCTCAGGTGTGAGGGTGTGGGATGCCAGCAGGTGGGTACAGGTGACACTCCAGAGATCTGAAGCATCAGGTGGGACTTGCTCATGCACCTGCCGTGAATCATGGCCAAAAATCTGCTCTCCCTGCTTGCAATCCACACTCACATGGCAGAGTTCACCAAGAATCAGGGAACCCCTTCTCCCATCAAGAGGCTGAGGCAGCCACATTGGCTGATTCAGCTGGGACTGAGGATGGATCATCATTTTTATCCCTGCTTGTTCACCCATTATCACCTGCTGGCTTCATCCATCACTTCTGCTCACACCCAGCCCCTTCCTCATGGGAGTACACCTGGAAATGCTATAGAAATTATTCCACCTTCCAGCAGTCAAAGCAAATATTTAGCGTCGCTTACCAATGGCTGCACAAGAAAACAAAATACAAAATAAAATAATCCAAATCCCTAGACAAGCAGACCTTCTTCAACCGCACCATTCCCTGAGGTGCACAGGTAGATTGATTTCCTGCAATCATTTTCAGCACAAAGTGAACTAGATTTGGGAAAAGCAGCCTAGGAATCCTTGCTTTTGTCCTCTTCATACTGCCTCAGTGCAGGTCTGTCTTTGGTTCTCACCACCCTAGCTCAGGGCAGTTTGCTTTTCCAGAATGGAGAGTCCTGCCTTCCTGAAGAACCAAATTCAGAGCCTTCCTTCCAGTCACTTTCTAGGCATGGGCTATTACCTACAACAAGCTATGGAGGATTTAACATTCCTCATTCTGGGAAGCCTATGAAGAAAGGAAAGAGCTGAGAGTTCGGAGGCGGAGGTAAAGGAAGGGAGAAAAAGAAATTTGGTTTATTTTGAAAGCAATTAGTGCCTTTTTGTAGGGCTTGGATAACTTATGCCTGGCTCTAGTGAGTCAGACACCAATAATGCTTAATCCCTCCTTTGAGAACAGAAGGCATGAAGGGGGTTATTCCTTCCACTCATTTCAAGGCATTTAACTCAGAGCAGCCTCTCTGGGTGTTGCCTGCCTCTCTCCCACTGCCCAGCCAGCTCGAGCTCCCAGCACCAATTACCCTTTTGAGGGCTCACTGGACACTGGTGTTTGTCCCCTGCATCTCTTAGGGCACTCACTGGGCTGGCAGGCAACACAGGATGCCTGGAGCAAAATGCTCCCCAACCTCTCTGATCCTCGTCCCCACACTAGCAGTCCTATTCTGCCACCTTTTTCTCCATCCTAAGTGTCAGTCCTTGCCCGCTCTCTCCCTCCTGGAGGAGTTTTCTCCTTCCCCGCTCTCCCCAGGTTATCTGTTGAATTCCACACACGCCTGCACAGACGGGATCAATCCGAGGCTGCCTCGCCTTCAGCTTATCTCTGCTCCAAATGATTGATTTTCCCTCTTTAAGGGTAATTTGCTGGTGAATTCCATGTATTGCAAAAACCCCTGTGAAATCTAATTCAGCCCGACTGGCAGCTGGCACTTTTGGGAGAGAATACTCGTGCGCCGTCAATTCCCCTTTACAGTTTCTTGCCATGTAGATCATATTTATAGTGCTTGTGCCTGTCATATGCATATATATGCTGTGGATGATTCATATATTGCCACCTGCACACGCATGGGCACACAGGATATCCTGATGGGGGTCTCTGATGGAGCTCTGTGCAACAAAGGGAGCGTATTCCCATGGCCCGGATTTTCCTTATTTTAAACTCCCCATTTACCTTCCTCAATATGCTTATTCTAGAGAATTGTTTCAAAATGATTTTAAAATGTCAGGCCATCATAGTGGTGCTTCAGACAGCCTCTGCCCTTTTCTTCCTCTTCACTCAACCGTGTCGAGGAAAATCAAGTGGAAGCCACGGTGGGAGAGCTGGTTTCCCTGGTATGCCCTGGGAGAGCGGGCTGCTGCTTCCCTTAGCATTTATCCATGGATTCTGCAGCCACAGGAAATGGGCTGAACGATGCCCTGCTCCTTTTCCTGGATGGCCAAACCCTTGTCTTCTCCCTGTGATACTGCATCAAGCCACCAGGTACAGAACACCAGCATGTCCAGAAGGGATATCCATGTCCCCCAAATCAGCCAGCCTGGGAGCAGATGAGCCCCCTGAATCAACACCAACCTGTTCCACAGCTCAGGGCTCTTGCTGTAACAGCAGATAAGTCAATGTTTTAATCTTCCACTTTATACACAGGATTTACTCCTCCCTGCTGAATTACCACAACACGAATGAGAGGAGAACTCCAGCCTGGGGATGTCCAGTTGAGTAGAGGATCAGTCTAAATACTGGGAAATGTCCACGGATTTTCATAAACAGCTCTTGAATGGCTGGGAAAGCTGTTCAAGGTTTTGCTCTCTATCTGGCAGGGAGAGAAACTCAGCTGTACAGAAATTAATGCTTTTTTCTTGGTTCATAGAACCCCAGAATGGTTTGGGTTGGAAGGGATTGTAAAGCCCAGCTCACTCCAGCCCCGAGCCATGGGCAGGGACACCTTCCACAAGACCAGGTTGCTCGAGAAGGCTGGATCCAAAACCCTGTGCAAACCTTGCATACTGACTTCTCTTTCAGTAAGCTGTAGAGAACACTGAAAGTAAAACCAGCAGCTGAACACCTCTTGGCTGCACCCCAAATCCATCTGTGGGGCCACCTCAGCTCAGCCCGGCTGCCTCCCTCTTGAGAAGCTCCCCATCTCACCTCCCACTCCTGCCAGCTCCTCATGGAGCAAGACCACAGCCACGTTTGGGGGGTGGAAGCTGGGAGCTTGCAGGAGTTGGACTCATTGGAAGGGCTTCTCCTTGGAGAAACTCGCTTGGCTACCTTGTCTGAGAGGTTAACGCCAGCTGAGCTGCAGAAAGGCACTTACAACACAGAGGGAAATCCAAGCACAGGCTTTCAAGCATGGTCTTGTGTGCCTCGGAAATACATTTTTAAGTGCTTTGCTGAATCGTTTAATCTGACTCCTTCCAAAAGCCGTCATTTCAGTTTATGCAAAACGCACCAGAAAAAAGACAGACAAAAAACCCCACGGTTAAAAAAGGCTGTGTGGGCCTGGTTATGAAAAACCTTGTTTAACAGCCTTGGCAGCCCACACGGTGTGTGTTAAAGGCCAGACGCACGTGACAGCCCTTTCCCCAGCTCTACAAAGCCACAATGGCAGGAAGGCTCCCCAAAATTACCTCCTGGGATGGCTGCTCCATCCCAGCAGGACCTCAACAAGCAGGAGGGCTGAAGAGCCAGTGCCTGAAATTTCCTGAGGGGCCAGAACAAGGCTGGGTGGCTTGGCTCAAGAACAAAACCAATCTGCCAAGGGACTCTTCCAGGACTTCATGACGTAAGTTGGGAGGCAGGAGACAAGACTCAAGTGATCTTCCCAAAAACTCCAGTTTTGATTTCCTGTGTCTCAACCCATCTGCTCTCATTTATTTTTCTCTCTGCTTTACCTGGAGATGTGTATAACTCTCTTCTCGTTTCCCTCTGCTCCTTACACAAATGAGTCGTGTCATCTCCAGCATGAAGCCAGTGCTGCCAGAATAGCTTCTGTCAGCCACATCCTCAGTCACATCCCTGCCTGAAGACCTCAGCCCTTGCCAACCCATCCCTCCAGCCCTGCATCCATGGAGAGACGAGGGAGCCCAGTGCCATCTCAGCTACATCAAATCCAGATGGTTTGTAAAACCCTCACAGCTCTCACGGGGTCCTTGAGCATCCAAAATACCACTGTCAGGGAACTATCTAACCTTTCTGTAGTTTTTTTTAATGAAAGTTGGTGGGTCTTGAGACTTCTGGAAATACACTCTCTGGGAAGCAGTGCTAGAGCAAGCCTGGATGCAGGTGTAGTCCCACTTCTGTCTCATACACGTACTTTTCATAACCTGGGCACGTTCTCCCCATTTTTTCCCCCTCAAAGCAATGGTTAATCCAGTTGCAAGCATCCATGAGAGGAAATTAGGAAGATCCATTGCAGAATAACACAGAAAAAAAAAAAAAAAAAAAAAAAAGGATGCTTGTAACTTTCCTCCCTCCAGATATTCCAAGAATCAGCTCTCCTCTGCCTCTTATCAGTGAAAATAATGCCACAGTCAAAGCAATCCGTGCCAATATGATGGTCTCTGAAGACATGTACAGTAAAACTCCTTCAGACTCCCATAGCACAAGAGATCTTCTCTCAGCAGTTTTAAAAATCTCAGCCAATTCTTTTGGGGAAATCTCAGGAAGTTTAAGAAATACATCAAAAGAACAGCGTCTATTTTTTGCTGGTGCAATGGGGAAGGCGAGGCTATTTTTTATTCTCCCATTTTAAAATTAGCAAGGCTGAAAAGTGAATTCTTGAATGGGAGTCACTCCAGCAAAATGAGCTTTTAACCAGAAATAATGACAGATCCTTCATCCTGGTGGCACAAACAGAAGTGTTACAATGCCCTTCAAGAATGGATCTGCTGACATCTCTCAGAAAGCACGGCAGCCGCTCTATTCAGAAACTATCCTAAGCATCTGTCATATCCATATCTTCTTTATTAGCAATTGACATTTTCAAGAAAAAACAGTCTCTTTATCTGCTTAATAGCTCATCTGCACCTCTTCAGGCTGAACTCATAACTCCTGGATGGTGACATCATGTCACCAGTAGATTATTAGTTCTGTGTCATAATCACTTCAGATGAAAAAAAATGGGATTTCTGGGTGGCTTGACGAGACAGGGTGAACTCCACCCTGGGTGGGGGAATAGCAAATCCATCTTCTCAGCCAGAAAAGGCATTTTAAAAGTTGCACATTTTAATTGACCCACAGGGATTCTGGAGGTCAGGGGGGGATGTTTTGTTTCCCATTACCCGAAGCATCAGGAAAACATCCTGATGATGTTTTGCCTGATGCTGGATGGCGCTCTGAGCCACCTGGTCTAGTGGAAGACGTCCCTGCCTGTGGCAGGGGGTTGGAATGAGATGATCTTTCAGGTCCCTTCCAACCCAAACCATTCTGTGATTGCCATTTATTCTGACAAACCCTCTCCCTTCATCTCCTGCTCAGCCTGAAGAAGAATGGGAACGGCAGGAGCCTGCAGGCAGAGCCTTCCCAAGGGATTTGGGAGAGCTCACCATGAGGTGTCAGCAGTGGTTTGGAGCAGACACCATGCAGCGTGGCAGGGTTGGGGGGATCAGCACACAGGGGCAGCCAGACGTGAACTGCACAAGTCACATAATCAGAGTAATTGAAGGCTGGGAGCCCAAGGCTGGAAAACAGGCTGCAATCCCTAACACGGCACGGATTGGCGCGTGACAAATAGAGTTCCATCGACACGTGGGAGGAACAAGCCTCCAGTGCTCCTGGCTTGTTTGCAGTGATGAACTGGTATCCCAGTCCTCCCATCCTCCCAGGGTAGAGAGCCTGGAGCTCCTGTCCTCCCTGTCCCTGGCACATCCCCCCTGGGAGCCCAGAAGAAAAATTCCTCCTTTGCTAAACCAGACTGGCAAAGCACTGCCCGACAAGAGCCCTCGGAAGCAGGCAGGGATCAGTCTCCCAGACAATCCAATTTTCTGGTTCTCAGGGGCCATACAATCATAACTGCATTAGAGCTTGTGTCATGCCTGCACCCTGGGGAAGGAAACTGGACTTGGGGTACACAGAGAACAGAGCAATGGCAGCAGTAAGAGCTGAAAAAGTGGATGTTGGGACAGAACCATGCACCTCATCACAAGTTCCTCAGTGACTTCCCCCCAGAACCAAACCAGTGCTACCCCGCAAAGGAGGAACAGGATACCTCACCTCGTCCTTGTCCTGCACCTGGATGAAGAGGGGCAGGGCAAAGCCCACCTGGGCCAGCTCTGTGATGGCCACGCTGTACTCGGAGCTGTTGAACTCGGGCGCGTTGTCGTTGACGTCGATGACCAGGATGTTGAAGGTGGTTGTGACGGTGGCGTTGGAGGGAGTGCGGTCATCGTTCAGCTCTGTTGCCTGCAAGGACAGAAAACAGGGGAGCCTTTACTTTTCAGAAAGAATAAAGGTAAAAGAATGTGTGCATGGTGCGTGGTGTGGTGAGAAACACTTGCAGCTTTTTCTTCCTCCACTTTGCCACAGAAGGATGCCCAGTTGGCTCTGCCATTGTCCCATTAACACACAGAGATGTTGGCCCAGCATTCCCATCACCCATGCTTTGGTCCCACAACACTCTCACAAACCCTCCCAGGGGTTTACCATTTCCCTTGGAATGGCTGTGGCCAAGTTCTCAATTGCCTCTGTCATGCAACAGGTTGGCAGGATCCAGAGTCACTCAAGAACAAGTAGATTTTCCTGCCACAAGCATTTAAACAAAAAATGTCCCTCATGAGACGAAGGGGACAGTTCACAAAATAATGGAAGGCTCAATGGAGCAAAGAGCACGCCTGTTCTCTCCTCTGCCATTCGAGGTGGGACTGGGAGCTGACAGTATGTTAAAAAACATAGGGATGCAAAACTAGGGCACCAGAGGAAAAGAAGATTTAGTCCTTAAAATAGGTCTGGCAACATGTGTCTAAATACAGAGCTGAGTCATGAGTCCGCATCACACCTCTGTCTCAAGAAGGACTTTAATTTTGCCTTCCAAAAAGGAAAGAGTGGAGATTTTAATGCCAGAGAAGCAAGACTCGTGAAACAGCCTTTACAAGCCCAATCCCTCCTCTTGTCCTTTGGAGAATCTTGCTTTGCTGTGGGCATGGAAAAGCAATGCTGTCACGACCCACACGGCTCATTGCTATTCACTGCTTCTGCACACAACAGCAGAACAGGCTGATCCCAGCGAGGAGCAATCCAGCTGTATTTTCACTGTGTGCTCCAGGATGAGAGTAGAAGAGAACATTTTGGGTCCTGGGGATGTGGGATGCAGAGAGCTGGCATTTGCCGGAGGATGTGAAGTTTGTGGGGAGAGGACACAGAAATCTATCAGATCAACAGAATATGGTTGGAACTCCATTGTCATGCAGGGAGGAAAATGGGCAAGTTTTCAGGCTCACAAGCCTTTCCAAGATTAAACAGATATTTTTGTCCCTATTAGAACAAGACAATCCTCCCTCTCTTGATTTCTGAAACTATAAAAGCCTGAATGAAGAGATAACAGAGATGGGTGAGGATCTTTTCCTCACACAGAGCCCTACAGTATGAACTGTGCCTGGGACCGGGAGGGGTGATTTCTTGTCCCTTTGCCCCCCTCCAAGAAAGCCTCACACTTGCCAAAACAAGAAGGCGATGTGCTGGCTGCCTCCCTCCCAATCAATGACCCTTCCTATGCTGCTGATTTTTCCCCACCCTGGCCCAGCAGAATCTATACTTCTAAATGTGTTTCCAACCAGCTGCCCAGCCTGGTATTGATTTTAATTACAGGGCTGTGAGCAGAGCCAGGTGGCTGTGAGCAGAGCCAGGTAGCTGCTCTCAGGTGGGGCTGGTGGGGCTGGAAAGCCACGCTCCAGTGCCTTTCCTTGACAAGGCAACTTCCAGCATCACTCGCTCCCCGTGCTGGGCAGGCACGGATGATGCCCTGTTACGCCACTGCCTGCTGACATGACAAAATGTCACATCTATATGGGGTTTCTGGAGGGGAAAGATGAGAAATCGGCAAAATCCAGGTGCCTGAATGTAAGTTTGTGGTGTTATTTGCAATCCTGGGGTATCTGCATGCTGCCAGTAGCCGCAGCCACAGACATATCTAGCTGGGGAGCAGACAGGACACCAAAAATGCCTTTATACATCCACAAAGAGTGAATCATGTTTCAGGCCACCAGACAAGGGGGCTGTGTTTAGCATCTCACCTGCACTTCATGGCTCTTGATGTCCCTGAGAACAGCATATCCCAGGTTTGCTGCCTGGAAGGAGCTGTCCCCAGGCAGGATGCCCTCCCCATTCTGCTCTGTCACTTTGCCCCTCAGCTGGAGGAGGTCTCACCTTCACTGTGAGGATGAATCCAGAGCTGTAGAAGGGATTTTCCCGGTCCAAGGGCCCGTTCAGTGTTAAGGCTCCGCTGATGTAGTCCAATGCAAAGATGCTGTTGGTGTTACCTGAGAAAAATAACAGGAATGTGAGCACAAGTAGCTGGCATAACTGATCCCAAGAAGTGCTGGGAGGGAAGGAGTAGGACACAAGCTCCAAGCTGGGCACAGGCTGCAGTGGCCTCGTGGAACCTGGCACACCATTCCAATGTGCTTGAAAATGTCATGGATGTAACACTCGTCTCCTCCTCTCACCTGCCCCAGCTCAGGGCTCAAAATGGGGCTCTCCTTCCATAGCCAAAAGTTGTCAGTGATGGAGGCAGTTGAAGAACTTCAAAGGGTTTTAGTTATTAAAATATGCAACAGCAAAGGTGAAAGCAGGACCAAATCCAGCTGCTCCCCCCTGAGTGACCACCTGCATTCACAGGGTATCATGTCCCCAGGGTGGCATGACCTCACTCCTAAAATACAAGAGTTAAGGGACATCAGTCCGGGATAATCACAGGGAGGCACAGATGGACCAAGCTCACAAGGAATTCTCCACATAACAAGCAGTGCTTTAACTGTGGGGCCTCTTGTCAGAGGGTGCTGGGGGGCTGAGTCCACATGTATTCAAGGAGAGGCTGCAGGGCTTAAAGAAAGAAAAAAACTCTATCAAATAACAAGGACACACAGCTCAGGAATTTTCTTAGCTGGATGTAATTGAAGCTAGTGAAAGTATTAGCAAAGTGCTGTAGGCACTTGCCCTGCTTTTGTGCTCCTGCCAGATGTGTTGACCCCATGCAGCTGCCTTGTTTTCCTCTTCTGGAGCCAAATTTGGCCCCTGTGCCCATCCCTACATGCAAGCAACCAGCCAGGATACCATGGAGGGCTGGGCTGCCTCCCTGGGTCATCCCATCCCCAGCTTGAATCCTCCTCTGGAATTAGACACCCGGGGAAGATTAAGACTACATTTAAATCTCATGGCCAGCAGATGCTAAAAGGACTCTTGTCCTGCTCTCGGAATGTGCTTGTGACAACTCCAGGTGCTCTCCCTGTGTGCCAGACAAAAGCAAGCAGTTGGTGTGTGGAGCCTGGGATACCTGACACCAGCCTGACACAAAACCAGAGCAGGCTGCTGAATTAGTGATGACCAAGGAAGTTATATCCAAGCATATGGTCACCCACACCGCTCCCCTCAGCATCTCAAGGCATGCAGAAACCCCTGATCCAGACCCAGACAGGAGCCAGGAAACCCTGCAGGTACATTCCAGTCATCCCAGTCAAAAAGAAGTAAAAAATAAATCCTGTCTTCTCAATATATCTCAGCATGAACGAAACACACACAGCATTTGTCATTTCCCTGGAAGGGAGCTGCAAGACATATCTGCTGCCACAGAAAGTTGTTTCCCATCACTCAGCATCCACCTTGTCCTCTTCCAACCTCTGTTTGCTCACAGCTGTTTCCTGGGATGGCCAAACCCTCCAGGTCTGGCTATCCCCTCACTCCCACCCCGGGAGCCACCTGGCCTCTCCCTGCTCTTCCAGAGCCCTAAGCGCCCTAACATTTTTCTCCCCATTACTGAGCCATTCTGTCTTCCTCCTGAACCAAATTCCTCCTGTTCCTGTCCTTGGTCCTCCTTTCTCTCCATCCGAAACGCCCCACTGACCACTCGTCAGCTTAACGAACTGATGCCAGGCTACTTAAAATATCAGCAGCAGCCTTGCTTTTTTCCTAATCTTTTGCTGCTGTACATGAAGATCTCCAGTCTCCTCCCTCAGACAATTCCCTTCTTTCCATCCTTCCCATTTTTGCCCTGTAATTTATGGCTGACTCCTTAGGAAGCTTCTTCAGATCCCAGCTTTGAAGGGCACTCCACGAGATGGATTGGACTGTGCTGTGAGGCATTTAAATGCTCCAGGATACCAGCTTGCCACGGTAAAGTTTATGCCTCAGGGTCACCTCCCCCTAATATAAAGCATAATAAAATGTGGGAACAATGGAATTCAGTGGAATTAGGTCAATAGGGCAGGAATTTGACTAAACACAGCTCTGTGTTCTGTGTCCTAAAGATGGTTATGCATTTTATATCTGACCACAGTCACTTTTTGAAGGATGGGCAACTAAACTGGGGACCCAAAGGCCACCCAGGCTGCACATCAGAGGCTTTTCTCTAGTTCAGCATCCACAACACCATCAGATACTCCCCTCATGACCACCGGGGCTTCCTTTCTGCTAGCAGAGAATTCCTGGCTTTGCAAATCTGCAAATTTAGGGAAACAGGTGTCTCCAAATACCTCTACAGCCACCACTTCCTCATGGCTCTGACCAGTGATCCCTGCTGAAGCCCTCACACTGCTCAACAATGCCCATTTCCCCAGACATCTTCCTTGCCAAAATCTCTCTAATCATGATCTTCATGTGCCTTCCCTTTCCCGAGAGCAAGAGGAAAAAAATAAGGTTGGGGGTGGGGAATTAGCTGGTATCGTCTTTCCTCTCTCTGAACAGACCAGAGGGACATGCAGAGATGGGGCAGAAATTAAAGGATGGGAAGGGAAAGGCTGAGTAGCAAAATGGGGTGCAGAGAGAAGGAAAATGAGGCAGACAATGTTTTAAATACTCAAAAAGACAGAGAGAAGGGGAGAATGAACACAACAAAAAACTGGAATCTTTGGGACAGCAGAATGAATCCATTTCTGGCAGACTTGTTGCTCCTACTTGGCAAGGAACAGGCTTGCTCAGGACATACAAGCCCAGCTTCTTGTTAGGACACAGGTAAAGCAGAAGGAAAAGTTTGCCATCTGTCTGTCCGTGTGCAGGTACAGGGGCAGCAGCAGCTCCTGCATTCACTGCAGCTGGACAGGGGCCTGGGAAGGCAGGGACTGATGGGATGCTGGGCTGGGAGCAATGGGATGCATCACAGGAGCCTATTCAGAGTGTTTTTCCAGGCTCATTGAGGAACGGATGGTGGCATAGGCATCATTTTGGAGAAACACTGCTATAACGAGGGGTTTTATAGATGAGAGCCATAATGTTTAATTGACCTCAGCCAAGCTCTCAGTTTAAAAAGGCTGTTAAAAGTACTGGCTCAAACCCAAAGAAGGGGAGGAAGGAAAAAAAAAAGGAAAAAAAAAATACATCAATATCTCCTCCTTCCGCCCTACCCCTTTAGCCTTTGAGCACCGTTCAGATCCCTCGGATTTGAGAGAGAGATGCAACTACTGCCCAGCCCTGGTGAAGAGCTCCCTGCCAGTCAGGGCAAGCCGATTTCCCTGGGCAGGAGACTTTTCCCACCTTCCTCCACAGGAAGGGCTGTTCACATCGGAAAGCTGCTGCTGAACTCGGAGCGGGTGACTTTCATGAGATGTGAAAGGGGAACCCATCACACACCTTGCTCCGGATAATTTATTAATCAAAATGTGCTCCGTCAGGGCTCCTCGGCACCGAAATAGATGCTGTTGGATGTGGTTCATGGAGTCAGCAACAGACACAGTTATTAGCGTATAAATAGTCCATCAGCTGCCGTGAGCACCTCGCTGCTCTTCACCTTGAGTTTCTGCCCCCGGGCTGGAGGCAGGAAAGCACTGCCAGGGCAGAGACCTTGCCCCGTGCTTAGATTCAAAGGCAACAAGTCATTTCCAAAGGAAAAGGGCTTATTACAACCAGAGCTTTGAGGGAAATCGAGTTGCTGTATAAAACAGTGACACAGTGCACCGTTCTCCTGCTTGGGACTTTGGTTTGCTGCTCTTCTGGGAAGATGAGGCTCTCTGGGATAACAGATCCAAGCCCAAAGCTGTGTGCCAGCGCTCCTTCTCACATGTCTGCTCTGCCAACAGGCCTTTTTAGTATCTTTCCCAAAGGATTTGTCCATTCTTGCACAACCAGCAGAACTTCTGATCTTGCAGAGCCACAGAAGGAGCTCAGATCAAGTGCTTACACAGTTCCTTTTTTTTAGAATGGAATGTACAGTACGAGGAAATAAAAGGAGATATTTATCACCCAAGGTGCAATCCCCCTCCCAGATTTCCTGGGAGCTATGGCCGAGTACCAGAGAGGAGAACATAGCCTGCAGAGTTTCTGCTCTCAGTGTAATTCTTCACACACAAAAGGAAGCTGAGTCTTGGATCATAACCACCAGTCTCCCACATCATCTAAAATGTGCTTTTTGACATGAACCTCACTTCTCCAGGCTCCACACCTTTCTGAAATTCCTCCATTAAAAACCGTCTCAGAATCGGTTGTTTGCTCTGGCCTTGACATGAACAGAGATGGTGCAGGTTCACCCTTCTCCATGGGTTGTCAACACTGAATCCTAGATCGGTTTGGGGTGGAAGGAACCTTAAAGTTCATCTCGTTCCACCCCCTGCCATGGGCAGGGACACCTTCCACTAGACCAGGTTGCTCAGCCTTGAATACACATTAACTCCCAAGAAGTTAAATAGGAAGTCCCAGAAATCAAACAGAAAATATGCTTTTGTTTCCTATTTACACATAAAAGGGAATGTATAGTTTTAATTACCATGGACCATTTGCTGGGGGACCACCTGCCAGGCAAACCATTATCCCAATCATATCTGTTTCCAATGATTTCTGGATTGCCAGGGAGCCAAAGCCAGATGCCAACGTGACGACAAAACATCATTAACAGCGTGGAGGAAGATGGGGAGCAACTGAGCCAAGCAAAAAGGGGCTGTGACTGCAGCCACCATCTTTGCTCTGTGCTGTCTCATCCCCTTGCATTGGCAGGGTGGGAAAAACAGCTTTTGATGGATAACTCAGCACAAGGCACTTTTCCACCCATCAGCGTGTCCTCCTACAGAAATGTTCTGCTATGATGGCTGCCTTTAAATCACGCTGGAAGGCCCTCCCAGCAGGTGTAATTTATGAGGGCTTTAACACCCTGCTAGTTCACCGAGCAAGTGAAATGTGGGGAAAAGCCAGCGTGATGTAGGCAAAACGGGAATATTAAAATGAGCAGCTCCCCATTTCCAAGGGTGCTCCCTGATATCCGGTTTAAGGGTTTTAGGGAGGTGGTTTGCTTTGCTCTGCCTTCTTTATTAAGTCAGGTCAAACTTTGGCGTGTGATGTCAGTGGCTGAGGGCTTGGAGACCTCTTTGGCCATTTGACCTTTCCTCAAGGATTCATGCTGCACTTTCAAAAGGAAGGCAGTGGGACACTCTGGATATGTTAAGATCATGGAACACAAGTTCTGAGAGCTACCGCACTGATTTTTACTCATATATATGTATTTTAATATATTAAAAAAGTATCTTTTTATATATGACACTTTCTTCCTTAGCAGGAAATCCAGAAGATAGAGAACAATTCTTTACAGCTTCCCTTACACTTTTGTAACTCACACTTTTATCGCATTGTGCAAATAATGATTTTTAATTCATGCTTCCCTTGGGAAGAGAGGCTTTGCTAGAAATTTCATCAGTCTCATAAAACAATCCACCTGGGGGGGAAAAACCCCACCCTAAGGGTTTGGGAATGGCACTAAGAACCAGCTCTCTGACCAAAAGCCCTGAGTCGCTCCCCTCGCTCCTGAAGGACTTTCCAAGCCCCAGGAAGGACGTATGGATTGCCCTTGTGCAATCTCCCATTGCCCATCCATCACCGCTCCTGAAATGTCTCAGGCAGGCAGAGACTGGCAGTTGGGACCCTTTCCCCTGGGTTAACCCTTCAGTGCCTGCCCAAGCAGCACAGGTCACCTTCACATCCTCCTGCCAGGAAACTCCAAGTCTCCTGACTATCCTGGAAAGAAATGAATCCCAAAGTTTACTGCTACCGAGCAACATGTGAGTCAATACATTTTCCTAATAAGAGCTCGAGGGCCAGAATCTGCTCCTGCCAATTAATTAAATTGCCGTTTAACTCACGCTTAAAATCCTTCTCTTAAAGAGCCAGAGGATTCCCCGTGCCCCAGGCGATGTGCAGCGGCAGCAAATGTGAAAACACACTGCCGTCTGCAGGGCTGATCCTGCCCAAAACGCCAGGGCCCTCCCGATTTCTGCCGGGAAAATCAATCTCTGTTAGCCCAGAGAGTTCCCCTAAATGAAAAGCCTTATCTAGAACAGGTCGTGTTATACAACAAGTCACTCGCTTTGCCTGGGAAATGAAAGATGATGAGGCAGAGTCCCCGGTACAGAGGCTATCTCCATAAATCTGCCAAAAAGGAGCTGTGGATTACTTTGCTGGATTAATTATCTGTCCTTCAAACAGAGTCCTGACCTCAGCGGCTGAGCATCTCCAACCTGTCACTGTAGCCGGGGAGGGAGAGCTTTCACAGGGCTCTGGCCACAGGAAAAGCAGCAGGAACACCCTTTGGAGGGATGGGAGCCCCAGCACTGACCAGCCTGTTGGCACAAGGGGCTTGAATTGTAAGGTCTCAACTTGGATTTCTTTTACTACTGGGCAGTGAGCCCACTCCTTGTAAAGTGTAAGGCAAAAAAGTACATTTTCCTGGAGTTAAAACACTCTGATGGGAAGGAAGGGGGAGAAACAGCTGAATGGCTTTTCCCTATTAGCTATGGAAATGATTCCCAGTGCAGGCAGGACAACCAGCCAAAGCCATGGCACAGCTACACCAGCGCTCCTCTGTCATCTCAGCCTTAACAGCTTTGTAAGCTGGCGGCATAAAGCTAGATCTCCACTCTTATTTTATGTGGTTATGGTTAATCTTTTAGTTTTATTGTGTTCCTGTCACAGGAGGACCTTGTGCTGGAGATAGCTGTATAAATAAGAGCTGCTGCAGTACATCCCCAGCTGCGGCTGCCCAAGGGATGGAGCCAAACAGGACAGCGGCAATTCCAAATTAATTTTTACACCCCACCTCCAAATCATACCAATGCTTGAGGTAGTAACACCAAAGGAATGATGAACGGCCAGGTTGCTTCTCAGCTCTCTACTGCTGTATATACAAGCCCAAAAGGCAAAATCAGACCAGCCACATGCTGACCCTGTGCCCAAAAAACTGTGAGAGCCGGAAAAAGGCATCACCCATCCCTGCAGGTAAATGGGAGCAGCATCACTGCCACCTCCCCTCCTGGAATGGAGCTGAAGAGCCAGGTATAATTACGACTTCCACCAGCCACTTTCACTTTTGCTTACGGTCGGTTTCTAATTTAATTTGCTTCCCCATTCCCATATGTTAAGCTTGCTTTTTTTTTTTTTTTTTTTTGCAAAATTGCCATAAAAATTTTCCAGCTCAGGCACAAAAATCTGCTCGCTGACCTTTACCATCGTGATTGAGGATAATGAGAAATTAATTAGGCTTCACCTGCCTGCCAAAAAAAAAAGGCTTGCCTTGGGTGAGCAGTATTTTGGAAGTGCATTAGGTGCCAGTCCCATGTCTGGACTCTCAGACATCAGAAACTACCATTAGCTCCATCCACAGGCTGATCCTTCCCATCAAACCCCTTCCCCATGAGACCCTGGTGACGACAGGAGAAGGATTCCTAGCCAGTTAGGAAAACACTTTGTAGTTCTCATGTTTGGGAACAGAAATAGTAGTGCAAAGTAGTTTAATCACTCATTGATCTGTTCTGCTGGATCCTCTGGTAGGAGAGCTGCCCCCACCAGGCAGGACTGGGGGCAGGGATTGAGCTCTTGGCATACACAAGCAGATGCAAGGCTGTGTGCAGTGATCTGTCTGCAGATCTCTCCATATTTCTGTGCCACCTGGATCCCAGAGCATCCTGATTCCCCATTCCACCATGCCACTGCCCATCCAGGATGGCCAGGCTTACAGCTATTTTACCAACCTCACCATAATTCAGCAACCTCTGCAAAATTACACTGATGTTTCAGTCCAGTCTCCAGTGAAAAAGATCCCGTATCAGCCAAAAGACAGTCCCTGCTGCACCTTGGCCAGCTGATACCCACAATCTGGGAGAATCTCTCGAATAAATTGCAGAGGGAATTAGAGGAATAAATAATCCTCGCATCTTCAAAGGCTGGATACTTGCAGTCGGGATCAGTGGACTTGAAAGTCAGGGTGAGATCACCTTGACCCTCGAGGTTGATTAAAAGAGGGTTTGAAATGGCTGGGCTTTAAGGAAGAGAAACTGGGAAATTATTTCTGCACGTGTAGGCAGCACCTGGAGCACGTGCCACAGCGGGAGGGGAGGCACTGCTGCCATGTCTTGCTGGAAGAAGCTCCCCCAAAAGTGATGCCAGGAATAGGGTTGCAACCCACACCCCCCAAGCTGGTCCCTCACTCCTGGGTCACCTCGAGCCTGTCTGTCCTCATCAAAGCAGCATTTGAGTGCAGCCCTGTGAGCATCAAAATCTGCTGGGGTATGGCAGTGACCATTGGGCTGAAGGCATCTTAAATGAACAGGCCCAACCCCCCAAAAACTGGCCGTTCCTTAAGGCAGCTGTGTTTTATCTGGAAACACTTTCCCAGCCTGTCCTGCCCCTGCTGCCATCAGAAGAGGTCCTCAGGCTTTGGAGCCAAAGGGGACAAGCGTTGCCCAGCAATGATCCATTCATCCACACCAGGAAGGGTTCCCAGGCTTCAGAGCCAGGCTGCAAAGGCAGGAGCAATCCACATGGCCTTTGAGAAGGCAGAAAGCCATCATGGCTTTAATTAACCTTCATTCTCTAGCTCTGCACCCTCCTGGGCCCAGCCCTTGCATCCCAGCTTCCAAAGCTTTTGGGAAACACCACAGAAACCACCAGGAGCCATTCAGTCCATAATCAGTCCTATTTCCTCCCTAAACAGAAAATCTCTGTGGTGTTGTGTGAAGCTGAACTCTTTGCGGTTCATCATTAGGAATAAACATTTCAACCTGAGATATCATCAAATTTGTCTGGAGCACCCTGGCCTAGTGGAAGGTGTCCCTGCCCACAGCAGGGTGGTAGGAACAATGATCTTTAAGGTCCTTTCCAATCTAAATCATTCTATGATTCCATGATTTCCCTGGCCCAGGATGCATAGGGCCTGTCCATCCATCCATCCATCCATCCATCCATCCCTCCATCCATCCATCCATCCGTCCCTCCCTCCCTCCCTGCTGGGGTCCCCTCCGTGTCCCCCAGGACTCACCCGAGACGATGGTGTATCCGATGCCGCGGGGCCGTCCCTTGTCCTGATCCACGGCTGTTATCATCCGCACGGTGGTGCCCTGGGGAGGGACAGGGGACAGGTTTGGGACAGCCAGGACAAGCCTCCTCACAGCTTCACCGCTGGCAGGCAGCAGCAGCGTGTGCTCCTCTGCCTCAGGAATTTTCCCTCAAGAGCCAAAGGCAACCATTGCCTTTCAGCATGACCTTCAGTTTGGTCACTACACCAGTTTAATCTGCTGCTGCCCTCCCAGTTTCAACCTGTCCTCTTCTCCCACTGTGCTCCTGAAATGAGGCACCCCAAGCAATAAGGGATGCTCACACTGACCATCAGCATCCAGCTGCATAACTAAGTGAGCTGCAGAGATTTTAATTGAAACCCTTGAGGAGGAGGAGGAGGAGGGTTGGGCAGATGCTGAGAAGCAGGGATTGCCCACAGGCAGGAACTTCTGCAGCTGCCAGCTCACCCACACCGTCCTCCATCCTGGCAGGACACGCTGTTCCTACAGCCCAGCAGAAAGATCCCAGAGTCCCCCAAAACTGGTAAGAAGAACATAAAAGGAACCCAAAATTCTTGTTTAGCACTTGAAATAAAAATATCCTGCTCCATAAGTCAACTTCCCCCGCCGCAGTGCAGTGAGCCCCTGTGAATACCAACACACGCACATGCCTGTAATTAATGTAGTGTGAAAAAATTTACAACTCAGCTGTTCTTGTTTTCATTGGCTTATTAACAGTGGGGAAAGCAGCAAATTTTTAATTTTTTTTTTCCCCTCAAAGGAAATGTCAGCAGAGGCGTTTGCATATCTAACGAGGGAGCAGAGAGGGTCGGCAGCCTCGTGCTTGCCCTGCAATCCATCATTTGAAGGCCAAAAGGAAAGCTGTGGCAGAAACATCACCGGGGGAAAGGAGGGACTTGCTGTCTTCCCTGGCTTCCAGATCCGTGTCCCTGTGGGCTCAATGCCGCTGCTGGCCATAAAGAAGGCTCTGAGGGCCAGGCAGGCTGCCTGTTCCCTGATCTCTGAGGGCATTTCAATGGACTCCTTAAGTAAATCCAAGTTATTAACTGAGAACATTAGCCATAAATCCCAGGTCACTGGCCTCTGAGCAGCACTCGGCTGGTGAGGCTCAGCAGCTGCCCAGAGAGCCTCTAAATTACTGACAATAACTGTGCTTTCCCAAGGAGCACAGAGAGAGAAAAAACACTGGAACAGTATGGAAGGAGCAGGTGGGAAAGCAGAACAGGGCATGTGGAAAGGAGGGCAGGACAAAGTGGAGGAGAAAAAGGTGCATTCTAGTGGTGCTCTATCCCAGCATAGTTTTGCTTATGTTATATTATACCTTATCCTATGCTATAAAATATAATTGTATTCTACATCATGTATCACATTATATATGTTATGTATTATATTATACATTATACCCATATGCAGCATAATCAAACTTCACAAAAGTGTTTATCTCCCTCCCCTGTGGGACAGATATGAGCCCCCTCCCCTCCCTGGCAAAGCAGAGGTTCCTCCATGGAAGGGGCAGTGGGTGAAGGCAGCAGGTCTGTCTGGCAGCTCGCTCATCACCTGTCACACAGCTCAGGAGCAGCACGGAATGGGAATTGTCTCCTGCAGAGGGAAGGCAGGGGCCCTGCGATGGCTGGGGAATAGCAATGGGCCGCTTTATCTGCGGGAGAGGTCCCTCCTGGAGGAGCCAAGGGGAAGGGCTGGAGGGAGAGATAAAAGGATGAGCACGGATGTGACAGCGGGGGAAGTTTGGGAGGGGCGGAGGGGGAATCTCATTCGGGTATCTCAGCAGCACGTGCCATAGAGATGCCCACAGGAAAGAAATTATCCAGATATTTAATCACAGGAACGAGGGCTGAGAGGGAACATGCTGAGGTTCACCCTGTCCTTGGCAGGCCTGTGATGATAATATCATGTTGCTGGGTTTTGGCATTGGGGTTCCCCCACTTCTTGCAGCCCCCCGTGTTTCCCCTCCTGGAGATGAGCCACATTTCACCAGTGTCCAAGGAACATGTCTTGGAGTGGTGCTGAAATGGATACTGTCTCCTGGAAACGTGGCAAGGGTTCTAAGGAAGGGTCTTTACATCCCACCTGGTTTCCATCCTTTCTGACACATCCTTCACAAGAATCTTCCAATGTCCACGGGACCAGCAGATGCCAGCTCCTGGGGATGGATGATCCCTCCTGGAGCATCCACAATGTTTGGAAGCAATCTTGATCCTTCCAGGAAGGGGCTGAACAAGTGGCACAGAGTAGGAATAACATCCATGTGGTAAGGATTGGCTTTGTAGTGAGGGTACCAACTTCTGGAGCCACACAGCGATGGCAAAGATTGTCCTATCACGAACCACAACTCAACAATTCCCAGCTGGACCACAACGCCATTCCTTTCACTATCCAGGTCTTGCTGCAGCAAGGGCAGCCAACTGCACCCCTAAATTGGGGGGGATCCTCCCAGTGTCTCCAGCCAAACACATCTGACAAGTATCCATTTACTCATGGAAGCCCCAAGCTGACTTCCAGCACCAGCAGCTCTGCAGCAGGTACCTGCTGCATGACCCTGCAGCTCTTAGAAACTTCCAAATATTCCTGACTTTTCTTTTAAAACAAGTCACACCTCGCCTGCCTACTGCAGACAGCAGCGGCTGCAAGGAGAGGGCTCGGCTGGTGGGTACAGAGAGAACAGAATAACTCTTCCCCTCTAGGGAGGAAGGAAGGAGGTTTAGAAAAGTAATAATCTGGGAAAGCCTATGCTTAAAAAAAGGTAAAGAAAATAAAGAATGGCACATTATCCAAACAAAATCCGAGGGTTTTTTGAAGAGGGGCAGGGGTAAATCAATCCTTTTTTAATAAAACCCTGAGCTTTTAATAAAGTGTTCACACTGATGGGCTGGAAATATTGTAAGAAAGAATTAACTTGGAGCTACTGAGACTCTAGGGCAAAAACAGCACTGATTCTACATTATTTCTTCAACTCAAGGAGTTTCAGAGGAGGAGGGGGATGGTGCTGAAGAATTAAAACTGTTTTAATGATGTTTGACATGTATCTGTACCATTCTACTGCAAGGGAGTACAACTGCTGGTCTTGGGGGCAGGTGCCAGTGGGGTTTGGCCCCACTCCTGCCTGCACGTGGCTCCCTGTGGGGTGAAGCACATGTTCACAGAGCTCAGCTTCTCTCCTGGAGAGTGGATTACTCCTCCTTCACCCCCAAAGTGAAGCTGCAGCACTGCCTGCACCATGCACCAGCTGAGGTGCAAAAGAAGGGCTTCATCAGAACCACGGCAGCTCTGCAAGGGGAAATAGCCCCTCTCCTCCAACACCATCAACTTGTCTGCAGGACACAAAATCACAGAACCATTTAGGTTGGAAAAGCCTTCTGAGATCACAGAGTCCCAGCCATTCCCCCAGCACTGCCGAGGCCACCACTAAACCATGTCCCCAACTGCCACATCCACATGTCTTTTAAATCCCCCCAGGGATAGTGACCCCACCACTTCCCTGGGCAGCCTGGTCCAGCGCTCGACAACCTTTCCTTTCCATGACATTCAACACCAACCACGCCATCCAGCCTACAGCTGCTGTGAGGACAGACACCCAAAAAACCTCTTGAGGATGAAAAACATGCTGCTGAGCTTTACCACAGCTGCAGATGCACTCGGGTGCCCTGGGAGAGATGTCTGAGCCATGCTGGGATGATAAACAACATCAAGAAAGAAGACACAACACCTCCAGGGACAGCAGAGTCTCTCCCCGCTGTGTCCTCTTCCTTTGCCCGATAAGAAATTGCTTTCTTCTCAGTGTCAGAATAAGCACCTGCCCGAAACGCTTCTCAATTATGCTCCCAGATCCCAGCCCCAGAGAAATAAGAGCAACAACTGCACTTCTCTCCCCTCTCATGCCCCTCCACCCCTTTTCCCGCTTCTTCTCTTACAGGATTAGGGACTTGAAAGGCGAAGCACAGCCCAGCGTTGCAGCAGGAGGAGGAGGGGGGCAGCGCTTCAGAAAGCTGCCACGGCAAAAAAAATCCCATTTCTCACTTCTTAATTCCAGTCAATTCCAGTCAAAGGGCTGATAGAGATCTGTTTGCGGTAATTTGCTGCAGTTTATCCACTCTTTTCACCTTCTATCAGCTCTCCACTGACGGGCTGGCTGACATGCTGTTACTCGAGTGAGAAAATTAAAATTTGATGCAATAATCCCAAATAAGAAGGATTTTATTAGGTAATGTATACACTTTAGATGAGGTATTCTCGCCTGATACATTGATAGGGGAACACAGACATGCTGTGCACCACAGATAAAAGGAGGGAAGAGACGGGGAGCGGACGCGTGGAGCAGCAGCTCCGTGGATTTGGGACTGGGATGAGATGCCTTGAGCACATTTTGGCCTGCTGAGTCCAACTTCAGGGTAAATGTCACCCAAAAATGCACTGCAGCCTCTTGGTTTGACCTGCAAGCCTGGTTTTGGATGGGAGCTGGCCAAGCCCAGACTCCTCACCCAGATTTGTGGTTATCGTTTTGATAACCAAGACATTCACTCTGCACATGGCTCCCCTCAGGTGGTAGGGCAGAGCTGATGGGAAGATTGCCACAGGAGACAAAATTGCACATAATTAATGGTTGGACTCGATGATCCTTGAGGTCTTTTCCAACCAAATGACTCTCTGTTAAACCCCAGGCTTGCCAAAGCAAGCATCCTTGTTTCAGCAGTGGAACTTCTCCCAGGAAGGCTGGGAATTTGGGTCCAAACCAGAGGGTGACACCACCCACAGCAGCCCTCACCTTCAGCAGTCTTCCTCTTCACCATGAGTCTGAGTAATTCACAAATAAGCTGGTTTTTGGCCACCTCTGGGCCAGCAGACAGGTAATGTGCTGTGTCACCACGGGATTTGTGACAGTACAACTCAGCCCTATTGATCCAGCATTCTCCATGTCAGGGCTTTGCTCCAAAGTGAATAAAAAAATATATAATCTGAAGCACGCTGGAGTTCCCTCTTCCTCTAACTGAGCCATCAGGCATTTGGGATCCAGAGCACCAGGGAAGTTATGGGATGCACATGTGGTGTGGATGCCCACCATGCCATGATTTTAAGGCAGAAGTTTTTCCCCTCCACACACAGAAATATTTCCCTGTAGACAGAGTGATGGGATGCACAGCTGTGGATGCTGCGGAGAAGGGCTGGTGCTTGGATTAAAGTCTTTGGTAGGAACAGAGCAAACAGCTCCCAAAAAGCTCCCAAAAAGCCCAAGCTGCCCTCCATGCTCCCTGACATCTGTGGGGGAAAAAAACTCCATCCCTGCTGTATTTAGAGACTGGGAGACGTTTTTCCACAAACAGCAAGTTTGCTGACAAACTGAGTTTCAGAAGAACTAAAATGATTGGATCAATTTGGCAAAACCTGGGGGAAAAGATTCAAAGTGCTGAAATGGCTGATGATTCTGGCATTTTCAAAACTGCCTCATTTCAGGAACGTTTAGATTTTTCCTTCACGTCCTCTCTATTGGAAATGGCACGCAGCTAGACCGTGGGGAGGAGATGGGGTGACTGTCTGCTCAGAACAACTCAAAGCCTCTGCAGAATTTAAGCAAAAATGCTCAGCAAAATACTTTATTTGGGGTCCAGGCTTCCTAAACCCCCTTGCTTAGGCTCCCTATTTTAAAAAGGGGCTGAACATTTTGGAGCTGGCTGGAAATGTGCTGTTTCAGAAGGAAACCCCCCAAAGCGCAGCCCTTACCGGAGGCGAGTTCTCGTAGATGTTTGTGCTGTAAGGCAGGTTGATGAAGATGGGGTCCATGTCCTGCACATCTGTGATGATGATTGCCAGGTTGGCCAGAGTAGACAGTGGCTTGTTTTTATCTTGGTCCTTGAAAAAACAAGGGTCAGGGTTGGGGGTGGGGAGAGAAAGCATTTCTATCAGAAAAACAGAATTATTCAGCAGCATTAAGTCTCTTGTGGTTGCAGTTGGGGTAGAATTTCTGAATAGTGGAGGTAATCATCTCTTTTTCAAGCTACCTGCTGGAATTATTGTCCACTGCACCTCCCTCTAAGCTGAAATACAATATGCATTTCATTGCAGCATCAGCCCTTTCAAATGAAGCAAACACCAATTTAGTTTTCATCACATTTTGAGTGAAAACGCAGCAATGCTGCTCAACATCTACTTCCAAATGTAAATTCCCTCCTAATGCAGACACAGCCTAAGGTACCTGTGCACAGTGAGATGCACCCTCTCTCATACCCATGGTGCTGATGCCTCAAGACAGTTTGGGCTCCAGCAGCTGGAAGAGGAGGCTTAGGGAGACCTCTGAGCCCTTTCCAGTGCCTAAAGGGGCTCCAAGAGAGCTGGAGAGGGACTTTGGACAAGGGCATGGAGTTACAGGACAAGGGGAAATGGCTTTAAAATTAAAGAAGGTAGGGTTAGATGGAATATTGGGAAGAAATTCCTGGCTGTGAGGGTCATGAAGCCCTGGCACAGGGTGCCCAGACAAGCTGTGACTGCCCCATCCCTGGAAGTGTCCAAGGTCAGGTTGGATGGGGCTGGGAGCACCCTGGGATAGTGGGAGGTGTCTCTGCCCATGGCAAGGAGTTGGAATGAGCCAGGCTTTACAACCCATCCCAACCCAAACCATTCTGTGGTTCTATGAAGTACCAGACATGCCCCCATTTTATCTCTGCTGGGATCCAGGGCCAGATGGAGCTGGATGGACCAAGCTGACACCCTTGTGCCCTTGAGGAAATCAAAGTCCTGGAAGAAAGCTACATTTCCATCAGGAACTGTGTTTGATCCCACATTTTCCAACCTGCTAGGAAACATCCCAGGAAAGCATGTCAGCAACAGACACTGGCAAGGAACCAAACAACGGAGAGGCCCTCTTCCCACTGGAGTATTAAAAATAAAATGAGGTATATTTGAAAAAAAACAAAAACCAAACAACAAAAAACCAAGCTTCTGGGGAAAATTCCACAGCCTGGAACATGCAGGGCTTGAGCTGAAAGGTTGTGCTGTTAGCCCATGGCCCTAAAGTCCGTGAGTGCCCAGGCTCAGTGCTGTGAAGAGTGAAGCGCAGCCCTCCGTGTCCTCCTGACATTTGTGGTTCTGCATCAAGACAATGATCTTGATTAAATCACATGCTCCAAGAGCTAGCCAGCTGCCTGGAGGGGGCAGAGAGGGTTTTCTCCCCCTCTCCTGAGCACGGAGTTGGTCAGATATATTGTAGGGCTGAACCTCACCTTCCTCAGCTGCGTCTGAGGTGGGGAAGGAGCCACCACCATCCAGAGCTCCTGCCTGTGTGCTGCTCCACATTCTCCAGCTCTCTCTAGACTGAACACCCATTCATTTATTTTTGGTGGACATACCTCCCAAGGGTCCTCTCCCAGTGTGAAGGCATTGACTGTAATTAGGACCTTGGTTTCTCCTCTGTCCACCAAAATTTTGACTCTTGATGTCTGAACTTAATACAGGTGAATCGACTGGTAATAAACCACAATGTGAAAGGAACGAGTCTGGAGAATTCAATATACCAAAGACATTCTTTACTCAGAGGGTGCTGAGACACTGGCACAGGTTGCCCAGGGAAGTTGTAGATGTAGTTCCATCCCTGGAAGTGTCCAAGGCCAGGTTGGATGGCGCTTGGAGCTACCTGAGATAATGGAAGGTGCCCCTGCCCATGGTGGGGGGGCTGGAATGAGGTGCTCTTTAAGGTGCCTATCCCAAACCATTTAATGATTCTGTGAATGGTCTGTATGCCCTGTACTGGGTTTTATCACCCAGGAGCTGCTTCCCTTCCTGCAGAAGCCCCTGACACATGGGAGATGCTGTTGGAGAGGTGCAGCTGTTCTCCACAGTGACTTGAACCCACCCAGACACTGCATTGCTGCAATACCTCGCTAAGCACAAAATGATGGATGTGCCCAAAAGATTTGCCAGAGCAGGGCAATAAAATAAACCCAGACAACAGACTCACCGTGGCGTTCACCTGGAGCTGGTAGGCCTGAGTCACTTCGTAGTCCAGCTCCCGGATCACCGACACGATGCCGCGGCCGCTGTCGATGGCAAAGAAGTTGGAAGGGGGCTGGAAGGAGTAAAGCACGCTGCCTCCTGCCCCCTGGTCTGGGTCTGTGGCATTCACAATGAAAATCGGAGTGCCCACGGGGGTATTCTGGAGATAAAAAATGAGTATCAGTAACATTGTGCATTGTCTTCCCATCACACATGCATTAGCAATTTCCTTTACCCACCAGGAGGGATATCCAGAGATCTGACAAATTCAGTCCTGTATTTCCTGGACATTTATAAGTTACACAGCTGTATTCTTTATTATAGTATTGCAGGGCCTATAATAGTTGTTACACACTTATAATAATAGTTATACAGCTGTGGTCAAGACGACACTCTATCATAAACCCTTATTTTCCCAGACATCCCAACTTTCCAGAAAAATTGCTCTCTTTGCTGAAACTTGTTTTCTGCCCAAAGGCGCTTTTATTTTTGACACTGATTCCCTCACTGTTTTCACCACAAAGCATTAAATATAGGAGAGCTTAAAAAAACCAAGGGGAAAGAAAAAACCCAAAGCATTAAATGCAACACAGAACTTAACATAAAAGTCAAAGTTGTAGTTTCCACAGCAACTACAACCTGGCCCGATTAACGCAGGCATGAACAGTTCCATCGTCATAAATCTGGAACTAATCTACATGCATAAAATATGCAGCTGAGTGCACAAAATCAGCAATGGCAAGTGCAGTTTGGCACTTCTTATTGTTTAACTTCACAGCGGGGAGAACAATTATCCATTTTTGGTGGAACAGCTGCATGTTCCTATGCAAATCTTAAAATGCATATTCTTGTCTCTCCCTAAAGGCATGAGCAGAGACTGCCAGCAAAAAGGCTCTGCCAGGGCTCCAGGTAGGCACAGATTGTGACACCTTGGGCATGTCCCTCTGCTTGTGGCACGGTCAAAAGGGGTGACAAAGAGCTAAACCTCGAAAGGGGACACAGCAAAGGTCAGAAGTGAGACCTCACGGTTGCTGGTTATGGCTAGCTGGGGTAATATGGATTATTTCTGCAAACCTCTCCCCAGGTTTTATTGTTAACTCCTTTCATGTTAAATTATTTGTCCTCAACTTACAGAGAGCTACCACGAAGTGTTGAGAGGATGGAACGGAGGCTTGAGGAGAGGCAGGGCTTTGAAGATGGGGCACTGCTTCCAAGAAAATCCTTGGCCGAAAGTGAGCAACAAACTGAGACATTTTCAGGTTTTTTGGGAACCACGGGGCTTGCAGGGAACCAAAGGCTGTCCTAGTCAACACTTCCACTAGAAAATAGTGGAAAACAGGGCTCTACACTTGGAGATCTCATTTAACCAGCTTAATACTGGGTGATGGCACCAGCAAAGAACCAAAGAATCTGAATTTTCCCAGTTAAGGCTCAGGCCAGCAGAAATTTGCCCTCAAGGCAGGTGTCAGGATTTTGTACAACAGAGCAGGGAGCCCAGGGCACACTCTGCAACTCACATGGATGAATCCAGGCTCAGGACACTGATTCCACACACATCCCTCATGCCCTTGTCTGCAGGCACGTGGCATTGCAGGGACACTGTGACACCCAAGCTCACCTCGGACTCCAGCAAAATTCCACTTCCCTCACGTCAGTCTCACTTCTGCCGAGGTGCGAGAGGTTGCAGCTCCCACTTAGGCTTTTCATTTCCTTTCTTTTTTTCCCCTCCTCTAAATCAAGCTGCTCTAGAAAGCCTCACAGGGCATGGCCTGAGGATTATTTTTTAGAGCGCCTTCAAGTTTTTTGGTGATCAGCAGTCACAAAAGCATAAAAGATATAGCTAGAAGGGACCTCAGAAGAGAAACCTGTCCCTGTGCTCCATGTAAATCATTCCCATCCTGAAAGCCCTCTAGCGATGGAGACACCACATCCTCCCCAGCCCATCTGTCCCGGAATTTTGCTGCCCTTTGCCTTACAGTTGCCCATTTTCTGGAATGCTTAACCCAGCCCTGCCCTGCTGCCGTGTAAACCCTTGATTTTGTGCCACACACTCAGCACATTAATCCTGGCTCGGGCATTTAAACTGCTCAGGAAGCAGGATTTTGTCAGCTCCTGGGGTGTGTTGGGTGAAGAAGCCCTTCATGGGGAGCTGTGGTGGGTGTTTGCTTTCTGAGCACTCCCAAAACACCTTCTCAGACAGGCCTGGAGCATCTTCCCAGTCCATCTCTTGGGCTACCTGCCTCCCCCAAGTCATCACCCCTGAGAGCAGCTCCAGAGCATCCCACAGCCCTCCTCTTGCTGCTGCTTCCACCACCTCACTCCACATGCTCCAACGACTCAACTTCCTTCCCAGAGCCATCAGGGTACCAATGTCACCACACAGAGCATTACAAATTAGCCATTAATAGGGAGAGGCAGAGCAAAAGTAGATTCAGGGTTGCACTGAAGGGTCTGGGCTATACTGCCCAGGGAATAATAATATTCATAAGGATAAATCTGGCCTTGAAGAATATGTTTTCTCTTCTTTTTAAGTGCCCCTAGCCACTGCTTTTAACATGCAAATCCGCTCTGGTCACCCGTGATTACGGGGCTGCTCTCGGCTGGCTGTGAAAGAGGAGAGCTTGATTTCCCCCGCATTGTATTCCATACAATAGCCCCGAAGCAGGCTTTGAAGGGAGTTCATCTCCTCGTCCTTCCAAAGGAGAAGCTGCCTGGAGGGGACACGGAGGTCACCAGCTTTGGTGCTGTCAGCTCTGGCCCCTGCAGACACCACCGGGTGATTTCCATGGCTTTATCCTGATTTTCCAGCTTTGCTCACCACCTCCCTTCGTTGGCCAGGACAGCAAGAGCCATACAGGCAGGGGATAAGTTCTGGACAAAGATCTGGCCCTGGGAATCAGTCATAGACATCAACACCAAAGCACCTGAGGGGCTGTGAGGGACCCCAGGGGCAGATCATCAGCATGGGTGCATGAGCAAAGCAGAGCCCGAGTGAATTTAGGAGGGGAGCAGAAGGCTTCCAGGCAATAGGAGGAGTGTTACAGGAAGCAGAACAGCATGGATGCAGAGAGGGAAATCACTGATGTTGCCCAAAATGCACATACAGGTCAATGTGAATATTTCACTACCAAACACATGCCCTTATTCTCAACAGCACACAGGATGCAGACCTGCAAGGAGTGCTCTGGGTAATGCATCTTTTTTCCACAGCTCAAACTTAAGCAAAAAAGAATTCGCCCAAACCAGCAAAACCAGCTGTGGGGTGCAGACATCCCATGTCAACAATCCTCCAGGGTAAAAGGTCTCATCAATGCTCATTGCCCCAGCAGGCACAGTCAGGACTCAGTGGAATTTCAGGCCATCTGCCTTAAAAAGCATAAAAAGTATGTCTTTAAAATCCTCTTGCCATTTTTGGGTCAAACAGGATCAAGATATTCCTCAGCAGGAAGCTGATGTCTTTATTTCTCAAAAGCTGCGGCCCATCATCTAAACAATGAAGCAAAACATCTGGATAAACAGAAGAGCCTGGGGCTTGTGTTTGATGGTAAATACCGAGCAGAGGACACAACCCAGGGAGATGCCTTTGGAAAGCCCCGTGCTGGACCATGTTTCTGCCTTTTCAGCATTTGGTCCATTTACAAGACTCTTCTGCATATCCCTTGCAGCATTTCTTCATTAACAAAGACAAATTGTGGTGGTGCTGCTCTCACCAACAGGCAAAAATAACAAATTCTATCTTTTTTTGTCCAGGCAGACAACAGCCTACAGGTGCTCGTGGTGAACAGGTGAGCGTTCTACACGAGTCGCCAAATTCTGTCATTTTTTAAAGCTTTCGGCTCTCTCCAGCAGCCTGCGATGAGGCTTCATTCACCACAGAAAAAAGAACTTGTGACAAAACTGTGTCATGTCATTAAATCTTTGTTACGACGCCAGCAGATGTGAGATTAAAAATAAACATGCAGACAGATGCCGCCTGTTGGGGGGGAGGAGGAGGAGGGCAAGTGGAGTGGGACCTGATCCCAACCTGTCTGCAGCACCCCATCCTTCACCTGGCAGCTCAGCAGGAGCAGCTCCAGCACCCAGGGCCCCCCTGAGCAGCCCCAGGAATTAAAGGGCTCTGGGGTGCTAAGCAGGGAGGCTGTTTGTGCCTCCCTTATTTTGCAATAAATTAGTAAGAAAGGTTAAAACTGTTAAAGAAATACTGAATGGGAATGTAAGAGCCCCAGACTCTAATCACAAGGAGACTGCTCTGTTCCACTGGATCCCCAGCAGCAAGGACAGGTTTGTGGTAAAATAAGGAATAAATGACCCTAAAATCCCTATTCAGACATGGAAGGATGTTGCTGCACAAGGGGGAGGCAAAGGAGACACCAAGACCTTGCCTCTCTCTGAGCAGTGAAGAGGTCAGTAATAATCACAGGATCACAGAACGAGGCAGACAACAGTGAGTGTCCCTGCTCTAGCAGGGACATCCCAGAGCACATGGCACAGGGTTGTGGAGATCCCCAGTGAGGGAGACTCCACACCCTCTCTGGGCAATCTGTTCCAGTGCTCAGTGACTGCACAGTGGAGAAGTTCCTCCTCACATTCAGGTGTAACTCCCTGTGCATCAGGTTTTGCCTGCTGCCTCTTGCCCCATTGCTCAGCACCACTGAGCAGAGCCTGGTCCATCCTCCCCACATCCTTCCAGGAAGTTGTGTTTCCATCCCAAGGATGTCATGGGTGCAGCCCACCACAACAAACACCTCCCCTGGGCTGTCACCTCCCGTGTGACCTCAGCACGAGTTACCAGACACAGATGTGCCCTGTTAACCCCAACAGCTGGGACACCAAAGCCTTATGCAACATTCTCTGCAAAAGGGCAGTTAAGGCTGAAGAAGAGGTTGGCAAGAAAGGGCCTTTCTGAAATATTTACACCTCACTCTCTGGCCACACATGTAATCTTTAGTATCTTATTATGAATCCTGTCATAAAAGGCATTGGTAATAAAATATTGGGTGGATGCTGCTCCAATACAACGTGGCAATACAAGGTAGATGACAATCCAGAGGAGATGGCCTCTCTGGGGTCACAATGTAAGCAGCCTGGGATAGTGGAAGGTGTCCTGCCCATGGCAGGGGGTTGGAACTCGATGGCCTTTAAGGTCCCTTCCAACCCAAACCATTCCATGATGTGTCCTACCAGGTCGGTTGCACGGCCACAGGTGAATATGAGGGACACCTGAAAAAAGTCAGAGCACCATCTCCTCTTGTCTGCCATCAAATGTTCCCCTCAAGTTGTGCCAAGGGAGGTCTGAATTGAACAGCAGGAAAAATTTCTTCATGGAAAGGGTTATCCAGCACTGGCACAGAGTGCCCAAGGAAGTGATGGAGTCACTGCCCCTGGAGGGACTTAAAAGACGTGTGGATGTGGTACTTGGGGACATGGCTGTGTAACCTGGCAGCACTGGGTTAATGGCTCAAGTTGTTGATCTCAGAGGTCCTTTCCAACCCAAATGATTCCTGTGAACAGGCACTCCTTTCACACAGGACTAACAGAAAAAGGCTGTTTGCAGAAAACCCAGCATCCACACCCTGTCCTGAGGCCCATGGCCCCTGCTCCCACAGCTTTAAGTGCCTCTGGCTGTGAGACCACTCACCCTGCTCAGGGAGCAGATTTGCTCGGTGCCTTTGAGCGTTTCCCACCATAGCAAAATCATTTCACGGGCCACCAACACCCTGGATGTGCCTTAATCCATCAGTCTTGTCCAACTGGTCTGACACGCTGTGAGCAAAGGGCTGAGAGGGGGAATATGGAGAGCTGACTTTACAGCAGGGTCACAGCCAGAGAGAAGCAAAGGTGGGAGATGAAGCATAGGAGATCTGGGAGTTCATTTTCCAGATACTCCCTTCAATGCATCCACTTTTCCAGCACACAGACTGAGTGGCTGCATGGCTGAGAGCTGCTGACCAGGGTTAAACCACAACAACCTTCTGACAAGAAGGCTGGGCACCAGAAATGTCTATTTTGGTTTATTTGGGGCTCCACGCCAGCTCCTCCTTTCCAGTGGCTGGCCATGTAGAGGACCTCCATCTGACCTCCCAGGGCAAAGTCACCCGGCAGGAGCTGGTGGGGATGATTAGGATGCCGATGCATGCTGTAGCCATGCAAATAATGTGGAAAAACGGCAGGCAATCTGGCCGAGCAGCTGTCGGAAGGTCGGTGAGATGAGGCGACGCAAACGGACCGGGGGGCACACGGCGATGGGCAGGAGGGCTCGAGCAGCAGGCAGCTCTGAGCTCCTCGCTGGAACAGCCTCGCCAGCCCCATTCCTGTCCTTCTTCCCCCACTTCCCGCTCCACGCTGCCCCTGCATCAAGGCGGGAGCTGACCGCTCCCATCAGGAGACGCTTCGCTGCTCCTCGCTCCCCTTACAGCTCAGGTCAACCTATTACTCTTAAGTAATTCCCTGCCGCTGCTCCTGGCGGCTCTTTTCCCTCTCCCTGCCGCTGCTGCAGCGCACAGTGGGGCGGATGGAAGGAGCTTTGCGCTCTGCTGAAAGCGGCTCAGACATCCCCGCGCTCCAGGCGAAGGCGCTCCCGCCGATCCCGAGCCATCGCAGGCGGGAAGGAGGGCTCAGCGCCCCTTGCTGAAGGCAGGGTGTCTCAGGGGTGCTGTGGAACAGAGCTGACATGGATTCCAAGTATTCTCCTCAGATTTAAGGCACCTATTCCTGCCCAGGTCTAGTCTGCTGCAGGAAACAGCTGCAGAAGCAGAGTCGCAGCAAGTGCCAGCCCCTCTTCAGGATCCTGCTGAGAGGAAAAAACAGCCCCATGTTTTGGTTTCTGTGCCCATGCTCCATCCTGGGAGCGATCTGGCTGCCAGACTGGGTTCCTCGCTCGTGTGCCAGCTCTGAATGCTCACACGGATGTGCACAGACTTCCAATTCCCGTGTTCTTAATTACACTTTTAATTACATTTATTAATTGCATTACTGCTCGTCCGAGCCAGGCAATTTCCAATTTCAAAGTTTGATTCTAAAACCTGATAATTTCCCTTTTTACGTTTTTTTTTCTTTTTGTGGAAATCCACCCCACCTTTCAATCGGCTCTCATTAATATGTACCTCTTGTTGCTATCTCTATTAAGTGACCTCCCTCATTACCGGGTGACACTGGCAAACGGCCACCGCAGAGCTATAATTCAATTGAGGGGCTTTTGAAAACACCATAAACACAGCTGGAATGGATGCTTTATAGGAGCTGGAGAGGAATTAGCTGCTGGATAACCACACTCGGAGCTGAGAGTGCTCCTTCAGGGCAGACGCGGCCAGACCCAACGTATGGCGCAGGAAGAAGGGACATCACAACCACCCAGCCCACAAGGGACCTTGCCATGCTGGGAGGACAATGGTGCTCAGCAGGCAGAGGACAAACAGCCACACAGAGCAGAGGATGCTCTGGTATCTCGTGGGATAAACCAGCTGGCTTTTTCCAGCCCAGAGATCCCCGTTTCCCACCAAAGATAATCCTGCCCTCGCCAGCACTGATGCTTGGCAAGGCATCCCCAAGAGCTGGGGCTCACGGTGGCACCAGTCACTTCTGCAGTGCAGGTCTTGAGGGGAAAGCCCAGGAGAGGCAGATGGGAGAGGAATCGTGGAATCTTAAAATGGTTTGGGGGTTGGGTAGGGAAGGACCTTAGAGATCATCTAGTTCCAACTGTCAAAAGCCAGCAGCTTCCCTCTGCTCTGGGAGGGGGCAGAAGAAAAGGACAGTGATGCAGTCACCACTTCACTAACTCAGCGTCCACAGCCAAATTTCATCAGAAAAGCCACATTTCTCTCCTATTCTGCATCCCCAGCCTTCAAGGAGCAGGCAGGGCAAGGGTAAGGGCTGGGAGGCAGTCTGTGCTTCCCTCCTCGGCTGCTGGTAGGTCAGGCCCAGTTTTGGAGACAGCAGATGGGAAGCCAAGATGGTCTAACGAGACATTTGAAAGTCAGACACAAGCGCCAAGAATGTGAAAACCTGTCAGTCAGAGAGCCCCTGGCTTCAGCAGCACCGCATCTCTCCTGCTGGTGTGATTTTCCTGCTGGAAAAGGGCGTTTGGAGCAATCTCCCCCTCCGCAAGGGCATCCACGGCAGATGGCCCGGCATCCCTTTGGCTCACATCTTCCTGGAGATGGTGGGCATGGATCAAGTGGATCCAGGTGGCCACAGTCAGGGTCTGCACTCCTGCAGTGGCTTCTTTTGCTCAGGGAAGCAAAGGCAGCCCTGACCTGCAGAATCCAGTGGGATTTTCCACCGTCCCCCTCCTCAATATCAAAATTCAGTGCAAAGTCAAATCACTGGACTGATTTACTGCTACCAGCCAGCATTCATTGTGGGGTGAGAGAAGAAATCCCTTTTCCAATTCTGTCTTGGGGATGATGCCATAAACTGGAAGGATCCTATTTTTTGAATATCCCCTTTTTTTTTGCAGTTGCCACTAACTTTTACTTTCTGGCATCCCATGGGAGCCCATCGGGTGATGCTCCGGATGGCAAATGACTTCCATTAAGGCAGAGCATTCACACAATGCATTACAAATGAAACCCTAATGACAGGACACCGGCAGCACCGCTCCCACTTGATATTAATTGGGTGCCACTTTCTTTTAATGGTACATTAATTAATGCGGGATATCAACAGAAGTCCACGACACCCCCATTAATACAAATGAATTCATTATCATCGGTGTTACTACAAGAAATGACAAATAAATCTGTAACAGTGGGACACTTCAAATAATAGCCACGAATCATTAGGTATTGTTTTCATTTATACAATGCATTGAAAATATATACATAAAATCTATGGATGCTTATCTAGCCACATTTCCCTCTCCATGCCACTTCCCTGCCACTCAAGCTGCGCTGAGCCACCTTGGAGGGCCACCAAGCTGGCCAAGGGGAACTGGGACTTGCTTCATCACCTCAGTGCCTTCTTGCTACCTCCTCTTATCCCAGCATTTCTCACTATGCCCTTCTCTTGAATCTTCAAAACTGATCTTCAAATCTGATCTAGCACATGTAATCCTGGAAAGGGGATCACCTTTCCTTCCTCCATCTCTTGCACTCCCACTTTAGCCAGGCAGAAAGAAACCTGCCTGCTTTTCTATCTTTATTTATTTTATTGCTTATTTATCCCCTGTTCTGGTAGAGAAGCTAAAAGCACCTTTCCCAGCACAGAGCAGCTGGCCTCTGACCGTGGCAGGGGAGAGTAACACATCCTCAGAAAAGTAAGGATAAAACCCCACAACTCCCTCTGAAATCTGGGATTTGTAAGTCCCAAAGATCCATCAAAAAGAAACTCCTGGAAAAGCTTCTGCAGCAGCCAGAGAGCAGGCACCACCCTCAACACGGGCGAACACAAAATCCATACAGCTGTGCTGATTCAAAAAATACTTCCCTGTCTTCCCGTGGATGGCTTCATTACCAGAGGAAGGATCGATATGAGTTCAGCTGGGGTCTCCTCATCGGGCTCTGCTCGTGCTGAGACAGCAAACTCCGGCAGGAAGCGTTCCTGTCAGAGCCACGGCACGGGCAGCACTCTGCTGTGGGAGGTAACACCCCAATTCCCTGTCTGCCACTGCCCCTGGGGTGCTCACAGGCACGGAGAGCATCTACCAACCCGGGACAGTGGAATGTGCAGGAAACAGCCCTTTAAAATGCAGTATTTGGAGGCTGACTCGCCCTTGAACCGCAGGAAAACACAGGCAGGAGCTAGGCTGAGTGAATTGCACAGATAATGAAGGCAGGGCAGCTAGCGATTCAAAGAAGGAAGAAACGGGAAGAAAAGCATGATGCTCATCTTTAAACTGAAAGAGCAGAGGTTTAAATTAGATGTTAGAAAGAGATTCTTTACTCAGAGGATGGTGAGGCCCCCAGAGAAGCTGTGGCTGCCCCAGGATCCCTGGAAGTGTCCAAGGCCAGGCTGGACAGAGCTGGGAACAGCCTGGGATAGTGGAAGGTGTACCTGCTGTAGCAGGGGATGGAATGAGATGGTTTTTAAGGTTCCCTCCAGCCCAAACCATTTGATGATTCCTGGTATTTCTGGGTGTCTTGCATTGCTCTTGGGAATGAGATGTTTAGGAAGTAAGATAGAAAAGGAAAAAGTTGTTATTTTTAATGGGATGATATGTTTAAACCATGCCCAACATGATTTATTAGATGAGTCTACTTGATAAAGCTGAGTTTTTGAAAGCTGCCATTAGAAACAGGGTGTTTGTGCTGTGATTTACCCGAGGAGGGGAGCAGCCCTGAGCCTGTCCCTCGCTGAGCCCTGCTGTACCCTCTGCCCCTCATGTTGTCTCCACTGCCTCAGCAGCTTGAAAGGTCTCCCTCCCTCCTGCTCAGCTTGGGGAGGGATTTAGAAGCACATGGAAGAATTTCTTCCTAACTTCTAATCCAAACCTACTCTCTGTCAGAGTGAAGCCAGTCCTCAACACTAAGAGTTCCAGAGGACTTGATAACCCTCTTCTAAAACCTGAGTTCCCCTTTAAACTCCCCCCTAACCATGGTTTGGGGAAGAATGGCAGCAAAAACTTCTAAAAACCCTTTTTTCCCTGCAATTCCATGCATCTGCCTCAAGTCTCATAAACTCTATGTGGAGGCAAAGAATTTTTCCCTTTAATTTCTCCTCATGTTGCCAAAGGATCCAGCCTTTACAATCCATCCCAAAGAACTGGCTGAACACGCCAGGAAGTCACCTCAGGAGTCAAAGCAATCAAATGGTGACACCAGTTGTGTCAGGCAGATTTAAAAAATACTTTAAGTGGCTTTTAAAAAGACCTGGTGTTTTATTATAGAAGTGCTTGGTTGGTGTGTTGGGGTTTGTTTTTAAAGGGGCTCCAGCCTCTGAGTGCCCTGGGAACATCACAAGAACCAAGGCAAGGAGGTCCTACAGCCTCACCACAGCATCTCCTGCAGGGATAAAACACCAGGAAAAGGCTTAGAAAGCACATTCCAGCAAGGGATCTCTGTGTTAAAGAACAGGGAAAGGTGGGAAAGGAGAAAGAAAGAAATAAAGAGAAAACAAAGGAGAAAAAAAACCCCCTGCATTTTGGCCCTTCTCTAGAAACAGAGAGAGCATCCCTCCTTCCCTCTCCCAGTTCACCACATCTTGCAACCAGCAGAGGAGATCCCAGCTCTGCCAGCATCCTTGCCAGGTGCAAGGAATTGACAGGATTTAAACCTTTGGCATTACCTGAGGGGGGAAAACAACCCCAAACCCCCAGAGACACAAACCCACATAACCCTGGCAAAGCCCTCCTTGCTGAAACTGTTCCCTTTGAGGCACAGTGTTGAGTCACAGCCTCCTCCCAAGTGCTGACATTCCCCCAGCAGGATCAGGCCAAGCCTTATCATATCACCTGTGGCTGTGGATGAGGAGCAGGAGAGAGTCAGGCTCATTTGCCAGGGCAGGGAAAAACGAACCCTGTGTCCCCCCAGCCCTCCTGCCACGGCTCCCACTCCCCTTCCTGAGCTGATTGGAGAATCTCATCCTTCTGCTGATTGCAGCTGATGGTCCTGGCTGGGTTTTGCCCTTCCAGACCAGACCCTCAATTATCAAGGGTCTGGTTTTTATAAAAGGTTTGGGTTTTTGACTGTTTTTAGTTTTTTTATTTCCAGTCAGCTAGCGAGTTTATTTTTTGCTTGGGCTCTTTCCTGCCCTGTCTGGAAGGGCTGATGGATTTTGGGGCTTGCCAGAATCCAGCAAAACCAGGCTCACTGGGTAGTATTAACTTCTAACCCCCGTGTAAAAATAGCTGCAATAAAGCAGAGTGAATAATATCAGCTTCACCTAATGTAACTTTGATTAAAAAGTGCTGCCCTCTTCATCACTCCTGGGTGGTAACTCCAGAGAAATGTCCTTCCTGAGGGATGGAAAGCCAGCAAGGTCTGGGGAGAGAACAGCCAGTATGACAAGACACATTCCAGGGCTGCTGCTGAGCCTAACAGGGAAGGTGGAGGGACCAAACTTAGAGGAAAAGTCAACAAAACAGAAAAAAGGCAGATTGCTGCCCATCTGGGTAGCTAGGCAAACCACAGACCCTTCCAACTTCAGCCCAGCTGCAGGACCAAATGAGGTCCACGGCAGAAAAGCCCCATCCTTTCCCTTGGAAGACCTTCCCTCAGATGCAGAAAGCTCCATGTATTTAATTATTCTCCTCTTCACTCCTGGTGCCGGCAGACTGTGTCAGGAGCTGTTTTGTTACAGGATGCAGGAGGAGGCAGAAAAGGTTTTAATTTCACGCCATGCACCAGGCGCTGCAATTTTGGACACTGTTTGTTATCTGACTTCTGGCCCTATCTCTGGTCCCGGCGCTCCTCAGGCAGCCGCGGCCAGTTGGCTTTTTAATTTATTCTCTGCTAGAATGGGGATTCTGTTCAAGTGAGAGCCCTCACTGCCCAGGCATGCTGGTTTAATAACAAAATGCCTTCGAGTTTGGAGGTGTGATTTTGTGCCAAGTTTGGTGGCACTCCTGGGGGCTGCGGCTCCTGTGCCACAGCAGATGGGGCTGAAGGAAACCCCATTGCTAAAACTATCTTTTCCTTCAACTTCTGTTCACCCAGAAACACAAAAAATCACCTAAAATGGGATTAAAACCAATTCCCAAATCTCCTCCTCCTTAGATGAGTGAACTGTAACCTCAAATCAAAGGATGACTTTCTGGAGAATGAGAGGAATCCTAGGATGGTTTGGGTTGGAAGGGACCTTAAAGAGCATCTCATTCCAACCCCTTGCCATGGGCAGGGACACCTTCTGCTATCCCAGGTTGCTCCAAGCTCTGTCCAGCCTGGCCCTGAACACTTCCAGGGACAGGGTAGCCACAGCTTCTCTGGACAGGCTGTTCCATTGCCTCTGCCTTCCAAGGTGGTCAGTGCTCTTATTTCCCCTCTCTATCCCTAACCCTGGTGTGGGTGGATGACTCTTCCCCTTTCTGTCTCTTTTCCCAGCCAGCACACAATGGCCACAGGGACCTGAATTGTTGGGTTCTGAGCAGTTTCTCTCATCAACTCAGACATGAAAAGGATTTCAGAAACTTGACTGTAGCTTAAATAGGGCAAAGCACTATTTCTTTCTGTCTTGTATAATAATGCCTTGTTTGTTAGGCTTGACTTAACTGCGGCTGGCCCACCCAAAGCCATTGAAATGATTTTGAGCAGCAGTTTCTGTCTGCTCAGGTTGTGCTCCCAGCACTTTAGGTGCAGCTCCTGAAATGAAAGATTTCTGGTGTGCCCAAAGTCAGTGAAGAGAGCTATTTTAATGTGGTTGCTTCTCCAGCTTTTCAACGGAGAGTTGAGTTCAGGTTCTGCTCTGAAGTGATATTAGAGTCTGTGGAGCATGAGAAACTGCATTTGTTTGTGGGTTACAAATGAAGACCTGTCAAAAACCTTTTTAAGCAGTGACAGAAGTTTTCTTTTTCATGATACATTTAACTTTTGAAGGCTTTGTCTCCCAAGGAGGCTTGGCTCTTCTCTCTCTCCCTTTCTATGAGTTTGGAAAAAGATGATTGGCAAAGTTGCTCTTTTTTTCCTTCTGCCTCCTCATCCATTTGGTGAAGTGTTGGATCCTCTGGGGTGCTCTTGCTTCTGGAAAATGGTGTGGTCAGGAATATAGGGGGTGGCAACACTGGGAGAGAGGAGGAATGGCACATGGCGCTCTCCTTGTGCTCAAAGCAGATGCTTCACCAGCCCTTTGTGGGCAAAGGGCGCAGGTTATTCCCATCAATTTGGTGTCAAGAGATGTTTTGCAAAGGATAAATGCACTTATAGGATTTCTATCCTTTTGTTTTAAGAAGTAGCATGCCATTCCGGGACACGGGAGCTTGCTAAAGGTGTGTCACATCAGCTCTTCATCACTGTGTTGAGTGTCGCAGCCCCATTCCGAGGTGCAGGTGGTGTGTGAAATGTGGCATTGCTCCTTGCTGTCTGCTGCAACTCAGCCTTTTATTCAGTGCAGGCTCTGGGAAGGCACTGGGAAGGTGGTTTCAGTCACCATCCCTCACTTTGTGTGCTCCCAGATATATCCATGACTTCCATCTGAGCATCTGAAACATCTGCCTGGCTGTGGGTTTAAAAATATGATGTGACTGGACATGTACAGACTAAAAAAAAAGGGTTGTCAGAGATGATGGGATGAGGGGTTTTTTGCCTCCCTCCAGTCTCAGCTCAAGAGTTGTCTTAAATATTTGTGAGGAAGGTAAAGTTGTCACAACCAGTGTTTTTGTGTGAGCTCAGGAATGTGAGCTCTCCCCTCTCTGTCCAGGAGGATGTGGAATGCCAGGAAATGGGCTGATGGGTGTCAGCCTTGGTGCAGAGAGCTCTCCTCTGGTTTAGGTCCTTCTGCACCAGGGTTGTGCAGAGGATCCACAAGGATTTTCCTCCCATTTGTAGGCACAGGTGGTGTCATGGCCTCACCATGACACTGGTTGGTGTCAGAAACCCAAAGAGCTGCCAGGCAGCCTGGCAGGGGGTGAGGAGGAAGACCTGGAGGGAAATAGGAGAGGAAATAGAGGAGCAGCATGCTTTTCATGGAAATAAACCTGCCTGCAAGGACCAAAGGACCTCACTGAGAAGGAGGAGAAACATGCTCTTGAGGGTTTTGGGGATTTTAGCAATCCAGTGGGAGTCCTTGGAGAGGAAATGGTAGTGCTGACACATGGCGCTTGCCTGGAGCTCCCAGACTGTCTGAGACAAGGAGGGTTTCATTAACTCATTCTTCTCACATCTAAAGTTCATTTATTTCAGCTTACTTAGACATCTGCTTTTCCCCCTCCTTCTTCCTTGGGCAAGGGGTGGGCATCCCTGAGCTCTGGAGCTGGGGGAGCTGTTCCTGCTGCCCATCCACCACCCTGTGCCATCAGGGCAGGGAGGGCTAACACATCCAGGACTGCTGGGGTGCCCCAAGCAGCATTCCTGCTCAGCTCCAGCCTGTGGAGGTGCAGGAAGAATGGCCAGGTGAACTTTGCTGTGGGCAATGGATGTGCAGCACTGACTCCTGATTTCCACCCTCCAGAGGCTGTGAGTGCAGCTGCTCATGCCCAATGCCACAGAGCTGTCCCTGCTTCAAAAACTGCCCCTTCCCTGGTTTTTTTTTTTTTTTTTCCACCAAAGTTCCTTTGATCCTGATTGCTAAACTATTAGCAGAGCAGATCTTGCTTGTTTCCAGCTTGGCATATTCCTGCTTTGTGTCTTTTCCAATCCTGTGCTCCCATGAAATGCTCAGGTAGCTTGAGACCCTCTGTCTTTGGGGTTCTGTAGTTCACAGGATGCCCCACTGCTTCAGAGCCTGTTCCTTGTAGGTCATACCATATTCTCTGCCATAATGGTGAATGGAGGACCCAAATATTTCCACTCCTCCTTGCTGTGTTTTTCCAGCAGGGATTTCTCCCACCAAGCTTGTTGTGGGCCATACATTTTGGGTTGGCACATTGAAAGTGCTTTCATTTAATGCACCTTTTATCAGGGTTGATTTTCTATTGCTTTTTCCCTTTGGGTGTGCTTGGGGGAATTTATTCTTTTTAACAGGTTTATTCCAGTGTCAGGTATTGGGTCTAAAAGGCTGGGAAAGGGGGGCTTTGATTTGTTGTGTGGAAAATGCATTTGGCTTCTGTTTCCCTCCTTGAACTGGGAGGGAGGGATGGAGGGATGGAAAAGAGGAGGAAACTGAAACTTCTGCCTGTTTAGCACCAGCTTTCTCATCCTGTGTGTCTGTGTCACACTCGCCTGTCTTCCACTGTCACCAAAGGCTGGGTCCTGCAGAAACCTGATGCAGAGAAGGTGCCAGACTTCTCCTTGTATATTTTAAGTGACACATCCCTAACCCTTGCAGTTAGCCCACAGTTCTCCACCTGCATGGAAAGTCTGATGTTACTATTCCTGGTGGAGCTGTGCTGGTGTTCTCAGTTGTAGCAGTACCTGTAGGAATAAGCACTTTTTCTTGTTGTGAAGGTGTGAAGACAGTGATTTTATTCACAGAAAATGCGTGAGCTGGTTGAAGTCCCCCTGTGAGGACTAGGGGAATGGGGGCATGGAGACGGGATGATTTTATTATTTTATTGTATTTCTTTGCAGCGCTATTTTCCCTTTATTTCTCCATTATGTTCCACAAGTCTCGAGTTTCTCATAAGCAGAACTAGTAGCAGGGTTTTGGGTTGGTGATTTGGTTAAATCTCTAGAAGGGATTAAATTGAGAAATACCCCCATACATCTCCCTAGCAGCTGAGGGCAAATTTAACCACTGCTTCCAAAGCTTCTGAAAATGGCTTTGTCTGAAAATGAATTTTGGCCTCTCAAAGTTCAAACATTTATCCTGAGCCAGAAATATACACAGATTTGCTCTCTAATTTAATAAAGCCATCCAAATAATATGATTTCTCCCATAACCATCGTTTATGTTTCACAGCGAAATGATAATGAGAAAGTCATTAGAAGTAATAAACAAAACAAAACCCACACAGCAAATCCTTCACTGAGCCTGACGGATGGGAAGAGGAGCAGTGTTTGAGTCTCAGGCCATGGAATGTTTGCTGGCTGCAGCTGTTTTGAGGGAGATGTGTTCGTGAAACATTATTTTTGCTGGTTGCATTTTAATGGGGTTTTGCTGGTGGAGCATGGGAGCAGATCTGCTCTTGGGCTGGGTGCTGCACCCCTGCCAAGCTGGCACTGCTGCTTTCACCCCTTGGGATTGGCTGCAATGGGTGATTAACAGGCATTGTTCATCCCCCCCAAAAAAATCATCCTCCTTATCACAGCTTAGACAAGGTGCTTCTGTTTAAATTTCCAGGTTAAGTCTTGAATCGAGTACACAGAATGTGCTGAGAACAAGAACTACATCCAGATATCAAAAGTGCTCTTTTTTAGCTTGTATTTATAGCTGTGTGTGCACTTTGGGCTGCAGCCTTAGCGCTCGCTTCTGGGTTATCCTCAGCCAGGTGAATTTTTCTTTCACTTCAGTGTTTTGCTTCAGTGGATGTCTAGATTGGACATTAGGAAAAAATTCTTCACGAAAAGGGTTGTCAAGCACTGGAACAGGCTGCCCAGGGCAGTGCTAGAGTCACCATCCCTGGAGGGATTCACTAGATGTGTGGGTGTGGCCCTTGGGGACATGGGTGAGTGTTGGGGCTTGGCAGTGCCCAAAATATCCTGTATTTGTTGCTGCTGGACATTTATTCACTGCCCCTCATCCAGGCTTGGGGGGTTTGATAGGATTTTGGTAACAGCAGCTCCTATCTTGTAGCTTGTTGGGGCTGTTGGGCTTCCTTACAGGTCTCATTCATTGTTTTTGCAATTAGAGGACTCCTTTTGTTGATTTTCGTGCTTTCAGAATCACAGCAAAGGTACGTGAACCCAACAGGTCTTCCCAACACTGACAGGAGTGGGATGCTGGAGGAGGAAAGATTTAGTTGTGCAAAGGGCTCTGCAGGGAGCTCTCAGGAGTGGCAAGGAAGGAGTTTTCCCTTGCTGCCCCCACTTGTCAGCTCTTCCTGTCCTCTGCCCCTTATCCCTGGGCTTCCCCATCCTTCTGGATCCCCGAGGGGCTCCAAGGGCTGGCTGTGGCACTGCTGCTGCTGAGCCAGGTGTGCCAAAGCTTCTCTGAGCTGGAGCTGCCCCTGCAGCTCCATCTCTGCTCTGGTCCAAGAAGGCTACTGCAGCCTTAGTTTTTGACCCTCCTTGTCTGGCTGGAACCAAGTGCTAGCAAATATCTTCTCCAATTAAACAAAAAAGCTTTTCATTCTTCTTACACTTAATAGAAAGTAAATATCAATAGAAGAAATTCCACTGGATGAAAGTTTTGGAGAGCATGTCTTGTGCCTTTCTCTTTTCCTGCTGTAGAGTCCACCTGGTGACCTAAAGGGTACAAACTGAGGCATATAAAAACACCTTTTTACCTTCCTTTGAGAAAGAAATGGCACATCCAAGCTGTCCTTGGGCAAACTCGTGCCTGCTGACATTTCAAAAATTGCTCTTTTAGGTTCCTCCTCAGTCCCTCCTAGCTAGTGCTTCTCTCTCGTCCTAAAAGAAAATCCTATTTATATTTTCACCTTTGAAAAAAGAGTTTAAATAAATCAATAAATAACTGTGACAGGCTGGAGCTGCATGGGGGTCAGAGAAGAGGGAGCTCTTCTGGTTTTCACTCCTCCTTCCTACCCAGATATGCTGTGAGCAATTGGTTCTCCCCTGGGAAAATGAGACTCCTGGGCTGCTCTTATCCAGGAGGAACTTTTGTATTTAAACATGCTTAGCACTAAGCTGAACATGAATTTCCCCAAAGCCACTGAGAGCAGCTTCCAGGCAGTGTTTTCAGCAGCCTGTTCTTGGCAAAGAGAGCTGCTGGGTGCGTGAAACCTGTGGAAAGCTGGAATGCCCAGAGGCATCCTTGTTTAAAATGAGCTCCCTGTTCGTGTCCAGAGGGCAAATCTTCATCTGAAGTGCCTGAATTTGTGTTTTCCGAGAGACTGAGCCTAAGGATGGTTTGGCAGGTGTACACTTGATGTAGCAGGGAGATGCAAAGTGATGTTGTTGTCCTGTGTTGTTGTCTCGGCTATCCCTGAGGAGCAGGATGGCTGCTGTGGGTAACCAGCTCTCCTGGGGCTGACAACTGAAGTCCTTGTCACTCAGGAGTGCTGGAGGAGATCCTGGTGGCTTCCCATGGCTTTATGGAGAGGTGTAAAACATATATTCATCATTTTGTGGGGGATGTTCATGGTTCTGTAGGATGGAGAACCTCACGTGAGGCTACAGCATGGAGGAGTTAAGCAAAGCATGGAAATTGTGGTTTAAAAGGCACTGATGGAACATGACTGCAGGGAACTGACAGGTGTGGTTTGTTAATGACTCCAGGGGTGCTTTGGGAAAGAAGAATTACAACCCCGGGTTTTCTCCTGCACCCTCTTTTTCCTGCCAGAAATGCCAGTGCAGAGGCCAAAATGCCAGAGCTGGCTATACCTAAAATCCCTGTTGGGATGTTATCTGGCACCTCCCACCTGCAGAGCAGGGAACACCAGGGGAAGAGGAGAGCTCCCTTTTGCAGTGGGGATCTCAGAAGTTTTGGGGGATGATGGGACAGCCGTGTTTTGCTGCCAGACTTCCCCATTCCTGCCGGAGACACGGCAGCATCCCCAGGCTGAAGGCACACCCTGGGAATGCACCCGGCATCCTTCCAGAGGCAATTCTCATTCAGCCAGCAGCCGTTTGGAAATAGTCACTCATCAGGCACTTATGGATCTTTCAAGCCCCTTTCTCTCCCTAATAAGCCCTCCTCTGGGGAGGTATCGATTCTCCGCTGTTGGCTGCCTCTTGGTATTCCACAGTCTGTGTCAGTCCGTGGAAATCGCTGCGCTGTCATTTTCACGCAGCAATTACCTGCTCTCGATTCCTTTCATTCCGAGTCCTTTCCCGGAGATCTAAACTCTGTATTGACAAACCACCCCGGAAGAAAGACAGGGGTCAGGCTTTGGGAAGAAGGCTCTCACAACAAAAACTTTGGGGGGAGTTTCCCTGGGGTGTGATTGTCTCAAAGGTGCCCAGCTTGTTTTGGGGGTTTTCTTGGACATCTAGCACAAGACGATAGCTGTGGCTTCCCAGCCTGCAAATGTGACTTTATGCCCTGCTTTTTCCTCATGCCAAAAACTTAGGAAATTCTTCACAGAGCTTCTGAGCAAAGGATCAGCCTGGAGAGATGAGGGCAGCTGTTTTCCAAGTCATCCTCAATCCTCTGCTGTGGAATGAGGCCCTCCAAATACCTAGAGGGGCTCTAAGAGAGCTGGAGAGGGGTTTTTGACAGGGGCATGGAGTGACAGGGCAAGGGGGAATGGGGTCATGCTGCCAGAGGGCAGGGTTAGATGGGATATTGGGAAGAAATTCTTCCCTGTGGGGGTGATGAGGCGCTGGCACAGGGTGCCCAGAGAAGCTGTGGCTGCCCCTGGATTCCTGGAAGTGTCCAGGGCCAGGCTGGATATGGCTTGGAGCACCCTGGGATAGTGGGAGGTGTCCCTGCCCAGCACAGGGGCTGGAACAAGATGAGCTTTAAGGTCTCTTCCAACCCAAATTATGAACATGTCCACTGGCCAGAGCCTCTGCTCTAGATCTGAGACCTCAAAAGCAGCTACCAGAGCACTGCTGACTGAGAAGCAGTCCCTGGCTGCCTGCTCCACACCCCACCATTCCTCCCTGCTCATCCATTTTAAAAGTTTAGCCAGCACAACCTACTTGCCCAGAGAGTCCCTTGTAAGACATTTACAAACACAAGTGAGCCTGGAATTCCATATTTCATCTCGATGACATGAGCAGAACTATTTTACCTCTTAATTTTGTGTTAATTTGGCCTCCTTGCTTTCTTTCTGCAGAGTTTCCAAGATTTTGTGTCAGCCACTAACTCATCCTTCATCCTGAGGACTACAGAGCCCAGGTTTGTCACCAGCCAGAGGAACCTTCTAGAAAGAAAACCTGCAGGAGAGAGATAAGCAGCATCTCCTCCACTCATCGGAATTCAGGGAAAAGACCCAAACAAATATTAATGAGAGGCACTTAACTGTGCCTGTTCAGCAATCAATAACACACGGCAGGGTACACAGCTGGGCTGAGCACCTCACACCATTGCCGTGCTGGGGGTCCAAACTGGAGGGGTCCTTTCTAATCCCCTCCTTGGGGCTGCACCAGCAGCTCTTCAAGCCCCTATCCCCTCCCAAAAACTCCCTGGACTAGAGAGACAGGGGACAGTAACTAAACCCTCACTTTTGTATTTAATTATTACATCCGCCCTGACTAGCCACACTCCTTTATTAAAATTTTTATTCATCTGGTCCTTCTCGTTATTCCAATATACCATTTGGCCATCCCAGTGAGCATGGGATGGAGCATTTCTCCATGCATGGGTGGCATTTTCCTAAAGGGCATCACAGGGAGGGAGCATGGAGCTGCCTGGTGGAGCTCTGCCCCGAAGTCCTGAGTGGGGAAGGGGGACAGCAGGAGGATGTGACCACAGAAGGACACGGAGATGGCACCTGAGCTGCAGGGACTCAGAGAGCTGACCAATGCTGCAAGGATGGAGATTGCAGCTCAAGAGCCTATTTACCTTTCTGGTAAAAGAAAAGCTTCATTTTCATCTATCACTAGTGGGGCTTTTCCTCTGAAACACCCCTTTAGAGCCCACTCCCCCCCCAGGAGGGTGGCTGAGGGGACCCAGCCCAGGGGGTGCACCCCCACCTTCCACTCTTCCAGCAGGATTCCAGGCAGGCATTTGAGGGCACCTGAGCTGGTCCTGCCATGCAGGCTGCGGGAGGAGAATGGCTTTCAGCTCAATTACCCTTCACATTCCGATTCCATAACGCTCCGGTGAGGCTTTTTAAGCAGATCCCCCCAAACAAAGCCTGCCTGCCGCAGCCCAGCCTCAAGCTCGAACGTGCAGAAGGGAGGTGAGGCTCTGCTCTCCTCACCCTGCTGCCTGCCTTCCCCGAAGATCTCCTTGAGGTTGCCTTCTCTCCTCACCAGCTACCACTTTTGTGGCTCCTCCTTGCTCTTCTTCCAGCCTCTGCTTGCCTCTCCCAAGCCCAAAACACCAAACACATGGGGATCAGGCTCCTTGGAGACACATCTGCAAGCATTTGGGCCACCAAACACCCCATCCACCCCACAGACACAGAGCAGCACACTGCAGGCACCCACACTGCTTTGCAGAGGTGCCCTGGTAAGAAAAGGAGGTGGTGAAGCGTTCACTGCTTCGTACAGCCAGGTGAGAAATAGGTTTGCTGCCTGCCAGAGAAGAGCTGACCTCCTGCCGGCATTGTCTGGCAGATCAGCAGTGACATGTGGGTGCACAGCGAGACACTGCGGGGGTGACAAGGGACACATGATGGAGCACACGCTCTGGAGGTGCAACCCTGCTGAAAGGGCTGCCCTTCAGGCAGGGCAGGTCCTGTGCTCGAGGTCACCGAGGGAAAGCCTAGCAGTGAAGCCCTGTGGCATGGTGGGACACCAGGCTGGTGCTGATCCCTGCCACTGGAGGAGGATTCAGGCTTCCAGCGTTCTCCCAGCACTCCTCCTGAAGCTCAGGCAGCCCCAGGCCCCAGCAGGACCTTGCAGTGTGCTCAGAGGCAATGCCATGACTGTCCCACCAGGCAGAGACATCCCCACCTGCACAACTCCTGCCTTTCTGCCTGACACCCATTTCCCTGCTGATGGCAAGGATGGGGGAGACTTGCAGTGCCACAGTCCTTGTGGGGCTCACACCAGCAGGAACAGCCTCTTTGCAGAATTTCTTTCCCCACAGGCATGAGTTATACAAAGGAAAGCAAAACATCCACCTGTCCTGCTATTTCCCCCACCAGCCAAAAAACTCCTTGGATGTTTCACAGGCCATCAGCTGTTCACTGCAGTGGAACGGCTCTGTGCTTTAACCCTCTCAAAGGCAAGGCACAGACAGCACATCCTGGAGCCTTTTCTCCTGGGAGGCTGAGAAATCTGCAAACACACATCTGGCTGCACATTTCCAGCATGTTTAGTAAAAAGTGATTTTCCAAGCTCCTGATCCAGGTAGGTTTGGGGTCATCTAAATCACATAGGGGAAAACAGTAAAAACTGTTCCCCTTTCAGGCTGTTCATCCAGCTCTGGTTAGGGGATGGAGCACAGGTAGATCCCCCTTTTTCCACAGCTCAGAGAACCAGGCTCTCAACTTACCTCTACATAAAGATTTACTAGTTAGGGAAAGATCATGTTCCACTCATGGTAATGAACAGAGAAGTGCCAAAAAAGCACCCCTTGGATGAGCATACCAGCCTATCGGTGACAAACTCCTGTTTTCCTCCTGAAACTCCAGTTTGAAGGTAGTGTTGGTGGCCATCCTGGCACAACCAGCCAGACTCCATGTCAGGAGTGCCTCCAAAAACATGAGTGTCTGAGATTAATCACACACAGGCTGGGCAGGGGGTGACTGACTTCACTGAAACCTCCTTTTCTCCTTCCCACTACCCTTTCCAGTTTGATTTACAATTGCAGGACGAGCCTAAGGAAGTAACACATCACAATGAAAGCCAAGGCAGGTTTGAAAAACAACAGGGTTGTTGCCATAACCATCCCCTGAGCTTGGAGCTGTGGCCAAATACACCTCCCTGGCATCCCAACAAAATCCCTTGACCACACAGAACGAGCTCAAGTCCCTGGAAAAAGAGGGACAAGGTGACAGCCACCACCTCTCCTTTCATCCATGCAGCTCTTTACCCACGCTGCGTTTGCATCCTCTTTCAGAAAAACAAATAAATATGTTTTACAAATCTCCCATAAAGTAAACCCCAAAACTAAAAGCTCCCCATTTTTTTCCTCCTTGAACCAAAATTACCTGGAACCCTCTGTTCCCTTTCCCTGCTCTCTCCATTATTTGTGCTGATGAAATAAATCAACCACATTTTAAGTTCCCACAGCAATTAATGGATGAATTTAAGTAATGGCTGCCTAATTTTGATTGAAACTTCTACTTAGATCAAATTCCTTCCATTTGTAATAAAAATAAACCATTTGTAATAAAAAGAGTTTGAAACCGATACAAACAGTTCAGTTCACACATAAATATTTAAAAAACTTATAGAAAGGCTGATTTAGTCTATTATTTTACCACAAAGTTTGACCAGCAGTAGAAAGCTTATTATACATGACTGTCACTGACACATTACAAACTAATAAAACACAAAATGCAATTCTCAAGAAGAAATTGGAATGAATCTATTGCAAGAGCGATTTTTACGGTTCTTTTGAAATGCTATTTCTCCCCAGCTTTGCTGTCAAAATGGCAACATTTTCCCTAAATATTTCCATCTTAATTAAAAATGGTGGTTTATTGGAATAAAAAAAAACCCAAACAAAAAAACCCCTTTTGTGCCAGCTCCAGCTTCACATTCCTGTGCTGCATGGAGTCAGAATGCTAATGTGTGCCCATCTCATGGATCTGCTGCAGGTGGAAAAGGGCTTGGACACTAAAATTCCACTATCTCTCACACAGTGCCTTTCAGCACAATCTTAATCTTCCCAACTGAAAAAGGCGCCTAAACCAACAAACTGCATGATTATGTGGGTAAAAAATGTTAAATATATTTTCAGTGATGGGTTTTTCTCTTCTTGGCATGGAGCAGTTGCTGCTGACCCAGTGCCTTCACCATCTGAAGGAGTTAAAAACCATTCCTACATCCAGGCACGGTCCTGCTGCCAACTGCAAAGGGGATGTAAGGAAAGGGAAGTAAATAAACAGGGATGTGAGGGGAGAGGATGCAGCTTTTGCTGGCTGGCATGAGATAATAAGCTACATCCCAAGCTTCTGGGAGAAGACAGTAACCAGAGGAAAGGGAGATAAAACAGAACTAATTGCCAGCAGGTCACATTCATCCCCTCCTCGCCCCTCTGCTCCCGGCAGCACAGAGCCCTTCCTCCTGCCGGGGACAGGGAAGAGACCTTGAAGCCATCTGCTGCCCAGATGTGTAAGTGTAATTACATTGAAAGGGCTGGGCTGGAATGTCCCCGGGAAAGGAGATCTCCCAGCCCAGGTCTGAGCTGCTCCTGCGGCAGGAAGGGCTGTGGGACCACAAGCCACTGCTTGGAACATGTCTGCTCTGAGCAAAACCCTGCCAGCAGGGCCAGGGGGATCCTGAGGAGCCATCACCACTGGGCATCAGCCATTCCAAGCCCAGATATTGTCCTGACCTCAAGGATGACATGGGACAGATGCATCAGAGCTTTGAAATAGCAGATACATGCCCTCAGCACCCACTCTGAAGGAGCTCAGGGACTGAGGATGTTTTCCCTTGTTCCCATTTCTTCCATGAGGAATGATTACTGACTTGTCCAAGTTACCTTACCCCTCTTTGTATTGGTTCTCCTCACTGGGAGAATGCTGCTGTAAACTCTTTCTTTCTCTGCACCTCAAGATAATTTCCTAATTTCCCAGCAGAACGGCTCCTGAATAGAAGCACTGAATCATTTGCTGCCCCACACTGACTTCCCTTTCCTCTCAAAATCTGCTGTTTTCCCCCCTTTCTGCTTTTCCCCGTCCCCCTCATCCACCCCAGCACTACACTGGCCAGAACAGCACGACTATTTCTAATTTTCAGGCTGCCCCCCCTTTGCTGCAGTACCCTTCCAGAAAGAGCCCAAGTTTTGCCTGGTGGAAATGACTGTTATCTCCAGGACACTTTACACATTACTTCCACGCCATTTGGAGTTTTCCGCCCCAGTAGTTTCTGTTGCATCTCTCATTTCACTCCTCGGTCACGTGTATTAAAGGATCAGGGTCTCCTGTTCACTGGTGGATCCAGACAAGGGACAGGGGACACTTTCTCTCTCCCTAGGATGTCACTCAAGACCCTCTGATGTCACAGCAAATGCATCAGCAGGAAGGACAAAAACTTGCACACAGATGACCTTCAGAGGGAAGGATGCTCCAGGTCTGAGCACCTACTTGGTAATAGCTTCAGAGGAAAAAGTTATGCAAAACAAGGGTGCTGAGGCCCTGGCACAGGTTGCCCAGAGAGGCTGTGGCTGCCCCTGGTTCCCTGGCAGTGCCTAAGGCCAGGCTGAGCAGGGCTTGGAGCAGCCTGGGATAGTGGAAGGAGTCCCTGCCCATGCCAGAGGAATGGACTAAATTACATTTAAATATCCCTTCCAACCCAGACCATTCTAGGATTCTGACATCTACAGTATCAGCTGTAGAAACCCCTCAGCCCCAACCCCACGTTTTACTCAATGCACTGCAGTCTGTTTTGTTTAAGTGCTTTTCTCCAGTCCTGGTGGAAAAAAGCAGGGAGAAGATGGCAGCTGGTGCCTGCTGTGCTTCCAAGCTCTTGCCTGAAGACAATGCCAGCACCCCAAAGCCAGAAGGAAAGCCCAAGCCAGGGCCTGCACTTCCCAGCCCATTTATGTTTTGCTTGCTTGTGGAAAGCAACAATAAACACAATTAAAACTGAGGATGCCCAGGAAGTTTGGGAAGTGTTTCACCTGCTGCAGATTATCACCATGTGCCTGTGCAACAGAGACCCTCTTGCTACAGCAAACACCAGTCAAATCCCCATTTCCTATTTCTCCAACAAGCACTGGAGGTGAGAGATCACCAGGACATGCTAATGGACACCAGGATGGAGGGGAAATAGAAGTGCTTGATCTACCCAGAAAGGAGAACCAGCTTTTCTGGCGAACAGTGCTTAATGAACACAGCTTCAATAACTCACTAAATTGCTTGCTGCCTTTCTAGGAAGTTCCAAAAGCAACAAAGCACAATAAATAAATAAATAAAATTTAAAAACTGGATCAGGTTTGCAGAAGAGAAGCTCAAGATACTTGCAAATTTTGCGCTCACAAAGGTGGTGGAAGGAAGGGAAGGCAGGATTTGGGGAATAAGTTATTCACTTGTTAAATTATTTGTTCAGCTCTAAACTCCACACAGAAACATAAGCGTAAGGAGACAAGGAAAACAATGGGTGAAGGGGAAAAAAAAAGAAACGAGGATGGAAAGCAGCCAGCAATGATTATAGACCATTTTTGCAATGTGGTAGGAACATCTTCCTTATCAGCTCTGCCATCATCACCTCCACTGTAAAGGCTCTTTATTTAAAGGAGGGGAGGGAAAAAAGCCCCAGAAGGTGGCTGGGAGCGTGCAAGGGAATGGCTAATGCAGCTGAGGGAGAGCTCAGCTCGTGGCAGCTGCTTGGTATGTGCAGCATCAGGCCTCGAGCCATGGCAATAGAATTATATGAGCCCCTGAAGACTCCCGGGCAGGATGGCAGGGAAACTGATGTAATTACTGACATTATTACCCTTAAAGCAAAATAATAATTTTAATTACAGCAAGGGCTTTTGGGCCTTTCTCTGCTCCTCCCTGCCCCTGCTCAGTGTGCAGCACGGTCTGGTTCCAGGCTGTGCAATGGGACAGGGCAGTGACGCTCCCCTCCTTCCTCTCCCCCTTCTCTGCCAAATACTTTTCTGCACAATTAAGAAAAAGACATCATAAAAGCCACGATTTCGGCTACACCCCCATATTAAGGATGGCAATGGTGGCCAGCAGCTTGTGAAGGCTCAATCCCAAAGGCTGCTCCCCGAGCAGAAGGGACTGCTGCTGATGGCGAGTGCCTGCCTGCCTCCCAGTTAAAACAAATCGGCAAATCAGGGCTGAGCTCCAGAGATGCAACACCTGCAAGCCGCACTGTGGTTGCCTCAACACTGCTGTGTGCAGCCCAGAAACTTTCCTTTCCATTTTTAAACTCCTTTCCCACAGCCCTGCCTCTTTACTGGTGCTTGCTTGAATTCAGGACAAGATGAGCACATTCCCAAGACAGAGGGTTCTGGCTAAAGGTGATGCCTTTTGAAAGCAGAACTCTGTTATAATTCCTGTGACCTTGTCAAGTTACAGGTACTTTTCTTGGGGTGCAACTGCCATTTCATGAATGGTTGGGGTGCTGAATTGCAGTCTCTAGCCCAGTGCTGAGGTTAGCTTTTTGCTGGAAGATCAAAGAATCATGGAATAGTTTAGGTTGGCAGGGACCTTAGAGACCATCAATTTCCAAACCGCTGCCACTGACACCTCCCACTAGACCAGGTTGCTCAGAACCCCCACCCAACCTTGTCACTGAACACTTCCAGGGATGGGGGGTGTAACCTCAGGATGTAACACACATCACTTCATAAATCACAAAAGTAACAGGAGGAATGAGGTGCAGAGGGCACAAAAGGAGAGAAAACTCCAATGGAAACCTCCTGAGGGAACATTCAGCAAAGAAAACAACAATTAATGACCATTCTGCCAGTACTGCTGATGCTGCAGGGCCAAGAGAAGGCCATGGATGGTTTGAACTTGGTCAGAAAGCTGAGGATGTTGGGGGTTATGGGGAAAAAGAGCTTTTCCCAGGAAGACTTGAAGTTTGTTCACTTCATAGTACAATTTAGGTTGGAAAGGCACTCTAGGATCATTGAGTCCAACTGTTCCTCCAGCACTGCCAAGGCCACCACTAACCATGTCCCCAGTGCCACATCCTTTAAATCCCCCCAGAGATGGTGACTCCACCACTGCCCCAGACACCCTGCTAAAGGCAAATGGAAAGTTGTGTGGAAGCCCCAGAAGGTTTCCTGTTTGGAACTGGGACAGAAAGCCCAGCAGGCACCCAGGGGGAACAGTTCCACCCTGACCTCACCATCACACCAGGTACAACAAAACCAACACAGGGCCTTGGCTCCACTCCACTTGCTTGCTTCACCTAAAAGCATTGAACCGTGACAATCCAACAACTCTGAGTTCCCTGTGGATCCAGCCAAATGGAAAAAAGATTAGATAAAGCAGATTGGACTTGTCAGAAACTGAGGCATGGCCACAACAGCCTGCCACAGGCTTGGCAATAGATCTTCCCTTGTTTAAAAGCCAAAACCCTGAGACTCCCAGAAACGTAGGACCTTGAGGTTGGGAGAGGGGGGTAAAAAAGAGGGTGTGAGCAGGACATGAAGTGCAAGGGACGCATCCAAGAGGAGAACAAACCCTGAAGGTCAGAGTAGCAAGCACATGAGCAGCTAACTAATGCACTACAGCAGCACCATGGGGCAGAGCCACGGGCACGCACGTCCTCGCAAACTGGAAAGCCATAAAAGTCTATTACAGCAAATCAAACAGCAGCCAGCATGACAGCCATTAGCCTGAAATGAATACACGGGAACTTAATGAGCTCTGTCGAGGCCAGCTTGGTGAATTAAGTTGCCAATTCTAGCAGGATTCCCCTTCCCTTTGCAGACTTGAGAGCTCCCGCCCCGCCTCGTTGCCTTTTGACAAGCAAAGCACGGGGCGCCCTTGCCCAGACGGGATGGACGATTACGCTGGAGCAATATCCCTCTCCTGACACAGGAGCCTCTAGCAGCTATTCCAGGGATGAGATTAACACACAACAAGCACAGAGGAGCAATGCCACTCCAGCAGCCCCCGGTCTGGGCACTCAGAGCTGCTGTGGTGCATCCTCTCCCTCCCTCCCCTCACCAAAGAGGGATCGCAATCCACAGCCCGTGCCCAAATAAATTCCCATTCTCACACCAAGCGGACCGCGCAAAACACCAGGATGGGTATTTAGAGGCAGTATTGTTTTTAAAGGTCAGTTTACTTCATGTTCCATTTATTTATGCACACTCTTCTTTTGACTTTCCAAGTGCCACACAATAGCAGCGAGGCTTAAATAGCCTTTCGGTTGCTGCTCCATTAGCTACGACAACTGCAAATCGATACATCCATTTATCTCAAAATTAAAAAGAGAAAAACCCTCATTAGCTGCCAAATCTGCACAGAGCCAGTCTATTGAAAACCACACTAGCCTCTTCTCTTTCTCCAAGCTCCAGTCCCTCTTCATTGATCACCCACAGGCCCTTCGACTTGGGCTGGGTTCTCTTTGAGGTGGATTTTGGTACCTGTGCCCTTGCTGCTCACCCTCAAGCTGTCTGGAGCATGGGGTGACCTGTCATCTCTCACTGTGGCTGGTTCCCCAGCCTCAGCTGCACCCCACATGTCCCCAGGCACAATTGCACGACACATCACCTGCAGTTCCAAGTGCTCACGGACAATCAACAGGGAAAACCTGTGACTCAGCACAGGTCTCAAAGCCAAGCTCACATCTCCTCCTTGAGAGCTGTGCCACCACGCAGGAAAAGTGTATTGCTGACACCTCCCACAGGCTGCAGCCCTTGGAGGGTCCTCTTTAGGTGGTGAGACTCCATCCCCTGCTCTCACAGTGCCTGGCAAAGCAAGGCTCTCTCTCCCTGGCAAAAGAACAGGAGTGTTTCCAGGATGCTGGCAGAGCAACGCATTTGTGGCTCATTACCTCTGATCGGTGCCCTTGGTTAAAGATCACGCATAGAAACTAGAAGCTGGCACACACTGCCTTCTAATTAGATTAGGCTAACCACCAGAAGTGCACAGCTCCAAAGGCCAAGCACTCAGTGGCTGCTCTGGGTGAACACTGGGCTTGCTGCACCCCAAACAGCCAGGCAGCCCTGGAGATCCCTCCTGGCAGAACCACATCTCACGTGCAAAGCAGTGTGACATGGCACAGAGGGGCTCCAAGGTCCAGCCTCTTCTTCTTTTATATATTTTTCTGTCCAGATCACCTGCCTGCAGTTCTCTTTCCTCAGCCAGCCCTAATTTTCTACACGTGAAGGCATGGAGTGATAGGGCACGGGGGAATGGCTTTCAACTGCAAGAGAGGAGGTTTAAATTAGGTATTAGGAAGAAATTCTTCCCTCTGAGTGTGGGGAGGCCCTGGAACAGGTTACCCAGAGAAGCTGTGGCTGTTCCATATTGGAAGTGTCCAAGACCAGGCTGGGTAGGGCTTGGAGCAACCAGTAGAAGGTGTCCCTGTCCATGGCAGGAGCTGAACTAGGCGAGCTTTAAGGTCCTTTCCAGCCCAAACCATTCTGTGACTCTAAGATTCTATGATTCCAAACCAGGAATCTGAGGGCGGGGGAGAGGAGACTGTTCCCCTCCCATCCTACTGCCATTCCTTTTGCTTTGCAGACCTCTGCATGCAGCGCAGGACCAGGAGGAGCAGCAGCAAGGCATGGCAGCCACCCACCAGCTCCAGAGGCCCGAGCAGAAGGAGGGAGTGAGGGGCACCTCATGAGGGTTTTGCCAAGTCATTTCCCCTCCACTCGCGCTCCAAAGAGCAGAAGAAATGCCTCTGACCCAGAGCCATTCTCACGGGGAGGTTTCAGATGACTTGGTGCAAAGATGAGACTCCACTCCCGGCTCATACATCACAAGCAGCTCTAATGAAGAAACCTCATCCTCGCAGCAGAGGGACAGGGAGGGATCAAAGCCCAGCACGGCAGGGCAGCAGCAGGAATATTAAATACACCCTGGTAACACAATCGTTTGCACCTCTCAGTTACCAAAGCTGCTTCGTTTCACACACACACAATGCACATGGGACCTCACCCACATCCCGAAGAACAGTCTGGGAAAACTGCTCTGCCCTGGCACTGCGGTGCAAGAGGAAGAGGTTTCCTCCACCAGAGGATGTCAAATGCCCTACTAACCCCTGTTTCAAATGTAATACCCTGACCTCCTCCTCCTCACACCAGAAACCACAGCTTTAAAGCCTAAATTCACATCAGACCTGTACATTCCTGGCCAAGTCAGGCTGCAGGTGCAGAAGCTCTCCCTGATGGATGAGTAGATGTCACCTCCCTTGCAGTGACCAGCTCTGAGAGCAGCAGAAAGTTGTGGAAACTCTGTCCTTGGGGATATTCAGCACTTGGCTGGATAAAGCCCTGATCAATCTGATCTAACATGAAAATTCTCGCCGGATTAGTGGGAGCTCGAGCCAGGTGACTCCTGTGGTCCCTTCCCACCTGTTTTGTTCCAGGGACGCCATGGGACAAGACCTGCTATGGAGCTATTAAAGGGAATCACCAGCCAGGACAGAAGTCTTTGGGCAGTACTCTACCAGAATTCAGGCATTTAGAGAAGTATTTGGTCCTATCTTAGGTCACCTCTGTGACGAGAGATGTGCATCCCCCCAGGTCCAAGGAAGAGAACAAGACACACATTCTCATTTACACTCACTTGCAAACTTCCCATTTGTCATGGGAAAAATATCACCAAAGCTCCACATCTCCTCTTCCACCTGCCTCCCCTCAACACCAGAATCACTTTCTTCTGCTCATTTTCAGGCAATAACTTCCACAAGTTTCATCTCCCCCAACCCCTTGAGGGTCCTGGGCAGGAGGACAGCCCTGTACATCAGCAGCCAGCTCTGTGGTGGCAACCAGAGAGCACGAGTGGCCACTGAGGGAAGAGCCAGAAGCCAGGCAGAGATGCTCCCTACCTCTGGGATGCGGACGCTGTAGGGCTGGTTGTGGAACTGCGGGGCATTGTCGTTCACATCTCCAACTTGGATGTTGACTGTCCCTTTGATCACCTGTGGGCACAAGGACAACAGCAGGGTGTCAGCTTTCTGTGTGGGTTTAGAGCCTAAAGCCAGCTTGTGGCTGCATTTCCAGGCTTTGGGCCAAGGGGTGAACCCTCTCCCTGGGTGCAAAGAGCCCACAGTGACCCACACCCCCTGCTCCCCTCCATCCGTGCCTCAGACCATGAAATGAGAAGTCACACTCACCCCTTGGCTGTCACTGACAGAAAATTCAACCGTGAATTCTGACTTAGTCTGAAAGGGAAAGAGAAGAAAAAAAACTATAATTAAAGATAGTGTAGCGTTTATCTGCAGATGGCAGGCTGGGGACTTTTAGCCAATGTTATTACACGCAAAATGCTTTCAGGACCTTCCAGAGGAGGAGAGGTGCTTGAGTGCTATTACCTGCACTGGGCAGAAAATGCTGGGAAATCTGAATGCCAGCGGGGCTCCTGTGTATTTCACAGGCCCAGGAGATGCTCTGCCCTGGGTCAGGAGGATGCAGGGAGTAAGGAACTGACTCCCTGATTGGCAGCTGAGCACTTGAAACACAGGAAGATTTATGACTTGTGACAATGCAATACAGTCTCGGTTAGGACATCTAAATCTTGCTGCTGCTTTCCCAGCTTACCTAACACATAGCTGGGAATACTGAGATAAATCCATGGTCTGTAGTAAAAACCAGCTGAAATTCCACGAAAATGCCTACACAGTTCTCTCTGCTCCTTAATGCTTTAACTAAACTAACAGCTTGAAATAGGGATCTGTTTGAGTCACTGATGCTGGGGTGAGCAACAAGTGGGAAAGGGCTAATCTCTCTGGGATCAGGGCAGGGGGATATTGCTAGTGGAAGCAGACCTTCTCTCCCTGACCCCTTCCTTCCCACCAGGAATCGTTTTGCTCATGTTTTACCGAGGAATTGCATAAGGATGGACAGCAGGACTTGGGCTACCACATCTACCTGCTACCTGACCACCAGCTGGTGTTTTGTTCCCTCCAGTCCTGGCAATCTCTTCCCACCCCTCGTGTCCCCATCCTGCCTGAGCTGCTGAAGCACAGCAACTTGATGTTTGCAAAGCATCACACAGGAAAGGCTGGAAAAGCCAGCTTGAAATGGCTCTCCGTGCTGCAGCTCTGGTTGATTTATTCCTAATGAGATCGGCTCAGGGACAGGCAGCAGCCAGCAGTGCCCAGAGCAGGAGCTCTGCCTGCTCCCGAGGGGAAGTTCATCTTGGAGAAGGGTTTGGGGAGCAGCTCCTCACAGTGTGCACCCTTCCTGCTGCATCTCCATCCAAACAACTGGGAAGTACAACTGGAGAAAGCCTTTCCTAACTGCTGCCTCGGGCAATGCTTAGAGGCAGATGGAAGAGCTGAAATCCCGAGGGAGAGGAGATATCTGCTCCCTGTGCCATCCCACCCTGCTCCATCAGTGCCTTTCAGCCCTCTTTCCCCCCTACTCATCCACGAGGGACAACGCAACAGGGAGGAAAGGAAAAACAGGAGATAAGAAACAACATGTTGAGCATTTAAATTTTAAAACCTCAATAAAATAATCAGAGAAAGCTTCCACATACCAATTGCTGGCTCTGAAATTATTTTAACACAATTCTTTAGCCTCAGGGACCCCACTCTTAAAAAAAAATAAATCTGTTTTCCTCCTAATCTTTGTAGGAGTAAAAAAAACCCCAATTTTTAAAATTCATTTTGCCTCTATATATTTAGCTCCTTCCTCTTTTTCTCTATTCCATCTTTTCCTGCATCATTTACACCTTACTATGACTCCTTCTCCCTTCTTTCTCCTCCATTGTACAAGAATTGACCTGCTACTTTCCCACCACTTCTCCTGCATGGCTTTCTCTCCCCTGACTTTTTGAGCACGTGCATCCAGGCCAGTGTTCCCTGCTCTGAACCTGCTGCCCACCTCCATCCCTTTCCTCCCACTGCTCCCTCCACCATCAGTTGTCATTTGCACCTCTCTCACATCCTTTACACCTTTCCCGTATCCATTCCCAGCACTGCTTTGCCTTCACTGTCTTCCTCAAATGGCTGACTTGGAGTCCCTGGGATTACTGATGGGTGCAGGCTCCTCTCCCAGCTCAGGAGATCAGGATGCCCATCCAGGCATCCAAACTCTGCCCAGCTCCTTCCCTTCCCACCCTCCACACCACAAGACACCTACAATCTATTGATCACCCTCCTGGGCTTAAGGCTGGCACCAGAAGCATCGGGAAGCAGGAGGCATTTGGATGAGGGAAGATTTATGACTCACGCCAGCAGCTGTTGGCACGGGGAGGCGGAGGGGAGAAGGGTGAAGAAAAGCACTTTATTTTTCCCAAGTCTCGCTCTTAACACTGTGAAATTGGGTTTGGCCTCCCCCCCACCCCAGCCTGAGCAGCATCCACCGCCCTGCTCCTCTGCATCCCAATGCCTGGCTGGCTCCAATCGGGAATGCCAGCGCTGGAGGTGTGGTAATGGGTTTGATCTTCCCAACGCTGCTGCTGGCCAAGGCAGCACTAAACACAGGCAGCAGAAGCATAAGGGAAATTAAGCATTTTGCCCAAATCTCATAGTATTTTCCCAGTCTTCCCACTATCCCTTCCTCCCTGCTCCAGGAATGCGGCAAGGGCCAAGGTTTTAGCAAAGCAGGCACCTGGATGGGATTCCAGCCTTGCACACCAAAGCTGCCATTGAAAACAGGGGTGTGAAACAGCAAGAATCTTGCCAAATTTAGCATCCAGCAGCCTGAATCCACAAGAGGATGAAAAGTCTTGATGAGATTGAATAAGCAGGGATACCTCATATCTCTTCACACACTGTTCTAAATAGTAAAGGATTTAATTGGCAGAGAGATTTAAAGAGGAAGCCTGTACATTTCCCTGACTTTATGAGCAGCCTGGCTCCTTGGTACGTCACCTCCACTTATTAATTCCTTTACTTCCAGACTCATGGATATTATTCTGGCATCCAGGAAAATCAACAAGCCAGAGCAAACCAGAGCACCCTGTTTGATGGGGACAGTGACAGGGTGTCTGTGGACATGGACACACCTAGATTCCCAGCTCCATGTGGGAGCAACACCCATTCAGCTGCCTCAGAGGGTGGAGAGCCACCATTTATCTGAGCAGAGGTGGTTTTTCCCCAGCTTTACCTCTCTGTCCAGGGGCTGTCTGAGCCACACGACACCGGTGAGGCTCTCCACAGCAAAGTACCGACTGGCCTCCTCCCCAACCACTCCGAACACCAGCGGGTCATTGTCCAGGTCCCGGGCCAGCAGCTGAGTCACTGAGGAACCTGGCAGAGACAGAGGGCAAAGAAATTCTGAGCAAAATGAGGCAGAGAAGAAGAAATCCTGAAAACATCCAGCTTGTCAGACAATGCCGGTCTGCAGAGGGCCTGGAACAATGCCCACGGTGTTCCAGTGCCTCCAGGGGAGTCAGGCTGTGCACGGTCTGACTGCTCTGTCTGGCACAGATGGGCTGAACCACAGATCCATCCTCTCCCTGCTTGCCTTTATCAGAAGAGAAAGTCAGCTTAGCTCAGCCATCTCTGGCACTAGGGATGGAGGATGCTGCACCTCCTCTGGGTAAGCATTCACAGCCTCCCTCGCACCCTTCCCTGCCCAGGGACACCACCAGCAGCTACAGCAACACAAGCAGGGGGGCAGCCACCACCGTTGGAGCATTATTTCAGCCCCACAAGAACCTCCTCAGATCATTCTGGGCCTCTCCACCACACCTCTGTGCACATTCACAGTCTGCTGTGGCTGGCTGAACACGGGTGGCTGCCTGTTGTCCCACCCAGCTGCTCTCCGTGCCATCCCCAGCAGGATGGGGGAGAAAACAGGAGGGAAAAAGCTGGTGGATAGAGATAAGGATGGGAAATTCCCCAGGCTGCCTGGCTTTGGGGATGGGGGGGATAAGGATGAGATTTGTCCTTGGCCACACGGATTTGAGGATTGGGGGGACACACTCTGCCACCTTTGGCAGTTCCAGAGCACTCTGTGCCTCCAGGTCATCTGGCCAAGGAGAACAGATGCCCAAATTTCATCCATTTGGGAAGGGGAGCTCCAGCAGACCAGAGGGCAAAAGCAGCAGCACATTTTGGAGTGCAGAGCAAGCTGGGCAATTCCCAATCGATTGGTGCGACATCAATCACGGCGGAAATAATGGAAAAATCCAATATGAGATTCCATTAATAAAGAATTAAATGATAGGAACATAATTAATGCCAGTCAACACGATTTTATGGAAAATAGAGCTTGTCAAACAAACCTGATTTTATTCTTTGATGAGATTACAACTTTGGCAGATAAAGAAGAAATAATAGATTTCCGTAAAGCATTTGACTTCACCCCGTGTGACTTTGTGATTAAAAATTTAGTTCCCTACAGCATCGATGAAGCACATTTTGAGTGAGGACCCAGCTGCCTGGCAGGTCCCAAGGCCACCAACCTCACTGGGGACACAACAATGTGATGTAAAATTGCTGTTGGTACAAACTGGGGTGACAGCATGGCAGATAACAGAGAGGAGCAAGCAGCCAGCTGAAGCTCTTGGAAATCTGGGATCGTTTGGTAAAAACTTATTTTTATGACCCTGCTCCAAGTGCCCTCAAAAGGCTGGAGGGCCACAGCTGCAGAGGAGAACATCCCAAAGCCAGGCCTTCTGGCAGGAATGGGGGTCCAAGCATGCAAGGAGCCATTCCATGCCCTGCCTGGAGAGCCACAGTGCTCTTTGGGAAGTCAGGAGTGACTTTTAGGCTAAAAAGCTAGTTCTGCCAAGGCTGCAAATCTACAAGCTGCTTGCCTGGATGCATCACCTTCAGGACTGGATGCAACAGGAAGCCACAAAACTCTGAGAGCTAGCAAAAATGCTTTTCACTTAAAAAAAAAAGGCTTTAAAAGCTTGAACTGCTTCATCTATGACTAAGAAGAGTGAGATGACTCAGGCCGTCTTGAGCACATCCACAGAGAGGACAAAATGTGATACTGAGTGATGAGCAAAAAAGCACAACAAGACTCAGTGCCCAAACCTGGACAAATTCCTATTTGGAGAAGGAATAGCAGTTGTTTTAAAAAGAGCAGCTAGAATTAACCACTGGGGAAAAAAAAATTCCTTCCACCAACAGGTGCAAGTGAGTGATGGGTCACAAGCAAAGACATTTTGGATAAAGACAAAAACCAGTGGCTTTATCCCAGCCTAAGATCAGAGCATTCATCTGCAACATTCTCACCTCTTCAATGCAGCCAAGCCCACAGATACAAAGACCCTACACTTTCTCCAACCTTGTAACCTTGACATAAAACAAGGTGTCAGCTTGATTTTATGCTAGAGGATGTTCAAAGCCATCCTCAGCAAAGATTTCTTTGCCCCAAGGGAAAAAGAAGACACTCAGTCCCTGTGGCAGTGAAAGCCAGTGACTAGGACAAAATCAATCCAGGATCATGCCTCTTTATTCTGCCCAGTTTAATAGCAGAACAGACTTCCACCCTTTATATCCCATTCCAAAACCCCAGATCAGCAGGTCATCATTTCCCTCCAGAATGGCAAATACTTCCAACTCCAAAAGGTCTTGGTTGCAACTCGAGAAGGGAAAGGATCTTAAAATTCCTGCTGAATGGGAAAACCATGCACCACCCAGTCCTAATCATAATCATGGTTTCGTGTGCTGCAAACTCTGTGTATCAATAAATTAATAAATAAATCAACAAGCAAACATTTCCATCTTCTCTGTACTGCAACTACCTCCCACTGTCAGGGAATTCAGCTCCTAAATTCAGGACAAGCTAGAGAAGGCAGCATTTCTGGGCAGAGCACATCATCCAATCTGCATTCCTTGCTCCTGCCAGTCTCTGGAGTCAGATCCTTGGAAGCAGCACTCTGGGCTCAACCACCCTCTGCTCCAAAAGCAGCAAAACCAAGGACAGAAGTCTCAATTTTTCTGTGCTTTTTATTTGCTAGAAACAAGAAACTTCATTAAAGCATAGATAGGGACAGCTCAGACCATTGAAGTGTGAGCTGCACTGTAACAGAGGATAACTCTGTTTTAAATAAACCCTCCCAAATGAGGCACCAAAATCTAAGAGTTCTTTCACCCATTCCTTTACCTCCCCATCAGGCAGTAATCCCCATCCAACCTGCAGAGCATCTCATTACACACAAAAAAAGGAAGTATTACAAATATATAAAATACAGATCAAAGACAACAAACTAAATAGAAGATAACAAGAAACACAGCCCTGAAACAAGAAATGAGGCTTCACAATTGCTTTGCCCCAAGTTTTTTCCAAGTTTTACCCCAAGGGAATACTAAGTTTAGGAGATTGGTATTAATCCTTCACCAGTGCAGCAGAAGTTTGTACAAGTTCCCTTCCACTGATTTCTTTAGCATCAATTTACTGTATTTATTGATTTTATCCTAGTTTTTCTCCCATCATCAGCAAGCAGAGGGTCCCACTCAGACAGGACATGCAGAGCCAAAGCTGCAGCACGTCTGTCAAAGCCCCTCTCAGGGCACTCACAAAGAAAAACACCTTCCCATCTCTGCCCAGGGTCGTGCTGAAGATGCTGCTCAAGCCTCCTCGAGCCTGAGCACCGACCTGGCTCCAGCAAGGGCTGAGGAAACAGGGACAAATTATCTTTCTGCAGTACAAAGTTATAGGATCCATTTGTTTCCTCTCAGGAATCAGACAGGGCAGTTAAGTGTCTTGATTCCACCAGATAATCAGAATTTATCTTGTCTCCTTTTGCCTCCTTTCTCTCAATCACAGCTACTTCTCCCTCTTTCTCACACATACACAGATTTTCTTCTCTCTCAAAGTCTTGAACTTTGATTGACCTCAGAAGCTTTTTTCCTTTTTTTTTTGCTGTTGTTCTGTTTCTGATCAGATTTTATTATAATTTTTTAGGTTGGGCTGTTTTATGGGGGATACTTTTGCACCCAACTGAGGAACCCTTGTCTCAGCACCTTGCTTGCAGCTCTAAACCTCTGTGTTTTTCTTGCCCTTCCACTTTGCCACGGAGGAAAGCAGGAAAAGGGGTTGCACCCCACTGACTCATCTCCATTAATTTTGCTTTCAAGAGGAGGATGAGAAGTGAGAAAAAACCAAACTCGCTCTCTGGAAGGCTCCTGAGAGGTTTTGGAAGTGTAGAGCCCCAGGGCCAGGGGAAGAGCTGGAGGATGAAGAAGCTGCCTGAGCAAGCTGCTGGCCCAGAGCAGCAGGAATGGGCTGGGGTGGGATGGAGGGCACTGGCATCCAACAGCAAGGGCAGGTTTCTAATTACTTATCTAATAAGCTTCTCTCTTGAAAGGTCTGATTCATACCCAAGAGGAGTTAATAGGAATTTCTGCAATGGCTTTTGGGCTCAAGATGTCAGGCAGCAGCCACACATTAATATAAAAAGCGTTTTAATCCTGATTTTAACAACCAGTGCCAGTCTCTCCTCGACTCGCCATCCTCACCCCTCCCGAGCTCTGGGTCATGTCTGTGAGCACAGTCACCACATTTTGGCTTCTCCATCAAGGTCACAAGCTGGCACAAGGAGCCCCTCAGCTGTTGTTCAACTCCTCAAACCAGCAGAAATGTAGTTAAAAATCATTTTAGTAACCCCACCCTTACACAAAGGCTACCACCACACTTTGCTTCCAAAAGTATCACATTTCCTTGGCTCCCCTTCTTCCCTGTGAGGGAGATGGGACAACCTAGTCCCATTTCCTTCTACCAGCAGCTCTGCTTTCCTGCCCCAGCCACCCCCAGTTATCCCAGTTCATCACAGCAGCCTGGCTTCTGATGCACTTGGAGGCAGGATTTGATGGATTTGATCTTGAAATTCCAACCCTGTTCTTCTCATTTGTCACCTGCTCCCTTTTCTTTGCCTCTAATTCATTTTCTCTTTCACCTTTCAGGAAAAAAGAGAAAAAGGAGAAATAGAAAACCCTTCTGTAGATATTTTCCCAAAGATTTTGAAAAGAAAAGATGAAATGCCAATATTTCTGTACTGCTCAGCAATCTCTGAGCAATAACAGGGAGAGAAAAGGACAGTGACTCCCTGGCAAAGGAAGTAAAGCAAAATCTAGTTTCAAGCAGGAGGTCACAGGAAGTGGGAGCTGCTCCTATGTTTAGAATGAGGCTTCATCAATTCCTAGAGAGGACAAACCCAGACTTGGGGACAGAAGACCCCCCTGATATGAAGGGGACAACCCCAGCATGGGAGGGCAACCAAAGCTGATGAGGGGCTCAGGAAATCTCTTGCAGGCACCATAGTCTCCCCACCTCTGTTCCTGCACTCCTTGGGTGAAGCAGAATAGCCAAACTGCTGCCAATGACCATGCTGAGTGAAACCCTTGCCAGCACCACACAGCTACAGTCAGAAACACCTGAAGTCACATCACAGATCCCAGGAGAGCCACTCATCCCCCTCCAAGCCTTTCTCCCCAAGCAGGTGTCTGGTAGCTCATTGCATAAGCACAACCTCAACAGATACTCCCTGACCTCCTTCTCAGGATGGGCTCAACCACTTGAGCCAAAACTTTCCAGAAGGATTCGGCCAGGAAAGTTTCCACTCCTAAAATTCAAGCTGAGCTCAATGTGACGTGTTTCTCTTTCCAGGTGCTGATGGGGAGCATCAGCTCCTCCACCAAGGCTGCCTCCACTCCAATTCCTGCATTGCAGAGCAAGTCAAACAGGGCAGGGACACTCCAGCACCTTTTTTCAGGCTCTCATCATCAATAAATGAGAAAAGAACAGTTTCTACCATCAGGAGAAGAGGAGTTTTTCACCAATGGTGTGAGGAAAAAAGCCTTGGACCAGCTGGTCCAGGAACCACAAGCTGCTGTCATGTTTGGGAGGGAAAGGAGCCAAACACAGAGGTGACAGGGAAGAGGGAAAACAAATCTGTGCAGTCAAAACCATTTCTGAGGGAGTTTGTCAAGCTGGGAAGCGAAAGGCACAGCAGAAGAGTTTTTCCTGGCTCCTCAGATGCTCTGAGACAGAGCCTGTAATTTCTCTGCTGCGTTTAGTTATTTAAGTGGGGAGTCAGTGTGGAGGCAGAATCCATAAGCAGAGCTGACAGCCAGTGGTAAACCTCAGAGAGAGGCGTTGCCTGCCCTCTGCCCCCCAGCTCTCACAGAGGTGTGTAACAGAGCTGTTAAAGCTCTTTAAGGCAGAGAGAGTAGCAGCAAAGAAGAGCCAAGCATTCACGTTTACACATTTGATTTGCTTGGCCATTTACTGATTGCTTTGGTTAACATTGTAGGAGAAATAAGAAGAGGAAAAATATAAAGACATCAACGGTATATTGAAATTTCTTGACATTATCATTAAAACAAACAGAATTCCTAAGGCTGTGCTGGCAGATGCTGTGCATGCAGCCCCTGGCTGCTGGCAGAGAAGTGGCATCCTCCTAGCTGAAGTCAACATCTACACTGGCATGGGTAAGACAGAGTAATTGCTCTCCATCAGCCTTCAAACAGGTCTTACAGGTATCAGACAAGCTCTCCAAACCCACCTTTAAACACTTGGCTTCGTGCTGGTGCTGTGTCTCTGCAGTGCATGGAAAGGCTGAGGGGGCTGGGGCTGCTCAGCCTGGAGAAGAGAGGCTCCAGGGAGACTTTGGAGTCCCTTAGTGACTGAAGAGGCTCCAAGAGCTGCAGGGGACTTTGGACAAGGGATGGAGTGACAGGAGATGGGGGAATGGCTTCACACGGACAGAAGGCAGGGATAGATGGGATACTGGGAAGAAATTCCTCCCTGGCAGGGTGGGCAGGCCCTGGCACAGGGTGCCCAGAGAAGCTGTGGCTGCCCCTGGATCCCTGGCAGTGTCCAAGGCCAGGCTGGACACTGGGGCTTGGAGCAACCTGGGATAGCAGAAGGTGTCCCTGCCCATGACTGGGTGTGGAACTGGATAGTCTTTAAGGTCTGTTCCATTCCAAACCATTCCAGGATTCTATGGATGGAGATGACATCCTTTGCTCACTCAGTGGCATCTCCTTGGGCTAGAGACAAGGATTTATTAACCAAAACTCTCCAACCAGGCAGGGGTATTGCTGCCAAAATCTCTGATGCACCTTAGTATTGCTGTGCTATCTCCAAACCTGCCTGGAAAAAAGGGAATAAAAAAGTGCTCATCCTTGGGCAATCCCCTAAACAGCCATGTTCCAGGTCCTTTCTCCCTGCCTGCTCCAGCTGGATCCAGCAATTCGTGCCTTCCCTTTCCCTACAAAACCCACAGGCCTTCCCTGGGACAAGGGGGAACGTGGAGAATTTGTAAAAATCTGAAAGGGCTTTTGTTTCCTTTTGTTTGGGAAGGAATAGGCAGCTCCAGCATGAAAAAGGGAAGTAAATAAAATCACATCAAGTAAAACAACAAAACACCCAGGAGACAAAATAAGGAAAGAAAAATGTGTAAAAGGAGGAGTTTGGGTCTGTTAAGATATTTCCAGTGTAAAAAGGGTTCCAGCACTTAAAAAAAAACCCCTTAAAAATAATTTCCTCTCCAAACTGCCTGGGAGCCTCATAATTACCAACAATGATCACAGACCCATTCATTTGATCCTAAAATTAATACATCATGTTCGGAATGATATCGCATTAATTTATCACAAGATTTATGAAACTTGTACTTTTTTTCTAATGAGTTTTATGCAAATTCTCCTCCATCCATTGTTTGCACCCTTAAAAAAAAAGAAGTTCCCTCACAGAAGCTGCTCTGTCAAAAAGTCTCATTCACTGTTATTGATATCTGTCCTTCTCTCCTCATCCCCACAACAGGAGGGGGAAGGAGAGGAGCTGCTTCCAGCCTGGATGTGATCTGTGTTGCCAAGGCACAAGCCACGAGCTCTGCAGCTGAACCAACCATTCAAGGCACTTAGTTTTAAACTAATTTTAAAGGAAATTAACTGGTGGTTCGCTCACACCTTTGTCTGAGAAGGGTCAGGGAACAAGAAGAGCAGCAGGGAATTGGGAAATCAATGAATTTAGACTTTCCAGAGTGGAAAGTCCATGTTTGGTAAACTTGGGAAAATAAATACAAAAGTTGAATGGGAGGGAGGGAAGCATAAGCATGGAACATCATGGCATCATAAATGGGGAAAACCCACAAGACTAAATTAACGTTTTATGGCAGAGCTGTAAATGCACAAAATGTCCCATCACCTCAGGAAAGCACTCAGTGTAATGCCTTACAAATCCTAAATTTTCCCAAAGACCAGGTCAGTTCCTAGGAGCATGGACAAGATGGTACCAAACAGGCAGGACCATTTCTGATTCAAGTAGGAATATTTATTTCATTCCTGAGCACTGCCAACTGGAAATCAGACTGTGATCTTCATCAATACCCACACACCTCCCAGGAGGCTGGGGAAGGGGATTCTGGAAAAACCCTAAATATCAGGTGCAGCCTCACTCCTCAGAGCTGCCTTGCCATGACTACTAACAGCTATTCATGAGTCACATAAAGGGGTGGGAGGAGGCAGGATGAACTGGAAAAGCAAAGGAAAACATAAACCTGGGGTTAGCAGAAACATCCCAGCATTGCCTGGGGGCTTTTAAAACTGGCCTGGAAAAGCTGTTAGCAAACCAACCCTGGCACAGCCCCAGCAGCAGTGGCTGGAGGAGACCCAAACCCCAGTTTTGGCAGCTCTGGAGAGGAGGGTGCTCCCCACCTGGGAAGGCAAAACCATCCCCTCTGCATAACCAAAGCCTTCCATGAGCTCTGCTCCACATCCATGCTCATCCCCAGAACAACCCAAACACTCAGTGCACACTCCCCACTGACTCCTCCAGGAAAGCCTGGCTAATGCAGCCTTGATTAACATTTCTGACACAAAGTTTAAACCCTAAATCCACAGAATATCCTTTTCTAATTAACTTTTGGAATCAGAAACAGCCCAGAAAGAACAAGGAGTATTTCTTTGTTCCTTCCTGCCTTCTACCCAGCTCCCTCCAAAATGTTCATTCTTTAACTAACTCATGGGTCAAAGGAAACCCTGTCACAGGTCCCAGGGTAGAGGGAAACAACACCCAGCCTCCCTGGCAAGTTAGAGCCAAACGTGGGAGAAGGATTTGCACCACAGAAGACACAGCATCCCTACAAGTTTCGTGAAAATAATGGCTACATTGAGGAAAACTGAGAGTTCTCCCTTAGAGATGGAACCCTTTTCTTTAAAAGATATGATTGACAGCTGTCCCATCCACATGGAATGATTTGGGTTAGCAGAAGACCTCATTCCACCCCCTGCCATGGGCAGGGACACCTTCCACTACCCCAGGTTGCTCCAAGTCCCATCCAACCTGGTCTTGGACACTTCCAGGGATCCAGGAAGCCACAGCTTCTCTGGGCACCCTGTGCCAGGGCCTCACCACCCTCATCAGGAAGAATTTCTTCCCCATATCACATAAATTGAGCCACAAGACAGACCAGATGCTGCCATCCCTCCCAGAAAAGGGGTCCAGAGACGGTGGAAGCCAGAGTGTCACAGTATCCAGAGTCTACCAACCAGCTCTGCTGAACAAAACCAAATCCTGGCACCAGGGATTAACCCCTACCCAGTGGATGCAATAAACCAACAGGAGCTCCACTGAAATCCTTGAGATGGGGAATAGCTCTCCTCAGCTTGGAAAAACAGGGGCACACACCCACTGCCATCTCCCCCTCAGTACAGAAAGCAGGAGGGCAGAGACCAGAAGATGCAGCTGACCCACAACCCTGGAGTTCAGTGCTTCTCTTTGGCCTTATCTCGCTTTCTAGAAAAACACCAGGGCGAGCAGGAGAAGAGCAGAACCCCAGAAATCTACTTAATGAGGTGCTTTGCTACTCGGTGTAAATCAATGATTTATGAGTAAGGTGACACATGCAGCATTTTGCATTTTAGCCAGGCAAGGTAACATAGCTTTGTGTTAATTAGAAAAGAGAAACTGTTCTGCAATTAATATGAGGTGGGAGATAAAGCTTGTTAGGATTGTAATGCCCACAGAGCAGGTCCCCCAGGACTGCAGGACACCCATGGGGTGTCAGACACCCCCAGATCTGGAAGGCAAGGACATTAGTGATGCTAATGGAGGAGTCATAGGATGCTTTGGCTTCCTAGAGACTTTTAAAGGCCTTCTAATCTGCACCTCCTGCCATGGGCAGGGACATTTCCAACTAGCCCAGGTTGCTCAGAGCCTTGCCCAACCTGAGCTGGGGACAGAGCATCTTGGTTCTGATCCTTTACCATATTCATGGTAAAAAAATCCTTCCTTAAACCTAACCTAAATCGACTCTCCCTCAGTTTATAGCCATTAGCCTTTTTCCTATCACAACAGGCCCTGCTAAAAGTCCCACTGGCGAGCCGCTTCCTCCACCAGCAGCCCTGGCAAGCTGAGGAGCTGATCAATATGAATGGGGGAAAGAGGGAAAAAAAAAGCCAACAACAAAACAAACCCGTCAGCAAATTACACTCGTGCAAGTGAACGGGATTCATTCACGTCTTGTTTGAAATCTCATCTGCGCCTCACAAAAGCTGAAACATCCCCGAGGCTCTCAGTCTCACAGGGAATACAAACCCTTTCGTGCTACAGCTTTTGCCTGTGGCCCAGCTGCTCTGCTCGCTGAATGGTTCAGGGGAACAAAAATACAGCCATCCTCAGCCCAAATACCCCATTTTTGCTCCAAAGAAGGATTTGGTACATGCATCCAAGTCCCACAGCCAGCAGGAAATGGTACCAGCGGTCAGGCTTTTGCCCGCATAGCTCAGATCCGTGAGTAAACTGGCCTTGGACTGTCACCGTAACTCTCTGAGGTTTCAAAACATGTGCTGGGTGATGAATTCTGCCTCGTTATAATGAAGATGCAGTGAAATCCTTCCCTGATTTATCTCTCTGGAGTTGAGTTAGCACCTCCTGATCTCCAAGATATGGCTGCAGTAAAAGCAGGGCTTGAGTAACAGGCCAGGAATCAGAAACTGAAGGGAGCCAGTTTTGGAAAGGCTAAATTTCCTGCTCCTCTTCCCCCTTGGGTCACAGAGTTGTGGCAGGATTTGGAAGGGACCTTAAAGACCACCTTGTTCCAACCCTCCTGCCATGGGCAGGGACACCTTCCACTAACTAACCACATTCCACTTGGTTGCTCCAAGCCCCATCCAACCTGCCCTTGGAAACTTCCAAGGAACCAGGGGCAGCCACAATGAAAGCAAACAAAGCCTTCAAGAGAACCAGGAGAAACAACCAGGGGCTTGGAAGTCTCTCCTCAAAGGCAACAGCCTGAGAAACAACACATGGAGCCCATCAACCCAACTCCTCGGGGCGGCAACGACAGTCACAACTGGGACGGAACATTTCCTCCCATGCCTCCCTCTTTGTCCCTCCAAAATGCCAAAGAGGAGGTGGGGCAGGCTTGGCACTGGTGCTGGGTATCTGAGGCAGGAGCTTATCTGTGTCCCCGCCGCGGCACTGCAGTAAATTGCTTGTTGATAAATGAGGCTATTTAGGAGCAAGTGGTGCCAGCGTCGCGGTTATTAATGACGCCGACGTGGAGAGACATTTAAGAGCGGCCCTGCGTCCCATTGTCCCCTCTCCTGTGAGTAATGGGGCACTTCAGCTGCGGGGCTTCACAACCAGCTTGGGCTGTTTAACAACAGAAACAAAACAAGACCCAGGGAAATGGATGGAGAGCGCTGGACTGATGACTCCAGGGTGCTGATAAAGCCAAGCTCCTCCGGGAGAAGTTGGGCAAAGCTCCAGTCTTTAGATGGGATTAACCAGCGACCAAGGCTCTTCCACCCATCCCACACACAGTGCCTTGCTCTCCCAGTCTATGGTCCTGTGCAGCAAACCCACCACAAAACCAGGGAAAAGCCAAACCACCACAGCCTAAACTGGAAGCAGCAGCAGTCCAGCTGGACTTGCAACACGCGGCAGAGCCTGGAGCACAGCAAGGGTGATATTTGCTGAAGCCCGGGAGGCTTTCACAGGGCCATTGCCTCACTGTGGACGTCACAGATGTCTAAACATGGCCAAGAGGACAATGAGCGAGAAATAAAGAGGCTGTTTATTGCAAGAGGAAACCTTGGAACAGAGCTCCACAGTGGCTGGTGGGAGAGCGAGGCAGAGCGAGCGAGCACACAGCTGTAAACTTGTTTCTGAGTTAATATACCCACGAGTGTTTTTCTTTTCCTATGAAAGCACACTCTTCTGCAAACAAACATCTGGAGAGCTCTGTTACAGCTGGACCATTATCCCCAGTGACTGGAGCATTCAATTAATTTAGCCTTCTCATTTGCGAGTTGTCTGCAAATAGACTTGGGTTTGCAGGAATTTATTTGTTATTCGAATATATTCAGTGAATAGTTTATTAAAAACATATTTCAGGCAAAGGATTTCTCGCTAATTGCTCCTACAACTGTCGTTCCGAGTGTTGGCAACCGGCTGCTCACACCACATAAATGGTCACTGTGGTCAGGTGGGAATGCCTGTACATGTTGATGGAATGTAATCTACCTCTGGAAAGAGCTTTCCAAGGGTTTGTGGAAGCACCTGCACAAAAACATATCCTCATGCAAACACACAGCATCCAGCCTGCCTCAGTCTCCTGAAAAAGCACAGAACAGCTTGTCCAGAAGTTGTCACAAAGAGAACAAGAGCAGGGTTGAACACCAGAATTAATTGACTTCAGGCAAAACACCACCAAAATCATCTCTCAGTCACTTCCACAGCACCTTGCAAGAATGCAGGGGATCCAGGATCCTGCCTGCCCAGGTGCCCTTTGTCTCAAAATTCCAGGAAACACTTGCTGCAGGAATTTCATCACAGCAGCAAGAGAGAACAGGGTGAGAAGAGAAGCAGTGAAGGGCTATTTCCAAGACTGATGCAATCCCTTGGGCATGCAATGAGCCCAGAACTCCTCCTTGACAGTGCACTACAAATTGTAGGTTATACAGTACCCGTGACATGTCTGAAATCACAAATCCTCCTACAGGAGCAGTTCTAGTCTTCTGCTAGACACGACAAGGGGAAATGGCTTTAAACTGCCAGAAGGCAGAGTTAGATGGGATATTGGGGAAGAAATTCTTCCCTGTGAGGGTGGGGAGATCCTGGCACAGGTTGCCAAGAGAAGGTGTGGATCCCTGGAAGGGTCCAAGGTCAGGCTGGACAGGGTTTGGAGCGGCCTGGGATAGTGGAAAGTGTCCCTGCCCATGGCAAGGGGGTTGGAATGAGATGGTCTAACCCAAACTAACCCAGGATTCTATGATTCCCCTGGCCAAGGTGACCTGTGAGACCCTGGCTGCTCTTTCTGCAGGCTGGGTCAGAGCTGCAAGGGGTGGCTGAGCCTACACCCCCCTTCACCTGGTGTCCAGATCAGCCAGTGCTCAAAAAAACCTCCCTCAGTCACATGCAAAACTAAATAAAATTTGAAAATCCAAACTGAACGCTAAACTCCATGTTAAATCCCAGCTGCTGGGTTGTTTGAAAGCAAAAAGAAAGCAATCACTGAGGTTTCACAGACTGTTCTAAAAGTGGAAATTTATGAAGAGAAAAGTGATCCAATAAGTCCCAGTTTTCGGCTTTTTTCTTTCAATTGCTCAAAGTGAAGACTTTCAAATCTTCTCTTTCCCCTAAAGCCTGATTGAGGGAGAAATGGGTATTGATCACCAAATTCAGCATCTCCCTGCTAGTGTACACATCAGAGACTCCTGTGACCCAACAGGTGCCATTCATTCATTTTTCCAGCCCCTTTGGAGCAGCAGCCTCTAACTCCCCCGCAAACCCAGACTCTTTAGAGCACATTCCCTGGAGCTGAACCTTTCCAGTGCTATTTGACCATTCCTTGGATGAAGAAAACCCACCCTACTCTTACCACCTAAAACTGGTTTCCAGACTGAATCCACATCAGCCACTTGGCCCCTTGGCTGTACAGAAGGACCTTATGGATCTCCATAAACAAACATTGGTGCACCACAGTCCAGAGATGATAAATCCCACAGCCCTGGAAACACTGTTCCAGAGTCTGGCAATCCCCACAGCACGAGATACAGCTAAAAACCTCAAAGAAAACCCCCCAAATAAACTAATCCACCAATCCAACCACACCACAGGCACTCCCATGCAGTGTTGCTTTGTGAGCAGTGAGCTGCCACCAGGAAGAAATGCACCACTTTTCCCCCTTCGCATTAAAAGAGAGCCATTCTTCTTTTTTGGTTGTCCTTTACTCTAGCCCTTGTCCTTGGCAGGATGAAGACACCCTGGCCTAGGTAACTCCCATGAATTCCTCAAATTTAGGCTGAGATTATATCTGTGGTTATTAAAGAGTGATAATAAACCTTACCAATCAAGAGCGAATGCAAAAGGAATAAGAGAAGGATTTTCCTAGGAGCGAAAGTGCAAGAAATTCATAACTAACCTAATACCTGTACCAATAAGAGATATGCATGATGAATCTACTTTAAAACCAGTTTGACTCTTTCCATAAGAAAAAAAGAAGAAAAAAAGAGACCCTGGGGGTCTCAGCCCTGGACCTGCACCTCCTCACCCCAGGTATTTCTCATGCAAAACTCCTCCTTCTCTTTCAACTCCCCCTCTTGCCCACGACAAAACCCCAGGCTCCTCAGGTGTAGGGATGCCTGAGTGTGCCCTCAGATGAGGAGGATGTCCCACCTGTCCCTCCTGTCCCCTCAGAGGCATGTCCACAGGCTCCCTGCAGCCTCCCTTCTGCCCTGCCTCCCACATGACTGATGAGTCTGCACGTTGTTTTTGAGCAGCTCACGTGCCAGGCAGGATGACAGACCTTGGGAACCTGGGCATTAATCTGGAGATTTATAGTCAAATCTGTCACGCTTGGGGAAGCTTTTTCCCCCCAAGAACTCTGCCTGAAGGTCGCTTTTCCCTGGGCAATAAGCTCCAAGAAACTTTCTCAGCCACCTTGGCCCCCACTGGTGGGAGAGCAGGGGAGAGGGACAGCCACCAGATAACATGCTCAGCCTCAGGGCACAGATTTCTTCTGTATATTATATATATAAAATTATCTATGTTTATATATTCTCCTCTCCCCACCGAGGGTGATAACAGCACACAGGAGGAGCTGGTGAAGAACAAGTCCAGACATTTAAGGGTGCAGAGAGTCTTGGAGCAGGCAGAGGGAAAACACCTTCAGGGAGCTGCCACGGGCTGGGTGGCAATATCAGGCCAACAGCTAAAGAAAAGAAATTCAAATAAACCTGCCCAAGACAGGATTAGCTGGGCAGCTGGATAACAAAACTGGTAACAAAAACAACTCTGTGAGCTGCCACAGGCAAAGCCCACCATGCACAGGGATGAGAGCCAGGAGGGCCAGAAGCATTTCCCACCTGAACCTCACGGGATGCTCTGGGTGAGCTGGTTTCCAAGAGAGGCTCTTCCCTGCACATCCCTTCCCGGTGGGAGTTTCCCAGGACCTGCCAAAAAGCCAAACCCTTTTCTCCAGACCCCAGACACCCCAAACAGGAGGGTGCCTGTTAGGTAAGATGCCTTGGACAAGGCAAGAGCTCTTCTGTCCTCCTACAAGGTGTCAGGATGGGCTGGTACTGCATGTGCTGCTCGCGGCTTTGCCGGCAGAACAGATCAATTCCGACAAGGAAGACTCCTGAGGTTTATAGTCGGGGCAACGTGAATAAAACCAATGAATCATTTATTCAGTCAATTTTAGCCATCCCTAACAATGAGCTGTCTGACAGCAGACCACAAATTTCTCTAGTGTATTCTTATTTAAAGCAATAATCCCTGTGGATAATTCTCCGACTCCGGCTTGTTTAGAAAGCGCAGACTATAAAGAGGTTCCAGAGGGATACAATGTTCACCGTGCCCTTTCTTCCCTTGTCTGAGCTGTCAGATGAAGTTGGCAAGCCAAACAGGGATAATTCCAAATTAGAAACTCATTTTCTGTTAGCACTGTTGCCAACATCCATGGAATGCTCCTGCCTGCGACCTGTGTGGGAAGACGACCTGCACAGCACCGAGATATCTGCTTGCAAACATTCAGTCCCCACAAACATTTGCAACACTTGTCCAGCTTGTCACAGAATCAAAGATGAGAGAGAAACTCCCTAGAGTGAGTCACAAGACTATGGATGGTGACAGACTCACTCCTTCACAATTTGGTGCTTTCCAGGCTGGCTTGTGTGGATAAACGGTATGGGAGGGAGCAGGGATAAAACACACAATAAAGGCTTTTGAAATTAAAGAGTTTCAAGAGCAAACACACTCCACCTACAGCTTCCCCTTCGGGACAACAGGCATCCTTTTCTTTCCCAAAAATATCCCTTGCACCTCCTTCCAAGCTCTTCTTCCCCCCTCACTGGAGCAGCCAATACCTGCTGCACAGTGCATGTCCCCATCCAGCTCCTTCCCTGCCTTCCCAAAGCATTCCCATGCTCCAAGGAAGGCAGCAAAGGACCACACACACATTCCCATGTCCCTGCAGACAGAAGCCACTCAGGTGACACACACATGTTGGGCCAGGAAGAAAGGGGGAGCAGGGAGGAGGCAAATTTGCAGGCTCTGATCCCAGGCGCCTGACCCCCTCCTCTCCCTCGTTATGGATGAGGTAAATTAGCTGTGACACTCATTAGCTGCAGCTCCTAATTAGTGAAAATTAATATTGGTTTTGATAGAAGTGTTGGCTGAAGCTCTCCCAGGAAAAGGCATTATTGACCTTGTTATCCTGTTTAATAGCAAGTTACATCACAGATACTACTTTTCGTGGAGCCAACAGATTGCAGCTGCCCCCCACCCTCCACAGCTCCCTTTCCCTTCCCCACCAGCTCCACGGGACAGATCCAGCCCCTGCCATAGCACCCTCAGCCCCATGGGCACCTACACCCATCCCTGGCAGCATCCCAAGCCTCCCTATCCCTGGATGCACCCCAGAATCCCAAACCCCATGGACTGATGGTCCCTAGCCTCCCCTGTCCCATTGCAACACCCACTGTCCCAAGAAACTCTAGACTCACCAGAGGAATTGCTTGCCACCACCTCTACTCACAGTTCAAAAGAATAAATAAAGGGGAATATCTGCAATGCAATGGTAGCGACCATTTAATAAGGAAAGAAATAGGAGCAGCATTTCTTGTCCTCTAGGATCCCTTCCACCTGGGAATCCCATGGTGGCAGAGTAACAGAGACCAGTATACAAAAGGAAAACATTTGCTACCAAAGTTATGCATAAAACCCCCACCACAGTGCATTATTCACACATTAATAATAATAAAGATGTCAGACTGCCAGATAAGAAGTTAATCTCATTGAGAGCACAATTAAAGATGCCATTATCCATCCACCTGGGGCCACTTGCAGGAGGCAGTGGGTTTCATGGGAAACAGGGATGAGCCCATGCCTGGCTAAGCAGCTGGCCCAGCCTGGCCTTGTCAGCCCCTCCAGCCAGGGCAGCCCAAATGTTGATGCTGCATCTTGTTCAAAAGAGGCTGTGTGCAGATCCATGACAGGAGAAATTTTAAAGAGCATTCCTCCACTCCTGGGAGCAGCAATCCCAGTAAAAACTGTCTCTCTGCCTGCCTGGATACTACCACTGGATATGGGATGCAGGATACACAAGGGCAAACCCAGACCACCTACAGTATTTGCTGGTCCTGGGATGAGCTGCTACTTTTGGGTGCTGGGGGCAGGAATACCAGCACTGGAAAACAGCTTCTCCAACAGACTCCAGATGGTTTTACAGCAGGATGCCCACCAAGCACAGCACTTCTGGCTTTTGAGATGAACTAACCAGCAAAATGAAAAGCATACACCTCCAACTTACAACCTGGAAGGCAAACTCAAGCTCCTGGTTTAAAATCCATGGAGGCAGCAGCCTGCCCTCTCTCCTAGGAGACACCTTTTCCACCTGTATCTGCCAGAAACTGGCTGTGGAGCATCCCAGCACCAGCAAAACTCATTCTCCTGCCAGTGTTGTGTGAATTTCGAGGATGCTGCCAATTTTTATGGCTCTGTGAGATCATCCTCTTGCAGTGTGATGACACCAGCTTGGAATTTTCCTCCCCCAATACAGAGTCTTAATTTCTGACTCTTTTTCCACCCCACCAAAGTACTCAAGCAATGATTTCTGGCTGATGCTCTCTGCAAGCCCTCACTCCCCACACTGGATCTGATGGGAAGGCAGACAATTTTTCCAGGACAAAGAACAACTTGCAAATCCTGGGAGATGCTTTTCCCCCACCCTTTATGCCTCTAGGAAAGCTGCTGGGAGAAGTGTGGAGGCAAGATGGTGCTTTCTGTGTGGTGCCCTCCCTTCTTGCCTCACCATCCCACCACACATCAGTGCTCCTCTGTACGGAAATGCTGTTTCATCCGGCAGGATGGGTTTAATTTGATGCTGCTGTCATTTTGGAAAAGGTGCATTTCCAGAGTCAGGGTTTTCCGCAGTGCTGTTACTTATTTTACAGTCTTCTGCCACATCTTATTCCTTCCCCTCTATTTCCCAAAATCATTAGTAACAACCATTAATCTCTGCCTGGGAAGATGCTCCTCACATCTCCCCATACCCCAAATTGTTCATTTCCCTTGGACTCTCTATATTTCAAAATCTTTCCCCGCGCCTCTTATTTTTGAATTAACTGCTTGAAACCAAAACAGCAGAGCAAGTAATGCCACCACATCATTGTTTATGAAAGGATATTACGTTCCATGACACCAACTCTCACCTCAAAGCTAATAATCAATTAGAAAGGAAAAAGAAAAAGGTTTCTCCACGTTCAGGTACCAAATCACCCTCCTAATTGCTCACAGGCAGCAAGACAACCTCCGTGATACAATCCCAGAGCCTCGACAGAGCAGGCACCTGACAAAGCCATGCAGATGAATGGAATAAAATTGAGTTACTAACCATTAAATGTCAAGTGTTTGAAATCTTTCCCCCTCGTGTACCCGGCAATATTAATAAATCTTTAAGAGAGGGAGCGCACGGAGCTTTTTCACCGCTCTGACCAGCGCTGCAAATGGAACAGATGTTTTCATGGAGTTGTCCACCACCACTTACTTTCCCCCCTCCCCAAGTGGTTACAGTTAATTCAAAAGCCATCAATGTACCTGAGCAGTTTGACAGGAGGAACCAATTTATTAACTCCCCCTGCCAATCAAGCACATTAAGCCATTCAAAGGCAGGAAGGTGCATTTATTGCACGCCGGCAATAAATCAGTTTAAAAGCCGGGAGATGGGGAAGGGATGGAGCTGTGCGACAACACTGGGGAGACCCATGCACCCCAAAATCATGGAAAATGTGATAAAACAAGCTTCCCAAGAGGTGGCCCTGCCACCCAGGCAACCAACACAGAGCACCACGTACCAGCAACAGAGGATGCTCACCAGGATAAGAGCAGGTTCCTGCCGAGGCGCTTCCCAACAGCGGGAGTTGTATTCCACAATCCCAGCGCCATGGCATGGGGATGCATTTCCAGAAGGGCTCTCTCTCTTCTGCCTACCTGTTTCCATACTGGAAACTGCCAGCTTTCCGTTATGGGGACTCACTAAGTAAATTCTTCACGTTTTAATTGCTCAGATGACTTTGATATGCGTGAAAAGAAGCTGGACCTTCCTGTACTCTTTGTTGTTGTTTTTTTCCCCTTGGCATTTCTGGCTTGTTTTACACCAGTAAGCAACAACCATCAACTGGTGGTGGTGGCGCCGAATAGTTTCAATTTTTTTCCTTAAAGAAAAGGACGTCCACAGTGCTCAATTAGAGAAAGTTTTAACCAAAAGGGTAATTTTGTTTAGCAGTCTGAAAATTCTCTAAAAAGAGTCATTGAGGGTATCATGGAATGGTTTGGTTTGAAAGGTGGCTTGAAGTCTGCATCCAACCCCCCTGCCATGGGCAGGAACATCTTCCACTAGACCAGGCTGCTCCAAGCCCCATCCAACCTGAACACTTTCAGGGATGGACCACATCCAGATTGAAAGATCCCAGATGTGCCAACATCAGAAGTAGAAGCTAATGGAGTGTTGGGAAGGAGGGGGTGGTCCTTCTTTTTTAAGCTCACACAACCCAAATGCATCAAGTTTCTGATCTGGCAAAATGCACAAGCATGTTCATCACTGTTTGCAAACAGAGCTTCTTTTTCTGGTAATGAAATCACAGCTCACCTTCCCCACCAAAAAGAAAATTATGACTGTATGCAAATGCAAGTATTTCCCTCTGGTACAGGGAAATACCCTTGGCTAATAACAGTCCCTTAGAATGTGAATACCTCCACAAATATATATTTATGTATGTATATGTATCCTAACTTGAATATATACACATATATCCATATATATGTACATTTCCCCCATCCTGTGTTTTTTTCTTTGTTAAGCCTAATTCACATTATTATCCCTGCTCTATATCAGTTTTGTCACCCATACTAATGCCTCCAATCAGCCTGGAAGGCTAAATTTAACTGAGCTGGGACAGTGTTGACATCCAAGCCTGGGCATTCCAGATCAGAAAGGAACAGGGCACAACCAGCAAGAAGCTAACTCACAAATGGAACTCCTACAGACAGCACTGTACAGATAATTAATGCTGCTAAAGCCATCCCAGACATAAAAACTCACCCCAGACCTCATTACCAAACTCACACATCTTTCTCCCTCTCTCTGGATAGGGCTTGGCCCCTGTGCCAAGGCTCAAAAGGTGGTGAGATCAAACCTTCAGATGGTTTGATGAGGCATTCGCCAGGAGTAAGGTTACCCTGGCATGTTAATGAGTCCATATTGCAAATATACTTTCTTCCTTCTCCATCTTCCTCTTCTTTAACATAAGCATTAATGTTACTGCCTATTAGCAAAGCAGATATGAAAGTTTAAGTGATTGATGAAGTGATTAATTTAATGACGCAGGGTTAAGGGTTTGGGTGGGAGTGGGGCTTCTTTTTTCCCCTTAAGTTTCCTGATGTTGGGAATAACTAATTTTCTAGCCTTAAGTTTTCATTATGGATGCTGTACTTTCTGCAGCTCAACAAGTAATTTCATGAAAGGACCTACAAATGACAGAAAAATGGCATGAGTTCGGAGAGCTGAGATTCTTTTTTTTAACTCTGCTTAAATATTGGTGTTCATTAGGGTCGTCAGCACACTTAGAAAGGAGGCTGCTCCCCTGAAGAGCACTCAAGAACCCTGAAAATTCAGTTTTAAGCAGTCAACAGCCATTGGGTGACACACAAACACTGAAGAAGAAGGTGAGGTGGCCACAGCCTCCCCTTTGGGAAGGAGCATCCATAATGAAGCTTGTGAGGCAGGTTCAAAACATTCAATCTCTGCCACAGCCAGAGCCTGACATGTTCCTCTGGAATTGCCCTTCCTAAAAGGCCAAATCAATTCTGCCTGCTGCACACAGACACCCCACAGGGGTGATGGACATGGGCAGCCCACCCAGCAGGCAAACCAAGGAGTTTAGGGTCTTCCTGTGCTTGCCAGCTCACCTTATCTCTGTCAGATAAACAACACAAGCAGCTTTGCAGGGTTTTTACCATTATGAACCCCAAGCTGGTGTGTCAGTGCTACCACATGTGGTCCCCAAGTTTTATAACCAGCCACAGTCCAAGCACCACCATGCACTTGCCCACTTGTTTTGCCTGTGTTTGCCCTCCCAGCTGGGGATTATCTCTATGCAGCAGCCTGGTTTCACCATCAGCTGAAGTTTATCAGAGGCAACACCACAGCAAAGGGATGAGCAGCCTCCCTTGTCTTCTCACAGAATGGTTTGGGTGGAAAGGAACCTTCAAAACTATCCAGTTCCAACCCCCTGCCATGGGCAAGGACATCTTCCACTGTCCCAGGTTGCTCCAAGCCCTGTCCAGCCTGGCCTTGAACACTTCCAAGGATGGGGCATCACCTTCTTGACTCCTATAAATCCACCCCACCCCGCAAGCCAGCTTACCATCAGCTAGGCCTAAATGCTGCTCTAGCTGAGACCCAGCTTTGCAGAGCTGGAGAAAACCCCTTAACAATGATCTAAACACATAGCATTGCTGACCCTGCTATGGGGAAAGGTCTCCTGGCTCTGAGCTCCCACCTTTCTCCTAACTGCACGTTCCCTTGCCTTCCTGACAGGGCAGCAGCTTTTCTGGGGAGCATTTTTGGAGCTGTGTCAGCAAACACACACAAATACAGGGATAGTTTTCCTGCTAGCAGCTCACCTGGCTGCGGGGATGGCAGTGACTCCTGCCTGGAGCTCTTGCACTGCCCCACACTCCTCGTGTGCCTCCGACTGCCTTGCTCCAGCCTTTAAAGCCATCCTGAGCCCCGCCTCCCTGTTAACCAATTAGCACCTCATTAACAGCGTGCCCCTGCGGTACTTTCTGGTCTTGACACGGTGACTTTTAACTCCACGGTGCGCGGAGATTAATGTATCATTTTCTGTTCAGCTTTAACATCTAATTTTGAGAAAGAGGGACACAAGAGCAGGTACATCCCCCTCTCCAGCAAGAGCAGCACACCCCAGCAGGTGAGAGGGGAGACACCAAAGGGAAAATTTTGGGTCTGGTGGCTGTGCTGTGCTCCATGACCACAGCCCTCCATCCAAAGCTGTCCCCAACAGATGGCCCCCAAACCTCGTGCATGGATATCCGAGCTCTGAAACAATTTAATCAGTGCAGAAGGATGCAGAGATCAGAGAGCCAGCTTTTTCCCCCTTTTTCCTTCCAGTGATGCATTTGGAGGAGCCCAGGCACCACCATGGCCAGCTGTGGGATCAAACAGGCTTAGCCCATGTTCAATCCCACGCTGATAACCATATCTTCAGCAGCAGCTTGAGTGGCCCAGCACCCCCGGGGACCTTTCCTGGGTGCCAAAGCATCTCCCTTGTCCAGGACCAGAGCACAGCAGCAAAAGGCTGTGTTGGAAGAGATGATTGCCTTGGAAAGGACAGATACAGAGTTTGGAGGATGGAAGCCTTCCCTGCCTGGAGAAGAAAAGCCCTCTGGCCTGGCCCTTGTCTAGGATGGAGAATTAAATCATCCACAAATATAAGAGGGATGAGCTGCCTCAGATCCACGTGAGGAGTTACCACAGAGCACCCTGCCTGCAAAATACCATGTTCCTCTTTAGTTTTCTTGTGAAATAATTGTGTTCCAGCAGGCATGAGGTGTCACACACCAATCTAAACCCTTTAATCACCACCAGCCAGTGAAGCAGCCCCACACCTCAGTGGCACTGCACTACCCCAGCTCCTCTTAGGCTGCAGCAGCCTCAGGGGCACAGTGAGAGCCACAACTCCATGAGAAGTGCCTGCTCCAGAGCCTGTTCTGAAGGTGGTCTTATATAGAGCAAGGTTCAGCTCTGCCTCTCCAAATTAAGTGGAGAAATATCCATGGTCACGGTGTCTGCCAGCTCAGCAAAACCTGCACTGAGCAAAGAGAGGGCAGAAGCAATCCCTGAAATTCCCTTTCAGCCATCCATCCATCCTTCTATCCATCCACCTTGCTCTCTGAGCACAGTGAACCCTGGAATGGAGAGCACAGCCTGTGCCTCCTGGGAGAGCCATGGAGCTGGAGGGAAGGAAAAGGGGGCTTTGAGCAGCAAACACAGCCTGGGTCACTGGACACTGTGCTGAGCCAGCACTGCCCAGGGCTGTCACTCCACAGTGGCCCTGACCCCAGGACTTGCTGACTTGGGGGTTCTCCTGGCCCTGCACTCTCCCAGCTGAACACAGGGGAGGAGGTGCTGAGGCAGCCAAATTTGGGGGACCCAGGGCTAAGTGTCTCACCAGCCACACGAGGCATCCCAGTGAGCTGGTGGCAGGGAGAGCCGAGAGCCTCAGCTGCAGACTCTCCTGCCCAGGAATTACTAAAGGGAATCAAACAGCAGGCAGCCTTGGCAGAAGTGCTGGGGGAGCCCAGCCTCCCCACCTGCCAGCTGTCCCAGCTGCTGTCAGCAGCTTCACCAGCACCTCCTACACTCACATTTCCAGGGGATGGATGGTCATCCCAGCAGGATTCCCCCTGTGCCCCACACTGCTCACCTCAGCAGGCTTCACATGGGACACCAATCCTTCATGGAATGGCTTCGGTCAGAAGGGACCTTAAAGATCATCTTGTTACAAACCCCTGCTATAGGCAGGAGCACCTCCCACTAGTCCAAGTGCTCACAGCCCCACCCAACCCAGCCTAAGATCCAGATTTAGTCTCTCTCCTGGTTTTAAGCAAGGCATGAGTTACCAAGGTCTGATGGGCAGCAGGGACACGTTGTCCCTATGTGGGTGACAGTGTCCCTGATACGACATGGCCTGAGGGCAAGGCCAAGTGCATGTTGTCACCTCGGTGCAATGGTTAAAGTGTTTCCCACTCTTTTAAGACAACATTATTCCAGTGATGCTAAAATGTTATCGCTAGGATGAAGGGGAAGTGGAATTACACTCGTCTGAATGGCCTCTTTTGTCATGCATTTTGCAAGGCGTTGAGGCATGAAAGCTTTCAGAGAAACCTGGGTGAATCCAAGCTAGGTGGTTATAAGGCTACTTACAGACCTGACATGATGGATCATCTTCATTTTCCCATTCCTGTCCTGCTCACAGCAAATCCATTTGCTGGGCAATTAGACTCCAGTCATTACATTATGCTAAGAAGACGTTCCTCTGGCAGCAGCAGGGACCCTGAGCAAGAGGAGCCTGGAGTGCTGCCTGCCATTCCCACCTGCTGACAAATCCAGGGCTGCAGAGCCCCAGCGGCAGCGAAGCCACCTTCCCAGCTCATGTCACGCCTTGCCAGGGCCCTGCAGCAACTCTGCTGGCATCCACAGCCCTCCAAAAGGCCTGGGATTAAGCAAAATGGCCCTTAGAATGGTTTTGCCTACAGCAAACAGCAGCAGGATAAAGATGGACAGTCCCTGTCCTGCAAACTCTTATTCCAGGGGGTGTCATCCAGCTGGTACTCCCGTTTTCCAAATAAAACACGGGTGACACAGCTGCTGGCAGCTGGCATGGGCTCTCCCGGGGCCCTGTCTTGCCCATGCCACCACAGCCCAACCAATCACCATCCCTCCTCCTCATCCTCCTCTCCAGGCATCTCCCTCCTCTCTTACAATTCCCTCCCCAGCACCCTCTTGGATCTCCCACCTCCCATTCCCTCACGTGTGTGTGTGTGTTTCCATTACTTCTGGGTGAAATAACTGACTAGAGGGTCAGTCCACCTGAAAATTGCTCTCCCCAGACCTAAATGAAACAGATGGGCATTGATGATGTTTTGGGAGAAATTAATCAGCCTGGACCGGCGGCAGCGCCAGCAGCTCCCTCGGCCCAATCTCGCCTAATGAATTCCGAGCTCTCTGTCTTAATAGCTCCTGACAAGACTAATTTACTCTTGTAAGTGATTAGAGGGGGAATGATCTCTTAATTGTTGCTTAAGATCCCTTTTGGCATGGCAGGCAGCAGGCAGGGAGCTGCTGGGTTTGGAGGGAGGGATGTCATGGGAATGGGCACTCAAACAGACCTCAAAAAAAGGAGACACTTTTTTTTTTTCCCAGGGAACAGGCGCCACACACTGTTCTGCTCCTGACACCCAGGATCTTGGAAAGGTGTTTCCAGATGCTGCTTTTTTCTTTTTTTCTAAGTTAATAAACCTTAGCTCAGAAAACACCTACCAACAGCAGGAAACACAGAAACACTGTGTGCGTCAACACTTCCCAGGCTGACACTTCCCTCCGGTGCATCTGGAAACAAAATCCCAAGGTGCCAATATTCTTAAGAGTCAATTATATAGCTACGCAGTGTAATACAAAGTTTAAAAAAAAAATGAAATTCAACTGCCAAAGTAATTCCAAGAACAACTTGACTTGCATTATGTCTCACTGGATATCAGGCTGTAGGAAATCTTTCCCTATTTTCTGACAAAATAGAAGTTCAGTCCAATTCCCATAAGGTATTTCAAGCTCAAGTACTTGGAGAGAGCAGGGAGCTCCACGAAGAAGCACTTTCATTAAGCTGTTCCCAACCAGCTCTCACTCCTGCTCCATTCCCAGGGCATCTCCTGAGGGTGCATCTCTGTGCAGAGCTCAGCTACCACACAGGACCCTCCACCACCACCCAAACTTGCCACCAAGACCCCACATCCTGCCTGCTTGCTCAGACACCCCCCAAATCCCAAAGGGGCTGCAAACACACCACCAAGGGGACCCAAGAAGAGACACAAGGCTCAGCTTGAAGTGCTGGTTGAGCTGAGCAGTCACTAGAGACCTCTCCAGGCTCTTCCAACCCTTGGCAGCTCTGGTGACAATGTGGGTGCACAAGGAGCCCGTTTTTAAGGAAGGTGCTGCTTGGGCTATGCAGCTGGAGGTGGGAAAAGGGACCTCCACAGGCTCCATCCCAGCCTCCCAATCGATTGCTCCTGCATTAAAAGCCAGTCACGAGCTCTGATTGAAGACCACAAGTTTAATGGACTGAGAGCCTGGGAAGGCGCTGAGAATGACCAGGTCGATTTCTGCATTTACTAAAAACCGATCTCCAGCTAAATAAAGAAAGGAAAGCTCCATCTGTCCATCAAAAGTAGTAAAGCATTCCTTTTCCATACTTTTCCATGGTGTGGTGGCAGCCCCTGCCCACAGGCCCATCCCACTTACCCACAGGTGTGTCCTCGTTGATCAGCAGGTAGGTGTCAAAGAAGTAGTTGATGAAGTATGGCAGGCGATTGCCCTGACCTGGGAAGAGGACAAAAACATGGAGTTATTTTCCTGGAATGGGTCAGCACGGCTTGGAAAGGCTTGGGAATGCTCACAGGGCACCAGGCTCATGCTGGCACGGGGTAACTCCCAAGATGAGAGCTAGCAGGAAGACAGAAAACACCATGAGGTCCCCATAAAAGCTGGCTGAGAAGTCACTTCCCTCCACCAGCCTTTCTGGACTCGATATTTTCCAAAAGGCAGAGGGGATGGGGGAAGCCGACAGCACAGGGACCAGGGACATCAATTATTGGTTTAGCCCATGATTAATACCTTCACTTTGTTCCCACAGCTGAGAGCCTTTTGCCTTGTCAGCCACCCCAGCAAACCCCCGTGCTCCTTCCCTCTCCCATCGCCCGGCTGCCTCTCCCTCTAATTGCCTCCTTTCACCTTTAATAACCAGGCTCGCTCCTTTCCACTCCCGTTTTACGGAGCTGGGAGCTCGCTAGCCTGCCCCTGGCCCGCAGCCTCATTAGGGGACAGAGTCAAGTGCAGAGCACGTAGGAGAGTGACAAAGGCAGCCTGAGCCGGGGAAGGAGTCAGCCAGGAAAGATCTACTGTTCCAGGGCTGCAGGGAGAGAGGTGGCTGGAGAGGCACACAGTGATTTCCAAAGGTTTGGTGGAGCGTGTTCAGCATGCCACCTCTAGAAACAAGAACCAGGCTGAACTTCAGCATCCTCCTTGCCTGCCCGAGCTCCCAAAGGAGGGAGATGCTCCTGAGACCTTCCAAGCGCAGGTCCCAGGCGTGCATCCCAACAAACTTGCTCCTGGGGACATGGGCACAGGATGGGGGAGCAGCCCAAGCTCCCCCAGGGCTCCCTCCGTAACAAGACAGGGATTTTTCAGCACTGCCCTCTTTCCTGAGGCACCAGGTTGGTTAAACACCCTGAGAAATGGGAAAGCACCGGAGGCAGCACTGTTGCAAAGGCACATTTAAATCCCAGCCTTTGGAGTTAAGTACCTGGAAAGAAAATAAAAAGGAACCTGACAAAACTGGGTTATTTGAGCGCTGAGAGCATCTCCAGAGGCTTGGCAGCACACTTGTCACTGGCAGCCACGCTGGGGCCAGCAGGCTCTGGGAGGGGCAAATGAGGCCAAAACACCCCAAGCAGCCCTTGGCACACAGGACTCGCTTCAGCAAAACCTGTTTCAAAGTACATTTCTTAATATCACCAGCATGCTAAAAATAAGTTGCACTTTCCAAATCCAGCTGCAGCAGGTGCTGGGAGGCTTCCAAAGCAGCCAGCACACAGGATCTGTGTGTTCAGGGAGGAGGGAGCCAGCACCTGAGAGCTGGGACATGCTGGAAGAGGCTCTGGAGGCAGGACACTGCTTTGGGCTGCAAATCCCAGGATAAAGGCTGGAATTTCCTTCTGAGAGATTGCCACAGCCACCCTTGTATAGCCTGGGATGTACCATCCCTGTAACCCCAACACAAGAAGGGGTGCCCTCAGCACAGGGAGGACATGGACCTGCTGGAGAGAATCCAGAGGAGGCCATGAAGGTGCTGAGAGAGCTGGAGCCCCCTGGGAAAGCTGGGGGTGTTCAGCCTGGAGAAGACAAAGTTCCAGGGAGACCTTGGGTGATGGAAGTCTCTGCTCATCTCCTGCAGCAGTAGCCAGGCAGGAGCAGGGAGATTCCACTGCCATGCCAGAGCGAAACCATCCCCCTTCCAAACACTCCAAACCCACTGAGGCTCCACTTCTCCATTCTATCCCAGCTCATCACTTCACCAGGAGCTTTGCAAACCTCTCAGGAAGAGTTGCTCCATCACCTGCAGTGCCCAGGCTGTGTGGCAGGGCATCCAGGCACTTATCCCTGTCCCAGGCACAGGAGCTGTGCCAGCACTTGCTAGTCACCGAGATGACAACCCAAGCCCTGGGCAGGGCTTAGGACAGAAGGACTGGAATGCTGCTGAGCCACAAAGCCTCCAAATCCATGCTGCCTCTCCAAGGCTTGGCAGGTTTTTATTGCAAGGAAGGAACAAGTCCCCAGCTGGGCAGGCAAACCCCACCATCCCACTTCCAACGGGACATGCTGGCAAGTGACCTCTCTGGGGGGTAAAGGACTTGCTGGAATGTCTCTTTTCCTTATTTTTCCCCTTTCCAGAGGAGTGCCAGGGCAGTTACCCAGTGAGGCTCTCCTTGATCCAACACGACACCAGAGGGAGATTGACTGCGCCTGTCACTCACAGCTAATGTCATCCACTGACTGCTTAATCAGGCTGCCAATCTGGGCAAGCCATCTCGAGGCTTCAGGAGGAGAAAAGAAAGGGGGAAAAAAGCCTTTATTCCAAAGGGCACAGTGCAATCAAATGGACACACACTGGCTATTGTTTATCAGCAAGAGCCACACAGGCACCCTCTCCCCACACCAGCACCCAGGGGGGTTAGGCTAGTCCTGTAACAATCCCAATTTTCACGGGGCTTTGCTGCACATTTACAGCTCCTATGCACCTTGTGATATGCCAGAACCTGTCCCAAAAGGCACATTTTCTACACCAAAAGGCCATTGTTCCACCAGCTCCCTGCCAGAAGCCCCTGTGCCAGGAAAGACCCAGAGCATCAGTGGCAAGAGCTTAGTGTGGAGGCTTTTCCAGCCCACAGCCCTACTTTCCCCCATCTGGAATTGGAAAAGACACATTTCAGCTTGGACAGGCATTATTTCCCCCCAGCATATATTAAAGGACAGTTCAGGTAATCATTTTGCTGCTGAATGCAGAGGGAGAACCCTACCAGCAATATTCTGCTGCTGAACAGCTAACAAGCTTCTGGTTTACATCTCTGCCTGTGATCCCTCCCTCCAGTTTTCTTTAGGTTTTATTTATGTAAATGTCAGGTCCACCACCAGCTTTGCCTTGGTAAATCCACATCTGGAAGTTGCCAAAGGCTTCTCACCAAGATACACAAGGCTAATCAACCACTGCTGGGTTCACCAGCACATCCACCTTCCTCCAAGGCTTTTTCCATTTCCACCTGCTCTCTCCCAAGAAGGACCATCAGATGCCACGTGAGCAGTCAGTAAGGACTGCAAGAAAAGTGGGAGCACGATGTGCAGGTCAGTAAGGACTTCGAGGGATGGAGACATGAAAGATCTGATGGAGACAGATCTGCTCACCCATAGCAGCCACATGACCTCTTCACCCCAGCAGTGCTGCTTTGCATATCCATCAGGAGACCACAAACACAGCAATTATTGCCTCTGCACCTTGCAAACATGAACCCCAGTCAGGGAGAGAATAGGAGAGGGACTTACCTGGAGAGACCAGCTCCAGGAGCAAGAGGAGAGGCAGGAAGTTGCTGGCAGCAGCCGTGTGACGCTTCATGGCTCCTGTCAAAGAAGAGAGGCAGTGTCAAGCCCAGCACTTGATAAACATGACCTTGTCTCCCTAAATCAGGCTCGGGGTGCAGCCCTGCCCCAGGCTGTGCCTTGGCTCCCCGATGCTGCAGGGGAACCCTCAGGACACCAACGCTCTGTTTCGAACATCCTCTTGGCAATGGAAACCAGGATTAACCTGGGGGAGGTGCTCTATTTTTTCCTTTCTGCTTCCCAAAGCTCCTCTTGTGTGAGGGGACAAGCCACGGTGACCTCTGTGGCCAGGAGAGGAGCAGCCCCAGCTGGGATGAGCTGCTGGAGCAGCAGAGCAAGAGGCTGAGGGTGAGGAAGAGCTGCTGTGACCCAGGAGCAGCACAGCAGCGAGCTGTCAGCGCCTGGATTTGAGATGATTTGGCAGAGCTGTGCAGGAAGCTTGACCCAGAATCACTGGAGAATCACCAAGATTTGGGAGCAGAGCCCCTCAAACCTCTCACACCACCTGGGTGGCTGCAGAGCAGGCCCTGCAGGAGCACGGGAAGCAGGAAGGCTGCCAAGCATGCCCTCTTCCCTCTCTGCCTCCCAAACCTTCAACACAGCGCAAGGCTCCTCACGCTGAGGAAACAGAATAAAACAGCACCAGGGAGCTGCCAGCACAGCCACATGCTCACATGGTGTTCAGACCCTCAAATCCAAAGCTTTTTCCAAACCAACCCCACACATTCCACCCTAGAAGCAAATATAAATCCCATAGATTACACAGAGCATAACAGCACAAGGAAACCCCCAGAGGAAGCCCCTGAGGCTGACAGGACACCTTGGTGACCCACCTCTGAAGCTCTCCATGTTTCTTTGGGTGCTCTGAAAGCTGTGGGGCACTGGAATGTTTTCCCACCAGTTCAGGATGGGACAGCAGCAGCCCCAGGGACAGGAGGTGACAGCCAGCTGAACCTCCCCTTCACAGAATCCTGCTCCATAAGGACTAAATACCACACCAGTGGGTATCACAACCCAGCTAGGGCTGAAAGGGTCTGCCCCTCCCCCCCCCCCCCCCAATGAAATTCCTGGGAATCCTCACAGATGCTCCTAAAGGAGCTCCAAAGCAATAGCTACACCTATTTTATTTTTACTGATGGATGTGTCAGGGAAGACAGCTCATAACAACTCTGTCACTGCAGAAAGGGCCTGAAATTCTAATTTCTCCTGCTATTTTGCTACGGATAGTCTCTGGGATGAAGAGGTCTGTGCCTAGACAAGAAAAACGGTGCTGTGCTGTATTTTGTGCATCTTTAGGAATTTCAGTGCAAGCCTGAGAAGACATTTAGGTGTATCATGCCCATCTCCCCAGAAAACACAGTCAGGGCAGCAGAGTTTAAACCTCCACCCCACAACAAGCTTCTGACTTCTGAGTGCTCAGTGTCAGCAGAGCATCCAAAAAACCCAGTTTCTAAATAAAAATTACAACTTCCCAGGAACCAGGCATCCTAAAAGGCCCTTTAAATCCTTAGATTTGGCCAACAAAAGCAGAATAGATTCTTCTAAGAAAAAAAAACAAACCTCAATTTTCCCCCTGCTTTAATAGGTTTTGGGGAGGAGGAAACCTCGGATAACATTAGTGTTCCAGACTCCTGCATCCAGCATGGAACGCAGAGCCCAAGCTCACGGCGCTGCAGCCAGAGAGGATGTGATGGAAATGAGTTCCTCTGCCTTCTGCAGTGTCAAAATGCCACTGAGGAAAACACTAACTTTCTTCTCAAACAGCGCAACTATCAGCCCAAGTGAGCGTGTACATTATTTTCCGGCTTCACAGCCCATGTTTAAAAAGCAACAGGGCAGCGGAAAAAACAATTTACGTGATGTAGAAATAAAGGCGGTTGACAACATCCCCTTTCGAGTGTCATGATAAATCTAAATATTGGATATTCCAAGTCAGTCACTTCATTATGTAAGTAATTGCCTGAAATGTCATTTTGATTTTCTCTGTCTTCATTAATATTGCAGCTCTTCACTGGTTCTTCGAGATGGTTCACTCGAATATTGCAAATTTAAGGAACGGGATTGAGAAGTCTCTGCGGAGAACTTAAAAATTGTGACTAAGAGCAGATTAAATTGCACCTTGTGCCTGAAAGAGGCTCTTTGGAGGAAGCATTCGGTGCGGTTTTCAGCATGATAATGTCTCTGGGCAAGGCATCCCTGGGAGCTCAACTGTTGTCTCCTGGCTGCCAAAGCACTGATGTTAAACCAGAGGTTTCCCCATCCGCTGGCAGGGGATCCCTTCCCCATCCCAAGGCACACGGAGCAGCAGACAGAGCCTCAAGGAATGGGAAACTGAGGAAACATCACAGTGCAAACAAATCTGGGGCTTGAAAGTTTAGGAATCAACTCAGGTGGAGCAGAGGTTTTTCAGCCTCCTTTCCCCTAACGCCTCCTCCTTCCCAAGCCCAGGAAGTGGCTTTTTCACTGCTTAAGCAGCATTGCTGCATCCCTAAACATGGCCAATCCCACCTGCTCCAGCCCTTGGCACATGCCGATCCCAGCCAGGCTGCAGGAGCCTCTTGGCACTTCACCTCCACGGAACACCGGAGCAGGGATTTTCCCACTGCTCCAGCCCGGGCCATGCACTTCTCTTGGGGTGCTTAAACAGCAAATTCCAGGCTCTGCACCTGGACTGGTTTATTTTTAAACACACTGCTGGGGCGCTTGCCTACGGGAGTGGCTCTGCCTGCACACAAAACATTGCATTGCCTCCACTGGAGCTGTCATTCTGGCAGAGCTGCTCCATGCTGGCATCTTCAATCATCCCCAGAACCCCTGTCCCCTCTCCCCCCCACCTGGTCTTCCCTTCCCCAAACAGCACCACGATGCTTGAGCCTCGAGATTTACAGCTCCAACCTCTCCGTTTGCTCCACGCTGCTCCAGGGGCGTAAAGAAGAAATGAACGTGTAAATCAAAGCGTCTCCTGAACGGCTTCCACACGAGGCAACCGTGAGTGCCTTCCCAAAAAAACCTCTTTTCCAGTGATGGAACACCAGTGATGTCCCCCAAAGAGGGACAGCACTGCCCACCCACAGGATTTGATGTGGGAGGTGGGGTGGAAGTACCTGAGGTGGTACCAGGATGCCACCGGATCCATGGCATCCATCCAGCTGCTGGAGGATCCCTCTCTCCCCGGCACTCCACTCTCCCAAGCTTCCTCCATCACTGTGGCCACCTTGGAAGAGCAGCCAGGAGATGGTCCAACAAGGACCACCACCTACACATCCAAAAAAACACCCCTGGGATCCCCTTCTGCCAAGCACATTGCTTAACACCAACCCTCACACCAAAAAAACAGCATCTCCTGCTTTCCCAGCTTCCCTACCCCTCTGCTTGTTCAAAAAGGCACTGCTAGAAATTCACCTTTTCTTCTTATTATTATTGCCTCTTGGCCAGGGCTTTACAATAAGTAGGATTCAAAAGGAAAAAATTACAAGTTAATTCTGATTTTTTTTTTTGTTCCCACCCCCATATTGGCGTGAGCCATACCCAAATCATAATTCCCAAAAATAACAAATTGCAGAACAGGGTAATCAGAAGTAAATTGATATTGATAAATAAGCTTTTCTCCCGTGCAGTAGGTGGTTTATTTTAATCTAATGAGTTTTATATTTTCTGAGCCTTCAGATTCCATGATGAAGAGCCATCCGCGCTAGAATTACAAAGCACTTTGAAATATTGTAATTTTATGGCTCATTTTGTCAGGACTCTTGAAAATGAGATTTGTTCCCAGTGAAAAAAATTGCCCCCCCCCTCTTTTTTTCCCCCTTTCTATTCCCTGCAGCGAAGGGAAATAAAATTTCCCTGTTAAATAAATGCAGGCCAGGATATTGGCATGCACATGGGAGGGGGAATGTGGATGCCCACGGGGAATAAGGGGCACAGCTGCTGGCACCTGCCACGACCCACCTCAGATGGTGTTGGCAGGAGAAAAGAGCATGGAAAACCATCTCTCCCCGTCCTTCACCCCAAAATCAAAGCTGAGGTTGGAGACAGGGGTGCTTTCTCCCCACAGAGCTCTGCACTTCCCAGCTGGGCTACTCAAACCTTTCTTCTTCCAGGGAAAAAGCTGAAGCTGTTCCTTACTAGCAACTACTAAAACTACTAACACCCAAAAGTTTCCCACACTTCCAGCCATTTACTTCCATTTTAAAACAAGGACAGGAGTGGAAGTATTTTGGTTGGGGCTTCCAGACATTTCCTTTCCCACAGGAAACAAACATTAGCTGCAAAATGACATTAACTCATCGTTTAACCAAAAATTCAGGCCCAGAAGGAAATGTCATCTTCAAACTTCCCTGTCCATGCAGGAAAGCAGTGCCTGGGTTGGAAATGACATTGGTTTTCCAAGTCACTGCCACAAGATAATCCCAATAACTGCCTGGCTCTGCATCAGCAACATGTAAACCCTACAATACAATAGTGGCATTTCCAAGGAAAGCTCAAATAATGCATCCAACTCAACTTCTACATCACAGAATATTAAAATGACACCCTGTGAGCTTCAGGAAGAGGGTCCCCAGTCCCTGCTGCATCAGTCACTGCCACCCATCCCTCCATGGTGAGGGCAGCTTTGGTTTTGGGAAGATATCAGTGGAGATTTCCAATTTATTTCATTTTCAGTGGAGCAGCACTGGCTCTACAGAGTCTCCAGCACTGGTTGCTATTCACCATAGGCATTATAGCAACCACTTTCCATCACAAAACCTCCCTTCAGCTGGAACAGCAGCTCCTAAGCTAGGAGCAAGGCTGGGATGGGGCATGGAGACCAAGCCAACAAGCTCCTGGGCTGCACCAACACATGGAAGCAGCACAGCAAAGCTGCAGAGCAGATGATGCTAACGTGGGATGAAAAGGTGGAAGAGCAGCCAACAGCAACAGACTTTGGCTTAAAGGAAAAAAAGAGGGGAAAAAAAAAGGAGGAGGGGGAAGAAGGGTGGGAAATCTTGCTTTAGGAGAAAGTGGAAAGCTGAATGCAGTGAGGTGACACACACAGTCTGGTCTCATGAGACAGGAGCCTCTCTCCAGGCTCTTAAAAAATACGCAGGAATGGACAAAGTGGCAAATGCAAGGACGCTGAAGGCCTGACTCCAAGCCTGCTCAGGAGTGGCATGCCAGACACTTTCTTCTTGTGCCCTGCCTGGAAGAGGAAGGCCTCCCTCCGACCCAGGGCAGGCAGCAGCCTGGCTGGACTTCCAAGAACTGCCATCAAAATGATGCAGAAGTGTCCAACATCCTCAGGCTCCCACACACCACTCCTGAGTGTGTCTGTACTGCTGCCACCCAGCCTGTGCCCATGGATCCTGGGGGCTCCTGCCCACACCGCTCCAGATCTGAGTTCTGCTTGGTTCAGGGGGGTTTTCAGGGAAAAAAAGATGTGTGTGAAGTGGGGTTAAAGAGGAAAAAGGTGTGTGCTGGCAGGGACTGGCTCAGCACCTCCCTCCTTGCCACGTTGAGGTGCAGCTTCCAAGGTGAGCATCCCCTTGTTGCGGCAGGAGGGAGCAGGGAGCAGGCTTTGCTCCAAGATTTCTCCCCATAACAGCAATAAAGGATTCAGCATCAGCCTCAGAATCAGCAGCTCTTCCCAATCGGTCACCAAGCTGCATTTTAGAGCCCTCCCAAAGGAGATGGGTGAGTTATTTAACTCCATCTCCTTTGGGAAGCACTCAGCAGACGCCACTGGGTGTGTGTGCACCCAGGATTTCATCCCATCTCCCTGCCTCCAGCTGCCCCTAAGCTCCAGGCTGGGTGTTTGCAACACTAAAAAGAAGCAACAAGGCTATTTTGCTCACACCTCTGGTGACCAGAATGGTAGATCTTAAAAACAGAGGGGAAAAGGGATGCTTCAGAAGAAGGGGAAAAAATATACCAGCCGTAGGAAAACCCACAAAAAACCTTCACACTGATGAACCAGAGCTGCAAAGGGTCTCAGGCCATTTGTTGCCTCATCCAAATCAAGAGGGAAGTGTCCTTGCTGCTTTCACACAAAGCTCACTTAACTTCCAGCAAGGGGCACTTTGCTGCTCCAGACCTTCCCAAGGCCTGCTGGCTGTTCCAGCTAATAAAAGGGAAGCACTGCCTGATGGAGCAGTGCCTTGGGCATGCTGGGGCTAATCACTCACTGGCTGGAATTGCAGGAGCAGGGAAAAAAATTAGAGACCCAGAGAAAGGAAGATGGGGATACTCAGGAGGAACCCCCTTGAAATCCCTCAATCCCAAACAGCAGCCCTGGAGAGCAGGGATTGAACGGAAAGACAAAGGCATGCAGCAGGGATGAAGTTATTTGGATTAATGACAGCAGTTCATCAGCAGTGACAGGCTTGTTCATGCGAGCCCTCCTGAGACCCCAGATGTGGCTGAGGCCCTTGAAGCTGTCCAGTCCCTCTCCTACACGTCCTTTCCAAAGGTGCAGCATGCCCAGGCTCCAGCACATTGCTGTTTCCATCGGGAATTTGCCCCCAGTGACTCTCTCTCCCCAGCACTCTCCAAGCAGGACTTCATTCTCCCCCAGAGAGCTTCTGTTTTGTCAAATACATGGATCAGGGCAAAGCAATCCAGCTCTGGCAGAGGCTCTGAAGGGACAGCACAGCCCTCCAGCCAGGTCCTCGGCCCCAGGACACAAATCCAGACAGATGCTTCCAGAAGGCTGCAAAAGTGACATCACATGCCAGGACTGCCCCTCTGGTCAGAAAGGACCTTAAAGCCCACCCAGTGCCACCCCTGCCATGGGCAGGGACACCTCTAACTATCCCAGGCTGCTCCAAGTCCTGTCCAGCCTGGTCTTGGACACTGCCAGGGATCCAGGGGCAGCCACAGCTTCCCTGGGCACCCTGTGCCAGGACCTCAGCACGCTCACAGGGAAGGTTTTCTTCCTAATATCCCATCTAATCTTCACCTTCATGGACTGAAAACTACCAGGCCCCGTGAACAAATACCTCCTGCCCACACTGAAGCTTCAAGCTCACACAACCCATGGATAAATGCTACTCCAGTCCCTGCCACAGCATCCTTGTCTTCACCAAACCACTGGCAAGATCCAGGACATCTGCAAGATCTGGGTGAATCTTAGCCACTGGAATTCCCAATTTCTCCCCATTTCAGCTGCAGAATCTACACATGGAAAGAGAGTCAGATAACATCAGCACAAAGGCAGGAATTTTCACCTTTGTAGGTCTTGGGCCACAAAAGCCCCAAAATAACCCTATTTCTCCTGTGATATTATTAGAAGTCTTATTGGAGGAAGCAGGACACTGTAGTGGGAAAAACCAGAGAAGTTTTAGGTTGCACATGGAACTGTTTGTGCTCCCAAAGCAAAGCTCCAGCTCAATTAGCCTGGCTGCAATATCCTGGCTGCGAGCAGCTGGGATATTTTACACCCTAACAAGAGGCCACAGGCCAGCCTCCTCATCAAGCCAATCCCATATCCTAAAGCTTCTTAAATTCAAAAATAATCTGCGCTCCAGACCATCTGCACAGAACATCTAAGAAACTCCATAAATGGAATCCTTTTTAAGAGGTCCTTTCCCCCACCAGCTGCTTGGGGATGTGCTCCAAAGAGGATTGCAGGGCCATTGCTCCTTGCATCCCGCAGCAGGTCAGCAGAGAAGCTGCCACGCCGTGGGCATCACTCTGGAGGTTGCTGCAGCTGGGCAGCAGGGATGGTTCTGGTGCTGCCTCCCTCCCTGCTGTATCCAGGTGATGCTCCTGGCAAAGGGACACAAACCCCAGAAAGGCTGGGGGCTTTTTCCAGGCTCAGCCACAGCAGCCAGCCAAGCTCCAGGGCTCTGACCTCTTCCAAACATTGTTGCTCCCACTTATCACAAAAAAAAAAAATTAAGAAGGAGAACATCAATTTTTACAGTTTCCCACACAGATAGTGTTTAACAACTTGTTCTTAAAACAAAACATTGTATTTTTCATGACACATCCCGACTCCTTCGGAAACAAGAAAGCTTTGTGCTGGGGAGAGAGGAAGGGGGGTGGCAAAGGAAAATGGAATTGCAGGGGGATTTCTCCTCCCCTCCTTCCCCAGGACGGGGGAGAAGGAGAGACAAAGGTAAAACTCATTCTGCCGAAAAAGCCACCTGGATTTTCACAAACGCGCGCACCCCGCGGGAACACTTTCTCCCTGGCCCCCACCCCGGAATAAAATAAATTCAAAGCATCTCGATGCACCAGCTCTATTCCACGAGGCATCCCAGGCTCCCGCAGGATGCGCCGGGAAGATCCCGGGCAGGAGCCAGGCTTGTTGCGTGCAGCCCCGGCAGCTCTGCCAGCCTTCCTGACCCGGGAAGCTGCTGCCAGAGGCGGCTGTTCCCCCAGCACAGGGGGAAAACCCCAAACCAACAACAAAGAAAACATACAGCAGCATAGAAAATGTCCCGTTCCAGCACCCACCTCCTCCTGGAAAACGCTAATGGATAAGAGAGGAAAGGAAGCTCGGGGAAAGGATAGTGGCTGGCAAGGTGCTCAGAACATGTATTTTTAAAAAAAAAAAAAAAAAAAAAAAAAAAAAGGGTTGCAGGTTTTGGGGGAGACGAAGGAAAGCAGCAGCAAGTAAAGAATCAGAGGGGGGAAAAATCTAAAATAAGTGCTTTCTCAAAACGTTCAGGGCAAGTTTGGCATTTTAAAACGCTGCCCTCCCATTTTAATAATGTCTGGAGGGGATTTAAAAATCCCACCGCTTCCACTGCGGCTCAGCCCCACGCGCGGCTGCGGCGCGGCATTCCCACGTCTGGGAAGAAGTTCAGCCCCGGCTTATCCCAGAAACTTTGCAGCTTCACAGCAGCCCGAACTCCGAATTAGAGCCGGGACGGGGGGAGGAGGGGGACACCGTGCCTGCTCCCGCGGGGACAGGACAGCGGGTACCACCGTCCATTCACAATGTCATTTTTGGGGAAAGGGGAGAAAGGTTGGGCTGCCCCTCTCCTGCCACAGAAACCACCGCGCCGAGCGAGTCCCCCTGCCCAAAATAACAACGATAACGGCAGGGCTCACCCCCCAAAAAATCTGTTATCTTGGCGAAAGCAAAGCAAGCAGGTTCGGGAAGGGGGACCCCGCGCAAAGCCGCCCCCCGGGAAAGGGAGGAGGTGATGCCAGCGCCTCCACGCATCCTCCTGGCCCCACCATGCCACCCCTCCCGGATGAATAAACCCGCGAGGAAGGAAGAAAACCGGCGGGGCATTACCTGCGGTGGATGTCTCGGAGCCCGGTGTCAGCGGCGACCCCCCATGCCCCCCCGCCGCCCTGCGAGCCGCTGAGCCTCCGCGGGAGGAGGAGGAGGAGGAGGAAGGGGAGGGAAAGGGAAGGAGCGCGGGAGATACTGACGCGGGCGGCGCAGCGCCCCTTGCCCAGGTACCGGGATTTCAGCGCCGGCTCCACCTCCCCCCACCTTCTGACCCCTCCCGGGGGACTCCCAGCCGCCCCAAACCCCGGGCTCGTCTCCCAAATCTCGGGCTCGCCCCCCAGGCAGCAGTCGCCTCCTCAAAGCCAACTTCTTCCCGAGGCAGGCGCTGGAAGTTTAACTCAGCCTGGGTGGGTTTAATTCTCCTTTTTGCTAATATTGCTGTTTCTCTGACCTCTGTGCGGGAGCAGCTGGCAGAGCCCGGAGCACGTAAATCATACATGAGCGGGAAAGCGATCCGGGCACGGCATGCCAGGAGGGCCGCACGCAGATACTCATGCCGAGCTGCTCTCCCCGGGGCACCTGCAGCCTCGCTTCCCACAGACACCGTGCTGGAGCTGCCGAGCCACATTTCCCACTAAACCCCTCCTGCCCCCATCCCTGTGTCCTCCCGGCATTGCTAAGCTTGGCAGGACATTCCTGCCTCCAGTCCAAGACCTCCCTACCAGCAGCTTTTGGGAAAGTGGCCAAATCCCACTGCTTCACCCCATTTCTTGCCTTCTTGGAAGCAAGGAAGCTGTAAAAAGCCACCTGCAGTGACGCCAATGCTCACACCAAGAGGGTCACTCCCTGCTCCTGGATCCCAGGAAGGGGCAGGGCTTTGGGTCCTGCCCTGCTGCACCCACTGGCCTCCCATCACCACATGGGGCTTGAGGGAGCTTCACCATCCCGCTGGACCCCATCACGAGCAGTTTTGATTAAAACCTTAAACAAGTGCAGTTTGTGCTGCTAAAGCCCACCCTGGAGCCTTGCCTGGCAATCACAGAATGCTAGAACGGTTTGGGTTGGAGAGGACATTTAAAATTTTCTCATTCCAACCCCCTGCCATGGGCAGGAACACCTTCCACTAGACCAGGTGGCTCCAAATCCTCTCCGGCCCACCCTTGGACGCTTCAGGGATGTGAGGCTCCTTCCCCTCCACTCACCTGTGCACCCCTCCTCCCCGAGCACCAGTAGGCAAATTCCTCTGCAGGAGCAGAGGGGGTAATTATGCCTTTGCCTCTCTTGAGCAGCTTCTTCTAATTATGCAATTAGCACAGCTCCCGGGCTGATTGGTTGGAATTGGGCACAGGTCTGCCCCTGGTGCTCCCTGGGGATGGGGGGATTCCCCCACCAAAGCTGGCCAAGCTGCAGGCCCTTTGCCCCCCAGAGGCAGCCCTGGCACAGCTGCAGCTGCTTTGGGGTTAAACCCAGAGTCCCTGGCACACAGGTGAATGCAATGAGCTCTCTGCAGCTAATTAAGGGGTTGGCAGCTCATTTCCCTCAAATCACACCTGGGCTGCATTAGGTTCGTTAAGGAGCTGGCCTCGGTAGCTGGCAGTGACCGTGGGGGTCACCAGGAGTGCAGGGGGTGCAGGTGTGAGCTGTGTGGGGCTCTGAGCACCCTGCTGAGCTGAGCCGCCTGCTCTGGGGGGCTTCTCTCTCCTGGGGTCTTCATCCCTTCCTTGCCCTCTTCATCATCACACAGCAGCTTGTGCAGAGCCAGGATACTCACACTGTGTTCATCCCAGCCACGTCCACAAAGTCAGGGAGGTAATGAGGGGAAGAAATGACAAAAAAGGGGAGGAACCAAAGCAAAACCATACGTGTAGACACGTCGCAGGCCCGGGTGCCTGTAGCTGCTCTGACTCCGCAAGGGTGATGTCTCACTTAATGACTCTCCTGATAAATTCAGGTCAGGGTTTCTATTCAAACAGAGGCACACCTCTCCTCTGCCAGGCTTCTATGCCTTGGCTTCACACCATGCATTTCTGCTCACATCCTGACTGGTTTGAAGACGTGTCACCTGTTTTACATAAGTCAGCTCTAACAAGGTTGAGTTCCTCCTGGCCTGGGGGTCTGGCTCAGGCTCCCCATCCCATTCCTGATTGAGTACAAGCTGCAGCCTTTCCCATCGAGGAGGAGAGGGAGGACTGGTGAGATTTCAGTGCCTAGGTTCACAAAACACACAGGAATTCAGGATCTTGTGATCTGTGCCTGCCTGTCAAGCTCGGTTTAAATCAGGCAGGGACAGCAATAGCTGTGTGCAGGCTGGACCTCAAACCATCACTGAGCTGATGTTCCCAAGCTCCTGTTTGGAGAAAGCTGTGATGTCCGAGACCCAGACCGTGGGGGATGTGCCTTTTAACAGGCTGGGAGCTGGGAAAAGAAGGAAACACAAAAAAGTGATGCACTGTGAGCAGAGAGATGTTCCCAGCTGCTACTGGGATCATAATTAACACCAACCCCTAAGCAGGGAGCTGGAGGGCTGGGATAACCTCCCTGCTATCACAGCCTTTCTCCACAGGCTCATTACAGGGAAACCTCTTTTTTTTTGAGGCAGATCCCATGACCTCCCCTCTCCATCCTGCCTGTGAACACAGAGCAGCTCAGCAGAGCCTTTCACAGCCTCCTGGCACCACTCGCTCAACCTTGAAATTGTACTGCAGGGCTTCTCCCCCCCTCATTTTCCATCCAGCCACGGAACATTCCTGCATCCAGCTCTCCCCACGGTGTCTCACTCCTCTGCCTGCCTTCTGCTGCGAGGGCTAGGATTGCCATTTGTCTCTAAATAGATGAAATATCACATGGAAAGTGGGTAAAATACAGACACGTGCAAAATCCTGCCCCACTAAGGTACTGAATTATCTCTGCTTGCCACGGACCACGTTCTGCTGTGGACTCCAGGGTCTGCATGGACATCACTGCCTGACAACAAGCCCGTGCAATATTGTGCCATCAGTCATTTCGTCACGCCTCCTTTTCCCCAGGAGTCTCCCATAAGGGGCCCTGGAAGTGCTTCCCCAAATTACCATCTTTTTTTTTTTTTTTTTAGTAAATAAAACCTGTGTAAAAGTCTGGGGCAGTTTTTATACTCAGGAAAAATCAGCCCGTGCCCCTGCTTTCACTTTTTGGGGGAACATGGTGATTTTGTCTTCCCAGACCACATGTCCTATGGGGATGGTGGTATCCTCCATCTCCCACAGCTTTCCAGCTCCCTGTGGTGTGGTGTGGATTGGGTTGGTGATGTGAGGGAGGCAGCTTTTCACCTGCTACCCTCTCACCCGAGTCACAGAATTAATTTGTACAGCGGTCCTGGAATTTTGTTTTCGACCACCTGTGCTGTGGCTGACAGTGAGCCAGCTTTTCTGGTGTGAAATTAATTTCCAGGTCCATTTCACACAGAATTTTAAGGCCAATATTAGGATCATGCTGTTTGTTTAGGAATTTATGAGTGAAGGAGGCTGGTGAGAAAGCTGAGCAAAGTTAAGGGATTGCTGGAATTCTCTCTCTGGAGAAGTGCTGAAAGAGCACCTGATTTTGGCGTTTTCCTATAGAAACACAGAAGTACTGGGTTTCAAATTGCGTTTTTGTAAGGTGATAGTCCATGTGGAGACAGCAGGAGGGGCAGAAACTGGGCTGACCTTTGCAGCACATGCCTAACTGTGTGGGAATTCCTCAGGGATCTTCCCACCTGTGTTCAGAGGTGTGTCCAGGTGAGCTACCCCTGGACCAAGCATCCCTGCGGTGATAACGCGTGGCAAGAAGGATCGAGGTGATTTTGGTGAGTCACAAAAAGCCTTTGAGAACCTGGCTGAAGCCCTGAAGCTCTACACTCTGCAGAGCCCAGAGCAGCCTGTTTGCAGGATTGTCTCCCTTTGCAGCCCGAGCGGGAGCCAGCAGGACCTGTCCCTGCTTAGGGCACTGAGAGCACCTTGTTGGATCCACAACGGGTTAATGAGGATAAAACCCCCCCCTTTGGAGCAACTCCGTACGGCTGGAAACACTTTCCCCTCAGCCTTTGTGATTTCCTCGTGCTGGGGAATGTTAGTAAACTTGGAGAGGGCTCGGTGAGGGTTCAGGTGATCTGGATCTAGAGCAGCGACAGTGAGAGGGGACAGCTTTGGGACTGCCCTGAGTCGCTTCGTGCCACACACCTGAAGCACCTTTCTCTCAGCTTTGAGCCCTGCCTAACCCGCTTGGGTTCTTTCCCTTCCCCTCGCTTCATTCCTTCCTCAGCAGAGCAAAAGGTGCCATCTACAGGCACAGAGAATCCTCCGCAGCCGCGAGCCTGGAGCTTGCTCCTGCTTTCAAAACCCTCCTCACCGCCCCGCTCCCGCTTCTCCTGCTTCATAGCCAAGGCATTTGTCACAGCAGCCTCTCCATCCCTCGCTGCCGGCTGTCCCAAGCTGTGCGGCGAGGCGGGGTCACAAAATCTGGGATGGAAGAGGAGCTGGGAGCAGGGTCCGGGTGCCCCGTGCATCGGCAGGAATTCACTCCCCGGCAGCCCCAGCTCCCGCACTCCCCCGCCCCGGCGTGATGAATGAGGAGGAAAAGTTTCACATCTCAGTTTGTTCTCGCAGCGCCGTCCAACAGAGCACAAGGCTGTCTAATCAGGAGCTACAGTCCTTCACCATCTGTTTGGAGCCTAATTACAAATGCAGAAAAATAATGTGCTTTACAATTGCACCAGTAAATGCTGTAAATGATTTAAATGCATGCATATGTTCCCTGCAGAATTCAGCATGCATCTGCGACTTCTTCTGCTCGCATTAGGCACACAAATCAAGGGAAAAAATACCCAGATCTGACGAACAGCATGTCCCTAGGACAGTGATTTTTATCCTTTTTTTTCCCCCTGCTGGAATGGCAAACAGGGCTTTTTTGTAACAATTCATCCAGCAGCGTTTTCTTTGCTTCCATTTTAAAAACTGTTTATCACTGCTGTGTAAATATAGTACAAATTACTCCATAAAACATGTAAAAGGAGAACAGCAGCCCAGCAAGCCTGCAGCTGGCTGGCAAGGTTTCAAAGGCAAGGTTTGTTTTTTCCCTCTGGGGCACCCATGGCAGGGCAGGATCAGCTCAGCTCATCTGCTGGGGACAGTGGCTCTTCCCAAGCCCCTCATGGCCACTTGGGTTTCATAGAAATATGGTTTGGGAATGGTTTTGGGTTGGAAGAACCTTAAATACCATCATGTTCCTGCTGCTCTTTGGCCATCACCGAGGTGCTGCTGGATAAGGAGGTTGTTTCAGAGGTGCTTCCATGTCCCAGGGGGTAAAAGCACGGCACCACAGCCTCTGCAATGCAAAGGCTGGTGCCACAGATGGAGAGGGAACAGCATTCCTACCCTCAGGGGGCACTCCAATGAGGGAGGACAGCCTGGACCAGCCTTTGGACATCAGAGAGAAAGAGGGAAAATCACTTGCAACTGATGTATTACTCCATAATAAAAAATCCCTTTCTTCCTCCAGCATAATTGTTTGCTTTAAAGCCCCCAACACCAACACTTAACTGCCCCAGCTCTGAGGCAGGAAGGGGGAGCTGGCACCACCGAGCTGAAGAGGACAAAACCAGCTCAGGCATGGGCTCAGTTGGTCTCTTTCGAGCAGAAGCTGCAGCAGATGCGTCCCCTCCACTTTGTGCCCTTTCATCCCTTCCCCTCCTGCTCCCTGCTGCCTTGCTGCTGCCTTGCCAGTTCCCTGCTTTCTTTCCCCCTTGGCCAGCTGGATTTAACTCCAAAAGCTGCTGGAAAAGGCAGTGTGGGGTACACACAGCACCCCCACAGTGCCAGGCCCTGAAGGATTGGGACTCTCCATCCTCTGGGTCACAGTGCCAGCACTGCTGGGCACCACCTCGAGTGCTGGGCACCACACAGGGATTTATTTGTGTCTTTAACTCCATTTCACATCGTGGGCTCAGCCTCAGGAGTTCTGCAGTGCTTGCAGGCTGAGATGGGGCCAAGCCCTGTGGAGAGCACATGGTGCTTCCTGTGCCAGCCAGATCAGCACCTGCCTTGCTCTGCTGGAAGATGGGAAAGCAGGTACAACCCTGCTGGCTGAGGGGATGGTGGCAATTCCAGAGACAGAATCTGCCACAGGCAGGGACACCAATTCAACCCAGCCAGGCAGAAGACGTAGCTACACTTCGGTGCATCCAAGATCCAGCATCCTCCATCCTGCCTTGCCACCACCGTTTCCCTCATCCTGCTTTTCCTTACCTTGAACTCCTCGGTATGGCCATGCTGAGCAGCAGATGCGACTTCTCCCAGGCAGTGTAATTACCTCCCTGCCGTTAGATGCAATTCCCTACAAATTATCCATCCCCTTTTGCAGGGGGATCACCCACAGCTCATGGCTCAGAGGCCTGGCAGCATCCATCCCCATACCATGGCATTCCCAGCAGCATTCCCTGCTTTATACCCAGACCTGCCTCTTCCCCAGTTTGCATCTGTATTGATTTTCCCCCTCACTTATTAACCTTCCTTAGCTGAATGCCACCAAAACCAAAGGATAAATCCCCTTTTTGCTTGCTTCCTGATGCCATAGGAATGCTCTCCACACCTACCTGGTGTCATTTGGGGATATTCCATTGGAATAACTGTGCTCTCAAAGCAGTTCTTTCAGGGCTCCTTCACCCTGCCCATGCCAGGGATTTCTCTGAGTTTACAGTCCAAGCTGGGAGAGAAGGATGACCAGAAGGAAAAAATGCAAGCTAAAACTGCATGCATCAGTGCATCTCCAAGAAAAATTATTCCAGACACCAGCACAGGATCAAGAATTATCTTTATTAGCAACAGTACTGGATAATTAAGTTCTCCCTCCAGAGGAATTTGGTCTGTAACACGAAGGAGAGGAGGGGCAGAGATGCAAAGCAGTAAGAAAACAAGATGAATCTTGTAATTCCTTGGATTGGGGGGGAAATGCACAGCTTGAGGACAGACCCACTGATGGCCACAAAGGGACTTTCTGGTTGCCAACACAAGTTGGGCTGGCCTTTCTGACCAGCTACTGCATTATTCCAGCACCAGGGAGGCAGTGGGAGCACTGGTTCCCACAAGGGGTACCCAGCATCCCAACCCTCAACCCTTGGGTGAGCCTTCACCTGGGTCAAGGCAGTCCCTGGCCAAGTGCTGGGGGCCAAAGGGCTCCAAACCCACCAAAGGGACAGGATTAAGAGCCCACAAGTGCCATAGAGCTGCTCCTCACCACTGTACACCTGGCAAATTTCCCACTCGTGTCTGGATTTTATGTTGAAATGGAGATCAGCTATAAAGCAAAACTCTGTGTATTGCCAAGGGGCCCAAATGAAACATTGGAAAGGATTTATGTAAAAAACCCAATGTCCACCACACCCACATGGCAATAACCACCCATGGATCCTGCTGTTCTCCCAGCAAAGCCCCACATCCAGCAGCTCCACCACTACTTGGACAAGCAGGAGGTGCTGAGAGAGCATCCCAGTAACGGAGCATCTGCTCCTAACCCAGTCTTAAAGGAATTAATTTCCACAGACAGCATCTCTGAGGCATCACTGCACTGCCAGGCTCTGCCATTACAGCCTTGCTTATCAGTTCACCTCTCCTAGACCATAAATCCAGCCAATTTGAGAAAATAAATACAATAATCGGATTTAGTCCAGGCTGTGCTGGCATATGGGAATTTAAATGACTTTAAAAGCCAGTCCTCTTTGGGTGGGCCATATTTTTGGGTGTCACAGTAGCTCACCCCTCTGGAAACATCTGGAGGCCATATGCTGCCTGTCTACATGAATTAACCAGATTTCTGCTGTGAACCTCACACCAGGGCCTCTCTCTTACCTCTCCCTGGCTTTCACAGAGCTCTCTGAACACAGACTAAAGGCACCTTAGAAGCCTCAGGTCAGAACCACTGAGCATTTCACTTTCCTTGGGGGTCACACCACAGTCACAGCAGGAGAAATGCCCACGACATCATCCCCAACACTAGTGGCACCATGCTAAGAGGTAGATGATCCCTCAATTCAATTTTACATGGAAAAATTAAAGCAAGCAAAAGTCCAAGTGTAGAGATTTCCCTTATATGTGTTTTTTTTTGTGGAATGATCATATGAAATGTGTGCAAAACAGTACTGCCTCAATTCCTGGGGCAGCTGCTACTCACTCCCTAAATTGTGTTAAGGTGCTTCAGGGCTCAAATCCCTTTTATTTATCTACTCTCCAAGTTGTGCCAAGGTGCTCCAGGGCTCAAATCCCTTTTAGTTCAACACCACCATCACAGCTCGGTGAGGGGGGATCCCCCCAAAGACCACCCAACCCCTGAAGGGCTGAACTCATAACAAAACCCAAGATCCCCCTGAAAGCCCTGGGTTCAGCTTAAAACCACTGGCACAGGGCTAAGGGACAGTATCCCTGTGTCCCTGGTGCTTCCCTGAGCTCCTTGGGGAGGATGAGGCTGTTTTGGTCCCTGCTCCATTAAACTGCAGACCAACAATGTCTGACAGAATCTTCCCAAGCACAGGGGATGCCCCTTCCCAGAAGGCAGACTTTCCCTCTGCATCCCCCTGGATGCAACTCCCCACCTCCCAAGACAGGCAGCCTGCCTCAGAACCATGGCATGCCTGACTATTCTGGGGGGGGGAAAAAAACCAAACCCTAAATTCCCAACAGCAGCACCACAAACCAAGGATATCCTCCTCTGCTGGCTGCCCCTCTACACAAGGTGCACCACAAAAACAGCACAGGCAGAGCCCAGAGCCAGCCCCAGCACGAGGTAAAACGTCATCACCACCCCTGCTGCCTCAGCCAGCTCTTTTGGCACGATTTTGGGGCCATAGACCATGGCCAGCGTGCCCAGGTAGCCATTGCTGAGCCCCAGCAGCGCCGTGAAGACCACAGGGTAGATGTCCTGGTTGAACACCACAGTCTGGATGTGAGCCCGGGGCTGGTAGTTGCTGAGGATGAAGAGAGGGAGGAAGATGGTTCTGAGGAGGACGAGGGCAGGCAGCAGTTTGCTCTTGGGGCCAGGCACCTGGATCCAGGCAGTGACCTGCCTCCCACACCAGTCAGCAAAGTTGTACAGCAGGAAACACGTGAGTGGTGTGAAGTACTTGGTGCTCCACGGGCTTCCCGAGGACTTGCTGACTGACTCGATGTTGGAGGAGAGGGAAGGGAAGATGATGATGGAGATGAAGAAGACGTAGAAGAGGCAGAAGCCGAGGAGGGCAGTCTTCTGCAGGATGGGGCGGAGTGGGGGGATGCTGGCACTTTTTGTGGGGCAGGAGGAGTTTGTGGTGCCTCCTGGCTCTGCCCCATCCTCAGCAGAGCTGTCGGGGGGCACAGTGACCAGAGAGGGGCTCTCCTTCTGGCTGCTAAGGTAATACCTGGAGAAAGAGATAGAGGGAAGCATGGGGGGAATACAGCTGAGATTTGGAGAGAGAGGTAGAGAAAAGCTGGGATGCTTACTGGACCCAGGAACTCCATTCCACCTCCAGCTCCCACCTGGTCCAGAGAGGTGACCCTTGGAGCCCCACCATCCCCTCTCCCCATCTCTCTACACCCTCAGTGCTTGCAGAGAGGACCTACTGTATGCAGGCGTTTGGGGACAGAGGGCTCTGGGGACTACAGTGAGTGACAGATATCAGTGTGGCAGACACGATATGGGGACACTCCCGGCTGCCTGCCTCCAGATTGTGGCTCTCTGCTGACTCCACACATTTTGGGAGCCTCGGCATGAGGGGCCCTGGGAAAGCTTGGCAGAAACTCAGCATGCCTCAGTTTCGGCCTGTGGTTTCAGCGAAAGGGGAAGTGAGGCTGGCGGCAGTGACAGTGACAGGGAGCAGCACAGCGAGCATCCCATGGATCCCCCCAGCAATCCCACTGCAATCCCTCCAGGGAATGCTCCTGGCAGGCTGGCACACACCTGGAGTACTCCAGCCTGGGGAGGAGCAGGTACACCATGATGCAGACGACGATGAAGATGTCGGCGGTGAGGAAATAGGCCAGGGCGCTGTCGGTGACATCGGCTGCTGCTGCCAGGTCTATCACGGAGGCCACAGCGCTGATGGTGCCACCCATGGCCTGGCCTGCGTGTGGGAACAGAGATAGGCACAGTGAGGGACAGAACAAGAGGGGGAGCCCAGAACCAGCATCCTCTTCTGACATGCACAGCTGCCCAGGGGACACAGCTCAACCTCTGCCCCACACACTCAGCCCCAAAACTGGCTCAGGGTGCAGCTGCACAAACCACCTCCTCTCCACTTCCACACCTCAGACATTTGTGGGGCTGCACCACAGCCCAGGTGCCATCCTGCATCCCCTTCCAACACAGCACACACCAGGGGCAGGGTGGAACCTGACCTGTTGGGCTTGCAGGTCCCAAGTCCTGCAGAAAAAGTCCAAACCTTCTCCAAAGCCTAAACCTGGCTTTCCACAGGCACACACACAATCAACCTCCCTTCTGCACTCCCCCAGATGGGAATTCAAGCCACCAGCAGCAGGAATGCCATCTCAGGGATATGGTGCTTTCCCTCTCTGAGATAAACTCATTAAAACACTCCTGTCTTGGCCCCAGGAAAAATTTCACCATCCTGATTTTTTCCCCCTTCTCCTCTTGGTTTGTCAACCATTCCACAGCACATTTATAATGTTATCAAAGCTCCAGGGAGCTCATCATTCACAGCGTCCAACCTGCCCTTCATCACTCATGGAAATGCTGAACAGAAAGGAGGAGGCAAGGCAAAGCTGCAGATCCCTGCACTGGAAATGGCAGGACAGAGGGGTGTTATCTCCTTCCCCTCTTCTCCCTGCACCCAGCAGCTCTCCAAGGTCAGTTTATGGGTATTTACAGAAACCAAAGCTCACATGACCGAGCAAGTTTCTCCTTCAGCAACTTCCCTTTATCATTAAGGCAAAGTTAAGCTTCCAAAACAAAACCCCACATGACGAATCCCCAGATGTGGGAGAGAGAAAACCACGGAGCCGAGCAGGGAAAGTCCGAGAGCACAGTCCCAGCAGGATCACCAACCTGAGATCAGAGCCTGCAGGTTCCTCATGGGGAAGCAGCTGCTCAGGCCAAGGATGCTGCTGGAGAAGACAGTGGAGGCACTGCTGACCACAGCCACGCAGCCGACGGTGAGGGCGAAGAAACGCGTGGTCCAGGCAGAGGTGTCCACCTTCACCAGCACCGTGATCACCAGGAAAACAGCCAGCATGACAAAGAGGGAGGACAGGATCCGGACACTGGCAGGAACCCTGGGGACAAGGGGAAGGAGACACTGATGCATTTCACACCACAACACAAACATTGTTGTCCAACAGCTCCTATGCTGGCAGAAGGAGCAAAGAAAATAGAGAGAGGTGGGGGAGGATGAGGAATAGGAAGCAGAGAGGCAAGGGAGAGAGGCAGGGAGCTGGAATATGGAGATTAGGCTCACAAACACATGCCTGCAAACATGCAGGAGTTTGATGTGGGATAAGGAATGGTACAAATGGAGGGATAAGGCTGTTTGAGATTTAAGCTTGCAACAAGGTGCAGATGGTCCATTTCTTATCCCAGTCCAAGGGCTGGTAAGACCAGGGCAAGGTGTTGCTCCTACCTGGATGAGCTTGGTTTTTGTCAACCAGTCCCCTGGTGACAATAGAGGTATTTTTAAGAGGGAAGACTGTTCCCAAGCAATTAACCAAGGAATTCAGAAGGAATTTATTTACTCAAGCCAACTGCAGGCATGCGTGGAGCAAGGTGCTTCCCCAGCTTCATCTCAGCCAGCTGAAACTCGGGCAGGGGCAAAGAGGGAAATTATTTTGGCTGCACGGGAAGGCTGAGCTCAGGGTGTGCCCCCAAGGAAGGGCAGCCTGAGCTGGTAAGCTGGAAAAAGGGCAGGAACAAAGCCAGGGAGAAACGTGGCTCAGGGACTTGGGGTCAGAGCAACACTTACTTGTTCACAAGCAAGAAGTTTCCAATCAGGCACAGCACTGAGGGCAAAGTGGAAGCAATGGAGATGTAACTCTCAAAATAGTCCTGCCAGGAAAAAAACAAACCCAAAACAAAGTAAAAGAAGTTGTAGAGGGGAACAACCCATGAATTTCGGGTCCTAAATAGAGCACAACAGGGAGCTATGGTATATGTGTCCACCTTGTTGTAGTGTAGCATATGTTGCAAACTGCTCAGGACAATGGGAATTCTGGGATTTGCCCTCCCATAGCCCTGGGCTATTTCAGGAAATTAGGGACATAAATTCAGGAGGAAAATAATAAACAGTGAAGGAAATAGCTGCCTTACTGCTGCACACCATTGAAGTGTGTCTGCTCCCTCTCCTCCCCTGGAGGGGCTTCATCCCATTTTCTTGCTGCAGGAATCTCAGCCAGCAAGTAGGATGATGCTCACAAGGAGAAGGATGACCTACACATCTACCCCTATTAAAACAGGTTTTCATTTTCTGCAGTTAGCCAGCTACAGAGATGGGGCCACATCATGTCCAAGCAGGTGAAGGCACTTGGCAGGTTTTCTCTGCACATTACATTATTTTTTTTACAGCTTTGCATCACTTTTAATCAGTTTACAAGCACATTCATCTCTTCTGCCCTCTCAGGAGCTTCACTGGAAGCAACAGGAAATCTAATAATCACTCCTAAAGGGTCCAAATAGGCAGAGACTTAAATGCCTGTGCTTACGGTATCGGCTCAGCCAAGCAGGAGGCTCAAAGCTCTGTGGCCACATGATGAATTATAGGACAAAAGACAAAGCAAAACGCAAACCTGGCAGCTAAAACTCAGACTTATTTACCCACCTACTTAAAACAAACTCCAAACCATCCTGGGGATACACAATAAACTTCCAAGTTAATTTTCTCTTGCTTTTAGGGAGGAAAAATGACTTTAAAATGCTTTGCACCAAGCAGAAACGTACTCAAAGTAACCCAGCAGAGATGCTGCATTTTGAACATCCCAGGGAAACAGTCACTCATTCCCAGCAAATGGGCTCACACCAGCAGTGAGAACTGGGCAGGTATTCAAGACCCCCTGCACCACATTTTTAATGCAGCAGCAGAATGGTGGGTGGCAAATTTAATCCATGCCTGGACCAGTGGAAAATACCAGGTTTCACATTCCTCTCTCCTGCTTGTTAGGTTTTAATCCACCTCCAATGGCAACTCTTCTCCCTCCATGGGTAGTGCCACCCTTCACAAATATGCTTTCATTTTTGGCACTGCAGGATATACCTAGTTCTTCTCCCTCAAAATAAATCCCAAAGCAAACCTGACATCTTCCTCCCACATCCAGGTCTAATGGGGGAAGGTGTCACCCCTCAGCCACAGAGCTGAGGCACACAATGGAAATGTTTACCCCCATATTAACTTCAAACACGGTGCCACGATCCCTTAAAAAACCCCAAACCAGAACAAAGCATCGTGGTGGCAAATCAGTCACAAGATGCTTTTGCAAAGCAGTTTCTATTCTGCTCCAGCCTGGACTTGGCAGCTGGGCTCCTGCCAGGCTGGAAAAGGAATCCAGGTCCATGACTGTGGCTGAAGGCACTGGAGTGTTACCTGGAGCACAGGGCATGAAATTAGCAGCAGTGGAAAGGCTGGAGCCAGGAGCAGGTTGGAGCCAGGAGCAGGCTGTCAGTCAGAGGTGCATCCTTCCAGAGTCAAGCTCTGTGTGCAGGTAAACCTGCCTGCTGCACCAGCAGGGCACAAACTGGGCTGACTGGTTTAATTTTGGTCATACTTGACTGCCACAGAAAAGCCACATAGCTTTTCCTTGGGGAAAGGAAAAAGCATTGCACCACGGCCACACAGGAAGAGGAGAAACACTTTTCCAGCAAAGAAATGGCTGATCCAGCCAGGAATACAGCCGAGCATGGAAACACCTAGTGATACTTAAACTCAGCTTTTCTCAAGAGGATCAGCATCATGTGGAGGCAGTGAGGAGCATGTGGGATGCAGGGAGTATGAGAGAACACCACCATGAGGTGACAGAGCACCTTTCACCCCTCTCTGAGCACCCAAGCAGATAATTTTCATCTTCAGGCAGTACAGGAGCTTGGGCACCATCAGTTTAATTCAGTTTCTTGTTTTACATCAGCACACCTGTAGCATCCTGGTATAAGCACTTTCCTTCCTCCCCATCAAAAAAGCAGCTGACTTAACAACTATAACAATTAAAAGAGCTGTGGGTGTACTGGAGTGAGAAATCCATGGGGAAAGCAGGTGTCACACCTGACTCTGTGTTTATATAAAACAAAAGTGCCCAAACCACCTGAACTAGCTCAGCCATACGAGGAGGATGTGATGCAGCCTCATCACTCCAACACTTTTTCCAGCCACAGAGAAACAAAGCAATAGCTTTGGCAGGGAGGCAGGAGGAGCAAGAGGAAGCAGCTTTTCTGGGGAGAGAAAGAGAGGCCATAAACCTGCCACCCCAAGGCTGGCTCATCCATCGCCCTGTGACAAGCTCCTCGCCCCATATGCCACAAGCCAGATGTTTATCACTGCAAGGAGATACTCATGTCACACCTGCCAGATTGTGAAGGACAAAAAAAAAAAAGATCACCACAAAGACACTCTGCACTGTAGGAATTGCCCTGTGAAAGGTTAAACCCTGTTTTTTCAGATTCACCTTAAAACTTAGCAGTCCAAACACAAGTAAAAAACACAAAATGATTTGAAGCACCTTTGCTGCAGCTATTTTGTAAATAAACCTCTCCCTCTGCTTTGCAGCGGGTGAGACCCCAGACGATGTTTGCTCACTTTGTGGGGAAGCGGAGGGGGAAAAAGAGCAAGTTAGGAAGGCAAACAGGTTATTTTTTTCTGCCTCCAAAGCACCACTCACCCGCAGGTCTGATGCAGCCTGCCCCACCGGGCCCGGCTCATCCGAGCAGTTCTGCAGCTTGTACCTCCAGTAGTGTTTGGCCGTGATGAAGAAATTCCAGGGTAGGAGGGCCCCGATGCCCAGGAGGAAAAATATAATGTAGGCCGCATGCCAGCGGTCACTTGGCTTCTGCCCGCCGTACCTGCTGCCCGCGGGACCCTCCAGCAGGGGCTCCTGGTCCTGGGGAAAGCCGCTGGCTGCCGGGTGCATCGTGCTGGCACGCTGGGAAAAACAACCACACACAAGGATATTGTCACACAAGGGCTCCAAACTGCTGCTCACAAGCTGGTGGTCCATCCCCCACTTGGCCCCAGGAAATAATGGAATCACAGGATGGTTTGGGTTGGAAGGGACCTTGAAGAGCATCTCACTCCAACCCCCCTGCCATCGGCAGGGACACTTCTCACTGGAGTCAGGTGGCTCCAAGCCCCGTCCAGCCTGGCCTGGGACACTTCCAGGCACGGGGCAGCCACAGCTTCTCTAGTTAACCTGTGTCAGTGTCCCAGCAGTGAAATGCTGGATGAGCGAGCTGAACCAGGGATGGAAGGCATGAGACTCAGCAGATTCCACCCATGTTTTCTCCCATAATTAATAATTAACCTGTCCCCTTGGACATGCAGGAGGAAGAAACCTCACTCAACGCATGAGAAGCTCCAAAAACACCCAACAGCTGCCAAACCAACAGCGCCGTCGGGCTCTGCAGAGCAAGGTGCAAACTCCTACTAACACCGCCGGGCTTTCCGAAGCGACTTGTAAACTACTACAACATCGCCCGGGCTCGGCCGAGCGGCTCGCAAACCAAACGCGACGCCAGCCAGCCGTGCAAAATGACTCACAAAGACACCCGGCGTCACCCGGCTCGGGAACACGCCCGGGAATGCGGCGGGAGGCTGGGCAGGGGATCGGGAATGCGGCGGGAGGCTGGGCAGGGGATCGGGAGCACCGCGGCCGCGCCGGCAGCCTCGGAACCCAGCCGGGCAGCGCCGGCCAAACCCCGCCCCGAGCGAGCGGGGAGGCGGAAATGGCGGAAAGCGGGGATTTCGCAAACAAGCGGGGAACGTGGGGAGCGCCGCCTCCCTCCCCGCAGCTCCCCACTCAGCCACGCATCCCCCCTCGGCCCGGCCCGGCCCGGCCCCGCTCGCCCCACAGCGCAGCACTCACGGCAGTCCCACACAGCCCCGCCGCCTCCGGCCGCCGGCCCGGCCCCGCCCCGCCCCGCCTTTAATGGGCAGGCCACGCCCACTCGCCGCAACGCCCCGCCCCTCGGTGGGTTGGCCACGCCCCACTCAACCAAATACGAACTCCATGAGTGACCACGCCCCTCGATGTTGGCCACGCCCTCTAGACCACGCCCCTCCGCCCCGAGCTCCGCCCCGCTCAGGTAGGAGCGCACCTGCGGCCGGCTGTGCCGTCCCAGCGCTGCAAGGACATGGAGCTGCTGGAGCGAGGCCGGAGGGGGCCACGGCACGGCTGGAGAGCCCCTGTATGGAGCCAGGCTGGGAGAGCTGGGAGCGCTCACCTGGAGGAGGCAAGGCGCCAGGGAGATGAGACCTTAGAGCCCCTTCGCTGGGAAGGGACTTGTCACAAAGACATGGAGGGACGGGACAAGGGAGATGGGCTTCCCGCTGCCAGAGAGCAGGTTTAGATTGGATATTAGAAAGAAATTCTTCCCTGTGAGGGTGGGGAGGCCCTGACACAGGCTGCCCAGAGAAGCCCTGGATCCCTGGAAGTCTCCAAGGCCAGGCTGGACTGGACTTGGAGCAACCTGGGATAGTGCAAGGTGTCCCTGCCCATGGCGCAGGGGAGGTACAAGATGATCCTAAAGGCTCCTTCTAACCCAAACAGTTCCATGAGTCTATGAAAATCAGTGTTAGTCACAGCCTGGATTGCAGCACAGCAGTAATAAAAGCTTTTGCCTGGGCTTAAGTTCACCAAAACACCACTTCCTGAGGATGGAAGGGTGGCGAATGGGGAGCATCTTCTGGATGAGTGATCCCTTACCCAGGCTGGGGTATGAGCTCCTCCTTTACTCACTGTGCTTCCTGCAATGCCCCATCAGGATAAATTCCACTGTAAAGTTCTCGATTCCCTCCAAACTGCACTTTAACACTCACCTTGAGGGCATGGTGTGACTGCAAAGGAAAACATCATTACCTCCTCTTTCCCAGTTTCCTTTCTCAAAGCTGTGTCTGGCTCCTCAGCAGCTACACAGGGACATGCACATGTATCCAACCATTCTTCATCAAAGCAAAACACTCTCTCTTTTTTTTTCTTACTTTTTTCTTTCTTTTTTTCTTTTTTTTTTTCGTCTTTTGCAGAACGCCCCAAAATGGTCTAGTTCAGATTTGGTTTTTTTCACCTATGAGTGAAACACAGGGACCCAGATACCTCCCAGTAGTCCTGGCGCACACACAGCTGGCCACCATCCATCTCCAGCCTCTGAGCCTTGGAGCAGAGCAGGTCAGATGGCCATGGCCACCCAGATGTCACAAGACACGCTCCAATGTCTTTTCCTGTTTTGTGCGCAAAACAAGCAGCAGCACGCAACCGACCCACCGGCAGTGAGCTGAAGTGGAAAGGCTTGAGAGGAGCACATGGGCTTCTCTGCAGAGGTTTCTCCCTGGGATTTTCATCTGCAGTGACATGCCAGGCTGGGAAAGCACCTGAGGAGATGGCATGGCCTATCCGAGTCACTAACTCCTCAGCTCTGAGGGATTCGCCTGATATTTCTGACCTGCTGCCATCTATCATGTCAAAAAACCCACTGCTGGAGAAGAGCCTCGGATCACATCAGCACAAGGGACTGTGACAGCCTGGCAGGGAGGACAAAGCCAGGCCACGTGGGAGGTGGAGGGTAAAAGAATTCAGATGCAAAGAAAGGGACAAGCGGGAATGGCTTTAAACTGAGAGAGCAGGTTTATACTGGATACTGGGAAGGAATTGTTCCCTGTGAGGGTGCTGAAGCCCTGGCACAGGCTGCCCAGAGAAGCTGTGGCTGCCCCTGGATCCCTGGAAGTGTCCAAGGCCAGGCTGGATGGGGCTTGGAGCAACCTGGGACAGTGGAAGGTGTCCCTGCACGTGGCTGGTGAGTGGAACAAGACTGTCTATAAGGTTCATTCCAAACCAAACCAGTCTAAAACTCTTTGAAAAGGTTATCCCTTCTGAGAAGGCATCTGCCTCAGCATCCTGTCCAGAGCTGGAAATCCCAGCTGGGAGAGCAGTTGGGAGGCCCTGTGGTGGCAGGACAGCAATTTCCTCCCCATTTTTTTCCCTGGTTGCAGAATTCCCACTCCTGCCCAGAGTACGGACAATGTTGCCACCTCCTGGTGACAGCTGGTCCCCAGGAGCTGGACAAGGTGAGTGGTCCAGGCAGGGACAGTGGGATCCTCAAATCTCCCTGCAAACCCTTCTGATTTCCTTTCCTTGCTGGGACTGAGGCAGGGGAGGAAGCAAAGTGGGATGCTGGAGGACAGGGATGCCCAAGGTGCAGTTGCAGCTGCGTGCTCCATTCCCCCCTCCCAAATTACCCACCCAGTCCTGGTCTTTGCTGAAAGGGGCATTGCTTTCTGTAGGATATCCCTTGGGGAAGGGAATGAACTGCTTGAGAGGGTGGCTTAGCCCACAAGACAGAGCTGTAGCCCTCATCTCCCACCTTGTGATCAACCATGTGAGTCCAAAACAAGTCCTCAGTCAATCTCCAGCTTACTTCCATCAGGGATTCTGAGAGCAACATCCTCCCTCTGGCACGCCTGCGGCATCAGAGCCAGAAGCAGGTTGCAGTGATTCTCCCAGAGATCCCCAGGCAGCTGCCAGACCCCAACCCCTGCAGATGCCAACTGCAGCAGGAACTGGTGAGTGATGAACAGGAGAGGAGCGAGCAGATTGTTTCCTTCTTTTTTTTTTTTTTTAATTAGACTAGGAAATATAATTTATTGCATAAAAATTAATTTGTTACAATAGGAATGCTAAACTTTATTTACAGTTCTTTAGTTTACAGAATAAACAGATGCGGGTTTAGAGGATGCCACCAGGCCCATCCCCTGGACATATAAATATGGAAACATTTTGTGGAGCAAGAGATGGACACTGCCAGCATGACACAGACCACAGGGCTGCCTTTGCCAAAATGCCTGGCTGGAGAAACCCCTGGGTGCGGAGGGAGGCATGGAAGGCACCTGGGAGCTGGCATCCATGGGAGATGGAGGCAAACCCTGCCTCGCCCCTGCCTGCTCCTGCTGCAGGTTCTCTGGTCTGAAAAACAGGGAGAACCTCCCCCAACATACACTTCAGCCAAGCCAGGTAGCTGCTGCCTGCCCAAAGGAAGGGGAAGATGAACACATGTGGATGGAGAGAGGCACCCATGGGCGGGATGGATGGATGGACGGATGGACGGATGGATGGATGGACGGACAGACACATATCCCAGTGCAGTGACCCATAAACCAGAGAATGGGAGTGAGAGAGATGCTGAGGTGACCTGAAAGAGCATCTCATCCCTCAGAGAACACTGTGGAATTGAGAAAGGAGCCCTCGAAATCACCAAAAGCTGGATTGTTCTATCAAGCCGTAATTGCTGTCCACATCTGCTTAGTCCACTGTAGCTCAGAGAGGGGGTCTCAGAAATGCTCAAATGGAACCTGAAGGATGGAATAAACCCCTTCCTACGGGACACAGGAGCTCACCCAGCAGCAGTTTTTTCCCATCAAAGGAAAAGATCCCTTGTTTCCCACAGCCTTGAAAACCCAGCAAGTGAATCCTGGAGACCTCAAGACAGCACAGAACAGCTCTGTGCTTTCCATTGCTGCCTCAGGAGCTGCCCAGAGGAATCCTACAGTGTCCCAGCAATACTGAAAGCTCCTCCCAAGCTGCCCTGTGCATGTGACACTCTCCAGGCTCCCTGAGTGTGCTCCAGTGCCCAGCACTTTGTGGCTTTGTGGGATGGCACAGGCATTCCACGACACTGATCCAGGGCTTTGCAGCCCAGAGCAGGACATACTCCTAATACTTCCACTGATGGACAATCCACAGCCTTGCCGTGTGACCTAATCTAATCCTGAGCTTACCACCCCCTTCCTATTTTTTGATTTTTCAAACAGACAAATTTCTAAGATACAGCACTCGCTGATAACTATTTCTACCTGCAGGCAACCTAAAGTTTTTACCTTCATCAAGACACCATATCTGTGTGAGGAACCTCGTTCCTGCCTACCCCTTGATTCCTTTCCATTCATCCCACTTCTCCATCATTATAAAAAGCCTATTACAGGGAAAAACAGGAGCTGCAGTGAGGGATGGAAGCCTGATTGCTGCTTGTGATGCCATCCCTCATGTGAAAATGCTCAGCCTGGCTCGCAGCTTGGGAATACCAGAGTATCCCTCCCTGAACCCCTGCTGAAATACTGGTCAAAATCCAGGCAGGAGCACACAGACCTGAAGTGAAGGTGGTTTGAAATGGTCACATCCCAGCCTGCCAGCCCCTGCTCTCCCCCCTGACCCCTCCACACCCACTCATCACCTCCCTCTGACCCCCAAGCCCAGGTTTGGGGTGCTCACTGAAAAATCCTGCTGGGCTTAAAACATCCCCCCTTTGACCTCGAGTCTGGAGGTTGGTGCAGGACTGAAATCTTTGGTTTGTACTGAACTTACGTAAATGAAGGCGCAGTCATGCTAAAAAGCTCCCCCAAACCATGCCAGGGAAGAATTCATTAAAAATACTCGTATCTGGACACACTCTCCCCATGCTGAATCCTAAATACAGGGCAGCATCCCTCATCCCTCCTTGCAGGTGGAGTGGGACCCCCCTCATTCCCACTGCCAGGGAAAGGGGAGTTTGCAAAGAAAAAAAGCCTTGGGAAGGGTCTGAGCTGGCTCTGAAGCAGAGGGGCAGAGAGGCACTTCCCCCTCCGGACTCCCTGGGGGTCCCAGGACATGTAAACACATTTTGCTTGACTTGGATCACATGCTTTTCTCTACAAAAGTGCGTCCATTGAAATCTCTCTCTCTGCCACCCCGACCACAGAAATGCTCTTGCTCTCACACACCGAAAAAAAGAGATTTATAAATCTGTCTTTTTTTTTTTTTTTTTTTTTTAAAAAGGACACATCCAAAGATCTGGATAATAAATTATTTGCGTTTCCTAAGAAACTTTTTTTTTTCCTTTTTTTCTTTCTTATTTGCCTCATTAAGCTGCCTGAAGCCTTTGACAGAAGTTAAGCCTGGATTGTACTCTTCTCTTCAACGCAGAAACACTATTAAAGGAGGAGGAAGGGAACCCAAAAGAAGAAGGAAAAGGAAAGCCCCCATCCCGACTTGAGAAGCCCTAATTCCTCTCCGTGCCACGAGGAGGAGGAGCAGGAATGCTGTGTAACACTTGAATTGCTTGTAAACGCTGAGGATGGGTCTCTAAGGCTGACAGCGATGCGGGAGAAGCGCCGGCCTCGGCCCCTCCCCGCTCAGGACGGATGTGCCTCCCCCTGCCACGGGGGGAGGAACCTTCCTCACCCCCTGTTTCGTCCTCTTGGCCCCCCATCTGTTGGGAGCACCATCAGCAGTCCCCCTCTGTGGCCATGACCACCAGCATCTCGCTCTTGCCCATCTCCTCTAAGGCACTGGCCAGGGTGTTGAGATCGCCGTCGTCCTGGTGCTCGGCTTCCCACAAGTCCAGCAGCACCCCAGTGGGGCTGGCTTTGGTGGCAAAGTAGTTCAGATACCTGAAAGGGAGAAAGCAGAGGAGGGTTGGGCTGCTGTGGTGCCCTTTGGAGATGGCAGGAGGGAGGATGCTGGAGCAGCAAACCTGTCTGAAACATGAACTTTGATGGGAACGCAGTAACAGAAATGCCAAAGCCCTCGAGAGACAGTCTGTGATTTTTAGACAGAGCTGGCATTCATGCAAAAGCAATGTAAGCTTTGCTTTGATGAAATTATGCTCTCTCCCTTTGGTCTTGAGGGGGAAATCAGGTGGGAATGGCAAAGCCATGGTCCCAGATAAGTAAGGGCCATTCAAAGTGACAAGAGACGCAAATCTGTGGCACAGATGGATCCCAGAATGGTTGGGGTTGGAAGGGACCTTCAAGGTCATCTTGTTCCGACCCCCTGCTGTAGGCAGGGTCACCTTCCACTAGACGAAGGTGTTCCAAGCCCCTTCTCATCTGCCTTTAAACATTTCCAGGGCTGGGGCAGCCACAGCTTCTCTGGGCAACCTGTGCCAGGGCCTCACCACCCTCACAGGGAAGGATTTCTTCCCAGTATCTCATCTAAACCTTTCCTCTTTTAGTTTAAAACCACGTGCATGGACAGAGGTGGATGTAACTATGCAGAGCTATATCCACATTTACAGCTGGACCTCCTCAGCTGGACACAACCCCACTGCATGCCTGCAGCAGAGGGGGAGCACGGAGTGAAGCCTCCCTGCCAGGGGCACAGGAAGGGACAGCAAAGCTTGGGGAGACGCACCGGTCCATGGAAAGCTTCTGGGCGAGAAGTCTCCAGTCGTTCCCTCTGGAGTTGGGAGCATCCAGGCTGTTGCAGATCTTCTGCCGGATGGAGTGGGGGATTTTGAAGGCGTAGGGTCCCACCTGGGTGGTGGTGGTGGTGGTGGTGGTACCACTGTGGTGGGAGCGGAGGGTGTCGGAGGAGCTGCCATGCTGCAAGAGGAAGGATGGGGCGAGACATTAGTGCAACGTCCAAACATGTCCCCTGCTGTCCCCCACCTCCCCTCTGCTCACCTCTCCCAGCGTGACGTGGAGCTGGAAGATCTGCCCTTCCCCTTCCACCTGCCGGACGCAGATCTTGCAGGTGAGCTCGGTGGAGGCCTGGCTGTACCTTTCCAGCGTGAAGGTGCAGTGCAGGGCTCGCTGGCTGCCGCTCCAGATGTGATAGAAGGGGATTTCCTGTGGACCACCAAAGCACAGGCTCAGCAAAGGCTCCAGCAGCTCCCATGAGAAATCCCACCTCCTCCAGCCACCTCGCGAGGGATGAGATGGGACAGCAGGAGCTCACAGAGGGAATCCCACCAAAAGCACCAGAAAACCAGTCCTTCTTCCTCCATCCCTTTGGGAGAGACCTCTGGAGACAAGCCCAGTGCACCCACAATGCTGTGGTGCCTGGCTGGAGATGGTGCTCCCAGTCTGGAAGCCCAGTGCACCCACGTCAGCCCCTCACCTGGTACTTGGCCAGCAGTTTGCTCCTCCACAGTGCATGGGGGATGTCGTGGATGGAGAGGCGCAGGTTGTGGTAGCTGTCCTTGAAGGGCAGGGGCTTGGGCTCCTCCAGCAGGTACCCTCCCAGTGTCCTCTCCAGCTCCAGTACCTCCTGTGGGCAGGGGGACAGGCAGTGTGAGACCCAGGAGAAGGGCAGGGGCTGCTCCTCTGTCCACCTCCATGCCCAAAGCCAGGCATGGAGAGGGGAGAGGAGTTGCCAAGAGCCAGCAGCAGCCACAAGCCCATGGAGAACAGCTTCTGCCACCCCAACAGAACTTGCCAACTCATCTCCTACACCAGCCCTACCTAAAACTTGAATTTCCTAACATGAGCAATGTAATGCCTCCGTACTCCTTGGAGAACACAAAGCTCCAACACAAGGCCCAGGCACTCCCTTGAAGGGTGCCACTTTCTGCTTTTAACACCATCCCTTCAACACACAGCAGCTTTTAGGAGAAAAAGACAATCCAGGAGCCAGAGCCCTGCCTACATCCCCACCTAGAGGCCTCACAGCAATCCCAACAGGATCTACAGGACAAGTCACAGAGAATCAAATAGCCACCACACTGGTGGGTCCAGGTAGCATCCAAATTCCAACTTGTCATGCTGCACTGAATGTTATCTATGCCACAAAACTCTTCCAAAGCACGGGGACACATGGATTCACACATGTGAAAAAACCCACCCACCAGCAGCCAAACCTCTCATGTAATGCCTGCAGGAGGGATCCCAGCAGGGGAGCTACACAACACCCTCCCTGTTTGCTTCGGAGAGGGCAAGGAAGGACAGGGAAAGCAGTAAACACCTTGTTATTTCACTGTGGTCACTTTGCAGGCAGTTGCATCAGGTTGCTCCCCAGGGCCAGGCCATCCTGAGAGGCACCAGGCAGCATCCTGCTACCAGCACAAACAGCTTTGGGAAGGAGATATTTACCTTCAGAGCATCTGGCGTGTCCTCCAAGCAGTAGACCTTGAGGCTGTACTCCAGCGAGGTGCAGACAGTGGGGGCAAAGATGGCCAGCTGGAGCCTCTTGATGGCTGACCTGGAGTAGGACTCTCCCACAAAGACGTAGGTGCCAAGCTGGTCCAGCAAAATGTGGCAGGACTTGGCTTCCAGCTGGCAGTAACAGGGAGTGTTGAGGGTCTCCTCATCCAGGGTCACAACTTCCTACAGGGAGAGATGGGACATCAAGGCTGGGGGTCAGCCTGTTGTCCAAGGGGTTGGCCCCTCAGGGTGTCTGCTGGCTGCAGGGACTGGGTTCCCACCTTACCTCCCAGTTTCCCTGGTGGGACTGTGTTTTGAGCTGGTAGATCCAGTCTGAGGAGCTGATGTCGGCACAGTGGGGAATGGTCAGGACGACGGGGCGGCACAGCAGCAATCCCGTGGGGCCACAGCTCACCGCCGGGCTCAGCACTGTCTGTGTGCCCTCAGAGGGCAGCCTGAGGAGGGACAGGGGACAGAGGTTGGACAGGGAACTCCACAGTGGCCAGCGGGGGAGTGGGTGGCCAGCGGGGTGACTTACAGGGCGCTCTCGGCCTTGTTGAGCACCAGGTACATCTCATAGAACTTCCCCTGGGGAATGGCCCCATGGGGCACCAACAGGCTCACCCCTGGAATGGAACACACGGGTGTCAGTCACAGAGGGAGAAATGAGGGAGAAACCACCTTCCACCCCAGCCAGCAAGCACAAGGAGAGCAGGGAGTCCGGGCAGCACAGAAAGAAACACCTCCAGATTACAGAAACATGGAATGCTTTGGGTTGGAAGGGACCTTAAAGATCAATCAGTTCTAGCCCCACTGCCATGGGCAGGGACACCTTCCACTATCCTTCCCAGGCTGCTCCAAGCCCCGTCCATCTTGGCCTTGAATACTTCCAGGGACGCGGCAGCCTTAGCTGCACTGCTTGCAAGGATGAACCAGGCCAGTGCTCATTAGGAGGAAAATCCTAATCTTTGGATCTTTTTGCAAGGCACTGACCCTGGATCAATGGCAGGGAAAGCCCAAGGCAAGCCCAAAGAGGCTGTAATCTCCAGCCTGAGATGCCTGGCTTGGGAATGGCTTTCCCCCTTCCTTCCCTGAGCTAGCTTTGGGATAGCAAAGGGCTGCTCACGCAGGGAAGTCTGCTGGAACAAAAGCAACTCCTCGATGGCTCAGCAGCCAAACAACCCAGCCTAGGGCTTACCTGTGCCTGGCACGGTGAGCCTTCCCCCCATGTAGCCAAAGGTGCCACTGGCGCTGTAGCCGTGCTCCCGGGGCAGGCTGAGGAGGTGCTGGGAGCCCAGGCCTTTGCTCCGCATGTTGGCAAAGTGGCCGTCCCTGGCAGTGTCCCCTGGGTAGGTGCCGCTGGCAGGGACACCCCCCAGCAGATCCGTGCCGTCGTGCAGCCCCGGCGAGGAGGAGGTGGTGGAGGAGTTGTACACCTTGATCTTGAGGCTGGGCAGGGGGTCCAGCAGGGGCGAGTTGGTCATGGGGATCTTGTCCGAGGACTCCTGCAGGGCGTACATGGGGCCGCGGTACATGCCCGCGCTGGCTGTCAGGTCCGGCTGCATCGAGGGTGCAGCAGCTGGGGGTTGTCTGTGGGATCAGGAAACATGGATGGGGTGAAGGAGCAAGGACATGGAGAAGTACTGTTGGAGTGGAAGAATGGTTTGGGTTGGACGGGACCTTCAAAACCATCCTGTTCCAACCCCCCGGTCTCTTCCACTAGACCAGGCTGCTCTGATTCCTGCCATCAACACTTGACCACTTCCATGGAGCCTTCAGCCTCCAAAAATCAGCATATTCCCATGGGAAAATGGGACTGGGAGCCCAGTGAGGATCTACTCCCTGCTGTGACCTTCTGTCTGGGCTGTGGTGAAGACCTCCATGGTCTGTGGCTCTTACCGTGCCGGGATGTCTTGAAGTTGACAGGATGGAACCCTCCGGTCAGAGCGGCCGACGAGTCGGTGATGTCTGTGTCAAAATCCCGGCATCTCCTCCGGTACACCACCACCCCCACGGCCATGAGGATCACGATGAAGACGAAAATGGCCACCACCAGCCCGGCGTACAGGGCCACATCACCCGTGGCCTCCAGCACTGGGAGGAATTAAAGACACAGAGGTGAAAAAAGGAGCAGCAGAAACCAGTCCTACCACTGACTCAGGCATGGAGGGGAAGACATGCCCTGGGCCTGCTGGAAAGGCTGGTAGGAGGATGGAGGGTGTTTCCTAAGAGCAGGAAGCCAAGAGCAATGCCAGAGAATGAGATGGAGGTGAAGCCCTCAGACCTTTGGAGGACACCTTGCCACAGCTCGTGCAAATTTCACCTGAGCACCAAGAGTCCCAAACACACTAGGTTTGTGCAGCTCAGGTTCATGAAGCTGTGAGCAACCCTCACATCCTAACAGAGACAACCCTGAGGAGCACACAGGAGTTTTGGGGTGGGCTTTAGTCGCTCCCTCTTCCCACCCTGTCATTGCCCAGCTGCCAGGGAACCCCTACCATGATTCAACAGAACAAAATCAAAGAAAGAAACAAACAAACAAAAAAAATGGCCATGAAATGAGAACTTACGGTGGCTTTTTGGCTCGTTTAGAATTCTTTTATCTGTTAGGAAAAACAAAGTTAGAAAAGAAAAAGGTGAAGGTGATGATGGAGATGAGATGAAACAGAAAGTGGGAGGTAAGCTAGCCTGGGGGGAAAGTGTGGAAGATCAGCATCCTTCCCTGGGGCATTCTAAAAGCCAGGGGGAAGCACAGTGACAAGGACATTCCCGTGCCCAGCCAGTAAAGGGGACAGTGGTGTCACACAGCAGCAGGTGGCAGCATTGGCTGCCTTCAATGTGCCCACTCACAGGTAGCAGCAACCCATTACCATCATTATGGGTTTATTTCCTTAAAAAACCACCACCAGAGCTCCCAGCTATGACCCAGGGAAGGTGTTTTCATGGTGTGGCTGAGAAACCCCTGCTGGTTGCCCCCTCTACCCACAACCAGCTTTATTTCAGCAGAGACCCCAAACCTACGGGGCAGGGCAGAGGCCTCAACTCCAGTGGCACATTTACATTCCACCAAAAATGCCCCATATCTCTTTCCTCCAGGTAAGAACTAACTTTGGGAGGGGTAAAAACACCTTTTTAAAGACACAACTTAAAACTCAGGTGGCAATGTCTGCTTTATCAGCTTGGAGCCACAGCCAACAAAGTGTGGCCAAACGCCAGAGCGCCACGGCCAGTGGCATCTCCTGTGGCATGTCCCCATGCCCGTGGCCACCCTCCTGGGTACTCACTGTGCAGGCAGAGCCCGTCGGTGCAGTTTTTGGAGTCCAGCAGCACCCCGCTGCAGTCCTTGCCGCCGTTGCGGGGCGTGGGGGCTGCACACTCGCGGCTGCGCCAGTGGGTGCACTCGGTGCTGCATGCTGACCACTTGCTCCACTCCGTCCACGCGCCGTCCACTGCGGGCACCGGACACAGGAGTCAGTAAAACCCTCGGCACAGCCTCAGGGGGTTGTTCCCCTGTGCCAGGAATTGGCCAGTAGCAGAACGGGCTTCCTTGGCAGAGTGTTATCCCAGCACACCCAGTCTGGGGAGGGTAATCATGTCTCTGCAGAACCTCCAGCTCTCTGAGACTAAAAGATTGTAGGATCATGGAATGGTTGGGGTTGCAAGGGACCTTCAAGATCATCTCATTGCAACCGCCTGCCATGGGCAGGGACATCTTCCATTAGACCAGGTTGCTCCAAGCCCTGTCCAACCTGGCCTTGGACACTTCCAGGGATCCAGGGGAAGCCACAGCTTCCCTGGGCAACCTGTGCCAGGGCCTTATGACTCTCACAGGGAATTATTTCTTCCTAATATCCCATCTAACCCTGCCCTCTGCCCCTGTGAAGCCATTCCCCTTAGTGCTGTCACTCCAGGCCCTTGTAAACACTCTCTCTCCATGTTTCTTGTAGGCTCCCTTGAGGTACTAGAAGGCTGCAATTATGTCACCCCAAAGCCTTCTCTTGTCCAGGCTGAACAATCCCAACAATCCCAACCACAGCCTGGGGTACAGGCAGCATGGGCATGGTGGTCTCAGAGCCCTCCTTACCTGGGCAGAGGGTGGTGCAGGTGACTTTCTGGAAGGGCTGCCCATCGCAGAAGGAGCCACCGTTCAGCGGCGCGGGGTTGGTGCAGGTGCGGGTGCGCTTCTGCCAGCCCCGGCCACAGCGGTTGTTGCACGGAGACCACTCGGACCAGGTGGACCAGCCACCGTTCACTGCACAGGACATGGGCAGAGTTAACACTGCAGCCCAATCCATCAGCTAAGCCTCGGGTTGGAGCTAAGCCTAGAGTTCTTACATCTTCTGTGATCCCCTGTTACAGCTCACCCTCACGGAAAGCAAATCACAAGACTCCCTCTTGTGTCACACACCCCATGCCCGAGATGCTCGAGACTGCTCTGGTCCTCTTCCCACTTGGCAACATTTTTGTGCCTGGCCTTGAGGAGATCTTTGATTTCATAGCAAAGTGAAGCCAAATACAGCTTTCTAGCTGTTTTGAGAGTCAGAGCAATCCAGATCCAACCTCCATCCACCCTCCTACCGCACCGAGAATGCTTGGAAACACCTCCACCCCTCCACCTCAAACCTCTCCTCACAGCCCTTGCATGCCCTTAGAGGCTCCTGCTCTGCAGATATCAGTGATCACCTAATTAATGCCTAATTTAATTCACTCCTACCACTCCCAGAAAGCGCCCATATTCCCCCTTGGCTTGGAAAGACAACCAGCACCAAAGCACAGGCCAATACCGTAGACGATGACAGCGGCCGTGGTGCTCCGGCGCTTGGCCACGATGTTCTTGGCCATGCAGGTGTAATTAGCAGTGTCCAGCAGCCGGGCCTGCTTGATGATGAGGTTGTGATCAATGGTGATCAGGAAGTTGGTGTCCTGGGTGGGATCGATCACGTCCTCGTTCCTCAGCCACTCCACCTGGCAGGAAAGGAAGGGATGGGGAAGGATGGGGATTAAGCCATCGCTGAGACCAGTGATGTCCTCAGCACCTCAACCACTGACTGAACAACCTGGCCTCTGATTGAATTTATTTCTCTTCAAAAACTGGGCCAAACCAGGCATGACTGGGGCACATTACTGCTGTTTGGGCCATGAGTGAGACACTGTGGCTGCCTCCAAAACACAGCTCCCATGGGCTGACAAAGCTGTGGGCAAGGAAAGCTCCACTACCTCGGTAGGGAAACCCATCTGTACTGACTTTCCCCAACCCTCGGCTCCCACTGGCGACTGCTCCCATGCAGACAACTCATTGGGTGCCTCCTTGTTAGATCTTCCCTCTGAGGGGTCAGTGCCACCTCAGGAAGTGTGGGAGAAGTGGGCTGAGCAGGTGCTGCTCAAAATTAACCATTCTGCTGGATGAGAGCTGACAGGAGGTCAGGCATCCTGGGATGGGATGGGATGGGATGGGATGGGATGGGATGGGATGGGATGGGATGGGATGGGATGGGATGGGATGGGATGGGATGGGATGGGATGGGATGGGATACCCCACCATGCATTCCTTCAGGAGCTGCTCACCTCAGCCTGTGGGACTCCCTCGGGTGGGCGGCACTGCAGCAGCACCTCATGCTCCAGTGGGACCTCCTTGCCCAGTGGCTCCTGGTCAAAGTTCTTCCGCAGGTCTGGAAGGGGAAGGAAAAAGCAGGGGTTACCAGCCAGCAGCAGGAAGAGGGCAGCCTTCAAAACTTTGGTGGGTGCCTCAGCACAAAGCATCCATGAGTCAGGAAATCCCTCTGGCATAGCACAGCCAGGGCAAAAAGTGTCCTGGAATGAAGGAGCTGAAGGATAATGTTTTCCAGGATGGATTTGGTGCAGCACATGGTGCTCAAGGATGAGATCTTTCCTCCTTTATGTGCTTGCAAGCTTATACCCCATCCTGTCTTTTCCTTTTGGGGCTAAACCTCAGCTTGTCCACTGTTTTCTTCATCTCTCCCAGCAGAGTGGGATGTGGGGAACATGGCCGTGTCCTGCTCCAGAGCCTTGAAAGGAGCAGGAGCATCACTAGATGGTGCTGCAATCCTCTGCTACAACTCGCAGCCCTCTCCATGTGGCTCCTGAGCCCTGTGCTCCAAAAAACACTATGGAAGTGTTCAAGGCCAGGCTCCACAGGGCTTGGAGCAAGCTGGTCTAGTGGAAGGTGTCCCTGCCCATGAGAGGGGGGTTGGAATGAGGAGAGTTTTAAGATCCCCTCCAACCCAAAACATTCTGTGATTCTATGATTCTCTGATTCTGTCATTTTCCCTGTCCAGACTAAACCCTCCAGCAGTATAGCTGACCCATCAGCCCTCTCTGTTTTGGATACCATACTGGATTATTAGTCCTCTAATAGCAAAATCCGTTTGGGACCAGGGCAGCCTGGCTGTCCTCCTGTAGCTCCACCACCTCGTTTGCTAATCGAGCAAATTCAGGCGGGACCAGCCTGATTAACTCGCCCTTAATCAGGCTGACACCCCAAAACAGCAGCTCTGAGCAGTGACATGTGACAGCAGGGACTCTGAGGATGCGGAGTCGCTGATTCAGGCGGAGCGTGCAAGGTGCCATCCGTTGGGTTATTAAGGATAATAAAACCCTGGGAAGCGCTGAGCACGCTGCTGGGCAATGCGGCATTAACCCCAGTAGTGCCACCGCCCAGGCAGGTGGGGACAATGACATTCAGAAGCAAAGCTAGATGTGGGATGGGGAGAGAAAACCAGGGTCATCCAGCAAGGATGGGCTGTCCCAAACGGATCAAAAAGCGGAGGAGGAGGCAGCCTTTGGGAACGGGAGCACTTACAGGCGATGCGGACGTAGGCCCTGCGGCTCTTGGTGGTGCCTGCCGAGCTCCAGGCCACGCACTGGCACCAGTAATCCTCCAGGCCAAACAGCTCCTCCACCTGCTGCCGCGACACCTCGATCTGCACCTCCCGCACCAGCAGCCCTGCCAGGGACAGAGGCACGGCATCAGACAGGCAGGAGCATCCAGGAGCAGGGAAACTGAGGCAGCACCCCACAGGGACAGGGGTTTGCAAAGGTGGAGGGGAGAGGGTTGGAGGCTTCTCATCCGGGGTTGGCACTTCTGCAAACTGGGGATTGTTCCCTCTGGAGATGAAGCCAGGGCAATGGATCACGTGGAAGCATCTCCTTTTTCCCCCCAGTCCAGGTGAGCAGGACCAGAATCTCTTCACCATTTCTAGAGGCATCACCCTCCTCCACCAGCTCTCCCACATCACCAATATCCTTATCCGGACCCCTTCCCACCCACCAGGGTTTGAAGGATGCCTCCCCCAGGCTTTGCTGTGGGGAGAAACCACCCCTGTCTGTGCCACCTAAATACAAATATAACAAGACAAATAAAATCTTGAAGAAATCAGCCTGGCCGTAGCAGGGGTGCAATGACAAAGGTGACACCACCACGACCAGGACGTGGTCTCCTGGACTGCAGGATGCTGAAGCATCAATGACCATCACCAAGGGCAGGAGGGACTCAAGGCTTACTTTTCCTTATTTTAAGCAATACCTGCCTTTTTTTTTTTTTCCAGTTTCTATTTTAAAAAGGCCTCAATTTCACCACAATTGAGAGCCGCACGCTCCCCTGCTGTAATTTTGTTACAGCTCGCTCCCAGTGCTGTGAGGAGCAATTACAGTCTCCCTGCCACCTTCCTGCAGAAGAGCTGACAAGGAAATACAATTTATTTTGTCACTATTCAGGGGGGAAAAAAACCCACAACAACAAAAACCCAAACCAAAGGTATTTGGGCCAAGCACTTTTGGGAAACTTAGGGCTTTTAGAATGACCCAGGATGGAGATGGCTCCAACCCATCTTGCCTGGCTGGAAAGCTCTGGTGGGATGAGCTCCTGGGAAAGGTGGGGAGCATCCTGCAAATGCCTCAACTCCATCCTCCCTTAAAGCAGTGACTACCCTAAACTGTAGACTGAGCTCATGGCACACAGGAGTGATTTCCTAAGGGCTTCCAGGCACCCAAACAGAGCTGCTCTTCCCACCCGGCCCTCCTCGCCCAGCTGAATTATCCTCTCTGACTTGGCCTATTTTTGCTTTCTTCCACATGAAATGTTTTGGATCAGACGCAGTCAGAGCATTACTGAGCCAGGCTCATTCAAGACACATCATCTTAGAAGTTCCTTTTTTTCCCCTTCTTCTTAAAGGTCCCTTTTCCCAAGCTTTTAACTAAGGACACTTAAAAACTAACCATGTTAACCTGTGCCTTTGTGCCTGGCTCTCCACCCTGCCCTTTCCAGCAGCTTTCCCGACCAACGCCAGGCACTGCAAATGCAGATTCTGTTAGCATGTTAAACCACTTTGGTTCCAGCTCCTTTTCCCTTAGGGAGGCTGCCAGGCAGAGATGCCCACACCGGCAGCTTTTACATGCACAGCATCACCTGCAGGCACTGTCAGTTCACTCCCTGATAGCAGCAATGCCATCTTTGAAGCCTGGATGTAGGAAGTGTGTGCTGTTTCCTTCCCAAATTGCTGGCACATGTTCTGCATCAGCAGGCTGGAATCTGAGAGGGCGATGCTGGACCAAAGCAAATGAGTACCCACAGCAACTGGTTGTCCAGATGGATGTCCCATCCCTGGGAGTGTCCCAGGCCAGGCTGGACAGGGCTTGGAACAACCTGGTTTAGTGGAAGGTGTCCCTGTTGATGGCAGGGGGTTGGACTAGATCATCTTTAAGGTTCCTTTTAACCCAAACCATTCCATGAGTCTATGAAATATAGTGTTTTTTCCTACACACTGCACGTCATTAAGGCATGAAACTCCCTCCTACAGGATGCTGGGATGATCCAAAGAAATGAGTCCTAAGAGCCTTTAGACAAATTAACAGGGGGGGAATCCACGCAGGGCTGGACCACAGTGCTCAGATGTTGCCACCAGAGCTGGGAGTCCCTGATCATGGATGGTGGAAAGCTGGGAGGGTGACAGGGCAGCTCCATCCCTCCCTCCTTGTCCTGGTTCCATGATCTTCCCCTAAGCATCCTCCACTGCAGCATGCAGGACACACAGACCTTTGGCTCAACCCAGTGTGGCCAGATGTCATAAATAAATTAAAAACCCCTTGGCAAAGGCTGCTCGGTCACTGACCAGCACTGACTCTGCCCTACAGTAGTGAGGGCATCAAATCTGGCCTCTGCAAGAGCTGGGAGGTGGAGATACACTCTGAAAGAAAGAAATGGAGCAGCCCCTGCTCCTGTCAGCCTCCAGAGAAGCGAAGGGACAGCCTGACTGTCTCTGACCAGCTTTCCCCTCTGGAAGAAAAACACCCCAAAGATGGCCCAACCAGCTTTAGGAAGAAAGGCTCAAAAAGCTGCAGAGGAAAGAATGTGGATCTTCCCTTTACACAGTAGGTTCAGGGATGCACCTGAGCACAGGCCAGCTCATGGCTAGTACAGGGTGGAGAGCAAGAGATATCAGGAAAGGGCAAGGCTGTGGGAAAAATCATAGGGACAAGAGGAGAGTCTGCAAAAATACTTGTGGCTCCCAGGCTGATTAAGTCTCTCCTCTAAGCCCAGCCTGCCTTCTAAAGCCAACACCACTGCAGTTAAAGCCCTCCGGATGCCATATGCACAGGGATTTGCAGACAGAAGCTCTTATAGGGGAAATGTGTCTGTTTTCCTCCACTCCTGATCAGGCCACAGGCACCAAAACTGGAGCAGAAAAGATGGGAGCCAAGCTAAAGCACCCCGATTTTAGCAAATCAATTTGATTACATGATATATCCAACCCACAGCTTATTCTCATACCAGGATGTTTCAAAGCATGGACCAAGCAGCTCTGCAGAGCCCAATCCCATGGGCTAAGAGCCCCACTAAAATGCCTAAGCCACCTTCTCACCCCATTCCAGGCAGCCAGAGGCTGGCTTATCCTCCAAGGCAGGGTAGAGCTCATTTGCCATCAACAGGCATTTCAAATCCTACCTGCAATCGCTCTCATTACCCATTGAACACTTAATCCCTCTGCGAACCTGCATAAGCTGCCAGCCTTTGCCACCCCTCCTGGCAATGACTCCTACATGTTGATTAGGCATTTTGTAGGAAAGCAGTCCCTTTTTTTTTTTTTTTTTATCGGATTTAAACATGCCGCCTTTAAAATCCCTTTTAAGAGCCCCAAGTCCTGCACAAGGCTAAGTGTGAAATCAGGCAGGGTGACTTCCCCAAGCTTCTGGGGGGTGTGGTGACCACAGCACCATCATGGTGCTTTACCCAATGGTCTGGGAGGTCTGCCTGGAGGAGAACCATCAACAGTGTGGATGTGGCAAGAGGGAAAAGGGCAAGGGAAAAGGGAGGCAGGGGGATGCTGGGGTGGCTTAGCTCACCGGTGACCTCGTCCAGGCTCTCCTTGGTGACATGGTCGTTCTGGTTGACCCACTCGCCGTTGCACTTGAAGTAGATCTGGGTGGCGGGGTTGGCGCGGCACACCAGCTCCACGGGCTTGTTCTTCACGATGTAGGCGTCCTGCGGCTCCAGCAGGAAATGCGGGAGAGTCTCCGCCGGTGCCGACGGGAAGGAGTCGGGCAGCACATCGCTGTACTCCAGCCCTGCCAGGACACCGAGAGGGTTGGGAGGTGCTCCATGTCCCCATCCCCACCTCTCCCTCCCAGGACTGCCCTGCACACAGCGGTGGCGACAACAGCCCTTGCTGAGGATGTGTGGAAAAGCAACAAGAGGGCTGGAGGCTCCCCAGAAAAACAGCAAAACAAACCCCTGTAAGCTGCAGAGCTGTGGGATCAATCCTGTTTTCAGCCAGGTACCAGCAGCCCATTCACATCCCGAGCCCAAAGCCTGGCTGATCTCGCTTAGAGGACACCACGAGGGGAAAAGCAAAACAAACCCAGGTCTAGGGTTGTGATGGGGACACAGAGAGGCTCCAAAGGGGCTGGTGTCGCCCACCCCAAGCCTCCTCCTCACATGAGGAATGCCTGGGCATGCTCCAAGCAAAATGCTGGCAGGGTTTGTGCTGGGAATGCTGACCATATCCTGAGTACAAATCCCAGACACCCACACCTTCACTGGAGCTGCATTTGGGATCTCACCCCCTGCCAACACTTGGATTTCAGCATCACCCAACAGGTGAGCAATTGCTTCCAGCCCAGCCACCTCCAGAGAACATCACCCAAAGGTGCCATCAGGATTCATACCATCCCAGCAACCAGGGGTCTGTGCCCTGGGGAGCTCCATCTTCCTGCTTGTTTGCTTTCAAAAGCCATCTAAATGCAAAAACAACTGGAGGCCGTGTCTGCTCAGGCCAGGCCATGAAAAATCTTGGAAAGGGGTGAGCAGCTCAGTGCTCACACAGGGACATTATCCCTTAGGAGAGTCAGGGAGGCTCATTCCCAGCAGCAGCTCGGGAAGATGCTCTGACTGATGCTGAGCATCATCTGCAGGAGACCTGTTTCAAGCCCATGAAGATCAACCCCAAATATCACAGGACTAATAAGCCCCCCACACAGGTGCACTGGGATGCTGCTGCTGCTGCTGCTTAACCTGTTGTTCCTGGGAATCTCACTAGCAGTCAGGTCACATCACAAGGCTTTTCTTTACACTCAAAGGAGTTATGAGCTTTTCCTCCTCCTCTCTTCCCCCAGCCAGAGCTGTGATTCTCAACTCCAGGCACTGCAGCGTGCAGGAAAACAGTAAATATCCCCAGCCCCGCGATAACATCTCCAGAGCTGGCAGTGAAAAGAAAGGAGCCCACTCCCTTCATCACCCTTGGCGAGGAGTGATGCTGCACGGAGAGAATCTGAATCCCAAGCTGTGAGGAGGAGGAGGAGGAAGAGGAGGAGGAGGAAGAGAAAAAGTATAATCAGATGCATCAAGAAAACAAGATGACCAAGCTGCCTCCTGAGCAAAAATCAGTGAGAGGGAAAAAAAAATGCACGAGGTCAGTCGTTTAAAATCCATTTAGGAAAATTGACTTTCCATTTCCATTTAACACAGCACTAAGGGAGAGCGGTAGGACATTTGTCATAATCCATTAACTGCTCTTTTGGAAACAATGAATTAAACTCCAGGCTAATTTCTCTCTCTCTCTGGCTGGCTCTTCCCCACCTCTCTGCTGCTGGTTATTTCCTCCCCCGTCTCATTTGCAGACCTGTAATTTTCCCAGGCCCCGTGGCAGGCAGGGAGACAGGGAAGGCCAAGGTGAATGTCCCTCACCCAGAACAATCCCACGCTGCTCCCTGTGACCACCTCAGGCCACTGCTCCCCTCTCCTGAGCAGCCTCTTACCTGCCACAGCAGCAAACATCCCTTTTCCCCCCTATTTTTTAATTTACTACTCAAATTTTCATCCCCTGAGTTGTTGTTTTGCTGGTTGTATGTTGTTTTTTTTAATTTCAAAAACCGTTTCGATACCACAGATCTAAATTCCCTGGCAAAGGGGGCTGGCAGGAGATAATCAAACTGGCAATGGAGGCAGCCAACAAAACTTCACTCATGGGCTCGTGTGAAAACCTCCCTGATATGATTCTCCCTGCATCCCTGTGGCAAAGTCAGACCTGAGTTTGGCAGCTGGGAATGGGCACAGGCAGCCTACAGAGCCAGTTTTTGAAAGGACCTTCCCCTGTGGAAGTGACACCCCAAAGTGCACATGGCCCTGATCCAAAAACCACAGGCCAGGAGGAGAGATCCTTCTCCAGCAGCCAACACCAAGGATATGTTTTCTCCCACCTCATCACCACTTTGGTGGTGCTAAACAAGACTTTAGGTCATCCAAGAGGATCTGGGAGCCGGGAGGGGATGAGTCACGGCCGGATGGGGATGAAAATGCCGGATTTGTGACTCACTGGGATCATCTGCAGCGGGAAGGGTGATGCTCCAGGCTGTAGGGGGAGCCACCTTGGCCCCCCCAGCACAGGGTCTGGGGCTGAGACACCCCTGGTGGTACCAAAAATCCCATCCAGACCCCACTCCAAGGCGGGGTCTGCCCAAATAAATTCTGGGTCTCCAAGGTCTTCTCTATGTGGGCACAGTGGCTTTGTGGACAAGGGTGGGAAATAGGATGGTGTGCCCAGCCATATCCAGCATCTGCTTTTGGTGGCTACAAAAACCTGCTGGGTTTAAGGTTTGAACCCAAAACACCTGAACCTTTAATGCAAAGAGCATGCTGGGAAAGTTAAAATCCTGCAAACTCACGACAGCTGAGAGATCTTTTGTTTCTGGCCAGGAGAGATCTGGAGCCAAAAAAGCAGCTCTAACAGGAGACAGGGGAAAAAGATGATGGGTTTTTCATGGCAGACTCACAACTGGGGCCATGCCATGGAGGCCAAACCCCACAGATCACCCAGGCTCGTGGCTGGGAGCAAATCAAGGGGGAGGGTGATTTTTCCATGCAGAAATTAGCTGGGAAAAAGCATTTGCAGCTGGGCAGGGCGTTTTCCTCCAGCATGAAACAGTCGCTGGTATTTAAACGCGCTGGGGAAGAATTAAGGCATAGGAACAACGGGGACTTTGGATGAGAAAAGGGAGGAGAACCATGCTGGGCACATTTATCATAAGCCATCAAGCCAGCCTTTCATCCCCGTTCCCGACGCCCGGCCACCCGCTGCATGGGAAACCTCTCGCTCTGCTGACACTCATGGGGGCCCCAAAAAATCCACACACAGCCGGTGGGGGGGGAGCACGGCTGCTTGTGCAGGAACAACTGCTGCTCCTGCCTGCCCTGACTGCCCAGCAACAACTGTAAAATACCCCCCAAAAAAGACACTTTCCCAACGGTTCAACCCCATCACCTCCAGAGGCCACTGCCACCTCGGCTCCGGTCCCACCCGAGGTGACACTGTGGCCCAGTGACCGCAGGAGCAGCAGGCACGGGAGATGCTTTTGCATGGGAAAGCAGGAAAGGAGTCCTGCACAGCCGGGATTTCCAGTCCCGCAATCACACCAGCAATAAAACTCCCAGCAGTGACAAACTAATAAATATTTGAGAGCGCGCTCCGCTGCCTGTAATCATCTCCCTGGCAGACGTCTACAGGGGGTTCCCATCTGCCGGCTTCCCTCTTCCCGCTGGAGGTGGGTGCCTGCTTCCCAGCTCTCTTCTGGAGTTTTTTTTGGAAGTCCCAGGCTGTCGCCATCCCACAATCTCACACTACTTGGGGCACGGTGCTACGGGGTGTCTGGAGCTTTCTGTCGGGGGAGAAAGGCAAAGAGGCGGCAGCTCTCAGCTCGACCCACGGCACCAAATCATGAAGCCTTGAGGATGAGTGTAGTAGGAGCAGCGAGAGGAAAAGGGAGGAGGGGAACAGGCACTTCTTTTCCTCTCCCCATCCCTCATCACACATTTTAATCTGCTGGGGTTGAGCTGGATTATCCGCAGCATCTGTTCCCTGGGGGGTGATTTGCAGATGTTTGCAGCCAGCGTTTCCAACTTGTCAAGATCCATGACCCCAAACCCACCCCACCCCACAAAGGGAGCAGCACCGGAGCCAGGATCCAGCCTTAACCCCCCCCCTCCATCACCCCAAACACACCGCAGGGGATGAGGAGCCCAGAAAGCAGCTCTCCTTGCAGCAACGGCCGAGCAAACCTCCCCAGCAAAGCGTTAAAATCCTCTCTCCTGCAATTGTTATCCCTCCAAATATTTGGAAGATTACAGGAGCATTAGTGGCTGCCCATCACCCACGGCCACCACCATCCCTCCTCCCGGTACCAGGCAGGCAGGGATGCGATGTAAGGATGTAAGGATTAGGCTGGGATGCCTGGGTTTCTCCAGCTAAATGGCGGCGGTGGACACTTAACCCCTTCTGTCTCCACCTCCCCACATTCCTGCCTGCCTCAGGGCAGGCGCTGGCTCCTGGAAAGGCCTGACAGGGAATAGTTAAGCCTGCCAGGTGGGTTAAAATCCTCCTGTAGAAATGAAAAAATATATGACAGCTTATCTCCAGCACCACAGGAGGAGTCATCTACCTTCCCAATCCCCTTTCCCAACCCCCCCAGCAGGGATGGAAATGGCTCTGGCTCCAGAGACAGAGATGGAGGGGATGCTCCAGCCACCAGCTTGGCTTCAGGAGGTGTCTGAAATGCTGGAGCAGGGCTGTACCCCCCTGCCCAAATCCCCCTCCTGTTGTCTCCAGGGAGAATGTATGAACAAACTCATTTGGGAATTAGTGCTGTTGCCATTTAAGCTCCAGCAAACTTTGATGCTAGAGCCATGGCATGGCTCACTGCCATTCCAGGATCCCTGCCTGACTGAGGGCATCCCTGCTGCCAGCCCTGGAGGGACACAAAGGCATTCCACTACATTTCTGTCCCTCCCTGAGTTCAGGGGGAACGGGCATCACCAGCCCAGCCCTGTCCTATTCCCATGAGCTTCCCACTGCAGACTGCCATTGGGACAATTTTGTGTCCAGTGGTAATACATAGCCAAACTTTCCATCCTAAAAGCACCCTGAGCATCCTTCCTCCCCCAAACATCATCCTCTCTTCCCCAAGCATTCCCTTCTCCCCCCTGCTCCACCAAATTCAGCCACCCACCCACCCACCCTGGTGTCCCCCAACACGAAGCCCCATCTCTGAGGAGGTGACAGCAGCTCGTGGCATCTTCAAAGGCAAAGTCTCCATGAGGTGGAGCAGTGCCATCCCAAACCAGGGCCCACTGCCCCTTCTCTGGGGTTGCATACCGTTGGAGACACAGCAGGGAGAAAGGAGGACAACCCAAAACACAGGATGTAACTGAGGATGGGTTTGGGAGATTTGAAGCCACTTATATCCAACTCTCCCTGCTGCCTTCTCGCACAGAGCCCACAAAATCCAGTGCCTTCCAAAGCCTGGGGTTGCTCAGACACAAGCTGGAAGTGCTGATGAAAGTGAGATGCAGGGAATGTAACAGGTCCCCAGGGCTGCAGCTGGCTGATGTAACCCCCGGCCTCATTAACTCAGCGTGCCTCATTAACCTCTCCCTCCCGGGATGGGACAGCCCCAAGCTGCCAGCAGAGGCCACAAAACTGAGCGTGGAGCCTCCTAGCAAGGAAAACCAGGGGGACCCAGCACCTGGGCTCAAACTGAAAGGGGAAATTTAGGTTAGTTTTATGGAAGAAATTCTTCCCTATGAGGGTGGTGAGGCACTGGCACAGGTTGCCCAGAGAAGCTGTGGTTGCCCCATCCCTGGAAATGTCCAAGACCAGGCTGGATGGGGCTTGGAGCAACCTGGTCTAGTGGAAGGTGTCCCTGCCCATGGCTGGGGTTGGAAGTCAACAATCTTTAAAGATCCTTCCCAGCAAAACCATTCTACAGTTCTACCTCACCTCCAGCCTGGAGCAAGGTTGGATTTTGAGCTCAAAAAGCCATGGGAATGATGTGCTCATGGGGTGACCACCCTCATGGCCCCAAGCTTGGGACCTCAGCAAGGGCTGGACCACGGAAACCAAGCACCCAGAGTGCTGCTGTGTCCAGGGCTGTGCAGGTGTTGTTCTACCTCTCTGGCCCCCCAAAAACTGGAGCCCATCCCTTCCTGCTCCCACCAGCCAAGAAAGCACCTGGAATCCACATTTGGCTTCTCCATTCTCACCACTCTCTTTATTAATAACTAAACCTGGAAACAACCACTTAACCTTTCCCCCAAGCATCTCTGCCTGACGACCTGGCTCGTTCTCCTCCACTGGCTGCCCTCTTCCAGCAGCTTCACAGTCCCTTCCTGCCAAGCCTGGCATCCTCCAGCCCCATCCCTCCAGCCCATGGCCTCCAGCTCCTCCCAGAGCCCACCCAGCCTGAGAGGGATGGACAGACAGGCATTTCCCAGAGGGTTAGAAGTCCCTCCTGTCCCTCCCGCCCGGCGACAGGCAACCTTCATAATTAGAGAGCATTCCTCCCCAGCGTGGGTAATGAGGGGGTGCACCCAGCCAGCTCTAATTACACCCTTGGAAAAAAAAAGCAGATTTCTCCTCTCCCAGCTAAAGGAAGAGCCTGCAGCTGGCCTCCCTCACTGTGTACCTTTATTCAACCAGGACTGGATGGGGACAGGGAAAGGAATAAAGAAAGCAAAGTCTGTGCTGAGAAAAGGATAGGAAGGAGGAGACGGGCAGCCCCACGGATGTTTCTGCATGCAACGGCCTTTCTGATGAAAACCCATCTCACTTCTATAAATAAATATAAAAATAAATCAACTTTTTAGCTAAATCCTCAAGTCAGGTTTTTGCAAGGCAACCTGAGAGGTAAAGTAAGGCATGGTGCCCTCTCATAGGGCATCCAACCATAGCATCCCTGCACATCCCACCACAGCATCTCTGTACATCCCACCTGCAGCATCCTTGACAATCACACCCTACCCACTGCAGCATCTCTGTGCCCCTGTCAGCCATGGCTAAGAGGGTCCAGCCCAAATCCCAACCACCCCCAATCCCCAGAGGAGAAACACCCAGACTCTGGCAGCAACTCCCATCCTGAGAGTTGGAAAGAGAGAGATTTATCTTGTTGATTATGCATTACACCAGAGTATTTATGGAGCCACTACTCTTTTGTTTATCTTTATGATTATGATAATCAAAGGCGAAGCCTCCTGAGAAGTGTAAACAGCTGAGATCCCTTATGGTACAAATCTCTTCATTTTTCATTATATGGATTTACAACACGACACAGGCAGATTGGAGTAAATTGTTCCTCATTTCTGGTTTTAGCAGAGCTGTGAGCTGCGTGGATCCCCATAAATACCCATGGAAAAGAGAGTGAATTAAAATCAAAAAAAAAGAAAGAAAGAAAGAAAGAAAAAAAGGAGGAGGAATTATGTAGCAAATCCCTGTTACACTCTATTGTGCTGGCTTCTTTTGTGCTGTTTTATACATTCCCTTCAGGGAAGCAGTTCTGTTGGAAAACTATCTCCAAATTTCATCTAGCGCTGGTTCTTGTTACGGGCACAGACACTTCCCTTTGTGCTATTTTAATTCCATTGTCACGGTCCTCTTGTCGAGTTTGCTCTGTTTACTGAGCTACAACTTTATTTTTAATGAATATAATAATTATATGAACTTTTTATTTATTTGCTTTGGCCCATGAAAGAAAAGTGCCAGCAGCAGAGAAGGCGGTAACACGCTGTTTATTCACATGTACGGCGTGTGCTGGGTTCCTGTTGTGAAAAGAATAATCATTTCAACAAGAAAAGAGAGAAGAGAAAAGAAAACAAGGAACAAACAGGGACTTGTTGCCCCGGTTAATGCCAGAAAGTCCGAAGAATTATTAATTATCCTTCAAATTGCAGCAAACCAAGTGCAAGCTGCGAGCTCTCCTTGGAAAACACAAACAGGGAAGGGAAAAAAAGGGATCTCCTGTTCAACTGAGCATTGCAGTTTGAAAAATGCTAACTCTGGGAGAAAGAAAGTTGATGGTTTTGCAGACAGAGAGCGATTTCCCCTTCACCCAAATTACATACATATTTCAAAATGTAAATTCCCCAGCGTTCCCCTTGAGAGTGCAACTTTCAGGCGGCTGTTTTGCAATGGGTGGGTTTGTTTTTTTCCCTGAACGTGCAAATCCAGAGGCGACCGCCTTGGCTTCTGGCATGAAAAGTGACTTTAAAGCAGCAGCAGCAGCAAGCAGGGCTGTGAACCATCCAGTGCTCCTTGGGGAGAGAGGGATACTCTGGTGCCCACTGGGCATCTCAGCTCGGAGCATCCCTCCCTGGGCACGCACATCCCACAGCACCGTGGGCTGGAGGGGAACAGGTTTCACCCTCTGAGCACCCCAGTGACAAGCACTGAGGTGGGAACAACCCAGCCAGACCCTCTAAAAGGGCCTCACGGGGTTTGGTGGCCCTGGTGGTGGCACTCCTGTCCCAAAATCCAGGAGGTGGCTGTGCATGTCCCACCCCACGGAAGCCGAGGTGCTGGCATGAGCCCAACAAGATAAAGCAAAAAGTTTAGGCAGCTGGCTGCAAAGAAGGGAACAGCAGAGCGAAAGAAACAGAAAATTGGGGGGTTGTGCTCACTTTGGGTTTTTTCCCCCATCCTTTTTGTCTTTCTCTCACCCACTCTCCCCTCCCGCAAGCCCCGGGAAGCCGAAGCCGGCTGGAAGGATGCTCCCCGCCGCCTCCAGCCAGCCTCTCCGCAGGGCCCTCGCCAGCTGCTGCCCTACTTTTCCCAACGCTTTTCCCACTCTTCTCCCGCAGCTCGCTCGGTGGCAGGCGTGGGCTGGGAGTGTCACCCGCTCCCGGTACCCGCAGCATCCCTGTGCCGGGGCTCCTGCCTCTGGAGCTGCCAGGCTCACCTCCTGCCCCCCAGGATCACCTCCTGCCCCCCAGGATCACCTCCTGCCCCCCGAGACATTCCAGCTCGGTGGAGCAGGGCGCTGGGAGCAACGCTGCTCTGATTTGAAATCATTTTAATCATCGCATTATTATTTAATCGTTAAAAAAACAACAAGAGGAAAGGTCCACTCCATGCCTCAAATTCCCCATTAATTCAGCTGGGGGAGGAACATCACAAGAGAGGCTGATTAAGGTCCCTTTATTAAACAGTCTTTAAAGTTGCCCTTAATCTTTCAGATTTGTTGCTACGATAAAAAAAACCCCAACAACAACAAAGGAAAGAAAAAAAACCCACCACAAATGGAGGCTGGAAATATTTTGGTTTTCATTGTCCTTTCTCTGCCCTTTTCTTCCCTTCTCGTTTTACTGTGGGGACAAACAGAAGGAAAAAATGGGGGGAGGGGGAGAAAGAGGGATAGCAAAAGCTTTAAGGAAACAAAAATAATCCCTGCTGATGCTGAATGTCAAATATTAAGATTTTTCTCTCCTCCCCCCTCTTTCAGCAATATCCTTATTAAAGAATAAGCCCCCAAACCATCAGTGAGACTAGCTAGATGACGAGGCTTCCCCATCCCCTGTTCTCTGTTAGGATTTATCCCTGAAGCCAAGAGCAGGTAGGATGGAGGGCAGATACCCCAAGCCCATCGTGGCATGGAGAGAGGTCTCCAGCCGGTGCCAAAAGGATGTTAGCAATTACCTTGATTATTTTTTTCTCCTTTCCCTCTAAACCCTGCAGACAGCTGGGCTCCCAGCACCTCACACCTGCTTTAACACAGAGAAAAAAGCTGAGATTTGATAAAAGCCACGAGGTTTTGGGGTTTTTCTGGGAGGTGCCTGTTTTCAATGCCTGCCCTGGCCTGGCACTGCCACCTCACCACCCGGAGCAGGAGCGGAAACACCCCACACTCCCACGGAAGGAAAGCCCTACAAAAAACAAAGCCTTTTTTCCATTTCCATGGAGATGGGGAGCCTTCAGGAGCTTCCTAGCGTTGTTTGGCACCCTCCTCCCCTCTCTGGCATTTCAATACCACAGGACCCCACGTCGCCACAGGTTTCTTCCTTTCTCACCATTGGGAATTTCCACCTTTTCTTCTCCAGACAGAGCCCATGTTCCCACACCACTGAGCTTCTCTTTCCTCCCTTTGTCCTCTGGCACACACACTCCTGCCCCCGTGGACCAAACCAAACTCCCAGGTGGCCCAAACTCCCACGAGCATCCTTCCTGTCTTAGCCTGGGCACCACTTGGTGCTGGAGGTGCCCAGGCTGGAAATGCCCCAATTTTGGGGGTCTGTGCCACCCTATGTAGGTGGGACTCCACCCAAAATCATCCCTACTGATGCTGCAACCTGTGGGGACCTAGTGCTGGACACACTGACAAGCCAACACTTCCTCCCACACAGTCCTCTCCCTCTCTTGGTGCTACAAGACCCCAACGTACTGACAAAAATTGCCCTAAAAAATACAAAATACTGCCAAGTAAAATGAAGTGTGGGATGCCAGATCCAGACATGCAAGGGTTGATGAACATGCTGAGCATCAAAAGCACGGCTCTGATGGATGCAGGACATCCCAGGCACAGCAGTGACACGGCTCTTGCAGGGCTCAGAGGCACATCCGAGGGCTGTGCAGCAAGAGAGAGGGACCAGAGGTGATCCAGAAAGGTCTCAGGGAAACAGGGACTAAGCATCACCCCTACTGAACATCATGGGAAAAGGCAAGACAAACGCCCGGCGCCCCCAGCCTCGTCCTTTTCTCCTCGCTGTCCTCCAGCGGCTGCATTTCCATAAGCGATCTGCACTAATTGCTTTAACTCCGGCCATGCTGCGGCTAATCAGAGTCATTAGGTGACCTCTGCTCCGGCAGGGCAGGCAGGGCTGGTGCAGCACCACGGGCCAGCCTTCCCCGGAGCCAGGCACAGCTCCTGAGCCACGGGGATGGAGCTCGGCCCCAATTTCCTCCTCCCTGGAGCCCAATCAGGGAATGGCCTCTCTCCTGCCCTGCAGCGGGGAGTCTGGATGCTGCCTGACTCCTGAGCCCCAGCAGGGACGGATCCTGAGGATTCCTGCTTGGCAGTGCCACGGCACAGTGACTTGGCACCATGACTGCCACCAGGCTGGTGGGGATTGGGATGGGCTCAAACCAAACATGTACAAGCATCTGAAAACCCCCAAATCCTCCCCAAATTTTCTGAATGCAGAAAGAAGGTGCTGCCCCATCCCAGTCCTGGGGCAGGGGGACGGGAGGGAAGAGCCAGCTGTCACTGCCCAGGGGACACTGGGCTGTAAGGCTAAGCACCATGCCTGGATCTGCATCCCAGTGTTCCCAAAGCACCCATGGGTGGCTCTGCAGAGGGGCTTAGCCTCAGAAAGCCCCTGAAGCCCTGTGCTGCACCTCCCAAATTAACCCTGTTCCTCCTAAGGGATCCATCTTGTATGGAGCCAGGCTGGGAGAGCTGGGAGCGTTCAGCCTGGAGAAGGGAAGCTCCAGGGAGACCTCAGAGCCCCTCCCAGTGCCTACAGGGGCTCCAGGAGAGCTGGAGAGGGACTTGTCACAGGGACATGGAGTGACAGGACACTGACAGAGGGCTGGGTTAGATGGGATATTGGGAAGAAATTGTTCCCTGGCAGGGTGGGCAGGCCCTGGCACAGGGTGCCCAGAGAAGCTGTGGCTGCCCCTGGATCCCTGGCAGTGTCCAAGGCCAGGCTGGACAGGGCTTGGAGCAACTAGGGACAGTGTAAGGTGTCCCTGTCCATGACAGGGGGCTTGGAAAATCCCTGTAAGGTCCCTTCTAACCCAAACCATTCCACGATTTCTTTATGTCCACCAACACGCAACACATTCAACTCCCTGCAAGCACAGCTCAAACTGCAAAAAACCCATCCCAAAAATTCTGCTTTGAAACACAAACACCTCCATCCCAAGGAGATGGGACCCCAGACCCCTCAGCAGGGGTCCCTCTCACATGCTTGACATCCAGGCTGGGAGGTGTAAGGAAACATCCATGCTTCCAGGAAAATGCACTGCAGCCCCCTCCTGCCAGTCCACAGGGACCCATTACACTAACAGTGTGTCCATTCAGCCTGCTATATAAATTACTAATGTAAATTAATGGATAATTGAAGCCCTTTAGTCCTAAATATTTAAATTATTTAACAGGCAATTAAGAGAGAAGGCGAAAGAAAAGAGGAAAAGGGGCCTTAACCCCAACAGGCAAGAAAAAAAAATATAAATGAAGTGTGAGGAGAGCAGAAAGAGCTGAACATACACATTTTAAAGTGATGCTGCCAAGTTCATTTCGTTTGAGCCAGGCTGCTGTTACAGTGGATGCCCCCAGATGCAGGGGGACAGGGAGAGGAGCTTGCTCCAAACAACCCTGCTGAGCAGCAAGATTAATTCTGATCCAGCTCCCTTCCCGGAGAGGAAAACTCCGTGGCTGCGCATATAAAAGCTTTTGCTTATGGTGATAACCAAAACCTTCTGACATGCCAAAATAATACTTTTAGGTAATTTTTGTCATCCTCCCTATCCCTAAGCTGACAGCATTCCCTTTTGTAATACCATTCCTGACTCCCTTTTTAACTTGATTCACATACAAACACATTTATTCCAAATTTTTTCACTTTCTTTTTTCTTTTTCAGGTGGTCTACGTGGCTATTTCGCTCTGCATCCCACACCCCCCACCCTCCAACCATCCTCAGCCAGGCAAAGTGCTTACAATTCCTCACAAAGGCAATCCAGCAGAATGCTGGATATCATCAGTGCAATGAGTTTCCCATCCTCGGATATTCTGGAGAACCCTCCTAACAACACAGAGGCAGCAAGGGACAGGTCAGCAGTGAGAAACACGGTGTTTCCTCCTCTGGCCTCCATCCCAAACTGGCCAGGGATATTCCCAGCACTCCCCTGGGAGCTGGAAGAGGTCATAAGGAAAAATGGTCTGTCGAGAGAAGACGTCATGTGGGAAAACCAGGATTTGAACAAAAGCAGCGTGTGAGCCTGTGTGAGTCTGTGCGTGCCCGGGGATGACACCGAGGGCAAGGGGGGATCGAGACAATAGTGAATAGACTCCAGATTATATCCTGAACTCGCAGCCCCATGGGAACAGGGTTATAAAAACCCTTTTTATTTTGTTTGTCGTCCAAAACAAACAAGTACATAAAAAGCTAAATGCGGAGAAGCCAGACAGGAAGTGAGTAACATCTGGGAAACATCTGGCCCCGGCTGTGCCGCAAGCTCGGCCGCCGGCACGGCTCTGGGTACCTGCTCTGCAGCTCCCAACAGGGGAGATCCCCAAAACCCCTGCTCCAAAAGGGCATTCCTTGGGGAAAACTGTGCTCAGTGGAAAGGATGCCCTGAGCAGTGCAGGACACCCCCTGAGCATCACAGCAACCCCAGAGCGTTAGGGATGTCCTAAACGGTCCAAGACACCTTGATCCAGGGCTCTGAACATCACAGGACACCACCAACAAAAGAGCTCTGAGCAGTGCAGAATCCTAAAAGCAGGGCTCTGAGCATTACAAGATGTCCCAAGCAGTGCAAGGTACCTTGCTACAGAGCTCTGAGCACCACAAGACACCCACTAAGCATCCCAGGAACCCCCAAGAAGGGCTCTGAGCATTAAGGATGCCCTGAACAGCGCAAGGCATCCTGACCTAGGGCTCTGATTATTGCAGGACACCCTCTGAACATGACAGGACACTCCCAAAAAGGGCTCTGAGCATTAAAGGATGTCCCAAGCAATGCAAAATACCCTGGTACAGAGCTCTGAGCATCTCAGAACGCTCCCTGAGCATTGCAGGACACCCCTGAGAAGGGCTCTGAGCATTAAAGGATGCCCTGAGAAGTGCAAGACACTCTGGTCCAGGGCTCTGAGCATCAAAGGATTCTCTGAGCATTACAAGAAACCCTGGCATGGGGTTCTGAGCATCACAGGACACTCCTGGAAAAGGTTCTGAGCATTCAAGGATGGCCTGAGAATTTCGGGACACCCTGGTCCAGGGCTCTGAGCACTGCAGCACGAAGGCAGGCTGGCCAGTTGGCACCAGGCCACTCCTTGCCAGCCCTAAGAGATGCCCCACATCCTTCTCCACAGGAAAGAGGAGCTCCCACCCAGCAGTCACAGGGGCTGGAGGTATTTTCTTCCTTCTGGGTCTAAACTCTTGCTCTAACTTCTCCAAAAGCCCTGTCAAAGAGCCTCTCAGCACTGCCCCACGCACAGACCCAAGAAGCCTGGGGAGGTTGCAGGGCCTGATGCTTGGGAAGGCTCCAGCCCGGCTGCGAGGGAGGAGAGCTGGCTTGGCAGGATCACCGCCCAGGCTCTCCTCACCGGGGAATTCCCCCGTGGCTGCCAGCCCGAGCTGCCAGCCCACATCTTCCCTCTCCGCCCGCCCACAGCCAGCGGGATGCTCCGGGGGGCAAGAAAAGTGGGATGCAAGTGACCCCACAGAGCTCTTAGATAGCAGGGGAAGGTGTAATGAAAAGAGCAGCGATGCTCAGGAGTGGTCTGGGTAACAGCAGGAATCACTTCTGCCTCCTCCATGCAGCTCCAGCTGCATTTCCAGCCCGGAAATGCAACAGCCACACTCACTCAAACACGCAGAGCAACTCTGCTCATCCTTCGCTGCTACCCTGGCTGCACCAAACTCCTGGCAGAGCAGCTTCCCGTAGCTCCTTGGATGGGCTGGGATCCCCCAGCTCACCAGATAACCCCAAAGCACCCTCAGTTCTCCCCAAAACATCTCAGCGTTTCCTCCACAGGCAGAGATGCACTTCCCACTTGTACTGGCAGAGCCCAGGATTAGCACTTCAGGTATTCCAGTGGAAAGGATTACAGCTGGCCCAAGGCTGGACCACGCTGGACAGGGAGCAGCAGCTGGCTGCACAACATCTGGCACTGCTGCTCATTTATTCCCCATTGTGTACCCATGGGCAGCAGCACATGGGACTAGTGAGGATCACCAGTGACACTACTCATGGCTCAGGTGTCCCACAAGGGCAGGAAGGACAAGGACACGTCTTTTGGGGTGTGTTGCAGCCATGCTGGCAGCTGGCCTGAATGTGGAGCATCTCCCCTTGGAAGAGCCCAGGCACGATGCAGGGGACTGGGTGTGTGAAGGGAAACATTAGGGATGAGGATGGGGAGGAGGAAAGAAAATAACCACAGAATCACAGAGTCGTTTGGTTTGGAAGGTACCTTCAAGATCATCTCATTCCAGTCCCACTGCCAAGGGCAGGGACACCTTCCACTAAAATACCAGAGGAGGAAGGACAGTGTTTGGAAATGGAAACAAGCAAGGCACATTAAAGGAAAAAATTATCCAGCAGGCTGGCAAGGTTAAAAAAGCAAAAACACTGGGACATGGGAGGACAGGGAGACCTAATTAAAGAAGCCTCACCCAGAACACGCCACTAGCAAAAAGCATCTGATGTGTCAGGGACAGAGACGTCAGATGCTGAGTGTCCCATCCCGTGTCACTGCACACCCTGCAGCAAAGGGCACAGATCCCAAACCTCTGAGCCACTGCAGCACAAGGGTGAGCATTTTGCTTTCTTATTTCTGGTCATTTCTGCACCAGCTGATGCCCACCTGTAGCCTCGCTCTGTGCTATTACTTTCAAACAGCTACATTAGAAGGCTCCAGCAGCAGCAGCAGCAGCTGCCCAGAAGAGTCTGACCCCATTGCAGCAGGTGCTGAGAGCACCGACCCCAGCCCCATCCCCAGAGCTAAATTTGGCCCAGCTCAGGGGCAGACTGGCTCCTGGAGGTGTCTGAACACATCCAGGCCGTCAGGGTGAGGATGGTGATGCACAGGAACCCACCGGAGCCAGACAGCCTTTTCCCACCATCCCTCACACGTGCTTTTTCTTTCAAACTCCCAGCCTAAATAAGGCTTTGGGGAGGAAATTAATGAAAAGCAAAGCTGATTACAAAGAACAATACAATGACTCAATCTGTTTCTTTTACCTCAATTGTATAAAGCTTTTACATTTATGAAGGTTTCTCTCAGTACACAATGAAACAGCCCTCTGAGGGAAGCAGTAATGGCCCTGGAGACTTTTGAGCAAGACTGGACAAAACACCGCCGGAACAATCCCAAAGGAAGGACCAGATGATCTAACAGGTCTTTTGCATCTTTAATTTCTCAGCCTTTTCTTTCTCCTCCTGTTTCAGGCACGGGGTTTTTTAGCTGCGGCTAATTAGATGTTAATGTGGGAGCAACTGTGTTTTCAGCACATGGTGTAAGCAAGAGGGAAAACATCGGGGCCCTAAATGACAACCAGATCACAGGGATGGGGGTCCTTCTTCTCAGCATGGAAAATCTCCCTCTGGAAGCAAAACAGGCCATAAAATGTTGATATCCTTTCCACACCAGGATGGATTGCTCCCGCCCCAACCAGCAGCTGCCTGACATCCATGGGTCACAGTGGTGCCAGCTATGGATCCCCTCCCTCTCCATCCCAAATCCAGCCTCCTCACCAGTGCATGGGAAGGAACTCCAAAGTCTTTGGTTGGAAAAGGCCTCCAAGACCATTGAGTCTGACCTGTGACCCATCCCCACCTTGTCAACCAGAGCAGAGCACTGAGTGCCACGTCCAGACGTTCCCTGGACACCTCCAGGGATGGGGACTCCACCGTTTGGGAAGTCCCAAATCTGCAGCAGTGGGATGTTACTCCCCTCGTTAGTGGGGTCAGAGCCCCACCAGCAGCACCCCTATGGGCAGTGACCTCCCTCCAGTGACCTCTCCCTCCAGCCCCAGTACCTCAGCCCAGTCATGCCAGGAACAAAAGCCACTGCTCAGAGACACATTTACGACCCTCCAAGAGGGAGCCCGCTGACAGCTTAACGAGCTTTTTGTTTTTCAAGTAGTGGTTTTATATTTACGACCTGAAAGGGAAAGATGCAAGCAGGCAGGGACGATCAGGGGCTATCTGCTCCTTCTGCTCCTGACCCGCTGCCGTCCAGCCCACATCCAAGCCATTCCGGAAAGCCATAAAAAACGATTGCATTTCAGCTTTTTCCCCCTCCTTCTTTCTCTCTCCCCTCCACTAAAACCAAAAAGCACCTTTTTTTGGTGGCGCTCATTTCTTGTTAATGTTCACCCCAAGGAACAGCATCAAATATTAATGCAGGAAGCTTTGGAGAGATCACACCGGAAACCAGAGGCCCCAGATGCTGTGGAGTATCCCAGTGGATGCAAGATCCCACCAGTTCATCCCCAAGGCCTGGCTCTTTAATGCCTGGGAAGCAAGGAGGACGCCAGAAGTTGGGCTTTCACAAGCTCCAGGGATCACATTCCTGGGATATCAGCCTGGAGTTACACTTAGGGGAGGAAAAAAAACTTAGGGAAAAAAATCCAAACCCACCACCCCTCCCCAGGATGCTGCACTGTTATTTATAAGCTTAATAGTGAAGTTTGAGGGCAAAACTCCCTGGTTTTGTTTTGGGGTTTTTTTGGGTTTTTTTTATCCCAAGCATTAGCAAAGCAGAGAAATGCCTTTGGGCTGCAAGAGCATTCCAGCCACCAGCAGGAAGATAAGGCTCTTCCTTCGCCTCCAGATTCCTTGGCAGAGAGGAGACACATGGGGTTTAATTGCACACAGAGATGCCACAGCCCTGACACAAACATGATAAGGGCTTTTGTCCCATGGAGGGCTCACCCAGCTGATAAAGACCCTCCCCCCTAAGCTCCTAAAACTCAGAAGCAGCCTTTGCTCAAGAGCTGGTGGGGGGCATGCAATGCAAGGGGGCTGGTGGCAGAGGTGGAAGGCCCAGATGTGCAATGCAACATCTGGCAGGGCAAGTGAGCAGTGTCCCATGCCTCCAGCAGGAGAAGGACATGGAGCTGCTGGAACAAGTCCAGAGGAGGCCACGGAGATGCTCTGAGGGCTGGAGACACCCTGTATGGAGCCAGGCTGGGAGAGCTGGGAGCGTTCAGCCTGGAGAAGGCTCCAGGGAGACGAGACCTTAAAGCACCTTCCAGTGCCTAAAGGGGCTCCAAAAAAGCTGGAGAGGGACTTGGGACAAGGGCATGGAGGGACAGGACAAGGGAAAAGGCCTTCTCACTGACAGAGAGCAGGTTTAGATTGGATATTCTTCCCTGTAGGGTGCTGAAGCCCTGGCACAGGTTCAGAGAAGCTGTAGCTGCCCCTGGATCCCGGGAAGTGTCCAAGGCCAGGCTGGATGGGGCTGGGAGCAGCCTGGTCTAGTGGAAGCTGTCCCTGCAAGCCTTAAGATCCCTTCCAACCCAAAGTATTCAGTGATTCCATGAACCCAGCTGCTGAGCTTGGGACATCTTTCCCTAATCCCCCTGCATCCCCACACAAGCCCAGCTGGGCAGCAGTGAGGCCCCAGAAGCCCTAGGTGCACAGGGAAAAAAATAAAAAAGAAAAAAGAAAAAAAAAAAAAAAGGGAAATAAAGAAAAAGCCTTTTTAGTGGGATTGCGGATTGCCGAAGTGCAGAGCAGGGCAGCCCCCTCCCCTCCCCTCCCCGCTCCCCTTCCCCACTTATCGCTGCCCGGGGCTCTGCCCGGCGCCTGCCGATAATCAGGGAGCGCATTGAAACCCCGGCGCCAGACTGGATCCTTATCTCCTCCCGAGCAGGAATGCGGCACGGGGGCTGCCCTGCAGCAGCTCCAGGACAGGGAGGAGGAGGAGGGGGAGGAAGAGCCCCTTGCCATGGCCCCTGCAGACAGCGAGCAGGAGCTGGCAGGGCCGGGGGGCTCTGGGGACCCCGAGGGGTGCGCAGGGCTCGCTGCCCAGCCCCGGCTGCCGGCACGGCCGGAGGAGTCGGAAGCACCCCCGCCTTGCGCAAGGGCCGGTAATTATCCCCGGGGATAATGACTCTGCTTCGTTTCCCCATCCAGCCAAGGGGCTGGGAATGCCCGAGGCGTGAGCCGGGGGAACACGAGGCGGGATAGCCACAACAGATGCCGGGTGAGAGCTGAAAGCCATTCCCGGAACAGCCCGAGCCCTCCAGGGCTCATCTGGGGACCCACGCAGTCTTTCCCGTGGTGGCAGAGGAGGACGGGACCCCAGAGCCTTCCTCCCCGGCGAGGAGAGTGGGAGGCTCTGCTCAGCCCCTGGTTCAGGAGCTGCCTGGGGCTGATCTCCATCACCAACAGGACCGACAGGAACTTCCAGCCACCCAACACCAGCGGCGAGAAGGAGAGGAGGCGAGAGCCAAGCTGCTGGCTCTCCTCCCGCCTGCTGCCAGGTGGGACAGGAGCCATGGCTCCAGCCTGGCGCTCCCTCAGCTCCCTCCCGGCATGAGGGCTGGGTGCTCTTCACACCCAAAAAGAGCTTCAAGTGGTTATTTCCACAACCAGGAGCCCAGAACTTTGCCCTCAGTGTCTGGAAAGCATCACAGCAGCACCCGCAGTGAATCCATGCCATGGGTACACAGAGCCCACGGACAGCAACCCCGAGTGTCAGCCCTGCCAGGGGCTTCGTGGGCATCCACCCAAGAGGGACTCCAGGTGATGCCATCAGAGCTCCAGGGAATTCGCAGCCAATTAAGAGGATATTTAAAAAAATCATAATAAGGGGCTAATGAAGTTTAGAAGCTGCCGACAGGAGCCATATGCCTCAAATATGCTCGGAACAGTCGGTGCCTAGGTAATGCAACTGCAGGTATCAGCTCGCCTAATTAGCTACCAGAAGAAAGTCTAATTTAAAACAAAGCTCTTATTTTATTTATTTGCTGACAGCAGCAGAGCAATTCCCTCCAGCATGAAGTGAAAGCAAACACACTGCCCTCAAAATAAACCACCACGGGCTTTTTAATTTTATCCACCAACAAGTGTTCCCTGGTTAGTTTTTGGCAAGGGGGGGGGGGAAAGAAAAAAACCCCAACAACAACAAAAACCCAACCTGCACTTCCATTAGCATTACAGAGGGCTTGCAAAGACAGCTTCCCACTTGTCACCTCCCTGCCACAGAAAACAGCAACCACTGGAATTTCTCTGCTGCGCTGGGAAAACTGCCTTTAATAAAGTATCCCTAAGGAAATGTGTCATCTGTCTCCTACCCTCACTTGGGGTGATGAAGGCACATCCAGACCCCCTTGCTGCCATCACCCTGAGATGCCCAGGGTGGTGTCTGGCTCCAGACCACTGTTGTGAGGTGTAGGTCACCCACACAATCCAAGACTCCTGACTCTTCCCATCCCTTTCCCTTCTTCACCTCTGGATGCATCCAGAAGCAAATGTGGGGAGGGGAAAGGGAAATCCTAGAAGCATGGAGAGAGTGCAGGGCCACTGTGATTTTATTTAGTATCTTTATTTATTGAAGTGCTTTAAATAGATATGGATTGACTCTCTGGGCTCTGGAAAGCTTTTTTACAGCTTGAAAGCAGAGCTGCAGAGAGCTCTTGGATTAATGCACACGAGGCTACTTCCAGGGATGCTCAGCATCCCACTCCATGTGGAACCTCCTCCTGTCTTCCAGACTTCACCTGGGACCCCTGCATCCCCCTCTTCTTGCAAAACACAAAATCCTGGTGCCTCCACCGCTCCACATCTACATAAAACCATTTCACCACCACCCTCTATCATCTCCACATCCAAGATCAAGCCACCAGCTCCACCACCCAGCCAGCCAAACCCTTCACCCTGTCACCTTCCTGATACGATATGGTCCAAGCTCGTCCAAGTAACCAGGGATTTATTCTTTCCCAACAGCACATCCTGCCAACCATTTATGGATTTATGAAAGCAGCAAGAGGCATTGCAAGCCTTTATGGACACCACTGGCTAGGCCCTGCATTTTTTTTCCCCAGTGATTCAAGTAATAATGCTCAGTTAAGGAGTAAGTAAAAAATCATATGATTTTTAGTCAGCTGGGAAAGAGGAGGAAAATCTATTGCAGTGGCCCTGAACAAGCGCTTCCCCAGGGCTTTGAGGCAGAAAACTTATCAGACACTGCTCTGATAACATATTCAGGCTGAACCATTAGTCTTGGGCACATAAAAGGTGTATAAAAGGTGTCCCTAATTGCAAACTGAGTGAGCAGGGGGAAACAGGGTTAAAAACCCACAGAGGCCAAAGGCTGGGGGGCGGCAGCAGCTCTGGGGCTCGGTGGCATCCCCAGCACACACTCCCGAGGGGAGGATGCTGAGGGTGGGCACCCGTCTCTTGCCACGCAAGTGTCCAGGGACAGTCTGTCTCCTGCATGTTAAAGCTGCAGGGAAGTGGGAGAATCAGCATCCATAGCACCATCAGGCTGGTGAGAGATTTCCCCAGGGCCAGCATCCTCAATCATCCTCAACAATGTATTTGCTCACTCTGGCCTCCTTTGCCTCCCCTGCTATGTCCCAGTCCCAATACCCATCTTACAACACCTTTCCCCCCACAAACACAGCTCCTTTTCTTCCCTGTAACTCCAAACCAGCCTTTGTCCCAGGCACAAAGGGCTGTGAGGTTTCTGCTGTGGGTTTCTCTCCACACCAGTTTCCCATCCGGCTTCCTTGGGAATGCCAGAGCACAAAGCAAGCCAGCTGTCACCTGTAGCTACTTTTAAAAAATTGACTCCACTGGAATTTTCTCCTTGTGCCAAGATGGAGATGACAACACAGCCTCAGAGGGGTCTCCTTTCTCCTTAGCAATCCCCTGCTCTCCGACCACCTCTTAAATCCCATATAGATCACCCAACCTGGGGAAGCCAAGCAACACAAAATAAGCTGGAAACAACCCATCATCCTGCTTCCAAAACACCTTAGAAAGGTCAAGTTAGTTATTCTTGAGGGGAAAAAGGTTAAAATCCATGTTTTTCATGCCTTAACCCCCTCATACATGGACGAGAAGCTCATGGCACGAGCAAGTAGCAACCACACAGCTGCTTTTGTAAGTTCCTCTTCCAGAGCCTCAGGCTCAGCCTTCCAAGCGCACCCCAGGCTCCAGCCAAACTGCCCCCCACTCCTAGGGGTGGTGATTCCTAGCCAACAGCCCACCAGCTCCACTGCTGACCCTACAGATGCTGAAGGCACCACCTTCCCCAAAGGTGGCCACAGACAATGTCCAACCGCAGCCAGCCGCCTGATCCCAGCGTCATCCAGCCCAAGTCATTGCTTCCTCCCTCCTTCTCTCCCTGCCTCCCTCCAAGGCTGGTTTTCCAGGCAAAACAAGGATGGGAATTACTCAGGCAGCATGTGACATGACCACCAGAAGGAGGGCATTGCATTGCTGGAGCTAAAACTGGATCCCGGTTTCTATTGTCTATTCTTTTGTAGTGATGGGAAGAAAGGGCTGCTGCTCTGTAATCAGGCCTCTTCTTGCTGCTTCCCTGCTTTTAGGGCCAACCAGGATAATGCAGTGCTGCTTTCATGTGGCAAGAGAAGCTTATAAACAACACTATTACACTGCTCCACTGCCGAAATTAAAGCCCTGCTCCGAGCCTCAGTCACTCCCACAGGCAGCCTGCTTTGCCTCGGACTTAATTTCTTCTCCCGAAGTCTCCAGCACAGGGAAGAGACTGAATTTGGTCCTGAATAAGCACTCGTGAAATTCAGTGACTCCAAAAATGATGTCCATTACCTATTTCTGAAAAGAAGAGTAACTCCTTCCAGCTTTTGCTAATGTGCTCTCAGCAAACACTTGGTTTCTTGTTTCCCTCACAGCAGAGCAGCTCCAGATCACGATTCATCCCAAAACATCAAAGTCTTCTCTTCACTGATGCATCTTCACAGCTTCATTGTATTTTTTTGTCCAAAATGATTGAGATTTACACCACCCCCTCCAATAAAAATTCAGATTCTGAGCTCACCCATACACATAGAGCCTAAAACCTCCAGAGTGCATTCACTCAGCCAGAAATGATCTCAGCTGTGAAACATCACAAGGGGCAGTCACTTTCTCAGCAGTCTCAAAATAGAGGTTGTTTTCCTTTTTTTTAAATTAAAAGGGATGCCATCTCTCTGCATTATCTGGAATAAACATCCTGGTGCTGGAAGAAAGCACACCCCTGCTTTCCTAGCTCCAGGTTCTCATTTCCACCAGCTTCTCAGGAACCTCTTCCTGGTTTTCCAAGCCTTCTCCCACACTGCATTAAGAGCCTGTTTCTGCAAATGAGGTGTTTTAAAACCCAGGGGACTCTGCAATAGGACAAGAACTCCTTTCACCACCCAGATGATCTGAGTCCTTCCCCAGGCTCAGCTCCTCTTGGATTAAAGCATCTCCTGGGCAGCTTGGTTGGGACAAACTAGTGAGGCAAGAGCCAGGTTTATTGTGGCACTGAGCAAGGGACAAATACCAGCCAGATCCAGCCCTGGGGACACCCTGAGGACCTGCAGAAGCAGCTGAAACCACGTCAGTGGATGATGCTCTTCCCCCCACCATCTTTCCCCTCGGTGCTCCATTTTCAGAGGAGCCAGGAACTGCTGCTCTCCAAAAACATGAAAAGCCAGAGCTGCAGAATAGTCCTGACCCAGAATTCAACAATAACCCAAATTCCTCCAACCTTTAGACCCTGTGGTTGACATAAATGCCCCACATCCAACATGCCAAGTGATTTCTTCCAAAGCTAGAAGGAAGCTTCTCCATCTCTCCCCGCTGACCCAGGTGTGGGATGCTCTTCTCCTGCTTCCCCTTCCATCTCAAACATCATTAGCAAAGGATCATTTCCTTCAAATAAAGGTTGCCTGCCACCAAGTGCCTTTTGCCATGCCCTGAGAACAGCCTTCAGCGCTTCCCTCACCTTGCCTAAGGTTTTTCCAGCATTTTTCTCTGTCCTTCATTTATCTCCAGGTACCCCATCTCTGCTCAGATGCCGTGGTCCCTTAAGCAGCACAGCAAAGCCTGTTTTCCCATGGATCTGCTGTTCCAAATACTCCCTCCCACGTGGCATTTGTGTTCCCCAATAGTAGGTGGCAAGTGCTATGCTGTTGATGTTTTGGGCTTTTTTTTTTAGTGGGATATTAATAGATCCCTCTCACTGGCCGACCAGCCTAGATAAAAACTTTATTGCTAATTTCCTAATCAGACAGGAGCTTAATTACAAGACATCTACTTCTGAGTCACAGGGAGAAGGATGCAGACATACAAACAGCACGGCAGCACAGAAAAAAAAAAAGTCTGGATTTTTTTAGGAAATGAAGCTAAAAAAAGAACCCCCTCCTCCCAAACAAACAAGCAACAAAAAGAAACAAATAATCCAGCCAGCCCAAAGATAAATCCATGGGGATTTTTGGTGATTTCGGCACAGGAGCTCCTCTTGGGGCAGGGGATGAGGTTGTCCAGAGGGGCTGGATCCCACGGCTGCTCCTGGGGGTCACAGCAGTGCCTCCCTCCCCCTGTGTCCCACATACAGCACAGTCCCCACGGGCTCTGAGCAGATGGTTTCCAAGCTGACAGGTTGCAAACAGCTCCGTGGAGCCAGTCGGGGAATCAGATATTGTCTCCATGCCTTTACTTTTGGGAACAAAAGATGTCTCCCAGCTAAAAAAGTTTGCTGGGAGACCTCGGTGCTCCTCCTGCTTTTGGGTTTCTTTTTAAAAGCACTTTCACCCAGCTCAGATCACTCAGATCTGATGTCTGTACAACTCTACAAGCTGCCTGCACATAACTTTTTCCACTTTTCCTCTGACATTCCTCTCTGTAGCTGGAAAGAGACCACAAGGACAGCTCTGGTGAAGGGCACATCACCCTTGCTTTTACAGCGAGCTGCAGGCACTGCCTTCCTGGCAAGGATTTCTTCCTTCGACTTCCTATCAAACTTGCAAACACCATGAACTCAGGGACAACCCAGAGAAGCCTCTTTGCAGCATCCCTGTTGTTTATTCAGAGGAGCACCTAGGCTTGGAAACAGCCCTGGACCCCAGCCCTAAACACACAGGACAGCAGAGTGCCAGGCAAGGGACCCAAACCATCTTTTAGGGAGGGTTTATTTTATAAAATCATCCTTTGGTGGGCCACACTGGATCCCCACACACACCTTCTGGGATGCAGAGCCCAGCCAAACTGCAGGATTCCGGCTCCTTTGGCTTCCCCGCTGCTTTTAGCTCTGCAACTTGACCCTCGGCGAAACATATGGTTTGCATTCTCCCCCCAAACTTTCCACAGACTCCTTCCCCCGCCTCCCCGTGGCACACAAACCCGAGCCCTTTCTCTCTCCGAGCGAGGAATTGTGCCGGCAGCCCTTCCCAGCCCTCTCCAAGGGAAGGAGACGGGCACAGGCGGAGCGGGAGAGGCTGCAGTAAAACCCCTCAGCCGAGACCGCTAAGTGGGCTTTGCTGTTTCATGCAGGGGTCATTAACATCCCGGCTGGATCTGCTGCGTCCCCTTCCAGCCAGTCCATAAATACTGAGGAAAACAGAGCCAGCGTGTCATTGGGATGTGGAGATGGAAAGGGAGGGGGAGCAGCACGACAAGAACCCGCTCTGCAAGGGAAGCTTTTCCTTCCCCAGCCAGCCCGGGACCGCTGGGATCCCACACCCTACTTCATCCCTCTGCAAAAGCCAGAAACAGCATCCTTCAGGATGCAGGAATGGCAAACGGGTCCAGCGGTGCTCAGAGGATGTTCAGGGTTAAGCAGCAACTTCACCTCCTCTTTTCCCCTCCCTGCGTGCAAAAACCATCTTTTATTTTCCTGTTAGGCAGTTTTCATCTAATTTTCTGCTTCATGCAGCAGCCAGGCTTTTCCCCCTCAAAATGACTACGGCAGCATAAGCTGGTTTTTGTTCAGCCCAGAAGACTGATCCAGCAGGAAGCGACGAGTGGGATTTTTATGGAGCATTACTCTGCCTTACCCAAAAGCAAGGCATCACCTTCCCCCAGCCTACGGGGCTGGGTGGAGTTAAAATCCACGAGGGCTCTCATACCCCCTTTTTTCCTCCCAGTGTCCTCAAAGCACTGCACTGGAGAGGAGCCCTGCGGAGCCTGGGAGGGCTGTGGGACAGACGGATGGATGGACAGACGGATGGATGATGCCCCTGGCCAAAACAGCAGCGGCTGTGATGGAAACCAGAGGCCTTGTGGTCTGCGAGCCTGACTGCCTTCCCAAGGCATGCCTAGCATTGCTGGTGCGCCTGCGTGTCCCACACTGGCCTCCCGGCCACATCCAAGGCAAAAAAACCCCCAAATCCTCTGAATTTGTGTATTTTTGGCAGCACAGGACCAGCAAGCCCGACAGCTTCTTGGAGCCGAGCGCAGCACGGATTCCTCTTCGCAGGTATTAAAAACCACACTTCAAAACGAAAAAAACTCATCTATTTTTGACCTGCTCCGTGTTTAGTGTTGGTGTTACTCAAGGTTTTAGCTGAACAGAGGAGGCCCTGCAGTAACCTGTGGCTTCCCCTACTCCTCATCCATCCCTCAGGATCCCTCCCCGTCGGCTGCGACCCCATGTGCAAAGCCGGCGCGTGGGTTTTTCCATCCCTGGCAGGACCGGCCCCAACACGCCCCACACTCCCGGGGTTTTGCTATAAACTACAAAGGAACCTGCCCAATTCGCCCCAGTTTGCATAACCAGTTTATCCCAAGCATTTGTTTTAAAAGCTCTGCTCTGGTTAGTCACTGTTCAGCCCAAGCAAAACCCAACCCTCTTCCCGGCTTTTGGATCTTGCTTTTCCAGCTTTGGGCACAGCCAGCATTTTTATCCTGCTGTATGAATTTTAGAAACATGAAATATGTGCCTTGATGCCTTGTTTTATACATATACACACGTATATATTATATATATACTGTATATCAGGGTAGCCAAAGGATCCACAACCCAGGATAGGGATTAGCCATGAGGCTCTAACTCCTGAAATCCAAACCCAGCCATTCGCCAGTAGCAAACCATTAAGCACAGACACACATGGAAAAAGAAAAGAGGGACTAAAAAGGGGGAGGAAAACAGTTTTATGGCCCTTGGCAGCCCACACCCTACTTCATCACACTCAGGATGCTGGTCACCCGAGCAGCTCCGCAGCCAAATCCCCTCTGCTGTAACAAATCCCGTTAGTGCCGACGCCGGAGCGCGGAGGGAGGCTTTTGCAAGGCTCTGACTGCAGAAAAGCAGCCAAAAGGATGCGCAAGGGGAATCAGACATCCTGCAGGAAAACCTGCTTCCACAACTGACTCAGCACCTCCTCATAACGACGGGGGAGGACAGGAGGAACTGTAGCCTCCTCCTCATAACGACGGGGGAGGACGGGGGACATGCATGGATGGACCTGGCAGGGGAGCCTGAAACGCCACCTCTTCTTCTCTGCAGCCCAAAGTGGCCCCAGCAAGGACAACGGAGTCAGGCATGCACCCAGCAGTGACACCACGTCACCAAATGCTTATTCCCAAAACACAGACTGATGGAACTCAGAGGAGACCCTGTGGAGCAGCACAGGGATGCCACAGCCCCAGCGAGGAGCTGGGAGCACTGGGAATGGCTTAATCCCAGCCTAATTCAGAGTTCCAGCAATACCTGACCCACTCTGTGAAGATGTCCCCCAGCCAGGGCCCAGACAGCAGAACAGACAGGACATTTAAGCTTCTCCAAGATAAGCTGGAAGAGAAAACCCTTCAATGAACCCTTCAATGTCTCCAGCACAGCGACCTAGACCACTGATTACTTTTAATTGCTGTGTAATTGGACTCTGGGAGCCATGCTTTCATTTCAAGCCTGTCTCTACATTTCACATCTGTCAAAGGGGGAAACAAAAACCTTCAAAAGTAATATTCCAGTGCAGGAACACCTTAGCACCATCCAGCAACTGCCAAACCAGTGGTGGCTGAGGGGAGGCAAAGGTTGCACCCCCAGTCTGTTTGGGATAAACAGGGGTGGAGGGAGGTGCTGGGATCCCATACCTGGCTATCCCAAAGGAGCCGATGGCCCCAGGCCAGACCACAGCAGACAGCGTGGCCACATAGCAGGATCCACCCTCATGACCAGCACTAATTACTACCTTCACTTGCAGGGCTCTGCAAAGCCCTCAGAGATGCCCCTCCAGGTGAGGGTGGGGACGCTTGTTCGGCTCCACGGATGAAAAGCAAGCAGCAGACCACATATTTTTTTTTCCTTTTTTTTTTTCGGTTGTTTTAAATAGCAACCTCTTTCTGGCTGCTGGAAAACACCCTCCCTTCTGTTCTCCACGCCAACCCAAACAGATGGAGCCAATAACGCAGCCGGGTGATGGCGTGGGATGGTGAGGGCTCGTCGGGGGGAGAGCAGCCCCTGCTCACAGACCACAGGGTGGGGGAACCAAACCCCCTGGAGATGGCAGGGAGGCAGAGACCATCAACCCAGTGGAAAGAACTTGTGTTCATCCATCTCCACAAAACCCTCCAAAGCCCTGTTACAGAATCATTAAAGTTGGAGAAGACCTCCAGGATCATTGAATCCAGCCTTTGACTGAACACCTCTTGGCCATGGGCTTGTGCTCCATCCCAATTGCTCTCAGTCCTCCAACTAGCAGTCAGGAAGAATTACAGATTCCCAGACATCATGTGAGTCCAGTGGAAAACTGGAGGTCAGTGAAACAAGGTCTTCACCTTGGTGCCTTCAGCCACTGCTGTGGATGTCCTCACGTGTGCCCCAAACGTCACAGCCTAGAAAGCACTGAGGACACTCGCTGACAGCAATGCTGCATCCCAGGCGTGTCCCTTCTCCCACTTAAATCTGTCCCGAGGAATTTCTGGGCTCTGCAACCTCCTGCCTAAGGAAAACTCCCACGCTGTACAGTGCAACACAACCCTTTTAATAGCCTCCTGCCTCCACAAGCCACCCGGCCGGGAAGCCTGGATTTGGTTGGAAACGTCTCATCCCTCCATCCTGCCACTGCCCCAGGAGGCACAGGTACACCCAAAGGTGGGCAGCCCAAACTGCTCCTTGTCTGAGTAGTGAAATAGGACCTGTAGAGGCATTTAAATGGTGGTGGTGTGGTGAGAAGGGGGCAAGCAGGGGTCACTTCCATGCCAGTGGCAGCTCCCAGGGATGAGAGTCACTCCACAAAAGGAACGACTCACAAAGCAACAGCAGGACGAAGTCTGGGTGGAGAAAACCTTGCTCTCACCTCAGCTGTGCCCATCACCTCCCATCATTTAAGAGCCACCACGTCTGTATCCACTCAGCTCCAACAGGGAGGGATGCCTGGTGGGGAGGAGCATCATCATCATGCCTTCCAGGAAGGAGCATTCCCCATTTCCCATCCTGCACTCAAACCCCCTCAAATGTGTTTTATTGCACCTGGACAGCCTTTGGTTCAGCATATCAAGGTGTGCTGAAACTCATCCCTAGGACATGCCAAAGCATCCAAAAATGATGTCACACGCAGCAACATCAATTCCAAGAGCATTTCCCCACCTCTGTGGAAGCTTCTTTTCACTCTCCACACCTCTTTATAGCATTCCCTACTATCCACCTGCACAGATGCTCAGCTGATGCCCACAGCATCATTCCCACAGAGCCCCCAAGCCCACCCATCTGCACTGGGATGTCCTCATCTCTCCTCCTGTGGTGGCCCCCACTCGAGAGGGAGGCAGATGGATCTAATAAGCATTAAACATCTCAAAATGAGATTTTCCACGCTCTTTGAAAGGCAAACAATCCCTCAGCTTTCACACTGGGCGCAGGCTTGTGAAGGAGCAGAGCCGGGGGGCAGCAAAGGTTATTCATGGGGTCTTTCTGGAAACCACACTGGCAGGACCCCCCGGAAGCAGGAGGGATGCCGGGATCTGACTTTTGTGTCTGGCTCCACGAGGGAGTTGTACTGATGAGAGTGACAGCCATGCTCACAGCCTGGGTATTCCAGCTGGGAAGGGACTGCTTGTGGTACAAACAAGCCCTCTTCCTCCTCCTTTGTTATTCCTGTAAGATGTGGGAAAAAACAGGGGAGAGAGGCGAGGGCAGCTGTGCTGTGTGTTTGTATATACAGGTATTATGGACTTGTGGGGCCAAGGGAGACCCCCACAAAAATGCTCCCCAAATCCATACAGGTCTTCTTCCTTTCCAGAAGAGATTCACTCCCTCAGAGAAAGGGACAGCCCAGACCTTGAATTGCAGGAGAGAAAAGCTCTGCTCACTTTTCTTCTGGTGCAAGCAGGTATATCATTACTCTTCAGTAATAATATAAGTAGTAAGTGTCTCACCTCACGCCCTTCATCTCCCAGGGTATAAAAAAAGACAACACACCAACACTGCCTTAAACTTACACAGCAAGCAAAGCCAAAGGGGAAAAACAGCTCAAAAACATTGGATTTTTAAATGCTGGGGGCCTATGTCAGCCATGTCCATCCAGACTTGGCCATGCATGGCTGACAGTGAGATACAGCTCCTGATATACATTTCACCTGGATCAATCCAGCTCCAGGAGGAAACTCTGTGCCATGGTCACAGTCCAATTTTGGGACTCCAGTGCCACTGCCATGTCTGCCATCCCCAAGCTCATACCCCACATGGCTTCACAGCCATTCCCAGGGCTTGGAATCTGGTAATTCCTGCTCCCTGCAGCAAGGAATTAGCTGAAAAGGGGATGTTTCCCAGCAACTAAATAAGTGACAGCTTGGCCATCAGTCCCCAGCAGAGAGAGACTGCAAGAGGAGAAGACACAGAGGCCACCATGGATGCTCCAGGCAGGCAGGCAAGGGAAGGGAAGGGGCCTGGCAATGGCCAGGGAAAGGTGGGAAGCAGAGTTCACACACAAGACAAACACATTTTTTGCCTCTCAGGCTGTAGGATACCCTGCCAGCTGCCGAGCATTGTGGTGACTTGGGGCTTGCTTTGCTTCCATGCTTTTTCCCTCTCCCCACCTGAATTTCTCCATGGAGAAAGATTGGGCTACCTGCAGAAACACAGGGAGCCAAACTTGTCACCACTGTCCCTTGACCAGGCTTACCCCAAGATACACCCCAACCATCAAGAGTTTGGTTTAAAGCTTACAGCTTCACTGTAAGCTTTAACCCCCCAGTTACACCAGTCTGGGGAGGAGGAGCAGACCCCACCAGCCCAGGTGTTTCACTGCAAACCTAACCCACCTCCATCAATCTGTGTGGGTCTGGGGGAGCCCTCTGAAATGGGGCACAGCCCCCCAGAATTGGAATAAGCCACCCAAGGCAGAGGGAGCAGAGGAGACCCGAGCGGGGCAGCGCCGGGCTGCGGCAGGGAGGAACTCGCAGGAGATTAAAGGCAGAGTGCAGGACACGCTGGAGCAAGCCCCGTGCTAAATTAATTCCTGCTTCCCTTCCCTTTCCTCGTTTTCCAGCGTGGCTTCGCCCAGCCCTTCCCAGCCTGGCTGGCGTTTGATCTCAGGGCTCACTCTGCCTTTGCCTCAGCAGAGGTGCTGAGCTGCCCCAATAAAAATACAAAAAACGGGGGGCTGAGCCCCTTAAAAAAAAAAAAAAAAAAAAAGCAAATAGCAGAGGGATGGAAAAAAAAATCCCCTAAAAATCCAAGCTCAGCAAACATGTGGCTGCTCCCAGCCCGGCCCAGCGGTTTGGGATGGGGAACGGGCTCCGGAGGAGGAGGAGGAGACGGCAGCTCTTCCCCTCGCTGAGGAGCAGGTCTGGGGCTGCCAGCCCAGCGCATTCCTGTGCTGTGAGTCAGGCCTCCGAAAAACCAGGAGGCTTCAAAAATAATACTCCGTGCAGCCTTTGGGATGCTTCGCTTGCCTTCTGGCTCTCCAGCCTCCCTGCTTTGAGCGCTTTGCTCCCCAACGGGACCAAAACTGCTTTATCTCAAACCCCAGCTGGGACCTGCAGGAACAGCAGCAGTCTCCGTGCAGGGAGCCCAGTGTGGAGCTGACAGCAAACCCACAACTGCCTCGACAGTAAAAATCCAAGCGCCAGCCAAGCCTGCAGGGCTGCGGGGACAGGGAGAGGGAGGATTTAGGGAGTGTTAGGGAGGGTGCTGCATCCAGCCAGAGGCCTCCAGGCTCCCACCAAGAGAGGTCCCTGGGAGGACGGCTGTGAAAGCAGACATCAGAGCAGCTCTGGGGGCCTTTCTGCCTCTCCCAAGCCAAAGATCTGCAATTCCCAGCCCCACTGCAGGTCAGAGAGGATTTTTCCCAGTGCTCCAGCCTAATGTGAGGAGAGACATCACTCAAAAGCTGCTGGTACACCATGAAGGCTCTGCTTTTTGGAGGTACAGCTCACACAGCACTTCCTTAAGGTCCGGAGCTCTGGCAGAGTCAGGGAAGGATTACCCAAGCTCCCTTCAGCCCAAGGTGAACAGAAGGAATCCCAGACTGGTTTGGGTTGGAAGGGATCCTAAAGTTCATCTCATTCCAGCCGCACTGCCATGGGCAGGGACACCTTCCACTAGGCCAGGGCCCTATCCAACCTGGCCTCAAACACTTCAGGGACAGAAGTTCCCGGAGGACTAAGTCCCCCTGTCACCAGACACAGATGCCCTGCACAGGGCCCAGCATCCCCAGGGCCAGGGCTATGTCAGCTTGGTGCCATTGTGCTCTGACTCACGGGCAGGGGAGGCTTGCACAATACAACTGATTACAGCAAATTACAGCTTTGCAGATTGTGGAAAACCAAAATTGGAGCCAGTGGGCCTTCAACTGCCACGAAGGAGCTGATGGCAGGCAGTGAGTGGCTCAGGCATCCTTTGCACCCCTGTTAATCCCCCCTTCCCACGGGGATGGGTGGGATGGCAGGAGGGGGCAGAGGGAATGGGTAGATGACTTATCTCCCCCCCTCCTTGCTCCAGCAAATGTTTCCACTTGCATTAGCATCGCTAAAGCCGGGAGGATATAAATGAATAGGAAACAGCAGGAACCTGTGGCTTTATGGCACCAGCATCTGCTGTAATGAACTCCTCAGACTCCATACAGCCCTTCCATCCTCACCTCACAGCATTCCCAGCCTGGCACTGGCCTGCCAGCCTGGCTTTGCCCAGCAAAGCCCAGCTCAGGACTCTCCCAAAACCCCACAGGGCTTCCAGGATGATCCCACTGGCTGCAAACACATTGGGAGGGAGAATGCCATGGGGATGCCACAGCTAGAAATGGAAGGAAAACAGCTCCTTGCAGCTTCTTGGCTTGCTTAACTGACCCAAAATACAGATCTGGTTTTTGCATATTTTTATATATATAATTCCTGTTCTGCTAGAATAGGGCTGGAAAGAGAACCAGCATGTACAGCACCAAAGGGACCCTAGAGACTGTAAAGACATGAAGGACACACCTGGACCCTCCAAGCTCCTTACAGAGTCAGCTTTTGGTTTCTAAACAGAAAATACAAGCTGGATTTCCTCCCTGCCCCCCATAACTACCATTTCCAAGAGATTCTGCCCTCTCTAAAGTAGTGTTTTTCCGTGTCTCTCCTTTTTCTGTTGTTGTTTCAGTATTTCACTCTGCTGCCACCATGCACAGAGAGCACCCACTCCTCAGAGAGAAAGAACTCCACAACCAAGCGGCTGAAGGACGAGACAAAAAATCCCTGAGCAGATCCTTCCACATGCCACTGTCCTCAAGTCTCCACTTCCAAAGGGCAGGATCTGATGAGCAACAGGTCTTGGAGCAGCTTTTCCCTAGCCATCTGCTCACGAAGGCAACAGCAGGCAGGCAGCCTCCTGCCATCCATGTCCTCACACTGCTGGGGGACAGCAGTGCTGCTATTCCCCCCAGCCCTCTCTCCCTGGGTGTTTTCCTGCTGGTGGTAGAGCAGAAGGAGGGAAGGACATTCCTTCACCAGGACGGCAGTGTCACACTGTCTGGAAACACCTTTGTCAGCCGAGTCCCCACCTCCAGCATCACCCTCTGGATTTCAGCTGCCAATCTACAGCCTCTGTGCAGCCCCACAGGGAAAGACCCTCTAGCAAGCTCCAAATCCTCACACCACGTTGTTTTCCTACCCAGAGAAGCACACACGGGAGCAGGATGAAGCCTGGAGAGCAGGCTGGCAGGTAAAGCCCCAGGCTCAGGGAAGGGAGACACACTGGGAGCTGGGTTCCCCCAACAGTAGTGCTGGGGATGGATGAGTGGACCTGATGCTTTCTGGGTTTCAAATCCCCATCCAAAACAACACTTCTACCCCCACACTGCAAAACCCAACACAAACAACGTGTACCTTCTTTGTTATTAAAAGGGAAAATTGCTTTCTGGGTGATGCCTCTCCTCTCTCCTGAAAGCCAGGCAAGGATGGGAAGGGAGGGCACGATCACCCAGGCTAAGCACCCATCTCGGCTCCCTCCTCTGCATCATCACATGCCATCTCCACACAACTCTCCTGGAGAAACACTAATTATAGCTCTCCAGCAAAAAACTTTATTATACACACACATACATATGCCAGATTAGTAGCGTGCCTTGAGAGAGCTCCCCAGACTCAAACTGAGCCAGGTGGGTCAGGTTTAACTTGTTTTTTTCTTCTTCATTCCCTCCCTCCCTCCTGCCCAGTTTTATTTCAACCCCTGCATGAACTCGATGCACACAAAAATAAAGAGGACAGAGCCAGGCACCAACACAGTGACATCCCCCCCCTCAAGACCCCTCAGCATCGCCAGACAGCCTGGCCACAGCTAAACTCTAACCCGCAGCAGCCTGGCTAATCCATCCTGGCTAATCCAGCCTTCCCAAAGCCCCGGCATCCCATGCCGTGCCGAGCCTCGGGCCCCTCGCTGCCCATCCCTAGGGCACTGCTCCCAGCCAAGCAGGACACACCGGCTGCCAGCTCTCAAACCTCTCCCTGCCCACCGAGGGAGAGTTTCTTCTGGCTGGAGGACGCTGCTGCAGCAACGTCCAGGCCCCTGGATAAGCCAATAGTGCCATTCCTGTTTCCCATTTGCCGAAATACACTGGATCTTTGTGTGGCGGAGGCGGAAAAAATATTAATCTAATTAGACTCCCTCCCTAAAATTCCTCGTCACCTTAATTACGCTTCAGAAAAGAAGGCTTGGTTCATTTTCCTAGAAAATCAGCTTGTCAGGAGACGCTTTCAACTCCTAACAAGACTGATCTGTGCTTCGCGACGCGTCCTCAAACCCTCGCCGGGAGCTGCGGGGAGCGAGAGATCCCGAATTCCCACTGGGGTGACGACTTGCCCATCACGGTTATGGTCTCTTCCAGCCTCCAAAAAGCCATCAAACTTTACAGGGCTCCACTCCTGAGCTCTACACTCGAGCACATCGTTTTATACCCGGAGAGTAAACACGGGCACCTTTGCTTTGCCACCGCCGGAGGATGACAAAGGACAAAGTCCTGAGATGCTGAGGATGTTCATGAGTTGTGGAGTGGTTGGAGGGCGGGAATATACAGCGGAAAGGCTGAATTTGATCACAGGAGTCCTAACGAGAGAGGGCAGCAGGAGAGATGTGCCTCTGTTTCTTGTCTGTGGCAGGGATTACTAACGGAAGGGCTGGATTGAAGTGCATCTCAATCACAAGATTGGGTTGCGCACCGGAAACTTTGAACAGCCATAGGAAAAGACCACTTTGCTGCCTGGCCATCAATGGCTCGGCTTATGAAAATGCAGATTTAACAACAATAATCATTAAAAATTTTTTTTTTAAAAAATCCAGGCTGAATAGTTACTTATTTGACCCGCCAGGGAATCGCAGCCGGCACTACTACAAACAGGGCTGGGTTTGTTTTGCTTTTGCCAAGAAAAATAAATATATATAGAGAGAGAGAGAGAGAGAGAGAGAGAAGCGCGAGAAATATAAGGAAGCGGCACGGCACGGCGGGCAGGGAGCGGCGCTGGCAGCTCGCATCCCCCGGAGCATCCCCCCCGGAGCGGAGAGCGCTGCCAGCCCGTATCCCCGCGGAGCATCCCCCCGGAGCGGGGAACGCTGCCAGCCCCCACCCACCCGGATCATCATCCCCCCGGACCGGAGCATCCCCCCGGCACCGAGGGCGCTGCCAACCCGCATCCCCCGCGAGCATCACCCTCCCCGGGAGCATCCCCCCGCAACGGTGCAAGGGGCGTCCAGCTTCCCCCCGCCAACCACTCAACCTTTATATCAAAGAAAAAAGAAAAAAAAAAAAAAAACCAACTCGGCGTCCCGAGGCTGGGCACCTCAACCGCAGGGAACTTTTTTGCGGGGGGGACGCTGCCCACCGCACAGCCCCCCTGCGCCCCCCGAACTTGTGCCCCCCTTACCTGCGGCGGCCAGCGCCCGGCGGAGCAGCAGCGCGGGGAGCAAGAGGGTGAGGAGGAGGAGGGAGAGGCGGCGGGGGCCGGGCGGCGGCATGGCGGCGGCAGCGGGATCGGCAGCGGGATCGGGAGCGGAGCGCTGCCCGCCCGCCTCGCCACACTGCCGGGCTGCCCGGCGCCGGGCGGGGCGGGCCGGGGCGGGGCCGGGGCGGGCCGGGGCGGGGCGGCTCTGCGATGAGCTGCGCCCGGGCTCAGCCGCGCCCCATGGCGGGATGGCGAGCGCAGCCCGGCCGGCAGCGGGATGGGAGCCGCGGCAGGACGGGGCTGGCGCTGTGCAGCGGGGCGAGCGGGCGGCAGGGGGAGCCGCGCAACGCCAGCCGAGCGGAGTCCTGCCAGCCCCGCGAAACAGCCGAACGAGGGAGAGCAGCGCGGCCGGCTGCGCTCTTGGCACAGCATACGGGAACGGCTGGGGCTGGAAGGGACTGAGAGATCATCTCCTTCCATGGCCAGGGACAGCTCTAACTATCCAGGTTGCTCCAAGCCCCAGTGTCCAACCTGGCCTTGGACACTGCCAGGGATCCAGGGGCAGCCACAGCTTCTCTGGGCACCCTGTGCCAGGGCCTCACCACCCACACAGGGAAGAATTTCTTCCTCATATCCCCATCTAACCCTGCCCTCTAGCAGTTTGAAGCCATTCCCCCTTGTCCTATCACTACATGCTTTTCTAAAAAGTCTCTCTTCATCTCTCTTGCACCCCTCTTCCTCCCTCCAATAATGGACATTAAAATCCAGGCCACAGGATGTACCTGCAGGAGCATAAAAATAACAGATGCACAAGCACACAAATAATAAAAAATAAAATTCACACACTGAGGGAGATATCCTGCAACAACTTCTTGATATGTGTCCTTTTGGTTTTAGAGGGGGCTGATAAAGAGGATGGAGAGCGACTTTTTACTGGAGCAGATAGTACAAGGACAGGGGGGAATGATTTTCCGTTGAAAGAGGAGAGATTTAGAGGAGATATTAGGAGGAAATTTTTGCCTGCGAAGGTGGGTAGGCACTGGCCCAGGGTGCCCAGAGAAGCTGTGGCTGCCCCTGGATCCCTGGCAGTGTCCAAGGCCAAGTTGGGCATTGGGGCTTGGAGCCACCTGGGATAGTGGAAGGTGTCCCTGCAATGGCAGAGGGGTGCAACTAAATCATCTTTAAGGTCCCTTCCAACCCAGACCATTCCATGATATGCCCACATCTGCCTCCTTGTAAAGAATCGTAATCAAACTCTCAGGTTTGCAAGCTTTGGTGGGGCTGCAGTTTTCCAGCTGGCAAACCCCTCTTCAGAATGGGTTTAAACCCCACCCTGCCTCCTTGCTCAGTGGGCGGGGGGCAAAAGGGCTCAGCAGTGCCCTTTTTGGGGGAGAGACCCCCAAATTCAGCAAAGCCACATGACAACAGAGCGGTGCAGCAGCAGTGTCTGTGCAATCAGAGTAACAAGATCCACTCTTTTCCACTAAGGAAGAAGGGGCTGCCATGGCTGCCTAGAAATGGTTAAAATAGCATGGGAACTGCTAACTACTTTTAATTGCTGGCAGCTGCTCAGTTCCTCGGGGTAGGGCAGTGGGGGCGAAGGCGCCCTGGCAGGCAGGCGGTAATTACAGCCTGTGCTCGCCGCCAGCCCGGTGCAACCGGGGCCGTGGGTTTGGCGCCGGAGCTCTCCAGGCTCAACGAGCTGCTCCAGCCACGGGGCTGCTCCCAGGGCTCAGCCTGCTTGTTGCCTGCCGAGAGGAGTGCAAACCCTGGCAGGATGGAGCAGCTGTTGAATCGGGATATTGCGTGTAGACCATCACCCGAAAATCAAAATCCACCTTTGGGAACCTTCCAGAGCCACCGTGAGCTCTTCCCGCTGCCCAGCCGCCTTCTCCCACCCTCTGCCTCAGCCAGAGGAACCTCCAAAAACCAGGAGGTACCCATGGCACGCTGCTTGGGCCACCTGCACATCACTGGTGATGCAGCTGCCTGGAGTGCTACCTCGAGCATCCCTCACTCGGCTGCACTTCAGCCGGTATTTACAGAGCAGTGGGATGTGCCGGAAAGGGCTGAAGAGCGGAAAAAAAAAAAATCTCATTTCCAGTTGCTGTCGAGGGAGCAAAGCTGTAAGGGAAGAGCCTGGCTGGGCAGTGAGGGGAAGGGATGCACCTGATGCAAACCCAGCAATGCTGGCATTGGGGGTAAGAGCTTTGGGAAAATAAACCAGGGAAAAAAAGTGTTTTCCAGCCAGATCAGGCCAGATGAGTGGAATTTCAAACTGCCTACTTTGTGAAGCAGAGTGTGCCTTTTGTACCTTTTTTTTTTTTTTTTTTGTAGAAATGAGTGAGAGGGAGTGGATTAAACTGGGCAGCATTTAAGCCAGTCTGCTATTCAAAATATGAATTAAAACGATGCAAATGAAGGGTTCACTTATCCCTATTGCACAATTTGAAAAAAATATGACATGACAAACTATCATTAAGGCAAAGGGCTGTTTTTCCTCCTAGGTGTTTACGTACTACCCTCATTTTCCCTCTAATGGCCAGGCATGAACGTGTCAATCAAATTCCCAGCGTAGCAGGACTGCTCCCAGCAGCTGATCCGAGGTGTGATGAGTTGCACCGAGCTCAGCTGGACTGGCAGAGTCCAGCCCTTGGCATTAGCCCCCGAAGGGCTGGGTGAAGCCAGGGGGAAGCTGGATGGCACATGGCAAAGGGCGCCTGGCACCTGGAGCGGTTGGCATCCTGCAGCAGCCACAGGGAGGGACTGCTCCCAAAGGGATGCAGCAGCACCAGCACATCCCACTGGTGACACCCATGGCACCTGAGCAGGGACCTCCCTGGGTTGGACATTTGGGTCTCCGGCACAGCCAGGAGGAAGGGGTGCATGAAAGAGTTAAAAAAGATGGCAATCAGATGAATAATAAACAGAGGAAACTCCCAAAGTTTCATCAGGAGTTGAGACAAAGACTCACTTGTTTGGGATTCAAGGTCTCGGTGTCCTTCAGCCCTGACCACACCGCCATGGGAGGGCTGGGTGGGTTTCTTTTCCCACCCAAACTTTGGAGACACAGCAGACCTGAGGTGGGTTCAAACATCCTCTGCTAGTTCTTTTTCCTTTCAGACCTTGTTCCTCACTAAATATCTCAGCGATCTGGGATAAGGCTGGGCTTGCTGGCACTGAGACATCTTTCTGGTAAAAAAAAAATTTCAATTAGTAGGAAGAAGGACGATTTTATTTATTTCTTTTAAAGAGCTTTTTCTTTTAAGCCCTCAGATGTTATTTGCAGCCGTGGTAGGCTGGAAAGGCTGCAGCCAGGGGTAGCCAGAGGTGCTTTTTTATTTGGGGGTTCAGAGGTCTTGGAGGCAATTTGCATGGCATTATCCATAGCTGTGCTATCGGGACAAACAGTCCTGCCAACCTAATTAGGCATTAGGAAGGAGAGAGCGGCTGAAGATCAGCACACAGGGGAGAAAGAGGGGATACACAGCAAAGCTACTGATAACATGGGGTCGAGGCACTGGGAAGGGCTTCCCCAGCATGGAAAAGCCTTGTAGGGAGTTCTGATTTCCCTGCTGCCCGAATGCCCTGGCATTGCCTGCCCACCAGCTCACCCTGCCACATCTCCTCTTGCTCTGCAAAAAGCCACTTCCCTCCTCGGGGAATCCAGCTGCACTGAAATCTTCCCACTTTTTGTAAAGAGGGAATTTTTATAGGGAGCTGTTTTGCCAGGAGAGCTCTGGCACAAAGTAAACACTGAGTTTACAGTGGTTTGTTTCATTTTTTTCCCCTACTACTGATGATTTCCTCACCTGGGAGCTTTGGGAGCACCCAAGGAGGCTGCAGAAATTCCTGCTGACAGGCCTGCTGCAAGGATGCTGTTACTGCCATGGAGAAGTCCTGGATGCTGCCTGAAAAGGACAGGGAATTTGCTTCTCTACACAACAACGCAGGTAGAGTCAGGACAGAAAAGGGTTGGAGGAGGACAGGGCAGGTTTTCCTGCAAAATGGGTGGACCAGTGTATTTTGCTGGATAGACTGTTGCTGGGGAGAAGCTGGATGGAATCACTGTGTCCCTGTGGTTTGCCATGGGCCAGCTTCCCTGGAGAGGCATTACAGGACATGGGGGAACTGTTTGAAATTGATGGAGGGGAGATTTAGCAGAGATGTTAGCAAGAAATTCTCCCCTCTGCAGGTGGGCAGGCCCTGGCACAGGGTGCCCAGAGAAGCTGTGGCTGCCCCTGGATCCCTGCAAGTGTCCAAGGCCAGGCTGGATGGGTCATGCAGCATCTTCATGGAAGCTGAGGATGGAGAAAACCCTCCAGATTAGCAGGACATAATGCATTCCCAGGGAGCTATCCCTGTCAGGGACATGACCAGAGAGGGCAGAATGTCCCCAGGATGAAGACCAAGACCATGGAAACACCATTTACATATCCCCAGATCCACTGGCACATGGGATACCTGGCGTGCAGGGGAACAAGGTGGGATCAGAGTCCTGGCTCCCTCCCAGACCAAGCTCATGGGCAAGAGCTGGAGAAGAGAGGCAGGATCTGCATGGAGGCACTGGGGAGGGAGCGGGGTTTGTGGTTCAGTGGCTCCCAAGTCCTTTCTGCTTTGCAGAGCTTTACAAGTGACACTGGCGTGTGATTCGATTAGGGAAAGCGCTTCACTTTCTCCTGACTCCAGAGTCTCCTTGGCTTCGGCTGGAGATGCAATGGAAATCCTGCTGGGTGTGGGGAGAGGCAAACACAAACACCCTCGTCCCTCTCCCCACCTCGGGCCCTCGTGTCTTCTCTCTCCTCCGCCTTGGCTGGCACTTCACAGCATCTGTGTCCCACAGGAGGATGGAGTGAAAGCTGCTCCCCCAGGGCCAGGAAAGCCTGGTTACGAGAGAGAGATTCCCAAGGTGACCATAACCCATGTATGAACCCTTTCCCCTGTGAGGAGCTGAGAACAGCTCCACATGTGCACACAGGGAACTGCTGGGAAGGAGCGAGCACCCGAAACCACCAGAAAATGCTTTGGGGGTTTTCACTGAGACCGTGGTTTGCTCCAGAGGGAGCTGTCGGCATCTGGACCGGAGTCAGCAGTGCCTCCCGAGCATCTCTAAAGCATCTGGAAAAGAGACAGGGGGAGAAGGGAGATCAATGCAGCCACAAAGCAAAGCAGGGACCTTCCCATCTCCATCCTCTGCCTGAAGCAGGGCTGGCAGGAGAGTTGGAAGTTGCCAGGAGGGATGAATAAGGGAGAGGGAAAGGAAAGCCACAGCAGGACAGTATAAATACCTCAGGGCTGTGGAGCAGGTGCAGAGGCAGTGATAATTCCCCATTTCTTCCAACAGAGGAACTAGGAGTGTCCAAATCGAGTTATCGGGCAGCAGATTTAGGGACAAACAAAAGATGGTGCTTTTTCCACACCACCCATGATTAAATTATGGAACTCATTGCCACAGGGTGCTACGGAGACCTACAGCCTAAGTGGCCCCCAGAAAGCATTTAGGGAAACTCACAGGGCACTCAGGTCTGTCAAGGTCTGTTAAACATGATGGAACAGCCACCTCAGGGAGTCCCTAAAGCCCAAGGCTGCCGGCAGCACGTGTTGGACAAGGGGCTCAGCAGACCTGCCATGCCTGGCCAGGAGTGCTGGACCAGCACAGCCTGGGAGATAAATAGCATCTCATCACCTAAATAAACCATTCCCCAAATCCTCCTGAGGGCAAGCAGAGGTTATTGGGCTCAGAACCGCCCATGCTGAGGCTACAGGATAGGCAGAGAGGAGAACCCAGGGTTTCTGTCCATGTCCCAGTCCAGGGATCCTCCAGGATCCCTCACCAGGGATTTTCAGCTGGGGCTGCCCTCACAGCTGACTGGGTGAGACAGGGTGAGCAGGGCTCTGCTGTTTCCACAGCTTCAGGAAGAGATGCTCTTGCTCAGGAAGGAAGGGGGAAAAACATCCCCTGCTCCCTGTGAAGACACCACACTCCAGACCTGCCTGCCATCAGCACGGCCCCAGCTCCTCACTCTCCATCCAGTGTGTCAGCTCAATAATTTATCGTCCAGGAGGTGCAATAACCATCCATAATTCACGAGCAATAATGTTCTACACGTCGGAACTGGCAATTTGGCTCTGCGGACCGTGCGCCGCCTTCCCCGGGCTGCCTCATGCCACTTGCAAGGACTCATTTCTTCTTGCCAAAAGGCACGAAGGCAGCAGCCACCTCCAGGTGGCTACAGCCCTGAGGGCCATCCTAGTAACAGCAGGTTTTGGAGCAGTGTCCATCTGTCCCTGCTCTTCAGGTTTCCAAGGCCTTCCTCACATGCTGGTCTGAAAATGATGAAGAAATCTTGGATTTCGGTCTGCAAGGCTGACAAAACCCACAGGTTGTAGGGCTCTGTGTTAGTGGAGCAACAATGGAGGTGCTTGGGAAGAGCAAGACAAGGTGTGTCAGCAGTGCAGAGACCTGGCATTCAGCAGCAGCTCACTGAAGCACTGGTTGGTGTTATCTGGTGGCCCTTGAAGGGAAGGGAATCCTGTCGGCACAGGAATCCTGTGCCAAGGGAGCGTACAGGTCCCAGAGCAAGATGAACACCAGTATCTTAGCATCCAAGGCTGATAAACATCTCCAAAGCACAGGATCCAAGTGATAACTCATGACTGGGGGTGGCAGAGAGGGCTGGGGGAGCTGCAGTGATGGGTTGCCCTCCAGGAGACAGCAGCAGCATCCTGGTATCAGCAGGGAAGCGCAGCAGCTCCAGGGAGAGGTGGGAAATGTGAGCCGCTGAGTTCTCGGATTAGAAAAACACCTCTTGCTCAGGAAACTCTGTTAGTCAGACGTAAAACACAGTGAAGCAGAGCATGCTGGAGCTCCCTTGCTCCTGGGGGAGATGTTTATTAACTCGTCAAAACACAACGGCTGTTGTTGCCAGCAAGAACCTGGAACTGCAGAAAAAGAAAAAGAAGATGAAATAGAAAAATGGGAGAAAAATAAAAAAAAACATGTGAGAACCATCATTTGTTTCCCTGTACTTGGATGGTCTGTGGAGCATGCCTGAGCCTGGAGCATGCAGGGATCCTGGAGCATCCTCCCGGAGAGGCTGGGGGAGAGGCTGCTGCAGCGCCCAGCTCCGACTGTCATGCTCTTTGCAGGAGCCACTCCCTGACCTTGGTGTAACTGGGCCACTTGGCACACCTGGCCCGACATAAATTACAGCTTCTAAAATAACTAAGGTGATAGCTGGCAGTGAGACACCCAGTTAATGCTGGAATAGCACGGGGCCACAGCCATTACATCCCAGGGACACGGGAACAGGGAAGGGGAGAGCAGCCACCCGGCTGCTGCAATTATTGTAATCCTATTTGTTTAAGTGCTACAGATCAGGGACTAAGTTTCTTCACCACTTATTTGCTGTTGCTTTACTTGCCTTGAAAGAGAAACAGAGGATTAACTAGGGGGGTGGTATCTTTATCCCAGTTTTTGCCAAGAGTGTCCCTCTGAATCAAAGCCTTGTTGCTCTGAATAACCCTGATCTTCCATAAGTTTAAAGTCACAGGCAGAATTGCCAGTTAATTATTATAAGCCCAAATGCTTATGCTGGCCTTGATTCATAGAATCCTACAAGGTTTGGGTTGGAAGAGACCGTAAGTGTCATTCCAACTTCACTGCCATGGGCAGGGACACATTACATTAGCCCAGGTTGCTCCAAGCCTCATCCAGCCTGGCCTTGGACACTTCCAGGGATCCAGAGGCAGCCACAGCTTCTCTGGGCACCCTGTGCCAGGGCCTGCCCACCTGCAGAGGGGAGAATTTCTTCCCAATATCCCATTTAACCCTAAAGTCCCCCCACAGTGAGGGTGGCCATTACAGACCAGGGTTGTGGTATTTTCTATAGGGTTTTTCCAGCCTCTCCAGCCTCCAGCACTGTCAATATGTACTTTAAAGAACAATTTACACCTCAAAATGCTCCCCTCCTGTGAAAGCACCATCGTGCAAAACAGCAGATGGTGTTTGAACACTGCAAAATGGAAAATATATCTTTAAAAAAGAGATACAAGAGTTGTCTTGGCGCTATGCGGGCGCCTCGGGGTCTCGATTTGCAGCTTTCTGCATGGGGGAAAAAAAGATGGCAAGTGCTGTGAGATAGTATTGGTGGGAGGAAAATGTTTTTCCTGAGGGGTCCTTGGAAATTGTAGCATGGGAACAACCCAGAAGGACTGTGCAGGATGGGCTCTGACACCAACAGCCACCACGAGTGCCCAGCTAGGGTGGGACAGGGAGCACAGCAGGCTTTTTCCTCCCTTTCTCCCCTCACTCATGCTCATCCTGCTTCTTTGGATGAAAAGCTGTTTATGGAAAGGCAAGGCAGCTGTTTATGGAAAGGCAAGCTTAAATCACCCTTCTCCCACTTGGGGCTGCTGGGAGAAGTCAGTCCCGTTGGGATGCTGACCCTTTCTGGGTCCCAGCCCCAGGCTGGAGATACAGGGTTGATGCAGCAGGAGTTCCTGCTCTCAGAACCACACACCTGATGCTACAATAACTGCTTTTGAACATGAAACATCAAAACTACTTAAAAATCCCTCCTCTCTCTCCCCATCCTGGAAGCAAAACCCTGCTGAACATCCATCCTCCAGGCAATCCTCCCTCCATGTGAAAAAAAACCCCTTCTTCTTAGAGGTTTTCTCAATAAAAAAGCTTGAACGCTGCTAATTTCCAAAATAAACAAGCGAATCTTTGGAGCAGCAAGTGCAAAGGGCCCCAAAGGCATCTTCCAAATGTCAGGGAAATGCATCAGTCCTAGCGTGTGCCCGGCTGTCACTGCCTGCCCAGCGCCGGCTCCGGGCACAGGGGAGATTTTGGGAAGTTTGGGTTTGGTGGGAGCAAAAAAACCCCCAAACTTGGGCCCCTCAGGGTTGCTTTGAAGGCTGTGCAACAGGAAAAAATACCATAAATCGGGCTTGGCTTCACTCCTAGCAACGACATTTTGACAGCTTCTATTTCGGGGATGGCTTTATTGTTTTCCCCCTGGTCCTCAATTAATGCCTTACCTCAAAATAACTACCAGCCAGCAGGACTTTTCCACTCCCCAGGCTGTGAGCTGCTCTGAGCTTCCCCTGTGGTGTAAATGCTCATGGATCAGGCTGGCTGTTCCCAGCCTGGCCCCAAACCTCTGGTTCAGATCCCTCCAACAAGGCCAACCTCCCTGCTGAAGCCAGGTGCTGATGCCTAAAAGTCAACCTGGAGGAGAAAAAACAGCTTTGCAAACCTGTTCTCTGTTGTTCTGAGAGTGCTGTGCCCAAGCACGTGAGGCTTGGGAAGTGGATACAGCCAGTGCCCAGGAGAAACCCCGGCTGGGAATGCCCTGAGGGGTGTAGGGAGGAAGATGGAGCCAGGGCTGATCTTTACATTCTGCACCTGATTTTGGAGGCAGGAAAAGTTCGCCATATGGAGCCCTTAAGGATATTTGGGGGTGGGAGTCTGTCAGGTCCCTTCCAAGCCAAACCAATTATATGATTCTGTGACATTCCCTGTGGTGCTGGCTGGGCTGGACAGCCCCATCCAAAGGGGTGTGCTGAGCCTCACACAAGGATATCACACTGCAGACCCCCTTGGGCTCCCTGCTCCCACTGCCACTGAACAAACCCCTAAACACCCCTCTCAGGGTTATCCAACAGTGCCTAGAGATTTAAGAAAAGCTCTGTGCAATGTATATGGCTCCTGCTGAAATATTCATCCCCTGGCATCAATGTTTCATCAGTTTTCTATCATAGATAACCCCTGACACTGGCTTCAACCATGGTGGTGCAGATGGGGAAAAACAGGTATGTTTACTCAACCAACCACCTCCAGTTGCCTCCTTTCCCACAGAATTTAGGAGCTATCAATGAGCCTGTGCAGACATCCTCTTCCCTCTGCTCCAGGTGAGCCAGCTGTGCCCCCAGCTTCCCTCTGGGAGTGGGTGACATGGGAATGACTGTGGAGGGCAAGCTGGATGGAGCATGGGAAGCCTATTGACAGTGAGATTCTGGGCACTCAGCTGGAGCCACCCCAGAGCCCAGGAGCCATCCCACTGGCCCAGGACTCCCAGGAACCCTGTTTTCCACTCAGTAGCCACATTCCTGGGCACACACCAGCCACCATCTACCCCAGGTGCCTCTTTTTAATCTTTTCCTTCTTAATTCCTGTAAACAGTTTCACCTGTGTTAAGCACTTGCCTGTCCCTCTCCTGGCCCCACTAAATGACCAACAGGTTGCCCCAATCTGCCCATCAGATCTCTCCCAGCTGCTGTGAAATGATGGAGGGAAACAGCTCCTGCCACAGTCACCTTTTGGCTGCAGCGTGGCTAACAAAGTTAAAGGAGACCTTTCCTCTCCCCCAGCCTGAGCTGGAGAAGCCAGAGCATTTTAGTGTTATCTGATTTGATGTGCAAAATAACAGAGGGAGAGAGAAAATGAAAAACACCCACAACTCACTGCTGGCTCCTTCTCGCCTTTAATTGAGGATACAAATGCCAGGCTGATTTTTGCTCTCTTTGAAATTCCCTCTGTCAGTACAGGGCTCCCTCTGGTTCAGGACAAAAATTGACTTTGTGTCACGAATGAAGTAATTATTTCCCTCCACAAATGAATATGGCAATTATTTCCCTTTTGGGGATGGGAGGGATGTGTGTGAGGTTTGAGCTGCTGAGCAGAGCTGCAGTCCCTTCCCAGACAGGGATGAGCTCAGGTTTTCCTCACCAGTGTTTGCCTCCCTCTCTATCCACCTCTTCCCTTTCCCAATGCTGTGCTCAGGATCCCACCAGCCACAGGCTGGATCAGGGCCTGTGCTGAACTGGGCAATGACTCTTCCCTTCAGATCAGCTCCTGACAGCTCGAGCTGAAATCAACTTTCATCCCTCTGTGCTGCTTTCCCCCTGCCTCAGGAACAAAGGACATTCCTTCACGTGCCCATCCTGTATCCCTTCACTGAGGAAGAGCAAGGATAAAATACCACCTTGGGTATGTGCTCAGGGGGATTACCAGAGATATACAGATCACAGACCGGTTTGGATGGGAAGGGACATGAAAGATCAGCTATTCCATCATCCTTGCTCTGTGCTGGGATGCCATCCAGGAGGTCTTTCTCCATCAGCAGGGCTGTATTTGGAGACAGAGGTGTGTCACACATTCACCTTGCACCATCCTGCCTGCCTTTCCCCCTGGATATTCACTCTGTGTGTGCCCATCTCCTGACTCTGGCAAGGAAGGGCTCACCAGCTCATAAAGTGTTTCTACAGCAGCTCTTGAGCCTCTTGCAGCTTCTGCAGGTGTTAAAAGCCACTGTAAAGAGCCACAAACAGAAAGTTATTTGCAGCACACGCCGAGATCTCTGAACTCCACAAAAACAGTGACGATGCAGCAGCGTGTCCTGAAGAGTGATGAACCAGCACTGAACCATTAACTATTTCCAGGAATGCAAACCCCAGGCAATCCTGCAGCAAACACACACTTTCCCTGCCAGAACAGATGGGACACTTGTGCCAGCACTCAGAAACCTTGTCCTTGCATCAAAGGTTGAAAGGAGGGATTTCAAGCATCTCCTCCAGAAAATCACATCCCTACTGCCATGGACACACCAATTCCAGCAGCACAAGAACAAGAAGGATTGTAAGAGGGAGAAAAGTGATAACAAATATATTTTTTAATGTATTTATTGTATGTAAGGCTGTCATCTTACATACAATTATGAAGATTTTTACCATGAGGGTGGTAAAACACAGGCACAAAGAGGCGGAAGGTGACCCATCCCTGTTAGTGTCCCAGGCCAGGTTGGCCAGGGCTTGGAGCAAAATGGGATAGTGGAAAGTGTCCCTGCTCATGGGATGGTGTTGGAATTAGATGATCTTTAAGGTCCCTTCCAATCCAAACCATTCTGTGATTCTACAATTCCACAAGCAGGCAAACATCCTATACCAGTTATTTACCTGCACAGAATTACGTGTTTATTTTATCGCTGGCATTTCACAACTCATCACCACGTGAACCAGCACCAAGCCCCAGCCCCAGCACTCCCAGCAAGACCCCATCTCTTCAGTCCAGGAGTTAAAACCACAAGACACAAGCGCTGCTCCCAAGCCAGCTGGAAAGTCACTTGAAGGTTGGGAGTGACCTTGAAGGGAGCTGGACATTGCCTTGTTGCTGCGGCGTGAAAATGTATTGCAGCCCTTGGGCAGCCTTCAGTTCTCATTTCAGCTGTTAATCAGAGAGGGAGAGGGAGGAGAGCAGCAGCAGCAGCAGCAGCTTTTCCCTGTGAGCCTGGCTGGAAAAGTGTGAGTGGCACTGGAAGGGCTGGCAGGACGTGGGCATAGGGGTGGGGAGAGGGGAGCAGCTCTGCCTTGCTGCAAGAAGGAATGGCTCTAGGAGCCAAAAGCACAGATTCCCTTATTCCTAGTCCTTTCAGGGGTGGAGTTATCCTGGTTTTTTATTCCATGGTCTGTTTGGCTGCTCAGGTGTGCAGAGCAGCTCTGAGGGTGGCATCACCCCATTGCTCTACCCGGCAGTTTGGGGCAGCTTTGCGACCAGGGCGCTTTTGTGACCACGGCATTTTGTGACTCAGTGGACCAACACTAAGGTGCAGCTGCCCCAGAGCATTCTGCCCTCTCTGTGTCATGGCAGTGGGACCTTTCTGCCCTCATGTCACCATGTAACATGTCACAGACTGCATCTGCTGTCCCCAGCATGCCTGAAGAGCAGTGCAGCTCCTGGCACAGGTTGCCCAGAGATGTTGTGGCTGCCCCATCCCTGGAAGTGTTCAAGGCCAGGCTGGATGGGGCTTGGAGCAACCTGGAATAGTGGAAGGTGTCCCTGCCCATGGCAGGGAGATGGAACAAGATGATCCATAAAGTCCCTTCTAACCCAAACCATTCTGGGGTTGTATGACCTTGGGCCATGAAGCTGTTGGAAAAGGACAGAGAGGGACACAGGCACAGACTCCTCATTGGAAGGAGGAGGCTGGTGACCTGCCCTACCAAGAGGACTCATCCAAACACAGGTGGGATGCTCTAAGGGAAGGCAGACAGAAATTGAGCAGAGAAGCCACTGCCCCACTCACCTGCACCACTTCCCTTCCTGCAGCACAGCAGGGGTTAAGATGAGTCTATTACTGTTTGCTTGTCACTTTGTCGCTGATCTAATGACCATCGATAATAGCTGAATAAGAATTGATGGAGAGATGGATTTAATTAACCCCAGTGTCAGCAGCTCGCATTGCTGTCTGTTTGTGTTAATGGAGCAGCTCAGGAAAAAACTCTCCTGAGCTTTGTGTGGCTCAGCCTGCGGCAAGTAAAACACTCCTATTCATCAGCTGCACCCTCCAGGTAACACCAGGCAGTGCCACATGGCAATTGCTTCCTCCTGCCCCCAAAAGAATAAAATAATCACCTGCTCTGGCGCACTCTGAGTCCCAACTCTGTCCACCACTGCATCCTCACTCCCTGTCCCAGCTGCTACTGCCTTGGACAGCACAGCCAAGGTCTTGGCAGGGTGGGTGGGAGGCTGGGAGTGCTGATATTGGGAGGCTGGAGGTCTTTATTTAGCAGGGGGACGGTGCTGGGAGTTTGATAAAACAGCAGCACAAAGGCAGCAACAACTTTGTGTTTCCTGACAGCACAGATGCCAGGGCAGGGATGCAGGAAGAGGTTTTCCCAGCCAACCAGACATCCTGTGGCATCCTCCTCATCCCAAAATCCAGGTGTTGCATGCACTCTGCTGGGATTTATCCTCTTCCTCTGTGTTTCAAGCTAGTTTGGGAGGCAGCTCCAGCTGAGCAGGCACAGAAGCCCAGCTCACATCCAGGCTGGAAGCTCAGGCCAGGCTGTCCCAGTCCCACTAACGAGGTTAGTCCTGCCCACTCCTTGACTGCAGCTGGTAATTAGTGTCTGCCAGCTCCTGACCCCTCTTCAGCTGACCTTCAGGTGCAGCAGATAACAGCTCATTGCTCCTCAGCCTCCTACCCATGACTTATCAGGAGAATCACAGGGAAATGCCAGCCTGGAGAAAGGGTGGATACCGAGTCCCAGTGAGGAATTTCCTGGCAGCCTGGGGAGCAGTGGCAGCATCATCCAGCTCACCCAGCTTCAGCACCCATTTTCCAGGGCAGCAATCCAAAGGTGCACCCTGGATCAGCCCCTTCCTTGGGTGTTATCCATTTGGGAGAGCTCTCAGGGCAGGCTGGGGGGGCTTGTCTGACACCCACCAGCTTTCCTTCACACTTCCCCTTCCTCTCATTTTCAGCTGTGATTGATTTTCATGTTCTAACACATGTCCAGCCTTGACCCAGGCTGGCAGGCAGGCAGGTCTGGATCCATCCAGATCCCCGTCTGGGGATGCACTGGGATGATGCTGGTGCCATCCCTGCTCTCTGAGCTGCTCCTCGGGGCTCTGCAGCCAGAGATTCCCTGTGCTGGCTCTGACAGACCAAGGTATGACTGTCTGAAGGAATAAGCTTCCCAGGGCAACGCCTTGCCAGGCTAAAAATATTCCTTCCAGTAATAACGCCGTCTCCCGCTGCCAGCGCTGTCTGGCGGCTGGCATTCCCAGGTAGGACAGGACGCAGATCTTCCACGATCCGAGGGCACTGCAAACACCACTTGTTGGCAAACTTATTTCCTGCTGGGAAACAATGAGGTCAGCTCTTGGCCCCGGCAGCACATTCAGCAGTTGAAGGCGACTCCGAGGGAGCAAACGTCTCTGCCAGGATTCCCACGGAAAAGACAGGCGTGGAGAACGGGTGAGTGGACAAGTGAGGCAGAGAATATTGCTGGGGAGGTGAAAGCTGGTGTCAACAGAGATTAGGGCTCTGCTCCTGCCCTCTGGCTTCAGGATGAAGGTAATATCACCAGCCCACAGAAAGGTGAGGGATTTAATTCAGCAGCAGATAATGTGGAGTTTCCAAGACCTTTGACCAAGCAGCCCTTGGAGCACTTTGGGTCTGGACTGGGAGAGCTGGTCTCAGCCATGCAATGGGACATATGGATCCCTCCCTCCCTGTCCCAAGATCTTTCTTCTCCCAGCAGGGAAGAGCAGCAGCTAAAATAAGCAAAGCTGGCAGTGGAATGCAGAACTTCTCCTGGCCTCCTGAACACAGTCCCTGAAGTAGAAAAATTCATCCTGCCATGGCAGGAATTGGGGAACCTGGGAAGAATCCCAAGACCAAGCATCATCCCAAGTCCTTCCTGGCCTGGCAGGGCTCCCAGCTGCTGAGCTGAAGGTGAGCTGGAGCTTTCCTCTCCTCAAAAAACCCTCAAAGTATTCCACATTTTCCTCTTTTAGCTTTGTTTTCCCAACAGAACATCAGTGACTGCCCACAGCTCCACTTCATCCCCAGGAAACGATGGGCAAGGCACAAGCAAGGTCTGTCCTGCTCTGGGACAGCCAGAGCCTGTGGAAGAATGCTGATTTAGAGAGAAACAGGCTTCCTGTTTTGCTCATCCCTGTCCCAGACAGAAAGTGCCTTTGCCAAGCACATCTTCAAATCCCTGCCAGTAACCTGCAGTCATGGAATACGTGAGGCTGGGGAACAGGAAAAAAAAAATCCAGCAGAATTTAATTTTGAAGACCCAGCCAGTCTTATAGCTTTTCAACTGCTGGAGCAGGTGAGCCAATAATAAAATCAACTGCCCAGAGAGGAAATGAATATTGGGTTTTGTTCCAAAAGGATGAGTTCAGCCAGCGTCAGAAAGAAAGGAAAAAATAATAATCATAGAAAATAAAAGCAGAGTAGGAATTGTTCTGTGACAAACGTATTTTGACAATCCAGCTGAAAGGGCTGACAGTTATGAGCGAGGGGGAGGAATTACTGATCTCTGAGTGTCATCTCACTTGTTTTTCTTGATTCAGCCTGGCCCTGCTAACAATGTGTGTCACTGCCCAGCGCTGGGAACATCCTTTGATGAGTGACTCGTGGTGCTCCCCACGGCACAGCCCGGATTCCTCCTGCATTTTACCTGCCAGCAGCACCAGGGTCTGCAAAGGGGACCTGCCAGACAGGCTGGATTTGGGAAGGTCACAGGTGGAGGGCTCAGGGTCTCCAGCCACACATCCCAGCGCATTTCTATTTGTGATGAGCATCAAGCTGCATTTCCTGGTCCTCTTCCTGGCTGAAGCCATGGAATCACACAATGGTTTGGGTTGGAAGGAGCTTGAAGATCAACCTGTTCCCATAGCAGGGACACCTTCCAAAAGACCAGGTTGCTCCAAGTTCCATCCAGCCTGGCCTTGAACACTTCCAAGGATGGGGCAGCCACAGCTCCTCTGGGCATTCCAGTTCCTCAGCACCATCACAGGGAAGAATTTCTTCCTAAAATTCCATCTATGCTCTCTGTCCATGTGAACCATCCCCCCTCATCCTGTCACTCCATATCCTTGTCCAAAGTCCCTCTCCAGCTCTTTTTAATGCTGTTCTCATTGTTTTCATCCTCCCACAGTGAAATGGGGCTCAAGGTCTCTGTTTGCACCCACAGCCCCGTGCTGGGTAAAGGGAAGAAGCGCAGGAGGGTGGCAGCTGGTGGAATTTGGGCTCATGAGATGAACACAAGAGCCACTCAGGAGTTTTGGAGATCCTGACATCTCTCTGTGAGGGCTGGAGGTGCCTGGTTTGGAATGGAGTTTGTGTTTGTGGAGCAGGTGGGTGTTGCTGGGGGGGTCTCTAATATCTATTACAACCCCTGTTCCTTGGCTACAATTTACATCTGGGATTGGGGACCTTGGGGATTTAAAATGCTCCATCTCTGGAGCTGTGCAGCCCCTGGAGCAACTCCAGCAGTGACCACTCCTCCTGTTGCATCTAAACCCTGGATGGAGCCAGACTGCAAGAGCCCATTAATTTTAATTACCTCTGGAGCAGGACATGGGCAAACCTGATGGCATTTGATGGCATTCTGAGAGGTCCCCTTTGGTGAAAGGACACCTGTGAGAGGCTGCTTCAAGCCAAGCTGTGACCAGGCTCTGGGAGAGGGATGCTCCCTGTGACTCGTTCTGAGTCAGCTTGAGTCACCTGCCTCCACTTGCTGCTGCTAATTTACTACCCACAGTCATTCTGAGAATCGGGGATCATCAGATTCTTATTCAGATTTTCCCACTCCAATGTGGAAAATATCCATCCTGGTAGGCAGAAGTGGGTCCTACAGCAGCTTTCTCCATGGCTCTCCACTGTTTTTAGGAGTGTGAGGGAGAACTGGAGATCTTCCTGCACCTTCCTGGGGTTTGATTCCTCAGCCTGATTCTGCAGCTTTCCAGACAAACACATTTCTGCTTCCCCACCAAGTGACATCTTTCAGGACATGTTTCCTGAGGGTCAGAGCAGAGGGCAACCTCCTAGAGAACAGTGTGATGCTCCTGAGATAAATAAAGCTCTTGGAATAAAACCTCCTTGGAGGGACAAGGGCAGCATGAGTTTCTCTCAAGGCTCGGGGGATGGCTCAGTGTTTCCAGGAACAGCCACCTTGTGTTTGCACTGACAGCCATTAAAACTGGGGCATGGAGTTCAACCAGTTGAAGGTCAGGCTGTCTGGGTTGGGAAAAGCTCCAGAAATTTCCAGTGATATATTTTACATTTTTAAGCCTCTTTCCACGATTGCCTCTTGCAGGTCTTTCCCACTCAGCTTGATGTCTGTGCCCAGCCTGGCCTTGGGAGGAAAAACCCCATCCATTCAGGCTGCTTTGGATAGATAGGGAGAGCAAAATAAACAGGCCCAGACGTTTTCAGTTGTTCCTCATTTCAAGACAGACATTGAGGGTCTGGAGTGTGTCCAGGGAGGGAAACAGAGCAGGGGGAGCCCCAGGAGTGGCTGAGGGAGCTGGGGTTTGGGGCTCAGCCTGGAGAAAAGGAGGCTCAGAGGGACCTTGTCACTCTCTACAGCTCCCTGACAGGAGGGTGCAGCCAGGTGGGGGTCAGGCTCTGCTCCCAGGTAAAACACAAGAGGAAACAAGCTCGAGCTGTGCCAGGGGAGGTTTAGATCAGATACTGGAGAAAAATTCTACATGGAAAGGGTCATCAAGCACTAGCACAGGCTGCCAAACAAGAGTTGGACTCCCCATCCCTGGGGGATGTTAAAGTCACACAGATGTGGCACTTGGGGACACAGTTTAGTGGTGGGTTTGGCAGTGCTGGAGGAGTGGTTGGATTTGAGGATCTTAAAGGTCTTTTTCAACCCTAATGATTCCATGACTCTACTCCCACTACCCTGCTTTGTGCTGTTATTGGTCAAATGCAGGGAAAAGGCAAAATGAACTCCTGTTTCTTCACTCTGATGGCAGCTCCATGCCAACACCTCATCATTCTTGTCCCTGCTGGTGGATGCAGTCTGCTCCTGATGACACCAAAGCTGCCCAAGCTCCTCAACAGCTGCATTTTGCCCCAAGTCTGTGTGTGTGAGCACCCTAAGGAAGAGCCCAGCCAGGCACCCAGCTCCCCAAGGGCTGCTGGATCAGAGCACTGCCATCCAGCTCCATCCTTTAGTCCCCTGGAGAATAACTGCAAGTGGCTCTGCCAGCTTTAATCACCCCTCACGCCCCACCAGCCTCTTCCCGGGATGCAGACCTTGTTAACATGCAAAATAATGGAAAGATGCAGGTGGGGTTCTGGCTGGTTAACCAGGAGATGCTTCAGTGAGAATTATCCAATTAAATCTCCATCTCTGCCTTGCTTTTGTGGCTTTTTTCCCCCCATTGTAGTGGCATTCTCACCCAAAGCAATAAACACGAGCCCTGATGGAGTGCTGGCTGCATTAAGCTGTCACTGTGGGCACTGGGGACCCTGCAGGGCTGGCCTGGCTCTCTGGGGTGCCACTCTGGGCTGCTGGGAGGGACAGGAAATTAATCCCAACCTAAATATATACACTGGCATGTGGCAAATAATCTCAGGAGGGGGTAACCAGTGGTTCTCTCCCCTTTTTGAGAGCCCATCCTTTCCCCTTTGCCACCACCCCATAAACCAGCCCAGGTAGGTGCTGGTGTTTGCCTTAAGTGAGGATGCCAAGCCCTGCTCTTGCAAAAAGCAAACAAAACCCCAAACAGAGAGGGGGAAAAAAAAAAAAAAAAAAAAAAAAAAAAAAAAAAAAGCTAATACCTTTCCAGTCCTGTCACTGCTACGTTGCTCCTTGGCTTGCATCAGCTCCATATAGTCCCAATAACTGCTTGCTTTGCTGCTTTTCTCCTGATGTTTCCAGTGTATTTCTGTGGTGTGATTTCTGGTTAAATCAGAGCAGAAGAAACAAGAGAATAAGTAATAAGAGAAATCACTTAGACCCTGGAGGTAAAACAAAAAAAATAGACCCCAAAAAATATAAAAAGAAAACATTACCCCAGAACACCCCTTCTCAACTTTGGATTAAAGAATTGGTCCATTTTATCAGAGGTACTCCCTGTTTGCTGACAGAACACAAATCTCAGATGTGAAGCTGAGAAGTCTGAGTGAGTTAACTCCATTCCCACCCACCTGCTGGAGGAGCAGTGCCTGGAGATGTGCCTAGGCAGCTCTGGGTGCAAGGATGTCCCTCTGTGTCCCTGCCCTGGCACCTGGGGGGACACATGCAGCCCTCTGATGGTGCACTTCTGCATGGGAAGCAGAGGTAGCACCCACCATCCCTCCTACCCTGTCTGGGTGCTCAGCAGGAGCTGGGATTGCTGCTGAAGCCTTTTCCCTGGAGAAAAGCTGGTGGCCAGGTGGGAGAGGGGCTGCTGTAGCCCCCATCTCCCCCAGGAAGGGACCCCACACAAGGGGTTTCCTCTCCTCTCCCTGTCTGCAGGTGTGATTAACAAATCCCTCACTGCAGGAGCTGTGAGAGCAGCTAAAATTGAGCTCAGTGCTGGGGGACTCCCTCCAAGCCATGCCCTCCCAACCTCCCCCAGTGCCAGCACAGCCATGCTGCTGGGCCCTGCTGGGCTCCAAGGGCATCTGATCAGAGCAGCAGGAACCCAAATCACATCAGCCTCCCTGCCGGGGTGATAATTATTTCAGGGAGGCCACCTGACACCCAGCAGGGCCTGCAGAGGTGGAGATTGCCATCGTGCTGGGGGCTCTGCCCCTGTGCCACCTCCTGAGCCCCCCTGGTCAGGCTGGCACCTCTGTGTCCCCTCAGGAAGGTCAGAGCCATGTGGGATGCTATTGGGCCATAATTGCTATTGTGCCATGACAAACCATCCCAGCTGATGCACCCCAAGCTCTGCATGGCCTCTTGCCTCCTCTCCACGAGCTTTTGCTCCGTGATATTGGCAGAGGATGGGAGACATCATGGATCCTTTCCCACCCCCGGGTGCTGCAGGCTGGGAACCCCAAATCCCACAGTGCCATGGATTATAGGAAACAGCATCCACACTCAGCCAGCCCTGGCACAGAGCTGTGTTTCCAGCTCTGCTCCCAGCAAGCAGCCCTGGACATCCCTCAGTTGCACAGGGAAAAGGGAGATGAGCAGCAGAAATGTTGCTTCCCAGGCAAGTTTAGCCCCAGTGTGACTTGTTCATCCCATGCAGAAACCTAAAAATGGGCTTTTTTGGATTTGGCCAGTGGGACATGAGGATGAGGCACTTAGAGAGGTAAGGAGCTTACCCAGGCAGATAACAAAGCTATGCTGAAATAGGATTCTCCCCAACTGAGAGGGGGAAATGGGGAAAATGGGACTTTTGGGGCAGACAGCTCTTTCTGAGTGATCCTGAGCTCATTTGGCCACAAGGGATTCTCAACACCACTGGGCACAGAGTTTCTGCCAGGAAAATAGAATGAAAGGCAGCAAGCCCAATCCAAGGGCTGGAGAACCAGAAGGAGAAAGCAGGATTTGTAAGCACAGCAGACACCTTCATTGTGTTCCCTGCCTGGATTTGGGATGGGAGGAAGGCTGTTTCCCTCCCCTCAGACAGCAAAGTTCTGTTCTTTGTCTGCTGCTGTCTTTGGAATTACCCTTCCAGAGGGACTTTGGCATATTTTTGAATAATAGGAAATGGGATGATATTTGCTAGAGGGACCTCAAAGGAGGGCTCTGCCATACAGCATTCCCATTATACACAGGTGTTTACCTTCCTTCAGGTTCCTCATTTCTCTGTCCTCACCAGGTAAGCACTGGAAATGTCACTTTCCCATGCCTGTAATTAAACCCTGGCACTTCTGTCCCAGCATGCACACACATCTAGACACAGCTCCTTCCTCTCCTCTTCAAAAACTACCCAAAACTTCACTTTTGCTCCAAATCAGCCATGCAGATGAGCAGCTGGATATTGCCATGGCAACAGTTTGTCCTCCTGCTCCTCTCTCCAACCCCTTCCCCCCGATGAAGAAAGGGGGGAAAAAATTAAAAATAAGCAATTTTAATAATGTCACAAAAAGCAGACAGGGATATAAAAAATCCATTAAGAGCTGGAGTGGTCCTTGCAAAGGGAAGTGCTCCAACTCCTTCCCTTTCTGTTGCTCACTCACTCTCTCTCCAACCCCCTGAAAGGTAACCTTTAAAACACACTCGGCAGCACGGTACTTAAACCTCTGGCATTTACCTTCATTTCACTCTGCCTTTTATTCCTTTGCAGGGGAGGAGGGCTTTTATGTTATAAGAGGACAAGTTGGTTTTTTTTTCTCCCCTTCCCCTCGGCTCGATTATTTTCACCTCCTGTGCAGGTGGTTTCTTTTTCCCCCTCTTGTTTTGCTGTCACCATCATCCAGGCACTCAGACCCCATGGGGGAAGCAGGAGGGGGAGGCAGCCTAGCCTCCATATCCCCCCAGACACCCCAAACTAACACTTCAAAAGCAGGACAGAGGTGAGATGGGTGATGCTGGAGAGGGAAGAGAGGTCTGAGGTTCCTGGTGGGTGGCAAGAAGGTTGTGATTCTCAAGCCACAGCTGCTTTTGTGGGGCTTTTCCTTTCTTCCTCTCCTCCAACATCTCTGCCCACAAAGTATTTCTTCCTGACCTTGTGCCCGCCAAATACCCCTCTTGAATGTGGTCTCACAGAAATGCCACTTCTCCTGCTCCTCTCATCCATCTGTAACACAAAACTCAGAGCTTGGATGGGGCTCTGAGCCACTTAACCACTCTGCCTCACAAGCAGGGCATTGCTTCAGCCTCCCATTTTCTGGCCCTTTAAGACCAGTTAAGAGCTAGACCCAGGCAGGCACGGGGCAGCAAATGCCTTGGGATGACTTCATGACATCCCTGTGAATGCTGGTGTGCAGTTTTGTGCCTCTCACTGATGGATATCCACACGCCAGTCACACCAGATCCTGGTGTCATCACAGCTTGCTCACCACGTTTGCTTTCCCCCCTGCACTGGAGACCCTGCTTCAGGAGTCATGGGATGAGCAGAGCATCTCATTACAAAAGAAAATCTTGTATTTTCCAGGCTGGAAGAGAGCTTGAAAGCATGACCTAATTGTGCTTAGACACCCACGGGCAAAGAAAGAGTCCAAACCATATTAATAAAAGGAAAGTGGCCAATTTTTGCAAAGCCATTCATTAATTTCAAGTGTGACCCAGGAACAGAGACATGAATTATTACTTCTTTCCAAGCTCAGCAGCACCCGTGACCCCAGACTGAATCTGTGCCATGTCTTGCCCAGCAGGAGTCCTGAGCAGTCCAAATTCCCATATGGACATCCCAAATACCTGGGAGTGATGGGGGAAGGTCATCCCCCTGCCACAGCTGCACCTGGGGGAGCATCCTGAGGGCGACAGGGACACCCAAAACCTGCTCACACATCCCACATCCCGGTAATTTTTTTTTTTTTTTTGCCTCCCAAATTTTCTGAGAGCAAGTTTTTACACTCTCTTACACCACAAGTCTTTTCTGAGCTGGCACCAGTCAGGTAATGTAAGCAGGAGTTATCAGTGATGCTCCCTCCTGTCCTGCTGTGCTGCCAACATCCTCACAGAGCAGCCCCAAAATCTCCATCTCCTGTGCACCACAAAGTCTCAATTAACATTGAACAGTTGTTCCCTACTTTTTCAGTGTAAACTGGACCTGAAGAAGGAGACAAACATTTGGGTCAATGAGTAGAGCTTAGGGTTTTTTTGTGGAGTTTGTGGTTTTGTTGTTTTGGGGTTTTTTGAAGGGAAGTGGTACTCCAGGCTGGTAAAGACAAAACCTTCACCTGTTCATGGCTCTGGATCAAAATAAGTCATCACAAAATAATCTGTGCATCAGCCCAGTGCTCTGCCCAGCTCCAGGTACCAGCTGGTTTCCAGACTGCCTCTCTCCCTGGCTCAGACCCAAACTTCTTATGGCAAACAATCAGCACAACAAATGGTCAGAAAGGGAGCAAGGCCTGTGAGCTGATTGCAACAGACTAAAATACCCAGAAACAAGTTAAAAAAACCCACAAAATTGTGCAGATCAGCCACCTCACAGCTGCTACATGGTGAATTCCTTGCAGGCTGGAGAGGACAGAGGAGCCTCCTGGGGAATGAGATTTCCTTGGAACACAATGCTGGATCCAAGGGCTGGGCTTGAACCAAACAAGATGCCATGGCAGGGACACCTCCCACTGTCCCAGGTGCTCCAAGCTCTGTCCAGCCTGGCCTTGGACACTGCCAGGGATGAGGCAGCCACAGCTTCTCTGGGCAACTTATGACAAATCAACCCCCCTTGTTCATTTTTGCCAATCCCTCACCCAGAGAACAGGATTTCAAATGGATTCAATTGGTACATCTGACCCTCTGGATGAGGAGAGGGTTTTATTTAAAGAAAGGAAACAACAAGTGTGAAGGTATGAAATTACCTGAGGATTTTGTCTGGGTGTGATGGGATGGGGCTCTGATGGCACTGAAAAAAAGAGATAACAAGGGAAAACTTTGACTCTTCAGAGATTAATCTTTGCAGAGATTAAATTGAAGCCTTCAGGTCTAAGGCATCGATTGCATTTCACTTCCCATGACACTTTTGTGGAAGTACAAATGACAGAGGACGTGGAAGGTACATTTTTTTTTAGCCATCCAGCAATTTGCTCATTTATTGGCAAGGATCTCTTTAGAGCCAGCCACAACAGCCAGGCAGAAGGCTGGGATCTATTAGAATGATAGTGGCAGGAGGCTTGGACCTAGAGAATTTTTAGGGTCCCTTCCATCCCAAACCATGTGCTGATCCTATGGGAAAAGCCAGAAGTAGTGCAGTAGCACCCACCCCACCCTTTCCCCCCCTGAGAGGATGGATTTAAATGGCAGGGTGCTTCTGCTCTCACAGGAGCCTGTTGGTGTTATTCCCATTATATCAGCAGCAATGACCCTTTTAACCCTTCCCTCAGAGATATCAAATGGTATCAACCAAGATTTAATAAACAAAAAAATCATTTCTAACAGCTTAAACCACCTCTTAGGCACAATCCATCCACATTTTGCCCATTCCCTGGAGGCCAAAAACTAGTACAGGGCAGTGCAGGAACACAAGCTCTGCCAGAGCCTCTGTAACTGGTGGCACCAAAGCTGAAGGTACATTTGGGATGAGCAGATTGAAAGGGATGTCCTTCCCTGGCTCAGGCTCAGGGGTTTCAGATCAGCTTTCTTTTTTCATTTCCATCATATTTGTCCAGAAGGGCTGGGCAAGCAGAGGAGATGGACACGATAAGGGAGCCTTCAGTTAATTCCATTTCAAACCCAATTTCATTTCCTTTCTAATTAGAGCAGCAGGCGTGTTTTAACAACTGATTATCTCTCCTGGGCAGTTGTGTGTATTCTTCTTGGCTACTTTCTCAATTTTTCCAAGCAAAGCTCTACTGTGATTGTAACATAAATAAAAGGGGAGCAAGGCAGAGCACGAGCACTGTGGAGAATGCTCTGCCAAGAATTAGGAGCAAGGTTTCCTTTGTCATTCCTAATGAGAAGTCGCTCGCCTTAGGAAAATCTAAACCCTTGGAAGCAGAGATCTCAGCAAATTATTATTATTACTATTAAGGACAATCTGTAAAAAACTCTCTTTGACAAACACTCAACCCTCAAAGGTGTTCTGCAGCTGCTGAATCTCCTACCTGTACATCCCACAGTGCCCAGAAGAGCCTCCAAGCACCACATCCAACACCTCCTCCCCAGCAGCTCCTGGAGATGCCAGCAGCTTCCACAAGCCTCCTTCAGAGCTGAGAGCAGGGCTAGGACACAGGGGAAGGAATCACAGCCCTGGTGTGGCTGAAGCCTCTGCAGGTGGATGTGGTTATCCCTGCAAGGCAGGGAGGGAGCATCACAGGTGCCTCTCTTTGGCACCTGGCACTTTTCCCAAAATTCTCCTGCCTTGCTGCACCTGTTCATTCCCATGCAACATCCCCAAGAGCAGTGAATCCCACCAGACATAAAAGTTGTCATTCCTTGCCTCCAAATCCCTCCATTTCTGTGTTGTTTTTGTGGTATGTGACATGCATCACCCTGTCCTGCTCCTCCAGCTGGGTGCCAATGCTTTCCTACTGGATAGCCCTGCTCCAGGGAAGGGGCAATGGGCTGGTGCTGGAAAAGGGTGCCCAGACCCCCACCCTGACATCCCTGCCTTGGCTGGGGGGGAGCAGGGCTTGGCAAGGTGCTGGGATCCTCTGGGAAAACTCACCTGCTTCCCAAAGTCTCATTACAAGACATGTTTTCCCCCAAAGCCTGTTCTTGTTATATTATTAATTATAAATATTAGTATTAGTGTTATTTTCTGAAATAAACCTGTTTGGGGAAAAACGCTCAGAGTGCAGAGCTGAGTTTCCAATCCCCTCTCCATCCTTGGGCTGCCTCCACTGCCAGCAATAGGCTGTGAAGCCCCAAAGTTCCTTTCTCCACCCTTCTTCCATGCTGGCAGCCAATTCCCAGATGTGAGACTGGGTTGGTTTTCCCTTTTCCATGACCTCAGCCCCGTTTCTCTTGGCGCTGCCTCTCCCCTTGCCCAGGGGCACACTCCCAGTGGATGTATTTTTACAGGAAAAGAGTTTTTGGCAGAGAAAAGGGGATATGCCACTACTGCAGACACTTCACGTTGCCAGGATGATGCTTTAAATATTCCCATCTTGTTACAATCACTGGATTCCAGCTGAAATCCATGGACTCACACACACCCACCCCACAATAAACACAAGGTCACGCAGAGGGAAGAGCAGGAAAATGAAAAGCAGTGTAAATACCAGCACTCCTGATCCACTTTCTTTGACTCCCTGAAGTCCTGGGCTGGTGCTTAAATTTCCTGTGCCCCATAAAAGCTCATTAAACAGTTTCAGGGGTCATCTCTATGGCATTTTCCTCACTCCAAATGGGATGAGACAGCCTAGAGTTAATAAGTCCAAAAGGAACACTTACAAAATAAGATGTTGTCACAACGTGTTGTTAAAATAGCAGGTGAGCTGGCCCATTTGGAGAGCTTAATGGCCCCACGTTTAAAAATATCTGTGCTCCATTTCCCCCAACACACCATAAATCTGAGGCAGATATGGATTTTCCTGCCTGGGTGCTGTGTGGAGTTCCAGCTCTGACTCTGCATGCCTGGGGGATCTCCCTGTCTGCTCAAACCCCTCCCGTTTCCCCTCCCACTGCCTTTGCCACTGTGTTTGTGGGGATGGTGGCTGCAGGGATAGGGTTGTGCAAAGGTCATTTTTCTGGCATCATCACCATCCCCATCCAGGAGGCACTGCCCTGCTGTCGGATGCTCCTCCTTCCCAAGCTGCTCTCCTTCCCTAGGCTCAAACTCCTGAGGGTTTAGCAAAGCTGCTCCCACCCAGGTCGGTATTTTATTTCTTTTACACCTTGTGCTATTTGCAAGAACTTCATGCCCAGCACGACATTTTCCAACTGACAAGTGAAATTTAGTCAGCAGACCTTCTATTATTCCCAATTCATTCCCCTGCCAGAAAGTTGTGCGGGATGAAGGGCTGGAGAAAGGAAAACACGGGCCAGCATGCACGGCCTGCCAGCAGCCAGCAAACCAAACCCAAGCTGAATTATGATCCACAATTTATAAACCATTACGTGCAGGGGATTTCAAGTGTATTTATTGCAATCTGACTGTGAGCAGCTCAAAAATCAATTTGGTAAATGCGGAGGGAGAGGGCGGAATTATGAGTATGTTTTTTGTAAGTGCTGTGGCTTATGCTTTCCCTGGTAAAGAACTGCAAACCCTCTGCTTCTGAAGGGTTTGCTCTCAGGGATGGGATTCACCCAGGGTGCCTAAAACAAAGGGATGAACACGAGGGAAGGGATGCACAGGGCATAATAAATGCAAGGAATGATCACAGGGAATGAAAGGATGTGGCAGAAACTCTCCAGAAACCTGAGCTCCAAGCTGATGCCTCACATTGTCCCCCTGCACTGGGCACTGCTGAGGCACCTCAAACCCTCAGTTCAGTTCCAGGTCCCTCCATTTAGGAAGGACACTGAGAGTCTGGAGTGTGTCCAGAGGAGGGAAGTGAGCTGGGAAAGGGTCTGGAGCACCAGGAGAAACTGAGGGGTGCTCAGCCTGGAGAAAAGGAGGCTCAGGTGGGACCTTCTTGCTCTCTACAACCCCCTGACAGGAGGGTGCAGCCAGGTGAGAGTCAGGCTCTGCTCTTTCCCAACCTTAGCAATTCTGTAGTTCCATGACCCTAAGGCAGTGGATAAAGAAAAATGTGGTGGGCATGACCCCCAGCACACTGGACCTGCTGTACCAAACCTGAACTGCTTGAACACCTGAGTGGCTTTAATACTATATTAGTCCCTGTCTGGGACTGATTTAGAAAAAGCTTGGCTTTCTCCTGCCTGACCTAGAGCAGCTCAGTGCCAGGCTGGGAAGGGGGAAAACTCCATTTATATACGGGGAAGTGATGGGAGGAGACATCCTCCCCAGTCCTCACACCTCACTTACTGATTTTGGGAACCACAAGCCCAACTTTGCCAGGGAAGCTCTCAAAAGACATGGAAAAGGTGGTGGCTGCCATGCCTGTGTGGAAAATTGGGGCATCTGCTCCCAAAGGTTGGATGAGACCAGCTTTTCCATTTGGGTGATCTGCAACCATCTGGTGCACTTCGAGCGAGAGGGTTCCTTCTCCTCCAATTTAAGAAATGGAATGAAAAAGGATGAGATTAGATGAGAAGCTGAGGGGAGTTTTATATCTCTTTAATGATGACCTTTTTCCAGGTTTTTTTCTGTAGCGCTGGGAAGAAAACTTAACTTCTATTTTAAAAGAGAAACTGGGTTTCTCATATGTTCCCATAATTCCTGATGCTGGCACTTTAAATTAATCACTGCAAAGAAGCCACCACGAAAATAGCGATACCAGAACTCAATATCCTCTGGGCAAATGCTGCAAATGCTGCCTGATGCATTCATGTTTAAAAAAAATAATAAAATCATTCTTTTCCTTGGCACCTCTCCTCTGGCTCATCCTATGCAAATCACCTCACTAAGGAGAATTTCCCAGGCCATGACTGAGGTTGGTCAGTGGGGCAGATTGAAGCAGCAAGTTCCCAGGTAATTATTTATGTGTGAACTCAATACAAGGAGATTAAATCTGAGCCACATTCTGTGCCTGGGTCCATTCTCCCTCGGAGAGATGTGCTAAACGAAGTTTAATTGCTCTGGTAGGCAAACACTTGAAATGCTCCAAAATCTGGTAATCCCACATGTCCACTTTTTCCAGGACTCATCCCACCCCACTGATGGTTTGGGAAGGGGAAGGAAACACCCTGTGGTCTTTGTGACCAGGTGCTGCCAACCTGCACAGCTCACCTATCAAGCAGAATAAGCCCAAGAACAAATTCTGAAGTGGGGAATGATTTCCAATATGTGGTTTACCTTAGGACATCGTGGGTCACAGCAGGTTCAGGAGCAGTTTTCCAGAGGTGAGAGGAGCTCAATTCACTTAGCAAGTTATTTGCATGGAATTATGTGCCAGGCTGTGCTCCTAGCAGAGTTTGGGGGTGAAGTTTTATCTGCATGACCTGAAGCCATCCTGCATTCAGCAGGATTTGTCCTCTTCTTCCTGGGGTGAACTGAGAGCAGAAATACCAGGATGGCATTGCCCAGGGTGGAGGTGTTTTGGCAGAGCCCATGGCTTGGGGATGCTGTTGGAAGGGGATAAGCTATTCTTCACATAGTAATTTAGGTTGGAAAAGCCCTCCAAGATCATCCTGTCCAACCATTCCCCCAGCACTGCCAAATCCAGCACTAACCCATGTCTTCAAGTGCCACATTTACACAGCTTTGAAATGGCTCCAGGGATGGTGACTCCACCACTTCCAATGGAACAGAGGATTCTGGAGTGAGAGATCACTTCCTACAGGATATCACAGATGCCAAGAGGTTGCCTCAGCTGCAGGAGAGACTGGACAAGATTAGGGGCAAGTCTCCCCTCAGACTGGAAAATACACAGGAGAGGGTTTGGTGCCAGGTATCCCCAAGGAAACATCTAAAGTGAGCTGAGAATCACTTTCTCTTGCCCTGCCACGGGACACTGAGCAGCAAGAACCAGGGCTTCAGGGAGGAGGACACCCATAGTTTTATGTCCCATCCAAACTCAGGGCAGGGGAGGATCACTCAAATCAGAATTTGGCTCCCTGAAAACACACCTGTCTCTTGGGATGAACATCCCCATCCCTGCCTGCTCCTGCCCACCTGTGCAGCCCAGCACTGCTCACTGCACCGAAACAATTCCCTTGGCTTTTGGGACTGGAATTAACTGGTTTACAGGAATTGTTACTCACCATTAGCTTTAAACTACCTAAAAGCTGGGTAAGAAACTGGCCTTATCAGCTCCATATCCCCTCCCCTTGCTTTAACCCTTTCCAGCACACTGCTTCCTCCCCACCTTCCTCGGGAGCAGCTGGGATAACTTTTGGAGGGATTTTTTTGCACTTGCACAGCCATTTATCTCCCTGCTTTGCCTGCCTCGAGTGGTCACACGCCTTGATTCCCCCAGCTTTACTCACATTTTTCTACAAGCACTGACAGAGCCACCCAAGGGACGGGAGAAGTTTACGATTCACAGCTCCCCTTCGTCCTCCCTGTGCTTTCCCTTCTCCCTCCAGAGCAGTTCCAGCTCAGCACAAGGAAGAGAAAAATGTGCCTTGTATAAGCCGTGACGGCTGATGACTGATGACATTTATCTTCCCTCCTGAGGAGGATGGGAGAAGTCACTTCTGGCTGGTTTCACCTGGGCTGTCAGGTTTCTCAGGGCTGGTTTTAGCCCGGGGGTGACACATTTTCACAGGCCACTGCAGTGACGTGCTGCCAAGGCTTTAACCAGGGGATCCCCAAAATTTGGCTCCACACCTTTTCCACCCCCCTTAAATGTACAAACATTACCTGTAAGTGCTTGGCAAGGGATACAGGCTGCTGTTTTTTCACTAAAACAGTTTCCATTTAACAAAGAAACTCTGTCTGGACCAATTTTTTTAATCTGCCCCTTCCTGGAAGATGTGACAGCACATAGTTGGGAAGATGGATGGCACACAGTGTGTGCAGCACTGCATCCATGGCACGGGGCTGGAATGAGAGGAAAGGAAAGCAAGGCTCAGGGAGAGAGCATTTACTGGGAGATGCTGGGCTTCCCAAGCAGGGATGTCTGCTGGGTGCTGTGGAGGTGCTGCTTCTCCCTTTGGCTGCCCAAAAGCAGCCACAGCAGTGATGTGGGTCCTTCCCCAAGTACCTTCAGAGCTGCAAGGTCAGGATGCTCTGCTGGAGCAGAAGGTCCCCAGGGAGTGTTCTGACAGCAGAGCAGCACAAGGTCTGCAGTGTGGTGTGCCCTGCTTCGGTCCCAGTGGAGAGCAGCACTGTTCCCACATCACATGGGACTGTGGAAGGCAGTGTGAGCACTTCCTGCATCACTTGGCATCTGAGAATGGTGGTGGTGGGGGTTTGAGAGCCTGAAAGCATCAGGAATAAACTTCATTCCCAAGGACAAGGGGAAGGGCAGAGAGGACCTTCCTGCTTACTCCAAGCTGTGCTGGAGAAGGGGACAGCAGCACACACCAAGGTAAAAGTCACATCCCTGGAAGTGTTCAAGGCCAGGTTAGATGGGGCTTGGAGCAACCTGGGATAGTGCAAGGTGTCCCTGCCCATGGCAGTGGGTAGAACAAGATGGTGTTTAAGGTCCCTTCCAACCCAAACCAGGCTGTGATTCTATAAAAGAACACAAGGAAATTTGACCCTTTGAGGAGGTTTTGACTCACCCCCCACCTTGTGCCTGTCTACAAACTTCAACACCATTGCTCTGCACATTTTACATTTTGGGGAAGAAGAGATTTGTGTGGGCTCACAGGGGGATGCAGAGAGGGAAATCTGCTGGGTGTTACTAGGCAGAGAAATCACATCAGACTCCAGGATTCCCTGGAGAGGAAAACAGTTGGAGGTCAGGACAGCCTTTGTGGTAAGCACAGACGTGCTCTTCAGCTGAACCAGAAAGCCTTCCTTATGTCCTTACAGGCTTTTCCTACTGCCAAGTGCAGAGGCATCGGAAATAAGCTTTTTGGGGGGTTGCTGGTAAATGTGTTTTGTCACTACAAACTCCCTCCATTGGGGATTTAGATACCTCTGGCCTTCTTCAAAACCTGCTTCCTGGCTGTTTCCCCTCCTCTTTTTTTGAAAACACTGAAGATTTAAGCCAAGCAAACTCACCAACCTTCCCTGACTGATTTTTCTCGGAGGCTTTCACCGGAATAGTTCTCCTCCAGCTTCCCATCAGTGCATGCACCAACAGCCACCAGCAGTATTGATCAAGTACTGAGTCACTTGTGAGCCAGCACAGGCACTTAGAAACTGGAAAAAAATAAAGTCCTCTACAGGAATATCAGTCTAAGTCCAAGCAAATCAGTGAAGAAAGGGCTAAAAGCATATGTATTAAATGCAGTACAATCTGGCTTTATAGAGAGCCCTTTGGATGTGATTCCAAGCTGCCTCACATAAATTTAAATATTATCAAAGCTGATACCTCCCCAAAAGAGCTAGACCACTCAGGGATGGTTATTTTCATTTGTGGTATTAATGCAGTGTCAAAAGGCCACATTACAGCTTTTAGAGGAGAAGTTGATATAAGAAGCTCCCAGAACTGCCCTTTACCTCCTGCATCTTCCCCTCCTCCCTCAGTTGCATGAGTTTCTCTGGATTTGCAGTCAAAGTGAAAAGCACAGGTGTGAATGGTAAAACACACCCCTGATGAAAAGGCTCCAAAACAAATTTCCCTTGCTGGGCTCTCATCACAGCCCCAGGAAGCAGTGGGGTAATCAACCCCTGGGCAGAGCCATTGGGAAGGGGCTGCCAGGGGATGCTAAACAAGAAGGGATCCAGGCTGCCTAAAAGCAGAAGGGATGCACTGGTTCAGGTGTGAGAAATAAGAGGGGCAGCAGACAACATTTAAATCTTTGGTGGTGGGAGATGCTTGGGTTTGTGACTTTTTTTTTAAACAAACAAAAAGGATCAATATTTAATTCAGCTCTAGGGATAACCTACCTTGGAAATGCAATTGGTGAACTATTAAATATTGCCTTTCCATAATTCTGCCTGTGTTTACCGCCAGTGCCTGCAGTTTTTCTCCTCTCTGTTCCCTTCCTGAAAGCATAATAGTGGTTTTCATGTTTTTATTACACAGTGCATCTGTTGCCACTTCTGTTCAAACCTCCCAACCAAACGTGTTTCCCCCAGATCACTGGAGCTCCAAAAACAAGGAGGTGTCACCTGAGCAGCTGTCACCTCCCCTGCCCTTTGCTACCTCCAACCCTTTCCCTGGCATCCCCAGGGCAGATGTTCAGCCACATTCCAGGCAGGAAGGGACATGGAGGTGATGCCCAGCTGCCAAGGGTGCAGGAGGTGGAGGTGAGTGCCATGGCTGGGGCAAGAAAGACCAAATCCTTTGGCTTTGTTCCTCTTTTGTGCCTGAGTCAGCATTAATTTCTGTGATTAGCCAAGGGAAATATTACCTGACTGCCTGTGCAACAGCATGGGTTGGTGTTTCCCATGCGGGCAAAAGTGGGTGGCTAACACAGGGAAAACCAGGATGCTGGAAAATGGGCAGGGTGAGCTGCTCCTGCTTGCTGCTGCTCCCCTGGCTCTGTTACAAAAAATTATAATAAAAAAGCCAATAATGCCATGTTGGATTGATGTGGCACTTCCAATTTTCAATGCAAAATGCTCAGGAGAAGGCAGTGGGGCTGTTCACTCCCTGAGGTGGCATCGACCCTCACTGCCTTCTCTTCACTGTGCTTTCCCACAAGGAATTAGCAGCCTGGAGCTCTTCTCTGTCATGACTAGAGTTTGAAGATCTTCTTGCTTGGAGTTTCAAGGTTATTTTCATCAGCTGGCTGTCCAACATTAGGTCAGCCCCAGAAGTGGGGCTGCCTTTCTTCTGTGCAATAACTGACCCACAGCATCATCCTCTGCATTGTCCAGAGCTACCCTGAGGAAATGAGACCTCTACAACACACACACCCCCTTTTGTAACATCCCAAGGCAAGTTTAGTCAGCTCTGCAGGTGTCAGAAGTGTCAGACCTCAGTGTGTTCTCCAAGCCAAGATGCTCTGTGGGTGCTGGAGTCCCATCACTCACAGCACAAAAGAAAGGATGTGTGCAGTTATCAGATCTGGGCTCCTCACTCATTTCTCAGAGCAGGAAGCACTATTTATTACATCTTTCTTGCTGCTCCTAAACACAATCAACCATTTCTTGGCATTTCATCAAGGATAAATAGCCTGATCCTGCTTCCATCCACATGGAAGGAAAAATTCCCTTTGGCTTCTTCTGCAGTGTGAAAGCTCAAAGAATATCAGCTGATAGCTTCAAATTTCTTCCTATCTTTTTCCCCTTTTCCTTCTCTGCCAGGAGACCAGGCTTCAAGTACAGTCTCCCTTCTGGGGTTAACCTTCCCTCCCACCTTCCAAGGACCATTTTTTCCAAACTGTTGTGTTCCACTGCCTTGGCTGCAAAGGAGAAAGGAGCTGCTGTGTCTTGCAGCACAGCCCTGAAATATTTAGAACTTTGAGTGCTAAATCCAGAGCCATGGAGCAATGGGAGAGAGCCTAATGGCATGGATGATGGGGGGAAAGCCATGGCATGAAGGTGGCATGGATGGCACTGCCACCAGGGTGAGGAGCATCACACACAGTGGCCTCCATCACCCCTAAATAGAAGGTTTCAATTCCAAGATTCATTAATCCAGCATTTTTCAACAACTCCAAAAATGACACACACCAAAACCACCCCCACCAACCAAACCAGGACAGAGTGGCAGTGGGGTTTCTTTCCTTTTAAAATGAGTAAGCATGTGTGTTTAGTGCTCATGGAAATGTCAGATCCGAAGCGGAGGGAACTGGTACATCATCTGTCAAAACTGCAGCTGGTTTTAGCAGCTCAGCGTGACATTATCACAGAGCAACACGGGAAGGGGGAAAACAGAGCCAGGAGCACACAGCCCAGCACGAACAGGAGAGGATGAAGGCCTGCCTGCTGTATCAGAGGTCATTAGGAATAAAACTGACACTGAAACAGAGAGTTAAATGCACTTTAAGTTTGCAGCAAGGACCATGTTGTCTTAAAGGCTATTTCTGTCCTTGTTTTCTGCTACAAACACCCGTCTGCCTGAGGACACAGAGCTGTGCATGGCCTTCTGCATCTCTCCCAGGTCTGGGGCTCCTCTTATCAATACCTTCCTTTAGCCTTCCTCTGGAGAACCAAAACCAGCAGCACTGTGGTTCCATTCATGGATCTCAAAGAGCCCCCAGAGCCCTGTTTTCCCCATCTTCAGGAAAAGGGGAGCAGAGAAAAGCAAATGATGCAACCCAAGATCACATGGTGGATCCCAAAATCTTGATGGTCCTTCAGCTTAGGCAGTGAGCTTCCAATAGACCCACATTTCTCTCTTTTCTCCTCCAAGTCCCCTACTTGGTTCAATCCCCAGCAGCCTTCTCAGCTGCCTGCACCCCTGGGCACTCCGCATCTCTCCATGACTTTAGCCCTTCCCCAAATTTGCTTTTCGTTGATGTTTCCAAGCACTCTGGGGAGCAGGACCTTGTATTTTTAGCACTGGTGCGGCGAAGTGCTGAGCAAATTCCCAGTGACAGATTATCAATAGGCAGTGCTATTAAAAATTTCCCCAAACTCCAGAGAAAGCCATACAAGCACTGAGCAAAAAGGAGTTGATTTTGAGCCACTCCAGTCCCTGTTCCTCTGGTGTTTGAAGAGATGCTTCCATGGAGAGGCACACAGAGGCCAGGGATGGGTGTCTGTCCTGCTGGGTTTCATGGAAGATTTTGCCCTGGCAGTGAGGAAAGATTTGGGCTGGAGTGTTTGGAAGAGCAGCAAAGCCTGTGGTCAAGAGCAGGCTAGCAAGACTTGCTTTAGGTGGAGAGAAAGCAAAGATCCCTCTGCTCCTCAGGGATGGATGAACTATTTGCTGTAAATCTGCCCCAATTACAGGCAGGTGCCCTCGGGGACACCCACGCTCCTGCAGGGAATGCTGGGTGCCAGCGATGGATCTTCCCTCAGCCTGGCATCCAGGGCTCTGGCTTGGCCAGGGAAGGGTGAGGTGTCTGTGCTGCTGGCTCAGCGCTGTCATTTAGACAGATTTAAGGAGTGTAATCGTATCTCCTGGAGCAGGTAATGCTGCCTGATTATGAGCAGGGGAGGGGGAATTAGGAGCCAAGGCAAAGACAGAGCTGTTTAATGGACCCATTAGAGGGCATTAGCTGACAACGACAGGACATCGCTGGAATTTAAAAGTAGCCAGAGCTTTGGGCTCGGGGCGTGCTGTGCTCTCCATCTGCCACTGGTCAGTGCTTCCCTGAGATCCCAGGGAGCTGCTTGTCCATGGGCTCCCCAGCCTTCCTGGGTGCTAGAGGAGAGGGGAAGCGGAGGGTGGCAAGGGGATTGTGCCCAGGGTGCACTCCTGGTTCATGGAGATGGATGGCAGTGGTGCATTTGGCAGCCCCAAAACTTCCTTACCACACCATCACTGCCTTCTCCCTGCTGATCCCTTGGGCACCCCAGGACCTTGCTCCTGACCCTCTGCTGCAGTGCCAAGAAGTGTCAGTGACTCTAGGAAAGTCACCTGAACTGCACCAGTTTTCCCAGTTAATCCATCACCTGCCACCTCTGACACCCAGGATTCATCATCACTCTCGGGTGGAGCAAGGGGAAGGGACAGAGCCAGCAGCACCACTGGGAGCACTGGAATCGTGTTTTCCTCCTCTTCAGTCCAGTCAAAGACCATCAGCTCCTGCAAGCAGTGAGGCAGACACACTTAACAACAAAGAAATAAATATAGCCCAGACCACAGCTCTGCAAAAAGGACCTGGCTGGTGGGGAGGTTGATACTTAAAGACTCCAGAGAAATGAGGACATGAGTGATGAGAACACACATGGGATGGGGAGGGTGGCAAAAGAAGCCTCCCCAAAAATTTTTTCATGGATCCAGCAGTCTTATGTATTTCAGTCCTGGTTCCTGACAAGAGGAATTTCCCTCTTCTATGTGCATTTTCCACAGGCCAGGGCTCACAGAAGACCAGCCAAGGACACCACAGGGCTCCATGCTGCCTGAAAAAGAGCCTGGCTTGGCCCCAGGGTAAGGGTAAGCAACCCCAGCCAGCCCTGCTTGCTGGGAAATGCAGGAATGGGGTGGACGAATAATTTGAGGATAATTCAGGACAGAAGCCCTTCCTCTGCACCCCAGAGAAGTCACAGGTCCAGCTAACCAGGAGCTGCCTCCCTGGAGTGGGATCCCTCACAGGGACCACAGGCAGCAACCTGGGTGATGGATACAATCCCCTCCACAATGCATTTCTTTGCTGCTTTCTCCCTTTCCTCTTTTCCTTCTCTGTCCTCCCTCTGTATCCTCCAGCCCCCCTGTTCCCCACTGGCTCTTTGCAGCTGGTAATTACAGCTGAAGTGGACAATCTGTCTAGTTATTTTCAGGCATGGCCAGGCTGGCTAGAACGAGGCAACAGCAGTGGAGTGGGGAGGATGCTGTGGGGTTCCTGTCCTCCTGCTCAGCAGGGACACACCTCTAGCACTGATGTGAGAGCAGTTTCAGGGGTGGCTGCCCATGCAGAGGCCTTTGGAGCATCCCTTCACCCACACCCTGCACATTGTGGAGCACCAGCAAAATTGTCCCAAGGCTGGAGTTAATTCCAAAGTGGCTGGGACACCCAGCAGCCCCCTAAATGCCACTTGGAGACCAGGAGAGCCACCCAAATTCCCTTTTTCCAGCTCAGAGGGCCCAGATTTGAGATGAACATTCTTCTCATTTCAGACCTAAAGTGACCTCACGCCTCGTTTTTTCCTTCCCCTCCCTTTGCTGCTTTGACACAAAGCAGCCCAAAAAGACCCCAAAAGGAGGGAGGAGCCACAACCCAGGGCATGTGCCGAGTCAGAGCAGAGAACTTGTGAAGTACAAGCCCAGCTATTCCATCCACTCGTTAGTGAAAGATATTGCTGCCTGCAGGGAGACAGTTTCTGGCTGATTGAATGTAGAACTGTTTGGAACAAATTCAATAAACCCCAGCGTGCCTTTTGCTTTTAAATATGCTGTTTTCTCTAAGCTGGCGTTCCTCATGGAAGAGCATTGATTGAGGCTGGGAGTTTGCCAGGAAGGTTTCCAAGATGAGAAGAGGGAAAGAGTGGTCACTCTGAGCCAGGTGAAGGTGGTGACCCCCAGCCTGACCTGCCTCACCTGGAGGTAGGCATTGCAACACAGCCTTCTTCAACAAACCTCTGGAGGGCTTTGGTGGTGCTCCAGCATGAAACACAGCCTGGGAAGATGATGTTAGAACCTCCAAAAATCACTGCAAAGCCTATTTTGGGGGGGGGTCCAAAGCTCAGGGCAAGCCTGGTTTTAATTACCTTGATTCTCAATGCCTTGCACTGGGTTGTCACATGTGCCACAGCACCAAGGCTGCCAGGCAGAGGATTCTCCATGGATTCTCTCTTTATTTTCATTTATAAGAGCCTTCAGGACAGGTTTAATTGCTGGGGTATGGACTAGTCATTTCCAGTTATGACTACAAGTGAATCAAAATGCTGCAGCCCTTGCTTTAATTAAAAGACATGATACCTATTCCTACCTAGAGTGCAACAGCAACAACAGCAGGTTATTAGGAGAAGTAATATCCATCTAATCCAATCTGATCTGTGTAGTTATTTGGCCTAGCTAAGTAGTGGTATTGATTTTATTACTAATATCACTGCCGCAATAGGAAACCAACCACAGCTCAGAGTTTTGCATCATTCATCATTTTCTTCATTTGTTTGGCCTCGGAACAGATGACTTTTTTTTTCCTTTCTCCTTTGCTCAAAATCCACATAAAGGTTTCCTTTTGGGGATTCTACCTCTTGTTCCTTCATCTTTACCTCTTCCTCACTACATCACCTTTCCCCCTCTTGGGTTGCCCCTTGCCCTCTACAAAACAACTTCATTCAGGATCAAACCCAACACTTATATTTTTCTTAGTCTGAATTCAGCCAAAGAAGCTTCCAGCAGTTTATGAGTCAGAAATACAAGATAGAGCTGCTGGTCACTGAGAGAAATTGCCAGGAATTTGGGGAGGGTGAATCACCCTCAATGATAGCTGAGAAGAGAAACAGAGAGAGAACCTCTTGTCCTCTTTCTCTTCGTCATTGAGCTCATTGTTTTGCCCAGATTTGAGTAAGGAGCACAACGTGGGAATTCTCTTGAATGCCCTTGAACAGGAAGGAGCTTGGTTCTTCCATTTTCTCACAAAGATGACCCCGGAGAAGAACAAACCTGATGCTGGACAAGCTCCCTCTGTGAAGCCACCTGCAGTGAGCTGGGAAGTGCTCGTCCCCATGTGCTGCATCACACAGACCTTGTCTTTGGCTCCCGATGTGCTCAGCGAGCTCAATTTAACTCTGGGTTAACTGCAGCTTCCTTGCAAAGCTGTCTATCACCTCTCGTACCTCTCAGCCTCTTCCTTGCTCACTCAAGAAAATAACAGCTCCCAGACTCTGAGAAATCCCACATAATTGGTACAGTCTCCACAAAGTGCCTCTCAGCCAACAGCAGGGCTATTTGGAGCTCGAAGGGTGGCCCCGTCTTTTAGGAGGGTCATGGGTTGACAATCTTGTTTATTTTCCTCAGTGTCTGCCCAAGAAAAAAAACCAAACCAAAAACCACCATCCCAGCTCCTCAAAGTCAAGGCTGGCAGCACCAATTTGTGGCACAGCTGGAGGAAGAGGACAGGTTTCCATCCCAGAGCTGTGCAAAAGCCTCAGAAGTAGCCTTGGCCTTCAAGTGATCAACCAGTTCTCAGCATTCCTTTCCTTCATTTGCCCCACATCTCAGCAGGATGAAGGATTCTCACACTGAACTGCAGAGATCTGTGAAATGTGGAGTCTGTTCCTTTTCCAGTCATCCTGCAGATCCTGGGCCCTCCCTCTTTTCACATTTAAGCAGAAGATCACCACGTCATCAATTTGGTGTAGACTTGGGCATCCTGAGGACCAAACCCTGTTTGTTTTGCTGTTTTACCTCCTGACTTGGCAGCCTTGGCTGGGTCCTCATTAGCATCTCCCTCTCACACAACAGATAAACAGCAATACCCCGAGTCACACAACACTTACAAATAAATAGAAAAGGAGCATCAATTCAGCCATGAATACAAAGCTTAAGGATACTGCATCTCATTCCCGTTTGCTGCCTCAGGCACCACGAGCTGACAATCAAAATTCACTGAGCGCCAAAAATATTAGTTTAATATTTGTGTTTGCTCAGCTCCTTCCCGTGCCGGGATGACAAACAGCCCTGCGAAGGCATTGCCAGAGGCACTCACACTTCCATTCTCCCTCTCACTGATTCTGGCACACAGAGGGATCTTTTCAAACCAATAAACACTTTCATTTTTGTCTTCGCTGAAAGGACTTCCTCTATGGGGTGATGTTTTGCTAGAGGAAATGATTTAAGAGCAGAGATACGGTTGTGATTCAATATGGTTGTGATTCAATATCGTGCTCAGGAATTCCTTGTAAAGTCAAGGGAGAGACAAATTCTGACATTACCTGAGCCTCGTTGAACTTATCAGAGTATTTCTGGAGTGAGAATCAGGCAACAAAGACTCTGACACCTTTTCATGTGGTGTCTGGAAGCTCCTGTTCTCAGGTGGAATAGCAGCAACAACTGTCTGTCTCCTGTAAGTTACATCTTGACATGTGTGAGAACATGCAGAAGGAAGGGGAGAAAAGGATAAAAGCAGAGAGAGCTGTTCCAAGCCCTCTGTTAGGGTCAGATAAAGCGGATGGAGTTCAGATCAGCAGCAATGTCAGAGCTGGTCCCTCACACCCTTCCCTGCTTGGGATGCATCAACCCTTGACTCAGAACTGTCAAGCTAATCCAGCAGGAAGAAAACCAGACCGAGCATGAGGAACAGATTTTCTCTTTGCTTTCCCTCCTCATGGCCTTCTCACTGCTGAAAGGATGCCCTGAGCTCATGACACAATCATGGAACAGTTTGGGTTGGAAAAAACCTTTAAGATCACCTAGATCCAACCCCCTGCTATAGGAACCTTCCACTAGCCCAGGTTGCTCCAAGCCCCTTCCAGCCTGGCTTTGATGTACACCAGGAGCTCAGACAAAGCAAACAGTTGATGGAAATCCTCTTCAGAAACCCATCTGTGAGCTTGAGCACAGCAGTCTGACTGAGTTACCTGGTGGCTTTACAAGGGGATGGGTTCACACCCCACTCCTGCTGCCCTGGGGCATCCCAGCTTCCCCCAGGTATCCCAGATCAGCCCGACATGGAGACTCAGGGAGCAGCTCCCTCCCACCAATAACATCCTTCTCTCTGGCCTCAGGAGATGCTTTGGACACGTTTGTAGAGGAGCTGTAAAGAAGAACAATGCTGGCTGTCTCCTCATCAAAGTGGGCTGTGGCAAGGCAAAGTCCTGCTTTCACCAAGCAACACAAAGCTTTGTATTTGCCTGTCAATATCCCAGTTGGATTCTGCTTCTATATATTTAATTTGAGATGAGTACTGCAGGACCTCTTTTGTTAGCTGGATACCTCATGCACATTGTTATTATTTCTTTCATAAAAATCAATAAAGACTTAGGAACAACAACGACCAGTAATAACAGTACATCTCTCTTTGTGTCTTTGTGTTGCAACTTGCTGAATAACTCAGAAAAGCAGCAGACAACAGTCCAAAGAGAAGATTAAAAAAGATGTTGTTTCCAAACTAGACCTGCTCTTCCTTTGGAAAAAGTTTCCAGCCACTTAAAACTGCAGCACCATCTCAGCACACAAGAATTCAGTAGCAGAGGCTCAGGAAGGGAAGAAATGTTCAGAGGATGAGGCACCAGACAGAGCTCCTCTAATTTGGTGTCCTGGATGTGTTGCCTGTGAAACACAGGCAAAAACACTGATGGAAATCGAAGGGCACCACTTTGAGAGCCACAGGCAAATCATTCCTACTGAAATCACTTTCTGGGCACCAACAAAATTCAAGGAGACACATCCTCTACACTGATTTAAATGGAGAGAAGGAGGAAAGATAAGAGAAGGATGTGGACCTGTTGGAGTGAGTCCAGGAGGCCACGGAGATGCTTGTAGGGCTGGAGCCTCTCTGCTGGTAGAGTTTACCTGAAGAGAATGCTCCAGAGAGACCTCAGAGCCCCTTCCAGTGCCTAAAGGGGCTCCAGGAGAGCTGGAGAGGGACTTTGGACAAGGGCATGGAGTGACAGGACAAGGGAGATGGGCTTCTCACTGACAGCAGGTTTACAGAGAATATTAGGGAGAAATTCTTCCCTATGAGCATGGCAAGGCCCTGGCACAGGGTGCCCAGAGAAGCTGTGGCTGCCCCTGGATCCCTGCAAGTGTTCAAGGCCAGGCTGGATGAGGCTTGGAGCAGCCTGGGATAGTGGAAGGTGTCCCTGCCATGGCAGGGGGTTGGAACTAGATTGTCTTTAAGGTCCCTTCCAACCCAAAGCATTCCATGATTTCCCTGCCATCCAACTCCAGGAAACAGCCACAGAACCAGGAGCAGCAATCACACAGGAGCTCTACAGCTCCTGAGCACCATTTAATTACTCTACATGAGAGGTTAAAAAACCACCAAATGCCTTGAGGCAACACTTTCTCCACTCCCTGTACTGTCAGGAGCTGTTCCTACAGCTCCAGCTGGGATTCCCATGGACAGATCATACAGCAGAACCTGGGCAACCACAGCCTTGCTCCACAGGGGCTCCACTGGCTTTGCCTGGGCTTCACTGGTGGCCACCAAGTCCTGGAAGGACAGAGCCCAGTCCCCTAGACCAGCACCACCTCCCAGGGAGTTCCAGCAGGCCAAGTACTCCTTCACAAAGAACCCCCCAAAACCCCATTTCCTGGAGGACCCCTTGCTCAACACCACCTGCCTTTCACATTTACCAGGTTTCTAGCATTTTGGTTAAAGAAAATATATAAAATTCTAATCCTATTGTTTTAAAGGTTAATGTATTCCCAGCCACAACTCAGAGCAGAGATTTGAGTCCAGCAACAATCATCTGGTGGCAGGAAAGTATTGAGTAGATGACCTAGGTCTTATCCATTTCTAGTTTTTTTATGCATGTATGGCTCTTTTTTTCATTTCTTTCCTTTTCCGGTTCAGCCATCCAAAGAGATCTAAAACTAAAGCTAAACACAGCTGGGGTTTTATCCACACACAGCGATTACACACACACAGCATCAGCACATAGCACAGCACCAGGCCTATTCTTTCCTTCCCATATGAAGGATTGCTGCTGTTCCTACACTCGGGCCAAGATGCTTTTCAGCAGGAATCTTCCCTGGCTTCCCATCAGGCACCTTTTGTGGCTTCCCAGCCATTCCCATGTGCAGCTTTCATAAACCAAAAGGCTGCTCTGAGCACCACAAGATAAGGGAATTCAAGCACTGAAGAGAAAGAAAAGCTGCTGCTTTTGACTCTGTTAACAACTGATGAAAAGACAAGCTCTACTCTCCCAAAATCTTCTCCTATGCCATGAAAGAAAAGCTACAGAAAGCCAGAAAGTCCTTTAGCTCTTCAGATAAAGGTTGGGGGGATAGTAAATACAAGTCTTAAATACAGCAGACCTGCAGCTCTTCCTGCAGAGACCCAGCAAAGGAGAGCTCTTGCCATCCCAGCAGCTCCCCAGAGCTGCTCAGGTGGTCACTTTTTATCTGACAGAAGCTGGGTCCACTCAGCAAAACAGGGATTGTGCCTGTTATCCCTTCCCATCCCATCCCATCCCATCCCATCCCATCCCATCCCATCCCATCCCATCCCATCCCATCCCATCCCATCCCATCCCATCCCATCCCATCCCATCCCATCCATCTCCCTGCAGCTGAGCAGCAAAGAAAGGTCAGAGACCCTTGGAGAAACCAGAGTTTACAGCAAAGATGGATTTATTAAGGAGAGTGCTTTGGAGAAACAGTCATACTTCCCTGTGTTTGAGGGAAAGGTTTCATTCCACCTGGAGTAGCACTCCTGGGTGTGTGGAATTGTGCTGTACCTGTTTGATCCTGCAGGTTTTTAATAATATACCAGGAATGGTATTGGTCTCAATTTTTAATTCAAACCCCAGGTTTTAGATTTACTATAACCCTGCTAATACTGAGAAAAAAAGTAGAAGCTCCTAAATCTTAGACTTAGGTGAATCCTCCCCTCCTGAGGAGCACAGGGATGGGCAGGGAATGCTGGCAGAGGGCACAGACCACCCTGGAGAAGAAGGTCCATCAAGCATCCTTGGAGAGGGTGTGAGCCACTCCAAGAAGCTTCCCATCATGAGATAATAGATTTTAGCAAAACATCACCCTCCTTTCCATGATCTGCTTTGCTTGACCTCATCCCAGGCCACAGCAGTCAGAGCTGGTGTGACATCCAGCCTGGGCACAGCTCCATCCCTCCCCAGCTGGGGAGATCTCCCAGCCTTTTAAATTCCAGGTCAGCACAATCCAGGGATAAAACTCACCCTGTGCCAGACCCAACAAGCTCCTCTGGGGCCTTAATGCTGGTTCAACCCAAGGCTGAGTGACAATGGGAAACACAGAAACAGGCAACACAACAAACCCAGAGCAAATTAAATAGAAGAAAGGCACAGCTAAGGTGATTCAGAAGAGATTTAGGCCATCAAAACACTGCCCTGCTTTTTCCTGCTGGGCCAGTGACTTTGAAAGCTCAAAGTCTGCCAGTGGGAAATAGGAGAGGTAAAGGATGTAGGATGTGTCACTGTGGCCTTAATCCTGCAATTGTGCCAATTGTGCCTCCTGGCATGCACTGGGATGTGGTGCTTCCTGCTGGAGAAGGAAACACAGGCACCAGCAGAAGCAGGACTAGTCAATATATATATATATATACTTACTTTAAATTTTTTCTTAATTAAAACTATCATTCTAGGAGGAAAAATTTTTCATCCAAATGCAATTTCCCATGGAAATTACATGATCTGGATGTTTTCTGCTCTTACTTGTTTTTGGTGTTGAAGAACTGACACGCACAAAATTTTAAAAAAATAAAAGGAAAAGGATATTTTTATGTTGGAAAGCCAAGGGCTTAACAGTTTTGATTACTGGATGAAAGCACTGAAGAATGTTCCAGATTAAACATGGTAAATTGTCCAAGTGAAATGGTGCTTTCTGGCATCAGGGCTCTTCTCTAAATAAAAATGTTGATGCCAGGAGGAAAGGCAGAAGAGGATAAAACCTGTCCTAGCAAACTTTGCCCCTAATTCCCCTTAAAATGGCAAAAGAAATAATTTTCCTTTTGGGTTTTTTTTTGTTTGTTTGTTTGTTTGTTTTTGGATTTTTTTGGGGGTGGCAAAAGTGGTTTCACCAGATTATGACAACCAGCATTGGGCTGGGAAAAAATTCTTGTGATACTATAAAATTATTGAAATATTGATAATAGAAATACAGATAATCAGAGGGGAAAAACCTCTCTGGTGCCATGTTGGATGGGCAGTTGTGCTGGTCTGGGTCTGACACCTCTGTGCACTCAGTGGGCAGCTCAGTCTCTCACATCTCCTCGGGATTAAGGGATTACCATTAATTAACAGAGCCCTGCCTGCCTTGCCTGTGATACACTATCTTTCCATCAGAAAGAAGCAGATGGAGCCGAATTTCCAAAATCTCTGAGACGGAAAGAGCAGGTATGAGATAAGAGCTGGGGGTACTGGGCAAGGCAGGAGGCTGTGGATCATCAGAGAGGAAATCTAAATCTCAGTAATTTCAGTTTTTTCTCATGTCTTAAGGAGAAAAGGCACGTGGGATCCCCCTCCTGTCTGCCTGGCCCCTGCTGTTGGCTTTTCACCCTGTTTTCTTTTAAAGGAAATCTCTGGAGGAGCCACTGCCCTGCAAGTAGCAAATCCCCATCAGAGGTGGAACAGACTGCTGGAGAAACTGTGGGTGTCTCTTCCCTGGAAGTGCTCAAGGCCAGGCTGGATGGAGCCTTGAGCAAGCTGGTCTGGTGAAAGGTGTCCCTGCCCTTTCCTGGGGGTTGGAATAAGATTTTTTTATATCTCTTCCAACCCAAACCATTCCATGGTTCCTATTCTCTAAATTTGGGGCAAACGCTGGGAGAGGCTGTTCCTGTGAGTGTCCCTGCTGAAGGCAAAACAAAGGGAGTATCACAGGAAAGGATTTTTCTGCAAAGAGGATTGAAATGGCTCAGCTAAATGAGGAGGAGAAGATATCTCCCCATTTCCTTGGATCCTCAAGTGGGAAATAGTTTCTCCACTCTCTGCTTCCCATTTGACGCTGAGCTCGCAGCACCTACTGCTGCCACACTGTGAAAAGAGTAAATCCTCAACCTCTCCTGGCCCTTGTGAGATCCAGGGACTGAGATCTTAGCAGTGACTAATGAAAGTGAGCTGTCCCTGTCCCTCAGCTCCTAGGATCACCTTCATTTCCAAAGAACAGCTTGGCACTATCCAAACCTCCCCTCTCCTCAGCGGGATACACCATCCTCGCCACAGCGAGTCACCTAACGCTTGGATAACTGGGTTCTGACAGGGAAACCAGCTGGGAAAAGAGGCACTTTGACCTGGAATAAGGGGTTTGCTGTCAGTACCAGCCCCAGTGCAGATGTCCCAGAGGGTCTGTCACCTCAGGAGTGGTTCCCTGTGCTCAGCAGGACACCATCATCAGTTATCCCTGCCCATCTAGAGAAAGAAACATCAAACATGCTCCCTAGACAGCCTGGCCAAGAGCTTCCCCAGGAGGGGAAGATGAAGGTGGCAGACAAGGCAGGAGTCCAGCTGATGTTGTGTTCTCACTCTTTTTTTTCCTCTGTATTAATTAAAACCCCACACTTTTCTGAGAGCAATCTGGTTAAATGCACTTTGAAATCGCAGTGCCAGCAGCATCAGGCAAACTGTATCCAAATCCAAGAACCTTAATGGAGCTGTAGGTCTGTCTTTGAGAAGAGCCTGCCATAGAGGTGGCACTGAATCAGGTGCCAGGAGAACAGGACCACCCTGGCCCCACTATGGCAGGAGAAGCTCCCTGGGATAGTCCTTCTCCAGAGTTCTCCTGATTGAGAGAGGTGTCTCACCCACAACCTTCTCGTGTAAATCAACTTTGCACTGCCACACCTCTCTGCCCTTTTGAACCTTTCCCACTTCCAGGTGTCACAACCCACCCCATCAGCACTGGCTGCACATCCCCACATCCCTGCCTTGGCATGTATGGACAAATACCAGGACTCTGGGACAAAATTTGGGTGCATGGATGATTTGAAAGCAGCAAGGCCACCTGGACCTCCCCATTCCCACATGCCACCACCTTGTGAAGACAGTTGGAGCAGGGCTTGTAGCAGTTCACTCAGTTAGCTCCCAGTCCTGTCTCAGATTTGGCTCTTTGCCTTGCTCCTTTTTTTCCTAAAACCTAGAGTAGGCAAGGAGTGCCTGGTTAAAAGCTAATTCCCCTACCCTCTTAAATCACCAAGATTAAAAGCTTTCTTCCCGATGGCTGCTTCATAAAAGACCCAAAGGTTTCTACTCCTTTATTCCTTTAAAAAGCAATGCCTTATCTATTTCAAACCATTTGGGTTTATGGGTAGAATCCCCAGCAACGCTTCGTCTCTTGGAACCTGCATTCCACTGATTTTCCAGAAAAAAAATGAGCTCCAAAAAGCACACCTGAGCAAAATGAAAAGCTTGGCCAACTCCAGCCTCACTGTTCAGGCTTCTGAGATGCATAAAATCCCCTGAAGACATGGGGTTTCTGCTGGTTGGGTGCTTTCATCCAGGTGAGATGGTCCTTTCCTCCTTGGAAGGGTTACAGCTGCTCACAAACCACCACTTTTGGAGATTTAAGCCCAAGCATTATGGGGTTGGAAAGGAAATATGACAGGCACAGTCCTTTTAATGCATGTTAGCCAAATAAATGTTCCTATTTCAAGGCAGGTGGAGCAATAATAAATATCAGGTAGGAGAAGTGAGCCCCACCACCCCTTCTCATTTGTATGCAGAGCATTATTTCTTTTATTAAACAAAAATTCCCTCTCCAGAAATGCAGCCCATCCTGGCTGGCTCAGGCCAGCTCTTGTTAAAATGATTATTAATGGTGCTGCACCTCTCCCTAATGGGAATGAATGGTCCAGCCACCCTTCACTTCCACACACATTCCTGACTTATTCCTTCAGCTTCCTCTCGGCTGCAATATTCCCCACAGCCTCCTTCCCCTGCAGCCCTGGAAGATCTGCATGCAGGTGATCCATCTTGGAACTTTTAACGCTTATTTTTCTAAAGAGATAAAAATAAACCGTTCCCTTCGGATGAAAAATAGGGGATGTGGCCTGAGCCCACCAAGGGAGATGGAGGAGGGGGAAAGGAGAAGGAAGCAGAGTATTTTCTCCCTTTTCACTGTATTTAAACCACAAATGCATAATCCATCTCCCTTAACAGCCCCTCCCTTCCTAAATAAATAATTTCCTCACTGTATGGAGCAGGGGGATGACAAGAGGAGGATCATAAGTCATGGGAAGGAGGTAAAGACAGAGATCTCCCAGCACTCAGGGAGTTTTTAATGGAACATCATGCAAATCCCAGGATCTGCTCTAGCAAGGGCACTGTGACCATAGAGAATTCCCACAAAACCAATTTTCAAAGCAAGGACAGCTTCCAAACCCTTTGCATGGCTCTTCCCCTGTGAGTCTGCAGAGCCAGCAGGAAATGCATCCCTGTGGATGACCAGGAGAGCAGGGGGAGAGGTGGGAAAAAGGGTGAGGGGATTCCTCCCCTTTGCTCCTGCCTAGTGAGGGTGGCTGTGTTTCCACAATCGCTCCCAACCCCAGGGAAGGAGGTTGTCAGGGCTGGGCGAGTGGGATACAAGTGCTGGCTGCTGGAGTAGGATCTTCCCCCACCATCTGCTCCAGTGTGGATCTGGGCATTTCCATAATGCCACCGGCTCTTTCAGGCCTTCCAAACTGGAATGCACAAATATCACAAATCCCCTCCAAACCCCCTGAGTACCACGAGTCTGCCCTCCATATCCCACAAACATGCCAAATCTCACCAACTGCTCATCTCATACCCCACAAACATCATCAAAATAACCCCATACCCACCATTGCACATCTTCAAAATGTGCTGCCTCTGTGTGTCACAGATCCTTCACCCACCCTGCCAGCCCCCCAGCATGGTCCCACAGGGGCTGTCACCAAAATATCATCAGAGAGGTCCCCAAACAGCCACTGAAGACTGGCTACAAGGGACCACCCTGCTTTTGGGGTCAGCACTGTCCCCAGAACATCCCCCCGTTAAGGAGCAGATACAGAAGAGCCACTTGGCTGCTGTGTGCTGGTTCTGATCCACCAAAATGTATGGGTTAAAACCAAGAGAATTATGGATTTTAGCAGAAGACCACTCATGGAAAAGTTGGGCTGAAGGAACATAGCCCCAGGCAATGCTTGCAGGGACCAAGGACTAGAGCAGCTCCATGGCACTGCTGGATCAGGCTAAAATAGCCACAGGAAGTACAGAATAACCTCTCTGCTCTCCCACAGATACTTGCTGAGAATTTCAGCTGAATTTTGAAAATCTGGTCACTTTACATTTGCTGTTTAGCTGCTTTTCATTAAAAAACGCCCAAACTCAGCAAACCAAGACGAAGGCCAACAGACCCTATGTCTACTGGCTTTCAGGAAGATGAAACGTGATTTCAGCACCAATTTTGGCTAAAACTTAAGCAGTGCTCAGTCCTGGTGGTTTCTAGCCACTGTCCAAGGGGTGGCTCCTGCTCCATCCCCACCTGCAGGCATGGATGGAGGGATACTTGCCTCCACGTATGTAAAAGTGATTACAGGCAGGAGCCTGGGGGATTTGTTTGGGAACAATGTTGTAATGAGCCCAAGGATAATCTGCTGCCCAGAGACAGGGATTTTTCCCGGAGGGATGGCAGCCACAAATTAGACAGTCACATCCGGTTATTTCCAGCGAGTTAACTCCCAACACTGCACCTCCAGCCCGCCGAGGAGGGGCACAGCACACATCAACCATCCCCACGAGATGTGCCCCAAATCCAAGATGTTTCAGGTGGGGAAAGAGGCCAGTGTGAGGATTTTTAATGGCCCAAAGTGGTGGAAATTCATTACTCTGATAAGGCTCTAGGAGTTGGTGGTTTGAGCTTCAAACATGGCCAGTCCCTGGAGAAATTACACCATGTTGAAGCTAATCTTCTTATAAACATTGTTGTGGGGTTTTTTTTATTTTATCCAACATGTGTCAAGCAGGACCACTAAGCCTATTACATCTCCAGGGAGGTTGGTGCTTTCTCTGCCTCCTATCCCCCCTCATCTGAATGCTGTTTGTCTTCTTTTTGGCTCCTTTGGACATTTCTCCATCACTACAAACCAATTTTTTATAATTAGCACCAAGGAAAAAAAAAAATCTCTGTGGGTTTGGAGGCTCAGGTGAGATAAGCAGCCAGGTTCCAGTTAGACATCCAAAATTTTTGGAGCTTGCAGGCTTCTGAAATGAACATAAAACTTGCTGGACCATCCCTTCTTCCTGTGTTCATTTATTTTTCTTTCCAACAAACCCTCAAAATAAATAGATAAAGAGTCAGCTGGATATTTTTGTGCTCTCCGGGACAGAACAGTTCAAGTTATTGGGAAATCCCCAGCTGGGTACTGCCTTCATTTTTTTTTTAAATTACACAAATTTAAGAATTTATGTAATTCCCTCTGTCTGAGTTTGCAGGCAGAAACAGACAGGGATGGATTAGACCACTGGAACAGATGGTTTTAAAGGACAGGGTGAATATGAACCTGCCTTGAATTTCAGGTTCAGGGATACACATTGGTGAAGTGACGTTTTTCCTGAGACCTCTCTCCCCACTCTGGTGAGAAGTTCATAGGGAGACAACAGAAAGGGTGAAAAGGAGGTGGAAAAAAACCCCAAATCTATAAACATTTGTGCTGCAAATGGTCATTTTCTGAAGGAAGCATCAAGCTCTCTCCATGAGAAATAGGAAATACAGAATTAGGAATACCCAAGGAGTGAGCAACTTTCACACACTCACTTGCACAAACATCACCCACGTTCACTCTGGAGACTTGGCTACAGAAAATCAATGGGAGCTTATCAGCCTGCAGCAGAGTCGGGACAATTAAACATTTCCCTCTCTGCCTTTTTGTATTGGATTTAAGTTTTGAAGTTATTCTCACCTGTGGATGGAGAGAAAGAAACATCCGAGCCAGCATCTCTTGTGGAGAGTTATCTCTAACACAGGCAGTAGCTCAAATTATTTCCGTGCCTAATTGTTACCTGCCTTGTCCTTAAAAAAAATTTTTTAAAAAATGCTATCTTGGACAGAAAAAGGGAAGATATTGTGCATTCTACTGCAATTTCTTTTCTCTCCTTGCACACAAACTTCTGCACTCATGGGAAAACTTCTGCAAAAGCTGGGCTTTTGTCATTGGGTTTTGCTCTGGCATAGAGCAAAACTTTGCAGAAGGCAACCAGCTGAAACCCAAAGTGGGCAAAACCAAGGCTGGATTTGCAGCTGCCCCCTCAGATCCATGCTGGGCTGGGGGCAAGGTGAGTGATCTGCTCCAAACCCAATCCACTGAAACACTGGCACTCAATTCCTCAGGAGCCAAAGGGTGTTTGAAGCCCCAGTGCAGCATCTACACATACCCCTGTTTGGTTGCCTGGTTTTTACTGAAACCAGCTGCTCCAGCCCCAAGTCCTTAGAGGCATGGAAAAACATCGAGATAGACCAAATAATTAACAAGCTGAATAACTACAAAGGCAGTGATTGCTCTTCCTAGTGCCACTCCAACCACCTCCACGTGCAGGTTTGCATGGATCACAAAGATTTCTGAAGGACATCAGCACCCTCAAGCCCCTGGCTGGTCCTACAACCATCTTCCAGGGACTCATATTGGAAGCAGCAGCTTCCTTTTTATTTAATTCTTTATCTCCCCCAGTCAAAATGGACAGAACAGCTAATCTGGGCTCACAGCCCTTTGAAGTCAATCAGAAAAGACTTTTAACTCGAGCAAGCAGGACCCCAGGCCTCCATCTACCTGATCTGCAGGCATTGCCAGGGATTTGGGCAACCCAGGCTCCGTCCACACAGACCTGGCTTTAAAGCCATCAGGTCCAAGCCCTGCCTTGGCCAGAGATCAAGCACAGCAGATTTCCTCCAACCCTCCCTTCTTATCACACATTAGCCCCGTCCAGATGTCAGGCGCTCTCCCTCTGCTCACAGCCCCCCTTTTCCATCTTCTTCTATCTCCCCGTTAAATTGCTGACAAGACCTTCCTGGCAGCCTTTTCAAAAGTAGAGGAGATCAAAAAAATCAACGGAATATTTCAGAAGTCCTTAGGGAAAATAAGAAGGGGGGAAAAGGACCCAAATAGGAGGGAGAAGGAGCCTGCAATGCTGTCACTGCACAGAGCCCAGAGCAAGACACTGGGGTTTGCATGTGCTTTAGCTCCCTGCTGGTAGGAAAGGGGTTGGGAATGGTTTGGGCTGCCAGGGGGTTGCCTCACAAGCATCACTGGTACCTCTACTATTGCCCTTGCAAATGCTCAACATGCAGAACAACCTTAAAAAAAGGCAAAGCTGGCTGCAGCCACCCCAAAATTCCAGCGTGGCATCCCATCCCCAGCACAGAAAGCTGGCATTGTCAAACCAGATTTTTGTTTTGTTATGGGCAGGAAAAGGTAATTTATCTCCCCTACCCTTCCTGCAGCGTTCCAGCAAAGCTGTACAAGAGTTTCAGCTTTACACTCGCTTTTGAAAAGGTGACACCGCTGGCTTTCAAAGGACATCGGAGCAGGGGTGACACAGGAGGTGACTCCATCCCAGCAGCTGATAGCAGCAGGCAGAGAACACCAGAAGAAAAAACAACCCAACACGTTCCCAGCCTTTGCTGACACGGCCAGAGCTATGTCAGCAGGGGCATTCTGTGTGCACAGGGAGAAAAACCAGCCAAAAAACTAGCAACGTTGAGCTGGTCTTAATTTCATTTTGCTACCTGGCTGATCAGATCTGGTTCTTTATTTAACTGGTCGAACAAAAAGTTTATGCTTGGATTACTCACCTCACCTCCCCCAAGCTTCATTATATATTGTTTTCCTTCTCCCTAAGGGTTTTCAGTGGATTCTGAGCTGGCTGAATCCTGGAATGGTTTGGGTTGGAAAGGACCTTAAAGCTCATCTTGTTCCACCCCATGCCATGGGCAGGAAAACCTTTCAGTAGACTAAGCTGCTGAAAGCTCCATCCTTGAACACATCAAGGGATTGGTCACCCACAGCTTCTCTGGACAACCTGGCCAAAATGCTGCCAGCCCTCCTGGCTAATGCACATCCAAACAGCTCTTTGCTTCCAGTTCCAGTGGGAAAGCACCCTCAAAGCCATCACACCAATAAAATGTCATGGGCAGAGGAGAGAAAGAGCAGATAAATCCTCATTTTGGCATGCAAAGAAGGACCCCTTGGCACAAACAGAGGCACTTGTTATTCACTCCTCAGAATTTGTTATTTATTGTCCCACTCCTCCCAAAATTGCAGGAATCTAATCAGAGCGCAGAAGCCAGAGTGGGTAATTCTGGTGATCAGTCACACACTACCAATAAGGAATAGCAAAGAGCTGGAGTGACCACTCCAGATGATCCATGGGCTCAGCCAAGCTGCCCAGTGACCAAAGAGCAGGAGCTCAGCCTGCACATCCCCTCAAGGCCATCCTTAATGCCAAGCCTTTGCCATCCCTGCAGTGCTTGGATTATTTACATACTCAGGATGTGAGCATGAGCCTCTGGATCAGGGCTGAGCACCTCACTTAGGAGATGAGAAGAAAATTAATAAATATAAAAGAAGCCTCCTGCACCCTAGAATGACATAAAAAGGTTATTATGAAGATAAAGTTTCCTGGTGTAAGAAAGTGGCAGAGAACTACATCACAAGATGATGATATTTGATTTTACTACAGAGTGTTGGATCCAGCCTTCTGCAGCAACCTGATCTGGTGGAAAGAGTCCCTGCCCATTTCAGGGCTGGAACTGGGTGGGCTTTAAGGTCCCTTCCAACCCAAACCATTTGAGGATTCCATGCTGTAAGTGCCTGTCTGGTCCCCATTTTTGGGAACATATTCCAGGTTGCAGCTCCAGCTTTACTCTTCACAATGGCAATGCTTCCCCCCTAAAAATACAGCATTGCATTTGCTTTACATTGTGCTCTAGGCTTTCTTGCCCTTGGATAAACAAGGGGAACACAGTTCTGGCAGAGCTGCCGGATTATATCTACACATATAAATATATATTTCTTCCTTTCAGCAGGAATTTTGCCAAGTGCTTCCACATGTTGCTTTTCTTTTTTTTTTTAAAATCCTTTTTAAGGTCTACCTGAGCTCTTGTCCCTGGTATCCCACCTGGTACTCTCAGCTGCCTTGGGATGCTCTGCCATGGTGCTGCTTCTGTGCCCTGGGCTGTGTCCTGGTGCCTTCCAGGGCAGAAGGCATTATTGCTGCCCCAGGATTTGGCTGTTGCTCCCTTCTAGTTCCCCCTGGAGAATCTCTAACACCCTCAAGGACCCCTGTCATACACATCTGCACACGCTGCTTCAAAACTTAAACCTTTCTCCCAGAATAGGGAAAACTCTGGCTTTGCCCCACTTGGAAAGCTGGAAAAAGCCTGTAATGTCTTGTCCAGCAAGACCTGCCTGAGCTAAGGTTTGCACTGCAAGCCTTGGAGAAACGCACATTTCTCCTTTTGGTTTTCTGAGGTTATCCTCCCACCACTTGCATCCTGGGCTGTGTTTCTGAAAAGCCTTCCTTGAAAAAGGTGGGACAACACAAGGCAGAAATTCCTGTGCTTACATCAATAACCCACGACCAAAGAAACTGCTGGGACTTGGAAATCCAAGGAAATCCCCCTGACAGCTTCCCCGTGGGACCAGCTGGGCTCTCTTGGCTCCACAGGGCCCAACCTGCTGCAAATTTCTCGTGGAAGCATCTCCTCCATGTGGCAGTCAGCTCTTTGGGTGTCCCTGGGGCAGCCCAGAAGCAGGAATTTTGGGGGAAGAAGGCTGGGAGTTCCTGCTTGCTGCTGTGCCAGCTCAGGGTGAGCAGCAAAGCAGCAAGAAATGTGTTTCGTCTGCAAATCAAAGGCTGTTTCTACCTCTAATTAAGCCGAGGTCCATCCAGGCAATGGAGTCAGGCTCTCATTAGCCAGGCCATGGCAGAAATTCCTGCTCCAGCTGCCTTGCAGTGGGATCTCCTCCTCTGAATGGCCTCTAGGAGTTCTCCTCTCCTGGATGCTCACCCTGAGATAACACCTTGGCAGTCCCCTGGGGTACCATTATCTCCTGTTAGATCCTATAAAACAATACAGACTGAAAGGATGCAGGAAATTTAGGGACCAACCCAGTAATTAAGAAAATCCATAACCATTGCAAGGGAAAGCAGGTTGGCTGTCCTGACACAAGATATACAACATGGCATCATCCCAAAGCATTGGTTAAACATCCTAAAACCCTAAAGGCAATACTGTCACCCCCATCTAGATTTAGGGATGTTTCTCATGGATTTTCAAACAGAAATGGTTAAAACCAGCAAGTTTTTTGCTTCAGTAGGACCAAAACACCCAGCTTTCCTCACCATGGACTAAAGGGAAGAAATGCAGAAGGAAACTTAATCAGGTTGAGATCAAAGTAAAAAACCCAAACAAACCAGCAAACACATCTCATCCAAACCCATACAAGTGAAAAGTTTGCCATGACTCCTTCCCCTTACTCCTGTTCACTTTCATCCTCCTGACCTTCTGTGTTCCAGCCAGGAGGGAATAGGAATGTTCGAAGAAAGCTATTCCTGCGTTATTTTTAGCAGAGCCAGAAGAAAAGTGACTGGAAATAACCCATGAAAGCAAGCTTTCACCTTGATTTTTAGCCTCTGGAGATTTCGATAGCCTTGATAGCAATCACAGCTTAACCATAGGCATAGAAAATGCTGAGTGATACCAAGAGCATAAATTGAGCTCTTTCTTTCTTCCTGCTTCACATTAAAAACCTGGTGAACCTTCTAAAGGAGAGTGAGGAAAACACTTTCCCCCACCAACCAGTGAATTGGTGGCCACACCACGGCAGGGAGAGCCAGGTTTGGCTGGGTTTCAGCCCAGTTATGCAGCCAGCAGGAGAATTCTACGTTACAATCGAATGCATTCAAAATAGATGCTGATTTTGGAATCTTCCACAAGTGTCTTGTGGAAAAAGTCCTTTCCCAGCCAGGATTAAGAAGAACTCTTCTGAGCACCCTGGTCCAGTGGCAGGTGTCCCTGCCCATGGCAAGGGGCTGGAATGAGATGAGCTTTAAGGTCTCTTCCAACCCAAACCACTCTGGGGTTCTGACACTGACTGACTGCACAGGGACACTGTGCTTCCCTCTCTGCTCTGACCCACAGGCACCAGCCCAAGCAGCCACTGATGGGACACAGTTCTCAGCTGCATGTGCAAGAGACCAAAGGAATTAATTAAGAGAAGCTGCACTCCCAAGGTGCTGATAATAAGAACAAAATGAGGGCTGATCCCATTAAGTCAATCTTCTCCGCTGGTTGCTGCCATCTGATGTCTCTTGCTTCCCATTGCCTCTTGCTGCATGTTCCCTCTGCAGACCTAAACACACTTTATTCCTGCAGATCCATTTTAAAGTGACCACAGCCATGAGACTGATTCACCAGCTGTGTTTGAAAAATCTATCACTTCCCCACGCTTTTCCCACCATCAGCTTTTCTCCTGCTATCAAACACCTCCTTTTCCCTCTGTGGCCAGGGCTGCTAAGAGCATTTCTTCCCAGGGTTGGTGTCCCTTGGCTCTCACCCAAATCCAGTGGGGCAAAACCCCCCAGCCCTGTGCTGCCCTCAGCCCAGCCTGGTGCTGTCACATCCCCATCTCCTCCTACTTTCAGCCTGTGCACAAAGCATCAAGTTTACCCACTGTGTCTGGGCTCCAGGCTGGCTTTCCTCAGGGCAGGAGAGGCAGGATGAGTCCCTGGCATGGAGCATTCTACTGGCCGTGGCAATTCTGGTTTTGTGGAGTGAGGAGAGCCCAGCCCTTTGGGGAAACCAGCACAGACTGGTCTGCTGCAGTATAGTCAGACCTGCTGCTGCCTAAAGAGGGCTCAACCACATTTATCTGGGCCCAGAGACCCTCAGAGAGGATTTCTGTCCCAGTTGATGGCTTTTCTTTGCAATCTGCATCAGCCCAACACTAAGAAGCCACATGGAGCACCCCCACTGCTGGAAAACTGTCCTGGGGGAAAGGAGCCAAGCTGGCTGTGTCAAGAATAGAACACCATATTTCCAGCAGACCACGGTGTCTGTGGACCAGAACAAACCCCTTGGTAGGGGACAGCAGCTGCAAACTTCTCCTTTTCCATCAGCCTGGGGAGAAGGAGTTTTCCTCAGAGTCATCCTCTGCCTTACAGGGCCACTTGGGCCAGTGTTGGAGCTCCCCAGGGAGCCACAACCCTATCCATGCTCCCCTCACCCTGACTGGGAACAGCCAGGGCAGCAGCAACCAGCAAGTACAGAGGCATAAAAAAAATAAAAATCCCACTTTGCTGCGTTTTAAAGCATTTCTCTGGATCGAAGAGGCTCTGGTGAGCTTTGTCATGGCAGGGGATATTTATTGCCATCTCAGGAAATGTTTCATTATTCTTTGGTAAGTGGTGGCTGTGAATTTCAGCCTGTCTGCCTGGCCATAAAGGGGACCATTGGGCAGATTATTTCCGGCAGCCAGGCTCCACTGAGGAATGAAGCATCACCTCCCAGCTCTGAGGATATTGTGCCTGCAAAACCCTGGCTGGTTCCCTCTGCGGTGGGGAACAGCACAGATCCCACATTTCCCCTGGGAATGGGCAGCCAAGCAGGCTGAGGGGTTGCTGCTGATGGATTTGCAATAGAGAGAAAACACCACGAGCACTTTCAGCATGCAGTTTAAATACTCACAGTAAAAATAATGAGTTGAATTCTGTGCTTGGCTAACAAAGATGTTCCAGTTCACTCAGAATCCTCAGGAAGCAGCTCAGCAGGTCTGCATGGAGGTGCAAAAGGCAGAGTCCAAGCCACCAGCTGAATGGGACCACCAGGGACACAAAGCAGGTCCTAGTGAGCCTCTGGCAAAGCTCCCTTTGTCTTCTCACACCAACTGCTCTGGAACAGGATGGGGAGAAACAACCATTTCATCCCTTTTTTTTTCCCCTGTGAAAATATGTAACCACCTTCCAAGTTTACGTAAGCTTCCGATATCTATAATTCCCCATGATGAGTCCTGCTTTTTAACTGGTTGCTGGGTAAAAAGTTTGCTTTTGCTTCCTGGAACTTCTCTAGATCTTCCCTGTATCTAGAACAGAAGGGATGGCATCCAGAGGGACAGGTGGAGAGGTGTGCCTGTGTGAGCCTCAGGAAGTTAAAGAGGTGAAGTGTCTGTCCCAGGCAGGTTGGACAGGGCTTGGAGCAACCTGGTCGAGTGGAAGATGTCTCTGCCCACAGCAGGGGTTGGAAGTGGATGATCTTTAAGGTCCTTTCCACCCCAAACCATTCTGGGACTCTGTGATACTCCTGATTCCAAGTATTTCTTGAACTAAGCCATGATTGCTGATTAATTCTTCAGCTTTACAACACAAACGATTTCATGTCTGGCCCTGCCCTTATCAATCTGTGCCTTCTGTGGACAATTTTCTAGGTTTCTTCCCATCCATTTTTTTGTGGGCTACTCACAAATTACTCAAGGCAGGAGATACTAGACACTCATTAAGCAGCACAACAACATTCCCCATTTCAGCCTCTCTTACCTACCAGGATTTTTTTTTTACTACTATGGACCAGAAGTGTCATTTTGATAGATATTTCCGGCATAACTCTCAGAACTCCTTCCTGAGCAGTAACAGCCAGTTGAGAGCCCAATGATTTCCCCCCTGTGCATTGTTTTTCATTTAGCAGCCTTGAATTTCATCTGCTGTTTTATTATCTGCTCACTAAATATCATAAGGTCCTTTTCCCATTCTTGGAGGTTGGCTGTGTTTTAATCTTTTTGGTATTAACTAAGCATTGCCATCAAACATTCTCATTTCTTTTGTTATTTTCTCCCAGACCCACCTGGACTCCCCAAATTCAGGGGACTAGTGCACAAAAAAAGGCCTGTCAATTTTAAATTGTCACTAAGTGCAAAAGAATTTTCTCAAGGCTCCACACAGTAGAGAGTGCAGGTGACAAAGTCACATCTACCACCACGCACAGTGGCTTTATAGACAACAAGGTTATTGAATTTTAGCATAAACACAAGCTGAAATGAGAAAAGGCCTCTCTTAAACAAGTAGTCTTTTCAAATTCCTCGTAAATTCTCCTCTGCAGTTGGAACTGTGCTGTTTACTAGCAACTCTGTGAAAGTGGGTGATTTCAGAGCCTGGGGAAAACAAGAGGTTTTACATTGCCACCCCAGGGGAGGGAGTTAGCAGGGTAAATGGAGTGCAGCTGGGAGCAAACAGACACTCAGGGTTTAAAGGGGTTCTCAGCACGGAGGTGCTGCAGCTTCAGACTTGCTGGGGTCTTGTAATCTAAAATCAGGTTTGGTTGAGGTTTTTCTGCTTTGAAAAATATATCCACTGGCAATGATTTCTCTAAGTGTCAGGCCTCAGCAGGAAATGGCTGTCCCTGACAGCACATCTGGAATAATCGTTCCAGATGTGCATCCCTGCCCAGTGAGGGCTCCTGGTCTCTCACTGGAGGGAGGAGCACAGAAAACCCCTCCTTTTTGCCCAGTGACAAAACATGCCACCAGCACATCCAGCAGGAACAGAGCATGGAAGTACTGGAAATAGAAACAGCAACTGGAAAACGCTCCACGAAAGGCTCTGCTGCATTCACAGCCCTGCCAAGCTCTCTGGTTCCCTGGTTTTCAGAAACAGCTGTTTTCTAAACCCTTTCAGCCAATGGGCCATGGACACCTTGGAAAAGTGCCCATTAAAATGAGCCATGGAGCCTCCATTAGCCGTCCCTCACAGCCAGGTGGGACAAAATAGTTTATTAACTGCTCAAGGATGCGTTTCCTCTATAATGAACCTTTCTGCAGTATTGAAGAAAAGCTATGTCTTACTTCCCTTTTCTAATAAATGGCTTCTTTAGAGTTTAATTAACTTCTCCTTGTTCTTCTTTTGTGGCAAAGTGTCACCCTGACCATGAGACAAACTCTGTTTGTTCCTTTATCTGGGAGAGCACTGGCCTGTCAGATAAACTGCTCTGCCTAATTTTCTGGGGCTTTTTCTCTTCCCACTTTGCTTATTCCAGGGAGGGAGGATGTAATAACAGAAAGTGATGCTTTTGGGCAGCTTTGCCCAAAACTGCTCCTTCCCCATCCCACCCCAACCTTTGGGATGGGAAAGGAGCACTTCCTTAAAATACAACATGAACCATGTTCTGGCAGTGCTGGCAGGGGCTGGGAGTGGAGACCCACCTCACAGACCCACCAGAAACTGGGTCAGGCTCTCTGCCTGCTCCTTTGTTTCCTTAGGCTTGAAAACAAACCTGGAGGAAACAATTTTTGCCCTTCCAGGAGTACAGGATTTTGTATTTTCAGCAGCACTTGTCTGTCCCCATGTGTGTATAAATATAGCTCAAAATCAATAGGAGTGAGATTAGGTCACTGTATTTCTGAGAAATGTGCTCCTGATAGCTCATAAACCAAACCAGCTCCTGCTCCTTCACACTTCCTGTGGTGCTCCAGGACCAGCTATGTGTGCCAAGACAGTGGCACAGCCTGGAGAAAGCAAGGGCTGTTCTCTTTAAAAAGGATTAATTTGGGCCAAGTCAAGAGGGACCATCACAAACTTCTGCTTTGGCTTTTCAGCTCAGATCTCAGCCCATCCCACAGCAGAAGGCAAGAGCAGGAGCTCCCACTTCAGGGTAGGAGGGAGGTAGGAACTCACAGAGTACTATCTGGAGAAATTGGTGGCCTTTTCCATGCCATGCCTGGGCTCCTTTCTTGGGAAAAGATCCCAGGGCCAGCCTTGTTCTACACAGGCCTGAGAGGCGCCAGTTGATTAATTGTGCCAGGCCAGGAGCAGCCAGGGACTTCTGTGACACCAATGCAGTAATGGTCTCCAGCACACAGACAGTCCCAGAGGATGTGTCCTTCCTATCCCAATGAGATTAATTAATGGTGGCAATAAATAAACCACTCCAGACGAACAAGAGCATCCGAGCAGCTGCTGGCACAGTAGAAGGAAAAATAGGGAAAGGAGAGTATTTTGCAGTACATTTCTGGGGAAGGAATAAATGGGGAAGGGCTAACACTCACTTTTTTAGGATACACTGGGTGAAATGGGGCTGCAGGAGGAGGATGGGACAGCACAGAGCATCCCAGGGGAACAACAGCAGCTGTGGCTGACCATTTTCTGTGCTCAGCACAAGCTCTGTCACTATATTCAGCTGAACTCCAAGGACTCTCCTCCACAGCCACAATCCTGTTTGGTCTGCTCTAACCCTGCCTCGTGTACCCAGCTGTTTTATCCACCTCCCACACCCCTGGTGGCACAACTGAAAACACTGCGTGTGGCTGATACTGATCACATTAATCCATCACAATCAGCCCTGAATGATTACAGGGCTGATTATCAGGGTCTGACACACCCCTGTGCTCATCCCACCCTGCTAGGTGCTGCCTGGGCATTCCCCTGGATCCCCACCCGGAGGTCTAACCACCAGGCTCTCCGAGCAGCTCTCAGGCACTCCTAATTGGCACCTGACAAAGCACCTGCCATGAGTTGGTCAATACCAATTAGCATACTTATTAAATGAACGTGTTTGTTGGCAGCAGTTATCTAATTACCTTAACAAGAGCATCAAACCCTGCGGAGCAGCTAGGAGAGTGAGCTGCCCTGGGATAAGGGGGACAGGACAGGATTTTTGGAGCAGGTCCAGGGGAGGGCCATGAGGATGATTAGAGGGAAGGAACACCTGTCCTATAGGAAAAGGGTGAGAGAATTGGCATTGTTCAGCCTGGGGAAGAGAAGCTTCAGGGAGAACTTAAAGCCTTTTCCAGCATCTAAAGGGAGTTCAAGAGACCTGGAGAAGGACTCTGGGCAAGGACAGGATGAGAAGGAATGGCTTCCTACTGACAGAGGGCAGGATTAGATTGGCTATCAGGAAGAAATCATTCCTTGTGAAGGTGGGCAGGCCCTGGCACAGGTTAACCAGAGAAGCTGTGGCTGCCCCTGGATCCCTGGAAGTGTCCAAGGCCAGGTTGGACAGGGCTAGGAGCAGCCTGGGACAGTGGAAAGTGTCCCTGCCCATGGCAGGGGGTTTGGAGCATGATGAATTTAAAGATCACTTCCAGCCCAAACCATTCCATGACTCTCTCAAATCTCTGCTTCCTGTGCAGGACCTGCAGTGAAACAGGTGAGTTTGCTGAGCAGCTCCCAGCTGCCACCACTTCCAGGGCAATGTGACTCAGACATTTGGGGTTTTCCTTCTGTGGAATTAATTTCCTGGAAGCCAGGGAACAGGAGTCATGAGAGAGGCCAAGACACCTGAAATTACATTTACCAGGCTACACAAGCTGGTGCTTTTTCTTTCTTTCCCTCTTTTCTGCATATCACCCCCAGGCTGAGCTTGGCCTGTGGGTACCACTGTTATCAGACAGCAGGCAGAGGGGAGAGCTGAGATGATGTTTGTGCCTGGAAACCAAACTCTGTGCACTGCTTTAGTTTAATGCTCATGAAAGTCTGCAATTCTGGTGTCTTCTTTTCCTTTTTCTCCTTGGAACTAGCATGGCACAGCCTGGCTGGTGGAAGTTTCTCTGCCTTTTATGTCAGGGCTGGCATGGAATCATAGAATCACAGAACAGTTTGGGTGGGAAGGGACCTTAAAGCCCATCTCCTTCCATGGGCAGGGACACCTTCCACTATCCCAGGTTGCTCCAAGCCCCGTCCAACCTGCCTTGGACACTGCCAGGGATCCAGGGGCAGCCACAGCTTCTCTGGGCACCCTGTGCCAGGGCCAATGACTCCTCCTCCTGCAAGGGAGAGGGAGACTCTTATGGGTGGAAAAGATGGCAGGTTTGCAATTTCAGATGTGAAAATGAGCAAGACCAGAGGGTTCTGGCTGCAAAAGCAGACCCAGCACAGAGTAAGAGCCTGGGGGAAGAGTGAGGAAAATCTGTGATCCTGTTGAAGCAGCACCCAGCTCTACTCACCATTTTGCCTTTTCTGTCCAGCCTTGACTTTTTCCCTTCCATTTTCCTTCAGTTTCTCTATCCCTCACAAGCTGAGAAGCACCATCAGTCCCTCCTGCACACTCCTTGCTCCCAGAGGTTGATCCAGGATGGATAGAGGACATCAGTCTTCCCTACTGCTGAGTCTACCACATATCAAACGCAAGCAGCACGCTGAGTAACTCATCTTTCCTGCGTGCCTATTAAGCAAAAATTAAAGGAAAATTACATGGGGAAGTCAGCAGCAAGTAGGAGGGGACGGGTTGTAATTATCTGGCTATTAATTGGCATAAAGCTCCAGTTTAATGCTCTCAGGCCCGTGTCGCTATTTCCTAGGGAAATTTTCTCTCTATTAGTTTTGGATGAGAACTGAGATTCTCTCTGTGAGCTTCGAGTCCACCCTAAAAGGTGACTTTCAGCTTCAGTCCCCCAGCAGGTTTTTGTTTTCGTGCACTGAGAGACAAAATTAAGGAGTCTTTTCAAACATGGCTTCATCTGCCCAAGGTGGAGGTGGGAAAAGTTTTACCACTGGATGATGATAACCAAGCATGACCCTTTTAAAATTCAGCCCACATGGCAGTGTTTGCTCCAAACACAAAATTCAGAAATAAAAGAACTGAAGGTATTGTTCCCCTACGGCTTCTGCCAGCCCTGGGAATTCCCTAGGGAGAGGTGAGAAGCTCCTGCCCAAGCGGCTGCTCATCAAAACCTGCCAATTAAACAGACCCAAAATGTTCTGAGCAGCGAATATCCATCAAACCCCACGGAGAATTTCAAGGAGTGATGTGCAGGTTCCTGCCAAGTCACCTGGCAAGGGACCAGGCAACCCATCCTGCTGCTCCCTGATGCTCCTGCCATGCAGGATACAGCTCTGCCGTGGGAGAGGGGGAAGCTGCAGATGTTTGCTGTTGAACCAACACACACAGGTATTCACAGCTCTACAAAAAAGGTGGGAAGCATGGCCTTTCCTCCTCTGGAATCCCAGAGGCAGCTGGAAGAAGCTGGAGCAGCAGGCAAATCTGCTGTGCTATTAAAAACTGGGGGAAGGTGGTGGGGGGAGAAAATCAAAGTTTTTAGCTTTTTCTTTGCTAAAACAAGGTATTTTCATGGATAAATCAAAATGCCCTCAGATTTCCATCAGATTTCCTTTGGAAGTCAAAGGCTTCCTTCCAAGGGAGAAAGACAGGTCAGCCCTGCTCCAGTGGGTACAAACACCCTCCAAGCTACTCCTGGCAGCACCCCAGCAGGAGCTGATTTTGCTCAGGGACCTGAAGACTTATCTTTAAGCTACAGACCCTTCTCCTTTCATTCCCAAGCAGGAGAAAAGCACTTGCTAAAGTGAACTCTAGGGGAAAAAAAAAAAAAAAAAGGAAGTGTGGGAGAAATAGGGAAAAACAAACAGGAAGAAACACCAGGGGGAAAAAAAAGGAAAAAAAAACAGGAAGGAGAAAGAAGGGATTTTATTCAGTTCAGAGCCTGGAAGCTCAGAGCAAGGGATAAAGAATTCTCCTTTCATGCCATGGTTCTCCATGGACTCCAGTAACATGGAACTACATACCTTTTGAAAAAAAAAAAAAATACTGTAACTATGGCTAATTGTCATCATTCCAAACCCTTAAGAATTTAAAAAAATTCTTTAAAATTGTTTTTCTCTCCATATGTCCCTCCAATTTCCAAACCCAGCAGAGCAAACTTCTGTGTGCTACAACAAGGCCTAGGAATCTCCTCTGTCACCTGCCTGCAGCAGCCAGAGGCATGAATCCCTGCACATGGCATTGGGGTTGGAATGAGATGACCTTTAAGGTCCCTTCCCAACCCAAACCACTCTATGATTCTATGAAAAAATGGGGATTTTACGAAACTTCAGAGAAAATCCCCAGCTGTGGAGGCTCAGCTTATCCTCTGCAAAATACTTCACTTTGTCATCTGTCCCAGAGGAGCCATTCCCTTGAAAATTTCAAATTATTTTTAATTCCCTCCTAGGTTGGTAAGTTGCATTTCCTGTATGATTTTGTACCTCAGCAGAGAGAAGGGAAACACCAGTGCCACCGTCAGAGGTTCAAACAGCTTCCAGCAGCTAGCAGCAGCTGTATCCACCCAGGATGGGGATTTGCTGGTGGATGCAGAGCCTGGCAGCTCTGGAAACATCCAGCATCCTCTGTCTCCAAAGGTGCTCCAGCACCTGCTGTCAGAAACACAGCAGGAGCAGAGGAAGGTGCCTTGGGAATGTGAGCTGGGGAGCATAGCAACAAACTGGGAGTGGAAAAATGCAACAGGGCTCCCCATGCTGGAGAAACATCCCCCCCAGCAGCCAGGGCTGAGTCAGAGCCCCCTCCAGCCCTGTCAGCAGTGACAGGGTAGTGCTGGCACTGCTTTAATCCACTGGGCAGCTGTGGAGCTGGAAGGGATCCGAGGAAGATCAATGTGCCATTAGAGAAAGCACCCAGGGCTGCCAGTCAATAGCCTGGAAAGACACTGCAGCCTGTGACAGCCACACCAGCAGCCTGCTGGTATTGACACAAGAATGGCAGGCTTTAAAAACCAGCAGCTTCTGTTTCCCTCTTCCCCATCCTGAGTAAATTAACCCCAAATCTCTTTGTTTACCCTCACCCTTAATAAGCTCTTGTGGCTCACAGAAAATGGTATTCCAGGCTCTTTCCTGAGCAGGCAAGAGCCTTTGTTCCCTTTCATCCTGGGAAAAAGAAGGGTTTAGATAATCTCAGGATGCCAGAAAGCAATTTATTTTGACCTAGACTGTTTCTGCAATGTCATCTCTTGGCTCCAGCACCTGGGAAGCTTCATTAGCTGCCATTTACACCACACAGCTCCAATGGGGCTGCATGTCCCAGGCACTCCTGTGGCACTGGGAGCACCCAGAGTGCTCTGACCCTGGCTAGGGGACAAGGTTATGGCACACAACAGCACCCTGCAAAGGTCTGAGCTGCAGGAGAGTTGGGCACAGCAGCTGGGAGCAGGGGGTTGTGTGGGTATTGCACATCCCACATCCCTGGTGCAGACATGGAAGAGACACCAAAGGGAATGCTGTCATAAAGGCATCACAGACTGGTTTGGGCTGGAAGGAACCTTAGAATCAACCAGTTCCACTGCCCCTGCCATGGGCAGGGACACCTTCCACTATCCCAGGTTGCTCCTAGCCCCATCCAACCTGGCCTGGGACACTTGCAGGGATCCAGGGGCAGCCACAGCTTCTCTGGTTAACCTGTGCCAGGGCCTGCCCACCCTCACAGAGAAGAATTTCTTCCTAAGATCTGACCTAACCCTGCCCTCTCTCTGTGTGAAGTCATTCCCCCTCATCCAAAGTCCCTCTCCAGCTCTTCTGTAGCCCCTTTAAGTACTAAAAGGCCACAAATAGGTTGTCCCAGAGCTTTCTCTTCTCCAGGCTGAGCAATCCAAATTCTCTCAGCCTTTCCTCATAGAAGATGTCCTATTTAGGAGCTATCCTCATTAGAGGCTCCATCCCTCTAATCACCTTCATGGCTCTCTCCTCTGGACTCGCTCCAACAGTCATGTCCCACTTATCCCAGAGCAGCACCAGCTCCACCCCAGTGATCCCTAAGGCACATTCAGTCCTTTCCCCCTCAGCAGGACAAAGAGATTTGCAGTTGTGGAGTCTCACTGCTCTTCCTAAGCCACTGGGTGAGTTCAGCTCTTTGCCTTCAGGAGGTTTTTTGCACCCTCAAGCCTGGAAAGTTTCTTAAGAAAGGAAAAGGAAAAGCAAAAGCAGAGCACATCACAGAGCTGGAAACAACTCCTGCTGCTGAAGGACTCTCCAGAACAGCTCAGTGTCAGTGTGTGTCCCTTCCAGCTTCCCCAGGCTGGCTCCATCCCTCCCTGGAAACCATGGTGCAAACACACTGAGCTATAGCCATGACAAGTTTTGCTGCAATCCAGGCCAGGAGAACCAAAAGCAGAAGTCACTGGTGGAAGCCCCTTTTGTAGACCCCCAGTAACCTCCCCTCTCTGCCCAGCACAGCCTCTTAGCTCTGCCCCACCCTGGCTGCTCAAGGATTGCCATAACTCATCTCTCTGTCAACAGGGAATATTTTTAAATGTCTTCCTCCCTGCAGGCAGGCAGAAGCCTCCTCTGCTCTTCCCAGGCAGATTCCTTTTTTATTATTATTGTTATTTTTCCTCTAGATGAGGAGTTTAAATCATCCTGTCTCCTTTGAGGGTGGGGGAATGGCGGTAAGGAGGCAACCCCCAGGAAGGCTCAGAATTGCTTGTGGCAGGCAGTCAGGAAGAAGACCTGAAAGTTTGTGTCCAAACTTCTGATTCAGAGCACAAAGCAAAGTTTGTCTTGCCTTTCCTTCCCGGAGTTACATAAAAATAAACCCAGGCTCCCTCCTTCTTGGCAGGCAGCAGCACATCCTGCAGAGCAACCTTGTGTCCTGAGACTCTTCCACTGGGCTGGGAAAGGAGAGGAGAAGCTCAGCTCGTTCCCTGGCTGGCTCCCACTGAGCCTTATTTCACTCTGTGTACTTCCCAGCAGGACATTGATGTGGACAGGCATCTGGAAAGCCTGCAAGAGTTTCATCAGTGCTTTGTTTTGTTCTGTACTTTCCACGCTCGGGGTGTTATTAGCACGCTGCTCTGGTTGTGCAACAGCCCCACAAACGGCACAGAGCTGCTTTGAAGGGGGAGGAGGAGCTGGGCCACTGAAGAGCCACCGAAATCCCTGCGGTTCCTGCTGTTGCTGAAGGTCCACGATGGATGGATTACAGTAAGTCAGCAGAAGGCAAATAAACAGGCAGACAAGATAAACAGGCTCTGCAGCCTGGTGTTCCCTGAGAAAAGTATGATTTTTTTTCCCCCCTCTAATGCCCATCACTTTGTCAGCAAGTCTGTGTGTGCTGGGGCATCGTTTGTCTCGCGGGCTTGCAGACCCAAGCAGCTGATAAACAAAACACTCACTGAGCCACCTTCACTGTGCATGGGAAGCCTCAATCCCAGTCACAGAGAGGGGACACCCTGCCAGGCAGCTCTATCCCCTGCTGCAGCCCAGCTGCCAACACCTGCCCACCGCCAGACCCCCCAGCCTGCAGGGAGCCCCTGTCCTGCCAATGTCCTGGGGTGACAAACTCACACTCCACCAAACAAGAGGCACAAAGATCCAGCCACCCACTCGGGATGTGCGGAAAACGCTCCATGGAGACGTCCTGAGACCTCTGGAATAAAAAGCCCAAGGGCACAGGAGGCCTTACTCCAGGCTGATGGTTTCGTTCCCCTTTAAAGACCTGCCTGTGAGTAATTAAAGCTCCTGTTTCTAAGCTGCTTGGTATTTTAATTGATTTTCTGCACTGGCTGCCCACAGTGTAGTCATTCAGATCCGACATTTGTCTTGCAAGGCCCGAACGAGCGGCGAGGGAAAGCGACCTTCCCAAGAGTCCATCATGGTCAGAACTGGTTGGCACTGGGAATGCTCCTGGTGGGACCACTGGATGCCAAACCAATGCCCTGATCTCCACTGTGGAGCAGCTTGGGGCAGGAAGACTTTCCCACTGTGACCTCATACCTGTTATTTCACCTGGGAATTTTCTCTGGGCTGTCCATTTTCCACAGGGGAAAGAAAAGATTGATCTCCTGCATGGTCAGATTCTTGTCAAGAGAAAACTGGGAGCATGGAAACAGGAACTGATGTTTTGTAAAGGAGGTGAGGATACAAATTGCATTGAAGTCAGGAGGACTAGAGGAAATTTTTGAATTAAATCACAGATTTTATTCCAACCCATAATTTGGGTGGGAAGGGGCCTTAAGGATCATCCAGTTCCAACCTCCTACCATAGGCAGGGATGTCACTTATAAGTCAGGTTGCTCAGGGCTCCATCCAACCTTGAACACTTCCAGGGATGGGGCATGTACAACCTCCAATCCTAAATAAATCCCAAACTCTCATCAGCAAAGTAAAAATCTAGGCCTTGTTGGTTTTTCACTTCTTTTAGAAAACCCCCAGAGCTGATGACAAATAAGCCAAGCTTTAGAGTGGAAAAATCAAGGTTTGGCAAGTTGGTTAATAAAATCACTGTCAGTGGGATAAGATGCCTAAATCCTCAGTGACTGCAGGAGGTCATGTCTCCAAATCCACAGATAAAGGCTTTCCCCAGCAGGTGGAAAAAAACAACACATTGTCCTTCCAGAATGTTTTCTTCTGGCTAATGCTCGTGGCCTGTACCTGGGAGCAGCCTGCTCATGCAGCCTCTAGCCAGGCTGTCCAGGAGGCACAGGGGAAGTCCAGCTCCCAGGGCTGAGAGTTCTATAAGGTTTGGAACCTTCCTGCTGGGGGGATGCATTCCTCTGTGCTACAGACAGCCTGAGCCTCCAGCCTCCTGCAGGAATTTGAAAACAAGCCATGCATATAATAGGTGCACACTTAGCATGAAAGGAAGATGCTTCACAGAGGACAAATATTAAACTGTAAAATATATCAAGAGACATTTCCTGGGAACACTGAATTTAACCTGGCTCTTAGCTGAGCAGGAAGCTCCCAGGAGCTATGGTTGTGTCTGGTGGAGGAACAAAAGCCTTTACAAGAGAAACCTGCCTGGATTTCTTAGGGACATTAGGGAAAAGGGTCAGTGCAGGACCCTTCTGTGCTGTCAGCTTGGTGGTGGCACTGTCACCAGGTGTGCACACCAAAGGGACATCAGTGTGGCTGCTCAGTGTCACACCCAAACTCCATCCAACCCATCACCTGTCCAGGCTGTGCTCATCAGCAGAAATACTGGGAAAGAGAATAAAAACAGAGCAAGCCCAACACACTCTCTCAGCAGCTTGCTCTTTCCATACTCTGAGACAGACGCTGGGTTTCAGCTTCTGTTTGATATCCCATGCTGGACCCTTTCTTTGAATTAGTCTCATCACTGCTGGAGTGATGAGATCATCACACTAACAATCTGGAGTTCCAGAAGATCCTGCACAGAGCTGTTTGACACTTCAACCCCATTATCTGCATGGCAGTGCTTGCTTTAAATTCTAAAATACATGAGTGGTAAACCCAGGTGAGGAGCAGCAATGCTGGTAAATGGAAATTTAATCCCATTTCTTCTCAATTGCCCATTAAAATGGGAAATAAAATCCACATGGGAAGCCCCTCTTGGGCAAAAGAAGGAGGCCTTTACTAAGGTGATTTCACTTGGCCACATGAAGCCCAGCTCTTCCACTAACACAAAGCCCTTGTCTCTCTTCAGCAAGCGGGAATCTGGGAAGAGAGCTTCAAAAAACCTAAATGTTTTTTCTTACAGTGTGCATGGAACTCCAGTAAACAGTTTTGTTTTGTTTTTTCTCCTTCAAAACAGCATGAGACCATCTCAGGACCTCCCATGCCCTTATCTCTCTGCATGCTCATACATCATCTTCCAGTTGTTGAGACTCCGAGATAGTTATTTGGCTTTTAGAGCACCAAGCTCTTTGCTTATCTCCTTCCTACTTCTGTTCTCTACACTTCCAGGCAACCTGGTAAGGAGACCTGCATTTCCCTGAGAACAAAAGTTTAGGCTCTTAAGCCACTTATCTGGAGCACACTGCTGTAACTCTCTTGTTTTGGCTGATAGTGGGCTTTATTTAGGGAGGCAGATCCGAGCCCCTGCAGTCTGGGTGTCTGCTGCAGTCGAACTCGGTCTGCCCCAGTTTTGGAGACATGCAAAGGCTCCTCTTAAAGTCTCCAATGATGTTTAACCCTTCCCAATAGCCACACTGGGAACCAGCACTGCTGGAACACAACCAGCCCTCATCAGCAGACTGATCCTTGTCCAGTGCTTTGGTACTGATACAACCAAAAGGATTCTCCCAAACTGTGCAGCAGGGAAAACTGATCCCCCAACATCACTGCAGGCAGCCTGGCTGCCTCTGTGCCCTGCCCTCACACCAACTGGCAAACACAGTACCCAAATACCCACCTGAGCTGCTTTAAATGAAAAATAACTCCATGCCTTGATTTTCCTGACTCAGGAAAGGCATTGCCACACCTGCTCTATTCCAGAACTGCTTTCTTTGCAGGCATAGAGGATGGAGAGCTGTGTTTTCTTTCCATGAGAGTAGTTCAGCTCCCCTCAAGCCAGGTGGCTCCAAGCAATGGGCTGGGTGTTTTTCACCTCAGGTGTAGGGCTTTTAGCTGAAGGCATCCCTTGGTGATTAAAAGGTCACTAGAAGCAGCTGGAGTTTTTCTCTACCTGTTAAAAAGGCTGCTGTAAAAATACGTAAGGAATAAATGCCTGACAGGTGCTGGTATATATGGAGATTCTCACCACAGCAGCTGTGAATTATGGCCCTAGAATTCTTCTGAGGGATCACAGGGACAATTTAAAACCTAAGAAGCCCTTTATCAGCTTGGGCCAAGTGCAGCCTGACCAGACTTGAGTGGAAGGGGAGGGGATGGGGATGTCCTCCCTCCCCCCAGCCTTCCTCACCCTTCTGATATATTCCTTTCTCCTTCTATTTCAATAAAACAGCCTGACTTGGTTACACTGACATTTATTCCCTCTCTTGGGTGAACACTGCCCCAGCAAAGCCTCCTGGATCATATGGATCAAACCAATGGAAAACACACCCCTGGGTTCAGAAAAGATCCATGTTGGAACAAGCAGCCAGCTGTGAGAGCAACCAAGAGGGAGGAGACAGGACTCTCCTGGCTTGCAGTGGGAGGGAAAGTGAAGATGCCCAGGGACAGCTTGGCAGGGAGCTGGATTTGGAAAGGGGACAGAGGGAACTTTCACGCTGATGACGCTCACCAGGGCTTTGCAAATGCCACGTTGGCCTTTTCAGGCTGCACAGGGAAAAGCAGTTTTCACACCTAAGAGCCTTCCTCCACAAGCTGTCTAATGGCACTTTCACAATTAACAAGCCACTCTGAAAGGGAGCTCTGTCTTCTCCAGCTGAGATTCCTTCCTCACACAGCAGAGCACAGGGTTATTTTCCAACACTCGCGAGCACCAAAGATGAAGCTGAAAATTAAAAAGAGCCAAAGCAGCCCTGTGCTTCCCCCTCCCCACCCCTTTTAATAAAGCTACTGAATATCATGTTCTCAGTGTAGATTAACCTAAGCTTTGCTCCCAATTATTGTTTCACTCTCCTAAGTACAGAAGCAAGGAAGGAGCTTGGCAAATGAACCCAGCTCTGCCGTTAAGCTGCACTTCCACTTCTGCAAGTTTGTCTGAATCCTTATTGCTCAGTGAAATCCTCCCTCACACAAATCTCTGGCTCTGTATTCCCAAGGCTTTTTACTGCACTCGGGACTCCAAGTCAGGGATTTTTCAACCCTTTGGTTTGTGGGGCTTTGAACCCTGTGGGATGAATTCAGACCTGTTGGCAACAGGTCTGCTTTGCTCTAACTCTTTTCCCAGGCCCCTACAAACAGCCCCAGCTCCTATGGGGTCAGGGAAGACACATATGGGGATGAATTGTGCTAGAAACAGGTTTTGCTCACAGTGGAAAAGCAACACTGCTGCTGGAGATTGGGTTATTTGGGGACTTGCTTGTTACCACTCAGTCCTGAACATGGTGATGAAATGCAAACAGAAAAGGGAAAGGAAGGAAAGAAAAGAAGGAAAGGATTGCACTGCTCAGGGCTGCAATGCCTCCAAAGCCCAGCTGTGGGGAAAGCTCTTGATGTCTCAGAGCCACAGTGGCCCCTGTGCAGAGAGGCAGCGGGGGAACAATCCAGCCCTGCTCCTCCTCGCCCTTCTCCCGGCGCAAATCAAGGCAGCTGTGATTAGAGCCAGGGCTGGAGAGGGGCATGTTAAAGGATGGAGGGATCCCACGCTTTCCCCCGCTGGCATGTCAGGCTAATCAGATCCACCAGCTCCTCTCGACTCTCCGAACTGCCCGTGCTCTCCCCGGAGCTCAGCTTTGATTTCCAAGCCTGCGGTGCTGCAGGAACAAGTCTCAGCTGGTTTCACAGCCCGGCCTGAGGTTTAGGTCAGCAGTGGCTGTTCAGATCCGTGAGGCTGACCCCCTGCCTCGTGTATTTGCTGCACAAGCTGGGAGCTGCACTTGGAATGTCCATGATCTGCTCCTTCCATTTGCAGGCACTGCGCAGGGAGAGACAGGGGGTTGATTGCGGCTGCTCACTGCAAATGTAGGACTCCAGCCTGGCAGAAACGCTCCTTGGGAAACCAAAGGATAGGGAAAATACAAGTACAACATCATGGCAAATTAGCCCCATCATCCTTAAAGGCTGATACACAACTGCATTCACAGATGTACCACGTCTTGGGCAGGCGAGGGATAACCCTGAGCCAGGTGTCTTAGAATTATAAATTGGTTTGGATTGCAAGTGACTCTAAAAATCATCTAATTCCACCTCCCACTACACCAAGTTGCTCAAAGCTCTGTCCAACCTGGCCTTGAACACTTCCAGGGATGGGGCAGCCACAACTTCTACACCTTAGGGAGAGGAAGGCAGTTGCAGGGGCATTGGTTGTTTCCCTTGCCTAGAACAAAGGCTCTTATAGCAAAAATCATGGCAGCAGCTGGATGCTTTCAGTCAGGAAAAAAGACAAGGCAGACCTTTCTGAACTTCATCCCACAGGGAAAAAAAAAGTTTCCCTTCTCCCTTCTCTATCCTACTCTGTGAGGCCCAGGGTGTCCTTTATGAATACACTGAGTATGGAGGTAACTGTACATAAGAAAAACACACTTGGATTGCTCCCTATGACAATAATATTTTGTTACTTTCTAAGGGGTATTTTGCAAATTGAATGATCCAAGTCCTTTTAAACACAGGGACAAAGCCAGGGCATGTCTGATCCCTCTCTGGAGATATCCAAGGGAGTACCTCTGCAACTCCTCTGCAGGTGGTAAATAAGGAGTTTGTCTCACAAGCTGCTCCAAAGTGAGCACAGCAGGATAAGTTCAAGATCAGGACTTGGTTTGAAATAGTTTTCAGCCTCAGCCCTGGCAGGGAGCAGCTCTTCAGTCCCTGGTGATTTGCCAAAAGGCTCATTTCTTACTGCTAATAAGATGAGTGAGTGCATAAACAAGCAGCACACACGCCTGGTGGTGCAGGGACACCTCTCACGGTGCAAAGATTTCTTCCCCTATGTGGCACGGGCAGCCAAAGAGACAGGATATGTCTTGTCCTGCTGCTCCTTGGCTACTCCATGAGACACCACCACATTAACAAAGCTAGCATTCCTTACAGACCTCATCAAAAGCAGAGCATGTTTAGAGGAAAACATCCTGGTAATAAATAGGCAGAACTTGCAGCCCTGAGCAGTCCGCCTGAATAAATCGATGTTATTTGAGAGCTGCCCAAGAAGAGACTTCAGGGAAGTAAGAAGATGGCACTGTTTGTTAAAATAGAACTGTGTTCATAATGCATCCTAAAGGATCCCCACATCCTTCAGCCAGGCCCAAACAAAACACAGATTAGAGGCTTGGTTTGACTCCTGTTAAAGGCATTTTTTTCCACTGACTTCCGCAGAGCTTGGATCAGACACAAAAAGGGAGTGAGGTATCAATACAGAACCTATTCTTCAGACCCCAGGACCTCATTAGCAGAGCAGTGTAAAAAATCACACCCTAAAACCAATGCTCTGGAAGTCAACAAATTCATTTCAAGGTGAATTTAAATGTTTCATTCTACCCTCAATATAGAGGTTTGTTTTTTATTTCAGTTGATTTATGTAGGGTTTTTTAAAATAATTTCTTTTTAACTGATTAATGAAAACACAAGTTACTCCCTTCACCAGTGCCCTATTTCCAAACTCAGATCCAAAGCCTGGGAAAAAAACCCTCGTGACCATCTTTCTGTGCTAAAGCTCCATGGCCCCAGGGTGGTGAGCCCCAAAGTGATGTCAGGACACTGCAGACAGAACGAAAAGTGGAAGCAGGGCTGGGGTTTGAGTGCCAGGATGTGGCATTCCCAATCCCCAGTCTGTGAGTCAGCACTGGGATATTGCTGCTTTCCAGCAAAGCACCTGAAGGCAACCTGGGATGTGTCCAGGAGCTGGTTTATAGGTTGGGCTGAGGTATTCACAGGGGAAGGGGTGAGGAGATTCCCATTTTGGCTGTGCCAATCTCTTCCCGCCCCTGTCAGCAGCAATGGTCACCTGCTTTACTGCACTTTTGGCAGAAAGGAATAATTCCCTCCTCCATAACACATTGGTTTTATGAACTGCAACAGATGTTTCAGACCACACATTACCCTGCCCTGCCACTGCCAGAAAGGAGGGAGGAACATGGAATTGTTTAGGGTGGGAAAACCCTCTCAGATCATTGAGTACAACCATTCCCCCAACACTGCCAAGCCCACTGCTGACCATGTCCCAAAATGCCACATCTACACTGCTTTTAAATCCCTCCAAGGATGTTGACTCCACCTGAGCAGCCTGTTCCAGGGCTTGACAAGCCTCTGCATGAGGAAATTTTTCCCAATATCCAACCTAAACCTCCCCTGGCACAACCTGAGGCTGGCTGCTCTCACTCTAGCACTCCACGATGGGTGGCTGACAGCGCAGTAGGAATTTTGTCTGGCCAAGCAGCAGAGCCAAAGCTGGAGCCCAGCCAGGACAAGGGGCTCATACCTTCTCCTCCTGTTCCAGCCAGACATCCCAGGAGATCATTAACGACTGCATGTGACCGGCAGCAATAATTAATCAGGAAAAGTTGTTATTTCTCAAAGCCAAGTCATGTTCTGCCTCCATCATGGGTTTGACAGCAGTCAGTAACAGCGCTGGCAATTAAAATTAGGCAAGATCTGATTAACAAGATAATGTTCACTGATCATCACGTATCTGTGTCGAGTTCAACCACAGGGCTTTTTTCCTTAGCTGGTATTTTTCACTTACCAGGAGGAACAGTCAGATCATCAGCTCAAGACTACTTTAAGCAGTTGAACTGGGCTCCAGTTACTCCACTCCTCAGAGCCCTTCAGGGGGGACAGGGATTTGGAGAATGCAGGACTAGTGCCTTGTCCCCTCTCCAGCCAGCAGTGCCAGGGACTTCAGGAGCCATCCCACAAGTCTTACCATGGCCCAATTCAGGAGCCATCCCTGGATTCCAATATGTAAATATAATAAGAGGATTGCAGAGAGGAGATTTGTCTTGACTAGGAGATTAGTTTTAGATCAAATTTGGCTAATGTGGGAAATGCTGCTGGCGAGGATGTGACCACTTCAATTAGCTCATGAGTGCTTTTCTGCATCTATGCTCCCACGCCAGGCAGAGCTGGCAAAGAGGAGCCAGAGAGATGCTGAACTGCGAAGGGAAGGGCAGCACAAGCAGCCCTGCTCACTGAGAGGTTTCAGCACTGAAGCAGCAGCCCTCAGCTGAGCATTTCCGTGCAGTGCCTGCGCTTTGCCCAAGCATGGTGTTCCCACACCTCCTCCCTGAACTCCAGTGCCCTGCTCCTCCTGGTTCCCTGAGCTCCAGTGCCTCTGGGGAGCTGCCTGCACGTGGTGCTGCCAGCTGTGCCACAAGGGCACTGGGACAGGAGGGAAGGGATTGCACAGGGCGGAGCAGGAATCCACTCCCAAGACTTCCTCCATCACCATGGGCCAGGCTGTTCAGCGAGCAGTTTGCCTCAACAGCACAAATAGCATGTTTTTCTCTAGAAATTAAAAATAAATACATCTCAATAAGGGATTGAGATGCTCCCAAGGGAAGCAGAAATAAGGGAAAAACCATCTGCATCAGAAGGTTCTTGGGGAGAAAAAAAAAAGAGTGGGAATTTCTCCATGCATTAACTGTTAGTGCAAGGTCACTTTGATGCATGGAGTGCTGAGAGATGCAGGACTCTGGTTCAGGAAGCTCTGATATTCCATCAAACCTTTAATCACCTGCCTGTGATTGTCTCCTTGCAGGGAAATGGGAGCAGCCACCTGCTTGCATTTGGAGGGTGCAATGCCAGGGGCACCTGCAGGCATTCCAGCTGGGAATCACATCCAGCACCACACCTCTGAACACTCACAGGGAGCTTACAGCCTTCTTCCTTCAACGTCTTGAATGAGACACAATTGTAGCCCAGCTCCTGCTCATCCAAGGTTTAATCCCACCATCTGCCTCCTCCAGCTGCCCACCATCCCAGCATCAAGCACCTCTCTGGCCTTGGAGGGATTTACCCACGCCAGGCTCCCTAGTTCAGAAAATCCAAAGACCTTGGAGACATAAAAGACTTCCTGGCCAGGACAACCCTCAGGATCTTCTCCTCAGCATGTGTCCAACCTGCTCCTCCATTCAGCCAGGCAAAGGTAAAGCAGGAGGCTCTTGGGCCACCAGGGAAAGCCCAAAACCTTCATTTCAAAGCCTGAGGAACCTCAGAGGGAAAAGGTTAGGGCAGGGCTTGGCTTTTTGTTCGACATGTGCTGACTATGCCCTGAAGTATGGGACTTCTAGACTGATTTGGAATATTATAATAGTGCCTTTGTGCCATTTGAAACCAAATCAAAGAAAATGTTCATAAATAGCCCGTGTTAAAGATGGATCCATTTATTTTTTCCCATCCAATTTCCATTCCTTCCCTTTGCCGCATTTGCTAATTATCCAGTATGCATTTGCTTAAAGAAAGCATTTTTCTAGCCTTCACAATCCATCTTCCCATCCTAATGGATCTTGTGGTAAAGTCATTACGGAGACTTTATGAAATCACAGTTATTTCCATGACAACAGTGATGTAATAAAGGTGGGATTATGACATTACTGCAAGATCGAGCCGAAGGACAGGATGGATTTGTTTACCCCAGACAGGGCAAGGAAAAAACTTCATTCATCCAATGTTTCTAAAAGTACCTTCAGGTCTGCTAATGGAAGGGACATTTTATATCTTATTTTTTAAATTTTTTTTTACACTTATTAGGGCTCCTTTCCAAGCACATGTAGTTTAATAAGTTTGAGAGGAGTATCCATGCTGAGGATATATTTACCCATCTCTGTGAAGGGAAAGATCATCCCTGCAAGTCTCATGGCTCTTGCCTTTCCTGAAACACATCAGTGCCTGCTGGGGAAGGGTTTTTCACCAGTTTAAAGGACCAGCAGGACAGACTTTTCCCCTTTCAAGGGTGGCTGATCTAAGCTGCTTTCTCTTCCAACATTTTAATCAAGAAATCACCTGCCGATGGATCACAGCCTGAATTGGCTCCCCATGAAATTAGGCTTGAAAATGGCATCAAACCCATTTCTTCTCCTTCAGGGAAACAAAACCAGCTTGGGTCTGGCCAGCAGATTCCAAGCTAAAACCCATTTTTCTCTCAAACCCAGACACGCCAGTAAAGTCCCACTTGAAGTGATTTTAAGCTCACTCGCTCTTGAGCAATCACAGAATAAACTTAGGTGAAAATGACACAGCAATTCCTAAAGGATCAGAGCATGGAACGCCACAAGACAGCTTTGAAGATAGCTGGGGTTTCTGGTTTGTTTTTTGCAAGGAGAAAAGATGAATATTTCATATGGTACATGGTTCAAAAGTTGATTAATGTTTCAGTGTGTGGAAAACCAAGCTCAAGAGACAAGTTTCCTCATGTAAAATTCTTTAAGCTGGCAGCAGGACTTGTATGGCCAACTTCTCTGAGGGTGTATTTTGTTTAGCCCCCTTCAAAACCACTCCTGGCAGGGACTTGGTGCTCTGAGAGGGTGGCCAGTTCAGGGTGTGACCTACAAGTGTGGGGTAGTCCTGCTTTGGTGTCTCCAGCTCCCTCCCCTCTGTCACTACAGCCAGGTCAGACTGTGATGGTCCACAACACCTCTCCTCCCCTAGTCCTGCTTGACCATCAGTACATTATCAGGATTTCTCCAGCCAGAGGGACCTTCTCTGCTTCCTGACCAGCTGGTGAGGAGCTGTGATCCCAGTACACAGAGCACATAAACATATAGACAAGAGCCCAAAAGTCCCCTGCTCTGAAAGCTCATCTGTTCAAGTCCAGCCTGAAGCAGCTGCTTCAGCTGGTCCTGCCCCAATTCCCGCTCCTCTAAGCCTTCCCAATATCTCTTCATTGACAGAAGGGAAACACCGCAAGGCCACACAGACGTGTTAATGAAATGTGAATTATTAACTGCGGCGTGCTCGGGGAGATAGAAGGGGGGACGTCATTTTGCCATTAATATGTAAAATGGGCACTGCTCCCTCCTTTTGCTGGAGGGGAAGAGCAGACTCCAGCCTGTGTCCCATTCCAGGCCAGGATGGGTAATGAGATAACACAACTGCCGTGTCTCTCACCCTTTTTCTTCCTTTCTTCCGTGATAAAAGGACAGAGGGAAATGCACACAATTAAAAGGAGGATTCCAATCGGCCCAGAGAGATTCAATGAATAATAATGGACCTCCAGCTGCTAATGTGCTTAAGGACTTCCAAGTCTCAAGTGTCTGACCAGCTTAAGGGTCCGTACCACAGACTTCATTTCTATCTGTAAATGGGAAAGGCAGGAGGAGGAGGGGGGGGAATCCTGCCCCTGATTACAGATGGGATCATCACTGAGCCCTTCACGAGGACAATGTGACAGCAGCAAAAGAGTAAAGTCAACTTAACAGAGTCCTCAAAGCCAACACCAGGTGTGGGGTGAGGAAGTTCCCTGCTTAACAACCTCTGTGTGTCACCTACACTTGTAGTCACCCCAAAATACCTCAGAGGAGGGAACAAGATGCTGCTAGAATAAAACCAGTTTCCTCTGTGCAGCTCCTGGTGAGGGGAGGGTCTCTGCCATGGTGTGACCTGCAGTGCCTGCTCATCTCTCACACCTTCCCTGCAGAAGGGACAGAAGATGTACCACATGGATGACAGCCAAAGACACATAAAAATGTCCCCCTGAAGATTCTCAGAGGAGTTTTTTTCTGGCATTTCCCTTGCTTTTGTCTCTCTCCCACTAATGCTTCTGTCTCTCTTTCACAATCCATTAACTTTCCCCCTGCAGTCTCCCTTCCTGGGCCCCCCTGACCAAGACAGCCTCCTCTCCTTGACCCTCTCAGGTTTCTACCATGCTCATAAATTTCCACGGAAGATCAAGGAAATGACTTACAGAGGAGGAAGAGCAAAAGACAACGCAGAAAGCACTGTCCCAGCCTTGAGTTCTCCGTGAAGTTGTCCCCCTCCTCCCCATCCAAAGGTTATAGGGTAACTATCACGGATTTGGGGAATAGCAGCTTCAGAGGCTGGCAATGAGATGATCAAAGGAACACGGAATGTTAGCTAGGCAAGGGCTCCTCAGCCTTGGAAAGGGATGCAAGAGATCTGAGAATCACAAGAAAAGCTGTTTCCATCGCTCCTGGAGCAAGGACTGGGGGCATCAGAGGAAACTCACCAGTTCAGAACAAACGAACTGAGCTATTTTTATACCCAGCCTGTCTCTATGCCATGGGACTCCTCAACAGAGGAACTGTGCCTGCCTGGAGCTCGGAAGAGTTCATAAAAAAATCTGGATTTTTTTTTTTTTTGCTGAGAGCTTGTGTGCAGAAACTGTTATGTACAAACACATCGCTTGTGGGTGAGGAGGTCCCTGATCTACAAACCTCAGGAGGCTGAGGAAATATTCTGGAGAATCCCCACTGCTGTTGCCCCTGTACTTACACAGGTTTCCAGGAACATTGCCTGAATCAGAGCCGGGATCCTGTGCTTGGGGAACGCCTGCTCTGACCCTGCACGACTCTTATCGTGCCTTCACACCTCGCTAGCTCCAGACAACACATCCCCTCTCCTCCTGCTTTGGGGGAAACCTGCCGGATCCATAGGCAACGGCGAGGTGTCACCCGGAGTGGGAAGATGGATGGGAGTTTAACGGGAATAGCTGCTGGCAGCAGGACGGAGGAGGGAACGGTTGCATAAGCCGGCACTGGAGACTCCTGTCCCTGGCACAGGAGGCAGGTACAGCACTCGACACAAAAGGGTTGAAAGACACAAGTTGTGTAAGGTCGGCCACGTGTCAGCCCTACACGGCTGAATCATGCAAGTTTAAAGCCTTCAAAGCAGGATAAGATCTCGGCACAGCCACGTGCACGCTCGTTCCTTCAACCCGAGGTTGGGAAAACAACGGGAGAGCACAAGTGAAAGCAGAGCGGAGTAATTAGCTAATTAGGGGAGCTGACTAATCAGCTAATTTACAAAGGTTTGTCGTTATTATTCACGGAGAAAAAATTCTGGAGAGCTCTGGCATGGAACGAGGTGGAGCCCATCAGGCAGAGGGAGTGGGCATTTTGCCTAAAGCAGGGCATGTTCAAAACCCACTGGGGTGGGTTAAAACCTTGGCATCTCCTCAGTCTGACTGGTTTTGGGCTGCTGAGGGACAGGACAAGCCCTGCTCATGCTCCTTCAGCAAAGGAGCTGCTCTGACTGCTCTTCTTCTGGGCAAGAGGTAGGAGAGCAGAAGTTCTCCTCTCTTTTGAGCTGGCAAAAGGAGATTTATTTGCCCAGGACTAAACAGCTCTATTTAACCTTCTCCTAAACACTGCCTGGGCAGCTTAGAGATCTCAAGTGGTGAAATGATATCGTCTAACTAATGCCCAGGGTGGAACAACACTGCTGCTTCCCTCTCCTTTGAAAGATTGCTCAGCCCAGTGAGACAAATGTCAATAAAAAGATATTTAAGTGGGGAAGGGAGGGGAGAAGGTGAGAACAGGGATGCCCAACCCGCAGCTCTACCCAGCTCTCCTTTCTTTCCCTGTTCCCTTCTCCTCCGATGTCCTTGTGCATCTCCAGCAGCAATATCACACTGCTGCTATTGCAGCCAGGATGGATATTTGAACAGCCTTGGATCAATATTTGTGCAAAGGGAAAGCTCGTGCATCACAGGGCTACAAATTAACCTCTTGTCCCATATCCACACGGGCACACAGGGCCCGCAGGAGCAGCGGATTCCCCTGGGGAAAAGTGGGACACACGTGTCGTAACACAGGAAAAGGAAAATGAGTAATGATAGATCCAACCCCAGCTCACACACTTTTTTACATTTCTCCCTCAGGTTTGGGGTGGGGGGAGTAGCTTTTCTTAATTAGCATCCTAACCTTTTCTAAACAGGTTCAAGGGTGTCTTGGCAGGCTTGGGAAGTGGTGTGAAAGCAGCCCTGAGTAACAGCAGCAGAATTAGTCAGGTGTAAAAGGATCTTGCTTTTTCTTTCTGGGGACATGATTAGGGCACCAGTAATGAGAAACATGAAGAACATCCAAGGTTGCAGAAACCTGTTTTTTCCCTTATTAAAGGGAAGCATTACCTCAGAATTGCATGCTCGGGAGGTGGAAAATGTTTCTCACAGCACAAAATCATTGATCCCAAAGTGCTGCCTGAGCTGTCATGGCTGTCACCAGCTGCCCTCGAGTTTTAGCCATTGGCAGATGTCAGGTGTGCCCATTCTGCCTACAGAATGAGCTCCATGGCCAAGCCAGTCCTTGCTCCTCAAGGCTGGGCTTCCTTCCCCCACCCACACATCCATGGACACGTGGATGCACCAACAAACCAGCTCTGCCTTGGACCATTCAGCCCACACTCCTCACGATCCCAGCTGGGTTCCCCAGCAGCCTGGGCCACAAAAGCTGAAGGATGTTTGCAAAACTCCCCCAATCTTGTTTCCCTTAGTGAATCACCCTTCCTCTCTCACAGCAGCGATGGATCAACCATGGTGCCAGATTTGCTCTCCTGCTTCTAGACGGCTTTCAGAAGACTGTGTTGGTTTCCTGTGTTGGATTTTCCACCCAGCCTTGCTCTGACAACCTTCTAAAGAGGAGCTGGAGGTTTCCCTCACAGCTTCTTTCCACGCCATCACAACTTTTGCCTCAGTTGGACACAGCCAGTGTCTGGATGTGCAATTGCCCTTCCCTTTTCCAGCCTTGCAGCACAACAGTGGGACAGCAAGGGCTTGGATTGTGGTCGCTCACCACATGGAAACAAAGGAATTGCCAAATTCACCCCAGGAGGAAAACGAGCAAAGACATTTATACAAAGAGAAGGGCTTTTGGCTCCTTCAGTCTGCAGGGCCAGACACTCAATGACGCTTGCCCCTGCTTTTTCCTCACATTATTTGCCATATTTAGCCTCCTTTCATCCCGCCTTGCCATCACACTGAGCAAAGAGGGACTGGCACAAATTTGCTCACTGAATAACGAAATGTGTTTTTTCCTTCTGCTCAGCCTCTGTCTGGGTCTCGTTTCTGGTTTGCAGCAGAGATATTCCTCTTTTCTCCACCTCTCCTCCAAATCCAAGGGAACTGTTTTGTTTGGGTGGGAAGTAAAATTTCAAAAAAAACAAAAATATTTTTGACTGTCAGAGGAATTTGAAGGCAGAAATGTGCCAATTAATCTACATTATACTGAAATTAGCCTGATATTAAAATGATAGGAGGATGACAAGGGAGAGATCAGCCTCTAATGTCCTCATTAAGCAGTGGTGCTCCTTGTGAGCTTTCCATCAGGAGAAGGAAGCTGTCTGGTTGCACTTCATTAGCACCTGGGTTAATGACAGATAAGGAGGCAGGGAAATGGGCTGTCCCCCCACCCTTCCTGCCATTCTCCTCCATGGCTCCTGAATGCAAGTTGATGTTCCCCTTGTCTCCTGTCTTCCCCTATTTGTAATGGCAAGACAGGTGGAACAGGACCCATTTTTCCAAAGGATAGGTATGAGTGGTGTTTTCCCTGGAGCCCAGGATAGTTTGGGTAGTACTTGGCTACAGGGAGACCCCTGCATTGCTGGCACATGTAGATTGAGCTACACTGAGAAAATCTTCCTGGATTTTCCCCTACAACTCTCTGTGTCCTCCTTTTCTCCTTGGCTTTCACAAGATTTTTGCCCTCTCTCCATCCTGTGTTGCTTTTTCACCCCTCTGCTTGCTGGCAGCTGCTCAGCTCCCTGAGCAACCCTTTTGATTCTCTCCTCTCCTGCCAGCCCTGGCTGTTTATTTTATTGTTAAGCTTTGGGTTCGGGGTTTTTTTTACATTTTTTTGACCCCACTGATGTCAGGTCAGATTGTCTGTCAGCACAACATCAGGTTGCCAGCAGATGAAGGACAACTCACAGGGAAGACAAGAAGAAGAAAAATCTGCACCATGATAATAAAAATACAAAAATCCCCCCAAAGAGTTAAGACTTTCCCAGAGAGGATGCAGAATTGCTCAAGGGTCTTCCTCCAAAAATGCCACTGGCCTGGAAGGTAGTAGGATTCAGACACATGGCAGTAGAGATAGGAACAACCTCAGTGGAAGCAGGGCATTATCTGTGGAGGGGCAGGGCACATCTGCCTGAAGACATGAATTATGCACAAAACCAGGCACAGGGACCGCTTGGAGGTAAAGATTGAAACAGCTTTGATTTGTGCTTCTGAAAGGGCCCTCCAGCACCAGCTGGAAGGGGAACATAGACTCATGGAATATCCTGAGTTGGAAGGGACACACAAGGATCGTTGAGCCCAACTCCTGGCCCTGCCCAGGACATGCTGTTCATGGGAATAGGTGGAGCAGGAATAGGATGGAAGGATGCTCATGGACCTCTGCTGGGGACTGCAAGCTGCTGGCAGGTTATGTATGAGCAGATCTCAGCCCAGCCTTTTTTCCCCTACCCTTTCCCTGCACATCCTCACTTGGCCTTGGCTGGAGACACATTCTGAGGTGAGGTGCTCCTTTGACCTGCCTGATTCGCAAATCTCCTTTCACGGGAGAGCCAGCCTCCCTCAGCAGCAGGGAGAGATGCAGAGAGATGAAACAGCACTGCTGGCATCACTGCCTTCCCCAGGGAACACATCCTGCCTGCAACCCCAGAGTTAGGGGAGACAGAGCCCAGGTAGTGCCAGGGAAGGAGATCTGCCAAAGAGGGGCAGCACATGGAACATGGGGTCTCTTCCCACCTGGACATGAGTTACAGGATTGGAAGCACTGTACTGTGAAGCAGCAGGAAAGCTATGAAGTAAGAGTTTCCCAGAGAAACTGTGACTGAAATCCAGTTTGACTGAACGTTTAAAAGTCCTTATGGATTGTTTAGGGGTGAGGATGAGCTCCAGCAGGAGCCATCATCAGAGAAGTGTTGTGCCACCCAGGGAACAGCCAGGCAGGTCTGTGCCACATATCCCTCTGCAGAGCATCCCTCCTTTCCATGCACAGTCTCTATAACATGAAGCTTTGCAGGAATGGCTGTCCTGCATGTGGACATGCTTGGAATCCTTGCTGGTGGATGTCACTCTTGCTCAGGAAGGAAGAGACTCTGCAAAGTCACTGGGAACAAGCATACGAGGTAAAGCCAGGAGAGGTTACTGCAGCTAGAAGGGGTTTTTGGAGCAACAGGCTGTATTTTTTTCCTCTCTGAAAGTCACACAAGTCCTTTCCAGACCCAAATGTTTCACACATCAGTACCATCACTCATTTGCCTCCAAATTTACTCCATAACTGTGCTTCACAGTCCCTCTTACTCAACCACCCCCACTTTATGGACTGCCACGAGCAGGGAGACAGGCACCAAAGCCATGCCCAGTGGGGACTCAGCCAAAACGATGGGCCACCTTTTCCTGCACCCTGGAAAGAGCAGCTGGAGGGTGGGGAGAAGGCAGCTCTGTGATTAAACAGCATCTCAACACAGCAGGTCCTGCAACACAAGCCCTGAGACGGCTGGTTTGGCTGCCTCTTGCCCCTGGATTTAATTTGCTGGAGGTTTGGGGTGCTTTAGCAGCACCCCTTGCCCAGATCCAACAGCACGGGTCAGCCTGCAGCAGGACACGGGCAGCAAAGCTTTGCTTTGGGCTCCTTCCCAATCCCAGCGTCCTGGTACCGCCCCACGCTGCTCTGCCACCCCTTCTCTCCCTCCCACACGCTCTCCCCCCTCCTTCCCTTGTTCCTTTTAATTAGCAACTTTTCCTTTGTTCCTTTTAATTAAGCGGGGTGGGGGCAGGCGAGGGGAGGGCGAAGCTGCTGTCAGCCAGATGAGTTATTTTTGCCGCGCCTGAGATCAAAGGCCGGGAGCTCCCGGCTTGTCCTGAATTTGGGCAGCGGCTCGGGGCAAGAGCCTCTCTTCTTTGTGGTTTCGCCACGGATGGTGGTTGGGATGCTGGGCTGGAAAGGGAGGGCTGAAACCCGGGAGGGGGAGCTGGGAGAAGGACTTTGGCTCGTCTCTTTTAGGGATGTAACTCGCAGAGGAATTTGGGTGGCACCTGGACTCGGCTTGTGGGCACTTCGGGCAGGTTTGCTGATGCCTGGGTGTAAAACCTGATGGTCCAGACAGTCGCCTCGGGGAGGGGGACAGGACCAGTTTTGATGTGGATGGGGCCTGCAGCTCTGCCAGGGCTTTAATGGAGAGAGAGAGAGAGAGAGAGAGAGAGAGAGAGAGAGAGAGAGAGAGCGCTAATTATGGGAAAGTAAAGGCAAATGTGGGAAAACAAACCACTCAGTGATTTGAGAATGAGAGGCCTTAGCTGAAGGTAGGAGCAAAGGACCATGGTGTAATGTCATTTTTTTCAAGCACTCTAACTCTAACTGTGTCTGTTTTGGGGGGCAGAACATATTCGGGGGTGCCAAAGCTTCCAAGACATTTAGGCTTCATTTAATTTCTAATTTGGACCTAGCACCACCATGCTACAGGACTGGACGTTTCCCCACCCTGAGCTCAGCAATCTGCTACCTCACTCCATGGGACTCTAACAGGGTGATGTTCTCACCTTGCAGAGCTTTACCCTGTTATTAAAAAGGCTTTAGAGCCTCTGCGGCTCGCAAGCCACACTGTATTTTTGGTCCTCATCCCTCCTGCTTATCTATAGCATGTCCCTAATTTTCCATATACAATTTTAATACCTTTTTGGGGGTAAAATAGGTCATAATTGCATGCTGGAAGAGAAAGCCCCAGTGCTCTACCCCATGCAGCATCCCCCTGAAATGTGGAAAGTGTGAGTAAATCCAAACTCTGAAAACACCTCCTGTCCATCTCATATCTAAAATTAAAGAAAACTAACAAACTCATAATTTAAGATTAAGGTCCAGAGCGTTGTCTTATAGCTGGGTATCAGAAGGCAGGAAGGCTGTTAATTAACTTTCTATTGACGAAACAAAACGCATGGAGAGGAACCTCGCTAATCTCTTTTGTGCTAATCAGCACACATTATTAATTTGCTGGAAAGGGGAAAAAAAAAAAAAAAAGGGTCCTCCTCTTCCCACTTAAACTCAGGTTTAATAGGGCTGGAGCGTGGTTTCACATTTCCCAGGCTTCATTCTTTGGATGACATATGTTGCAGTGCATTTCCTAGTGCATTATGAAGCTTTAGCATAAATAATTCAAGCTAAACTCCAGTTGTTAAAATAAACGAGCAAAGTATCTTTGGTGATTAATTATTCTTCCTTCCTCCTGCCTCCCCCCTCCCTTTCAAAAGTACAAGCACATGTGCCACAGTCCAGGAAAATGTTTTGGTGTGAGCCAGGGTATCCTGGAATGTTTAGCTGGCACTGGGGGGATCAGGATGCTTGGGTTTGCTGGAAGCACCTGCTCAGCCTCAGGTAAGCTGGAAGGTGTCAGTAATCTAACCAAAAAAACCCAAAAAACCTTCAGGGATTCAATGCCCGATGAATTCCCAGTTAACCAGCGGATTTGCGTGACTCAAGTTTTCACTGACATGACGTTCAAGTCCTGGCTTGCCAGTTTAAAAAGTTTAAATGAATGTTAATAACCACATGCCCTGGGTTCTTCCAGAGGGACACCACTTACACAGGGACACCCAGTGCACCCAGTGGCCATGGCTGGGTCCTGCCTTGCCCTCTCTGGGGTTTTCCTCCTGCAGCCATTTGGGGAATAACGTATTTCCTTCAAGGAAAGGAAATTTCCTTGATTCTTTCCTCTCTTACCCCTCCTCTTGCTCAGAAGGAGGCTTTATTTTATAATCTTCCTGGTAAGGTCCTGCTTGCCCACACTGCCCAAGTCAGAGCCCTGGGGTGGCACTGACCCCGGGTGACCATTCACAGGGCAAGGGGCTGCCACCCTGCTGTGCCCATCCAAGGGTTGTGGTACCCCAGGACTCATCCAGGAAGAATCACCACTTTGCTTTCCCCATGTCTTCCCTTGCTCCTCTCCCTTTCCTCATCCCTGTCAGCTCCAATTAGGAGCAGGGCAGTGCTGGGCGCTCTCATTCTGCTCCCAGCACCAAAATGTTGCATCAGGAGGCATTCCCAGGGAGCCAGGCAGGAATGCATATCTGCAGGCACAGTTCTGCTGGACAACAAACACCTTCCCCTCTCCCCAAAGCCACTGTGGGCACAGCCTTTGGCCACCACAATGAGGAGGCGGAACCAAAACAACGGGATACATCTGCCAGCAGAGCTGGACAGATGGAAAAACCCAGGCATTAAATAAACCCTGCGGATGTTTCACAACCAGCCATGAAAAGTATTTCATTTAACAGCTCAGAGCTATTTATAGAATCACTTAATTCATTCTATTTTTTTCCTGCATCTCTTTTTTTCCCTCTTTTACCCCCACTCGATCACTGAGGCTGCTTACACACCGGATCATTCTGCCAGACAAGAATAATCCTCCTGCTGCCTGGTGCCCACCTGAAGTGAGAGGTGCCTGTAAAAACATCCTATCCCATCACTGCAGGAAAGTGGGATTCTGTGAGAGCACAAGCTGGTTGGGAATCGAAGCACAGACATCCCAGTAAGACGAAAACTAACTTCCTCAATTAAAAACATAATGGAAATCCAATAAAGGAGAGGAGAGCAGAAGTAGGGAAGCCTCTGAGCGATACTGGGGAGTGCCTTCCACGCCTCACTACATCCACCTCTCTTCCAGAACCAGAAACTCTCTAGGAGAAAAACCAAGCTGCCACAAACAGCAGTTTTACTCCTACAAATGCTCTTCACCTTCCCAATGACAGCACCACAGAGCAAGGTGGAGCAAGGGAAGCTGGACCATTAACCCAGGACAGGGGCATGGGACACTGGGGAAGCACACACTGAGGCAGTCACAGAGCCGGAACTCTGCCTGGAGAGAGAGAGTGGAAATTCCCATCGGGAGAAAGCGAACATGATGGATGACACCCCCATCACCCATCCCCACAGCTGACCTCCTACCATCTCTCTTCACTTATTTCTTTCTCCTCGTCCTTTGTTTTTCTAAGGGAGAGTGAGTTTTAGCCATTCTTTTGGTGGCTAAAACTCTTCTGCCCCTTTTTGGGTACAGAAGCATCCAGAGGGACCCAGTCCAAATCAAGGCCAAACAAAGCACTGCCCATCCCTACCCTCCAGCTTGTGCTTTGCCTCCACAGAGGTGCACATCCCAAAATCCAGCCTGAACATGCCCCTGAGCCCAGCCTGCTCAGAAGGTGAGGGGCTGGAGGGGGGTCCTGCCACATCTCCTAGCTCCCACAAGGTGGCAGGTCTCCATAATTGTTTTATCCCGATCAGAAGCCCACCGGCAGCAGCCGCGGCTTGTCTGCTCTGCAAAGAGGGTAGCTGAGTCCCAGTGAGTTGTTTTCCATTAATAAGGTGGCTCTTTTGCACATGTAAACTGTGATTTTTATTAGATATGTCTGTATAAATTTTTAAAAAGCAGCACAAAAAAAGTAGGACAAGGCACGGCCAAATCCTGGCTCCTTGTGCGTCCTGGGGCGATTGCAGAGTTCAGGGCAGACACGTGGCAAAGCAGAAGGATGCCAGTGAGGCAGAAACCCAGGAGGGAGCAGAGAGGTTGTTCAACAAGGTTCAGAAGGTGGGGAGGAGATTTAGAGATTAGGCCAGATCAAAAGGATAATTATTTTTGTTACATTTCCCTATCTGCATCACTCCACCGGTTCTGCGAGCAGCCGGGCTGATTTTCGAGTTTCCAAGCATGCCTGGTGTAAGGAACATGTTTCTAAAGCCTCAGCAATAAATTCCAACCTTTCATCAGACTTGCCTGCTGTGAGTTCAGGAGCAGGAGAGCCAAACCCTGTGAGACCTGGAGATTTAGTTTCCAAAATCTGGAAGGCTTAGGCTGCAAATGTTTCCCTTGACACCTCTGAGGTATCAAGAAACATCAGCACAGATGCACAGAATCCCCTCAAAACTGAAGCAGCTATAATTGGTCAGAGTTTGGCACCTTAATTTGGCTACAAATGTCACCAGGATTCAACTTGCTGGCTCCCTGCTTGAATTTAGGAAAAGCCACTCATCCCGTACAAAGTCATTGGTTGTCCCAGGATGTGCTAATGCCCTCACTCACATCCAGTCACCAAATCCCCAGCTGTACATGGGGGTGAGGAGCAGAGGCAGGATTTGCCTCCCCGCTCCACCTGAAAGCCTGTGGTAGATGGCCCAGATAGGATTCTGGTTGCCCATCCTTCCTGGGAAGCCACTCCCAAAGCAAAACCTGCCCCTCTCAGCCCTTGGTGCTGGGCAGGCAGGAGCTCAGCCAGGAGTCACAGCCGAGATAAAAGGGGGTGTAAGGATTGGGATGGGTGGGGGTGACAGGCAGAGGGGTACCCATGGTGCTGCCAGTCCAAATTCTGTGACCCACAGCACCCCAGTTGAGCCAGGGGAGCACAAAGTGGCTGCAAGTCAGAAGCACATCCCTCCTGATGTGCTTAGGCACAAGCTTAGGCAGAAGCACATCCCTCCTGAAAGAGGGAAGGGGGAAGCTGAGTGCACAAAGCATCTCCAATCCAGCCTTTCCAAGGGCTCCTGTCTCCCTACAAACTGGGGAGGGAGCACTATCCCAGCACAGCTTACCCATGGCAAGCAAGCTGGCAGGAGCACACGGCCCTGCATCCCCAGCTAAGGAACACTCTCCAGGGGGTGATTTCCCAGTGGTGAGCCACAGATCCTCCCCAGAGAAGGCATGATAGGCATCAGACACCTCTGAGCATCTTGGCCACAGGTCCCACCTCTCGAGCACCTGCAGACCGTGGGTGAATTGGGTGCTTGGTGTGGATGAACATCAATGTGTGGGTGAGCAGAAGCTCTCCTCACATGGAACCAGCTTCCCACTCCTCCACGAGGCACAAGCTCCATGTCAACACCACAAATCTGGTCCCCAGGACCCCCTGGCCAGCAGGACCCTTCTCTTCCACGGAAAAAGATATCTCCCCAGGAGGAAGAGGATGCTCACAACTCAGACAAAGCTTCCTCTTGCTAAGGCAAACTATATGACCACAGAGCTTGATGATTCCCCCAGCAGCTTTTGGGGCTCCCCATCCCTTTCCTGCCACCACCAGAACCAACTGTCTGCACCCAATTCCATATCAATACCATGCTTAATTTACAGGGCAATAAAAGTTAATTAATGCCATAGTTACAAAGCCATTACAATGTAATTATTGTTTAATTGGATTATAAGTTATGCAATTTCCGACAAAGTGCTTATTGCTTATGTAATAAACCAGAAGATATTTACAAAGTGATGAATTGCTGCGGTGTTAAGCACCCAGAATAGCATTGGGATGGGGGCTGCATTTCCTTGGCTTGGTTAGGAAGCCCTCCCTGTGCCCACCATGGATCAGCACCACCTCCTACTGCAGCCCTGACACAGCTTCCCAGCTCTGCTGGCATGGAGAAACACCAGCAGGCCTCTCAAGACATTGCTTCCAGAGAGGCTGCTTTTGGGAGAGCAAAGGGGATAAAGAGTAGAAGGAAAAAGCTTCCAAGAAGCAGAGTATCAATCCAGGATGCTGCTCTCCCAGTTGCCCTTTCCCTCTGGATGAACTTCATCATCCCTTCCACAAGTGCCTCACCACGTCCCTGCACCCAGAGAGCTTTGGGAATGCAAAGGGCAGCGCCTCAGACGAGCACCTGGGGCTAGGGATGACTTTAGTGGCATCAGAGGATGATTTCATTCCCTCTTGGCAAGGCTGCTGGGATTTGGTGAGTGGGAGAGACCACCCACACAGCAGAGCTGGACCCACTAGGCATCCCTGAAAGCAAAAGGGACCGAGCATATGGAGCTCCACCAGCTTGGAAAGCCCAAATTCTGCCCCAGAGGTCTCAGTGCAACCCAGACAAGCTCTGGGTCATCAAGCTCCCGGCCAGGAAGGTCCTGGAGCAGCAGGATCCCTGCACAGCAGCCCAGGCAGCAGCAATCAGTGGCTCAGTGCTCTTGAGAGCAGCGAATTAAAAAGAAAAAAAGAGGGTTTTATGATTAATATTGCTGCTGGGATAATTACTGTTATTACTACTATTATTACTGTTTGGATAGGGGCTTGTCATGGTTCATTTGGGGAGGAAAAAGTCACAGCCTGCTCATGGGAAAGTGGGTGAAACATGCTGAAGGCCATTCATTGCATGACTCAGGGCCAAATAACCCTAATTTTTTTTCTGCCATGAAATATTATGAGCTGCCTAATAGGCAGCCAGGGCCTTTCTGGCTTCCCACACACACCTCCCCGAAATTCCCTGCTCCACACACAGCCCATCTGACCGTGGAGCAAGGCCCCATCCTGCTCCCGAGGCTCCTACAGTTAAAAGGAACTGCTATAAAAATGCAATGGAGCACTTTTCCAGCAGAAAATGCAGATGCTTTGAATTCCCGGCAATTAAAAGTTTGACTGCAGGGGGGGAAGGGGAGCATTTGAATTTCTCTCACGCTCGCTTTGTTTACTTTTATAAGCTCTTTGTAACAATTTTAGGTTGCTGCATTGTTATCTAAACAAGCTGCCTCTCTCAATCCGACTTCTTATTTTATGGGAAATTCTCAGCTTTCTGCCCCCCAGTTAAAATAAATAATAAATCAACCAACAACCTGGAAACAGCCTGAATATTTCAATCCCAGCTCCCAATCCAGCTGTATTGAACTGGATGAAGTGGACATCATCCCAGCCTCTTTCATGTGGCAGCTCCTCCACCGCCTGAATTATCTCTTTGTGACATTTGCAGCTCTGAAAGAGCAGTGCAGGGATTTGGGATGTTGCTTTTGTGAATGGTATTTAAAGCTTCTTTTCATAACCCTGACCCGGTTTACCCTTGAACGTAACAAATCAATCTTCCCTTTAAATTGTTTAGCTTCTGGTCAAACACGGGCAGTCTTACTGATGTAAATATTATGTTTGCTCACTTTAGAAGCCGGCACGCTCCTGCTGCCCTGGCTGCTCCATAGGATTGCTATAGGATCCTCACACAAAGAGGCAGGGGGATGAAAACATCCTGCTCACGCTCCCAGGGCAGAGGGTGGCACCACAAGGCTCAGCGCTGAGCACACGTGGGAAAAGGGTCACAAACCAGGCAAACTTCAGCTGATCTCAGCCAAACAAAGCACCCACGTGTGGTTTGTAACATCTCCTGGGTCACCTGCTGCTCCCTGCTTTCCAGAGGCTGCTCTGGTGAGGTTAAGGAGACTTCTACTACTGAAGACAGCTTTTTTTTTTTTTCTCACAAACCCACTGCTTTGGGCATAACTACACAAATAAAAACTTTCTGTCTCACTTTTCTAGCTCCACTTTACAGGCCAGCCACCAAACTCGAGCTCCAAGCACAGAGACATTCCTATTATCCAAGAACATCTAATAATATTTAACCCTGCTAAGCTTCTGAACACGCCGATACCTTCTAGCAATGAGAGCTGAGGCTTAATTAACAGAGGTTAATTAATAAGCCAGAGAATGGGAGGAGGATGGAGGGGCAGCTTCTCAAGGGAACCTGAATACCTCTCCTACACCTAAGCGAGCTCCCGATGTGCTCCTGAGACTTTATTTTCAGGATGATTTCTAAACTCTTGCTCTGCCTCAACTGACAGAGTCCAGAATAAAGAATTGGGCTGTGGATGCTCGTTTGCTGCAAAGCCCATCCCAGGCATGTGCTCCCTGCTGTCCCTCAGGAGCCTGTGGGATGTTTGAAAAGGAAGGGAGCTGAAGAGGAGAAAGCAGCAGAGCTTTCTGCAGGAGCCAAAACCAGAGCTATTAAAGGTGTTTTATGAGGTTTATTCTTCCTATTTTCTGTCTGGAGAGACACAGCCAGCAGGCCAGTTCAGCACGTTGCCCATGCCAACCCCTGTTTCCGTGGGAGAAAGTTTCCCCAGGCTGGAAAAAGCCACATATCAGCCTCCTCATGAAGCCCTTCACTCAGCTCTGTTACCTGCCAGGACACCTGGCCCCACCCCTGGGACATCCCTGTCACCTGGGGTCACCCATCACCTGGGCTGGACCAGCAGTGCCCACGTGCCAGGAGCCAATTCTGCTCCGTGGGCAAACAGAGATTATTGTCCCAGCTCTGTTTGCTTTAACAAGATAATGAAAAGCTGGGTTTGTGCCAGGGAACAATGACAAAATGCCACATTGCCACCCTGCCAAGGCTCTGTCTCCCTGCCTTTCCAGAGGGTGTCCTTTCAGCCCTTCCCAGGACCAAATCCCGCAGTTCTGCTGGAGGCAGACACCCACCAACCATGATATTGCAAAATTCAGATCTGCAACTACCCTTTTACAGGTGTTTTTCTAGGGAATAAACAGCTGGCTGGCGAAATCTTAGGTTCAAACACAAACTCAGCATTGCCAGAAAGGCTTAAATTATGTTGAAGGCACAGAATGTCCCATTTAATCACTCAGATATGTATTTCCTATCAAAAGATGAGCATGGAAGCCCAGAGAGCAACACAGACCTAGAAGAGGACAGCACTTAAACCATCACCCAGAAGCATTACTCCCAAACACAGGCCCCTGCCCCGATGCTGAGATGGAAGTGAATGAAAGGAAATACTACTTTGTCATAAATGAATCAGAGAAAAAGAGAAGTAGGAGGCAGGAGAAGGGCTGGGGAAGGTGTGGGACATGGGCTTTGCTTTAGCAGTGGGGTCTCCACCTGGTAGTTGGCATTAAGGCCAGCCCTTTCCTAAACTTCCCATTCTCCCAGTTCCCTCCTCCAGAACCTTTTTAACGTGAGAAAAAAAAACATGGAAAGAAGAGGGGAAAAGAGCAGACAAATCACTTTTTCTTTTTCTCCCCCAAATAATTATTGGGATTTTTTGGCAAAGAGCAGGTAAGGAATACTGCAGTGTTTGTCATCATTAGGTTAGAGAGACTGCCAAGCTGTAATAGCATTACAGCTGCAGGCATTGTGGGTAATGCCATGCAAATTGCTCCAAAGGCATTGGAAAGGAAGGCCACCGTCGGCTGTGCAATGTGAAAAGGACACTCTCAAGTACTCTTCTAGTGTAATTTTGTACTGTGCTTTTTGGGACACTCTTGCAAAAGTTGGCAGATAAAGCTCCCTAGGTTGCTGATCCACCCCAGGCTGTGATCCCTTACGGATTCCTGCATCCTTTAGTAGATCCCAGCAGCATCAATGCCTTCAGCAAAGCTCTAGGTGCAAGCAGGGGCTGCTCTGCCATCACTTCCTTCTCCAAGTACACCCCTTGGTTTCTCTCCAGACCCCCTGGAAGCTGCAGAGCACCTGGATGGCCCAAGTGTGAAATAGCTGAAGGGAAAGGTAAGCCATTGGCCGTGCTTCCCTCGGAGTGATGCCAGCAGCAAGGAAAAAGGGGTGAAGCTGCTCCTCCACAGCCCAAATGGCACCTCTGACATCATGCTCCGCTGTCAGAGCTCCAAAAGAACTCGACTTTGTCTCCCTCTCTCCCAACATCACCACCTATTTCTGTCTTCTAATAGGTCCCTCCCTGTCTATTCACACACTTGACCCAGCAGGAATAAAACTCCCACATCTAATCCCACGCTCTCCAGCCCCTGGAGTGACCTGAGAATGCCTTCTGCTGAGTTCAAGGGTCTTCTCATCAAGGACTGCAGCAGCAGCTAATTTTTTCCTCCTTCTTTTTTTCCCCCATGCAATTAAGTGCAGCTTCCTAATTGGAGTGCTGTGAACTATTTATAGCTTTATAATGACCATTTACTACGGCAGCACTTAGATATTGGATAGGAAAAGAAAAAAGTCAGTAGCCTGGGTGGTGAACAAACGTAACACGTGCACCAGAGAAGGACTTCTCCAAGGAAAGGTCAGCAGCTTGGGAAAGCAAAGCAGGGAGAGGCAGCAATGGGAAAGAAAAGCTGTTTCCCCTTTTCCACTGTTGAGGAGCAGAGGGATAAATGTCCATACTTCATGAAGCACCAAGATTAGAGCATTTCTCTCTCCAGTCCTAAACCTGTGGTTTATGGGCAAGGCCAGGTTATAAAGCTAGAAATGCACATGGCAGTCCTGCCTCCTGGGGAGCACACAGAAGCCAGCAGATGTTTTTCCAGATCATCCCAGTTCGTTCACTAGTGGAAAACATCCCACATGTTTCAGGAACTATTCCTTTTCTCTGTGTCCATATGCTGTTTGTAGGATGATTAATCACAGTCTGAGCGGTAAGATCTAATTGCTTTTCTGTGTTTTAATAAGAAGGTGTCCCTGCCCCTGGCAGGGGGTTGGAACAAGATGATCTTTAGGGTCCCTTCCAACCCTAATCATTCCAAGATTCTGTGAAAGACCATTTGTATCTAAGCAATCAGGAGTGGAGACCAGAGCTCTTCAGGAACAGCATCATTCCAATAGTGTGACATGATTTTTTCCAAAACGATGTTTCCAGTCAAACTGTTGTGAACAAAAGCCTCTTGCAAAAAGGAGGGATGTGACAGCACAGGGGGAATCTCATTTATTGTAGGCTTTTTCCTCCATCTCCTGACAAGAGCTCTCAGGTGGAGGCAAACTACGATCAATCTTCATATTTGTGATCATGATTTCCTAATTCTGGACTACGTGTTTTAACCTTGCAGGAAAAGCAACTTCTGTAAAATTAGGTAACAACAATAAAAATCTGTGTTTTCCCAGAAAATGCTGTGAATTTGAGGTGGTGTTTGTCTTTTTTTTGTCTCATTGTATTTTTAAGGCAGTTGGAATCAAGAGGGGATTCCTTGACAGATGAAGAGAGGCTAGTCCTACCCAACTTGACAGCACCATTTTAATACAATCTCCCTTGGAATTGTTAATAAGGAGCTTGAGAAATTGGTATGCCAGGGCTGGAAACACTCATGGAGAACGAGGAGAGGCATCAAGAGCCCTTTGTATACTAACTTTTGATGGAAAACTGGAGACAAGGATGGATACGAAGTGCTGTCGGATGCTCGTCGTATCAAGAGGAAAAACATCTTGGTGCTTGAAGAGCCCCCAGTCCCCTGGCCTCTCTCCACATCTGCCATGTGGACAATTCAGAGGGAAGGAGATCCAGCCTGACCTCTTCCCAGGCTTCAAGCAGAATACCAGATATCTCTTTTTCAGCAGCACATGGACCGTTCCTCTTCCCGCTCCAGTTTTTTAGCAGTGGGAAGCCCAGCCACGCTGCTGGAGACTCCCCAGGAGGAGATGGCCACGTGGCAGGAGGGGTCTCAGCTCGAGGTCACCTGCCTGCCTTACTGCTCCCTGCTCCAGCAAAGGGTCTGTCTCCAGCTTCAAAGGCATTGCCTGAAACTCTCTGGAACAGGAGACTCATTTTTCATGCTGAATGAGATGAAATTCCCACTGTTACCTCATTTACATCTCAATGCTGGTAAGTTATAGATGGCTATTATTTATAGACATGTAAGACATCCATTTCTTATTCTGTGGATACAGTAAGAAGAAAAATACCCATCCCTCTGTTCACCTTTTCTGGATTCTTTTTTTCATTTCCTTTTTTTATCCTTCGCTCAAGTTTGACTGTTGCTGAGAATTTGCAAATAAATAAAGGAGTGAACAGCCCCATAAAAGCTGATTGTTTCCTCCTCCTGCAAAGTTTGTCTTTGTGAAGAAGATTAAAAATCCTTCCGTGCTGCTGAAGATAAAGGTATCCCTGGGCGAGAATAAGACATAAAAGAGGTTACTACACACATCTCTGGGCTGTGTGGACTGCTAATTCACACTGTTGTCATCCCTGCTCGTCCATCTTTATTCTTTCTTCCTTCTTTCCATGAAAGGAAAAGTTGCCTTTGCTGAAGGTAGCAACAGTTGATCCCTGAAAGAGAGTACCTGCTTTCCCAGCCAGCTGCAGGGAGACAGGCCCTATGGGACTGTCCCTAAAGGAAACACGTCTGCTCACAGCTGGGATGGCAGGCAGCAGGTGGGGTACACACTCTCTCCTCGCTCCATGGCACTGTTTGGTGATAGAGGAGCTCACACCTGAGTTGGAAATTCTTTGTCATGATGGACTCACCACTTAGGCTCCAAGAAGAGGTGCCATCATGGACAGAGATGCTGAGCCTGAGCTTTAGGGATAATCCCACGACAGGATCGTCAGCTGGCACTGACTGCTAAACTAGCAACCCACAGCCCTGTTGAGGCTGAGTTCAGAAAGACTCCAGGGAAAGCCCAGGGGAACACTGAGACCTCAAAAGACCTGCTCTGGGAGTTCAGGACGTTCCTCCTAAACCCATGCAGGAGCAGGGCTGCCTCCTCCCAGCTCCCCTGGTTGGATGTCCATCAGGTGGAAGAAGAAGGGAGCTACATCCTGCAGTCATTCCATGCCAAAGTGCACCTAGAGCCCATCAGGGTTTTCACCCAGGGACAGTCCTGCAAGCCCAGGAGAAACCACCAGGTTCCTCCTTGGTTCAGACAAAGAAGAACACACCACAGGGCAAACTCCAACAGCCAGTGGGTTTTCCTTTCCCTCCCCTCCCAAAGTGCTTTGTCAGGATTCATTAGAAGCACAGCAGGTTTTACTGGTACCTGCGCTATCAGCAAAGCGGCTGCTTTTCTTCTTTGCTGACAACCTACATTCAGTGTAACAGATTGAAAAGGCCTCCAGATTCAAAGCCTTGTAATGACTCTCCTCTTCCTTTCTTTCTCCTTCCCTCTTTCTCTTTAATGGCTTTCGCTAAAGGGAATAGGTGTTTTTTTCCCCTTGCATGTTGAGCAGAGCGTGGAAGAGATTGTGTGTTCTCATTTTCTCTATTCTTCAACCCCCTGCACCAGCTCCCTGTTGCATCTGATTTCTTCTTCCCCAGTATCTGGGGGCACCACCGCGAACAGACCACCAGAAACAAGGAGGCTGCTTAAATAGATTTCAATAGATGGGAGCCTGATGGACTTCACAGGGGAGGAAAAAATTGATCCATTCAGGCACAATCAGTTCCTCAGCTCTTCCTTTTCAGAGCCGAGATGAAGAGGTTTTTTAGCCGAGCCCCAGGAAAACGTTTATTCCTCTTTTTCCAGCCCCAATGAGTTGAAGTAGATGGACAATGCTTTGTTTAAAGAATGCCAAGCAGGTTAAATCCAGCCTGGGAAACATTTCTTCCCTATTAAGCAGCCAAGCCCACAGTCTGGCTCTAACACAATTTCTCTGTTTTTCTGAATGATGGGATTGCTTCATTAATTGCCAACCTACAAATGTGATTTTCTTGAGTAGTTTTGGAGTGTAACAGGGAAGGGGAGGAGAGCTGGAGCTGCAGTCCTCCAGAGAGCCCTGGTAAGACTGATTGATCAAAATCACTTGAATTTCCCCTATTATTAAATAGAAAAGTGCTCCTGGCTTGTCTCAGAGATGCAGGGAAAGAATTGTAAGGGAAACAGCAGCTCAGAGCAGCAGTGTCCAAGGAGGTGCTTGCTTTGAGACTTTTTCTCTTTTTTCACTCTCACCTGCAACAATTTGTGATGGTTTTAGCATAGAAAACCTTTTTGGCAAGCACCGCATCAGTTCTTTATCCTTGCCTTGTATTTGTGCAATACACTTCATGTCGAGGGGAACCCAGCAAGTGATGTAAGAGTCTCTTCCTTGAGCTGATGGCATGCTGAAGGTGCTTCCCATAGGAATTGTGCAGGAAATGAGATGTGCTGGCTCCTTATCCCTGCAGGCATGGGGGGCAGAGACCAGCCAAGGCTGGGTGTGGTGAAGAGGAGCATGTTGAGGCTCTCTGTAGCTCGGGCAGGAGGGCAGTGTTTGACAGGGAGAATGCACATGAAGGAACATGGAAATTATGGAAAAAATAAGAGCATGAAGAAATGTATCACTTTCTCCTTCTGAATGTCTAAACATGGTGTTCAAGTCCAGAGTCCAAAAAGACCTAAAGATCCCCAGAATTACCCTTATCTGAGTATGTCAATATCCTACACTGGGAATGACAACTAGCCAGGAAACAAGAATTGTGTGAATTGTGAGATCTGGGGATTTCTCTTCCAAGAACTTTTAATTTAATGTTTGATTCTTTTGAGAGGGAGAGGGAACTTACTCCAGCCTAAGAAATGCAATACATGGGTTACGAACATTCCCCAGGAAGATGAAGGATTTTCATGTTTACTCTGCTGATTCCCTCTCTGGCCCTGTGCATATTTAATTAATACCAGCTCTCTCTGAGGCAGAGGTTTTGAACATGATCTCCTATATCCTGGATAGATGCCTATGAGGACTCATTCCCCACCTGAAAAAGCTCTGTGTAAAATATGTCCAGCCAAGCCCTCTTCCTTCCTTCACTACAGGTCTCTTTGGAACACCAGTGACAGACTGAAGCCTCACCACAGATGAAAGATCTATCCAAATCCTCTTGTTGGAGCCCTCTGGGCATTCAAAGGCTTTCCCAAGCCATTCCTTTGATGAATGGACACAGAAACTGAAGGCAACCATACTCTTGCTGACCCCTTGCCACCTCTGTTCTGCAGCACCCAAAAAGCCAGCGTGGCTTTTCCTAAATTCTCATCTTTGGTAAGGCCTCCCCTTTATACTTCTTCTCTGCCACAAGCACAAACCCGTTCATTTAATTCCCATCATCCTGGAGATGCCCCCTCCACTCCCACAGCCCAGACACAGCACTGAAACCCTTCCAGACAATTCATACAATTCATCCAAGACTCGCCTCACTCCAAAAAAAACAACCTGTAGAGGTGGTGCAAAACCTCACGCAGGGCAGCCATGCTTGTTAAAGCATCTAATTATGTACTTTCTCATTAGTAAGCCTGCTTTGATTTAAGCAGCTCCCTGGCTCGTGCTCTGGGATGTAACACCACGCTCTGAATCATCCCTGTCCCATCTGCTCCTGCCTTTGCCCTTCCCTGTTCACAGGTAGGATAACACAGCAAGCTAAATATTTAATGGGAGTGCTAATGGCTTTGTTAAGTGAAATTGGGGACAGGGGAGGAGCTTCTCTTGGGTTAGGATGACAGAACTGGGTTTGTGTTAATAAGAAACCTGTGCAGCCCAGTGCTGTGCTGGTTTTGCCCTGGTGCTGTGCTCCCCAATGGGAACACCAGGGCTGTGGGCAGATGGTGCCAGGCTCTGAGTCACCACTGAACACAGCTTGCACCAGAGCAGCATCAAACAAAGAGCTCTTGGGTGGCTCTCTTCAGGTGAAGGGATGAGGAAAAGCCTTCTCGGGGTGATGCTCTGGAGCTCTCAACCAAGTCAAGGCAACTGAACCCACAACAGCAAACCCAGCCTTGGAGCACATGAGCAATCAGGGTTGGAGCAGCAGCTCGGTGGAGCTGTGCCAAAACTACTCCTTTTCACCTCGCTAGGATTTTCCCGACAGTTTTCAAATCCTGTCGACGGCAGATAAAAACACCCACCAACGTTCCAGGGCCAGATGGTAGTTTATGTTTATGAAAACTGCGATTTGTTTTCATGGAAACTAGTAAAAGGATAGCGAGCAAACCTGGAAAAACACAGCTCACCCTGTGGGGAAGAGTATGTTTAATGGACAGCTTTCATTGCCACCTCTGCTCCACAGCTGATGGAGCTCAGGAGATGGGAGCACAAAAAACATCTGCCCAACCCCAGAGAGCAGCTGTGGGATCCAGAGGCCACTGGCTGAAATTCAGCCCGAATTAGGGAGAAGTGGAAGAGAGGTACTTCACATGACACACCAACTTTCCAGCTTGCCAGGAGAGAGAGCTCATTACTGAACCTTTCATTATCAGAGAATGAAATCATGGGCTTGCTCCTCATGCCTGGTGGAGAAGCCTCCAGAATCACTAGGGCCCATCCAGTGACTGAGACAACAAATAAAAGATTAAGTATCAGCTTTGTGTCCTACAGGGATGTAACTGGCTTCATTGTCTGCATTTTTCACCAAGTAACAGGTAAAAATGGACCATTAGGTAGAGCTTCTCATGCACTGGACTTGCCCTGGGGCATTCCCACCTCTGGCTGATCTCTCTCTCCAGCTCTCCCCAGCAAGTGCCCCTGTGGCACGGTGTTGGTTTTGGCTGGATTAATCTCAGCCTGATCCCCTGAGAGCAAAGCCCAGGGCACCAGCAGTGTAAATCCTCTTGGCTGTGGTGGCCCCAGGCCAGCAGTGACATCGGTTCCTGGAGAAGACTCATAAATTCCATCCCAGTTTCCTTCTGCTGAGTTTTCCTTTTGCTTGGAGGGGATCTGCAATACTTCATCTGTCACAATGGCTCCCAGAGACTCACGTTCTGATGTCATAAATTTGTCATCACCATGACATCACTGACAGATCAAGCATGAGGAGGAAGGGCTCCAGGGCTAGGCAAAGGACCTTCTCTGTAACAACTGGCAGTGATTCACACCAAAATGCCCCTGGGAAACACTCAGATAAATGGAAGGATTCACACTTTTCAGCTCAGATTTATCTTTTCTATTTGTTGCCAAAGTGAGACCTGGTCAGTGTGGTGGGTTTGGACACATTGCTTCCAAGAGCAGGTGTGTCTCCTAATTCTGAAGTTTTGCTGACCTCCTGAGTTTATTTTGTTTCCAAGAACTTCCATTCCTCCACATAACAGCTGAGCAGTTGTGAGTAAAGAGGGATTTTGGAGGAAAACAAGGCTGTGAGCAGGCAAGACCTCCTGTGAGGCTGCTGTGGTGCTGCACTTTAGCCTGGTGATAACCCCATTGCCTTTTTCCTTAATATACCTGCACAGGATAAAAGGGAAATGCTCAAAAAACTAAATCCCAGCATTGCTGGGGGCAAGGACCCTGTTGTTTGAAGAGGCTGGTGTCAGACTCAGTGAATTCTGGTAGATCTTCCTCCTCACAGCCACTTGTAAATGTTGATTTTTTGCATCCTTCAGTTGCTGCTCTCCCAGCACGAGGAACAGCTTTGAGGCCAGGTAAATATTTGCTGGCACCACTGAGTGCCATCATCTGGAAGGAAAGCAGGGTGGGTTTGGGACTGGTTGAGGATCTGTCTAAGAATAGTTCTCCTTGTCATGCATCCCCTGCCCTTGAACAACATTTTCCATGAATATCCCAACACCTGGACAGTCCAGCCTGGCATCACACATCCTGCAGAGACTGATCCTGCTGCCTGCCTTATTTCAGTACTGCTACTCCAAGATTTCTTGGCAGGTTGTCTAGAAATCAGCAAACAACCCCACAAGAGAGTAGATCTTAGGACAGGGAAACTAAAAAGACTTCCACAGCACAGCCTGTGATTTTCTGAGGGATATTTGGCTGCTCTCTTGTGCTGCTGTGTGGTAGGAAAAGGCAGGGAGAGGACATAATTCTGCTTTAACTTGCTACATCATCAGTTTTCATTAAAATATTCTTCTGCCACATCTTTGTAATTTTTCATTTCGGAGGCAAATTTATTAAAGGTGTACTTCAGCCTGATTAAATTAAATAAGTGGCATTAGCAAATAAAGGTGGTTTTTTTTTTATCTCAGCACGACACAAAAAAAAGGAGGGGAGGGGAAGAAATTGCTGTGATACAAACAGCTATTTAATATTATAACTGAAGGGGGCAGGGGGGTGAAATTCCATTGTTCACAAGCTCCCATTTGTTATCTTTCCTTGGCCCCACCACCACAAATTACTCTGGAGCCTCGCAGCAAAAATATTCCAAATGTAAAGCAATATTATATCATGTGTTTTCCAAGATAGGCAATAATACATTTTGCACACAAACAAACCTTCCTAGCACTCCACCAGCTCCTTCCCTAAGTCTCCCTGTGTGGCTCTTAACTTCTCACACTCATTTCAGGGCTATTTCCTGGTCAGAGATGGCTTTGAAAATGAGGCTGAAAAAGGCTTTTTGTTTTGATTTCTGCTAGGCAGCAAAAAAAAGCCAACACTGTCTTCTGAAATTCAGGACTTGCCTTTGCTACCTTGCCTTAATAGGGCCACTTTGCCTGTGTTTTTCCCCTCACAGTCTCTCCCAAATCCATCTTAGCTTGTTTTAGGTGGAAAAATAGAGTGTTTGGCTGATTCCTTTCCCCTCAGCTCTGCTACAATGTTTGGGAAATTCTAAGGCTGTGAACACATGAGCATTTTTTAAGCCATATGTCAAACACGACTCTCCCCTTCCACAAGCTTTAAAACCAACTGTCCTGGTGGGATGCTCCAATGCAGCCAGGGCAGGAAAAGGAAGAAAGGTTTCCAGAGACATCCAGGTTTTCTCCTCTCCTCCTTGGCACAAAGGGGCAGCTTTTTCTCCCCCCACCTCCCCTTCCCCAAAGCCACCCTGCTCCTGCCATCTGACCACCCAGGAAGGACATCAGTGTCCTCTGGCTGGAGCAGCTGTGGCAGCAGGAGGTGATGCTTGGTGTTAGGGTTTGAGAGGTCTCCACGTCTTTGCTGCCAAGAGCAGGCAACACACCCACAACAAACAGGGAAAACTTGGGAAGTTTATTGGATTGAGAGATTGCCATCTGTTTCTGCCACAGTCAGCCCATGCTCTCCACTGCCAGTAGCTGGAGACGATCAGGAAGGAAGCAGACAGACATATCCAGCACCCCTCACCCACCAAGGAAAATCTCTGTGGGTTTATCCTGATGAGAAACAGAGTCAAAAGGTGTTGCACCCTCCCTCCTCCGTTCAGCAGTAACTGGGTGGAAAGCTGCTGAGCCAAAGGCATCCATCCTTCCCAGAGCTTCATTCCCTCGGGCACACACAGAGGCAGGAGCACACACAGCAGGCATCTGCTGGAAGTCCCCTTCAGACACCTGTTACCCCCACAAATCCTCTCTCTTGGGTCACATATTTCCCCACAAGAAGCAAAACCCAACTGGGGGGACACAACCCCCAAGGACCTGCATCCCTGGAGATGACAGGCAGGGCACAGAGCGAGAGCAGCCAAAGGTCTGCTGCCAAGGGGCTTTGGTCCCAAGCCAAAACCAACCTCACCAACTTTGCTAGCACAGCCCAAACCTCACCTTCCCTGCTTACCAACAGCAGCAGATGCAGGGCTGAGTGAGTCAGGATGCCTTGGGAAGTGCTAAGCTTGGCTTCAGAAGGTAAGGCACCTCTGCATTCCTTATGTGGCCTTAGCCAGTGCGAAAAGCTGAACATGCTTTTGAACAACACTAATGATCAGTCATCAGCTCCTTGGAAGATTTCCATAGCAGCATTTGACTACTGGATAGCGATCAAGTCAGTGAAGCCTTGCCAAGTTCTGGGCACTTGGCTGGCAGAAAAAGTGTTTAGTGCTTCAGGGAAGACTCGGTGCAGCTTTTGATCCCTTCTAGTCCCAACATATTTAAACAAAAATAACCCTTTTCTCCCCTCTCCCTCCAACCACCATTTTTCTACATTTAACAGCAGATGAGGAGGAGGCCATACATGTAGGTTTGGCACATTCCAGCAGCACTATATTTAATGGATTTGGTCCCCAAATTTCACAAGGCTATTGTTTTCCCTGTTGGTCACACGCCTGCTGAATTTTAGGCTATTCCCTAAATGTAACAATTTCTCTGCTTCCTGCAGCTCTCTGCTATTATTGGTTATTGTCTTCCTGAGAGATAATTTTTTGTCCCACTTCTCCCCAAAAGGTCCAATTGTCTCCCACTTTGGTGCCCCCTGAAACAAATGTTCCTAGGCACTAGGTGCATTTGGTCTCATCTAGTGTAGGACAGGCAGGGGGAAAAAACACACCCTGAGGGGAAAAAGATTTCAAAAAATAAAACAAGTTTTTTTGCTGCCCAGATCTTTACTTCTTCCTCCCTCACCCAGTCTCTATTGCTTAGGGATCTACTGCCAGGGCCCTGGTGAATTTTGTAATTAAAGTCACAGATTGCTCAGCTATCAGAGTTAATATTTTTTGCCACTGTTGGTCACCTTTGCCAATCTCACCCGAGTTGGACACGTGCCTGGATTAACCAGCTTCTTTTGGCCCCTGCTTTGTCTCCACTTTCTTCACACTGATGGGATGGATGCACAATCTCTCACTTCTTGCCCTGAGCATCCTTTGCTGGCTCCCTCCCTCTCTATCCTACCAGTCTGTGTGTGCAGGGAGGAGGAAAACCTGGACCAGTGCTGAGCCTCTCCATCTGGAAGGCACCAGAGGGGCCGGCAGCAGCTGAAGCATGAACACCCCTGCCATTTCCTTGGAAAGACTCAGGATCCAAGGGAGAATGGGCTGGGGGAGAAATATGGAAGAGAAAAGGAAACCTGGCAACAGCAAGAAGATAAGAACTTCAGAAGTGGTGAAAAAAACCCCAAAAACCCTGTTGCAGTTAGTCTTAGGGAGAATGAAGGAAGAAAATGGAGCTCTTGGAGTATGAAGCAATCTCTAGGAACATCTTTCCACTGTGGGACCAAGACACTGGATGACTGAAGGCAAAGGATATCTGAGCCATCAGAGGGGTCCCTCCCCACTTACAGCACTCCTCTCCCACACAGGACTGTCCAGGCATGCAGACAAGAGCTGGGAGACATTTGGCTGCTCTGGCAGCAGAGGGTTCATGCAGCTCCAGGGACAGCTCCCTTCCTGCCAGGGACCAGGTCCCATCATCCTCACCTGCACTGCCACTGAGGACCATCCTGACCTGCCTCTGGCACAACAGCTCTTCCAGCTCTTCCCCAGAGAAAGAGAGAAGTGTTAATTTACACAACACCCTCATGTGGTTTTGAGGTCTTCTAAACCCTTCGAGATATGAACTTATTCTTCTTACTTCAGGTGCTGGTCAAAGGTCTGAGATTTGTCCCTCTTGGATTATTTCATCCTTTTCCAAGCAAGACCCCAGCCCAGAACCACCTGTGCCAGCCTTTTAATGAGATTTGGGCTCTGCAGGGAGAACCAGCTCCACACCAGCCAGAGTCCTGGGGAAAGACCACGTGGAGGCTCTCCTGCTGTGGCAGGATGAGTGTGCAACACGAAAATCCAGGATTGGTACAGCTCTATCCAAAAATGCTCCAGTGCTGGCCCTTCCCCAGCAGGCTGAGCTGTAAGCAGGGCATAAACATCCCTCAGGTGCTGGCAGCATCAGCTGTGTCACACACATCTCTCGGGCACGTTCGCTCTGGTGCTTTATTCCCCGTTGGAAAAAAGTACTTTTTAGAGCAGTGCAAAACTGATTAGATTGAGACAAGGGAAAGAGTGATGGAAAACAGTGAACAATAAAAACCCTGGGAGCAGGCAAGAGTTTCTTGCAGGAAAATAAGAGAAAATAAAGCTGATGCTTTCAAGATTAATGACTAATGACAAATAATTGTGGCTGTGGAACAGCAGTGAGAAGGCAGAATGGAAACAAGAATCAGACAGGAGAACTAGGCATTAGGTCTGATGGCAAATTTAAAGCCATTAATTCATAATTGCAACCATTACAGCCAGGAGTTTCAAGTGAGTCCAGCAATATTAAGAGCTGCTGGATGCGGTGCCTTTCCAAAAGAATCTGGCTGTTATTTAGGGTTCTAAGTGAAGGCTGAACTGCTGTGAAACAAGCTAATCCTCATCTCCTATTATGGGTGTTTATAGGAATCTCTGCCCTGAAGAAGGAAGGAATGAGGACAGAGAAGACACACACCCTCCATCCCCCTTCTCCAGGCACAAAATGAGCCACTTTGCCCCCATTTAGGAGCTCCTGAGCTTTTCTTTCCCCCCACAAGTAGCAGATTCCCTGTCTTTGCTGGGCACTTCAGAAGGCAGCAAACACCAGTCCCAGCAGCTGAACATGCCCATCCTCCCTCACTTCATCTTTTCAAAGGGGAAATCAAAGTATTTCATGACATCCAAAGGTCTGTTCCCAACAGCATGGGATAAAAGGCAGGGCACCAGGTGAAGAAGGGTGGTTTTTTGTGGTTTGAACTGTGTCCATCCTTCTAAGGAGAGGATTAATGTGCTGCCTGTATCACATCCCTGTGAATCACAACTATTTAATTCAATGAGAAAACTGACAATTCACTGTGACCAGCAAAGCCTGTCCTGCTCTGCGTCACCCAGAAGTTATAAAACAGCCAGTTTTGCTCCAATCCTGGAATATTTACAGCTGGAAATGATGGAAACAGAAGGAACACAGTTAAATCTCAAGCAAGATGTGCTCCTCTCAGATCTCACATTCACAATAGACAGAGGCACTCAAACCAGCCTGACAGGGTACACAAGACACTTGGCAGCCTGGTAAAGCTTTGCTCCTCACAGAGATCAATCAAAGCTAGAGAGAGACTTGTCAGGGAAGCATGGGATCAGCTGTTTTCTCCTAGTCCAACTATGGTCTTCTCCTCTCTGCTTTATTCACTTCATCCTTTGAGTTTTTTTCCTGGTGGGAAATCTCACTTGAGGTTCTGCAAAGCATTTTATTCACTTAACATTGTAGCTGGTTTGAAACCAGGAGGTTCTATCAGTCCCTTGCCAAGCACCTTCCAGGAGAGGAAGTGTCATCATGGCATGGGAGTCATCCCTTTCTTCTGACCAGTGACTGGGTGAAATGACCAACAGCAAAGCACCCTTTCCTTCATGGCCTTTGGCTTCTCCTCCAAACATTTGCCATCCCCTTTTAATTGGGATCAGACCCTGTTATCTCCTGTGCTTGAAGCACATTAAAACCCACAGCTATTGAATTGTATTTGACGCACAGAGAAAGCCATTTTGAGTGCAACCTGAGAACCTCTGATGTCACAGTGAGAAAGAAGAGGAGGAGGATTAAGGCAGGATGGCAAGACATCATTTCCACAGTCACCTTTTTTCTTTTTTTTTTTGTTTGCTGATAATCCTATTTTCACACGTGCCTACCAGATGTTCCCCATATCACACTCAGTACAGCCAGATGGCTTCAGAATCCCTTCCCCATCATGTATCATCAGCTCCCGATCATCTCGCTGATGTGTAATGGCCCCGTCAGAGGGGAACGAGCTGCTCAGGGTAATTGTCTGCATGTTCCCAAACATCTGCGCTCATGTCCCTGCGCAGCTCCGTGACACGTTCCTGCTTTCAGAGCCCAGAGCCCGCAATTCCTGGTGGGAGAGGAGTTCTCCCTCGGAGATGCCGTTAAACACCCGGTAATTACTGCAGGAGATAAGCGGCGTGTGTCACTACAATTCAATTGCCACCACGCCCAAAGGTCACCGGGTCAGCTTTACACAGCCAGGCTTTAACAGAGTTAGATCCTGCCACAGGGTAAAGATGGGATGGAGGGATGGAGGGATGGAGGGATGACCGAGCTGCTTCCTGCCCCAGAAAGACGCATTCGTTAATGCAGAAAAGAACTGGGGCAAGACATTTCTGACTTGGACCAGAATTTGGGAATGCCTGTGCAGGATCAGCTGTCACCAGCTATGTCACCTTGTCCAGCACCTTGAGGACATGGTTTGGTGCAGATTTGAGACTCACTGCAGCCTGATCTTGCAACAAAAAGAGCAATACTTAGCACAAAACTAAAAGAAACACCGATATTAAAAAGATTTTAGTCAATGGCTAGGGCCAGTGAGTTTAGCACATGTTTTTGATGCCCCAACAAGGTGAGGAAGCAGCAGTGAACAGAAGTGCCCTTCAGCTCCATTGGAGATGCAGCAAAGCCCAGAGTGCTGCCAGCTGCTGGTGCAGGAGCAGGAGAGGAGGCAATTTTAGAAAGCAAATAAAATAGAAATAGCAGATCAAGTCCAAAGGGATCCTAACTGATAGGCAAGTGACAGTATTAACAACCAGGCAGCTCCCCTGGTGTCCCAGCTTCTGAGCCAGCCTCAGAGGAGAACCGACAGGCAGACCAGCATCAAGAAGCACATATGAAGGCAAGGAAAGGCTCATCTCTCCAAACCTCCCCATCCTATTCCTCTCCCCAGCATCCAACCAAGAGAGCAGAGCCCAAACCCAAAGCTCTTCCCTACTTTATCTCCCTCTTGCTCAGACTGCCACTAGCAGGGCAGGGCTGGGAGGGCACAAAGCCCAGTTCAAGTGGAGGTCAGGGATGAGGCTGTGCCTCAGAGGGGACAAACCCACCAGCCACCGCCGGGATCTGGGACAGCTGGGCCCCTCTGGCAGCTGCCAGCCCCTGCAAAGGGCTCGGAGCAGCGCCGGGAGCTTTGCCCATGGACAGCGGGGGCTGCGGGGCGGGAGAGAGGGGAGCAAGGGGAGAGGGCAAAGGGTGTCCATTGATATAATTGACTGCTCGACTAATTAAAATTCCTGGGCTGCTAATTGGGGCTGGGATGTGCCTGCTGAATGCTCCCTCAGCAGCTCTGCACAGAGCCTGTGTGGAAGAGTGGGATGAAAGTTTGAAAGCAGCCGGGCCCCTTGTCGGGGCTGGCAGAGCCCAGAGCTGTTTAGTCTGCCCGATAATAAGTCGCCAAATTACTTTTGACAAGTGAAGGGGATTGGAAATAATGGGGGTCTGTGAAAAGCCCAGGGCACAGACAGGGGGGATCCATGAGATAATGAGGAGGCAAAGGCCTGGCATGGCTGGGGGCTTCCCTCCTCCCGGCAAGGCAGCGGGACTGGGGCACGAGGGGACGGGAGGAGGCAGTGTGGGACATCTGTGCGACACTCCAGTCAATATTCGGCCTGAAAAGGCTCTGCCTGAGGCACTAGGAAAGCAGGGACTGCCTGGAGGGGGTCAGCTTAGCACCCCCATTCTGCCTCAGCTCCACTTTTTAGGAGTGGTCTTCAAAAACCTCATGTCACAGCACCAAAATACTCATCAGTTTTCCATCTCCCACCCTAGCTTAGGTATTTTCCTTGTATTGCCCAGATGTGCCAGCAGCAGCTACTACATCCCAGCTGCTCACCTGATGCAAATAAACTCCACATCCCTATAGGATCCAGGTGCTCCTGCTGCACCAGACATGGGAAATCAGCAATCAGACTGCAATAATTAAAGTGTTCATTTACATACCAATACCCCAGATATTCTCCACCTCATATCCCTTTCACAATGATGCAGTATCCAAATCTGGAGCGCCTATGAGTGCACACAGCCAATTTCTTTCTACTCAGAAAAAGAAAATAGCCTATTTTTTTTTCATGTCAACATGCTCTGTGTTACATCCAGTGGGTAATTTTAGTGTCTAACACAGCATCCACAGAATTCTCACATCCTGGGCAGTCATATGGGTGCCCTCTTCATCTTGATTTGGAGAATAAAAGTCCCTCTAATACTCTGGAGACATCCAGGAGATATAACTTGATTCTTGGAAGCCTGAATATTGGGATACATTTGATCAAAACTGGAAAGAAGAGCTAGGGTGTACCACTTCTGAGAGGATCACCCAGCAGGCAAACATGCCATGGAAAGAGAAAAGAGAACTGACATCAAGTTTCTCACTTTTCCATAGGATTTCACATCTGTTTCATAACTGTGGCCTTCAGGTTGTTTCTTCCAGACTAAAATGCCCGAGTTGCCTGAGCTTGGTCATCTCCATGCCCAGACACAGAGCTGGTGGGCAATGAGTCCAGCCTTCATTTTCCCTTGGGACAGGCTTTCCCTGAAGTAGAGCTCCCAAGGAAGACAGCTACATGTTCCTTGCTCCCACAGGCACTGCAACCCATTAATTTCAGGGCCCCTGTTTGCTCACTCTCCTCCTCCCCAGAGATTCTGCACTGGCAGGGACCAGAACACAGGGGCAAATGTGCCCATTTTTCATCATTAAGTGATTTTTTTGAACACAGGAAGGAGGAAAACAATACTTTAACCCATGAGAGGCTGCAGGCCAGGGAGCTGTCAGATGCCACAGACATTTCCCAATGCTCCTCACAGCCTTTTTTCCAGCTCCATCCAGTTGGTTTCAAAGCAGATCTCATGTTTCAGCAGCACTGTGGGGACCTCAGGAGGTGCTGACATACCAGTTTTTTTCCACATCAAGTAATACAAAAGGATAAAACTCATGTTTTAGTGGAGTTTTTTCCTCCCTTTTCTTCTCTAAACTTGGATTATGGAAGCTCCAGCTGAGCTCTCAAACAGGCACTGTGCAAGTCACATTCTCAGCTTCAAAGTGTTGCAGCAGTTCATGGCAGTTCATTTGCTGCCTGGGTGTTTTTTAAGCCAGAGATTCCCAAAGGAAAACAGAGCCTGATTCCCTCTGCTTCCAGCCCTCCTCTCCCCTGAAGGCCACCTTATTCACAGTGCAAAGCCACAATCCCTAAGCTGCTACTAGCCCGTATTTCCCTGACAAAACACCACCAATTCATGATGCAGAGGTTGGGTGAAGCTCTCCTGGACCCACTTAGAGGGGTCTAATTCTCAGATCAGCTTCTGATTTTTCCCTTTTAAGAGCAAAATAACAAAAGTGCTTTGAAAAGGAAACCTGCTATAATTGCAAGGGCAATGCTCCTTTCCTAGAAAGTCCTAAAAATCACTGTGTGTCTCTCGGGGTCTTCATCCCGTCCTTTTTGTACAGCAAATCTTCAAAGCCCTGATGGGTAAGTGGGGCTGAGGGCTGCCAGAGGCAACAGCATTCCCAGGTCCTGCAATGGAGGAGAGAGGGCACAGAGGGGAAGAGGATGGGGCTATGGGATTGTCTGCATTTTTCCTTAACAGTTTGGGGTCAAGCCTGATCCCCGGTGGGGTCAGCTGGCTTACAGTCTAACACGCCAAAGTCAAAGGAGACTCTGCTTCCCTGTGGGAGCCCAGCCAGAGGCAGGCTCTGCAGCCCCTGCAGGAATAACAGGCTTGGAGGTGGATGGAGAAAAGTGTGGGGAGACAGCAGGGGGGGAGGAAGCAGCAATGCTGGACAGGAACTCGCTGGGGTGGATGCACAGGACATGTCCCCTGCCCTGGGGGGATCCATCCATGGGCATCTCTCAGCACCAACATCCCTGCCCATAGAGCACTAGGCCACATCCACCACCATGGGATCAGTGGGACCTTGTCTGGGAGGAGATTGGCATAGAAGGGATGTCAAGAGTCACAATAATCACCCCAAAATCCCCTTTCGTCATCTACAGGATGCTTCTCACCAGCAAAACAACCCCGGAAAATTGAAGTCATGGTGACTCTACAGCACTCTGCAAAGTGTTGACACCTCTGATAAGAAAGAAGGGAAGGAAATGAGGAAATCTGTACAGCTGGACAATGCCTAAACACGCCACGCACCAGAAAGAGATTTGGGCAAAACAGCAACTGAAAAGGAGATGGAGAGAAAGGGAAGTTGCCTGTGCTGCCAGGCTCACATGGATGGAGCAGGATGCTTGTGCAGCCAAAGACAAAGAAGAGATAAAATAGGAAGATGTCAAAGTTATTTTTTTCAGAATGTAAGCTCCATTACACAAGGCAAAAGGTGCGCATTAAGCACAATAAAAAAAGAAGCTTTTATAGAGATGAATTTGTCTGCCCCGTCCTCCTTAAACCAGAGGTTATAAATTGTGACGGATCATGTATGTTTTTGGGAAGCGAAGGCAGGGAAAACTAAAGGGAATTGGGGAATAGATCAAAATTCTCTGAGCAAAAGGCTTGGAAGACACATTTGTATGAAGCTTTTTCTTCTCGCCTTGGAGCTGGTGCCATTCTGATCCGCAGGAGAACGAAACTTCTCACCCCTGTATTCCTACAGCTCCTCGAATCCACCGACTCTTCACAGACCCACAGAGGGGATGAGCTTAAAGCCTGTTGTTTGTGGACTTCAGATTATGAGAATGGGATAAACGATGAGAATGTAGCTGCTAGCATGTGTTATCTCCTTCCCTGCATCCATCTCGCTGCAAACATTCCAGCGCCCCAGTTCCACCGGCAAAGTCGCTCAGGAACAGCAGAGCCCTGAGCAGCAAGTTGGAACAAAAGATAATAATTTTTATCTCTCCTCTTTCAAGTTGCTGCAACAAAAGCCTGTTCCTGTCTGGCCCAGGAACAGATCCGCCTGCCACAGCCGAACTTCAAATATTCCTGATTGACCTCAGAGTGTGAAATAGGCACCATTAAAGTGTTCTAAGAATAATTCCCAGAAATCATGAGTCACTGTCTGATTTCGGCAGAAAGGGCTAAAACGATTCAATTATTCACCATGAATTATTCACTGATAATTACACTGTAGTTAGCAATCTCCACGTAGACAGTTCATTACAAGCAAACCACTGGTGTGCAGTTAATATTTCACAAAAAAGCCCCACTTTTGTTATTGCATGTCATATATAATGAAGCAGAAATATTGGTGGCCATCAGAGGAAATCAGAGAGAGATTAAATGTGGAAGGAAACGCTGCTATTTCTAATTCTCAAACAACTCTGCCAAGTGCAGCACCAGCCCGAGCATCCCTTTCTCTGGTTTCAGAGCCAGCCAGGATTGCACTCCTTGGAGAAACACAGTGAGGAGCAGAGAAACTGAGCTGGCAACCAGGGAGAAAATTCACCTTTTGCTCTTCTTTTGCTGATGAGTGCTAGAAATCTCTCTAAATCCAGGCTCTCCAGGACTGAGACAGTTCAGTTTTGCTTGTCCGCCTGCTGCTCACACAGAGCTATTCTGGCAGCCAAGCTGCCATTTACCTGCCATTGCACTGGCAGGGCTGGCACAAAAAGCAGGCAGAGAGGAGAAAGCCACCCTGAGAGCTTCTCACCTGCCAGGAAAGTGGGGAAAGAGCTCATTTCTCCCACACTTCCAAGCAGGGATCCTGGGTTTTGTCACAAGGAGCCAATTCAGCGTAGCCGAGCCAACACCATCCTCCTGCAGAATAACCAAAACAGCCCTTGAAGTCTGCGGGGGCTTCATCCCAGGGCATTTGTGCTCCCATCCCAACTAGCTGCTTCCCTTTCCTTTTCCCTCACCAGCTTGGCCTCAGCAGTGCTGGCATGCAGAAATAGCCAGGGCGGCTTCTCTCCAGCCCAGTCCCACAGAGCACACAGGCAACCAGGACAGGGTGACCAGGACCAGCTCCAGAACCCACACCAGCTCCAACAGCAACCAACAGGCTCTCCCAGACACTCACTCACAGCTCAGAGGTTTCAGACTCCTCTGGGAGGCTCTCAATGCCCAGATAAAACCAGGTGCCTAATGCTGCAAATATAAACTCCTCATTTTGTGGGTCACACAAGTTCTTGCCACAGGCAGGAGGACCAGGGCATTGAGCTCCTATCCCAGAAACACCCCATTTTTAACAGCTCTGCTGTTTCCTATCCCAAGCACAGTTAAGAAATCACCAACTTTGGCTTGCATGACATCAGAGAGCTACACAGGTCACCTGGTTTCCCCAGTCCTTGCCAAGTCTGAGAAGGTTCTTAGAGTGCATTTTCCTGGTGGCAGCTCTATGAAAATAACACCTTCTAGGCACCCCCACCTTGGGAAAAAGAGAGCAGAAAGGTCTGTGTGAAGTGTTCCTGTGACACAACTTGACAGGACAGAGAGGAACTGGGATGAACAAGGAGACACTGGGGTCATGCCCGTGGGTCTGTGGGATTTTAGCACACAGAGCAGGGGCTCCAAAATTCTCTCCTATTAATCTGTTCTGTGCAAGATCCACTTCCATACCTTCATCATCCTTCTTGCCTCTCTCCACATCTTTCCCCACCCTTCCCTCTCCTGCCAGAGGCAATGGCAGGCCACTCATGATGTGGATAAACTCTCTGTCACAGCGGGGTACAGTTTGCTATTTTGTTCCCTGTTTTTCTAGTAATTCCTATAATTTTAGCCACTGCCTCTGACTGGCACTGAGAACAGAGTTGATGTTTTCATCCAGCCATCCATTATAACCATTATAACCAGATCTCATTGGTGAGTGGTAACAGACAGTGCAGAGCCCATTACAGCCTGTATAAAATTAGGATTGCTTTCTCCCAGGTGAAAATAGGAAAACAGATGCCCTGCTCAAAAATTACACAGCTGTTGTCCTCATCCTTATCCTGAATTCCTTAATTCTGCCCTTTTGGAGGGGTCCAATGGGTTTTTATACTTTTTTCACTTAGTTTGGCTTTTTTTCTGGCTGAAACTCCTCATATTTCTGGCTCTTTACCTTGAGGAAGTTAAGGCAAAGGGCTTTCAAGGATGGAGTCATGGATAGTGTTACCTCAGCACCGTGTTTTAAGGCATTTCTTGAGCTTTTATGTTCTTCCTCACCCTTTTTCCACACCAGCATTGATTACAGTGGGTAATTGTTTTCTAATTGGCCCACAGCTGCTTATCTATCTCAGATAATTAAAGTGAAGAAGAAGAAGTAGAAATAAGGAAAGAAAACGGAACTTTACTCTTAAGTAGCTGCCTATTGACTGTCTCGATCGATGGGGAGGTCACTTTGGGCACACACACGAGCGGGACACGTCCTTGACTGAAACACACACCCTGGCACATCCAGGGAGGCAATTCCCAGCTTCTCACTCCTGCTTCTGCCAAGTCCCACCTTTATTCCTTCCTACACCGCAGTCTCAGACTCCTCCAGTCCCACCTCGGAGGACACCACCCAACCATCAGTCTGTGCTCAAGAGGTGACACAACCCAAGTGCCACAGGCTGATTTATCTGGGCTGGCGTGAACTCACTATCTCCAAGATCTCTCCTCCCTTGTCAAGTTGGATTAAAACCAGATAACAAAAGTATTGAGTGCTCAACCACGGGCCTAGAAAATCATTGGGAAGGGTGGAGCCTGACCACAGCGTGATGCACACCCTGCTCTCCTGCCCAGAGCCTCAGCACCCCAAACCTGCTGGATTTCCCCCCCCAATGCCATCCAGCTGGGTTTAACAGCAAGGGCAGCAAGGCACTCTGACTTCTCACTGGTGCTAACACCAGTCATAACTCAGGCTCCATGCTGGAAAGCCCAAGGAAATCTTCCAAGAAGTGACAGGTGGCAAAATCCATGCACAGCATGAGACAAATCCCAGCAAAACGTGTCCCACCAACTCTGAAAACCTGGCAAAACAGTGCAGGTAACTTGTTACCAGAGTTGAGAAGAGAAGCTAGCAAGGGGCTGTAGATGAATCTGTGGCCAGAACTTGAGTTTTTGGGCAAGTTTTGGGTACAGTTGAGAGTTTGTCCTTCGAAGAGCAGAAATGTTGACTACCTTCCAACATGCACCTCTCACAGCCTCCAGTTTCTGGGTGCATCACCCAGAGACCTCAGCCCAGCCACAGAGGTCACACACACAGGCCAGTGGAGAGGTGACTTCCAGACTTCCAAAGATACCCTGGTAAACTAAGGATGCCCTGTTCAACCAGCCACCCAGAAACCCCACATGACATTCTCTTAGCACGAAAATTCAGAACAACTTTCAGCAAAAGTGCTTTTTAGCTAAACTGTACGGTTTTATTTGCTCTCCCCCCCCACCTCCCCTGCAAATCATACTGGAAATGCTCCAAGCAGGAACCTTCTTTGTGTCTGTGCATGTAAAACTTCCAAGTACATGCTAATTCAGTTTAATTATGGATTTACTTCACTGGCTGCATTGCTAATGCCAGAAACAGCCAATATTTGCAGCCAAGGAAATGAAGAAAAAGGAAAGCAAGGTTTCCCCGTGCTCATGTCCCTCTCAAACCCTGTCCCCACATCTCCATCCTTTCAGAACTTGGTGTGCAGGAACACCACAAAGATAACCTGCTTTTTATTTGTACAATTTATTAGATAATCTTCTTCTAATCGAGAACTAATTAAAGGAAGTGAATGCTTGGTTGGAAACGGGGATTAAAATGTGGATAATTATCATAAACGCCACATTTGTTGTTCCAGCCTGCTCTGTTCTCCTCCTCCCCTCTCCCTTTTCCCCCGGTCCCTCTCCCAGGCTGCTCCTGATAATGCTCAGACTGTCTCAGAAGGGGTTTGCTTTCACAATCAATTATTTTCTTTTTTGTCTCCCTCGCTAATGTTTCGTTTGTGTGAGAACATTAACGAGAACTATTTTCTTTTCCTTGTAAATTCATTTAGATGACAGTGACAGAAGGTGGGGAGGTGGCAGCTGTAGGAAAAAAAGAGGAAACAGGAACATTAAACCGAAGCTTATAAATTATTTCATCTTCTCCAGACAATCCAGATCTGTCACTGCTCTGTGTGCAAGGGGAATTTTTTAATTTTTTTTTTTTTTTTGTCCAAGAGTTCCTCACAGGCACGAGACATTGATATATGTGGGAGGCTGAAGAGAGTCTCAGCACAGCTTTTTTCTGCCTCCTCCCCTGCCAGAGCTGCTGCTCCCCTAGCAAGGACCATGGCCACTGAGGTCTCATCAGACAGAATATCTAGGCCAGCAAGGAAAGATTTAGTTTAACTCATCCTGTTTGGCTAAAGCACGTTTTTAAGCCTGTGTCTGCACAGACAGAGCCTATTTCTTGGCTGCAATCTCCACATAGGACCACTTCTTGCTCAGGCAAAGATTCTAAGGAGCAGGAGGTGGCTCAGGTCAAGCCACACCACCTCCAAGTGAGGATTTTCAGCCACTTGCACAGGCTGATGTAAGGCTCCATTTCCACAGTGACACAGTCCTGCAAGCCCAGGGCTGACAACCCAGCGGATGGGAAGGACGTCTGTCACAGGAACCAGAGCAGCTCCTCTCTCCCTGGATCAGATGTTAACCATGAGAACACAAATAATTACTCCTTTAGAAGTGCCCTAGCAGGATAAAAGGTGAAAATGAGAGCAGGTCCCTCAATAGCTGGATGCCAGAACAAGACAGGGATGTTGCAACCATGGCCAAGATCAAAATGTGCTGGACAATTTTTGTGCCTGGATTGTTTATCACTTAATCCTCAACAAAAGTGCTAAAAGCACAGAAGTGACAGGCAGATTTTACTTTTCTTTACTTCTAAGGAGGAGAAAGGCTCTTCCTGCCTAACCTGTACCTGGCATGTCATAGTCCAACCTGATGGCATATCAGTCAGTCCCACAAATTTTAATGCAAGGGGTGCCCAAGGGATGAGACAGCCCCCAGCTGGGAAAACACACAGTCCCTTGAAACACTGTCATTTAGTTTGCTTAAGTGATTTTATTTGTCTTTCCACCAGTCCTGGGAAGAAGTGATGCTCCAAGGGGCTGGTTTTGCCCAGAAAGGGCACCAAGAGGTTTCCTGTTCAAGCCCAGCATCTCTCACAGCACCACTGCCACCAGGGATTGTCCCCACTAAATGGGGACAACAAAAGAGCCCCTTAACAAAGAGCACAGGTTTTGATGCCCACCCACCCAGAGGCTTTGGAAAAACACCTCTGCCTTTAAGCCAGGCTCAGCTTTGGCACAATTCAAACCAGATCCAGCACAGATTTTCCCCCATAGATCAGGGAACTCCCAATTTCCATCCAGCCCGGAGAGAAGCACTGTGTACAAACGTGCAAGGCGTTAGCAGGTTGTTAGTTCTGAAAAATTGGAACGATTCCATTTCAAAGAGATATGTAATGCATAAGCGTCTGGGCTCATCTGTCTTTCTCATCATCCCTCCTGCCTTGAAGTAAGGTCTTGCTCTCTAAGAATCTAGACAAGAAAAACACTCCAACAAAATGAAAAGCAACCTGGCTGGTGATAAATATAAAAGATGACATCTCCAGAAATCCCAAACTTCAAAGGGGCAGCTTTCAGCTCATGACTATCCACTCCCTCCACCCCTCAAGGCTAGTGTCATAATTTTACAGCCGTGGGAATCATTTGATCTCTCCAAATGGCAGCTCAGTGGTCTGGCACACTTCTGGATGTCAAAAAAGTCTGCACTGCCACCAGCAATATTCTGCAGGGGTTGGTCTCTGAAAGGACAGATTGAGGTGAAACAATCAAAAGATTCAGTAGCAAAAGGAGGAGGGAGGGAAAAAGGGTATTTTGAAGGACAGTTGGAGGCTGAGCGACTCTGTGGCCTGGTTTGTGCAGAGTTGATGGCACAAGGAGATGTCAGAGGTTCCTGGGTGTGCTGGCCATTCCAGGGTGGTGAATTCACATTGCAAGGATTTTCCCCATCTCACACAACAGCCTGTGGCTCACATTTGCAGGATTAGAGAAAGCACATGGGACTGGTCACAGGAACCCAGGTCTTCTCCATGTCATCCCAGCAGCACAGGGGAATCTCTGACCTCCTCCTCCTCCTCCTCACCCTCCAGAGCACACTGCAGGACCCAGCCCTCCCTCACCACATTCAGGGAGTGGGTGAAGGCGAGGGGACAGAAGAAGCTGCCAAGATAAGTAATTGGCTGCCTGCTGGTGAGAACTCTTAATTAGAGGCTTTTCAGCAATGAAATGTTTATATGGAGTTAATGTATTTACTTTGATGCACACACGCTGTAATAAACAGGCACCCTCCCTATGCTCTGGCAATTAAAGAAGCGTATTGCAAACAAACACAGCCACCAGCTCCCACGGATGGGCTCCCACAGTCCCTTTCCCCATGGCCCAGAGCATCCCTGAGAGATGGGATGGCCCCAGCTTTCCCAGGGCAATGCCATGGGTCACTGTGCTGCTAGAGCAGAGTCCCTTAGTCCAAGTGGGTGAGAAACTTTCCCCCATCCAGCCTGGAGAACAATAAATTGAGCCTAGTTTTCACATTGCAGACTGGGAAAAAGAGCTCCTTCTAAGCAGTGCACTGGATTGTGCACTGGCTGCAGTTTCTGAACAGATTGGAGATGCTGCGCTGCCGCCGTTTAATAGAGTCAGTATTTATTCCTGTGTGGGAGAAACACTCCATTATCTGGCTTATTAATTGTTAGTTAAGTAATGGGAAGGTGCCCAGAGCAGGAGATGAGCCCTCATCACTTGTTATTAGCTCAGAAACCAGCAGAAATAAAATAACTGGAGATAAATTATCCCAAGTGCTGCCCCACATACCGCAAACTGACAGCTCTGCTCAGAGGGGAATTCGCAGAGAGCTCTCGAGGGGGGTGGGGAGCAGGGAAGAGATAGCAACAGTCAGCCCAATTGGATATTTCTTTTTTTTTTAATGAAAAGATTTCATCATCTTTGATTCTGAACACCACTTGTCATGGCTGGGATCACATGGATATTCATGGCTGAGAAGGTATCCCTGCTCCTGTAGGAAAACTCAATTTATTAGTCTAACACTGACAGAGAGACAGGTTTTGCATTGGTAGCTTAATGCTGCACAAGAGGGGTCTTTTTTTATTAAAAAAGCAACATGCAGCTGCAAAGAGTGTGGCCTGGTCACTGCAGGGCTGTGAGAACCTCAAGAAATACAGGCAACCCCATTGTCAGCAGTGCAGTGTGGAGCAGGGATTGGGAGTTTCTACAAAGTGAGTGTAAGAAGGACCTGGAGCAGCAATAAAGAAACCAGCAATGAAAAGATACAAGACTTTGCCTTGAACCCGTGACAGGTAAAAGCACCCAAGTTGTCCAACACTGTACAGCTACCAGATGTAAACAAGTAAAATTGATCAGCATCCACACTCATTTTCCCCAAATCCATCCTCCAGTGGTGGCCACAGTCACAATTTGCTGGTCCCCATGCAGGGGATCAGCAGAAGTTACCACTCATTTATCAGACCCACAACTCCAGAGGAAAGCAGAATACCACAATCCACAGCATGAGGAAATTTAGCTAAATGAATGCATTTTGTGACATAATTCAAGAAAGGCAGAGTTAAAACAAAAAGGAAAGAGAGAGCTGTTCTTGCTTGCAGCCATTTGCCTAGAAAACATCCCAGCAGCCTTTCTACAGCATGTGTAGTATTTTTACTGCAATTCTGTACAAAGATACAAGGGAAAAGGATAGGCCAGGAGGCTAAGCCAACATCAGCAGCACATTAACAAACTCTAGAAAGCAGCTACAGAAAGAAGCTTGGGTCTAACCTGCACCTGGAGATAAAATGGAACCAAGGGGATCACCTGATTTAGGAGAGCACAGAAGCACCTGAGGCAGCTCTGCACACTCTGCTCCCCAAGGAAGCAGCCCCTAGCACCAAACCAGACATTTATGGACACGCCAGACTGAGGTCTAGCCCTGAATTACTTCTTCCCTAGTACTTTACAGCAGTTAAAAAATTAACTACATAAACACAGATGGTGTGGGTTGCAAGGGATGTTAAATCCCATCTCATTCACCCCCTGCCATGGGCAGGGACACCTTCCACTGGACCAGTTTGCTCCAAGCCCTGTCCAACATGGGATTTTAAGCTTTATCCATGTGCTTGACATGATCAGCAAGTACCAGTGTTCCTAAGACAGTAAACCATCTCTGAAGAATTCAGTGTTCTCATTCCAGTCTCCATCTGCAGAGTTTTCCCCACAGCAGACACTCAGCACCCCAAAGTCACTCCCACAGCCCAGAAAAAGCCCTGCTCATGCCATGAAATCCTTTTTTAAAAGAAGTTTTACAAGAGTTGTGCCACTTTCGAACCTAATCTCTTCAGATAAGCATCATTCATTGCATGTGTCATTTCATTCCTTCTAGAAATACAGCAATAAACACTGTTTCATCTGCATCCTGTGACAGAACACCCCAGATCCAAGCTCATTCCCAACAGTATTTGTTTGTAAGAAAAAAGACTGCCAGCTCCCAGCCCTAGAGAACTCCAAAAGTGTTGCATCTGGCTCAGCCTCTTCACTTGCTTGTGTACCTCGAGTCAAAACAGAAGAATTCCTTAAGAGCAGCAGCCCCTCTGAGAAATTAATTACCTCCAATCTGCTCCCGCATCCACACTCTCCAAATATTTCCTACCTGCTATCCCAAGTTTTCAAGTTTTCTCCAACTTCAGCTTCCAGAATAAAGCAGAAAACTTTAGGAGTGCCTCACTCCTGCTTTTATAAGCTCTTGCAGCCACAAAGCTGTTCACAGGTGGGCTAAGCAAGGCAGCCCAATTAGGCCTCCCTAACAAGATCCTTTCATTTAAGTGGATCCAGGTGTACCTTTCCAATGCTGAAGGTGTTTCCTTCACTGCATCTTCCCAGAGAGGGTACTCCACCTCTAAATTGCTGATCACTTGAAGAATGCTTTGCAAATGCTGTATTTTCCTGCACCTATCTTGGAACTTTGAGGGTTTGTAACTCATTTGAAAGTGCCAGGGTTTGAAAAGGAGCTCTCTGTTTGTGGGGTTGACCTAATAACACAGAGGTAGATGAGCTACAGGTGAGATGAAAGGAGACAGACAAGGCAGAGAGAAGCTTTCCTCATGTTATCTCTGCATATTGATAATCTGGGTTGTTACAGCATCACATGGCTCTTCTCTGGGATAAATGGTGAGGTGGTTTATCTATGAAAATACAGCACCTGCCATCAATAGAAGCATTGTGTAAGTAGGGCTTTTCACAAGAGCATGGAGGGATAGGATTTAGGATAAATATGAAAAATTCTTCCCTGTGAGGATGGTGAGGCCCTGGATCCCTGGAAGTGCCCAAGGCCAGGTTGGACACTGGGGCTTGGAGCAGCCTGGGATAGTGGAAGATGTCCCTGCCCATGGCAGGGGTTTGGAACAAGATGATCTTTTAAGGTGTCTTCCACCCCAATCCATTCTGGGATACTGTGGGGTTTTTTTTTTCCTGGATATAGGCTGCTCATGAATGCTCTAATCTCAGATGGGAACAGCTTCCTGAATGCACATTCACACCTTGCCTGTGGAAGGTGATCCCATCTCTCTGACTTCTACCTTCCCAGGCTCACTGGCTCAGCCTCTGAACTTCAGACTATTAGTGCTCAATAAAAAGATTTTTTCATCATTCACAGGCATTTAGTGCTGTTTCTGCAGGTTCAGCTGTGTCCCTCTGTAATTCCATCCCTTTGCAAGTCTCTCCTCCAGTGTGCTGGGGATGAGAAGAGCAGCACGGCAGTGAGTTTGTGCTAAAACTTTTGCAAGGATGTAGTTTAATTGGCTGTCAGGTAGAGCTGGAGAGCACTAAAGACAAGGGGAGGACTTTAGCATTGGAGGCAGAGTGGGATGGATGCCAGGAAAAAAGCTCCATGTCAAAAGGAGCTGTCCCCAGCTCTTCCTCTCTGCTCCAGAGTCGGTTTTCTCTTGGAGGAAACTCTCACGTACGCCGTGATTTTTGTGAGAAGCAGGGACCAGAAAGGTAGGCAGGAGTGAAAATCAATCAAGATTTGTCAAATACACAGGAGAACTCATTTTTAGAGATAAGTGCCTTCAGAGGAAGTATTGGTAGACACCTACCACATGTTCAGCCTGCTCAGTGGCAAAGTATGCACCATTAATCACTGTCACTCCAAGGGGCTGGCTTCCCACTGAACCTCTCCCAAGTTTCTTCCTCTTCCAGCCACCCTCTCCCCTCCCAGGAAGATGAGTTGCATTCACAGACCTGTGAGCCTGCACATCAGGCTGATGCTCTCGGCAGCTGCCATACCAACCCATCATTTATTTGGTGCTGAGCTGCCCGCACTGCTTCAGTTCCACTGAATGGATGCTCATTTTATTTGGGATGATCAGCAGTGTGGGCCAAAATGGTGTTAGAGGAGCTGCTGCCTCCGAGCAGATGAAATCCATGTGCTGCTGTCCTGCTGTAGTGAGATCTTGCCCTTGGAAGCAGGCAGGAAGGGATGAAGAGGCTTGGCAAACAGCCTCTGCTCGGAAAAAGCAGCAGCAGCAGCAGCAGCCAGGGAAGATGGTTTGGTGGTCTGACTGGTCATGCTGAGTGCTGAGCACTCAGGAGCCCTGAGGAAAGACTGGCTTGAGAGCAGGAGCAGACCATGGGAATCCCACAGCAGCACTGGAACAGAAGAACTTTCAAGAACCTGAATTGTCTCAGGAAGGGAAAAAGTTATGTGCTTTCCAGACATTATCTCCAGCCTCCTCCTCCTGCCTCCTGCTCCCCAGTTTATTACTGTAGACCATCACAAGCTGCTGGGAGGCTTTGTGGTGTCTTACACTCACCCATCTTGAAGATGAGTGAGGGGGCTTCACCACAGCAGGGTGAGGGGACAGCCCTGTCCTAAGTGATATTCACAATGGACTCCTTTTTCCATGTGTCAACCCATTTTCAGACCAAATTTTCTTTTTTATTGTCATACTGCAGATCTTATTCCCACATTTTAATAGCCTGAATTAAGAGTCTCAGCTCTTATTTTCAAGGTATGGCCCCAGGCAGTCACGTTGATAACACCTGCTGGGTTAAATATTGCACCTGGGGAGTGGGGAAAACTGGTTTGTGGCAAGAGCTACGAAGAGCCAGTGGATTGCACTGTTAAAAGGTGAAGGAGAGAAAAGAATGGCTTGGAAGGCATGAAAAGATCCTGTGTTCAGGTCTCAAGCCAGTTACCATCTTTAGAGATTAGCTTTATGGAGGGAGCAAACTGCCCTAAGCCCTCCTGCCATGGGGCTCTGCTCTGCAGCCTGAGCTGTCTCTGGGGCTGTAGCACAGGATTTGTAGAGGTCTGTTCCTTGCAGCAGTCACGACTCGAGGAGATGAGCAGCATGGCCAAACCTCCTGGCCAGGCAGGATTACATCCCTCACTTGATTTAACTGAACCACAAAGAGACACCAGCAGCAAGGAGCACAAACCCACTTCCACTGCCCCAGTCACCAGAAAAGAGGTTGAGTCAAGAGATGCAGCCACCTGCTTTTGAGCTGATCCAGGCTCAATTTCCCAGCATGGCACTTCCCAGACAGGGCTTGCCATTGTCTATTTTCTGCTTCCCCTCTCATCCCTTCACACACCTTCCCTGCCTCTGGAGATCTTTCTGCTAGAAGGCTGAAAGAGCAGCAGCCCTTCCCCATGCTCCCTTCTCTCCAGGCACCTGGAGATGGTACCACAATTTTGGGAATAGCTTTATTTTCCATGTAACATCACCACTGACTTTCCTGTGTGTGACAGTCCTGCACCCAACACGTGGGGCAGCTGCCAAGGCTGGGAGTATATGAGGGGCTTGGGATTGTTGCAGGTTGTGTTTTGGAAAAGGGGACCCCGACAGACACAGAAGGCCCAAGGGATCTCTGGATCTCTTCTGGAGGAGGGAGGGATTTAGCTTTCAATCCCTGGGGCAGGGACTGCTGCTGGCACACACCACAAATGGGAAGAAAACTGGGATGAGATCCTCTAGACCAGGAAAACAACAGAGATGAAGAGAAATAAGGCCATGCAAAAACTCTGCTCCATTCCCACCTCACCCTTTCGGGGTTGTTTTATAGGGAAATCTGCAGAGTCACAAGAATCTGAACTTTTGGGGTTATAAAGGGCTCATGTTTGCACACCAGGGATGGCACCAAATGCAGAAACTCCAGAGTGAGGGCAGTCCAAAATTAATTCAACAGCTTGTAGCAGTAAAGGAAATCAAGGACCTAGAGCTTAGCTTTATGGGGCTGGTGTCAGCAGAGAAACAAAAGCTCATGGCGTGACTCTATACAAGTCCAGGGCATCAAAAAACCCCACAGATGACAAATTCTGAGGTACTGAAAAAAGAGAGAAGGAAAGAGGAGGAGAATTAATAAAAATCAGGCTGCCAGTGCCCCAGACTGCTTTTCTTTCATCCTAAAAAGCACAAGGAATCTGAAAATTGGGTGGAGATAATCAGCATTAAACAAGTCAAGGTTTTTAACCTGGGTTTATCTTTCCTTCTCAATTCCTACATCAGAGAAAGCAAAAAAGCTTTTGGATGCTATATATACAAACATTTTTTACGCCTTCTTGTTTTCCCTTTTGCTTAGCACTGAATAAAGGTTTGACTCCTACACCAAACCCTACAGAGCCCAACCAGTGAATCCCCAGCCAAAGTTATCTCATGGCTTATGGACTATGGAAGATATTGACTGTTATGTGGTAGAAATCACAAAACCCCACTTATTTCTGGGTGCAGGAGTTTCAAGGGGTGGGCTGAAGGCTGGCTCTCTCTGGCTCCAAAAATGCACAAACCAGGATGAGCTGAAGTCTTGTTATCATCCACAGGCACAGGAGCACTTTGGACAGGGTGGTCAGAGGGATGTTGTCACCACCTCCCATCCTGGGGTACTGCCTTCAGCAGAATTTGGTGACCCCCAACCTGAGCTGGCAAAAGGGAGGGTGAGAACACTCCCTAATCTGCTCGAGTCAAACCTCATTGTTAAACCTCAGCCACTTCTCCCCAGAAACCAGGGATTTACCCAGAACAAAGGAGAAGCAGAGAAAAAGAGAAACCTAAAATCTTCAGATACAAGTATTTATTTACAGGTGCTAAATGATTTCTTGATTAATTCTGCAACCTGCTGCTCACTCTCTGCTTGGCATTTCACAGAGAAAGAGTACTTTAACTCGACAAAGCACTCCCAGGCTGGAATGTGCCTGGTGTGGGCAGCAGGGCGGTAATTGGCTTGAAAAACAAAACAGTGAGGAAGAACATGAAACTAATCTGAAAGCCCTTAAGGCAGATGAAGGCTTTGGTTTACCACGGGCACATGTCCAAACTTTTCCAGGCCTAATAAAGAAGCATTATCACTGCAGCAGATGTTAAACATGAGCCTTGCTTCAAGAGGAGGGGGGGAAAGAGGAAAGAAATGACCTGCCTCTAAATACAGATACCAGAGTAGGCTCTCAACTTCCTGACTTTCACATCCCTCTGTTTTGCAGTGGGATATTATCAAAATTACTGTGACAATAAGAAGGGAGCCCACAAGAAAAAGTCTATTTGCAACTGACGGGCAAAAGGAGAATGGTTTTAAACCATAAAGAGGGACGGCTTAGATGGGATATTGGAAAGAAATTTTTCCATTTAAGGGTAGGAAGGCCCTGGCATAAGTTGCCCAGAGAAGCTGTGGCTGCCCTTGGATCCCTGGAAGTGTCCAGGGCTAGGTTGGACACTGAGGCTTGGAGCAGCCTGGGATAGTGGAAGGTGTCCCTGCCCACGGCAGAGACATGGAACAAGGTGATCTTTAAGGTCCCTTCCTTCCCAGTCATTCTATGATTCTATGATTACAGTAAAGGAATGGCTATCCCAGCCTTATCCTAGCAGCCCAAACAGGATTTGAACACAAGATCCTTCAGCAGATTGTCTTCTCAAGTCCCCACTGTTGCTATTTGCTCCAAGGTGCACACAGAGAAATAACATAGCAGATCCAGCATTTCTGGAGACAATAACACAATGTAAACCATTAGATCAGACTCCTGCCTACCAGGGAAAAGCCTGGACATGGGAAGTGGTGCCATTTTGAAATGCTGGGTGCTTCAAGGAGTGCTTTCTAATTTATGAATGACTGCATGGTATGGGATCCCTCTTTATGGCCTGGGACAAGTCTCACTCAGAAAAAGAAGTCTCCTTTGCAATTTATTGCCTCTTCCCTTCAAAATAAAGCAGTAAAAAGAGGAGAATCAGATGTGTGACAAATTAATTATTACCCTCCTAAGGTGGCTGCCCCACCCTGACCCTTTTGGGAGGCCCAGGATTTGGCCAAGACCTGCTAGGAAGACAGCAGCAAACATCTCCATCCTCTGGAGACTGCAACCTCTTTCTGTGCATTGCCTTTTTAATGGGGAATTTGAATTCCAGGCCAGCAATTAAAAAAATACCAAAAAATTCAAAAAAGAGCCTTAAAATTTTTGCAGCACCCTGGCAGTAGTCAATACCTAGGGAAACACATCAAGGATGGGCCTGTCTATGAGGCCTGAAGAATTTCCTTTTTTTGTTCTATTAGGGATGCCAGAGCAGTTTGAGGTACAACTCACAGGTAGCAGGAATGATGTGTGTTCTAGAAAGGAGGGGGCAGGGAGATTCCTCTGGCAACATAAGTCAGTTCAGATGGTGCTGGCTTACAGGCCTCTTCCTTTAAATTGATTAATAATGACACATTTAAATGGACAACATAAATTAATTTCTGAATTGCACCATTAGTAAGTAATTAATTTCTTTGCTCTGTGAAACTAAGATATCACTGTTATCTAAATCTATAAAGAGAAGAAATGCTGAACGAGGACTCCATTAATGTAAAAATTGATTTTTCCATTTACCCTCTTCTGAGGTTTTTTTTTTCCCTCCCCCTCCCTCCAATGCATTTATTTTTCAAGTGGCTGGGGATGGGGAGAGTAACCTAATTTATACTTCCAGTGGTAATCAAAAGATCATGCATGCTCATTTCAACCAAATGATGTCATTATGAAGGCTGTTAAAGCTGGGGTTGCCTTGGAAACACAAAATACTGATGGCTGAGGTTGGACATGGGAGTTCTGGATAGGTGCAGTAATGAGCAAACAGCGTGGCCAGAGCTGGCCTGACTGGGCATGCTGCAAACATCACCCCAAGTTACTCAGATCTTCTCTTTAGCACCTACCAGTCTGCCAGTTTTCCTATTCCTCCCACCTCCTGCCACAACCCATTAGTTTTATGGAGCCAGGAGCAGAGGACTCACTCGCTCCGGTGACAAGCAGAAGTGACGAGGAGAAGGAAGGACATGCCAGCTGAGGGCTGTGCACTGCCTGCCACCAGCTGTCCCATTCCTGCTTCCCAACCCCAGAACACATACCTGCTGCTCTGCCACACTGCTGGTGCAGCCCAGGATGGAGATGTCCAGGGCCCTCAGGTTGTCTCTGATGATCAGAACCAGGATCCAGTTGTAGCCGAGGTGTTGGATCCTTTCCATTTACTTGGTAAATGGGCCAGGACACATCCAGCCTTGGTGCAGATCATGTCTCCCATCATCCAGGTGGAATCTAGGTGAGGGAGATTTGTTCTGAGTGCCCCAGAGCAAGGGGTTTGCTTGCAAAGACCAGCAACCTCACAAATCAAGACATGTCTGTCCCTTCTGACAGTCCAGGATCCTTCAGGAGAGGATACTTTCAGTAGGAGTAATTTTAAAAATAACAAGAAATCGAACCGACTTTCTATCTATTACCTAAAGAAAGAAAGACTTAATTTTTTTCCACACAGGGAATATTTTCTTGGCTGTTGTGCTGAGATTTGAGGCAGCTGAGCCTGGTGTGATTTGCAGGTGGGGAAAATGCCAAGAGACAGCGGTGAGGCAGCAGGTTTTGGCCAGCCCCACCAAGACAAAAGCATGCAAACTGATGCTGTGGTTTTGAGGTAACTCCTGGGTCTCTTCAACCAGTTCTTCTCTTCCCAGTTCAACGTACTGGAAGAGGAAGCTTAGGACTAAACTGGAGATGCTTTAGTACTGCTGATGCAAGGAGCTACTTAGTCCTTCAGCTATGCCAAGCCACGATTTCACAGTTCCTTTTCTCCCTGCCCTGTCCCAAGAACACAAGGTCACCTCTGATCACATCATGAGGAGCTGAAAGCCATCTTTAAGGTACACCTTGGAGAGAGGGGGCCACAGCCTGAGCCCTATCTCCAAATATCCTCTGCTCTAACCCAGGAAACAGAACCAGTGGAATTATTTACAGTGAGTATTTTGCTGGCTGCTTCTCCCCCTCCTTTTGTTAAAGAGCACAAAACAAAACACACATACAAACAAGTCAATGGGATGAAACATTACTGCCTGTGCAAGGAGTGTTAAATGAACTCATTTCAGCTTCTCAATTAATATCCGGATGTCTCCAGCCACCACCAGGGTTTTTTTCCCTTTGGTGAGTAGGTAATGACATTAACACCATCATGTGATCCTCCTCTTCTCTTATTGAGTCACCTTCCCCTTCCACACAGGAGTTTCTTTTAAGATTCATCAATTGAAATTGTTTGAATGCAGCGAGAAAAATAAGAAAAAGAACATTTCCTGACATAGGCAGGAGCATTTCAGGCATGAGCACTTTGAATATTTATTCGCCCTTTGTGGGAGCAATCTCAGCAAGGAAAAGTCAGCGTGAATAAAAGGAATTGCAAATACCAGTGAAGGAGCTCCGTAGTTTTCATTCATGAGAATATTTGCACAGGCTCCTTGGAGAATTATCAGCCAAGGTAATACAAAATCCCTTGTAGCATCAATGCTTTGGATACTCCGTAATCCTGCTTGTCCAACGGAAAACATCTTTTCCTGAGAGCTGAGGGTCTAAGCTGGTTTGTTGGGTTTTTTTTTTCCTGGCTTGGGAAGACTAGAGAAGGATTGGGAAAGCTTGGAGAATTATCTCTGTCCCACTTCTGTGTCATAATGCTTCATATTCCCTCTGCCTCTCCTCTCCCAGCCACTCTCTATTCCTCGAGCCAAAATGGAACGAATAAGCTCAGCTTTCTTCAGAAGTCCAAAAAACAAAAAAAAAAGAGGGGAAAAGATATAACCAAGCAGCCAGTACTGCTGGAGCTGTGGAAAAGTGGGGGGCTCACAGGGAAAAGCCAGTTGAGGAGCAATTCATGGCAGAACTTTATACCACAGATCTGGATTAGACAAAATTCCATGTGGGATTGAAATGAGGACGGATCACTGAGGAGCAGTGCCAAACTATCGTTCTGCATGGGAAGGAGGAAGCAGGATAGCAGCATCCACTGCACTTTTGGGGGTCAGCAATAAAAGCACCAGGGTATTTTTACTCATAATTAGCTTTTCTGGGCAAAAAATCCTGTGGAATTTCATTCTTGCCACAGAATTTTATAGGGTGGTTCAGAAAGTTATCGAAAGAATATTATCTTACCCAGGTTTTTAGAGTGTTTCTCTAGAACCCTGTTGGTTTCAGCCCTGTTAAATTCAATAACTTCCCTAAGGGAGTGCTTTAAGTGTCAGGCTTGATTCAGTTATATAAAGGGATAAGGGAATAATCGTTAGACAGCGCACAGGGATGGGAGAAGTGGTTTTGTGTGGCACCAGTCTTATTTAAGAACATTCTGAATTTATAGATGAGGTTGATGAGAAAGTTGGAAGCAACTAACATAAGTGTAAAAGACAAAAGCCAGGCAGTGCTTTTAGAGAGGGCTGGGATACCACAGAGACATGAGGATGGTTTCAGATGAGTATTTTAAGTGTTTTTAGCTGTTTGCCTTGGTTTCATCAAGATGATGTCCCATGTACTGTTCTTGCTATTCATAATGTAAGCTATGGGCACTGGGGTCCCTTGCTTTGCAATTAACACATCCTGCAATTATAAGCAATCCAAAACACTGGAGGCTTTAATATTTCTTCTTACTTCTAATACAGAATATTTGACTTCTAAAATACTGTTGTCATTGCACCTTAATTTATTATGACAGTGTGAACCATGACTAATCCTTCCGAGGGCTGAGCACAGGCACAGACTGGAAACCCAAAGCAGCACCTCCCTTTCCAAGTACTCACCTCATCCACTCCAGAAAGGGGGGAGCTGGCTAAACATGGCCTTCAGGAGTCAGGGAATGTGAAAAAGGGTGAATGTCTCCATCTGAGACCTGCTCTGATCAGGATGCACCCATAATTTGAAGAGGAGGAAGGGTGGGAGGTTGGTTTTTTCCAATGTTGAGCTGCAAAGGAGAGGTTATTCCCAGCTACCAGGTTTGCAGGACCATGTATGAACTTAATGATGCTCTGATAGCTTTTCACTTCAAATATCAAAAACCCCAGCACAATCAGGCAGCTACAACTCCATTTCCTTCACTGACAGAACCAAGTAACATGGACTTTCCAGCCAGGCGCTAAAAAGCCTGAAGCTTTTTGCTGCTAACCAAGGACATTCATCAGCACTTCTGCTTCATAAACAGTTCATCTGCAACTTCCTCAGCCACACCTGAGACCCTTCAGGAGGAGGCACTTCATGAGCTCAGCCTAATCCATCCCTGTTACTGAGATCCTTCAGGCCATGCTGACAGCCTGTGTGGTGCTTTCCCAAATCTGTATTCGATGATGTTCAAGACACCATTGAGCAACCACCATCAGCTCGTCTTTTCTAAAAGAAAGGACAACTCCAGGAACTCTTCCCAACCATCCAAATGCCACATTTATCCCTGGAGTTACTCAGCCCTTCTCAGCTTGGTGAAGGTTTCCTGGTCCATCATTCCACACCCTTTTTACAGCTTCTTTGGGTTCATCCCTGGCCTGAATGCGAAACGCTCCATTTGTTTTGGCAAGAATGTCCCTGAGATTTATACCTGTAATTATCCAGGTAACCTTTCCAACAGGGAATTTTAAAATGATCAACACTAAAGCAACCTACACATTAAATGTGATTAATAAGACAGCAAATGACTGTGAGGCCGCACCTCCCTGCTTGTTAAGCATGTCAGCTGGAGCATCCCTGACTGATCCCACCACTGTGAGACACCGTGGGACACCCAAAATGGCCATTCCCATTGGATATATCCTCTCTTCCCAGGCAGTGCCCATGGGAGGGTTAGGGTGTGAACACAGAGGGTGACATCCATCCTCCCAACTTTCAAGGAGGATTGAGACTTTTTCTTGGGCTCTTGCTTGTATCTTCTCCTGCCCCTCATGCTCTCTGTCCTTCCTGGTAGGAGCCATGTGGGAATGGCGCAGCTGGAAGAATGCTGAAGAGGTGACTGCAGGATCTCAAGTGGCAGGAGACAGACGAGCACAAGCCTGGCTGGGAGGAAGGTTAAACGAGGTGCTGCTCCCTCAGCATGAGGTTCTCTCGATGGAATTGTGTTGCCATCCCCAGGGCACCTAATGGAGCTCTCTCCTCGCTCCCTGAGCAGGCTCCAGCCTCACCTGCCATCAGAGCATCCACTAGCCATATAACTGGGGAAAAAAGCACATGTCAGGATATCCATCACGTCCCGGGAAGTCATGGGGTCCCTTCTTCCATCAGAAAGGGTTGCAGGAGTGTTAAGAGGGAGCTTTTCCAAGCTTTTTCACAGCTTGGCAGATTGCACAGTGCTATCCATTACGGCCTGCGTGGAGCTGAGGTTTTCCAGAGCTTGCATTTTGCTGCTGGGTTGCCCAAAGACAGTAAAAATCAGTCACAGTCAAGCCTGCATTGACCTTCAGTCAGCGGTTCCAGCACACCGGAATTGCAGGAGAAACGCTGATCGCTGCTTCCCTATTCTCTGGACAAAGTTATTGCATATAAATTGTGTATTGATTAGAGGCAGAAAATGTAAAGAAGCCTCTCTGGGAAAACTGGAGGGTGGGAAGAAATTCAGGGGCTGACAAAAGAGCTACTTTAATTAGGAGGGGAAGCAAAGCTGTGGGAAGAAAAAACAAACACAACCTCCCCTCAAGAGCCTCCCACTCCAGATCTGAAAACCTGAGCCAGAATCGTCTCTCTTATAGAAAAGAAATGGGATTTTAAGCTGGGAAATGGAAGCAAGAGAAAGAGCTGGCTTTTTCCCTCCACTCAGCACTCATGAGGATGGAGAAAAGAGCAGCTACACTTTCGGCCACTCCCGGATTTTGTGTGTGGAGCAGGGAAAGCGATGGATCGCCTAACAAGTGTGAAACAGCCATGCTGAACTCTGCCTTCTAGCTCCAAGTGCTTCAGGGTAATTACACATTTTGGACTTATTAGCTGTAATTACTGGGTTCTGTAATCTGCAGAATGTGTCATTAGAGCATGGGCAACCTCCAGTGGTCTAAATACGATCAGAGAAGTTTCTTGTTTATTCTCTTAACTTTTCCTGCCTCAGCACTAGGTGATGTGCTGCTTCTCCTGCTGGGAAGCCTCACCATCCCCACAGGAACCCTGCAGCCACCACAAACTGTGGTTCCTGACCTGGAACACGCATGGGAACACACATAGCCCTGGCCTGCAGCTGATTGAAGGCTAGAGGAACCTTTAAAAAATTTGGCTCCCCCTCACACAGCCAAATTGTGGTGTTCATTGTCCCAGCACTTCTTTGGATAAGCACCATTACACCAGGAGCTGGATCAGCTGCAAGCTTTCAGCTCCTGCCTCCTGGTCCTTTGCTGCTGGGCACTGCCAGCATTCTGCCTTCGGCAGGAAAGCTTGTGACTCACACAGCTACCAGCAAGCAGAAAACAGAGGACTTAATGTCAATTTGGGCCTATGTAAAAACCCTGCCAGCTCATCACAGATGGGACTGGTCAGAGCCAAAGCAGGTTCTTGAGAACATCACAGTGTACAGAAATGAACTGCTTTAGGACTCTCCTACCTCCCAGACAGGTTTCTCCCCACGCCAAATTCTGTGTGAGTCACTCCTCCTTTCACCTGAACTAATCTCGTGGCTGCGTTTCTCTTCAGCCTCCCCTGATTTTTGGGACACAGACTGGTCCCCCACCTCCAGGTGCTTGCTCAAGTCCATCCCACCATGCAGCAGCTCTCCCTTGGCAGTTGTCTCACAGCCCAGACACTACTTTTGCCCCCAAAAGTAAATACAACCTCTCAATTAATGTCTGTCTCTCTTTCCAGAAGAGAATGAGCTGGCAGCTTGGCCAAGAACTGTGGGAAAGCCTGGGATTCCCACACCTTAGACAATTAGCTTCTGGGTACACCATTTCCCAGGGCAGCTTAGCTTTGTTAGCACAGCCTTTTTTCCCAAAATCCCTTTAATTTCACCCCAGTGCATGAGACAGAAAAGCCAGTCTGCCCATCCATCCCTGCACAGAGTCCTCTCACATCCAGGCTTTCCTAAAACCCCGGAGGTTGTAGCAAAGGATAAAGCCCAAGGATAAAGCCAGCTCCACATAATTTGCCTCAGGTGTGATGCCTCCAGGTGCCACCAACGAGCACAAATCACACAGTGCCACCAAGCCCAGACTGACCTGAATAAGCTGCACCTGCTGTGCCCAGATTCTGCCTGACCCTTCCTTGAGTGGCTTTTCTTTTTCCACAACACAGGTCTTTATAAAAGCTTTGCAATCCATCTTAATTTGATATAAAGGTTTTACTTCCTTTTGGCTCCTGCTTATTGTTTTGGCCGAATAAAAAGAAAAAATCCACTTGCAAGTGGAAAAAAATAAATCAAAACCAAAAGAGATTGTGGGATATCCCAGCCTGAAATGTACTCTTCCTTCTATCCAGATTCAAGGAGGTACCCAGTGTTAGGATACCTTCCTATCCTGCTTGGAGTAGCAGTGAGCCAGGGTCATGGCAGCAGTATCCTCATCCCTAATGCTTATGGAAGTGCCCCACAAGCCAGGCAAGTAGAGGGGGACATCAGGCTCCCCACAGGGGTAGGGACTACCTGGGATAATCAATCTTTTCCAGAGGCAGCAAGCTCCAGCCTCGCTAACAGACCTAAGGCATCTCTGTGGGACAACAAAATGCAACCCAGCACAACACGAGCAGGAATTTTCATGGCAATTTTTACTGTAAATTATGTGTGACTTCTTTTCATGAGCCTCTAACACCCCCTGAAAGCAACACTCACCTGTGGGAGCCCAGTGGCCACCTCACACTGGGCCAGCCAGGAGAGCTGTGGTAGTCTAAAACCAGAACATTGTCCCTGCAACCACCTAATGAGAGGGAAAAAAAGGAAAATAATGTGCAACCAGCATTTCCTTTTTGTTTCCTTGGGAACCAGCATCCCATCCCTGATGCAAACAATGGGCTCCCCAAATGGATAAATTTTGGTCTCTGAAGCCTCTGAGGAGCCTCCACTGAAGCCGACAGAGCTCATTGGGGTTTACACCAATAAAAGAGGGAGGTGTGTGGACTGTGGACTCCAAAAGCAGTGCCTGTTATGGTAGCTCCAGATTTGTGGCCATCAGCCAGCACGTGAGATGGCCAGATAGTCCAAAAGCATCACTCACCTTTTCTGCATGTCAGGATTTGCCTTCTCACTCCTGTTGCAGTGGGAAAGCACTGTCCAAGGTTTGGAGATGAGGGCAGATATAATGCCACTCATTAGAGGTGCAATTACATATCTCACAGGACCTCTGAGAGGCTTAATCAGTTAATATTTGTGAACCACGATGAGCTGAAGGATGCAACGCACCCAAGGAAAAGGATTGCTCACAACAAAGCCCAAAGCAAGGCAGCTTTGCTGGCTGAGCTCCCCTCCAAGCCCAGCCGCTCCTTGCTGGTGGCACTGAGCATGGTGGAGCTGAAAGACACCTAAGGGAGCATTCCCTGCTGCTTGCCAACCCTCGGGAACCCAGCAGGAATGCGACACTAATGACATCCTTCAGAAATGTAATTAGCCTGCCTTCGTGGCGAGGTGCATCAGGGAGAACTCAGCGGCTCGGAGAAGTGGGCTCCAGTGGGTGAGAGAGCCGAGGCTTGCGCTTTGAAAGCTGCATTAGGGAAGGGGAAAAAATAGAAAAGAAAACGTTCTAATATTACTTAATTACCCCAAGACATCCTGAGATGTAATTGAGCTTGGAGGGCTAAATGAAGGCTGCGCGTGTGAGACCGGCAGAGGTTGATGCATTTATAATGAGAGCACTCTGCAAGGCAAACAAGGTCCCCACGGAGGGCAACAGGCAGAGAGGAAGGACAAGAATGGGGCTGGGGAGGTGCTGAGGTGCCTGAAGATCTGCTGACCTCCAACAGTTTCGTGCAAAGTCCCTTTCTCACTGCTTGGGGTGGTAGGCCAGGCTGGATGGAGGCAGGATGGGAAGTGAGGGGTGTGGATGCAGGTACAGCAAACCATGGAATTAACTTGCTCATGATTTGGATGCTGAAATCCCCATAAAAACGCCCTAGTACCCAATAAAATGGTCAATAGCTGCTATATCACACTGACAGAGAGACATCCCTCCATCCAGATCCAAACCAGAGTCGTTCAGGCATCTCACCAGCATCCTCTGGGAAGCCTCTGGGCAGGGAGCAGGATGAGACAGTGAGAACAAGTCATCCTCAGGGCCTGAAGACGAGAGGGAAACCTTCCCCAGAGTGGTCAGTGCTCATCCCCACTGCTCCCATGAACTTTAATGGAAACCAGGCGGCTAAACCCCAATCCTGCAAAACATTCCTTTTTTCCACAACACCAGAGGCTCGCTGCATGCACACAAGCCCATTCCAGCCCTGATTTACATACTGTACAGAAGGAGACATTAAAATCCAAACGGTTTATGGTAATTAACACTCATTTAAATATTATACTGGTAACCATCACTTCCAATTCTTCTCAGCCTTGAAGGGGCTCTGTGTGCACATTTATACGTACAGGGAGATTTTAAAGGGATACTCCATCTTCTCTCCTGATTGCTGCTTTCCCAGAAAGAGGATGTTTAATGTTCATTAATTGTTTCATTTGGAGAAATTGCTGTGAAAAGCCACCACAGGAAAGCGGATTTTTTTTAATGATTATTATTATTTTTGGAAGGAAAGTAATAATGGGGAGCCCTGCCTGTGGCAGGGATGTATTAGCTGACTGTGGCTCTGTGGGGGTTGTTAAAGCCCTGTGATGGGTAACACAGAGCTCCCTGTCACCAGAGGAATGAAGACTACGGAGATCAAACAGCCTTTAAGTGGGAACAAATGCATTATTTATCACAAATTAATCCTTCTTTCTCCCTTTTCACTCAAGCAGCAGGACTGGGTCTCATGGCAGGCCAAGGAGACCTGTTGAGCACCTTTGGTGGGCCATGCACTGATCCACCCCTTTGTGATATCAAAAATTAATGGCAAGTAAATAGGTAGTGGACAAATCCAGAGGCTGTGGCACAAAATAAAGTTGTGAGAAGCTACAGATGTCCCTGTTCTGTTTTCAAGAGCTGCTCCAGCAAGGCCAGGCAGTCATGGCCCTGCAATCCAGTCAAAGCTGGACCACAGCATCCCTGGAGGATGAAGAGATGCCCATTGCTGCATCCTTCAGGCTGCAGTCCAAGCACTGACAGCTCTGTCTCTTCCCATCACCTGGGGAGTTTCCTCAGGATGTAAGAAGTTTTCCTTGAAGGAATATCAAACAATATCCACTCCAGCATCTCCGAGGTGCCCAGACAGCCAGTCCCACTGATCCACAGAGATGCCAGCTCCTTCTGGGAGTAACTCCAGCACAGGATAGGGAAAGGGCTGCTGTGATCACTGTGCTCCATATTCACCTCTTTCCCTCTGAGCCCCAGGAACAGAGTCAGGGAATGTGAGATTCACAGAGCACACTTTGGGATCCAGCTATAAGGAGAGCTCCCCTCCCCTCACAGCCCAGACCAAATGGCCAGAAATCCCCCCAAGGGCAAGTGATCCATGTTCACACCTCATCAGAAAAAGGATATTTGGCAGCCTTGTGGCTCCAGAATATTGCTCCTCACCTACCCATCCATGGGAAAGCCTGGGAAGTGACAGCAGAGCCCAGGAGCTGTTGCAATGCCCCTTTTATACTAATGATGTTTTCTGCCCAAACCATCCCAGGTGTGGCTCCTTGTTACAGAACAGGAGTAGCCAGGAGAATCTCCCTGAGCCCTTCAGGCTTGGACCTGTCCCTTGAACCACAAATCCCATGAGAAATACTCAGGATTGTCTTGCAAGGGACCACCAGGTGATGCTGAGAGACATAAGCAAGAGCCTGAGCCCATTCCAATCATGTGACATGGTCTTGCAAGATCCATGTTTGCATTAAAAAGAAATTAAAAGCTTTTCCACTCCACTAGCTTGCCCAAAGCCTGCATACTAAATAGTAAATGCTACCTATGAGGTTGAATAAAATCTTCATTAAAAAAAAAAAAAGAGCCAGCAGTCACTGAATACATCATGAACAATGACATTGGGGAGGCATTGTTCTTCTTCTGCCTGATGGACCATGCTGAAACACCTGTTTCTTATCGTGGAACTGTTAATAACTGTCACCACTAAAATCAGCGCTGAAAAAGTGTCATTAAGTCAAGTTATTCCAACCTCCACCTAACCAGGAGGGAAAAAAAAAAACCAGCAAGGCGGAAGAGAGGCAAAGCTATGCCTGGGATAAATGTCAAAGCATAATTGTCCATGTGTCCCCCAAAAAACCACCAAACAAATCCATCTTAGATGGCTCCTGCCTTACTGAGATCTTGCTGACATGGAAGACACAGCTGGGTAACCATAGGCAGTTTTAACTGATTAACTACAGACATTGACCCTTTCAATTAATTCACTGGGGATTTGTTTCATTCTAATCATCTCCTATAGCTGCAGCCTCCCCACAAAGTCAACAGAAAAGCAATTTCTGATCCGTTCTCCTACACCAGCTGTTAAAGGGGTAGGAAGGATGGTTACCCAGGGATGTTTAAGGTAATCCTGGCTCAGGTAGGAATGAACATTTGAAGAATAAACTCCTTAGGAACTGCAAGATCTTTATTTTCTAAAAAAAACCTGGAGCAATGCAAAACTTAAATCCCCTACTTTGCACAGTTCAGGCATGGAAATGGACTCGAGTTTATCACTGGAGGAAAAAAAATCTCTCATTGTCATTTGTTGTGCTGCTCATTGGGTGTATCAACTTGATCTCCCATCACTGCTGAAAGCTTTATGTCACTTTGCTAAAACAAAAATGGTTATTCCTCCCCAAAACCACAACCAGTCTTAGGTTTCCTTCTGCAATAGAATCACCAAGACTGGATATGACCTCTAATATTGAGTTCAACCATCAACCCAGCAGCACCACCATGTCCTCAAGTGCCACAGACACACATTTTTCCAACCCTTCCAAGGATGGTGACTCTACTACTTCCCTGGGCAGCCTGTTGCAATGCCTGACCAGCCTTTACATAAAGAAATATTTCCTAATATTCAGTCAAAACCTCCCCTGGTGCAGCTTGTCCTTCAAGGCCCTGGATTGGTCCCATTCTGGGCACCCTCTGCCCAGTGGAACCCAGTAGCTACCCAAAGCACAGGAGCTGACATTCACAAAGAGTCACAAGAACTCCCTGGAATGGGTTGAGCACAGTCCTGTCCAAAAAAGCAAAGGTCAATTACCCTGATGTTTTCTGTCAAAATGAAAAATTAAGTGGAAATTCTGGCTGGAGCAACTCTTTGCCCTCAGCTTGGAAATCCATACAGTGACAGCCTGAAAGCTTCACCCTCCTTATACCACACAGAGCATCTGGATCGAGTGTCTTTATTTATATTTTCTTGAAACATCAGAGCTTATTTCCCCCCACTTCCCCTTGATCCACAGCCTGGAAGAATTTGAAAAGGATCCGCGCTTCTCCAGCGGTGCGAGCACATTCAACAAGAAGATGCACCTGAGATGACCTTGAAACAAGCCCAAATTAATCTCTGCAGCTCGAGCCTCTGTGGAGACAAAGCATTCCTTGAGCCGTGGTCGGGGCTTTGGAAAGCGGGATACGGTGGAGGACAGCATCCTTTATCTTCCTCTCCCTGACAGCCTGAGAAAGGCTGGTTCAAAGGAGCAAAACAAAACACTCACCTGCATGACAGAATAGTTAACTTAATCCCCCAAAGGCAAATCCTGTTAGCATGTAAAACTAGGAGTGATAATTGTAACCAGTTTTCAACCTTTACTGTAGTGGAAATAATCACTTCAGTGCCACTGCCTCGCTTCCCAGAGACTCCTTTCTCTGCAGATTATTTTAAACTAATCTAATGAGGGGGAGCAGGAGGGAAGGAGGATGTAAGATTAAAGATGAGGAAATATTTAAGACTGGGGTGGGAGGGTGAGATCTGGGTGGCCACAGGTTGGTCTGAGCAGCAGCTCTGCTTGAGAAGCAACTCCAAAGCAAAAATATAAGAAAACGGGTAAAGCCAGCCGGATTTCACGCAGATGGATTCAGTCAGGCGAGCCTGGTAAATATATTTTGCTGGGAGATAACAGCGAGATTTTTTTCTTTTTTTTTTTTAGACAAAAGCCAATCTTTGTCTTTTGTGAGAGAGCTTGACCATCTGGACTTCAGAAAAGCACTTGATATTGTGCCACATGGGCAAATGATTAGTTGAACTGTAGGAGGGGAACATTATGATAAGACTTATGAATCAAAGAAATGCTTTGCCTAAAAAAAAATAAGATTATAATAGATAATGCCAAAAAAGGAGGCAGTCTGGAGGGATTTTGCTGAGCAGGTTGTTCAGTCACCACTCACATTCAACACTTCCTTAACAACGGGGGACCAACACTCATCAAACTCACTGCTCTGGAGGCAAAACAATGCAAAACAAGGAGTTTTGGCATCATTCGGAAGGAAATTGTGCCTTTGAGAACCAGACTGAGAGATGTGGAATGACATTCAGTGGGACAAAATCCCAGGCCAGGTTTAAAAGATCAGTGGCAAGGGTGAGAAGTCAGTGGAGAAGTCCCATCTGTGTGGTTGAGCTTGTCCTACAGCAGATCAGGAGCCCTGATGGCAAAAAGGCATCTACAACTCAAAATATATCCAAGAGAGAGAGGAAAAACCTTTCAATTGCTACCTCAGAAACCCAAAATGTTGAGGAACAGCTGGAATATAAACATCCTGTCAGTACAGGAGGTCTCCCAGCACTGCATCTCCAAGCCCATGTCCTCACCAGCCCTCTCCAAACACAAGATTGTCTCTGTTGGAACTCAAAACCACAGATTTCCCATCCTCAGACAGCCCTATGAAGCCTTTGGATAGCAGGAAGGGATGAAGCCAAGGGATTTCAACAGAAATTAAACTGAATTGACTCTGGTGAATTTTCACGACAAGATACTTTGGGCAAACATTATTAAGCCTCCTTAGGTAATGTAATTAGAAGTTCAGCCCCTTTTATCTAAATATTGCACACAGAAAAATATCCATCCTCTCATAAAGTGAGAAAAAAGGCTTTTCCTTCTCTTTTCTCTTAATAAAGGGGTTTTTTTTCTTTAAAGCCTTCTTTAAGCAGGTGAACATTTCATGAGAAATCCTGAGCTTGTTCTAAGTGCATTTGGATCTCTCCTGAGTAAACCAGGAGACAGATTCAGGTCCTACATCAAAATACGTGACAATAATCCTCTTCAGGTGGCTGCTTGGGGGAAGAGAAGACTGCAGCAAAGGCCTCTGAACAGAGAATTACTCAGCTTTACCCAGCAACTTCTGTCTTTATGGGCAAAACCCACTCACTGTGAGCAAGAATGGCCAGAAATTGAGACAAAATGGTTTTTAGTCAGAGAATGTCAACTTGCCAAACCCAAGATCTCACACAGAGGGGAGAAAAAGCCATTTCAAATGACACATTTCTTCACCCAGGCCAGAGATTTTTCAGCATCATGATGGAGTTGTCAGTGGCTAAAAAAAACCACCAACAAAATAAAAGGAAGAAAGAAGAAAATAAGAAAAATAGTGCTTCACAAAGCACAAATAAGCTGATATGCTGGGTACTGGCCAGGGGTGCAGATGGCTCAGATTCAAGCCCTTCAAAGCAGGGATTTGTACCTCTCTCTCCCCAGCATTCCCCCCAAAGCCCCAGCCATAAACCTGTCCTGGGAGTTTCACTTTCACCTTCTCGTAAAAAAAAAGGAAAACAACAAAAAAAATTTAAAAGTATCTTGGTTTTTTCTTGGTGTAGGAAAAGCCCTTCTTTTGAAACCTCAGGGAGGGCTGTGGGATGAGAAAGAAGCAGGTCCTTTCCCTCCCTGGTTTTGATTATAGCTTATTAGCATCATTGTTTGGTTTAAGATTTCCCATAAAAATTCCATTCCCAGCAAAGTCCTCAACTGAAAAAGTAAGCAAGCATTAATAGGAGCTGTCTCTCATTAAGACCAGTTTCCTAAGAAATGGGAGCTCCTGGGTGTGTGTGTGACCAGCCCAGTCAAGCCACCGTTTAATAACTTTCACTCAGTTTTGACAAAGGGTAGAAATCACAAACTCTTATGTTCCTGAAAGCTTAAGGAAAATAAATAGCTGGAGAAAGGAGAAGGACAGCCTGCCCAACCTCACCATCAGCCACCAGAGAGCCCACACTGAGGAAAATCACAGGAGATGAAGCTCTGTGCCTTCCCCTGCCAGCAGCAGCACTTGGCTCTTTAAAAAATTAATATATTACTGTCAGCAACAGCCCAGACTAAGAAGCAGGGAGGAAGAAAAGAGAGGGCTTTCTGTTGAGCTCATCCTTTTCCCAGGAAGGGCCAGTCCTCGCAGCCGGTGGGGTCGAGGGCTTTGCCACTGCTGGCTCCGAGCAGATGGTGTGGACACGCCTGAGCTGGAGAAACCTTTTGTAATGAAACACTTCTCCCAGAAATTAACTTTAATTAAGGCGTGAGCACTTAATATCTGTATTTGAGATATTATGCCTGCAGCAGAGCTCGTTCCCAGCCTCTCGTCTCACACCTTCCCCAGCATCTCCTTCTGTCCCTGGGCACTGCCACCCAGCCTCATCCCCCTCCTGAGGAAGGTGGCCCCAGCTGCTAATTTGCAGTGAAACGTGCAGGAATGTCACATCTTGGAGCTCTCCATCCCTCCTGGAAAATTTGACAGGGGGTTCAAAACTTGTTAAGAGGAGGCTGGTGGGAGGAAAGGCACTGACAGACAGTACAATCACATAAGCTGCTTTTCCTTGGGAAACCAGGCTAAAAATAATTCCCTGCAATTTGACAGCCTCAGCCCAGGAGAGCCACCAACGTGTCAGTGAGGATGAGGAGCGGAGCCTGGATGGGGGCTGGCTTGAGGAAGGCACAGGGACAGTGCCCATGAATCAAAACTGCACCTTCAACCTGCAATAGCCCCAGCTGCCACCCACCATGGCCACTCCAGACACCCAGCTCCATCCAAGTGGACACAGGTAGCTGGAATTTTGTGAGCAAGAGGGCTCCTGTGAGATCCCCCAGCTCTGTACCCACAGCCTGCACAGTCTCACCACACAGCTGCTGAATTGGTCTAAAAAAAGACTATTTTATGGCCCAAAACCACCAATGCAAGAGGGAAATCTTGCTGTCACAGACACAATTCCACATCCTGCTCCGGTGATGGAGGAGTGAACCCTTTGGTAGTAATTGCTATGCACGGGCAGGGGGAAGAGATTCTGATAGCTTTTATTATCAGGGTATCCAGACGTAAAACGAATGCCTGCAATATTTATCCATGTCATCACTTAGAGTAAGTAGCCTGATTTGTCAAACGGAGACAAGATTCAGGGATGTCAATTAGGGGGAGATGGAGGGTGAGGCAGGGGAGAAACAGTGCCCAGGATTCATCAGAGTTGCAGATGCTCTATCCCAAGTGCCAGATACAAAACCACAAGCAGTTTTGACCAGTGAAACATGGGCAGAAACCCAAAACAAGAGGGTGAGGACAAGGCAAAGGGTCCTGCTTTGAGGTCAGCCCTCTGCCCCCAGGGTGAGTGTGGGTGCTGGCTGGCAGCCTGCAGAGCCTGGGGAGCAGGAGGACAAGAAGGTTTCCTTTGACTGCCCTCTAATGCCAGGTAGAGGGAAAAGGGATGGGTGCTGGAGGACATGGCAGGGACCTGCCGGTAGTAAGGCAGCAGGATTTGGGAACAATCCCCACAGGGAGGTGAGAGATGCTGCCAGAAACCTGATGGAGCCCAAGAACTGAATAGATTCCCTGGAGCAAACACCACCGATGGCACTGTGCACACTCACAGGGGTATTTTAGGCCACTGTGACTGGCAGGTATCCCCCTTTTTCCTCAGAAATCATTAACGCTGCACAGAAACAATGGAATTGAAGGCTGGGGTGGGCAGTCCCTCCATCCCAGTTGCTGAAAGCTTGGCCAGACAAACTCTCCCCTACATAAACCAAGGCTTCCCAGTAGCAGAACCACCAAGGCTGAGAAGCGTAAAGTTTGGTTAAAAGTTAGCAAGCCCCAGCCTCCAAAAACCCCCTAAACATTAACTGCCAGCCTTAAAACCTGCCTCCAGTAACACCCATCACTGGTGGCACCAGGCAGGAGAAAGTCCCTGACAGAGCAAAACAATGGAGGGTGACAGCTCCACCCTTGAGATCACAGCTTTGGGGAGAACTTTAAGCAAAGCTCCCCCAGATGTTTATACCCCTGGATTTTTGCAGCCAATCCTTGCTTCTTCCTCCATCCTGGTGACAGGTGAGAGTAATGAGCTTGCCAGTGCTCTGCAGGATCACTGCCCCTTGCATATTGGTCCTTCCCTCAAACCATGCCTCCTTCCCCTGTGCAGGTGGAAAAAACATCTGCACCTCTGCTGGTGGCCAGAGGTTGGAATCACAGAGGACACAGGTGTCAGGGGAACTGGGGCATCCTCCTCCTATGGGGTTTAAGTGGCCCTGCAAGTACCATTATTGCAGCACCACAGGGATGAGGGGAGAGGAAGAGAGAAGAGCTCCATGGAATATCACTTGCCAGCCTGACAAAGCAGGATGATCCCAAAGCACCTCAGCCAGCAGTGACATTAAAGATCAATCACGTAGATCCCTTACACCTCAACAATCAGCAAGGATCAAGGCCAGGTTGGATGAAGCCAGGTTGGAGCAGCCTGGGATAGTGAGAGGTCTCCCTGCCCATGACAGGGGGTTTGGAACTGGATGATCTTTAAGGTCTTTCCAACCCAAACCATTCTACAATTCCATGAATAAAATAACTGCAATGAGTTTTATCACTGAAAACAGTCACCCAGGCAAGGTTTTGTTTGTCACCCAGCTTCTCCAGACTCAGGACAGGCAACACTCTGGAATGCCAATACTCTCCATGCTTTTTGAATCAATGTAAAGGACATATTCCATGGCCTCCATAGGAGGAATTCACAACGTGGTACTGCTGCAGAAATAGTGCCTCAGAGCTCACCTTCCCTTGGGAAGCGATGTCCCATCCCAGGCAGAAAATATCCAGCACGTTCCAAGACTCCCAAGAATGTCACCCTGTGCCAAAGTCACCAAGAGGAAGCCTGCAGGAGAAGGAGCCCTAAGCAAAGCCAAAAGGGAAATGCTGACACCAGGATTCGTCTTGCTTAACTTAATAACTGCGGACACCAACATGTGAGCTACTCATTCCACACACCTGTCTGTGGGTAATGAAGAGAAATAGGCACTGTTAGAACACGAATCGATGGTAGGCATCCAGCACAGCGGATCAAACCTGAGCTGGAAGCACTTGTGTGGGGAAGTCACAGCTATCGCCATCCAAGCTGTCCACGGAGCAAATCCCTCCCAAGAACAGTTTGGGGGACAGCAGAAGGAAGTGGCCTGGGAGCAAAATGAGTCTTCACGAGAGGAGAACTGACGTCTGGAGACAGCTGAGGCTGACGGGCGCTCGCCAACACCCTCGTTCCTCTCTCCATGAGAGATGGAGTGCCCGCCTTCCACCTCTGGGGACGGGCCAGCAGGGAAGAGGGATGACAGACACATTAGCACCTTCTTCTTCTCCTTGACAGCTTGTTTTTGCCCCAGCTTTCTCGTCCTCCACTAATTATATCCTTTTGATTTGGAGACTTCAGATGAAGCAAGGCGTCCGTGGCCTCCAGCTCCCAGCTCGGGGCTGAAGAGGGAGAAAAAAGCCCTGAATGACAGAGGACTCAGAGCAGGGGGAGACTTGCTCTTGTCCCTGCATCAAGAAAGCAGAAGTGTCACTTTAGAAACATTTGGTGCACATTTTTTACCACGAGGGTGGTGAAACCAGAGTTCTCCCAGAGAGGCAGTGGATGCTCCAAACCTGGGAACATTCAAGACTAGGTTGGATGAGGCTTTGAGCAACCTAGTGTAAGATATCCCTGTCCATGGCAGGGGATTGGCCTAGGTGGCCTTTAAGGGTTGCTTCCAACCCAAGCTATTTTATGATTCTGTAAAAACTTCAGGCCAGACCTGAGAGTTATAGCACATTGCACTGGGATTTGGGGCTGCTTGGGGGACCAGAAGGGGTTGAGATCCTACAGCAAGGAGTACAGACCCCCAACATCTAGAGGTGTCTAAAAACCAGCACAAAGATATGCAGGGTAATATAAGGAGTTTGTTTTCCAACTTGAAGGACCACTCTACCCTCTTGGGCAGAGAGCATTAATCTCTGTGAAGCTCCTTTAAATTAATCCATGGGAAGAGACTCATGAAGCGGCAGAAGGTCAGTGAGGGTGATGCAGACCAGTGGTTTGGAGAATTCTTGTTCTGGCCAATAACCAAAGATCAGAAAGGAAAAGGGCACACAACACTCACAGGAGAAGGAGTCGATCTCCACTGGGAAGGCTGAACACACCAACAGCCCCTGCAGGGTGTAAAATGTTCCTCTGCACCATTCCAGCCCTGCCACCAGCATCCCTCACACTTTGGAGCACCACAGGCAAACAGCCACGAAGATCAACTCCCTGCCCATCCCCAAACCATCACAGCACACACAAGACAGCGAGAAAGCACCCGAGGGAAATGCCAGCAGCCCAATATCCCATCTCTGCAGGACCTGAGCTGGGTTGAAAGGTCCCTCTGCTCCACACCTCCCGGCCAGCAGATCTGCAGTGCCCTGAAGGAGCAGCTCGGAGGTTTGTCAAGCCCATACGTTTGTATTAAATGGTCTGTTAGAGATTTGCCGGTGGTTTTCAAGCTCTGACAGCCCTGGTTTTATTTCAGTTGCCTTTAAGCCACCTCGTGGAATTTTCATATATAAATATGGAAATATGCAAAACCCCACAGATTTATAGGATCCGACACTGCGGTTTAAATGAATCACCCATGATCTTGTCTTCTCTCAGGCCCCTCCCACAGCACCCCTTCTCCAGTCACTGCTGTGCCCACTCCGTAAGGAATGATAATCCTTCCCAGGCAGCTCTGGCAACATATCCACACTCTCCTCTGCCTCCCAGCCTACCAATCTCCCATCATTTGCACTAGCTGGGACAATGCCCTGCTGCTGCTCTCCCACAAACAGGGGTCATGCTGTGCCCATCCCTGGAAGTGCTCAAGGCCAGGCTGGATGGGACTCTGAGGAACCTGGTCCAGAGGAAGGTGTCCCTGCCCACAAAAGGGGGTTGGAACGAGAGGTTCTTTACAGTCCCTTCCAACCCAAACCGTTCCATGGTTCTATTTGGATTCTATGATCCAGTTTGGAGTTGGACAGGGCAAGGCAGCCCTGGGGATGCAACCACAGTAGTAAAGCAGTGGAAAACCCACACTGTGCTGCTGCAGGGAAGCCTTAGTCAGATCCTGTGTGGCTTCAGAGGAGACAGACCCAAACCAAAAATCTGTTGGACGTGCAACTCCCAGAGGGAAAAAGCCTCCTCTCCCTACAGCTCCCATCACAGGAAAACCCTGCTGTTGCTTTGGGGTTAAATCGAAAACTACAAGCTCCATCTCTCACCATTTTCCCTTCCTGCCCAGCCCTGCCTGAGGATCACAAAGCTTTTGTGATGGGAGCCAAGGGCAAGCTGAGGTTTCTTTCCCCTCCGAGAGTTAGACAAGAAAATGCAGCATGTCCCTGGGGACTCTGGCCCTTGGCACAGGTTGAGCTCCCAGTGATTCTTTCGGACTGAAAACCCCTCAGGGTCTGCTTGGAAAAATGCCTTTCCTCTTTTTCAAACCACTCAAGGAGCAGCTGAGTGCAACAAAAACCAACCCTGAGCTCCCAACAGCAGAAAACTCCCCTGAAACCTCACTCCTCCTTGGCAGGGGCACATGGATCACCCGAAGAGGGGCAGGACCAGGGGCTCATCCAAGCTGCACAGCCATTGCCACCCCACAAAAATTAAAAATCATGTTTTAAAAATACATAAATAAATTGAGGTTAAAGCACTGGTGGCATATATGAGGCTGATACTTACACTGGTTTAAATGAGTGAAAATCGATTAAAAAAGGAGGAAGTAATAATATGTATTTGTTAGTAGAGTGTTAAAGAAAGTCAAACCAGTGACCTGGAGAAAATTGCTCCTTCAGTATGTGCAACAAGAGCCGGTTAAAACAATCTTCCAGCAGCCATCCATTTTCCAAGAGGTGCCCCAGTATTCCCCCTGAATTCCAACTCGTTCAACCAGCTCGCGGTGCGGGAGCCGCTTCCCTCGCGGCCGCGAAAGCAGCTGGAAACTGGCTGTGGCATCCTGTCAGCCTCCGCCTCTGCCACTCGCTTTTGAGGGAGAAGCTGCAAGTTTGGCTCAGCAACAAGGCCTTGGTTTGTGAGCTTGGAGGACACACAAGGAGGAAAGCCCAGAAGAGCCAGGGCTGATTTCCTAAGCACAGGCAATGCCTCCTTTGTTTAATAAGCCAGGGAGCTCAAAACACAAAACCTCTTTGCCTGGAAGATGGCAGCACCGCTTCCTCACTGAGTTCAGCATCTAGTCTCTCCTATTTTGTATGATTTTTTTTCCTTCTGGCTTATTTTCTGCATCAAGAGAATTTCAATTTCCCTCCAAAAGCAACTTGATAAAGATGATAAGAAGATAAAAAACTGGGGAGAAAAGTGTTGGCGTAGCTTTTCCTGAAGGAGATGCCTATAAACAGCTGTATTGGAGCATGTAATTCTTTCAGATAAAGTGTATTTGTTATTTTCTTAGACACTTTAAATTTAAACCCACAAGTTTGGTGTTAGGCCTGCACTTGGTTATCAGATTGACACATCCTGATTAACGAAGGAGAATTAACCTCTCAGAGTGCAGAAAAAGCTGATTATTTAAAATAAATCAAAGATTCTTTTCCAGATCAGCTCCCACAGACAGTTGGTTATTCTAAGTTGATACACACAAATATGTTTTTGGCTGCACGTGTCCTGGCATCCGTGGGTTTGCTAAGCTGCTCTGCCAAACCCTGGGCTTTTCCTGCTGCCACCTTGAGCCAGAGCCTTTCCCCTTGCCAGAATTCACTGAGGGGGAGGCTAAGGAAGGGCAGAGCACCCAGCAATGTGTGCCCAAGCCTCTGCCACGTCTCCATCACTCCTTTCTCAGCCCCTTCCTCCATCTCCCACTTCCTCCCTTGGCATGAATCCTGCCACTACTGATTCGGGACACCATTAGCTTTTGCTGTCACCAGAGCTGACAATTCAAAAGGCCCTCGAGAGCTGTCTGCAGAGACACAATAAATGAGATCTCTTAATTAACGCCTCCCTTAACTAAATAAATTAATTTTATGCAGCTGATATGTTGCGTCTTCACAGTTTGAGGGTGACTGAGTAGCTGAAAACGTCCCTCTCCTCGGAGCTATTGGAAAGAGTTTTTTTGCTTGACAGTGTTTCTATAAACAAACCCGGCTCCGAGGTGGCTGCGGGTGCGTGTGAAGGGAGGGAGGGAGACTGCTGGAAGCTGGCCAGCTGGCATCCCTCTGCTCCAGCAACCCTCAGCACCCAGGCTTCCAGAAGAAACCCCTCACCTGAACCAGGGAGGGGAAGAAACCCCTCTGCAACAGGAGAGACGTGGGATGCAGACTCCTGCATCCTTAAGTGGATGCAGAGACAAGGCAACCCACCTCCTTCACTTCCCTGGAGGAAAATCAGCTTCAGCTATGCCAAAGCATGGAGAAAAAAGCCAAGGATGCTTCACCTCCCAAGTGAAGGCTTGTGAATGCAGTCTTGCAGTGAGGGCTGTAAAACCTAATCATAAAGATTAAACCAAAAAGGACCTGGACACATGAGACCTGGGATTTCAGCCCTTCTCTTGGACAAAGCAGATCCCACACCCTCACAAACAGATCCCTACCTAAATGTAAGTGTGGAAAATGGCTTCACATCCAGACTTTGCATCCAGCATGGATCCTGATGGATCCATCACTCAGTGTGACATAGCTTAGATTTTATACCCACACACCCTCCTCTCCAAATTCACCTTTCCTTTCAGGGCAGGTGATATGTGCACACTGTCTCCAAAGGTGGCTTTTTCTTTCACCTCTTTTCCCTTTGCTTTTCTCTCCCTTTTAACCCAACAAGCAGGGTCTTCCTTGGGAAGGAAGGAAAGAAGGAAGGAGAGCTGGGCTCTAGTCACGATGCCCACAACTTGTTCTCTGTAAAGCAGCCACATGATAAAAGCCTCCTCTCTGGCTTTTGATGGCTGGGAAAGAAGAAAAAAACGAAAAACCTGAAAGCTTACCACTAAAAAAGACATTCTCCTCCAGGTCTGAATCACCAGCACAGCTTTTGGTCCTTGAAGAAATGTGATAATCCAAGGGAACAGACTCAAGGCCAAAATCAGATTGTATTACCCAGGTTATCACCAGGGCACCCTGCAGAGATACAGCCAAGAATTATTTCCTACTCTCTCTCTTTTGCCTGGTGGAGCATGACAGAGAGAAAGACTCTTCCTACTTTCTTTTTTTTTTTTTAAAGGAAAATAATTAGATTTTTCGAGAGGCTTTAAAATCAATTTCCCAATTAAAAAGCGTAAGGTTTATAGTTGGTGTAGGATCTAAGCTGGGGCTGTTTGTTTGCCTTCTGGGATCGATGCACAACCCCCAAGTGCCATCGTTGTCACTATTTGGACAAGAACTCTTTAAGTAACCTTTGGGAGAAGTGTTTCCCTGATCAAAAACAGTTTAAAGGATGGATAACAAAAAAGACTATGCCCCTGCCAAGTAAAACCACATCGGGCAGATAATATTGAAAGGTATCAAAAAGCAATGTCCACTTTCTTTGCAGAAGCCAGAAAAAGTCTGTAAGAAATCAGAGATTGGAGGAGATGGATTCTCTGATGTGCATTAAGGGGCTGGTTAACTCCAAATTACCCCCCTGAGGGGCACTACCATCACCTTCCTTTTGCCCAGCTCCCTCCGAAGGAATTGGTTCTCTTATCACCTACAAGCAGAGCCCAACCTCTGCCATAATTGCAGCAAGTCCTATTACTTTGGGGTGGTTCAGAGCTAGAAGCTGATTATTGCAAGCCAGGAAGGAGCTTTCTGACTTGCGTGGTGTTTACAGCTTTTATCACAGAAAAATCCACCTGCGCCAGCTATAAAAATAGATAAAATCTCCCAGCAAAGCCTGCTCTCCTCAAGATCCCATGTCACTAACAAGTCCCTGTACACTCTGGGAATGCACACCCCCTCCCTCCCCCCCCCCAAACACTGTAAGATTTTCTACCATTTTAATCTGGCCTCTGATCCTGGCTTAGAGAAGCTCTGGAGACAGCCTGAATGCTGACAGCACAGCACATGGCTGTGCTGACCAGGGTCAGAGCAAGCTGGATCAATGCTTTCATCATCTCAGCAAAGACCAAGGGGAGAAGGAAGAAAAGCAGGTTAAAAAGCAAATACATATCTCTTTTTGTGTAGCAGGGGAGATGTTTTCACACGCAGAGCACAGGAAGCTCCTTCATGGCTGTGTTTTCACTTCCAGGCATCAGGGAGATTTTGTCCCCTGCCACTGCAATGCAAAGTAGATGTGGAGGTGGCCCAAAGACAACTTGGAAGGAGCACAGGGAGTGGAGTCAGAAGCAGTGAGCAGTGCTGAGGGAGCTGCAGGAGCCTGAGGGCGAGGAGATGTTGGAAAGCCATCACAACGAAGTAAAGTTGTTGCAGGAGGGATGCCGGGGGTTGGCACCCCGAAGGGGATGAGACTGCACACAGCCTCCAAGTCTTTTAGGCTTTCTCAGAGCCCTGGTGCCACCAGAGAGCATTTGATGAGCTGAAAAAAAAAAAACAATCCCTCACCTTGCATTTTAAAAAGTGTCTATCTCCTGCAGCCCAAGAGGGAAAAGAGGAGGAGGAAAAAAGTGCAAACACCCTGAATGAACTGCAGGGCAAGGAAGGAATCGGGAGACAGGCAGAACCCCAGGCTTGACTCACACCTATTGATGGAAATTAGATGAGTTTGCCTGCAACAGCCTCCTTCCCACACCTTTTCCCCCCACAACTCATCCTTTTGACCCTTCTCACTCAAAGAGCCCCTAATTCTAGTGGACCCATTCCACCAAAGCTTGAAAAGACACTGGTACTCTCCAGGAAAGGAGCTTTCCCTCCAGGAAAGGCATCCTTCCTTTTCTCAGCTTCGAGTGAAGGCCTTAGCATGGCTTGGTCCCACCTAAATCCCAGGGCCAGAAGCTGTGACAAGCCCTATGTTCAGCAGCCAGCTCAGCTTTTTGACCAGATGTTCCTCCAAACAAAGAGGGAAGATCCTCCAGCTGCCAACGGAGGAGGAGGTTCTGGTTTGAAATTTTTACTAATTTCCTGCTTCTACAAGAGAGGGATATATTCATTAAAGTTCACTTTTCAGTGAGAAAACAACTCTACCCAAGATAACCTGGAGTTCTGAGGGGAAATAAGCCGAAGGACAAAGCCATGTGGGACTGCTGGAGGGGACGAGAGCTCCTGTACACACTGCCATCACCAGCGTTTGGATGCCTTGAGATGACATTATCACTTTTATCCTCATCTCTCCTTTCCAATTCCCAGGGAGCAAAGTGAAAGAAGTTTTTGAGGGGCAGATACTCAGATAAGTGCACTTTGACAGTGCTACCAACATGGTGCCTGCTGCCTGTATTCATTGGGGCAGCTAAAAGCAGCATGAACAACCTCAGGAGAAGCATGGGAAGACCATGGGACATGCAAGACTGGGTGTCCCAGCCCTACTGACATGGTGCCCCTTGCCCCCTCCACTCAAGATGGGTTGCACACCCTTTATTTGAGGATTTACAACACACAAACCCATTTGCTGCCCCTATTTCTCCCTCCCTAAGGCACTCTCGGCTCTCAGCCTCACTGGATGCTCCAAGACTATGTTTAGAAGCTCACAAATTCCTTTTTCTTTAAGTAATTTTTAAAAGCTATTTTTTTGTTCCCTGCTGTCTTCATGGACACACTTCAGCTAAAAATGCGGCTCCAATGACATATCATTCATCCAGGGCCTGAGAGGGAGCAAAGAAATTGTTCACTCACTCCCCAGACAAGCACAGGAAAGCCAATATTCCCTCCCATTCCTGCTGTTCCATTAAACTAATTTTATGCATGAGGTGAGATCGCATCTTTCCTAAAAATAATAATAAGAATAATAATAATGAATACATTTTTCTCCAGTGACAGCACCAGTGATGAGGTTTTGCTTTACCACGAAGTAGACATTTCCAGAGAGCACATCTACAAGCTGCCTGGTTAAAAATGTACCAGGAACAGCCAGAATTAGAGGATGAAGGAATTTATGAAGCTTTCTGGGTTATTCTGGAGCAGAAAGGTTACGGAATAACACACAAACCTGTTTTCAAAGCAGCGCTTTTCCAAGGGCTGATCGATACCTATAGGATCCACACACAACTGGAATGAAGGAATGAACTAACACCCCTGAAGCAGAGATTCACAGGTACTAGGATGTGAAGGATTAGGCTTTAAAAAATCCAAAACAGGACTCTGGACACAGATGCCAGATATCACCCCATGGGAAAAAACCAATATCCAAAGTGACTATGGGACTCTCCAATCCCCACCTTGCCTGCAGAGAGCTCAAGGATGACTGCTCTCATTCCTGCCAAGCCCCAAACACCAGTTGTAGTGAAGAAGGGGAGATGGGAAGAGAAAGAGATAAATCAAGTCCTTGCACAGATGCCAAGAAATGCAGAAGTAGCTTTGGGGGCAGAGAGCACATTACGAGGAGACATCTCAGGAGAGTCTGACTGTGCCACACAAGGAGAAGGACAGGGGGGAAAAAGCTTTTAGCACCTGTTTGCTTGCACTTATGAATAAGAAAAGAGGCAACTGCAGTTAGAGAGGACAGTAGACACCAATCTCTCCTTGAATCCTGGTTGCTGTCCCCTCGGTGAACTCCCCACTTTGCGGCGGCTGCAGCTGCCAGAGGAGGGGAAAGGCGAGGGAATCACATCCCGCTTCCTCCCGAAGGCGGGCACGGAGGAGGCGCAGCTCCAGTCACACATGCAGACACGCTTCCCAGAAAGGAAAGCTGAGAAACATAGCACCTATAATTAGAGGGTAAGAGTCGCAAATGCAACGGCAGAATTGAAAGCAGGGAGACGTCCGGAGCAGAAAAGCAGAGCTTGAGCACAGGCAAATCTGCAGCATTTGACCAGCCCGTGAACCTGGTTTGCTCTGCCAGGGCACTCAGCATTCCCAGCCAGAGGAATTAATACATCCAAGAGGATGATGAGGCCCTAGCTAACACAGCAACCCTGAGCACTCAGCCAGCGGGATACAGGAAAAACCCCTTTTCCACAAGCAGGGATGGAAATGGCTCTCCCCACCATTAGCTCCCAGGGCTGAATATGTTTAGCATGGATGAGTGCAGTGATTGCAGAGAGCTGTGACAAGCAAGGTTATGGACACTGAGGTTGCTGATTAAAGATCCAGATATGCTGTGCTAAGGAGGGCATCTCCCTATTTGCAGCCCACACAAAAGGTCACAGAGCACAGGTCCTTTCAGCCAGAGGCCAGGATAAAACAGCTGTTTAACACAAAAGGTGCCTAGACCTTCTTTTCTCCCTGCCACAGGGTGCCCTGAGCACCCGAGGCTTTGCTTTAAGTGGTCATGACTCAAAGCCACCCCAGAGAGAGCCCAAAGCTGTGACCTCCACACCTCCATACCAGAGATGCCCAGCTGAATCCGCATAAGGTTGCTCATCCCCCTTGGAACAACTGTATCATCTTGCAGGAAAGGGCACTGAAGAGAGCAAAGTCCTGAACGATAACAAGCAGCAAATAAAGATCTGGGAAAGGAGAAATGCAGCAAAGCAATTGGCAAGTCCAGTTCTCTTGTCATGAGATGGACAGCAAACCATTGCAGCACACACAGCAGTCTCGTGGATTTCCCACTCCAGAATTCTGTTTTTTTCCTGTAGGAGAAAGTTAAGGCTATTGGCATCCAGCATCAGAGGGCTGTGCTTTAGACTGAAGATACTGAACACCAGCTCCTCACTCCCACTCGAGGGTGAGACAGAGCTGGAAGACTTTGTTCCCTCTGATGTGAAGTTACACTCATAACCTCTACTCATCCGGAGACTCAAGGAAAGCTGTGCCAAAGATTTGACACAGCAAAAGGCAATGAATACAAGCAGTGCTGGACGAGCTGAGCTCCCTGTCAATGCCTGGATTCACAGCAGAGGAGAAAAAACGGCTGTGACAGCCCAGCCAGTGCGGCAGTGAAGCTGTGGAGCAAAGCCAAGGCGCTGTGACCTCCACGTCCTGCTCGGGAGAGCAGCAGGACAGGGGAGCAGCCGACCGCAGTCCTGGCTGGATCAGCCTCCTGGCTAATTCCACTAACATGCAGAGAGGAGCCACACCATCAGCTATTCCCCAGTTATTTTTAGTACCTGATGACTCTCCTGGAAGCACGCCATGGCGGCGGGTCACAGCGATGACTGCAGGAGGGACAAGCGTGGCCCCTCTGCCAGGACTGTGCCAGCAGCAGTAGATGGCAGCCCAGGTTTGAAGGAGCTGCTGATAAAAGTGTCAGCAAACTGAGGGCAAACTCAAGCTGCCACCCCTCCATCCTCACCCTCTCTTTTCCTCCTCACCTGCAGAGCACCTGGGTCTCCCTGCTGCCGGCTCTGTCCCCACATATCCCAGAGGGGATGCTGGGCTGGCAGTGCTGGCACACAGAGACCTCTTCATCCAAGACCATGGAGAAGAGTCCATAATTATTACTGAAGAGGCATTGCCCCTGCAATGGGATAAAGGCAACAGGAAAAAGCCCCATAGGTCGGGTCCTAGGGTGAACTGGCAGCTGGTTTGCAGCACTTGCAAGGCAAATTGCACCCGCCAGCCAGGATCACCACTTCCCACAGCCCTGGCCAACACCTAAGCTGTTTTGGCATCTCCCAGACTGCTGCTGGCCATCAGGAGAAGGAGTCCAATGCTTCAGCAGGGATTAGGCTGAAAATCAATGACACTTTCCTTTATGCTACCAGATAGATACACCAGAGAGGCACGAAGGAATGCAGCTCCAGCAAGGAATTCGGCTGGGTTTTCCACCACATCTAACATATTCCCCCCAGAACAGTGTCTACAACAGCATCCCAGAAGCAATGAAGCAGGACAAGGGCAGTGGGAAGAGGAGAAGAGCAGCTGAAGTTGAGCACAGCATTGCCTCTGGGTTTCAGTTACCACAGATTTATGTATTTACTCTCCACCTGCACCCAGGGAAAATGCTCCCATGTCTGGCACAGCAGAGCTGGGCTGGTAAAATCTTAATGTTGAGGCACCCCAACTGAGCAAAGTCCAGGTAATGCTAAATAAATAAAGAGAAGGCATGAGAATTTCAATACTCCTCTTGCTGCTTTAGAACCCAAACAAAAAAAGGCAGGAATTGAGGAAGAAAATGGGATACACAATGCTTTGAAGTAATTCTACAGATGCACTAGGCAAAGGGCCTTATCTGGGGGGAGAACAAGACAGAGCCAGCTGCCTCATACTTGGCTTATAAAGTTTGACCTGGTTGGGATCAGAATAAATAGAATTGTGACAATGATAAAGCTGCCTTGGGGCCATATTCTATGGGTCCATGGGGGTGGCGAGGAGTTGGAAGGAGCAGGCAGAATTTTGAAAATAAATTCTTCCCAATTTGCCCCCTTTTAGGTCTTGCCACACCAAAGAGAAGTTTGAACAGTCCCACCCACTGCTGTCCCCAACACTCACCCCACTGCTGGGATTTGCCCCACAGAGCTCTAATCCCTCCCTGATGCTGCCAGGGAAGCCATGATCCAAACAGAACTTTCTGCAGGGCTGGCTCCTTTCAGCTGGGGACCCCAACAGTCCTTCCTCAGTGACCCATCCATGAGGTTTGAACACTCAGTTGCTCCCCAGCATGGAGGGAAGCCCAGCACAGCCACACTCTGCTGACAAATTCCTCATTTTTATCCTTCCATAAATGATTTATTCAAATTTACCTGCAGCCAAATTACACAGCATTAATGGAATAAAATAACTTGATGTGTGCAAACTGTTGCTTTACTTAATTTGTTTGTTTGGTTGCACTGTTTAGGATTATTATTTTAATGCATTCTGATCTGATGTTGCTTCTATTTTGCTTTATGAAGAAAAGAACTGATGCAAATGAATCTCAAACCTGCAAAAAGGACAGAGTTTTGAAAAAAATTGGAATTAAGGGGGTCAGAAACACAAGTGTTTGAGCTGTGAGGCAGCAGATAAGGAAATGAGGTGAAGCATCACAGCAAAGGGGGTTTGTTTCCCACATCCCTCCCTTCCCAACTTCCCGATTGATCCCAGTAACTAAATATATAATTGCAATTAACTGAAGGCAGTGTAAAGTTCAAGCAGATGCACTTGCTAGTGCTTTGGCAGAGCTGTGTGCGTGCAGAATGGCAGCATTAGCACCAGCTCTGCTCCCTCATCAAGAGGAATTGTCTGGATATTGGATGAAGCACGCGTGTGGCTCGGGCTGGTTAAGCAGTGATACTCCGAGAATGTGAATGAAGCCAGGAGTTTTTAAAAGCCTTAGAGGAATTAGGCACCCAAAACACACAGGCTGTCATTTAATTCCCCTGAAAACCCAGTATTTCAACTACCTTGCTGAAAAGATTTCCTTTGATAATCCAGAAAGCTGACATAATACCTGACAAAGATTTCTAATTTCTCCTTTTTTTTCTCAGGCGTACTTGGGATTCAACATTATAATTCAGTTGCAGGAGGAATTTGGTCTTATGCTTCTCCTCGCAAGGCCTCCAGCCTTTTGGGAAGTTTCATGGGGCTTCATTATGGTAATAAATGAAGAAAAGCTCCAGCTCACTGGAATGAGTACAACCTGCAAGCAGAGAAATCCCTTTTCTTCCTCACACCTTAAATATCTTCCTCACAACTTAAATATCAAACTACTGCTGCACCTAAATCAAACAGTAACACCCAATCTCATGAACCAAGAGCATAACTGATGCCCTCCTGGAAACATCCCTGCAGACAAGGAGAGATCAGTGACCTCCCTGCCCCATCCCCTTCACAACAGTTCGAGGGAAACCTGAGAAAAGGCACTCAAAAAGCCAGTGAGGTTATTCCAAAGCATCTCTCATTTCCCAATCCTAGAAAGAGCTGTGCAAATGGGACATCTCCCAGGAAGAGCTGTGCAAATAGGATATGGCCCAGAGCTTAGACTGCAAACTACTGCTGTCAGAGTCCCAAGGAGGCTCAGCATCCAAGGCTGTCAGCACTCTGGATTTTCCCAAAGCCCCTCTCCATCACTGGGACGAGTTATTTTCAGGGCCATGTTATGCAAGGGCTGGAAATAGGCTATGGTCACCATTTTGTGCTTATTTAACCCAAGCAGAAAATATCAGAGTCCTCTCCAGCAAGTCTATTACCTGTGTGGGGCTTATCAGAGACACCTTGTTTAGAGGACACCAACTGTCCCCCGTCTGGACCCCTCCATGCAAGAAGGACAAACGGACAAAGAGGGATTAGGAATGAACATTAAAAAAAAAAATTAAAAAGCACCAAGAATGCTGCAGGCTCCTGACCATGTGGGGAAGTTATTACTGTTAGAAGAAAGCCACCTGCATCAGAAGGGAGCAAAGCCAGCAACTGAGATCCATATCAGGCGACAGGAAGGAGGGTGGGACGTGATGAGAATTGGCATAAATAGGAGGCTGAGGCAGAAATCATAGAAAAATAAGGAAAGGAGAAGGAGCGCTGGGCTGCACAGCATCCCTGGGTCATTGGATCTGGCCCTCCTGCTAAAAGCAGGAAGGGTTTTATCCCCCTCTATTCCCACAGGAAGGCTGGTCCATAGTCCGATTGCTCTCTAATTGTCAGAAACGATCTTCCAGTTTCCAGGCTGAATTTATTCTGGGCCAGTTTACGTACATTTGTTCTTGTGCCAACACTATCCTCGGGCATAAATAGTTCTCCTTCACTGCTGCTCTGCCCTCCCAATCTTCCGCCAGTGTATTTATAGGCAACTATCTTCCTCAGCTTTCATTCTGCTAATTTAATTAAGCCAGACTTTCCTTGTCTCCCCTCCGAACGCAGGAGCTTCATTTCTTTTATCATGTTAGCAGCCCTTCCCCAGCCCTGGCTCTCCAGGCTGGCTCCAGCATCCCTCGGAGCGAAACACGAGGCACACAATCGCCAGCGGTGATCTCTTCTGGAAAACAGATGCTTGGGAACAGAGTGCCTAATTGCAAACGAACAGAGACAGGCTTCTCTTTTATCCTGTCAGCTATTCTGGATCAGTTAAGGATCATAAATAGTGCTGTGGAGCACGAGCAGGTCCCGGAGTGCTTTGCAATGTGTTCAGTTTACATTTCGGCTGAGTTGTCTGACTGCGATGCCGGACTCGTTCTTCTTTTTCCAATTATGCTACAGCACTTTGGGAAACCAAACGATGTCCCCTGGATTAAATATTATCCTATTTGGTGGTAGACAGCAGCTCATATTGCAAAAGGAGAAAGCTGTGGCCAGTGGAGGGGATGACAATAGGAGTTTTCAGTCCTGCTTTTCTCAATAAAAAAGAACGCAGCATGTAAATATTGCAGCTTCACTGAGCATTTGGGGAAGAAGTCTAATCCATGGACTTCCTAACAACTAAAGATCACAAAAAAAGCGGCAAAATGTGGCAACTTGGGGTGATCCTGTGCAGGGCCAGAAGTTGGACTTTGCTGATCCTTGTGAGTCCCTTCCCACTCAGGATATTCTACAATTCTTTTTTGTTTAAATACATGTCAAACAACGCAAATAACATCAAATCCTTCAGGCCCCTATGATCTCTCATTTTCTAGCTAGAAGGTGGCATTTCCTTCAATATGAGTGAAAAGGGGACAGATTAATTACTACAGCCTGAGGACTTAATGATCTTAGAAGTCCTTTCCAACCTTAATGATTCTGTGACTCACCCAGGGTACAGCTCAAAGCTGGCTGTGAGGGAATCACCATCCTCTTTCCATGAGGTGCTCTGTGTCTGGATATGACATCTTAAGAGAAGCACAGGCACAGAAACTCAGAATCCTGTCAGAAATTCAGAATGCTGTCTTTGCAGCTGGTATTAGGCTGACAGTTAAAACAGCCTAAGAAGAAGAAGAACTCTGCTGATGAACAACTCTGCGTTTCAGCCCATCTGATAATATTTCTTAGCCCAGCAAAAACTGTTTCTGCCTTGTGTAAGAACCTTCTGTCCCCCTCTCACCAGTGACCCAGACCAGCTCTCCAGCTCAACCACTCCACACAGAATCCCAAACTTCTCACACTTCTCTTCTGTCAGTCTCCTCATGACAACAACCAGCAAAAGCTGTCCCTGGCACCACCAAAAGCAGAGGTGAAGGGTACAACGCTGTTTCCATGGCCATTAACCCCGGAGGGGTGCTAGGGCTCCACGTGGCAGAGCAGAGGATCACAGGATTTCCCCCTTGTGCCATCACAACCCCTCTGAGCAAGGCACTGTTTCCACACTGTATCCCCAAACTGCTCATTGTGGGCCTGGAGACCATTTCCTGGGATGGTTTTTGATCACCCAGCAAGCAAGACAGGCTCCCTCCAGCCAAAACTGAGGAGAAAAGGTGCAGCTGGAGACCAATTTGCTGTAGCGCAACCGCCAGAAATAGCGGAGAAAAATGGAAATATCCTCCAAGAATCCCCAGCTTTTCAATAAATAAGGAAAGCTGCTGTTGAGATGTAAAATAGGCAGGTGTTATTCGTAGGAAAGCAAATTGTGGTGGGGTGCAATAGAGCCAGAGGAACAGTTATCCACAGCCTCTCACTCTCATTTCTTTGTGGAAATCGCAGTGCTGGCTGGAAAACATGAAAGCCACGACCATTTCCAGCAGTGTTAGAAACACAACCAACACATCAACCATTTGTCAGAATGACAAAACTAGCAGGAAAAGAGAAGGGGAAATATGCCCTTTTCAAGCACCTCCACAGGGGATTTGCAGAAATTGGGTGATAAAAATTAAGCGAATGGCCGGAATCCTCCAACACAACTCACTTCATTTGTGATTTTACACTTCTGGGTTGCTGGGGATTTTCTGAGCCAACAATTTCTGCTCAGAGAGAGAAGTGCCCACTGCAGAGGGCTCAAAAAGATCTTGTAATGGGTTCTCTCAGGTAGAAACAGGCAGATTTAGGGCCAACACCTCCCAGCTAAGGGAGGTTTTTTAAGATCATTAATACCAAGACAGCAACTGCAAAGCACCCAGCACTGTCGCAATACTAACTTTTAATTGCAGCATGGCAATTCCATATAACCTATGCCCTTCTTCTGCAAGGGAGGCAGGGGACAGGACCGGCCAGGCTTCCCCTGGCCATTGCTGAGGAAGGAGATGGATGGGCAGCCCCAGGGCAGCATAATTTATTTCCCTCGCCATCCGGAGCAGGAAAGTGGGATGGAAGGAAGGCAGCATCCCTGTTTTGCTCCAGCTCAACGTGAGCAATATGTGACAGCAGGCAGGAGGAGGTGTCACATTTTTGATGAGGGTTATGTGTTGCACAACAGCTGGGGAGACAGGTAGGATGAGCCCTTCTTTCAAGAACAGAATTTGTTTCAAGAACAAATTATTTTTTACTGTTGCTCCTCCTCCAGTGAGCTCTCCTCTTTCTACATATGAAGCACAGGTGGAATTAAGACTCAAACAGCTGATGCTGCCCAGGTGTGCCAGAGGAAGAGGACCTCTTGGTGATGAAGCCTCCAACCATCCTGAATTAATGCTTGCCCAGCCTAATCCAAATGAAAAAGTTACCAGAAAAGTTTCTTTCTAGTTCACAAAGCTCAGTTTAGCTCTTGAGATCGATCCTTATTTTTCATTTCAATATTGTTATCACTCCCAACTCAGTGCCCGTTATGTTGAAATCAAACCTTACGGTCAGACTGCAAAGGGGATGAGTAAGAAAACACTAAAAACTTCTCCACTTCCCATGGAAAATTCTCCTGCAATCTCAGTTTTAAAGGCAGGTTAACAATGGTCTGGGGCTTGGTGGTTTAAAGGGAGGTTTATTTGGAACTTGAAGAAAGGCACCAACCATTCACCGTGACACCCACAGCATGATGAATGGGTGAAGCAATCACTGCCAACGGCCATAACAGAAATGAAATATGGGAAATGGTAAATCAGGGTGGGAAGGAGCAGGAGAGAGCACAGGATGGGTACCAGAGGCACTGTAGAGGGGGAGCCCCTGGCTCAGTGGGCATTAATGGATGCAGAGAGGGAAAGACTGGCTGGATTTTTCACTGCTGCCTTCAAACCAGCTGCATTCCTCAATCCAAAGGAAAATAAACAAGACCTCATCTAAACACATGACTTCAACACCCTGAGCTCCTGCTGATCCTTCTGCTGGCATCCCAGGATCTGGTGGGGGGGTATTTCTCAGGAAAAACTCCGCACTGGCAATTTTTTGTCCTGGCTCAGCCCCTTGCTCCGGGGTGGGAAGAGGGCATCTGCCTGTGTGCATAATTGGGCACATAAATAGGTCAGCACTGGCTCGTGGGGCTGCTGCAGACACATGCATTTTTCTTGCATCCTCAGGCAAGCTGGAAAATGTCACTTCCTCGCTCAGCAGCCACTAAACATTTTGCTGCCCTCAGTGCCCACCTGCTCTGTGTCCACAGTTCTAGGAATGAGCTGGAAGACAAAGAACAGGTTTCTTTTTTGTCATGCATTTTGTTTGACTTTGTGGTTTGTTTTGTTTTAAAGGCACACAGAATGATTTAGAGCCCAAAACTGGAGCGAATGCCCTGACCCACTTCTTGTACCTGTTCTCACCTGGGCCTCTGCAGCATCCTCCACCTCCCTTTTTATTTTAATTATCTAAGGGAAACCCATAAGCCAGCAGGTTTTTATTTGAAGCTGAAGTCCAAGCAAAGCCCATGGAGCAGAGAAATGCCTGCAGAGGGGTGAGAAGCTGTTGCACATTCCAAGGGCAAAGTCCTGACAAAGGAGATGGAGCGGGTTGCTTGGGTGTATCTGCATGCAGAAGGAGTGGCACACATGTCAGAGGGGCTACTTTCCCTTAGTTCTGGCTCCTGCATCCTTGGGGAGGAACATCTGGAACAGGAGTTAAGTTCACAGGTAGGTGTTTGCTGCTGAATCCTGTGGTAGATAAAACAAGAGGATTTGGGGAGCAGGCTCACAGCACTGTTTGAAACAAGCACAGATGTGGCAAATCCTTCACCACCAGTGTGTGGAGGTGAGGAGAGAAAGACAAAAAGGATGAGTTCAAGAGAAGGAAAGGCACAGGGACACTGAACAAAGCTGAAACTCTCCAGGAATGTAGAAAGCAGCTGAAGATGCTTCAAAAGGGACTGTGCTTTCTATCTCCTAGCAACAAATGCCAGGAAAGAAAAAAAAAAAAAAAGAAAAAAAAAAAAAAGGGGAGATGGTCAGAAGACAGTCTTGGTTGAGGAAATGAGGGTTTTGCCAAGTCTCCCCCCAATGACCCTCATCCCTCTCCCACAACAGATACCAGCACCAGTGCCCTTGTCCCAGCCAGGCTATTTGTGCTCCACGTGGCCAAAGTAAGAGGTTTGGGTGTTTCAGCCCCACTCAGAATACCTCTTGTTCTCTCTCCCAGACTTAACTTGGGGCAAAAGAGCCACAATAGCTGTGCAAGGGCAACCAAACATCTTGGCAGCTAAAAGGGGGACCCCCAGAATTACACATAGGATGATGCTCAGCTGAGAATGAGCTCTCTGGGGCCTTCTGCTGTACAGTATTTCAGGCTCCATCTGCTTCCCTGCAAGTGTATCCATCTGCAAACAGGGCAATATTTACAGACCCCAAAGCATCTGGCACCAGTGTGCTTTAACCTGTTAGGAAATGGCTGGAGGACACCACACTCAGGGCTTTTAAAGACATTTGGAGGGGGAAAAAGCCCTGTGTCTACAGGAAAATCTACCCTGCCCATCCCTGTATCAATTACAGAAGAGACACTAAAAGGTTTTAGTAATGATTTCTTGTCAATAACCTGGATCTTCAAGTCCCAGTGTTCTTATTCCAACTCTCCTGGGAGCAAGACATCCCAGCAAAAAGGGACACACCACAGACACATCACAGCAAAGGCAGAGGAAAGATAATAGAAAGGAGATATTGGGCAGAGAAAAAAAGATCAGAGACAGCAATCTGTAGGAACAGAGACAGATCACGAGTTTAAAGGAAGGTGATTCTTCACTCTACGCCTATACAAATGATTTTCTTCCCTCTGCAGCTCCCTCCTCCCCTCTCCCCTGATGATTTGAAGGCTTTAGGAGCTGCAGTAAGTGTGACTGTTTTTCTGTGCAACTCAGCCAAAGATTTAAGTAGGCAGGAGGAAAGCACTCTCCTTTTCCATCAGCGTTCAATAGAGAGAGAGTAAAAAAGAAACAAATAAAAAAGAGAAAAAAAAAAATCTAGAAAGACTCCAAGCTGTGAATTGTTAAAAGAAAAGACAACTACAAACATAAAAACCAAAGAGACAGAGTGGAAAAATACATTCAGGCGATCCTTCCTCCCTCCAACACTTTTCAGGTGTGTAAGGTCTTAATGCAGAGATTAATCTGCAAAGCTGCTGAGCCAGAGCTGGGCAAACTGGCCTGGGAGGAGCCTTCTCCTCCAGATCTTCTGATAATTCCAGGAGAGAGCTATGGGAGGACACTGGCCTTGGGTTTGCTTGGCCCTTGGATGATAGAGAGGGGGAGTGCAGGGCTGCTGCCAGTTATGATAAGGCTGCTCTATGAATGCTGATTATCAGCCTGGCCCCATCTTGCTAATCCAGATCTCTAGGTCCAAAACCTTTCTCCTGACCCCAAAAAACCCTCATATATGGCTGAGGCTGTTTGAAGCAGGCGCTTATGTTATGGGGGCTTTGTGACACATCCCACTTGCTGCCCTGGTTTCCTGAGGAAACAGGGAACACACGGTCACAACATCCATCTCTCCTTCCCTTCACTAATCAGTTCTGAACCTGTCAGTCCATTTTAAATCCATAAAAAAAAAAAAAAAAGAAGAGATTCACAGGGATACCCACTGGGCACTGCAAGTGTCATCCTCCCTGGTGAAAGCAGGAAGGGGAAACATTTTACAGATTCAGAGGAATTTCTCCCAGGCGAAATAACACAGGAACTCCACACAGAGCCCAGCCACCAGCAAAAAGCAGGGTTTTTAGGCTTGAAGATCATGGGATGGCTCATTTTCATTACAGCAGGAAAATTCAATGGGTTGGAACAGAAGAAGCTGTTACTGATGCAATCATAACTCACCCTCAGATACATGATGTTGCACAAAGGTATTTTTCCTCACCTTCCCATGCTCCAACAGCATTCCCAGCTTACAGAAACAGGAATATGCAGGATGAGGGCTTAGCTGATTATTTCTTCCTCTTTCCGAGACCTTCATCTTTCTTTGCCACCAAACATTGCCTGGAGCCCATCCAAAACTTTCCAGGAGCACAGCGTCTTGAGTGTGCATGCCTTGCAGCTTTTCCATTCTTCTTGATGTTATAAAACTGTCTTGTAAAAGCAAAATTAAAGGCTTGAGTGCTGGCCACAAAGCCCTTCCCATGGCCATGTTTTCTGTTGTGTGCAACTCCAAGACAGAAGGAGGCGGGCAGAAGGGGGTGGGAGGGGGGTGGAAGAGAGCTTTATGCATTAAACTTTTTTATAAATCCATTGAAGGTATTTCATCACTTCCCGACATTCCTCTATAAAACCCACTCAGCTACGTTTACAAATTATAAAATTAGCTTTATGTGCAGTGTCCAGGCTAATGGCACAGCTAAATCTAGGGAGCAGGAAGGTTAGATGCCTCTCCCTTGCCCGTGGTGGGATTTATTTTGCAGCATCCCTTCCTGAAGTAGAAGAATTTCCCTCCCAAGCCAAAGCTTTCAAAGGTCAAAAGAGATTTGACCACTAAGTGGAAAGTTTTGGAGAAGCTATGTCTGTGGGGAGCAAATAGAGCTGGATGGCTCAGGGCAACATTTGTACTCCACAAAGGCAAAACATTTCTGGAAAATGAGGGAATGCAGAAATTTAATCCCATGCAAGGTAGTTCAAACATCTGGGATGGATGGAGGGGGGTGCAGTACTGAGAATATTCAGGAAAAAGGGACAGTTTTAATAATCCTTCTCTTTCAAACAGGTATAAACCCAGCTGCTAGGTTATGTGTACTACTTGGTTCCCTGCCACACTGTTCAGGGAAACCTTGGGCAGTACCAACCTACTTCCCAGTGGTCTCCCATTCCTTGGCTACAGCCCAGGGCACTACCCAGCACAGGTCTCTGAAGAGTGCTAAAAAACCCATTACAGAGTCAGGACCAGCATCAGCATGTACTCAGCACAGCACAACTGCCAGGAAGGGAGGGGTGAGGCACGTCAGCCTCTCCTGCCCAACCCACATTCCCTCTCCAGCGCCTCTCCAGACTCCCCAGGGTGCACAAAGAAGCTTGATGTTGCTAACCTGGTCCACAGGGATGCTGTCAGCTTCTCCTGGGCAGTCGAGGTCTGCGAGGAGGGATCTCATGGCAGGGCAAGGTCACCTCCTGATGCTTTTGGCCACTTGCTGATCCTCACAGTGCCAGGGATCAAAACTACAGGGCAGGAGGCAAAACATTTCACCAGTTCCCTCATGCTGGAAGAGGAAACAAAGCCTAATCAGCCTTGAGCACAGGGAGCATGAAGGGAACAAGCTTCTTCAAGCTTTACTTCTCCTCTCCCTTTTAAAAAAATAATTTCCCTCTGTAGCGTATTAATCACCACAAGTCTGCCTTAGGAAGAGTTATCCATGGAGCTATGCAGGGGCTGCAAGGACACTGTGTTAGAGCAGGATTATTTACTTTTATAACTTCACAGAAACAACAGATAAGTACATTAGAACAACTTGCTTACGCACAACAGCAGCGACCGCCTGATTGATTCCGACACCCTTCCATTTGAGATGCTGCTCTGGATGCCAAAGGGAGAGCCCCACAAAACAGCATTGAACCACACTGGGATGGCTTTGGAAGTGGGTTTTGCCTTTTGGGGACTGGGTCTCCCTTCCCACTGGGCAGTGACACTCAAGGGCTCAGGACCAGAGGTCACCCAGGACTGATTATGACCCTGCGTGGTAGCACAAGGCTGGTGCAGCAGCACCCTCAGAGCCTCCCATTACTTACTCCTGTTGGGATTTCCTCTCCAGCAGGCACTGGGCACCAGCAGGAAGCCTCCTAAGCTCCCTCAGACACAAGTTTTCCAATGGCTCACATCATGGGGAGCCTGCAAGAAACTGAGAGCCCTCCCCTAACTACCTGAGCTGCAGCTCAAAGGGATGCTCATCCCTTGAGCCAACAAGTGAACATCATCTCTGCACTGATCTCTTTCTCTTCTCCCTGTCCTCTGAGGAAAAGCTGAAGTTCTGCAGGTGCTATTTATTTCCCTGGCCCCTGGCATTGTGGCCTACCCAGAAGCCAAGCACCCAGTGGCACCTATTAAATTCAAGGGAAGCACTGCAATTTTCCAGCAAATTCACCTCCCCCCTCTGCCAGTCTGGGATCACTTTTTTAAAAAAATCAAATGGTGCATAGGGAGAACAAAAGTTACCTCCAGTTCCTGCTGCAATGAGCCAAACCTCAAAGTGAAAGTGTTCTACATCCCTCATTTCCATTTGCCCCTGAACTTGTGTCTTGCACCCTCTGGAGCCGTCTCCCATTTCCGCAGAGCTCTCTGGGTGACATCCTGATCCACAGACACAGAAAGGAGTCTTTGTTTACAAGATAAGAGTCACAAAATGCAAATAAAAAGCCCCAAATAGCTCAAGATCAAACAGGGTCCATATCTACCCTTTCAAAGGCATCCAGGCTGCAAAACACCACAAGCAATGGCTTTGTTTGCAACATTAAATATGATACTAAAAACATCTCCCATGTGAAAACAACATGCATATGAGTTTGTTTATGCTAGAACTTTAATCTCTAAAAGAACAGGTCTTCAGAGCTTGTTTTAGGCTGAAAAATTAATACCAAGTAATGATTCAAGGTGTATTGGGTTGGCAGGTTTTGGTAGTGGGGGCTACAGAAGTGGCCTCTGTGAAGTTGCCAGAAGCTTCTCCTGGGTCCAACAGAGCTGATGCAGCTCATGATGAGGCAAAGTGTCCCCTGCAGCCCATGGAAGTCCATGGTGGAGCAGGAATCCACCTGCAGTCTGTGAAGGACTTTGCTCTGGAGCAGGGGAATGCCATGATCCCAAGGGAAGCCCATGCTGGAGCCCCAGTCAGAGAGGAGCCCACTGCAGTGAAGAACTGCAGCCTGTGGGAAGGACTCACTTGGGAATATTTCATGGAGGATGGTCTCCTGTGGGAGGGACCCTGCCTGGAGCAGGAGAAGTGTGAGGAGGAAGAAGTGGTAGAGATCACGTGTGATGAACTGACCACAACCCCATTCCTCATCCCCCTGCTCTGCTGGGCAGGAGTCAGAAGAAAATTCAGGAGTGAAACTAAGCCTGAGTAGAAGGGAGGGGTGGAAGAAAGGTGTTTTTAAGATTTGGGTTTATTTCTTATTACCCTACGCCAATCTGATTGGCAATAAATGAAATTAATTTCCCAAAGCTGAGACCTTTTTGCCCATGACAGTAATTCCTGAGTGATCCTTCCCTGTCCTGATCTTGAGCCTTTCATTAAATTTTCTCTCCCTTGTCCAGCCAAGGAGGGAAGTGATGGAGCAGCTTTGCTGGCACATGGCATCCAGCCAGGGTCATCCCACCACACAAGGTCTGAAGAGGCTGGGAATGATGCCCTAAAGCAGCAGGAACCATTGCAGAGAGTGCAGCCCTGATTTAATTAAAGCCTTAAACATACTCCAAGCCACATGATCCATCCACCCATCAACATGATGAAAAGACTGCAAGTTCCCTTAAACTCACCCAGCCACCTCATGAATCTCCTGGTTGGGAAAGCGAGGAAAAATGAAGTCCTCTCTCACTTCATTCTTCCATTTTCCACACAAGCCTGAGCTGCCTTGCTGCTCCTGGGATATGCTACCAGGAGCTATTCCTATGCAGTTAGCAGGGAAGAGGCTCCAAAGCAGGAGCACAGCAAAATCCAGGTTGGTGGGACCCCATCCTGCAGCTCAGGCCACATGTCACTGCCCCTCCAGATGCTCTTCCACCAGCAGCATCCAGTTTTTTGGTGCTCCTTGCCATGCCCAAAGGGATCCAAGATACCTCCAAGCTCTGCCATGCTGCAGGAGTTATTTCAGGCATAGGAAGACATAGGAGGAATCCTGTTTCTCCTGGATTGAACTGGTGGTTTATTCTCCTTTTTCAGAGCAGCAAAATCCAAGTCACGCTTCACAGGCACATCCTGCATCCCTGAGGATGGACACGGCTCCCAGCAACTGTGCAGGGACCTGAGAGCAGAGGGATGGAGGGCTGAGACAGGAAGACTCCCAGCTGCACCTCACCCATGGCTCTGCAGGTACATCCCTGGCGCAGGGGAGACGGCCTGACCCACCTGGAAGGGGAGAAGCCAAAGGGATTTTAAGTCCACGCTCATGATTAGGCATGCAAGGAACATTTTCCCAAACCAGACCAAATGAAAAAAGCAAATATTTGCTAGAGTGAAAGTGTCAAATGCTTGGCAGCTCTCCCTCTGCCTTGTTATATTTTGTTCATGAGGGCTTCAACAGTTAAAAACCATGTTATTCATGGATTTACTTCCTTTAAGTCAGGGAGGTGGGATCATCCTGAGCCAGCTCAAGACAAACATGCTTATTTCTTCCTAAAAAAAAAATCTAATGCAAGGGGAAAAATGGGAGAAAAAAAGAAAAGATTCACTAGGGAAGCTCCAAAGAGCATTTTTTAAAGTTAGCATTAGTTTAATTTTGGCTCCAAATACTGCTTCAAAAAGTAGAAGTCAAAGCATCTAATTTCAAAAACACACAATGAAGTGGCTTGATTTTTTTTTTCAAATTGCTACTTTCTGTTGTCACTTTTTTATTGAGTTCAACACAAATAATTTCAGCTGACCTGAAATGCTATTTTTCAACAAATGTATGCTTTAAAAGAAAAAAAAAGAGGAAGAAGAAAAGAAAGAAAGTCTCATTCTTTATCCTGTGTGTGTGCAACACCACTAGTTTTTAGTTGCTGGCTTTCTGCTAGAGATAATCGCACTGAAAAAATGGCTGAATAAATTATTCTTCTTACAAGTGCATCGAAAGGGCTGACAGAAAGAACAAGAAAATTAGATGGTGTACCAAACAAAAGAAAAATATAAAGTGTGGACAGATAGGAACCACTGGAAACATTTATAGAAACAGAGCACCAGCATCAACACTTGGATGCTTGCATCACCAAAGCCCTCTTTGCATTTAGATTTCCCACCTCCTGGCATTGCGTATGCACTCCCTGTGATCCAAAAAATACAAATTAAGGAGCCTAATTTTATCTAGGAGAGTTTGGAGTGACCTCAAGAACAAGCACTCCTCGCTTGGAGCTGGTGTTTGAGTTCTCTCCTGGCCGAGAGCAGCGCTAGTCCCCTGGGTAAGCCAGCTCCAAGGCCTGGGGGACAGCTGCTCCATTTCCTCATTAAATAATTCTGATTCATGAACACATCAAAAAACTTGCATTGTGCCCTCTGACAGTTTACCTCCAGAAAGGCAAAGTTTGTCGAAGAAATCCTTTTGTGCAAATCATTCACGCAGCATTAGTCATGTTTGTCCCTTCCTCGCCAAGACAGCTCCAGGAATTTGTGTTATTTTCATTGCCTTCCCCTGCACCCTCATCCATCCTGACCGAGTGAACTTGCAACTTTATCTCATCTTCCTGTAGGATGGAGACAGAGCTGCTTGTTCTGGCCAAGAGGAATGGCCTTAAATGCAATTTTCATTCCTCTTTTTCTTTTATAAACAACCTAAATGTCCCTGATATTCCAGTCTGGGCTGGCTTTTGGCCTTCAGAGGGGTCTGACCAATAAGGAATAACAGGCATAAGGACATGACTGGAAGGTCAAACCTTACTGATATTGTGTATTTATAGATATATTTTCATATATATATTTATATTTATTTATATATATATTTAAATATATATATGTACATATACATATATATACATACACACCTCCAATGCTTTTATTTATATAGCTCTGATAATTTCTCTTTCCCTTCTGACATTTTTTTTAACCAGCCAAACTACAGACATCCCTCATGAGCACATACAAAAAGATGACAGAAGTGCTCCTAAAAGTAGTCTTAAAAGTGCTCAACCTTGCACATTTCTGGGCCCATGAGCACACACCTTCTCGGGTCACATCCTAGGGTGAGAAACCAGTTTTTCAGGAATTTTTCCAGGCAAGAGAGAAATGCCCTAAACATCTGATATTTCCCTGTCTCCCTTCAAATCCCAGCACATTTCTGGCCGGTCTGTACATTTATATCCAACTGCTTAGCAGGGAGCTCTTCCTGAGCCATCTCCACCATATATTTTCTTCTGACATAAATATGAATTGAGGTTATGGCCCAGTATGATCTTCCCAGGAAAAAGTGGAGATTACATCAATGTGACCCATTAAAGCAATCTTAAATACCCACTGATGGTTCATTATTGCAAGTTACTTTCCTTCCTGATGTAGAATTTATTCAATATATTGGAGGGGAAAAAAGGTCTCCAGGAAGGCATTGCCTGTGCACTGCATTAATAAAAAGGGACAGTGCAAGGGATGGGCTTGACAAGGTGGAAGAGGAGTTTCCATTTACACAACCCCACTGGATGAATCAAAATCCTCCTCCCAAAGGGCATAGAAGACAAAAGGAAAACTTTAATTAATTTGTAGACAGGTGAGGATCAGGCTCTCCAGCCCGGGAAAAAGGGACAGGATGAGAGGAAACGGCTTCAAGGTGCACTGGGGGATGTTTAGATTGGACATTAGGAAAAATTTCTTCACTGAAAGGGTGGTCAGACATTGGAACAGGCTGGCCAGGGAAGTGCTGGAATCACCATCCTTGGAAGTGGTTAGAAAAGGCGGAGATGTGGCGCTTGGGAACACAGTTTAGTGGTGGCCTTGGCAGTGCTAGGTTAATGGTTGGACTCAATGATCTGAGAAGTCTTTTCCAAACTGAAGGATTCTGTGATTCTAAGAAACAGCACACTAAGCTGCCAGTTGGGTTTAGATGCAAAAAAAGGGCTGAGGGGCTCCCCAGATCATCACTGCTCATTCCTTCCCTATTCCCTGCATGGAAAGTGATGACAGGAGGCAACTGTGACGCTCTACCACCCAGAGAAAACAGGACTTCACAAAATCCCATCTTCTGTTTTACTCTTTGCCTCTGCAACCTGAATCTGAATTTATTAACATTTTGCTGTGAGTCAAGTATAGAAGTTTGGTTGTTTTCAATTTAGAAAAAATATTTTTGAAGAAGCAGGAATTTGTGCAATGGAAGAAAAAACCTCTCAACCCCAAGGCTGAGAGAATCATAGAATTATAGAATCACAGAATCATTTAGGTTGGAACAGTCCTCCAAGATCATTGACTCCAGCCTTTGATCAATCACCACCTTAAAACTAAACCAGAGCAATGAGTGCCACATCCAGTGGTATCTCAAACAATTCCAGGGATGGTGACTCCACCACCTCCCCAGGCAGCCTTTTCCAATGCCTGACAACCCTTTCTGTGAAGAAATTCTTCCTGATGACCAATCTGAACCTGCCCTGGTGCAGCTTGAGGCTGTTTCCTCTCATCCTGTCCAGAGAACAGGAGCACTGTCCAGCTTTTCCCCCTTGCAGACACCCAAACCTGCCCCAAAGTGCTGGGAGGCTCCTGGAGGTACCTCTGTCCTCAATCCTTGAGAGGAGCTCAGGCAGTTTGTCAGCTGCAAGGAGAGACGTGGCATATCTTCCACTCATCCATAGTATTGACAAAACATAAAATATTAATGCCAGAGAGTAGCGAGCTCTCTTTAGAGGGAGGGATTTGGGTACTTTGCCACACGGAACAGGTCAGGGAAAAGGTTTTCAGCATCAGGCACTGGGGTTTCGTCCCAGGGAGTGAGGATTGCCCTTCTTTCTCCTCACGCCCTGGGCTCCTGCTTGCAGTGCCTGCCCCCAGCTCCACAGGCTCCCAAAACTTTTGGGGTTGGAGGGGCCTTGGGATGTCTTCTTCTCCATCTGACCCAAAGCAGGTGGCTCTCACCTCCCTTAAAAAGTGCCCTGCTGCCCATACTCCTTATCCCCACCATCACCCACCATGAAACTGGGGATACCTGCCCAGGGGAAAGAGTGTAGGGAGTAAGCACCAAATCGAAGCCTACCTTTTTATCCCCAAAAATTTCCAGTTGCATCCACTTCTTTATTTGCTCCAACGCTCCTCCAATTTTCTGTCTTCATGCACCTAATTAATGAATCAATTTATTAATATTTTTGCAGCAGAACTCTCTTCCCATCTTTAAAGCAGCTGTGCCAAATTTTAGCCCTAATTTTAAACAATAGCTTTTGTTTAAAGTTTTCTACCGAGAAAACAGCTCGAGACCAAAGACTTCTCTGTCTCTTCACGAGACAATTATTCAGAATGTTATCAGCAAATCTTCATCTCCGAGGAGGATTTCTCCCAACACAGTCCACCCACCTACACATGCACTTAGGACTACAATCAATACATGTTAATTAAGCTGTAGCCCACTCCAATTAAAATTATAGGATCTGAAGGACAGACATTTGTTTTTGTCAGTAAATTAATTTAAGCATTCATTAACTTTAATTTTTAAATTATATATCACTTTAATGATAAATAATTCCTCTCATTACAGAGGAAACATATGGAAGGGAAAGATAAGATGGGAGAGACTTGGACCCAGGGAGGAATATGTTCTCCGGCACTTCCTTCTCCTTCGGCACATCAGCAACCCCATTTATGTCAGCAAACTGGGCTCTTTTGAAAATTTGGCTGGCAAGTGCAGTGCTGAAATAAGAACAGAGATTCTTTGAGTATCTCACCTCCTTCTCTGCTGGGAACATGAAAGCTCGGCTGTGAAATCTCAGGGTTTTAGAATAGCTGAAACTTTGTACAGGCTACCAAAATAAACACTTTTCGATGGAAATCAAAATATTATCATGTTAACAGGTTTTTTAATTTATGTAGAAAAGGGCAGGTTGTTTTACATCTTAACCCTTCGTGCACATATCCTAGGCAGAGAGCGGTGATTTATAGAGTGGTGTTTGTGCAGTGTCCTGCACTCTGAGTTAAACCTTCCCTGGATTGCTATGGCAGCTAATTAAATATGGAGCAGACCAGCAATATTTGGGGCCTTCTTTTCCCAGCAGATGTTGTGTGGCAAATGATCAGGGCTGCTCCAAAGAAGGGTTTTAATCCTCACCACCTCCCGAGGGACTGTCCCGGGGCTCACCTATCAGTGCCCATCACACCCTCACCGTGAATTTTCCCTGCTCTGCCACAGTGCAACACTTAAGCGAACATCCCAAAGGCTTTTCCTGCTGTACGAAGCAGAACTCAGGAGTGTCTGACATGCCAAAATGCTCTGAGATCACAAGCTCTTCACCCCACCAAGCACATCCTCGCAGTGCTTCCCGGAGCCAGGGTGCTGTATAAATAGCAGCAGTGCATTCTGAGCCTCCTTCACACAGACCCTGCCTGGGACCTGTCAAATGACAGAAATCAAAATAGATTAACTGAATAAATTATTCACCCCGGGGTGCCTTTACTCCTCAAGCATTGTGCTGGACTGGTTAGGACTGATCAGCTTCACAGCTGACGGTGGCAAACAAATAGCAAAACAAAATTATTCAGGGGATAGACTGACAAACAAAAAGAAGCAAGAAAAGCACCAGGTCTCAGCCTCTTGAGAGCTTTAGAGCTGCAGTGCAATTACAGACTCTTCTGACCATATTTCTTCCTTTGAAACAAATGCTTATTCCTCTTCCCAGCCTGATTTTGCAGTTATCATCACAAACCATTCCTGCTGGGTTTTTAGGACGCCACATCTGCTACAAACTCCAGGGAGACAGGGAGAGAGTCCCTCTCTGAGCCCCACTGCACAAACACTGTCCATAGACACCTCTCTCCTGCCTATAATCTAAAACCCAAAATGGGAAAGAGTCAGTGGCGCAGCCAGGACTTGCAGAGACAACCCAGGACTCCTAACAGCCAGACAAGTAACAACTACTTGTACCCACATTAAGCAGAGAGGAGCATCCCAGCCTTCTCAGAGCCAAAATTCATTTCTTCCAGCTCATCTGCCTCTTGCTATCTTCTGTCTCGCACTGTGTCACCCCCTCCACCCTACAATGCCAAAATTAACTGTCTTCCCTTCTCAAGATCCACACCCCTCCCTCCCCCATGGAGAACCATCCCTAGCAGGGTGGCTTTGCTGAAGGCAAAGGGATTCCTCCTGCAAGGAGAAGCCCTGCTGCCCCAATTTCCACCTGTCAGTGTAAAAGCAAGCGGGGGATAACCCAGGGCTTTGAGCAGGTGAAGAGTTGGACCTGCAGCTTGGAAAACTTCTTTAGCAGGAACACACTGGACCTATGCAATGCAGAAGGTTCCATCGAAAGGGAAACAGAGCAGTGAAAGATAAACTAAGCAAAATATTACTTTATTAGTAATCTGTTTACTTAACTACTGCAGAGATTAAAAAAAAAAAGCTTTCTCCCCATTTATCCATTAGCTGCTCTCCCACCCAGCTATGCTGCTGAATTCCCATATTTATTACATCAGTGCATGTTGCTATAGAGATAATTAATTAATGCAACATAATCAAGTCAGCAATTTCACTACTTTACAGGTTAACACAGGACTAGAAATAGAGTGGGGAGAACACCAAAGCTTAGTTCTGAAAAGCAGGGTTTTTAATGGTGCTTTAAGCACTGAGAGTTGGGTCTGAAAGTCATTTCCACAGTACATGAAATGTGCCCCATTTGGCATAATCACTGCCATTAGAAGCCCAGAGAAAAATTAGAAAAATAGCAATAAAGGAATAAAAGTTCTGACAAAAAATTGCAGGTGGAGAGCAGAGTTCTCTGAGCACCCAGCAAAACTCTTAATTTTCACCTGGCAGAAATGCACAGCTCAACAGGCATCTGGCCAAAAAGGCTGCAAGCTGTGATGTCCTAGTGCCTAATCCCAAATACATAGGGCTTTTTTCCAAGAGCCACCCCAAAAATCATCTTTCCTGGGGTGCCTGCCTTCTCTGGAAGAACAGCTCCTTGTGGGACCTCCTGAGCAAGCTGGTGATGAGAAGGGGGGTTGAGACAACCTCTTTGCATCCCAGAAGACTCGATGTCATGCTCAGCCAGGAGCTGGTGGCTGATCTTGCTGTTGATCAGAGCCAGGTTTTCCTGCCTGTCACAGGTGGGCCACATGAGGAGGCAGGAGGTGAGATCAGGCACTTTCACCTCTCTCATCTGCAGCTGCCTCCTGACAGTCAGGTTGACATTTACAGCTGACAAGGACATCAGTGACTTGTCAACATGTCCAAACAAGACAACTCTTTGATGGGAGCTATAATTCCACCAAAGAACTTGCCTTCCTACCAAGAACTAGGCCGAACAAAGGATGCTGTGGAACATCCAAGCAGGTGCCACACTTGCTGTTCTTAACTCCACCCTTCTGGTAATTTAGAAGATTAAAATCAGTCCCTTTTTTCAAGGGAAGCCTTATTTTTTTTTGTCCTGTGCTAATTAGAATCTTTTTATATACTTTCCAGTTCAGGGTCTCTGCCTTCTGAGGTTAGAAAGACGAAAGCAGCACAGATGAAATTAGGTCACTTAACCCTCAGGACGTTCCCGTTCCTCAGCAAAAGTTGCACCACACGCAGTGGAGCAAAAGAGAAAAAGCTTTGAGAGACAGATGCAGAATAATTGAGCCAAAGGCTGTGTTTTGGGAACAAGAGTGACATCACCAAGCCACATTTGCCTTCCACGTCCATGAAGTTTTGTCAGGTTGTGGTATTTCCATGGCAGGTTTCACTGCCAAGATGTAACTGAAGACACCTACACTTCTCAGAGAACTGCCCAGTGAAGAAACAAGCAAGCAAATTAATATTGAAATATTTAAAAATATAATCTAGTAGGAAAATCAGTAGACCAGAATACTGCTGCCCAATTTATAAGCAATACACAAAAGTAGAAGGACTTTTCACAAGGGTAAATAGAGTGATAGAACAAGGGGGAAATGGCCTTAAGCTGAAGGAGGGAATGTTTAGATGGGATACTGGGAAGAAATTCTTCCCTATGAGGAGGGTGAGGCCCTAGCACAGGTTGCCCAGACAAGATGTGGCTGCCCCTGGATCCCTGGAAGTGTCGAAGGAGAGCCTGGATGGGGCTTGGAGCAACCTGGGATAGTAGAGAGCACCCCCTCCCCATGGCAGGGGGTGGGAGTGGATGAGCTTGAAGGTCCTTTCCAACTCAAACCATCCCATGTTGTCACACACTACTTCAATTAAAGTATGGAAAATGCAGTTTTTATGTTGCATTCATGTACAACACAGTTGAAGAAAATTAGGACGAAAAACCACCCAAGTATTAAACCCATTATGATCGGTTTGGAGACTCCAGCATCAGCTCCCGATTCTCTCCAGGCTCAGATACTTTCAATAGGATAAATTGCACAGAGTCACTAAAATCCAGAGCTAATTGCACACCATCTGCAGGCAGAGAGAGTCCTCTATTCCCAAACCAGAGCTGTTTTCCTGGCAGGCTGCTGCTGTGACCTGTTGCAAGACTTCTCCATGTCTGCCTGCAGCAGAGTCCCAGAGGAGACAAATCCACCTTAAGGGGTCAGTTTAGTTGCAGAAGGAAAGTGGCAGAAACCTGTAGGACAATTTTCCTGTGACAGTTTGGATGGCAATATCCAAGCCACTGGAATATTTGCTTGATCTGCACAAAATCCAGAGGAAAAACCCACTCTTGCAGCCACCAGCTGCTGCTGCTGCAAAGGTTTATAACTGGAATAAAGAGAGAACACATCATCCCTAAAGCCAGACGACAGCCCAACCCAGATAGAGGCAAGAAATCATCTCTGGTGAGAGCAACAATGAGCAATTTGGCTTGATTATATCCTTGCAGATCTTCCTATTTATAATGGTTTGCATTATTTTGAATGCAAACGGGTGGGTTTTTTTTCTTCCCTGTGCATCAGCTCTCGTGACCAAAAGTTGTCATTAGCTCCTGATTAAAAGAGATTTTAAATAAGGAGTCGGAGCAAGCCCAAAGAAGTGCTGCTGTATCAGACTGACTGCTGCAAATGTCAGTTTTATTTATCGTTTAGAGTCCACTAAGCTTTCTATTCTTGCAGTAGAGGTAAAATTGGGAATACTGGACCAAGTGGGAAAAAAGAATGAAGGAGAGGTAAACAAATAAACAACGATGGGGCCTCTGTGCCCAGGAGGGTCCTGGTACATCAGACTTGCAACATACATGCAAGTTTGCCCACAGATGCAGCAAACAAATTAAATAAGCTTCACTAGTGAGAGCCTGACCTTTTCCATCTTCCCCCCAGCAGAAATCAGGCTCTGACTGGGACCAAACAGAGGGTTAGAAATAGCAATGATAATAAAGTCAGGCATCAGAAGCACAGGAGGCTGAAGGGAAAAGACAGTCAGGTGAAAGGACAGCCCCAGGAAAACCTGAAATATTGCAAGTCATCTTCTATCCCCAAAATACCATGAGACAACCTATCCCACTAAAATATTGGCAGTGGAGGACAAGGCCAGGTGAGTCCAGGAGCTCCATTTCCACACTGACAGGAGGACCTGGCTCTGCTTCAGACATGGACCTACTCCTTTTGGCACACATTTGCTGCACAATTTTCAGCGGAACAAACTTCCCCTCTAGCAAGGTGCAGGCAGACACCAAACAAGATTAGTTTGAATTTTCCAGTCTCAATGGCATCCAGACCATGGGAAACATCACTGATCATTCCAAGTGGAGGGTTCCTAACCCCACTGACGACAGAGCCTCAGCCTTGAGGGCGTGTCTGTACTCACAGCCACTGATTGCTCTGGCACATGGAGAACCCAACGTTGAGCTGGGCGACCCCATTAGCACAGGGCACTGCCTGGCTTACATTTTGGTTATTTATGGGGCTTGTGTTCATCTTAAATGCTGTGTCCAGTTTTAAGACCTTCACAAGAAAGATACTGAGGGGCTAGAGCACGTCCAGAGAAGGGAGGGGAGCTGGGGGTGCTCAGCCTGGAGAAAAGGAGGCTCAGGGGAACCTTCTGGCCCTCCACAACTCCCTGACAGGAGGGGGCAGCTGGGGGGTGTTCAGTCTTTTCTCCCAGGCAACAACTGACAGAATAAGAGGAAACAGCTGCAAGCTGCAACAGAGAAGGTCCAGGTTAGATATCAGGAAGAATTTCCTCAGGGATAGGGTTGTCAAGCTTTGGAAGGGGCTGCCCAGGGAGGTGGTGGAGTCCCCATCCCTGAAAGCATCCATGGAACGACTGGACGTGGCACTCGGTACTCTGGTGGGAATTGGTCACAGGTTGGGCTCAGTAATCTCGGAGGGCTTTTCCAACCTAAATGATTCTGGGTTCTGGGATTTAACCCCTACTTAATTAGCCAGGCTGAGCTTCACTGGGAGATGATACAGCAGGACCTGAGCATGGGATTCACTGTACAGATGCACCGGCTTGGTGAGTTCAGTCTCCAGCAGGTACTGGTTTTATAGACACATCTTTTAGTCAAGATGATGGGAAAGGGGATAGAAAGGAGGGGATCCCAGCCCCTGCATCTTGCTGACAGTACTTACAGCACTCTGCCTTCATCAGGCAGGCTCAGGGCTTGCTAGTGAGCAAATCCACTGCTGAGAGAGCTTAAAGCTCCTCTCTCAATCCCTCAGCCAAATCCACACTAATGCACCGCTCCCGATTGCACAGGTACTCAGGCTTCTCCAAGCCCTGAGAGCAGGAAAAGCTAACTCCAATAAATGCAAAGTGATTCCATTCAATTCCACCTTTTAAATGCAACACTTAATTAACTCTACTGGGGCTTCTTTCGCTCTCGCTGCTTGTGTTTCCATGCCACCGAGGTTAGGAAAACACCTTCTCCCTTTGCACAAAGGGGCCCTCCCTGCTCTGTGCTGGCATCACATGAACCAGAGAGCGAGCCCTCGGGCACACAGAGCCAGGCCCCAAACTGTGAGCCCTTCTCCTTCAGAAAGCTGAGACCAGATGGTGGTTTTTTACTGCTCTGGCTGACCCTCGCTTGGACTCCAACCCAGTAACCTCACTAGCTCTGGTGCTCGAGTGGAACGACAGAATTCAAGCTGTCACCCCACTAGATCCAACATTTAGAGTCAGTAATGCTGAACTCTCCAGAAAAAAAGAAGAAAGAAAGAAAGAGAAGCAGAGATGGGGAGTGGAGGGAACAACCCAAACCAGATGTTTTAAGCAGCTGGCATCACTGTTTCTCCCAAGATGCTGATGAACGCAAACTCTGCAGCTTGACAGACCCCCATCAGCCGCCCTCTTCCTGCGAACAGAGAATTCAAATCAGCCCTGCTGGATTTAATCATCTTCTCCCCTTAAATAATAAACCGGGGGCAGGACAGGAAAAGGATTTATTCATGTCACTAACTGTCAAAAAAATGTTTACTGTGCTAAAATAACCTGCAGCAAGAAAAAAAAAGGAAGAAGAAAAAGAAAACACCCAGAAGACAGGGAAGTGTGAGAACATCAGCCCTGCACGAGGGACTTGGACATGCCCAGGTTGACATTGAGAGGGGACAGACATGAGCTCTTCCAGCAGATAGTAATAGGGAAAGCAGAGCAGGAAGGAAGAGGGAAGCATTCTGGTTGGCTCAGTGTCTGAGCTGAGCTCTGCTATTTGGGCAGAGCTGAGAATGCATGTTTTTTTAAGCAGTTTGTGGGACTCGCACCAAACCCCAGCACAAACTCAACAGGTTGCACAGCAGCTCCCCCCCCACCCTCAGCCCTGGCCTGATAGCCTGCATGACAGCAGAACACCTTCTCCAAAAATCTTCAGAAAGATGAAAAAAAATATATCAGAAGCAGGGTTCCAAGGGGCTCCTCCTGCCAGAGAAAGGTCAGGGGATGCCAGAGGCCTGAGAAATAAAGCAAAAACTCAACGTATCAGGAAAAACAAAGACTTTGGAGCACTACTGAAAAAGCCTCCAGCTCTGTCACACCAGGCATGAACCCTTTACAACAGGGCACACAAAGGGCCCAGAACGCAACAGGCTTGAGCAATCTGGCAAAACTCCACCAAGGACTATTAAACATGAAGTTACAGATTAACTTCCAGCTCAGGAAGCCCTGAAGCTGCAAAATGCCCCAGACTGGGAGGCAGCAAGACACGGGTGTGCAGGTTCTTTCTCAGGATCCTGCCTCTCATTGGAGCCCCACCAGGGAACTCAGCACAGCCAGTGGACACCACAGATAAAAGGGCTGACGGTCACATTTTACCTGTGCTGGGGTTGTGAGGCTGCTGGCACAGTCCCAAGAAGAGTGACCAATTAAGGGGGACCCGTGGAGAGCTGTACCCAGAGAAACTGTGGATGCCACACCCCTGGAAGTGTTTAAGGCCAGGCTGGACAGGGCTTGGAGCAGCCTGGGATAGTGGGAGGTGTCCCTGTCCATGGCAGGGGACAGGATGAGCTTGAAACAAGACGAGCTTTAAGGTCCCTTCCCATCCAATCCATTCTGGGATTCCATGACATTTAGGACCCCTTCACCACCTGCAGCAGGTAAACAGGGGCAGGCACAGAGCAGACCCCATATGGAACATCCCATCATTCAACATAGCCATGTCAACTGTGCTTAGCTGGAGCACAGCCTTCCAGACAGCCTTTCCAGAGTGGACACAGTACAGTGTTCCAACAGCTTGCAGTGAAAACACCCCAAGCTCCCCTGCAATTCATTTCTGTCATCTCATCCAAACCCAGCCTGTCTCTTTTCTCCCATCCTGTTTTTTCATACTGGTGCTCACAGCAGAAACCCTGTACAAATCAATTTGTTGGTGTTTTGAGCACGTTCCCAACCTTTTAGAGCTCTCCTGTGCTTTAGCAGCTATTTCTCAGCCTGGGAGACACTCTGCTGGTGGGATTGAACAGCACAGTGGAGGTGCAGTAGGAGCCAAACCTGAGGCTCACATTCCCAGCTTGAGGTTTAAAGGAAATAGCCACCTGCAGAAAGCAGTCAGGCACCAATTAGGCACCAACAGCACAGAATTTCTTGTTCTCACATCCCCTCGGGCTGCCCAGCATCTGGGAATGCCCAGAGGCCTTTCTAGATAAATCAGTGCAAAGGATAACTTTATCACAAATAGTATCAAATAGCTGACTTCAGGAACAATTTTTTTCCACTCTAAGTCCGTGCTTTTCATCACAATCCTTAGGGGACAAGCAGTGGAATGAGATTCCCTCCTGCCAGTATTAAATCAGGATGACTGTTACAAGAAAATGAACTCAACTGCCACACAACATCCTTGGACATTCCAGTCTCCTGATCCAGAGGTGGCCAAACACAGGCACATGGAAAGCAAGGTGAGAACCAAGAATCCTGGGGAAGCAGATCCAACCCATGCCTCGTAACTTACTCCAGCAGCAGGATGTCATTCCAGCTCCACCTGCAGGAATTTCTGTCAGTGAGAAAGCCATGAAGGTTAGATGGGAAAGGTGTTGCTCTAGGAAGTGAGGGAAGCTGAGTTTGGTGGGGAGGAGAGAAAAGAAGGGAAGGTGGTGAGCCTGGAGATTGTATAAAAATACCATTAAATAGCTTGGAAAGTCAAGACGGTTGGGTTTCTTGGCATAATCGCACAGGCAAATGCTGAATGCAGCATCCCAAGAGTGCCTTCTAGCAAGCTCCATGAATTCCCTGCTCCAGCCCATACTCTCCTTGTGTTAGTCTCTCCAGACAGATGAAATTTCCAGGAGGAACATTTGCTGAAGCTGAATTTTACAGAAATGTTAGAGAACATTTGCAAAATGAAATCTGAATTGATATAAGGAGACATGCATAATAATACAAATTATATTCCTAAAAAAATTACTCCTCTAAATCAGGGAATCACAATTAGTATGTCCTTGCAAAATTACTCACCCCTTTAATTAGAGGTTTGAGGGGGTAGGGGGTCAATTAAGTCTCTGTGATGCTTCAAGAAACCTGACATGATTTGGGCATCAAGCTCAGGCTAAAAGAAGTAGAAATCCAGCTGGTTTTCTAAGTAACCCATCCTATAGAATCATTAAGGTTGGAAAAGACCTCTAAGATAAAGTCCAACCCCTAAAAAAGGGGAACACCATTATGAGGTACAAAAAAAGACATTCAGTAAATTCACACTTACAGAAAGTGCTCAAACTTATTAGATTCTGGGGGAAAAAACATCCCAAACCTTCAAATCTACACAATTTTTAAAAATAGGTATTTAAATGTTATCTATATAGCACCAGTCACAGCTAGGAAATGCATGAGCACATTAAGGCTCACAGGAGAAATCCCTGCAGGTTAAAGAAGTACGAGAGACAGGAGAGCTCCCAGCATGGATCACCAGTCCAGGAGCAAGGCATGGAGAGAGCCAGCAAAGGAGCCTCACACAGGAAACAAGGAAAACTGTGACCTTGAGATGAGAACACATCTGTAATAGGTCTATAAAGACGTCAATCTCCTATTTATATAAAATACCTGTGCAGATAGACAGGAAGCCATGAAAAAAAATCCTGCACCAAGCTTCCAAGGAAAGCCCTCGTCAGACTTCTCTGCTCCCATCTCCAAATCAAACCATGGCAAAGCTCTACTGAGTGCCTCTTTTCCTCCCCACAGCTAAGAATACAAGGCCTAAATGCTGGGCATTTTAGCTGAGTTATTACCATTTGCTCTGCTGGGCTTCACCTATGCAGACAGCAATCATGGAAGAAAGAAAAAGGAAAAAAAAGAGGAAAAATCCTGTACAACTTATTCAAAGGCTGGAAATGCCCCGCAACCCTGGTTGTTTCAGACTGATTTTCTTGCATATCTCTTCAAACAGAAAAACAGCACAGTAAGAACTAGAGATCTAAGGTGGCAGCTGGACTGACCAAGAAAAATGTTTGGTGGGGTAGTACATGCTCAGCAAAACCAACAGCATCCTAAATTGGATTGCTTTTACCCGCTTTGAAAACAAAATTGAGGCTTGTAGGAGACTCCAGAGAATACTGGTGATTCAGAGCTCAAAACAATCCTTTTTCCCTAGACTGGCTTTTACAGGGGTCTTGGGGAGAAAGAGATGGTAGCAATAACATACATAACATATATAACATTAACACAGGGAGAGGCTGAACACCAACAGATTGATATTATCCCACTTGAGTCATGAAGTGCCCTCTGCAAAGCCAGGATTAATACAGTCTCAGCCCAAAAGGCCAAGCAGGCTCTAGACCAAACAGTACTTGTGGAAAACAAGATGGCTTAAATTTCTCCCATGGTCCTGTGCCAAACCATCCCTGTTAGACAGACACCTCCAAACACCACTGAAAAGACAACAGGGAGTACCAGGCATGGACACAAGAACAGATTCCAAGAGTTTGTCTTTCATACCTTCCCAGTCTGGAGCTCAGAGCAACCTGGTCTGGTGGAAGGTGTCCCTGCCCACGGCAGGGGGTGGAATGAGATGAGTTTTAATGTCCCTCCCAACCCAAACCATTAGTCTATGATTTCCCAGGGCTTTCCCCCAGGAAGGACCTCTCCCACTGCAGCACTGCCTGTGATAACTGGGACTTTGCTCTGAAAAACAACATTAAAAACATTTTGAGACAGCATCAGCTCAGGTCTCTCAATACCCACCTTCCAATTGCTGCACTGAGCCACATCCACACCTTTAGTGCTTCAGGAGCAGACAGGTCACAGACACTACACCAAAAAAAAAAAAAACAAAAAAAACCAAAAGGCATTTTGCAAGGACAGAAACAGTGCTGGGAGAGCCACCTGGGGAAAGAAATCCAACCAAACATCCAAAGAACTCTGTGTTCCTGCTCCAGCCCAGCTTCACCAAAAGCTGAGTTTCCTGTGGATGGGTGGGGCAGAGGTGGGGATGTCTGCCAGAGCAGACTCCTGTCACCCTGCCGGGGTCACCCTTCCCAAATAAACACATACCATTATGAAGGATCAATTAAAACCAGTAGGAGCGGAGGAGAAGGTGCAATTCCACCCAGTGTTCAACTTTTCCATCCCAATTTTCCTGAGGGTTTTTTGGGATCGGTACCTTTTGCCTGTGAGCAACGATAAAACTACTGATTAAACTTTAAAGGGGCACTGTCTTTGAACCAGAGGAGAGGCACAGCAGGGAAGGGATGTATTATTTAAAGGAGGGTTTGTGTTTTCTACCCCAGCAGCCACCACGAGATTTACCAGGCAAAGCACGGTACTACTACAGAGTCAAAATCCGAGTGCCTGGAGATGAACATTCCATGGTAATGCATGCCTGAATAATCCCTTTATTACACCTTCTGATTGTAACTTTAACAAGGAACAAGTTTTACAACTAATATTTTGGAGAACTGCAACGGGGGTTTTTTTATGGCATGCCAAGAATTCACGGAAGAACGAGTCTCACCTAAGTTTACTTCTTCCATCAGGGGACTAAACAGATTTTTTCACATAAAATTACCTATCACATGCTGCCTATAAAAAGATGCGGCTGTAAACATCCTGGTTTTAACCTCGGGGCTGGAAGTGAGCATCACAAGGAGTAAAAAATTCCTCCAGGAAACCTGTCTGGCAAGCTCTTCGTTCCCTGCTGGGGTTTCCCGGACACCTCCAGCCCCCTACCAGATGCTGAAGCAGGGCTGTGCTATCGATGTGCAGCAAGCACTGCCAGGGAAGCTCTCTGTGTGTTTGCCTATCATTTAAAGTCAACGCTTCTCGTTTTTTTTCTTCTTTCTCCTTTTAAATCAAAGAAGAATTAACCTTTGCGGGGGGGAAGATAAATTTAAAAAAAACAAAAACGCATGGCCCATCTCCTGCAGTGCTGACACAATAGTTTTCATTTGCAAGCAAATGGAAGTTGAACTTAAACGTCAAATATTCATTTATCAGCATTAACCCAGCTGCCCCTCCCCTCTTTGTCCTCACTCACTCAGGCATTTTTCTTGTTTGCCTTTCAGTGGGCTCATGAGTGCGAGTGTAGAGTCATCTTTGTGCCCCACATTAGCCCCTGAACTCCTCTGATCCACCACTTGTCCCTCGTGACAGGATCGCCCGTTCTGGGCAGCATTAAAAAAAAAAAAATAGAATCGGACTTTCAAAAAGGCTGCCATCCAGAGAAATCCATTCTCATCAATGGCAAGCCTCCCAGAATCTGTTCTTCATTCCTTTTTCATTTGGAAATGTCAAGGCGTGTTGTCAGAGTGCAATTGTTTTCCTTAATCATCCGCAGCAGTGAAGTAGAAAGTACTCATCTTTGCGGTGGGGAAAACTCGCTTTATTCATACCCCACTCAATTTCAAGAGGATGCTTTCCAGGCTGCTTTGGCCCTCGGGAATCAAGGCTTATACACTCATCTTCTGTACGAGCGATAAAGATCCTTCCACCGGGAAATTCGGATTTCTTTTGCTACGGTTGCTGCTGAAGGAAAGGCGGAGGCACAAGGACACGTCCTAGAAGGTGTCAGGAAAACCTTAAGGAAAAGCCTTCAAGAGACCTGGGCATCCTCTTGCTTTAAATGTGGGAACTAGAAAAAGAAGGGGGGCTTTGTTGTAGTCTCGATTTTCGTCAAAGCCAGAAAGGCGAACTGCGGAACGTCGTTGCTTTATGGCTCTCCAGAGCTGTTCCTCAGCGCAACAAGCTACTTACAATCCTTTCAGTTCAGTAATTGTTGGGTTTTTTCCCCCAGCAATCACAAAGAAAAGCTGCTGAAAGGTGCAGGCAATAGACTTCTTAAAGAGCTGTTGACAACTCCCAGGAAACTTTTACATTTCGAATGCATTCTGCCCACATTTCCTGTATTTTCTGTGGTTCTTAAGTTCCTCAATTTAGCACACAAAGCTATTTGCATGAAAATAGCATCTTGAGAGTTTCTTACAGTAGGCTTACAATACCTGTCCTTAAAAAAAAAAAAAAAAACACAACCACCACATAATTGTAGAATTATGTGTTGAACATCTCAGGTAGCCGGGGTAAGAGGAGAATGAAGCACAAAACTGATTGCAAACATTTTTCTTTCATTTTAGATCCCATCAAGTTCTCATTCTCCAGCTGCCACTCACAATGGTACTCCTGGATACACTAATCTAGTGCCATTATCATTCTCTAAAGGCAAGAAGCGCTTTTATTAAAGCAAAGACAAATTAATTTAATGGTTTCACTGTGTTTCTAAAAATACATGTAGATTTCCTCTTGACCTGCAGAGAGAAAATTCTATATTGATATATTCTTTGATAAACCCACTCCTAATGAAAGACAAACATCCCATCTGTAAGCACCTTTTTCCCAAATTCCCAGAGAAACAGGCTGGAACCTGTGATGCACTGCACAGTTCAGCTGAGTGTTAGCCGAGAGATGGAATCTCTTTCTAAAGGAGATGATCTTCAACAAATCCACCAGGCTACAATCTTCACCAAGATAAAATGTTTTGGAGTTGCCAGCAACTCTCACTTAAGGATGCTGCACTTCCAATCAGCATCTTAAATTACACCAGGAAGTAAACAGGACAGTTGGCAGTTTAACATGCTCCAGATTAAATGAAAAAAAAAGGCCAGAGGGGTGTGTTTACCAAATTTTACAGTAGCTGGTGTTTCCAGGTGAAAGTCTCAAGAAGAGAGATTGCTCCCAATGCTGTATGCTGGGATGAGCAAGGTATTTTCCAAGCATTTTACTTGCTTAGGTCCTAGAGTCCACATTTCTGCTTCAGAATTCCTAGTAAAGAAGAGGTATCTAGTCTCAGCGTGTGCCAGGGGAGGTTCAGGTTGGACATCAGGAAGAACTTCTCCAAAGAAAGGTTTGTTAACCAATGGCAGGGGCTGCCCAGGGAGGTGGTGGAGTGACCATCCCTGGAGGTGTTCAACAAACAGTTTGTGGCACTGAGTGCTCTGGTCTGGCTGACCAAAAAAATTCAAACAACCCAACAAAAAAACCAAAATACCCACAAAGAATAGCAAAACACTGGAAAGAAGCCCAGGCAGCACCTGGACTTTTCTTTGTGGACATCCCAGCTTCAACACTGCTTTTCTCACAAACAACGTCAAGACCATCTCCTAAAAATGGCACATAGGAAGAATTTCTTTTTGTGTGAACAAATGCCAAATTATCTTGATGACTGGCAGTATTCAGCACATCATCACACAAATTGATTTTTTCGAAAAAATGATGAGGTCACCTCCAAACAACTCTTAAGTAGCTATTCTCATGCAAGTGTTTGTGTGCACAAATGCCAGAAAAACACAAAACCCAAGAAATACACTGAAAAGTAAAAAAAAATTAAAAATCACTGCAAGCAGAGGAGCTCTTTCCCACGAGGCAGCAGAAGTTGGTTTTGGGTTTTTTTAACACTTCTGTTTGTTATTGCAAAGGCCAGAAGAAAAGGCAAATTAGAAAGATGAGAAGGTAGCAAAACACAAGGTCAGCAATAATAGGACTCCGAGGCATTATTGAATTCAGCCAAGGTTAATCACAGAAGCCACGTTTTTACCTTGGTGCCTTCACCAGGTGGCTAAACATGATGTAAGGATCCAGCCCAAGAAACATTAGATTCTCTCATTCCTGCCTTACCAAGAAGTATTTGCAAGACCCTGGTTAATTAAACTAATAAACCACAAGTGAAAGCCTGGCCTCGTGCCACTTTTTGACTGACACATTGTGCAGGGGTGTCGCATTAACAACCTTTATCCCATCGTGAGGGGATGGGAGCTGGGAGAAGGGAAGGAGCAGCAGTGGCGGCGACAAGACAAACCAGCTGATTTTCAATTAAGAGTTGAAATAAAAATGAAGTGCTTTTAGCGCTCGGCCTTTGAACTGCCAATGCTCTTAAATAACACAGATACCTGGCCATCCTACAGCCCTGTTAAATCAACTTCATTTGTTTAAAGCAAAGCTCAGTGGCATTTATTTAACAAGCACTGCTTCGAGCATGACTCAACACAGCGAGAAAGCCTTTCAGGGCAAAGGAAAATGTCTCAGAGGGATGCTAGGTGAAAAAATTCCTCTGTGGACTAGAAATCACTCACCACAGCAGCTTCTGGCCAGGCTCGGAGCATTTGAAGACGATCATCTGCCTCTGTTCAGACTGAGATAGGTCCTAGTTTGTCCCTGGAGGTTAAGCAGCTGGTGAAGGGCTGAGGTTGGGATTGCAGGCTCCTGGAGGGAAAAGCAGACACTGCAGAAAGTGGCCGAGTTCAGGACACCCTAAGCATCCTCCTCAGTTGCCACTTCCCCTCTGCTGGCTTTGCTCGATCATGTCTAAAGCCTTTAAAGCATCGCACCTGGTTTTGGCCTGGAGGTTGGAGGTTGAATCTGAAAGATGGGTGCTGATGTGTTTACAAAAGACTCGATGGATGAGGGTCTTTAGGAGAAATGGATGTTAATGTCTCTACAAACTTCAAGCCGCATGGGTTTGTTAGAGAACCCAGAGAGTTTGACTCCTGAACTTTAGAGTATTAGGAGAAATGGGTCCACACAAGTTGATTGCAGAGCCCAGACGGTCTGAACACCTGGTGGACCCGCAGAACTCCTGAACTTCAGAACTTTGGGAGGAAATGACAGGTTCAAGGGGGCAAATGTGTGGTATAGGCAGTTTGGGAAGGCTATACCTTCCTAGGACCTCAGCCAATGGGGAAAGGAAGAGGGCAAGGTGATCAGGAGTTCAGGATGAAAGGAGGCTGCGCCCTCCAAAACTGAGAGAGAGAAACCGTACAGGGAGTATGCCCCAGTGGTCTGTCTCCCTTTATTCAAATAAAGTTGCAGTACTCTTCTGTCTCCTTTGTGGGCACTGGCTTTTCTACACAAATTGGAGTCCTGTTTTGGTGGGTCAGCAGCCTCCAGAGTGTCAGTGAGATCCACTGTTGGTGGATAGCTCCAAAGCCCTGTGTCTCTCTCCGTTTCAGTCCCTGTAACATTTCACAGCCTATTAACTGTGCCTTGTAATTCAGCCACCTCCCACCACAGGTCGACCTGTGCACACCTTGTGCAGATTCCAGCCTTTTCTCTGGGAGTATCCAGGCATCCAGGACAAACTCCCACCTGTACTGACATCTCCTTCCTTACCACTTCCATCTGGGTGGGTGCACCTCAGGCACCACTGCTGCTACTGCCACCTCACTATCCTGGTTATGTAGGGATGAGGGAAGCTCCTGGACCTTCTTCACCACATTTTAAGTGGTCAGAGCTTCACATTTCATTAGTAGTTACTCTTCCCTGTCATTATCTTCTGCTCTAGTTTCTGTATCCAGATCTCTTTGTTCCATTTACAAGAAGATCCACTTACTCCAATCCCTGACCCCTGATCTTTTGATGTCATACACAACTAATTCTTCACGAGAGCCTCTTTCCTTCTGCCAAAAAGCTCTCCAGGAGCAGCTTTGTGTTACAGCCAGACCCATTCAAAGGCCCCTTCACACACTTATCCTGAAGCTCTCTTTCAATCAGCTCTCCTTGTGGAAGTGCTCTTGTCCACACGTGCTCCAGGCTCTCATGCGCTCCATACAAAACATCTCAGCCCCTCCAAAGCTGTGTTTAAGGGCCAATGTACATTAACCTTTCCTCTCAAAAAACCTGAATATGGAAAGCCATGGTTATCCCAAAGGCCTAATAACCAGTGGAGAACAGGAGGAGCAGCTGCAGCTTCACAGAGTGTTGTACTGCCTTCTTGGGATACTTGGATGAGGGACATAAGCACAGAAGTATTTTGAAAGAGTGCTCCTTCATCTGTCTCAAAAGTACCAATAATCAGTACCTAATTTTCTCTGTCCTGTTAGAGCCTTGTTTGACTTCTTGAGAAAATAATACCTGTCCTTAAGGTTAGGCTGATACAAGCACCGATGATTTTTCAGTGGCTCAGCTTCAGGCTTGTAGAACAGCAAAATTATCATCACACATCATTAGGTAATGCAGAAGTTTCATTATTTAAAGTAAATAGAATATGCAATAATATTCACTGTGATAAATGCAGAAGCACATCTCATGGAATCATAGAAAATCCAGAGTTGGAAGGGATCCACAAGGATTATGTAGTCCATCTCTTGGACCTGAACAGGACACCCCAACAACCCCACCCTGTGCTTGAGAGCACTGTCCAAATGCTCCTTGAACTCTGGCAGGTTTGGGGCCATGACCTCTTCCCTGGGGAGCCTGTTCAGTGCCTGACCACCTCACTTCACACTTCTGGATACAAACATTTTGGAAAACAGCCTGAACTCTTCTATGCTATCAACATGGTCCCAAATATGGATCAAACTGTAGCTGTGGTGAAGGAGCAGCACCACGGAAACACTAGTAGTTTACTTCTCATCTGCCCCCATGCATCTAAATTTAAATCCTTCCGAGTGCTCTGCAGAAAAGGTGTGGAGGAAACAGTAGTGTTCAGGTCCTGGGTTTAAAGCATTTGCTGTCCAACGTGATGCTGCCCTTTTATTTGGGATGCACCCATGCTTTGGGGAGGGAACAAAAGGTATGAAGGCATTAAGTGCATGGGAGCACTCTACTCTCCCACCCACACCAGCCCAAAGTGTAGGATGATGCCAGACCAGCCACCCCACTCTGTTCCATTGATGATGACCTCCAAACTGCAAAAACTGAGGCTGTGCAAATCACCCTGCTCTGCCTGCCCTGCCAGGAGCCCTGGCAGCTCCCCAGGACATGCACACAGAGCCCAGAGAGGGGGATGCTTCCCACACTCACCCAGCCTGGGGCTGGCAGTGTCCACATGCTGAGGAAGGGGTGTCTCAGCCCCTCCGTTTCAGAAGCAAGAAGTAGAAAAAGGGACAAGGCTGTGATTATTATTCGAGGTTTCGGAACCGGGAGGGATGGGGGAAGCTGGAAAATGTCACAGACTTCTTGCGGACGTGACACAGGCTGGCTTGTGGGCAAATTAACACAACCAGGAGAATTCGCTCAGGCTCATCAGGGTAATGAAATGTGATATCCACTGGAGAAAGCAGGGGCAGGGACAGCTCCACTTTGCTGTAGCAGCGATGCCCTTTAGACAAAAGACTCCCTGGTGAAATGCAAAAGAACTCTAGGACAGAGTGTATTCAAACAGAATCCAAGGATAGCAAACCCATAACCATGTAAGTAGATCCTTTCTGCTTATTTCTGTGCTGTGCCAGGATATTCCTAAGTGTATCTGGGGAGCAGACACTCAGGCAACACTGCCATTTTCCTTTTCTCCTCCCTAATAGTCCTGTTGTTCAGGGCCCAGACCAAAAGGCTTCAGCCCAAAAATCCTTGCCGATTACACGTGTATATGCCACATTCATCAGCCACAGGTTAAGACTGACTTACAGCAACTGCTGCACCAGGCAGGGATGCAAAATCATCTAACAAACAACTCTGTCCATCCAGACACTTCTTTTCTCCTCCAGATCAACGCAAACCTGCCAGCACTCATTTCCTGTGAGGACAGATAAATTCCAGCTCCTCTTAACGTCTCCTGTTCAAGACCACTGGCTGTTAGGACGGTCTGTGTCATCTCAAGACCAGCAAGGAAATATTCCTTGCTAACAACCAGGACTGCAGTTCCCACCTCTTCAGAAATGCTTTTTGGTGCTGTCCCTACCTCTTATCCCATGGCACATCCTTCTAACAGCTCCCTGCCCTTGTGACTTCCTCCAGGCTTGCAGATGAAGCCTTGCCTTTTGAGCTGTTACAGCTTTTCTGCAAATCAAACTTCTTTCAGGGCCCTCTGCCTTGCCCTTACCTCCCCATCTTCTGTCATTACAACCAGATTAACTTTTCTATGAGCAAGACTCCTGGAAAGCTCTTTCAGAGCAACTTCAGGGAGATCTTAGGAAAGGTTCTCCAAATTATGAGCTATTCTTGCCTTAATATGGTTTGAGCATTGTACACATGCAGAGTAGAAAAGTTCCCATTACTCTGGATAACACCACCTGAGAGCTCTCTCTGCAAGTGTGCTGTAGCTCTGAGTAAAAGGGAGTCACCAGTCCTAGGGAGAGGAAAAAAACAGGGATCACAGCTTTAACTTCACTTTTCACACCTTCCCTCACAGAGGAAATGTTGCATTACAAGTTGGGTGAAGCATAACACATCCCACACTACCCCTCAGCTCAAAACGTGTAGCCCTCTGTTACAGAATCCCAAATTGCTGTCCTCAGGCAGGTGATTAATTTGTTAAATCATTTCTTTGGTGGTGCCTGGACTTAAATTAATTTTAGTGAATCCATATCCAAAGATGCCAACCCTTGTCCATGAAAGCCGGGGTTGCTGTGACATTCTTCTTTTCTGTGACACTGTTGCCCCAAAACCAAATCTTGGGCCTTGGTGCCAGCAACACATGGATATTTGTTTCTCCACACAGCTTGTTTTGTGTTTTTTAAGGGCTTTAAATAAGCTGTTGCAAAAACGTTGACTTTGCAAACAAAGTTTCCACACAGAGCAATTTATCTGCTGCGTGGCATCTTAATTTGGATGTGTGTTTTAAGAAGGGTTCTGCGGGCAGCAGCAGCCAGGCTTTGGAAGTTACATAAATCAGTACACTCACGTCTGTATGTGCTAACAAGGAATGAATGCCTCTTTCCCTTCCAGTTAGCATTTGTGCGTGTCACGGGTGCTGCTCCCTCTCCCCACCTTTCCCACTGTCTTCAGGATACGACCACAGAAATTGTCATATTGAATTACACTGATAAACCATCCAATTTGGTGCCCTCTCTCTAGTCATACCCCACACCAGCTGCTACGGATTTAACATTCTTGCTAATTGACAATGATGGAACAGCACCACCACGAGGGACATATTTCCTTTGCATTAGGGGCCCCCCTCTTTCCTTCTGCATTTTGTCATGGGGATTTTTATCCTGCCTCACATACCTGTGAATGCTGTACGTGGAGAACATCTGCTGTGGGTTTTTTGGCAGGGACTCAGCACTATCAGCCATGAAGATGTTCTGAAGGCTGAAGCACCTCTGGCATGAAGACAGGCTGGGAGGCATGGGATTGTTCAGCCTGGAGAAGACTCGAGGGAGACCCGAGAGCCCCTTACAGTGCCTAAATAGGGGTGTATAAAAAGGAGGGAGAGTGACTTTTTAAATGGACAGATAGTGACAGGACAAGGGGCAAGGTTTTAAACCGACAGAGGGAGGGTTAGATAAGGTATTAGGAAGAAATTCTTTATTCAGAGAGTGGTGAAGCTCTGGCACAGAGAAGCTGTGTGGCTGCCCCATCCCTGGAAGTGTTCAAGGCCGGGTCAGACAGCGCTTGGAGCAACCTGATCTAGTGGAAGTTGTCCCTGTCTGTGGCAGAGGATTGGAGCAAGATGAGCTTCAAGGTCCCTTTCAACCCAAACTGTTCTGTGACTCGGCAAGAAGTTGTGCAGTTTGGCACATTAACTGAGTGAACAGCTATTGATTCTTGTATTGCCACTCAGTTGCAGGTGACCATCTCTTAAGCCTCCCAAAAAGGACTACACAAGGGCACGGGGTGACTTGCCAGAGTCATTCAGCAACTTGAACATCTCGGTTGTGTTCTGTCTCTTCTGCAAATGGGAACAGTTCTTGCAACTAAAGCAACCTCAGGAAGAACCATTTAAAAAATGTGACACTTGCTGTAGCAGGGAAGCCTTCCCTTGCCTCTAATCACTGTCAGAGCCTATCTTCCCAAACCTTCTGTTTGTGCTGGATCGCCCTTCCTGCCCGATGGAGGGCTCCAGGCAATGCGCCAGCTCCCACAGATACATCCAAGACCTCCTCTCACCCCAGGGCAAGGAAAGAAGGAGCCAGACCAGACTCAGCCCAGCTGGAAGTCTTCCTCCTGTGCACCGGGCATGTACACAGCCCCGTGACTCAGATGAACAAAACCCGTGGATAATTGGATGCTGCAGGGATCCCATGGCAAGGAGGGGATGGGGATGGGGTTGGGCTGCCTTGCAGAGTTCAGCTTTCTCCCTCGGCCAGGAAATTTGCGGTGTAATTAAAATGAAATGTTGGCGTCTGTGTTGCACGTTGAAATATTGATGGAGAGAGGCATAAAGCATTTTATGAACGCAGGCTTCCATTTTGTGATTTACTGCCCCCAAACACTGCTTTCACAGAATCTACTTGGGAAAAAAAGGGGAGAGATGAAAGAGCAATAGGGGTTTTATCGCTGCAGAAAATGGGAAGGGAATTGAACAAAGTTAAATACAATGTATTGAGATAGTCTGGCTCTGAACTTCAGATACAGCAGGAGCTCACCCACACCTGGAAAAGGTCCTCTGAAGTCCATGGATGGCTTTTTCCCCTTCCCTCGTGCCCATAGCAATGCTGGGAAAGGGCTATACTGCTTTTAAGCACAGTTAAAAAGGGGTCAAGCCACTATTCATAATGAGTCTTGGAGTGAAGTACTCACAGCTGTGTGGGAAGGCACAGGAAGGACTCTCCATCACCTTTACCTGCCACTGTCTCTTTATTGCTCAGCCCCACTAAGTACAGCTCAGCCAAAGGCAACTCTGGGTCCTTCCTTATTTCAAAAAAGGGGATGAGGAAATATTCAGAGAGTATTTAATTAATGACCTAATTACAGCACAGGCTAAAACCGAGGCCTTTGCTGTAGCAACAGCAGCAGCTAACTGCCTGAAGTTTAATTGCCACAGAAATGAGTGGCAAATTTGCCTCCAGGATGAGAAAAATCCTAAATCTGAGTCAAAGATGAGAAATGCACAGAAGCCCTTGAGTCTGTAGGTTGGCACTCAACCTACGAAGTCCCAGGCTCCTTGCTCCCAGCCCCAGCCACTGCAATGGACAGACCCTGGCAGGGCAGTTCAACACACCAAGGGTCTGAATAACTCCTTGAGACTCATTCAACTTGTCTCTCTTGACTACATGGGTGAGATAAGGTGCCCAAACATTCCACTTCAAGGGCCTACACTGGTTTGGGCTCAGCCCAGCTCCCACAGCTGGAATATTCTCTTGCTATTTGATGCAGGCATAGCCTTGTCTCATTTATTTTAATTCCCATTTCTTCCAAAAACGAAGTTCATTAGACTTCAGCTTTGCATTGTCTATATATGTTTCTTTCAAGTTCAATTTCCTTTCCTAAGCTTAAGAACTTGCCTTTTTGAGCCAACTTAAAACCAATAAATTTTGACCATACCTTTGAATTCCAGTGTTTACAGGTACAGTTTTGCACCCCTGGCACAAAACAGCTGTTGTCCCACATGCTGAGGCAGAAGAGGAAAAAAACAGAAGCAAAACCAACCAGGTTGAATATTCAAAGCTGGCTGGGTGGAAGTGCCTTTACTAACTACCCATCTTGTGAAAATACATTTCATTTTAAAGTTTGAACCTGTTTTAACATAGAGATGGGACATCCAACAGGGCAACTTCCTTGCAAGATGAATTTTTATATTCCATGCTCCCTTTACAAGTAATTCACTCAGAGCCATGCAACAAAATACTTTATGAAGCCCCTCGATTTACTGGTTCCTCAGCAGAAAACATCAGTGAGCAGTCTGTGGAAAATTAAATATATGCACATATTGAGAAAAACAGTAAGTGATAGATACCACTCAATGAAGTTTTATGTGACCAATTGCTGTTGGTGGATATGTGATTTTAAATCTGCATTAAATATCTGAAGCTTTAACTAATCACTGTATAAATAACTTACAGTGGTGGCGCTAGGCAAATGACCGATTTTCATCTTCTCAGCAGACCCATATCAACAGAGGTGGATCCAAGTTAAGATCTGCAGGAGGAGGGAAAAGAAATTCATTCCAGGAACACCACTGGAAAACCAGAGAGCAAACCACAAAAGCTGGAGTAGAGCAGACTGCAAGGAGCAAAAGTATCATCTCCAACACCCACAGCGCTGTGGGGAGCAAGTGCCAAAAGGTCGGAGAGACACAGAGAAATTATCCACTGCACAATCCCTCCCTGGGTCATCCATGGGATTGTTAACAGGAGACAAATCCACCACCCCAGGACATTCAGTGGGGATTGGAGGATCACACTGGATAACCCAAGAGCAGGGGACAAACTTCAACATTTCATGAGGCCTCTCTGAGTCCTTTTAGCTCTTCAATCTAAATCATATTAATCTGACAAAAGGAGGAATTGCTTCAGGGCAGATTCACCTGGCAGGAAGGAAATTACATGACTTCCCAACATGACCATGTACCGGAATGTTCAGGATATAACCTCACGGATGAGCAAGGACAGCGATACCCTCTTATTTTGGGGAGCAAGGGTGAGCATGCAGCTGTGGCTCCCCAGGAAAACACCAGATGTTTGACTGGGTTGGGAAACATTTCCAAGAAGTGTAACTCCTCCTTCCTGGTTTTGAGGCTGTGCATACAGGTTTGGCCAATTTAGGGTTAGCTGTGTGCAGATGGGATTCCACCACTGGCCAAGTTAATTGTTAGGAGGAGGAAGGTAATTCAGACATTGATATATATTGATCTTCACTTTCTCTCCTTCGTGACCCAAGACACATTGGCGTATTCCTTACAAAATGAGGATAATCATACATTATTTACCACCTTTAAAGAGCATCCTGTCTCCTTTTTCCCCAAGGATAGTCACTTGGGATAAGGAAAGGAGCTGAAACTACTACCCATCTTCTTTAACCAACACACAAGGGGCAGGGAGAAGAAGAAAGAAAAATATCATCAAGGTCAGTTTTCACTGGGATGAGGAAGGAAAGTGCCCTTTTACTGTCCCTTTTGGTTCCTGCTCCCTATGTTGAAATCCAAGAGCTAATGAAGATAGATGGGTTCATCCATACTGTTGGGGTCTGGATACTAATGAATATTATTTAATGGTCAAGAGCTGTCACGGGGCACATTGATTAATTAGCAGAGTTAGGAGGAGAGTGACTCCACCAGCACATCAGCTACTAATAATAGAACCCAAATCAGGCGGGAAGCGTAGCCAAAAGGATGAGGCAACTGTAGGCTCACAGCTCACCTTCACTGCAAGGAACAAAGGCAAAAACCTCTTCCAGATGGATTTTTTTGCATCTCCCATGCCCTGCTAGGAAAAGATGTGTTGTCACACGGCCATGTGTCCTCAGGGAGGACCAGTGCAGGTGGAGGTGACCAATCCATGATCGTGACTGTGGATTGGTGCTGGAAGAAGTCAGCAAGCGGATGCTACTTTTCCCAAAGGATCTGCTGTCCCCTTTCTGCAAGGGGATCTATACCCCTTTCAGACCTGACAAGAGACCCCTTTACAACAACTTTCTACCTTTTGAGGATATAAACTCTTACTGAGAATTGCGTCTTAAACGTTTTGAGGTCTCCATTTCTCCTTTCTTCAGTTTCCCACCTCTACAAATAAAACCTCCCTCCATCCATCTCAAGAATAATCTACTCAGAACACAAAATCTCTCTCCCTGTGTGTCTACACACCCTAGGAAAAAAACCAAACAAAAAACAAACCCACAACAAGCAGCTTGTTATAGAAGTTTTCTACACTACTGGAAAACAAACCAAAAACCAAATTAACAAAAGTGACCCCTGGGAGAGGAGAGCTGCACTTACGATAAGCTTCCCAGGTGTCTGGAGGAGTGCAGGGAATTATGATGAAATAGCTATATCACATGTACACACATTTGTTAGAGCACACACAGACACAGCTGGGAGACACTGACAGCTCTGCAGAGTAAGACTAATTTCTTAGCACTGAAAATCATCTTGGCGGAAGGCTTAGGAGTAAAAATTATCCAGCCAATCTGACAGAGTGGTCATAATTTTGGCATCTTACATCTCAGTCATCCTGAGCCACAAATTATTGTTCTGCCTCAGCAGAAAGCAGAAGTCTTCATGCTTTTTGTTGACATGGCAGACTTGATCACTGGCTACAAACACAGAGGTTTGGAAAATAAGACAGGTGGGTTCTGCACCATGCTTACTGCCAGTGGAGACAGAGGCACAGGGCAAACGGGAAAGATCCTGGCCTCTTCCCCACTTTCCTGGCTTCCCACAAGCTCTAAAATACCCTTTCTGGAGCTCTATAAGGGAAAAACCAGAATTCCATGCACTAAAGCATGGAATCTGCCAGCAGTGTAAATGGAAGCAAGTGAAATAAAAACCAATCTAGTATCCCTTAAACTAAACCTGAAGTATGTCTCAGGTTGTCCCTCAAATTTCATCAGAAGATGGTACCACAAAGACAGCAAAAAAACTTCTTCCCAACTCCTCCCTCCCGATAATGAACTGCACCCAAAACATGACCCAGAACCGCAGCACCTAGAGTCAGATTTTTCTGGTTCGTAGCCCACAATGCAGGTATTTTACAGCATTAATTAATGAAACCTATGCACCACTAATCAAAATGGGAGCCTGGCATTGCTGTCCACACCTAAGCTCCAGACACAACAATTCAGATCCCAAATTTTGCTGTGCAGATGAGGTGGGTAAGACACACCGTGTGGGTTCTCACTTCTTGCCCCTCACAATAGCCACACCTGTGCACTGGAGAACTGCAGTGCCACAAAGAGGGTGCCCAAAACTGCAAGTGCTTTTAAATGCACTTGCATTTAAAAATGCCCTATGCTGAGTTTGCCCACAAAAACAAGACTGAATTCCTGAGGAGCTGTTGGGGTGAGGCACTCTCAAACCCTCCAGCTGATTTAAGGCATCTGTCAGTTACCTGCTTAAGGTGCAGAGCAGCTGCAGTCACCAGGCTTGAGTGAATCAGCCTCACCTGCTCCATTGTGCATCAGAAGAGACAGCTGAGTTATCACAGAGCTCCTTCTGGCCTCAGGCTCCAGTCTGCAGCACCACCACAGAACCTGCATTTATTTCCATGCTGGGCATTTGTTGTAAACTGCTGATCAATACCTGGAGCAAAACCCTCCCTTTGCTGAGTGATACTGCTGCTACTGCCCAGAGGTTGCTTTTTGGCCCTGCTGGCTTTAGTCCTTGCTGCTATAGCAGGCAATACCACATCTCCCATTTTCCCTGGAACTGTTCATCCTTTTTGTTATCTCAACAGGAACAGGAGTCTAGGGAGAAAAGTTCCTGTTTTGTTCTCCCTCTTCTTCTGCCCTTGGCCATTGGGTCTGTTCCTTCTCTACTTTGCAGGCAGTTGGCTGAGGAGGGGACAGTAGCCACTGATGAGCTCTACTGAGCCTGATGATATGTCAGAGTTGGATATCCCAATACACCCTCACACTGGAAACCCACCCACCCATGAACAAACATTTTCTGCCCCCATGGGACACACTTCTGCTCCCCTCCTTCCCTTTGTGTGACCAGCATGAAGACCAGCCTCTCCAAGGACAAGGACATTCTGAGGGACTCATGGCTGAGAGAAATCCTACAATACACAAAACCCCAGAAGGGTTTGGGTTGAAAAGGACTTTAAAGACCATCCAGTTCCAAACCCCTGCCACAGGCAGGGACACCTTCCACTATCCCAGGTTGCTCCAAGCCCTGTCCAGTCTGGCCTGGGACACCTCCAGGGATGGGACAGCCACAGCGTCTCTGGACAGCCTGTGTCAGGGCCTCACCACCCTCACCCTCAAGCAGGCACCCAGTGAAAGCTCTCTTGCCACAGGACAGCTCTGAGATGATAACACAGGACGGCTGGTACCACCAAGCAATGTTCCCCAGAAGCTTACAGCACCAGTGACTTTCTGCTCTGGGTCAGAAACAACCACCTCCCTTTCTCCTTCCTCCCCTTCAGCTCCAACACTTTGGCTTTGCAAGGTTGTAAACACTGAGGAGTTTTTTCCAAGACAAGTCCAAGGTACAACTCAGACAACCTTCACCAGCACTACAGAGGGACATCAGTAGAAGTCCAAGAGCTGAAACAAACCACCACAAGTGACAGATCCCTCCTTTTGAGCACCAAACCCTTCCAAGCAAGACACAGCTGTTGCAGGGGAGCCAGCCAGAATCACACACAGTTCCATTTTGCTGTAGCACATCCACAGACTTCCCAGCCCAGGCTGTGAATCAATGACACTTTGTAGTATTTCATCTCTTCCCTCCTCGCCGTGCCTGCCTCAGGAGTTCTTTATCCCCTGACTTTGAAACTAGCTGCTCCGTTATCTAATTTGCTACCCCCGGCGCGTGAGGCACAGTGGCATTTTGGGTTCTTAAGATTGCCACATACACAATTTTCCCATTAATTCTGATCCTGCTTCGAACAAACAGTGCAGACAGCATGGTCCAGTGGTCCTTCCCACTAATAGCAAGAACAAGCAGAGCAGATGAATTCAGTTTGTGAGAAGCAGCACAAAGCTCATTAGGCTGGGGAAGAAGAGAGGTGGTAATGTAAATAAGAGAGTAACCTCATCAAAAGAGTATGTTTAACGCTAACAAGGAAAAAAAAACCAGCACTGCACCTGACATGAATATCATGAGTCTCCACTAGCAGGTTCTGCACTAAGAAAAATGCAAAATTTGACAACGTATCTTCAGCAGTTCCCCGTACACCACACTCTGTGCCTGGATACCCCGTGCTTCCAGCAGCGTGCTTCCACACGTCCCCAGCTCACCTAGCGCCCTCCTGGGAGGGTTGGAGATGAAGCTGAGCACCCGAGCACATTCCCACACACAATCTGTGAGAGACAGGCACACCCCGCAGCCAGCAGGGAGGCATTTCTCACAAAAAGCCCCAAACCACTCCATCTGCTCTCTCAGTCCTGATCAGAGGAAAAAAAAAAAATGTACTACTAAGAAACACCACCCAAAAGCAGATTTGGGAAATAAAATTTACAACTGTAGCGTAGAGCAAAGCTCCTAAAAATTGTCTACTGTCCCCTCTATCACCTCATCATGTGCCATGGCCCATAAGCTACCTGCCTCCAATGAAATCACTGCCTTAGCATACCTTTTCTCCTCTCAGCATCTTCTGTATGTTACAGTCGCTCCTTCCTTCTAAACCATCCCCAGGTGTTAAATACCTTACTAATCTCTGAGCAACTGTTCTCACCTGGGTTTGTAGCCTGATGTTTCTGGTTCTGAGCAGAGGGTTGGTTTGCCCAAAAGCTTCCCTACCTTCTCAAATCCTGCCCAATAAAATGTTTCTACATACAGACCTCACCATTACATCCACACCCAGGGCCCCTCTCCTGTCCCCTTACTGCTATTCCCCTGCAATTCCAAAGTAAGGAATAAAACCCTAGGACTTTCAGGACTTGAAAACAGCAATGGCAGCCAAATTACATGGGGACAAGCTTTTAGCTGGACCTGTTGCAACAGGAATAGCAGGAATAGCTGGAAAGGGTCTCTTCATCTGGAACTGGAGTGACAGGACAAAGGGGAATGTTTTTAAAAGAGGAGAGATTTAGATAGGATATTGGGAAGAAATTCTTCCCTAAGAGGGTGGAGAAGCACTAGAACAGGTTGCCCAGAGAAGGCGTGGCTGCCCCGTCCCTGGAAGTGTCCCACGCCAGGCTGGACAGGGCTTGGAGCAACCTGGGATAGTGGAAGGTGTCCCTGCTGTGGCAGGGGGCTGGAACTGGATGGCCTTTAAGGTCCTTTTCAACCCAAACCATTCCATGATCTCCAGCAATCTGGCTGGAGAGACACCCTCAATGCAAGCATGTCTGAGCAGCGGCACTAATGCTTTGGAACACACCAAAGGACCTGGAGATGTTTCTCATGGCAAACAACTTGACCCTAAAGATCCAGCTGAAGAGTTGCTTTGCTGAGCACAGCCGCATTTTCGCAGAGCTGGCAGTGCCAGGAACTACTCCTGGTTTTCAGGATTAGGCGGGTTCCTGTGAGCCCTCATCCTGTGCCTTCCTGCAAGCTGCTGTGGTTTCAGGGACATCTCCGGTTTTCCAGCATTTTCCTGACCCCTAGCGACTAGACGTGGCTGTACAGCAGCCGCTTAACATGCAGTGCTGAACTCTCCCTGAATAAACAAGGAACAAAACTCACTCTTTAACATGGGAAAACGGTTTGCAGATCTGTCAAGATACTCACCCTCTGCAACCCCTGCAAATTTGCCAGAAAATCCAACCTGTTTAGCAAAGAGACTCAAATTTGGACTGAAAGTCAGGAAACAAGCTGAATACAAGAAGCTTCCCTTATGCCAGGCTCCAGCTGTGCCCAGGGAAGCCAAGTTACAGGACTAATCCATCAGCAAACCAGACAAAACAAGGGGTGGGGAGGAGGCAGTTTTGATGGATTGCCTTCCCCCGGAGCAAATGCATCCTGTTGCAGAGACCTGGGTGACCTTGGCAAGGCCACAAACTCCATGATCTCACTGCTGTCTGCCACGGACCATGGAGCAAACTCCTGGGAAGCTGGAGGACAAGACCTGTGACACAAGGGTACATTAGCTGCCAGGACCGTTTTTGTTTTTGGTTTCAAAGGCAAACACAGAGTACAAACGGGATTATTCTGTCCCAACTCTGAGTTTCCAAATCTAAACCATGCCAGGTTTCTCCGTGCATCGGCTTGGAACAGGCAGTGTCTTCCAGCACCATCTGACACAAGAGAAGGAATCCATGGCAAAGTGCTCTTGGATACTTTGGACTCAGGTTTGCATCATCCTCCTCTGGCAAACCTCCCTTCAGTGCAACACTTCTCACTCCTATATGCTGTGATATTCCTTGGAAACAATCACCTTTGGGATTCATGCTTTTGACAAATTAGAAGTAGTTATGCCATTTTATTGCCATTTTCCCCATCCTTTTTTCCAAGCAAGGGTACTTTCACTCTGTCTGATACAAAGGACCTTCACCTAACACACAGTGTGAGCAGAACAAAGCCTCAGTTTCTCCCAGCCTCTGATTTATTTTGTTCATTGCTCTGAGGACCTCACTGATTTTGATAAAACACCGCTACAAGAGGAAATCTTGCACATAATTAATTAATGATTCATTTCTGTTTATTGGGCCCTTTCGTCAACTTAAACTTGTCACACCTGCCATAAATCCCCTCCAGTGCTAAACAAATTCCTTAATTAAATCTATTGTGCCATGAGAGCAATGCTTCAGACTGCACACGATGAAAGAGTTTGGCCCACCCTGGTTTAAAACACCCTTTGGGTCACAGCTTCTCTAGGCATCCTGAGCCAGGGGCTCCCCATCCTCACAGGGAAGAATTTCCTCCCAATATCCCATCTATCCCTGCCCTCTGGCAGTGGGAAGCCCTTTCCCCTTGTCCTGTTCCCCCAGGCCCTTGTCCAAAGTCCCTCTCCAGCCCTTTGGGCTCTGGTCTCCCTGTTCTTGTTTGCTCCTCTCCAAGAAAGACAGACTGAGAGAGCTGGGGGTGTTCAGTCTGGAGAACAGAAGGCTCTAGGAAGACCTGAGAAGCCCTTCCAGGGGGAAATTAAAAAGGGAAAAAAAAAAAAAAAAAAAGAACACCTACACAAAACAACAACAAACAAATATCCAACCCATCCAAACAACTTGTTGCTCTGCTGGGCCATCAAAATGTTTCAGGGAAAGGAAAATGAGGAGGAAAGGTAAAATTCAAAAAGTAAATTTTGAGATGGCAGACAGAACATGGCTCTCAAGTGAAGCAGCTTTCAGAGTCAGATATATTTTGTTAACAAGTTATTGACAAAGTATCAGCAGGTGAGTGATATGAGACCTCCCTCCAAATAAGCAGAATCCTATACTCGTGCAAGTTTAGCTGCCACCAAAAGCAGCACAGCTCTAAAAGAGACAAAAAAGAGAAAAACACCTGTTCCCAGTAAACAGGTTCACCCCTTGCACAGGGTGCAAACTGCTCTGAGCAAACACCTTGCCCAACACCCCCCAATTAATCATTAAAAACAAACCTAAGGGGTCCCATCCCAAAAAGGGAAATTAAAGCTGCACAGAGGGGGAACTAAGAGGTTCAGAAGTTGGAGTCAGCCAAAGGATTCCCCTGGACACAATTCCACAACTGCCCTGTTGTTGCTTTTAGGGACCAGCCCATCCCTCTGTGAGAGATCCCTCCCATGAAAGGTTGGCAGTTAAGGCTGAATTTATGACCCAGGAAAGAAAATGCCATTACAAAGGTGCTGAGCAATCAGAAGACAGTGTAAGGAATCCCTTTTCTCCTGATGTTCTCCACCTCTAGGGAGCTGAGGTGACCATCAGCTGCTCTGCACTGGCAGCACACATGTTGCCAAGGGAAATAGGATCAGTTCACAGCCAGGCTGGAGCAAAATCCAATGGAGGGAAAGCTGGGTGACATGAGGGATTTGCTTCCTGCCCATCTCCAGATAATAGTGAGGCCAACAGAGGCACTGTCACCCAGCCCAGCTGCCCTCAGTTCACCTGCTCAAACTATTATTTACAGGGGCTCTTCTGCTGGGCTGTGATGAAACTGCCAGTCCTGCAGTTCCAACTTAGGCCAAGAAAATATTATGCTGGCCTTTCTCAACTTTACAAGCAACCCCACCTCCTGATTTCATTGCTGGAAACCACAGAGCACACCTCCTCTTGCCATCCACAGCAAAGCTTTGAGCCTCGCATCTGCACATAATTATTTTCTTCTCAGGTGCTGTGCTGCTCTCCACGTCTTTTATCCCTGGACACACACTCAGGATCTCCCAGGACACAAAAGATCCTCATTTTTCCTTTTCATTACCCTGGCAAACAAACCTACAGAGGGGAAAAAAAAAAAAAAGGGGGGGAAAAAAAAAAAAAAAGAAAGAAAAGAAAGGAAGGACTTACTTCCCTCTAACTTGCCTGCTGGAAAAGCAAATAATCTTTGTGGTGCCCACAATCCCTTACAGTAGAAAACAAAATGTGCACAAGAGATGTATCTCACACTGTATTAAAAAAGAAAACCCAAAATTAGTTGAAGAAAGCCATGAGGGAATAGCAGGGAATTTTTGTCTGCCACGTACAGCAGCACAGTAAAAAATTGTTGTCAGCGCTGGAAAATCGCACATCACATGAGTGGGTTTAGCAGACGAGCTGCAGGACATGAGCACAAATCTGGCTAGCCTGGAGAGGAGAAATGCCAGGGAGCAGCACACACAGGATCCGTGAATACATTTTCTCTCCAACGGGAGAAAACACCTTAAAAACGGTCAGAAGGATTGTGGAGCACTTCGCCTTCCTCCCCCCCCATTTCCATGGCTCTTACTCCACGTGCTGCGATGTAATCCCGACTGTCCCAGACAATGCAGTTTGTGATTATCAGTGCTCTGAGCTCATGGATACGCTCAGCCAGGAGCAGTCACACCCAGCACACGTGCTGCCAGCAGCATCCAGCGGTGCCGGCTTCAGTTGCCCCTCTCCATCCCGCTCCACCTTTTCTTTGGGCCCCAGGTTAAGGAAGTGACCCCGCAGGAGAGGGTTTGGGGGTACAGGGGGGAGACACAACATCCCTTCGTCGTGCAGGGCTTCCAAGAGACCCTGTTTGGGCATCCCCCGAGCCCCACGGCCCCGTAGGGCCCCACAGGCAGGTGGCCAGTGTTGGGAAGGCCCGGCTGGCCGTGGGTGGACCCAGTAGCCTCGCCACGCCTCCCGCCATCCCGGACAAGCCCCGGCTCCAGCGGGATCCGGCACGGCGAGCATCACCCGACCCGCACCGAGGAGTGAGGCTACGGAGACCCGCGGGCCATGGTAAGTCGCTGCTGGGAAAGCCGGCTGTTTCTTGTGCCTTTTCGAAGGCCGAAATGTTTCAGCGGCAACTCCAGGCTCTGAGGAGAGGCAGGAGGGAAGGGAGAAAGGAGCAGAGCGCTGCGCTGTGGTTAATCAGTAACGCGGGAGCTCCGCCGGCTGCGGCTGAATTTCCAAAGGCAGCGCTCTCCAGGCTCCTTCCTCTGCGAGGGGGAGGGAAAGGATCAGCCAGCAGTGATCCCCCCTCCCATTCTGTAGGGCTAGGACGACCCCCAGGTGTGCTCCATCTGCACAGCTCTACCACACACCTGGGCCGGCTGGAAATCGGCTTTTCCAGGGCACCGGAAGACCGTGGGCCTTGTGGAACACACCATTCCAGCCCTGCCTGCTCACCCAGGGCTGCCCCCTGTACCTTCTCCTAGGTGGAAAGTCATACCTTTCATTAGGAAAAAATCTTCCCTGTGAGGGTGGGCAGGCCTTGGCACAGGGTGCCCAGAGAAGCTGTGGCTGCCCCCAGATCCCTGGCAGTGCCCCAGGCCAGGTTGGATGGGGCTGGGAGTGACCTGGTCTAGTGGAAGATGCCCCTGCCAGTGGAACGGGGGTGGCACTGGATGGGATTTAAGGTCCTTTTCAACCCAAACCATTAAATCCCTATAAAAGGGAAGATTTTAGTTAGAGCAAAGAGGGTTCAAACTCTCCCAATTTCCCATGCTGGTTCCTTTCCCTCAGTGGCACAAAGCATCTACTTGGCTTCCTGCTGGCAAAAAACCCCAACATTTTGGCAGTTGAGAACCAGCAGAAGAAAACAAAATAGTTTCATTTCCCTAATGAGAAGACTGTGTTTTAAAGGAGTGAGTGCATATGAAATCATTAACATGCCATCCTGACAAAACCAGCAGGCTGGCCAATGTTCTGCAGTGGAGAAGGAGGGATTGGAGTGGGATGGAGGGCAGGGGGGTGCACCAGGCAGAGGAATTGGTTCTGTGTGGTCTGCAGGCTGAACCTCAGCCTGGCCATCCCTCCCACTGGTGCTGGGCTGCCTGAGAGGAGCTGGGTTGGAAAAAGCCCCGGGGGCCATCCTCACACATAGTCCCAACAGAGGAAAGGGTCAGAGAACAATTACACCATGTCCCTTTGTTGCTCTGCCCAGGGAAGGCTGGTTTGGAACCCAGCCCCCTGCATCCATACCCCTCTGCTGCAAGCAACAATTCCAGCTTTTACCTTTCCTCTCTTCAGCACCGATGAGGAGCAGGTTTCAGCTCCCGGTCCCAAATCCTGGTGCAGCCCCTGCCCTATTCCCATCAGAGTCCCCAAGGACAACCCCTGCAGGTCTCCCCCTGCCAGCACCCTGTGCAGAGCCATCCTCTGTCCCCACGTTATCCAGTTGCTAAGCTACCTGTGCCCGGCTTATCACACCATCAGCAGGGAAGGGCAACGGCTGAGGGTTTATTGAGCTAAGTCATGTTTACTCACCACCTTCCCTCCCAGCCCAGGGCTCAGGAGAGGACAGGGTTGACATTTGGGGGGTGGGGACAGGGGTGACAGAGCTAGGGCTGGCAGGGGGCCATACAAAATGCAGTGAGACCAAAATATGCAGAGCTAAGGAATGTCTTTCCCCAAAATCCTGCAGCTGCAATGCCATGGGGACAGGAAGCATCCCACCCCCTGCCACCCCACACTAAGGTTCAGTGACACCCTGGCACTCTCTATTCCATGCAGTCTAAAGGTCATGGATACACAGCCATGGGAATGGGGTATCATCTTTCCAATCTTCCCCAAAACATGCAAAAAACATGATGTTTTTGTGTCCAGAGCCACAAAAACATCAGCTTCACAGCTGGTTCTTTGATTTTGTACAGCCTGTGAGCAGGGAAAGCATGGGGAGGATGATTTGCCTCAGTTGCTCCATTGTTTAAGGAGCCATTTCTGAGCATCGATGCCCAAGCGAAGCATCTCAAGGGGCTGCTGACCAAATACCCACAAAAAACGGGCCAGATTTGTCAAGACTCATATCCAACTTGCCATGCTTGGCTCTACAGCACATCAAGGAAAAGAAATTGCAAAGAGATTATTGGTCTTTGTCATCATCAGCTGGAAAGATCAACTCACCCAAACCTGCCAGAGCTCAAAGAGCATTTAGACAATGCTTTCAGGCACATGGTGGAATTCTTGGGGCTGTCCTGTGCAGGGCCACAAACTGCAGTTTGATGATCCTTGTGGGTCCTTTCCAGCTCAGAACAGTCTGTGATTCTGTGAAAGAATTTTAATTGCCAGAACGTAACATTTCAGAGAGCAGTGCCCCTCTGCACTGGCTCCTGCCTTCCCCACTAAGCCAGAACAGAGCTGACTCGGGTAGCCCCCATCCCCAAGAGCTTCATTTTAGTTTCATCTCTGCCTATAAACATTCCCCAAAGCCAATAACTGTTGCTTCCCCACTACCATCCCTTAAAAATTAAATACCAGCAGTTCTGCCCAAGGCAGAGCTCAACCACTGTCCCTCCCTCTGCCCTTTGTTCCTCACAGACATAAACAATCTCTTAAACTCCATTATAATATAAAGGAGATGGAAAAAGGAGCTGAACTGTTGCTTACTGTGACTCATCTCTGATCCACACCATTTCTTTCTCCTCAAAAGCAGGCTCCCAGTAAATAAATAAATAAATAACCAAGCCCTCTTGAATCAAGAACCCTAAAGCAACTCTCAGATCTAGAAATCTCAAGAGCTCACAAGAGCTTCAGCTTTTTAAGCTTTTTTTCCTCCAGAAAATTATACATAAAATGTATTTTGGAATTTAACTTCACACAGGTGTAATTTCTTAGTACCTCAGGCACTATGGGAGTTGCTGCAGGTGAGAGGACAGAAGGGACCAGCTGGACTTCCTCAGTATCTGCAGGATGTATTCCAGGCAGGGAGCAGAGAACATTGATATTCCAACCCTCCCACCCATTCTGCAGCTGCCTCCACAATCCCATAAGTCCACAACCCATGGGATGCCTCATTGCTCTGAACATCTGCTTCATCCAACCTCTGCCACACTGATCTGCTTCTCTTCCCTTTGCTTCCCGTGGTGCCAGGCAGGAAAAGCCCACAGGCTGAGCACTGAGGAGAGGGAGCAGCTGCTGCCAAACCTGCGAGCCGTGGGGTGGAACGAGGTGGAAGGCAGAGATGCCATCTTCAAAGAGTTCCACTTCAAGGACTTCAACCGGGTATGTGTACCAGGGGCATGGCGTTTTACAGACTGGGACACCTGGTTTGTGGAGCAAGGAGTCCCCTCTGCAAAGCTCAGCCAAAGAAACCCCTCTCTGTTTCTCCTGGAATGGAATGCCTGAGCAAAATAACCTACCCAAGGCACCATAGTGCTCAACCCAGCACAGTTTGTCTGGGAAACATCTCTCGGAGAGAGGAAAACCCATAGAAAACTCCCAGAATATCCCAGGCCTTTCATTTGGTTAGGTTATCTAGACACAGGCAGTGTAAAATTAATAGTAATGGGGTGAAACCCAATATATTGCAGGGTAAATGGTTCAGAGTTAACTTTCCTTCTTACTCTGCAGGCCTTTGGCTTCATGACCAGAGTGGCTTTACAGGCAGAAAAACTGGATCACCATCCTGAATGGTTCAATGTCTACAATAAGGTAAGAAACAGGGATGGTGGGACAAAGCAGAGCTCTTCAGGGAGCAGATCCCTTTTTTGAGGGATAAAATAGGAGCAGGAAGTCCTGTTTGCATCAGCTGGACCCTCAAATGCTACTCCCATATCACAACCAGCCTATGGCTATCACAGATCCTTTCTTCCTTTTTCCCTGTCCAGCTGAGCAGTAGCTGCCATAGGCTAGCACCAGGGTTGCTTTTTAAAATCAGTATCAGGTAGCAGCCAAGGGAAAAGCTTCTGAGGCAAGAGTTCAAAATGGGCACAGGTGGCTGCTATGGCCAAGGCAGGGGTGGCAGTGACAGCTTGTGGCCAGGATGAGCTGCAGGGACAAAAACCAGGCAAAGTGCCCAAGCGCCTGTCTCACCCCAGGGAATTTTGCTAACAAGTTTGGAGCTACTGTCTCATCAGATGCAGCACGGGGGAAACCAGCTCTGCTGTTTCTGTCAGCAACACTTGGCCTGTCTGCCTGTCTGCCTTAGGTTCACATCACCTTGAGCACCCACGACTGCGGGGGTTTATCGGAGCGAGACATCAACCTGGCCAGCTTCATCGAGCAGGTGGCAGCTTCCCTCTCCTGACCAGGGATACATGCAGCCAAAAATCCACTGTGCCACTGTGTCCTGCCTGGATGGCTGCACCAAGAGCCTTCTCCCACTTCCAAGATAGATCCTGGATCCAGACTGGCTGACACCTCGCCAACCTCCCCAGTGCAGCTCAGATGGATGGAGGCACTTCTCAGGGTGCACGTGTCCATCTCTGATCTGGCAAATTCCATCCTTAAACCCTTCCTTAGCCCTGTGATCCCACACCCCCAAATGCTTAGCCTTTTACTAGGACTCAGTCATATCAGAGAGTCAGAGAATAGTTTGGGTTGGAAGAGACCTTAAAGACAATCTCATTCCACCCCCCAGCATGGGCAGGGGTACCTTCTGCTAGACCAGGTCATTCCCAGTCCCATCCAACCTGGCTTTGAACACTTCCAGGGATGGGGCAGCCACAGCTTCTCCAGGCAACCTGTGCCAGGCCCTCACCAACCTCACAGAGAAGAATTTATTTCCAATATCTCATCTAAACCTATTCTCTGTGTGAATCCATTGCCCTTTGTCCTGTCACTGCTTGCTCTTGTTAAAAGTCCTTCTCCATGTTTCTTGTCGGTTCCTTCAGGTACTGGAAGGCTGCAGTTAGGTCACCCCAAAGCTTCTCTTCTCCAGGCTGAGCAATCCCAATTCTCTCAGCCTTTCCTCATAGCAGAAGTGCTCCATCCCCTCTGATCATCTTGGTGCCTCCTCTGGACTAGCTCCAACAGGTCGATGTCCTTCCAGAGTCATATTACACCACTGCACCAGTAAATCCGTCCAGAGCCTGCCCCCATCCAGCCCCTATGTTGTTGGTTCTTACCTCCTGGAATGTGCTTTCTACCTAAAACATGTTTTGTGAATCCTTTGGCTTCTCTGTAACCTACCAGCAATATGCTGTGCAATTTCTCATTGCGGTAAGCCCTCTCCAGCAGTATTACATCAGGCACGTGGTCTCACCCTGACTGGAACAAGCCTTTAGCAGGATACCAACTGAAAATGTTTACAATAAACATCTTGTTTAATCTGATGGCTCTTTGGAAAGAGGCCTCACTGATCAAATGACACCAGCAGGTTTTTCCAAGGCAGGTAGTGCCCTGACTGCTCTCAAGAAGGTACTTCTGCCACGGAAAAACTTCACACATAAACAGCAGGTGCCTTCACCTCAGAGTGATGGGGGTGTGAAAGACAAAGAGATGATCAAAGCCAGGCAGGTAAAAACTGCTTGTGTAGAATTACAGCTGTGCCACAGCCAAGGCACAAACACAGGGAAAGTGCAACCAAAAGGCACAAAAGCAGCACAGCACCAGGACAGGGGCTGCTTAGGGTGGAATTCTTCCCAAAAAGAGGTCGTGGGTGGATTTGGTGGTGCAAGATCTTCACTGATACAATGAACAATCTGCTGTAAAGCCAACAGCATTTGCTTTCAGCACAACAGTCTGGGAAAAACCACTACAAACACCCAGTTCAGCTCTTTTTTTCTTCTCTTTTTTTAACCTTTTAAAATTCTACAAAGTATCAACAGAAAATCCATAGCTCTTAACTTCCAGCATCTTTGAATACCACACACAAGATGCAGACATGGACATCACCTTCATTTAGACGGAAGGACAGAGCAGCCCTCAGGCAGTTAGTAAGATTCATCAGCCATCCTCCCTGCCACAGACCAGGCTGTGCATGAGCAAATTCCAGGAACAACAGGTCCCCATTCATTAAAATAAGCACTGATTCAGAAAAATAAGAGCTCAGTGAGATAGCTAAATGCACCATTTTAATACAAACCAGGCCCATTTTCACCAGCTCTCCAGCTATTTCAGCCTCCAGTTTGATAGTGGCAAATCAGAGCAATGCAGAAAACTGCCATCAGATCAACTCATCCCATTTGTCCATTAAAAAGTCCATGTGGATTTATTGGGCAAGGTATTATTGTGTCATATACAACCTTTCCACTCCCCTCTCCGCCAAGTCATGAGAAAAGTGCAGATGAAATCCATGGCATGAAGACACACATCTCTTCTTGGTCCATCCCACTGGATATTCTTCATTCTAGTACCTAAGAACAGGCCAATCCCTTGGGAGTGCTTTGTACAAGCAACAAATCGAGTGTGCTGCTTGGAAAACCTGGAAGTCCCACAGGAACTAACTGTGGTGAGGATCCCTCCAGGTCTACAAGTACCATCCAGTTTCAGATCATAATCCAGTTCATCAAATTCTTTTTTTCTTCTTTTTTTTGTCTTTGAAACAATCACACAGCCTGTAAATCCATTTTTCCAATACCATATGGCATGATAAAAGTAGATGCAGATTACACATTAGGGGACAAGGATGAATAAAAACTACACAGCAGGGAATTACAGTGGCCTATTCCTGACCACAGGATGACATTTACAGTATAGGACAAATACACATGGAACAATTAAACCCACAAATATTATTAATAAGCAAAGCCCAGAATAGAATACATTGACTTACAAATAATATCTTCAAATACATCCAAAAATGTGAAATGGAGCACTGATCTGTTAGATCCATCTACCTCCTGGGAGGAAAATGCAACCTGGGAAGGAAGAGAAGGGAGTTTCTCTTTCCTTCAGCCCACCCCAATCCACTCCTCCTTTCTTTTAAAGCAGAAGCAAAAAGAGTACCTCCCTTTTTTTGTTTTGTTAAATCTCGGTTCCAAAGAGAACCATCACAGTAGCCAGACACTTAAGACTCTCTCCAAAGTACTGCAAACTCAGAGGTACAGTAATGGTCACATTGGCAAGACCTTGAGAGAACGAATAGGTCCAATGCAAATTACCAGAGCTGATATCGCCATCAAGAGACTCTCAGGCAATTCAGTGATTTCAAAAGGGCTCAGAGACTTCCATAAAGTCATCAATTTCAGGGCAGACGGCCAAAATACTTGTGTCTCCTAGCACTGGGAATAAAGCTGTTGGAAAGCCAGGATCCTTCCCACAACAGCTGGGCCCAAGGCTGCACTAGTTTGTGCAGGGTCTGGTAAGTGACCTTCTCATTCTTCAAAATTCCTGTGCTTCAGCCAGGGTCAGCTCCAGGCTAACAGGCTATAGCAGAGAGATGCCTTCAGATGCCCTGCACAAGACTGTGCAGACACAACACAAAGTCTTCACCCACGTGTGGGATTCCGCTTTGGAAACTCTCTCTTCCATGCAAAAAGCTGAGAGGAAACATGGGAAAGCCCTGCAGGAATAACTCCAATGCTACTGAAGAGATTCTGGCTTGTTCTTGAGGCCACAACTGCCTCACAAGGCTGCCCTGGGAAAACTCTCTCACCCTAAAAACAGTGGGGAAAAATAGGAAGGCTGAGCCATGTGCCCAAGGCTTGAACACCTCCTGCTTGCTGCATCCTTTCCTCTGCTTCTCTGAGCTCTCCCAGCATCGTTGTAATACTGTGAAGGGACTTGGCTCATTACAACTACTATCCTACCTAACAGGCAAGAATGCTTCCTCTGAGGCCAGCCTGCCTTTGAGGTTTGTTTTCAGAATTAGTACCATACAGAAACAACCACAACCAAGGTCATGGTCAACAGCTGAATCCTCCAACCCTCCCTGGCATGCCACAAAAAAAAAAAAGCCAGAGAAGCATCAAGGCACAGTGGTGAATGCCCTTTTGAGAATGTGCCTTAAAAGAATCAGTGCAAAGAGCTGAGATTACCGCTATTACAAAAGTCACCTTTTTGATACTAAAAGACCGTAGTAAAAAAACCATCTGCACACAATGTCCCTGGCTGTGACACGGGCCAGGGCCTGGCTGGCTCTGCTACAGCATCATGAGGGGACAGTGTAAAACCTTCAAGTTCCGAACAGTGAAATGAGCTTTGCATCTCCCTCCAGATTTGTGCAACGGAAAACAGCACTCCTGAGTGGTCAATGCATGTCTTCTACAAGAGGCAGGGGAGCACAACAGCCATGATGTTCCCAGGGTTTTCAGTACAATCCAGTTACTCTCCCTATGCCACCTGCTTGGCTTCTATTTCTGCTGTTATTCAAGAGATTCCAGAAAAGGATTTGGTGTTGTTTCTTTCTCCCCCTCAGCAGATATTGATTGCAGTCTCACTGAGATCTCCAGAGGGGATTTCAAAAGGAGGCCATGACTGTGTTCCCTCTGCCAATTTATCGGCTCTGCATTACACAGATATAAGGCTCCCAGCACAGTCTGTTAAATGCAGCAGCTTAGAGAAATACTCAAAAGAAAACAAAATTCCCAATTTATTGTCTGCCATTAACTTCCAGGAACACTGGAGCTGTGGAACACAACGTGAGAACTCAAATTTAACACCTGGCTGGGCACTGGCTGAATACCAGGTCTGAGGAGGAGAAACAACATGGATTGAAGTGACATGCAAAATACCTGAGGAATTTGGAGTTGTGGAATGGACATTCAATTCACCATAAATAGCCATGATGAAAGAAGGCAGGGGGGAGGGAGGAAAAGCCCAAAAACTGAAACTGGACATGAAAACAATGCAGATTTCAGAAGACTAAGACAGGGAAGGAATTTTTCCAGATCAGGCCACCCTCAGACCTGCAATTGTAGGAAGAAATGAACTGCAATCTCTTTCCCTAGGAAACCTTTGGAACCACCCCAGTGCTCGCTGGCAAGGCACCAATTGTTGCACTACAGTCAGTGGTGGCCAGGAGAGCCGTTCATGTGCTTTTCACTGCTGAGAACATCCGTGCTGTAGAGGCCATCCAGGTACGCCTGGGAAATCTCCGCCACCAGGCTCCTGTCTGGAACAGACTGGGCCATTCCATAGATGGCTCCCTAAGCAGAGAAGAGCAGGTTGTTACACAGGAGAAACACTCTCAGCCCAAACACCCCCTCACTGTGTGCTGGCCTCCTCACCATGCCAGTGGTCTTGGCGTTGAGGTCCTTCATGATGTCCTGGATGCTGTCCCTGACATCCTTCAGGAACTGTTCAGCAACGCCAGGCTTCGTGTGCAGCTGCGTGATGCAGAGATGGATGCTGGGCAGGCAGGGCAGAGGGCAGAGATTAACCACCTCCAGTACACACAGGGAACAGGGTTACACGTTTTCTGAGCAACCAACAGCAACTGAGCCCTTCTGTGGCCAGTGATAACCCTGTATCTCCTTAAAATAGCATTCCCACTAAGGGTAATCCCTGCAAAATGCTTCCTAGAACCAGCTCCTCCTAACTTCCTGACTTCAAAATTAGGTTAAATTTTCTCACCTTATTACAGGTACCTCTGGTCAGTAAAATGCAGCTGTCTGCAAGCATCGTGACCTCTGCCATCATTTCCCTCTCCTTCCTCTGCAGCTTCTAAACCATCACCAGAATGAACCACCTACCTCTGAGCTATCACCTCAGGCTCTCTAGACTTTGCTTCACATAGTCAGTCAAAAAATTTTTCAGTGCAGCTACATCTGGGAGCACTGGCCCCTTTGGCCCAAAAAAACCCAATTTCCCACTTAAGGAAAGCCTCTGACAAAGATTAATTTTACATGGAAAATTATCAGCCCTTCACTGTTCTTTCAATTACCTTCATCTTTAGTAGGCAGAAGGAAGATAGTAAAAATAAATAAATCAGTCTACAAACCCTCAGTTAACTAAACATGAGATACTGGTTATTTATATTTTTCTGCTTCTTTTTTTAGAGGTAAATAGAGAGGGAGCCTCAGATATGTCCTCTGCCAGGCTTATTAAAATTACTATTGCTTTATCCTCACTGCTGTTTGTTGGCAATTACAAAAGTGATTTCTGCTCTGAAGAGGGAAAAGTCTGCGTACAGTTTATCAGACATGGACAACAGTACTCAGCAAGTAACGAGAGCTACATGGCCTGAAGTTGACCATCTTGCATACCCTGGCTAAATACATCACTCCCTGGTCTCCACTCACCTTGGTGGGAACTGTAGGACATTCAAGTTCCATCCTTTTGCAGCTAAAAAATTAGATAATCGATAGATGTCAAAAGTGTCCGAGCCAATGGAGAGGACAGACACCTCTGGCTTCCCAAAAATGAAGATGCTGTCAATTTTTCTCAACCTTGAAAAGAAGGAGGAGAAAAGAGATGGCTGATCAGGCTTATGGGGTTCAGACATTCTGCCCACCCAACTGGAGCCTTAATGGAAAAGCTGCAGAAGGGAACAGATGGCAGCACATTCCCACCCAAAAATCATGCACCCAGACCAGGCCATTAGGACTTGCCAGAGGACCCAGGTTATTACACAGCCTGAAGTCAAGTAAACTCAGGAAGAAATAGAAAAGAGGAAAGACTGAAAAGCAGAAAAAATCAGCTTCTCTCACACAGCCACACAAGCACCCCAACAAGGAAGAGTATAACCTTTCTTTTACCCTCCCTCCAGATTCCCCCTTAAGTCATGGCTGAGGCAGAAGGAATTCTCGAAGCAAGTCAGCTGAATAAAGGTGCCTGCACCCCTTCCCTCTGTGCCCCTCAGCTATCTGAGCACAAACAAAGCATGTTCTCCCAGAACTGCCCAGTAGGTCCCTACCCAGCAGGTACCAGGGAAAAAACAAAACAAAAGTAGTTTGGGAGGAGGAGTGCAGCCCAGGGCTGAAGAGCAGCATTCAAACACTGAGGCACCCACGTACTCAGATTCAAGGAAACGGGCTGTTTTAATGATCCTCTTCGTAGCCTCAACGTAGCCTGACTCTCCGATGTGCAGCAGGGTTGCCCAACACGCAGCTATGATCCCACCAGGCCTGGAGCCTGCCACAGAGGGGGAGGCATAAATTCCCCCTTGCCAGTCAGGGGCTACGAAGAACTGGTACTTCCTGTACTCCTTGTCACTGTAGAGCACCACCGAGGAGCCCTTGGGAGCGTAGCCATACTGCAAGAGGCACAGAAAGCATTAGAAAGCAGCAGGAGGGCACAGGAACACATCCAAGTCTTCACCAAGATGCCATTTGTTGATCTGCTGGAGAGCAGAAAGGCTCTGCAGAGGGCTTGGAACAGGTTGGATCCATGGGCAGAGGTTCTGCAAGGCAAAGTGCCAGGTCCTGCCCTTGGGTCACAGCAACCCCCTGCAGCTCCAGGCTCAAGCAGAGGGGCTCGAAAGCTGGAAAAGGGCCTGGGGGTGCTGGTGACAGTGGCTGTACATGAGCCATGTGCCCAGGTGACCAACAGCACCTGGCCTGGATCAGGAATGGTGTGGCCAGCAGGACTAGGGCAGTGATTGTCCCTCTGTGCTGGGCCTTGCTGAGGGCCCTTGAGTGCTCTGTCCAGCTCTAGTCCCTCACAGCCCAGAGAGGGACACTGAGTGTCTGGAGCATGTCCAGCTCCCTGACAGGAGGGTGAAACCACGTGGGGGACAAGTTCTGCTCAGAGGAAACAAGTGACAGGACAAGAGGAAACAGCTTCAAGCTGTGCCAAGGGAGGTTAAGGTTGGAAATGAGATCTTTCTTTGTGGAAAGATTTGTCAGGGAGAAGGGGCTGCCCAGGGATGTGGGGGAGTCTCCATCCTGGGAGGTGTTCATGGAACAACTGGATGTGGCACTCAGAGCTCTGGTCTGGTTGATAAGGTGGGGATTGGTCTCAGGTTGGACTCAGTCTGGGAGGTCTTTTCCATCCTGAGGGATTCTATACTTGGGCACATTGCACAAAGCATGTGAACAGAGCAGCCCCTACCCCTGCTCCTCCACAGCCCCCCTGTGCTCCTCCACACAGTAAAGAAGAAATGCCTGAAGGCCAGGATGGCAACAGGAATCACACCCCAAAAATGAAAGCACTGGAAGACCCTTCCCCCCCTCTTCTTACCTTGTGAGTGTCAGCAGAAATGCTGGTCACACCTTCCACACGGAAGTCAAAGGGACGCTTTAGTGGGAACCCTGCCTTGTCCATGAAAACAATAAGGAATCCACCCAGGCACGCATCCACGTGGAAGGGGATTTTGTACTTCACTGCAAGCTGTGTGTGAACAAGAGATCAAGAAACAAAATGATGTGGTTGGGGCACCCCAACTCCAGTCCCCAAAACATATTTGGCACTTTATGGTTAAATGTTCACTGCATCTTTTGAGAGCATCACACCACTCCCTAGCTGTGGAGAACAGGAGATCTGGAAGGGCTGGACACTAGTAGGATGCCGTTTCCTGCCTTCCACATAGAGGAAAAACAATGTGGCATTTTGGTAGTTTGCTGGATTTGCCAAAGGAATGTTGACATTGTCTGAAAGGAGTATCCTCAGTAAAGTAAAAGAGTATGAGTCAAATGAACAGAAGGTAAGAAGCCCTGGCTTCTTACAGACAAATAACTGGAGCATGGAGAGGAAAGAAATCAAGAGGTGTGTTTGGAAAATAAGGACCCAGCCCTTTGACTCCTACTCCCTCCACACATTCCTTAGACTTCTACACCAATTTTGCTACAACCAGCAGGCCCTAAATCAAAACCTTTATACCAAGTGGGCCATTCAGCCATTCTTTCCTTTCAGGTAGCAAAGAACGAGCACTTCTGGTTAGTCTCACAGTCATACATTCCCCCTCACTCCCAAACTGCACCCTAAATACACTGCTCAACACCTCATTTGAGGATAGCAATACCCTTCTAACCAGTGGGATCTTCCCACCACATTCACTGGTTGGCATCCTGGAACCCCTCTACTTTTCAGGTGCTGGTTTTACTGCTACAACACACAAGTTCCTAGAGGTAGGTGTATCCTACCTCTGCCACCTCTTCAATGGGGTCCATAATTCCATGTGGGAACTGGGGAGCAGAACAGACCAGCATGGCTGTGTTCCTCGAGATAGCTCTCCTCATTGCCTGAAGATTTAAAGAGAGAAGATGCTCACATTCCATTTACCAAGTGCCATCCTGCCAAAAAAGATAAAGAGTGAGGACATGCAGAGTCTGGTCTTAAAAACCAATGCACAAAAGTGTACAGAGAGGAAAGCAATGTGCTACATCCACTCATCCACTTGGAAATACCAGAATATTTTTGTTCACCCTCACCTGAAATCTGGGGCTACTGCTGAAATATATAAATTATCTGATTCTAAATGAATCCCACGGGACAAAGGCATAACATCAAGTTATTTTAAATAAAACCTCATCTACAATGACAGGCACTTACTCATGCTGTTTTTCCTTTTTTACAGAAAGCATTCCTCCCTCTCTATCCACTGACTTGCTACCTGGGCATGTAGATTTCTTGCTAGTTGCTGGACAGTGCTAATTTCCTCACAGAAAGAGCCTGAAGTGATACCTGAACATCCACTTCCATAGCCTTGGTCAGTGGTATTTGGATCAGCTTCATCCCAAAGTAATGTGCTGCCTTGTCAAATGCTGCATGGGCACTCACTGGGACCAGCCTGGAAAAGGAACAGATCAAATGAACATAAAATTTGCTGTCTCCCATCTTAAGTGGCAATGTCTAAACCGCTGTAATTAATCCTGTTTCCTGAGCCCTCATATCATTATCAGGGCCTTAAATGTTAGAGAGAGAAGAAAAGAACAATCAGTGTTTAGTTTCTTTCTACACTTTTCCCTCAAAGCAATTAACCACAGAAATATTTTCCACACAGCATCTAGAAAAGAGGCAGCACGTTAGAGACAGCAAATCATCTATTAGCAGTGTAATGATTAGCACAATTCCTCATTTGAGCTCCAACCAGCCCAACTCCAGCCTTAGAGATTTCAGGCTAAGCTCTCTTTGATCTGAATAAATCAAACCCCTTGAATACTTCAAAGGGCCTGACAATCTCTGCTCAACAGCAGAGCTGATCTGAGCAGGCCGCCTAGAACACCAGACAGGTATTGCCAAAATATACGTGCTCAGCAAAGCCCCCAGCAACATCTGTGCATTCCATGCTGCTTTAAAACTTCCTGTGCTTTTGAACTGCTTCCTTCCACAGAGGTTTCTCTCCTCCAGACACAGATGTACAAGGAATAGATGGTAATGAGCTACGAAATGAAGGATTATTGAGGTCCAGCAACCACCTCAGAACAGTAAATCTCACCAAGCAAAAGGCTGTGGTGGTACCACTCACATTTCTGGCTGTTTGATGCCTCTCTCATAAGCCAGGTCTCTGTATGCCTTGCAGGCCATCAGGATGCTCTCAGTCCCCCCAGATGTCATCTGTCACAAGAGAAGAAGCAAACAAGGAAAAATAACAACTTAGCAGATGTTGCAGGAGGGAAAAGCAGAAATGGTATGCAGGCGGAGTATCTCTTGCCTCTGCTTCAGAGATGCTTTGGACAACTCATGGTTTCAAGGGCAGCAGAAGCCACTGAACAGCACGAGGCAGCTTTCTGACACTCAGCTTGAAAATGCACATTTGAATGTTGAATCCTCTATTTAAATGGGATGGGGGAAAGGGAAAACAAACAAAAAGCATTGAATTCCAAAGCCCAACAGGAGGGGACCACATTGCACAGTGACCTCACCTCACAGAACTACTCGTACTTAAGCTCTTGTTTACCTCAGGATTGTTTATCTGCATTACAGCTTAATTATGCCACGTGTACGGAAACAGCAAAGGTGATTCTGTGTAAAGTCAGCTGAAGTCCAGCAGGGTTTATTAGGTCTGGAGCAGTGCCACACCAAGGCACAGAGTCAGCTCAGGGTTGGCACAGCTTCTGAGCTACAAAACCTTCTCAGAAGCTGGAATGCTGCAGGACTCGGAGCTCTCTCTCACCTCCTCTCTGCAGAGGACAGCCTAGGTCTGGTCAATACCAGAGGTTCTAAGCCCTCAGAGACCCAAGAAATTTTACACCAGGAGGAATTTCTGCATTCCTCTGCCCAGCCAGTCCCTCTCAGTATCCACACAAGCCATTAATATGCTGTCCCAGCCCTCTTTATCCTGACCAGAGGGTTTGCATCAGGAAATGGAAGAGAGGAAGGCACACACAGGCTTACTATTGCATACTTGAACTCAAGAGCTGGTGCAAATACATAAATTAAACTCTTTATGGGAAGAAATTCCTGGAGTGGGAGGACTGTGTCTTGTTGGTCAGCCTTTGTAGTTCTGGTATGCAGGGGACAATGGGCACAACCTTCCCCAGTAAAATTTTAACCTCGGAAAATGTGAGGTTGGTTTCTCAAGCAGCCTGCAGGACTAACTTAGTGGGTGAGCCATAACCTGAGGATATGGGGTAGCTGGGACAGCTATACAGACATTCAGGTGAACGAGGAATCAAAATCTACTTATACTGCATATGGGGGACTAATTTCACTCCTCAGACCTGCTGATCCAACTGCAACTTCCTCTTTTAACCTCTTCCCCCTCAAAAATAAACATAAAAAGGACTCAATCACATTTGTATGCCTTACGACATCTGTAAGTTTGGGTTTTCCTCTGGTTTTTCCCTGCTGACATAACTGCAAACCCCCAAAATGCCAAGAAGTGTGACTGTGTGACAGTGACTAAACATTAAGTACAGAGATAAGGAACAAAGTTCACAGCCTGCCAGGATTTGTTCCTAGCACAATCCAAGCCAGCAGCAGCTGCTGCCACAGGCAGTGTGGAAGCAACTGTCACACCACAGACAATTTCTGCTTTTTTTGGGAAGTTTAAAAGCAACAGCTGTCAGAGATAAAACCTAACAGAGCCTCACACTGGATAAAGACATTGCTGCATTAATTGTGAAGCAAATGGATGGAGCAGGAACACAATGTCATAAGGGTTTTATGGGCTGTGTCACTCACTTCTCAACGCCCTTTATGAGATGATCTGTCAGGTTGTCAGTGATTACCTTTGGGAAAAAAAGAACCCAGCTGGTGATAGACTGCATTCCTACTGACTGGGAGAAGAGGAATGGGATTATTGCACACTTGTAACTACCTTGCAGCACTGGTTAGGATATTGCTATGATTGTGAAAACTAGGAGGGACATGGGGATCTTGGGATTTGTGTTACTGAACACCAGGCCTGCTCCTTGTTGGACAGCATTCCCTACTCTCACCTAGACAACCAGCTCTTGAAAAACAGCCTCTGTATAGTCTCATTCCCATTTCAATCCTTTCACCAAAACACCAACATCTCGCCTTCATATGTAATAAGCCTTTCCTCAAAGTCTGGCTTTATCCCTTGAAGGGAAATGCTGAGCCACACAGTTTTGGTAGGTCAGAGCCAACGCTTGTCAGCAGTCAGTCACATGCAGGATAAGGAACAGCATCCAGGATGGATCCTTCTCCCAGGCACCAAGACTGGCATGCAGACAGCCACACAGAAAGCCTGTTCAGACAGCTGAAAATCCACCTAAAAAGCTGAATTTCAGCCAGCTCAGCATCCTAAATCGGCCCACAGTCAGCACATCATGAGTGCCCACCATGGACAAGTGCCAGTGTCTGGAGCAGCACCTTTAGCCCAGTGCAGCTCCAACACCAAAATCCTCTTAGCTCACATGGGTTATACCTGTGGATGGAGCCTCCTCCTTTACAGGAGGCTTTGTCAGCTTAGCCACTGACAGCAAACTCATTCTGCTGAAGCCAAAGCCTGAATCACTGTCACAGGATCCAACTTCCCCAGTGCCTGCGGCGCCGGCACCCAGCCAATGCATGGTGATTCAGCAGCCGCCAAGGGCTCACACACATTCTTCTCCCCCCTCCATCAAAGTCCACAGGCTCAGGCCATGCCATGGGGAAAAGGGGCTGGAAACACGCATTGTTTTAAGCAGCTCTGCAACCCTGCACTGTCATCAAAGGCCAGGCAAAGTGTGGGGGAAAAGGAAAGTAAACAGACATTTTCTGTTCTTGATTTATTTGTTGTTTTCCAAATGGGAGGGGAGAGAGAGCACAGGGAATAAATATCCCTCCTGCTTTCTAAACTCAGTGTATCACTTCCATTGCTCCCTCCCTCTAAATCCCAGTGCTCTGAAACCTCACCTTTACAACAGCAATAAGAGATACTGTACCTATTCCAGAATTTCTTTGGTCATGTCACTGTCAAACTGTCAGACAATAAAGAACCATTTTGGTTCGTGGTCTCTAAAGTTTTGCTTCCATTTTAACCTGAGAAAACACATCCATTCAGACCCTGGAGACAAAGCTGAGCAGAAGTTTCACTGAGCTGAACTACACCATGAATACAAAAAAGCAAATTACAATTTACTTCTAGGGTAACATTAGAGTAAAAAACCACACCACAATCCACTGCATGGTCATGCACGGTTGTGGCAGCCTCTCAAAAAAACCCTGGAAACCTGCAGGTTGTAAATTCTGTTTTGCCTCTCAAGGTAACGTGCTGATCACTACAGATAAAATCTGACCGATCTGCACAGTTTAAGCCCCCTTCAAGACACAACACTCACATTTCCCTGATCAAGTCCTAGTTCAAATATACAGCCAAAGTTTAGAAGCCCCAGAATTTGGGGAGAAGAGACAAAAGGGATTTCTTTCCAAAGGAAGGTTAGGCTTCTATCTGGTGTTTCTGCATTCTCTCTCCTGTCCTCAGCGGTAGAAAAAGTGGAAGAATTCACAGAGAGATCCGCATCAAATACATGCATGTCACCCACACACAGAATTTTTTCCCTAGACTTCAAAGATGGCCTTTCTTTTTAAAGTTCAAAAAGCTACTTAAAAAAAAATTGAAGCTTGCATAATAATGGTGATTTCTCCCCAAATTACATGGGAAATCCACAGAGCCAACAGTACAAAACAAAGCACCTTGTGAACATGAACACATGCACACATCAGAAAAGAACAAACTCCCCTGTTTCTCTTCTATGTGCTGAGCTTAATTAGTCCTTCCAAATCATTGCAAAAATGTGATTAGAATCTCCCAGGCGCCCAAACTCACCAATTCCTGTCTCTTTGCTCTTGCATAAGACAATTAAAAGTAAGAACAATAGTAATAATTAGTGAGAAATAGGAAGCATCCATCCACTGCTGAAAATGATTACTTTTAAAACTGCTTAAAAACCTGGAACATCCCTCAGAGCAATTTAAGGCAAGGGCATGTCTGAACCCCCCCCTAGCCACCAGGGCATTGTTAGAGGTTTTATACCCATGTTTAAACAAAGGAGAATTACAGCCCACACGGCTCAGCTAAAGGTAACTCCTGTAAATAATGCAAGCTGCTCATCTGATTTAACATTCAGAAATGTAAAAAAGACAGGTTTCATTTTAGCATTTATGAAACACACCAAAAATTTTCAAAGAGGAGGCTCCCCAGAGATCCTGCTGAGGGAGGTGTCCACATGACACAGGGCAGGACACACAGATCCCAGGCTGCTGAAAACCTTGGGGACAGCATGGATGTGTCACTGGGCTGCTTTTCCCAGACTGAGCAGCACAATATCACTCCCACAAAGTGCTGTTCTGCAGCATCCTGTGGAAATCAGAGCACAAAGGAAGTGAAACTGCCTCACTGAGAAGTCTAGACAGAAACTTTTTGGTGTTTTCCATACAGCATAGCTGTAGACACTCTCCAGAAACACCAACAAGTTCCATCTGCCTTCAGGGACCACCACCAGGCCCCAACAAATCGGCCAAGCAGTTCTTGCTGCTTAAATCAGGTTAGGAAATTCGGTGCCCAGGGCCTGGCACTATGACACTGCTTCTCAGAGGTGGCAGTGAGGAAATTCAGGGGGGAAAAAGCAATTGCCCTATATTTCAACATTGCAAAAGTTGAATCAAGTAAACCAGAGGCCTCCTCAGTAGAATGAGCCAGCAGCCCCTCTTGAACAGATTCATTTAAAGATAACTCAGAGCGCTGCATTTTCCCTGATTTAGCATTAAAATATCTCTGCTTTTAACATCTCTGCACATAGCCTCACCCACTATTGAAGTGTAACTGCAGCATTCTGAGCCACCAGCTACAGCAGGGTCTTCCCAAGACAGAAAGCAAATTATAAGTTTGAAAAATGCTCTTTTAAATGACTTTGTAACTATCAAAGCCTCCAGAAATTATTCTGAAATGTTAATTCAGTTCTGGGAAGAAGAAAATAAGAGAAGTGTTTGAGCCCAACTACTTAAAGAGCATGTGACTTCCACATACCCATCCTCGTCTCCATCAGTGATCAGCAACTCTGGGCACTTCACAGTCATCAAGAGCAGTGGGAGGAAGACAAAAAGTCCACTGAAAACACTCATTTGGCCATGATAATTACAGGGATGCAATTAATCTTCAGTATCCAGCTGATTGACTTTCCAGCCCTCCTGCAAACTGGGCTATTCAAGCAGCTAGGACAGAATTCCATGGCAGGTTGTGCACTTCCCCCTTTGCTCTGCAGCACCATCCTCAGGAGGGAGAGGAGGACAGAGGAAAAGCAGAATTCCCCAGAGTATATTTGTGCAGGTCTCACTTTGGCTGTGGCAGTTTTTCACTCATTCTGACTTTCTCTTAGGCAATTCCACTTCTCCATTTCAGTGGGAGAGCACCCAGGGCCAAGGCTGACACTTTTACAACACGTTTTACGTAACAAAACCCGAAGGCCCCCCAGTGCAGGCTTCAGCAAGCAAAGTTCCCAAGCATCCATCCCAGTCACACAGCCTGTTGTATCAGCTGATGTCCCAACTGCTGACAAAAACGAGTTCCAACAGCTTTATGCCCAGCCTCTGCCCCACTCCAGGAATAATCTTGCCCATGTTCTCAGCACTGCAAGCCAGCAAGGTGCTGAGGTGGGGTGAAATGCTTTTTATAAGCAAAGAGGCATGTTCCTCCTTTAAACGTGGAGATGGTACAGGGAATACAGTCCTGAGAAGAAAAGCCAGGCCAGAGGGTGTCACCTCCTCCTATCAAAGACAATCACGTGTTGTATTCCCCACACAGTTAAGTTCATCTTCATTCCCACTGGGAGTCTGATCCCAACTACACCTCCTATAAGGCTACTCCAGTATTCAACTCCTTAACACAACCAAGCCTCAGCTACAGGGAAAGCCCACTCAAGGCCAGTTCAACTCATAAGCTCTTTTATCAACACTGCCTTCCAGCACTGAAACCATCAGTTTAAGAACACACATTTGGACTCTTGCTGGGAATTTTATCATGACTGTAAAACTGGTTTGCACTGGAAGGCCACGTAAGCCTGGAAACAGCTTTCCAGCTGGACAGCTGACAATCCATGCCATGCCTGCTTGTTGGTGAGTGGCCAGGCAGCCAGCTGGCTTTGCCCTCAAGCTTAGCAATCTGGCAGGCTCACAGATTTTCAGCTCAGAGACTAAAACTGAGGGAAGCTTCTCAGAGTGACACTTCTCTGTTCTCAATTCCCCACTGACAACCAGCCAGGCTGCATTACACCAGTTCTCTCTTCCAACTGCCATCATGCCCATGTCACTTAAGAGTGGGGAAAAAAAGCTGAAGTAAATGGTCTTGTATAGAGAACTGTTTCTCTGAGTTAAATTGTCTCTCATAAAGCTTTACTAAAAAGAGGAATTAAGCAACCTCCACACAGCTGGCATGGAATACACCAGAATGAGCTTAACCACCTCAGTCTCATCTGGAGAGCACGAGGTGCATTTGCACTTATCAAAGTCAAAAATACCCAAAATGTTCAGGAGGCAGCTGAAGACAGGCTACTTACAGCACCACAAGAGTTGGGGCCCCCATGGAAGAGTGTACAGGCCATCCTCACCACTTCTGCTTCCATCTTCCTCAGACCAGGGAATATATCTGGATGGAGAGGATTACTCCAAGCAAACTCTTCATACACCTTCAGAAAACAGAGAAAATTAGACTTGCAGATGAGGCTTTGAGAACTCCCCATGTGCACTCTAGGAGCAAATTAGCTGCACTTTACCCTAAGAATACTACAGGATTTAACTGCTCCTGCAAGTAGATGCCACAAGCTGGGAAGCCATAGCTCAGAAGTAAAATTTCTTTTAAAAAGTTTTTCTAAGGCATTTAGATCTCTGGAGTGATTGTACAGCACAGCAGTATGTCTTGTTGTAAGGACAAATTTAATAATTTCACTGTTTTAAAAAAAGAATACAACATACATCCTACAATTGCTTTACACAAAACAGGCAAAGAAAGTGGCTTTGCAGAACTTGTTTTCAAGTCTGTGGTTATGGGGGGAGTTCTGAAGCAGGTAGAAAAGCACGAATGCCCACCCACACCACGACAAAAGTGGCTGTGGAAACCAGCATTTTGTGATCATTCTGCAACTGTGGACTCACAGGATACAAGGCTGGAACAGGCCAGTCCCAACCTCCTGCAGTCCAGATCAAAAAGCAACTGCAGGGATGTTAAATAAAATACAGCAAAATAAACCAGTGAATAATCAGTACAAACAAAGGGAATGTTTCCACAACATGATCCAAGCTGAGGCCCCTCCTAAAAGGCTGCTCTGAGCTTTGTTTCCCCAAAAGTGGCACAGAAAATGTCAACATGAGGAGAAAAACAGAAATAGCAACCACCAAACAGAGCCCATTACAGCTGCTACAAAAGCTGTTCCCAGGAGCAAGAGGGCCAGACTTCCCTTTCTAGCAAAACAACTCTGGAAGTAGACGTACTTGAAAACGGACCTTTAGGCTGTTTAGGTTATTTTCAAGCCTTCTCAAAGGGAAAAGTACCTGAGCAGGTAAACAAGACCTCACAAAGACACCACTGAAGCACGCCAGGACTCCATTGTTTAAGATCTGGACTACACAGCCATGCCAAAAAACATTTCACAAAGCTTCTCTTTTGCTTAAACCAAGAGGAGCTTAGTTTTGCTCAGTGAAAGTTGTTCCAATACCAGTCTCCAGTTCACTTGTAATTACTAATTACTTTCTTGCCCAAAACAGCACCTCATCTGATTAGATCCCAGTTATCTCTAAGAGGTGTTTTCACAGTGACAGTGATGTGGCCAGAGCTGCACAAATTGCCACTAGTTCCGCTTCCCAGATTTAAGTTTTAGATCTTCTGTATTTATTTTGGGATGCTGGAACAGCTCTGAGGGATTTCAGGTCACCCTGAAGATGCAAAGCTGGCCTGCTTGCACTTTACCTTCACCAGCAGGTGGGTGAGCTTCTCTTCACCACTGTACACAGTCCCAGAGACTTTCCCATCCTGCCAGCGTACATCTCCTGTAAGAGAAGGAAGAGAACTCTGCTCACAAACACAGTCATTCCCAGCCAGTGTGGAAAAGGCCACGGAAAATCCCCTCAGTTCCACAGAGGAGGACTCAGCTTTTGAGATCTCCCTAATTTTTGTGGCCCAGCGATAGCTGTGTGTGAAGCTGAGCCTCTGGCATGGTGTGAACTTAGCAAACAGCAAGTAAATGACGACTAAAGAGTCAGCACATAACCAACATGTAGCTGCAGCAAGCAGTTACATTAATATGTAATCCACTTAATCCCCACCAGTCTCCCCAAACTGCTGCTCAACCAACTGGACACTAAATTAAAGCCACTTTCAAAGAGCACCCACCACCACTGTAAGCTGAGAAGAGATGGAAAGGCCAAGTTTGTATTGCTAAAAGTGACAGAGCTGGCACCTCAACTAAATTTCACCTAGACTGGTATTTCCAGGCAACTTTTAAAGGGGAGTTGACAGGGGAGGGATGGAGGGAAATGGGGGGGGCCTTAAGAAAAAACAACCCAGAGAAGGAAGCAAACAATAATTTAAGGGAAAACACAGACAGAAGCAACACTAGCAATACACAGCAGTATTGCAGTATTTCTACAGCCGTAGAAAAGAAGGAAGCTGTTCCAGGATACTGGATCATGAAAGCATTTCTGAATTTGGAGCAGATGCACTGCTCTAGCAGAAAATTCAAGGCATTTCTCCAATTTGGGATAGGAGCAGGGTAGTCGTATCTTCTCCTCTGGACAGGTAGTCACCCAAATTTGCTCATTAGGAGTAACAGGTATACAAATGAGGGAGAACATGTTTGCATGAGAGAGGCAACTCAAATTAAGTGCCAGACACTGCTTGTGTGGACTCAAGCCAGAACAACATCATGATTCTTTCTTCCTTAAAAGGCTTTTTCAAGGTATAAACCATTGTCTCGCTTAATTGAGGTCATAGTTTTGGAAATTCCCTAACAATCCTACTTAGAAGTTGATTTTTTTTTTTTGATTGTGAGTATTTTCTGGGTATTCAGAGAAAATGCATTTCTGGTAAAATCCAAACGTCAAGGCAACTGCTCAGAAATCCAATCCAAAAAGAGAGCTTCCTCCATATTTCTCTTCTCCTCAGCTCTCCCACCTCTCCATCAGCCTAGAATTCTTGTGGAAGGAACAGAATTTCAATTTAAATACCTGAACACAGTATTAGAATTCATGCATCTTAGTCATGTCCAGAAAGAAAACAGACAAAAATTTGCAAGGGGACAAAATATTTAAGCTGAAACCACGAGCAGGAGCCACCAGGACACATTTAAGAGAGGAAGTGTCATGTTTGGTGTCTGAGCAGGCCGACCTCTGCTGCAGTACAGGCTCACCTTTTGAGCTGTACTCTTTCATCTTCTGCAGCACTTCAGGCTGGCTCATGCCTTGTTCCGGCAGCGCTTTGATATAATCCTTTTCATCTTTCAGGAAGGATAAACTGGAAGTGACATCATTCAAGACTTCATCAATCTTCTTTTGAATCTAAAAAGAAAGGAAAAAACCTATCAAACAATAGCACTGGTCAAATTTTAAATAATTGCTGAGTGTGTGCAGAACACGACGTACTGTCTACATCTGTGGTGCTAATGGAACATACAGTAACTGCTCCACTGAGAGCTTTGACCCCTTTCCTTAGTGCTTGAGAAAATAAAACAAGGGAAAAAAAACCCTGCATTTTTATCCAGCAAACCTTTTAAGTCACAATTTTTCATTTGTAGAGGTCTTCAGATGCATTGGTTTGTACCTTGCCTCCTCTACCACCACACACACAGTTTAGAAACTCATCAAAACAGACACAGTAATCACCACAGACACAGTTCAGAGATTTCTTTCTTCTCTTGCACTCAGGAAAACCCAGACTTCTTCACAACACATCCCAAAGCAAAGATTCTTATTCTAGGCAACATAGGTGTTGGGATATTGACTTTTGGACATTGGAATGCCTCAAAGTCAAGGCCTCTTGTGAGCAACTGATAAGTTATCAGGTATCAGCCTACCAAAGAGCAGAAAGAGGACACAGATAGGACACAGGAGGAGTGCTCTGGCACAGGGGAGCAGTGTTAGCCCTGAGAAGGGAAGTCTGGATACAACAGGGATTGTATAAAGTGTCCTAACAGGCAGGCAAAAAGCAGAAGAGAATCTGTCTGATCAAGGGCTACTCTGGTTAGGAGGTGAAAGCTGGCACACTTAACAGGACAAGGAGGGGATTTAGTCACTTCCAGATGGAAGTGTGAGAAATTGGAGAACACCTTCTGTGTCCATAGCAAAAGGAAAAAAATTCCTCTGTGCTATTCTCTTTGAATAAAATTGCCTGGAACAGATCTGACCCCTGGAATCAATGTGCAAATAGACCAGCACAGCAAGCAGCAGGAAGTGCAATCAAGTGTGATACCATCACTTACGAGGTAAAATAAACCCAGCTGTGCATTTCTTCATCCCTGAGTCGTTAACGTGCTAAAACATGCTGACCTTGTGGTTTCAAGTTTTTAAGCAAAACGGAAAAAAAAACCGCAGCTCCCAAACATCACAGCTCGTGTCATTTTAATGACTACACAAAGTGCTGATATCTTTCTGCTAGCTATTGCTAATAGTTATCTGAGTCTTAAAGTAATCATGGCCAGTTACTTGATTAAAATAAATACCTTTCCACACTGCACAACAAACCGTTGGCTATCTCACACTTCACAATGTTTCCAAAGAACAACTCCAGCTCAATCCTGTCCCTTCATGCAAAATTAAAATTAATTTCTTAAAATCTAGCAATGAGGAAATGTTACTATATAATTCTGTTACCACGCTCACCGATTCTTGATTAAAATAAATAGCTCAAAAGTGAAAAAGAGGCGGCAGCCCCTTTTTTATGGGAGTGATACAAGAAGATTGGGTAGAAATTACATCTGTCATTAAACCAGAAGGCAGCAAAAGACATTCCAGATCTATATCCACAGATCATCAGGATCACAGTGACAACAACAAAGATGCACAAAACTGTATATTCTCCAAGAGAGCTGAAACAAGGACCTGGAATAATCCTATAAGAAATTGTTCAAATACTTACTATAGCCCCAACAAATGGCATTTTTCTCAGCAGTTTAAAGAACTGTTTTTTAGTTCGGGATGTCAAACCTGAAAGACAAAAGGCAGAAATGAACTTAAGAAACAAAACAAAAAAAACTTCTGATGCACCTCATGATCCAGGCTCAGCATTCCTGATCCAAGCTGAAATAACACAGTGACCCAGGGGACGTGGTGAGACAGACAAGTGAATCCAAGAGCAAGGTTTTCAGGGATGGAACACACCATGGAAACATCTGGACTGCACAACAGCAGCCATCTACGGAAATCAATTATTTGACCTGCTTTCTTACTTACATGGGAATTTCCACCCACGTGTGGAATTTTACAGGAAAGAGGGATTTCAGGGTTTGCTAAAGGTAAGGGATTATTATCATTTCCTGCCTCTTCAAACCAGAATAGTTACTAGAAAAAAAAAAAAAACCAAGAAAAAACCCCAAAGACCCCAAAAAAGCACTGAGCAGTGTGAAACAGGCTCCCAGACCAAAGGAAGGAACAGTGACATTTGTGACAATGTCAGTCAAGACAGGACATGGATTTGCCCTGTTTGATGCAATGGGAGGTGACTCAGGGAAAGGAGACGGACAGAGGAAAGAGCAGAAATTCCACCAGGGCCCAAAGACTCAATTGAGAGAAGCCACTGATGACAAGCACTGGAAAACTCCTTGGGTAGCCCTAAGGGCAGGAATGAAATGAGGATGACACAGATGCTTTATAGGTACCAAAAATGCTTTCCCAGTCCTACTTGCACACCAGCAGTTACAGGACACACCAAGAAATAATTCAAGTCAAAAAGTAAATCATTTTAGGACTGAAATTTTATCTATCCTTTCACTCCCAGTTCATATATATTTCACTTCATATATACAATTTTAAAAGCTACCCAATTACACTAATTGGCATATTGTGTAGCAAATACTCTTAGTGCTCAGATAATAATATTTCTGTTGCACATCTCAGTGTGCACACTGTTTCATTAGTAATTTTCACAGTGATAAAAGACTGCAAACTCCTGAAAAATTCTGACAATCTAATCAGATCTAAGAGCTTGTCAATACTTAAAAAAAATACATTTTGCAACAGTACAAATACTAGTCAGGAAGGTAAGTGTCCTGCACAAAAGTTTCATACCAATTTGTTCCTTACAGACATTCCCACTGTTCAGCTACTCCCAGCTCTACAAAAAGAAAGGGCTGCTTGAGAAATAGAGACACAGAAGGAGACATGAAGCTAAAAACTTGGCTATTTTTAACGAGCTGCCACTGGAGTGTAACCCTAAGGCCTGTGGCAACTGAAAAGCACCTCTGAGGGCGAGGCAGTGACCTCTGGCCATCACACAACCACAGAAAACCGCAGGTTCATCAGAAGAGATCCTACTGAAGAGCTGACAGCATCAAAAACCACTCAAAACAGGAAGATGCTCCAAAAATAGATTTAAAAAAAAATCTAAAAAGAAGAAAATCCTCACACCACCACCACATACAATTATCTTGAACATTCTAAGGATAAAACATGCCTCCAACATGGAATCAAGACCATGTCTCCTCCCCCAGCAGGAAGGGAAACAACCAAGGGTTATCCAGACACTTTGCATCAGTGACTAAGTTCACAGGAACCCAGCTCTCCATCAATCTCCCCAGGCTTTGGGCAAGAAGTGAGTGCTGTGACAAGTAAATGGTTTAGCCAAAGGAAAAAGGGAGACAAGGGAAGGAGACAGAGGCACATTCCATGCACCCTCTAAAGGAATGGAGGAGCTTCATTTATCAGACAGGCCTTGACCTTTATTTACAAGAGAGTTTGGTAAATATTAGATGACAACAGAAAGTCTGTTTTTAAAAGTATTTGACCTTTTTTTCACCCTCTTTCCTTCCACTGCACAGGAACAGCTCCAGTGCACCTCCCACCCTCCAAAGGTAAGAAAACCCCCCCATTTCAAATACTTACTCTCAGGCTGGCAGAGGAAGCCATGAAGCCACACACTGACAAGTGTGGAAGAAAAGGTCAACCCAATGAGCTGCCAGGGTTCAAGTCCATCACACCGGGCATTCACAAAGCCTGTCACTTTCTCCCAATACATCTGGAGGATTTCCTTGTAGGGAATAATGGCATCCTGTGCAAAGGAAAACCAGGAGGATATTGAGGAAAGTGCAAATGAAAACAAGCAGGGCATCAAAAAATTTGATGGTGATTAAAAAGGTGCTTTTCCAATATGCAGACCCCATGCTTTCCTTAATTCCTTCAAATACAAGTAGGAGATAGTTCTTATTCACTTCCAGTCAAGAGTCACAGATAAAAATACATACCTTGAGAGACTTCAAACATTGAGAAGCACCAAGACCAGAAGAGCAAAAGAAGGTTCTCTGCACAGTCCCTAGAACTACCACCAGAGAACTACCCAAGAGAAGCAACTATGTTACATTTTTATTTCCAAGGAATTACCAGGTAGTGACAATACCACCAAAACAGGTCCATAAAGTACCCAGGGCTGGATTTTTAACGAAGATGGAAGCACTCAGCAATCCTTAAGTTAAAGATCTAATTAGCATGTTTACACATCAAGGGAGGACGGGAGAACACTGCTGCCGCCAAAGTAACCCCCAGAAAATGGTGATGCAAGAACAATTACAATTTCAAACCAGGAATTACTGTCAGGACACAGCCCAAGTTCCTAATCAATAGCTTCAAACAACACACTCTTCAAGAGTGTCAGAAGGAAAACTGGATGTGCACAGGAGAAAAAGGATATTTCCCCCTAAACAGGGGTCTTCCACCCAATTCTCTGGCAAAAGGTTTCTAGAGAAAAGAAGAATAATCAGGAACAGAGTCCTCTTCTAAATCCCTCTTCCCTTTTGACCAGCCATCCAGCCTAGTTTTGCCCAGTTTTACTGGGGAGATCTCCAGCACTTGAAAGCTTCACCATCCAAACAAAAGGGAAAGTATGTGGGACCTTTCAAAAGATTTGTAACTAAACCTTGGAAGGAATAAATCTTTGATTCCTGTGCTGTTGGACTCTGGGTGAGATGGGATTAGAGCAATTTTCAAAGATGAATATAAACAAATCAGTAAATTAAAAACTGCTAAAACTTTCCTTCTCAGGACACTTTACAGGTCTCACTTCTTGGTCAAGCCAACAACAGAACCAGCTTTTAACTGGTTTTTTTTAGGGGATAGTATATCATTCCAATGCAACTGAAGAGGCTACTGACAGTCAAGTTTTTCCAAATGATCAGTGGAGGAAGGTAGGCTTCCTTACCAAAAAGCAACACTAATGAATACTCATTACCTTGGAAAAGCAGTAAAACATATATAACACAGCAGAATTTGTAAGTATTTAAGCAGCCCAAACACAAATTCCAGCAGAATTAACAGCATTTACCCTTTTGAAGAGGACTAATTTCACCCATGTCCCACCACAGGCTGAAGTGACACAGACTGAAGTGACACAGACTGAATTCAGCAAAAGCAGGCAGCACTCAGCTCTGAGAAGGCAAATTAGCACCTATTCACTTGGCAAAGGGCAATTTAAAAATACATCAGAGTCACTTCAGCCTCCAAAACAAGGCAGCCACACAAACCTCTGCAATTAGGCAATGTCCCAGTTAATGAATGCCTAGTCCTCCAAGCCACTCACCACAAAGCTGATTTAACCCCAGAATTTAAGGGAAGAGCCACCTTTTCCAGCTAACCAGAGGTGGTACTCAAGTTTCAGCGAATTTGCACAATCTTCACTGGCAAATCCCTGGAAATGAGTGTTTAACCAGTGACAATGACTTTGGTTCTTTGCCTAAGAGGAAATGCCAGGATATCATTCCGTTTTGGAACTGCACTTAAAGGATGAAAATGGAGCCACTAATGGGCTGGTGTCTCAATAGTTGCTCTCAACTCATGGCAAGAAAATGCTGCAGCATCAATTATAAAGTGGGCTGTGCAATTTTTTTCCTGAAGATGGAGGATACTGTAAGCCCTGAATCAAAATGGAACATGACCTTCTTGACAGAAGTCAATCCAGTCAATGGCTAACTTCAATAAATCTGGCAAGAGATTGACCTCACTCTTGGAGAAAGCTCTGGACAGAAGATCCCAGCTGACTGCACATTTTGTCACTGAAACCCCAGAGCACTGACATACGGGAACTCCAAGATATATCCAAGCTTTGAACAAATAAGGGAAGAATTTCATTATGCTCATTCTAAGACATTGAAGAATTTATTCCCCTTTCTTGCTTTAAAAAACCCAATCTGAAATCAATCCCCAAGTAAAACAGTTTGACCAGGTGAAGTTTTCTCTGTGTTTCTCACTTGCCTTCTTCACTTGTTTCATATTTAAAAGAGTTTGAAGGATGAGGTGGAGGATATTAAAAACTGGGATTAAAAAAACTAGTGAAAACTGGCATGGAAGATGAATTAGCAGTGAATTACAATTCTCAGATCCCTGGCATGCACTCAGTTTTTTCCAAGTGCTCCTTGCTGAAAGTATCCAGCAAGACATGAGAGACATTTATTTTCGGAATTATTCACTTAATCCCACAGAAACCAGAGGGCATTTAGAAGGTTGCATTCAAATATTTTCATTACACCCAGGAACACGCTGGGTTAAAAGGGAGCTTATAAAAAAGAGGGAGAGTGACTTTTTACATGGGCAGAGTGACAGGACAAGGGGGAATGGCTTCACACTGACAGAGGGAAGGGTTAGATGGGGTTTTAGGAAGGAATCCTTCTCTGTGGGGGTGGTGAGACCCAGAGAAGCTGTGGCTGCCCCATCCCTGGAAACGTTCAAGGCCAGGCTGGATGGGGCTTAGAGCAGCCTGGTCTAGCTGAAGGTGTCTCTGCCCATGACAGGGGGTGGGACTGGATGATCTTTAAGATCCCTTCCAACTCAAATCATTCTGGAATTCTCTGTGATCGCAGTCCCATACCATTTCCTCATTTTACAGGGAGGAGGCAGGGGGAATAAACAGCCTCTGTGTAGCCCAGCCATTGGAATCCCTTCCCCTGCAGCCCTGGAGCTTCTCAGAGTGAAAAACTATGACTGCTTTCCCAGCTGGGCTAAAGACAACAGGCTGGCCTGATTTCAAACCTGTCTACAGGTCAGAATTTCATGGAAGACAATAACCTGCTTATTTTTTGAAGGCATCAAATAAACCAAAAGGTTTCCTTTCCGATTAGAAGAGAATAGATAGGCTGGTTTTATTTCTGCAAAAGAACCTTCCTCACACAAAAGCTTCACAAGACACAGGATAATTTCAGAAGCAGTTTAAAAACCTGACTTAATGAGCACACTAAAGAGCAGGGAGAAAAAAAATCTCCACTGGAGGATTTGTTTTTAATTCTCAGAGTAGTATGACAGACCCAGGTATCAGATAAAATACAAATTGTTATCATTAGGACTTGCAGTGCTCATTTGTACGGATATTAATGCTCTCAGCTACCCAAGCAGTTTACATACTGAATTTTTAGCTCCACAGATTAGGAATACATCCTTAGTACTTTATTTCTAAAAGCCATTAGCTAGCTGAGCTGGTTCCAAGGATAGCACTTACGCCACTACAAAAGAGCACAAATTAACTGCAGTAATGCTCTTCTGTCCCAGATGATAGAAAAGGGAAGGGGGGAGGATGGGGCGGGAGGAGAGAAATGCCAAAGCTAATGAGAGCACATTTTGCATTTTGGCAGCATTTCCTTGGCTGCAAGTTTTGGGATGCAAAAAAGCTTAAAATAAAACAAAAGGGGGGGGGGGGGAAAGATAAACAGAAAGACAGTAATATAGAGAACCTCAGATTTTTGTTACAAGTGCCTTCTGTTTCTGGAAATGGAAACACTGCCTGAAAACACACCTGTGAGAAAAATGGGAAGAATGATTTTATGATCTGAACCTTCCTTCCTCCAAAAGAATGTTTAAAGTGGGGCCACAGAATAAGAGTAGCTTTTAAAGGCAAGTTTACGTTATGCAATAGTATGACACTGACTGTGTGAGGAGGAAGTACTAAGATCAAAGAATCACAGAAGGGCCTGGTTGGAAGAGACCTTAAACACCATCTTGTTCCAAACTCCTGCAACAGGCAGGGACACCTCCCACTATTCCAGGTTGCTCCCAGCCCCATCCAGCCTGGCCTTGGACACTTCCAGGTATCCAGGGGCAGCCACAGCTTCTCTGGGCACCCTGTGCCAGGGCCTCACCACCCTCACAGGGAAGCATTTCTTCCTAATATCCAATCTAAACCTACTCTCCGTCATTTTATACCACATCCTCAGCTTTCACCTGAATCCACACAGATTCCCCAACCAGGGACCCTCTGGCCACCTCCCCACACCCAAACCTGAATGTCTGTGTCTGCCATCAGCTTCCCTCGTGTCCCAAGAGCCGAGGAAGGAGGTGGCTGTCACACAGCTCAGCACACAGTGAATCAAGGCCAAGGGAGATGGCTCCAGCAACACGAGTTAGGTCAGCTCTGATTACGGGAGCACATGGAATACTGGTACTGCCACTGTAATTAAGGCCTCTGCTCCAATACAACAAGTTTTTCTGACGAGAAGCTTCCTGACTGAAAACAAACTACACAAAGCCAGCAAGGACGTGGCAGCTTCACTTACTTATTCTGCTCCTAAGTAGAAGGAAGGCTTCAATTAGCCCTGCCTTTGCTGACACCGCGGTGCCTGCACGTGCTGTGGCCACAAAAGGCACATCTGACCGGCGTAACCAGGCTGGCCGCAGGGAAGTCCTGGACTCACAGCCACCAACCAGCCTGCCAACTTCCTACCGGAGAGCCGGGAATGGGATTGAGCAACACCACCCAGCCTCCTCAGAGGGTGCTCTTCGCTGCCTGTGCCTGCAGTGTTTTGATTCGCACCCCGGTAATGACTCTGCTCCTCCTTCACTCCCTGCCAACCCCAGCCTGACAAATATCTTTACATAAGCACCGGGCAGGGAATATTTGTTAGTCAGCTCCTAATTACAGCTCGAGGTTTGGACCACGTGCTGCCCAGCCTGACCAAAGGATGCGGGCAGACAGAGCGACACCAGATGCGTGATCTCTCAGAAATCAAGAATCATGAACTGTGGGATGTATGGGCTGAACTAAGTGAAATTTAAAACACATTCAGGCCACGCTCATCTTACCACAGCTCCCCAATACCACCAGTTCTGTCTGCATTGCATTTATTTCCACCACTGTTATAATGAAACTTTTTCTTTTTCCAGAAAGACAGCAGTTTGGGGATTTTTTTTGCCACGTACAGTGTCTGCAAAATGAATGTATATATACTGTCCCACCAGCCCTGAGAGTTCAAGAGGAGTGGCTAAACAATGGCTAATTATAGCTTCAGCACAAAAACAAACAAGGCAGCAAGTCAGAGTAAGAACAGCAGCATTCCAGCTTCCACTGCAGAGATGGAATGTAAAACAACCAAAACAAGAAGGGAAAAGGCTGATTCGAGGCTCAAAAAATGTACAGTTTTACAGGAACCCAAAGGACTCCAAAAATCAGGACCAAGTTCAAATTTAACCCAAAATACACACAAGGTGTCATGTTCACTTTACTCACTTTGGCAAACCAATTTATAAAAGTTTCTGCAAACATTTAGGCATGCTCCAGGCAGCACAGCTCTCACTAGAGACAGGGTCCACCCAATGGATGCTGCCCATGAACTCATCATGGATCTCTGTGGGCCACCAGCTCCAAGAATGTACAAGGAAACGTCCTCTGCCGACACCCACAATAATTAGGGTTAGAAAAGCACCTGGTGCCCTGCATGCTGGGACTCATCTGGACATATTTTATTCCTCCACTTGGCCTCCTCTCAGCTGCAGATCACTGCATGCCTTCTGGAGAATAAAATGGGTATTTCTTTGAAATACTTTGTGAGCACCTTGGTGCCACACAGAGGTACCCACAGCATTAACGCACAAAGTCTTGGCAGGAGCTGTCTGGAAGCACACCCCAGCATGGTAATTGTTCTAGAAGCAAGCATCCATGAACAAAGGCAGCACCAAGCCCTGGCACAGCTTCCCAGCGTGGTTATGCAAGCCTCCGACAAAGCCCCCAGTATCAGCACAAACTGAATGCTGCTATTATACATTAAGGGCCCTGCTCTTGGGCACGTCAGACCATAGGGCAGAATCCTCAAAAATTATCTTATCAATACCAACACACAGAACCTTTCAACCCCTGCAGTATCTAGTCACACACCCTTCCTGATTTGGCATGGAAAAATCTTGATGAGCACAGAGAGGCAAAGGAAACCATCAGAACACAAAGGATTCCAAGTGACTTTCACATGCAAATTTCTAGGAAACACAAATACTTCCTAATACAGAAAACTGTATCACAATAACCACAGCAAACAGACCAGAACACCTGCTGCTACATCAATTGGCACAATCCTAAATCTCAGTTCATGGTCTAAGAGCAGGACTAAAACAATATGCTAGGCCTGCTAGTACTTGAAAGGGAATGTCTTTCACTGCCTGGGATGCAAAGAATAAGAGCAATAGAATCACAGACGTATTTGGGTTGGAAGGGACCTTAAAGACCATCTCACTCGATCCCCCCTGCCATGAGCAGGGACACCTTCCAAAAGACCAGGTGCTCCCAGCCCCTCCAACCTGGCCTTGGCCACTTCCAGCAATGGGGCAGCCACAGCTTCTCCAGGCAACCTGTGCCAGAGCCTTACCACTCTCACAGGGAGAAATTATTTCCTAATATCTAATCTAAACCTAACATTCTGTCAGTGTGAAGCCATTCCCCCTTGTCCCTTGTAAATAGTCTCTCTCCACCTATCTTGTCAGCTCCTTCAGATACTGGAGGAAACAGTCAGGTCACCCCAAAGCCTCTCTTCTCCAGGCTGAACAATCCCATACCTCCCAGCCTTTCCTCATAGCAGAGGTGCTCTGTCCCTTTAATCATGCTGGTACCTCCTTCAGACTGACTCCAACAGCTCCATGTCCTTCCTGTGCTGCCCCTACCCAAGCTGGAGGCAGCTCTGCAGGTGGGGTCTCAGGGGAGGGGCAGAATCCAAGCCCTCCCCTGCTGCCCACTCTGGGGGGTCAGCCCAGGGTACAGGGGGTTTCTGGGCCAGGCTACAGCCAGCACACCCAAGTTCTTCTCAGCAGTTCTGTGGTACAGGAGGAGATCAGATGGAGAAGTCTTTTTATCAGTAATGAGTGTCTGGAAGAAGAGACAAGCAGAACCCCAAAATCCTTACTCAGAAAGGGACTCTATGGAATCCCTTTGACCACAGGAGTCACAGCACGGCTGTGACTGCTGCCACACCAGACAAACCACACATAATAAATGCCGTGATTAGCTTTATCTTTAACCTACCAGACACTGCTGGAGAAATGCAAGGCAGGAAGTGAGGTGTCACCTCAGCAGACCCTTTCCTGCTCAGCAATTCAGCTACAACTTCTAAGGGTAGGAACTGGGTGGGAAACTCTGAGTAGGCTGGACTTGAGCAAGACATGGAAAAACAAAAATTTTACTCTGTCTAGGTAGGAAAATTTCCAGTGCCTCGTGCTGCCTTTTGCAAAGGTCACAAGAAAGATCACAGAGTAAAACCACAGTTTAGGAAAAATGTTATGTATCAGTGTTTCTCCAGAGGAAGCCTCAGACCCCAAGTACAAAGCCAACTTCGTAAACTTGCCAGAAGCCAGGAATCCTCTGCAGTAACTACTGTCTAATCTAGCGAATAAAAGAGCAGACCTGAGCAGGTCTTCCAGGTGCAATGAGTAGCAATTTTCCCTGCAAAGCTTTGGCACAGAAGGGACTGAGGTGAGAACAGCCTGACCACACAGCATGGCTCCAGCAACCCCAGGCCAGTCTAGACCACCCAGTGCACAACGTGCAAAGTATTTACCCACTGCCAAATTTTGGCAGCTGAAAGCAACCCAAACACAAGCTGTGCAGGCTCTTGGTGCTGTCCCAGGCTACCCATGGCTGCACAGAGCTCCACACCAAAACAGGAAGAAGCAGCAGCACTTGGGTGTTTGGGAATGGAGAAACCAAGTGGGAAAAAGGACTGGGACAAAGATAATGCTGCTTCATTTATCACTCAGTAGCTGTGATTTCAATTTCCCTAGCTGATGGGGGAAAAGTCCCAACCAAACAACCAAAATCCTAGTACCCGTTCCAGGTTTGAGGAATTGCAAGACTCATGCCACACCACAGTGGGCCAGGGAGAGCTGTATTCCAAGCAACCCTGAAGATTGCTTCTAGCTAAAAAATAATAGCCGATAAACAAACAGTGTCTCCAAAAAACAATAATCAATCAGCAAACACGATTTCTCCTAGCCAGATCAGCACCTTCACCAAAATCCTGAGGAAAACACCGTTTCTGCCGCACCTGGTGAAACGAGCAGAGACAAACGGCGAAAACACCGTTTCAAATCCTCTCTGTCCCGAAAGTAGGTAATTGTGGGGAATAAGGAAAGCAGCGCATGAATAAGAGGGAATCATTTACGTTTGGGGGAAGGGTCGGGCCGAAGAGAGGACCTGCCCACCCACCCCCGGAGCGAGCTCGGCCAGGCACGCCCCGAGGCCCGAGCGGGACCCCCAGCCCGCAGCCAGCCCCGCCGCACAAGGCCCGAGCCGCGCTGCCTCACAGGCCGCGCCGGGACACCGCTCTCTCTGCCCCCACGCCAGCCTCGCACTCCCCGCTCACCATCGCTCCTTTGCCGCCGGCTCTTCCCTGCCTTCCCCGCTTCTTTCTTTCCTCCCTCCTCCTGCTCGCGGGGTCCCGGCGCGGCCGCGCTCCGCCCCGCGTTGCCGCCCCCGGCTGGCCTCGCCCTGAGGGCGGGAAGGGCGGGAACGCCGCGCCCCGCAGGGCGGAGCGGAGCAGGGAAAGCGGCGCCCTCTCCTGGAGGGAGGCGGTACAACTTGAAATACGGAGCGAGTTTTTGTTACAATAAAAAAACAAACAAAACAAAGCAAAAAAACCAACCAAAACAAAAAACCAAAAAACAAACAACAAAAAACCCCGAGCTAATAAACAAAAACCCCAAAAAACTAAAATAACCAAACAAAAAAAAAAAAAACCCGACCCCCCCAAGAAACCCCCCCAAAAAAAACCAGAAGAACCCCCAAACTCTAAGCCCTAAACAAACAAACAAACAAACAAACAAACAAACAAACAAACCAAAAATCCCACCAAAAAAACAGTATGTGAGCCCACCCTGCTTATTAATTATCTGGATCTGGAGCCCCTCTGCCCTGGATCCAGGCTCTGAGAGCTCGGGGTTTTCACCTGCAGCAGAGAAGGCTCCAGGCAGACCTTGGAGCTCCTTCCAGGGCCTCAAGGGGCTCCAAGAGAGCTGGAGAGAGCTGGGGACAAGGGGCAATGGCTTCACACCAACAGAGGACACGGTTAGATTGGATATCAGGAAGAAATTCTTCCCTGTGAGAGTGGTGAGGCCCTGGCACAGGTTAACCAGAGAAGCTGTGGCTGCCCCATCCTTGGAAGTGTCTAAGGCCAGGTTGGATAGGTCTAGAGGAAGGTGAGTTGGGACAAGACAATACTTAAGGCCTCTTCCAACACAAACCATTCAGTGATTTCTTTTGAGAAGGGTTTTTATTTCATGCAAAATATAAGACGTGAACTACGGACCATTATAGCATTATCCAGTCCGTTAGTTCTGTTAATCCATGGATTAAAACCCACTCTATTCTGGGTGGATCAGGTGGGACACCATGAAATAAAGGCTGAGTTCCCAACACAGCAAGCAAAATATTGTTTGGGGATTTTGCCACATACAGTCCCCCAAGGGACCAGCCTTAAACAAGCACATGCCCAACATGGAAAAGGTCCTTTCTCCATCCCCTCTTACAGGGAGCTTGGGCCTTGCTGCAGAGATACGGCTGCTGATCTGAGCAGCTCGTGCTCCTGAATTATTTGTCAGCCAGGTACACACATTCTGTATTGTCTAGGACAGGAACCCTGAGAGGAGGAGCAGAGACAGCACTGGTACCAGGGGAAACACGATGTGCTCCTGCACCCTCCGGGCCCTGCCCGTCCCCTCTGCCCATCCCCTCTGCACACCCACCCCCCTGCAGCCCCTTACTCACCATTTCCTCGGCCTTGAGAGCAGCCTGGGAGTCACAGAGCTCGGAGCACCAACACCGACCCTGTTCTCAGGTGCCATGATCCCTTGAGCACTAACAGCCAGATCCCGCAGTACCCAGCCTAGCCCTAGGGACAGCCCAGAAGCAGCACTGGAGTCACAGGTGGAATCTGTCCTCCGGAAGAGAGGAAAGAAGGTCTCAGGACTCCCCTCTGCAGGGAGCAGGGATGCCACTCCACCCCGGGGAGCTCGGCCGAGGCAGCTGGGCTGTCACACATGGTCTGGGGCTGGCGGTGCTCACCTGGCCCTGACTGGCCAGGCCACCAGCAGTCCCACCTAAGGGACAGCACAGGAGGACCGCAGGGCTTCAAAGGACAGAGCAGGAGGTCAGCACATGGTCACAGCCTATAACCCTGTGTGGAGTCACCGTCCTGCCCCCGCTGGAATCTTAGAAGGTCATAGCTCTCTGTGTGTTTTCCTAAATCTCTTCTCTCCTTTGGTCCTTCTCTTTGTTTTCCTAATTCTCTTTTCCTGGAACTTCTGGGTAACATAGCATTTCGTCAGTTTAAAAGCTTTTCTTGGTTGGGTTAAATTTATGCTAAGGAAATGCTAAATTAACACCAAGTAATGCTATGATAAGTGGTTTTATGTTGTATTCTGTGTTGTATTTCATTGTTTGTCAAAGATCATTGATTTTTTGATTGTTTGATTTTGCTCCTTCTGCCAGTGAAATTTCGTGTGATTTTCATCTCTTGAGTAAATCTGGTGGAGATTTCTCCTGTGCACTAAGAGAGAGGAATAGAAGCTTGAGTTAAACCCCTGGATCTGAGGATTCAGGGCTTAAGAGGTGCTACCACTGCCAACTGCACGCTGTTTTCTTAATTCTCTTTTCCTGGAACTTCTGGGTAACATAGCATTTCATAAGCTTAAAGGTAAATAGTCCCTCTCCATCTTTTTCGTAGGCTCCCTTCAGGTACTGAAAGGCTGCTGAAATCACCCTGAAGCCTTCTTTTCTCCAGGCTGAATAATCCCAATTTTCTCAGCCTTTCCACTCATCTGTATAGTATAGTTTGGCAAGAAAGGCAGGAAGAGACATCTGTGCAGCGATTTTCCACAGGAATTACTGTTTGATGTCATTGAAAGCACTGTTTTTTCCATTTCTAATGCAACAGTAGGTTTTCAGAACCTACAGCATTCCCCATTTGGAGTTCAAGGAAAGCTTGTGATTTCTGTGATCTTTATTCTAGAAAGACAGAGAAAGGGTAAGTTTAAGTAATATAATGCATTAGTAAGGGAGCAAAGTGTTTGCACTATTTGCATTATAAATCAGTGTTCTTGTTGTTGTGCTGTCCAAACATTTGTGTGTTACTGTGCCTGAGGACATCGTGTGGGAAATGCAAAGAAGTTTTGCTGGTCTACAGTTCATTAAAATAAATTTAAAAATCCCAAGAACTTGCCATTAGTTGGTTCATATGCTGCTCTGTATGCTGGTTCCCAGTTTCCAGGTAGCTTTTATGATAAAGTGTGGTTGTTTCTAGGGGGTTTCTGATTTTTTTTTTTAATTATCTATTCTCTTTCTCAACAACGTGCTGTGTCCACAGCCAGCAGGCTTTCTCAGTTATCCTTTTGCCAGTGTTTCTCTACAGGTGTGTTTTGGCATGGAAAGTCTGATGTTCCACAGTTTTTTTTTCAAGTCTGGCAGAGCTTTGAGTGGCAGCCATGACCTCACCGATGTCCTCATCACTGTACAGAACAAAGAACTATGGTGTAGTTTTCTGTGGTTCTTTGTGGTATTTTGGGTTGTGGTACCTTCATGCAGGCAGCAGGGATTGCAGGGAGGAAGAGATGCATTGTTTTTACTCTCTGTCCTTCCCACATTTTGCTGGTTACCTCTTACCAGTCCTGCCTGCAGGTGCCTCTGCAAATGTTCCCTGTGCCTGGCCATTGCTGAGGGAACAGCATGAAGAAGGAATTTTTAAGCTGCTTGTTTATCAGAGGCTTGGAATTGAGCTGGAAATCAGAGTAAGTCTGATTTGTCTGTTAGCATCCAGCTCTGTTTAATATCGAAGACAGCTGTAATGCTTGCACAAGGCAGAGCCTTAGCTGATCAGTTACCTCGGTTTACAGTGCAGGAAAAGGCCAGAAAGAGCTTTCATTTTAATGGAACTGTGGTTCTGCAGTACTTGTCAAAGTTGACTCAAGAATCTTGAACAACAGTCTCACTGTAAGCTGTCTCTTTGTTTTCGTTTCAGGGTTTCTGGTGTCCTTTTCAGTGAAGGGGTTGTTAATGTCTGGTCCTGTAGGCCAAGGAAAAAAAAGGAACAAGCCTGAAAAAACCCCATATCATCTTGCAGGACCAGATTCTTCCTTTATATGTGGCTCCTTTGGATTGCACCAGATATTGCCCAAGTGGAGCTAAGCACAGAGCTTGACCTGCTGACTTTGCAAGCCTCAGTTTAACTTTCATGTGTGCTTTTATCCAGTTAAGCAAACAACTGTTTCTGCCGTGAGATAAATGCCCTCCTCTGAGATGTCTTCAGGCGTTATTTGGCTGCTGCAGCTTTTCTTCTGCTTCCTACAAACGCCTCTCTGTCTGACCACTGGGTGTCAGTGAAAGACTGCGATGTGATTTTCTGTAGTTAAATATACATGAGTTCCTCTGAGGCTCTGTGGTTGTTCCTTAGTTAAGATGGCCAAGGCAAACTTGAGAAAACAACTGACACACACAGAGTAGGAGTGTAGAATAATTAACAAAACCAGCTCAGATCAGTAAGTTTTTCCTGAATCACTTCACTATCCTATTTGAATTAATTCATACTATCAGGACATTTAGTGAATTAAAGAAAAATAGTTTATCTCCTTTTTCAAGTAAAACCGCTATTCCCGATATAATGGCAATGTACAAAGCCATAATATGCTACAGTATTCATATTTCCTGTGCATTAATCAATGTGTAACTGGAGGACCCAGTCCTGAAAGGTGCTGTCCTCATTCAAGATGGTCTGGAGGAAAATGCCCTTACAAATGTATGAGAATTCAGGGCGTTCCACACAATGAAAAAAGGCTGTTCCTGCTTACACCAAGGAGCCAAAATCCTGCTTTGGATTCTTTGCCAACTGGACTCAAAAGATGTGAATATCTCACGTAAGACATGAGCTGAGAAGTCAGTGACAGATGAAATAGCGTTTACTTGACTGGAAAGGGTAATTACATGTATGCACATAATAGCGCCTGTATTTACATGTCACACTTATTATATGTTAAATTTTATTCCAGTTCTCAATATGTAGAAGGTGTAACAGCATTGGAGGAAACCTTAAGAGTTTTGGACACATAACAGGAGACAATTTCCCTGGGAACTGGGCAGGTGTCACAAATATTTGGGGTTATCTAACAGGCACATTAATTGTACAGTGCTGCGAAAATGATCTGCTGTCAAAAAACTGGGAGTTTCAGTCAGCTTGGATGAAGCCTCTGTAGGCTTGTGAGTTCTCTAACCACTGAAATGAGTTAAACAGTCAAATTACTGTGATTTGCTGCTCCATAATGCTGTGATGTTCAGGAGGGTACTGCTGCCTTTGCTCAAACTCTACTCAGATTTTAAGGAAAGTTTGAAAAATTAAACCATGTAAATATTTATTTTTAAAAACCTATTTTGATGGTTATTTCTTTGGATAAAAAAAAAAAATCTGCAGCACATCTTTGGGCCATACAAATTAAAAAAAAAAAACTGGACTCCTGTTCAGAGTATAAATAGACAGAACAAAACAAGATTTGTGCCAGAAGTTTTCTTTTACATACTACAAGATGGAATTTCCCTGAATTGCACCTCTAAGTGTTTGTCATCTTTAGACTGGATATTCAAAGTCACAGGTATTTGAGACTTCACATGCTACATAATTGTGGTGTGCAGCAAGGAGTAAGGGCTTATCTAAACTGAATCTGTGTCAAAAACATCTTCATATTGTCAACTGTAGGTGTACACAATTGAATTCCCCCTAAACGAGGGGAAAATAGCAGCTGAGCACTGCTGAATTCCCTTTCTTTCCCAGCCACTAGAGGCCCTTTTGTGCTGCAGATATGTCAGAGCTCTTGCCCCTGCTCTGTGCTGGTGGAAAAGAGCTGCAAAGTTTGCATGGTCATTAATGCAACAGCAGGTCTGGAGGTCAAAGACAAAATTTCTGGGCAGCCAAAATCAAGAATTAGCATTAGTTTACCTATATTGTCAATCAAACAAAAAAGAGTTTTACTCTAAAGCTAAAGTTCTCTACCTGTGCCTTCTTAAATGTTCTAGTGCACCAAACTATTTGTTTTAATTATAAAAATTTCAGTGATATTTAAATATCACTTGAAATGCATCACTTGATGCTTGAAAAAATATGCATTTCTGACCAGTGCACTAACAAATTTTATTTCTTTTTTGAGAAGTTTTTATTTCAGCAATGAAACAAAAGTTTCTTTACTGTTCTGTTGTCGTTTATAGCAGCTGGAATATAAAATACTTTTCCTTTTTAATAGGATCTAGTACTGAGAGTGTTCTGTGTGTAATATGCTCTTAAATAGTTCAGATCAAAGCATATAAACTTAATGTCTTTGAGCATTAACCTCCAGATAAGCTGGAGCCACTGTGCTTTTACAAAACTGATTTTATTAGACCTAAACAGATCACATCCCAAATTATATTTGTCCAGTAGCAGAGTACCAGCATATAAAGAGAATTTGCAGACCAGAAATCGAGTATTTTTTTAAATAGGTACTTAGGACAAATGTTTCTTCATGTATGTAAGATATTATTAATTTCAAAGTTGCTCAAAAATAATACAATAATTTATTATTTTTTTGCATTACCTCACCATGTTAACTTTACAATTACTTTAGAGAGGAGCTTCCACCCAAGTGAAATAAAGGAAGAATCAAGCACCTTAGAATTGTATTTACTGGGAAATTTGAACAGGAATCTCACCTGGGGGCTTTAGGATTATCATCAGGAAGGAGTTTGCTGGATGCAGTTCCTTCCAAGCTGGAAAGGACTTCCTGTCTCAGAGAGTGCCACCCTTAAGGCTTATATGTCCCTGGATCATAACGATGTCACTGTATATAAGAATATTTCAATTTAGATATCAAAACTGAGGAGATTGGCATCATCTTTATGTACTTTAAAACATCTCTCCTTTATCTAAAGCAAAGCCTTGCACACCTTTTTCATTTTCTAATGAGCAGTTACCAATAAATCATTTATTACATTGATCTAAAGGAGTAATTGTGATGTTTTTAAAGCCAGCTTCTTACTGACTGTTGGCTACTTTCTGAAACCACTGATCTTTTCAAGTGAAAATACAACGTGTACAAGTGATGCAAATTGATGGGGGGATATAGGACACTGACTACTGCCACCTGTAATCCCATAATTCTCAGAATCTCTGGAGAGCCACTGGAGACAGCCTGAATTTTTGACAGTGACAGTCCAAGGTCCCACTGGTGAAGAGGCCCAGAATTGCTCTGTTCCCCTTCCCCATATAATTATCCTAGAATTCTTCATGGGAGCTCTCATTCTCATAGAATTCTTTGTTTCACCTTTGAACACAGAAAGCTGTGTAACTTCCTTCTTTATGTTAGGAGCATCTTCCATTCATCCTGCTCTGAACAGCAACTATGTTTTGACATTGTTTAAAACTATACCAATGTGTTCTCATGATCCTTGGCAGAGCCAGATATTCTTTGTTACACGGAGACATTCAAATAGCAATTCAAATGGTTACTCTGTCATTGATCTGTAGCTTAGTTTTAGAGGTGCCTCATTCACCTCATCAGTTCATATGCTCCTAACTAATTTGCCCAAAACATCAACAAAGGATTTCCCTTATTACTAATTTCATAAGTTACATTTATGGCCTGTTGTGGTAGATAATACCACCTCAGGAACTGCTGGGGAGCCGAGTGGTTCCAGTACAGCAGGGCTTCACTGGTGGGAGACATCCTAGTCCCCCCTTGGAGAACACGATGGTCCCTCCCCAAATTATGTAAATCCCCCCAGCTGTAACCTAAGCCCTGATCCCATCCCTTCCTTCTCCCCATTGGTTGTGATGTTCCCCCCGCCTCCTCTTACCTGACCCTCCAGCTATCCCTATAAATATAGACAACGAGGGTCTCTCTCTCTCTTTCATCCTGGACCCCTTCGGAATAAGCTTCTGGAATATCCAGCTGACTGAGCGCTCTGAGTTCTTTGTCTCTGGTGACGCACGAGCTATCCAACTCTGTGGGTGAGTGAGAATATGTGCCATACACCGGCACGGGTGTGAGAAAGGTCGTTCTGTACAGCACCAGGCAGTGCTGGCTGGAGTGATCTCTCATAGCCTTAGAGACACTTTCGGTAAACGCAGAGGCCTGGTTCCACCCCTCCTCCCCCCCTCTGCGCCAATGGCCAGTATTGCTATGACAGTCATGGATATAAAGGAGTAAATCTGTATCCTATGGACATTTAGTTTGCCTCATCCATCTTACCAGCTGCTTTTCTCACAATATTTTTTCCACACATTTTATATAATTATGTCAGCATTAACTCACATTGCAGTAAAACAACACAATTAGCTCTAACCAATGGAGTCACCACAATTAAAAATTAAATACTTCATTAAAATACATAACAAATTGAAATAAGGCAAGAAGAGAGGCTTGAAATAGGGGGTAGATTTAAGAGATAATGTATTCTTATTCCAGCACCTCAGGAGATCTGCCCAGTGTGGAAGGTCATGCGTTTTAAATGCCAGGTTTTTTTACGAATTCTGACCCGAAGTCTTTTGAAAACTGTAAGTAAATAACAGCTTCAAGCCCAGATTAGAATTCATGAAGTCCCACTCTTGTGTTTGCTCTCTTTCCCACTGGCAACACTTGGCCTGTGTGGATTTAAATGAGGTTGTGCAAGATTGGAATTTGACTGGGATACCAGACCTCACTCAGCCATGCATTAATAATGACAATCTGAAAAACTGGTACTTTTTCAATGTCAGAGAACGGTTTAGAGGAAAAAAACATATAGCGTTTCTCTGGAAAAGGCTAATATTTTCATTTTCAAAGTGTTACGAATTACTGCAAGTGAGAAAGGCAGGAATGCCTGGCACTGTAACTCCTGGCCCCAGGACCCTAAAAGGCCAGGGATACCCGCCTGATTACAGGGGGTCCCTCCGACCGCCCGCCGAGGCCCGGGGACGCACACAACCCCACTTACGGGGCCGTCCCCCGTGGCCCGGCACTCCCAACAAAGCGCCACGGAGCGCTCTCGTTCCTGTCACCCGCCTAGAGCAGCCTCTCCAGCCCTGAGTTACAGGGACCCGGGGCCGCTCCCGGGGACAAAGGGGCTCCACAAAATTGTGACACGTGCCCCGACTACAGGGGCATGGCACACTAGCAGGTCAGTCACCTGCAGGACTGGCAGCTGTGCAGCGTAGGCAGAGACCCGGGCCCTGGCTACAGGCGGGTCAGCGTGCCCACGCTGCCATTAAGCGGCTTGGTGCCGCCCTCGGCAAGCAGGGCCAAGGCCTGAGCCCTTCCCCTCCCGCTCGGCCATGGCAAGGGTTCCTTCAGCCAAGTGCCTGCACACAGCTCCTCTTTCCCTCCTGGGAAGCCTAAGCTACACTGGCCTATTTCTAAAGGGGGTCTAAAGCACAGTCAGACTCGCTCACGCACACCAACTACACACAGGGGCACACAGGGGAGGGGAAGGCAGTCCCGGAAAGGGAAGCAAGCTCTGGGCAGCCACCGGACCGAAGGAACCGTCCCCACCACCGAGCGGAAGGCAAAAGCCTCAGGTCTCACCCCTGCTCTTCAGAGAGGACAAGGAGGGGCCTTGCCACCCTGAGGAGCTTCAGGGGTGGCACGGGGACAGAGGCCGTGACGCGCCCCGAGTACGGGGGCATCACACTGGCCAGAGGCCAGCAGACTAGGCAGAAAGCTGCTGGGCTCGGGGAGAAGCCCTGCTTACAGGGTGGGCTGGGGGACCGGGAGAGCTCCATGTCCCCGACTCAGGTGCGGAGAGAGGGGCTCTGACCCTGCTTACAAGGTGGCCCCTCTCTCCGGGCAGCCAAAGGAGCACAACGTTGGCAAAAGGCCAACAGCAAAGACCTTGCCCCTCTTGCTTACAGGGAAGGTCGCCCAGCAGAGCCACCAGGGGCATTCACAAGCTGCCCTGGGGGTGCCAGGAATGCCCTTTGCCCAGAGGGCGTCTCGTGCCCCCTCTTGGGCTCCACGCCGCTGCTGCTCTCCCTTGCTCGCTCCTGACTCACTGCTGCTCACTCCAACTCCAGTTTTTACCATCACTCCACCGTCAGTATAACACCCCCTCCATGATTTCAACTCTATTCCGACAGTTCCATTTCCAGTTTTACAATTTTTATGCTGCTTTCAGTCACAATCCCAGTCCCGCAGTCAGTTATCAAAGCTCCAGAGACAGTTGACACTCAGCACTACAGTACCTATCACAGACACAGTCAAGAGCCCAGCACTACCAGAGATGTAAGATGCAATCTTACAGTCCTTTTGTCAGCTCCACAGTTTCCATCCCATTTTATGTGTCCATCCCAGTCCCAGTGATTTCAGCTCCAGACCCACAAGCTTTATTTCACTGCAAGCTCTTCTCTTTCTCTTCCAGCTCCACATCTTCCCAGCACTGCCATGTAAGGCTACTCCTGCTTCTCGTGGCAGCATCTTTGGTTAAAATCCAGCTGAGTGCTTCCAACTCAGCTCCGGAACCCATATCCCTGATCCAGCCTGACAATCCTCACTCCAGCTACAGCTCCACAGTTCCTATCCCAGCCCCACAGGGATTTCACCCCCAGCCCTACCATTTTCGTGTCTTCTCCTGCTCTGCTGCCTCAGCTCCTGCTCCTCAGCTTCCTACTGCTCCAGCTAAAAGCTGCTCCAGCTTCTCACTTGCAGCCCTGAGCTGTTGGTAAAGCCACAAATCAGTTACTGGCATCACTCCAACGTCTCAAGGAGCTGTCACACCCACCACCATGGGATCCCAACTTAGAGGGCCCATGAGGCCCGAACCCCAACATGTATCTTTCCCCCTTGCCCCTGGGTCTCATCCCCAGCACTTGCCCAAATTGCACACCCCACCCCCTACCTCTCCCAGGCAGCACCAGGGGCTGGGGATGGCCACTGGGGCTGGCAATGGCCACTGGGCTCCTGCTTCCCCATCCCAAAAGCTGCCCTTGGGCTGATTCTCAGGCCCTGCAGCCCTCAGAGCCCAGGAGCCCCCACACCCTCACATCGTGCTTGCTACCACCAGGCTGGGGCTGGCAACCTCCAGGCATCCCCTGCAGCCCCTGAGCTGTTCCCCAGGCGCCGCACCAGGTGCTACAGCAACACCCAGCGCCACCCCCGCCCGAGCCCCGCAAGGCACAGCAGGCAAAACTGGGCACAGCCACCACTGCTGCCCCAGGACAGCGCCAACCCCGGCCCCAACCCAGGCTCACACGGGACGCGCATCCATACTCACTGGCACTCCCTGCATCGGCAGGTGCAGGTCTTCTCACGGGGCAGCAGCAGACCGCAGAGTCGCACCTTCAGCCGCCACTCGCACCTTCACCGCCGCCAACGTGAATGGAGAGCTCATTCCCGTCGGGGCTGCGGCAGAGGCGGTAGAGGGGCCTCAGGCGAGCATTGGGCGTGCCGGGATTGAGGGATGAGTTTGGGAGGACCACACCCAGTTTGAAAAGGCTCCAGCTGCCGCCGCTCGTCTGGCCCCGGCACAGTCCCGCGGGGCGCCGCCGGTCGTCGTGCAGGTGGGGGCGTTCGATCCAGATGGGCCACAGCCACCCCTCGGTGCAGCTCTTTTAGTGACACGGGGCAGCGGCCACTCCTGGGGCACTGCTTTTACAATATTTCTTATACCATTCTATTTTATTCCATTTACACTTCATATCCTTTCTCGTGACTTTAACAACCACTGCCGCCCCGACGGTCCCTCGGTGCAGCTCTTTTACTCGTGGGGCAGCAGCCACTCCTGGTATGGTACTTTTTGAGTATTTCTTATACCAGTCTGCTTTATTTTATTCACAGCTCCCAGCTTTTTCTGTGACTTTCTTTAACAACCACCACTGCCCTTACGGTCCCTCGGTGCAACTCTTTTAGTAACACGGGGCAGTGGCCACTCCGGAGGCAGCACTTTTTGAATATTTCTTATACCAGTCTGTTTTATTACACTCACAGCTCCAGGTTTTTCCTGTGACTTTCCTTAAAAACCACCGCCGCCCCGACGGTCCCTCGGTGCAGCTCTTTTAGTCATGGGGCAGCGGCCATTCCTGGTGTAGTGCTTTTTGAATATTTCTTATACTAGTCTGTTTTATTTTATTCACAGCACCCAGCTTTTTCCGTGACTTTCGTTAACAACCACCGCCGCCCCGACGGTCCGTCGGTACAGCTCTTTTAGCGACACGGTGCAGTGGCCACAGACTACCAGTCTGTTTTATTACACTCACAGCTCCAGGCTTTTCCTGTTGTTTCCTTAACAACCACCGCCGCCCCGACGGTCCCTCGGTGCAGCTCTTTTAGTCGGGGGGCAGCGGCCATTCCTGGTGCGGTTCTTGTATTTTTTCTTTTACCCTTGTGTCTGCTTTATTCCATTCACCCTTCCCAGCGTTTCCCGTGCCGCTCTTTAACCGCCGCTGCCACCCCCCGGGTACCTTGGTGCAGCTCTTCTAGTGACACAGGGCAGCGGCGATGCCCCTTGGTGCCGCTCTTCTACTGAAGTTTATTCGATTCTTTTTTATTCCGTTCCTACGTCGCCCATTCTGCACCGCAACCCACTAAGGGACATAGGGCGGCTCCACCATGGCCCCGCCCGCCGCTCCCCGGAGAGCGAACACCGCACGCAGCGCCGGCCCCTTCTTCTTCCCGACGGCATTCCGCATCCGCCACAAACCGCACGCCCCCCAGGGCTCCTTCTCCACTCCTTACCGGCATGAACCGGCGCTGCTGCTCACGGAGCTGGAGCGCGGCTCCCACGCGCCCTCCCCGCACCTCAGGGTCGGCAGCTTCGGCGCAACAGGGCGGCGGCCCCGGGGCACTGCTGGGCCGGGCCCAGCCCGATCCCGTGCAGCCCGCGGAGCTCCCGCCGCCGCTGACCGAGCGAGGGGCCGCAACCCCGGTGCCCGTTGCTGCACTGCGCGCCTCTTCCAGCCATGCAGCTCCGCGGCTCCGAGGTGTGAATGCCGCGCCAGGGAACGGCGCCTCCCATTGGCTGCCGGAGGAGCAGGGACTCCTATTGGCTGCCGCACGCCCCGAGGCTTCCGATTGGCTGGTTTCCGATCCGCTCTGGTGCGCGGGGCAGAGCGAAGCCCCGCACGGGACAAGGCACTGCTTGGGGTGCAGCCGCTCGCTGAAGCCAAAGATTCCAACCCCAGCCCAGCAAGCCTTATTCCAGGTCCAGCCCTTCGGCTTGTGTCCCATCCTACACTCACTTCCCAGAGCTACAGGCACTATCCAAGTTGGACAGTGATTCCAGCTCCAGCACTGCAGTCCCCATCCCAGTGATTTCAGCTCCAGACCCACAAGCTTTATTTCATCGCCAGCTCTTCTCTTTCTCTTCCAGCTCCACATCTTCTCAGCAGTGCCACATAAGGCTGCTCCTGCTTCTCAGAGCAGCATTTTTCATTTAACTCCAGCTCTGTGTGCTTCCAGCTCAGCTCCTTAACCCATATCCCAGACTCAGCCTGACAATCCTCACTCCAGCTCCACAGCTCCTATCCCAGCCCCACAGGGGTTTCACCCCCAGCCCTACCATTTTCGTGTCTTCTCCTGCTCTGCTGCCTCAGCTCCTGCTCCTCAGCTTCCTACTGCTCCAGCTAAAAGCTGCTCTTGCTTCTCACTCCAGCCCGGGGCTGTTGGTAAAGCCACAAATCAGTCACTGGCATCACTTCAATGTCTCTAGGAGCTGTCACACCACCACCATGGGATCCCAACTTAGGGAGCACATGAGGCCTGAACCCTAACATGTATCTTCCCCCCTTGCCCCTGGGTCTCACCCCCAGCGCTTGCCCAAATTGCATCCCCCCCTCTGCCAGGCAGCACCAGGGGCTGGGGATGGCCACTGTGGCTGGCAATGGCCACTGGGCTCCTGCTTCCCCATCCCAAAAGCTGCCCTTGGGCGGATTCTCAGGCCCTGCAGCCCTCAGAGCCCAGGAGCCCCCACACCCTCACACCGTGGTTGCTACCACCAGGCTGGGGCTGGCAAACCCCCAGGCATCTCCTGCAGCCCCTGAGCTGCAGCTCCATCCTCTCCTCCCATGGCATTTATCCAGCTCCAGCCCCTGCACTTCCACTACTCTGCATCACTTTGGGCCTGACTCTAGTCCCAAGGTCCTTGTCCCACACCCTGGGGGCTTTATGTCTCCTATACCTCAGTGATTCAGCCCCAGCCCTACAGTCTTTAGTTAACTGTCAGATACATAGTAAAAGATTAAAAACTAGACTGAAACTGCAAAAATGTAGTAGTACTATAATACGTTATTACAATACAATAAGAACAGCCCCATTACTAAAAAAATACTTGGAAATAAAGTAAAGCAAAAATTGAAAAAAACACCAAAAATCGTTTATTGCTAATATTTTCAAAATTACTTTACAACACTCGTGAAGCTTTTTCCCCCGGCCCCGGTAGCAGCAGCTGGCTCCCCATGCACCGCTCCGGGCCCCACAGCAGCCTACGGTGCTGCCGCCGCCCGAGCGCCGCAGGGCGCAGCAGGCAGAACTGCACAGCCAGCACCGCTGCCCCTGGACAGCGCCGGCCCCAGCCCCGAGCCCCGAGCCGCGGCCCCGGTCCCAGTCCCGGCCCAGGCTGAGGCGGGAGTAGCTTTCCGCGCTCACCGGCGCTCCCCGCATCGGCAGCGCGGCGCTTTGGCTCTCCTCTGGGCGCAGCAGCGCTCTGCGAACCGCGGAGTCTCCCTCCAGCCGCCACTCGCATCCTCACCGCCGCCCAACTCAAGGGGGCGCACCTCTGTGCACGCTATTTATACCCCCGCCAAGGCACGCCCAGCCAATCACAGCCCGAGGCGGCGCCGGCCCCGCCAATCCCAGCCCGCCCCTTTCCCGCCACGCTCGGCTCCGCGACCCCCGCTGTCCCCTCAGCGCTCCCGCCGCCGCCGCTCCGGGGGTCGATCCCGCCCCTCCCCGCCGTCCCGCCCCGACCCGTTTCTCTGGGAGAACTCCCTGCCGGGACGTGAACGGGGAGCTCCCGCCCGCCCTCCCCGGGCTCCAGCAGCACCTGCCGGGGCCGCGGCGGCGGCGGGAGCGGCGCTCAGGCGAACGGCGGGACGCGGCCGGGCTGAGGGCTGAGCTTGGCGGCACCGCGCCCGGATTGCAAGGGCGGCTGTGATTGGGCGGCGCGGAGAAAGGCGGGCTGCGATTGGCCAGTTTCGGAGCCGCTGGCTCAGCCCCACAGCCGTAGGGCTGGAGCGGCGATGGGGAGCTGAGAGCTGAGGCTGAAGCTTCACAGACCTCGGCGTGAAATAAAGATCCTCTTCTGGTGCCCGAGCAGCTTCAGCTGGCTGTAATGGGGAGACGCAGAGCTGGCAGTGAAATAAAGCTCTCTGAGACTACAGCTGGAATCACAGGAGAGCAGGGATAGTGACTGGAGGGCTGGCACCTCAGAGAGGCTTTTTAAAGATTGTGGGGGCATGATGCAGAGCTGGGGCAGAAACCATGATTGAGGAGCTGAAATAAAACCCCTTGGCTTGCCTGAAATACAGACCCCAGGGCTGGAGGTGAAATAATCCACTAAATGTGGCTGTGGAGATGAGACAAGGCAGAGCTGGAGCCAAAATAAAGATCCTGCACCTGAGGCTGGAATAGGGACTGTAGAGACAGAGGCCAAGAAGCACAGAGCTTAATCTGAAATAAAGACTCTGGGGTGCTTAGTATGGACAGCAGGAGCTGCAATCAGTGGTGGAGGACGGCAGCTGGGACAAAGCCTTTGGGACAGGGTCAGGGCTGGAACAAACATTCTAGAGCAGGACCTCTGATAAAAAACAGAATGCTGGAACAGAAAGCATGCTGCAGCTGGAATTAACTCCCTAGCACTAGGGTCTGATTATCCGGAGCTGCAGAGGGCCAAGCCCAGCTCATTGGCACCAGTTAGACCAGCAGCACATGGCAGGGGTGGTACTGGAGCCCAGGGCAAGGTTGTCTACCCAGGCAGGAGACACCAACCATGCAGCACACACAGCTCCTTCAGAACTGGGCTTCACAGTCTATAAACAGTTTCTTTAAGACACAAAATTATTCCTTTACACACCTGAGTCTGCATTCTGCTGCTCAGGGAGCACCTGGCAGCTGCTGCCAGAAGAGCAGGGACAACTTCTCAGTACCTCCTTCCCCCCTACAGCCCCTCTGCAAGCTCCCCGCCCCAGCTGCTGCTGCTTCTCTCCTCAGGCAGAAGTGCTTTGCCACTGGATGTGACCATCCTCAGGGTCCTGTAAGGGAGAGGGAACAAGTCACTGTAAACACCTCCAGCAAAGGCAGGAATGAAGGTCCCTTCCCTCCAGCTCCCCACAGGTCTCTCCGATGCTACAGATCAGCACCAGGTAACAAGCACCTGTGACCTGCAGAAACACCAGCTCCCAGGCACAGAAAATAATCCAAGGGATGCAAAGGCCACTCACCTCTGTCCAGAAGCCCTGATTATCCATTTCCAGTGTCTGGATCCCCATTTCAGGGTCTCTTCTGTCCCAAAGGGCTCTTCCATCCTGCCAGCCCAGCCTCTTGGTTCCCAGGCACTGGGGAGGAGAGCACAGGGACTGCAGCCCTGCCTGGCCCCACAGAGTCCCTCAGCCCACCCCACCCAAGGGACCAGGGCTCTTTGTCCACCCCAGCAGACAGACTTTGCCCTTACCACAAGCACAATGGGCACAGTGATGATGCAGAGGGCACCTATGACCATGAAGGCCACTCCATAGGCTGGGAAGCCCAGCTGGGGTGAGGGAGGCTCCAGGGCATCCTCTGGAGCAGAGCACAGCACTTAGAACCTGGAGCAGCCAGGGGCTCTGCCCCATGGTGTGCCAGCCACTCACTCTGCTCCAGGACAAATACAGAGCATACAATAACATCTGTTCCACACCCTCCATGCCCTTTCCTCCCATCCTACACAAGCCTGCAGTGGAAGAGCTCCAACCCCAATCCCCCAGGCTGTGCAGAGGGAGAGGGAACAACTGTTACTAAAATTTTAATTTCTGATCACCTCATTCTCTCTTCACACAAGGGATTGGGGTCTGGTCAGTTGTAGATCCACTTTGCTCACACTGCAGGCATGGAGTCTGTGGAGCTTGTATATCCATGTCCCAGCAGGGAGCTTACCTCCCACAGAAAGTGGGTATGGAGTAATGGATCCACATGGATGTCAAAGAGTCAGCCAAAGCTTGGTTTGGCCCAACTGAGAGCACAGGTGTCTCCAAAACTTCCATGCTGGTTGGAGCAGGGTGATGGAATATCCTGTTCCCTTGGCAAATCAAGGAGAAGCCAGAAGCCCACACAGGTCCAGCTGCTTCAGATGTGTCCTGCAGTGCTCTTAACATCCTTAAAATGGCTTTGCACAGGTCAGGAGAAGGGATGTTAAATTAAGGAGAGCCTGGAATCCAAACTGTGCACATTTTGGCTTTGACAGAGGCACAAGGAGGGCACTTGGCAGCAGCACTTCTGCTGTGGGAAGACCTTCAGGACTTGCCACCAGACTGGATACACTGGGGCTCCAGCTGAAGATGCTCCTTTCCCTTGCTCACCTCTGTGACAACTAGCTCTTTTTATACATCTCACAGCAGCCTCATCCCCAGTGTGGACTCTTTTCCTCCACAAAACCCATAGGTCACACAATCTACGTGCTTGTATAGAAAATTCCTAAGCAATTGCCTAAAAAAAACAGGCGGGGAAGGGGGCATTTCTGGATTACAGATGCAGCTTAAGTGAGCTGGCTTTAAAAGGACATGCCTATATATATTTTTATATATATATATATACACACACACCTACACACAAATAAAATAGCTCCAAACCTTTCAAAAACCAAAATTACCTGAGCATAATTTTTTTCCTTTTTTTGGTTTTTTTTTTTCCCCTTAAAATCGTCTGCTTTTTAACCAGTTAACACAAGCACCAGTCATATAATTTCCTGCCCTTGCTCGCAGGGCAGGTGATTGGCTGCTTTGCAGGAATAGAAATCATCTCCTAAGCTGTTTGTCTTGTAGGAAAACCAGGATATTGCACATTATTGCTCCCCTTATCTCACAACATTTATGTGGTGAGGTCTAATGGCAAACCTTGGGTGCTAAAATACCTCCCCAGCAAAAATTATTGCATTGTAAAGAGTCACAGAGCACATCCCACCTACCTCAGGGCCGTGTGCCAAGGGGAAGCAGGAGGAAGAGGTAGACATTTTGGGAATGGTGACAGCTCCTTGGACAATCCACAGTCCCACACAGCACAGGGAGATGAGCTGAAGTGGCCCAGTACTGGCAGTGCTCTCACCAGCAGGGTCTTTCTAGAAGAATTTGAAGCTGACTCCTCACAAAAATCCCCATCAACACCAGGGCACAGAGGAGCTTCAGGTCCATCCAGAACCAGCAGCAACAGAAGAGAAGCCAGTTCTGTAGCATAGCCTAAAAAACCCACCTGCTCTGAAGGCTGAGCTTAAATAAGCTCCTCAGCCCATGGGCATGGGTGAAGACCTCAGGTGAGGCTCATTGGGGTCATTAAAGCCCATTAGGGTGCTCATTGAACACACCTGGGGCCTCTTGACCACTATGTCCCACATAGCCTCAGGAAATTTCTCTGTTCAGGGATCTGGAGACTTTTAGAGACAGTACCATTATGTGGGAACTGCTCATTCCCCTTCAGTTTTTCTCTTAGAGGGAAGGATTGATGGAGCTTGTAGGCAGTCAGTGCTTTCCCTACCACTGCAATGACAAAAAGGGAGGTGACAACACAGGAAAAGATGCCGAGGGGAGGGACTTTTGGGGCTGAAGGTCATTTAGAAGAGACGAAAACTGAGGTTGGAAGGCATTGATGCAGCAGCCCCCATTGCTTCCATCCTGCTTAGTTCAGCCTGTGGGCAGGCTGGCCACCCTGTGCCAAAGTCCACCCTGATGTCACACCTTGGTGGCAAGGTCCCTACGTGCCTCTCTGACCTGGGCACAGTGACCTGGTCACACTGACCACCCCTGCTCTGCTCTGCTCTGCTCTGCCTGTGGGTTTTGGAGCTGTCACATCAGGTCCTGCAGCCAGAGTACCCCATGGTGATCCAGCAGCCAGCCTGTGGGTCCCTTCAGTGGGTAGAAATGGGAGATCACCTTTCCCTTAGGGGATACACAAGGGGTTGGAGGAGTACCCCAAATTCAAACAGCACTGATGTTAGGACCATGCATCTGTCCATAGGTGTCCAAAGTTCCTTAAGGCATCTTTCCAAGGGCATAGCAACCCCAGATGGATTTGGGAAGAATGCTTCATAAAGCTTTATAACTCACTCTGGTTTCTTCTGCTTTACTCTTTTTCCCAGATTCTCTCAGAGACAGAAGGAAGAATCGAGGTTTGGAGAAAGAGAAACCAGGGGTTTTTCTCAGTTTTCCACACCCTAGTCCTGGCAAGTCTTGACAGCTAAGCCTAAATAAGCAACCTGACAAAGTTCAGTTCCACTTTGGGGTCTCCTTATCAGCAGGTTTTTTTCACAGGCTATTTCTGTTTGCCTTTCCTCTACAGGTATTCTATTGAACTGCAGCCAGCAAACATTCTGGGGTCTGCCTTACCTTCAGGGCTTAGACTTGTCACAAGCACTCCACTCTGAAATATTTCATTATTCCCCACCCTGGATAAAGAACTAAAACTTTCTGTGTTCAGCAGGACTTTCATCCTCTGGTACACTTTGCTCTCATATTGCACTGCAGAGCACAAATTTGCCAGAGCCATAGAATGGTTTGTGCTGGAAGGACACTTAAAAATCATCCAGATCCAACCCCCTGCCATGGGCAGGGACACCTTCCACTATCCCAGGTTGCTCCAAGCTCCATACAAACTGGCCTTGAACACTTCCAGGCATGGGGCAACCACGGCATCTTTGGGCCATGGGCTTCTCTGCCCATGACAGGGGGTTGAAAGAAAATGATCTTTCAGGTTCCTTCCAACTCAAACCATTCTATAATTCTATAAAAGCTAAATGAAAATCTACAGACAAGAAAATTTTTCAAGTTAAATATGAGGTATTTGTCCATAAAACCATGAGAAGACCCAGTGAAGACACTGCATATGGGAAACCCATAAATGGAGTTTCCCCAGGTTGTTCTCAGCTGGATCTGCCCTGATTTTCTGATCACAGTAGTGGCCCAAATGCCTAGTGGTGATGCAGAGCTGGAAGACATGCCCTTGAAAACGCCAAAACACCAAAGTCCTGGGGTTTTAGTCCCACTGTAATATGCAGATCACTTCCAGAAGGACATGTGAAGTGCCCTCCCTCTCCCACTCCCCCATTCTTTTTAGCAAAAAGCCTTCCCTGGACCCTGAGCTGCAGCACCACCACTTTGGTGTCTTTAGAAAAAAAACCCTCAGCAATCAGAAAGTTCATGCATTAAAAAAAATACTGGGCCAAGGGATTTAGATCTCCTAAGCCGTTTCCCTTGTCGTTTCTGAGGGTAACAGTGCTCACAGTCCCACCCACCAGCAGGCTCTCCCGGTCCCCTCTAGCCTGGCCCTTTAAGTAACTTGAGCCTCCGAACTGCAAATCGCAGTCTCCAGCTAAAAAGATGGAAAAGCTCTTTCCCCCCCCTTCCCCCTTCTGGGTCTTTTCTTTTGAAAGCAACTATCTTCTATCCATGATGGGAAGGGGGAGACATCACCAAAGGACAGAACAGCTTTCTGAGCATCCCCCTCCCATGTCAGGACAAACTGGCATTTTCTCCACCCCACAATGCTTCTGGCAGCTCTTTTTTCCCAGCTTTTCTTCCCCTCCCTCTGGCCTTTGGCAAATCTCAGCTGATTTCCAAACCCTCCGTGGCTGCTGGGGGTTGGTACAAAGGTTTGATTATTTGCCTTTTCTTCGGTGAGGCGGGGACAGGGAGAAGGTCGGGCCCCATTGCTGACACTGTTAATCTTGCCCACTTTTATTGTACAGTCCCTCTCTCCCACCCCCCTCCTTCCCTGTCTCCCGCCCAGCTCCCAGAGCCCACCATGAATCCGCAGGCAGTTTGGGGATGCTTTTTCCTGCTTTGCTTTTCCTTCCTGAGTGCAGCTAAAGGTAAGAAGAACTTTGGGCTGATTTGGGTCCAGGGACACGACAGGGTCTGGATGCTCAGAGAGGTGGGATGCTCATCCCAGCACTTACCTCCCCAGTCTCCAGCCAAACAGGGAACAGAGACTGGCAAACTGCAAACAGCATGAGCATCTCCTGAGGCAGGGAAATTTTTGAGATTGCGGAAGTCCTTCCTGCGGGTGAGGAAAACCAGAGATCTGAAGCTTTTTAAAATGCACACAGTGCGGAGCTCTAAAAACTCTTCAGTCTGCCTCACAGAGAAAAGCCCTAGAGACTAAGTTGGATTTTCATCAATTCCTTTCATTTGTTGTTAAAAGCAGCAAAGTTATAAAACATTTCAGAAGCCCAGCAAGTGCATCAAATTAGCAGGAAAATTTCAAGTGACTTCAGGAAATAGATTTGACTGGTTTTGTCATGGAAAAGGCAACCCTCCTCCCTTCAATCACATTTGTAAATGAGCAAGAGAAGGGACTCCAACTAAATCTAGAGAAACAAGATTGAAGCAGGGCATTTTGATCTAAAGTTCTCCCACCAACTTCATTTTGCCTTAGCACAGAGCCAGTGATTTAATTATGAGTTAGAAGTTATGATGGGAAACACCTATTATGAAGAATTCAGCTTTTCTCCCCTAAAAATATTGATTGTACCCCAGTTAATGCCCACTGCTCAAAAGGCACTGGAAATATCCCTCCTGTCTGTGGGCACACTCAGGAAACTTGATTTTGGGATTATAGTGTATTTCCTTGGCATTTCTAAAAGTCCTGAAGTCCCCTAGAAGAGCCCCTGCTCTGGCCATGATTTTTAAGTCAGGGCTGGAAACATGAGCAGGAATCAGCTGTCAGCCCAGAGAACACCCAAATATCCAAACCACAGGCACAAATAATTCCCCATGAAAACCTTCCCCTCAGCTAGACTTCCAGCAGGTGGAGTGATGCAGGTTGTGAACAGCCCTGCAAGTTCAGATTCCCTCTGGGATGGAGGTTGCTGGGTGTGGGAAGTGGAGGTGATCCATGACTGCTTACCTTCAACATTTCCATCTTTCCACAGGGAATTTGCAGCTGCTTTCTTTCCAGCCCAGGACCCTGTATCAGTACCAGTACACTCTGGATGTGGAGATGGACCACATGTCCACATCATCCCCGTGGGGAGCCCGGCTGCAGGCTGAGGCATTGGTCCATCTGCACCAGCTCTGGAGGGGCCAAGGCGGGGAAGAGCTGCTCCAGGTGCAGGTGTGTGGGGTAATAAAGCCATCACAGCCAGGTATTCCTGCTGGGAGCATCCCAGGAGATGTAACCCCTTCCTTTTCTAGCCCACACCAGCTGAAAAATGACCTCTCTGACCAAAAATCCATTGCATGCAGGTAAAATACACACCAGCTTCAGAGCAGACACTTTTGATCATTGCTTTCTGCTTATTATCTGCTGTTGTAGATCCACAACCTGAAAGCCCATCACCAGCCAGAAAAGGAGAGGAGCCAGGACAGCACTGGAGGTCCCCCTGCAGAGATTGCACTGAGCCCAGAGGCACAGGCAGAGCTCCAGCAGCTGGTGTTCATCTCCTGGAACAGTGGGAAGGTGAGCTGGACACATCCTGGGCTAGTTCATGCCCTCTGTAAAGCACTCCTGCTCTCATTCTAAATTTTCTCAGCTGTGAAGCCCATAGGAGCTCCTTCTCCACTTCTGACTCAATATCAGAGCAGAAGGAACTGGACAGAGTGGACAATGCAGGACCCTACACAGGGTCCCATCCTCCAAAAGGACTCACCTGGAGATGCAGCATCCCATGTTAAAAGCTCTTCAGTCCTAACCATGGGATATAAGCTCCTTTCTGACCTTCTCTAAGGCTTTGGAAAACTAGGGTGGGGAGGAAAGGGAAGTGTTGTGGCCACATATCCACAGAGCTCATGCTACTGAGGGATAAGGTCCCCCTTGAGAAAACTCTACAGGGTATTCTCAGGTTGCAGGGGGAAGCCTTCATCAGGGAAGGCAGCAGAGAGCCTGCAGGGATCCCAGAGATGTCCTCTCAGCCAGACACCACCTCTTTCCCCCCCGCCCAGGTCAAAGCCTTCTACGGGAATGAAGCAGAAAACATCCTGATCTCCAACCTGAAACGAGGCATCATCAGTCTGTTGCAGCTTCAGCCCCACACTGGCACCACGGTGGAGGTATGTCCAGAGCTGGGGCCACATCCTGCCCAAAATCCAGGCATGCACCAGGAGAGCTGGCCCTGGAGCACAGCCAGCCCATGGGTTTTGGCAGAGGAGGCAAAATGCAGGATAAAGAACATGGACTCTGCTGCTCCAACCAGGCTGCAAGTAAGGATGACTACTGGAAAGGCAGAAGACTTAAAATAATTTCATTTTCAGGAATGGGCACCCTTACAAAACTGTAGCCTTTCTCTGGACAGTAGGAATAGCAGAGAAAAAAACTCCACAGGCATTCCTGCCAAGAAGGACTTGCTTTATCAGCAGCCAGCTGGAATGTTATTTCATGAACAACATGAAATAGCCTCAGAATTCCAAATGCTGTCATGAAGATGCTGCTGCTGGTGTCAGCCTGAATTTGCAAAGATGCCTGGATGGACTTGGAGCTATCCAGCCCCGCTAGATTCAGCCCACTTTCTACATTTTTGATGCTTTTCTATTTATTGTGTTAGCCTTTACAACACAATAAATAGACATTGACACATCTGTCCTCTGCACAGATCATTTAATACCCACAGTCACTCCCATTTGTGTTTCAGGAAGATGCCTCTGGAAGCTGCCAAGTCACCTACACTGTGTCCAACCATTCCATCACCAAGACCAAAGATCTCCTCAGCTGCGCAAAACCAAAGTCTGGATTCACCTCCATAAACAAAGCAAGTCTATTGCTCTCACTGTGGGGGGCTTAGCTCATGTTCTGTACAGCAGGACGATCCCTAAAATCTTTCCACAGGTGGGCTTTGATTCCCATTCCCAGCTGGCTTCAGCCTTCTGCACCAGCTTGGGATCAGACTCTTAGACCTATCCTCCAAGTGGGATGCAGCAGCATCCCTTGGGAGGAGCTTGTGGTGCTAATGTGGGTAGGAGCAGTAAAGGTGCTCTGGGTCACCCCATCCCCACTCTTGTTATCACTCCTGACCTGTCAGCTGATCCTGCTTGGGAAGGCAGCAATACAGGGATGTTTTCTGGGTCTCAGACTCATTGGACTGGGGATTAGTTTGACAGGACTCTGTTTTGCTTAAAGCAGTAGCCTGTGTTCAGCACTGACATAAACAGATCAAATGCTGTGGGTCTCAATGCAGTTTTACATGGTATAACCAAAGTTGAATGGTTTTTTTAAAAAATATACAAATTCTATTGAATTCGACATAAGAATGGACATCAGCACAGAGAGCCCATGGGCCCTGGCAGGTGTCTCAACACCACCTTGTCATGCAAGTCCCTAGGGTGTCACCACCATGCATCAACCACAGGTGAGAGATCCCCTTGTCATGGTCCTCACCTGGTGCTGCCTTTTCCCACATCTGGGAAGAAGGTGGGCTCTTCTGGATTTTCCTTTCCTACATTTTGCAAGTGAAGTAGGTGACTTTGTGAACTGGAAAATTCTTTTTCATTTTTCTGGAAAGAGAGAAATATCCTAGGGAGAGGGGAAGGGAGAAAAAGGTGGCATTTTTTTTCTCCCTGCTTTTCCTTTTCCAAGATTTTCAGAGTCAAGTGGCAGCCTGCCAGCAGAAGCCAATATGTGGTGAAAGACAACCTGCTCCAGTCAGTCCTGGCAGAGGAAAGCCACATGGTGGCTCCAGCCTTGAGATCCAGCTCTGGAATCAAAATCAGTTCAAGGTGAGAGATGAACCCAACCCCTAGCCATGGAGGTTGTAAATCACAAATCTTTCCAATGACTGTTTCTCCCTTCACAGGCAGCAGCTGCAGCTGGTGTCTCCTGCAGTACCTGGTCCAGCAGAGGTGTCTGGACAAAGCCTTGAGGATGTGCTGGCTAGCACAGAGGCAAAGCCCCAGCCCCTGGGCATGGCCAGCCTGCCCTTCAGGAGGGTCTGCACCCACTGCCCATCGGTCAGTGATGCTACCAACCCCCAAAACTCACCAGGGCTGGACACTTGTAGGATTTGGGGTTGAATGCAAGTGGTGCTTTTGGAGGGGCTGTTTACTGCTGCATTGTGTAAACATTATCCCATGATAACAGGTAAAAAGAGGTTAAATCCCACCTAACAAACCTCACTTTTGCAGTTAAGAGCCTTCCTGAAGGCTTTTGACAGACAGAGAATCAAAACAGACACCTCAAAGGTGGCAACAACGTGGCAGTTCCAGAGGTTCATCCAGATGCTGCGCAGCGCCAAGAAGAGGGATGTCCTGGAACTGCTGAGGAGAGCGCCCGAGGAGATGCGGTGAGAATCCCTGGAACTACCTCTCCAAAATTCTGAGTGCTGGACAGGACAGCCAGAGTCCTTTGGTACTGCTCCATGCACCATCCCTGGTCCAGGCAGCCAGGTGGCAGTGCTCTCTGGCTTTTCCTAATGCCCGTTCTGTCCAAGCACTGCATGGTTTCTGTGGGTCATGCTCCTGATGATTTCCCTCTTTCTGCTCCAGCCCCTTCCTCGTGGAGGCAGCAGTGGCTGCACAGTCAGTGGCTTCCTTGGCAGCGCTCTCAGACTTCCTGGATTTCAGCAAGGAGCCCAAGTCCCTCCTGGAGAAGTTTCTCTATGCAGCAGCTTTCTCTCCCCGGCCTTCAGGAGAGCTCCTCCACCTTGTCTTAGTAAGTATGGACATCCCTCTCTCTTCCCTGAGGGTCCTGCATCTGGGATGGAGCCACACACCATGGAAAAAGGAAAATGTTTCTGTAGAAATTTATTTTCTTGCTCATGGGATTGTTTTATGTACATTTAACGGGACACTGGTGATAGGAGTAGATGCTCCTCAGGGGAAAAGAATTCAGCAGAAAATGCTTTATATCAGTGCATTAGAGATAATAAAATCTTAATTAAAAGCCACAGCATTTTATCCAATTAAATAATGCACAACCTCCTTCAAGGCAGGTAAGAACTAGTATTTCCTTACTTGCTTAAGAAACACTTTGAGATAAGGGGTAAAGAATACTCCTTCTCTTTTTTTCCTCATTTCTTTTTTCCTGCTTCCTATTACCTTTTCCTGATGTCCAGGACAAGCTGGATGGGAAGCAGCTGATGCCTGAGGTCTGGGAGACAGGGATGGTTGCTGTGGGCTCTCTGGTGGGCAAGCTGTGCCAGCAGAAGCTGTGTGGGCTGCAGGTGAGTCCTCTGCAAACCCCCATGAGTGGCTTTTTGGGACACCCCACCAATTCCAGAGGTGCCCAGAACGTCTCCTGTCCCTCACCTCCCTCTCCTCCTGCAAATCCTGAGCAGGTGGTGGAGAGGGGGATGGAAACCATCCTCAGGGGGCTCAGAGGTGCCAAGGAGGAGCCTGAGGTGATCATTTACCTGCTGGCCCTGGGGAACGCCATGCTCCCCGAGACCATTCCCACCCTCCTGGACCACACTGAGGATGGTCCCACTGCTGTCACCACTGCAGCCACCTCTGCCCTGCAGCGATTTCCTGCTCCCCACATCTCCAGCAAGGTAGGAAAGGAAGCTGCTGAGGCTTGGTCCTCCTCTTCCGACTCCGAGCCAAGCTGTTGGGGTGCTTTGCACTGTTTTAATTACGCCTTCTCATCAGGTGAAGCGAGTGATGAGGAGGATTTTCCACCAGAAGAGGAAGAGTTATGACAAAACGTGTCGCCTGGCCGCTGCAGAAATCCTCCTGGATAACCACCCCTCACCCATGGATGTCATCAACATCCTGCTGGCCACCAGTGAGATGGAGACAGAGATGGCCACGTTCCTGCTGCTGAAAGTCCAGAGCAGCCTGCGTGACCACCACCACCTGGCAAGGTGGGTCTGCAGGGATTGCTTCCATCTTTACACCTGCTCTACATCACTTTTTTCTCCTCCTCCTCTGTCGCTGTTGAGCGCTAGCAGAGAAGGAAAGCCCGGATTCTCAGCGTGGCATAGAAAAGGCACGTTATTGTTTGAATCCAACATATATAGAGAGTTTTCAAAGGTCACCCAGATTGGTCAGTCAGAAACCTCCCCTAGGCCTGATTGGCCAGGCCTGAACTGTCCAAATCTCGAGACACTGTTTTCAATAACATCCAAACTTTATCTTTGTTTATAAAACACAAAAGGAATTCTCATGGGAAAGACCTGTGCTACCACAGCCCTCCACATTCCAGCTATGGGGTTTGGACCAACATGTCTTTAAAATGCGCTGGCATCACTTCGTGGGTGATACCTGGACATTCCTGGAGTAACAAAAGGGATGCAGATGCACACAGCCAGCCAAAACCTAACATTCCTCATCATCCTGCCCTATGGCAGCAGGACCCAGGCTCGTGGTTTCAGCAGAGAATTTAGAGGCCAAAGTCTGGCTCTGAGCTTTGTACCTGCATTAATTTTCCTGTCTGCACAAAACAAACCAAGAACTCACATTTTTCAGAACTAAGCAAAAGATGCACAAATCTGCCTGATTTATTCTAGTCAGCTGGAGGAGAGGGAAATTTCAGGGTAGCCCATGTCTGATGCTTTCGTTTTTTGCTCACACTGCTCTGGGCAGTCAGCCACCCAGAGAAATACTTTGGGAATTTGTATTTCTTTCTATAGTGACCACTGACCTTTTCCCTTCCCTCCCTCCCTCCCAGTGCTAACATATCCTTTCCCTCTCTTTTCCAGGAAGATAATGAAAGACATCATGGGAGACCCACGGATAAATAATTACCACTTCTTCTCTAAAGTCGGCATCTCCTCTTCTTTCTCAGGACCTCTGACAGGTGACAGCACAGAGGACACTGATTCCATGATCCCCTCAGAGGGCTGCAAGAGGGGTTGGTAGGAAAAGACAGCTTCCAGAAGAGGATGCAGGTCTATAGAATGCCCTAAAATCTCGGGGAGGTTTCTGAGAATGTCCACCAGCACCAGCTGGCTGCCACCACCCGAGATATGCACATACCCTTCTCTAGCACATATTTTCCCAAATCCTGCTACTTTGAAAGAGGAGCTTCAGCTGGAGATGAAACCAGTTGTAGATTGTAGGTGGGAGTTTCTGTGCTTTCCCTGATAAGTCAAAATATTTCTCTCCATTCCTCAGTTCCTTTACTATTTTTAATAAGATCCTCGAAGAGAAGAATTGCTGTACTGAGATTTAAAACAAAGAATCAAACTTCAGAGTGCAAAAAGCAACACTTGGCAAATATCTGCTTAATTCTTCATCACTCAACTCTCATTTCTGTCCCTCTTCAAGTCAAATTAGCTCAGTCTGGCCTTGCAGGGGGTCAGTGAAGGTGGAATAGCCAGGGAGAAAAAAAAAACAACCATGCAATGCTAAATCCTTTGAGCATTGCAAGAATGGAAGGAGAAGATGCAGAATGGTACCATAGGTTTTGTTTGGAAGGGAACTTAAAGATCATCCTCTTATAACCTCCCTTCCATTAGACACCCAGCAACTCTTATGGGCATCTCTGTGTCTCTCAGTCACCCAGGACCTGCTTTCCACTTTTGGGCTGGACCTGCTGTTTTTGGAGGGTGGATTCCTGAGGAAGAGTGTCTCTGACTTCTCCCTGCTCAGCCATGGCCAGCGGCTTCGTGCAGCTCAGGTGCTGGTGGGAGAGAGGCTGGGGGCTGGAGGGGGGTGACAGCACCAACCCAGTGCTGCCACTGCTGTCCCTGTGTCCCCTCTTAACCTCCTTGTGGTGCTTCACCTCTGCATTCAGCATGTCCTGGATCAGAAATAGGCAAATTCCCAAGTCACCAGTATGAAAACCAAACACACCTGCTCTGGAGAAGGGAGGCCCCTGCTCCCCCAAAAAGCAGAGGGTGCAACACTGATACCTCAGGGTGCTCAGAGATGGTTTGGATGCCTCATCCAACTCCCTCCATCACTGATTTCCTGCTCCAAAGGCTGCCTCCACTTCTGTCTTCCAGGTCACCTTTGAAGCACAAGGGATGGAGTCAATGATGGGAGAAAACCTCTCGGAAGGGGAAGAGGAGCCAGAGCTCATGGCTGGGATGTCAGCCACCTTCTTTGATGTCCAGTTGCGGCCAATTGTCTTCTTCCAGGGATACACAGACCTAATGGCCAAGGTCCTGCTGAGCAGTGGAGAGCCCACCAGTGTGGTCAAAGGGAACCTCCTGCTGATGGACCATCACCAGGTACTGGCTGGGGAGGTAGCCATGTCCTGCCTCCATGCCAAATCCTAGCGAATCCCATAAAACAAACCAGTGGATATTGTGGTATCAGCCACTGCTCCAAGAGCAGTGTACAGTCACAGCAAGCTCTGCCTTCTTCCCTTTCCAGGTCATTCCTCTGCAGTCTGGTCTCCAAGTGACTGTTAAACTGCAGGGTGGGCTGGGGCTGGACATTTCAGCTGACATGGACCTGAGCATTTGGGAGCAGGAACTGAAAACTGGCATCAACACAAGGTCAGCGGGTGGGAAACTGCCTGGCTCTGGGAATGGCACTACCTGGGTAGTGCAGGTAGCTTTCCACAGCCCCCTGCTCTTTCCCTGATGGGTCCAGTCCTTCCTGGTGGTTAGACACCCATTTTCCATGGCTAGACCTCCAATTAAGTGTTTATGGAGTGGTTTGGTGCCCAGCTCAGGCCATTGCTCTGTGACCAGACCCCACGTGCTTCTCTCTCTCAGGGGAAGCCTCACCATGGATTTCCAGGCAGAACTTGATTCCCCTTTCCTCCAAGCCACCCTGAGGAGCCAGACAGCGGTGGAGACCTCTATCTACTTCGACACCATGCTGAGGTTTTCCAGCACCCCTGTGCTCATGTGCCTGCAGCTGAGAGAGGAGCAGATCCCATACAGGTAGTCCTTGGGCACAGACAAATCCTGTAAAAACACCATGATGGGCTTGAGATAAAGGAGGATTTCTTGGGAAGAGGAGGGAGTTAATGGTTGCACTTATTGGGTCAGAATTGGTAGGGATGGGGGAAAGACACCCCAAGTTCATGATATGGGTGGAAGCACCATCCATAGACCACCAGGAGATGGTGACTGGGTTGGTCTGGAAGAGGAGGATAAGATCCACAACCACCACAGCCTCCTGACCATCCTGTCACCTTGTCCCACAGAGAAATCTTCTCAGTTTCCCAGTCTGTTGGGAGCCAGAGCAGCACTGCTCGGAAAGGCCGGCATGGCACCATTCCCGGGAGGGAATTCGCCTTGCACCAAACCAATTCCAAGGTCTGCAACCTCCTGCTGACAACAGAGAAAGAATAAGGACTCAGAGCACTTTGGGACTCTCCTCCACAATCACCTTTTAATTAGAAAAGTGTTGCAATGAGGACATCAGAAGGGACCACAAGAGGAACTGCTGTAGGACAGACACACCCCTTGCTTCCAAACCTGCTCTCACACCCCAGAGGCTGAGGTTTTCCCCTCCTGGACTCTTCCCCTTCATGGCAAAGGACCTTGCTGGAAGCCAAGTTGAAAACAGCCTTATTATGCAAGCAAATGAATTTCTCAGAGCCCAAGAAACCCTCCTGCAAGCCTGCACCCCAAAATGCCACGTTTTCGCCCCATTTGTCAAAGCTGTCAGGCAGGAACACATCTGCAGCCAGCTGGAAGTTCCCAGTGGAGGGAATAAATAACCTTCCTTTAGTGCACAGCTTTTGTGGCTGCCAAATTGTCCAAGAATATGGAAAAAACTGATTTCTGGAGGAGGTGTGATGGTCTTTAATTTTTTTATGCAACCCCAGAATAATCCTCAGGGAGAAAAGCAGAGAAGCGAGACAAAATGCCAATTATTCCATATTCTTTCTGGCTTAATTGAAGGTGTTCACATTTATTTGCATACAAAGACAGCTCAGCTCCCTCTCAGCTTGGTGCCATCCTCGTATTCCTGGGGGGAAATTTACTCTCTTTTGCCCAATATGTGGCCAGCGCCTTCCCACTCCAGTGTCTGTACTTGAATTTTTCCACATATTTTTTCCTTCTAAGACAGGCAGGGCTGCAAGGATCATCTGATGTCATTAAAAACTCCTTGTAATTAAAATCCACAAGGGCACGAGCAGAGGTGATTTGTGCCTGCAGCTTCTCATCTTAATTTTTGATCCAAAACTTACGTATTAATGGGGAAGCCTTGGGCATCTCTTATCTCCCGAGCAGCAGCTCCCCTTCTCTTTTGCTGAAGATAAGATTTGCCTCCACCCTACATCCAGGAAGGCAGCATTCCAGCAGCAGAGAGATCCAGCAGCTTCCCTTTCCTGCTGATATTTGGGCTCTTTTGGTGACCATTTATGAAAATTACAGACAGGTTTGAGTAAATATTGTCCTTCTGCTTTGCATTCTGCTCCCAAGCTGAATTGTTATCATCCACCACCACCCAAGACCTCCAGCACTGGAGGGAGACTGGTGAGGGAAAAGCATATTTCTTCATTTCTTCCTGATAATAATGTGCCTTGGAAGTATTTTTAGCCCTTTTTTGTTTGTGTGTGTGTGTGTGTTAAAAACCACACTTTTTAGGAAAAAAAAAGAGGGACATGGAGTATATTTCTTTTAATTATGAGCCTGAAGTGTTAGCACTGAGTCTCCTGGTTCAGGAGGAGGAAACTTCTCTGGTTTTCCATCTGGAGACACTAATTACAAATGCTTTGGTTGGGTACAGAAATAAATGCCATGTATTTTTATACAGTCTCTGTTTGACTCTTTTCTGGATTTGTCATTCAGCTGAGATTTACCCCAAGTCAGTTGAACTTCTAGTCCCAAAGGATACTTGTCCTGACAGAGGGACCAGGTTCTGTAGCTGGGATTGGAGTTGGGAATGTGTTTCCAGCCCTCTTTGAAATGGTGAGGACATTTGAATAGGGATTTTACCAGTGTACATTGCTGCTGGAAGCTTTGCTGTCCTGCTGAGCCACTGAATCCTGAAGTTTCCCAAGCCCTTCCCAATGACTTTTTTTCCCAGTCCTGGTCAGATGCTCAAGCAGCAAAGGCGATGAAGGGACATGGGTCTTTTGGTAAAGTCACCCATTTCCTTGGCAATGGCTCCAAACCCTCCTCGAAGTGACTTTTCAGCCCCAAATCCCCAGCAGGAGTGGCACTGTGCTCCCAGAGCTGGAATGGAGTCACCTCAGCTTATGTGGGCAGAAAGGGACATGGACCTGGATGTATTTCATCCTTGCAGGAATGGTGACTCCACCACTACCCTGAGCAGCCTGTTCCAGTGCTTGACAGCCCTCTCCATGAAGAAATTTTTTCCTCATTCCCAACCTCCCCTGGCACAGCTTGAGGCCATTTCCCCTTGTGCTGGCCCTGTTCCCTGGGCCAATCCCCCCTGGCTGCCCCTCCTGTCAGGGAGTTGTGGGGAGCCAGAAGGTCCATTTGAGACTCCTTTTCTCCAGGCTGAGCATCCCCTGCTCCCTCATCCTGCCAAAGATCCATGTAATCCAGGAGCAGGGGAAAGGGCCAGTCAGGCAGGGTTGGAGTGCCAGATGTGGCTCCTGGTGAAGATCCCCCCGGACAGCCACTACCCACCTCCCAGGAATCTTGCAAGACCAGCAGGGCTCCTCTCCAGGAGTGGCTTTCCAAGAAGAGCTGCAGACCAGCAGTGACCTCCAGTGGCTGCAGCCAGGTCTGATGGAGATGTCAGGATCAACCCCCTCCTCTCCAGCCCCCCGGGGATGTCCCACAAGAGGCACAAGAGGTCAACAGACCTCTGCAACAGACCAGGGCTGACCCTTGCAGCCCCTCATCCCTCTGACCTGGGCTCTGGGTGGCAGTGCCTTCCTCTCCTGGTCTCCAGGCTCACCAGCAAAGGCAGTTTTCCATATTTTCCTTCCCTCTGCAAGCCACTGTATTGCCAGGACATCCCACACAGCCCTCAGGGGAGCAAATGGACACCACTCACCAAATGGGGTGATAAAACATTATCTGCCTGTCTATTCCAGCTGGCTGCAGAGACAAAACTATCATGAGAAAGAGTGCACAGAAGTGAGGGAATGTGTCTGAGAGGATGGCAGGGAGCAGCTCTCCCTGGGAATGTGGTGGAGAGGCAGATCTGAAGTGCTGAGACAGAGGTCTGATCAGCCACTTCTCTCTCCCTCCTGGGCAGCCTGCAATAAAAAGAACAATATTTCCTCACTTCTCGGCCCCAGAGACTCCCCAAATTCCATGTAAAATTAAAAAAAAAAAAGTTTACAACTCACCAAAGCAGTAATGCAAATCCCAGCACTGAACTGTGGCAATAGCAATCCCCACATAAATCTGCAGCTACATATCCCAAATCACCACTGCAGAGCTGGCAGCTGCCTTGGGACATGAACATCACACCAGCATCCCTGCAAGGCTTTCCTGGGACAGGCACATGCTTATCCAGGAGCCACAGTGCCCTGGAATGGCTCTGGAGCATCCAGGGAGTAGCAACTGGCAGGGTTGCTGTTGTAACCTACCCAACAATCAGGACTGCAGGGAGAAAGCTGTGAAGATGCAACAGGACACAGCTGGGCAAAGTACAGCAGCTGTGCCATGAGATTATCCCTGCAGGAAAAGCTGGGGGGGAAAAGCTCAGGGCCAGGTCCGGTGAGTCAGGCAGGGAGCCTGAGAAATGGCTCAGCTGAGCCAACAAGGCTCCAGGGCTGGGATAAAACCCTTCGGCAAAACCCACAGGAAAAAAAAGCTGAAATTTTCCTAGAAAAGTGTTCCACCCACTACATCCTGGCCAGGAGTGCAAATATTGAAGGGATGCAACACTTGCTGTAGGAAAATGAGCAGTGAAGAAAGTGTTTGGAGAAACAGCCATAATCCCAGTTCCCATGGGGACAATGGGAACAAGCACCTGCTCTGGCCAATCTCTCAAAGCCATTGAATCCCTGGCTGGTTTGGGTTGGAAGGGACCTTAAAACTCATCTTGTTCCACCCCCTGCCATGGGCAGGGCATCCTCCACCAGATCAGGTTGTTCCAAGCCCTGTCCAATCTAGCCTGGCTATCCCAGCAAGAAAAGCCACAACCACACCAGTTGCAAGCCTTGAAGTCTCTCCTATCCCTTATACATCCAGAAATCTCTCCTTGCCCAAATATTTTGGCTGCTGCAGTCTAAAACCTGAAGGTGCAATGAGCTGTAGTGATGCCATGTGAAAGGGAAGCATCCAACATACAGATGGAAGAGCTTTTCCATGGTAAAATCTGAGCAGGGTTTTCAAAGCACTTGGAAAAGCACATCCTGCAAAGATCCAGAGGAATCCAGTTGGCTGGGTTTTAAGGAATGACCTAGTAGGGTTTGGGTTTAACCTTTTAAGAGGGACCATTAAAAACACAAGGTCAAGGACTGAGTGACTTCATGCCACAAGATGTAGTGTTTCCACCATCACTGGGAGCACCAGAGGTCTGCAGGGGACATTTAGAAGGGAGTAAAGCAGGAAAGAGGAAAATAAAGCATGTTTTGAGGGATTACAGCAGCATCAATCACCACCACACCACCTGTGAAGTTTCCATAGGAAGCCCCATTTTTTGTGAGCATAGCTTTAAAGCAGCTTCCACCCACCCTGAGGCAAAGCCATGTTGTCCTCATCTCCCTTATATAAGCACACCTTATTCCCAGCTATTGTCTGGCAGCATGGTCCTATCATCAGGTGCCTTCCTTCAGGCTTGGAAGAACCTGATCCAGTGGAATGTGTCCCTGCCCACAGCAGGGGATTGCAATGAGAGGACCTTTAAGGTCCCTCCCAACCCAAACCATCCCAGGATTCTGTGATTCTCTGGATTCTGTCATTCTCTACTCATTCCACAGTGCTCACCAGCAGTCAAGCACCCACCAAGCACAACCCCAAGCACAGAGAATACATCCCCTTCTCCCAGCACCAGGCTTCTGCTTGGAGGATGGAGTGGAGCATCCATCAGCTGGGACAACCGAGGCAGCGCCAAACCTTGGAGGAGGGGCTGCCTAAAAACTCCAGCAGCAGGAGCTGGATTTTGGCATCAAACAGGAAAAGGTGGGGCTGCCAAAACACACCCTGACATTTGTCTCTGGCCTCAGCCTTAGCATGGTTTCATCACTTCACATTTTTTACCTGGCCCTGGGATCAGGGGCTCTTTTTGGCCTGAACTAGTAACACATCAATATTTATTTTTGCACTGGCTAAACTATTTATGTGTGTGTACATATATGCATATACCTAGAGGTTTTCTTTCTCCCCAAAACAGCAGTGAAAGTCTGGCTGGTAAAGAGGAGGGACTGGGTTGAAATAACACAAAGTAAGTCCATTTTAACAACCACACACAGGTCATGCTCGTATTTCCCTCTCCATACACCCATCCCACCAGATAAATCAGCAGCAAGAGATTTTTATGTGGATTTATTTTTATTTTTTTGACATTGTTAGAGTTAAAAAAAAAAAGAACCCAACAAAATTAATAAATATTAAAAGTTAAAAAGCTCTGAATCTCATATGTACAAAACTTTATACATCGTGGTAACACTAGACAAGGTTACAGCACAGAAACAACTCTGTGCATCCACCTGGCCCAGGAGGGTGCAGGGGACCAGAGTCATCCTCTCCTCCTAGAGACAGGACAGAGCAACCCAAGCTCAGCCTGCCTTCAGATGGAATAAATTTCCCATCCCTGGAAATGTTCAAGGCCAGGATGGGGCTTGGAGCAACCTGGTCTAGTGGAAGGGGTCCCTGCCAACAGCAGGAGGGCTGGAACTAGATGAGTTTTATGGTCTCTTCCAACCCAAACCATTCCAGGATTCCATTAAATCAGCAGTGCTGGGTGCCAGCCCTGCAGCATCACCACCCCAGAGCACCCATAGCTGGTGGGGGCATTTGTCACACCCTGCTTTAGACTTCCCCACCTCTCAGCTCAAGGTCAGGATCAGCACCTGCAGCACAGTCCCCCTGCCCAGACACCCCCGAGGGCCCTGGCTGGGGGTGCAAGGAGCTGGGGCAGCCCCCAGCCACAGCTCTCCCCCGAGGTGTAGTGAGGAACCACTGCAAATTTTCCTTAAGCAATAAAGCACCAATGCCCAGGCCAGCACAACAGGGAGGGGCACAGCTGGGAATCTGGGAGGAAGGACAGCATAGTCCATTTTTTGGGGGAAGAAGGTCTTAAGCTCCTTGGAGAGTAAACGAAGCATTATCTTTGGCACAATAAATAAATGCTGGCACTCCCATGCAGGGGCTGGCAAGGAGCACAAAGGTGGTAGCAGCATTCCAAGGGATGAATCCCATCCTGGTATCCCCACAGGATCCCCTCTGGATACCCATACCTGCACATCCCAGATCTGGGCACTCCATGGGCACCCTCCTATGTGTGCCCACTGCCATGAGGTGTGCCAGCTGTGTGGCTCAGATAGATGGGGGGCTTTGTTCCATGTTTTGGGACGCCCACCTCAGCCAAAGGGCAGCACCCAGGAGGCCAGGGACCTCCAGCCTCAGGTGCTTTAAGAGGAGTTCCAAAAACGCTCGTCCAGCCGTGACTTGGCAGCAGGAGGGTGTTGGAAAGCTCCAGGAGAGCACTGCAGAGTCCAATGCTTAAAACATCAGGAATGCAGAGGGGTCTCCATCCATTTCAAAGCAAGTACCTCAACTCTGTCACGAATCCACGCCAGACTGGGAAAATCACCCCAGGCCACCTCACCAGCAAGCCCTGGCTACCTGCAGAGCTTACACTGTCCCTAGGGACACTACATCCTACTCCTTGGGTACTGGGAAGCAGGACCAGCAGGGCCAGCAGATGCACCCAGACCATGCACATGCTCCCAAGGACATCCCACTTTGCAATGCCAAACTGGTCTAGCTGCCAAACCTTGCCTTCCTCAGACTCCACCTCCCCATTCCCAAAACCTCCTTCCCCCACAGATGCCCACCTTCCCCAGCCACTGCACCCAGAGGTGTCCTAAGCACCAAAACAATGACAGCCCCCTTGGGGACACCATTTTGGGGAGGTTTTGAGGACTGAAACTCATCCAGGCAAACCCTGTGCCCAGAGCTGGCCCAACACCCAGCAAGGTGAGGGCAGCCCAAGGCTCCTAAAGTGCTGTGCAAATGTTTAGTACTTGGCACAATAATTTGTAATGGCATTAATCACCCCCCTTTCACCCCTTCCCAAGCAATAAGATGCAGCTGAACCTTTGCCTCTCTCCTCTCCTTGTAACTGCCCTCAACATCCACTCTCATCTTCCCAGTCACCCCCATTTGCCCCTGGAAGCTGCTGGTGCCCCACAGGCAGTGGGTCCAGGGGTGCAGGGATGAGGCTGGTGATCCTGGGGAGGCTGGGCATTGGTATCAGCTCAAGGCTGGCCAAGGGCAGTATTGGCTAAAAGAAAGTCACGTCCCAGTGACAGGCATTTTCGACATCAATTTTTGGTCTTTGACCTGTGGTTCTTATCGCTCACTTTGGAATCTCCTGGACCATCTCCTGCCTCCAGGACATAAGCTGCTCTATGCTTATCACATTCCACCTTCCCCCAGACATGTTTCCCAAACTCTCTACCCCGACAGGGACAGCCCAACCCAGCAGTTTGGGATTTCCTCACGTTTCCCCTCTCCTCACCTCACCACCTCTCTCCAGTTTCCCTGCCCTCCCAGATTCCCGGTATCCTCCCACTGCTATCCCCAACCAAGCTCTGGGGCTGAACCACCAAGCAGGACCTTCCTCTCCATCACATCCTGTGTTGCTGCTTGGAGCAGGGGGAAGGAAAAAGCAACATTAAAGCCATCCCTCCCACATCTTTTTAGCACCTTGGGAGGAAGCAGCCTGTCTACCCGCAACTTTTTCTGCTCCCCTCCACTTTTTTCTCCATGGTGCTGTCAAAAAGCGTCCTGGCATGGCTGGGAGGGCAAGAGGGATCATGAGGAATGAGTGGTTTTCCCAGGAATTTCTGGGTGTGGAGCCAGGTTGTTGCCAAACCTGGCAGTGCCACCCATGAAAACCATCGCTGGGAGTCAGGGGGAGAGGAAAAAATGGGGAGAAAGGGAGGGAGGAGGGAGAAAGGCTTTCCTTGCCCCATGGTGAGGTGGTCCCGAGCAGGTTACCTGGCCCCCTGGCCCCTTCCTGGCTCACTCGGGGCTGGCAGCTCCCTTGGAAAAGCACCACTGCTGGATATCCCGGGTGCTGGAGTGGGGTCCCCACCAGGCTCCCCCCGAGCCAGGGTGGTGGGGTAGGGGGAGAGTGCTGGAGCAGGGCTGGGAGCGGTGGTTCCTGGAGGAATGCCAGTGACAGGGGGTGAGCCAGTGGTGGAGGAGGCTTTCTTCCCACAGGACTCACAGCAGAGCTTGTTGTATCCAGGGATGGAGCAGTAGCGAGCCAGGACCTCCATCTGGCAGAAGATGGACTTGTCCCCGAGGCAAGGCTCCCCTGGAGAGGGATGGAGCAGCACAAAATAAGGTGGCATTAGGTTCCCAGTCCTGCACCTCTCCAGTGGGATTCCTGAAGGGAACAAGGTACCCTTTCTGGGTGCTGCCTATGCACATAGGAAGAAGGCAAGAGGGACTTGGAAAGTGAAGCCAAAGTACTGAAGGGTTCTGTGCACGGACTAAAAACAGAAAGCAAGGGATGCTCCAAACCAGCATCTTAAATCGGATCAGGATGCATCTTGCCCCAGCCATGAAGGACTCCAAGGGGGCAAAACCAGAAGCCATCTCCCTACTTAAAGAAATTCCAAGGTAGAAAGGAAAGGGCATAAAAACTGGGAGGCAAAAGGAGTGCAACAGGGAAACTGCAGGACCCCATACACCACAAGATGGCAATGGAGCAACGGGCTTTGGAGCAGAGGCACCAGGGATGCGGCAGCTGAGGATAAAACTCCCCAGGAGCACTACTGGATGTGCTCCCACCTCTGTGCTTCCCACAGGGAGGGGCAGAAGTCCTCGGGAGGTTATCCCGGGAAGCGCCGCCCTTACACGAGCATGGGCACTCACTGGAGGAGATCTTGCTGACAGGATTTTTGGCTCCATCCTGGGACACCCGCTGCCCTTTGGTCGTGCCGTGGTCACCGGCATCGGCACTGGCAGTGATGCCAGAGAGCTTCCCTGCAGAGAGAGCACCACAATGCCCAGCAGCCACAGGAAGCTGAGGGCACTCAAAATACCTCGGGAGGGTGTTTGTTTTGTTTTAAGGGATCTTCTTAAAAATTAAGTCCCTTAGGGAGCACCCAGTTGGCCAGCACTTAAGCTACTCAAACCCCACCCAAGATGAACTTGAGGCTGCCCATCTCCATCAGCTCATTGCATCTTCCAACTGCCAGAAAACCCAAAACCAGCCAATGCCAGGGCTAAGAGCAGAGAAGGGGAATATTTTGGCTGGCTTTTAACTTTTTCTGGCTGCCAGCAGCATCAGGGACGTCCAACCCAACCTTGTCTGCTGGCACCCCCTGAAGCCACAACGGGCTTTTGTGGGGGTTGATCCCCACCGGCACGTGCCCCATCCCAGTGGTGCCTCTTCCTCCTCCTCCTCCTCTCACCTGGGCAGAGGGCCACGTGGCAGCCCTGGATGGCCTCTGGCTTGTCACCATCGCAGCGCGCGCCGCTCTCGCTGCCCTTGCACACCACCTGCCGCTGCTGGACACCTTCCCCGCAGGTTGCCGAGCACTGTGCCCAGACAGACAGACAGTGACAGTGTGGGGACAGCCCCCACACCCCGACAGCACCCCAGGCTGCGCAGATGACAATTCCTCACGTGGATATTGCTTATCGATTTGGGGTTTCCCTGCCTGTCTCTCAAACCCCACGCTCTCTGCATAAGGATGCTCTCTCCTCTCTCATTTTCAGTGAAAACATCACTGGCTCTTGAACCCTTAGCTCCAGCAAGGCCAGGCTGGATGGGACTCTGAGCAACCTGGTCTAATGGAAAGTGTCCCTGTCCACGGCAGGGAGGTTGGACTAGATGACCTGTAAAGCTCCCTTCTAATCAAACCATTATAGCATTCTACTCCATGATCCCTATAAGCACCTGAGCTTCACACCCACCTCCCATACCCCTCCTTGCAGGGGCTTCCTCACCTCAGACCAGGCTCCCGTCCTCCACTGGGCAGGGCAGGGCAGGCGGCTGCAGGGCCGGCGCGTCTCGGGGCGCTGCCCGGGGCAGTACTTGGTGTGCAGGGTGCGGTTGGTGCCGTCCTGCAGGGACTGCACACACTGCACTGCCCGTGCCTGCACCCCCAGCTTCCCACAGGAGCGGCTGCAGGCACCCCAGTCCTCAGCCACCCACCTGCCACAGTTGGAAGAGAGACATAGAGGAGGCGTTTAAGGCAGTGCTCACACTGGGAAGCGGCCAGAAACACTCCCAGTGTGACCCCAAAACTCCCCCAGACAGGGATGGGAGCACCTCAGGCCACACAGGGAGGACTTACATGGGCTGGGAGCATTCCTGGAGGTTACAGCGCCTCCGGATTGGCTTTGGCTTCTTGCCGTTGTCACAGAAGTTTCTATGCACCATCCGGTTGTCGCTCTTCCGACGGCAGCCGTACTTGGTGTACTGGATGCCTGAGGGGCAGAGCATGGGCAGTGAGGTGATGGGGGTGGGGGTCCCTCCAGGTTCCCCCAGGTCCTCCTCCTGCATTCCTGCTGGGATGTGGGCTCTCAGATGTCACCACTCAGGTGGGACCCAAGGTTTGCCAAGGATTCTCGTGTGGCTGCTGGACCCCCCCAGGGTCCGTCAGGCTGCTGTGGACTGCACACAGCTTGTGGAAAGTGTTCCAGGCCATGGCAGGGGGTTGGACCAGGTGACCTTTAAAGGTTCCTTCCAACCCAAACCACTCTGATCTCCAGATCACGAGTTGTTCCCCATGTCCTGAGGGTCAGATCCCAATGGCTGTACATTAACGAGGCTTTCATCAGCAAACCCCACGCCTACTTCCATACAAACTTCATTACTGGTCATCTTTAAAATCACTATTTCTTGGCTCAACTCTGCAAATTCAAACTCAAGGAATTAAGAAATCACAGCAGGTCCATGGACAGACAGACAAAGGTATGCACACACAAGCATATAAGCCTGCTTATGTAAGAAATCCTTCAAAAATACTCATTTTAACTGCTTTGTAATAATTTTTTCAAGCCAGAGATGCCCCAAGGGGCTCACACACCCTCTACCATATCCAAGCATCCCCCCAAGTACACCCTGTAGGCTGTTATGAAGAGGAGGTTACCTCCTCCACACGCCTTGGAGCACTGGGACCAGCTCTTGAGGGCCCACTCGTAGGAATCCATCTCCTCAAGCAGGACATTGTTGTTTCCAATCATGGGCAGCAGGTCTTCATGGATGATGTAGCGGTACATGAGGCTGCTCCTTGCCTCCTCCTCCTGAGGGATGACCTGCAGGCACAGAGGGAACAGTGGGAGAGGGGGCAGAATGCTGCCATGGGAGAGGGACCACATGTCAAGGTGGCCTACGGCCAAAACTGGGGATGGACACAGAGATGGATGGGAGCACAGACCTGCTGTTTCCTGTGTGTCCAGGGAACCCAGCCCCTAACTCCCCCAAATACCAGCATAACTAAAATGGGATGTGGGCTCATAAGTAATTTCTGCAGAGCAAAATGCAGCTGGACTCAAAGGCAAGTGCCCAAGCAACATGTCCTTGTGCCATTCCCTCACACAGCTTGTCACCCCTTGCTTTTGGCTGGCTCATTCCCTGGATTTAATGACATGCCACACACCCTTCCTCTACCCACATCCTTCCATCACCTGCCACATCCCACCTCAGATCACCTCCCCTGTCTGTGACAGTCGTCCCCAAGCCCCCCAGAGCATGTGCCAGCCAGGCTTACCAGAACACTGATGGCCTCATGCAGGGGACCGCTGGTTTTCAGGCTCTCCTTGCCTTGTTCCACAGTGTATTCCCACTCCAAGCCCATCTCAATGAACACTTGGCTTTTGGCTGCTTTGCCCTTGGCATTCAGGATGAAGTTCCCTGTGGCTTGATTCTTAACAGCTAGAGGAGAAAGGAGGTATTTTCAGTATCATTGCCTCTGGCCACTCACTTTGGAGGACTGGAATGACCCAAACAAGACCCTTTCTGGTGGGAATTATTAGGAAAGGGTTGAGAAAGGGTGAAGGGAGAGGTTGACTAGGGCATGCTCACCGATGCTGTGGGATGCTGGCTCCATCTCTTCTATCTGAAGGTGCCTCGCTCCAGCTGGGATCTCAAACATCTTCAAAACACCTGAAAGGGAGGGACAAAGGATGGAGGGAAGAGAAAAAGCAGGTTTCCTCCAAATGGACACATGAATCCAGGTCATGAATCCACTCCCAAACCCACCCAGCCCTCTCACCTGGCTGCTTGGGGGTCTTGGCCAACGTGCCCTTCACCGTCCGGCAGTGGGAATTGTCCCCCCGCAGACCCCACACTTGTCATCCTGCTTCAGGGAGCCAACCTCCTTGTCACAGCCGACATGCTGGCACCCAGGAGAGGAGAGGACAAGCCTGGGGTTACATCCCTGAGGCCCAGCCTGGGGTTACAGCCCCATGGCCCAGCCCATCGCTCTGCCATCCCCTTTGCTGCACACAGGCTTGGTCCCCAGGGCAAAATACGTGTCCCCAGCAGGTTCAGCTCTCTCCTGACCAGGGAAAGGACAGGGACAGTCCCAAAAAGCTGCTCACCACGCACTCGCCCCGGACACAGACGCTGTAAGGGTCTCGGTAGCTGCAGCGGGTCCCGTCGTGAACAACCTGGTTCATGAACACCACGTCCCCTGTGCCCTCAGACTGGCAGATCAGCTCACACTTCTGAGCATCTGCAGCAAAGAAAAAGGGAAAGGGAAAAAAAGGGAGGTGGGGGGCAGAAAGGGGTAGTGGAAATATATTAGGGTGGGTAAAGACAGAAAAACCATCTCAGCTTGTACACCTGAGCACAGCCAGATTTCCAAAGCCCAGGATATTTGTGTGCCTTAGCTCCCATGTCCGTTTGCTGCTCAAGAGCCTGCACTTTTGCCCAGTACACTGAGGACATTAAGGAAACAACAGAACATGCTACATCAGGCTGCAATGCAAGTAAGCAGCTCTGCTCTGGAGACAGGCTGGGAGGGTAGGGGGTGTTTATGTGGAGAAGAGAAGGCTACAAGGAGAACTTAGAACCCTTTTCAGTGCCTAAAGGGGCTCCAAGAGAGCTGGAGAGGGACTTTGGAAAAGGGCATGGAGTGCTAGGACAAGGAGAAATGGTTTTAAACTGCCAGAGGGCAGGGATAGAGGGGATATTTGGAAGGAATTCTTCACTGTGAGGGTGGAGAGGCCCTGGCACAGGGTGCCCAGAGAAACTGTGGCTGCCCCATCCATGGCAGTGTTCTTCCAACTGTGAGCAACCTGGTCTAGCAGAAGGTGTCCCTGCCCATGGCTGCAGGGCTGGAATGACATAACTTTAAGGTCCCTTCCATCCAAACCATTCTGTGATTCCATGATTTTAAAAAGCTGGCTGCTTGATGCTGGCTTATTGCACAACAGCTTCCAGCTCAGGAGCTTCCCACCGCTCAACATCTGTGCAGCTGGCACAGTCTCCATCTCATGGTGATGGCCACCAGGGCAGACTCCTCTGCAGGAATTTGGCTACTGCTCCTTCACTAGGACCTGCTGCCACTCACCGTCATGATGCTCATAGGGAAGCCAGGAATGTTTGCTGTTCTGGTGGGTGTAGTAGGAGTTGCGCTTGGAGCACTGCTGGGCACGGAAATCCTGGTAGGGCCCCGGGCACTCCTCGGCATTGCACACCTGGTACTCATAGGTGGCTCCTGGGCACTGGCGCCCTCTGTATGCCGGGCTGGAAAATAAGTCCAGTGGGTTGTGAGAGTGTTGGAGAGGGGATGGTGTTCAACCCCAACGCAGCTCAGTGCCTGAATACACAGCACAGCTCCCACAGGAGCAGATGTCTCCCCATCCCTGCCAACGAGGGGAAGAGCCAGGAACCTCTGGCTCACGGCCACTTCCAGTTGGGAAAAGGGAGGGAGGCGAAATCCAAACGTACGGCGGGTTGTCGCAGCTCCTGCTGCGGGATCGCACGCCTCCCCCACAGGTCCTGGAGCACGAGCCGAACTTGGACCAGGAGCTCCAGCTGCCATCCTGGCTGTAAGGCTGCTCTGAAGTCTTCCAGATGCAGTGGCCCTTGAAGCACCACTGGAAGGGAGGAGAAGGAATGAGCTCCACACCTTTTCCAAAGCGCTCAGCACCCGTGGAGAGCCCTCCTGCACCCACAGCACTACAGAAACAGTAAAGCACGGGAGGAAGGTGCTCTTCATTGTGCTCTCAGGCACATCCCTCCCATGGGAAGCAAGACCAGCCCCTACCTTGCCAGGAGAGCACTCGGTCCCATCCAAGGGCGGCCCTTTCTTGGTCTTGCAGAAGTAGGGGTTGTCCGGGTGGCTGCACCACAGCTGCTTGCAGGGGTCGAAGGTGCGGAACTGGGGAGCACAGAGGAGCTGGGCTGGGACGGCAGCGGCAGGTCCCGGCAGGCTGGTGGCAGCCAGGCTGGCTGGGGGTCCCGGGGAGGGGGGACAGCATGGCCATACAGACCGTACTCACCGCCGTGCATGTCTTGTAGCCCACGCCGAAGTCGAAGCGGCACTGCTCGTCCATGGAATAATTAATTCCTGGCAGCTCAGGTAATGTGGGCCACTGGTGCTCAAAGGGGTCATCCAGGAGGCAGTCGTAGGAGCTGCAGGGTCAGACATAGAGGATTTCCATTCATCACCCCATCCCTCAGCTCCAGGCCACTCTCCAACTTCAGCTATTGAGAAATTTGAATTATCATGGAATCCCAGAACAGTTTGGGTTGGAAGGGTCCTTCAAGGCCATAGAATTCTACACTCCTACCATGGGCAGGGACACCTTCGACTATCCCACATTGCTCCAAGCCCCATCCAACCTGGCCTTAGACACTTCCAGGGATCCAGGGGCAGCCACAGCTTCTCTGGGCAATCTGTGCCAGGGCTTCCCCACCCTCACAGAAAAGAATTTTTTCCTAATATCCCATCTAACCCTACTCTCTGTCAGTGGGAAGCCATTCCCCCTTATCAGAAGTCCCCGTCCAGCTCTCTTGGAGCCCCTTTAGGCACTGGAAGAAGCTCCAAACACTCCCGGGAGCCTTCTGTTCTCCAGGCTGAACACCCCCAGCTCTTCCAGCCTGCCTCCAGAGGCATTCCAGCCCTGGGAGCATCTTTGGGTACAAAACACCACCAGTCACAATGTGAAGGGAGAGCATCCCTCCCAGCTGGAAGGGACATACTGGATGTAGCGGTTGAGCTCCTGCTTGCTGCAGCGGGACCAGTGGTAGCGGTGGAAGGCGGCCTGGACCAGCGGCGCCATGATGCTCCCCATGCTGGTCTCATCGGCACAGCGGTTGCCCTGCCCGTCGTGCTCCATGCCCAACCTGATGGGAAAATCCCAAGGGATTTACACCTGCAGCAGCAGAAAGCCCCCTTTGCAGAGAGAGGGACCCCACCACGGCCAGCTCTGCCTTGGTGACTTACACATGGCCAGTCTCGTGGGCAACGACAAAGGCTGAGGAGAAGCCGTCCTCGTGGTTGAGGGTGCAGCTGCGGAGAGGGTGGCACATCCCTGTCACCGGAGCATAGCCTGGGGCAAACAGAGAAGGGGAGGACAGAGGAGGAGAGGAGAGAGAAAACCTTTGAGGGAGGAGGGGAAAAAATGAAAAATTCAGAAAAAACAACCCACAAAAACATAACCTGGCTTCACTGCTACAGAGGAGAAAACAGAGAGGAAGGTGCTGAAGAGGAGGGGCTGCCCGGATCACTTGGATGGCAGACCAAGAACTTGCTCACCAGTGTGACCACCCTAGTGCCAAAAGCCAGCAGACATTTCTCTGGGGCTTGCTGGCACCTCTGTGCCCTCATGCCAACACAACTGGGCAGGCAGGAGGGCAGAAACAGCACCCACGATGCCCTATCAGTGTGGGTGGCCACTGCCTCCCAGCACAGGAATGGCATCCCCGTGTTCTCCTTCATTTAAAACAAATAAAGAAGGAGAACGAGAGAGAAGAAAAGGCACAAGGCGCTCCCCAGAGCCCTGCCAAAACCACAGCCCTGCTCTCCACCGGGAGCACCCACACGTGTACCCACCCCAGCCCCAGGACCCCAGCCCTCGATCAAGTGCAGTGCAGTGGGGCAGCTGTGGGCAGGGAAACCTTCCCCCAGCCAGGCAGCAACACATCACCTCCATTTTTGTCACTTTTCCTTTCTTTCTCACCTTGTTTCTGCCCAATTCGATTAGCTCGTTGGCACATTCCAGAATTTACTCTCCAAATTTTTTTACACATGTTGGTTTTTTTGAGGCTGACCCTTTTTGGCATCAAGGGAGTTAGTGAAGGAAGGACTTAGAGGTCAGAGAGGCAAAAGCAGGGCAGGACCATGCTGGATAACTGTGCCCTGGGGACTGGGATGCTGGAAGAGGAGACCTCAGTGAGCCAAGAGTTGGCAGCAGCAGGGGAGGGATGCTGATGAGCTGAGGGAGATGCACATCCCTATACTCACCCTGACCAAACCACAGGGTTCACAGAGCCCCCATCCCCGTGGGATACTTGTTCCACACCAAGTCACACCCATAATTGGCTTTAACCATACAGTAGTAAATCAAACCCTGGATAAATAATTGAAAAATACTTTTTTCTTCCCCCATGAAATTTTCCACAAGAAAGAGTAAAGATATGGGAAGTTTTCTCTACAAGGGGAGAGCAAATGTATTTTGTCTGGGATGAAAACTGGATAAATTCCCAACCAAAGAGGGAAGGGGATGGAACAAAGGAATGTGTAAAGGTGGATGAGCACAAAGGCAGTTTTTTGTAATGAAGACTCCAGTAAGAACTGGAAGGAGTACAAAGAGTGCTCCACAGGAGAACAATGGTGAGAAGTAACTACCTGGAAAATATTTAATTCTGAGCACAAGCATCCTTCAGCCCAGGCCAGAAATCCCCCCATGCCACCCGCTGTGGAGGGACACAGAGACACTTTGGGTGTTGTCCAGACCTCTTCAGCAGCAATTAATAATTTACAACCCATCTGTCCACTGCCTCTCTCTTCAAAGGGCAGGGATTATGTGGTGCACACTCTGATCCTTCATTCCATGCATCCCTGAGCTCAACAGAGGTGTCAGGGATTGGCGAGGACTTTGTTTTGAGGAAAATGGGCAAGAGCAAGCACAGTGTTACTACTCCAGCAGCCCAACCAGCAGGAAGTTCCCAGTGGATGAGGAGCTCTTTGTGCCATGCAGCACAGCCAGGCAAGGACACAGCAGCCACAGGGACTTCTGCAAAAAGTCCTGGAGATGTGTGACAAGCAGAGAGCCAGATCCGTAGGGAAGAGGGGAAGGAGCTGGAAAGAGCATCCCTAGAGCAGGGCTACTCTATTGACCTCATGACTCCTTCCCACCAAGGGGCAGCCCAGGCAGTCTCCCCCTCCTGCCAAAAAAGGTCCTCTCACCAATGCCTTTGGACACAGTCACTTTGCCAGGAAGGGTCTAGAAAAACGAAACAAAACCTGGTATTTCACCGGCGTGGCTCTGGACAAGGAGCCCAGGGCAGGTCACCAGCTTGGCACAACCCAAGGTCTGCTATTTGGTAGCCAGAGCACATCCAGGAGGATTTCCAGCTGGCTATCTCCTGAGGTTCATCTCCTGCTGAGGGGGATCCTTTTCAGGCAGGTAACCCAAATTAGGACAGGTTTCCTTCTCCACTTCTCCTTCCTCCTGTGCATACCAGGAGGGGACTTGAGCTACAGATCAGGGTGACATTACCACCCCTTTCATGGCATCAAATGGAGCCTCCTGTCGGAAATCCAGACCAGTGTGGAAAGGAGGAGATGGCAATTTGGAAGCAGCAGGCTCAGAACGGGGAGAAGTCACCTCTTGTGATGACACCAAAGCACCTGTTTTCCTAATGGAGCCGTGAAACATCAGAAGCTTTTCCTGAAAATTTTATTAGCAAGGCCTCCAGCTTCTCAGACCATGCCAGCACAACCTCTGCACCGAGAGGGTGAGAGATCCCTGCAGTAAGACTTCCTCTTTGGCCCAGGGTTTATTGAATGCTCCCATGTCCAAGAAATAAATCCATATAAAAACAGGTTTTAAAGGTTCTCCAGAGAACAGAATAAATGGATTGTGCCCATGGGGTTTCCTGTGGTATTTAATTTTTTTTAATCTTATTTTTCTATTTTTAAGGCATTCTGGGCCAAGGGGAGGACTGGTAAATGAAATCAAAGAGCAGGAGAATAAATAAATAATGACATTTTATCCATTCAGGTTGATGCTCTGGATTAATTCTCTGTCTCTTTCTTCTTCATCAAGTGAATAAAAAAAATACCGATTTTTATAACCTTTTTCTGGACCTCGCTGGCCAAGAAACAGACTGTGCCTGCAAGAAATCCTCTCCCCTCGCTGGCTTTTCCCGCAGCAAACTGCACATACCTGATCGAGACAAATACAGTACCTTGCATACCTGCAGGCCCAAAATCTTGCCTGGTGAGGAAGACGGCGTGGTCGTGGTACTCGGCGTGCTGCGGGTCGGAGCGCTGCTGCGAGTGAGCCCAGCGGCACACCTGCTCCAAGCTCCGCGACGGATTGCCCCGCTCGATCAGGCTGACCGACTGCGGAAAGAACGGAAAACTCACTGCTGGGGAGAAGTGGAAGAGATGTCGCCCTTCCCCTGTGAGCCACAGAGGGTTTTTCCCAGGTGGGTCACAAGCTGCTGCAGGAGGCTCGCTCAGGAAGCATCAGCGGTGAGCTGAGATCTCTCCTGGATTCAAACATCTGCTTGTTATTTCCTACATCATCCCCTGAACCTGAGAAGTGACGCAGCTGGACAAGGCAGCTGCCTCCAGAGCCGGCTTTGGGAAGGATAAATCATCCCAAACAGCCCGGCAGCTCCCATCCCTCCATAACACCACAGCACCAAATCCCTTCTCCTCCACAGATCATCCTCCAGCCCAGAGCACAAACGTCGGTAGGAGGAAGCCAGACAAATTGTTGGCTTTCTCAGGTGGAGATGATGTTCCTGATTCCATAGAAGCCTCCAAAAATGAGCCAGCCTCCATCCTTATCCCTGCTCCTCAGAACCATCCCTGGATCTCCAGGATGTGTTGGGTTTCTGCCAGCCAAGCATATTTCTATAATAAGGAATTTTTTTCCAAGACCTAACGGGTCTCATTTGTGGATCATGCACACACAGAGACATTACCGTGTTGAGTCATTAACACCCCTGCTGGAACATTTCCTGTAGGACAGGGGCTTGCCCCACAAAAGGTACAGAAAATCACAGTGTTTTAAAGAAATTCTTCTGGCTGCTCTGCTCAAACAAGCCTTAAAATTTATATATTTTATATATTAAAATGTATTTATACAGCATGAGAAATCACATGCAAACTTTGCAGGAAACCTTCCCGTGCTTTTCCTGGCCATGCCCAAGCCACACAAGAGCTACAGGACAGCCAGGGAGCTGAGTCAAGGAAATCCTGACCTCAGCTTCTCCTCACTAATATCCAGCTCCTCTCAGCATGGGCAGCCACCTTTATCCCATCACCTACAGCGCTCTGAGGAAGCCTCTGTGGTTTTTCCCACATCCCAGAGTAAGCAGATAACAGCAGATCACACCCACCCACCACTCCCTGAGGACCTCAAAGGCCATGAGGCTATCCAGGCCTTCAGCTCCCAAAAACCAGGTTAAGGAGAGTTCAAATTCACCCCTGCTCAGCACAGTTGTCATTTGAGCTCCGACAACTGCTGCATTTTCCCTAGCCAGGGCTTATCTAAGTGCTAAATAAATATGAGAGCATCTCCTGCTCACCACACCCGAGCGCTGGGTTTACCTGGCGATATCCCACCATGATCATCCTGACCAGCACGATGTTGATGTGAACGCCCAGGGACTCGTCATGATAGATTTCATCCACCTGAAGGAGGGAGGGAAATCCAACAGGGAAGAGGTTAAGGCCATCCCAGCTCTCAAGCTCCTCCTGTCCCCCATTATCCCACATTCCACACCCTTCCCAGCCTTCCAAGACCAGGTGCAAAGATCTCATGCCCCTCCTTCCACCTGCAGTGGGGCTTTTTTTTCCCATTTTCCCATGTGTAAAAAGCACAAAGTCAAAAACCCAAGCTGGAATAAGCCAAAATTTCCCCAGGAATGGCTCAGATGGTCAATGATGTCACCCATTCCCATCAAGGGTTGCATTTTCTCCACTGCATTTCTCAATGAGCCATTGACCCTTTGGAATACACATTCCTTAGAGGGATGGAAACACTTCACACTCCAGCATCTGAGGAAAAATGGCTTTTTGATAAAAGCCTTTGCCTCTACCCAAAGCTAGGGCTTTCCTCAGTCACGCCAGTGAGTCAAACTTGACCTACGGCCTCAGAAATCCCTGGAGAAGGCAACACAATGAAGAGAACAGGGAGGGCTCGTGAGTCAATGAGATTTGTACCATCCTCAGCCATTAAAAATGACTTTGCAAAGGAAATAACCAGCTATATAACCTTTTCCTTCTGCGTTTCCAGGATGAATAAACAAATTCTACTCCTAAACGCTACCAAGAGAAAAGGACATCCAGATGGGAAAGGTCTCAGAGAGCTGAGCGTGGTGACAGCTGGCCATGGAGAGAGGGACAGAGTGGGCAACCACAAACCCATGTGAGATCCTGCACCTCCTGCAAAGCATGTGGGAAAACACAGCCTAGGGAAGAAAAAAACCCCTGATTTTTGAGAATGGGACTCTCTTTTTCCCAAAAAGCCTCCCAAATGAACAGCTCCACAAGTGGGGGTTCACTGCAGAAGTCGAGGAGACCAAATTAGGACTGGTTTTAATACTGACTAGAATTCATGTTTAAAGTAAAATATATCTTTTCAGCTTTGCCCATGAGGGAAATAATTTGCTTCAGCTCCATCATAGCTTTCCAGACTAGATGAAGATTATAAAGCCAGATTTATGGACCTTTTCTATTTTTTCCTCCATTCCTTTGGGGTTTTTAATCTTACATCAAGGCATGGATGACAACTACCTTTTTACTGCTACACAAATCCAAGTCAGCCATTCCCCCAGTGTGTTTTACAAGGCCCCCAATTTCCAGCCTGGGATTCTGTTTGAAATACTCACTCAGGCCAGTTTTAAACCCAAAACCCCAGTGTTAACCTTTTCCCTATGACAACCAGTACTCCCACGGGGTGCCTCCGAGCTATGTAGAGAGGTAATGCAGATCCTGAGCCTTGAATGCAGCAAAATCGATTAAAAAAAATTAAAATCAATCAATAAACTGCCTGTCCACCCCCATTAATGCATCCCTTTGGATGCAGACGCTGCGAGAGCCGCGGGGTATTTTATTAATCAGTGTGGAAAGATAACACTGGTCAACCCACCCTCAGCTCATCCCTGCTTGCCGTGGTTGGGATGCTCCTTCACCCTCCTCCTTTTGTAAGAATAATGAGAATATGATGGATTTTTTCCAATCCCAACCCTATTTTTTGGGGATGTGCACAGAAGGCTGGAAGGTCATGCTGCAGCTGCAAACATTACTCAGGCCTACCTCCCCACAGAAGTATGAAGGATCCAGCCCAGCAAGGAGCTGCAACTCCCCAGGGATGTCAGGCTCAGCCCTGGGTTTTAGGATGTAGGAGGCTTTGGCATCCCAGAGAAATCCCATGACATAAGTTTGATCCCTTACAAAAATATTGGTAATATGAAAGGGTGGGAAAGTGGGGAGAGAGGGAGAAATGAAAACTATGCTTGAAGAGATTCAGAGCTGGGTCTGGGGGATGGTTTAGGGAACAAGGCAGAAAACACAACCATTTCCTTCACTTCACCAAATCTTTATGCATTTTCCTTCACCCCCAGCACTTGTCAGGAGCTAGAGCTTCAAACTGACAGGGGGCAAGGTTAGATAGGATTTTGGGGAGGAATTGAGGGAAGTGAGGGTGGGCAGGCCCTGGCACAGGGTGCCCAGAGAATCTGTGGCTGCCTCTGGATCCCTGGAAGTGTCCAAGGCCAGGTTGAAAAGGGCTTGAAGCAACCTGGAATGGTGGAAGGTGTCCCTGCCCATGGCAGGGGGTTGGATCTGGATGAGATGGGATGAGATTGCATGTCCCTTCCACCCATTCCAACCCATTCCATGATTTTAGGATTCTATAGTCATCCATAAGCACTGTGCTGCTTTCTGCATGCTCCTGAGGATTCTTCAATCCATCATTCCTGCCTTAGGGATCTCTCTTCCAGCCACGACGTGACCTTGCTGTGACTGGGAATGTCAAGCGGAGCAGCACAGACCTCTCCCTTCCCAGCTGCACAGGATATTTTGGCAGGATGCTCAGCAGGTCCTGCTGTATTATTCCAAGATAGGATTTAATTCCATAAATCTTCCTTATAAAGCAGTGCTAAATCCCGCTCTCCTCCAGCTCACAGGGTCCAGATACCCCCTCTCTCCAGCCTCTGAAATGAAGAGTTAACCTAAACCCCAGCTCCTGTTTAGTCCAGGGTTTAGGCAGGATCTGCACCCAACTGATACCAGCTCAGCAGTGACCTTCAGGGTTAATTCAGAAAGCAGATGTGGAATCAGACTGCCCAAGGCTATGGTCTTCCCTTCACAGCCAGATATAAATAATTGATTGAGGGGGAAAAAAATTATCTCAAAAGGTTTGGCACTGGCTGCTGCAAGAGCTGCAACCCTGCAGGCCCCAAGTTTTGGGGCAGGGGGGAACATCAGCAGGGCCAGCTCCTCCCAAGTGCTCCAGTGCCTGTGGAAGAAGTAGGGATGGAGTTGGAGAGGCCAAGCATCACCTTGGAAATGGAAACTCACCTGGAGAGCAGTTTGCAGGCTTGGCGCAACTCTCCCTGCCCTCTGCAGATGCCATTAAACAAGTCAGCGTCATCAGAGAAACCCCTTCCCCCAAAAATACCTGATCAGCAAAGGGCTCCAGTAAAAGGGACACACATCCCTGAAGCCATGGAATAAAGATCTTATCTGTCTCATCCATGCCCAGCCTGCTTCATACTGTGACTTTGCATGAAATGCTCTCCTCTTTCATTTAAAAAGGATTTTTTCCACCTACAAACAGCCCAGCCCTTAAGGCTCACTGTGAATTAAGGGCAAACCAGCAGGAACGACCACCCCATAGGACTTCCCCCAACCCTGCAACACCCAGGAGGCAGTGGCAGTGCTTTACAATGAAACAAACATTAAAACCTGGGAGCAGGGAAGGCTGCCTCCCTCAATCCCTGCAAACCTCTGGCCAGCCCTGAGTCTGCAGCCCCAGACATGAGATCCCGACAGCAAAACCGCACTGGCAACGAGGTCTAGACCTCGCTGTTCTTCAGGGAAGGAAAACAAAGGGAGAGACACAAGAAGAATTTGCCAAACCAGCAGAATAGCTGACATTTCAAAACGCCGGGATCGCTTACTCGGAACAGCCAAGTCATCTTTAAACTCCTTTCTTTTATTCCCTCACTCGGTTTTCACACCGGTGGATTCACCCTGAGCCTCTTTTCTGGGGCTGGGGAGAGGGAAAAGTCCCTCTTAACCACATTTTTGGGCTTGTATAACCTGGAGGGAGGCATAACGTCACCTCTGTGAGGGCTGACCCACATTATCTGTGGGGAGGAACAGAGGAAGGGGGATTTGTTCTGCAGGGCAAGACTAGATTTTATCAGAGCTCTCTACAAAACAAGGCATGTTGTCCCAAAAAAACAGCAACAAACATGTAAGCCTATAGAGAGGTTAGGGAAAAGTGCATGGACACGAGAGACATCAGAGGTATTTTTTGCTATTATCAGTTAGCAAGAAAGTGGCTAATAAACCCCTCACCTGAAAAAAAAAAAAACAACCCAAAACATACACAGGTTAAAATTAAAGCTGAAGTTTCAATTTTTGTTCCCAAACCTTCTCTTCTGTGGGGTCTCAGTAGCACTCTTTGTTGCTCTGCCCTTGGGAACAATAATTTCAGCTGCAGCCAGGCAAGTCCCAGCCTGGAGAGGGCTCTGACTCATGGGGTTTCCCTAGTAACCCAAAACAATGGGAAAACACCAAGTACCTTTGCATCCTTAACTAAATCATGGGCAACATCCGACAAAACGCCAGGAAACCAGTTGAGACCAGGGCCAGGATTAACACAGCCATAGCTTGGCTTCTCCCCTCCGAGTGGAGCCATCCCCAGACTTGAAGGGATCAGGGACGAGGAGTGGCAAGCCTGGGGCAGAAAATCAAGAAGCCCAACTCCCTGAATGCAAGAGGCTGAAAAGCAGAGCAAAGCACTGAGTATTTCCTCTCCTCTTCCTTCTCTGGGTGCTGGATCCCCTTCTGGTTCCCAGCCCTTGCCCTCAGCAGTCACTATGACTGGGGGATCCTAATTTTCCTTCCATAACACTGCAATCCCTGCCACAGGCAGCGAGCAAGAGAGGGGAATGGCTTTCCACAGCCACCACATCACCACACATTCATCCCAAGAGCCCAACAGACAGGTTTGGGTTAGGTGGACACAGCAATGCTCAGCTCAGAGCCGAGACACCCTCAGCAACTGATGGCAAAGGGGGAGTTGTGCATTTCCCACTCACTCCAGCCTGACCCCAAATTCCTGTGCAGCACCCGAGCCAAGAAGGGAAGGGCAGGCTGGGAATGCAGGCTGGGAGCTAGCAGGGAAGGCAGCCTGCCTGCAGGGAAGCTCTTAGGTGCACAAAAGGAGCAGTCATCCTCATGTCAGCTTCCCGGGATGGACACAGCGCCCTTCACTGAAAAGCATCCACATTTCTGGCAATGAAATAAGGGTTGTGGAGTTTGTTTCTTTAAAAAAAAACAAAAAAAAACCCAAAAAAAAAAAACCTACTCCATGACAAATCGTTTATCACCAAGCTTCAGCCGACACGGAGTTCCTAATAAAGGGTTTTGTGTCTTGGGAAGAGCCCTGGACCCTACCTACCGCAGCGCCGGGAAGGGATGCGTGTCCCACTGCCCCCTCGGCACTCAGCGGAGCCCCCAGAAAAAGCCTGGAAAGTTTATCATCAACTTCCAAGCTCGCTACCCCCTTTCCTTGGGATCTGTCTTGATAGGAAAGCTCCCAGACAGGAAAACTTTCCCGGTTGGCTCCCTGACGTACTCCAGCCCAGCTCGTTAAGCCCTTTCCTCGTTAGAGGGCTGGCCAAGCCTCTGCTCCTTCTTCCCTTTGCCTCCAACTAATGGGATTAATGTTCAGCTGTGTGGTCCAAACACGCTCCTCCCCCGCCAGCCCCCCGGCATCCTCCCCTCTCCCTCCCTCTGCCACCCAGGCCAGAAAGCAGGACTCTCTTTTTTCTGCTGAATCGGGTGTTTTAAGGCAATCCGAGCCGGTAAGGAAACGAGGCGGCGCCAAGGGAAGAGGAGGCGGACGGAGGTCACGGCAAAGCTGGAAAGAAAACGCACTAAAAACCAGAAAGAAAGAAGGGGAAGGGGGTGGGGGGAGAATATATAGAAGGAAATAATACTTGGGGGGAAGTATTTGTTGCCTGTATTATCCTGGGGCTTTCCCCCCCTCATTAAAGTCTCCCGCGCCGTCTTTAATTGAATAGGCGGCGGGTCCTCCCTTCTCCCCGCGCAGCATCCCGCGCATTCACTCCCTGAAAAGTCCTGCCCGCGGGGTAGGAACCATGAAATGCGCCTGAAAACCGACCTTTTGATTAGAGCTGACAATCCCCGGGCGCTCAAACTGTCCGTCCCACCCCCCCGGGATCGGAAAGGAAAAATTACATCATCTCCGACCCCCGTAACGTGGGAAGAGCCCGAGGGCAGAGCAGGGAACCCTGTGGCGTCCCCCTGGCAGGAGGATTTAATAAGCCAAGGGGAGAAACGTTCAGAGAGTGAATTTAAGTGATGCCGAGAGCATCCGACCACAGGCATGGGGATAACGTGCCAGAGAATAAAACATTGTGATGAAGGCAGTGGCTTCTTCAACATCTTCCCTGTTCAGGACCAGCCACTTTACCCATCCTTCACCCCATCACCCTCTAATCCCACAAATCTTCCCCTCCCCATGTTGATAATTTCCCCTTCGTTGCCAGCCATATGGCAGAAATAATACCCAAACCAACAACCAACCACCCAAAAGCAGCTTTGTAACTTGGTTATTCCAGAGCTGGTTGAGCCTTTTGAATATTTTTCATCACTGTGTAAAAGAGCACTTAAAGAATAAATAAAGAAAGGTGAGGATAAAGCATGGAAAACAAAACAAAACAAAACTGGGAGACAGAAAGAGATCCTTGAGCACAGACCATATTTGCAGACATTCAGGTGCTGGAGGGGAAAACCTCCCTCAAGATGACTGGATGAACAAATATTGATCCTTCCACATCTCTCAGGATTCAGGGAATATGGTTGTTTTTATCTTAAAAAGGAATGGAAAGGGGTGTACAGAACCAGCACAAGCTGCCCCATGCCTCTGAGTGAGGAGAGGTGCAGGAGCTGTAAAATTGCTCTAAACTCCTTTTCAAGCATGTCCTGAATGGTTATCCAGGTGCACGGGTTTCCAAAAAGCTTCTGAAAAGCTATAAAAATATTTCCTCTACCAACAAATAGTATTCAGAATAAATAATGAACATCATCATTGCAAAACAAATTATAAGTATTGTAATTTCTAACTAAGTAAGCAACAACCATTCCCTTTTCTAGCATATGCTGAGACTTCAGTGATGAGGAGGAAATGGTCTCAGCCAGGAGAAACTTTTGGACTCAGGTGACAGACAGTGACAGCACCAACACTCTAGACCCTGCCATTGGCAAGGGGAAGGTGATGCAGATGAACATCAAAGGGCTCTGCTTTCCACCCCTCCAATTCCTGCAGCTATTAAATGCCAGAACCAGCTGTGTGAAGGCACAGCCCTTCCTGCAGCATTGTTCCCCCTCCCAAACCCATTTCTTTTCCCAGGATAACAGATCTGTAGCATCAGAAGAGCCCTAAACCCAAGGAAGGGTGGGATGCACATCCCCCACAGCCGAGCCTTACTATGTTCATGAGGGTGAGGACGTAGTTCTGGACGTGCTCCTTCCCATGGAATCGCACGACTGAGTCATCCACGGCCAGCAGCACCTCGATGTTGTAGTCATCCTTCCTGGCGTGGCGCCGCTTGCGCTCCGCGTCCCCCAGCCGCTCCGCCATCAGCTCCAGGGAATTCGGGAGCTCACCCACCTGCACACCGGGCACTGGGCAGCAAAAGAAAGAGCCTTTGAGGTGACCTGACACCATGGAGACACTCCACCGGAGTAGAAATTCAGTAGGGAAAAGAGATAAGAGATTTAACTCTAACAGTATTGAGCTCCAGTGGGTTGCTGGTCCAGCTCGCTCTGTGATGGGGAAATGGCTCTGAATTGTGAAAACTGGCACTAAAAGATATGTTGATGGTTGGATTCGAGAACCTTAATGGTTTTTTCCAACCTAAATTATTCTGTGATCTGTTGAAAAGTCAAATGGATGCCACATTTCATAGAATCATCACAGAATCACAGAGTGGTTTAGGTTCAAAGGGACTTTAAAGCTTATACTGTTCCACCCCCTGCCTGGGCAGGGACACCCTCTACTACCCCAGTTTGCTCCAAGCCTTATCCAACCTGGCCTTGGACACTTCCAGGGATGGAGCAGCCACAACTTCTCCAGGCAACAACTTCCCATGCCTCACCACTCTCCTTTCACAACACAGAGGTGATCAAAACAAGGCTGCAGCACCTCCAGCCCAACATTTCCTCTCCTTCTTCTTGACTTCAGGCAGTTAAACCCAGTCTAAAGCCACAGCACGAGATGTACAAGGGCTCATGGAAGGAGAAATCCTCTCCCCACATGAAATAGTTATTCCCAATTGGTGGGAAAGATTGGATTCCAGCAGCCCCTACCTTCAGGATGGAGGTCGTGGTGTGGCTCAGCACTGTCCTGCCGGATGGCCGAGCGCCGATAGACCACATGGGCTCTCCCATGCTCCTCCGTGTCCTGCTGGCCCCTCTCCAGGGGCTCGATGAAAAACTCATTGCTGTCTGTCCGAATCAGGCCAGCCTGGACTCCACAAAGGAATATGGAAAAGGGAGGAAAAAAGGTGTGGTTTTATGTAAGTGTAGTGGGACATACATACTCAATATACTCATTAATGATCAATGCAGAGCACACACAAAGGGGAAAAGCTTCCCAAATAATCCTGTCTTGATCCTACTCCATGTCACTGGGATGGCTCCATTACCATGTTCATCTATGATAACCCTGAATTTCTCCTGTAGATGGGGAAAAAAATAAAAAACAAAGGAAAAACCAACCAACAAAAAAAGCCCTGGCTGCAATTCAAGCTGTGTCTTTATATGGCTATGAAACTCTGTTCTGTCTCATCCATGAGTTCTGCTGGACCCTGAACTCAGGCATACAAGGCTGAAGGGCTTCCCAGGATACTCCTAAGCCTCCCTGAATACTCCCCATCCCATCCCATCTCCACAGTGCCAGTTAGGAAATCTGCCATTTCACTGACACTACGAGCTTCAACAAAAAGGAAAAAGAAACCATCCTCTCTGCCCCATGAAGTGCTTGGGAAATAACACAGGGGAATCCTGTCAGAGGAGAAGCTGGAAAGCATTACAGCTCCACCTCCCAAACACAGGGAAGGTGAATGACAGGGCAAACATCGCTGGAAATGTTGTCCTGGCTACCGACCTGCTCCTAATTAACACCAAGCTCCCATCAAATCCCCCTTACATCAGCCTGAGCGCTCACACCCTGCAGCGCCGGCTGGCTCAGACCTCGGGCAAGGAAAAGGATCACCGGGATTTGGCTTCCATCTCACAGCCAACCCTCCCAGCTCGGCATTTTTCCCAGCTCCCTCCATGGCGCACGCGAGCGTTCCTTCCTCCGGCGCTGCCCGCTGTGGAAGAGCTGCCTGGAAAGCACCCATAGAACATATGAGTCTGTTCTGGGAGCAAAGCCTTCAGCAACATGTACCTACTGCAGTCCTCAGGAGGGTGTTGTGGTGTTGGAATGGTTTGCATCAAATGGAATAAAATAAAATAAATATATATATACAGAGATGGATTTTGTACAGAGGCTGGGGCTCTTTGGGTCCCCTTCATGGTCTCACGTTCACAACCCATTGGATTCATCAGACATCAGCCAACCAGGCTGTGTTGGATTCCATCAAATTTCCTGCTCCACTTGGGTTTCATTAACTGCCTAACTCTGCTGCAAAGCAGGATTTTGGCTGGTTTTGTTTTACCTCCTTCCTGAGGAATCCAACTCCTTGCCTGACACACATACTTCAGGTCCTTCCCACTGGAGACATCCAGGTGAAACCAAAGCAGCCAGGGATTGTCTGTCCCCCCACCCTCAGCCAAGGAGATGAAGAGCACAGCCAGGTTTAACCAGGAGTCTGGAGCACCAGGCAGGGTGGTGGTGATGAGGCAGACAACACACCAGGGAGTCAAACCACAAGTCAGGTTCGGTGATGGTTGGGCAAGGCCATGATGATGGAACAGGGCACAGAATCACGGAATCCTTCAGGTTGGAAAAGCTCTCCAAGATCTAGTCCAACCATTGACCCAGCACTGCCAAGGCCACCACTAAATCACGTCCCTAAGTGCCATAATTATACATCTTTTCAGTCCCTCCAGGGAAGGGGAATACAAGCCTGTGCCACGGCTTGACAACCCTGTCCGTGAAGAAATTCTCCTAATTTCCAGTTCCAAGCCATTGCTCTCTATAATCCAAAAAGAGAAGGAGCAGAAGAAGCCCCTGCCTCAGGAGGAGCTCTGCTGGGACACCACTACCTCCTCCCAGCCCTGCCACGGGGCGTTTCAGGCAGGACCAGGCACCCCAAAGCTGGTTTATGGGTTTAGGGCAAAAGCCGGGACTTGCTGAGTCAGGCGGCCAGAGGAAAGCCGTGCCGCCACGCTGGGGCAAGGCTGGATTAAAATGTAAAAGAGCCTGGTCCCAAGCCACAGCCCACTTGGGTCTGAGCTGCTCTACAGCTCGTGACTAATTATATCTGGCTCAAGGAATAAAGCAGCCCAGACTTTCTCCCAAAGGCGGGATGCGACGCACCGCCAGCTCTGGGGATGACCGATGGCAAAGGAGATAACACGGGGATTTGTGTGCCCATCCGATCAGAGCAGCCCAAGAAATGAAACAGAAGTGCAGCCATCACCCTGGCGTTCACAAAAATAAATTAAAATAATAAAACAGCCAAAAAACCACCATTGCAAGAGGCACACACCAACCTGCTTGCTCTTAAAGAGGAGCAGCTCAGGTTGTATTTCAGCATTTTGGGAGGGTGGTAATAGTAGAGAGGCAGCAGGAAAGGTCAGATGCCACCCAAAAAGTTCCACTCAGCTTTTCTTGGGCTTTTTCCAGGAGTTCAATCCCATCCTCGGCAATCAATTACCCATGTGCTTCCCATCCTTGATTTTAATTTGGTTTAATAATACCAAATCGAATTAAATCGATTGGTGGGACTATCATCACTATTCTAACATGACATGCTGTCTGCAGCTCTCAGTAAAGATAATCTCAAACTAGAAAACGGCCCTTTAAAGACAATTCCACTGGAAAGAGGGAAAACATATACCAAACTCACTCCTGCCAGCTCACAGAGGGTGAAGTCTCTTTCCCAGCTCTCCTGTGGCTCCCCAGGCTACGGGACAGATGAACTCCAGCTTCACTGAGGAGGGCCCCCTAGGACCCTGGGTAAGAAACACCTCCTCCACCACTGGGTAAAAAGCTCCAACTCTCACAGGAATTCAGGAAATTCTGAGATGTGGAAAAATTAATAAAGCTGCTGCACTCGGCCAGGGAAGCTAACAGGAGAGGGAAACCCAGCTGCGTGCATAGTATGTATTTTTCCTACAAGATTCACGCTTAATTTGGACAAAAAGTCCTAGAAAACCAGGCAGTGTGAACACAGACACCACGGATAGCAGCGCTCCCCTTCCATCCAGAGGGCATCAGGCATGGTCCAGAGGTGCTCCACCACTGTTCTGGTGCCTCTCTGCACCACAGGCTTTGCAGCCCACCAAACACAGCACTTTGTCTTCCTTGACTCCTTTTCCCTACTCTTTGTGACAAGGCAAGAGGTTTTTGGGGTGGCTACAGACCAGGCTTTGCCAGGTGACCCGAGCCAGACCTCAAATGTAGCTCCTGGTGGAGTGAGGAAATGGAGACACGCTCAGCGCTAATTAATTAATTGGGTTCTCAGCCCAAATAGGGCCTGGTTTGCATCTCGCTGCCAAAACTTGGGATTATCACCTGGGAGAAAAGCCCTCATACCCATGTAACACCCAAACCAGCTGAGGCTAGTGGGATCTAAGTGACCAAAGACATCTCGACCCCTTTTTCTACCCAAAATTAACCCTACAGCTCAAGAACTACAAGGAAAATCCTGGAAGACCAAGCCACGCTTTTTTCAGCGGGGCATAATTTTGGAGGGCTGTTTCTCCCTCCATTCCCTATTAATTACTGTTCCTAAGGGTTTTTGTGCTCTGCTTATCTGCTGCCACCCATCTGAAGCAAGCCAGGGCCACGGGGATGGAAAACGCTGGCTCTACAGTTTGCAGGACTACGGCAAATCACCCCAGGCAAAAGTCAGGCACACAAATATGGTGTCTGTGGATGACAATCCTTCACCCATCTCTGCAACCAGCACAGCAGGAAGAAAGCAAGGTTGACCACTTGTTGTTAAAGCCAGTGGGGAAAAATCTGGGATACCTCCGCTGCAGCGAGACGTGTCCGCCGGCTGAGATTTCTGCCTAACGCTGCTTTACCAGTCAGGAATTTGGTGGCTTAGATCAGCTTTGAAATTATGTCATGGGCGACAGCATCTTCCCACCCTGGTACGAGACACCCTTGCAAACAAACCAAAGGCGGGATTCTCACGCGTGGATGCCCACCGCGAATGACAGCCGTGGAAGGTGCCATGGGATTGGCATCTGGGAAAAGGATCAGCTCACTTACATGGCTAAATATGGATTTAGCAAAGACTTTGTGTGGACACTCCCTTTCAAGAGCCGGGTTGGGGTTTTGTTAGGTTTTTTTTCTCTTCCCCCCCTTGTTATTTATAATCTCGGTCTCCGTTTATACACGGGCTAATCTCTTTGTGTACACAGCGCTCATCCGCAGCATCCCGGAGCGCTTCCTCTCCCCAGGAGCCGGCGGCCAAGCGTGGCCCTGCGCCTCCCACGCGCGCTATACCGGGATGCAAAAGCCACAATTCCCCTTCCGAAGCTTGTGGACGACTTCCAGCAAAAGTCCACAGGAATTCCAGGGTCCTTCCTTAAGGAAGAATTTCCTCCAGCCCACTAGCGATGTTCCTGGCCATGTACATCCCTCCTGGATGCTTTGCTGCTTCTCCAATAGGCCATAAACATCATCCTCCCACCCCATCCATACCCAGAACCAGCTTTTGGTTTCATTTCTTGCTCCATTTCCTAAATCAAGCTCTTTTCACTGCTTTCTGGGAATCCTCTTGATCTCCCCACTCCCCCAAAGTGGTTGGATCCTGAGCAGATTGAAGCTGTCAGACTCACTCAAGCCAGAGGGCCATACAGCCAGAAAACCCACAGAAAAGAGAAACCAATTGTGATGTTGGATGTCTCACAAAATCCTCTTTACTGGGGAAGGGAGCAGAGCACCTGCTTGTCCCCCCAGCCTCATGTCCTTCACCAGATCATGGGAAATTCCTGGTTGAAGCCAGGATATTGATTTGTTTGCCATAGAGGAATAAATATATTGCAAGAAATAGAAAAAAAATCCTTATCCTAGGGAAAAACATCACTTCTTCCTTTTCATGGGCTCAAAAGGGTGGGCTTGGGATACCGTGTGTGGGAGGATATGGCTGCATAAATCCACATGAAAAAGCTAGAAAACCCAGCTAGAAAAATGGCAAAAAGAATGACAACCCACACCTGACAAGGTGTGCAAGGGGCTGGGATGGGAAAACTTGGGGCTAAAACCTAGAAATGCCTGGAAACATGAAATTGAAGCCTGCTTGGGATTGACACAAACAATAGAGTAGGCTCTGGGGAAGAACATTCCTCAAAACTGTGCCACAGCACAACATGGATCAGCTACTGATGGCTTCCAGCGTCTCTTTGCTCATGATGTCGAAGGGAATGAGATCTGCAACGGAACCTGCACACCTCAAATCCAGGTCTCTGTTCCAGACTCAGCACTGTTTGCTGGCTCTATAGGAAATACCTTTAAGGCTTCCAAGCCTGTCAAAATCCGCCAGCCCCAGCGTGATCCATGCAAGAAATGTCTGCAAGTTCACAGCCTCAGCCCATTCCCAAAAGGATGCTTCAAAAGGTGTGGATTACGTGCTAAAAAAATTTAATTCCTATATGCAGGCAAAATATGTATTTCTAGCTGTGCTGCTCTATCATTTCTGCTCGTACAGTAACACCAGGCACTGTATAAAAAGAAAGGAATGCCAAATTGGTTGTGCTGGTGGCCAAAATTGGCTTAAGGAACTCCCAGAATAAAGCAACTAAAAAAGAAATACATACAAAAAAATTTTTAAAAAGGCACAAAAACAAGGCATTTCTTCCAACCCTGCAGTAACATTAAGTGGTACCAGGAGAAAACAGCAAATGCTGGCACTTAAAACAAGATTTAAATTGGCTCAAAGGAAATCTGAAGGGCAATGGGCCAAGGGTATTAAAAAATAAGCGCTTCCCCAAGCGTATCAAAGGTAGGAAACCCACAGGCAGAGCAGATGCCAGGGATAAGGAGGTAACAGAGCCATTTAAAATAATTAAAGCACTGTGGCAGCAAGTTACTGATGCTGAACCATGCTCAGAAGGCCAAGAGGCTGTGAGCACTCGAGTGGAGAAAAAAAAAAAAAAAGACATCCTCCTGCAAAAAGAAGCTTGGTGTGAGCCAGACTGCAGCTAACAGTGATTTCAGGAGGTGCTCAAGCTCTCACAGCATCATTTAAGAGGTGGGAAAGAAACGCAGAGGAAAAGCTCCTGGAGCAGCCCCAAGGTAACACACGGGCAGGCGAGGATGGAGCAGCATCACCCCGAGTGTGGATCCCCACCCTGGAGATGGGCACAGCCATGGATGTGACAGCATCTGGGCAGGAGGCAGCTCTGGCACAGGACTGGCAATTTTCCCGAGCCTTTTAAACAGATGTTGGTGCCTAGACCACCTCGATGGAGGAGGTAGGTAACACCCTGTGCCACATGGGGAAAGGGGACCTGCTGCATCCAAGCCTAAAGGGCAACATACAGCACAGACAGCTAAAGCATCACCAAAAAATCAGGTTTCAAGACACCACGGTTCACCTCTCAAGAGGAAACCACATTAAAACACAGGCACCACACACAAACCACCCCGCCAGCCTCCAGCTTACCAGTCCGTCGCAGTTGCTGATGGCCACGGCAGCTCCAGGCATCCCGGAGATGTCACCGGTGAAAAGGCACCGCTGCTGGAGGGGCTCCCGGAAAAGCACCTCAAAATCCTCCTGCCACTCAGCCACGGCTCCCGGTGGCACCAGGCGGCGGTTTGGCCTCAGCCGAAGGTGCAGCTCCTTCCCAAAAACCGTGACGTTGAAGTAGAGCAAGCGGCGCTGCGGCGACTCCTCCGGGGGGCTGCGGGGGACGCGGCGGCGGGACGGCTCCGGCTCCGGGGGACAGCCGGGGTGGCCGAGCCCCGCCGCCGCCTCGCCGGACACCACGTGCGACAGGAAGCGACCCCGGCAGTCGGTGCTGAACGGGACGATCACACCATACTCGCTGAGCTTGCCGGACAGCAGGAGCTCTGCGGAGACAGCACCGCGGGAAAGGGCCGTGGGCACGGAGCATCCCGCGATGGCTCCAACCCCCGGAGCCTTTGGAGAGCACCGCCGGAGCTCCATAAACCCGACAGCTGCTTTTCCGTCCCGACCCAGCTCCGCTTTGTAGTTTTAAGCGAGTGCGTCCAACGTAGCAGAAGGAACTCGGGCTGACGTCCCCTCGCACGCCAAGCACGCCAACTATTTCTCGCCCAGCCTCCATCTCCCCCAGTTCCCATTGAAACCTAACCCCCCACCGGCGGATTCCCTCTCCCTTCTTCCACCCTCCGGGGTGCAGCCACCTGTCAAGCCCCCCATCCCATCCCCTCCGCCCCGCTCCCCTCCCGCGGGGCAGCGGCCGTACCTGGGGCGCTGCCGGCGGCCAGGCAGCCGTGCAGGGGGACGAGGCAGGAGAGCACCAGCCGCAGATAATCCATTTGGGGCCGGCGGCGGGATGCGGCGGGATGCGGGATGCGGGGCGGGCGGCGCCCGGCGACCGCCTCCCCCGCCGCCGCCGCCGGGGCCGCCGGCGCTCCCGCCGCCGCCGCTGCCGCTTCTGCCGCCTCCCGGGCGGCGTGGGGCGGGCCGGGGGCCGGGTCTGGGCCAGGGGGTGGGAGGTCGGGTTTGTTTTAATTAAATTTCTTTGGATTTTTAAAATTTTTTTAACATACTTTTCCTTATTAAACACGCGGAGGGGAAAAAAAAAAAAGTTCTCGCGTTGCCTGTGGAGCGTTCTTTTCTTGGAGATTAAAAAAAAAAAAAAAAAAAAAAAAAAAAAGCCTTTTCGGGCTGCCCTCCCTCCTTCCTTTCCTCCCTCCCACCATCCCGCCTCCCCATCCCTCCCCGCCCCGCGGCTGCCCGGCTCCAGCGCTGCCCGAACAAAGGCGAGGCGCGCCGGGAGCCGGGGAGCCTCCCGGCTCTGCCCCTGTCCCCAAATCCCACCTCCCGGCCCCTCGCTGGAGCGGCACCCCGCGCCGAGATGCTTCACAGGGAGAGCCAAATCGTCTCCCAGCTTAGAGCGCTGCCGCCGCGCGAGCTGGAGGTAAACATCCTGTTTGGAAACATCTGGGATGTTTTCCAGATGTGCAAACATCCCTAACAGAGAAGTTGAAGGTGCCCCAGGATCCCTGCAAGTGTCCGAGGCCAGGTTGGACGGGGCTTGGAGCAACCTGGGATAGTGACGGTGTCCCTGCCCATGGCAGAGTGGTGAAAAGAGATGAATTTTAAGTTCCCTTCCAACCCAACCTATTCCATTATGCTTTTTTTTCCTTCCCCCTCCTTCTGTTTTTAGAGGTAAACATGGAAGGAGGCACTGGCCTTGTTTCTGGCTGCCATCTAGCATACCCTTTGGGTTTTCCAAAGGACATCACCAAAGCTCCTGAGCTGGGACTGCACAGTTCAGTATGTGCTGTGCTTCCTCAGGCTCCTCCTCACCACCACCCTCACAAGGGGCAATAAATTAAGTATTCCCCTAAAAAACTCAATCCAGCACCATGGTAAAATGGCTGCCCACATCATACAATCATGGAATGCTTTGGGTGGGAAGGGATTTCCAAGATCATCTTTTTCCACCCCCTGCCATGGGCAGGGACACCTTCCACTACCCCAGGTTGCTCCAAGCCCCATCCATCCTGGCCTTGGACACTTGCAGGGATGGGGCATCCATCACCACAGAGGAATATATGTTTCCATTTGCTGTGTCTGGCTATATTTTTCTTCTAGCTAGGACTCCAAGGCCACCTCCAGGCAGGGGGCTGTGCTGCAGCACCAGCAACACCAGTTGTGCTGGTTGTGCTTGGACTGTACTCCCCTGGGGCCCAGCAGCCGTTCAGGTTACACTGAGCAGCCCGAAACCTTTCCCAAGAGGTAATTCCTGCCTTGAGGATCTTGTCCAAACTGCTACAGAGGCCAGAGCAAGATGGGAAAGACAAGCAGGGAAACCAACATGCCAGCCTGCAAGTTTCCCATCAGGAATTAGGATTATGATTTTGGATTTCCTTGGTGGGACCTCAGCTGGAGCTTTGTTCCCAACCCACCAGCATAGCAATTCCAGGAATGGTAGGAAAGGATCACCATTTGGGAGAAGCCACCTTTGGAATGCCCTGCTTACCTCCACTGCAGCCGTGGGAGGATGGTGAGGCTGCTGGGTGCTGGAAGGAGGATCCAGAGGTGGGGATGGGGAACCCCTTGGAGATGGTCCTGCTGCAGCCATTTCTGGTGAAGTGTCACTCTGCGGTCGTGTTATCCAGAAGGAATAATTCAGAAGGAATTTCTGCTGCCAGAGCATCACTCCAGAGGAAGGTAGAGAGCCATGCCTTCCAGCTGGGTGATTGGGTTGGGTTTTGGGGTGAAGAGGAGAAGCTGAGGCCTTGGTGATCAAAATCCAATCCAAAACTCCCTGGAGGTAAAGCCACAGGATGCCTCTGAAAGGAGAAATGAATACACTTATTTCAAGTAGAGAATTTCAAGCTGGAAGAAAAACAGATTTTAATTCCCAGTTTAAGCCTTTGCATGCTTCTGTTGCTTCATGCAATCTATAATTAAAGAGGAGAAATTATCTGCAAGAGATTCTTTGCAGGAGAGATAGAAAAAGAATTTGTGCTCCGAGCATTTCGGGCGATTTCAGAAGATACACACCAGCTAGAGTATTGAAGCTGGAGGAACAAGCCCTCATTTTGACTGAATAGATTTATGATGAAACACACAATAAAAGACATACTTTACTTGTGAGGAAGAGCTCTGCAAAACATCATTTTATTACTGTTTTTCAGAGGCAAAAACTATTTCTTCACCCACAAGAGCTGTGAATTTATCCAGTCCCTCTAGACCTGATATTACCAAATCCCTGGCTTTGGCAGTATAAATTTGGCTGAATGATGATGGCAGTGAACTGACACACAACTTGCCCCATTTATTACCTTCTAAAGATAATCATTGAGTAGGTTTGGGTACCTCTGACATGCTGGACATGGTGAAAAGATGACTTCCAAGGGGATCTCTCAGGCTCCCAGATGCTGAGATGTTGCTTTGTCGCCCACGCAGAGACACCAGCCCTACCTGTTGGTCTTATTTTCCTGAAATATTAAATGATTAACATGGTTTTTATGTTATCTCTATCAATACACAGAAAATTTTGTTCATTCCAGCCTTTTTCTTCCCAGATCCTGCCATAAGGAGAGGATGGAGAGTGAAGCTGCAAGGCAACTTCCCCTTGTCCATTCCCTCCTGTCCTTCCCATTTGTTTTGGCCCCTCCATTCCACTCTTTGTCTCTTGGCTTTGCCTTTCCTGGCCTTTAACTCTGTCCCACCTTTCTCCTTGGCTTCAGGCTTAACCTTTTCCTTTCCCTTTTAGAGTCCAAATGGCGTCTTTTCCTGTTTTCCCCTCCCTGTGTGCTATTTTATCTCGTGCCCCCATTTCCTCCATGGATAATGCACTCTGGAATTCCTTCTGATTCAAGGCTTCCCTCTGCAGCCTTGAGATTTACCAGTGACATGAGTTTGGTGATTTTCCCATTTGTTTGGTGACCTCTAGGCCTGGGGAGGAGCAGTTTTTCTTTCCAGCTTCCAGAGAGGAAAGCTGAGAACAGCTGCTGCTTTTAAAACCCCAAATCAGGCTCCTTTCCCTCCAGCAGGCTCCAGCCAGTATTCCCAAAGCCGGCTTTTCATCTAGCAAGGCCAATTTCTGACCATCCTGGAGTGATGCAGTGTCCAAACCCTGCCCATCCCACTGGGTACCACTCAGAGCCAGAGCCCAGGTGACATGTCCCAAATCCCCAAGTGGAATGGCTGCCCTCCACCAGCAGTAGATGCAGCTATTTGCCCCTAAATACAATTAATCTTGATTTTGAGAGCTGGAAAAACCATCACAAAAGGCTGGAAGTATTTCTTACAAGAAAAAAAAAGCCAAACCCACTTAATTGGGTCTATTTTTGTGCCTTTATGGGCACTGGTTGTTTTGCTCAGCCATGAAAACCTCCTGGAGGGGAGAGCACCAGGGCTAATAAAATTATAGCAATCTCCACCAATTACCTAAACTGGCTTTTCTGCCCATAATATGAGTTTGGGAGCCAGGAGCTCGGGATCTATTGGAGCAAGAAGCCAGGGCTGTATTTCCAGCCCTAGGTCACCACATTTCCTCTTCCCAGAGATTTAAATCTTGAGTTTGTTAATCCAAAAGGGTCTGAAATAGCCACCCCCACACTCAGGTTGCACAACCACCTCCTCATCACCGGCTGGTTTCTGGCAAGAAGTGGTCAAAATTGCGAAAAAAGGATTAAAAGCAGAAGAAGGGGGGAAAGTGTTTTCCAGCTGTTCGGCTTAGTGTGAGGATTTAAAAGCAGGTGGAAGAAGGAAGCAGAAGCACTGGGAGGGATGGATTAGCATCCCAGGCACAGGTAAAATGGGCAGGGCTGGCACACCCAGGGGTTTTGCCTCGCTCTTACCCCCATCCAGGTGCCACAAATCCATGCGAGAGCAAGGCAGAGCTCGGTTAGGGAAGCAACCCCAACCCACCCCGCGGTGACCTGGAGCCTCAGCAGGCTGCAATCCCCCCCTGCTCTCCAAAAGGAGCGATGGGAGCAGAAGCACGGCGGGCTGTGGGTGAGCGAGCATGACCTCATCCCTCAGACACGCCGAGCTGCCCCGGGATTAGAGCAGGGAACAGCCGCTGCGAGCAGAACGGGAGGGAAAACCCCGCTGAGCATCCTCCCCTCCCTCTCTCCAGCACTCCTGGGCCAAAAAGCACCCCTTGTCCAGGATTTCAGCTCATTCCGGGGGGATTTTTCGGAGCCCTGCTGGAAGACAGCCAAGGAGAGCCGCAGAGATGTGCTCCTCGAGCAGAGGAGCAGCAGGGCAAGCGCGGCTTTGGGAGGCAGGGAGGGAGCTGACAGACATCATCTGCTCTCCGGCTGCCCCGAGGCACCATCATTCCTGGCAGATCTCCCCCTAATCCCTACTTTAAGACCTCCAAAGATGGAGGGAGCCTCCACAAGCCCCCAGGAGATTTCTTTTTTAAATTTTTTTATCTTTTTTTTTTTTTTTTTTGCCACGTCTTGCTGTTCTTATCCTAGAAAGTTTTTCCTCGTGGTTGATTGCTATATTTCTTGCAGCTGCGTACACCAAGGATGTTTTGTGTCGTTTCCTTGGGTTTTCCTGGCTTTCCTACAGCCCTTTTGCTATGCACAGATATCTGCTGTGCCCTCTGATCTCCTCTGACTTCCCCCCTAGTCAGGCTGGTGCTTTCCAAGCTCGTGGTGCACCCGGAATAAAATCCAATTAGCTGCCCTAATCCTCCAGAAAAGTCCCAGGATACAACTTGAAGGCTTCTGGGCTTTTCCTCCAGATTTGCACAAGCAGAGCTGTGCCTTGCACATCCCTCAGGTCCCCCGACACTCCTTGCACAATCTGAGCTGCAAGTTTGGCCCAGGGAAAATACTACCCCTGCTATATCCTGCCACCAAACTCTTCCTGCCAGCATCCCAAGGATTCTGGATGCTATCACACAGCCAAGTGACAACAGCAGCTACTGGCAAAGCTCTTGCATGAGGCCCCAGGCACACTGGAATCAGCACAATATTTTGAGGTGAGACTTCACTGGAGCTGGAAAATGAAGGGGTTTGTATGGATTTGGCACCTCGGAAGCAGACAATGCTGTGCATTTCTGGGAGGACACAAGCTCACAATACCTTTTTCCAGGACCCAAAAGAGAGAGCTGGGTGTGCAAAGCAGCTGATCCAGCTAGGGTTGGAAACCACCTCTTCCTACCCTCTCCCCATCCCCAGTTGCTCTGCATCCCATATCTCCATCCTCTCTGCTTCCTCGGTGAGCCCAGCATCCCACAAGCTGAGACATGAGGCCATTCCCCTGCAGCCAAACCCCTGGAAACAACTGGACAGCAAAGATCACATCAAGTTACCGCAGGAGATTGGAATAACTCAAGGATGACAGCAAGAAAACTTTGGAGAGCAACAAGCAGAGCCCTGTATTCAGCCCAATCCAAAGGGAAGCATCTTTCCCTCATCCCACCAAACTGCATCACACTCAGAGCATCACTTCTGTTCAGCTGCATCTCCAAATTCCTGCAAGATGTTTGCCTTGGCAACCTCGCTGGGAGGTTTTCTAGGAGCTGGGAGCACCCCCCATTCCATTGCCCACCCAGGGATGAGCAGACAAGCTTGGGAACACAAGCCCTAAAGCTGGAAAAGGGGTAAATGAGCCAGAAAGTGGAAGCTGACGCCGGTCCCGGCTGAGCTGCAAGTTAAGGGATGGTGAAACAAGGTCAGTGAGATTTATGCCGACAGCCTTGGACAGCTTCCAGCCCCTACTGTCAGCAGCAGAGGCTTGGAAAAGAGGAGGGAAAAAGTTGCTCTCCTTCTAGGAACCATGCCGCAGAGAGAGCTCTGCCGGCGTGGCTGGGTCCTGCCGATGGGAAAGCAGAAAATAACCCCAAAAATGCTTGTTTTTCCTAGTGCATTACAGGATGCAGCAGAGCTGCAGCAGATGTTGAACTGCAGGTCGGCAGCATCTTGGTGGAACTGAGGCTGTCACCAGGGTGAGAGGCTCCTGCTGCCACGGGTGGAAACCCATGGAACCCTCCCTCCCAAAACCACGGAGCCTTAAAGCTCCCTGTTGGCTGTGGCACCTGAGAGAAATGTGTGCACCCTGTCCATGGGATCCCAGAGAGTGTTAAAGCCTCTGTGCCCATGAGCAGCCACTACTTGGGACCAAAATCCCACCAGCATCCCTTCAGCTCTGGGGCTTGGCACAGCATGGCCAGTGGGAGACATCCATCCCTGCTACCTTGGCATTCCCAGCCCTTCCCTTTCTCTTTTCCCTGCCGATACACAATACAAACTAGGTTAACCTTGCCCAGCATCCCCCTCAGATGAGCCTTTGCATCTCCTCACATTGACCACCTCATTAATTTTTTATCATCCTCCTGCTAAAATTAAGCTTACTGCCGTGTAAACCCCAAATCCATTGGTTTTTTCACCTCTTAAATTGAACTCCTGAGCATTTCCCAGTCCCCAGGGCCTTGCTCATCCGCTCAGCCCATGGATATTTTTCCAGCATGACCCCCACCAGCCAGTGAGTGCTTTCGAGTGAATCTCATTGAGCCCCATCTCCTCTTTTAGCTCGAGCTGGGGAAAATTAATTTTTCATTTGCTTGGGGCCAGAAGCACCCTGAGGTGGTGGAGGGCTGGAAAACAGCTGCTTTTTTTCCTTTGCCATGCAATATTCATGGAAGAAAAGTGAGAAGTCAAGGGAGAAAGTCATTCCAAGCCTGGGGTCCGTGGTTTATACACCTTTCTCTGCAAAAGAAGAGCCAAGCCTGATGCTTTGCATGATGTCCATATTTTTTTGAGCTTTGGAAAAACTCCCCTCTCTGCCACCCTCTACACAGGTTGGCATTACAATTGCTTCTCTGGATTTAGCCAAAAATCCCCCTTCTCTGCACCATCCCCTTTCAGCCCATGATTTATTCCTGCCTCTGCTCCCCAAAACAATGGGGGCTTGGCTGTGCCTGTGGGTCCAGTGGGGCTGGGAGGGTGAAAAGGAGGGGAAAGGAGAGTCTCTGGTGCTTGGAGGTCTGGTATTGTGCCTACATGGCTTTTATTTTTAGTTTTTCAAGCCTTGGCTCTGCAAAAGTATCTTAATTACTATTCTTCAGCTGTAAAATGAAACCCAGATGTGCTCCCTTTGCAGAGGTTTCATCAGGGGGTTCTGCCGGAGGGAGACATCACAGCAAGGAAAACATGGGAATTATTATTATTATTAATATTATTTTAAGAGCTCTCATGTCCAGAGCTATTCGTGGTGGCTCTGAGCCAGCACATGCCTCTTCCCTGCTGCTGTAAATAGAAATTATATCACCCCCAGCCCCAAAACACTCCTAATTTTTACCAGTATTAAAGGAAAACACTCCTGAGCTGGGCCTTGAAAAGCTGATGGCTGTGGGACTTGGGTACAGTTGACAGACCTGCCACTGCTGGGTGGAAAAACAGGGAAAAAGGGGATTTTTAGGAAAAAACACAGCCCTGAAGGCCCTGATAGCTGCAGTGATTTGGCTGGGGCTGGGGCAGGTTTCCCCTTGCAGCCCCACGTGCCAGTGGAATATTGGCTCCTCGGCACATTTTCCCTTCTGGATGGATCACAAACACAAAGACACGTGAAGTTCAGCTTCCAAGGATTTCTACTCGCCCGTAAGAGGAGGAGGAATAAAATCCCTAGCTGAGGTCAGAGCAGCCCTGTTCCTTTTGCCTCTGTGAAGCTCAAAGAGGGTCCCTTTGCCAGGGCCCCTGTCTGATGCAAAGATGCAGGAAGGGAGAATCTGGCCAAGACCAGCCGCATTTTTGCACTTTTTGGAGCAAAAAGAAACTTAAAATCTTGAAAGAAAGGGAATCTCCCAGGCTGATTTATTCAGAGCTGGTGGGGCTGGGATTAAGTTTCTTTTTCACCCCCCACGCAGCCAATTTATGTATTTATTTATTTATCTGTATCATTATTCTCCAGAAAAAAGTTTCTGGCAGAAAGCTTTGCTTTCTCTGGATGGAGGCAGCTGATCCAAGGGTACACGTGGAGCAAAGCTCCACTGAAATATTCCTCACACCAAACAAGCTCTGTCCAAAGGCAAAGGCTGAGCAGTGAGAAAGCACATCTGTACCCACATCCGCACAGGGGAAAGGAATTTAGGGAGACCTCCACTTTCGAGGCAGGTTTTCACCTTAAACTCCCCATGGATCGAGTCACAGGGGTTTTATTCTGTTCCAAAATGATTTTCCCCTGTTTTTAAAGGAGTTTTTTATATTAAAATACATTTTAATTGGGATTTAAAAGATAGGTTTTGTCCCTGTATGACTAGCAAACACCATTCAGCCCTGTCAATGGTTACAGGTTAATCATGTCCCATTTTATAAAAATTTTTAATTATACCCTTAATCATGACCTTTGCTGTGAGACAAGAACACTTGTGCAGCACATCTGCTGCAGAGAAAAACCTGCAAAGGCCATATCAGCATACCCCAAACCCTCAGGGATGGGGAAGACAAATAGTAACACTAATAATCCATTCATTAATTGTCCATGTAAAACATAATCTCGTTAGGCCATAGCACAGCTACCAACAGCCCCATTGCCACATTAACCCCATGCTGCAGCCAGAAAGAAGGGGCAAAAAAGTCATTAAACCACTCACTGCTTTTGTGACAATGGAGCCAGGCTACCAAACTGTCCAAAAAATCCTCTTTGCAGGTGAGCCAGGATATTCTGGTGTGCAGGAGGGAGCATCACTCCTTTGCTCCATGCTCAAGGCTTCCTGAGCAGTGAGGGGGGAAATGCAAGAGCAAACTGGGGGGGTCCAGGTGCCCTGGTTTGGGTTTGAGCTCTCAGGGGCAGGTCACACCTGAGGACAGTTTCTCCTCACTCCCCTTAAGGCTGCAGGGAGGGAGAGAGGAGCCAATGGGATCCTGGATTTCCTGGGAAAATGAGGTGGTGCAGCCTGGAGCACATAAGCAAGGCTCCTCTGGCAATATATATATAAACATACAAACACAATTTCTCTCCTTTTCTCTGTCACAGGTAAGAGACCCACTTGCACCATTCATTCAGGCAGCTGTTGGCTGCCTTTCAGTGTTCTCCAGCTCCACATTTCACCTCTTCTAAGCTCCACCATCACCAATGCCACAAATAACTTTTTCCATAAGTGGAATAAGGGGTGGATTGAGGGGTTTTTCTAAGGGATATTAAGAGTTTCCATGACCCACCCCAGCCTGTGTGTACAACCAAAGATTCAGTGGGGTGATTTTGGGGGTGTTGGCATTTCCCCTTGGCTGCAACACAGAACCCAGCTCTTTCCCATTTTCCTAGGGCCCTGAAGGTCTGGGGAAAAAGGTTTGCAGACCAAACAAAGCCCCAAAAATGGGTGATGGCACCCAGCACAGTAGGGATGCCCTGTGTCCCCATGGAAATGAGATGCAGACCCAGGATCAACACCAAGAGAGCAGAAAAACAGCCATGGATCCATGTTTTCTGCCCTGAAATCAACCCCTTAGGACTGCTGGCTGGGATTTAAATATTTAATTCTCTGCCCCAAAATAACCTCAGATCCCCTCTGCTGTATTCCCACACTGCAAGAGGTGAGGAAAGTGGAGAATTAGGAGCTAACTGAGGGTCAGAAACCTGCAGAAAACCAGTTTTCATGAAAATCAATAAATGTGATCAACAAGCTCTCATTTTTTTAATGTGAAAGCACACCTTGAGTTTCTTTTTTTGTAGATATTTTAGTTCACACATCCTCTTGCTGGTGTTTCCCTGGGAAGAACTGCTGCTCCTCCAGGGAATACACCTCAGTGAGACTGGAGGTCTGCTCATTAACCCCATTCTATCAAGAGCTGCTTCTTTAATATCTATTTATATTCTATACAGTATAAAATACTCACTTTATATCATAGAATCTCAGAATGGTTTGGGTTGGAAGGGATCTTAATCCTCACCTAGTTCCAGTCCCCTGCCATGGGACACCTTCTACTAGACCAGCTTGCTCCTGGTTGTTATTATATAGAATTTACAATATTTAATATATTTAGTATTTACAGAATTTATATTGCATAGAATAATTCTAGAATGTGTATTTCATATAATTATATCACTCTGTATACTATATAAAATCTATATATTATGTATACACAGTATATCTAATAAAATGTTTGCTTGTAGACATAATATATAGCATTTAAAATATATAATAAGCACTCTATAATGATTTTATATTTTAGATGTTTAATATATGATACATAACCCCTTGTTTGCTTTGTCTGTAGCTGAATCCTTTCAGAATTGCCAATCTTCCTCCCTTGGAGCAGAAACCCCAGGCCATTCAGAGCCAGGTTTTAACTTCTCATCTAAGAGGGGATCTGGGTTTCTGCCTCCCCAGCCTGGGGAAAAGAAGGAATAAACACAGCACGGTTGATTTTTCACATTCAAACACATTCCCATCTCCCAGGACTTCTTTTTTCCCAGGCAATTGCTTTAGCCCTGCTTTGGAAATCACTTGTTAGGATGGTGGGAAAGCAGAAAGGAGCCTTTGAGCCCCTCGGACCAGGTGATGCAAAGCTCCAGCCTTCATTACCAAGATTAAAGAGGCTGGGGTTTCCTAAGCAATTAAAAACTCTGCCTAATTAAGACAGGGCTAATAGGCAGGACTTCCAAGGGTTGCTGCTGGAGCAGGAGAAGGGGATGGATTTACAGCAAAAACCCTCCAGGTAATTGCTTCAGTAATGCAGAATAGAGATGTGAGAATAGAGAGGATGTGCTCCAGCAAAAACTATAAAATAAGAGGGGAAAGAAGAGGAAAAAATAGCATCAACAGCCTCTTGAAATCATTCAGGCAACTGTCTGACTGCCTCAGCAGCAAGTTATCCAAACACTGCAACACTCAGTGAGGGGCAAAATATTCATGCAGGTATTTCTTCATGAAAAAAGAAAAAGAAAGCAAACCCCAACTGTGTGGCTAAGCCAAAAAAGAAAAATTGATGGACCCCTTGGGAATCAGGTCTGTCACAGCCAAGGCTGAAGAAAAAGGCAGCACTTTACTATTTTAAAGCGTTGTTTTTCTTTCCAGCCTCCACCTTTGAATTTCTGCCACCTCCTGCCCCTGGCAGCGGATGAAAGCGGCTGCTGGGACAGACAGAGCGTGTGCTCCTGCTTTTGTGCTTCCCATCTCATTCTCTCCTCCCTCCATCCAGGCAGGAGCCCAGCAACTTCCCCCTGGCTCCCCCAAGCTCCTGTCACCCCACTGTGAGGCCAGGGGGGCACTGCAGCCCCTCATTTACATCTCCTTTGGATTAACTTAATTTTTCACTCTTTCCCTTCTCCTTTCCTTAAAAAAAACAAACAAAAAAATCCCCCTGGCATTAATTTTGCTGTTAAGCCTTTTCTGAGCAGCTCAGCCCCCTCAGCACCACCTCAGCATTCAACTTGGTCTGGGGGGGGTGAAGTGGGACTCCAAAACTGGGGACCCCAGCTGCCTTTCCCTCAGCTGCATCCACGTCTAAAAAGAGCTGGGAAGAACCAACAAAGATGCCCAAACCTTAAAAATACCCAGGCTTGAAGTGACTGGGATTCCTGCAAGTCCTGACTCGGGCTGCAAGTGTTTATGGCTCCAAATATACATGGAGCCAAAAATATATAACCATATATATAGGAGCCATAAATACATAACCATATATATATATTTATGTGTATATAGACATGTATATTTGTGTGTTTTTGCACATAAATACACCTCTGTGTGTATAAATACATAAATTCGTGTGAATGTCCCAGTTCAGGGAGAAGGCAAGGCAGACCTCGATTTTTAATTTACAATATTTTTATTGCATCCAAAAGAACCCCAGAAATCCTCCCATCCTCAGGCAGCTTTGAGGCTTGCCCCTCCCTCCCCGCACCCTCGGATTTTGGGAAAACAGTCTTTTTTTTGCTCTTCCCCAGCCCAGAGAGAGCAGCAGGCTCTCCCCCTGCACGCCCCAGCCCTACACGAAGTCCCCGCGGAAGGGGCGGCAGGTGGCCCCCTGTGCCTGCCAGCGGCCCCGCAGCGTGCACAGGGCTTTGCCCTCCAGGCTCTCCAGCTCCGGGAACCCCAGCTGGTTCAGCACCTCGTAGACCCCAGCCACGGCCGCCACCTGCAAACAGAGGGAGGAAAGGTTTAATTCCACCCCCAGGGATGCTTTTGCCGCCTCCCGAGTGAAGATGCGTGGGGAAGATCCCTGGCATTCCCCCCATCCCTGCAGCCACTCTCCAGCCCCAGTTTATCCATTTTCTAAGCCTCCTCCTTGCTGCTGGGGTCAGCCATCGCAGGGCTTGTTGGCTTTGGCACCCTCCTGCCAAAAAGCTACAATGGCGCCTTGTTTTTGCAGAAAACGCAGGGATTATGCGGCGGGAAGGGGCGCTCGGGGGGTCAAAGGCTCCTTGTATCCGCAGGTTGGGTGGATTTCCCTCCCCTCCAGCCACGGGGGGAGTGTGGGGGGATGCAAACCCCACGGATGGGAGGTGTGGCATTAAAAGGGGCAGCTCCAGCAGGGGCTGCACCCAAAGGAAAGATGCAGCACCAAAAAGCCATGCTGCACTAAAATCTGCTCCAGCAAACACGGGACACAGAGAGCAGATGTAATCCATGCACTGAAAATGCAGTGCTAAAGGTGCTGCTCTGAAAGGTGCAGCATTCAAAGAGCCTGCACTAGAGGGTGCAGCCCCAAAAAGGTGCTGCACCCAAAAAAGGGTGCAGCATTAAAAGGACCTGCACTTAAGGATGCAGCATTGAAAGGTGCAGCATTAAAAGGCGCAGCATTAAAAATACTGCACTTAAACCACACACATCCCGCATCCAGCGGGACAAATATCCAGCAAACATCCCAAATCTCCACAAAAGCTGGTCCAGCCCCAGCGGCGGCCGCCGGGCAAAGCAAACAGCGGCATAACCGGGATGCCAGGGCGGGGCGGGCACGGCATCCCCCCTCCCGCCCCAGCTCCGCCCTTTCATCTCCCGCCCGGCGGATCAAAGATGCCAATAGGAATTAGCGGCGCCGGCGGAGGCAAGGGAAGGGATAAGGGTTTTTCCCACAATAGCCGGGCAAACCCGGGAGCGGGGGGAAAACCTGATCTGTGCATCATAATAGAAATAAAAGATGAAAATGATAAAATAAATAAAAACAAATTAAATTATAGATTACATAAATAAAAAGGATACAATAATAAAAATTAAGATTTAAAATAAAATAGCCATAAAATACTAAAATTTAAATTAATACAGATTAAAATAATTAAATATAATAATTAAATTATAATGATAATTTAAATTAAAATATAAAATATCATGATAACAGTCTCAATTAAAATATAATCATAATAGTAGCAATATTAAAATTGCCATGTCCCTAGCTTCCCCTTCTCCCCTCTGACTCTCCTCTCTTGCAGAATAACCCCTCAGGCAGCAGCACACACACACCCTCCCCGATGCTCACCACATCACTTGTACCACTGCTAAAGTCCCTTTTCCAGGGAAACTTACAGTCCCCTCAACATTTCCATTCAAAACAACGTGTCCCAAATAAACCCAATGCCTATATCCCCCCGAGAAGAAAATATGAATAATTTAGGGTCTCTTACCCACCCTTCCCCCATTCCATAAAGATAATTTAGGGTCTCTAGTTGTCCCCCATTCCATTTTTCCAGCTGGTTCCCAATTCCCTCGGATATCCAGTGCCACCATCCCCATGCTGCCAGACCTTCCATCCCCTGCGCCACCAGGCAGGGTTGGCTGGTCCCCCCAAACCCCAGATGCTGCAATCACAACAAAACCCCTGGGAAACTCAAACGAGGGGAAAAGAGCAAGTTTGGGATGGGAGAGCTCCCCATCCATGTGGTGGGATGCCATCCATCTCCAGGGGCTTTCCATGAGAGCCACCAACCCAGGGAGCAGACAACACCCCAACAACCCTCCAGAAAAGCTCAGGATGGGTGTCTGCTTCCCAGTAAGTTCCCATATTCCCACGCAAACACGAGGCTGAGCCAGGTGGCAGCCAGGGAAAGGCTCACCTCGCGCATCCAGAGGCTGAAGGGCCTCTGCCAGGAGTCCTTCTTCTCCAGGTGCAGGTAGGCATTGAAGAGGATGAGGAAGATGTAGCGCTCCAGGTACTGCAGGCTCCTCAGCTGCAGCAGCCGCGTCTCCCGCTCGTCCTTGCCCGACTTTCCCTGCAAGGAACAGCAGCCTGGCTGTGCTGCCTGTGGCACCCACAGTGGGAGAGCATCCCTGGGAGATCCTGTATCCACCCTCACTCCAGCCCTGCTCTGCATCCCCGAGCTGGGTGGGGAAGGATACACCAGGATCTCTGGTGAGAAGGACCAGGAAAGAAAAGAAAAGCCATGGGAAGGGTATAGGAAGAGGGAGGAACACTTTGGGGACAAAAATAAGAGCATCCATCCAGCTCATTCCTTGGCTCTCCAGGCTCTCATTTCCTTGTGGTTTCCAGTGGGTAGCAACATTGCCAGAGCTCAAAAATAGGTGAGAGATGGCTAAATGTGGAAAGGATGTGCCCAGGAGCCAGGAATAGACACCCAGGTGCAAACTGTACATCAGACCTTGAGTTCCTGGACTGCAAAGCACTTCCCCAGGGAAAAACACCTCCCTGGAAGGCATTCCCACCTGGATTCAGCCTCCATTTCCAAAGGAAGAGAAGCCCTGAGGTTGGTGGCCATCACATCTCCAAATACTATTTTATATATATAAATTATAAATATATCTTTTGTTATGTTTTATTTATACTACAATGTTCATGTATTCATTATTTATATTCGTTATTTGATTGTATATTGTATGTAATTATGTAATAATTTTATTAGCATTATTATTGCTATGATGTTAAGAACAGACAAGCCCTGCATGTTGCCCTTTCCAGGAATTAATAAATAATAACAAATCAGAGCCCTGATCTCACAGTCAATCCCACAGGCCATGCCAAAAAGCAACAATTCCTCACTCCAGTTCTGCCCTTGGGAAAAGGTGTCTCCTCCACCTGTGTGTGCCAGTATTTGAGGAGAGCAGATCCTATTATCCTGTTATTTATCCTGCTACTGTAATTACCCTATCTCTTTTTCATTCTATTATCCTATTACTTACCACGTTGCTAAATTACCCTTTTTATTTTTTATCCTATTATCCTATTATTTATCATTTTATACTATTATCCTATTTATTTTTCTTCTATTACTTATGATTTTATTCTATTATCCTATTTAATTTTCTTCTACTACCCTATTTAATTTTCTTCTATTACCCTCTTACTTCTCATTTTATTCTATTATCCTATTTATTTTTCTTCTATTATCCCATTTTTTACCATTTTACTATCCTATCATTTCTCTTCTATCCCATTATTTATATTTTCCTACATTTTCCTATTTTTTCCTCCCAGTTAGGGGTGGGGAGAGGTCAGAACAAACCAGACCAAGCCCCAGAACACCTTTTCCTTCCCTTCTGTTTGCCCCAACCATGAAAAGCACCTCCCAGCAGGCTCCCAAAACACCAACAATTCCCATAATTCTCTTCTTCAAACTGCCCATCACTGAGGAAAAAAACCAAAAAGAAATTATAATTAAAGAGCTTGGCTAAGCCAAATCCAATGGGATGGATGGAGCAGCCAAGAAATGCAAGTTCCATTGACAAGAGGCTCTTGCTTGGGCAGAGGGAGTGGATGAATCCCTCCTTATCTCCCCTTCCCACCAGGATGCCAGCCTGGAAATGGGGTACAGCCCAGGAACACCCCTGTGCTGGTCCTCCTAACTGCCAAGGAGGTGAAACTCCCCACGTGGGAGTTTTATCCATCCCCATAATAAAGGAGGGGAAGCCAAAATTAAATTAAAGTACTTATCCTGAATAAAAATAAATTGATAACAATAAATGTGACAATAAATTCATGAATAATTAATAACCCCTACATCTGCAAATAGTCAGGTCTCCAGAGGTTTTCTCTCCCAGCCCCCCAAAAAATGCAGAAGATGCCAGAAACCAGGAGGCAAATCCAGGGAGCTGCAGATGTTCCTGGGAGATTGAACATTTTGGTTTTCCTTTCCTCCATTGATCATTCATGGACATTAATTGAAAACATGGATCGATGGCAGCTGGAGCAAGAGCTGAAGTGAGGAATTGCTGGCAGGATGTGGTACAAACCACCCAAGAAATAATGCCAGGCCCTGGGATCAGCCCTTCCAAGGCCCTATGAAACAGCTGCACAGGTTTAAAAAATCCCAAATCTGATGAAAATAATCTTTTTTTTCCTCTTCATCAGCTCCACAGAGGCTCCCAAGCAAAACAGGGCTGTGGAGCACAGGCTCAGCTGGCCATGGATGGCTCCCTTTCCCAAAGCTGACTCCTTCCCTAGCTCAGAGGAGCCTTGGGGGCTGGAAGCAGAGTGGGACAGACCAGCCCTGCCCTCTGCCGGCTGCACCTCACGGGATGGAAGGGATGCTAAATGAGGGGAATGCTGGATGGGATGGAGGATGCAGGTTGGAGCCAGATGGGCAGGATTCTGAGCGGGATGGGTGGGATGCAGGACAGAAAGACATAGGCAGGATACAGGACAGCACAGGATGCATGGGTGACCATGACCACCTTGGCACCTCTCTGGTGACACACCCAGAGAAACCACCCAGGTTCAGCCTGAGAAACCACCCAGGTTCAGCAGGGCTGCTCCCAGAGCAGGGCTGCATGCTCTGGGATTGCCCGGTGCCGGGGAAGAGGGCAGCTCACCTGGCGGTAGGTGCAGATGATGATCTCCCGCAGGTGGTAGTGCATGGGGGTCATGGTCTCACTGACCGTGTCCAGGGCCATGTCCACCTCCTTCTTCATCCGGTGACCGTCGGGCAGGAGCTGCACCACCTTCATCACCACCTGCAGCATGGGCAGAAGCAGCAGGGCTTCACCAGGAGCCTCCTGGCCTTGTCCCACTGCCTGGGAGAGGATCCAGCCCCTCCAAACAAGCAGCTGTGGCTCAAGGTGACAGCAGGAGTGACCCAAAGCAGAGCCAGCCCCGTGACTCACCTCAAACTCCCCTTTGGTGTACTTGGCATCGGGCACACTCACGATCTCCTCCTCACTCATCTCAGGGATGCCCTGGGGTGGCCAGAGGGGTCGTTATGGGCTGCACAAAAATGCAGAGCCTGTGCCCAGCCCACCAGGACCCCCAGCACTCCTCACCTCCCCACTGCTGAGCAGAGAACACCAAAATTTTACCCCTGCCCGAGGAGGGAGCCAAATGTCTGGACAAACACAGGCCTGTTCCAGGCACTGGCACAGGGTGCCCAGAGAAGCTGTGGCTGCCCCTGGATCCCTGGCAGTGTCCAAGGCCAGGCTGGACAGGGCTTGGTGCAGCCTGGGATAGTGCAAGGTGTCCCTGCCCATGGCAGGGGTGGAACAAGATGATCTTCAAAGTCCCTTCCAAGCCAAACCATTCCACAATTCCATGATTTCCCCTGCCCTTAACTCTTCACCCTGGGGTGGGATCTCTCAGGAAGGGAGTAAAGGCTCCCCAGAGATTCACCCACATTTCTGGAGCTAGGGGAGCTAGTCACAGCAAGATGTCAACATACAGATGTCCACCCCCACAGCCCACCCTGGCCCTGCCCATGCTCCTTTCAAAAGGCTGCTGTGGGCTCTCCAGAGCTTCCCCAGGAGTTCCCCCAGGGATTGCTGTATCCCCCATACTCACATTGAAGTGCCAGAGGGTGAGGACAGCGATGACCATGGCCATGGTGGTCCTGCCCCGGCCGCTGGAGCAGTTGAACACGAAGGCTGTGCGTGAGTCCTCGGCCAGGGCACTCTTCATGGCCTCCAGCAGCCGATCAAAGTCCTGCCGGGATGATGCCAGTGGCTTTTTAGGGATGCAGGACTTCTGCACCTTGGGGTGCCCTTTGCCCTACAGCCTCCAGGCTGAAATCCCTGTTTCCTTGCTGCCAGAGCCATCCTTGCCCACCTGAAGGCACACCTGAAGCCTCTCCACACAGCGTCTCCTGGGGAGCCCCCCTGCCCTGGCAAGCACCCCACCAGCACAGAGCACCCCAGTGACATTCCCCCCCACTGCATCAGGGCTGGTTTAGGATGAAAGCAGCATCTATCTCCGGGGTACCTGCTCCTTGGGAGCACAGAAGTCAGGGATGGGGATGCGGCGGTAGGTGAGCCCCTGGCAGGAATTCTTCTGCTGGCTGAATATCTCCTGCGTGGTCAGGCAGCTCTTGAACATCTTCATCTGCTTCTCTGCCTCCAGGTACACCTCCAGCCACTTCTGGCACTTCAGCAGGTCGCCCTTCAGGGCAACCTCCAGTTTCTGCAGACGAGGGAGAAACCCTCACTGTAACACCTGCCCCTCCTAATTTTTGCAGGATTTTAATTTTTTTAGATGCAGGTGAACACCCCAAACCTCACACCAGGTCCTGGCCACCACTTCTGCCCAGGACCACAGTCCTTCTGTGCGTGATGGGAGCCCCAGAAGCATCGCCTCCCACCACACTGGGCAGCTCCTCCACACAGCCTGTGTGGCAGCCAAGCTCCTCTACAGCCTATCTCCCCTGGAAATCCAGCTGGGAACATCTGCTCCCCTTTCCCCGGATGCCTTTTACCCTTGCTCTCAAGGCACACTACAAATTCTTCCAGGGTGGATCTCCGCTTTGCTTCCTCATTCCCAAAGGAAAACAAACCCAGCAGCTCCAGAGGGTGGGAAACTATCAAAGCCTGTGGAAATCACCCACGAGTGTTCCTGGGAACCCCCACTACACCCAGCATCTCCCAGAGCTCACCTCCAGCTGCTGGGGTGAGGCAGCAGGCACAGGAATCAGCTCCTCCAGGTGCCCAGGCTCCCGCAGTGTATAGATCTGCTCGTTCCCCTCCAGGACCACTTCCTCCCGGAGGTTAATCCAGACAATGCGGGAGTGCTTCCTCTTGGCATCCGTCAGGTACCGCAGGACACTGCCCAGGGTCTAAGGAAAGGGTGGGCAAGGGTGTTGGGAGTATTGGGAGCCCCATGTGGGGTCCCTGCCCGACGTGGGATTGTGTCCCTCACCTTGGAGCTGGGCTGTGCTGTCCCATAGACGGGCATTTTGGGCACCCTTCGGAAGTTGGCCACGCTCATCTCCTTGGCAGTGCTCAGCACGTCCGGGCAGAAGCGCTCATCCGCTACCTGGAATAGAGGTGTTCCAGGAAATGGATGCCTCTTCCCACCCTCGGGTTTGCAGGGGGCTCCCAGCACATCACACCCAGGGATCCTGCTCAGGACAAGTCCCCAGACCTTTCCAACAGCAGCATGCAGGGCTCAAAGCCCCACGGCTGTGTTTCAGAGGTGGGAGATGCTCTCCTTGCAGCACAAGGCACTAACAACCCCGGCCTCCTTCACCCCACCCAGAAACCACGGAGCTGCTGCCCAGGCTCAGGTCATGGGATGCTCCAGACCCACCCATGTGCACAGGGGTCTCTGGCCACACACCCATCCTCCCATGGTTTGGGCCGGAAGGGACCCTAAAGACCATCTGGTTCCATCCCTGCTGAGGATGCCAGCAGGACACAGACCCAGGACACCTGCCCTACAACAGGGAAACCCTTGGTGAGGGCGAGCACCCCAGGGAAGTGTGGCTCCCCCCTCTGCACTCCTCACTCACCAGCACTCGCGTGCCCTTGGTGACGAGCTCGGCGGTGACGGTGAGCTCCGAGCAGTTCATGTCCGCGTGCAGCCGGTAGAGCTCCGGGTGCCGGCACATCCACCTGCTGAAGCTGAGGGCAAAGCCCAGGGGGTACTGCCGGCGGGGGATGCACCATCAGCCTGGGCTCAGATCCCCCTGCCCGCCACCCCACCCAAAAACCTGCTTGGAAAACTCCCTGGGGGAAACCCTTGCCCTCCCACTGCACAACGGAGTCAAAATAAAGAGGGCAAGGAAGGTTGTTTTGGGTTGGTTTGGGCTGGTTTGGGCTGTTTTGGGGGTTTTTACCTGCTCGTGAAGGTAGTAGTTGAAAGCAATCAAGTAGAAATAGCGTTCAAGACTCTGCAGAGTCCTCTGGAGAAAATACTCTTTGGTGCTGCTCCCCTGGAAGCAAAGGAGAGGCAATCTGTGATGCCCAGTGCTGGCTGATCCTCCAGCCCCCAGCAGACCAGGAAGCTGGGGAAAAGCCCTACAGACACTTTGGATGAATTGTTTTATTTTTTTAATGAAACATTTCAAGTTTCCCATACTAAATGATGCTCAAAGGCATAAGTTCACATTTCAGCTCAAAACAAAAGCTTCCCTTTAGCACAAGGACACACTGGGAGAGGTTCCAACCAGTCCATGCTGTCACATGGATACACTGTCCAGATGGGGGATTCAAACCCAAGGGGATGGGTCTGGAAAATGCAAGGTCCTGCTCCCATTCTAGCCACCTCCATGTCCTTTGGATGAAATGCTCAGGCAGTGGCATCCCTGGGGGAGAGAGGGCCTGTGCCAGCCACACACCCTGCAATATCCTTCATTTCCAAATGTCTCCCCTTTCCATGCCCAGAAGCATCCTGATGCTTGTGTTTCCAGCAAGCTCTCCTCCTCCTCTTCTGTATCATCACCACCCCAATTCAGGCGTGTTCCCCACTACAGCTATCCCCTCTCTGAGATGAAGCCCATTGGAACTTCTCAGGGTAGGATGGAAAATCCTATAAGAAGGGGCTGTGCCCAGGGTCAGTTCAGCAAGCAGGGTTTGCTCATCCCTGACATTACATGGCTGACTCATGAATATTTACTTGTTCTCCACAAGAGAAATCCGGCCTGCAGTCATTTATCAAGAGGAAAGGCAGTGGGATTTGCTCTGAAAACTCAAAACAAAGCCTGTGGGGATGGAGCCATGCCAGGTTTGCCGGCAGCACCGACGGCAGAGTGGTGCTGCTTCCCGAGCGCTTGGATTCCTGCAATAAAATCCATCCCAGTGCTCTCAGCCAAGGCAAATCTCTCAACATTCCCCTTACATAGGCTATGGGTGGAAAAGGGAATGATCCACTCGTGTTTCAGCCATGAAAAGCCAGACATTGTGGGAGTCTGGCTGCTCAGCATCCCATGCTGGGATTCACCTGCACCTCCACTTGAGGGCTTAAATCTATTTCTGCACCCCAAATGGAGGCAGAAACCCACAGCCCAGAGTGACACCATTTCTCCATGCTCAGAAAAGCCCTTCCTCCCCCAAAAATCAACCAGCTCACCCAGTACCATTCCAACACAAAGAAGTCCAGGCTGGTTTCCAGGGGATAATGGCCAAGCATTATCCCCTCTCTCCTCCTCATCCTCCATGTGCCCCCAGCGCATTTTCCTGGCCCCTTGCCACTGTTTAAACCTGCTCTTGCTCCACAAAGACTTCAAATAAACACTCCTTGAGGCTTATTTACGGCAGTCCCCCAGCCATTTGTTTTCCTGGAGTCCAGGATGACACGGAGCAGCTTTCCCCAGTAGGGAGTAGTCAGGGAAAGGCTTCAAGGCAATGGGAAAACCCCCTGTGCCATGCTCAAGCTTCCCCTGCTATACAAGAGAACCTGCCAGCACGTGAGCAGCACCAAACATACCCAAATCCGCCCTGGAAGAAAACAGGGGAGTATAAAATTTGGGATTTGCCACTAAACAGCAAAAAAATGACAGTAAATGCTTTCTTTTCCCATTGCTTAGCCATTTTCATGGGGTATTTTTGCCACAGGTCACCCGGTTTGAGATTGCCCTTTGCAACCAGCCCCAGCACTTCCACTCCACATTCAACATTTAAATGGGAAAAAGAATCTCCAAATAAACTGGGATTGGGGCAGCACTTCCATCCTACTTACATCACCTGGTGAGGAGCCCCCTGGGAACTTAGGCAGGGGAGCCCACAGCTTTCCAGCATGAAAAGCCACCCCGATGGCTCTTCAAAACAACAGGAAAAAGCCATAAATCTACAACTAGAAAAGCCTGACCTTGGGTGACTATATTTGCAACGATCCCTGCCAGCTCCTGAGGACTTTTACCATCCAGGCTGATATTGATTTTCCAATTTTAGAGCTGATGAAACCAGGGCACAGTATATTATTTGCCCCTGAGGTCATTTACCAGAAGGAGCAGTGAAGCCCAAATCAGTCTATTTTCCCCCCAGTCCCAGCCTGCTCCATTCTATGGCTTTTGAAACTGGGGAAAAAAAAAAAAAAAGAAAGAGACACTCCACAACCTTTCAGGTTTCACATCGCTGGGAAATCTCCAGCTCACAGGAAGCTTTGGGTTTCCAGAATTTACATTCTTCTCATCCCGGCGCAAAAACAGCTTGATAAATTTCCTGGTGCCGATGGCTTGCATCTGAGCAATCCTCTAATTACCTGGATCTGATAGTCCTCCCCAATCCCTTCCAGCTTCTTCTTGTTCTCATAGATGGCTTCCTTCATGTCGTGCATCTCCGAGCAGGAGGCGATGGCACCATCCACCTCGGGAGGAGCAAGTGGAAAATCACTCCATAAGCCTGGGATTGGGGGAAAATGCCATCCCTCCCTCCCAGCCGCCCTGCCACCAGCACCCCTTACCTCCTCCACTATCTGCTGGCCTTTGGGGACCATCTCCATGAAGGTCTGGATGACCCGGAGCCTGTCCCTGGGAGATGTTTTAGGCAGGTGGGGGAAGCTGCAGTGGGGAGAAGGAGGAAATCAAACCAGTCCCATGGGCATTCCCCCAATCCCTCCCCAGGTGCTGCTCCGCTTACTCAGGCTTCTGAGCAGCTCCCCGGTGGTGGTGGAGGACCAGGGTGCCCATGGCCATGGCCAGGTTGGTCCTGCCCACGCCGGTCTGGCAGCCGAAGAGCAGGGCAGGTGGGGGTCTGCCAGGGTCCCGCAGCAGCAGGCTGGGGCTCTCCTAGGAGGGAATGGATGAATGGAGACCCCAGCGGCTCCCAGGACAGCCAGGTCTGCCCCGTCAGTGGCTGGGATGGAGGTGACAGCCATGCGCAGGCGTGGAGGGGTGGGTGGCATCTCCCTTGTGCTCAGGAGATGGAGTGGATGGAGCAGGACAGGACAACAGGTGACTCACCCACCGCATTCCCATTCCCCTGCCCAGTGCCCTCTGCATCTGCCAGCCTGTCCACCCCACCAGAGATGTTCCCACTGCTCATCCCCAACCCACTGAGATGTCATCTTCCCGAAGGTAAGAAGAAAAATAAAAGCAGCTCTGACACGGAAAACCTTTGCACCAAAGGCAGATCATTTCTGCCAAGGCCATTTAAGGAAGAGCCACCTGGAGGTGGCCAGGGATGGCCACCTATAGCCAGGGGTAGGAAGGAACTGCTGGACAACATGGACTTCTCCAGCAGGATCCCACAGCAAGGGGAATGGGAACTGCAGGCACAAGCATCCTCTACCAGGCAGTGTTAAGGAAAACCAGAAGATGCTCTTGGGCAGTCGCAGTCCCCAACACGGCACAGGAGCAATTCCCACCCCAAGGAGGCCCCATGGACCTGGCATTTTAATTTGGCTCACCCTGAGGAAGCGGATGAAAGCATCAAACTGCTCCTCCAAAGGAGCTCCCTCAGCGGGCAGGGGCAGCCGGTGGTACCTGCCAGGATGGGGACAGCCCTCGTTAGGATGGGGTCACACAGGGGCTTCATCCCCACCACCATGGAGTCCATGGGGCTTAAGGGGTGCCAAGAGCCCCAACCATGCATGAGGAGGAGGAGGGAAGGACCTGTAGGAAGGCTGGAGGAAGACGGGTCTGCGGTAGACCTCGTCGGTGACCTGGATGTCCTCGTCACACTGCACCCGCACGGCGTGGGGCTCGTCCCGCAGCCGCTCAATGTCGTTGTACACGTAGTAGGTGCTCTCACTCAGCTGCGCGAAGTCACGGATCTACAGGGACGGGAAAAGCCCTGTCACAATCCCCCCGCTCCCCTCTGAGATGGAAGGAGTGTCACCCCCTCCCGTGCCAGCTCACCTCCTTGCGGATGGCCAGCTCCAGGCTCTCCGCCCGCACCCCCCGCTGCAGGCACTGCAGGTTCTCGTGGAGGTTCTCCTTGCCCCGGGGGGTGTAGGACACGAAGTCTCCCTCCAGCCGTAGGAACACCACGGGCTCCTCACGGACGCAGAAGAAGACACATTCCTGCAAAGAGCGGAGGAGAGGCTGTCTAAAAGTTCTCCTGCCTTTTTTCCAGCCCGATTCCCAGCCTGCCACCAACCTTGTGGCCTTCTCTCTGCAGCTTCTGCAGCACGAGCTTAAAGCCGTTGAGGCTGGGCTGCCCCATCCCGAACACAGCGTAACCTCCTTTGGCCTGCCGGAAGTTGGGAGCGCCGCAGCTGCCAGTAGTGTTCAAAACATCCAATTTTCCATATACATCCCTCACCATGAAGTATTTCCCCTGCAAAATATCAGAAAAGAGAAGGTGGGAAACCAGTGGATTCAAGCTGGGACTTGAACACAGCTGAGAATAAAAGTGGCTTTTTCTAGGTGATCTTCAAAATGCACCCTCCCCAAAAATAGCCCTGAGGTCCCCAAAATCCAGGCTGAAATGGGTTGGGTGATGTTATTGGTGGCGGCGATGCTCACTTGCACCAGGTAGTGCTCCAGCGTGGCCTCAGAAATGCGTCCCACTGTGTAGTTTGCCTTCAGCAGGTCATCATGGATCTGGAACTCCTCCCTGCAGTTGTACCTGCAAAAGCCACACGCAGGTGGGTAAAGGAAAAAATAATGGCATAGGTCAAGAGTGAAAAAAACCAGTATTTAGAGAAGAGGGTGGAGAAAAGCAGAATTTCGGAGGACTTACGTGATGACCACGGGCGCCACTTTGTTGGTGATGATGGACTTGGCCTTGCTGTTGTGGAGCCCCAGGGTCTGGAAGGAGTGGATGCTGAGGGAGTGCTGGTCCTCCATGCTGCCGTCTCCCGGCGCCCGGCTCTCCAGGGGGGATGCCGACACCGCCTGCTGTGCCGCGCTGGCCGTCGTACCCATCATCCGTGGGCAGCTGAGCCGCGACCGGGAGGCAGCAGCAGCCCCAGGGAGGGAAGGAAAAACAACAAAACAAGGAGAGAAGGGGGGAAAAAAAACGGAGGAGGAATTTATTTTTCAGCCTCTACTGATTTAGGACGGGAAAATCCCAGGCAGGCACTGGGCAACCCCCTGCCGACAGCCGGCCAGGAAAGGAACGCTAAGCCAGCCCTTTCCCTCCCGCTCCCACAAAAGGCTTTCTTCCTGCCTGCCATGCAGCTCGCTCCATCAGGGAGGTGAAACTAGGGCTGAGGAGGGAGGGGGGAAAGCGGGCGAAACGCTGGATCCGCTCCCTAAAATCTGCCGAGTCAGCACATGGCACTGGGGAGGGACTCAGCAGTGCAGCCTGAGCCTCATCCCCTGCTTTCCCAGCACCATAAACCACTCCAGAGTCCCTCCCCACACAGAAAACTCTTGACCAGAGAGCACATGTTGCTGAATATTTGGTAATTTAGGGTGTAGGAGCGTGCTTGCAGTAGGCCTGTGTGTGCCAGTCTGGAACCTGCCTTGAAAGGAGCAGGTTATCCCCATGCCAGGGGAGCACCCGGGGCAGGTGGGGACCCCGCAAGTAGCCCCCACTTTGTCCCCAGGGAGCTGATCCCTGCGCAGGGAGGGAATCAAAGGGGCAGGCCCGGCGGCGGCCAGGAGCATCCCGCCACACTCGAGCGGTCCGGGACAATGAGCCGACTGTCTGCGCCAGCCAGGGCCGGATCCTGCCTTCCCAACGAGCCAGAGATGGCAAAGGGGCAGCCTGGGAAAGACAAAAACTCTGCCCTCTCCTAACGAGACGGTCCCCGGTAAAATCTCCTTTGTGCTGCATGGGAACAACGCCGGCAGCAGCCGAAGGGGACAGTACCTGCTCCGAGGCGATGCTCAGCGCTGGGAACACTGGCAATGGCTCTAACCCAGCCCTACAAATCCTTCTGCAGTTGCTCCTCCTGCCTTACGAGCAGCTCAGGATCAATCCCTTGCTGCAATCCCAGGGAATGTGATGCCCCCAGCAGCTGCAAATGCTTCAAGTGGGGGTGAAAGCCTGCGGAAAATGTGCTATTTCTAGATGGCCGAACCCAGGCACACATTTTCCCCTCCTCCCCATCTTCCTTCCCTGCTCCACGGAAAACTTGTTGCTCTACTGTGAATTTTCTGCACCATTAGGCAGCCTGGTTTCTTTTACACACAAGAGTGGAGTGGGGGGAGGAAAAAACAAAAACAGCTGTTTCAGGCCAGTGCAGTTTCTTCAAGTCCTCTTAAACGTTTCTTTCACGTGAACGCTGTGAGGGCAAAAATAAAAGAAAAAGGAAAAAAAAAACCAAAAAAACCAGGGAGGTTTGGAGTGTTTCAGAGCGGGAGCTCGTGGCTTTGGAGAGTTCAGGCAGCAAGCAGGAATGGGGCATGCAGCCAGCATGCTTTTTTCCCCTTTTTTGCTCAGAATGGGTGCATCTTTTCAACAGTGAGCTGGATCGATCCCTCTGGGTTTGCTCCAGCATCCCCGTGTTGGAGGATGGAGATTCCACCCCCAGTTTCGAGTCAGGCAGATTCTGTATTTCCTTTGTCCTTCACCCCTCCCCACAGACACCCAGCTTCACCCTAAATCCCCCAGGGATATTTTCTTTTCCTGACAAACCACACCGAGAAATAACAGGCATAAAAGACGCCGGGCAGATTTGTAAATTGCCTTTCAAACCACAAAATGAATAGAGAGAGGAAATCACATCTCAGCTTCTTCCCCCACTCCCTGCTTTGCTTGGGCAGGCAAAACCAAGCAAGAAAAGTACCGAAATTACCCAAAGTGAGTGTTCAGGGAAGCCACGGGAACTGCTCTAAAATGCCACAGGAAGAGGGAAACACTGGTGTTATCCATATGGGAACAGCTATTTACTGGTATTGCTGTATCTGATGGGAGCAAGAAGGTTTACACCTCCCCAGTGCCCACTTTGCAAGCTGGGACACAGTCTGGCATGGTAGGGAAGCAAAACTCTACCCCAGGAAAACAGATAAAATTATCTTGGCTGAAAACTTTCCCAAATATTGCTGGTGGCTACGACGGGAAGAGATGCAATGAAGCCACCATCACAGGCCAGCCAAGGGAAGCAGGAGGCCAGGGACCAGCCTGGCAGGGACCAGCCTGCCAAAGGGCTCTGGATTAGCCCAAATACCAGTTTTGTCCCCATAGCTGGACACAGTTAGCAAACACTGTGAGAAGTTCCTGCACTGGAACAAGATGCCCAGAGAAGTTGTGGATGCCCCACCCCTGGAAGTGTTCAGGGCTGGATGGAGCTGGGAGCAACCTGGTGTAGTGGGAGCTGTCCCTGTACATGGCAGGGGATTGAATGAAGTGATATCTAGGGTTCTTCCCACCCCAAACCACTCTGGGATTCTGTGATTCCAAGTTAGGAGGCTGGGAAGCAATCCACATGGATTTTATGATGGCATTAGCCATCAGCTGGGGTGGGTTGATTTTGAGCATCCCTTCCCTTGCACCACACAGTATTTGGGGGTTTCCTTTCCAGGACAGAGAGGATGCAGAGATGACATTTCCCTGCACAGCATCCTAGCCTCCTGTCTGCATCTTCTCCTCCTTTTTCTGGGACAAACCCCAGAAATATTTTCCCAGCCAGCAGTTCATCACCTCACAGACCCCTAAGCCAAGCCTGAGATGGCCAAGGCTCCTGAACAAAGAGCCCATTTTTCCCCAGCTGCCAAAAGAACCGACACCCTGCACGAGGGCATCCCACCGAACAAACCAGCACTGTTCCTCTCCAGGTGTTTTGCCGAAATTCAAAGCACCACCCGTTAATTATTCCTGCTGCTCAAAGAGAAAGTAGAGCCTCTGGGTGGGCAAGGCAGAGGTGCTTCCCTTCCCCTCCAGACCCTGTTTCAAAACATCCAGCCCTGCCAAGCCCAGATGGTGAATGCCAGAGGAGTCACCGGCAGCAGCGGGAGCATCCCAAGAATTCCACTTGAGCATCCCAAGAGATCCCGTGCAGACTCTGCAGCCTCTCCCACAGAAGTCACGATGCTACAGCAGAGCTCTGACCTCCACCTTCCCACCTCTCCGAGCCCCTCCTCTCCCCCTCCACCCGGCACAGGGGTTATTCCCACACCCGGGGACCTGGCGAGGACTCAAAGCCGGAGCAAACAATGGACTAAATATAGTGGGAGGCGGTCGGGCTGCAGCTGCAGGATGCATCTGCCCCAGCCACTGCACCGAGGAGGAAGCGTGCACTTGCCTGGCCGCCTCATTGTCAGCAGGAAATAAATCAAATAAATCTCCTTCCGTGCATCCTCGAGATATTTTATAGCTTTTAAAGCTCTCCTAAATGAAAAGCAAAGCCCTTTGGGAAGAAGCAGCGGCAATGGCAGCATCCTCCTGATGCATCCATCCTTCCTCGGTGTGGGGCAGCCCCTGTGGCTTTTCAGCAAGGAGTCGGCATGGATGCATCCTCGAGGGACCGAGGGGCACTCCTGGCGCAGTGCTGAGCCAAGCAGGGAGGCAGGAAACACCACAGGCCAGCAGGAAGCTCCGGTGCAGCCGGAGGGGCATCACCGGAGCCCGGAGGAAGCGCTGGAGCCGAGACCCCTGCCCCGGTGTGCTCTTTAACCCTCTTTTTCAAAAAAAAACCCCAGTGGAAATGAAATAACACACAAACAGCTTCTCTGGGAGAGCCTGCCTGTGCTGTGAGATATCCCGGAGCAGAGGCTGCGTGGGAACCGGGCTCCTGTTGTTCCAGGTGATGCCGGAAGGAAGCAGCTCGGCTTCTTAAAAACATAATAAAACAAAAGGAAAGGTGAGAAATAACACATTAAGCCATGGTTGATTTGGAAGGTGCTGTCCACCTACTGAGCCACAAGGGCAGAAATAAGGCAAAGAATCAAAATGCTTCAAATCAACCCAAAAGAACTCTGCCACAAGCAGGAAAAGGCCCTGGAAAGGCAACTTTGCAGCAGACAGCTCTGGTTTTACAAGCCTTGACTGATTTATTAATATCTTTAAAGGACCAAAAGTGAATGCCTTCCATCCTCATGAGTTCCTCGGAGAGCCAGCAGCGACGGCCAAAAATACAACTAAATAAGCAGCATTTCCTAGAAAGTCCAGTGGTATTTCCCAAACAGGCCAGGACTGGTGCTGCCGATCCCCCTGCGCCCCGTGCTCTACCACCAGCATCTGCCAAGGAGCACAGCAAAGCATTGGTGGGATGCCTGCCCCCAAATCCAAGAGGGAGCATCTGGAATAATGAGGACCAGGCGTTTCACACCCCTTCCCCAGCACGCTCCTGTCTTTTGGCAGAAAACGGAGTGCCACATCCCCATCCTCCATGTGACCAACCTGCCTCTAGTTACTTCATTTAAAACTCATCACCCTGAAGCCAGGGAAAGCTGTTTGAGACAGGGAAGGGAGGGGAAAAGGAAGGCATCCAGGGATATCACCCCAGAAATGGGGGTGCTGCTCTGCTCCCTGCCATGGAGGTGACCAGTAATGAGGAGGATGCTGGTATCCATTGGGAATGGTATCCAGGCTGCAGCCTTGTTCTCTGAAGAACCTGCTCTGCATTATTAGTCAGCATTATTATTCTTCCTTGCTAAGCACAGACTGGGAGGAATTAAGATGCTGGAAGTATCAGACAGGGCTTGGAGCAACCTGGTCTAATGGAAGGTGTTCCTGCCCGTGGCAGGGGGTGGAATGAGATGACCTTTAAGGTCCCTTCCAAACCATTCAGTGACTCCACGATTTTGCACAGACCCCACCTGTAACTGCTGCCTCACACCCCCCAGTTTTTAAGGCCCCCTGGCAGGTTCCCTCACACATCCCACCAGTCCCTGGGGTGCTGCTTTTTGGGCAAGCAGGAGATGCTTGAGCTGCCTGCTGTTGAGGTGAAGGGTTTTTTCAATGAGCAGCAATGGAAAGAGGAACAAAGCCCTGACTCAGAAGCACCAGCGCTGCCAGTTGTGCCATCAGCTCACAGCCAGTGGTTTCAAGGTCTGTGAGCACACTCGCTGAAGGGTTTCCTTTCAGTAGCACAAAGTAAAAAAAAAAAAAAAAAAAAAAAAAGCCATAAAACACGAAGATAAAGGCTGGGGGCATCTCTAAAGAGACCAATGACCTGCAGGCAAAGCTTTTGTCCAATGCCAAACAGTCCCCTACTTGCCAGGAAGCACCACAGCCCCACACCCAATCCAGATCTGCCAGGCTTTTTCCTGATGGAGGTTCTGCAGTGTGACCCTGCTGGCAGAGGGGACCGGGGTGTCCCCAAGGGTGGGGAACTCAGGCTGGCCCCCCAGCACAACCCCCTGCTCCCAAGCCCAGGGCAGCCAGCGCCACGCAGAGCCGGACGGGGCACTTTGGGAAGGCGAGGGCTATGATTTTGTGCTATTCATAGCTAACCACGGCTCCCCTCCCAGCGCAGGGAAGGCTGCTGGAGCAACGGGACGGCTCCATTTACACGGGGCCGCTTTTCCACGCCGGGATCTGCTGCAGACCACACCTTTCCCAGGACAAGCAGCACCTTATGCACGCCAGCACCGTGGTTTGGGATGCAGTAGGACGCGGAGCTCCCACTCCCAGGATCTCCTCTCCCCCACCCCACTCCCTTAATAAATAAAGCAAAAATCAAGCAAATCCCGGGGGAGTTTTGCTCACAACAGAGACCTGCCCGTTATTTTTAGGCTCCGTGTCATTCGTGCAAAGACATAATCACTTCCTGCCTTCCAGGAAGGAAATGTCCCACCACCGCTGCCTGTCTGCCTCCTCCTCAGGCAATGCCTGCCTGCTCCCAGCCCAGCCACCCCAAAAACCGCTGGTTTCTCCCGTTCAGGGGTTGGAAAACAACCGGGACACAGCTCAGGATGCGATGGGTGCCACGGCCAGGAGCGCTGCGGGAAGACGAGGGGGCGTTCGCTCCCCCAGCACTAAGAGGATGCACCGGGGAAAGGGCAGGGAAAGAGGTCCGGAAAAGTCCGGCAGCCATCGGAAACACAGCCTGGATGAGGTTTCTGGAAGTTTTCAGCCCCGGGAAGCCGGGCAGGAGCTGAGCGGGAGCAGGCAGCCTTGCTCCTGGGACATCTCAGTCCCCTTGGCGGGTGGGAGCCCACCGGGCTGTGCGCCATGCCCTGCACGTGCCAAGGGAATCCCATCGCAGCCTTCCCGCTCCTCTCCTGCTCCCTGAACGGGAGGCTGCAGAGAGCACACCGAACCCAGAGCCCGCTTACATCTGCTCCTCTTCCTCCCCCATCTTCATCCTCCAGCAGGGAGCCACCCCGCACCTCCCCGCGCCCCAGCCTGCTCCCCAGCCGGCTTTTCACAGGGGGTGCGAGGGAGGCAGCCGAGAGATGCAAATCCCAAAACTCGCTCTGGGGGACTCGAGCCACAGCAGGCACAGCCACCACCGGCCGACAGCCGTACTGGGCTCCCAGCCCGCCGGGGATGGCTTACGGGCAAAAAGAGGGAGAGAAAAGCCCCTTTTAAATAGGAAACACAACTGCAAAGGCAGGAGAGGTGGGAGGATGCCATCCGCAGGGCGGATGCTGGGCCTCAAAACTAGCGATCCACCTATTTTCCAGAGGTTTGAAGCCCAGCGTTGGCTCCGGATAAACCCTTCTCGCACGGCTGGGGCACCTCATGGCCACGCTGTGGGGTCTGTGCTCCGGGACAAAATAAACCTTCCCCCCATTGTCCCGCCTGCCTTGGCTGGGGGGACACACCCAGCGGGGCCCCCGCCCGAGAAGCCCCCCGGGCGCCCATCACGAACACCCCGGGGCGCTGCTGGGAGGTGGGGATCACCCTCGAGGGCTGCTCCTGCCCCTCCATCCCCTTCCCACCGCACCGGGCCGGGAAACGAACCCCCACCAGCCCCGGGGAGGGGATGAGGGGGCAGCCGGTGCCGGGGGGCGGATGCGGGGTCCGGGCACCGGTAATGCTCGGCCCGGGCTGGCGGGAGGATGCCCGGGATCAGGCATGTGGCGCGGAGCGGGGCAGGATGCCCGGTCCCCAGGGTCGGAGCGGGGAGAATAGCCGGTCCCGGGGACGGGGGGAGAATGCCCGGCTCGGAGAGGAAGGATGCCCGGTCTCGGCGGGGATACGGTACCTGGGGGGCTCCGGGCTCAGCTGCCGCGCCGGGCGGGCCGCGCCGTCGGGCGCCCCATGGGGGCGGCGGGAGCGGTGGCGGGAGCGCAGCCCCGCGGCCGCGCCGACCGCCGGCGCCTCGGCGGGGGAGGGACCGGGGCGGGCACCGGGATGGGGCCGAGGGGCGTCCGGGACCGCCCCCCGCCCGGGACACGCCCCCGGCACCGCCCCTGCACCCCAGCGCCGCCGGGACCGCCGCCTCGGGGACAGGCGGCACGCAGCACACCCCCTTCAACCTGCCGCATCCCCAAACGCAGCCCGCGTCCCCTCGGGGTCCCCAGCACGCAGCTGGCGCCATCCACAGCACCCTCCACCCGCAGCCCCTGTCCCCTTTGCGACCCCCCCGACACGCAGCCCCCACCCACAGCATCCCCCAAACACAGCCTCTGTCCCCTGAGGGACCCACGACAGCAGCTCCCACCCCCTGAGGACGCCCAGCACACAGCAAACCCCCACCACACTGATCCTTTCACCATCTCCTGGTGACAAACCAGAGAGGGGCTGGGACAGAGAGGGGACTGGCAGATGCCACCATCCCGGCCAGGTTTGCAGTTTTGGGGGCATTAAGGCACTGTATGCACCTCTCAAAGCCAAAAAGTGCTTTTCCTTCCCAGAAGTGGGAGGTAGGGATGTGTGTGATGGAAGCCTGGGCAAGGGATGCTGCTGGATCAAGGCTGGGACTGGTGTGAGGTGACATGGAGGGAGCCACTGCCGCTTGGCTTTCAGAGTCACAGACTGGTTTGGGTTGGAAGAGACCTTAAAGTTCAACTAATTCTGCTCCCCTACCATGAGCAGGGACACCTTCCACTGTCCCAGGCTGCTCCAAGCCCCAATGTCCAGCCTGGCCTTGGACACTGCCAGGGATCCAGGGGCAGCCACAGCTTCTCTGGGCAACCTGTGCCAGGGCCTGCCCACCCTGCCAGGGAGCAATTCCTTCCCAGTATCCCACCCATCCCTGCCCTCTGGCGGTGGGAAACCACTCCCATTGTCCTGGCACTCCATGCCCTTTCCAAAGTCCCTCTCCAGCTCTCCTGGAGCCCATTTAGGCACTGGAAGGGGCTGTAAGGTCTCTCTGGAGCCTTCTCCACATGAACAACCCCTGGTCTCCCAGCCTGGCTCCATAGAAAACATCAGGACAGCTCCAGACCCTCAAGTCTCATTTGCCATCCCTCCTCGCTCAGGCCACTCAGGCTCCTGGGCAGTAAGGCTGCTCCCCACCTGGCTGCTCCCCAGCACTTTTGGGCACCATGGTGTGTTCCTGCCTCAGCTCCACCTGCACCAGCAGGTGCAGCACTCAGCTCTGCTCATCTCCTGCCAGAGCCCACCAGGGCACAGAGCGAAGCCATCAGGCTTCCCTCATGGCCATGGAAAGGTGTTATTTCAATTAATTTAATTATTTAATCCATAAACCCCCAATCCTTCCAGCTGCTACCTGCCTTCCCCCATTCCATTTGCATTGAAACAGGGGCTCTCGGAGCCCCCCAGGTAGGACCCCAACCCCACCTCCCTCCGAGCTGCCCCGGGGTTACTGCCTTGCCCACACCCAGCACCATCCACGGCTGCCATGCTTCTCCAAATCAGTGCTTGTAGGACACCAACAGGCCAAAGGGAAAGGAGAAAAATGGCATTAACATGCTCACCGGCACTGGGAAGGAGGGCCAGGAATGTAAACGCAGCCCAGAGCTAGTCCGAAAATGGTAACGGCTGGAAAGCAGGGCTGGAAAGTTTGTTCATCAGGATCTGAGATCCTAGCCAGGCTCCCAGCCTCCACCTCAGCCAAAATACCCTGCCCTCAGCTGCTCTGCTGCATTTACAGTCCTAGATTGAAATTTTACAACTTTTTACATTTATTTTATTTTAATTCTCCATTTTCAGATCCCAAATCATCATCTAGAAGCTCCTCAGGGAAAAGCACATCAAAATCCAGGGATACACACACACCCCTCTCACTGTGAGGGCTTCAGGAGCTGGGATTAACAAATAAACACCCCAAAATTTGGAAGGAAACCCGTTGTCACTGGCATTGCACGGGCAAAACCAGACCCAGGGAAAAGAAGCTCCCAAATGCCTTGTCAGCACTTTTTTCCGTCGTGTTCCTCTCTGTACGCACGCTCCAAATTTCCCTGACGCTGCAGAATTGAACTGCTGCAATAAGAGCAGAATCCACGGGAGGTCATGGCAGGACCACTCCGAGTGCAGCCAAACCAGGGTGCACCAAGAGCCCCCCAGACCCTTGGAACCCTCCCGGCTTCACCCCTGGGATCTGAATGCTTTGGGAATGTGATGTGCTGCTGTGGTATTTCACACACAGAGATGAGGTGTCCTCAAGGGATGTATCCCCAAGGGATGCTGGTGGTTTGCTGAGGCATCCACAAAAATTTGGGGGTATCCTTTGTAGGCAGAGGGAGGGGATATCCTGCTGCTGCCCATCCCTCAGTGCCTGAGGCAGGGGGTAAATGCTTTTGCTTCTCAGACCCCTCCCCAATTAGAGTGGGTGGTATAAAAGAGACCAGCCTGATTTTAAAAATTTTAAAATATATATTCCATGATAATATATTGACATATATTAAGGGCATCCCATCCCTCAAAGGCTTCAAGGCCAGGGTGGTGGACACCTTGCTCCAAGCCCTGTCCAACCTGGCCTTGAATGCTTCCAGGGATGAGGCAGCCACAACTGGAGACAGGACAAATGATCAGCTTGGGGCAGTTTTGCACATGGGAGACCTATGGGAAAATCAGGTTTCTCTGTGTGTGACATTTTAAAATTTAACCCTCAGCAGCTGTTTCTGGGTTTGACCCTCCCCTGCTCTCTGGGCATAATGGGGGATGGCCCAAGACAGAGGTTTGCTCTGAAGGGAATCGAAAATCCCCCCAACCCCTGAATCACAGACCAAATCACTTCAGTTTAGTAGAACCAAGATCTTTATTGATCTCACTGTAACAGCAACCACTGGCGAGAGCTTTTCTCCTCCCAAACACCTGCTTGATGAGACGGTAAAAAACAATAGAAATCCCAAATGGATCCCCTGACTAGCAGAGGAACGCCCCGGCGAGGCCAGGAACTCTCTCCCTGCTCAGCCCCGAGCCCGCTTACAAACGAGAACCGGGAGAAAGTCACTGGGATGGGGAACGGAGACAAAAGGAGGTTGGGAAAGGGGGCATTCAGAGAAAAAAAAAAAAAAAAAAACAGTTTCCCTCTGGCTCCTGTCCGTTAAGTCACGCTGTCCTTGGATATTGTCTAATTATTTTTGGCTTGCAGAGCAGGTTTCCCAAAACGAGCAGCTGTGCTGGGGGCGCCGGGTCCCTGCATCCACGGTGGCCGTCCCCGCTCCGCCAAGGATGTCCTCGCCCCCCGCCCCTGCCTCTCCCTCGATCCGAGGGCCTAAGCGACCTCCTAGGATCTTCGCTTCAAGGAAAATATATTTATTTATATATAATATATATATTTGTGTGTGTCTTATCACCACCCACCCACACGCATATACATATTTCTACTCGCACTCACTCACTCGTGCGCCTACGGCGGCCGGGCTACGCGTTCACCTCGCCTCCCATGCGAGGAAAAGGATGGGAAAGGCATCCCATTCCCTGGGGTTCTGCTTTTGCTTTTTCCTCCCCCAGCCCCAAAACGAGGGGCGGCCCCCTCCTTGTGAGAAAAGCAGCTGGAAGATGGGAGCTCGCCACCAGCGCCGCCCTGTGCCAAACACACCTAGAGAAATAAATTACGGGATGGAAAGTGCACAAAGCCTGTGGGATGTCCCCGTCCCCAGCACGGGTCCCCAGGGCTGGGTTCCGAGGTGGGGGTGACCCCGGCGAGGGAGGGAGGATGGATGGAGCAGGCACTCAGGTGGGGGCTGATAAAATGGCACTTGAGAAGGCTGGGGAGCTGGTGATGGCTCCCAACAGGCAGTAAATTCAAAACTGGGGGGCTGGTGGGATTGGGGTGCACAGCCTGGCACTGCTGTGGCCATGAAGGGCCTCGCCCAGCACTGCTCTAGGCAAGAGTCGCACAGAGAGAGGGGGAAAAGTAAATCCCATCTCCAGGGGCGGCTCAAGATGGCCACGCTGTGCCAGGCTGGCAAAAGGGAGGTTAACGTGGAAATGCTTTATCCACGACAGCATGATCAGGCTGGGAGAAGTCCCATCCTGAAAACGGAGCAGAGGACGGCACCAATGGCAGCACCCTGTGAGCAGAGTGCCCCATGCCTGCGGTGTCTGGCGAGCCCCACAGCCCCCAGGGACACCCAGTGATTCCTGAGACATCCAATGGCGCCAGGGGGATCGACCCCCTGTAGGATTCACATTTTAAAGGGCCGGGGGGTAAAAAAACCCGAGCACTACAAAGCACTTTCCCAGAGGCACTCGGCCCCAGCCCGGAAAAAGTCGTTGGGAGTAAAGTGCCCCTTTTTAGTACCAAAAAATAAAAGCAAGGGGGTTTTGTAACACATGGCTACGTCGCTGTGAGTCCTGGCTGGTGGGTCAGGGACACAGCCCCTGGCTGGAGGGCCAAGATGGAAGAAATTTGGGTAAGAGAGATGTGCGAGCTGGTTGATGCCATCGGGGACTACACTGGGCCCCTGGAGCACCAGGGGGAATGGGCTCCCAATGTTGTCCTCTGCTGAATGCCCACACATCCCAGGGCAACTCAAAAAATACCCTCCCTAGGGTGGTGCAAGAGGGCACATGATTTTAGGACTTCCTCCCAAGAGGCTGCCCACATTTTCCAGGAGAAGGGGACAGAGGGGGTGACACAGCTCTGGAAGACCAAGCTGCTGGCAATGGGAGGTTTGGGTAACAGGAGGGGGTTCTGGGGAGGCACGAGGCAGCAGAAGAGGCAAAGGGATGTTTTAAAAAGAAGCCTGGCGGAGATCAGGCTGCTGGCGGGTGGAAGAGGAGGAATAGAGCCAGATCCAGAAGGGATGCTGCATCTGGCACATGCTGGGACTGGTCACCCGCAAAGGGGGAGAAGACAGAGCTGCACTCCCCAAAAAAAAGGTGTGGGGGAGGTGGTTAGGGAAGGGGATGCTGGTGGAGACCACTGCCACCTCTGCCGTGCCGGGACGGATCCTGCTAAGCCGAATGGGGGTGCACAGGTCTGGGGGAGTCGCTGCCTCTCCGTGGTTCCTGCTCAGATATCCATCTCGAACTGAGCATCGTCCCCTGGCAAGAGGCAAGGAGAGCAGCGTTAGGGGGGTCATCCCCCACCCCAAATCCTCCCTGCTCTGCCCTGGGGGTCCCTTACCCATGGATGGCTTGCCCTCCTGGTGGTTCAAGCTGTTGGTGTCTGCTTTGGGCTCCTCGCCGACCTCGCCGGGGCTGGTGACGCCGGGAATATTGGGGAGGTGACACGGTGGGGTCTTGGCCATGGGAGAGTTGCGGCGGTCCAGCAGGAACTTGCGGTCGTAGATGATCCGGGTGCCTAAGGGGAGGACGGAAGAGTGGGGGAATCCGGTTCGGCAGCGCTTGTTTGCTGAGGGAGTTTCCCGGCGGGACGGGCGCCCTGGCCAAGGTTCTCCGCCAAGGATCGGCGGGGAGGGCAGGGGGGTGCGCGCCGCCGCTCTGCCCGCTCTTATCTGGGCACGACAGGCGATAATTCGGCGCTGGAGAAACACCCCGGCGGCAACTGGGTCCCGGCTGTCCCGGCGCAGACAGCTGGCAAACTCACGGCACGGGTGGGAGCGCGTCCCGGGGATGCCGATGGATGTGGCACCCCGAAATACCACGTGTCCCTGTCGCCCGCACAGGGACGAGGCGTGTCACGACCCCGGGGTGCCCGGGCGGGGTACAGCCGAGGCATCGAGCCTCCGGTGCCCGCGTCCCACCGGGAGCTTCCTGCCAGCCCGCCCCGGGATCCAGCTGCCGCCCCGCCGGGACGCTCCGCGCTACCGGTACGTCCCGGAAAAATAATAAACCCATCGCCGAGCGTCCGCTTCGAGGAGAACGAGCGGCAAGCGCTATGCATAGCCGACACAGAGAGGGAATAGGGGCGCGACAGGCACGATATGCCCGCGACACGCGGCGGTCGGGGCGGCGGGCTGGCCCGGGCGCGCTCCCCCGGAGGCCCCGGCGGGCGCGGCGCTTTTACCTCCCGGCGTGGTGGAGAAGAGCGTCCCGCCGGGGGTGGTGCAGTAGTCGGCGGGGAGCTGCGCCGCGTCGCTGAGGGTGACGGTGCGGGTGGGGATGGCCCGGCTCTGGCTGGGCTGGCGACCGCCTGCGGACGACATGGCCCCCGCTCGGCCCCGCGCTTTGTCCCCGCCGAGCGGCGCGGGCGGAGCTGCCCCGCCCCGGCCCCGCCTCGCCCCGGCCCGCCCCCGCCGCCGCCAGGAGCCAGGCGCCGCGCCGCGCCGCTGTGCCCGCGCCTCCCACGTGGTCTAGCGGTTAGGATTCCTGGTTTTCACCCAGGCGGCCCGGGTTCGACTCCCGGCGTGGGAAGTGAGTGTTTTTTGGGGGGGTGGTGGGGGGAATGTGGAGGGGGTGATCTACCATCCCGTCCTATCCAGGATTCCTTCGGCCAAAACTTTTTGGCTAGGCCGAGCTGAATAAAGTCACCAGGAAAAGGAATGCATCCACATATTCCATACCAAGAAAGGGGTTGTATCCTCATATCCCAGACTAGGACAGGGGACTCGTCCCCATATCCCATACCAGGAAAGTGGACACATCCCCATGTCTCCCACCAGGAAAGGGTATGTATCCCCAAATCCCAAACAAGGAAATGGGATGCATCCCCATATCCCATAGCAGGAAAGGAGATGCATCCCCATGTCCCATAGCAGGAAAGGGAATACATCCCCATGTCCCACACCAGGAAAGGGTATGTATCCCCAAATCCCAAACAAGGAAATGGGATGCATCCCCATATCCCATAGCAGGAAAGGGGATACATCCCCATGTCCCACACCAGGAAAGGGGATGCATCCCCATGTCCCATATCAGGGAATAATAGCACTCATCTCCATATCCCAAACTAGGAAAATGGATCCCTATATCCCAAATAAGGAAACGGGTTGCATCCCCTTATGGCAAACCAGGAAAGGGCATGCATCCCTATATCCCAAAGCAGGGAATAGGATTCATCCCCATGTCTCAAACCAGGAAAATAACATAAATCCCCATATCCAACACCAGGAAAGGGGATGCATCCCCACTTCCCAAACCAAGAAAGGCGATTAATCCCCATATCCCATAACAAGAAAGGGGATACATCCCTATATCCCAAACCAGGGAATTGGACACATCTACATACCCCAAAAGTACCATCCTGGAAAGCTGGGAATCTCACCCCTGAGGGACATGCCAGCCCCAGCACAGCTTCCCTCCCTCCCCCGGGAACACTGATCCTGCCGGTTATTTTTAGCATCCCTCTCCCGAGAGGCAGGAGTGGCTGGTTTCTCCCTTCAGCCCTGGATCCCCCAGTCCGAAGCGCACTGCCGGCGGGACCGGCCGCCCGCATGCAGAAGAGGATGGGCGAGGCGGTCGCCCGGGTGGCCAGGAAGGTGAACGACACGGTGGAGAACAAAGCGGATTCCCTGGGTAAGCCCGGCGCTCCGTCCTGGCTCCCTCTTGGGCCCCGGACAAGGATCGGGTATCCGGGAGCAGGGCTCTATTTTTCACTGCCACGGTCTAAAAAAAGCTGTTGGCGTTCCCTCCCTGTGCCTCTGGAGAAGGGAAGGTCTCCCCGAAAGGGCCCTCAGCCCCCCAAAGTTAGAGAAGGTTCCCAGCCGTGTCACATAACCCCATGGGATGTGTCCCTCCTTGCAAGCAGTGGCAGGAGCAGATTTTTCCCCACGTCGCCTTGTCAGCTTTGTGTTTTCCTGCAATTGCCCCATTTCAGGCTAATATCCAAGAGCAGGGTGCAGTTCATCAAAGGAGAGAGATGAAAGCCACTCATTTTTATTCCCGCTGGATTCCCAGCCCTGGGATATAAGCCAGTGTATGCTGGGAGCTGGAGCTTCGTTGCTCAGGCTCTCCACATCCTCCTGAGAGAAACGTGGGAGGATGGAGCGTGCTCCATCTGCCCCCGCAGTGGCTTTGGGAAAGGGGCAGGAAGCAGAGCCCATCCTGAGGCTGGGATACAGGGTTTCAATCCCCAGCATCTCCCAGGAAGGGAAACAGAAACAACTCAGAGCAAAACAAAAATACCACGAGGTGAGAAGCACCACCAAATATTTTTCTTCTCCCCACTGCTTGCCATGGGACAACCACCCATCTCCATGAGCAATCCAGCCAGGAGCATTCCCAGGGAAAGCCCTGCTCCATCCCCATCAGCAGTGGAAGAAGCATCCCTGTGCTGCTTAACTATCCCCAGGGAATTTGGGACACAGGGGCAGGGGATGTCTGAAGTTATTCGACATGGACAGGCTGGCTGAGGGTTTCCAAAAGGACATTGCAGCCTGGAAGTGGTTGCAATGCGATTTAGGGTTGAACACCTAAGGCAGAACAACCTTGACATTCCTGATGGGATCAAACTCAGTGTTTGTGGAGGTGACTGCGAAGATCCCCATAGTGGAGAGGTGTAGGCAGGAGACAGCACTCAGATGGGCAAATCGAGGATGTAGGGGTGGAAAACCAGGGGAAAGCATGGCTCCCTCCCAGCTGGATGCCCTGTGAAGTGCCTGGGTCTCTCCAAGTGCAGATCTGGCCAACTGCAAGCTGATGACCTTCCCCATTGGAATCTACAAAGCCATGAGGAGCGTCACCGAGGGGATCCATCGCATCTCCCTGGCCAACAACGAGCTCAAGTCCATCACCAGCCGATTTGTCACCACCTTCAGCCAGCTGACAGGTAAGGCACAGCCACTGTCAATCCCCCAGGACCCTCAAGAAGCCTCCAGCTTGCTGCAGAGGGGGCACCTGAGAGTCCCCACTGAGCTCACACCTCATTGCAAGCATTAGTTCAGACCCCTAAAAATCCGTTTTTCTTTACCCTTTCTGCCCCTTGAAAGAAGAGCACACTGGTTCTGCTCTCACCCACCCTTCCAAACTTGTGTCAGGCTGCTCTGGGGTCACTCATCACCCTCCAGCTCCCTCCAAAGATGGGGCTGGGGATGGAGTAGGACAGAAAAGGGAGCCTGGGGATAAAGGGGCATGGCAGAGATGGGGAAATCCAGGCTTTGCCGGCTAATTAGTTGTCAGCGTGAGACATCTGTGACAGGAGATGTGAACGATCATCAGCACCACAGGGACCCCTCCCTGAGGAGCCCAGAGAAAGCAGCCAGAGGCTAATCTGATAAAAAATGGCCATGCAAGCATCCAGAGCGTCCACTACTATGGTATTGAACATTGGGGGTGGCACTGGGGCTGCTCTGGCAGCTTCTGAAATCAATTTTTTTCCTGCAATGTACCACACAGACACCACTGGGGTGGATGCCTGGGGAGGCTTCCCTGGTTCTGGAGCTGCAGCATCATCTGTGAGGACTCCCTCAGGCTCGGGAAAAGGAGCACATTGAGCAAAGGAAATCAATTTTCATTTTCTAGACAGCACAACAAGCCCTGAAGGGAAAAATACGATCTTGTTTCCCAGCAAGGGCTTTGCTCCACCAGTGAACAAATAACTCTGGTGATGAACATGCTGGATCTCAGTGGGGAGAGACACCCCAGGGCTGGGGACAGCCTAAATAAGGCAGGACCTATAAATACCAGGTATTAGCAGGGGCAGGGCAGCTTGTGTGGGTATTTATAGAGCCGAAAGCCCTGTGTCACTGGAGAAGGGCACCGGGACACCGGGATTTGGGGTCTGTTCCCAGGACTGCTGCTCCTGGCCCCACAGAAGCCCATTTCTAGGGTGGGAAAGCATCACAGAGGGGTGAACTGTGTGGAACAGATATTTTTCACACATAAAGACCGTTTTTCCACCATTCTGTTTATTCCTCTGAAGGGGTTCAGGCACATGGATTCAGAGCTCGCCTTAAGCCATGACAAATGTCCATTGGGGAGGTAATTGCACTGACTTTATGAGGAAATGCTCCTTATTTTTTACAGACCCTGCTTGCAAAAGGCTGCCCGATTTCATTAGCAAAGCCTGAGGAAACCCAGACAAACATCATTCCTAAAAGTGGTATTCCCAGCAGGCAAAACTACAATGGCAAACCATGGAAAATAGCAAAAAAAGGCCCCGTTTTTGGAGTTGGAATCGCACTGCTGGACCTGGCAGCCCATGGGGGACAGAGGCTGTAAATCAAGCCATGCATTAGTTATTTTCCCGTCTTTTTCCCTGCATCCCACCACCTCCCTTCTCTCTTGCCAGAGCTCAACCTGGCAGGCAATTACCTGCACCGCCTGCCCGAGGAAATCACCTCCCTGCTGCACCTCCGGGCCATCAACCTCTCCCGCAACAGGTTCCGGCGTTTCCCGGAGCCCCTGGCCACCGTCCCCACCCTGGAGACCATAGACCTGGAAGAGAACGAGATCGCAGGTGAGGAGGGCCTTTTCCCACTGGGAAAATAAATAAATAATGAAATAAATAGTCAGAGGCTTGTTAGCCGCTTGCCTTTCCTAATGGTTTCACTGCCTGGCATGGAAAAGCTGTTGCAGGCATAGTGGGAATCAAGCCCCATTCAAGCTGCCCTATTCACCACGCTGGGATGTAGCTCTTAAAGGCACCTCCAGCTGGGGTGACCCAAAATCACGGATTTCATTAAAAAGCCAGAGCAGATTGCAGCACCTGGCCCCAGGGATGCCAGGCTGGGATGTTTGCTGCCGGGCAAAGCGAGGACACAAACCCACCTGAACGTTTTCCAGAGCAAATAGGAGCTGTAACACTACAAAATCCCCTAAAAATTAAATGAAAGGAATGGTAAGAGATGCTCATCCCTCAGCAGCAGGAAAATCTTTTGTGTGCAAAAGCTGAAGCCTTTGGAGTCTCCAAAACCTGGGCAAAAGGGGCAGCTGTTGTACACAGATAAAAGGGGATTTATTTAGGAGGCAGCTTTCAAAGAGCCAGGGCTGGAGCATCCCACAGCCCCCACAGAGCCCCAGGGAGGCAAATTAACAGAGTCCAGTCAATTTTGCTGTTTTATCTGGGATTGCTTCAGCTGCTGCTGGGAAAGCTGCTCCCTGCAACATGAGTTTTATTAACGGCATGACATCAGCTTCTCCCCAGCTGTGCCTGTAGAAACACTGGAATTAAAAACTGCTTCCATAGGAGCCAGAGAAAGATCTGGCTTTTCCTCACCCTCCTTTTCTCTCTCACCTCCTGGAGAGAGCTGTCTCTCTTTTGGTTCCCTCCATCACTTTTTGAGTTTAATTGGCTGATTTCAATCCGACCTGGTCTCCAAAGAGCATTTTTCTCACTCATTTTGTGGCAAGCAGGATGCTGCACGAAGGGAATGCAGATTTTTGGTGCCTTCTTCCTTGCTAAAATGCAGGGAGGGAAAGCTGCATCCAGGGTTGCACCCAGCTGGATTGATATTGGGGGAGAGGGTGGCTTGAGAGCTAAGTTACCAGGCTTGTCACCTCCCACCAGGCTCCCTTTGGCTGGGAGGTATCTTCCAGATGTGGGGAAGATAAAAAACAGAGTAAAATTTAACAATTTCAAGCTAAAATGTTGTAGGGATATGTCTGAGTAGTATACACAATGTTGTCTGGCTGCAGAAATAGGGGAGATGAGCTTATATTACATATTTTCTGGAAGGGGAAGAGGCGGAGACCAGAAAGCCAGGGGGTTTCAGCCCATTTTTCCAAGGAAACAAAAATCTGGGCAATCACACTGTTCCTGCCAGCCCTTCCCAAATAGATTCCAGGCTCCTCTGCATGTGAGCTTGTGTTTATAAGGTTGCAGATGGCCTGGTTTGTGGTGCTGTGCCAGTGCTGGTCCTGCCTGCCCTCCTGTGCCTTCCCAGGGATGCTGGAGAAGCTCCTAGCAGGGCTGCAAACCCGATTTGAAAGCTCCTGCAGCAAAAGGGCTGAGTGATCTAGCAAAACATATTGAACTGGAGGTGGTAGGTAATGTTTTCCAAAGGGAAACAGGAGTAAAAGGAGATTAATTAATGCTTGCCTGTAGCCTGTGGGCTCTGTGAAAGGAGACATTTAGTGCCACAAGCCACCCTTTTCATCTAAATCAGCTCTTAACCCTGGATTGTAATTAGGTATATATTACTGTCAGTGCTTTTAACTCTTTCCCTGATAATTAGAGTTATATCAAATCAGTGTTTTAAGCTCCCAAATCCATGGGGATGTTTTGGTGCCTGGAGCTTCAGCTTCTCTTTCCCTTATTCCTTGATTAATGGTTTAATAGGGATAATGTTGAGACTGCTGCTGCCAAGGCTGGGGAGGTCACTGCTGGGGGCAGCTGTAGTTAATTTTGTCCTCCTGAGAATGTTGAGATGGGATAAGGGGGAATAATTTCAAACTGAGAGTGGGGTTAGATTGGATATTGGGATGAAATTCTTCCCTGTGAGGGTGATGAGGCACTGGCACAGAGAAGATGTGGGTCCCTGGAAGTGTCCAAGGCCAGGTTGGACGGGGCTTATAGCAACCTGGGATAGTGGAGGTGTCCCTGCCTCCAGCCAGGAGGGGGAACTGGATGAGCTTCAAGGTCCCTTCCAACCCAAACCATTCCACAATGGTGTCACTCGCTTATCGCCACATTCTGCTTTAATGATGTAAAAGCCTTTTCCCTCCCTGTTTTTTGCTTATCTGGTGAAGCCAGCATGAACAATTCAGGCTCAAACACAAGAGCCTCATCCATTGGGAAAGTAGCAAGTGATGCTTTGGGCTGTTTTTAGAGGAATTTGTGGGTCCTGTGGCACAACCCTACAGCTACACTGTGTGCCCTGCCTGTCCCTTCATGACAGGTGTGAGTCACTGCTCCTTACCTGGAATTGAGGTGCAGAGCTGAGCTGTTCCCAGCCTGGGAAAGTCTTGGTCCCTAAAATACTTTCCTTACTCCCTAATTTAAGCAAAATGGGTGAAAGCACTTTTAAATTTATCATGCTGCATAAGAAGATGATTAAACTTCTTATCCTCCACTGCATTAGAAGATGATTAAATAGGAAAATCTGTGAAAAAATATTACTTTTGTACATCAAGGGGGAAAAAAAAGCAAAATGATACAGGCGAATGGCAGTGAACAAATGCACCATGAAGAAGAGTTATTAAAAAAATTCATGTGAAGCTCTGCCAGATGAGAGATGCACTCCTAGGGAATATGCGTATGGAAAATAGCATTGTTTTCTGGAGGAGAAAGAGAGAAAAAACAAAGGCATTGAAGCATTTGAGTATTTTTCCAGTATAAAATATAAGTTTCATGGTTTAAAAATCACATCATCGTCTACCCAGATATAATTACAACACTGCAATTATGCTCCAGGTGCTGGGCAGAAGAAATAGGAGCTGGGATATAAAAGGCTCTTGTCATTCTGGTGGCAAAATCAAAAAGAAATTGGGTTTGGTAAATCAGACAGGTGAGCTTTGCAAGCCCAAAATATTGTGAACTGTGGCAAAAAGCTAAATCATCTATCACCTTTTAATGAGCTTAATGTTTAGGTTTTCAGATGAGTCTCATTCCTCTGCCCTCAGTGGATTCACATTGGGACCATCCAGGAGACCTGCACCCTTTTATAAATGCAGAGTAAATGTCATGTTTTCTAAAGGACAACACCCAAATTCATGGAAATTGCAAAATGGGAGGGTGCCTGTTGATGGCTGAGGGCCATTTTGCAGCTTGTCCAACAAGGACAAAGAGCACTTGATCTCCCGTTAGCCTGGAGAGGCCTCCTGGGCATTGCAACACTGGGAATAAAATCAAGGAATAAGTCTTTGAATCCCAGTTTAGCGCCCCAGCAGGGGTTTTATTAGCACTGGGAGAACCAGAGGGCAGTGCCCACATTGAATATCTTGGTGTTTGTGCCTTGCCAACACATTCCATAGAATCATAGGATCATTTAAGTTGGAAAAAACTGCTAAGGTCATCAAGTTCAACCAACAACCATTTGCTTGAGCAGTTGGATAAATTAATATGTCACTGTGTTTCTGTTTTGATCAAAGCCTGCAGAGCAGCAGGAACAGGCTTAGCTCCAGGCTGTCCATCAAGAGGAGCTTTCATCCCTTCCGCCCCTCCAGGACAGATTCTCACCTCCATGCTCTCTTTGCAGAGGTGCCAACGGATAAATTGGCCTCCATGGCGTCACTGCGGAGCCTCAACCTGCGGGCAAACCCCGTGGGGCCCGAGGTGCGGCTGCTGGTCCGGCCCCTGGTTCCCTTCGACCTGCTGCTGTCTCCAGAGGAGCCCATCCCTAAAGCCTGACAGGATCCCGGGGTGCTCGAGCTGTCCCGAGGGGTGACTGCCCATGAGAGTAGTTTGGCTTAAGTCAGTCCCTGCTATGTCCCTATTTCTGCCCCAAACCTGCAGCCAGCGGGTCCCAAACCCGAGCGAGTGCCTCATTTTTCCTAAATTAAAAGCAAGCAGCAGGGCTCCTCCATGAAGGGATGGCTCTGCCAAATCCCAAGCCAGGGAATGTCCCGCTTACGTGTTTTGGGGATGCAGAGGAGCTGCAATGGGTGTGGTGGGAGATTTGGGAAAAGCTGGGGGGAACTGGATGTTCAGCTCCATCCCTCCCACCTGGGTGGTGATGAGGAGCAGCCAGGATGGTGGAGGCCATCCCTGCAGCTGTAAGGGTTCTCCCTGGAATTGCTGACATGGTGGTGTGCCAAGTGCCTGATTAAATGCTTTCCTGTTACATCAGGGGGCTTGTATCTGATTAAATTTGAATTATCAGTCTTGTCCATAAAGAAGCCTTTTCACACATCCCCGCAGCTTCTCACTGCAGCCTCTGGTGGGATTCTGCCCAGACCCAAGCAGTATTTCCCTGGAACAACCCTTGTTTTCGAAGGAATTTTTTTCCCTTCTGTTTTTCCACCATGGAAATCAAAGTGACCCAGTGCCAGTGGGTCCCCACAGGCTGCTCACCCTGTGGGTGTCCTCAGAAGTGTGCACCCACTTCCTGGGTGCTCAAGATGTGCTGGTTCCCCACCCAGGAAGAAATGTCCTGGAGAGAGTGGCTTCTTGGTGACAGGGAGGCCACTGCCAAGCACACTCGTGTCCCTTAGCAGCTGGCTGCCTGAAAAAAAAACTCTGGGAGAAACCCCAGGTGTTATCTCAAAACGCCTTGTTTAAACACCTCCCTTGTTTGCTCCTTCGGGTTTTTAAGGGACAAACACTTCCCAACGGTGTATGCTGGCTGAGGACAGCCAGGAATGGTTAATCCTGTAAATACTTGACTTCTAGACCCGCCAAACTTTGGTAAAACATTATGGTAAGAGATGTTGGGAATCCTGGAGGAGCTGGAGTTGAGTGGAACGGCCTGGAGCCAGGACCAGCATCCCAAAACATCGTGTTGCTTTTCCCTGCATATGGGTTGATGGATGGGGGATTTCCCCACTCGTCTTGAGGCTCCTGGCGTGTTTTCCCTCCCGGGATGGACAGGAGCGCTGCTGGGGACACCGGCCATCAGCTGCCAGCATCAGTGTGGGGACCTCGGCGGCAGCGAGTGGACACAGACCCCAACGCTCCCCAGGGAGCGAACCTGCTCCCTCCCTCTCCTTGTGCCCCGTGGGCTGCCCGCCCCCGTGCTGCCTCATCCGCGGGGTCTGAGTGCGGGTCCCCCGGTATCCATGGCGATAGGAGGATGTTCCCCCCCGCGCCCCCTCCCCTTCTCCGCTGCAGCCGAGCAGCCGCAACCGGCGCGGCGGCACGGCGGCGGTGGCACCGGGGCTCCGGACCGGGCGGGAGGGACTGAGGGAGGGACGGGAGCGAACTGCTCCCCCTCCCCGGGCAGCAGATCCCTCCGGCGGCAGTCCCAGCATGGTAGCGATGCAGCCCCCGGAGCCGGGTCGGGACGGCGGAGGTGAGTGCCAAGACCTGGTTTGATTTTATTTTATCCCCCCAAAAAGCTATCCACCCCTCATCCCAGCCCCCTATTCCATCAGACCAGCCTTTCCCTGCGGTGGTTTCCCACAGCCAAGCAGAGAGGCAGGTGGTCCATCAGCCCCCGTCCAGTCCCTCCATGCCCTTGTCAGTATATCTGAGTCTGAGACATACTGAGTCAGTATGTCAGTGCTGAACTGAGGACACCTGCATCCATCCATCCATCCATCCATCCATCCATCCATCCATCCATCCATCCCTCCCTCTGCCCATTCATCCATCTATCCATTCATTCATCCAGCACCACACCGGGTGCTCAGCAGCACATTTTCCTTTCCCCATCTTCCACCTTGCTTTTAAAACCACCTCCAATTCTATAGGATGCCAGCCTCCTGCTAATGCTGCACTGCAGCCCCGAAAGATAAAGTCCAGCAAAGTTTTGGGCTGAATATCACGGGGTTTGGGCAATCTCATTACAGTCTTTGTTATTACTCCTGCTTACAAAGCTGGTTCATGCATCTGATGCCGACTATCTGAAGAATCTAACCCTCTCAATCCCGCTACTCCCTTGCATCTCCAAGAGGCTCCTTCCCCTGTGTTGGCTGAAAACCCCCCACTGTGCCTTTCTGAAGCCCCACTGGAAACGTGTTGCCCAAATCCTGCATCCAGGACTGGGGTATTAGGGGTTGGATAGGGCGCTCCTGCCTGCTGGAACCTTGAGGAAGCCAGTGGTCCCAGTGGCTGGGAAAAGCATCTTGGCTGACGAGCTGAGCGCTGGCATCGGCACAGGGAGAGGGGGAGGATCCAGCTGCAGCTTTGAAGGGCTGTCTCAGAGAAGGGTTGACCTGCAGGTGCTTAGGCTGAGCCTTAAAGCTAAAAAACCTACACCTTTCCTTGCCTTAACACTGCAGCCTGGATTCTCCCGGAGTCAGTTCCCATCGCTGCTGCAGGCAGCTCCTGCCCACGCCTGGCATCCTCCCGCATCCCTGCCTGCGTAACGCTGGGGAAGCCCAAGGGTGGGAGCTGCCCAGACCTGCTCCCCGTTAAATTCGTAGTGACAAAATGCCAATCCCCCACCTCCATTCTGATCAGACAATTATCAGAATTATAATTATCACTTTAGATGTAAGAGGAAGACAGGGTGTCCTGTGCTCCAGCCCCTTTGCCTTGGTTATTGCAGCTTTGCCAGAACAAATAAGATTTTGTGGAATACCGAACTGTAAATCTTGGAAGCACAAGGAGAACAGCAGCAGTCACCCAGGAGCAGGGATGCTCCCAGTCCAGCCATGACTGGGACCACACAGATACAGTTCCCATAAGGCTGGAGCACTTAAGTATTGGGACGTGGATTTGTGTTCCATGCATCATCCCTAAAAAAACCCCATGAGATCAGGATGTCTTCTGGGCTGCTCTAATTCCTCATCAAAAGAATGATATGAATAATAATGATATCAAATAATAACGATATCAAATAATAATGATATCAAATAATGGTATCAAATATTAATGATGTAAAATAATAATTCAGCCGAGGTGCTGCAGAACCTTGAGCTGTGTAACCCAAGGATGAGGGGATTTCTTGGGGCACTGAGATGATTCCAGCAGGACACGTCCCAGCCAGGCTGGGCACTGGAATAAATATGAAAAGCCACCTCTTGAGGCATTAAGAAATGAAGGAAATAACTGCTTTATTCTCTCCCAGCTTCATTTTCCTGCCTTCCCTTCCCCAGGCCCTCCCAATGGCACCTGGTGGCCCAACTCCAGTGCCAGCCACCTCCCAGGGGAGAACTACACCTTCCTGGCATACTACCAGCATTCCTCCCCAGTGGCCCTCATGTTCATCCTGGCCTACACCTTCATCTTCCTCATGTGCGTGATCGGCAACGTCCTGGTGTGCTTCGTCGTGGTGAAGAACCGCCAGATGCGCACAGTCACCAACATGTTCCTCCTCAACCTGGCCATCAGTGACCTGCTGGTGGGCATCTTCTGCATGCCCACCACCTTGGTGGACAACCTCATCACAGGTGAGTGAAGTGGTGCAGAGGAAGTGGTAAGGCATGAGGCACAGAGAGAAAGTGTCCCCCATGCACAAGTGGAAAACATCTGTTTTTTGAGGTTCTGGCGATCCGTGGCAAAATAAGTTTGACCCTAATGCTGTATTTGCATATTTGTTTAAAGTTCAGCTATTCTTCATCAAGCAACACTGAAAAAAACTATTCTTTCTGCATCCACGTTCTCAATGGTGGCTCAGCTCTGCCTGTTGACCTGTCCAAAGATAAGGGAGTTGGGAGGGTTCAGCCACAGAAGCAGCCAGGCCATAGGGCAAGGTTTGTATTTATTGATTAGGAGGTGTGATTTACTGCCTTGGTATCAGGGTCAAGAAACAAGAGCAAAGTCCTTCTGGCTGAGAATCCCAAAGTCAGTAGGAGAAATGACAGCCACCATGCCCCTTGAGTTCCTAAGTGTAATGTGCATTTTTTAAACCAATTTTGGGGTTCTCCAAGGATGCATGCTGCTAAAGGCCATTTCCATACAAGACCCTCTTAGGGGCAGGATTTAGCATCTCCCAGCAACAACACAGTGCATAGGGATACCAGGGAGCTGAATGAGCCAGAGGCATCTACAGCCTCCATGGTGTCCCCTCACAGGTTGGCCCTTTGACAACACCATGTGCAAAATGAGCGGCCTGGTGCAGGGCATGTCCGTCTCCGCCTCTGTTTTCACACTGGTGGCCATCGCTGTGGAGAGGTACGTTGGCATGGGAATGTGGGGACGTGGGGACCAAGCCACCTCCAGCAGGTCCAGGTGTCCTGTGTGGTTTCCCTTGTGGGAAAGCTGGGGATGTTAGGAGTGTGTCACAGCTCTCCAGAAGAACCACAAACCTACCCATGGGGCATTCCAGCAAGGTGTTCTCCTCCCACTGGGCTGAAAACACCACAGCTGGAGACAGCCCAACCTATCTCTGCCACCAAAAGCCACATGTAAAGAGCAACCCACCTCACCCTCCATTCCCACCCCCAGGTCCTGGCCGCCCTTTTTCCCAGGGATGTCCCACCACATGATCAAAGCTACTACCATAACCTCTGTTCTCCCACAGGTTTCGCTGCATTGTCCACCCCTTCCAGCAGAAGCTGACGCTGAGGAAAGCCCTGCTGACCATCGCCATCATCTGGGTGCTGGCCCTGCTCATCATGTGCCCCGCTGCTGTCACCCTGACTGTCACCAGGGAGGAGCACCACTTCATGGTGGACACCTACAACAACTCCTACCCTCTCTACTCCTGTTGGGAGGCGTGGCCCGAGACGGGGATGAGGAGGATCTACACTACTGTCCTCTTCTCCCACATCTATGCGGCTCCCCTGGCCCTCATTGTCATCATGTACGCCCGCATCGCCTTCAAGCTCTTCAAGTCAGTGGCACCGGCCCGTGGTGGAGAGGAGCCTGAGGGGAGAAGGATCTCCCGGAGGAAGGCCAAGGTCATCAACATGCTCATCATTGTCGCCCTCTTCTTCACCATCTCCTGGCTGCCCCTCTGGACACTGATGCTGCTGACGGACTACGGGCGGCTGAGCGAGGCCCAGCTCCGCCTGCTCACTGTCTATGTCTACCCCTTCGCCCACTGGTTGGCCTTCTTCAACAGCAGCGCCAACCCCATCATCTACGGCTACTTCAACGAGAACTTCCGGCGGGGTTTCCAGGAGGTGTTCAGGGCCCCCCTCTGCTCACTCCACTGCCACCACAGGCCCTACACCCCGCGGAGCCAGGGCCGTGGGACCCTCTTTGGCACCCGCAACCGCGTCTTCACCCAGGCGCCAACCAGCGACTCGCCAGCCGTGTTTGAGTCGGGGCCGCTGGCTCCACGCCGCACTGGCGTCCCCGCGTGGGATGGCTGAGGAGCCACAGCCACCAAACAACACTGGACCAAGGGCTTGTGGGGTGGGAAGTGGGGATTTGCCACCTCATGGCCAAGAGATATCAAAATAAAGGTGTGTCCTACTGATGCCATGTCCCCGGCTTGGCTCCTCCACTTCCCCCACGGCACCATCCAAGAGGGCTCCCAGCTGAGCCCCCCAGCACCACAGGCCCCTGGATCCTGCCAGAACCCCCTTTACCCAGCCCCAGTCCAGGCTTGGAGCCAGGGATTGCAGGGATCTGGGAGAAGTGAGGGAGAACAGGCCATCCCATGCCGTGCTTGGCCACGCCATAGAGAGCCATGCAGCACCACACTGGGCTGGACCAAGCCACGCCACGCTGGACCATGCCAAACCACGCTGCCATGCCAGGCAGGACCAAGCCATATTGTGCTGGACCATGCTACCCCACGCTATCATGGCCAAGGGGAATGTACCATTCCATGGCCATTCCATGGATGGGTGATGCTGTGGCTGTGTTGTACCAAGGCATCCCATACTGCTGTGGCCATGCTGGACAAAGCCATGCAGGGCTAGACCATGCCATACCATGCTACAGTGTCCCTGCTTGACCAAACCATGCCATGCAGGACCATGCCACTCCTTGCTATTGTGGCCATTCTGGACCACATCCCACCATAGTACAGTGGCCATGCCAGGCAGCACCATGCCACCCCACACTGCAGTGACCATGTCAGGCAGGACCAAGCCAAGCCATGCCACCCCATCCTGTTACACCCTATGCTGGGCAGAATCATGCCATGCCAGACCAAGGCAGCGCACACTTCTGCGGCCATGCCAGGCAGGGTCATGCCGTGCTGGTTCACACCGCGCCGGACCATGTCACCCCTTGCAATCTTGGCCATGCTGAACCATGCCAGGCTAGGACCATGCTGTGATGGTCCATGCCAGCCTATGCCATTACGGCCAAGCGGGAAGAACCATCCCAAGCCGGGAAGAACCATTCCCAGCCGGGAAGAACCATCCCAAGGCGGGAAGAACCATGCCAAGCCAGGAAGAACCATTCCCAGCTGGGAAGAACCATCCCAAGGCGGGAAGAACCATCCCAGCCGGGCAGAACCATTCCCAAGCCAGGCAGAACCATTCCCAGCCAGGAAGAACCATGCCAAGCCGGGCAGAACCATCCCAAGCAGGGAAGAACCATCCCAAGGCGGGAAGAACCATCCCAAGGCGGGAAGAACCATCCCAAGCCGGGAAGAACCATCCCAAGGCGGGAAGAACCATCCCAAGCAGGGAAGAACCATCCCAAGGCGGGCAGAACCATCCCAAGCAGGGAAGAACCATCCCAAGGCGGGAAGAACCATCCCAAGCCGGGAAGAACCATCCCAAGGCGGGAAGAACCATCCCAAGCAGGGAAGAACCATCCCAAGGCGGGAAGAACCATCCCAAGCCGGGAAGAACCATCCCAAGGCGGGCAGAACCATCCCAAGCAGGGAAGAACCATCCCAAGGCGGGCAGAACCATTCCCAAGCCGGGAAGAACCATTCCCAGCAGGGCAGGACCATTCCCAGCCGGGAAGAACCATTCCCACCCGTGCCGCGTGGCGGGAGGCGGGCCGGGCGCGCGCGCGGCGCCTGCGCAGTGTCCCGGTCGGCGGCGGGCGCGGGCGCGTGCGCGGAGCGGCGATGTCGGGGTACGGCGTGGAGGAGCGCGCCGGGCCACACAGCCCCGAGTACCGGCTCTTCTTCAGTGAGTGCCGCCCTGCCCCGCGCCGCCGCCCCGCCGCCCGCCGCCGCGCCCCCCGCGACCCTTCCTTCCCCTCCGCAGCCCGCCGGCGCTCGCCTGAGTCCGCTCAGGTGGGACCTGCCGGGCTGTCCCCCCAGCATCTCACTCTCGCTCCCCTCCTTTTGCCTTGCAGAAGATGCCGCCGGGCGCTACATCTCGCCGTTCCACGACATCCCCATCTACGCGGACGCCGGGAAGGTGAGAGAGGGTCATGAAACACGCCGGGGACCGGGGGATCCTGAAACATCCGGGGGATCGGGGGGTCCTGAAACATCCAGGAGATCGAGGTCCTGCAACAACCAAGGGATCGGGGGGTCCTGAAACATCCAGGGGATTAGGGCATCCTGAAACATCCAGGGGACCAGGAGGTCCTGAAACACCTAGGAGATCGAGGGGTCCTGAAACATCCAGGGGATTAGGGCATCCTGAAACACCTAGGAGATCGGGATCCTGAAACATCCAGGAGATCGGGATCCTGAAACATCCAGGGGATTAGGGCATCCTGAAACATCCAGGGGATCGGGAGGTCCTGGAACATCCAGGAGATCGGGATCCTGAAACATCCAGGGCTTCGGGGGTCCTGAAGCATCCAGGAGATCGGGGGTCCTGCAGCCTGAAACACCCGGGGAAAGCTCCCACTTCCCCATGCTGCAGGAGCACCTTATGGAGTCACTGCCCAACCCTGCAAGGAATGGGTTTCTTGCTGTCCTGGCTCGGGTGGAGCGACCCAGGAGAAGAGAATGGATGATCTCATTCTCAGTTTTTTGCGTCAGAGATGTGAGTGGTTGGCTTGAGCTTCCCCGTGCAGGCATTTTGGGTTAGCTAAGCAGAAAACGGGTTTTTTTCTAATTTCTACATCCATTCCTATGGGTACTGCATGATATTTCAGGCTCGGGTTTTGACTGCAGTACAGCCACTTTATGCCTGCAGTATAATCCAACACTGAACAGAGGGTGAGGATGTTAAATTCTTGCTGTAGCATCTCCTGGGAGTGCTGGCCTCGCAGAACCTGCCCCTTGCAGCACTGCAGGGCTTTCACATCCTTCTGGCAGCCAGTAGTTAGTCAAATTAGGCTGTTCTGAGCAAAAAATGCCGCAGCTTCAGGAAATCAAAATGGTTGTGTTTCAGTTTTCATTTAACGCTTTTTCAGTGGTACCTCAAGCTCTCTGACTCTGTCCTTTACTGTTGTAGCATTTTTCTTTCTCTGACGTGCACTAAAAAGCTGTGCAGCTCAAGAAATGTCGTGGACCAAGTAACACTTGTTAAAGAGAGGTGAAATTCAGAGGTGGGGAGTGGTTCTGGGAAAGGAAAAGAATATGCAGGTTTGAGAGATGAAGCTCTAAAAAGCAGCTGATTGAGCTACCAAGGCGGAAGTGTTGGAGGTACCTGAGGTGCAGGTGTCAGAATAAGCTCTGGGAAGTCTGAAGTGGCTTTTGCCTTCTCAGAAGGGAAAAGATGGGTTGTAGTTATGAAGGACAGTGGTGAAGCAGTTCCTGTGGCCAAGTGGGGAAGCTGTTCCCAGTGCAGGTGCCTGGCAGGTAACCCAGACAAGGAAAATCCAGCTAAAGCCATGCTTTGCAGATGCCCACGGAACAGGGGAGGGAGGAGCAGAGGCATTAGTACAGGGGTGAGGAGGATTTCCTTGAACTGGTAATGCTAAACAGGGGAAACTGGGCTACTGGTGTGCCCTCAGGAACACAGTGCTGCTGCCAGCACCTCTGTGCCAAGTCATTCAGAGGAAAAAACGTCACCATAACTGAAGGTCAAAGTCCCCAAAGTTACGCAATAGTGCTGGTCCTGTGGGATTCTCTCTGTGGCTGGAGTGCCTCAACACCGAGGTTTTACTCATCACTTAGCAGGTGGGCTGCCAGCCACGTTACAGAGCCCAGCTCAGAGCAAAAGGTTGTCTCACTCTGTCTGGGCTCCTTGATCTTTATCCTCGGACTCCTAAGACGCTGAGAGGATTGCAGGGTGTTTTTTCAGTCTCAGGCTGGGGTTGTTGACCTTATCTGGACCTGTGTCATTGCAAAGGGATGACCTTGGGCTACTCCCTGTGTGTCTTAGGCCAAGTTGGACCATGGGGAAGCTTCAGTCCTTACAATGATGCAGTCCCAAGTCAACTTTCCCTGCCTGCAAAGCCATAAGCACCCAGCCCAGCCTGTTCCAGTTGCCTCATTCCTTCCCTCAAGTTAGGAATAAAAACAGTTATGTACCTTTCTACATGTAAAATGCAAATGAGCACTGACCCCCTGCAATTAGGAGGTGTAATAAAGCTCTGCTAGGGAAGGGTGTGGGCAAAGTCAGTGATGTAACAGCACTTGTTGCACAATATCAATCCAATTATGGTGCAATACAGGTTCGAGGGACTTTGCCATGCTAATACTGCTTAAGGTGGGGATTAGAAACCTTGCCCAGACTAGGGAGCAAGGTTTGACTTTTTCTTAAAAAGCCATAATCTCTTCAAACAGCAGATGTTAAGGTTCAAGCATGGAAAAACTTGCTTTCTTGGAGAGGAGGCTGACCCTGACCTCTCAGCCCAGGTGGATCAACATGATATATTTTCAAATGTCATCTGTAAATGAGATACTGTGAGATGTGGTTCTGCATTTCTCCCCCACATTTTTATCCTCACACCATGCCACCAACAAAGTCTGCTTTAATAGGAGTGTCAGCTTGGTGAAAGGGCATCCTCCCCTGCATCACAACTAGAATATTTGGGAGTGACGTTCTCACTCATTCAGGGCAGTCCATAGATATCCACATTATTAAATAAATGTCTTGTCCTATTGGTGGTGTCTTTTCTGAATGGCCAGAGTGGCTTTTTCTGGAGATATTAATAAATATGCCCCAAACTTCATTTTGTCACATCCAGCATAGCCTGTATGCAGCTCTTTTCTGTTGATTTAACCTGTTCCTGTAGCTTAAGACCATGGGGGAGATGTTTGTAAGTGGCAACTGCTGAAGAACATGTGGGAACCTTCATATGGCCTTTGGGGTCTTTTGTGGGATTCAGCTTGGAGTGATGACATGTGATTGATTGGGCTACAGGGCTTTTATCAGCTATATCAAAATTGGCACTGGAAAAACAGAAAAAGCTTTGGGTTTCAGGTGAACTGGCTGGGTTTTGTGCTTACTTGTTAGTGTTCCCTAGTTTAAAGTGTGGTCTCGAGATTTCTTCCCATTCACTGCTTTTTTGTTTTCTTCAGAATGTGTTCAACATGGTTGTGGAGGTACCTCGATGGACAAATGCTAAAATGGAGGTAACTACCTTAAAGTTCCAGTCTTAATCCTTGGCTTTGCTGATTCCTCCTGAATTCCACATCCAGAATCGGAGTGGTTTCTAACTTCTCCTGTCAGTACTTGCTTAATGCTGGACGTCTGGTGTGGAGGCTGACATTGCAGAAGCTGGAATGCCTTGGTTTTGTCCTGTGGCTTCTGATTAAAGCAATATTTTATGACTCTTAACCCCATGTGATTCCAAGGCTTTTACATCTGTTGGCAACCGTATCCCAGGGGATGGTAATGCAAAACTAAACCAGAGTTGTTTAGTATCTGCTGCTGGCATCAACATCATCTCCTGGTCACTTGGCTTGTCAGTTCCATTTTAAAAAATCACTTTTTTTCATGGAGGGTAAAGCAGAGGGATTTATGTAACTTTTCTTTCAGATTTCAACAAAGGAACCCTTAAACCCAATCAAGCAAGATGTGAAGAAAGGGAAACTGCGCTTCGTAGCGAACGTGTTTCCCCACAAGGGCTACATCTGGAATTACGGTGCTATCCCACAGGTACTGTGCTTGATCCCAGTGGCTCACCCATCCTGGTGGGGAGGAGGGAGGGTGCCTGTGACTGCCACTGTATTAATGAGCAAAAAGGTCACCAGGGAGTCTCATCTGGAGCATGGTGTTTGCAGCTGGGGATATAATCCTGCTGAGGGAGAGAACCTGTCAGGAAAACAGGGATATTTTTAAGCCGAAATCCCAGGAGTTAGGCTTCTATCTGCTGTTATAAACAAGTTCCCTGAGGATGCACAGCAGCTGCTCAGAGGCTGGTTGGGCAGGTGCTTCCCTGTGTCTGAAGGGAGCTGTCACTGTGCATCTGGCAATTCAGTGCCCTCAGTTCCTGCCTGGCGAAGCATAGGGTTTGATCCTAATGGTACAGGATTTAGGCTGAATCTTTATAGAAGACTCTTCTTGCCAACGCCCACCACTGCCCAGATGTGCTTTCCCAGAAACAGCAGTCAAGGTGGGACCATGATAGTGACATCTGGCCACATGCTCTTAACTGGCTGGGGACTGCTAGATAAAGAGAGACTTTAAATGAGGCTGTTTGCCTCTGATGTTCTCTAAGGCTGGAGTTTTCTTCAGAGAAATAAGCTGTCAGTGACAGATCACAGGCAAACACACTGAATTTGCTAATTCCAGTCTTGATAGCAGCACATGTCGAGTGTTTTCCCCACATGGCTTAACACAGGGCCTCAAAGTTGAGTTGTTTCCTGCTTGAATGGATTCTGAAGCCTGTTTCTTTGTACAGAATTTTGTCTTTTGAAGCCTTTGCTCTGTCGTGTGTTGGTGGATCAAAGGTGTTTACGCATCAAGAGCTTAACACTTCCTGGTAGAGGAATGCGGTAGTGTTTGTGAACAGCCCTACAGCACCACCCAGGTGTCAGAACATCTTCCTGAACACTCTGCATCCATCACGAGGTCTTGACTATACTGCTCTTGTCCTGGCATGCAGAGATTTGAGAATAACATTCTTTCTTTTTATATCTCAACCACCTTAGTGTGCATGTTCCTCATGATGCAAGTGGGCTTGGAGTTCTTTTCACTCCTGATCAGGAGCATGTTTTAAACAGCTCTTGTTTTTGGAGTCAGTTGGTTTCTGGAGTCATGTCCTTCAATTTGCATTCACCACTGTGGGTGAGATGCACTGGGGAGAGCAGTGGGACTCCACATTCTTATCACTTCTCTAGGGTTAACAGTGTCTTTAATTGTTTAATTAAAAGGAAACAATACACCCTGTGTATCTTCCATCTCTGCTGGACTGGTATCTGGAGTTCAGGAAATTTCTGTTAAGGAATGAATAGGGAGAGGAACAGGCAGACAGCCAAATCAATGAGGGAAGTGAACTTCACCTTTACGCAGCTGTGGGACAGAGGAGGAAGTCTGGAAAGTTGTTGAAAGGAGGTTTGTGGGTAGGAGGGAGCTGCTTACCCTTTGGAAAATGCGACCTTTTAACTTGGATTCAAACTTCCCAGGCACAAGGGAATCAGTAGCCCAAACACCAGACCTGGAAGCAGGTGTGAAGTGGGCCATCCTCTGTATATCCCAGGCAACTGCATGCCCGAAATAAACCTGCTTTTTGCTACCTCTTTAAACTTGAGAGTTCTTATTCTTAAGTGTGGTTGATTTTGGTGTTGGTTTGGGGTTTTTTTTCAGACTTGGGAAGACCCAGGTCACAAGGATGAAAATACTGGCTGCTGTGGAGATAACGATCCAATTGATGTGTGCGAAATTGGAAGCAAGGTAATGCATCCTAAATGCCTCCTGAAACGTGTAATTTATGTCTCCAAAGTCAATTATCCAGAGACATTATTAATTTCCTACCTCCTCTCCCTTAACAATGTGATGTTTCCCTCTGCTGCCTCCGGAGATTGTTGCTGAGATGAGCCAGGGCTGATGAGGTGCTGACAGCAAGAGCTCATTTCATGGTACCTGGCTGCTTGCTGAGCTCCTGCACAGCCTCCTGTTGTGCATTCCGTGGATGTAGCAAGGTCTTTTTCCTTGCAGGTCTGCTCGCGGGGAGAAGTCATCAAAGTGAAGGTGCTGGGCACGCTGGCTCTGATTGATGAGGGAGAGACAGACTGGAAGATAATTGCTATCAACGTTGAAGACCCAGAAGCAGACAGCTATAATGGTGAGTTACAGGAGGGAGGAGCAGGATTAGTGCTTCCCTTCCTCCCATGAAAGCCTGGAGGGGATGGAGACAGGGTTTGCTCCTTCTGTGCAATGGTATTAATCAGATGTGATGCTGGAAGGACATTCCTGGAGCAAAATGTTTCACTGCTGTTTGTCAAATGTGGCCAATCCTCAGCACAGCCTGGCATTCCAAACAGAGGGTGACTGTACAGTGGAAGGCAAGGGATTGTCCCCCAAGCCTCTAATCAAAGCTGTTTAAATATGTCCAAGTTTCTGGGGACACTCGGGATATACAGTGAGGATGAAACACTAACTTCCCTGAGGACATACTGTGTCTTCAGGGGAAACTGTTTGAAATGGTGCCAAGGCTGCATGGGAAGGGGCTGAAGGAGGAGTTGTTCTGCTCAGAACAACTTGGCAGAGCCACAGAAATTCTGTAATTCAGGAAATTCTGTTACTGTTTCTGGCTAACAAACCCCTCGTATCCGGCCAGACATCGAGGATGTCAGAAGGATGAAGCCTGGATACTTAGAAGCTACGGTGGACTGGTTCAGAAGATACAAAGTACCTGATGGAAAGCCAGAAAACCAGTTTGCTTTTAATGGGGAATTTAAAGGCAAGGTAGGATCACCTTCCTTCCTGCAAAGGCACCTTGTCCAAAAACTGAGCTCAGGGTGTGTGGGGACATGAGTGAGTTGCTGAGAGAATGGATTTTTATGGGGCTGCTGATAGTTGACTTCAGTCATCCTGCTGTTTTTCCAGCCTAGTGAGTGCAGGAATACCATGAAAAAGTGCCTGGGGTTATCACCCTGGCACTGTTGCATATTTCTTCATGTGGGAACACTGCAGGGCTGGGAGCCTCTGTGTCAGAACCAGGTGGAAAACACCAGGTTTATATGCTCTAGCTCTGGAGCAAAGGCAGCTTGACATCACCCCCTGCCTCCCTTGCCCATTGGCTTCGTTCCACTGCAACCTTGTGCAAGTTAAACTTGAGTCAGGAGTTAAAACACTTCTTCCTTCAGGCATGAAGTGTTCCCTCACACCCTGTAAGTTAGTCTCTGCCTTGGCAGCACTCTTCCTCTGCCTCTATTCTGGGTTGGATCAGATAAGTTACTGCTCCTGAGCAGGTGAAATCTTGCTTCTGTGTCCTCCCTCCTGCCCTTCCTGGAGTGCCGTGAGGGGTTCAGTGAGGTGACTCAACTCCCAGAGCTTCAGAGTTGGTGCAGAGGAGGGGAGTTCTTCCAAAAGCCCTGTCTGGGAGAGAAAATGGAAGTCACAAAGGACTTCTTCCCTTTGGCTGTAGCACAGCACTTGGTTGGTTGGGCTGGAACATCTTGCTGCCCCTCTGGATGGGTGAAGCCTGTCAAGGAAACCGGAAAATCAGGATAAAGAGCCTCACACATGCACTGCAATGTTTTATTTGGCTTTGTTTGGTATCAAACCAGGACATTTAGTGCTGGTGTTCACACCAACAAAGGACTGTGTGCTTCCTTCTCTGGCTGACAGGTTAATACTTGAGCATATACTGCTCATTTTTAAGGAAGGAGATTGATATGCCTGGAAACAAATTCATTTCTAAATAGTTGTGAAGCTAGATTAGCTGTGTGTCTCTTCCTGCTGGTCTGAATAATTTGCCTAGAGTGGAAGAGAGCTCCTGCTTAGGCCTGGATCAGCAAGCTGCTGAAGACAAACTGAGTGGGAGGAGCAGCAGGGTGGAGGTGCTTTTATAATGGAGCACTGGCCCGAGACTCGACTCTGTTCAGTTTCTTTTGGCCTCAAGCTCGCTCAGTGACCTTGGCAGATCCTCCCATCTTGAAAGCAAAACAATTCTCCTGTAAAATCCTGGTTGTTTCAGCTGTTGTGCACTGGGATTTTCTGCTCTTCCTGAACAGCACAGTAGCGGAAGAGGTTTCTTCCAGCCCCTTCCAGAATTGTCTAAAATCAGCTCCTTGTAACTGATAGTCTGGAGAAGGTGGTCTGGTGCTTCCACATAACGTGATGTTTGTTCTCATCTCCAACTTTAGGATTTTGCCCTGGATGTCATCAAAGGCACCCATGAACACTGGAAAGCTTTAATAACAAAGAAAACTGACGGAGGAGAGATCAACTGGTAGGCTAGTGCTTGTGGTAATGTGCACCTTCCTCTTTCCTAAACAAAAAGCCCTGGAACTTCCCTTCCTGAGTGGTCCCATGCTTTCTGCTAGCTGCTGGCTGTCTCCCCAGGCCTTCCCCCTCAGCTTGGCAGCTGTAACAGTGATCCTTAATATTCCATTATTTAATGCTCCTGGGGGGGGAAGGCTGGACTTGCATGTTCTCACAAGTGCCTGATCTCTTCCAGCACCAACCTGACGGTGTCTGACAGCCCTTTCTGCTGTGGTCAAGACTGTGCAAAAGCTACTGTGAATGCAGTAAGTACCAGCTGGAGTGGCCAAATCCCAGTGTTATTATCGGGAAGAACAGTGCAGTTTGTGTGGTGTAACTGCCCTCTCTGTGTGATTGGCACATGGCACACTCAGAGTGTTTTGGGTGACTGAACACCTGCTTCTGGTTAAACAGGATGGATGTGGACATGCCCTTAGTCAGCCAGGAGATGGAATCTCAAACAGGGTTTGCATGGAGGGCTAAACTTCTGAGCCATAGCTTGGCTGTCAGCTTTCTGAGAGGCTTTTAAATATTTGGCCTTCCAAGAGCTTCACAGTACAGATCTCGCTTTGACAAAAGAGTGTGTAATTCTCCAGGGATTTTGCATACTGTGGAATGAAGAGCTTGACATTCCTGATGTAGTTCTCCTATCCAGCCTCAGGAATTAATCGTGTCTCCCTAGGCTGGTGAAGTACTGCTATTGGCAACCTGAAAGGGGTTAGAGGGAGGGGACAGAAAAATCAAAATGCATATCTTGCCTCTCTGTATGGAAGCATAACTGGAAACCTGAGTCACTTTGTAGCCTTGGAGAGACCTTTAAAACCATTGTCTTGTTTTCTAAAATGCTGGTATCCCAATGAGGGATCTCAATTAGGTTTTCAAAAGCACAGCCCTCATGGAGGATGTGTCACCAGCCAGGGGTCCTTCTCTGTCTTTGGTTGTTAAATACCAGGGAAAGCTCTGAGGAGGAGTTCTCTGAGAGTCCTTTGAGCCTCTATTCCCCTATATTTTTTAAACCAGTGTTGTAGGTTTAAAAAAAAGCATCTGCCTGCACCTATGTAGACTCTGGAGTGGGAACTGCTTGTGCTGGGAAGCAGATGGCCCTGGAGCCTGCACTTGGAGCAGAGCACCTCAGGCACGTGGGGCATCCCTGGGATGGGGAGGCTCCAGGAATGACAGGATGCTGCACATGAGCTCAGTTATTCCCCACAGCTGATCAGCTGCCACCAGATCTTCAATGATGCTCAGGAAAGACTTGTGCAGCCCTGACTGATGTGTGGACAGTGTAAGGACATGTCTGTTCTCTGATAACACCCTTCTTGTTTCAGGCACCGCCGTGTAAAGCTGCCAACCCCATCCCACCCGAAGGTGAGTGTCAAAACCCACCCTGGCACCCCAGTACAGAGCAGGGACTTCCTCAGAGGGATTGTCAATAGGAAAATGAGGGTCTGAACTAAACCTGGATGTTGTTGTAGCCAGGGCAAGGCCCAAGAGCAAGCTGAGGGAGGTGTTGGGAGCAGAAAGAGGAGCTAGGCTGCCACTTCCAATCCCTTCATGGGGAATAAACCTGTGGAGAAATGCATGTCTTCATTTCAGCATGGAGTTGGAGGTCAAATGGCTTTGCCTCTCTGAGCCAGCTGAGCCAGAGGGAAGCCTGGCTTGCTTGTCCTTGCCTGCACCAAGTCATGGATGCCCCTAATGGTAGCCCGAGCGAGGTGACTTCTTTGGGAAAACAAATGCACATAAACAGGGCTGTGCCAAAACCTGTTTGCTGTCCTGTGGAACTGTTGCCAGGAGCAGAGGAAGCCCCTGAGCTGGAGGTGACACACACACAGTGCCATGTAACTATTTAATAACTGGGTAACCCACAGGGGACTAACCCCCTCCTTTTTTCTGCCCCACACAGTTGACAAATGGTTCTACTACCAGAAGAACTAAGTGCTGAGGATGGTGGTGAGACAGCTGTGTCCTTCCCACTGAGGAGCTGCCACACGCAGGAATAGACCACAAAAATAGCTTCAGTGTCAACAAGAAGACCTTGCCTGTAACTTTGCTGATTAGAATTCCATACCTAGCAGTGATGTGTCTGCTGAGGCCTGGTGGAGGCTGGAAGAAATAATTTATAAAATCCAAACACGCTGCTCGTGCATGGTCATGTGGTGTGCTCTAAATTGTGACAGGAGATCACTCACCTGGGGTGTGTATGGATACTAGAAATAAAAACTACTGAAACCCAGTGCTGCGGGGCTCCCGGTGCTTTCCCTCCCTAGAGCTGCGGGGTCACAGAACCGTGGAATCACTGAGGTCAGAAAACACCTCAGAGATCATCGAGTCCAGCCTGTGGCTGATCCCCACCTTGGCACTGAGTGCCACGGCCAGTTTTTCCTTCAACACGTCCGGGGATGGTGACCCGCCACCTCCCCGGGCAGCCCCTTCCAGTGTCTAATCACACTTAATGTGAGGAAATTCCTCCTGCTGTCCAAGCTGAACCTCCCCTGGAGCCTCTTGAGACCCTGTCCTCTCCCCCTGACCTCAGCGTCCGTGCTGGGCTTTGTGATTAGGGGGGATTTACAGGGGCATTTCACTCAGGATCGTGTCCCTCCAAGACGGAGGCGGTCTCCCGCCCGGTCCCCGCGGAGCGCGGGCGGGTCTCGAACCCGCGGCCTCCCGGTGCCTCCCGCCGCAGCCCTGGGCACGCGGAGCCAGCGGGGCCGGAAGCGGGCGGGGCGCGCTCTGACGCGTTTCCGGCGGGGCGCTGGCGGCGGCCGCGGACGGGACTCGGTGGCGGCGGCGGCCCGTGGGCAGCCGGGGGTGAGCGGCGGGGGTGGCCGCGGGAGCCGGCCGGGCCCGGCGGGATGCTCGGCGGGGCGGCGGGCGCCCGGCAGGCTCGGCCGAGGGGCGGCGGCGGCACAGGGGGTGACACGCAGGCAGAGCGGGGGCGGGGCGGGGGCCAGGCCGCGCCGCCCGCCCTTGAGGCCGGTCCCCCTCACCGCGGTGGTCCCCCATCCCCTGTCCCGCCTCACCCCTGTTCCCCTTCGCCCCCGTTCCCCCCGACCTCCAGGCCCCCGCTCCCCCCGTCCCGCTCCCCCTGACCGCGGGTCCCGTCAGGACCGACGCTTCGTAACTCGGGGTTCGGGTTTTGTCCCCCGCAGGCATTTCATCTCCAGCGATGTCTTTCATCTTCGAATGGCTCTACAACGGCTTCAGCAGCGTCTTGCAGTTCCTAGGTAATGCCGCGGCTTCCTCCGTGTCTCAGTAGCCCCTGGCAGCCCCCTCTGGGTTGGTTTCGCTTCTCCCAATGCCAATATCCCATAAAAGTTCGGGATTAAGGTGGTGTGCAGCAGCTCTGGCCAGTGTAAACTCTGGTGAGGAAACTGCGTATCAATAAAGAGGCAGAGAAAGTTTGGGAATATTTGGAGGCAGTTGGTTCCTGCTCAAGTGTTTCTCTTGCCCTTTAGAAGCCTGAGAGCAGCTGGGCTGGCACCCAGGGCCTGTCCAGCCCCAGGCAGAGGTGCTGCCTCGCCAGGGAGGGAACCCCACCCTCCTCCTCCTCCTTCCAGAGTCCTGGATTCCAGTGGAGCTCCTTGCAGGAGGATGGGGTGCCTGCTGTCCCCATAACCTCTTGAAGGGAGGATGGGAAGGACGGGGTGAGACGAAGTCCCGTTGGAAATGTTTGGGAGTTTTCCCGTGGTGGACACATGCCTGGAAATGGGCAAAAATCAGTTTACCCCAAGAAAACAATGTGCTGTTCCCTGCTTTGCACTTTTTCCTGGACAACTCACTGCTGTCCTTTATAACTTTGTTTGGTTTTCACATCTAATACCCTTTTGAGGAGACAGACTGATCCGTAATACTCTGTGGCACACTCTCCTGCTAGATAGACCGGAGGAAAGAATGGAATACTCATGGAAACACGAGCTTAGGAAATGTCCATTGCTGTAAACATGCCTTGGAAAAAGCCTGTTTAAGCTGTGTGTGTTTTCCCTGCTGCCCCGTGTCCATGCTGGAAGTGTGCACAGGTGGCAGCAGAGCTCCAGGAAAGGGCTTCCCCAAAAAATAGCGACAGCAGCGCAGCGTTCCGGCTCTGGCTAAGCCCACTGGAGTTTTCCTCTTGCTTTGTTCCTTCTCCTCACAGGTTTGTACAAGAAGTCTGGAAAACTGGTGTTCCTGGGGTTGGATAACGCAGGGAAAACCACTCTGCTGCACATGCTCAAAGATGACAGGCTGGGTCAGCACGTCCCCACGCTACATCCCAGTAAGTCTCCCTGGGAAAAGCCTCCCAGTGCGGCTTTTCCTCTGGCATTTTGGGGACACAGTGTAGGAAGACACCTTGGTGATAGATCTGTCTGGGGGATTGAGGGTCTTAAAATCTCAGCTGTGGTTGCAGCTGCACTGTGGTTGCCCAAGCTGAAGTGGATCTGTGTTTTCGTCTCTAGAAATGCCCAAGAACCGGTGTGGCTCAATTAATGGAAAGGGAAAGTTTTCCTAATGAAACACATAATAAAGGATGATGATTGCAGGTTAAAAAGCTTCATTGGGAAGCAGGAAAAATTATTTTCTGCCGCTGAATTTTCATGATTCTGTGAAATGGCTCTTTTTCAGCCACTGAATTATGCAGGAAATTCAGGGAATTCCTTATTGGTGGAGTGTGTGTGATGCCAGAATGAATCCCTAAGAAACTCTGTTCATGACAACTTCCTTGTTTTCCTGAATCCCAGCCTGTGCTTTCCATTTCAGCATCAGAGGAGCTGACGATTGCTGGAATGACCTTCACGACTTTTGATCTGGGTGGACATGAACAAGGTGAGAAAGAAAGTACCAAAAATTGATACTGATGAGTGTCAGCAATTAACAGTCCCTAATTATTTGTTGCCTGGATTTATTTATGGAACAACATGTGGAAACAACCTCCTGGCTGTAGGAATGTTTGGAAGGAAACGCTGCCAGTTCATGCTCTGCTGCCTGAAGTATTTTTAGCTGTGGAAGACTCCGATACAATTTAGTTTGAATAATTGATGGATTTTTAGTTCTGCACTTTCTAGAAGTTTTAAATGCAGATTTTTTGCCCTTTTCCCTTTCCTTTTATACACAAAATTGTTGGAAGGAAGGCACCCTGGCTAAAAAGGCAGCCATGGTTGCTGAGGTTTGGTGGAGTTTTCCCTGTGTGGAGTTTTCACAAGGCTGTGTTTGTCCCTTGTGTTTTCCAGCTCGCCGGGTCTGGAAGAACTACCTGCCTGCCATCAATGGGATTGTCTTCCTGGTGGACTGTGCAGATCACTCACGGCTTATGGAATCCAAAGTTGAGCTTAATGTAAATACCCTTCTCTTCTTTCTCTTCTCCAAAACCTTTGGTTAGCTAAATTATATATAATAGCCACCTCTCCCAGAGCTGGAGAAGCCTGGATGTCCTTACTATGGGTTGACCACAGACTCTCAAGTTCAGGGGAGGTTCAGACTGGACAAGAGTAGGAATTTTTTCATGGAAAAAATTGGTCTTGGAGGCCTTTTCCAATGTCATTGATTCTGTCAGTCATCTACAGGAGTATGGAAGCCCCAAAAACAAGCCCTTGTTGGTCACAGAGCCTAAAGAAAACCATTTTCTTCAGGCAGCAACTCCTTTTTCTGCCTCTCTGCTCAATTCATGTTGGCTCTTGCACGCAGGCGTTAATGACAGATGAGACAATATCCAACGTGCCAATTCTTATCTTGGGGAACAAAATCGACAGACCAGAGGCTATCAGCGAGGAGAAACTGCGGGAGATCTTTGGGCTCTACGGACAGACCACAGGAAAGGTAGGGAGGCATCCAAATCTTGGATTGTCACAGGCAGGGGAGAGCTTGCCTGTTTCCTTGCAGAGTGAGGCTCGATTGAGTTGTTACTGGGAATTTGTCCACTGATTGGCCAAGATGAATCAATAATGATGATGGTGATGATGATGTGATGATGATGGTTCCTTCCAATGCCTGAAGGGAGCCTACAAGAGAGAGACTTTTTAACATGAAGTGGTGGGATAAGACAGACTGGCTTCCCACTGCCAGAGGGCAGGGTTGGATGGGAAATTGGGAAGAAATCTTCCCTGTGAGGGTGGGGAGGCCCTGGTGCAGGTTGCCCAGAGAAGCTGTGGCTGCCCCTGGATCCCTGGAAGTGTCCAAGGTTGGGTTGGACAGGGTGTGGAGGAACCTAGGATAGTGAGACCAGGCAGGGGGATGGAACGACATGATCTTTAAGGTCCCTTCTACCCCAAACCTCTGATGATGCCCTTGGGCAAGTTTTGAGGCTGCCAGGATTGTACAAAATGCAGTGCACACACAAAGGGCCCTGCAAGAGGGGCTCCCCTGGATGTCTGTTGCTCACTGGGTGCTTCCCCGAGGGCAGCAGGGGTGCGGATGTGACTCCCGTTTGGATTTCCCCAGGGAAATGTGCCACTGAAGGACCTGAACGCGCGCCCCATGGAGGTGTTCATGTGCAGCGTGCTGAAGAGGCAAGGCTACGGCGAGGGTTTCCGCTGGCTATCACAGTACATTGACTGATACTGGCACGGACACGAGAGTGTTACTCCTCTGGACTGATCTTGTTCACAGCTTCCTATGGACTTTTCTATTAGAACACGGAAGGCTTTCCAAGCGCATACTGGCGTTGTCCAAGAGACTCCTGGTTTTCTGGCTGCCCTTACGGCACAGTGGTGACACCACTCTTTTCCACGCGGCGGGGAGGCAGCGCCGTTCCCAAGTTGTCCCTGCCAGTTCGGTGACATCGGGGCTGCTCCAGTCCGGGAAGTCAAAACTCTGCACGCTGCTCTGTAACAGCTGAAAAAGAGAGCACGTCTCACCACTGTGGTTAATTGACTTCAAAAACAAAAAAAGAAAAAGGAAAAAGCAATTATATTTTTTAAAGAAAGTGTTAATGTAAACAGTGTCCCTTCTAACTTTTTAGTTTAACGTTCATCTTGTTTAGTCCAGAGTCTGGTTTAGGGTTTTTTAAAAATATATTTAACGGTATTTAGGTATTTCACAAATTACTGAACCAAGGTATCACGATATTAGAAGTCCTCAATAAACATAGCATTTGGACTTAACTGAGCTGTAGGGTGGCTGTGCTGTGTCACGCTGACCGACAACGGCGAGGTGCCGTTGGGACTGAGGTGTGCAATTCCAGCTTCTTTAGTTTACAGGGATTTTTTTTTCCTAGTTGGAGAGGAGGACCTGGTGCAGGTGTTTGGGGTGGTGTCTGGTGGGAAGGGGCTGCCTGGTTTCCCCTCGGCCAGACCCTCCATTGAGGATCCTCTGGCCACGCCATCACAGTAAGAACCACGAAGCTGTTTTGGTTGTTGCAGCATGGAAGTGTTTGACATTTGCATATCATGAGGTGATTAATGTAGACTAAACCGGTTTCTTTTATACTCTCAACGGACTTTTTTTTGTCTGAAGTTTCATTGCTGTCTGGCACTCATTTTCAGTTCAATAAAGACATGTCTTTCTCCTCCAAAAGGGGCAGCGAGCCTCAGTCTGGCTTGGAGTTGGCTGGGCCTTGAGGCCATCAGAACACCAGCCACAGAGTTCCGGAAGTGTTTGGACAACGCTCTCAGGCACAGGGTGGGATTCTTGGAGCTGTCCTTGGCAGGGCCAGGTGCTGCACTCAATCCTTGTCCTTTCAAAGTCAGGATATTCTGTGATTCCACGATTCTGTGACCTGCGTGGTGCAGCCAGTGAGGGAAACTGAGGCACGATGGAAGAGCCGCTTGCCTCTGGGCTGGCAACCAGGCAGAGCTCATGGCTTGCAGGGACTTTTTTCATGGTGTACACCCACACCGAACCCCCAGGCAGCGAGGAACGGGCTGGGGGGAAGCTTCAGCTGTGACTCCCGGTGTTTGGGGGGATTTTAACTCTCCCAAAGGGTTTCTCCCAGTCCCGGTACTTCTGTCGGTGGTGGAAATGGAGGTTTGGTACCCGTTTGTGCTGTGGGTGAGGTGGGAAGCGAGCGTGGCTATGGGATATCCCGGCCAAGGGTCCCGCGGAAGTGAGGGCCTGTCCCGGTGCCGGGGGCGCGGGGACCGAGGGGCGGCGCTGGGCCGAGGGTGCCGGTATCCCCTGGAGAAGCGGGACCTGAGCAGCGGTCCTGGGCCGAAGGCTCCTAGCCTCTCAGGGAAGCAGAGGCCGACGGGCGGCTCCGGTCCAGGGATCCCGAATGTCCCGGGGAGCAGAGGCCGGGAGCGGCGCGGGCCGAGGGTTCGGGGAAGCGGGGCGGACCGAGGCTCCCTCACCCTCCGTGAGGGCCCCGCGGGGGCGTGTCCGCCACGTGCGCGCCCCGCCCCAGCCAATGGGGAGGGCGAGGGGCGGGAGCGCGGCCAATGGGCGCGCGGGGCGGAGCGCGGGGCGGGAGGCGGCGGCGGCGATGGCGGCGGCCCCGCCGTGCTGCGCGGTGCGGGTGCGGAGCGCGGGCGGCGATGGCGGGGGCTGCAGCGGGCTGGTGCTGAGCCGCCGCCCCGCGCTGGTGCTGTGCCACGCCGCCGTCTTCGCCCCGTTCCTGCGCGCCGGCCCCGCCGCCTGGGCACGGCCTGCCGCGCTGCCGCCCGCCGCGCTCCGGCCGTGCCCGCAGCTCCGCGTCGTGCTGGGCGCCGAGCGCGGCGGGCTGCGGGAGCTCGATGCGCGGCTGCTGGCGCTGGTGCCCTGCGCGGCGTTCCGGCGGGCGCTGGAGCGCGGCTTAGGGCGGGCGGAGCGGTGGCGGTTCGGGGGCGCGGAGGAGGCGGACACCGAGCCGCGGGCGCTGCCCTGGTTCGCCTGGCTGCGGGTGCCCGGGCTGGACGCGCCCGAGGGCGGGTGGGCGCCGCGGGCCAGCGCCGGCTGCCTGCGCAAGGGACAGGCGCTGCTGGCCTGCGGGTCCCCCTTCGGAGACCTGTGTCCCGAGCTCTTCCTCAACACGCTGAGCCGGGGGGTGGTCAGCAACCTGGCGGGCGAGGAGAACGCCCTGGTGCTCACCGATGCCCGCTGCCTGCCCGGCACCGAGGGCGGCGCCGCCTTCGTGCCCTCGCCCGACGGGCCGCGCGTGGTGGCCGTGATCGTCGCCTCTTTCTGCTGGAAGGGCGCCGAGTGGGTCGGGCTCACGCTGCTCTGCTCCCTCGCCGCCATCCTGCGCAGCAGCGCCGCCGTCCTGGGCGAAGCCGGGGTCGTGGTGCCGCCGGTGCCGGCGTGGGTGGCCGCGGTGCCGGCGAGCAGCGGGCAGGACCCCCTGGGCTGGACGGCGCTGGTGGAGTGCGGGGCGACCTGGGGCTCCGGGGTGCTGCTGGCACCAAGGATGCTCCTCACCTGCCGGCACGTCGTGGAGGCCAGAACCCCGCTCCATGTGACACCGGCAGGCGGGCCCGGCCGGTGAGTGCGGCGGTGTGTCCCCCACCTTGACCCCCCTACCCTGCGCGTCCCCCGTCATGACATCTCGTTTGCCGTGTCCTTAGGGATGCTGCCGTGCTCAGGGGACGTGTGGTGTTTGCCACAGAGGAGTCGTCCCCCTTCGACGTGGCCGTGGTGGAGCTGGAGGAGAGCGTGCCAGGCTTTGTCCCCCCGTGCCTGGCAGACACCTTCCTCCCAGGTAAGGAATGGAGTAGCACGGGGTGTTGGGGAAGGGGGTACATCATCCCCTTGCACCCACCTCCTGCCTCCCTCACCCCAGGAGAAGAAGTGAGCGTGGTGGGTTTCGGGGCGCTGGGGCGGGCGTGCGGCCCCTCGGTGACAGCAGGGGTCCTCTCGGCCGTGGTGGCAGTGGGCGGGCACCCTGTCATGCTACAAACCACCTGTGCCGTCCACGGGGGCTCCAGCGGCGGCCCCCTCGTCTCCTCCCGCAGCAGATGCCTCATGGGTAAGCCGGGGGTCTCCCATGGGTGGGTGGGGGGTTTCCGTGGGTGTCCCTCAGCCGGATCCAGTGACGTGGGCATCACTCCTCTCCCTGACAGGGATCGTGGCCAGCAACACCCGGGACACCGGTGCGGGGGCCACCTACCCCCACCTCAACTTCTGCATCCCCATCACTGTCCTGCAGCCCCTCATCGCGCGCTACCGCCGCACTGGGGACCCCGAGGCCTTCGCTGGGCTCAACCGGGTGGGTGAGGGGGTGCGGGCAACCTGGCAGCTCCAGCAGCGGCCAGGACCCCCCAGCAAGCTCTGACCCCCCTTCCCGGGGAACTTGTGCCAGGGACCGAGGTACCAGGGAGGGAGCTACCACATCCCCTCTTAGGCCCCAGTGGTGTGGGGTCAGCGCCTAGACTCCACAGAGCTGGTGGAGCATGGGCACCCTGCGGCAGGGGACATGGCACAGTGCCTTTGACAGCTGCTGATGACTCCAAACTGGGGAGGTTTGGGGTTTGTATTTTTGTTTTATTTTCTCCCAGGGGCCATAAATGCTGTGAGTTGAGGCCCTGGCGTCCCGTGGTGCTGAGTGGCTGGGGGGTGTGTGGAGGTACTCGCTGGGGTGTGGGTCGGATTGGGTGGGCAGGTTGCTCCTGTAAGGGATATTCTGGGTGAGGAGTAGGATTGGGTTGGGGTCTTGTTTGGGGTTGGGGTCCAGGATGGGGACAGAGAGCAGTTCTGAGGCCTTCTACGGCTTCAGACCCTGTGGAAAGGGGGTTAGTTTGGGGTCCTGGCAAGGGTCAGGAGCTGAGGGCATATGGGGGCATATCTTTGGGGGGGTCCCTGGAGAAGTCAGGAGCTGGGCAGAGGACATATCCGTGGGGAGGGTGGTCAGTTCCAGCCTCATGGCAGCAGAGTACAGGAATCAAATGCAGGGCATTGTGAGGGGGCCACCCCTCCCCTACCCACTCCTCCAGCCCAGCAGTGCCCCCTCACCAGAGGGCACAGCACCACCACCACCCCCTCCCCAGGACCCCCTGCAGGGCCGGTGGGTGCAGGGGGACACGGGGGGGTGTCAGGGGGAGGAACGGGCCGGCGACTGTTTGACACAGCACGGGGTATTTATTTCACAGCCGCTACACAACGCCGGGGGCCGGGGCAGCCACGCAAGCACAACATGAGGGGGTTGCGGGGAGGAGGGGGGGGCAGCTTATCTATGAGGGGGTTTGTTGGGTTTTTTTTTCCTTTTTTTTCCCACTTTTATTAGCGCCGTTTGCCCGGTTGAAGACCACGCAGCAGCACACTAGGCCTACAAGGCTCTACCCAAAAAAAAAAAAAAAGCTCAAATTCGCACAAGAGCGGCCCCCCGCCCTGCTCGCCCCCTCCCCGGGCAAGCACCCCGACGCCCCATCCCACACGGGGCCGGAGGGGGGAGCACCCACCCCATGTCACACCGGCAGCGGGGGGTCACGGGGACCCCCAGCTGGGGGGCTGCCTCCCGGCCGTGCCGCCCACCGGGCTCTCCTGCTCCTCTACCAGATGTAGCCGCCGTCGTCGCCCTCGCCCGCTTCACCCTCCTCTTCCTCGCCTTCCTCGCCCGCCTCCTCTGGCTCCTTCTCCTCCTCGTCCTCCCAGCCCACGCTGCTCCCGAAGTCACCCGAAAACCCCGTCGCTTCATCTGTGGGGGAGAGGGGTAGAAGTTCAGGGCAGTCCCGGGGCTGCAGCCCCGTCCCCTGGCGGGGGCTCCCCCCAGCTCTCACCGCAGTCGGGGCTGCCGTGGCCGCGGGTGCCCGTCAGCTCGGCCCCGTGCTGGTCCACGCACCAGCACTCGCTGCCGCCCGGCTCGCACTGCGCCCGCCGGTAGTAGCCGTCCTCATCACAGCTGGGAATGAAGGTGCCTGCGGGGAAGCAATGGCCCCCCACCCCCCCCAAACTTGTGCAGTGCCAGAACCCCCCATGGAGCTCCATCCTTGTCCCAGCTCGGCTGCGCGGGGCACTGCTGGGGAAAAGGGCCTTGGTACGCCCCACTCACCCGGCTTTTTTTTGGTTGCTTCTTGGATCTGGATCTTCTCCAGCTCCCTGAGACAGGGCGGCTCTGCAGCAATTCCACATGCTGCTCTTAGGGTGGGTGTTCAGCCTCCCCATGGCAGGCAACCCCTCACCCCACAGTCTGCACCCCCAAACCCACAGCATTCATCCCTGGAGTACATCCCCCCAACTCCATAGCATGTATCCCCCTCAACCCATGGAGTACCCCCCAACACCATGGAGTACATCCCTCCCAGACCCCACAGCATGTATTCCCCATGATGCACATCCCCTTTAACCCAAGATGTGTTTCCCCATGACCCAGAGCACACATCCCCAGCATGGTTTCCAGCCCCCCCAAACCCTGTGGTGTACCTCTTCCACCAAGGTAATCATCCCACAGGCACTCCAAACCCACAGCAAGGATTGCCCATTATCCCATGACATACATCCCCTCCACGCCCCAATCCCACAGCATGAATTCCACATAACCCCATGACGTATATCTTCCCCATGATGCACATCCCCCCACAAACCCCAATCCCACAGCACAGATTCCCCATGATGTACATCCCCACACACACCCTAATCCCACAGCATGGATTCCTTATGAGCCCATGATGTACATCCCCCACTCCCAACTCCAGCCCCATGATGCATGTCCCCCACCCCCCACACACAGCATGGATCCCCCAGAACCGCATGATAGACATCCCCCAATCCCAATCCCACAGCATGGATTCCCTGATCCATGGCATGCATCCTACAGGACATGGACCCCCCAGCCCCACGGGCTGTATCCTCCTGACCCTGCAGTGTCCAGCCCCCGTCCCCACAGCACCATCTCCCCCCTGCCCTGACGCACTTTCCCTCCAGAAGCAGAAGCACCACTCGGGAGCAGAGACACGGCCGTCCTTGGAGGTGTCGCAGGAGTTGAAGAAGGCGCGGATGCACACCTCGTACTTGTCCAGGTTGATAGCAGCCAGCTCGGCCGCCTCCAGGAAGAGATCCCCGCTCGTGTCCAGCCGGGCGAACATCCACCCCACCGCCTCCTTGCAGGTGGCCGCCACACTCCTCTCCAGCGCTGCAGGGCGGGATGAGGCCCGTGGCTGCCCAGTCCCCCCCAGGGACAGCACCCCACGTCCCCTCCCTGCGTGGCGGGGACACGTACCAGTGGTGGGGCTGGCAGGGAGCCCGCCGGTGCCGTTCTGCTTGGCGTTCTCCTGCAGGAGCTGGAACCAGTCGCGCAGGCGGTCACCCAGGTCGGCCAGATCCTGGCCGGTGCACAGTTCTGGAGGGTCCGGTGGGATAGTGTCAGGCGGGCAGATCTTGGGGACAGCCCCCCGGTGCCCCCCATCCCACTCACCTTGTTTGCTGTCGCCGGCAGGGCTGTGTGGGGTCGGGCAGGGGCACTGTCCCTCGCACCGCACCGTCAGCTGCTTGCTGGCCAGGCACGCCTGCTGCTCCAGCTTGCACTGCGGGGCGGCAGCGGGACGTCGGCGGGGGGACACAGGGCACAAGGCCCCCTCCCCGCGGCGGGTGCCGCTGTCCTTACCGCCGAGCTGTAGGTGTGGCCGTCGGAGCCGCAGACGGCGGCCACCGGGGCGGCGTGGCAGGGCTTGCAGCCCCCGTGCGCCTTGGGGCCCAGCGGCTTGATCCTGCACGGGGGGAGAGGGTGCTGAGCCCCCGCCTCGGCCCCCCCATCCTCCCGCCACCGGCTAGGTCCCGGCCCCGCCGCGCTCCTACCTGTGCTCCAGCTTCTTGCGGCTGATGCACATGGCGCGCTGGTAGCCCTGCGCCACGCACACCTTGTGCCGGCTGCATTTCACCTTCTGGCAGGGGTCCTTGGTAGTGTCCAGGGCTGGGGGGGCAGAGAGGGACTGGGGGAGGCGGGGGGGCAGGCGTGGAACCCCCAGGGGAGCCCCGGCAGCGCTGGCCACCAGCCGGCCCGGCACAAAGCACCATTCAAGCTGCAGCTGGGCAGCCGCCTCGGCACCAGCTGCTGCTTCCCGGCTCGCACCGGCCGCACCGCCGCTCCCAGCCGGAAGGGAAAAACCCGGGGGGTGCAAACAGAAAATGTGACTCTCCCACAATGGCTGGCACGGAGCCCACTGTGCCCCATCCCTGTGGTACCTTCATCCCCGGGCTGGTTGTCCTCCCAGCTCTTGATGTAGTCATCCTGCAAATCGGGGAGAGCCTGGATAAGTGCAGGTGGTGGGAAAGGTGACACCGGGCCAGGCGTGCCACCACCTCACTCGGGGCCACCGGCCCGGAGAGGCTCCCACTGCACACACCCACAGGCATCTCCCGCAGCGGTAGGGCAGCAGGCAGGGATGGGAAGCAGCCTCCCCCCAAAAGCGGGGTGTCACCCCCTCGGCAGCCCCTCGAGGCTCACCTCCACCTCCTGGCAGCACGGCAGCAAGATGGCCCAGCCAGCACCGAGAAAAGAAAGAGAGTGCCCACCGTCAGCTCTGGGGTAGCCCAAAGGCCTGCTCCCAGCGCCAGCCCATGGTGACAGGCACCCTGTCACCCACTGGGGCACCCTGGCCTTCTGGTGCCCAAAGCTCTCGTCACCAGCCCTGGATATCACTGGCACCGACCACCAGTGTGCTCCCCCATCTCTGCCTCTAGACCTGTGACCCTGGAGAGCCTTTACACAGGATAAAGCCTTCCCCCATGAGCCAGCTGGGAAAGCCAGGGAATAGGGATTGAAAAAGCATCGGGTGGAGGAAGCCCTTGGGAGCCCAGAGAGGCCCTTATGGGACTCCGTGGTACTGCCACCCTGATTCTTCAATACTGAGCCCAGAAGGAGTGGGCCAAGATGGATGTTGCTGCCTGGGGAGGCAGAGGGGCTCCCACAGGACTCTGAAAGCATCCTGGGGATGTGGGGGAGCAGCAGGGACTCAAAACTTCCCGGTAAGCAGCACTGCCCGCCCCACGGGAGACTCCGGGGTGGGCTTTGTGATAAGGAAGGAGCATCCCTGCCGCCCCGGGGAGGGCGGGCAGGGTTTGGGATGGCAGCTGGAAGCAGCGGCACGGGAGGCAGCTCCGGAAGGGATGTCTCGCTCCGGCACGGCGATGTTTGCACCGTAATCGATAGCCGCGTTCCCGTGCCATGATTGGTAACACTGCGGCGCCCGGCAGCTCCCTGCGGCGCGGGTCTCGCCACGGCCGCCGGCCTCTTCCCCGTGCATCCCCCCACCGGTGCTGCTCAGCCGAAAACCCCACAAATCCATGGATTTGCTTATTAATCCACACTAACCGCCAGCAGGGCTGCAGCACCCCCAGCCTGGCAGCCGTGCCACAGCAGGGTGGGCCCCACGTGCGCTGCCAGCACCCAGGGGTGGGGATCCCTCAGCCCCGAACCCCCGGGGATGCTCAGTGCCATGGGGGCACATCCGCACGTACTCCCCTCGGGCATCCGCAGCCATCCGAGGTCCCAGGTGCCCAGTGCTGGCGTCGGCCAGCGGGGGTGTTGCTGGCAGGGGTCTCCGGGGAGGAATTTACCCTGTCCTTTGCACCCTCCTCCGTGCTCTGACCCCTAACTGGTTTATTTGGGGGTGGTGTCCCCCGCCCTGCCCTGCGGTGGGCAAATCTCCCGCGCTGCCATCCATCCATTCATCCATTACACCCTCGCTGCCAAGGTGAACCCGAGTGCGCATCTGAACAAAGACCAGAGGGGCTGACTCGGGATACGGGGGGGCGGCTCGGGGTGTGCCCCCCTCCCCACTTGGCTGCTGCAGGTGCCCTGGGTCTCCCTAGGGCAGGGCTGCAGAGCCATGTCCCCCACCCTGGTGGACATTAGCTGAGGGTGTAAAACGAGCCCAGGAAAAATCCCCGATTGCCTCATAAAATTAAGGGCTGGAGCTAAATGCCATCGAAGCTGTTCGCAACGGCTGCGTAACAGCGAGAAGCCCTTGCGAGGATCCTGAGCCAGGTGTGCCCGGTGTGCCACCGCTCCTCCGGCAGAGACTGCATCCTCATCCTCCCTACCTCGCGTCCCCCCATCCCCAGGGGCCACCACCCCGCGGAGGCAGGGCCGGCCCCGGCTGCGGCACCGCGCGTGGCTCCGGGGACACCCCGCGGAGCTCAGGGTAGCGGGAGTCCGGGAGGATGCCCGTGACCTGACATGGGCTGAACTGTTACCGAGGGTTTGAGGCAACGGCGCAGCCCCCGCAAAAGGCGGGCGGGCCCTGCCTGCACCCCGATGTGGGGCACGGGAAGAGGGTGCAGGGGGCAGCACCCCTGTCACCGGAGAGGGACGCTTTGGCATCAAGCCCTGGTCATGGAGGCATTGGCATAAGCCACGCAGCTTTGGCGACGGGCAGGGAGGCGGCGGCGCTGCCGGAGCCGGCGAGCATCCCTCGAGGACCGGGGCCACCGAGCATCCCCTCGGGTAGCGGGGCCGGCAGCCGCCCACAGCCGCGGCGGGATGCGGGCACCCCCGAGCATCCCTGGGCGCCCGCGATGAGGCCGGGGCCGGGGAGGGTCGCGCTGCGGCAGCCGCAGCGGCGGGGCGGGGAGTGCGAGGAGGGGGCTCCCGGTGCCCAGCGGCGCGTCCCGTCCCCCCGCCCCGCTGCTGGCGCGGACTCACGTCTCGGAAGCGGTTCCAGTGCTTGATCCTGCCGCCGTACTGGGAGATGGACGAGAGCCACTGCTCGTCCTCCATGAAATTGCCGGGGCTCTCCCCCGCCGCGGCGGGCCCGGGGCCGGTGGCGGGGCCGGCGGCGGGCCCGGGGCCGGCGGCGGCGGCGGGCAGGAGCAGGGCCAGCAGGGCCAGCAGGGCGCGGCGCCCGCCGCAGCCCCGCATGCTGCCGCAGCGCCGGGGGGAGCGGGCGCGGTGCGGAGCGGTGCGGTGCGCACGGGGAGGCGCCGGCGGCGAGTGCGGCCGCGGGGCGGCACCGGGCGGCACCGGCGGGAGGGCCGGGGCGGGGCCTCCGCCGCGCCCGCCGCACCTGCGCGCCGGCACCGGGGCGGGGGAGCCGCCGGCACCGCACGGCACGGCGGCAGCACCGGTCCTCCTTCTGTCCCCATCCTGCACCCCCGTCCCTGACCTGTCCCCGTCCCGCGTCCCTCATCCTGCATCTCCTGCCACACCCCCATCCTGAAGTCCTCATCCCGCACTCCTCGTCCTGCATTACTCGTCCCTACCGTGTCCCCAACCTGCATCCCCGACACACCCCCTTCCCACATCCTCTATCCTGCATCCCTGGTCCTTACCCAGCCTCCATCCCACATCCGATGTCCTCCATTCCTTGGTCCCTGCTGTATCTCTATTCTGCATCCCCCATCCTGCGTACTTCATCCAGCATCCCCGGTCCCTGGTAGGTTCCCATCTCACATCTCCCATCCTGCATCCCCTGCCACATCCCCATCCAGCATCAGTCATCCCACATTCCTCATTTTTACCATCTACCCATCCCATATCCCCCATCCTTCCACATCTCCATTTGTATTCCACATCCTGCATTCCCAGTCCGTACTGCACCCCTATCCCACAGCCCCTTGTCCCTGCCGTGTCCCCACCCTGCATCTCTCATCCTCCAACCCCTCTCCCTGCGATGCCCACTCCGCAGTCTCCTTTCATCAAGCCATGCCAGCACAGCATTTTAGGGCTCCAGGGAAGACTCCCACCCCTATCTCCAGGTTTTGCTTTCGGATTTCCCCCTCCTCTCAGCAGAGGGAAATCAGGGTGGGCAACAAGTGACAACTCACCTCAGCTGCAGCTCCTCCACAGCTTCAGCCGGGGATGCCACATCACATCCAGCTTTTCTTCTCCCTGCCAGGACCCTCAGGATGGGAGGGATAACTGCCGGCAAACCCCACTGATGACTGGGAAAAGATCAGAATCCTTAATTCTGCCTGGGGAAGGAGGTGTGAAATGAATTTTGCTGTGCCAAGGCTAGAGCAGCAGGATAAGCTGCTTAATAACGAAATTCAATCAACTTCAAAAAGAATTGTTACTAAAACATGTTTACACAAGTGGGACGAGGAGTATGCTCCAGTTGTCAAAAATCTGTGTTTGCCTCAACTTCTTGGTGAGAGACGTTAAAAACCCGTCAGGTAGTAGCTTTCCAAGGTGCATCTCCCCTTCCCTGGCAGCTGCGTGAGCAGCTCCTGGGTCTGTTCCGATGAGATTTGCCAAGTACCTCTTCAGGCTGGCGGAAAGATGACAGCAACCGGTGTTAAGTGCTCTCAGCACCTCCCTGTGAGCATGTGCTGGTGCTCTGCTCGCTGAGGGAACCATTTGGAAAGCAGCTTTCGGAGAGCACAAAGGCATTTGACTCCAGGGAAAAGGACACAAAAAGCCCAGTGGTTGTAATTGGGTACAACCAAGGGCACCCAGCAAAAGCACAGACGATATGACTGCCTGGCAGGCAGGCTTGAAAGCAAACAGGCAACACAGACAGCAATACATTTGGGGGGAAAAAGGAAAGCAATCCCAATTCCTGAACGACTGCTGTTCGTGCATGGCCACACAGCCAGCTCGCTATACAGGGAGGAAATGGATGAAGACCTCTTAAAAATGATCACTTGGACATGTGGGTTCTGCTGGAGCACCCCTATCCCTGGCTGAGACACTCTCCACCTGTAGCACAGCATGATTCCACATCCATGGAAGAAACTAGGAATGGCAACAGCACCTGTTTTGTTACAAAACACCCAAGCACCAGCACCTTCCATTTTTCAAAGCGTTCATCCTAGGGCAAGTTGAAAGCCTGTGTCGCTATTTTTACCAAATGTGGAGATTTACAGGAAAAAACAACGTTGTCTTAAGATCTCTGAAGGATTCACAATAGAATCAAAGAGCTTGGTGCTGCTTTTAATGGAGAAACCACCTACAAGGCATATGTTTTTTGACATGCTCCGAAACGGTCACTGGAAAGAGCTGTTACCATCAATGCTTTCTTATTATCATAGTTGTGTGCTGGAAGTTTAATTACAGAAACTATCAATGCAACAGGAGATAAACACTTTGCTTTTGAAGAGAATTAATTTATTTGGAGATCTACATCACACAGGCACGCTGCTGGAGATCCAAGCAATGCCTGACCTCAATATCGTTAAATCGTGCTCCAGGGAAGCTCTCCTGGATTTTAAATACTTATTTTATGAACAAACTTCCTTCTTCTAAATACAGCCATGTTTAAACATCGGTAATGCCCCAAAAGCCACCGTTCTAGTTGTTTTCTTGGAAAACAAACAATCCACAGACATCAAACAGGCAACTTTGTGGCATTTTGGGGAGAGGAGGAGGAAGCACCCTGGCAACCCCCAAGGAGGGGGCAGGCAATACGTGTGGGAAAAGCTGCAGGGAAACGCTATGGCTCCCATGCTTTGGAGGAGTCACGAGGCATCTCTGCTTGGAGCTCCCAGGTTCCCATCCAAGATTCATGTCCTATAAAACGTTTCACTGAGGAATCACGCACAGAGCAGACCCACTTCAGCTGCCTCAGGAGAAGAACAGCTGCCCAGACGTCGCATAGTAGCCAGAGGCATCCGAGGAGAACCTCTGGGAGAGATGCACCGAGTTCAGCTGCACCTCCCCAAAGTAGAAGTTCTCGAAGAGCTGAAAGGGAGAAAAAAAAAACCACTTGAAGGGCACCAGAGAAACGGAGCCTGCAGCTGGCCCACGGCGCTCTTGCAGGAGCTGGCCCTGTCAAAAGCCTGTACTCACCGATTGGTTTTGCCTTTAAATAAAACTAGGTTTTATGTTATTTTTTCCCCCCTAAAGATTGCACTTGAACCCTTTTTATCTACAGCAGCAGCTGCTCAAACCTCCCCTATTTTGCTGTTTGTGTCACTGAGGGAGCGTGGGGAGGCTGTTCACCGCTCAGGAGGCACCACCCCCGGGTGGCTCTCGAGGTTGCAGGCTCTGCAGGAGCAAGGATTGAGGCCAGGAGGTTTGTACCAATCCAGGCCACAGGACACAGGACTTAACAGTTACAGCTCAGTCCTAATTCAAACTAGCAGGCTGGAGGCACAAGGCTCCTCATCCCAGCACTGACCCCGCTTTGTTCAACAAATCCGTCTTTGTTCGGCGAAGACTTGAGTGCAAATTAAAGAAAGCAAGCCAACTCCGGCGCCCGGGGGGTGTGTCCCTGCCTATTAATCCAATCTACGAAGCAGACCAAAAAAATGACATCAGAATTTCTTACAAGAAGTTATTGCTGGAAAAGCATCGTGTCCAAGCGTAAAGTGCTCCTCCTGCTCCATTAAGCCGCAGGAAATTGCTCTACCTGGGAACATCAGCTGTGCCTCAGGAAAAGCTTCTCCGTGGAGATGCTAATTTTGAAGCTCTGTTTAACCAGAGAGCTGTGAGTCACAGAGAACCTGTGCAGTGACATCTCCCCACCTTGGAGATCTCCAAAATGTCCATTCCATCTGTCTCCTATTCAATTTTCTATCTGTCCCTGCAGGCGTGGGCTTGCGACAGTCCCACAGCCCTTCCTGCCCTTACAGAAGGCATGAAGCAAAGCCAACTCATTAATCCTCCTAGAGCCAATGGTGCATCAATTCCTCCACAGAGGGAATGACTGAAATCCCAAATACCTACTTAGCATCTGAAAGGCTGCACTTCACCTCCTCCAAACAGGCATTTGGCTCTGCCTGGCACTGATTTGGGCACAACTGCTCTTTTGTTGGTTGTCTCAAGAGTATTCTACTTTGTAAATACCCTTTTTTCCAGAGGAGACCAGCTAGATTTTTTTCGGGACAATTCCTGGGTTTGCTGTCACTCCACAAAGGAAAAGTGTCATAGGGAAAGTGACTCCCTGCCTGTCTTGGGGCAGAGCAAGCGACCCCAGAACAGCAGCGTGGCCTCAAGGGACAGTGTGAGTGGTGGCTCCACGGGGTCACTACCCTAAAGCAGAGCACCCTGTGGAAAAGAAGTTGTGCTAAGGAAGCATCTCAAACAGGGAGAGGAGGAATAGAGAGAAGAGAAATGACGACAGCGACACAAACTCCATTTCATACAATTAAAGATTTATACAATTAAAGATTAATTATGTTCCCAAAAGCCTGGGTCGTTCATGTTGGAGGACTTAGGATAAAATGTCTCATTAATAAGAGATGACAGTAAAAAGGGGTTGGTCACCTTTCTCTTTTTGTTTTGGCTGACCCCAGAAAGACGAATGGTTTCCAGCTCTCTGGGGCTCCCTGCAGTGCTCTGCCACCATGCCCACTCACCCCAAACCTTAACACCTGTCCCTGGCCCGGTGGCCATTCACATTGACATTCATTTCCTTCACAGAGCACTCTCCACCCAGGAAAAACAGAAATCACCTCTCTCCATTCCTAACAGAGGGAGTGGTAGGTGTGCTGGTAAGCAAGAAGTACTCGGGTTTGAAGAGGGCTCCCTCCAGTGCCTAAAGGGCCTCCAAGGGAGCTGGAGAGGGACTCCGGACAAGGGCATGGAGTGATGGGACAAGGAGGAATGGCTTCCCACTGCCTGTGCATGATTCAGACATTAGGAAGAAATTCTTCCCTGTGAGGGTGGTGAGGCCCTGGCACATGCTGCCCAGAGAAATTGTGGCTGCCCCATCCCTGAAAGTGTCCAAGGCCAGGTTGGATGGGACTTGGAGCAACCTGGTCTAAAGTGTCCCTGCCCATGGCAAGAGGGGTGGAACGAGGTGGTCTTTAAGGTCCCTTCCAGCCCAAACCATTCCAGGATTCTATGAACAAACCAAATGAAATGCTGGGATGTGTCAGACCCATCAGCAGCGCTAGAAGTCAAACCTTTCCACAAAATAGCCAAAGGAAGAGTCTTGTTTATATTATTGCTGCACACCACAACCTGTTTTTCTTACTAAACACATGTACTTCAAAGCAAAAATTAGTTAATGAGACGAACCCTCCCCCAGCCCCTCCTGCCTCACACAGCATCAGGCACATCAGAGCAGAAGGATAATCAGAAAGCCCCAGACGACACTGCCCAGGTCAAGGGCCCTCCATTTGTACACTGCTGAAAGTGCAGCAAAGCCCATGTACCAAAGCACTTTGTATTCCCTTGGCTTTTATAAGATTCACCACCTCCCGTGTGTCCGAGCAGCTGCGTGTTTCCCAGGGAGGAATGCTGCTAGAACTATTGATTTTTTGGTAATGTGGCTGTACTTTCTGAGAGTAAACATGTTACAAGATTTAGAGGACAACCACTGACACTTTTTCCTGCTCTTGTTTCAGGTCAGCTTCTCACCGATGCTCCAGTGCTCCCTGAGGCTTCCCACGACAGAAGCCACTGGACTCCAGGCATGGAGATCACTGCACATCTGAGACCTGCCACAGACAGTGTGGAGAGAGGCCCCTCAAACATCATCCTCCAAGACCACTGAAACACCAGGAAGTGGCTTCCTGTCACAAAAGCATCCCAGGTCCCTGGGGACTCGGGAAGAGATTGCAGAGAGCCAAACCTCTACTTTTGACTTTCACTTCTATTTATCTTGAAGAGAAGCCAAGCAGAGCTGAGAAAGATATTTATAACTCCCCCTCTCCCCAGCCACCACGGAAACGCTCCGGTTTTGGAGGAGGCCTAGAGCACAGCTGATGAAATGCCTCCTGGAAAAGCATCTTAGCATTTTTTATTCTGTGCCAGGAAAAGAAGTACCTGGAGGTTGTTGCCCTTCAGAAGCAACCGCTGATAACCTGAAGATTGGCCGCCCCCCATCCTCTCCCTTCCCTCAGCTGCCAAGAGCCCACCTTTCCCTGAAACGGGTGCAGGGAACATGAGGAGACGTGGCTCAGGAGCAGCCAGGAGGGAGGCAGGGGAGGAGAAACGCAATCGCCCGCAGAGCCGTGTCATTTGATTGGAGTGGGACGCGAGGCTCAGCAAAAGCACAGTAATTCTATAAATCCAAACACGCCAAAGGATTTACGTCCCCAATGCCCAAGGAATAAATAAGAGGATGGGGGTTGGGATTTTTTTTAAAGTGTTATAAATGAGAATGAACCTGATGGAGGTAAAGGTCAGCTTACAGAATCAACACCATGCATGCCGTGCAAGCTACTAACTCCCATCAAGGGAATAGCACTTAGAGGACTAAGTGCCCTCGTCTCCCTGCTGCCTTCCCAAATTGAATTAGAATGGAATAAGGAAAGAGCATTGTTAACTTTTAACCCCAGACCCAGCACCTCCAAACAAATGTGCCACGAATGCACCCTACCTTTCAAACCAAAGCCAAAGGCTCAGAAAACATTCAGCAAGGATGCCTGCATCTCCCATAGGTACAGAGCAGGTGCCTCAGGACTGGCAGAAGCAGCATCCCAAGATCTGCAGGGGATGGCACAGACTATAGCCACACTGCCCTCCCTGAAAGCCATGAGTTCCCAAGAGAAGGAGAGAACTGGATGATGGATAACCCATATTTCACAGTTTAGCCTGCAAAATACCGTAGGCCCAAGTGTGCAAGTGCTCCTCCCTCTCCCTCCATGGGGACCGAGTCCAAGGACACACCACTCAGGTAATAAGGAAAGGCTGGCAGCCCTGTGGTAGCTCCCACAGAAAGAAAGCAAGTTTTCTCCACTTCTCCCCGCAAAGTCATTTATTCTGAGCCACAAAAAGCCAGCAGCAGACCTGTCATTTCTAACACCCCATTTTCTCCCATTCAAGACAATTCCGTTCAGATGCTGGAAACCCTTCTTCCTCTGAGGTCCACTCCCCTTGATTACCCACAAATTACACAGCAGTGCTCCCTTGGGATGAGACAACCATTTTCTGAAGGAAGACAAGAGGCTGAAGACTTGTTTTGGAAGAGACAGAATCACACATCAAACCGCTTGCTCCTTGCAAACCTGAGCCAAAACTGCTTGTACAAACTTCAGCTCCTAAACCACAACAACTTCCTTATGAAAGGCAGAGCAACAGACCAAACCCAGGGTGCCTCTTTTCCACATTTTCTTCCCCTTTTCAAGCCTGTAAAGTAGGTTTTGCTGAGGCAAGGAGGAGGATGACTCCTCAATGAAGAAGTTAAAACAGGCGCCTAAATGATGTCGTGTTCCTGATCGCGGGTGTTTGTCAAGCTGTCCTCCTCGGGGGGCTCGCTTCCCACAGACAACCCTCCTGGAATGAGACAGCACCTCTGCGTTCCAACCTGGGAACAACAGTAATAAATCACAGCTAATCCACATACGGACAGCACCAATGTGTTTCAGATCCGGTTATGAAGAGCGGAGGTGCCAACGCAAACCAGGGCTTTTAAATCACCTGTCACGGGCTCAACAAGCATGAGAAATATTAATAGATTTGTCTGGAGAAGCATTGGGAAGCAGGAGGATGAAATAAGTCCATGGAAAAGAAGGGAGTCAGAGGTATTTAAAACTTTCTTCACGTAATCTCTGGCTCACACTCACGCTGCCTTGGCCTGGATTTTGCTGCTACCATCAGGATTATTGATCAGTTTTTAAAGCCTTACATCGTTTACGGTATCAGCCAAACAATGACCCATCCTGAATTAATAAAAAGTCCAAGCCACTCCCTGAGAGCCTTGGAAATGCCAAGGGACCAACAACTCACTGCAATGCCTTGCAATTAAAAATTCCCACTGAAGAGCAGTGATATCACAGGATAAAATGGATGCACTCACACGCGCACACACACACACACACACACACCCCTACCCGGACTGCAGGAGTTCTGCTGTGAACTCCAGCCACAGAAAGCAGTGCCTTAGGGCTGGGCTATTATAGATCAACAGCACAAAACTGTCCCCGGTGACTCAGCGCTGCGGGCGAGCAGCGCTGTGTAGTGTCATTAGCCTGTGACAATCTGCCTCACAAACCCGGCTGCCCTCAGCAGGGAGCTGAGGGAGGGTCCCGTTTACCATATCTGGAATGAACACAGAAATCAGCAACTTCTGCGAGGCAGGGAGGAAGAGGCTCGCAGCTCCGGGAGCCTACGACTGTAGATGAGCTCGCTGTCATTTCTGCTGCGCGGTCCACGCTGAGGATGGGATGGCAGCAATCCCTTCTCCGTTGTTTCACCCAGGTGGAAGGTGTTTACCCACCCCAAGATCCCATCCAGGGAGGGTGTGAACAGGTTGAGCACCACTGGGCTCTGCCTCCATGGGAAAGCACGTGCAGGAGGATCACTGACAGACAACCCAGCGCTGGGAATTGGGGTCCAGCAACAAACAGCAGTGCACTGAGAGCTCCAACCAGGAGATTTAACAGAGGCTTTGGAGGAGCTGGAGGCTTTACAGCTTCATATGCTCTGCTGGCAGCACAACCCTAGCGTGTCCTGATCGGGAGCAGCGGTGAATGAAGGACCGGGCTTGGAAAATCAGGAGATTTCCTGTAGAAATCAGCATGTTACAATACTGTTATCCCCTTTGGGGAAGGGGAGGAACAAACAAAATCCCAGGCACTCGCTGACAAGCATGGAGAAAAATTAAGCGGCATTTCTGAAGAGGTGCCTCAACACAGAGCAACAAAACCTGTTTGTTTGCAGACTCTGCACTCTCCCGTGGAGATTTCTTCATCTCATAAGGGATGATATATTTGAATAACACATCCACAGCTTGGGATGGAAAACACTGGAGAAGAGCAGAGACCAATCATCCTTCCAAATCATCTGGCTAAAGCACAACTGCAGTTTCCATGCCAGACACAGCAGGAAGGCGCTGACTCCTTGGCAAACTGCTGGATTACCAATACCAGCACCAGGCACAAAGGATTGATGGAGGAAATGGCAAAAACATGGAGAGATTAAAAATCGTAAAAAATTTAACTTTGAAACGTGAAAGCAACCCCATTTCAGTTTTGAAACATTGATGGACTTTAAGAGACTCCACTGAACTCCAGCGAACTGTGTCCAGCTGAGTTCTTCTGATTAACCTCCTTTGCTGCACAAACCACGGCCTCCAATCCTGCTTTTGGGATTCCACCTACCAGCGTAATGCACCTCAGTCCTGCAGCCTCCCACACAGACCTGCCAGGACCTCTCCAGAAGGCTGTTATCTCCACAGCTGCCACAGTTCCCAGGCTGCAGTATGTGCTGGCAGAACTCCTGCTTCCTCATCCCAAAAAATTCACCAAATCCCTTTCCAAATGTGACCCAAACTCCCCCAAACTATGACAGAGAAACTCCAAACCAAAGCCTCTGGTGGTTCCCAGAAGATGAGACACAAACAGGCAAAGTATCAAGACCTGGGGAGTTTGTTCAGTGAATAGATTCTTTTTCCTTTTATTTTTGCCTTTCAAAATATGTTTTCTGACACAATTCGGTGCCAAAAAAAGAAATACCTGATTCCCATATTATTCATCCTGGACACCACTCCACCAATGATTATCTGTCAGAGGTTTAATTGTGCTTGGAAGCTTGCCAGGAATAATGCATGAGAAGCGTAGGAAAAGCAGGTAGGCAGGCATTCATCCAGAGAGGCGGCTCTTCCCTGCGTTCCCAACCTCTCCCCAGATTAGCAACTGCTTCCTTTCCATTACTTTTTAAAGGATGGCTAGCTGGACATCCAACATTTTCCAAGACTGTTCAGGTGTTACAGGATAAAGACACTGTGCAGAGTCACACGGGTGGAAGATGGGTAGGAAGGACAGAGAGGGCAATTGTCACCTGGGCTGTCACTACCAGAACCAGCCAACAAGGCTGCAGATCATTTTGTTCTGCAAGTGTGCAGCTGGCTCTGGAGTGTCTCTCCATCCCCAATATAGCATCCAGTCCTTCCACATGGATAACACAAGGAACAGCCCTTCCCCTCTCCTTTTCTTCCAGCCTCTGGCAGATTTAAAAGGCGGCAGCAGAGACCTTTTCACCTTGTCTCCCTTAGGAAGAATAAAGCAGGCAGACTTCAGGAGGGAGAAAATCTTGTGTCATAAAAGTCTCAGTGGCCTCTCTCTTGGGAAATACCCAAGGCAGGGCTATGACACAGGAAAATCCCTTACAATTAAATCACTGGTGCAGTCCCTTGGAAACAACATAACCACCTCTCTCTGGCAAAGTATCATCAAGATAAGAAGCAGCAGCAAGTTCATGGAGAAAGATCCAAGGTTGCCATTTTATATTTTTATTTTCCTGGGCCAAAGTAAATACCACATAAATGCCAAGAAGTTCTTGGTACTTTCACTGATGCCATCTCATGGGTGTTGTGCAGGCATTCCATGTAGGAACCATGAAATCACAAGCAGAAGAAATGACCAGTGAAGGTCACTGGCTCCACCACCTTCTCCTTCTCCAATGCAGGAGGAGCTTGGTGGTGGCAGATCCTGGACTAACATCTCTGCTCCCTCAAAACAACCAGGACCCCCTTTTCCCAGCTCCTCTAGAGCAGTGCTTCCTTATCCTGCTCTTCACAAATGTTTTCCTAATCCCATGCTGCAGTTTAAGCCCATTATTTATCACTTTATCATCCACTTCAAGTGTTCTTCTTATGTTCTGCCCTCCTTCCCTTCATTAGCCTCAAAACAACCCTTTCAGACCCACCTTGCAGACATTTTCTACCCCTTCAATTATCTTACTGTTGTCCCCGGGCTCTTTACACCTAGCCACAGTACCCAAAACTGGACAAATCCCTCAGCTAAGTGTAGTCAGAGGTTTAGTTTAAAGACATTTGGCTCTTAATTTCCACAGACTGACTCAGTGACAGACCCCATATGACAGACCCTTTAACCCAAACCCAGCCTGTGGGGCTGATACTGAGGCACTTCTCCATCCCACACCAGTGCCACTGCTCCCTCCTGGACCTGTCCTTGTTCGCAGCTGGCTTTTGTTTCTGCCTGATTTCTCAACATCATTTGGAGCTCTGTTCCCTCCTACTCGCATGTGCAACACTCCTGCCTCTCCCCAGCTGGGTTTCACATGCAGACCTAAGAGTGTATTTCATGCTGCCCGTAACACCCTCCTGACCTCCACAGGTGGGACGAGTACGAGGTTTCCAGCTCTGTGAATATGGAAGCAGCTGATCCTTCTCTGACTGCTGCCATATGAAACCTCAGCTCTTCATAAAACTGGAGCAAAGCCACCTCAGCTGCCAGAGGGTGATGCAGCAATGGGGAGGGTGACATTCAGCAATAGTCTAAATTAATCTGTCAGGCTGGATTTTTTTTCAAATAGAACGGTTTGGGGCTGGGTGCAGGCCTTTGTTCAGCTGAGATCCCCCCCTCCAGGGTCACCCCCTCCCTCACAAGTCAGATCGAGTGGTGATCCTGCCACTGCCAGGCTGCAAAACCTTTGCTTTAGCTCACAGTTTTGGGTCTGTTCCCCCCCATCACAAATCCATGAAAATTCATGCGCTTCAGGAAATCAAACCCCAGTTGCCATGGTGAAAGGCATTCTGCAAACTAAGAAACAAATACAAGTGGGACATTTGGAGGTTACCAGATTTTTGCACATCTTTCAGACAAGAATAAAAACCCTTTCAGCAAATTCAAGGACCCAGTAACATCCCAGACCTACACCTCAAACACGAGGGATTTACAGCGCAACTTAAGGAAATTAATAATCAAGCACTGCACTTCTCCACAGAAGGTTCATCCCTGTGGCTCCTATTACAGCAAATACAGCAACAGTTTCTAAGAGCTGAGCTTTGGCTTTGCTGCAGAGATGCCAGGAGGTTTGAGATGCATCCGGGAATACCAGGACAAGGAGCTCCCATCAGTGTGACCTCTCACTATGCTCACCAAACCACCAAGAGGAGGAGTCTAGCTACAGAGCCAGTAAATTAATTCAGACAGACATGGAAAATTATCCAGCAGAAGGGTCATGGCACCTTTGGGATGAACTGCCTACTTTTGCTAATCAGCGGGTTGGGTTTTTTTGCATTTAATGTGCTGGGTCCCTGCCTTCTATTAAGGTGCTGCTGTAATTCAACCCTGGCCAGCTCCACGTAGAAAAATTGTCCTCTTAAGATCACAGAGATGATGCTGCCTTGGCTGTCTGACGGCACAAAAGAAATGGCAAAAGGGAAGTGAGAAAGTGGGATACTCACTGGGTGGGAGACAGAGACACCCACAGAACCTCCAAAAGGCTCAGCTGCTGGGCAGAGTGGAACTGTAGTGGTGCAGGGACAAGGGGATTCAGAAACTCTCAACAAACCCTCTTTCAGCACTCACAGCTCCTGCTAAAATTATTCAGAGGGGTGAGGAGCACCTCTGAGAGGTAAAAAAAAGGCTTCTCCTCTTCTTGGTAAGGTCACCAAAGAGATCTCTGTCACGCAAAGGTAGCACAAACCTTCTGCACTGTGTTCCCAGTGCAGTGGCTCAGCCTTCCCCTAACACCTCCAACACTGCCTCCAAGGCCCGAACACTCCAACAAAGGTATTTTTCCCCCTTTGTCTACTCTGATTTTTCAAATGCCACTTCAGATTCTTTTTCATCAAATGCAAATAACATGAATATGGCTTTTTTTCCCCCTGAAGAATATAATTCGCAGGAAAGCATTTTCACAGCAACCCCATTTTAATCTCCTTTTTTTCCCCATGATTATACAAACTGATCTCCAGTCTCATCTGCTCAACTGTCACATCCTCCCATCCCACTGTTGCTCTAATTGCACACTGCTGAGCCCCCTCGATCGTTCCGGTACCTCTCGGTAATGGCAGGATCAGAACTGAAGGCAGGAACTCTCCCCTCTGCAAAGTGGCATCACAGCCTTTCATTTCTGCTTTTGATTCTTCTGTAAAAGCGAGGTGAGGAAACTGCTGGATTATTTCTGAGACACTGATGTTGCACCACAATCTCTTATTGAGTCTCTCCTCACCCCAGTGGATTTTTTGTTTGGTATTTTTAACTCTAAACTTTCCAAGCAGTCCCCTCCTGTTAGGTATTTGTTCCAGTTGTCAGTCCTACTTTGGATCTACATCTTTACCACCTCACTGAGGATAACAAGACGTTTTTACTTCTTCTGAACACCAGGCAGTCTTGAGCCTCACCTAACGGTTCTCTGGCTCTTTGATTTCACCTCACCCTAGAAATACATCAGGAAAAGACTCAGCCTCCTTAAATCCACAAACAAAAATTACACAAAAGGCCTGGGTTCCGATGGCTGTAGAACACGAGATACACTCCTTATCTCCAATTGGAGTTGGCTCTGAATAGGGGCAGATATTCAGTTGCTTAATGCTTGGTGGGCTTGAGGTATTTTGAAGGGTCAGTGGGTTTATCCAGGCCAAGGCTTTTCTTTTCAATTGCATCTCTCCCTATGGCATTGCATCAAATGTTTTTAACTGAATTACTGCATGCCACAGCCACTGCACTGCTCTTACCCAGCAGGACAGACATGATGACAGGCAACACCACCAGATTCCTCTGCTCCGATCGACTCTTGGGTGTTATCAGCCAGTAAATGCACTTTCCCCCTGCTTCCAGTGAAAGCAGATACAGTGCCATAATTCAATACACTTAGGCAGGCCTCAAAAGAGAAGGAGCCTCATCAAACTATACCTTGTCTGACCTAGAAGCCCTCCCTGGCCACTCCCGCAGCCCTGCTGCTAGACCAGGACATGGCAGCACATGTCACCACCTCGGCTGATCCTGTTCCCAGTCTTCCATCCCAGCTTAAAGTCTCCCCTAATGCCCTAAGACATAAGATGTGCAGCTTTCTGCTGCTGTACCTCAGTAGCTGTTCCCTCAATATTTAATCTTGTAAGCTGTTAATGCACAGATCTGTGCTAAGCGGCAGGGTTCAGCTTTTTCTGCACTCAAAATTTGCTTCTTTCTTGTCTGAACATGGCAAAGGCCATTCTTTTACTTCTCCAACCTCAACTCAAGCCAAAACTCATTCCAATTTGATCCAATGAGAGTCCAGGTGGTTTTCTTCCTTTCCCTTAAATGTGCAACACAAATTTTTGGCCAGGCAACCCCTTTCCACTTCTTTTCATTTTTATTTATTCACTGCAGCCTTAGCTGTTTTTTTCCCACTAAACAAAATAAATAAAAGCCCGGAGGCAGCGCAGCCTCGTCTCCGGAGATGCCGGCAGCTGCCCCGGCCGCCTCCGTGCCAGCGCTGTGCCAGCTGCGGCACAGGGCACGCGGCCACCGCCAGGACACAGCGGGAGGCAGGGCAGGGAGCTCCCAGCCCAGCATCTCCCCGAGGCCCTGTCCTGCCCGAGCTACCAGGGTCTTTCAGTCCGGAATTACTGCCTCCTCCCTCCACTCTCCCAGAGATGAGACACTTTGCTCCCAACCTGAGCCTGATTTCAGTATGTGACCAGGATGTTCAAAGCCAGCCTGGAAGAAATACATACCACTCCACATGAAGCAGTCCATGAAGCATCCTCAGCTTTTTGGGACTAGACTAGACTTTGGGACTAGCTCAAAGCCAAAGCTTTGTCAGACACAAATCTATTGGGTCACACAGTCCCTTGGGCTCTCAGCTCTACCTGTGCCAGGAAGCCTCTTTCAGGGATATTCTTCAAGACAGAAGTAGTTTAAACTCCTGAACACAACTCATCCTACAGGATCTATTTTCTGAGCAGTGTGGGAAGGTACCGGCCTGCACAACCGTTTATTAGCACAAATAGGAGTGTATGTTTAACTCTGCGGAACGGGTAGAACAAAGGATTATTAAATAAAATTCCGATTAGTTCAGCTGAAAGCAAAATACCAGCTGGAGCCTGGGGTAAAGCAGGCATGTTATCAGCAAACATGTGCTGCCAGCGCATCTGCGCACACACACACACACACACACACACACACACCCCCCCAGCTCTGACCATGGGGAGCCTCAGCCTGGAACAGCAGAGCCACGGCACTTCCGTCGTTCTCTGCACTCCGATAGCCCTGGCTCTGCCCTGAGCCTTTGGCCCCAAAAAGCTGCACAGTGGGAATGAGAGCAATGAAATCCAAGTTTTCCCACTTACCCTCCTACCAGCAGCCATGCTTTGTTAGCGTTCCAAGTGGGAACACAGCCACTCAACACAGCTATCGAAGAGTCCCACCGCCTGGAATCACACGCAGGGCACATGGCTCTCCCTCCCACCAGCCTGCCTAACTGCAGCCATATTCATTAACAGCCCATCGTTTAGATCCTGGTGCAAAAGTTAATGAAGCCACTTTGCGAGAGGGCAGCCTCCCCAGCACAAGATAAATAATGGATATAAAAGCGGGCTGGGAGGGAACTGGCGCAACCCTGCAAGGTCATGCTGGAATGCATCAGTGGCTCACTGAGGCTGGGCTCCTCCGGTAAGAAGCCTGGAGCTATTTATGACTCATGTAATTAATTAATGCCAACGGGGTGTTCTGCTGCAGGCACGTGGGAGACCAAAGGGAAATACGAAGCGGGCAGGTTAGGAAATGTAGCGGAGGTGGGAGAGAAGGATGACATTTCTTGCAGCAAGACATGCTTTGAAGTAATTACCAGCAGTCCAAACAGCCAGCAGCTCTTTTGGCTATGTCAGTACAAAATCAATTAGGAGCTTTAAAAATGCATCGGGCTCATATTTCCGAAAGCATCAAGAATAAGAAGTAGCCTCGGAATAAGAGCAGTTGCATTTCTAAGCACCTCAAGACCTTTCCCTAGATCCTCCGACCCCACAAATGGTGTGACCAGCAGAGGGAGCACCGTTAATCCCGTCCCAATCACAACCGGTTTTGGGATGAGAGCACTGAGGAAGACCCACAGTTTGATTTTATGTGTCTCTAAAGCCTGAGGACAAGTTTAACAGAAGCAGGAGGAAGGAGCAAAGGCGAACGCTGAGAAAGCAGAGTCCCACAGGCATTCAGGGCTCCTGACACACACCTCCCCCTTCCAGAGCCAGCTCTCTTGACACTGGGAGCTATCCAAAACTGCAGCTCACATTAAGAAAGGGAACACGGCTGTGGCTTCCCTGCTCCAGCTTGCAATATTGCAGTCTCACACCACACACTCAACATGTGGTGACGCTGAGTCATGACACTCCGCTTGCACAGACCGTTTGAGGACAATGAGAGCTTAACCCAATTTTGTCCCTTTTTTTGTCCTCTGCACAGAGATCAATCAGTTCCACTCCCTGCCTTCACATCCCTCTGCAACCAGTGCCTGATACATTATTAAAACTGTAAATACAAATAAAGTGCACTCCTTCCCTCCTCTGGGACGGCTCTAAAGTCCTTCTGGGTTGTCCAGCTCCCACCCAGGCTGCATCCTCACTCATGTCTCTTTTTTGCCAGAGTATCTTCTTACCGTTCCCAAATGTATCCATGCATTGTCCTTGCTCCCTCTTATCAGAGCTGCCTGCAACAAATCCTCTCACACAATGAGGATTGCAAATTTGCTTACAAGCTGGTGTTGTTTTCCGTTTCTGCTCCTCTGAGCATCTCTTTTCTCTCTGGACACTTGCAGGGGTCAAGCACCACCGCATCAGTCTGCCACAGCCATCTGGATGAGCAGCAGAGGCTGCTGGCAGTCCCAACCATAACTGGCAGGCAAAGTCTGGGAAGGCTGCAGGATGCTCCCCTTTGAGCTTTACCCAACCTCCACAGTCTGGAGGATTGTGTTTTCTACCCTCTGATCACCGCCAAAACCCTCAGATCCTGGTGGGACTCCCTACCACTACCTGCTATTTTTCTGGAGCAAAACAATAGCAGAGATTGAAAACAAGAAGAAAAGAGTAAGTGAAATGAGAGTCAGATTTAGTTTCATAAATATATATGAGTAGAACAAGAGAAACAAAGTGCTTCTTTCTGGTGGGCTGAGAATCAACACCAGCCTGAGTCTCCAGGGTAAAACAGGAGTGAAGTAAATGACAACATGAACACCCACTTAGCATTCGTGCTACATTTTCCTGCTCTGAGCCTCAGCAGCTTTAGGAACGCTTCTGTTAAACAGTGTAATTCTCCCAATTACGAATGATCTGGATTGTTTATTTTCTAAACAGATTTCCCCCCTGCCCCAGGAGATCCCTTAAGCCTAAAACAAAAGCAGTCTTGAAGAGGTGTTTTGACCTCTTTTAGCTATACAATATCCATAGCTGGCTCCATTTCCCTAATTGTTTCATACTGACCTTGAGGATATTTCGGCCATTAAATGACTCTCGCTCCTTGAAAGATGATTTACCAGTCATTGTGTTACTTCGCTCTTCAGCTGTAGAGAGAAAAGCCACCACCAGAATGAGCTTCAGATGGGAGAACTCTGTGTGCTGTACTTCACCCCCCACTCTCTCCCTCCCCAAAGTCAGCTGCCAGCTAATAAACCATCTTTGGCTGAGTTCTTAGTGCAAAAAAAACCACTTGCACTTGGATTTTAAGGGGAAAAAGGCTGGAATTGGTGTCTCTGTTGGGATCACCTCTGTTACCTGGAGGAAAGCCCCTAAATCATAGCTACTGCTGGGGTGATTCTGTAGGGCTGACGGCTCAGTGCAACACACCTGCTTTTCTCTGGCTGGTTTTGATCCCACATCCTGCCATGTCAGGGTGAGAGACAGCACTTGCATGGCCTGGAACAGGATCAAATTCCAGGCTGAGCATGCCAGCACAACGCCAGGCGGGATGCAGACGGCACCGACTCAAACCTCTGTTGCTTGCACCATACGTATGGTGGGGATGCTCCTGCGGGTTGGGCACACAGCCACACACACACAGAGACATTCAGAATAGCAACCTAGGCCTATAGCAACTGCCAAAAGCCTACGTCTGAGATCCATTTCCCCAGAGCATGTCTGGGTTTTTATATAATCCCCAAGTACATGATCCATTCTTTCCACAGGACCTCTGCCTCACTCAGTGAATATATTCAGTATTTCTTTTTCATCTCCATCATTAACTGTGAAGTCCCCCTCACATCCAGCTTGCTATTCAAATCCTGTATGGAATACAAAGCGACTTCTATTGCTGCCTGCGGAATGCTGGCGGAATGCTCTCCCCATTGTGTCTGAATGCCTCACATGCCTCATGGGGTTGTGCAGAACATAGACTCAGGATGCCAGACGTAGCTGCCCATGTGCCTCCCCTCACAGAGAGCCACATCAGCACTCTGGGCTCACATTTCCAGGGCTCAAATTGAGAGCTGAACCCCATCTTACAGGGTTTCTATGCCCTGAATGTGTTTGTTTGACTTCAGTAGTGGTCAGACCCAAAATCTGCCCAGAAAACCATGACACAAATCACCTGCTCTTATCACTGTCCACGCAAAGATTCAGAGAGGCAACAACCAAAGAATTCTTGACATAACCTATTGCAGTACACAGAGCCCACCATGCCAGAGCACACACGTTTGCACACGGAGAATCAGGCTGTAACACACTGCCCCTCCCCAAACACGATGCTTTTAGGGCTGCTTTATAAAGTAATGTGATCAGAATGATGCTACAGACAGCCAGAGCAGACAATCTTTTGGCAGAGACAGCAGACGCCATACACTCAAGAATAGCTCACATTCAGCCTCGCAGCCGTCTGCATCTGATTTAAGGAGAAAGACAATGGAATCACTTTCCTAAAGTGATGGGCAATCTTTAAGTTGACCAAAGAGGATTATGTTTTCATCTTGTTTGAAGGTCAGCACAACACATGGAATTGTTACCCAGTTTCAATTTAACACTGGGGCCCAGAGAACCCAAGATCTCACCTCCATGAGGAGCAGCTGAGGTCACTTCTCTGTTCAGCCTGAAGGAGACTGAGGGGAGACCTCATCAAAATCTGCAGCTTCCTCACGAGGGGCTGTGCAGGGGCAGCTCTGATCTGTGCTCTCTGTGACCAGGGACAGGACTCAAGGGAATGGCTGGAGCTGTGGCAGGGGAGGTTACATATTGGAAAAAGGTGCGTCCTCCAGAGGGTGGTTGGGCACTGCAACATGCTCTCCAAGGCAGTGGTCACGGCCGAAGGCTGCCAGAGCTCCAGAAGCATTTAGACAATGCTCTCAGGGATGCACAGGGTGGGATTGTTCAGGTGTCTGTGCAGGCCCAGGAGTTGGACTCGATGATCCTTGTGGGTCCCTTCCAAATCTGGATATTCTGTGATTCTACTTGAACATATTTTTCCCTAGCCCAGATACTAGGAGTGCTATTGGGTGGCAAAGTTTGGAATCTATAACTCCATTCATTGTTTTTTTACTTTCTTCAGGGTTTTATCTGCAGGCATCTCCCCCCAGCCCTGTAGGTATTCTTGAGAGTAAGAAAAACCACATTGAAAAAGCAAACAACAAAAGCATTTGCTGAGCAGCGGGACTACTTTAAATGCATTTATCAGCAAGGATGAAGGATCTGTACGTACTTGGATCTTTCCTGAAGAGAGTGTTCATTACTGTGGCATGCAGCTTCACCCTATCCCATTCTTTAAGCATCAGGCCAGAGGCCACAAACCGCTCCACCAGCTGATCAGCGACCATCTGCAATCTGGGAAGGCAGAAAGAGAAAGAACAGGGCCATGTAAAACAAGAAACCTCTGCATCATCAGCTTTTGGCTTTTCAGCCAGGAGGGCAGCAAGTGTGAAATGAAGTCTCTGCACACACACAGGAAAGGGAGCTAGTCCCTGATGGAAAGTGAGCAGAGCCATCAGGATTCAGCTCCAATGCAAAAAGTTCTGTTGCGGAAAGCTTCCTCTGTGATCGCTTCTGCTGCAAATATTCCATGAGGAAGGGCAGATTTAGCACAGCAGAGAGCTCGTTCACAGTGACAGATGTTGCTGGGAGCTGAAGGATGCATCTTTCTACTGCCAGGAAACACAATGTGACTCTCCTTGCAAATGCTAAAATTCGCACACCCGCAGGGGCTTAGGCACCTTGACTCCCAGAGGATCTGCTCAGGGATTGCTGGAGCCTGGATCCTCTCTGTCCCAGATAAGCAACCCAGTTACTGCGTGTGGCAACAGGGGGCACAAACCCAGTCGGCACATCCTGGTGAACAATCCAGCTTTGGAGCTACTGAGCAAGTAAAATTCAAGGACTTATTCCCATCTTTGTGTGTGGCCTCAGCTGGGGATGAAAGCAGCTGTGGCTGCCAGGATCTATGGGTAGACCCATACTAGGACAGGCAGCAGGAGCAGGGATCAGAGCAATGCACTCATGTCTAATGAGCTGAAGGAACTTCCAGGCTGCTGCTGTCCCTAAAAAATTTCTTCAGTGCCTGATTCTTACCAAAGGCAGCGAGGATGTGCCCGGACAAGAGTTTGCCATCTCCAAAACAAGGCCAGAGGGTATTAAGCCTGTGCAGAAGAATCTGAGCTTCTCTCAGCACGTCCCAGGGATTAGCCAGCTTTCTGCTCCGTGAGGTCCCACCACATTGGTGTCTCGGCTGTGGCAGAGCATGGCTGGTCCCCAGAGCCCAGGACTGCCAAGCTCTGGATGCCAGCTCCGACCCCACTGCCGGCTTTGGACTGCCCCTCATGGCCTGCCAGACCCCGTGTGACCATTCCAAGACTCTCAAACTACCGATCGTCATGGCTTTCTACCATTTTCTGGCTTTACTTCAGTGATTTTTAAAATTAGCAATGACAAAGATTAAATGAATATCATTATAGACAATACTAAAACAAATTAACAGAGAATAGCTCAAGTGAAAATGGTGCTTTATTACATTATAAAGTTAATCAAGGAAATAAAACAAATTAGAATGAATTATAATGGAAATTATTTGCCATGTGGGAGGCATCAGAGCATGATCCCTCTTTCAGTCTGAGCCATTATATGTGCAGAAGGGCTTGCCAACCCCTAATTCTGTCTGCAGTTATGCAAGCTAAGTCAGGATAAATCAAATCTCCTGCTTTACAGCTTAAGCTGATCAAGATCATCCAAAGATCAGGAAGGAACTCCACCCCTCAGCCATGCCAGGAACTACACAGAGCTAACAGGACATCTTGCATGAGACAGGAAGGCACACACCTCTCTCCAGCACAGGCTGCAGCAGTCTGATCCAGCACAGGAAGCCACATGGCTGCTACTCTCCTCTAGTACTGGCCTTGCAGCTCAGAAACTGCTTTCCCATTTCCCTGCGCAAGGCACAGCAGGTTTCAGCAGGCAAGAGGTTCAAGGAGCTGTTCAGCAATTATCTGTGCCACAGGCCAGAAAACAAAGCAGGGTTTTCTGGAGAGATCACCATTTGTCCCCTCTTTATAATCACTACTAGTCCAACACAGTGTCTGCTGGAATCTCAAAGGAAGCTGAAGCTGCACTCCATCAATCCAAAAATACCTTTTTTCCCCCCTCTGCAAAGCTAGATGTTTTTCTGGATGCTTGCTAATAGCTAAGGAACTATATAAGGGGAGAAGTGCCAGATGAATGATATCAAGAGAAAGTTCTTCACCCAGAGGGTGGTTGGGCACTGCAAGAGGCTCCCCAGGGAATCATCATGGCCCTAAGGCTGCCAGAGCTCCAGGAGCATTTGGGACAACACTCTCAGGGACAGAGTGGTGTTGTTGTGGTTTCCCCTGGGCACGACCACGAGCTGGACTTGATCCTCATGGGTCCCTTCCAACTCAGCCTATTCTATGATTCTGTGAATTAATTTGCAGGTGAGGGCAGGACCAGCCAGGGCCAAGGATTAAAACTTCAAATCACTTGGCCCTCTCTGAACCTGCTGCTATGCAAAAAGCAAAACAGGTGTTGAGGAAGAGAAGCCTGGCAGTCTCCAGGTGCCATGCAAAGCACAAGGTCTGGGTTTGGTCAAAACCACAGCTAACAGATGTCTGTGAAGGACAACAGAGACATCAGTCCTTTCACATGGTGGATGGGGAGTGTTGTCTTCAGGTTCAAGGCAAGGTAGATTTGAAGCCCTCACTTCTCTCCCCTGCCCAAAGCAGCTCTGCCACCCCTGATACACATCAGCACTTTCTCCAGCATTATGCCCAAGTGGGTTCTCAGCACAAGGGACACAGCTGGCATCTGAAACAGAGCACAGTGCAAGTACCAACAATTCAAGCTGTCCCCAGAGGCAGGCAGACATCACTGTCAGTTTAGGCCCTGCTTACGCTCTACAGGATTCCTCTCCCAGCTCATCAGACCACAGACTTATTCTCAGATGCAACCAGGCTGGCAAGCACTGCACCTCAGAGAGCCAGAGCTTGGTGACTCAGAAGAGGCCCAGACCTCAGCTCCCAGAGCTGATATTTTAGATGCTCTCTACAACAAACCCACTGAAGGGCATTTGGGTCATCCAGTGTCTGTTTCCATCTCATCTTTCCAAGTGCTTCTGCCCTCTTTCTCCCCATGCTCTGTCTCCTGGCTGATCTCTGCCTTGCCTTGGTTCTCCACCCACCCCATTTGTTTTTAGCTCACCTCCTTCGGGGTAGGACAGACTTCAAAGTGGAAGAGCCAAGAAAAGGAAAAGACTTCAATTCCTACTGCCTCCCAGCAGTTCTTACATTTTTCATTTTCCCACTCATTTCCTTATCCCACTTCCGATCTCTTACTTCAACACAGCCTCCTAAGTGTGGTTTTAAGCAGGGCCCCCCCAACTGCGTCTCCTCAGCCCTCAGGGAAAGGATATGCCAGAACATATCCCTTCTTCCCTGAGCCAGTCCCTGCTCACAGCCTCCCTCCTCCAGCTGCACTGCTCCATGCTCCTCTGCTAGCTCCTGCTGGCCTCTAGCAATGGGAACAGACAACAAAAGGGCAGTGCTGTCAGGAAAAGAGAAGGCTGAGGCTCAGAGACAGGAGGTAAGAGCCTTTTTGGCTACTTCCCTTCCCTATTTCTGGCAAGCAGCAGCACAGAGTACAACAGCTCTTATGATAACCATAAAATGTACAATGGTTTGGGTTAGAAGAGGTGTTAAAGATCATCTAGTTCCAAACCCTGCCATGGGCAGACACACCTTCCACCAGACCAGGGTGCTCCAAGCCCCATCCGCAGAGAAAGGATGGTGCTGCCACTGGTGATGTACTCATCAAAAATGAGACAGAGGAAGGCTGTCCAGACACTGCCACATCCTGGGCAGTGCCATCTGTAGAGCTAAAGCCATCAGCCATGGTGGTGAACAGTACGAACACTCGAGCTGACACCACCCAGGCTTCAAGATTTCGCAGCAGCAGCTCTAAAAGACATTTCACACCCAGTGCCTATTCCAGGCTCCTACAGACACACAAACCAACTCTGTAATCAGGTCATGCTCTACTGAGGACCTTCTGGGCTAACTGGATTTTAAGAATAATTAAGTGCTGCAGAATACACCAGGCTGTCCAGATTAATCTGGATTGCACGTTGGGAACTAGACAGTAGAGGCCATAACATGCTACCTTCTAAGTCATCTCAGGAGTATCTCCTTGGCCATCTTATCCCCGTGCGAGCCGTGACTCCATTATTCAACCTGACAGACTGCTGCAGAAACAAATGACATATTTCAGCTGCACCACCAGTGACTGATTTAAAGAGCAAACACATCACTGCCTTAACCGGTTTAGGAAGCAGGGATGACTTCATCTTCCTGACTGCTGGCCTGAGGACTGCCAGCAGCACCCGCCAGCTCCCGAGGGTTTCCCTGGCACTCTGAGGAGGAATGAAAGACAGGAGCATGGGGAACTCACCTGTCCGAACCATCCTTCATGTGGACTTTGGCGTAAAGGACATCTGTCATGGCAGGGTCATCGTTCATGTACTCCACTCCTGCTACCTCCACAGTCAGGGGCTGGCCTCCAGTAATTTGGCTAAAACCCAAGAAATCCCTTATGTTAAAAAGCAAAACGTCACACCTGCTCTTGAAATGCAACACATAGTGCTCCTCATGCACACACCAAGTATTTGGGTTTACTAACAGAATAATATTAGATACCTTTTTTGCTGTAGCTAGAGACAAATTTGAGGTTAAGTGGGACTTAAATGTTATACAGACCATATGGGGCAGTGAACTCCACGGAGGAGTTCTTTTCTTTCCCTTATTTTTCAGCTTGTTTGCACTGAAAAAAACGAAACTCAAAAAATCTCTGTAATTCCTAAAACTCAAAAGGCTATGGCCCCTATTGCCTTATCACCCCAAGTAGTAAAATAATTTAAATTCATACATTCACTGTTTCAGATACACATTAAGTCAACTTGCCAGTGCTCACAGGCCACCTCAACATGAAGATCTCCATCTACATGTCAGAAAACCCACCAGAAGTAAATAGTACAAGCTCTCATTCCAGAGAGGCTCCTGCCTCCCTGTAAGAAGAGCAACCATGAAGTCTCCAGCTCTCTGATTTTCACTGGGAAAGGTACTCGATACAGAACACAGCTCTGAGTGCAACATCCACCAGTAAACAGAGCTGGTTTAAAATCAGCTCCAGCTCTTCATGCAGGATATAATATTCACTCCCACACCTGCAAATGCTCTGTGGAGTGTATCTGTTTCCCAACACACTGCCTCCTTGCCTTTCCCAGCAGAGTATCCTGGGGAGGCTGGCGCCACAGCAAGCGTTCCCTGTGAGTAAATGATGCCTCGTTTAACACCAAGGGCTTGTGGAAAGAACAGGGAGTGTCTGGAGAGGCAGATGTAACAAACACGAGTTAACAAGGTGAGTGTGACTTTGCTCTGACCTTGCTCACTTCTGTTCAGCTTTTGAGGTTCTCAGCAAAGATTCCCAAGTGAAACAAGCAGAGTGTGATTTCCCTTCCCAGTATAGTTACTGGGCGGAAAACAGCACAAATGCACTATTATGGACATCACACTAACAGCACTAAAGGTCATGTATTCTAAAAAGGGTCAAAAAGGTCACAGTTACCATCACAGGCCACTGCCTGCATTTTAGAAAAGGAAATGAAAGCTAATGACGGTTTATGTGGGTGGAAGGGAGCCTAAATTAATTTTCCAAGTATATTTATTTGGGCGTGGCAGGGGAAATAACCTAAAGGTTACCCTGAAGTGTTGATTCCCCCTTCACTAAAGGAAAGAGGGAGCAATGATTTTCTCGGCCTCAGTTCAATTCACTTATGAGGAAGCTGGCACTTTCCAAATATTGCAGTCAGAGCCTTCCCCTGGAAACACACTTGCATTTCTGTTCAACAGCTGAACTGGAGCCATCCTTTTCAAGCAGAGGTATGAATTCTGGCCATGCATTAATTCCCACAGATATTAGCTGGCACAGCGTGGCCAATTCTTCATGCACCAAGGCAGCAAATAAATGAATACGAAAGATCCGTGCTCTGTGTGTAAAGGCTTTGCAGAAATAAATAAATAAAACACTCCCTCAGGCCATCTTCAATTTCTAAGCTGAACAGAGATAAGCTAATTACGGCGTCACTGGACTACATTTGCAGCTAAAGCCCCAACATCTGCAGCTCGGTGTTAACAGGCAGCTCAGAAGCCGTGCTCCCGGAGCAGCACGGACTGTTTCAGGCTGATTACTCACAAGGCTCCTGCTGGCTTCCCTGCACACAGCTTCCCTTGTCCAAGAATGCATCTCAAGGACACCTCAGCATCTGCTCTGAGGGAGGAGGGAAGTGCCAGAGCCAGAGCCCACTGCAGACAGCATGGAAAGGTAAGGGAGCTCAGCCCTCCCTCTGCAGCAGGCAGGGGACAGTGGCAAAAACTGCTCATGCACAAAGAATGGGAATGTACATGAGGAAGAGAAGTGAGCAGAGCAGGTTTTGAGGGAATGCTGAGGGTTTGAGCTGAGCTATAGATGTTGCAAGACTCTCTGTGGCTGCTCAGCCATTTCTACTGTGCCATTTGAAACACTTCAGCCTTTTCCCTAATTTCTAGAGTTGAGAGATTACTGAGCTGCTTTTCTCTTTGCTGTCCCTTGTCAAGACAGAGTGTTGCTTTCCCCCCACTCAAGGCCTTGGTCACAACATCCCTTTCCCACCACTTACTCCACAAAGTCCTCTTTGCATCGCTGGAGGAGGTCACATGCTTTCTGGATCTCTTGTTCACTCAGGAGCACCAGCGTCCCAAGAGTCAGGTGAAGCTTTGCAGGGTTCTGGAACAGGCTACTGCTGACCCCATGATCCTACAAATCAATCCATCACATGTAAGTGTCTTACCTCATCCACACACACCCTGCTCCACCACAGGGATAAATACTACAGAAAACATGTACTCAGTCACTGGCATCAATCTTTTTATCTCTGGTCAGGTTGGTAATGACTTGACATTGAACATTTCCCAGGCTCTGTGAGGAAAGCTCAGCATGGCACGTGAGGTGCAGTCCTACCACAGCTTCCTGCCTGCTTTTCCATCAGAGCTGCTGAACAGCAGCCTGGAAGCCCATTTCAGCAGGCTGTAACTTGGGACCCAGGACCTGCAAAACTCACTCATACAGAGTTTTTTTGAGAGGAGACTTCTGCAGCCATCAAGGCAGCAGCTGTTACCAGCAACGAACTCAGCACAAGCCAGTTCAGATTTAAAACTTAAGTCTGTTTCTTGTGCAAGAAAGCTGGGACCAGCTGTAGTGACATGCTCTAAATGGTCTCTAAATCCTGTCTAAACACAAGTTGCACCTTACAACACAAGCACAGCTAATACCAGCTCTGATAATTATATTTTTCTTCTTCCCATGTGTCCTAGTTTGCCAAGATGAATTAAGTTTAAATTCCTTTTATAAGAAGAGCTGTGTGTTGTTGCTGGGGAGGAACTGTTCCCAGGTGGAGCAATTCAGCTTTAAGAAACATGCTCTTTTGTTCTAGAATACTTATAAAAATACCTCAAAGATGATTAACACACCCATATTAAAACAATTATTTCCACTTAGTGGCCATTTCCCATCAGCACATCAAATAACCTCCAATTTTAACTCCAGAAGAAGCCAACCTGCCAGGCTGTGGAAGCCTTTCTCTGTCTGAAAAGAGTTCACCAGCTGAGAACAACAGCTTTGAAGTTTCTACTGTGCTCCACAGTTTGAAATAAAACCTTTCAGATGTTTAAATGCTGCAGTATCTCAGCCCATCAAGAGTTTAATGCCCCACATCTCACTCAGCGGTTTTCATGCCTAATGACCACATCCAGACCCTTCTTTACAGCACAGCTTATGGGCTGCACTAGAGACAAGCCAGGCTGCAAAACAGAGGCCTTGCTCCAGCTGCCACAGCCTGGCAAAAAACAGAGATGGCCCCATCTCACTTCTCCTCACTTTCCCCTCCCTGCAGTAAAAGCTTTGTGGCTTCCTTTAATTCATCCTGCTGTTCACATGCATGACAGGGCATGATTTCTCTCTGTCAGCCTTTTTGGTCCAGTGATATCCACAGTCAGAGAATATTTGGCTCATCACAAAACAACACCTTGGGTAACAAACTGGGAGAAAGTTTGATTTAACCTTGCCATGGACAGCCAGCCAATGTCGCTCCCAGAGAGTACACAGATGAGGTACAGTAACAAAGCCGTTTGTAGGTCAGAAAGCCAAAGCCCTGCCCTCATTTTCTGCCCCAGCACGATTTGTCCTGTAAACATCACACTGCCCCAAAAGCAGCATTTTCCCCTGAGGTTTTCAACACCTGAGTGTGGGCTAAGAGCTGACAAACGATGGCACATCACCTCCACGAGCCACACTACCACTGCTGGGGAGTTTAGCAGGCAAGAGCAGTGCACAGCGAGCAGGCCAAGACCTAGATAATCTTCCTGGTTTACTCCCTAGTATTTCAGGCAGCTTCTAAAAACCCTGCTTACACTCCCTACTCTTTCGCAGGCCAGCAGATCCCACTTCTCCCACACATAAAATAGATGCTGCGTCAGAGGTAGCTCTCCCTGGAACAGCACACGTTCCTGTGGGTGTGTCAGCAGCCCTTCCTGGCTGGATACTGCTCTCCAGGATGCAAAAAGGCTGGAACCCATTTATTTTAATCCCAGATCATGATATGACATTGTCAGGGCTGAGTTGCCTCGTGGGAACCTGCTCTATTGTCTCTCTAAAAATTCATTGTTCAAACCTGGGCTCTTTAAGGATGTACTGAGAGGCAGGAAGAATAATCCCTTTATGCACCAATTATATGTGATGACTCTCCTTTTTAGCTTATGCCTCTCCCTGACACTGCCCTGTCATGGTCAAAAAAACCCAACTCGCTTCCCCTCAGTCATTTTTCCTCCCTCCTGATACTAGAGGCTTCTACCTCTGCTCTCCTTTAGAAGGAACACAAAAAGGGTTTTATCTGGGGTCTTCAACTCTGCAAAGCCCAAGCACGCTGTTCCTCCAAATCTAAGACCCTGCAGTACAGAAACCATAAACCACAACATGCTTCAGCCCTTCTACATGACAAGGCAAAGGATCAAGCCCCTTAGCTCTTCTGCCCTGGCCGTGTTCCTCTCTACTGTGTTAAGAGCTTCCAATGTTAGCAGACAGCTTTATGTTTTTCAGGGCTTTTTTTCCTTAAGAGCAGGATACTGCATGCCAGCTATATGCCCTCTGCCACACTGATCCACAAACAAAGGAGCCAGCCAGGAAAACAGCATTTGCACAGGACTGACTGAAGAGCTATAGGCTCAGAAAACCCTCCCACTTTCTGTCCCTTCCACTCTGAGATATAATACCTCATTAGCAATGTTTGATATTTACAGGTTGCTATATATTACAGCAATCATGTTTCTTTTCCCTGCTACATCTGCAGCCTGTTCAGCCTGCAAACGCTGCATTTGCACAGCTCTCAAAGACCCAACTGTGATTTTTCACAGCAATGTTACTGCAAAGTCTCTCCTCTTTTCCACCTGCATGCTCAGACAGACGTCTAAGTTCTCCTCACTCTGACACCTACATGATTGTGCGAAGAGACTTCCAAGGTCATCCAGTTGTCCGGACCTCCCACTGCACCACATCAGTGATGAGCCTGTCCAGGTGAGCCACCTCCCCGTATTTATATTAAATTAACCTAAAAGAGCCTCCCCTTAGCCCTGCTTCATTTGCTTGGCATCGCTGACTGTACAGCATGAACAGCACCTGAAGTGTTCTGTATTTCAGCACAAGGTTTATCTTCTAAAAGGTTTTAAAGACACACACAAAAAAAACTTAGCACATACCCACTGACATAATGCTATAAAATATAAATGAATGGTTGTCATGGTAACTGCTTCAGAGAGAAATAGAGTTCCTCACAAATGCTCAATGGCCAGAAGAAATCCTCACACACACACACACACACACCTGGTCTTTTCCCCTCCTTACCATTATTACCCTTCATTCAAAGGTTGGAGTTTACCCAGTTCTGCGATGTTTTGCACCAGGAAGAGAAATGCTCCGCTTCTGTCACCGAAACCTATTCAGATTTCCTCAAGTATTCTGAGAAATCCCATTGCTTTGGACAAATCTATAAGCTCTCTTATTGCTCTGCGAGGCAGAGTTTTGAATTACTGTGTTTCATTACTGATATGCTTTCTAGCAGACCCTGCTGTGAGATAAAGTGGTATTAGAGTGGCATTACCGGCTGGAGGAATGATTGAGAGACGCACAGGGCTGCAATGTACTCCTCCAACTAACAGGAAGCAATAAATATATCTAGAAACCCTTTCGCTAATACCAGGAGAAGGAAGGACAGGAAAATAAAACACTATATATTCCTAGGCTACACATATGCAACCCCCTGAATACCTGTTACTGACTGAATTCTACATTTCAAACTGAAAATTGAAACTCTAGAGCTGATGTAAGCAGTGCCAGGAACATTTCAGGCCCTTACAGGACTCAGAGCTGTCCAGACACAGAACAAAAATTGCAGGACAGCCACAAGGTCAGGCAGGAGGAGGAAAGATGAACATGACCAGCCTGGTCTCGGCACTTCTCTGACCAAGGCCGGATTGCTGCAGTTTTCTGAGACAAGGAGCATGTGAAGGTTTGCAGATGTTCCCAGGCAGCTCCTTCCGAATGTGACTGACAACACTTGGGGAAAGCACAGTCTGTGAACATGTTTCTAAGAGGATGGCAGACACCCCCTGTCTCCCCAGAGATGTAAACTGACATTTAAGAGCGGGCAAGAGACGAACAATGTGACAGACAAGATCGGGAGGGGTTTGGAGAGCAAGTAAGATCACCAGCAGAGGCTGGGCCAGTGGGGGGCTGCAGAGATGCAATCCACCCAGGAGGCAGGAAAAATGAGTGCTCTGCAGGGAGAAGGGCTGGTCCTGTGTGAGTCTGTTGTGCTGCAGGATTAGAAACACTGGAACAGAGCACAAACAACAGCATTACCTGCAAAGATGGATAAAATGCACCACATCTTAGCAATGTGACACTGTAAGGACTCACCCAACAATGAGGCAGCCTGGAAGCCAGAACCAGCAAGAGGTATGGGATAGACACTGAGATTACTGCAGCAGGCAGTGCCATAGGGAGGGACAAGAGAGATCCATGGGACCTGCTAGCAGACAGCTAGAGGAGGAGGAGGATCAAATACACAGAGTCCAAGATGCCAAGACTTGAGGCAGAGCAGGGCCAGATCTCGAGGAAGACCAAGTGAAAGGACTGCAGCAGCCGTAAGCCTAGACAGAAGGGGATAAAGGGCAAGAGAAACAGCAGATGGAAAGCAGCAGCCTTAGTCCAGAGCCAATGGCAGGAGCAGCCCCTACAGAACGCCATGCAGGTCACCAGCTCCTCCAAGAGCTGCTTCTACGCCTGTTCCTTTGGTGTGTCCCACACAAGGACTGGAACTGGAAACCAACAGAGGGAGCCAGGCCATCACTGATGCCAGCCTGAGGTCCAGTACTCTTCATTGAGCCAACACCTTCCCAGGCTAATGTTTCCATCCCCCTGCCTGCAGGGCATTCCTTTAATCAAGGTGAGCTTTAATAAAGGCAGTGCTGCTGGCTAATGGGGAAAGACGATCCTCCTAGCCCGAGGGAAAGGTTCTCCTGGCATCTCACTGGCTAATCGCCGGATCTGTTGGCCAATTTCAGTTGTATTTAACATCAGGTAATAGAAAGCTCCTAAGATGTCATGGAAATAAGCAGCTGGGAGAACAGGGGCTTAAATCCCAACTGCCAGGAAAGACAAGACTGCAAAGTCAGCTCAGATCTGTTCTTGGGAGATGAAACAACTGACATGCAAGTGACTACGAGAACTTGAGCAAGAACACGTATCTCCCCAGCTATCAGATAATTCACACCCATGGCATGAAGACATAGGAAACTAAACCTCTTAAGGTGTGCTATCTGCACGATCATATTTTCCTCTTAGCAAGGCACCAGCAGAAGTGAGGGTCATGAAAGCAAACCAAACCGTATCAGCCCACAGAGCCCTGCAGTGTGTCTGCAATGCAACCTGCAGCAGCCACAAAGAGAACTCCTCTCTCTTGCCTAGAGATGTCCTCCAGCAGACTCAGAGGACGCGGCAATTTAATAACACCATTTCCTCTCCTCAGCCCACCCCGTGCACTGACGCACCACTTCTGTCAGACCAGAAGCACACTAAAACCAGGGAATGCAGAGCTTTCTCTTCATTTTCTTCCTCGTTTCCCTATGCCTAACTATTTCCTGATCCTCCCAACACAAGATCTGAAGGCAAGTAGGAGTGCTGTCAGCACAAAGTCTCCTGAGGAAGAAGGGAAGTGATGAAATTTGCAGGATGGCATGTGCTACCAAGTCATTTCTTGCTCAGCTCCAGCAATGACACCCATCTTCCTCTACCATCAGGAGCCAAAAGAAAAGTGAAACAGAAGCAGCAGCTAATTTGTGAATTCCTACCTGGTTTCATGATTATGTAAAAATCATATAAAATGTAGATAGGTCCACTACATTATTTAGTGACTTTCCTATTAAAAACAAAAACCCCAATCCCCTTTTGAAACGTAGATATCCTCCCATCTACAAAAATCTCTAAGGAGAACAAAATATTTTACTAACAATTTACTAAGTAAGCCATTCTACCTTCCAGAAGATTTCATAACAGCACTCAACAAATTCACAGCAGATCCACCAACTTAAGTAAAACACCTGTTAAAAATGCATTCCTAGGAAACAGAATGGAATAAGGCCTTCAAGGAAAATACCAAAGAACTCTCCCAGTAAATGAAACAGCACTCTGCATTCTAATCCTCATGTGGATCCCTACCTTGGAGCATTTCTCCAGCACCTCCTCCTTGAACTGAAGGAACCTCTCCTGGATGGCAGGCTGGTTGAGAGCGAAGGACAGGAAGTGTGTGAAGGGCTGCTTCTTACGGAAGCTGTCCAGGAGCACATCGATTCTTGTCCGGGCAGAGATGACCCCACTCCGTTGCTGCCCTGTGATCACTGCAGGGAAACACAGCAACACCTATCTGCTTTCCTGAAGCTCTCTGGTTTTAGTCCCAGGCTCCTGAGGAAGCAGTAGAAATCAAAACTCCCAACCATGCACTGAAAAACCTGCCAGACTCCCTGCTTGACTCAATGTCTGACATGGCTGTGCTTTCTTCTGCAAAGACAGGATGCTGCCATCAAAAGCATCCCTCTGCTGTCCAGTCAGTCAGCTCTGAGGGCCTAAAAAACAGTAACTGAGAGTCCATCAATTCAGTGGCCCTTCAGATCTCCAAAGCATTATTTCAAGTTTTGGTATAGGCAATCAGAGTGAAAAAGCCAAGGAAATCTATCAAGGATCAACATGGTCCATGTCATTTGTCACTCCAAGGCACCAGAGAACACTTGAGCTTGAAAGGAAAGAACAGCAAGGAGCAAAATTTTCATGGCTTCCTATTATTACATGTTTTCAACATCTTTCAACCTTCCTAATAGTCCTTCGCAGTTCTCAGGAAGAAGTCAAGACCCACTCCTTGAGAAGCACCACCACGTTCCTGCGCAGCATCACAGTGGGATCCTCCCAGCACTTCCTCCTCATAGCTCTGTCACAAACATCACTGCACGCCGTGCCAGTAATCTCTGGAGCATGTCCTAAGGAACCCTCCAAATACCCACTCTGGCAGAACCCACACAGGTCAGCCCTGATGAGCAAAGCCTCCTTTCTTTTTAAGTCCCTGGAAGTGATGAGAGAGAACATATGGTACAAGAAGCCCTGCTCTCACTGTTGGGATCTAGTGACAGCTCCAGAAAGTCAGGAATGTCATCTAAACACTTCTCATATTAAAGCACATGCTGATGCTTATTTTGTACACAGATAAACAGTGTATTTCTCTGAATGCTTTTTTCAGTTTCTTATTGATGGAATACTATTTTAAAAGCAAAACAAAAACAATATAACACATTCAGGACCCAAGTTCTCCAGCCAGTCATTTAAGGCCCAGAAGTGACTTAAAAAAAAAACAAAAAAAAAACCCCACCAGAAAAAAAACCCCAACAAACCAACTGACACTGCTTTATATGGATTTATAGACAATAAAAATAAATTCAGGAGAAAAGTGAAGTGATTTTCCCAGGGCCAAAAAGTGAGTCAGTGCCATGTCAGAAGTAGGAATTAAAGGGAAAACACCTCCTGTACCCCCTCCCTGCTTATATAGTGCTTGTGCAAGAGCAGATAAAAGTACACCCATTTTAAGTGTGTTCTACTCACCAATTTCTCCTTCCACTCCAGGCTTGGGAATGATGATGGAGGTTCGAGTCTCTGTCTCTAGCCTCTTCTTGGTTTCCCCTTTCTTCCCAATGATGTACCTAGAGGCATAAAGTGCAAGAGCCACTCACACAGGGACACTGAACCACTCTCCATCACATGTGTCCTGGACCCTCTGTGCTGGAGGAATGCACACACGCATTTCCATGTGCAGGACCACATCCAGGCACAGAGTTGATTCCCAGGACTCCACATGCGTCCAGCTGTGGGACAATGTCGAGCTGTGGCTCATAAGTGGCTTAAGTTAAAATAAGTCAGCTGGTCCATGACAGCTCTGCTCAGCACACCCTGCCACAGCTTATTCATCAGCTGAGTTATCTCTCTTTCCCATTATCTCAGCTGAGGAAGAACTAAGGCCTCTTTTGCTGCTTTGTGCTTTGCTCAAGGTAGTCATTTGCCAGCATCCAAACACACAATGGACCACCTTTCCTTCTCTATATTTCAGCAAACTATTCAACTAATAAAACGGTCAAAAGTAACTAGATAGAGCTTTGAACACCACAGGTTTCCCAGTAAAGAAGGACTGGAGTCAATAGCCAATTCCAGTCGTGTGTGCTTTCTCTGAAAGCTTTTACACACTCCCCCTGCCAGGCTGCTCGCTCCAGTTCTGCCTCCCCTTCCTTCTCCCACCCTCCCTCATGCTTTTATGTTCAAGGGAAGAGATGCTCAAAGACTCTCCTGCCAGCCAGCAAGCACCACCTGCTGTCCCTGCCACAAGGACGGCGAGGAGTCAACTGAGGCCCAACTGCACTAGAAAGGCATTGCCAATTTTCCCTTCCCGAATGCTCAAACCCAGAGCCTGGAACACATTACAGAGCTCCAGCACTCACCCCAACCTCAAAAAATAAATATTCTGTGCTCAACTTCTTCCCCAGCTGGCGGCAAATCAAATAAACCAAGGCACACAGGCTCACTTGTATAAGGGGCTGGGAACCTCCACCCGGCACTGGAAGCCTCGCTCAGTCTCCTCCACCACAAAGGCATCGCAGGGCTCGTCCGTGCAGTCACTGGGGCCTACCAGGAGAACCACATCAGACCCTGCACAACCTCTGTGAAGTTTGGCAGTGCTTTGTGTAAGACAACAGTCTCTTCCCAGCCTTCTCCCAAGGTTAAATGAAGGAAGGAGCAGGCTGCTCTCTGCTGTGGATAACTACTTTTTACTTATCACCTTACTACCAGCTCCGGAACACATAATGACTGCTTCTAAATCCGGCTGGCTGGGAGGCGCAGGAAACAGGTAGTTACAGTCCAGGTTTTTTCTCAGCTGGAGTTTGTGCAATTCCCACACAGTGGGAATGGTCTCTTCTGGCAGCCAGTTTGGAAATTTAAGGTCACAGAAGAAAACAGATAAAAGGTGAGGATAATTTTGGTTCAAGGGTTCAGGCCAGTGATTTAGAAAAAGCCTCAGAGGAATAGATGCACCTTTCATCTGTGGCCCATTCAGTCGTGCACGGATCAAACAGAACATCCAGAAAGAAGCCATGCTTCCTATCCCCTTTCCAACACAAACAGGGATGAATTTGGATGGAAAGCACCTTGTTAAAGCTTTGTGCAATCCACTGAAAGGCAAGGTGAGAGGAGAAAAAGGACACAACTGCCACAATCTTTCCTATTTGAAAAGTAACACTGGAGCTTTTCTGTGCCCACAACAGACAATACAGGCAGAAAGACAAAGTAAAATACACCGGGACAAGCAGAATTTTGCCCCCAAAAGAAGTAACACCTTCCAAAAACTGCACAGTAGGAGGCCAGATTTTAAAGGCACGAACATGGCAAGGACAGAGGGTCTTTAGCAAGCAGCTTCCAACACTGCTGTATCTGCAAATAATCACACTACAGAAAAGAAAGACACTTCAGGAACCCGTGAAAAACAGATCTACAGAGCTAATTTGGTTTTCCCTTTCCCCAGAGATCTTCCACAGCCAGCAAGCAAATTGAACAGTCAGCAGCACAGTCAGCCAACCCACTCAGGATAACTGGGATTGCTTCCACTCTGGGCAGCAGGATCATCAGAGACCAACACAAAGTGTTTTTCTCCTTCTTGAACACCTCAATCAACCATATGGGCAGGTCTTTGAGCTCATGAAAATACCAGACATGACACTGAGAGCTCCCTAGGTCCCCAATGTTGATGCTTTCACCTCTAAAGCATCACTCCTTACCTGCATAGAAGTCCTCCTCCTCCTCGTGGGGGAAGGCCTGCTCTTGGATGAGATTTTTCCGGTATACTCGCCCCCCAATCCTTATCAGGGGAGGCCTCAGCACATCCATCCTGCTGCTCCTCCTACTGAAATAACAGACAGCTTTACTAACTCAAGCCCAGGAAAAGTAAATTTTGCTGTTTCTTTGTGGATTGGGGTAGACGGGACCTTTAAGCTCAGCTTGTTCTACCCCCTGCCATGGGCAGGGACACCTTCCACCATCCCAGGCTGCTCCCAGCCCCAGTGTCCAGCCTGGCCTTGGACACTGCCAGGGATCCAGGGGCAGCCACAGCTTCTCTGGGCACCCTGTGCCAGGGCCTGCCCACCCTTACAGGGAACAATATCTTGCTAACATCCAATCTAAACCTCCCCTCAAGCTAAAAGCTCCTTGATGTAGAGTCTTCAGAAAGGCAACACCCTCTCAAACCTTACGTGTCTCAATCAAAGAGTCATTTTATGAGAACTTACAAGTACACTCCTTGTCAGCTCATAAAGCACAATCGGGAGAAAACAGAAAATTAAAGCAGGGCTTTATTTATGTAGTTCTCGCTAAACATTACAGGTTTCAGCTAAAACTCACTGCAGCCTCAGTTAACGTGACATTTTGTAATTTCTTTGGGCTTTAGTTGGCACCGAGTTAAAAGTTTTTACAGTGAAGAACATCTACGGTTTTAAAACAAATCTGTTACTCAAAAAATGTAATTTCCACCCAAAAAAATCACCTTTGTCAGAAGGTTTACCTGTCCTTTGCAACAGAACAGGAAAAAATTTAGAGCTTGCCCTTGAAGCAACTAGCATCTTACACGTAATTTATTACAGAGTGACATCAGATTGAGAAGGGTAATACTTCTCCCCTAAGTTCAAGCCCCACTTTCTGAAATTACTCACAACCACCGAACTCACATTGGAAATAAAAAAACCCAAAAAACTTACACTTCAATAAAAGTAGTAATTCCTGTGGCTCAAAGGAAGAAGTGCAGCGGTAAGCTGTGCACAAATAAACCATGAAAATTCAGTCGCTGGGGGTTTTGTTCCCACGCAGGCTTTTCTGGGGGGAGGATTATGTTTTTAACACACAGGTGTCACAGTTTCATGACACAGGACTTGTGAAAAGTGAGCAGTAACAGCGGGAGGCACAACACAGCTGGGGCTGCAGCCTCGGGGCAGGATTAGGCTCGGGAGGGCAGGATTAGGCTCGGGAGGGCAGGATTAGGCTCGGGAGGGCAGGATCCAGAGGGGCTGCGGGCAGCTCCCCGGGGAGGGCGCCAGCGGCACCGGCAGGGCCCGCACCGCGCAAACTCCCGGGGCGCCGGGGGCAGTGAAGCAACAGCACGGCTCAGCTTTACGTTCACAGCCCTGCGGGAAGGCGGCGGGAGCAACGAGACCTCCCCGTCGCCTCCGCCATTTCGCTCCGGCTCACCCCCGCCCCGCTCCCCTCACGCGTCCCGCCGGAAGTGGCGCGCGCCCGCCCCGTCATGCACCGCGAGCGCGGCCACGCGCGCCGCCCGTACCGAGCCGCCGTGCGGGAGCCCGGGTGGAGAAGAGGGGCTTCGGGACGGGATCGGGGAGCGGCGGGAGGCGGCGGCGGCCCGGCAGGTGAAGGGCGATGGAATGAGCGGGCGGGGAGGGCGGAGGCGGTGGCGGCGCGTGGGCTCCGCACTCACCGGGGAGCGGCTCCGAGGGGCCATGGGCGGGAGGAGGGGGAGAAGGCGCGGCCAGTGTGTGGGCGCGGCCATGAGCGCGAGGGGCGTGTCGGATGGGGGCGTGGTCTGGCGAGGGGCGTGGTCTCCGGGCGGAGCGCGGGCACTGTCTCCCCCCAAGATGGCGGCTGCTGAGGTGCCTGAGGCGTTGGCTGGAGGTTCCTCTGACAGGCCCAGGCATCGCCCTGACCTGCCGCCTCCTCTCCTCTGTTTAAAATAAACCCCCTGCAGCCACACTTAGGAATCTGTCGGGTCTGCGAGCCCCGGCTGGCATCGTTTCAGCGCAAATATCGTCGCACCTCTGAGCAGGGAGCTGAGCCTGAGAGTTTGCTGAGGGAGGTGTTGCTGGGTGTAGCATAGCAAAAATAAAAGTTTGGTTTATGCAGGCGTTTTTCTTCACGGCCTGTAAGCCCCCAGCCTCCTGTGGGCTGCTGTGTTCTGTGTTACAGTAAATGAAGCAATCTCGAGCACTCTTGGAGAAACTTATTTACAAGGGATGGAGGAACAGGACAAGGGGAATGGCTTCCCACTGACAGAGGGCAGGGTTAGATGGGATATTGGAAAGAATTTGTTCCCTGTGAGCCCCTGGCACAGGTTTTCCAGAGAAGCTGTGGCTGTCTCGTCCCTGGAAGTGTCCAAGGCCGGGCTGGATGGGGTTTGGAGCAACCTGGAATAGTGGAAGGTGTCCCTGCCCACGGCAGGGGTGGAATGAGATGAGCCTTTAGGTCTTCAAATCCCATTTTTCTCCACAAAATCCTTGAGCGCTTTCTAAGGGCTGTGTCTGTATACTGTCTGTGTACCCTACAGAGCCTGCAGAAGTGTACTAAATATGATAACAGAACTGAATTAAATGAACAGGATAATTGGGAAGTGCTTATAAGTATTGGGAGGAGCAGCAAGTGCTGTCACTGATAAGTGCCAAGTGACACTGTTTTTATTATCAGAGAGGTGCATGACAAGTTTTAAGTCCTGTGACAAACATACACCCAGTACCACTTAAAAACAAGCCTGAGGAGAGGGTGGCTGGAACTGTGCTGCACAGGCAGATGAATCCTCAGGCATTGCCAATTTAGGTCAAATACACTGTTGTAAAGGCAAAAGCACATCTGGAGTGATGCAGAAAGCGGCTGATGCAAGTTAGGCACGGCGTGGCTCTGTGCAGGATGCGGCGCTGGAACTGGCAGTCCTGCAGCCTTCCAGGTTTTATGAGGCAGCAGGATTTCTGTGTTTGTGCTCCTGGAAACAAGACAAAAAAAGGAAAGAAACCCCGCCTTTTGTGACCCTGGGAAGTGGGACAAGCGCCAGGGCAGCTAAAGGCCGGTGAATTCAGGCCAGCAACCTGTGCCTCGTAATTTTTGTGCACGCTCTGGATGAATTCCTAGGAGAACTCCGAGGGGTGTGAGCTGGGGTTACCTTCAGTTTCCGGGTGTGACAGCTCTGTGCCCGTGCCCACAGTGGGCGCAGGCAGCTCTCCCACATACACAGAGCAGCCTGGATGCTCTGTGGCAGTAGAGGTGGCTTCTTCCTACCCCTCACCACCTCCATCCATCCTCGGAGACATGCGGCTGCTGGCTCTGCGCCCCGGGGAACTCCGAGACGTCCTTCCTAACTCAGGCTCTGCTCTTTGTCCTCCCAGGCTGGGCCGGGGTGCAATGGCAGCCTCCTCCTCGTCCTCCTCGGCCGGCGGAGTCAGCGGCAGCTCCGTGACAGGGTCGGGGTTCAGCGTTTCGGACCTGGCGCCACCCCGGAAAGCCCTCTTCACTTATCCCAAAGGAGCTGGGGAGATGCTGGAAGGTGATTGCTCCTGCCCTTCTTCCCTGTTCCTCCTCCAAGTTGCTGAACTTGGCACCCCTCTGGCAAAAGCTGGAGGTAGAAAGGAAGCACCAGGGCTCAGTTGGTCCCTGCTTTCCCACCAGTTGTTCATGAGGAAGTGATTTTTCTGGCAGTCACCAGCTTTTTAGCTCCATGACTACACTTCAGACCAGGAAGCATATACCTGAAAGGGAACATGACAGTGTTAATTGCTCATTGTTAGCTAATCCTTTGATGTGAGGCAGGGATTACTGTGAAGATAGCTGAGACAGGAATATTTTTCTTGTCAGAAGCAGTAATTTTCTTGGTTTGGGTTAGTCCAGGAGGCAGCTTATCTCCCTGCCCGCTTGCATCTGGATGCCCGAGCCCTGCCACCAGCTTCGTCGGGTATTGCGGAAGGAGAAGCCAGGCACAGCTCTGGGTGAGGGAGGAAGGGCAGGTCCTCCGGGTGACAGGGTTAAACCAGGGTCTGTCTGTCTCTCTCTGCTCCCCTTGAACTTCCCTTGTCACCGTGCCACACTGTGGCCCAGCAAGAGCCCTGCATCCGTTGGGATCAAGGGACTGAGGCTGGAGTGTCCCTCTGGCAGCACAGGGCAGCTGGGAACTGACGGCTGGGCTGTTGAAGGGCTGTTTTTATTACACATTAGAGCCCATATGCCAGGCTATTGAAGTAATTATGACTAAAGGTTTGCTCACAGAACTTAACGAGCCCTCAAAACAAATTAAAGTAATGAAGCACTTCATGTTACCAAATAGACAGGCAGCTGTTCCTCCTGAGAGCCACTCAGCAGGACAGACAGGGAGTTGGAGGACAGAATCCAACATTTAGGTTGGAAAAGGCCTCCAAGACTATCGAGTCCAACCTCTGACTGATCCTCACCTTGTCACCCAGCCCCGAGCACTGAGTGCCATGTCCTGTTGTTCCTTGAACATCTCCAGGGACAGTGACTCCACCACCTCCCCAGGCAGCCCCTTCCAGTGTTTAACAAACCTTTCCATGAAAAAATTCTTCCTGATGTCTCCAGGATATATTTGGGACAGTGCTTATGAGAGCACATTGAAATTCCAGCTCTTCCCTGGTGTTCAGCTTTGGATTAGATTTTTACAGAGTTCTGTCTTTGAAACTGCTCTTCACATTGTTATGGCACAAGAGCTTTGAGTGGATTGTGCTTCGGGCTGACCTCTTTACCAGGAACACAGCAGTTCAGCTCTGGGTGGCAGCAACAATCAAACGCTGTCCCTGTTGCAGGAAGCTCTAGGCTGGCTTTTTAATTTCTGACACAAAAGGTGATACACCCATTCTTTCATCAGGCAGGTACCAGTGAAGGAGCTGCAGTTTCCTCTTCAAAAATCTCAAGACTGACTGATTTTTATTGCTATTTTAACAATCTTGCTTGTTTCTAAATAAACTCTTAGGTATTTTGAGTTTTTTTAGAAGGAAGCAGTATAAACTATGTCAGTGCTTGGCATACAATTAGCTATGTTTTCCAGATTGCTTTATTTCTGAGTCACTAGTGTGATCAATTACTGACTTGAATGGCAAAATACACATTGTTTGAAATTCTTTATGTAGGGTTATGGTCTGAGCCCGTGGGAAATCCGGAATGATTCTAAGGACACAAGCGTCTGAGCCCTGAGGGAATCACAGACTGCCATAACATTACCTGGCTTCTCCTCAGCTTACCTTCTATTTAAAATGGACTACAATTGCTTGTCAGAGGGGATGTAACAGAATTCCAGCCAGGATGTCTTCCCAGGTAGCACCAGGAGCCAGCCAAAGCCCTGTGCAGGGTCACAGGGGCTGTGCTCAGCACAGGGAAAAGTGATGGAATGAGAGAAGGGGGAGCCCCCACCTCAAACATCAAACAGGCGGTCAGGGGCACTGAAGGCTGCTCAGCCTTAAACTCTGGGATTCAACCACCTGCAATTTCTGTTTACAGATGGCTCCGAGAGGTTCCTCTGCGAGTCTGTGTTCAGCTTTCAGGTTGCATCGACATTAAAGCAAGTGAAGCACGGTAAGAACCAAGTGCTGGCTGCGCGTCGCTCGGGGAAGGCGGCGGGGACAAAGCCTGACCTGCTCTCGGGTGCCAACCACAAGAAAGCAGAGTGAACGCTAAGTCAGGCCACCACTGAGTCCTTTTGCAAGCCCTATGCAAAGTGCCGGGAGCCTGCAGAGGCTGGGTGGGAACAGGCTGTGCCTTCCGAAGCTTGTTTTTCCATGGCTGTGTGGCAGTGCGAGGTGAGGCTGGAGGAGGAGGTTCTGGGCAGGAAACGCCCACGCTCTGATCTTGGCCCAGCGCTGACTGTCTCTCTGGCCTGGGGCAAAGGGACGCTCCATTCCACCTTTGTTTCCCCACTGAGCCTTTGTGGCTCTGGCAGGGTCAAGTGAGGCTTCCAGAGGCTCAGGAGGCGGCCACGCGTGGCGTGGTGTGGTGTGACAGGGGTGACTCTATTCCCTGCCTCCTCAGGGAACAGCCTGATGTCCTGTTTGAACCTCTGCTTCCCTTCCGGGCTCTTTGCCCTCGTCCAGGTGCCTGTGACCCAGTGATGGGTTTGGCTGCATCACGGCTTTGGTTCTCATAGAGCCCAGCAGCAGATCCTGTCTGCTGCTTGAGGGTCACGTCCTTTCTGGTCCCTGCCTCTTGTCAGCCAGAATGGTACTTCCACCTGTTGTCTCAGACTGGAGAGGTTTCCTGTCCTCCTCCGGTTGTCTGGGGGCGTGCAGCAGCTTGCAAGGCCATGATCCTATACTTCTGCACCAGAAAGCAAAGCTGAACTTCAGAGCCATTGTTTCCACAGCTCTGCTCTGGCTGTAGCTACCAGGGAATGCTACACAGCCTGGCACCCCGACAGACACCAGCCTTTGGAACTGGTTTGTGGAGCACCTCCCTGTTTTCTCCCTGTAAGAAAGGTGAAGGGCTTTAAAAAAAGATCGAGGTCATCATTTTTTGGCTTGTTTGTTTGACAGTTTCCAAAAGGGTGCAGAAGGTGGAGTGAGAACAGTCCCTCTTAAAAGCACCCACTGCTGCAGTCAGCATAAATCACACAGTTTATGTTATGCCTCTTGCTAGTCCTGGGCTGTTTCTCCAAGAGGCTGCAGTGAGCTTATAGCATTGTTCAACTTCCAGCAGAGCTGGGAGAAGGGATATTCCCATCTCTGCACCACTGCAGCTCATTTAACTGAAAATGGACCCTGTGTGACCATCACACAATTGGTTATAAATAAACCTGAGACGAAGGTGTCGTCTGGGGGATCCCCAGGACCTTCCTGTCATTAGCAGGCTCTGGTTGCAGAGCCTTTCTGCCACACTCATGCAGGTCCTCCTTCAAGGACCTTCATTAAGAGCACAGTTCCTCATGTTGCACCCAGCTCTACCGTGGGCTGACCTAGCCCTCTCTGAACTTCTCTGTTCTTCTGCACTATAAATATTTATGCCAAAGAAATGAGCTTCATCCTGTTTTCACCCCCATACACTAATGGGCCTTGTGTTTCCCTGTTAGGACTTGAATGTACATGGCACGGGCAGGGGTGGGTAAACACACACTAGGGAAGAAAAGCCTGTCCCTGCTTTCTCTTTGCTGTTTGCACAGAGTGGGTTTGGATTCAAATGGGCTCCATGGGTTTTATTCTGCCCTGCTCCCCACTGACAGCTGGGAATTTGCATCTAATTGAAAGGTTTAATTGCATTGCCATTGCAAACCACAGTTACCTTTGAACTCCTCGCAGATCAACAAGTTGCAAGGATGGAAAAACTTGCCGGTCTGGTGGAAGAGCTGGAGGCAGATGAGTGGAGGTACAAGCCAATAGAGCAGCTCCTGGGATTCACTCCCTCCTCGGGCTGAGCCTGTCTGGATTGCTGCTGTCAGGGAGCAGAAGAAAAACATTCCCTGGCCTGGCTTCAAAACACCCCCCATTCGTCAGATGCTGACAGCTGCATCGGCAGGATGGGGCTTTGGGTATTTTTGAGAGTGGGGATCCCCCATAAAGCTGCCAATAAACAGAAATGACGGGATTCTGTAGGTCGTTACAGGCTGGCAGGGCTTGGTTTCTGTAACTTAGAAGGCAGGATCATCTGTACAGCCCTCGGAGAATCTCCGTATTGTTTACAGAGGAGGGCAGACGGACAGTGTGGCTGCAGGGAGGGTGACCCCCGTAACTCAGCCTGGGCTCCCGCTGGAGCGCGGCCGGAGCGCTGGGCGAGCAGGAAACCCTCTGGAGCAAATGCCAGAAACACTCCTCAGCCCCAGCTGTCATTCTGGGGCATGGACATGAACTTTCCCGAGGTCAGGTGAGGGGCCAAGTGACGTGACCTCCTCCAGTGGTGCCTCAGGCATTGCCCAAGCTGTTCCCTCTCCATCGCCGTTTCTCTGGTAGTGCTGGCAGGACACTGCTCCATCTTTAATACCCTGAAACTTTGTACTCTTTGTTCTGCATTGGATTTCTCTGTGACAATAAAATAATTCTGTCTTTGAAACTCTTTATCTGGTCTTATGAAGGAAACAGTCAGCTGTTTGGGAGGTAAGGAGGTTTGGTGAAGCTTAGATGCAGCTCGGCTGTCCCAATGGTAGACTGAAGTTCAGTGTGAGAGGAACCAAACCATGCTCAAAAGGGGCTTGATTTAAATCAGATTTTTATCCTGCTTTAACTCTGCCAGAGGAGAAGACTCCGGTTTAAAACCATCCATTTTAATCATCTTGTTTTTTGGTTGTACTTCACTTCTGTTCTTGGAAGGAACTGGATTTCCATGTTCTGGTGTAACCATTTCAACATGTTGATTTTCCATGGATGAGAGCCTTCGCCCCACGGCTCTGCTGGCCAGCAGGGGGTAGGAGCAGCACCGTATGCAAGCAGTTATTTGATTTACTGCTCCAGATGCCTAATTTTTCCATTTTCAACATCTTATTTACGAGATGATTGTATTTTTACTCACTATTTCAGCCCAGCCACATCTGGATTGAAACCGATTAACTGGAATACATTCCCATTTTAGATCACCAGCAATTAACTAAAACTAAGGGGGGAAAGTACACAGCTACCTTCTGTGTCTGTTGCTGTTAATAAATTAGTTCCAGTGCCAGAGTCAGCTTTGGGCAATCCCCACACTGCAGGTGAAGCAGCAATTCTAGCTCCATGGAAATTCACCGTGCGGCTCCCGGAGCGGCGCAGGGCGTTCTCACGTAGGGCTGCGGCTCGGCTGAGATGTGTCCCACGCTGGCCCCGCCCCGGCCCCGGCCCCGGCCCCAGCCCGGAAAGCCTCCTCCCCAGCCTTGGAGGGCTGCCAGGCCCCGCTCTGCGGGGGCCTCCTGCACAGTCAGCGGCTCCGCGGCCAGGAGTGCTCCAAACGTGACGGCAGGCGGGATTCAAACTCCATCCCAGATGGGCTTGCTTGGGAAAGAAGGGAGCGTTTCAACCCTCCGCTTCTTTGTTTGTTTGGTGGCATCTATTTTTAATCTTGCTTACACCAGCCATCTAAGTGTACCTTGGCCAAACCTGCCTAAAATGCTCACCCTCTATCATTGTGGGGTTTGGAAATGGAGCAGCAGATCCCCAAACTCTCTCGCTCACACCCCGTCCCCCCTGCTGACCTAGCACAATCAGGCACAGAAAGAGCTTTTCCTTTTCACTGCTCAACTTGGTAAACTTTTCCACCCTGCCAGCCCTCCTGGGATGCCAGGGACTCGGAGCCTGCAGCTTTGCCCATGGGATGCAATGCCCCAAGCATTGCCCAGTCCTCCCTGTCCAGATACAAAACAGTCGGGCTGAGATTTATCCCCCTCGCCCTCCTCCCATTCCTTGTTTTCCAGCAGTTTCTTGCGCTGGGACAGAGCAGGAGCAGGGAACGTCCCCAGCTCCGTGCTGTACATGGTGTGTTTGTATGTGTGCCCAACACCAAAATAGACACATGTGTGAGAGCCATTGAGAGGAAGTGAAAAGTTCACCCTGTACAGTACTACGAATGCAAAAACATGTTGTTGGCCGTTCCCTCCTCCCGCTTGGTAAACACTTTATGTAATGCAGGGCGAACTGGAGGGATTCGTATGGGCAAAACCCCTCCACACTCCCCCTCCTCCAAACCCAGGTTTTCCCTGGCAGCTGGAAATTCCCCAGCCAACCTATTTCCTGCTTTGCAGATCAGCGGGGCTGTGCCGGTGATGGATGTTCCTGCTCGGGGTTTGGAAGCCCCGTTGCCCCCTCACCCCGGGGGTCTCGGGGGCTGTTCAGGGGCTGCAGCTGGGCACGGAGCGCAGGGGGAAGGGAGCCCGGCAGCTGCCAGAAAAAGTTGATGCGGGGAGGGGAGGGAAAATAAAAAAAGAGGCGAACAAAGAGCCTCGTTCAGGGCTGCTGGTTGGTTTTCCTGTGGGTGCTCGCAGCAGAACGTTATGTACCGGCACAAGCCCCGCTCACACCTCCCCTCCCCAGCTCTTCTCGCCGCTGGCCACGGCCCCATCGCCGGCCACGGCGCCAAGGCACGCGCTCGCCTTGCTGCCTGGGCAAGCCGCCCGCCCGGGAGGGCCTCTCCCAACACCAAGGATGCAGCACTGTGGGGCAGCACCCCCAAAAACACCCTCTCCCATCTTTCCCCCAAAAGCACCCAAGGGGAGATGAGTTTCACAGCCCACACCCTGCGAGCGACACGGTGCCGACCCAGCACTCAACCCGGCACTCAGCATCTCAGCTGCCAAAACCTGTCCACCGCCCTCCTGGGTGCACGTTCCTCGTTCCTCCGCCCGGCTCCTGCAGCTGCTTGTCCCAGGGGTGAGAGACGGGCCCGGAAGGTTTGGCTGTGGCACAGACCTGCCCGGCCGGCAGCACGCTGGGACCTGCCACCGCGTCCCACGCAGCCAGAGCTCACCTGTCAGAGCTGGCCACGGGCTTGGAGGATGCAGGGTCACCCCTGCTGTGCCCGTCACCCCCTGCCACAACCAGGGACCTGGTGTGAAGGACACCCACCCCACCAGGCACTTCAGAGACGTGGTAAAAACTATGGCTTCAGCCCCTCTATTACTGGACACAGAGGATCACACCAGCCGCTGCGCCAACCCCGTGTGCTGAAATAATGTGTAAATCTACCTAAAAGCAGCTTTTTGGGCCATAGAGCTGCTGGGAAAAAACATGAAGCCAGGGGCTCCTCCACAGCAGCAGCCCATGGGGCAGGAATTTTCCCCCCACCATACAGGGGGCACAGTTTGCACCCAATGTGAGCCAGAGCACTCGCTGAGCCCCTCAATACTTCTCCTCCCTTCCTCCTCCTCCTCCTTCTTCCCAGCCCCCTCCCCCTGCAGGCTGCAAAACCGCTGAGCTCAGCACATCCCGGGCAGGGGCCCAGCCAAGGACCCACCCCAATGCCAGCCGCTCCCCCCGGCTCCTGCTTAACCCTTTGCAAAGCCAGGCTGGAAATCAGAACGATCAAGCAAATCTCATCACAGAAGGGCACAGGCGCAGCTGGCTGGGAACAGGCTGTCCAGAAAGCTGGAATCTCTGCTCTCCCAGAAAGGACAGCAGGTCAGGGGGAAAGACACTGCTCGTCCACAAAAACCACACTGGGTTTACTGCCAGCAGCAGGACCAGGGGAGGGGAAGTGCAGGAATTACCAACACTGTGGCTCAAACTTTACTTTCCAGCCCAAAACCGTTCCTAGAGGCCCTGCTGCAGAAGAGCAGCCTGGATCTCAGCTTCTTTTGGGACGGAGAAGGAGCTGCCAGTCCTGCATGGCCTCCCTTCCCCACTGGATTATTTTATTGCAGGGATCAAAAAATTACATTTCCCTTTAAAACATGCCATCACACCACAGCTGCTTGCTCTGCTGCCTACCAGGAGATGTTATGGCAAAGAAAGAAAAATATTTATGCTTGGCTCCAGAATTCCTGTTTATTTTTAGCATGGCGCCTTCCCTGTGGTCCTTTACCTCTTTTTTGTTTATTTGCTGCTTTCCCCCTGTTTTGACCCCCCAAACCAGCAGATCCTCATTTATTTTCAGCCTCACCCAGCCAACATTCGTACCAACGACTTGGTGGCTGTGGGGAGAAATAACCCATGAGGTACATTTTGTGAAAAACAGGATCCCAAGCACCATCCAGCCGTTTCCGAGAGCAAGTGTGCAAATACTGGGGTGTATTTTTAACAGCTGGGGTTGGGGGTAGTCCATTTTTTGTCCCAAAAAACCAAGCTCTGCAAGCTGCAGGCACAAGCCAGGACTTGTTCCCAGCTCCCCATACATCTCTGCTCCCTCGGATGCTACCCACTCCCCCAGATTGGACTTCCACGCCCAAAATGCGGATGGATTCAAGCTTCGATCCCTAAAAAGCAGCCACAGCTGCAGGTGGAGTGCGCAGACCCTCTGCCCCCTTCGGGTGGGAGGTCACAGGCGGTGGGTGGGGGCTCGTCCCCCTCGCTCCTGGCTGCCGTGCGCTCTCTCTCCACCGTGTTTATCGCCGGGCTCTTATCAATCTCGGCTCGGGAAGGACAGGACCCAAGATAGGTCCCGGGGTGGCTTCAGAGTATGCTCAGCCCCTCCGATAAAGCCGCAGGCAGCGCAGCGGGAGGACAAACAAAGCTCTTTATCGCCAGTTCGGCTCCTTGCGCTCCTCAGGGTCTGGCTTTGGAAAGGTCACGTACGCGGGGACAGGCACGCAGGACCCGCGGCTGCGGGGGACACGCTGCCACAGTGCAGGGCTCGGGGGTGTCCCGGCCCAGCCTTAGGAGACACCAGGCAAGGCAAGCCGGGGTGACCCCAGCCTGGCACCGAGCAAAACCCCATCCCAGCCTGGCCGTGCCCTGCCCCCGCCCCCCTTGCTCTTCAGCAAGTTTCACTCCAACATCCCTTGCTGCCTTAAGAAACCAGGACGAGGCGGGCGAATGGGACACGGGGATCACGCGTGGGGTCCCGGTTTGGTTTGTCCCCGCCGTAGGGCAGCGGGCTCAGCCCATCCCTGCCAGGGCAGCAGCATCTGGCAGCTGCCACGGAGGACATGGTGGAACAGCCCCTGGAAGACGAGGCGAATCAAAACCTAACCCACAGGAAAACCCGCACTGGTTTCCCAGCCCAGGGAGGGCTCGGGGACCGCGGGGACACGGAACGTGATGCGTGTGCCCGAGCGATGGGCTAGCCTCGGGGTGCGGGGGTGAGCCCGGGCGCTGAGAGGGTGCCCGGGGTGCTGTCCGGGCGCGGCAGGGTTCCAAGGCCGAGGAGGCTCCGCAGCCCGGGCCGGCCCTGATGCAACCGCGGGTCCCGTTTGCAGCGCCCGGGGCAGCGCCGGGCAGGGGGCGCGGCCGGGCAGGGGCGTGGCCTGAGCGAGGGGGCGTGGCCAGCTCGCTGTCACCGGGCAGGAGAGACGCCGCGGACGTGCACCGTGCTCCCATTGGCGGAGGCGGGGAGGGGGCGTGTCCTCCCGTGCCGCCCCGATATAAGGGTGGGTGCGGGCGGTGCGGGCAGAGCGGCGGCGAGCCGGGGTCGTGTTCTGTCCTGTGTCCGGATCCATGCCCGGGATGTGGGAGAAGCTGGCGGGCGGCGAGCGGGGCCGCCTGGAGACCTCCGACTGCGAGTCGCTGGGCAGCGCCTCCGGCTCGGAGGGAGGTGAGTGCGGGTCCCTCCCTGGGGTCACAGAAGGGCTGCAGGATGGTCCCTGGGCGAGGGGGTGGTGGTGCTGTGCCCAGCCTCTGTTACACCCCCAGAACCCTGGGGTCGCCATCTGCCAGCATCATGAGAAGCCCCAGCACACCCCTGTTACACCCCTGAGCCCCCGGGATCGGTGTCTCCCACCCAGGAGACGCCCGGCCCACCCTTGCCCGGTGCTGACCTGCCTGTGTCGCCTCCGCAGATGCCGAGTATGCCGAGGGGGTCTCCCTGCCGGACCTGGACCTGGAGCTGCTGCACGACCCCGAGGACGAGCTGCTGTGCGCCAACCTGATGGACGTGGTGCAGGCCAAGCTGGGCCGGGCCCCGCTGGGCGCCAAGCGCTGCTCGCGGCTCCTGATGCCGGCCCAGCTGCAGGCGCAGGTGCGGACCGAGCTGCTGCGCCTGGCGTGCAGCGAGCCCTGCGGGCTGCGCGGGGCCCTCCTCGACCTGTGCGTGGAGCACGGCAAGGCCTGCCACGACGTGGGGCACATCGCCGCCGACCCCGCCGTGGTGCCCACCTTCCAGCTCACCCTGGTGCTCCGGCTGGACTCGCGCCTCTGGCCCAAGATCCAGGGACTCTTTGCCTCGGGGCCGGCGTTCGCGCCGCTGAAGCTGAGCACGGGCTTCAGGGTGATCAAGAAGAAGCTGTACAGCTCGGAGCAGCTGCTCATCGAGGAGTGCTGATGGGCCGGGCCGGAGGAGCCACTTCCCAAGTGCTTTGGAAGAGCCGGGCAGAGCGTGGCGGCTCCTGGCAGCCGCTGTAGTTTAGGTTAGGCTGGAGTAGGGCTGTAGGTGGAAGTAGTTTGGGCAGGCCTACCTGTGCCGGGACATCCCTGGCGTGGAGCAGCCCGGACCCAGGCGCAGGTCGCTTCACGCCGTCGATGACTGTGGCATGATCCCGGCGACCGCGCTCCCGGAGGCGCAGCAGGGCTGCTGGAGGGGTGCTGGTCTCCTGACGGCTGATCAATCATGGGGGGTTTTGTAACGAGGATTGTAATCAATGGGGTCTCAGGGGGAGGGGAATGTGGGACTGAGTGATGGCCGAGGGGGTCTGGATCAAAGGCAAGGCCCACCGCCGGCAAGGCCCAGTGCTGGCTGCCGGGGTCTGCAACTGTGTCTTTGATCACGAGCGGCGGGAGAGGGGCATGTGAGGTGCCGCGGGCCGGAGGGCAGGACCCCTGGCCCTGACACGCTGGGGCACTTCGTTGGTTACAGTTTACACTCATACACTTGATGTTCAAGTGCGAGAATTCCTATGCAATCGTGTCGGGTGGTTTTTTACTTTTCTAATAAAACTTGTCTTGATTGATAACCTGCTGGCTCCCTGTTGTCACCATGGTCCGGGGAGGGATGATGCAACCACTGGTCTGAAATGGCCTGCTGGCACCCTTGGGAAGCCTTTCCCTGGCAGGGCAGTCCCTGTGGTGGGAGCTGGATGTTTTGGGAATGGCGGGGAATCCCACTGCGCCCACTCACAGTGAGAGCCACGGGGCTGTGACTCAGGGGGGCTGAGTCAGGCCCCCGTGCCAGCCCTGGGTCTGCTCGTGCCCAGGGAGGAGCACCCAACACCCCAGCCAGGGGCTGCTGCTCCTCCCCTGGCAGCCACGGGGGGAAATTTGGGCAGCAAACCAAGAGAACGAGGCTCAAACTGGGGCTGAGGGAGAGGAGGAGGGTCACACCTGCCGGAGGAGAGCACACCCCAGACTCAAACACACTCTGCAACACTGAGGCCAATTACCCAAACCTGCAATTAGAGGCCTCGGGGAAGAGGCTTTCACTCAAGGGTAATTAAGCTGCTTGGCAAATGAGAACCCGTGGAAGGTGTGGGGGGATAAAACCAGCCTGAAAAACCATTTCCATTCACATGCAAGTTTGTTCTGGCTCAGCCTTAGGTTGTTTGAATTTTTATTTTTTTTAATCCCCCTATGCACAAACAGTGACTTTTTAGTGAGAATTTTTGCCACAAAAACCTTGCTTTTGACACAAATGACCCATAGCCAGAGTATTGGGAGCAGAGATTGCTCACTGGTGTAAAGACCACCTCGGAGCAGTCAGGGCAATAAGCAGTGCCAGTCTGGCACAGCTGGAAATGCACCTTTATACACCCAGATAGTGCAAAGAGAGGGGGTTTCCTTTAAAATTTTGGGGGCTGAGGCATTTCTCAGAGTCATGTGCCGGAGCATCCCCCCTTCACGTGAGGGGCATCCCCTGTGGGGCCATCCAGCACAAAACCACCCCCGGAGACACTGAGAGAGTGCAAAGGGAAGCCCAAACCCAAAGTTCCTCAGCCAGGCTGGAACCCGCCCCCCCGGCTGGAAGCAGCACGTTGATCCCAGGGCACAGCAGGAGATTTACAGCACGGTGACGGCAGCACCGCCGGCGGCTCAGCTGGGGCCGTGCTGTCAGCCCTGCTGAGGCATCCTGAGTCTGGGAGCGGTATTTATAGCTCCATAAATACATGGATTTTAAAATATCGAGCTCTGAAGGGGTGGCCCTGTACCTCCTGTGCTGCCAGCAGCAGCGTGACTCCTGCTTGTCCCCCACCAGCCACTGCTAGGGAAGGCAAGGGGCTCTGCATCCCATTTTCTAAAAAGTATCACTCCAAGAAAACAAAAAAAACAACCCACCAGAACTCCCAAAAGCCAACACAGAGTGACACAGCCTCTGTCCTGGGGGTGCCTGGCAAAACCTGCCATGTGGGACCACATGCTCTTGGAACGCCCCAGCTATGAAGGTGAAACTTTGCTTTTATTTATAGCAAAATGGCCTTGCCACGAGAAATTTGGGGGTGTCTCAAGGTCCCTGGGGTTTGGCAGCTCCCTGGAAGGTGCAGATGCTTCTAGCAAGGCTGGATCAAGTATCTCCCAGGGCAGGGTGTGGGCAAGGGGATATTTTGGGACCTGGGAAGTGTCAGTGGGGCTATTTGTGGCACCAGCATCTGCCCAGGGATCCCAGGTGCCAGTACAGGAAAGGGAGATTCTTGGAGGCATCAGCAGCAATAAGGCAAATGAGGATTTAAATCCCAGGATAATGTTAAACCCTCATGTTTTGCTACCAAAAATAATGGTGGGGGAAGAGGGGTCCCCTTGGCTCCCTACCTGCCAGAGGAGGATGTTCCTGGAGCACCTGCCTTCCTTTGATGCCTCCCTGCCTTTGCAGCTGCTCCAATTAAAAGCTTGGGCTAACGAGCTAATGGGCAGCCCAAACCACCCACACCTTTGGTGAGTGGGCAGGGACCAGCACACCCTGAAATTCAAGTGTCTCCCATTGCTCCAGGCTAGGAATGACCCAAAATGCAGCAAAACCACCCCAAAACCTGGGCTGTGGATATGCCCTGCGCTGGCAGGGCTGAGTCACCGTCGCTGAGGGGAAATGGAAGGGCTGTGACCCTTGGCCTCTGAGAGGAGGGCAGAAAAGGGAAAAGCGGGAAATTCCCACCCAACGCCTCTAGCACTTTGACGCATGGGCCTGGGAAGGAGGAGGGAGCTGCCAGAGGGGGCCAGCCTGCCCCAGGGAGCGGGATGTGAGGAAAAGAGACCCATCCCAAATCCAACCCCGAGCTTTTGGGGCCAGCAGCTTCCCAGCCGCTGCCAGCAGGAAACGCACCCAAGGCAGTGTTTCCGCCCAGGACAAAGGCAGCCCGAGCCTTCCTGTCCACCCTGATGGGGATTGTGTCCAAAGGGCACCTTCAAATGCCAGGATAATGCTGCCACGCTGGTGGCATCCTAGGATGAGGATAAAGCATCACCCAAAACAGCTCAGCCAGAGGATGTGGGGCTCACGGGACGGGAGGAAGGCCCTTCTGGGAACAGCCCAGCTGGAATCAGTATGAAGCAAAGGTGTCCTGCTGGGAGTTCGCTGTCACCTTGCCATGACCCACAGGGACACCACTGCCTCTCCATCCTCTTCCTGTCCCTCCCTCTCCCACCCCAGGGCAGCCCCCACAGTGCCAGAGTTCTCAGCCATTGGGGATGGCAAAGACCTCAAATTCCATCCGCAGCCGAAGAGCTGCAAAACCAGAGCTGACTGGAGCAGGGATCCACAGGACACCAACCCAGCCAGAGCCTTTCACATTATAAACATTTATTTATAGATGTACAATTGTATAATTAACTCTAAATCAAGAGATACAGCCTCTGTGAGCATCCTGGGGGATCGATGCCTCCTTATGATCTGCCTCCTTATGATCTCCCTCCTTATGATCTGTGGGTATCTACCAGGAAAAATAACCCAAAGGTTTTGGCAGGCAGGCTCCGGGCAGGGAATGCCATTGGGCAACACGTCCAGCTCCATCTGTGAGCAGTATTTTGGTTTAACCCCGTCCCCATCATCCCTGTGCCTCTATCGAGCGCCATTTCCAATCCTGAACTTCCACCCAATTTCTTCCGAAGGTGGAGGAATCATTTAAAAAAAAAAAAAAAAAAAACAACTTCTTAAAATCATGTCCAAGCCATGGTGGCTGCAGGATAACAGGGCTTGCAGCCAACGGGAGGCTGAGATTTCACAAAATAAATAAACAGCCAAAGACAGAGCGCATGGATTCCTAAGGACAACGGGACAAAACCACCTCTGCCAGCCCACCCAGGAGTTGCCGTGCTCCTGATTCACTCCCCTTACAGTGCCAGGGGATGGTTTCCACTGGAAATGTCTTTAGACACAAATGAGCTGCAGAGCAGAAAGAAAAAATGTTAAAATAATCCAGTTTGTTCCATGGGAGGTGCTCTGCTTGTGCCGACTTTGCTTCCAAGAGATGGCTCTTGACCTGGAGCAGCCTCACACTGGTCCTGCCCAGGATGGGTCAGAGTGCAGATCAGGCACCCCCTGATCTCCCCCAGCAGAACTTCTTCCAGCAGAAGCAATGGAACACTCCATTCCTGATGGATTTGCGGTATTTTCCAGGTGTCCTCTGGGAAACACAAGGCAGGGTGTGAAGGCCAGGGCCAGGCTGCACGTGGGAGCACTGCTGGGTGGGCGGGTGGGTGAGGACCCCAAGCGTGGGATACACGCAAAACCCCCCAACAAAGGGTGAGGCTGATGGAAAGCCCTCTCTGCACAGAGTGCGCTGATTACCAGGCAGAATTCGAGCAGACTCGGCAGAAAAAGGAGTTACGTGCACAAATTAACCAAAGACTGACGAGCAAAATCCATCCAGGACAATCCTTCCTGTCCCGAGCACGACGCCGGCGCTCAGCTGACCCTGCGGCTTCTGCCGATGCTGCAAATCCAAGCCACAGCTCTGGACGTGCTCTCCCAGTTCTCTGTGACCCCCTGCAGATCTGGGATTTGGTTTTATCACCACCCCCAGAGCAGATGGATGGACGTCCCAATCCGCAGAACGTCCTCCTGGGAGCAAAGCACAGCAATTGCAGTGATTTCTGTTTTCCAGGTAGGAAAGTGCTGTGGACAGAGACACCTTGGGAAGAGGCTTCCCGTTCCCCTGCTCCCCAAAACAGGCAGAAACCAAAATAATTTAATCATCCAACCCCTGCATAGTTTAAAAGTACAACATATATACAGCTATAAATTAATGCTAAATAGATTATATTTTCTTTTCTTTAGTGTTTTATCAACAAATCGTCCCATTTCTCTCTCCATTGGCAGTAGTGAAGGGCCTCCTTCTGCTTCAAGGCTTCTGCAGTTAGTGTGGGTTACTTTACACTCTGTGTGTCTGTTCCAGGGGTTGTGGGATCCTTGTGGATCCTGGGAGTACGCCAGTGGTGTTGGAAGGGGAAGAGGAAGATGGAGAGCTGGATGTCCTGTCCCAAGCACTGCCTGCGATCGTCAGAGAGAGGCAGAGAGAAGAAAGAGGGGCACTTGTGCGTTGCTAATTCTCCAATTCCACTTATAAGATAATGTTTGATTCTTTTTAAACAGCAAAGTCTGTCACCTCAGCTCAGTGCACTTCCCCAGAAGTCTTCAGGCATTTCAAAGGTCTGGGAACAAAAGTGGCAGTGGTGTCAGTCTCCGGACAATCTGTGACTCCCCTTTCCTTCCCCACCCCACAGCACAGGCAGCAGCTTTTCCAGGCTCTTTCCAGACCACAGGCACAGGCAGGGAATTAAAGAAAAGCAGGTCATTAACACCAGAAGAGGCGCAGTCATCCGAACGAGAGAGCAGGCAGATCAAGACAAGAATGGATCCAAAACCAGGATACACCCAAAAAAAGCCCAACGTGGCCCAGAAAATTTGCTTTAAAGGCCAGACTTTCAGATGCCAAGGAAAACAACCCCCAAAACTGCAAATCAAGCAGCTCAATGGCTGAGATCCTCAAGGAGTCTCTCTGAGCTGGAAGGGTGTCCATACAACACCTGGTGCAAGCTTCACCCAGGAGTTATTCTGTAGAAACCCTGTTTTCAAGAAATTTTGGCATAGTGGGGCCTGCACATTTCACAGCCAGCCCCACAGTATCTGGTAGGTGAATCCAGCCCAGATATTTAAGCAGAAGAAGGACTCCAAACCCGGCAGCAAATTTTTTTCATTATTTTAGTGCAGTTCTCCCAGCACATCCAGTCTCACATGCGTTATCCAGGGTCTCCTTAATCCAACCAACCAAATCTTCCAGACCCCCCTTCAGCTGCTTTTACTTTGATTCCCAGTTTAACCCAGTAAGTCACTTCTACAACCTGCTGGGAACGTTTGCTTTGTTCTCCTTGAATGGGAAGGCAATGGGGCGGGGGGGCAACACAAGGAACATCTGTTGGGTGGGACTCCATTCCCTGTCACCGTGCTGCCTCATGTGCCAGGGATAACAGCTTTTCCAGTAAAATAGGCAATAAAGCAACCATAAACAAGGTTCATTAAAATATAGTGGCTGAAGTAAGAAATTTCCAACCTCACCAAAGGATTCTGCCCTGTTCCTAGAGGCCAGAGAAAACAGGGAGCCTGGAGAGAGCCGAGGGTGCCGACATGCAAACTAAACCCAATCAATTCCTGATTAACGAGGGAGCGCTCGTCGGAGGAGAGGCCTGCGTGTGCACCCGAGGAGACTCCTGGAGGTCTGCGTCTCAATCAGGGATCTCAGTGATAAAAGCACTACGGTTCCCAGCTCCCCACTCGTACTTGGGCAGGACTATCCGTGCAGGGAGGCCTGGACGTCTGACAGTCTGCTACAGCTGGGGGTGCCCATCCTCTGTGCCCGCTGGTACAGCTCCGTGTCCCCGAAGTAGCGTGCCCGGTACAACAAGCCTTCCTCTGCAGAGGGAAAAGCCGAGAGTTAGCAATGTCCCATGGAGAGATCCCGCTCCCCCCCGGGCTCTGCTGGGAACAGGAGGCACCTCCAGCTGTCCAAGGTGAAACACAGGATGAGGATGAGGCTGAGGAAATGCCCTGTGCCCTTCAGGACAGGATGGGCGTAAGAGCTGCTGACAGCTCATCCATCCTGGGAAAAGCCAAGGGAACCTGTCTCCAGTCCCAGGAGGCACATTGGCAGCCTACACAAAGGTTAGCCTAGCATGGCATTGGCCTCCATTGGCAACACCCAGGGATCAAAGCCCATCTGGCATTCCAGTGCTGAAATCCTACCCCAGCCACTGCTCCGAGAGCTGTGACCACTACACGCAGCCAGAGCACACATGTTGCCCCTGGAACTCGCTGCCCTCACCCTTTGCAGCCAGGATATTTGGCTGGATCCTCAGCCTGGGCAGCCCCCATAGCCCTTGGAGCAGGGGTGGGATGTGGGATGCATGATACCATGGGCAGCAGACTCTCCAACACCGTCCATGACCAACTGAAATATTACACGGAGCTGTCGATGATCCCAGAGGTTCTAACTTCCCCCTCCACTGGAAATCAGAGATATCCTGCTGACACAGCAGGGGAACCTCTGGGGCACAGCTCTTGTCTGACCAGTTCTGCAGCAGCATTAAAAAGCAAAACAAAACAAAAAAAACCCCACATACCAGGCCTGCCATGAAGTCATAGGCTGAAAAAAACAAAGCCAACAATACAGGAAATGTGCTGGCACCATGTTAAAGTACAACTTTAGCACAACTCAGGCTCAGTCAAAGACCTTTCCAAAGCCACCCTATGGAACAGCTCCTGACCCCCTGCTACTCACTCTGCTGCTTCTCTTTCCAGCAGTTGTTCCGAAGGTTTGCTATGTAGTCATCCTCCACGCTCCGCTCAACATTCTTCAGGTTCGTGCCCGTGTATTCCTCGGCAAAGCTCTCGGACACGAAGTAGGGCACTTTAAGGTGCTCTGTGACCCTCCTGTGTGTGTGACCCACAGACCTGGGGCAGGGAGAAGAGCACAACAGTGTAGGACATGTTCCAAGAGCACAGCAAAGCACTCAGCTCAGATGATGTGATTCTGAATGGCTGGAAACATCCCTCATCCCTAACCAGCTACAGGCTCAGAGGGTTGGAAGGGAGCAGCACTTATGGTGGAAATGAACCACCAACACAGGCAGAGAGAAGCTGCCAGGCCTCCAGCAAGGTGGGCCAAGCTCTGAATACAGACATAATTCCAAGGCATATTGCCCAGGGCCTAAACCCACTTAAAATAAAATGTTCCCTGGAATTTTCATTAAATTATTAAATCTGTGATTTCCTCCATCTACAAAGTGAGACCTGCTCTGTGCCCTGGCCTGCACCAACCAGCAACAAAAGCACTTTCTAGAAGGAAATTCCTTCCTCCCATGACCATGTGGATTTGCATTTCAGAAAAGCCCTGCTCTCGCTCCCCCTGACACCCCAGCAAACCTACAGATCCTCCCTAGGCTGTGTGTGTGAGCTGTAACACAGGAGCTGGGCCCAACACTGGATTTGCCAGGAACGGCTCCACCTGGAGACATGCCCGAAGTTCCCCATAATAAATACCAGCTGCTGCTGCATTAAAAGCCAGCCTTATTCTTAAGCCAGGTATAAACATTAACTCATCCAGCTTGCCCTTCAGTCTGTTATCAGGGTTTACAGGAGTGATTCCAAGACTCCTGCACATTTCACCAAGGCCCAGAGGTGGGTAACTAGAAGGACTAAACAGGACCAAAAAGCTCTGCTAGGATTTCTCAAGGCAGAAAGGTGCAGAGGTGCAGCCTGGAAAAAGCCCAGCTCACTATTTCTCCAGTCAAGACAGAGCCCTGAGCTCTCCCAAAGTTCATATTCCTCTCCTGGATAAAGATGGACTACAAGAGAGTGCTCTCACGTGAGGAGGACTGGGACTGGCAGGGCTGCAGTAACACACTGGGGTGCGAAGCAGGAAAATCAGGGCACAAGAAACCTGTCACCTGCAGTCAGACATGCAATTAAGTCAGGCCAATTGGATGAGGTGGTACTGAATGGTAACAATCAGGCCCAGGCAGCTCTTCCAGCAGGAAGATCATTTTTGGAAGAGATTTACAATGCTAACAGTGACAAATGGTTCTTTACAACTCTGCCCCTCTCAGTGACAACTTCACTATGGAGAAGTGGCATTAAAATCTCTGGGTTCAAAGCTTCTGTTCCCCTGCTTGCTGAGCTCAGGCACAGCTTTCCCTTCACTCCTGGCAGAGGAGCTGGCAGTCAGTGACCCAGCAGCTCCTCCTGCCGGCACTGCACCACCTCATTCCAACTCAAACACCCTGGCTGCTCGGCAAGGATGTGGGAGGGCTGGATGAGCTCATTTGCCACCTTTGTCCAAACCCAGGCTTGGAAATTGGGTTGCTTGCTGCTACCTGAGCACACAGACACAGGGACAGCACAGGAAACAGGCAAAGGAGCAGTGGAGAAACATCTGGGGCTCAGGGATGGCTTCCTCTGGCAGCTGGCATGGCTAGAAGCAAATCCCTGCCCACTTAAAAGCTGCCCTCCCTTCAGTGCCTTCTCACCTCACAAACTCTTCACCAGTATAAACCAAACTGGTGTATGTGTATAATGCTTAATTTTACAGCACTAATACCAGCTGTGGAAATCACAGCTCAACACTCTTCACCCTCTCAGAACAGTCCTTAACTGTGCCAAAACCACTCCATGTTTTAGTCCCAACCACTAATGTCACAGTCTTTACCCCGAATCTGAAAGCTAAGCTGGGTTTTATAGTATTTAACATCATGTTCCACCCCTGGAATTGTTCAAGACCAGGTTAGATGGGCCTTGGAGCAACCTGGTCTAGTGGAAGGTGTCCGTGGCCATGGAAGGGGGCTGGAACAAGATAATTTTAAGGTCCCTTCCAATCCAAACTCTTCTGGGATTCTATGATCAATGGGAAACATCGCTACCTGGGAAACTAAGCAGGAACCAGGGCTGCAACCAGGCCTGACCTCTCTAAATGCACATAACGAACTTGCACTGAACATGCATTAAGCTTTTGTCAAGAATGATGCAATCAGACAGAAATCAAGCCTGTTTTCCCACTCTTTGTTGGCACTGCAAAGTGACTAAGAATGAGGACATATTCCATTAGTCACCAGAGGGAGCAGATCGGGGCATTTCCACAGGATCTAGAACAAACCAGTTTCACTTTCACATCCTAAATGTATGGCCAAAGCTATTTCATGGCAAGATGAGAATTCAGAAACAGGGGATTTCTCTGGGAGAGTCTTTTATTCCTTGTCTTCTTTCACTACTGCTTTGTACTGAGGCTTTCATGACAAACAGATCTGGCTTTTTGTTTTTCACACCCCAATTTAACTCTACACCTCAATTCCTTCTCCATATGGGATCTTGGTGCTGGGCTACAGAAGGCCCCTGTCCAAGAACTCTCTCCATTAGGGAAGTGAGCACCCTCCAACTTTCCCTGCACCTTGTATCTCACACCTGTTTGAGAACCATGAGGACTTCACTGGCAGCAAGAGCAATGGGGTCAGCAGATAAAGCAAAAAAACCCAAAGAAAACCAGGAAAAACAGAGGCAAGATCCCTCCCCCACCACACCCCTCCAGAGCCCACCCCCTCCCAATGTGGATAAATTTTAGAGGAATGGGTACTAACGGCCTGTGGCTCAAACTGTAGGGTGGGCTGGAGACCATCATCTGGCTGAGAGCAGACACAATGATGAGGATGAGGATGGGCATCAGCTGGACGAACAGCCCCAGGCCACCCTGAGGGAACAGAAACACACAGTGGAGTGCCACCCATACACCTGGACAGGGATCCCATGGCACCACTCTCCCTCCCCCCAGTGCTCCAATACAACTTCCTCTCTCCTGCTTTTCACAGGGAGTAACCCAAAATAGCTCCCAGCAGCCCACAGGACAGTGTGACTCCAAAGGTCCAAACCCACTGGCCCTTCTGTGGATGTGATAAGGGGCAGAGAGGACTGCCAGGGGGCACCTTGGGAGGGAATTTCAAAAGCCTCATGCCCACAGTTTGTTTTTCTAGAGCAAACAAGGTCCTGTCCTGCTTGTGCTAGTGAGCAGGACTGGTTTTATGGACAGCCTTCTCCCCTTTTCAGTGCTGGATGAAGATAATTCCTCCTCTCCCTCACCTCCTGAGCTCCCTCCAGTTCCACCTTCAAGCTTGAGAAAAAAAATATTCAGAAAGCTCTTGTTTGTTTGTTTGTTTGTTTTTTACAGTAAAATTGTCTATGCCCAGACAACAGCCATAACCCCAACTCCAGCTTTCTGTTCAGGGGGTGGAAAGAGCAGGACTGTTTCACAAGCCAGCCACAGAAACCAGCTCCCAATCCACGTGTTGGGAAAACCTCCAGCCTCCCAAATCCCAGCTTGTTCTCCACTTACGTCCCCCTGGTGCTCCCGCCTGTCCTGCCTCTGGTGGTAGGTGTATCTCATCCTGCCATTGCTGTACACGTGAACATTACCTGTGGGCACAACAAAACTCTTACTCCAAAGTCACAGTGTGGAAGGTGCTGCTGGCTGGGCAGGAAGGGACCACAAAGGGTGGCCATGATCCATGTCACCCTGCTTCCAGGCTGGAACAAGGGTATTCCTAAGGTGGTTTGAGTGCAGAGTGGGCACAGAGATCCTTCTGTAAGATTTTGCAGGATTGTATGAAAACTCAGCTTGGAAGTGACCTCAGGAGGTCCAACCTCCTGCCCAAAGCAGGGTCAGCTACAGAGAGAATACCTTGCACAGGCCTTCTCCCTTCTGATTGAATAGATTAAAACCAAACAGAAAAAATTCTGGGGCTTTTCCCACCCTGCAAACAAAGCTCTTCCACGTCTTGTTTTAAATGTCAAAGCTACAGCTGCAAAGGGAGCCAGGCTGAGAGAGCAGCCCTCAATTCTCTCGGGACAGTGAGGAAAGGGAAAAAAAGACTGAGCTAAAATAGCAACGTGCTGTTTTTGCAGGAGTAGCTTGGCCTCTCTGCCAGGCAGAGCACGAATGCTGCAAAAGGCTTCCAGATGCCTTTGAGAGTCATTGGTGTTGGGGTGCTCATTCTTAGATTCCAGACAGGAAAAAGCTACCAGAGCAAATTTTCTTAACTGAAACCAAATTATTTATTTTTCAGGTTGGTCCACAGAGGTCAGATAACCCCTGTGTCCACTTCCAGTCAGATGTGACTGGAGCAAGTACAAAGGAATCTTCCAAAATACCCTTATCCTGACATGGAATCCGTGTCTTTTGGGCAAGTAAAGGAACAGGTGCCCAATTTTTTCCTGCTACCCAAGCCATGATCAGCACTGGGGACAGACAGGATGCAGATTTATTTTTCAATTCACAAGGTCTAAATTATGCTGTAAAAATAACATTTTCCTCATTTTTATGGGACACAGGGGAGAGAAGGAAGCGGCCACCAATCTCGGAGAACCTGCTCAAGCTGCATGGTGGAGCAGATAGGTATCAAGGACAAGGCCCAGGTGTTACCACAGTTTGCTTTGATAACAAGATTTAAATTCTAAAATCATCAGGCAGAAAAGCCTTCCTCAAAACAGGATTATTCTCACAATGAGCCTTAAAACAAGTCTCTTTTTGTTCTAGCATTCGACCCTGCCTAACAGCAGCTGATGTTGCCAGCATGCAAACAAACACCTGAGGCTGGGAAAAAGTCCAGCTCTGATGGTTGCTGAGTTCTCCAAGCTGAACAGTTTAAGAAACTTGAGGTGTTTAGGCCATGTGTGAGGGAGAACTCCCTCTCACCAAGCTCAGCAACCCTTGCATAGCCCAATAAATCCCAACTGCACTGTTCCAACGCCGAAAGGATGAGGCCCCACTCAAGAAATGAAGGTTTAATGTGCTTACTAGAAGGAAATCCACCCCCAAAGAACATGTTGAAGAGATCCTCGGGGGAGATGTCAGCCTCGAAGCCGCGGTGGAAGTCCGAGTGGCTGTGGCCGTGCCGGGCGGGGTTGAGTTTCTCGTCTCCAAACTGGTCGTACTGCTTCCTCTTCTCCGGGTTGCTCAGCACTGCGTATGCATTCCCAATGGCTGCAACACGGACAACAAGGAAGCAATTAGCTCCCTTCTCCCACATACAGCCCTGCAAACTGCCAGGATTTGCCTTTCTCATCATACAAATCAGAGTCTCAACTACCCACGTCTTTGCAACAGGTACCTGGCACACGCCTCTGGCAAATCCAGACAGGAGAAAACCACACTCAGTGAAAAACTCCTTAATTAATTCAAATGAAGAAGTTATGATATGACTGATAAGGGTTTGGTGCATGTCCTCAGAGAAACCCTTCAGCTGTAGGCAGCTGTGCAAGGAAATAAAATTTTAGCTGACAAATTTTATTCAAAAGTGGCATTAGGGGAATTCAATGTCAGAGCCTAAAACCAGAACTGCAAAGAATTTAAATACAGGCTAAATCCCTGGAAGAGACTTTAAAACTTTCCATAAAAACTGCTAAGGAAACATTAGCCAGAAGTTGCATCCGTCAGCTATGAATTTCAGTATTTCCAGATGCCACACGTAAGGTGCATAATAACAAGGACTGTTAACCAGTGCCTGTGAGGGTGGAAATGTACTGGAGCTAACCCCCTGCCAGGTCCCTGGGTCGCTCTCCTTCCAGCCTCAGGAGTTTGAGCCCTTCTCCCAGGAGGTCTGCCTGCCACCCTCCTATTTCTGTACTTGCCTCTCAACACATTCCAGCTTCCCACTTCCCTCTGTACCAACCCACCCCAGGCCTCCCTGTGTTGCAAGGAACCAAAGTGCCTGTGGCAGTGGCTGCCTGGTGTGTAAAAGGCAGGGGCAGAAGGGATGGAAAAGGGGGACAACATGCCCTTTTGGAGGAGATCAACTCCAAGATTCAACATTTTCCCCATGGTCAGATGGAGGTGTACAGTTTCTTCTTGGAGTGGAGATTTGGAGGGCAGAGGATGTAATGTCAATACACTCCTTCTCCTTCTTGGTTATAATTAGTGCACCCAGAGCAAACATTTCTAAAGCCAGGCAGGGAAGCTGGTGGACAAGGACTGACTCAGTGTATCAACCACACAGCTGGAAAAAACAAGCAAAGTAATGACAACAGAACGGTTCAGGGTTTGTTCACTGTCTGACTTTGTGCTGACAAAGCCTAAGAAAAGCCTCATTCCAAAGCAGGATTTTAGCTCCAAGTAGCCAGGCTCAACTCTTTTTCAAAGAGCAGACAGGTAGTGATGCAAATCTGCCACGAGACAGCCTGCAGCCAACTGGAACTGTACACTGAGACACGGGCTCAGCACAGACTCAGCACTTTATCAGTGGTCACTGGGAAGGCGAATGCCAAGACTTCAGCTAATACATCAACATAAGGAAAAATTAACTCATATCCTCACAGCAGGGCACGTTTCCCCCTTCACCCTCTGGAAGCAAACAGCTGAACTTCAGCTCAGCTCAGGGGCTGAAGGACAGGAAGCCATGAAGGCAAGGTCTGGAGGAGATAACCCTGCAGCGGGGGATAAAGGGCACCTTGCTTAACGCTCCACTTCTGGCACGTAACTCCGGCCAAAGCCTTGGGCAAACATCATTATTCAAGATTACAGGTGAGGAAACCTGTCTTTGGCCACTGAGAGATCCAAGGATGAGCCATGGAGCAGAGGCTCTGCACAGGCAGAGCTGATACTTGTATGCAGATGCTCTTTCATCTGCCCCCCACACTGACACAGGCTCTCCCAAGTAGCTGGGGCTCAGTCGCTATTTGTTAATGCTTATCAGGGAAGGATTTAAGTCTTAAAAGGCTTGAACAAACCTTACCTAAGACTTTTACTGCTGAATTCATGTCTGTGAGGAGCTCACCCGCATACTGTATCAGTAGACTCACACCAGGCCAGCCCTGCTCCAGCAGAAGTCTCATGCATTTCACTCCCAAAATCAGACTGCTTTAGGGTAGAAGGTGCCCTTAAAGCCCCTTTCCTTCCACACCCTGCCATGAAGTAGAAGTAACCTGTAGAAATAACCTTCTACTTAGACCAGGGTACTCCAAGCCCCATCCAACCTGGCCTAGAAAACTTCCAGGTATGGGGCAGCTACAGCTTCTCTGAGCAACCTGTGCCAAGGCATCACCTCCTTCTGAGTAATGAATTTCTTCCTAAAAAATGGCCAGAATCAGACCATTTAAATGGCTTCAAAATCAGTGCTGTACAACTGGCACCAAGGCGTTCTGTGTTTAGCTCAATGATAATAATCACACTTCCACAGTTTGCCAGGGAAGATGGGGTTATATGTTCCAAGCAATAGCATTTCTCTTGGAAAATTACTCCAATTTTAAAATATCTTATTACCCAGGAAACATCCCTGCTGCAGTTGTTGAGAGGCTCTGAGAATTGGGCTCTTTGCAGCAGAACTGGAGCTCCTTATGACCTTTTCTGAGCTCTGGCTGGGCTCGCTTGTATGGCTGCTGCAGTTTGACCCTAGAAACTTCCACCTAGGATTTCTATCCACCAATTCCATCCACAAACAGTCAGGTGTTTCCTGGAATGTTTCTCCTGGGGGCTTTGTGAACCCAATGGCTGCCTCTGGTGCTGCACAACTTAACTGGGTCAATCCTGACAGAATTCCCTCCTGAACAGCCTGGCAGGAGGCTGGAGCAACACACAGGAAGGGCTGCTGGGAGAAAGGGAAGGAAGGCTTCTCCTTATCCAACCAACAGAGGTGAATCCTACCCATGCCAACCTGTGTTTATTATTTTAAGCTCATACTTTGTTCATGACACAGCCAGCTCTGAAGGGAGACAACTTCACAAAGAGCAGCTTTATTTCACTCTGCCTGACTCGTGGGGCTGTTTTTAAGGGTTCTCACTAGCTCAGCTCAGTGATAGTTGGGGGCAAACCACTGATCTGGGGCTGGCTTTACCTTTGAATGCCTCCGTGGCCCCCGGAGCGTGGTTCTTGTCTGGGTGGAACTTCAGCGCCAGTTTCCTGTAAGCTTTTTTCAGATCCTCATCAGAAGCTTCTCTGTTCACTCCCAGAATTTCATAGTAATCTTTGCACTGCTTTACCCTGCCAGGGGAGAGGGGAGAAAACAGGGACACTGAGTTCCAGGAGTGGAAACCTCTTTGTCTTGAATACTTGTTAACTCTGAGACTCCTCACGCAGCATGATTTTGATGGATACTGCCCAGGGATCTCTGGATTACTCAGCCCCTGTTCCTCACAGGGTGACCCAGTTGTTTTCACTGACTCATTCTGGCTGTGCCAGCATGACCAGCAAGGAACGAGTCCGGCTAGTGGAGGTGGAAGGGCCTCTCCTCAGACCTGCACAGGAATGTGATTGGCAAATAAACTTCACATTCACTCTGCTCACATTTTGGAGGCTGTTTTTTGGGAAGGACTATGGGATCTGAAGGGTACTGGTCTTTCCCCCCACACCCTCCTTTTCTCTCCTCAGCTAATTCCCAGACCTAAAACCAGCATCAGCTGAATTCCAGAGGAGGAAGCAGGGAGCTGCCGAGGGTGTGCAGCCCAGTTCCCCCTGGGCACACTCACAACCCAGCCATGGCTTCTCCCTCTCAGGTTACTCCAATGAGACAGAATCCAGCAGGCTGGGTTTTTGGAGAAATTAATGACGTAACAAACATTCCTGCAAGTCCCTTGGAGAGGTTCTTGTGCAATTCAGGCTGTGTCCATAACCTTAAACAAAGTTTACCAAGTCACTGCGCCTGCAGTTCAGTCCTTCAGCTTCCAGCATGGGCAAATGGGAGAAAGGAATAAAGGGAAGCTTGGAACAGGGTTTGGAAAAGAGCAGACCCAACCCAGCTGCCTCCCAGGGCTGCTGGAGCTATAAATCCTCCTGGACATGCTCTTAACACCATTCCATATGGTTCAAAGCTGAAATCTTTAAAATCCTGTGAAAAGCAGACAGGTACCACACGACAGAGTCAGAAAATGCCCTGGAGAGCTGTGCACAAACCTCTTCACTGCATCCAGCTGGTCCTGAGTGTAGCCCTTGGGGGCCTCCCCTCCAGCCTCTCCGTTGGCCGACGGGAAGTCTCCGCTCATTTTCCTGAACTGAGGGTTTGTGGATTCCTTGGACTGGGACTGGCCATTGGCCGACTGCTCGTTCTTGTTGAGTGACTCAAGCAGAACTGAAATGAGAGAAAGACAAACATAAAGAAGAAAGCACCAAGCTCAACCTGACCTTCCAGCCCTCCCATGAAGAGACCCCTCTTCATCTCTGCTACTGCTCCACCTCTATCCTTCCTCCAGAAGACCCTCACCTTTCCACTCATGTAACCCTTCAGCTCCTGCTGCTTCTCACCCAGGTGTGAGGGCTACTCCTGAAGATGTTCTGCTTCTCCCAACACACACAAACTCCACAAAAACCCCACGACCACTCAGACAGACAGTCCAGGAGGCACAGTGGATCACCAAAGCAGTGCATCCCTGTCCTTTTTTCCCCTCTATCTCTCCTTGACAGCAAAGCATGTCCAAATTTGTCCTCTAGTACATTATAAAGCATGTTATTCTTCTTTATTTCCTGCCTTTGAGTGCCTACTGTGCTGGGGAAGTGATATGACAATGCCGTATCTTTAGAGAGCCTAGAAAATAATTCCGTGGGCTGCCAATCCCACAGGGACTCTCCCCTTTTGGGGACAGAATTGCAGCACTGATGGCTGCCAGCTCTTCACATGAGTCACACGGGTGCTGTGTTCTCCTGTCTCACCTACAGATTTGGAGCAGCTGTGAAAACCATCTCCCCTCTCAATTACTGATGTGTATAAACTCACCTTCCCTCTTCTTTTCCTCCTTGCAAGGCTCAGGCACTGTCTTCCACCCTCTCCAGCCAAGAGGGGACAAATACCCAGGCCTGGCCTAACCACACAGGTGACACAATGGAGGGAGACACCAAGCACCTTTCCATCATGCATTTCCCTGGCAGCTGGATAGCACCATCTTTTTAACTGTTTTTTAAACCAAGTACCAGACTGATTTCCCCACCCCCTACTCCTTTGGGGTGGTTTGGGTGTGGGTCCATGTGCTGTCATACCCCACAGACCAAAGAACAGGGACACAAGCTACAGTGAAACCCAGCCAATGTTATTTACACAGGCCCCAGTATCCTGAGCTTGCAGTCTTTTATCCAGACCCCAGAACTGGGTCTGGATAACATTCCACCTCCTCCCATGGATTGCACACTACAGACCTTGCACTATGGGGGTATCACCTTCTTTCGGCAAGTGCAAACAGCACTTGCAGGCCAAGAGATGAGCCAAGATATCCTATCTAGCCCTACAGCTTGGAAGGGCAAGAAAAATCCACTCAGTAATCCAAAAGCCAATAGTGGATGAGGGATAAAAAGGACAGTGGGCTAAGAAGCAGTAACTCACTGGATGAACTTTTGGGCTTTGGAGCTTCACAAATTTAAAAATAATTTATTTTAGAAAAATAAATCCTTCCCTCCCTCATATTCACAACACTCCAGTATTCACTGAATTATAGTCTTGGGTTTTGCACCTTTCAAATCTGAAGCAATTGGCAAGGTGCTTTTACATTTCACCTCACAAGGCTGTTCCCCACCGACGCCACGCTTCCTGCTGGTTTGGGCTCAGTTCCCTACAGCTTGCCAGGAGATTTTGATCCCAGAACAGTTTGGGTTGAAAGAGATCTTAAAGCTCATCCAGCTTCATCCCCTACCGTGGGCAGGGACACCTTCCACTGTCCCAGGTTGCTCCAAGCCCTGTCCAGCCTGGCCTTGGACACTGCCAGGGATCCAGGGGCAGCCACAGCTTCTCTGGACACCCTGTGCCAGGGCCTGCCCAGCCTGCCAGGGAACAATTCCTTCCCAATATCCCACCTAACCATGCCCTCTGTCAGTGGGAAGCCATTCCCCCTTGTCCTTCCACTCCACGTCCTGATGAAATCACTCGAGCTTCCTTGTAGCCCCTATAGGCATCACAAAGTGCTGTGAGGTCTCCACACAACCTCGTCTCCAGACTGAGCAGCACCAGCCCTCCCAGCCTGGCTCCACAGAGGAGGTGCTCCAGTCCCCCCAGCAACTTTGTGCCTCCTCTGGACTCTCTCCAGCAGCTCCACATTGTTCCTGTGCTGGTCCCCAGGGCTGGGGCAGCTCTGCAGGTGGGGTCTCACCTGAGCGGGGCAGAGCGGCAGAATCGCCCCTGCCCTGCTGCCCGAAGTGCAGCTCCCAAACCCAGCCACAGAAATCCACGGATCAGTCCCATACTGCTTAACAGCCCCAATCCTGCTGCTTTTGCATCGTCCATGCAGCCCCAGCACAGCACAAATTCAGTGATTACTGACGAAGAGAGTGCAGAATCAGGTTTCAGTTCTGCCAACTCAGTTCCTCCTCAGCACATGCCATGGAGCAGTTTTCCTCCCTTATTAGCCAACGTTACAAAAATTTTCCCCAACTCCCACTTAAAAGTGACCAGTGTGTGATGGTGCCTCCACCAACGTGCCCTGATACAGGAGATTTTTGCTGCAATCCCCTTGCAAAACCCTTCCCTGATCCTGAAAAGCCCAGCCAGGGTCAGAGCGTGCAGCATTGGCTGTACAAGGGCCACGGCGCTGAGTGTTGCCAAACCCCATGTAACTCCTGGGGAAGAGATTTCCCAGGAGCTCCACAGAGACTCAGTGACCACAGCGGGATCTCTGGCAGCATTTCCCAACTCCAGACCCAGCAGGACATCAAGCAAAGGGTCCTTGGATGAGAAACTTGGTTGGGTCTGGCCACAAACTAACATGTTGTGTTTAACATTAACCAGCCCTGCTGCCTCCCCTGGCCTCTGCCTTCCTCTGAAAGTCACTTTTCCTACCCAGTAATTTCACAAAAGTATAAATTCTGAAGGAAAGGGAGGGAAGGAAAACCACACCACACCACACACACAACACGCTGTGTTTGAGGGAGCGGGAAGAGGCGTGGTGCAACCAAAAAGAGGATTACAGGAAGTCTTGGGACACACAAGCTGCAAAGCTCATCCAAAGAATCCATTCTCAGATGAGGTCAAAGTGGGAAAAAAAAAATCTACAGCCCTTTGCATCAAATTCTGCAATTTAAGAACATGCAGGGAAAGAACTGTGTTTGGCTGCTTCCACACACCAATTCCCACATTAATTAAAGCTTCCAAGAAATTAGAAAAAACCCCATAAATCTGGCAGAAAGTCTTCAAGGAAGATTATTTTGTTACGTGTGTGAGGGTGTGAGCTCAGCCATGGCATGTCTGTCTGTGAACAGTGGGAAACTGCTGGAGCAGGAACAGGAGAGGGAGAAGAGGAATAGGATGAAAACAGGAGGGAACAGGAAGAGGAGAGGGAGAGAAGGAGGAATGGCAAGAGGAAAGGAGGAGGGATGAGCAGAGGAGGAATAAGAGGAAGACATGAGGAGGAACAGGAGGAGAAGGAATAGGAGGAGAGAAGGAATATGAGGGGGAATGCAGGAACAGGAAGGAGAGGAATAGGAGGAGATAAGGAGGAACAGGAGAGGGAGGGGAGGAATGGGAGGAGGAGAGGAACAGGAATAAGAGGAGGAGATAAACAGGAGGAGGAGAGGAATAGGAGAGGAACAGGAGGAGGAGGAAAAGAACAGGAGGAGGAGGAGGAAAGGAACTGAAGGAGGAGAAGGACAGAAACGGGAGGAAAGGAATAGGAGGATGAGAGGAAGAGGAGCAATAGGAAAGGAGGGATAGGAGGGGGAAAGGAGAAATATAAGGAGAGGAACAGGAGAAGGGGGAGAAGAAGAATAGAACAGGGGAAGAGGAATAGGAGCACTAGAAAAGGAGGAACAGGAGGAGGAGAAGGGCTTTACGCAAACCCCCGAGAACTTCTCGGTCGCCTTGCTAAGCCACTTCCCTCCCTGCAGCGCTGCTCCACCAGCAGCGGGTGTTGTTCCCGCGCCTCAGGGGTCCCACAGCGGGCCGGAGCCGGGGAGCCGGCCCCCCTTCCCTTCCCTTCCCTTCCCTTCCCTTCCTTCCCTTCCCTTCCCTTCCTTCCCTTCCCTTCCCTTCCCGGTCGCCTCCTCACTGTGAGTCGCCGCTAAAGGCAGAGGCCGCGGCCCGGCGGTACCCGGTCCCAGCAGTACCCGGTCCGGCGGTACCGGTCGGGAGGTGGCACCCGGTCCCGGCGGCACCCGGTCCCGGCGGTACCGCAGCCCGAGACCCCAGACACCCTCAGGGACCCCTGAGGAACTCGCTTTCCCGGCGTGCCCCGCGCGCACTGCGCAGGCGCGATGCGGGTGAGAGGTCAGGCCCGGCGGCTGCCGCGCAGGCCGCGCTCCCCTGGGCCCCCCGCCGCGCCCCCGGGCCGGCGCTCACCGCGGACCCGCTGCGAGGGGTACAAGCGCTGCGCCTTCTCCAGGAAGCGGCGGGCCTTGTCGGGCTGGTTTGCCTTGGCGGCGGCCAGCGCAATGCCGATGCACCGCTCCGCCTCGTCCCGGTTCGACTCCATGGCGGCGGCGGCCGGGCGGGGGGGCGGAGAGGCGGGGCCGGGCGCGGGCTGATGGCGTCACAGGGACAGGCCCTCCGCGGAGCGGGCGGACGGAGGGTGCTCGGGAAGCCGGGGAGGGAGCGGCGTGGGGGGAGAGAGGGGGATGCGCCCTGGGCAGCGAGACTGGGGCTGCCCCCGTGCAGGGGACTCCAAAGGACATCCCCGGGTCCTGCTCTCAGAGGGAGCCCGGAAGGGAAGGATTAACCCTTCGCGAATGCTCTCAGATCAGACTCCTCCTGCCCGAGTTCCCGGCCCTTGAACCAGGTCCTGCCTGGCCGCTGGGACTGGGCCCGGGACCGGCTGACGGAACGAGACGCTAAAGAGGGATGAGGCTGCCCAGAGGTGTTGGATACGTTCAGTCGCATCAGGGATAGAGGGAACAGCCTTCGCTGTGCTCCGAAGGAGCGAATTCAGAGAGAGGTGATCGCTGGAGGCTATCCGTGGGGAACAGGCGGGAGAGAGGGAAGAACAGCGACAGCCGGGAAGGGCCAGAGCGGCACTCCACATTGGTCTGTGGGGTGTGACAGCACAGGGACCCACACCCAAACCACTCCAAAGGAGTAGGCTGTGGCAGGGAAACGAGGGGAGGAAGATGACTCTAGGTGGAGAGATCAGGATCAATATCCCCGTATGAACCATGGAATCGTACAGTGGTTTGGGTGGGTGGGAAGGGACCTTAAAGGCCTCCCAGTCCCAGCCCCTGCCACGGCAGGGTCACCTTCCACTGTCCCAGGCTGCTCCAAGCCCCAATGTCCAACCTGGCCTTGGACACTGCCAGGGATCCAGGGGCAGCCACAGCTTCTCTGGGCACCCTGTGCCAGGGCCGGCCCACCCTGCCAGGGAACAATTCCTTCCCAATATCCCATCCAGCCCTGCCCTCTGGCAGTGGGAAGCCATTCCCCCTTGTCCTGTCACTCCAGGCCCTTGTAAATAGTCTCTCTCCATGTTTCTTGTCGCCTCCTTCAGGCACCGGAAGGCCACAATTAGGTGACCCTGGAGCTTCTCTCCAGGCTGAACAATCCCAACTCTCCCAGTTTTCCTCATAGCAGAGCTGCTCCATCCTCTGATCATCCTGCTGCCTCCTCTGGACCTGCTCCAGCAGCATGTCCTTCCTGTACTGGGGAAGGAAAGTGTTCTAGGAGTGATTTATCCTTTGTTTTTCCCACTCTGGTAAGTCACAGGGTTTTCCCCTCCCCCTTCCAAAACACCCCATTTTCAGTGCCTCACCCCCAGCCTTGGGTGGAAACCTGGAGCAATGGAGACACAGAGCCAGGTTGTTGTGAGCAACGTCTTTACATGGTATTTTACAGAGGACAGCACCCAGCAAATAACGCTTGTCAGCCCCTTCCCAGTACAATTCCCTATGGAGAGGGCTCTCCATTTAGGAAATTAATTAGGGAGCTCCTGCAGCAGGATGCTTGTGCAAGTCAGGAAGGGCAGGAGAAAACCAGGTGCTCCACTACTTATAGCTGCTCTTCCCCAGAGGCAGCACCTCTGCCCTTCTGCAGGTGCAGCACGGAGCTTTTGGCTGGCTGAAATCCTGGCCTGGGATCCAGGAAATCCAGGAATTGCACAGCTTTTCTGAGGAGCAGTCTGAGAATGAAAATAACCCCCATGCCATTTTTTCATAGCATTAAATAAAGGTGATTTTGGGTCCAGCTCTTGAGCAGGGCACATCATGCCGTGCAGGTGGTGGCAGTAGAAGTCCTTTCCTTGTTCCTGAGAGAGAGGAATATTAAGGAGCCAGCAGCAAGCAAATACAACAGGCTTGGATTTCTAACTTGGATTTACAAAACCCTCCTGTTACAGCACAGTCTGGGCTCTCCAGAGCCTGGTGCCACCCTGCTGGTGCCCACAGGCAGTGTCAGGGCTGATCCAGGGAATGGGGGTGCTCCTTCCCGGTCCTGCTACTGCTGCTTGGGAGCTGTGAAGTCCCACGCTGTCTCCTGGGCACACTTCCACATGGCCCTCATGAGCCGTGTGAAGCCCATGTCCTTGGGCTTCTCCAGGCCTCTCATCAGGCGCTGCTTCATGATGGCAACAAACTCCTTGTTGCTCAGCTCCCCGTTCCCTGCGAAAAGGAGAAAAAATTATCAGAGACCCACCACCAACCTCCTTGAAATTTTAACTTTAAAGGGCAGCAGCCACAAGTGTCTTTTCCTGCAGGGACTGAGATCACATTTGGCTCCCACCTCCCAAAATATCCTGCTGAGCAAGGGTTCCTGAGCCCCAGTGTTTAAATCCCAACCCTATGGATGCTTGCAGGAGGCAGAAAAGCAAATGCAAATCAAATGTCTGTGTCTTCACAGGAAACATGGCTTTAACTGATTTAGGAAATTACAGGTACACAAAATTTTCTTAATGGAGTAGGAGGAAAGATTTGTTGATCTGGTGAATGAGGTTATGGAGAATGCTGCCACTGGGCAGCAAATTCCAGCAAACTATCAAGGGATAAGTAGAATTCCCTCCAGTGCTGCAGGCTTTTATGTCAGTAAACACTGATGGAGTGAAAACACCAAAATAATAATAAAAAAAAAAGAGTTCTGTGCCTGCTTTTGTACTTGATTTCTTCCTTGGGGGACTCCTCTGGCAACCACAGCCTTTCCCCCCAAAGGTTTGCTATCAAAATATTTAGCAGATTCTCCTCTGAGAGGAGGCAAACAGGGAATATTGGGATATGCTTCAGCTCACTCTAATCCCCAGCCTGATCATCTGGCTTGAAGATTGCATCAGAAGAGTGGTAGTGAAGCACAGAGGAAAATAAAACAAGAGATGTGACCTTAGAAAGGTGCAAAGGAGCAGGTGGGGCTGAAAATGAGAGGGACAACAAGCAATAAAATAATTAAATACATTTTTTAATGTTCATATTCATGCACCACTGCTGCCACTCGGAGCTGCCAGATGCTGGTGACTGTGCTGGAAAAGCACAGTGCCAGCCAGGACTCTGATTTTGGCTTGGCAGTTTTGGGCAAATGCAGAATTTCCTGCTTTCCAAGTTGGAATTGCTGCTATCATCCCCCGGTGGCAAAGAATCCAGTAATTCCCTTTAAATCAATCTGGGAGTGCTTCAGTGTGGCAACAGCTACCCTGGAGCACTCGCATCCTCTGCAAAGCCATGAGGCACAGCAGGGCACAGAGCTGCTGTTAATTAATTAAAAATTAAGCTGATATTTGTCCAGGACTTTGGAGGTAAAGCCCCAGACAGGCTCATTTCCAATGCTGGAGCACAATGGCTCATTTTGTTAAACAAACTGGAGTTCTGTGGGGAGCAAAAAGGAGCAAAGTGTGCACCCCAAACCCTCCTATCCACGCTCCCAGATCCACGTCTCACAAGGAGGGTACCATGGGATACCCTTCCCAAAAAGGCAGGAGCATCACCACATATCCATGGACAAAGAGCATGGCAAGAAGTGCCCTTTTCCCCTGTATTTCTTTCCCTGCATTGACTCTCTGCCAGCCTGGCTGAGGCTGGGATGGTCACTCACCGTCACAGTCGAAGAGCGCGAACACCACGTCACACACGTGGTCCGAGAGCTCCACCTTGGCCACTGTCCTGGCCACTTGCTGCATGGTCACTGCAACAGAGGGAGGACACAGGGTCACAGAGGGGTCACCATGTGCCAACACAGAGGGAGGCTCCTGTTCTCCCTTGGAAAACGGCCTTTGTGTCTTCAAAGAGGCCTGGAATAAGCTTGATCAACGAGGCAGCTCCTTCTGACAGCATTCCAAAGATGATACTCTATTAAGCAACTATCCCAGAAGGCTTGGAATTACAAAAACTGCTTTTCCTGTTGCAACCCAGTAACTGCAGAATGAACCCATCCACCCTCCTGCAGGGAGCAGGCCAGGTTACCCTTGCAATAAAATAGAGTTGTGAGGAATTATTTCCCTTTTCTCCCCAGACCGGTAGCAGAGAAGTGAGCAGGAGTTTTATTCCCACCTTCAGAAAAGGGCAATCCATGGAGCTATTAATCTGGCAGGGTTAGGCAGTTGATTTTGCTGCACAAATGGGAAAAATAAAACCTCTCACTAGGCTGGTGTATTTAAAGTTAAATTGCTCTCCTACAAAGCCTGACCCAAGGAAACGCCCTCCATAGCAACTGGGATCAATGTTTAGCTGTGGAGCAAGGGAGAAGAGAGAAGTGGTGCATCACAAAACCACACTGAAACCAAAAAGAGCCTCTGCTTTACAGGATCCTTATGGGTTTCTGCACCCCTGGTCCTTCAAAAATTTTGGAGAGTTGTGTGTCAGAAAAGAAAAAATAATCATCCAATATGTACTGTAACTGGATTAATTATAAACGGTGTAAAATATTTCTAATAGAATTTTTTTATGAATGTTTAAATTATTGCTACCTTCCACCCCATTTCTGCTCCCCTGAGTGAAATTTGGGGCTTTCTGAAAGGAATTCACAGCCACCTTCAGGTGTCTTTCCCTTATAAAACCTCTCCTTTTACTAAATAATGCAGGAGAAAACTGAAATTACACATTATATATATGTAAAATATACATAGCCTCAAGTTGCACCCTTCTTTTCCCACATAATTATTATTTTTTAATGAAATCCCTTTCTTCCATGAGTGATGTAGCTCCTGTCAGCAGTTACTACTCTCTATTTCCTCAGACAGCAACGCCAAATTTCATTTAACTTGTTGTAAATGTAAAATTCCTCTCAAGGTGCTTCACCTGGATGCCATCCTCCTCTCCTGGTGCCTCAGGTTCCCTACTGAAGTTATTTGCTGCAGCCTTACATGGAAAAAAAAAGTTATAATGATTTCCTAGATCACAGAACTCCAGAATGGTTGGGTTGGAAGGGTCCTTAAAGCTCATCCAGTTCCACCCCTTGCCATGGGCAGGGACACCTTCTACTATCCCAGGCTGCTTCAAGCCCCATCCAACCTGGCCTTGGACACTGCCAGGGATCCAGGGGCAGCCACAGCTTCTCTGGGCACCCTGTGCCAGGGCCTGCCCACCCTCACAGGCAGCAATTTCTCCCTAACACCAAATCTAAATCTCCCCTTTCAGTGTAAAACCACTGCCCCTTGTCCTAATTCCTTTAATTAAAAGTCATGTTTTTCTGCTGAGATTTCACCCCTTCCTTCCATCTCTACAGGGAGTCTCGAGATCCCTCCCCACCTATTTATTTTTCACGGCTGCAGTTTTCCCAGCTGGAACTTCTACTCACGGCCACCAGTTCCTGCTTCCTCTCTTATTAATCCAACTGCACCAGTGTCAGCTCTATCCCATCATTCTTGCTTGATACCAAAATGACTTCACAGGGGTTGTGTGACTGTGCTGTGCTCAGTTAGGGCTCTGCTGGTTTTTAAGGAATCAAAAGGAAGAGGGAAAGTGCCTCTGCTTTCCACTTCCACACTCCAGACTACGAGGTAGCTCAGGGAGGCAAACAGAATTGAAGTAAAGCTGCTGGAGTAATTTCTTTACCATTTCACAAAATGCCTGGTGAACATCTCCTAAAACAAAGCCTGTCCAAATTTGGGGTTCTGGGACAGAAATTCTCCTGGATTTCATACCACTGAAAATGAGTTCCACATTTCCATCTTGAAAAGCTTCTAAAATTTCATGCCTTGGTGTCTCCCACTGGTTCCTTTAATGAGCCATCTGAGTTATTTTATGCAAGTTTAGTGTCTGACACAGTTATCCTTTTTTTCCACTCTGATTCCCAGAACTGCACTGTGAGCAATGCCTCACCGAGTGCCTGCAGAAGGGGCTTCGCTCTGGGCGAAAGCCTCGCCAGATGGCAAACTTCACTCTTCCCCTCCAACTTGAGATTAATCACACATTTGGCCAAAAGAATGGACAGCTGGGCTGCTGCCTTTGTTTTCCAAATGGCTCTCGGGTGATGGAAGCAGAGCTCCCTGCTGTGGGCCATTCCAGGATGGAAAGGCAGGACACGTGTGTTTTGGGCTCCCAGAAATCAGTCTCATGTTGATGCACACATTTCATTTCAATGCTCCCAGTTGGAAATATTGGATACTATCACTGACAGTATAGCTACCAAAACCTATTTAACTTTTTACAAATCATTTGTGTGAGTACATGCCGGAACATCCGTCCAAGAAAGAGATGGATAAGCCTTATGCAATCCTGGGGCACAGTACATTTTTCTTTGTCTCCTCAAAATGTGAGGCTGCAGCCCTGCAGCTGAGCAGAAGCTGTTTTGACATCAAAGGCAGCATGACAGAAAGTCACAGAGATCAGGGTGAAAAAAGCAGAGCTCCTGGACCAAAGGCAGTGCCAACCCCCTGTCTGTGCAATATCCGCAGTCATAAATACGTAAAGAAAGGAGATTCCTTGGAGGTATCCTGAACCTGACTGCAGGCAGCCCAGGGCGAGCAGCTGTAGGGGATCCTGTTGGATATGAGGGTCTCCAAAGACCCCTACACAAGTCCTCCCCTCCCAACTGCCAGCACTGCCATTATTCCAGAGGAGCAATCCAAGCTGTGGCTCCAGGGGGACCGACTTCTTCCATCCATCTCCAAGGCAGAGTAAAGCACCCAGCAATTCCCTGACTGCTTTCCAAGCTCACCTCTGCCTCCTTCCCAATTCCCTGTCAACTCTGCAGCTGTTTCAAGCAGCATAATTCAAATAAAATGATTTTCCATGAGCCTCTGCAGAGCTCCAGCCCTGCTCCAAGCCACAGATCAGCAGAGGGCTCAGCTGTCTCCCCATGCTTTGGCCCATCCATGTCTTGCCCCAAACCCCACAGGAGTTATCCCCTTGCTCCCTGCTGGCAGAAGGGCTGCCTGGAAATCCTGGCTGCACACAGTGCCAGAAAAAGTGCAATTCACACCCTTCTGAAAGGGGAAGAAGCACCAAATTCAGCTCCTGTCCTGCTGCCAGCTGTGAGCACAGGCTGGAGAGAAGTTTTCTAAGGAATACTTTAGGAGAATTACAGCTATTATGGTGCTGGGAAAATGAAAGATGGGCTAACAAATAATCTGGGTGTTTTTAAATGGGTCATTAAAATACAGGTTTATGATCTTTTTTAGAAGACGAAGTGACTTTAATTCAGCACAGAAAACAGACTGTCAAACTCTGGCTGTTTGGTACCAGCCATTTTTCCCCCCTCTGATATTTTAAACAGCCCTTCTAAAATTATAATAATGTTTGCTGCATTGTTAGCAACAAATTATTACACCAACTAACCTCTTCCTAGTCCCCATTCCAGGAGTAATTTTTATCATTGTTAGTTTGTAACAAGAAATCTTGTGAAAGCTTGACTTTTGGAAGGGCTCACCCCATTTATGGTTTATTTGATTTAAAATCTGACTCCTGCCCAAGGAAGGTTCCCTTAGCCCAGCCAAACACTCCCAGCTCAGTGGCTGCACAAGCTCATTAATGGTACATAATTAAACAGCAATCACACTGATTTACCAACTGCACACAGACCTAAATTCTCCAAAAATGCATATTCCATGACAGGACAATTGCTAATTTCCTCTAGGCACCAAGTAAATTGGATTTGCTGGGCTATTACCTTCTCTGGGATGCTGCAGAAAGGGCTCAGAGCAGCAGCAGCAGCACACCCAGACTTTGTATTTTACTTACAAATGAAAGAAAATCCTATCAGGTTCTTTTAACTTTACGTCTTTAGGTAATGATAACCTAAACCAAAGAGTACAGATGATTTCCACCCAAAAAATTTAAGATGAGAAGGACTGCTGACACACACAAGAAAAGATGTGACACCTTTGTTTCCCTCTCTAATTCCACTGCCTCAAAACCTATTAATGCCTTAGTGTTTCCACAGCAGCAGCTGGAATAGCTGACTTCTGAAATGTTTAATTCTGCAGCTGCCTAAATAAATCAGCTTTAACTTTGTAGTAGACAAGAGTTTCCACTTAGCCTAGAAATCTTTTAATGAGTTTGCCATCTTTTTTTTATATTCTCAGTCTGAGTGTTTAAAAAAAACCCACAAAAACCCCTTAAAAGATCTAGAAGAGCAAAGCACACACTTGTGACAGATCCTGACTGCAGAGCTGGACTTTAGTTTGAAAAACATTTTGAGGGTTTTTTTTTTTACCTTTTTTTTCTTTTTACATCAGTGTGTCAGATCTGAGAACACACCTGACACAGACCAGCTCACAAAAGGAAACACGATGAGAAGAAGGATATGGATTGGCCTGATCAATAAACCACATTATTACCAAGGTCCCCAGGAAACACCAGCTCTGAGGTTTATTCAGCCCACTCCTCTGCACTGTGGGTTATCTGAAAGAGAGTCTCTGGACAGACTTTAATGCTCAGTCTGGGACCTCAGTGGGGTTCCAGTGCTCCCCCTCTTTCCCTCCAGCACTCCCAGGAGCTCCAAAGGTATTTGCCACTGCTTGGATTTCCAGTCAGAAATGCAGCATCTGGCCATACGGCTCTTATTTCTAGGCAAAGCCTCTGATTTCTGAGCAAAGGTGAAACAAAGCAAGGGTTGAACAGTTCCTACCACCAGCCCCCTGCTGCTTCCTGCCTCTGCCATGTGGATCAGAGACCTCCACAGAAGGTAAGTCTGTAATTTTTTTACACTCATTTTTTAAGTCCTTTGTGCAAGGAGAAAAACAAGGTCATGTCAGAAGATGGGGATGAAGTATAAGCACTGGTGTCCCTGGGATCTGGAACCAGAGCCTGTGACACACTCATGAGGTCACCTTGCCTCTGCACACAGCAGAATGAAGCACACACTGCCGAAGGCACCACTGTGAAATCACTGCTTCCTCATCCATTCAGGCTCCACATGCCAGCCTTTTTCCTCCCTGTATCTAAAACTGTGGAAGTATAAAACCTGAAATCCCTCTTTATCCATGGATGTAGCAAGCTAAGCACCTCATTACAGGGAGGAATTGCAATTTGGGTACATTTTTAACCTGTCAGCCTGGGCTTCTTTGACATCTTCCCAACTCCAAAGACATGGCATGAGTTGTGCTCCCTCAGGCTTTCAGTGCCTGAACACACCACAGGTTTTAATACCTTTATCAAGAGAAGCTCCAGCCATGTGGTAGAAGCTCAATGCTGTGTCCACATCGTTTATGTTCTTCAGAAAAGTGAAAAAGTTCTCCACCTCCTCAAATGTCAGCCCCTAGGACAGAGAAAAGACACTCATGTGGTGATGGGAAGAGAAGATAATGGACACTGTCTGGAGATGACGAAGTAACTCATTAGGCTAAAACTGTGGCCAGAAGGGAATTCATCTGCACACTCCAAAAACTCAACCTTGGCACTTGAGGATATGAGTTGTGACCTGTATTTTGTTCCCCACCTCTGCTTCCCTCCTGGCCCCTCCAATCCTGCAATGGGAAGGGACTGAAAACCTTTTCCCAGATGAGTGGACACACCACAAGCCTCTGTTTAGGATGCAGGAGACCACTGCAAAAAGGCCCATTTATGGTTTGTTTTTCTAAGCCTGCACACTTGCAATGACAATATGGAACAGTCTGTGCACTGTAAGGTCTCTCCCAAGAGATTCAGGGGTCCCTGGGGGCATCCATGTCTTACCCAGTGTGGCAGAAGGTGACACTGCAAACCACAGAAGTGTCCCAGTTTGCTTTGCTGCTGGAGGCAGGATCCCTGTCTGCTCCACTTACCTGGACCAGATGAGTGTGTGCTCAGTGAGTGCTGACAGCCACTCTCTGGGATAGTCATGGAAAAACATCCTGAGATCCCTGGGAGAGGAACTGCTGATGAGCACAGCTCTGGGAATCCCACCTGGTTCACTGCACCTGATTTTATCACCCTGTTTAGTACAGCAGTGCTGGGAGAAGAGCTGGAGCCTCCAACTCCTCCAGCAGAGCCACGGCATGGAGCCAAGGGAGGAGGTGAATCATCACCACAGTAATAACCACTCAGCCTCCCTCTCTGGGAAACATAAATCAGCTTGTCAAGAGGAGTTCAGGTTCAGGCTCCTCCTATCCTGCCTGGCAGGACAGATTGATAGAGCGAGATATTAAAAATCCTAACTGCAGAACACAGCACAGTTCCATGGTCTGGATGTGTTCAGCAGGTACTGTCAAATATTAATTTACACAATCTGCTGTACTCCTGCTCAAACAACTTCTAATCAGGGAAGAAGCCACCAATCTTTTGAAAGAAAAAGCACATTTTAAAGGTCTTTCCATAGAGACATTTACAGCCTGTTCCTATCTTTGCTGTAAGTGAGTATGTGGCCCTACACTGATGATCTACGTGTGCACTGACACATGCAACAGCAGCTTTGTCAGCCCTGGATTCATGGATCTGGGCCAAAAAGGATGAGATGGCAAAATGGGAAAGCACACGTGGACAACAGAGCTGACTGAAGAGAGAAATCCCTGGTGACTGTGCAGGGAACTTTCCTTGAATGTTTGCCTGCTCCTCTTCCTGAGAGGAACGCTAAGATACACAGCAGAATTAAATTAAATACTGTCCTAGGGAAAAAAAAATCCAATAAATCAAGTACCTCTGCAGGAAGCACTGCAAAGATCCCTCTGTTTTGTACAATGCTTCCACAGGAGAAAGTATCAATTATCATGATGCTTTCCTGCCTGGGAGCAGGGCACTCAAGGTGCGGAAAGCCTGGAGGAACCATGAGGTGTGTGGTCACTTCCAGGCCACCAGAAGACACTGTGCTGTGATCTGCCTGCTCTGTTTGGGATATCTGAGGTTTGCAATGTTCCAAGCAAAGAGCCATAAACTTTGTATTTTCCTGGGATGCACAAAATGGCAGATGCAAGGCCAAGCAGCACCACTGTCTGTGCAAAACTCCTTGTTTGGAATCCTGGAATGGTTTGGGTGGGAAGGGACCTCAAAGCCCATCTCATTCCATGCCGGCCATGAGCAGGGACACCTTCCACTATCCCAGGTTGCTCCAAGGCCCACCTCACCTGGCCTTTGTGGTCCTTTCACCAGCTGAAAAAACAAAACCAGTGACACACATGTATCCTACAAATCCTGGCTTTCATGTGGACAAAACCACTGAATGTCTGTGGCAAGAATGCCATCAGCACGCTGAAATTTAGTATTTTCTTGAGGAATCCTATAGGTGAGGCTGGCATCAGAATTAGCTTTGCTCCAGTTACCAAAATAAAATAAATATCAGAGACTGGGCCAGCTCCAGATGAAGTCAACAGATGAATGATTACCTCTTTCATGGCATTTGTAGCTCAAGCTGTTGATTCATAAGCCTGAATCCCTTCATCACCCAAGTTATCCTCACAAAACATAAGCAGGGAGGCTCCAGAAGCACTTACCTGTTTGGAACACAACCACTCAAAGACCTCCTGCAAAAACTGGGGCTTTTCACCCTAACCCAGGTTCAGCCAGGAATTTCACCTCACTGCCACCCCCTGCCATCTCCACAGAAAAATATCCCAGCCAGCCCCCAAAGCATGTGTATAAGATGACATGAATCACTAATTTCTGAAGAGACAGCTTGGTTTTCTAGCAGTTAGGGGGGCACAAACCAAATGATACCTTGGTTGTAAATATTACTGATGACTCAGGTCCTTTTTACTAGGAGAAAAGCAGCTATATAAGTAAGTACAACTTGAGGAGGACAATCATAAGCAATGTTAAACAAAACAGAGTGTGGCAGCTCTGCTGAATAGGCAAAGTTCACCAATCCAGGCTAAGATGGGATTTTTCCTCAAGAAAAATAAAAATGAAAGCAGATTAGCAATTAATACAAGAAAACTTACCACTCCCAAAAGCAGGAATGCAGCATAACAGCATTGGAAAACAGCTGAAGATTAGATTAAACCCAGAGTTTTACAGTTTTGGAGGCTACCACGGTTGCCTTGTGCAGCCAAGGTAATCGCATCAGATGAGGAAGACAAGGTTTGGCAGATTCCATAAGAAGGCTCTCACAAAGGAGCTGCACTTTCAAGGGAAAGCCTTGCTGGGTGATTTGGGACAGTTCCTGGGTATTTCATCCTCACCAGTGTAAAGAATCATGAATTTTCCAACATTTCTGTACCTTGCAAATATAATTTTTTTTTGTCCCATTGCCCATTTTCTCTCCTTGAAAGTCCTTGGAATAAAGGAAGATAAAGACTTGCTCTCAATCTGGCTGGCTGTAAATAGAAACACAATCTGGCTGATTTGGGGATGAGGAATAAGGTAAGAACGAGTTGTTCTTCCTCTGGCACAGATGTCAGGGTCTTGGCTTACACATGAAAGGAAGAAAACATCTGCTCAAAGAAACTTGCCAAAACAAATCCCTCTGCCTTTCTTCTCATACATCCAGCTACTGTTCAGTAATATATATACACATACATATATATATATATATATATATAAAAACCCAAACATGGCAGCAAGAGAATTGACAATTTGCAAACTTCAACAGAGCTGATATTTTCTATTAGACACACATTGTGTTCAAGCACTTTCTCCTGAAGAAATCAAATGATTCCTGTTAACATAGGAATTCCATTAATGAACAAAAGAAGGAGCAAATCCTGCTCAAAACTTGTGTTTTGTAACACAGTTGACACCTAAACTAGTTAAGAAATAAACTCCTGTTCTGATGTCAGAAGGAAGCAGCTCTAAAACAGCCAGCCAAAGACCTTCCATCCATTCTCACTTTGATGAATTGCTTGTTTATATTCTAGTTAATAAAAGAACATTCCAGCTTAATAAAAGAACATCCATTACAGGAACAGACGTAAAATTCTAATGCTCAATAATTTCTCAGCCCATACTTGCCTTACCTGATAAAGCACATCCTTGGGGTATGGATATCTTATTCCAAGGTCTCTCACTGAATTAATGAGTGTAGGATCTGCAAACTTACTCCTCTTTAAATTGTGAGTAATTCTTCCCAGAAGTTATTAACTAAATAATAAACTGCCTGGTCACAGCAGCTAATGAATCCAAGGTTGAGCCAGGAGCTGGGACCATGGCTTCAATGTTTGTTCTGGCTCCAGACCCAGGCTGGCATTCAACAAATTGAATTTTTAAAATTACAGTATCTATTTTCATAAGGAACAAACCTACAGCCTGCACTGCACACTGACCACTGCACTCCCACCTCTTCCCTCTCTCCACCAGGGTTTAACACGGAGCAGATGCTTTTCTGAAGAAGTCAGGGATTGCTTACTCCTTTCTCAGCCCAGCCTGGGGCTAAGAAATTTTCCCAAATTTTTCCATGAACACCACTGACCTCTCCATCCTGGAAGTGCTTCTTGAGCTGTTTGAGCATGACAGTGAGCTTCTTGGACTGCACCCCGCTGTATGCCAGCAGCATGCTCCCAAACTGCCGCTCCGTGATCCGCCCATCCACCGGGTCGTGCCGCTCGAACTGGAAGGGAAGGAAAACAGGGAGATGAAAACAAGGAGCAGCAGAAAAGCTCCACCCAAGGTATGGAGCATAAAAAAGGCACCATAAAAAATTAACATTGCAGGGAACACTGGTGAAGGAGGAATCCTGATGTGCTCCATTACCTGCTTTCCCCAGGTCTGTCTTTTAACATTCTCCCTATGTGCAATTCCTTGGACAACTCCTGGGAGCCATTCCCCAGCTTAGGCAGGTGCTGAGTTGGAGCACCAGGTGTCTGCCCACTGAATAATGGGGATTTCATTCTTTCCTCTTCCCCCCTCCTCTATGAATCCACAAACATCAACATCAGACTTCATCCAGTTTCACGGATCTCAGCACTCAGGATCCCTTATTTGGGATAGATTAAATCCCTTCAAATTTATCAGGAGACACCAAGACCAGTACTCCAGCTCATCACAAGCCAGAAGATGACATTTAACAACGAAATTAATTTTTAACTTGTGGGGAACAATGTGGTACCAGTGATTGACATTCTGCTGCCTGCTGAGTTCACCATTCCTACCTCAGCCTCTCTTCAGTGCTAATGAATTTTTAATTATTACCATACCAACCAGATCTTGGCTGCTTTTCCCACTGGGACACCAAGTGATTTCTGATACGTGAAGCACCAAGGCTGGAGAGCTTTGGATAGGCGAGACTGGCAGGAAGCAAATCCCAAATGGAGAAATTCTGCTCCTCAGCCCCTTGTGCTTTCACCTGAGTGGCCCACACAGTTTTGGGGAAAATATGGTGGTTTTTACTGCCATCTGATACAGGCTTTGGGGATCACTCATGATGCAAAATGTGGGGCTCTCCCGTTCTCCTGTGCTGGGGAAAGGAGAGGGAAAACTCATTGGGAGGAAATGTTCTTCATTAAAAAGCAAAAGTAGTAGTTTCTGCCATGCCTGAAGAATGCAAATAAGTTTTACAATACCCCTGGGAGACAAAAATTTGCCGTCAGTGCTGCTTCAAAAACAGCACTGATGCTTTCTTCTGCTGTAATATTCCTAATTTCATCCCCAAAGACACAAACCAGCATTTTTCTACCAACAGCCTTAAAATACCCCAAGTTTTAGCAGAGCTTTAGGTAGCATCTTTAATTAAAGGATAGGAAACGGGTCCAAATATCTCAAATCAACCTCCTAAGTGGTGACTACACTTAGAAAATCTCAAGTTGCTGTTTAAGAACCCGTCAACCCCTTCTCCCCCTGCACTGCATTAAGGATCAGGCATGGGTAGCTCCATGGGGTAACACAAGCAAGCACAGCTCCCTGCAGATGGGGAAATACAGAACCAACTCCTTGCAGGTTTTTTGGAACTAGACCTCCAGATTGTGGTCAGTTTTGCACTACCAGATGCAAAAAAAGACCAGAAAAGAAAAATTGGAACACTTTACAACTTCATTTTTCTACCGATACACCACACAACGATTTGCAAGAAATTTTTTAAAAGCCTGGAAACAATGGAATTAATGCTACTTGTTATTGATCTCACTTTAAAATGAATATCTCTAACATGAAACCAGAACAGTCAGATGCCCAAGAGTTTTGCTCTCACGTACAGTAGTGCTCCTTGCAAAGGTCAGCCCAGAAAGGGACTGGGAAGCGAGAGCTGGTCCACATCAGTTCCCAAATTCCAATATAATCACCAGTGAACTGAGAAAAAGCAACAACATCACAGTGAGGGATAAAGAAAGTTCAAAACTTGCCTCCAAGCTACTGTCAGATGCATTTAAATTAATTACAGAAGGGATAAGCAGGACATGTCATTTAAAGATGATGTAGACAAATTTCAGGGAGGGAAATTCTGCTTATTTTTTTCTGGTATGTCAGGGATTGTGTTTATCCATAAAGAAACTTGGCTTCAAAGGATTTGTCAGTGGAAACTCATTAATTTCTGCTGAAAAAGAACCCCAGCTACCCTTTCCCACCTCCCTGCCTGGGAGCAGAGGTACATCTATGCTCCTCTGCCTTCTGGAATATCTTCTGGCCAAACACAGCTCACCACTTGGAAATGAAGGAGGGTGGAAAGCCCACAGTAATTTTTCTTTCAGTACTCAATACACGGACTACAAACAGTGTTAAGTGTTAAAATCCTCTAGGAATTTGAAAAAGCAGGAAAAATTGTGCCCTCTCCCAGGTAATCACAATCCTTTGCCTCCATGCATGGGATGATACTGTACAGATTATTTTTCTGTTCACTTGGAGGGGAAAACAACCCCAAACCCCACAAGGAGGGGATGCAGGGCACAGCACACTGGGATTTATTACAGGCCAGCAAGTCCTCTGACAGCCTTTTTCCCTTCCATGGATCTTTAAGAAGGAAAAGCAGGGCCAAAGCAGTCGCTCATTGGCATCACTGGAACCACCCAGAGGGGGATGGAGCAGCTCCTGCTCCCAACATCCCACAGCAGGGAAACAGAGAGGATGGGGGGTCCTACCCTGTTCCAAACTGCAGCCCCAAAATCCACACACAGGAACAGACAGCAAGTCCAACCCCTCTGGAGCAGCTTCCACTCACAGCCACTTGGTGCCAGCAGTGGATTCTGCATCTGCACAAGGCAAGGAGAATGGGATATAATGCTGGCCAGCGTTCTTCCTGCAGGCCAGGACACCTGAGGTGCTGGAGAAATTAGCATGAAATATAAATGGCTATGTTTTGAAATTCATTAAAAGCCAACGTGATGTGAAAGGAAATCCAAGGCGTTTATGGAACTATAGTGACAGGACAGGAGGGAAGGGCTACAAACTGAAAGAGGGCAGGGTTAGATGAAATATATGGAAGAAGTTCTTCCCTGTGTGGGTGGGCAGGCCCTGGCACAGGGTGCCCAGAGAAGCTGTGGCTGCCCCTGGGTCCCTAGCAGTGTCCAAGGCCAGGCTGGATGGGGCTGGGAGCAGCCTAGGACAGTGGAAGGTGTCCCTGACATGGCAGAGGGTGGAATGAGAGGAGCTTTAAGATCCCTTCCCACTCAGGCCATTCTGGGATGCTATAGGAGGGGAAGAAGGCAGGAGAAATGGGGTGAAGCCCTTCACTTCACCAGCTTAACTAGCCCAGGTACACATCAGGGCACTTCCTGATTTTTTGCTATTTAAAAGATTACCCATAACCTTAAACACGTATTAAATAGTCCCAAATTTCCACAATCTGACAGCATGAGCATATTCCTGCTCCTCTACAAGCTGAAATGCTCAGTTTTTTTTAAACAAATAACCCCATTCTCCTTTCTTCCTTCAGTGCTGAGGAAACACTTCCTCACATGACGAGAGCAGAGGACAAATAAGCAATTTTCCCTGCTTTCACATCTCCTTAATTGCACAACTTTATGGAAAGGCAATATAAGGATCATCATAAAACAACAGACCCATAATCTCTTTTCTTCCTCGCTTCACTGTTTCTTTCACCCCCACTAACTCAATCCACCTTCCCCTGCAGAAAATCAAATCCCAAGCTCTGAGGAGCATCCAGCCCAAACCAATTCAGAGACACCATCGTGAGAAACATCCCAGTGGAAAAAAACCCAAAAAAAACCTGCTGGAATTTCCTAAATGCAGACATGGGCTTCCTTTCATCTCTCCTTCTGCCAGCAAGGTTCACTGATGGGAAATGAAGCAGCTCCAATGGCCTCAGATAAAGGCCAAGTTTGGGTAACAGACACTTCTCAGGGGTAGGTTTCTCTTCCCAGCTGACTCTCCTTCCTCAATAAATTTGTCATAACCAATAGCATTAACAGAGGAAAATTCTACCAAAAACTCCAGTGCTAAAATCCTCTCTAACCAGAGAATGGAAGATTAAGAAATGGGGAGCAATGTTTTGTGACTGCTGCCACAGACTGAACTGTGTCCAAGAGAGCAAGCCTGCTCTGCAATTACCTGGGGAGGGACAGCAGAGCCCCAAAGCCCTCAGAGAGGGCTCAGCATCACCAGACAATGAGGAGCGGATGTAAAACCTTCCCATGGAAAAGTGGGATAAATTATGCTTGGAGATTATACCTCTCCTTCCTAACCTGGCATTTTTGGGCAGGATACACACCAGAGGCTTGTGTCTCTTGCTTTGTTTGCTGAAGAAGAAGAAGATGGCTAAAATAACCTCCAGGCCCTTCCACTTGGCACAGGCACAAACTGCATTTAGGATCCATCAAATCCCATCGGTGCAAGAGGGAAACACCCAGCTGTAACACAACCCAGCACGATGAAAACACAGCTCAGACTTTTCCTAAAGCACTGCCAAAAGGATATACTTCCTCTCCTCTTCAAACACTCATATTAGCAAAATATCCAACAGTATTTTAGCAGGCTCTTAAATTTCTAGGAAGGTTTCCCCTAAAAACCAATCAAAACATGATGTATTCCCTACAATCTCAAAGCAAGGATCTTAAATAAATAAATGTGCATGTGCCACATTTCTAATTGAGATAGCAAGAAGAAATAAATCTTCAAGGACTTTTGGATGGAGAGAAAAGTGTTGAAGGAGGATTTCTGAGCTTCTTTCTGCTGGTTAAAAAAACATCCATAGCAGAAATATTGCTAATTCTAATTCTGTCAGGTTTAGGGGTAGTTGAAAAAGGTGACCTGTTCCAAGAGCTGCTCTGTGCATAACAAGGAATCAAAAGGGTCTGGGAAATAATGATTTGTAGGGTAATATTCAGATTCACAATATATGACCCTTTAAAGTGGTATTTGCTCAAAGCTTTATTTGACAGGCTGTAATACATTATTTATCTGCAACTACTGCAGCACTGGCTCTGTTTACTGTTCTGGAGAAGGAGGCTGCCAGGATCTCTTGTCAAGTTGCATATACAACTATGACAGGAAGAAAAAGAAAGGGGAAAACACTATATATCTCCCTAAATCCCAGCAACCTCGTCCGTCCAAAAAAATTTAATGTATTTGTGAGTAAGCTGAAGTGTTTGCACAGGCACCAAATTACTACCAACAAAAAAAAGAAAGGCAAACATTTCTAAAGGCTTTTTGTTTGGGAAGACTGAAGATTTAAAATACTAAGTTTTGGGGGGGATAATTATGCTGAAAGGTTTCTACTGGGGACATGGGTCTAAAGTACTGGGTTTTGCAAGATGAAGATGGAGCTCAGCCTGCCCTGGACACAGCCTGCAAAAAGCCCCCGGGTGTAATTACTGCATTATTTGGTAAAACACACTCAAAAACAAAGCTCTAAAGATGATCAGAGATGCCAATAGCAGGAGGAATGAAATAGGGTCGGAGGAAATGCCAAACCCAGCCTGGACCATCACTTCTCTTGATCTCAAAAAATAATAAAGGTATTAAAGAAATGGGAGCTATTTTCACAGGAGAAAAATCCAATCTTCCAAATGCTTTCCCTGTTCACACTTTCTCCCTCTGCCTAAGTGAATATGTAGCAGGCAGGTTAAAAATGTCCATCTGTCAGCAGCAGTGCAATCCCAGCAGGCCTGATGTTGGAGAAGCTTCGGAGATTTCATTGACCTTGGCAAGCCGCTGCTGCCTGGAAGGGGGAAAAATTCATTCCCATCACCAGCCACTTGTTCCGCTTTAATGAGCGATTAAAAAAAGGTTATGTAAAGATGGCTGCACCTGAACTTCAGCCCCATAAATGAAAATGTCTTCCTGCAGGCTCTGAAGAGATCTGTGTTTTGAAATTCAGTGTGGCAAGGGAATGACAGGAAGGAAACCGAAAGAAAAGGAATCAGTAATGCTAAGGAAAAAGGGTATGTCTGATAAATTAAAGGGATGGAGAGGGAGAAGAGTTGAACAACCTCCTCCCATGTCTGCTCTCCAGACCTGGCTCTGTTACTGCCATTCCTGCCCTTGGCGATGCTCCTGATACCAAAGGAACAGAGCAGTTTTTCCATCCTACATGCTCCCTGAATAAGAGGAAAGTTCAGAAGCAGCACAAACTCCCAATCCTCCTGCAGGAAAACACACAGGACAGCGGAGTTGCAAGCACCTGAGTGAAGCCATTACTCTGAAAAATACTAATATCCAAGTCTCCATGGAACTGCTGTACACAGTTTTATTAAGAAATACAGCTCCCTCACTGCCTATTAAGAGTTTACGCTGTTTCTGCTTGACCTTGGTGATCAATTTCCCACGAAAAGTAAGTTTGCAGGAGTTTAATTCAGCCTAGCAGGGAAAAGGGTCCTGCTCCCACATCCTTCCTGCATCAGCTGAAGCAAAGCCAGGGCTGAAGCACAGCCAGCAACGTGTGGAGGAGCAGAACAGCTCTGAATTCAAAGCCTGAAAGGGGGGAAGAGCAAGAGGACTGAACTGTTTGTTCACCCAGCAGAAGGAGGAGAGAGAAGTCAGGTACCTGCTACAAGAACACGTTCACACAGACATCCCCAACCTTTGCCCACCAACTTTTGACACTCCCTGGCTGTTAGTTCATTTGGTTGTGCACACATGAACAAGAGCATCTATGCTAAATAGCTTATCCCTTCTACTTCATGGACTCTAATACAAACCTCCAAACACTCCTGTGGCAGGGTAATGAATCCAAATAGCACTCCTGGGATTTTATTTGCAGGGATCCCACACCAGGCTCTGCTGCACTGCAGGAGCTCGGCAGTGGATTTACACACCCTTCATAAACCAAAGGAGCCTATTAGTACAGAGCAAAGCCTTCCACTGCTGCTAATGATGTAATAAATAGAAATTCCAATAAAATCCTCCACAGCTTCCCCTGCAGAGCCATTGCATCAACCACACTGAAGTCACCCGGTTCAAATACAAGCAAGGCAGCAGTGGGTGTTTTCTCACCAGCTGAATGCCCCAGGAAGCATCCATCCCAAACAAGAGTGTGGCACAGCTGCTCCTGTGTGTTCCAGCCTGTCTCAGCCATGCTCACAAGCAGCTGCAGCACATGTACTGCCACACCATGCCAGCCTCACTGGCACACTCCTGGATCACTGGATATTTTGGTGATGAGTGACAGGACCCAAGGGAATGGCCTGAAGTTGTGTCAGGGGAGGTTAAGGTTGGATAGTGGGAAAAGATTCTTCCTCCAGAGGATGGTCAAGCACTGAACAGGCTCCCAGGGAATGGGCATGGCCCCAAGGCTGCCAGAGCTGCAGGAGTGTTTGGACAATGCTCCCAGGGATGCACAGGGTGGGACTGTTGGGCTGTTTGTGCAGGGCCAGGAGTTGGACCAGCTGATCCTTGTGGGTCCCTTCCTACTCAGGACATTTTGTGATTGCACAGCTGACATGCAGATGCTTGATATGCTTTTATGATCCTCAGCCCCCAAAAACCACTCCACAGACACTCTGTTGCCTGTGTTAACAAATCCCAGGGCCTCTACTTTTCAGAGTGAGGCACTGGGAGGGTTTGATTTCTCTGGTGCAGATGATTACCTCACTTGCACTAGGGAGGAAGAAACTAGGAACATCTAACTGTGGCATCCTCTGACTGAGGCAGGAAGCCCAGCTTTCGGTAACTCACCCATGGACACTGAGCCCCTCACCCTCCAGCATTCTCCCTGCTTAATGGAAAAAGGGACTGGAATTCAACCTGCCTTGGATTTCAACTAAACTTTCCCTGGTGCACACTTAAGCATTTCATTACCTGCTCTGCTGTTCCTGATTGATGAAAACGACTTGCCTCAGACTCCTTTATGGTGACTCCTCATGTTTACTGAGACAGTTATATCTCCCTTCTGTCTTTCCTTTAAGCTGCACATGCCATGGCCTCATAACTTATCCCTATTCTCAGATGTTTTTTTCCATACTAATGTTCCACTCTGAATCCTTCCCAAGTCTTTGGCTGACACTGGACAAGAACTGAATGTCAGCTTTTCCCCAAACCCTGAGATAGTGCAGTCAACCTGAAAGCTTCGTGTGACCATTTCCACTCACATGCCAAGACAAAAGCAGGCTGCCAGCTCTGAATGCCATCAAAAACATGATGAGCTGTCCCAATCACTTCCACTGCCTGCCTAGAAGTTCCCAGATTACATATGTATGTGCTGAACTGTGCCTCCTTAACTACAGAGTTCCCTGTTATGAAACTACTCACAGTGGTGAGAGGATCCCATTTTTAACTGGATATGTCACCAGATTCTGTCACTCACCACACTTTCATAGCTATCCATCAAAGGCAGGGACATCAGCCTCATTTGTGTTCCCTGAACTTCTAACACATGAAATGCAGAAGAAGGAGTATGAAGGTCTGCAGGGTCTCTTGGTAACTCCCCTCTCTTTGGCACTAAATCCATCATGGCTTTGTCCATCCCTGACTGCTAATCATGACAGAGACTGTCATAAAGGTGACTTAAAATAAAAATGTCTTGTCTAAGTTCAATAGCAAATTCACCTCCAAAACCTCCAAAAAGTTTTGGGCCCTCCCTTACAAAGCTCAGCCAATCTGACACTGTCAAACTTCATTTTTCAGGCTACTCAAAACAATTTACTTAAGTTACTCATTTTTCCCCTAAATGACTGCAGCAGAAATAAATATATGTGACTCATTACTGCAAACTTTGTTGCCTGTGTTAACAAATCACTGAAAACCTGTATTGCTCTGCCAGCCCATATAAAAATAAGGCAGAAATCTTGAGGAAGCTGGTAACAACAGAGCAGTTTTTAATACCTGGTGCAGGATTACTTGGATACAAACAATCCCAACACTGGGACTCAGAAGAGAAAGGAACTTACAGACTTTATTACCCTAAAACCCAGTTGAGCAGCATCAGAAATGCCTTCTGAAACCAGAGTATTTGTTAAGACAGGCGTGAAATCCCAAAGGATCTAGGACTTCCTAATGAGGTGTGTGCAGATGGAAGAGCATCCATAACCCCTTCTTCATAAACCTGGCACCAACTGTATTGGCATTGGCCATGAGAACAGGGATTTCCAGGATAAAGAAGTTACTCCCACATCACCTGTCACAGAACAGACACAGAAACTATGGGATTTTCCAGATGACAGCAATGACATGTTGTATCTTCACCATATTCTTACAGAATAGCATTTTACCTTGCTTGGAAGACCTTTTTCTTGGACAAGACAACAAAATAGGGAGATTAAATCAGTGCTATCAGCAGGTTTGGGGTTGCCTTGCAGGGATGACAAAGGCATGGAGAACAAAGGGTTCACACATCTCTTCTACATACACTTCCAGAATCCTAAAAAATTTGGGCTGGAAGAGCCCCATAGGCTGGCTGGCACTCCTTTTGGTCCACCAAGGACACAGGAATATCTGGGACAGGCACTAACAAGCAGAAATAGCATAAACGATGATGTCAAGTCCTATTCATCTTCCAGACTCACAGAGATCTTCCACTTAAAAACAAAAAAAGGAGCCCAACACCACCTGGCCTAGGGGGACACGGTAGAGCTGCAGAGCCTGTCCAGACAAACTTGCCACTGTTTGTCATGATAAACCACAAGAAGAAAGGAATTCTGGCTGCAGGCACAAAGGCAAGGCAATGGGAATACAGAAAGGAACCATTTTCTGGGCTGGTTCCTGTGGCTCAGCCTTAGCTAAGCAGGGCCACCCCATAACCCAAAAAAGTGGCCACAGATTCCTCCAACCAGCCAAACCACAAAAACTTGTAATAAGGCATTAAAAGATTCTCCTCTACCTCTGGCTGTGGTTAATTTCCTCGTTCTTCCCTTCCTGCAACTAAGTGGACTGCTGAGTTTCCATAAAGTGATGGAAAATAAACTTGCATTAAAAAAAAAAAAAAAAAAAAAAAGGAGAAGATAAGAAGAAAACACCAGGCCACGGTTACTTAAACCTCTTGTCAGCACTTCAGCCATAGGGAATATTGAAACGTTCAGGGTTTTGTCTGATTTAATTCCTCTGTGAGAGTTTCTGCTGAATCTTAGCACGAAATATGCATGGTTATTTTCATTTAAAAAAAAAGAACCAAAACCAGTAAGAGGAAAGATAAACTGGGTTCAGATGGTCAGAAACTATTGTTCCACCTTCAGTCAGCAGAAAACAGCTCTCAAGTGTATGAGCTGCAGAATGCCTGGATCTTCAGTGGAAGGGAAAACAGCTTTAAAAAAAGGTCTTTCATAAAGCAGATTTCTTTTGGAAGAGACAAAGCCAGCATCCCAGTTTGAGAACAGAGGCTCCGGGTCACTCGGGGCTGCACCAGCCCCAGGAGATTCTTCAGACCTGCATTTCCCCAAAGACTTCCCTGGAGTTCTGAAGATGAACAAAAACTGGGTTTCAAATCAACATCCCAGCTTCAGGCCATGCTCCAGTTTCACTGAGCCAGCAAGGGATGAGTAGATGAAGATACAAGAGTTCAGCTGAGCTCCACTTTTCATATTTTCCTGATTTACATGGGTCAGCCTAAACCCTTCTCTTCTCAAGACACATCTCATCTCTGAATTACCACGTTTTTTAAGTGGCTGAGTTCATTAGGGCACTCCCTGGGAAAGGAACAACACAAACCCACCAGACACTCGTGTGAAAAGCTCCTTAACTGTGAACAAACACATCAAATGTGAAGCAAGGGAAAAAGGTGGGAGATCATGTCAAAAGAGATAAAAGCTGAAGAGGAGAGAAGCCACATTGCATAATGCTGAGGACAGAAATAGTTCTGTTTTGCCTAAATCAATGAGAGCTATGAACAGGAAAATCAGGGCTTTAATAGCATGAACTCAGGGAAAAGTTAAGTTTGGCAGAACAGAACCATCAATGCTTCAATGGAAATGATTATCAGGAATGCCAAGCACAGCCTGGTGCTGTGCTCAAGGGGGCTGGCAGGGATTCAGAACGACGCCTTTATGATATTCAATAACTTACCCAGACATAAATATCTTTTATTGTCCCCAGTTAATAACTAACCTGTTAGAAAAGCAACTCCTATTAGCCAGAAAGATATACAATTGACTGAAATCATTAAAAACTAAATTGTCACAGGAGGAAAAGAACAAGCACCATGAAACAGAAAAAAAAAATCCCCATTGCTTCTTAATGAGGGAAGTGGGGACCCATGGAGGGAGCACAGGGTCAGGAATACTTCAGTGCTCACCCCTGGAGTGAACATGGCAGTGGAAAACACAGGGAGAGAATATTCTCTATTTCTCTTCCCTTTACATTCAAGTTGAAGCTCATGTTTCTTCAGCTTAAAAAGTATTTTATTCATTTCAATTTGCAGAGGCACTGAGGAACTGCCCCAGTTCACAAAGAACATTGTCTTCAAGCAGCCTATTCCCCCCTGCAAAGGCAGGGCCACCCCACCTGCTTTAATGACCGTGAAATGAAGGCAGGGAACCTGGGAATTACTTTCACAAAAATAAAATAATCAGTCCTTGGGTCAGTTTCTTACTTGCATTTGTAAACTCCAAATAAAAAAGGGAATAAATTCAGCTTAAAATTGCAATGGCTGACTTGATAAGAACTTAATAAAATGCTGATCACACAACCTGAGCATGTGAGCAATAATACACCAGACTTAAGTGACAAAGAGCTCCGAATGCTGTTGTCTTAATAGGTTGGGGAAAATCATCTTGTGAACAAATCCTGATTTTCAATGCAAATAAAAGCCTGGCTTTCTTCAAGCCAGGTTGAACCTTGGAGCTTGATGCAGTGATGGGCACCATTGCCAACCGAATCAGCTCCACTTGGGAGCTGAGACACAGACCAACATGTCCTTTGTTGCAGTTCTTGTACTCATTTTCACAAAATAACCAAAATTTGAAGGGTGATGCTTAAATTCAGGTTACGTGAATAGAAGCAAGAGGTTGGGAGCTGCTGTTAAAACTCAGAGTAATGCAAACTAAAAAGCAAACTAAATTCAGAAGGGATGGACAAGATTTCTTTTAAAACATATTAATGCAGGAGGGAACGACAGAGGTCATGTAACAGAGACCACCTATTTAGCAGGATTCAAACAAGGCTTGAACACTTACCCAGCAGAAAGATTCAGAATAATGAAGCAAACAGAAAAGGTGGGGGACAAAAGCAGAGATGAAGAGTTTTGGGAGTGTTATAAATCCTGGGCCTTTAGGGCACAGCTCACAGATTAGGACTGAGACAAACCTTCCTTTGCAAGGTAGCAACAGGCCACTCACAATCTGTTGTTTTTCCTTAAATCATCTCAATCATCCCCATCAGCAGGGCCAAGGCAACAGCCAGGTGAGCACCACACGGAGGGACAAGCACCCAGGATGTGCCAGCTGCTGCTCCAACTCAACAAGTGCAGCTACCAACAAATGCTGGAGATGTTCCTTGGGGACTGCCGTAGGCACTGAAATACTCATCAGGAATTTAACAACAGGTTAGATCTGTGAGTACTGCGAGCTACAGCTGTAGAAATTCTCTCTGCACCATTCCCAGGCTCTTGCTCCTCCTCCAGAAGCCTCATCCTGCAGCACAATCTGTGCTGCACTGCCCTCCCCTGTACAAAAAAACACCCCAAACCTCCAGTTTGAGAATGTCGTGCTGCAGCTTGCGCTGGAAGTCCAGGAAGTGGGAGATGGTGAGCTTGCCCTTCAGGTCAGCCCCGAAGAAGTAGGTGGTGAGTGCTGAGTTGAAGCCAGTCTTGAGGGTGTTGCCGGTGGTGGAGCGGTCCCTGTGCCGCATGCCCATGCTGGTCTGGGAACGAATGATGCTCTGCACCTACAAACCACAGAGAGGATGTCACAATCAAAATCAGACCAGTCAAGTACCAGTATGAGATGCTCCGAGCTCAGCTGTGTCATCCTTTTTTTTTTTTTTTAATTTCCTAAAATAATTTTTAAAAGACACGACAGCTCAAAAAATTGGCTGAACTTCAAGAATCTCTGAATGATTCAGGTTTGAAGTGACAACAAAGACCATGTCATTGCAAAACCCTGCCATGGGCAGGGACACCTTCCACTATGCCAGGTTGCTCCAAGCCCTATTCAGCCTGAGCTTGAACAACTCCAAGGATGAGGAATTCACAACCTCTCTGATCAACTTAAGCTTTCCTTCTTTCACTCCTCTTTAAAGCAAGAAAAGCATGAAATGCTTAAGATGGTTTTTAAGAAATAATTCACCTGGTTTGCAGATCAAAATTCCAGCACTGATCCTACCCCTCCAGCAGAGCAACTAACTCTCAGCAAAATCCCAAGAGGTCAGAAAGCCACAGCCATCATTGGGAAGAAAAAACCCTGCAAATGTCTTGGAGCTTCCACTCTTTTACTGCCCATCCTTGTGAGCTCACACCAGACCCAGTTAGCTCATGCTTCCTTCCCACTTGTGCACAAATCCTGGGGTTTTCAACCCAAGAACACCCTCTCCTTGCTCCCTGTTGCTCTCTGTCACAGCAGGAAGCTCCTCTATCCCTGGGGCTGTCTCACCCAGCACAAAAGGCTCTTCAAAATAACTTCCCTACCCTGTACAAGATGCCAAAAGGTTGACCTTGAAGGATGTGACAACCTGAAAAATCCAAGATTTTATTATTTTTAGGGTTCAGTGCAAATTTAAGGGAGCAGTCAAGCCAAACACAGTCATCTGCTCTCTCCATCCAAACCGATCGGAGTGATTATTGCTAGGATATGAGAAGCCAAGCTTCTCTGTGTAATCACTCTTCCAACAAGGCATCAAAAGGATTCATACTAAGGGCAAGTTTGAGAAACAAGGGGAAAAAAGCCACCTGACAACCCAGGCTTCCCAAAGCTTCAGCAAACACTGCTGCTTTGCCATCAGCCTCTTCCGCCTACTGACAAAAGTTGGAAGGGAGGAAGAAAAGCAGCTGCCAAGAGCTCCAGCTGTCACAAGGATGCCAGAACCTCATTATTGTGGTATTCAATGAGTTGAACATTTTCCTAATGAGAGAATGAGCCCTGAAGAGCCCTGAAGGGGATGCTCTGGAGGAAAATGCTGCTTTATCACTGCTGGGTTCACCTTGCTGGAAATGCTGCATCTGAACCAGGGACTGCTGGCTGCTCTTCCACTACGAGGATAATCAAGAGGGGGAAAAAAAGCCAGAAAAGAGGTTTTGGGGCTTTTTGGTCACTGTGATGTGAGGAAGGATGTGGGGTGAGCAGTGCCTGAAGGGAGCCTGCAAGAAACATGGAGAGACACTATTTACAAGGGGTAATGGCTTCACACTGTAAGAGAGGAGCTTCAGAATGGATATTAGGAGGAAATTCTTCCCTGTGTGGGTGGTGAGGCCCTGGCACAGGTTGCCCAGAGAAGCTGTGGCTGTTCCCTCCCTGGAAGTGTTCAAGGAGAAGCTGGACAGAACTTGGAGCAAACTGGGATAGTGGAAGGTGTCACTGCCCATGGCAAGAGGGTTGGAAAGAGATGATCTTTAAGGTCCCTTCCAATCCAAACCACTCTGGAATTCTCTAATTTTTGCACTGTAAAAAGAAACTCCTTAGTTTTCTTTGTGCTCCACTGTTAACTCTGAGCTCTGCATGCAGCACATTTTGGAGACAAATATTTATAAACTGTTTGAAGCAAGGCAGTTTAAGGCCAGCTTGGAAAACCGCCCCTGTTTCTACACAAGTGTTTACCACACTGCAGGCTGCTCCACAGAGCAACTTCTTCTGGGTGTTATTTAACTGGAATCCTCTGGCTCTCCTTTCCTCTCCTATAGCAAGTGTCAGACAGGTTGAAAATCCACCTGTGGGCACTGGAGCCAAAATGATTTAACCAGTCCCCGTTTTGGGTAATCCTTTTACTGCTCAGAAAGGCAGGCACCACTGCAAGGAGCTGCCTTCACCCACAGCTCAGCAATCATACAAGGACGTGAAGCACTGAGATGCTCCACTGTTCCTTTTGTTCATATTTCAGCCTAAGTGTTTGTGACGTTTCATCTTTTGCACCAGATGAGGGGACAAAAAATCAGTTAAAATAGTTAAAGGCTCAAAGAGAAATCCTAAGTAACACTGCCTGTGAGTTCAGTATTTTTCAGCCAGCTTTTATTAACAAAAAGAGGAATAAACTAACAATTTACACGCCAAAGGATGAAGAGTTGAACACAATACTGATGCACGCACCACATTATTCAGGACTAAGCACTAACCACATGCATCAACTGGATAAAAAACCTGAAGCTCTTTAGCACAGCCTGAAGAAACTCAGTATTTTTTTATTAGGTAGCTAAAGCCTCCAACTTAGTCACATATTAGCTAAATTACTGAAGTAATTTTCTTTCCTGATGAGGTTTTCAAACATCAGTGAGAAGAGTACATACATTCAAACATCAGTGAGGGAGGAGCAGGAAGTTCACTCCCATGTGCTCACAGTGAGCAGGGATGGAATGATGCTCCCCTGATGATCCTTTTCTTCCCCTTCTTTTTCTACCCATTCTCCCCAAAATGATGGTGCTCTTTTAAAATGCTGCATAATCCCCTGAGAGGGCCAGTTCCAGCTGCTCCTGCCAGGTAAGATTTACAAGACAGAGCTGCAAACCCTGCCATCCTTCATGCTCTTCTCAAGGCATTTCCATAAAGAGTGAAAAGGAGGATTTATCATATAAACAACTGTTTGTAATGTTATATGTGTGCAAAATGGGATTTATGTGCCTCCCAATGAAGCTGGGTGTTTGTTTTTGCAGCAAATCAGTATCTTCACAGATATCTTCTTACTTTCCAAAACAGCTCCTTCATCCTCTGACTCTCAAGCTCTGGAAGATCAGCCTTCACCCAAATATTCTGAAGCTAATCAGGAACTTTATTCCTTTCTATACAGACAGTGACACATGTAACCAGCTTAACAAAAATACTTTCCCCTTCCTAAGGATTTTTATGTGACTTAATGCACGTATAACTTCCCCTGGCCTACTGGATGACTTGAAATCATTTAATTCAATTTTGTACCTTCATCTTCATAGTGATTAGGAAACATTCATCCTGTGGAAATGTTCCTTTTCACTTTACAAGGCTCTAATAAAAAAGCCAAACATGACACCTCTGTTAGCACCTTGGCATCACTGCATTTTTAGCAGGAGGTTAATCATTCTCTGCTTTTCTTAAATTCATCTATCTCCATAATTGATTTCATTCTAGAACATTACAACTACCATAAATCACCTTTTGGACTGCTCAGTATGATCACATAGCTGCAGTGGAGTGCTGTCTCCATGCACTCTGCAGATAGAAGGAAGAACTGTGGTTTTTACTTGGGAAAAGTAAGGAAAGGAAGGGAAATGAATGAAGCCCCAGGTTTACATTTCAAGCTGTCAGGTGAAGGGATATCAGACTGCAGCTAAACATACTCCAGTCTCCTCATAGTCCCAAGTGTGCATCTAAAGCCCTACACTTACCCAGACATGTTCCATGGCTCTGGAGCAAGCTCGTGATGATGACATCATACCAACAGGTAATAATTTAAGGAGGATGACAGCAAAAGATTAGAAGGGGAGGGTAATTCAACAGACCTCCTCTGCCACTAGTTCTTCCCATTTATAGCAAGTGCCCCAAGCACGACCTTGTAGAGACTCCTCTGCAGTTAATTACTCATTGAGCCAACTGATGAGTAAGAATCTGTCCCTGAGTTCTCCAGGGCTGCTTTGTTCTCGGGTATCACTTGGTAAATGCATTTAAATTTCCTTTTATGCATAGCACACACAGGTGATTCAGGATGTGACTTCAGGATATTTGTAAGTTCCCAAAATCTTAAGGCTAGAAATAGGCAAGAAAAATCACACTCTTCTGCCTGGGGAGGGCAAAGCTTTTCCCCACTGACAGCTCGAGCCTTCAATCCGTTCTCACTCGGACACAACCATAAATCACAGCTTATAGGAGGAGCTCACCAGTATCAGACAGGAAGGCTAAACTCATTAAAAAGCCTGCACCAAAGTCCCTGTTGATGAAGACTTGTAAGAAGTGGAGGACTAATGAAAATATGCTCTCAATAACACATTTTCAGATTACACTGGAGTAAGTGGATAAATTCTCCTCTGAAGCAGACTCACCTTGGCTATTCTCTGAAGATAAAATTAAGGAATGCAGTAGAAGCTGTGAAGGAAACAGGATCAAAATTCCACAATAACAGAGTAGAAAGAAAAGAAGTTCTTGGTCTACTTTGAAGGCGACATTTTGTCAGGAAATGTTAAAAGAATCAAAATAGTTTGGGTTGGAAGGGACCTTAAAGCTCATCCAGTTCCATTCCCTGCCATAGGCAGGGACACCTTCCACTATCCCAGTTGCTCAGAGCCCCATCCAGCCTAGCCTTGACTACTGGTGGCAAAATCACAGGAAACCTCAGTCTGTACTGATGGTTGTTGTTGTTGTTGAAAGAAAAATTTTGCCTTGAAATATCCAGTTTAAAGAAACAAAGCAGGCACTGAGGCAACACAGCAGAGCACAGAAGGGAAAGATATAAACCCAGCCGTAACCACAAATATAAAAGGCAGTACCAACACAGGGGAATACTGTCCTTATGGCTAAGATGCCAGAGCATTGATTGTTCAACTTGCCTGCTCAAACTCTTCCATGTCCACCTCGCCATCACCGTTCAGATCAAACATCTTAAAGGCAATTTCAAAATTCCTCTGGGGAGCTATATAAAAAAACAACAATCAAACACAAAAACCAGTTAACAAAGATACAAAGGCTCAATATAAAAAAGGCACAAGTTCTGAAATACTTTATCCAAAAGCAATTTTGCCTAATTCTTGCAATTTTAGTATGGAAATGCAGCTCTTAGGAACCTCTAGCCATGAGCTTCATGGTGCTCCTTTTACCAAAGGTCTCAACAAGGAGTTGGGAGGAGGAGAGGTTTCTAGAACATTTATTCCACTTACAGGTGGAAAAAGCTGGAAAGCAAGATGCCATCTGATATTTCTAATGACAATTGACAGAAAACAATGCTGCAGCAAGAGCTCCAGCCTGTTCAATACAGTTGAACACCAGTTTTGCCAGAGGATGTTCCTCAGGCACTGCACTCTCTGTGCTTCCCATGGGTGAGGAGCAGACCTGGAATTTGTGCAGCTCTCAGCTCTTGCCTCACTGTACAAATTTAAACAAATCATGACCACCCTGTCTCAGCCCAGTCATGACACTGAGATAAGGCGTGGGCTGGAGCTCACAAGCTGAGACGCTGTTATACCTTATTTTTCATTGCATTTAGTCTGTGCTGTCATGGTTTATTTAGTCAGAACTCTGCAAAAGAGTTCACTTCCCAGCCAACCACACTCTTTTTTTCCCTGCATCCCACCATGGAACTTCAGTACATTTCCATTTTGGGCTCTGTAACCCATCACCGTTTGAAGCTACAACACAGAGACACAATTTTCCCAAATTAAGTTAATATATGAGGATTTATCATGCTCTGCTACTTTCAAATACACACCTCCTACAGGAATTGTGGTGTTTGCTGGGATTTCTAGGGAATCCTCTAGGCTATAACTAATGCTAAGGTTGTCATCGTAAATGATCAGTTAGAACTTAGCTTCTTTTTTCATTTCCCACCCAAATCTACCATAGATCATAGGTGAGGTTCATCCCTCCTTAACATCATCTGTGCCATCAGCTTTTAATATTTCTTATGGATGCTCCATGTAATGAAGCAAAAATAATGAATTTTTGCATCCACCCTTCTGTGGGAAGCACCTTCCCAGATGGGGATGGAAGGGGGAGACAAAGAGGAATCACTCAGAGACAAGAAAATTAATTTAGAATTAACTGAACTGGATTTTGGATGTTAATTACAGCTCCAGTTCAAAACTTCTACATGGTGTTTTCCCCTTGCTGTGATAACCAGTAGCACTTTATCAGGAAAAGATTCAGCAGACAGGTTAATGAGACGCCTTTTCCCAAACACTCTGTGCCCAAAATAGATTAATAAGGGCATTGGAGCTGATGGCAGGGACAGCCTGTCACTACCTGCTTGATATACACAGCACACGTGGTGCTGCTGTTATCATCCCTGGATTTCCAATTTCCCCCTGCCAATTACTCAGGCTTGGCATTCCAAACACCACGTGCAGGAGCAACATCTCCTGTGACCACAGGCACTGCCAGCAGCCCACGTGGTGGGTCATCCCCCCTGCCACCCACAGCCCTGCTCCTCCCTCCTGCCTGCTGCGATGGGAAGACCTTCACTCACTGTCCCTCGTTAACTCGGTGTTAATTGACCTGGGGACAGTCAGTCCCCAGCACCACCTTCATAATCTCTCCAATGACACATCTAATTTAAGGGATTAAGCCTCCTCTGTATCCACCCAGCATCTCCAGTGATTAATTCCCATTTTCTTGAGGAGCAGCAAGCTTCCAACTACTCCCTTAATATTTCAATAACACGGGCAATTTTATTCACTTTAATTGCAAGAACTGCACAAAAGCCTGGAGGCAATTCCTTCTTTTTAGCCCCAAAATCTGCCACTGCATAGAAAGATGTTTCCTCTATGAGGAAAAGGAGGAACAGACAAAACTCTCATCTAGTTACAAGGTTCTAGAAAAAGAGCAATCAACACATCTTTCTTACCCCATTTTCTCTACCAGAGTATAATGATGTTTATTTAAAGATTGGAAAATTTGTTACTCCTTGTGAAAAACTGTCACCATTTGGGGTTTTTCCTCCCCTTTTTAAAGGGAATATATAATGTCACATCCCATTTGTGCAGACACATGTGAATACAGAGTAAAATACTTCATTTACCCCTCACAAGGGCCATTTCTCTCTTTTTCCATCTGTAAACACACATTTCCAGGAGCAGTGTATCAAAGCCCCAGAGGAGAACAACACTTCCAAAATTAAAATGAGCAGCTCAGCATCAAAAATCTGCACGGTCAGTATTTTCTAAGGACAGGGAAGGGATGTGGCTTTAAATTGGCAAATTCAATTATTTCATTCCTTTACCTAATAAATGACATGGCTGGTTTCTTCCTTTGATCTACATATCCAGCTCCAATTACCTGTACTGACACTTCAATCCAAACAATGTGACCCCAAGCCAGGGGAACCTGAGGGCACCAAAGACAATTAGCTCATCCCACTCCTGCTCAAGAAGGAATGTTCATTAGAGACATATGTCCCTGGTGTCCAGGACTGGATTTATGGGGCCTGGGTGAGATGATTTCTGCCTCTGCCCTTGGCTGTGATGCTTCTGACCAGGATTTGTGTGGGAAGAGTCACCCTGACAGTGGCTGATCCCACTGTGCCCACCCTGTCCATTACCTCAGCCTGCACAACCTCCATTTCCCTTCCTCCTGCCCTGACATCCCTCAAACTCACAGACCATAAAAGCAGCAGACATCAGACTGCCCAGCTAAATATAGCCTTTTCCTCCCTCTATTATTTTGCTCCCCAATTTTACCATTCCCAACTGCAGCATCTCTAAATTCCCTGCTGCCTCCTCAACTAAGATGCCTCCAAACAAGCCCAATATTCTTCCTGTATTGGTTTCCAAAGCCATTTAAAGGGCTGTTTGGTTTTAATGTGGCATGATACATGTCTTGATAAGGGAAAACCACCTCTGGATTTTCCCCAAGTGCTCTGCTGCATTCCCAGCTCTCTCTGATTGTGTGAGCTGTCTCCTCACCATCCTTTTTGACATTAAAAAAATCAAGATTATTTCACTGCAACCGATTTCCCCTGGGCAACGATGCAGAAACTGGTCAGGCCAACTGCAGTTTCTTCTTTAGCTTTATTTCTATCTTTAGATGTTCAGGAGGATCCCCCAAATCATTAACATGGAATCATGGAATGGTTTGGGTTGGAAGGGACCTTAGAAATCACCTATCTCCAGACCTTGTCATGGACAGGGACACCTTCCATTAGGTCAGCATGAGTGCAAGCATGGTACTGGAGCCCACACCACTATCAGTGAATTCCTAACTTGGAGATATATGGAAAGATCAGGTTGAAATGATCCTTTAGATCTGTAATTCCACCAGCTCTCCATGCCAAGTTGCTTTTTCAACTAACCCGGCAGTTACTCCATAGGGCGATGAACCTTTTTTCTTGATTCATTTGTTCAAATAAAATATTTGAGGATGGAAAGAAAGCAAGAAAAGCAGAAGCCAAACACAGGAATGTTAGAGGGATGAGTGTCCTCCACCAGACAAACAAATGACAGGCAGCAGCACTGACCACATGGAAAAAACCCACTCCATCCATCAGGGTAAAGCCGCCGGGAAGCTCCGAGGGATGAGATGGGTTGATTAAGCATCTTTAAGCCAATTATGCCATTTTAAACTATTTTCAATTATCCAATGGACCAATTTGCAGCACTCAATTGCTCTTTACTGCTCTGTACTCTCAGCAGAAGCAATACACTCTAAAAGACATTAAAAGCTCGCTCATGTGAAAGGCCACATTTCCCTGGTTTTGTGCTCATTTGTGATTTTCTCTTTTGCAAAAACTCAACATTCCACACTTGAGGACATCTCTCAGCACATCTGTCCTTCTGACCTCCAGCAGAGGAACTGTATTTTAGGAAAACTAAAGTTTTTGCACACTTTTGGAAAATACCCATTGCTCCCTTTGTATGGAGCTGGGAATTTCTTTGCCAAGTCAGGGTGATTTTTTGGTGATGTTACTTAGAGGAAGTAAAACTTCTGGCTACTACTTGGAAAATGCTGGAATATCTCATCTTTTGGTGAGAATTTAAACACAAAGCAGCTCACAACTCCCAAGGCTTAATAACTTCCCAAGCAACTCCAGTGTGGGAAGAAAGATCAAGAATTCAGCTGGGAAAAATCAGTCATTTGGAGTTAAATATCCTATGGTTGCTTCTCTCCCATTTATCTGAAATTAAGAAAAACAGATGTGCAAAGGCCACAGTACCCTGAAAGTGAATCAACCCCAAATTAACACAATCTTCCTGAAGCAGAGACAGCGATCCATAGAATACAAATGTCTGAATCCCAGCTGTGGTAAATATAGGAAAAAACCCATTAAATTTAATGTTGCAGATATTTTCCTTTCAAATTATTCCACTATTTCAGAAAATGAATCCAAATCATACCAAGTTGGGGTTTTTTAATGTTAATCAACCCAGAAATGTAAGCAATAGGCAGCTAAAAAACTGAGCCCATAGCATGTAGACTGAGCTGATCATCCATTCTAAAGGAAAAATGGATTTTTTTCTCACAGGGAAGAAACAGAATTAACTCTGAAATAAAGCAAGTGCATCATCTTGGGATACTGGGGAGAAATTGTTCTCTGGGAGGGTGGTGAAGTCCTGCACAGGTTGCCCAGAGAAGCTGTGGCTGCCCCATCCCTGAGCCCATCACACCACACAAATCTAAGGGATGAAGACAGGAACAGAGGAAGACCACGTGAAGGATGCAGGCTGACAGAGCCTCCCATGCCCTAATCTAAGTTTTCAAATCACTTGGGAACACTCCAAACTGCCAGTTGTGAAAAATCCATCCCATTTCTGTCCTTCAGCATGGCACAAGTGGGATGTCAAGCCACAGAGCCCTCATTCTGCCAGGAAGCAACCAGGTTTATGTTTGGAATCTGGGATATCCCTTGGAAGATGCTGCTCAGATACATCTTGGACATGCCACACAGCAGTGACTGCACTGGCAGAAAGGTAGAAAGACATCCCTGCACCAAATAGTGTGGGTGAGATGGACCCATGTAGGGTCTTGAAAGACTGAAGATAAAATTAGTATGAACAGGACCACAAATGAAAATAGTCCTACAAACTCAAGGCAACCTTTTCTTGTGGAAATGAGCCCTGTGGCACAGGGCACAGCAGGACTAAACCACCACTGTTCAGGTAACAGATTATACTCATGGCTGGCTAAAGACTTTGCTGTCAGCCAGGAATAAATGTTCCCAACAGCCATGGTCCAAAGAGACCCTGGGGATCCCTGAGTACAGCAGTGTGGGAGAACATGTCCTTCCATCACAGGGACACACACAGAGCTCAATATGTGGCCAGAGCATCGTTTGCAGAGCTAGATGGTTTGGGATTTATTCCCTACACACAGGAGAGAAAAAAAAAAAACCTGAGGTGAGGCAAGAGTTACCTGCTCTGATGGGAGAAGGAGCTGTAGGTCTGCTGTGAGAGCCTTGGCAAACGGCTAATTACTGTGGCTTCAGCCAATGTTATTTAACCCTCCTGCCAGGAGGATTAAATCCAGACACAGCAACAGTCCAACTGTGGAAACAACTCCAATTTTTTCTTTTAATGCTTAGCTCTCTTCAGTACCTGTTAATGAAGGCAGAATTAGTGTGCCTGGACAATGGACCCCATTTGCTTGGAAACTGCAGTAACTAGAAATGGAGAAGCTCTTTTTCTCCTTACTCCACTTGCTTTGTAAGTCCAAAAGCAAAAACTGCTTTGTTCAGGGAAGCCATGTCTTTGTTTTCCTATGGCATTTGAAGGATCCAGGGGAAATTCCATCAGAATTTGCTCATCTTTCTACTTCTGCCCCAGAACATGAGAGCAGCCGAAGCAACAGAAACCATGCAGTTTCCTCAAGGCCCCTCAGCTCTCACTGCCTTTAACTGAAGGCTGACTTTCTGAAGCAGCTAAAAGCTAGTTTATTAGTTGTTTTAAAAATAAATTTTCACAGAAACATGGCAACCAACGAGAATAGATAGTGTTGGAGTGAGAAATGAGTTGTAAATAAGGTACGGTGACAGACTCGTTTTCTCAGCAATGTGCAAACAGCTGCCCGTGAGCAACATGAAATGAAGCCTCCAGTCCTCTCTCCTCCTCTCCCTCCCCATTTCACAGAACTCAGCTGAAAGGAGCTTCAGGTCAAGCTGCAAAGACAATAGAAAAGAAGAGTTTGGGGAAGCAATCCCAAAGCCCAGCTGAGCATGACACAGAGCCCTGGGAGCTTCTTGTTTCCCGAGGTTCTCATTGATCAGTTTGGAATCCAATGAGCCAGACCAAAACACGATGGATCTCTCCCCATCACTCCCCCTCCTGCCTCCCACCCCAGACCCAATCTCCCACTCCCCCACTCCCCCTTCTGATTTTCCTGCTTAGTGCTCAATATGCCACCTTCCTTTCCCAATACTTATTTGGTTTTATCTATTTGATGTAATCTACAGCTCCATTTTGTCCAGATACCTTCTTAATGTTTGGGTTGTTTAACCAACACAGGGAGAAAACCAATATTGAACTGTCACCTTTAAGATATACTTTCCTCATTCTATTTTATTTATTTCCTAGGGAAAAGAACCCAATCAGGAACTACTGGATTCCTGCAAGGTAATGTTCACTAGTCAGAAAGTAAACCAGTGTGGTGTAACAGTAAGTTTTCTATTTAGCCACAGGGCAAGGTTTGGTTGGGAGTTTTATTTTACAAAAGAAAATGCTTTAAAAATGAAATCCAAACTCCTCCTCTGGGGAATCACTGTTTGACAGGAGCCCCAGAGACATTCCTCCATCTTTAGTAATCATTTAGAGAACTCCCAAAATGCCTAAAAGTCAGCCTCAAAGCCCTGGATTTTTTTTTCTTCACTTTTTTATAATTTTCCTTTTTGAAAGCTCCTGCCTTGCCAACCGTTCTCATGGCTCCTCAAAGCACACACCACCCAATTCTGTCTCCTCATTAATCTAACTCCCCCATAACTGTGGACATGCTTAAAAGCCCAAGAACATGAGTAAAAAAAAAAACCCTGTTCCTCCCTCACAGCCTCCAAAACAAGGCTGGCTCCTCCTCCAACACAAGGTGGTGCTTTGCTTTTATTCTCACAATAAAGAAGGTAAAGCAAAGCAAGAACAATTTTCTCTTATTGCTGCCTGTGGAAGCACATGAAATGAATTTTGTGCCCTGCATACTTGATTAGGGGGTAGTTCACCACCAGCACAGCCATAAAAAAAGGGGAAGAGTGTTTTCCAAACCACACTCAGTAATGTGATACCAGAGGTTTGAGAATTCATTGTCATCTGTGGAGGCTGAGATGAAAAGCCCTCGTTACACAAGTGAATACCTGAAATCATTCTGGCACAGCCCAGATGAATGTAAGAAAGGAACAGCAAAGGTCTTAGGAGCCAGTTCTGAGAATCAGTCAAATAAAAAAAAAGTAGATTAAAGTCATAAAACAAATTCCCTGGCTTGAACCAGCTTCATCTCTGTTTTCACAACACGAAGGTCACACACAAGTCTGCCCCCACCACATCCATTTGACAACAAACAAGACCTTGACCACTGCTGCTTCCCAGGAATAGATCCTCAGTAAATGAAGAGCTGCCTCTCATGTCTCCTGTTACAACATGCAAGAACACAGGGGGAGAATAAAGCACCTGTTGCTGCGACAAAACATCTGTGATTAACCCAGCTGACTCCCTGAACAGCACCAGTGGGCTCTGCAGGTAAGTGGGAAGCAACCAGTTTCTTCATTCCACAAATCAGGTCATTGTGAAATACATACTCACAAAGTTGGATGGCCAAGTTTTATCTCTTTAAATCTGAAAATAAAGGGTCTCAAATTCATTTGGACAATGGCTTACTCCCATTCAAATGGGGCTGAAAAACTGCTGTTTACTTTCCTGTTTATGACACAGCACCTTCCAAGAAGTCAGAGAACCCTGCAAATGAGGTTTTGAGCTTGACTTCCAAGCAAAGAAAGTCTAGGAATGCCATTTGACATTATCAAAGGCTTCAGTTTCACTGGTTCTTGCCAGCAAAGCAAACTTTTCAGTGCTGGCACTCAGAGTGCAGACAACTTTGCTGGAACAGATTAGCAGATCACAGAAATATCACAAATGCAAGTCAAGTGCAGCAGGGTGAAAAGACAGAAGGTATCTAATGATACTTGTTGAAATGCAAACAGCTTAACTTCTCTCCTCATTGGATTACATCACTCACAAACTCAAGCTCACCCAAGTGAAAATACAGCTGGAAAAGTGAGTTTGGACAGGCATGAAACCAGTGAAAGGCTTGAGATCAACGCTCACCCAAACACAAGAATATCACATGAACACAGCTCAAGAACACGTCTCCATTTACAGATCTGAACAGCAGGTCAAGTGACTCACTAAAAAAAAATTTGTCACATTTCGAAATGAGAAATAAATCTTCAGAAGCCATCGATCTGCTTGTCTTCTCAAAGCACTGGAAGCTCAGGCTAAACCAGATGAAGCAACAGCGATTGCTCAGCTCGAGTTGCAGGCTATCAAGAAGGCCTTTTAGGGAAATGTATGTCAACAATAACAAACCAATTGCTTGTGAACCTTGAAAACTTAAAAACCAGAAATTGCAGGGAAAATCTCTGCTGTACTTACTGGAAAGGACTGTGGTGAGGAAGATGTAGTCAGAAAAAGAAATGAGTCCACATTCTCCAAGTGCATAAAAAATGCTGTCCTCGTCCGCAAACTTCTCCCTCTCCTGGGATAACTTCTGTTCATCCACCAAAGCCACACCCCAAAGAGAAAAGACAAAGCAACACATTAAACAGAGAAATGGAAGGTTTTATTTGTATCCTTACCACCAACAAGCCATTCCATGGGCACACACACCCCTACTATCTCCATCCATATCCAGCGGACCTTTTCCAGCCTTTGGACTTGTTCAGCAGAGTTCTGCAAAGATCAGTGCTTCCCCATTTCAAATGAGGAATAAGGAATTGCATGGGATTCATTGTTGGTGCAGCCCAGCTGAAATACAGATAAATAAAACTATGGCCATTTTGCTTAAAATCTTTGAGATTAGTGGTAAAAAAATCAGACTTTAATACAGGATTCAAAAATGAAATTATTGTATTGCACTGACAGTTTTTTAGTTAGACTTTGTTGTAGAAGTAGCCAAGAAAGGACTATCGGATGTGAATTTAAAGTCTGATCAAAGCCATCAAAACTCTGTGTGTGTGTGTGTGAGCTCACAGGGAGGACTGGGCCTGAAACCAAACTCCATCTCCCTCTTGCTCCCGTTCTTTTCCATTTATCAGCTCACAGTATCTTACTAAGCTAAAAATCCCAGTCCCTTTGATCCACAGAACCCTCAAAGGCTGAAAAGGATCCATAAAACTGTTAGGGAATCCACAGCAGTGACCCAATTTAAGGACACAGAAGGAGGAGGCACACGCACACACAAAGGAGAATTAAATTAATAAGACGGAGAGTAGGGGTGGGTGAGGTTATTCCATGGAAACCAGGCCATGCAAGCACACAGGCATGGTGAAAGCAAGGCTGGATTTAGGAATGGTTTTAGGAAAAACCACTGACAAACACCACCACACGAGGGTCCAGCTACACAACTGTCCCCCACCGTTACCTCTGTCTAGCGGAGATCCCATCATATACAAGATAAAGGAAAGAAAACTGGTTAACCAACAATAAAACAAGCAGGCAAAACATCACATCAAATTGAATGGTTAGGCTTGCCAAGAGCAAGGAAAGTTTGGAAGCAACCAGGTGGTTGCTGTGACTGGAAGCCTATAGAGATATCCCAGCAAGCGTTAGCTCATAGCTTCTCCACTGTCTGCAGCTGATGTCTCTCATCCACCTCAGGTTTTTGGGTTGTTTCTTGATTTTTTTTGAGAGAACTCACCATTATATGTGACTGCAGAGTGGGGATGAGCTCAGCTAATAATTTAGATGAAAATTTAACCCGTATCTGGCTCGGAAACCACAAGAAAAGAGAAAAAACAGAACCATGTAGATCACAAAAAACCCACAGTTTCCAGGGAAAAACAGTTCAGCTCTATTGATCACATAAAATTGCTCCCAGTAACTCTGCCTTTACCACCTGGAGAGCACCAGGAATTTAATAAGAAGTGAGTCACTATCAGCAGACAACATGCTGATTTGATGCAAGGTAACAGCTATTTATGCTTATGGAGTACCAGGTTGAAATATCATTGCCTCAAAAAATGGGTGTGCTTCCATTCCCATCAAGATGGATCCAAAGCAAAATTACACTGATGCTGATGTGAAGAACAAACAAACAATGTCTGGTTTTCCTTTGAACCAGAAGATCTGGGGAGAAAGCAGCTCCCTGTGATTACTGCTGGAGGTGTTGCCAGCAGCATCTCACCTGCTCCTGTGATTTATTACCTCTCCCTCTGATTGCCTCTCTTGAGCAGCATTTATCATAAAGTAGCTATTAGGATCCTGCTCGAAGAATCCTGTGAAAAAGTTCCAGAGGGTAGTTTATTAATTTTTATGGGTTTCTTTCCTGCACTTAAAATTCATAGTCGGCATCAAATAGCTCAAAATATTCCTCATAAGAGGAAAGCACATCCATAGACTAACAATAAAAAAGGATATTAAGTTAGCTGATCTCTGAAATATAAAGACAGATGGGAGGGAGAAGCATTTACCCATGTGCATCTCACTTTGAGCAAACAAAGTAAAAAAATGTTATTTATTTATATTAAAACAAGCATCTACTTGTCACTAACCCAGGGAACACAAGCTGTAACTACAGTGTTCAGCTGCCTGAAACTTGTGGAAAAGGAAATTTCTCCCATTGATCTTCAGAGAAAAGAACTGCCCTGATCAATCAGATTTTCAGATTCCCAGCAGTAGGACAGAAGCTTTAAAAAAAAATTCCTGTCTCTCCCATTTATTTTCTTCTCTCTCAGTGAGAAGCTGTATGTTTAATTGCTTTCCATGAACTTTGTGGGAAGCTCACCCCACTATGGGAAAGCCTCAAAGCATCCTTTTCCCAGGAGTTGTTCCCCACCGTGAAACATTACATTGCAAGGAATTTATATATAATCTCCAGGAAAAAGACAATCAAATAAATCAACCTACCTACTTCACAAAGCACAATGTAGGCTGTTGTCATCCCTCAAAGCAACAGACCCTCAGTCAGTCCTCACTAACACCTAAAACCACTCTTTTCTACATCCCACCTTCCTTCCAGCACACTAGCCAGAAAGGTAATGCATGGCATCAGAACACCCAGGGAAAAATCCCTTTTCAAACCTCCATCCTCTTTTAGAGGCATGTCATCTTCACAAATTAATTATCCACACCCTTTTGTATCTGAACACAAGGTCATTCTCAGAGTGCACAGGTAAAACAGTCAAATGTCTTCCACTTAACATTTTTTTCTGTGTTAAATCCACTCCCAAAACCAGAGTAATGAGTTAAGATCATTCAGCACTCCCCCAGAAAAACATTTAAACCCGAGCATTCGCGAGTGAGCAAGCCATGTGGAACAGTTTACAATTATGATGTATATTTTAATCAAGCAGTAGATTCATATTTAACAAGCACACAGACAAGCAGACATCCAAATTAACATGTGAAAAGAAAAATAAATTCAAACATCTCAGTGCTTTTGGCACAAGCAAGGCTGTGTAAATTCAGTGAGAAGCCACCAGTCCAGTCTCTGGAACAAAACTCGTGACAGGCGTTCAGGCAGTTTCTCTTACAGTTCCAGACATCAACAACAGGTCAAAAAATTAATTTAATTTCAAGATACAGAGCTTGGCTTGACCTTCCCAACCCAGGCTCCAAGCTCAAACAGCACCAGGCTGTGGGTTTAACAGATCAGTGCAGTGACCAAGCTCCCCCAAACCCACGTGCTGGAGGAAAAAGTCGTGTGCTGCATGCAGGCAACTCCCCGGAGCACTGTACATACAGGCTGGCTGAAAGCACCCAAAGATACATCACAAACTTCACCTATTCAACCCAAAACTGATCTGCTGCTGGAGCCTCCCCCAAGCCAAGGACATGGTACAGCTCCCAAGTAACAAAGGATTTGGGGGAAAACACCCACTGAATCCTTACATTCCTCGCTAATTATTACCTTTGAATTTTAAAATTGTTTTCCCAGGGTTGAGTGAGGAGTGAAACATGGTAACATTAAATTATGCAAATCCAAAAACTAAAGGTGTGGTTTTGCACATGGACGGACACCTTCTCCGCAGAGGCAGAGATGGACACATGGTGCTGGTGTTCCCATTCCTAACACAGGTCTAGAAAAACCTGATCACCTAAATCCTGGCAGCTCCACTTCAGCTGGCATTCCAAAAACTACAGCATTTAATTTGGGAAGAATATATTCTTGGGAAGTCTCTCAGAGCTGCCAGTTTGGGTTTCCATCTGGAGAAGAAAGAACACTTTGGGCACATTTATTCCTGCAACTTGTTTCAGCACCACCTTTGCACTTCCATGAACCAAAGCTTCAGGAATCTACCAGTCTTATGCGAACACTTACACCTTCCAAAACAACGATAAAATATCCACGAGAAATAATGAGTGTTTCTCCAGAACCAGGAAGCAATTTTGTCAATTAGCAAGGGATTTTAGATGAAAAATAAACCACCTTTTATTGACAATCATCATTGTACTCTGTTTGTTCCATTTGAACAGAAACATTTCCAGGTGACCAATATTGTGTGAGCAAATACAGAGCCATGAGTGTAGAGTGAAGTCACCTGGATGCAAAGCAATTCTCTTTCAGTCCCAAATGACCACCTTCAGTTATGGAAAACATTAAAATAAGACATCTATTAATGTATTTCTTTCATGGTTTACTGTAGGCATGTAGGAAAAGAATTCCTATTTGCCAGCAGGACAGGCATGGATTACTGCAGCTTTTCCCAAGCAGGGCTGTTGAAAATCCAGGGAAATATACCAACAGACTTGGTAGCAGACAAGGGAAAACCCTTAAAAAATTCCAGTGCAAACCAGCTTGCTGTGGTAATTAAAAATATCAATGCTTTCAACTCTGTCTGCATTAAAATGCTGAACTGCAAACAGGGAGATTTTAAATTTTGCTCTTTTTTTAAAGATTTAAACTTTGAAGAGCCAAAACCATGTATTGAGAGATTTCAGGCACCTCACTTCAAGAAAACTGAATAAATAAATAAAAAGGCTTTCAGAACCAGATTTAAAATTCAGTCTTTCAGCCCCAACGTTGAAAAGTCATTCAGGGAAAACCAGATAGGGGAGGTCCCTCTGCACTATGAAACATGGACAAAAAAGGGACTTGGGAGAAAACTGAGGAATTCAAGAGTTTTTAATGCCAGTTCTCTAATGTGAATGCAAAATAAGTAATTTTAAATGCACCACCTGACATTGTTGTGTTACTCTTTCTATATCATTAAATAAGGAAAACGTGTTTGAGGCTGCGATGGAAACAGCACAAGGACCTTTTGAAACTCATAAACCTCTTTAGCCACGGAAAAACTCACAATATCATTCCTAGGGGTTCCAGATAATTTACTGTGAAGTCTGCACACCAACACAGGGAAACACAAACAGGTTCTCCATGGTAAATTGTGGTGGCTGAGTGCTGACCTAGGAAAATGCTTAAAATTTACTATAGGCAGGTAATACTGCATAACTGGCAGATAATACCTTTCAAGAGCACATTTTAGTCAAGAGGTTTTTAAAACTGTTGATTTTGGGGGCTTATTTTATCTGTGTATCTCCACAGAGGCACAAAAATACAGAGATGGATATGGATGAGGTTGTCCTGCATATTCTCTCTCTCTCAATTTGAGCACATTCAGAGAATCAAAACTTAGGCAGCAATTATTACTGCAGGTGGAGTGCTGAGACTGGAAAGAGAAATCTGCATTCCCTCCCTTCCATCAAGGCTGTAAATATTCAAATCAGCTTTCAAACAAAGGGCACCTGAAATGCAAGGCCAGCATTCTGTACAACCCAGAAAAATCAACGACACAGACTTTCCCGACCCTCGGCAGGCAGCAGAGCCACTCATGCAAGGGAGAACCCCTGCTGGAAAAGCAAATAGGAAATGCCTTGGAAAAGGGACAGTCTACACTTGTGCTCCCCTCAGCCCTCCACAGGGTAATGAAATCACCATCTGTACGACCACAGGGGCATTTTGCAGCAAAATTTAATGGGGGAGGATTGAAATTAGGGTCCTTGATGGCCCACATCAAGCTTCTAAAAGGAGCTGAGTTTTGCCACCTTTGAATTTAAATGGCTGTTTAGGTCTCTGATGGAAATTGGGATGCTGCTCTTCCTCATCTCAGCCTGCCTTACCAAAATGAACTCATTGTGTTGATAAAGTACTGCTCTTTCTCTCACACAAATCCCAGTGTGAAAGAACACGAAGGGGAAAATAATAGTTCTCTATAAAAAGTGATTATTGAACATTGGCTCAGTTGATGAGGTTGGGGCTGTACACTTGGTACTCACCCACCCAAATCTTGCCAATTCTCCAATTCACCAATTCTCTCTCCCTTTCTCACTCCTTTTTTCTTCACCTGCTTCTCCCACCCAGATTTTCCCTCCTTTTGTAGTCAAGTGAGGTCCTAAAACATTCCCTGCCACCTTCTCCACCCATACCCCTTCTCCCTACTAACTCCATGTCATCTGAGGACAGAGCTCTCAGAGCTTAGTTTTTGTGTCCCTCTAGTATTAAGCATTAATCTAACACCAGAAAAACTATCAAAGAAATTAAAGCCAGAAATACCCCAGGACCCATTTTTGATTAAAAGACTGCATATATCCACTGAGGGCATATTACCATGTTGTTTATTTTTCCCTAACTTCCCCTATGGATTTCATTAAGGTCACGAAGTTACAGGGCAAACTCAAAGTCTTTAGAGATATTTTCCTCTTTACTTACTAATACTGAATGAACTCCCCTTTGGTTTCTAGTTATTTTTCCTACAAACCATTTTATGGACTATAACAACTAAATACATTCTTCCTAACATATTCTTTAATACAGTTCACTGTACATAATTCTGTAATTGAAAAACTTGAGTTTGCAAATGTGACTTTCCCCAAACCTACACACCTTCAAATAGATTATGTTTCCCCAAAGTATTTGGCCAGAGAATCAAACTAACTTTGTGGCCTCAAGGGGAAAACACCATTTTCCAGCAGAGCCAGATCCATCACACTCTCATCAAGCTGCAAAATAAGACAGAAGCCTCAGAGGACACTGTGAAACCAGGAGGGCAGGGAGACGCACGTTTGAGCTTTGCTCAAAGCAATTCCTGTTAATAGAGCCAGATATTAATGGTTACTCTGAGGATTGTTCTCTCCACAAACCAAACTCAGGTGTTCTGAAATAAATCCTTCAGGCCAAGGATCAAGGAGAGCATTCAGGATTATTTATTAGAGAAGCAGGGAAAAGAGGTGAGCATGCACTGTCCCTTTTCCATGAAAAGTGCACATTGTGAGGTCTGAAGCACAAACTAATCAAAGCACATGCTGTCTGCTTTGTACCTGCCAGAAGTCCTGGTGGGAGGGGAGAGGGTTAGAAAAGGGAAGAAAACGAGGGAATGCTTGGTTACATGAAAAAAACCCACAAACCAGAATTAGAATAAAGACAAGTATCAGAGATATTGGCAGCTGGAAGAAACACCCGCCGGGTTCCTAGAAACCAGAACAAAAGAGGACAAAGAGCAACCAGAGGATTTTAGTAGGAGCCCTGTGGAAATGAGCAGCAGAATTAGGCATACAAAAAGGTAACAGCAAGTAGAGCTTTGTCAAAGCCAAAAATACAGCACAAATGTTTGGCAGAAGAGGTAGGAAAGGAAGATGCTTGTTCTGTACCTAAAGCAGCCCAGATGCCCACAGGGATATTTGTGAACTGTGTTAGAAGCAATTAAGCATTTTCTTTGATAAAATCCAGTTTTAATTAAAACAAACCAAGAGAATAATTTGCACAGTTCAGTGTCCACACAGGTCCCATCAAACAGGGAAACATCAGAACTAACTGGAGCAGACAGGAGGGTCAAGTCTGGCTGGGAGGGGAAAGCCAACAAGCAAAGAAACCAACCAACGTGGACAGCGTGTCAGCAATGAAAGCCAAGAAGAGAAAAACCTCGGCTCAGCTTTGCTGGTTATCTGCAATAAACTGCATCTCTGCTTGCTTCCACAAAGCCACAGGCAAGGATTTTGTCCCACCAGCTCCTTCTGACACTTTTAGGGATGACAGAGGAATGTTCACGCAGATCAGTGTACAGCTGTTATCCATATAAGAAGATACCTCCTGGTTATTATGCAAATACTACCTGTGCCAAGATCAGAGGGTGAAGGATTTAAAAGCAGGGAATCTTAAGCTGGACAGTGACATTTCACATGGATTATGGACTGGGATGGCTTCAAGGTCTCTCCAAGCAAGCCATAACCCAGCTTCAACAGCTCCAACTGCAGATGCTGGGGACACATTCATTTCCAACTCTGTCACAACAGACACTGGCAAGACTTCACACAGTTGGATTCAGAGGATTCCTCATCTGTTTTCATTGCATTTCACCTGAAGAACATACCGAGTGTCCTTCCTAGCTAATGGGCTCAGTAAACCAAGGGCACCTGCACTTTATGCTGCTCTTTACTTAATTGTGATACTGGCTTTTGGTAAGGTAATGTTTAGAGTTGCATCCTTTGGAATTAAGGCTTCAGAGGCATTTAAACATCACAGGAGCTCAGACCCAGTTCTTGGCTCCTGAGGGACAGCAGGACTTTAAGCCTGTCTCTCTTGCTGCAAGTGTGGATCTACAGCAACTTATCCCATACTCCAGTCAAAGCCCATCCACAGAGGGAAGGATCCCAGAAATTCCCACTAATAAATCAAGGCTCCTTTCCTTCCCCACTTTTCAAACCTGAGAGCAAGATCCTTCAATCCACCAGAAAAATCATCGTCCATTTACCCCCGGTCTTCTCCTTGGGGATCCTCCCCAAGGATATTTTTTCAAGCTCCTCTGCTCCTGAGATGCTCTTTAAATCATCCGGAAAGAATCTGCCTCCTGAGCTGACTCCCAGCAAGTGTTCTTTAATGGATACACACCTGCAGGTCAGGGCAGCTGAAGATAAGATACTCATTGCATTGGTTCACAAGATGACCCTGCATTATACAGTGGAGGTGAATTCCTGATATTTTACTGGCCCTTAGAGACACTATCTGAAGTATTTTCGTTGTCCTTCACCTTGCTTGGCATTACTTTATGGCATCCCCAAACATCTAGAGATGTAAACATAAGTGCTGGCAGGAAATACTTAAGTCATAAATTTAATTAGGGGGTACTCAAAGCCTCTCTAATTACTTACTGCAGGAGGGGAAGCTGTTGCTGGTAGCTCGCAGGCTTTTGCTCTTATCAAGCAGCAGCACGGATTTCTCCCCACAGGAGGAAAAAAAAAGAGCAAGTCAAGTGTATCCTAATTAAACTAATAACCCATCTAGAGTGGGGTTTTTATTTCCCAAATAGGATAGAGGTCTCTTAAATGCACTCCAGCTCACCTTCACCTTTCCACCAGGATGCACTGCTGGAAGCTCAGCTGGGGGACACCTGGGAGCTCCTGTGCTGGCTCACCAGGGTGGTGACAGGGTAGATCTGCAGCTTACAATTCAGAGCAATAACATGAGCAGCATTGTTTCTTTATTTCTTTGTGAGATGAAGCTTGTCAATCATTAATGCATAAGCCAATAAAAAAATCCCATCAATAAACAGAGAGGACATGAAAAAAGAAAATTTTAAACAAAGTCTGCATGACAATTTATGTAACATTAATGAAGCTTATGCCAGGCTGGATGTGCTAAGAAATCTACACTACTTAGTGAGAGCATATTCATCACTAAAACATGAGATATTTCTCCTACAGATGGGTTAAAAATGCATTTGCTTTCCCACTGCCAAATGCAAGAGGGAAGAGACAGTGGAAACACAGCAGACAATCATGGTCTGGGCACCTCCACACCATAGCACCCTGAGACTGTGTTCTCACATCAGCCTTTTGCTCAGGCTCCATATGAAATGTCTACAAGCTGATTAATACCATTTTTCTCTCTGAATGAATAGTAATCAATGCCTCTTTCCCCTTACTTTGCAGAGCTTGCCTCCCCAGGGAAGAAATCACCACTCTTAGACAAAAACGGAGCCACAGGTTGCCTCCTCGCACACACTCAGCCCAAAAGCATGAGCCCATGCTGGCACACATATCTGACCAAAGGTTTGTGCTTGATGAGTGTCTCCAGGGTTTTTGGTCTTGCATGAGTGAAGAAAAAGTATTTAGGCTCAAATTACAGAAGCATTGTTGCCATTAATAAGGCAGTAACATTTACCTCCCTCTCCAGTAATTCTGTAAATCATCAGTAGCAAGAGGGGGGCAGGAAGAGGGGAAAGAAGTGGGTATTTTCACCACTGCATTCAGTCACATGCACAGCAAGCTGGCTCAGAAACCTGACACAGACACAATACAGAGGCACACCACTCCCCAAAATCCTTTGGTAACATCAGTCCTGATCACCCCACAATGGCCAGTTAGTTGTTTTGATGGTAGTTTTACCCAAATAAATAGGAAAGGAGCAGCTCATACATCATCTCACTAATGCTAAAGCATTCAGATCTCAAACACAGGTACTCAGAATTCACACTGATGCCTCAAACACTGTCCTGGAATATGTAATTAAAATACAACTAACTGCACAGATGTTTTAACTGAATCTCCTTCTGAATTACTACTTGCATGCAACCCTATGTGCAATCTTTGCTTGGAACTAAAATCAATCCTCTCTCCCTCTCGTCAGCCAGGATCTGGCCTGAGGATTGTCAGTGCTTTTGAATAGCACAGCTTGCTTGTGTCTGACTGTTCACAAACTCCTTTCTCCTTAACAAAGGGAGAGGAAATTTCCAGTGATCAGGCCTATTTTTGAGTACCACAATGCCCATTACCTCTGTGTGACATCCATAGGGATGCTTAGGGGAACAGTGATGACCCTCTCACCCTTCTGCTTGAGCTCAGTGGCTCCTCCAGCACACAAAGGCAAACGCCCTCCAGGTAGAGGCTGCTTTGATAATCCAAGAGGAATGTGGGGCTGGAACCAGGCACGGAGGGAGAGATGCAGAAGGATTTTATCACTATGCAAGTGAAACCCAGAATGAGTGAGGTCAGCTCTGCAGCACCTCAGTTGTGCTCAGCTGAGTAAAAGCAGTGTTATTTTTTTAAACTGAAACCCAAAGCAAGCAACAAAATGAGAACAAGTTGCTGTCAGATCAATCTACTGTCAGCTTCCTTCATTACCAAGGGAGAGCCAAGGCCAGCTCATTTTATCCTCTCCTCCAATTATCCTCTCACCTGGACATTACCACTGCCCTAATAGCCATGGCCAGATGTAGCCAGTCCCAAGGTATCTTTAAGCAGACAGCCAAGCACATAAGAACCTCTATTTCTTCATTTTCAGAGCACACTGCTTCCAGGGTGTTATTAGGCTGTGGAAAAATCAGGACCCAGGAGAAGATAATAATAAAGCAAAGTACATTGCAGTCCCCTAAATCTGCTGCCTCACTTTCAGGCAATCAAGCCACAGCACGGAGACATCCAAGTGCAGCAGCAACATCTGTAAGTTATATAAAAAGCTATTTCAGTCTACTACAGGTCAGAGCCCTCGCTGTTGAGGGGCAAAGGAACAGAAAGTTCAGTTCAAAGGGATTGCCTTTGGATCTTTTATCCAGAGTGCTGGGAATTGCCTGCAGAGTGCTCGAGAACAGAGGAGCGATTAGCAAAAATAGTGTGGGATTCAGCACTTCTTCCCTACAAACAAATCTTGTTTATGTAAAGCCTAAGGGATGAGGGTGATAGCTTGACAAGATAAAATGATGAAAGTGAACGGATGCAAAACAGACTGTCATGAAACCAGAGGGAGAAACATTGGGTATTTTGCAAAGAATATACGTCCTTCCTTTGGTTGGGTTGTTTTTTTTAATCACAAAAAGCAGATGTCACGTTTGTGGCAGAGGGGAAAAGAAAACAGGTGTTCACAACACGCTTTGGAGCTTTATGTATCAAAACTAACTGCCAAAATCCACCTCCCAGTTGTCTGTTTTCCAGCAAAGCCCTGCTCTGCTGCCTGGGTAACCAGCACACTCGTCCACTGCTGATGACAGAGACCCCAGGAATTTGATCATCTTGTTGTTACCTGTTCCTGCTAAACACAAAACAGGGAATTGCACATGTTCAGCCCACACTGTGTTTATATAAAGCTTTAAATGCCTTTTTTCCCCCTCAGTGTTGAGGTTTTCTGGAAATGCCTGACACTCTGTGTTAGGTGCACCCTGCAGCAATAAGGGGTGAGATGCCGATGTTCCTTTGAAAACTTAATTTTCAGATGATGCAGGTGAAAATGCTGCTAAAAGCTGGAGGACCATTGTGTGCTTATGGTGATACGATGGAAAATTAACCAACCTGCAGTTATCTGCATCAAGGAGTCCATCTGAGCTGCCAGTCCTGGGGCAGAGCTGCCTTTATCACACCAGTGGGATTCACAGTGTGGATAATTAGGTCTGTGATATCCATAATAACAGGTGGGATGCTACATGGCTCCACTTTCACAGGGAGACAAAACTAGATCAGAACTTACTTAAGGTATTACCAGCACCTCTCATGACAGCACAAACACCCAGAACAGTCATGCACTGCTGCAGGAAGGGCCTGGGGTTCAAAAGGGGAACAGAGAAAGACTGTTTGATACAGGGGAAATACGTGGTTGGGATGCAGAAAAAAATGTAAGAGCATCTCCTTCCTTTAGGAATCTGGAGATGAGACTGGAAGGGAAAGATCCAGCAAGTTTCCCCTAAAATGGTTTAACTTGTGGGGCTCTCACACAGTCAGGAAGAACCAGCAAAGAAATGTGTTTACAACCCATGATTTCCCAGCCCACCAGAATATAGGAAGTGGTAATATTTTGTCTGTAAACAGTAAAATAAGGTTCCTTTATAGAAACAATCTTTCTGTCATTACAGAAAAAGCACTGCAGTGCTACTAAACAACAAAAAGCTCAGAAGAGAACACTTCACACACTTCATTTAACTTACACCCTCACACAGGTAATAACTGACGGATTCTAGGTTATGAAAGCCATTAAATAAAATACATTTAATAATACATCTAATGTGCTTACCTTCCCATCATAACGTTTCACTATGAACTGGTCCAGTCCCAGGTCTGCAAGGGAAAAAAAAAAAAAGATACTTAAAAAACATAGCTCTTATGTGTAAAAATAAGTATTGTGCTTTTTGCTTGAGAGAACTGGAAGATAAAATGCAGAGCCTGAATAAAACCTGTAGAAACTGTAAGGAGCAGAAGGAAAATTTTATTTGGTTTCACATATTTTGTGCTTTGCATTTTGAATTTAAAACACCAATAAACTCAAGGAATCGGAGAAGAAAAGCTCCTTTTATAGCAGGGCCAGCAAGAGCTCAGCAACCAGCATCTCTCAAGGGCCTGAAACACCCACCCCAAAATAGATCCCTGCACTATTACCAGGCAAACATTTCACCTGTGACTCTTGGTGATTTTAGTAACACCTTTTGAATGGCTCACAAATGGGAAAACAAAGACTTGTTCCCATAGTTAATTGGGATATCACCAAATAAATCCAAAGCTTCTTCATATTTGAGTATAAAATAAATAGATTTTAAAGGAGATAAGTTGTAGATGCACTTGTAGGAAGTAGAGTTCTGTAGCTGAATGGGAAAAAGTAAGGGAGAGAGATTATTTATACAAATAAAGTCTCTTCAACCTTCACAAAATGCTTATTTTATATTGAAGAAGGAAAAAAAAAAATCCCAGCATTACCTGAGTTGAGGCACAAAGCTCTCATCTAACCCACCATGCCCAGAAGACTGCATCTAACAACGGTTACTGCACGTAAAAGCAAAATGACGAAAAAATTCAGGCAGATTAATTATCTGAGCTTTGCAATCCAAAGTCAGGAAGATGCATCCTGAGAAGAGATTAAGCAGAACTCAAGACAAGCAGTTCCAGTAAAACTCAGGAGAGCACAGGCTGATTTTTGGTGCTCTGAGGAATAAAACCCCTCCACAGAGCGACGTCCCATGCATTTTCTGCCACTGTTTATGGTAATTAGCACATCCTCATTTCAATTTAAATTAGAAAAGAAGATGAAAAAAACCCAAATAAAGCCTTCCCCATGCCGGCTGCATCACCTGCTTTTGAAAGAGGATAATGAAACCCTTCCTGCCTGCTGAAAAGTTTCATGGTATGGTATAGAAAATAGAAATATTCATTGCTCCAGGGTGAACCCCTTGCCCTTTGTGACCCAAAGCAGCTGCAACTCCTCTGCCACCAATTTCAAAGGTCAAGGCAATTGTCACAGGGCTTTCTGCACTTGTGAAAATTCCAGACAGAAAGCACCTTCTCAATATTTCAAGGGCCTGATAACAATGAAAATTGCATATTCATACACATTTTCAGACTTTAATCTTCTGAATTTTGTCCTCCTCCAAGCTGGGGGTAGAAATGCAATAAGCATTGGTGCATTTAGAGGTAGGATTTGTCTGATAAATATGATTATTTTACTACAGATACTTTGTGTGGTCAGAGCTCAGCCCGACCATCCATCAGGATGATGACTTAAGCCAAGCTTATGTCCATGTGTCACAATAAAGTTATTTCTCAGGAACACCTCCTTTTCCCATGCCAGGATATGCTGCTGAAAGACAGATCCCTGACAGGCTGACATTATGCATGTACTCATGGAAAGCCGACAAAAGGACATGGGTTAAAAATAGCAAGTGAAAGTATGTCTTAATGGCACCCCCTGCAACTGGACACTGGGAAAGCAAACAGGTTTCAATAGAGAGCCAAAATGAATGGATGCTTGTGTAGATGAACTGCAAGAAAAGATAAGCTGGTATCATTTTATATATATAACTACCATATATATTTCTAAATAAATATAATGAATATTTATGTAAGAAAAAAATACATTAATCGTGGCCCCTGGGCTGTCCCTGCCATGGGGTGGCCACAAGCCCAGGGCAGTGACTGTTCCCCTCTCAAGGACTGTGTGCAGTTCTGGGCTCTCCCAGCCAGAGAGCCCTGGAGGGGCTGGAGAGTGTCCAGGGCAGGGAACAGAGCTGGGAAGGGGCTGGAGCACCAGGAGAGGCTGAGGGAGCTGGGAAAGGAGCTCAGCCTGGAGCAAAGGAGGCTCAGGGGGACCTTGTGGCTCTGCACAGCTCCTGCCAGGAGGGGACAGCCAGGGGGTCAGGCTGTGCTCCCAGGGAACAGGGACAGGACAAGGGGAAATGGCCACAGGCTGGGCCAGGGGAGGTTTAGACTAGATATTAGGAAAAATTTCTTCACCAAAGCAGTGGTCAAGCACTGGCACAGGCTGCCCAGGGCAGTGGTAGAGTCATCATCCCTAGAGGGATTTAAAAGCCATGTAGATGTGGCACTTGGGGACATGGTTGAGTGGTGGCCTTGGCAGTGCTGGGCCAATGGTTGAACTCAATCTTGGAAATCTTTTCCAACCCAGATGACTCCACAATTCTACTGCACACACAAGCACATTGGTTCCCACCAGTGTTTTATGGTCACCCTCCCAGCCATGCACAGCAATGTCCCCTCTCCTCTGCTTCATTAATTTAGCTGCACACTTAAACCCCTCTGTGCAAATACCCTCACACAGGTCCTGAGAGAAGAAGCCAATTCAAAAGTTCAAAAGGGGCATTGATGTTCAAGGCATACACTTTTACTCTACACATTTTCCTTTCGCCAATACAGTTTATTTTCTTTTTTAAAGACTTAGCTGCCTGTTTTTCCACAAGCCTTTAAAGCTGACAAAAGAAAACCAACAAAGAGGGTCTGATGCCTGGGATCTTTCTTCAAATTACATAAAAAAACCCCAAGCGGCTTTTCCTCCAAAATGCTACAATAGGAATTCAGCATTTGCGTAGGCTGGAGAACCAATGGAAACACTGCCTGGATGAGGACAATCACAGCTGAACAAGGAAAGGGAAGAATGTGAGTTTTTGCACCTCTGTTTTTCAAAAGGCAGAGTGCTATGTTAAAGCCCCTGCAGGACTGTGCCACACTCCCAAGACAAACAGTCCCTGGCTGGGCTATTGCTGCTGAGCTGCAGGAGCACAGGCTAATGGGCACCTTTAACCAGGAAAAAAGACCTTTTCCACCTTTCACTGGGGAGCAGGGGCTGAAACAGCACTCTCCCAGAAGTGGATGGAAGGATTTCCATCAAGAGAAGCAGCAATGAAATCCAGAAGTCGTTTCAGGACCTGGCTGCTTCAGGCTTTCCCGGGACACACACCATGGCTACTGTGGATTGCAGTGACCACCCAGAGCTTCACTCGTCATTCTGTTGAACAAACCCAGAGTTTCCGTCATGACCTGCCCCAGATTATGCTTTTATTTACCTGAGATCCTGCAAACACCTTGCCTTTCCCTACACATCCCTTCTGCTCCTGCAGCCAAGGGCTCTGCATCAGCTACTCACTGCCAGCAGCATTTCAGTGACCTGCAATGATTCCCAAACAGCTTCCCTGGAATGTTTAACTATCAGTATTTATTACTCCTGCAAATTCTGATACCACCTATCAGGGCCCCAAATAAACAGCAGCGCTGCCATGGAGTACCTAAGCACATAGCACCACTAGAAATGTTATTTCAGAGCAGACTGACACCATTTAACCACCAATACCAGGGATATAGGCTGGTACTTTTATTCATGTGATGGTACTTTCACAGCACTCTAAAAATAAAAAATGATTCAATATAAAGCAAAAATGACTGAACATTCACTGCCTGCCTCAATGGGGAAAAGAGGGTGTTCAACAGCAAAACCGTATTCCCTGCATTTACTTTTCTCATTTTGGGCTGGAGAGAATGTTTTCATGGAGATGGAATGAATTATGTAAAGGAAAAAACACAGAATAACTTGCTCTTACTCTTGTTCAGCAATAGCCCAATCTAAAATCAAATGCTTATTACATTCCTATTGATTAACAAAAACATACTTTCCATGGATTTTCTCAAAGCCAGCTAATTACCACACTTGATAAATAGCTAGACAATTACTAAGCTCTTCATGTTATCTTGTAAAATAAATCCATAGGCAGCAGGTTATAGGCTGCAGTTCTAAAAAACTTTTTTTTAAATGAACTTCCAGGAGAAGAACAATTATATTGTGCCAAGAACACAGTTGAGATCAATTAGAAACCATCATGATTTCCTCTGGGATACCAGCAGCTTCCCACTGATGGAAAAACCTTTTCAATTCCTTCCAGTCTTGATATCCTTGTCAGATTTTTCACATTATTTGGGTAACATTCACTCACGATCTACTTTTTTCCCCACTGCTTAATATATAACATGGACTCTTTTTTTGTCAGCAGTTGAATAAAAGGGCTAATTATGAAGACTGAAGAGCCTGCTAACTGTGCTTGTGATATGCCACATTATGGCAGAAGAAAATGCTGGAGCAAGTTTTCCCCTCCAGAGCTGCAATCCAGCTTCTGATTGTTGTATTCAGACTATTTCCCCTTTGAATTTCAAATGTAATCTGCAAGCAAACAATGAGCTGCCTGAGATTTCTCAGGGGACAACAGCCTCAGGTTTGTGTTCAAGTCCAGGACTGTTTTGTTCAAGGAATGAAGGACCAAGGGACTTGGCTCTCATCTATCTGCTCCTGCTCCAACAGGCCAGTCAGACTCCCTTGCATGCCTAACACACCTGATCAACAACACCAACCTGTCACCTGCATGGAAAGCCCTCATTTATTTGACTTTTAGCACATAAGCATACATGTGAATGCACCTCTCACTCGTCCTTGGCTCCTTTCCTGGGGTCTCATATCAGGCATGATGAGCTCAATGATGATTCTTGCCCACGGATTACTTATTTCCACATAAAAAAGAACTCCAACTTGTATTTCTGAGTTACCTCTCACTTGCATCCTTTCTCTGAAGGCCTCTCCAGCAAACGTACTGGGGAAGAACACAGAGTGTATTCCCAGAAGGACTGGAATCCCAGAATCTCTGGTTTTCTTTCAGGTCTTAAATCCAGCTGACCACTTTGTATAACTTTAGGGATCTGTACCACCCCAGGGAGTTCTCCCTTCCCCACCAGAGGAGTGCTTGTCACAGCTCCTGGCTGCTGGTTCTACAGAAGATCAGCTCCATATTTCATAAACTTTAATCAAAATTACAAATAATCACTCATGCCTTGCACCACCTCAGAAGCCAGTTTGTGCTCAGCTGCTCATGCAGTTCAGACATGGAAAACAAACCATTTCTACCATGAGAACCAAACTGTACACTCTGATCCAGCCACCAGGAATCAGCTCTGTCCTTCACAGCTCCTGTCCTCCAACACCATCCCATGCCCACAGTCTGCAGGGGCACAGCTGCTGCTTCTGGCTGGGCTTCAAGCAGCATGTTTGGGGATTCTTGCAGTCAAACAAAAACCAACCCAACCAAAAACCTTCCAGCAGTTCAGATATTTGAGTTGCTGCTCATCATGTGGTGAATCTCAAAATGCATCTTTCCTGTGGCAGGAGCCTGGGATAACCAGTGAGGTTAACACTGGGATGGAAGAGCAAGACTGGTTTGGGAGTAACCTGCACTCATTACAGCACACTGGGATGAGATATAAGGAGTATTTTTTACTTCTTTCAATCCTTATTGCAAAGACCATAAGAAAACTGGTACTGGCTGAGCACAGCTGGCACAGCTCCTTCTTAGTCCAGGATGCTCCAAAATACTCACCTTCCCCAGGAAAACAATCAGTGCAGAATGGACCCAAATAAACTTGGGGAAGGGGAGAGAACCCTCACACTTCCTACCTGAGACAGTATTTTCAGTTGATTTGGGACTAGGGTACCTAGGAAGCACCAGATAGGAAACAGTCATCCCTGCTCATCCAGTCTTGGAGCAAAGTTATATCTCAGGTATGAGAGGATGTGGGAGGAAAAAAAATAATACAGGACTGCAGGGAGCAGAAATCACCACCCACACCCCTCCTGGCACTTGAACTTTCCAGATAGCATAGAAAAAATATTATTTTTTTTAAGCAGCTTTCAAGTTTAATGCCATTCTTTGGCTTCTTCTGACAGACCATTCCAAGCTCAGCAAGAGCATGTCATTCCTTAAGCACAGCTTGCCTACTTGGGAATGCTGTGGCATGAAGTTTGACTGAACCACAGAAAGCAATCTACAGGAGCTGAGCAACTAGCATTCATTTTCCCCAAGCCAGCAAAACGCAGGCTGGAATTAAGCTGACACTTTATTGATAATAAATCAAACTTTCTCCTACATAATCCATAAAAATGAATCAGGCACACAATACTTTGCAGTAGACGAGCAGTTTAAAAATAAATACAACAGGGACTCAGCTACCTCATTACTCCAGATCACTTATATTCCACAGTGTTCTCCCTCCATAAAACAGCAGAGGCATTTACAAGAAGTTACTGTCTGAAATTACGGCCAGCAGCTAGAGCACACTAAAGGATCACCTCAACGAGGTTTCCCAGGAATACACCAGGCTTTATCACAACACAAGGAACACCTTGGGATGAAGGCAGGATGCTCCAGCCCCAGTGGAGGGCACACCCAATTGTGACTCAGGGAGAAAGCAGCCCCACCATTTCCCAACTAACCTGTAACCTAAATTATCCTATGAGTCAAAAGCACCAGCAGGGTGTGAAGTACAGAACCCATCTGGCCAGCAGGTAGCACTCTGTTTTCAATTTCTGGTCTGAAAACCAGACCTACCTTCCTTTTATTTTTTACTACCAGCTTTAAAAACATTGGAGAACAAGGTTATGGCTGGTTTGACTTTATTGTAGCAATAAGTGTTTCACTCTTCAACTGTTCATTACGTATTAAAAAACCCCATTTACTGTGATTGTGAGCACGTACAGAGCTCGTAAGGAACAACCACCCTCAAGCAGCTCCATCCAGAAGCAAATCCACAACAGTAAGAGTCCTGAAGACAAATTTTTCAACTCCACAAAATCCAAGATGCCCATCCTCCTCCTTTGCCTGCTGCTGGGCAGCCCAAGCTGAGCTTCCATCCCATGCTGCTTGCCAAGAGCATCTCAGGACCACTAAGGCCACCTTCTTCCCTTACAAACTGCTGTTTGTCACTGACTGGCAGCATTTGCAGGCACTTAAGGGCAGTGACAGCTTCATGGGGCCATTTGAACAGCCAGGATAACAATGGGAATACAATGGGAAGTGAGTGGCTAAGACTGATGAATTATTTCCTATTAGTCACCTCTGCTTGTCTCTGAAGGAGGTGTTTGCTGAGCACTCTTCCACCTATTTTCTGTACACACCTTAAAATGCATCAAGCACGTGGAAGAAGTAAAAAAAGAATCAGAATGTGTTGAAATGAAACACAGGATGTTTTCAGATTTTAAGCTTCCAGACAGGTGCTGCTGCTTTTCCAAGTTCCAGTTCCAGAAGCTTTAGATAGACAAGACAGTATTCTACAGCAATTAATTCTCATGGAAACTACAGCCACTTCTAGGACTTGATGGAAACCTAAATATCAATTCACCTACATGCTTTAAACACTAATGCCAGGATTATTTTTTCTTCCCTCCTGCACACAGTTCATATTGTTATTTTATAAGCACCAGGGTACACAGTATTTATTTAGCAGCTGTCATCTAAGATATCAAAACAGTTTGACAATTTGGTCATAAACCCCACACTCAAAAAGTTAACATTTGGGGGCGGAAGTTCTTCATCAATGCCTGCAGAGACAAGGGGAGTTTTAATTTGACAAAAGCCTGTTTCATCCTTTGAGATACAATGTGGGAGACCATGAAACATGATCTCCCACATCTCACCCCAAACATGAATCTCCTCCAAAATGGAACACAGACAAAAGTCTCCTGCCACCCCACCAACACCAAATACTCAGGACACAGTTTTCCAGACAAGAGCAAGGTATCCATCTCCCACTTTTTGCCTGCCAAAGCCCCATAGGTACCACAAGTGATGTATTTCTCCGCAATCCACAGGGAATTTGAAGATATCAGAGACGACCCCTACCCTGACTAGCAGCATCACATGGGGCTGCTTCAGCCCCTTTAGAACCATTTTAGTTAGAAAACCTCTAAGATCATTGAGTTCAGCCTTTATTGCTGAGGTTTTCCTCACCAAAGCAACCTCCTTTTAGGTTTAGGAAGTGTTTCAGTTAAAGGTAATCTTTCCCTACTAAATATATGAGAAAGGCATTGTGTCTGCTCCTCAAAGGCTCACACCAGCCAGATCTGCTTCACTGCAACAGCATTTTGGGAAACACAGAAAGGCTCAGGCTTATTTTGGGCTTGGAGCAGCAGAGCTTCAGGAGATGCTTCCCAGCCCTGGCAATCCCAGGTTCAGAGCTGGGAAGTTCAAAGAACAGGTGAGCAGAGACTGGGGAGTATCAGTTCCCTTCATCACCACCAACACACCACTCACTCTCTGGCTGTTTCTCGTTGGGTGTGATGGATCTCACGAAATCCTGCGGGGTCATGAAGACCTCAGACTCGCCGTGCTCGTTGATGACCTTCAGTGTGGCAAAGTATCTGAAGATTTTGTCTGGGGTGGAGTAGGCTCTGATCCTGTTCTCGTATTCCATCACCTGGAAATGAAATTTAGCCAGCATTAGATGTGAACTGTTCCTCCCCTACACTGACTCTTAGTCCTTAAAGAGATTTGCCACAGCACAAGTTGCGTGCAGCAACACAACTCTTGACTCTTTTGGCATTATTCCTTTTAAAAACCCTTTGAACAACCAGGAAAATCAGACATATCAGCTGATGATGTCCCAGGATTAAGAACAAACACTAAAAATCTTTATTATGAATAAATTTAGCCCCTTCATGATGGCAGAGGAAAAACAAATTCCCAAAATCCCTGAAGGTGCTTTAAACACATGAGCATAAGAAAAAGCACTGGCATCGCATTTGTGAATCTAAAGCAGCTCAACATTTTAACCACAGTGTTGAAGGGTTTGATTTGTGATTAATATATGAAGTAAGAAAAAAGTCTTAGAAGGCTGGGAGAAACCTTTACTTTCAAGCAGAGTATTGGAAAAAATCACTCGGAGCTGCAGCTGGTTGCTCAGTCACCCAAGCTCATTTTTTCCTCTTTTCTATCACATTGGCAGAATTTCTCAGAAACTCAATCCTCTTCTCCCCACCAATCTGTCTCTTGCTAACTCTGCCAGCAGTGATGTTTTTTGTACCTAGAATCAGTTTCCCCCCACACAGCTGGAATTAATCAAAGACAACAGAAAGCTTTCCTAAACAAAATCACAACACACAAGGGTGGAAAAAGGCACAGACACCTACACTCCATCATGTATTAGCACAGAAAACTTTCCTCCTTACTTCAGCTTTTCATTCCTACATTATATGCCATGTTTAACAGTCCATAATGTACTTGAAACCTGCAGCTGGCCAAGAGCCACAGGAGGAAAAAACCAACCAAGGATGTGCTGCAAGAGAACAGACAAGATCAAGGGTACTGCCAAGGCAGCTGTAGATCTTTCCTGGCTTTGGTCCTGGTTCAGCCTTGTCCTCAAACTCGAACAACTTCCTCAGCCTGATGTTGATCAGACAGAAAACACCCCCTCTAGCTTTTCTTATTTCTAGGATAAAACAAGCCAAATGTGTTGAATCCCCCAAGTCAGGCTTTGGTAAAGCAAAGCCTCCCTCCTCTATATTTGTCCCAGCTTAGATCTCCAGCATTTCACCACAGATGACATTATCTATAATGACAATACCTAAAGCATTCTCGCTCCCCCTTGTCCCTGCATCACCACAGCTTTTCCATAATTCACATGTCCTTGCATCAACCACTACAGGCAGTTCCCTCCCTCCTGCAGGAGAAAGTTTTTGTCCCTAGGCCCTTTGCACCTATAATCAACAAACCTAATCCCTCTTTTATTGCTTCAGTCCACAAGGTTCTCCACAGATAAGGGCACTGGAATGCGGGCAATTGCTTTATTGCCAAGTTCCAAGTCACAGTAAAAGATGACACCCACTTCCCCACCTCTTTGTGGCTTTGTCTACTGCTCCCACCTGGCAGGAGGCAGCTCCTAATGCCACAGTGATCTTTTCATTTGTGGGTGCAGGCCCACATCTCACTCCTGCCTGACCTGATCTCATGAATAACACCCCACCCAGGTTAATCAGCCAGAAACAGCCCGGTATTTTTACCTTCAAGCACGACAAATAAACCCAAGGGCAGTATGAAACCCAAGACTGGAGCCAAGAGCAGATACCACAGACCATAACCTGCTCTCTCCATCCATGGCAAACCTTCAAGATAGCTTGCTTTCTACCTAAAAAGCCTCATTAGCCAAATTTTCCAAGCCTGTGGAAAAATTTCTTGCAAGGCACTATCAAATGCCTTCCCTCAACCCAGTTAGGCACAACTCAACAACCCCACTGCTGCACCGAAGACAGGAGTCCTGACATTTCTGCCAGTAAAACCATGTTTCATTTTATCCCATTTCACTTCATATGCACAATAGCTCTTCCCTCTGTATCCATTTAAAGCCCTTGCTAAGATGCTACTGTCAGGCTTGTTGCTGTCAGGTGCTTTTCTCCTCATGTTTAAAGTACTCAGAGTATTACTTCCAAAGCAACAACAGCTTACTAACAATACGGGCTCAAAACCGCATCTCCTGTCTCAGCTTGCATCACAAAAACACACAATCTAGACCAAAAAACTAGAATCTAAACTAATGCTAAACTGCTTTTTAGCATCTCACAGGCTGCGTTCATCACAACTGAAATCCCACTTCTTCGACAAGCTTCCCTACCAGAAGGGAGCAAATGCAGCCACACTTCTTCCCTTTTGCCTGCAGCTGAACTCACAATTACATAATTCTTGCTAATGAGCTAATCAACTGGCAAAAACTGACAATTGTTACAGCCCATCCCTCTGACAGCAAGGCTGGGTGCAACAGGAAGCCAGGTCAAGAAGGGAGCAGCCAAGATACTGCAAATGGGAAAAAACACACTTATTCAAGACTGGGTGCTAAACATCAGGTAGGTGATAACAGGAGTGCCCTGATCCCGCTACACAAATGTGGAGGTAAGAGCCCATGTATTTGGGTGCACACACCACCATTTGTGAGGGGGGGTTTGCACTGCTTCAAAGCAATCTGGACAGGAAACGATGCCAGGCAAGTGTCTCCCCTCCTGACCTCTCACCTGTCCCCAGTACACACCAGTCCTTGGTGCAGCAAAGACCAGCCAAAGTTCTTATCTTGACCCCAGAACTGCAGTCTCACATAATCAGACACCTCCAGAGAGATGATGTGACCTAAAGGGAAAAATCCCTTTTTTGCATTTATTAGTAGAGCATTTACTGAAGGAGAAAGACAAGTAAGTAATCCCTGCTGCTCTACCAGAGAGAAGATGCTGTTGAGACTGTCAATGTTTACACTAAGCCTCAGGTTAAAAGAAAAAAACCTAAACCCTATGCTGACATGAAAATAAAGCTCTAAATTAACATCTCAATGCACTTCCAGAGTATCACCGGGGGCCTCCTTGACCATACAACAGCACACATCTCAACAGGGTAAATTAATTAGGACTCATTTTCTTTGTGCTTCCTCCAGTGACACACACCCAAATGACAACTCAGCAGGATCAACATCCCAAGGCAAGATACCTACAGGACCCAGACGCTGCCAGTACATCTTGATAAAGTCAGCCCTACTGCTGCATGCAAACACTTTTAGCAAGTTAATTAACACATCAGCCCGCCTCCTTAATGTATTACAGCTCATCAGCCTACAAACGATACATGCACTCAAGTAATTTTTTTCCTTTTCTGCCCCACATAGCCAGGACCTACACACTGCAGACAACACATGCTTGGGAGCCATCCACACACAATCCCCACAACTCAGAGTGGTTTATATTTCAACTTCCCCCTCACTGGATCACTATCTAAAACAGCAATGTCAAACTTAATTTATTGCTTCACCACTAATCATCAACTTCATTAAAAGCAACATTAGGATAACAAACAAGTGTTAAACACTTCCAATTAGGCTTAATTTTTTTTCACAAGGAAAATCCCACACTATTTTCAATTAATTATGGGAAGAGCTGGGGAAGGGTTTTATTGTGGATGGTGGTGTTTGCTGGGCTTTTTTCTAAACACGTAGAAGAGTCAAGAAGCCCCAAGGTGCTACACAATTAGGGGAGCAGCACATCCTGGGTGCAGCTCTGATTTAGAGTCAGGAGCTGAGGCACACCTTCTCCTGCCATCTGAGCTGGCCACATTCAAACACAGCTCCCGAGGTGACTCACCACAGTAACTGCTGATCAAACATAAGCCCACAGCAGAGCCGCTCAAACACGGAACAGGCACCTGGGAGAATACCTGGCACATCCTGCATTTAATGGAGCTTGTACAACATTGGCATTCAGGCCACACAACGTACATTCTGTCTCCAGGCTGCAGAGAAAAGGCCTGTGTTGGCAAAAAGATGATGAGGGCTGTTTTAAACAGGGCTGTCCTCAAGGAAGTTACTGCTCCCGAGTTACTGCTGTCGGAGGAAGGAAGACTGGGATGAGAAAGGATCCAGGCCACACACAGTTCCCATCTTTTGGGCACACCTGGCTTGTGTCTTATTTGGAAAGGAGGGCCATACTCCTCCCTGCCTAGTTTGGGAAGGAAAGAGCTGGTCAACATAGGCACATCTATAGCAACTGGAATAACATTCCTTGCCTGCAAAAAACCTTCCTCTGGCTTCCCCAGCCAGCAGCCACAGGCAAAAATCAATCCTTACACTCACTGTATTCAGTAGTAAGAATGTGGATGAAGGTGGACTGTGGTTTGCTCTTTGCAACCTGCCTCCATCTGCTGACACTGGAAAAAACCAATAACCTGCTTTTCTTGAGTGGTGCTGGCAAGAGTTGAAGTTATCAGAACACCTCACACTCAGCTGCCATAAAAATTAGCAGCTTCCAAGAACCCACATTCCTAGACGATTCTGAATATCTCAGCACAGTATCTTACTACATAACTTCACTGAGCTGCCACCAACATGTCACAACAGGAGAGAGTTTGGAGCCCCAAATACCACGAGGCACTTGAAATCTCAAGTTATGTAATCTATTCTAACCAGGAACCAAAATGATTCAGCAGCTTCAAAGCAAACAGCTCTTAATTTTTCATGAGAAGCTGTTAAGCCACTGTATATGACCATCCACAATTTAACAGCTAATGAGATGCAACCTCCAGAATACAGGCTTAAAAATAATTATCAGAAGCAAATCATACAGAATGGGAGTAGATGCTCTTCACAATTCCTTTCTCCTCTTTGGTGCTGCAAAGATATTACATCATCCAGTGCAGCCCTGTAAAACTGACATCCAGATGGACTTTACAAATAAAATACTGCTGTCTGCCAGCTTCCAGTTACAGGACTCTGTCAGAACAAATTACACATCCTTTAATAACAGTGGTTTCAGATAGTGCCAAACCAGTTGTCAGAGTTCTGAGGAGCCCAGAGCTCTTGGAATTGCTCAAGAGTGAAGGCAGGTCACAAGCTGACAATACAGTTTATTACTCAAGTTTTCCTACCCTTGAAAATGTGTCTGATCTGAAAATGAAATAGCCATAAGCATCAAGAGAGAGCCAGGACTAACCATGAAGAGGGACTGAGGCTGTATTTCAACAAATACATATGCACAGAATAATTAAATGAATAATTAAAGTACACCTTTCCTATAACCCTCCCTTCCACATTCATCCTCTACTTCTTCCTACACACACTGGGTATATTCAGAGGCAAAGGGATGGACTCAGACACACATTCTGAATGTCCCAGATGGTTTAAAAGCTTTGGCACCAATTTCCTGCTTTGCGTGCACCATCCGAAAAGCCATCAGTGCAGGAGCTTTGATTATCTTGGACATCAAAGTGGAGGTGGGAAAAGAGGTCTCCATTTCAGAGGATCGGCGTCCTGCGCTTTCCAAATACATAAGTTTCAACCTACAGAAACTCATGACAACATGCCAAGAAAGTAGGCTCCCAAAACAGTAAGGTCCCTTAGAAAATAAAGGCAGGTACAGAGCATGTTTCTCTCTTGCAAGAGAACACACTGAAGTTTGGTACCTTGCGGTCCCTGAATCCAGAACGCTTCTTCTTCTTCCCTTCCGCTGGCGCCTCCTCCTCGCCGGATGCCACCGCCCTCCTGCCCTCTCTGCTGCTGCTCTCCTCCTCCTCCTCCTCGTGCTTCATTTTCTCTCCTGGCTCTGCCCTCGGGCCGTGTCTGACAGAGTCTTCTGCATAGGCCCTGTACCGGGGAAAGGAAAACACCCATTTAGAAGTGAATGAGTGGTGCTAAGGCTGCAACCAAATGGTCCTGCCAGGCTCTACCCGAGTGAAGCACCGGTTACAGTTCAGTGGGGAGGGCTGCAAAGCAAAAGCAAAGAAGTGACCAGTCCTCTTGGAATACAGTGTGCTCTCCCATGCTGTATTCAGATTTCCACTCCACACCAAAACCCAGACTAGTGGTCACAGTAAGTTTTCCCAGTCCAAGAACATCAGAGCAAATCACTCGGGGAATTATCACACCCTCTCCCAAAAACTAGGCGTGCAAGAAACACTGGGAAAAGGGCATATCATACCTCCTCTAGCACTAATTCCACCTCTGCTTCCCCCAAAAGATATATAAAGCAACAGAAATGTGTTTTATCATCAGCACTGTTCAGGACGAACAACCTTTTTGTTTCAGCTCAGCTGATTTATTTTCTATCTCTAGCAGCTGACAGGCTGTTTTATCCCCTTATTCCACCAATGACTCTTCTAAACACCAGTGCTGCAGGATTTCTGACAACAAAACTGGTGTTGTTTTTCATCAAGGTGGAAATAAAACTCTGGCAGAGCACAGAACCCCTTTACCCTTGCTGTTCAAATACAAAGATCTTCAGGCAATTCTGTTCATAGACTGAGACTCAACACTTCAAATCACTCAGAGTCAGGAGCAACTCACAGAACTGTGACTGGCAGTGGGATGATTAAATAAAAAGCAGGATAAATTCCTAAGCCAAACAATGCTCTGGATTTCCCATGCTTTACTTGTAAAGCAGTTTAGAATCAGAGCTCAGACCACATTAACATCAGTGAAATTATAATCTCTGAGGATCCGTTAACATGTCACAAGTAACAAAGCCAACAGTTTGACAAAATTATTTCTCTTTCTAAAGGACTCAAGCAACTCAGGGAAACATCCCAGCCTGCCCATAATTTAAGTAAACCTGCCTGTACATTGCATTCCTGGTGATTTATTTTGGACTAATCACAGGGTCTGGGCTTACACACAGGTGCTGCCTGTTGGCCACTTTGGTACTGCCTGGAACTATGAACGTGGCCATTTACATCTGTGAGAGTTTGTTTTAAAAGAGCTGCCTTGGGAGAAAAAGGAAAACAAACCAAGATTTTTGAAGTCTCCTAAGCTCTAAACAAAAGGCTACACATACTTCATCCTACCAGTTTCCTGGAAAACACAGATGTGGTATGTAACAGTAACAGAATAGAGTCTGTGTCTGTCTCCCCAGGAATCACAGAATCATGGAATGATTTGGGTTGGAAGAGGCCTTAAAGATCCTCTCATTTCAACCCCCTGCCATGGGCAGGGGCACTTTCCACTGCTTGCAGCCATCTCAGCACATCAGCTTCCAAGAAGGAGAAATGAGGGTAGGTGCCCCATCAATTAATTTAAATGCTACCAAAATAAAAGACATTCACTTAAGGAGTGAGACTAACTCACTCCTTATCACCATCCAATAATTCACTGACAGTCACAGTACAAGACAGATGGGAATGGGCTAAGGAACTGAAAACCTTCCACAGTACTGGTGGGAAGAAAACAATTTATTAATTATGGAATGGTTTGGGTTGGAAGGGATCAGCTCAGATAGGGGTTCAGAGATTTCTAGTCCACAGTGGAACAGCACACAGCTTTATTACAGGGGTCTGATGTAATAAAATACACAAGTGCTCAGTGAAGAGCAGTATGAATCCTGCCTTTTCACATAAAAATGAAGTTTTACACACTTTCCATTCTGAAAAGGCTCTGAGTCTCAATTTACCAATATATAGTTGCAAGCCTTACAGCAAAGCACCATTTTTAAGACCTCCACTGAACTAAACTTTCAGAGACAGGATCCAAGCCTGGGTCCTCCACAAGTACCTTAAGATTGGGAAATGGTTTCCCCAGAACAGTCTGGCAGCTGATCTCTCTTGGAGCATGAAGTCCATGCTGGCACCTCTCCTAAAGCCTTTGCTGAAAGTTTAACCAGCACTGGCACATCCTTGAGAAGCTGTGGGTTTGGCTGCAATATGCAGGTGCCAGCTGAGGCTACACCAGCAGCACTGACATGGAAAGCCCTTGTGCAGGCAGGACATCCATCTTAAGTGTCTCTGAGGGAATCTCTTGGGAAAAGGGGACAGAAGAGCAATAAGAAGTCAATTGCTTATCTCCACAACTAAGCTATGCCATATGAAACATGCTGGAGAATAGCTGTATCAGGAAAGATTTGCTCCTGTAATGCTTAACTGACAGCTAACAGACCAGGGAAGGGAGAGATGAAATTGAAAAATCAAACATTTTCAGCACATCCCACTCATTCCTTCAATCCATCAGGCTGTCAAGTCAGTTGCTCCAGCGACACAGACAGAGGCTGTTTGAATACAGTCAGCTTTTTTTGTGGTTTATCCAGGTAATTAACTCTGCTCCACAGTCAGATCACCATTCCAGCATCCAGAAAAATGAGCTCGGAGGAAAAAGGCAGAATCTGTAGGCTACTTCTTAAGCAAGGTTTGAAACAGCTGTTCCTTACCTCCAGGCCACAGGCCAAAATACTCACTGAATTAACCACTGAAAGAGCAGCTCTCTATGTACACCTTCTCCTCTGTGTATTTTACCACCCTCTGCTGAAATCCTTGGCTTCCAACAACTGCAACTTCCATACTCAGCCCATATAAAAGGTCTTTCAATGCAGATGTCAGAGCATGGCTGGAAAAAAAAAAGCCCATAGCACCTGAAATATCCACCCTGCTGGACTTCCCTCAGCAAGTGAAGACTCTCCCCTCCCTTCTTTGATGAGGCTGACTTTCAAATGGAGTATCTGGGACCTGAGCTTCTGCACAAAAGGGAAAGTCTCCCTTCACTGTGTGCCAAGACCAGCCACCAGCCTCTCTCCATAGAGTGTGCCTGCCCTGGATCCTGAATCCTACTGCCATGCTTCAACCATCCTGCTCTCTTCTGGCTTTTTTATACCCTCCATTGAACTGAATTTTAATCAAATTCTAGTCAATCAAACTGACTATTTTCCACCCACTTAGTAATATATTCTTTGAATCCTTGGAGAAAGCCAACAATCAAGTGTAAGATTAGGTTCCTCATCCTCCCCAAAAAGACTGAGCTACCAGAGGTCTGCAATGATAAATTCTCATTTAGGGAATCATTCTTTAACAGAGCCAAACATGTGCAACCATAGGATATACACCTAGGAAGGATCCTGTGACTCCTACTAGGCACTGGCACAACACTCCAAGTTGCAGGTCTTCCAATGAATCATAACCCCTCACTTGAAAGTATTTCTCTTCTCTGAATGACAGAAGCAGAACAGCATGAAAAAAAAAAATCACAAAGCTTTGTGCCAGAGATAACAGCACTCAGTTATTTTAATCCCAAAGGCAGTAGCAAAGTACTCAGCTATCAGTTGCTGCTCAGTCTCAGAAGGAAATGTAAGAGATCTAACAACAAGTTGGCATTCAGGAGTCAGCAAAGCTGCTGCCACCAAAGCAGAAGCAGGAGGGAGGAATCCTGCCTGACACACATGTTCCTCAGCTGACTAAGAGTTGCTATTCTCCCTGTATGTAAACACCTGGAGACATCCCAGTGAGGTTTGAAAGCCACTTAAGACTTCAGGGCTTTCATGTAGAAATGCAAAAGCAAGTTTGGACACTCATCCAGGGATGAGGAGAACTTTCAGCAAGGAACTCGGTCTCATCCTCAGCTCAACCATATTTAGTGACTAAATTAGCTACCTGAAACTTTAATGAGAAATTCAACAGAGATGATGAAGTGCCACAAACCAATTTTTCAGGGTGTCACCCCACTCACAGGGCTCTTTACTACTTTGTCTCACTCCTCTTCTTTCACATTCTCAACACTGACAAAAATTGGCACAATGAATTTTTGGCAAGAACGGCACAAAGGCAGTCACCCTAATGACACATGCTGCAGCATCCTGACATTACCCCAATATCCTTGGGAGCTATAAATCTGGTATTTCTTAATCCAGGAGATGCTGCTTTCATTTCCAAACAGAGCTCACCACAGTGGGGTACAAGGCTATGTCCCCAGCATCTGATTCTCTCCTTCCTCAATGTCCATGAGAAAAAAAAAACAGTATGAAGACAAAAGCCACCAAAGAAAACAGTGTTCTTTCAAAACAGCATTCCCAGGTCAACGTGTTTTGAAGCCTTAGGAAAAAATCCTCAGCCCAGAAAACCCAAGAAAAATCTCTTAAGTGTGTTACCTGTCACAAAGAATTTAAAAAATCATAGAACCACAAAATGGTTTGGGTTGGAAGGGACCTTATAGAACATCTTGTTCCATCCCCCCAATATGTAAACACAGCAGAGCTCCAAAAATAAAAATAATCTCAGGTGCATAATACCTACAATTTTTCATTTTTTCTCCTCTACATCAGGTTAAGTTGCACATGACACATCTATAGCTATAAAACACATTTCTCCGCTCTTGACTATGATTTATGTGGTTTCCTTTGTTTTACTAGAAAAAGGATTTTTAAAAAGTCTCCCTTTCAGCTGGCATATTTCCAGCAATTCTCCCATTAAAAATGTATTCTAAGAAAATTACTCCAAAGCCCCCAGGACACTGGAGAAAAAAAAAAAAAATCAATGCATTCTTAAACAGAGTTATAGAATCCCAAAACAGTTTGAGTTGGAAGGAACCTTAAAGCTCCTCCAGATCCACCCCTTGCCATGGGCAGGGACACCTTCCACTGTCCCAGGCTGCTCCAAACCAAATCCAACCTGGCCTTGGACACTGCCAGGGATCCAGGGGCAGCCACAGCTTCTCTGGGCACCCTGTGCCAGGGCCTGCCCACCCTGCCAGGGAACAATTCCTTCCCAATAGCCCATCTAGCCCTGCCCTCTGGCACTGGGAAGCCATTCCCTGGGTCCTGTCCCTCCATTCCTTGTCCCAGGTCCCTCTCCAGCTCTCTTGGACTTCCTTTAGGCACTGGAAAGGGCTCTAAGATCTCCCTGGATCCTTCCCCAGGAGAACACCCCCAGCTCTCCCAGCCTGGCTTCAGAGTAGAGAGGCTCCAGTCCTTGGAGCATCTGCATGGCCTCCTCTGGACTCACTGCAACAAGGTCCATGTCTGTCTTATGTTAAGGACCCCAAAGCTGGAGGCAGCAATTTCCAGAGCCCTTATTCTTACCACTAATTTATTCACAGAAGGATAAGAAATCAAGCATTAACTATTTTCAGTCCATCAGCAACAGCACTGGTTAGACTCTGCTTACAGAGGTCCCTCTGTGCCTCCAAATTACTTTTGGTCCCTTACTTCACTTGATACTAGATTGATAAACAAGCTTCAGCACCAAAATACCAATTTAAGTGCTTTCAGATACCCACAGATTCAGCCAGAAAGGGTTGTGACATGAAGAAAAGATCTGCAGACATTTCCTAACACTCCAAATGGGTGTCAGGAACTACAAAGAACAAGTTTTACACCAGTATCAGTTACAGAATATTTTTACAAACATTAAGCTTGCCACAAACTGTGAGGTTTAGTACTTCTCATATATTACTGCCTCATTTAGAGTAGCCAATGACTGCACCAAGATTAATTTCAATTAATTCAGTTCATTATGCCAATGCCCAGATACTTAATTGCTTCTCTTGCCAGCTGGAAATCCTCAGAGTTTAAGTTATTGCTGAGAAAGGGTAAACTTCATTAGTCTTCTAAGCTCAGCTATTTGCACTGCTCAAGTATTCCTCACCACAGGAAAACTGAGCAGCATTAGCTACTCCTCTTGTATAATAATTTAGAGGAGATACATTGCCCCAAAAGTAGGCAGCAGGACTTCCTGGAGGACACAGAAGGCAACAAGACCAACACTCACCCTCAGTGGACCAAACAAAGATCCTACCAATCCACCTCCCATCTTAGGAACACACAATTAAGTCTGTATTGCATCACACAACCATGGGATTTTTCCACAAATCTTTTCACTCTCTGATTTCTCCTCTACCTTTGTGTGGGCTTCAGCACTGGCTTCTGCTGCTGCTCACAGCACATCCAACAGAATCCACCTGAAACACACTGGTTTCAGGCTGCATCTGAGAGTCTCCTGAGAATTCCTGTCTTTCTTCACACCATCATCTTCCACTTATCTAGCGCAAGAAACTTAAAATTTTCAACTGCTTCTTGATCTGGCCTGTTGTATCTTTAATGCCTTAACTGTAAAGAAATACTTATATATTTACGTGTTAGAACTAATTAATTACACTTACTGCTACTTCCTGTTCTAACTCAGGATACAACTACCTGAGTAACTCAGGATGTCATTATAGACATTCTGTATATAATACAGAATTAATTATATTTATATTTATATTAATTAAATTATATAAATATATAAATTAAATGTATAAAATTAATTATATTTATATTATAATTCTGTATATAATACAGAATTACTCTCATACTTAAACTCTACTGATCACTTAATTTACATACTGGGAAAGGCAAAGGAAATTTACACGTCATCCCTTATTTCTTGAAACAAGGCTAAAAGGCTCACTTGAAAGTCCATTTAAAACTTCCACAGATGTCAGTATGAAGAATTTTCTACATCAAACGTATCAGTTTTGTTGCTTGTTTTATTCAGCAGCTTTATGCCAAGTAATTAAATTAATATCACAAGCTTGGGTGCACTTTTATCTTACAGTTGCTGACATTGAGGATTTATTTCATGGCTCAGATAGGAAAGGAATGCGTGAAAGTCTGTACAATTCTATTTAGTACTTTATAAATTTAAAAAAGACGAAGGAGACAGAGCAAGGAAAGGCAAAACAAGTAATAGCAGCAAGTCAGCCTGGTCAGATTGATGAGAGCTGGGTCTCCTTTGACTGATTTCTATCAACACTCCTAGCTGAGCAAGGTGCCCAAGGGCCTTGGAGTACTCCAGGAGTCAAAAATCCCTCCCTGAAAACACCACTGACCCAGCACTGCACAAATCACAAGAACCATCCTCCCGATCAAAGCAACAGCAACAACCGAAAATTTAGCTGATTCAAAAGCAGAGGAACCTGCTACATGAGGGAGATATTAACTCCCTGTCTCTGGGACAGTTTTATGTAAGACATGCTGTCTTACCTACTTTATGATCATGCTGAGGATAAGGTGTTAAGTGGAAAAGCCCCACTCACTTCCCTGCTGGAAAAGGGGTGTTATCCTGGCCATTACCTCAGAGGCATTCTGGGGATAAAGAGGCACCGATTGCATCACCTCAAATCATTAGCAAAATGCAGCATAAAACGACACTGCACTGGATCACGGTGTTCTTCCTCTACCTGAGCAACTCCTCTTAGCAGAGAGCCAGGTTTGACAGCTCTAAGGAACAGCCAGAACAATTCCCATCACCTTTCTCCAGCTGCATTAAAACTAGAGCCTTCCAGCCACAGGTGAGCAGAAAGACAGCAATAAATCACCTGAATATCAGGATAAAAAGAACACAGGCTTTCAGCAAATACTTTATTTTTAGTCTCTAACTGCAGTCATGTGCTTGAGTGACTCTGCTGGTGCCACTCTGCTCCCATGTGAGGGAAGAGAAGGGAGTCCCTGTTTTATTTCAGACATGGCACAGCCCAGGGTTCAGCAAGAGTCACATCAGGAAAGCCCAAACATCCCCTTGCTCCCCACAGTTATGGAAACAAGCTTTGAGCCACAGGGCTCAGGAGGTATCCTCAAGCTTTGACCCTTAAAATTACATAGATCCTGTGTGCTGCCACCTTCCCACCAAATGCACTGTCCCCTTCTGCTCCCCTGCTGCATTTCATACATGAAGCAGCCAGCAGACCACACAAAAAACCAGAGGAGCAAACCCTGGCTGGATGGGCTGTTGCAATCAGAAGCTGTGAAAGTGAAGATTTCTCTCTTCACACCACCACAAATCACCAGGCAGGGAGGAAACCAGGCAGGAAACCCCATCAAAGAGCCCGTGTAAGGCAACACCTCAGCTCCGAGCTTTGCCACACCCCTGACTGCTTCCAGCAGCAAAGCAGCTCCTCAGGGAACCACCCACAGCCATTCCTTCCATGCAGCACAAGCGGGACAAGCAGGAACGCTTTGCCAAGTCTCCCGCAGCTCTTGATCCCATCCGCAAGTACTTACCAGGGGCAGAAAAGAAATTAGATACCCATATATTACCTCTGCCAAAGGAACCTGGCACTTGCTGTGGCTGCGGTGGTCCCCAGGAAAGCTGCCACCACGAGCCTACGCCGGGTGCCGGGATGCTGGGCTGTCCCATGGTACCGCCGCGACACAGCCGAGAGCCCCGCGGCCACGGGGAGGAACCGCAGCCGGAACATCCTGCCAAAGGAGACACCACTTGAGAAAAACAACACCAAGTTGACAGTTGTTGCCTCTCCTAAACCAGTAAAAGTTTCACAGAATAACTGTCAGGGGTGTTTATTACCTGTGTTGAAAGAGGCACATAACTTGCCTAATAAACAGATTAAATACCTGCGAGTGTTAGGCATTGGCACACAGCTGGCTGTCACATCCAACTACTCATCAATGTTACTCCAATTCCTCAGCCGTTCCCCAGAACCCTCATCAAGAGGGAATCACACCTTCCACAGAGGCTGAGGACTGCCCATCTCTGCAAATGTTCAAGGCCAGGCTGGATGAGTCTGGGAGCAACCTGGTCGAGTGGAAGGCATCCCTGCCCATGGCAAGGAGCTGGAACTGGATGATCTTTAAGGTCCTATCCAACCCAAACCATTCAATTGATTCAATGAAATATTTGCAGACCCCTTCTCAAGTTCCAAGGCATGGAAGATGCAAGTAGATCTGACAAGCAACTACAGCAGGTAACAGGCAGCTGGCCAGAGGGAAAGTCACAGCTGGATTTTAAAAGGCAAATTAAATTAAATCACAAGGAAACCTATGAAACAAAACTCAACCCAAACATTTTAAATTTCCCTAAGAAAACCCTATTGGTTTTAAATTACTTTTTTTAGCTAGCCTGGAGCAAAACATTTACATTCAACTGTAAGTACAGGGCAAGTTTCAAAGTGTCAAAACTTATAAAATACAATCCATACCCCATTACACGCGCAAGAGAACAGAGACAAATGGGAAAGCAGAGCTACAAATCTAAACATAATTACAACAGAGAAAAAGGAACCACAGAATCGCCACCTCATCACACACCAGCTGCAGGAGGCAAAGCAATTTTGGTGGCTTGCAGGATTGAAGGTGAAGGGTAAATGCTGCCTTTGAAAAGAAAATCTGCTGCATGTTTTAGTGAAATAAAGGTTTTATTTCTGAGGCAAATTCAACTTTTTTGATCACAAGGTCAGCTTTCTTTGATATTGGGAACAGAATTGTAAAGGAATTCCCCAAAAAACACAAAGCAGAGAAGCGGGAGCCTAATTTTTCCTTTCATTCTCCATTCTTGCTATTCTACTCACATATTCCCACCCAGCGAATAACCATAGAACACATAAATAAAGTCACATCTATTGGTTTCTATTTGCTTCTGCAACACAGAATGCCATCACACTGTTCTGCTAGACCATCAGCTTCCAAAAACCTGGGACCTGGTTTGTGCAAACAAATCTCACATGTGTGGTGTATCAGGCTATTCCAGCTGCAAAGAGCTGGATATGGCAGTGCCCTTTGCTGCAGCTCAGGATTCCACAACTGGGTGATGCAGAATTTGGGACGGGAACAGAGGAAGAGGGAGGGAAGACACATAAAATATTCAGCAGATAATTCTGAGGGCTGCAGCTCTGTATCTGTTATGGTAAGAGGTGGTAGAGAAGCACCTGAAGACTTCCCAGCACGATCAAGTAATGAAAAATCATTAACAAATCCCTTATCAGTTCTTTTTTCCCTATCAGATGAAGAGTTTTGCCCTGTCCTGGGACAAGGGAGGTGGGATGGAGCACCAGGAGGTGATAGAAGTGGCAAAGCCACAGGTTGTCTGTCCATCCCCATCCTGTTTTTTCAGCAAACAACACAAATCCCAGTGCTCACAGCAAATCCATCCAAACAGCATTCATTTGATATTCATCTGTGCTCCTATTAAAATTCGCATTATGGCTTTGCTTATTCATTTTTGAATAAATAAAATTCAAGTTTTAATGGAATGCACCCAGCTAACAGTGCTGATTCTCCAATCTTCTTCAGCTCTGAACAAAGAGATGGTTATGAAAAACAACTCTTATTTCAAATTTAGAATTATTTCAACTCTATGCAAACCTGATGTTCCCATTTCATCTTCAGGGATGAATTTCTGTTCCATATGCAGAGGAAAATCTGCATGTGTTACTTTCCCCAAGAAGCTATCCTTGCCCTCTCTTGGATTCCCCATCCTAATTACAGCTTTATATTCCTAACACATACTGGATAAGGGAAGTATTGCCAGCATCATTTAATCAACCAAAATGAAAATCTAGCCCCACAGCATTTGCTTGTGAGCTGAAGAGATTTTTTACAACATTTCAGATTGTTGGCTTTAGTACTGCATAAATGTTTACTCTGCCTGAACCTCAAGAAACACTCAAGAAACAATTATCCACTTTGTCCAAGCAACCTCCATCCTTTATTGTGCTGGGATCTTCACCCAGATAGCGCTTAGTTGGTAGCAGTTGCCTGAGAGAGCTGAAAGCAGCTAGTTCTCACAATAGCCCCAAAATAAAGAGAGAGCATCCTTATCTCAGAGCAATTTAAAAAATCCTCTTGGAAGTTGAATTTTCCATCTCCAATTTCTACAACCTCTTACAATTTTCTTTTTTTAAATCAAAAGTGCCATGGTATTTGGTATGTTTGGTTAAAAACTCCAGGCTTTGAAGTCAAGATCACTTGAGAAAGCTGATGCTCACTTTTAGAAAGATTAAAAATAAGCATTTGCCCTGTGCAGCAGTGAAAAGCTCACCACCACAATTTGCAGTAGCGCAAGGAAAAAAACTGAGATCAAATATAAACCTCTCATCAACTGATGTGATTACAGCTTACAATAGGAAACAATCCCAATTCCTGAATGATTTACTATAATAAAAGATTACTTTTTCATACAATACAACAAAGCAGCCCACAGGAAAAAAACAAACACTTAACTTTTATGTTTGCTTATCTCCATTATTTGGGAGTTATCATGATGTTCTAGCACTACAGCTACAATGACTCTATAGATTGTATTTTTGTTCCCAAGAGATAAGCCAGCCTTACCTTAAATTCTTGCTCAGAACAGCTCTACAGTTACTTTCAGAGGTTACATTAATATCCTTGGACAAAAGAAATACTTGGGGCTTTTTTCCAGGACAGAATGACCTATCTACTTTTATTTATGCCACAAGACATGGGTATTATTTTTTTTTTTAAGCAGGAGAGTCAACTGCGAGACTCAAACCCATTGGGAAAACACCACTTCCAACCCAAGACAAAACAGGCTCCATTCCAACTGAGACCATCCAGGTCACTTCAAAAGAAGAAATGCAACATTATTTCAACAGTTACATCCCTTCTGGCTTGATGTGGATATTTGATTTCCCCAAACAATGATCCTCTGTCTGCTAACCTGTTCTCCAAGCAAATTGAGACAAGCTGTCCACCTCTCCCCTGGTCTTTCCAAAGCCCTAGATTTCTTCAGCACAGATAAGAATTGGAAAATCCCAACTTCTGCATCCTTTTTTCGACACCAAAAGGAAAGAACAAAAAGACTTGCTCTTGTTTTCCCAGCCCCCTAATTAGCTCAAAATTCCAAGACTGAAGGCACTAAGCAGCCCAGCCTGGGGAAAAGGGACTTCCCACACTTGGGTACCCACCAGCACTGAACTTTCTATAGCCCTTTTGGGGATCCAGAGCAGATAAAACACTTGAAGCAGCATTTTGATGTCAAAACTGGCCTTGGCAGCACAAGCATGTGAGAAGGAGAATAGTAATTCAATAATCCAATGACTGTTTAATTTTTAATCAGAGAAGGGGTCACAGGCACTTTTTATTTGAACAATTTTACTAAGACATGGTAAGCCTGTGAATTAGTGCAGAATGCCAACTGTAAATTTAAATTAAAAATACTGCTATGCAGTAACACTTTCTGAAAAAAAAATGCATTTAGGAGGCACTATTTAGGCATAAACACTCCTGCAGGGACTGGCTGAGATGGAGGAACTCAAAGAGCTTTCTAGAGCTGTGTGTTTATTAAAAAGCCAAGTTTGACATTGCCAGAGCACATCAAGACATCCTGGCCCAACAGATGCTGTAGGAAAATTCCTCACCTGCTCCCAACTCAGCCCCTGACTGTCAATTATCCCTTAGCCCTGCTCACTGAAGCCAGAGCCAACAGCAGAAGAGAGGCTAACAGTCCCTGTCTCCATTTTCTCAAGACGATTGGGAAGAGAGGAAGGAAAAATTAAAAAGGGGAAAAAGCACAACAAATCCAACGGAAAGGAAAAGTCAATATGCAAGAGAAAGGGTGAAGCAATCAGGAAAGATGTTTCACCATTAACATGCAGATTCATAAACTGGGGGAAAGAAAACCTCATAGCATCAACCTGCCTCCACCAAAATTAATTATGACTCCTCCTTCCCAGAGAAGCTGTGGCTGCCCCTGGATCCCTAGCAGTGTCCAAGGCCAGGTTGGACATTGGGGCTTGGAGCAGCCTGGGATAGTGGAAGGTATCCCTGCCATGCCAGGAGATGGAACTGGATGGGCTTTAAGGTCCTTTCCAACCCAAACTATTCTATGATTCCTTGAAATTTGTATACAAATAACTCCGAAAAGTGTGCCAGGAGGTGCATTCCAGCTAATGAAACATCTGGATCCACTCCTTCCCCTCATCTTCAACACAGACCCAATGGCTCCTGCTCTTTTCCGTTCCAAACTTTCAGCTTACCCAGTGCAATTCTGAGATAAAGGATTACACACCTTACTGAAGTTATTAGCCTACCAAGACACATAAATCAGTTTTGGGAAAATGAAATATAGCAGCAAAAGTAATTTCTCCTCAGATAGGAGATTGGGGCAATATTTGATCACATTAATTTCGCTGGAGAGAGGAACCACATTTGTTTCGGAGCACAATTCAAATTGATGTAGAGTCTACCACATACCAATCAATGCAGAAACATAAGCCATAGCCTGGCAATTTCTTTTTAACTGTCATTGCAGTAAAGTTTCACCTCTTCCTAAAATCATCAGCCCTGCAAATGCCAAATTATCAGCTCCACAGCTCTGTAACTACACCCAGCCATGGCTCAGCCTCCCCTCAGGGATGATCAGTGACGTCCCTCACTTCATGAGTTGCTTTATTCTGCCAGATAATTGTACTGATTTTCAGGGTTAAGTAGAGAAGATGATGCATTGCAAACAAGACACACAAGCTTTTAGATTTAGCTTTAATAAAGCATTTTTAGTAATTGCAACTGGATTATTCATAAGGATGTAGGACACAAACTAACTTGGGCTTCCCTTGAAAGGGAGACAGGAGTGTTTACATCCTGGGGAAAGACTTTGGTGCCACTAAACTGGCAGAAGAAACTTGGCAAACTCAACAGCAACCCCAAATTTACCCCGCAAGCTGAGTTGCCAGAGGATCTGAGAGTGGATGGATGCAGCCACCAAGAAGTGTAGCTTTTGAGGCACAAATGAAAAATGCGTATACCCAAACAGAGTAAACTGGTTCCATCTGTTACAGTAGCACTGAAAATAGCACCTCCAGCAAGGATAAAATATTTCCTTGCTAATTCAGACAGTCAGACTCCAGCAATGCACTGTAGGTTTCTAAGAGGCAGCTATAAACTTCCACAGAAACAAATGCCAAATGCTGCTTTTTCCTGGTTAAAGCTTTCCCTTCCCTTCCTCCAATCAAAATGCAGCCCATTCCTTGGGCTTTTCTACCTAGAAAACATTACAGTAAACCCCAGCCCTGACAAACTCCCTAGAAACACCTCCACAGATGTCAGAGGTAACTTCAAAGAGCTGTAAAAACACAAACCAACCAAAAAACTTCTCACCCCTTATAACAATCCTGCTTCACAACTGCTACTACTACCCTTATCAATCCAACATGAAATTCTCTTTTTCCAGTCAATATTCCCAAATAATCAGGCTGCCTTTGCAAACCAGCCACACAAGCAGGTGCACCAGAGCAGAGGTATTTCCACACTGATTTGAGGAGCAAAGGATCATCAAAGACTTGTTGGCAGAGGGGTAGAAAACATGACACTTGTGCCTTTTCCTATAAAATGTTACAGCCAGCAGGAATGTATCTGCTTAATGACCCAACCGATTTAACTTGCCTTGCACAATCTATGTCCACAAAGAGTGATCTCCCTGAGAATTCCTAACTTTTGCACAGAATGGAGAGACTCTCCTTGAAGGTCCTCCCCTTTCTCCAGGCTTACAGTCACCCAGCTGCATGTACCTCACAACAAATAACAAATATCCTAGAGTAGTCAAATTTAAGAAATTTTCAAGAAAACCAGTGTTAACTCCTAATAAATAAACATGAAAAAATAATCCTGAAAGACAAAAATTTAAGTTACCTGAGAACAAAGCAAAAACCTCTCTAGGCTGACAAGGTGACAGGTTGGCAGGCTTAAGTTATCTGCAGATACAATTCCAGCTCCAGAAAGAGACAAAGGTGTTTTGAAGGGAGACAGACAGCAGATTGTCTCAAAATTTGATATGGTGAAGTCTGAACTCCTCTCTGACAAGGACAAAAAAGGTTTGTAAATCCCCCAAGAACCTGAATATCACAATGTGGTCATTTCTCCTTGACTGAAGTTGCCTTTTAAACAGAAACATCACCTAGAGCCACATCTTCCTTTAGAAAATGTTTCTTCCTGCCCAAAGACCCACACTTGGTGGCTTTCTTTTCAAAAAACTTCCTAAAAGAAACAAAAAAATTCACAGCACCTGTGTTTCATCAACCAGATGGAGATCTCTTGGGAATTCAAGAGTCGAGCATTGCTTTCCCCCAAAAAAGGAAAAGTAAGTCTGAACCACTGCAGCTGCTTTTCTGGCAACACATTATTGAAACAGAACTTCAGAGAGGAAAAAAACATGGATAAGCCAGACTAGTACCTTGTGCTTTTAGAACACAGCCTGAGGAGCTCAGTTCTAGCAGGAAAAAGCCAGCAGCAAACACTTGGCTCCATTCAAGGTGGGCAGGCAGACAGCACACCTTTTGTACCTGCCTGTATCACAACTGAGATTTTTGTGACAAAAACCCCACTGCTCTTCTAGCTCCTGAAGCAAAAATGCCAGAAATGGGAAGTTTGCACAAAACTAATGAAAATACAGAAATTCAAGTGGTGGTCCAGAACACAACTGCTCCAAACAGACGCTGGGGCTGATTGGTCTGTATCAGCACAGCAGCTTTGTCTGCATCACAGACAGGCTACAAATTCTGGAGCCACACAGATTCACAGGGCTCATGTTTCAAGCACAGGTCAGCTGCAGCTTTGCTTGTCTCAAACCATGACCTTCTTTCTTGTTGTCTATGTGAGGATCTCAGGTTTCACTTCACAGAGCTAAAGTAAGAGAAACAGCTAAGAATTTTAGCTTGAGAGACCCCGGAAACCCAGAAAAAAAAACCCCAACCCAACTCTTGTGGTAGTCTCAGCATAAAATTCCCAGTTACAACCATCAGTGCTTTGGTTCTTCCAACCTACCCCTGCCTCACATCCACAGACAAGGAACTCTTCACATGATCAGTCTGCAATTAAAAGCTGCTCTCCACACAGATTAAATCTGGAATGCATGGATGCAAACTCCATTTCTTTGGGGAAAAAAAAGCCACTGCACTCACAGACAGGGCAGTAGACAAACATAACCCAGAATTTACTACCCAAGGACTTTTCAGTTAAGTCCACAGAAGCCACAGTAAAACAATGCATGATCTGAACAGTCTATTTTTTCTCTTTTAAAGTATCTTAAATCTAAAACCAAGAGGTGAGACTGCCACAGGCTTTGGATGGGATGTGCTTAGGGAGACAAAGTGCCTCAGGCTCTACTCACTTTCTGCTACAAGTCCATGTACTTTTTATTTGAAGTGTCAAACACATCACCCTGAAGATAAATATTCATCCTCTGCCTTCCAGTACTAACAAAAGAGCTGGAGAATGATTTTGGACAAGGACATGGAGCACAAGGACAAGGGGAATGGCTTCCCACTGCCAGAGGGCAGGGATAGATGGGATATTGGGAAGGAACTGTTCCCTGGGAGGGTGGGAAGCCCCAGTACAGGTTGCCCAGAGAAGCTGTGGCTGCCCCATCCCTGAAAACGTCCAGCCTTGGACGAGGCTTGGAACAACCTGGGATAGTGGAAGGTGTCCCTGCCCACGGCAGGGAGTGGAACTGGACGATTGTTAATGCCCTTTCCATGATTCTGTGTGGGAGGAGGGAGTCACACCATTTGCACCACACTTTTCTTAAAACAATTCTATTTAAAAAAGAAAGGCAATGTTCATCTCAAAATTGTACAACACCCAAAGATCCTGGGTAACTGATTCCTGCTAAATTATCCCAAACAACAGCATCCCACCCAAAGTCACACCTACACCAAGACACTTTTTCACCAACACCCCAACAGCAACATACAGCACCTGGAAAAATATAATTAAGGTTATTTTTATTGTTGTACACAACTATCCTCAACCTCACTACACTGAACTGTGTTAAAATATTGGGCACCAATATGGCAACTGGGAACCTGGCAAGAAAAAACCAAGTATTTCCATATCCCAGATCACTTCAAGAAGTGTTACTGCAGCAACTGGAACAGCATGAAACAATGTGTTTTTATAATAAACCTAATATAATTGCTACAGAACTTATTCTGCTCAAGAAAAAATTTGTTATTTCCACATTCCAGATCTAAACATGCTGGATGGGCTCCCTCAACTATCACCGGAAAAATGTAGTATTTCTGGGATGCTCCTTCAAAGCCCTACCCAGATTTGCAAGGCTTGAGTTATACCTGCAGATATAATTACAATCAAATGATTTGCAAGTCTTGCAGTTTGTTCTGTTAAGCAGCCTGAGGACAACAGGATCATCTCTCCTCAAACTCTCCAGGAACCCAGGAGGCACAACAGGAAGCTGCACAGAGCAGTGATACAGACACCAATGACACACAGACCACTACAGAGGGTCCCCAGCAGGCAGAGAATAATGATGAAATCAAGGCACAGCATTCTTTTTTCCTCCAGGGCATGGAATTTCAGCTTCTTTAATTCAGGAAGCATTAGCAAATATCACAAGTTTCTGCAGAAAATGGGTCATTGGGAGAACAAGCCACTTCCACAAGGAAACGAAGAGGGGTTACAGGAGCTCAAGATTCACTGTTAACACCTTCAGCTACCTCAGGCTGCTCCAAGCCCAATCCAACCTGGCCTTGGACATTTCCAGGGATCCAGGGGCAGCCACAGCTTCTCTGGGCACCCTGTGCCAGGGCCTGCCCACCCTGCCAGGGAGGAATTCCTTCCCAATAACCCATCTATCCCTGCCCTCTGGCAGTGGGAAGCTATTAAATACTCTGTTGCTCCAGATGAACAAATATATAGTTTAAGCATCTTTTATTAGCTTTGGTTATCTCTTTGATGAGGCTTTTTTATACCTTCCTATGTTCAAATACATTTTTAGCAAACATTTAGGTTTTTCTGGGTTGGAGGTGTTTTTGTTTTTTATGGAAGTGACACAACTGAGGTTGGGTTGACAGAAAGCTACAGGCAGACAAACTTCTTCCAGGACTCACTATGTCCAAGTACTTGCACTAGGACAGTCAGCACAATTTTGCACACTGCAAAAAGGTTACTCATCCTCCTACAGCTTTAAGAAAAGCCCAGAGGGAATGCTTCAGGACAAGAATAATTCTACACTGTGTGTATTAAGGATAACAATCAGCCAAAGTATTAATTCAGCAGAGTTTAAGCACCTGAGAGCAGAGCACAGCTGCTGTGAGTTGCACAGCCTAGCAACACCATCCTCACCTGTAGTGTATTTGCTCCCAGCTTGCAGGTCAAGAGGTCACAGAGAACACAGGGAAGTATTTCTCAGCTGGGCTGTGTTCTAAAGACAAGGAAAAAAACCCATAATAAAGATCACAACTTTGTGCTGCACCTAATTTCCCTCCTGGCAGTCATACCCCTTCAGCGCTCAAACATATTGACCTCAGGAAATGCATCTCAGACTGAGCCAAAAAAAGACAGGAGGGGGAAAACGGTAAACAGGTGAATAAAGCAATTAAACATAAGCCAAGCCTTTCACTTAAGCCTGAGCTGGCAATGGGTGCTCTAGAGCAGAAACCTCCAAAAATCCTGCCTGGTTTGACCTGCCCATTCCTCTAGACCCCATCCAACACATTCAGATTTACCATCTTTCCCAAACAGCTTCTTAAACTACCCGCAAGTACAGAACACATAAATCACGTCGTGATAAACATCAGGCATTTTTATGCTCCGAGCAGTTTATTAACTCAAATTCACCCTAAAGGTTTCCCGACACAAACTGCACATCAAACACAGCTGGGGCCATTCAGCCAAGTTAAAGCTTTAACGAACCTCTATTAAGAGCAAGTGGCTTGACACGAGCTTTAACACACGGCGATAACTCTCGCAGCCCGGGCAGCAACAACAGCGAGCCAAACCCACGTCCTCGCACAGTGTGAGAGCTCCCCAGAACACTGCCCAAAACACTGGACCCTCGGCCCAGAACTCCGCGGGGATCCCTTCTCTCTCTGAGCGCCGCGATGGAGCCTCAGACACGCGAGTTTATTTCACAGGGGTGCAGTCACAGTGTTACTGGGGGCCTGGCGATGGAGAAGCCAGAAGACTGCACCCTGAGCCCCGGGTGTGACGGAAAACCTGGTTTTCCTGGGGCACCAAACTCTACCTCAGCCCCGGAGCCTGGGATCCCTCAGCCCCGGAGTGGCCTCAGCCCGGAGCCTGGGATCCCTCAGCCCCGGAGTCCTGGGACCCTCCGGCGCCGGGGCCCAGGACTCCTCAGCCCCAGGACCCCGCCAGTTCTGGGGCCTTGGACTGCCCCACGCCTGGACACCCGGGACTCACTCCCACTTCCGAGGACCAGGACCCTCCCACTCTCGGGACCCCTCCTCAGCCCCCGGGACCTCTCTTCAGCCGCCGCAACCCTCAGCCCCATGGCCTAGGAAGACTCCATACTGCGGGGCCTTGGGCTCCCCCCCAGTTCCGGGTCCTGGGATGGCGTCAGCCCCGGGACACCAGGCCGATACAGACCCGCTCAGCCCCAGAGCTCCCCAGCCCTGCGCCGTCCCCCCTCCCGCACCTCCCGCCCCCTCACGACCCTCACTCACCTCAACCCTGCCGCCGCTCCCGCCGCCCCGCCCACCGCGCGCGCTTCCGGGGGCGGGGCCACCCCGCGCTGGGCGGGGTCTATATATAGGGGCGCGGCTCTACGGCGTGGGCGTGGTCTGGGAGCGATGCCCGTGGTTTGGGCTGGTGGGCGTGGTCTGGGGTGGGGGTGTGGTCTCGGCGGCTGCCGCGCGCTGTGCGGTGCCGCGGGGTCGGTGCGGGTTGTGGGGGTCAGTTCGCGTGTAGGCGTTCAGAAAGCGGGGTGTGTAGCTCAAGAGAGGCTTGTATACAGCGTGTGGTGAGTGTTCCTACGGGCCCTGTTGTAGGGGCTGAGGGAGTTGGGTATAGGGCCTGAAGGAGCGTGTGTGGGGCCTCAGGGGCCTACATACACTGGAAGGCCCCAGGGGCCCATATGGATATATATGGATTCTGTAAGGTCTGTGTATGAAGTCTGAGGGACCCACCTCTCTATAGATAGATAGATTCTCTGAAAGGTCTGTATATAGAGTTTCAGGGGCCCATATAAATATATAGGGGTTCTGTAAGGTCTGTGTGTGAGGTCTGAGGGACCCACCTCTCTATAGATAGATAGGTCCTCTGAAAGGCCTGTGTGTAGGTTCTGAGGGGTCTGTAGATAGTGTCTCAGGGTCCCAGATCGATAGGCAGAGGCTCTGAAAGGCCTGTATATAGTGTCTGAATATATACATATACATATGTATATATTCTGATAGGTCTGTAGATGGTGTCCCAGGGGCCTATCTATCTCTTTGTGGTATATAGATAAATATGTGCTCTGAAAGGCCTGTATATAGGGTCTCGGGGGCTCATGTCCATAGGTCCTGCAAGGCTTGTGTATTATAGTGTATAAGAAGCATGTTTATAGGTCCTGAATGGCCTGTCTATAGGGTCTGAGGGACTTATGTATAGGTCCTGAAAGGCTTGTATGCACTCTACAAGGGGCATCTCTCTAGGTCCTGGAGAGAGGGACTGAAGGGCTTGTGTATAGGGCCTGAAAGAGTGGGGTCTCAGGGGCTTTTATATATATATACTCATATATAAATAATCACAGAATCATGGAATGTTAAGGGGTTGGAAGGGATCTTAAAGATCATCTCGTTCTGCCCTGGGCGGGGGCATCTTCCACTATCCCAGGCTGCTCCAAGCCCCAGTGTCCAGCCTGGCCTTGGACATTTCCAGGGATCCAGGGGCAGCCACAGCTTCTCTGGGCACCCTGGGCCAGGGCCTGCCCACCCTCACAGGGAGGAATTCCTTCCTTCCCCAGGGTCGGGGTCGTGAGTAGGTGCATCAGTGGCTGTGATCATGCCCAGCAGCTCAGGAATGGGATGGCAGTGGGAAGGGAAAGTGAGAATGGCATGCCTGGGTCATGTGCACCTCGGCATCTAGATCAGAGGGAGGATCCACTGCTGGGGAGGCTAATTTTAGGTATTTTAATTTTAGTTGCTTCCAGATGCCTCTTAGGCTGGCTCTTCTCAGTCTTTAATGTACCCCCCATTAAAAAACACATTTTCCGGAGGCATAAATAGCTGGCGATTGCTCTTGAGGAATACAAGAGGCTGCTGGATTCTGCCACTGCCCTCCCACAGCGAGAACACCGTGGGCATTTTTAGGATGAACCTTTTGGCAAGACTTGAGGGGATCCCAAAGGCTTGGAGGGGTCTCTGCAGGGCTGGTAAGCAGCAGCACACAGAGGTCTGGCCATCTCCAGATCCCAAAAATGGGGGAGAGAAGCAGCCAGCTAACACTGGCATGTTTGGGTAAATCAGGTCTGAGTTCTGGGATGGGACAGGGATCACCATCCTGCCCAGTCCAGGGGAATTTCCCCCTCCTATCTTACTGCTCCACAAGAAGCCAGACACTGCTCAACGTACAGAAGGTGGCCAGCACCATTCCTTTATTGGCAAGTAGACTCTGTCTCCCTATCTGAGGGCTGTGCTGTGTTATCTGCAGTAACCTAAAAACAGGAACCTTTCTTCTAAATAGAAGGAGATAAAATGCACTTGGACCTGGGATCCTCCTCAATTTCCTCATCCACTCATGCCTGATGAACCTTCATAATTTTGCATCAACCTTCAGGTGCTGGATTCTGCTGTATCACAGCCCTGGACACCTGTAGGAGTAAAATTGGCTGAATCCTAAATTAAAATAACATGGAGAAAGTGATGAGTCTGTGGACTAAAAGATCATTTGGGGCTTTTTTTTCTTCCTATCTGGGTTATTTAATCCAAGCACTTTGGGGTTTGAGCAGGTTTTCCAAAGTGGTAGCTTTGCCTATGGCTCATCACACACTCACTTTCTCTTACATCAGTGTTTAATTTGCAGGAGGGAACAATGCATGCCTCTCTCGGCCATGTCACGGTGTTAGATGAGGGTTTAAAGCTTAAATTTTCCACTTCAGCCTTTCCCACTGCAATAATATTAATTGCAAATGTTGGTGTGCTTTTTTTCCAGCAATTCTTCTCAGGAACAGCTTTCCAATATTCAGCCAGCTGTAATTATAAGCACCAGGAGAAAGCCTTGTTAAATACATTATTTTATTTCGGTTTTCCAAGAGTGGAAGATGCTTCTAGCAGGAGCTATTTGACCTAAAATGACAGGGCTTCATTTTGGTGCCAATATCCTCACCCATCTTGCTCCCCGCACCTTAGGGAGCCATTCCCTTCTGGCTTGTTAAATTGCCTGGGGTATTGATCTCGGGGCTCACATTTAATTCCCATTTTTGTGCTTTGTAATGAGTGCCCACATGCTCAGCACGGATTTGCTAATGAATTTTTGGCCTTTCTGCCGCCCTTGGCCTTTGCTTACAGCCCATCTTCCCTCACCTCTGTCAAATAATCCCTGGAAAGGTTTAAACTCTGCCTAAAATTTTACTTTGGGTCATTCCCAGCTCCTCTTAAATGATAAGTAAATATTTAAATATAGAATATGAATGGCTGGAGGAGCAGGGATTAGGAGAGAGTTGAGGCACGATCTGCCCACCATGTCCATTCCTGTCCTCCCTTGGAGCTGCCAGCAACAATCCCTGTAGGAAACCTCGTAAGGAGGACAGCACAGGTTCATCCTAAAGTTATCTCTGCTCACCCAGGCAAAAAGAAGTGCAAGGGTGGGTAGTTTATAGTGAGAAGAGGTGGCTCTGCCCAAAGGGGCTGCATCCTCTGACCTCCCTGGGACCTTCCACATCCTGGGGACTTCCTTCCTCCCCCTTTCCTGCCTTTCTAATCTTTCTTTTCCATCTCCTCCGGGCTGCATTAACCACAGTTTTTCCATTTTTAGGCTTTTAATCCCACTGTGCGGGCATGCTGGGAACTGTCCCAGGGAGAGGCTGATGTCCTGGAGAGGGAAACCTTGGCTGTGATTCATGGGGAGACTCCTTTGCCGAGATGTGTGTGGAAGCATCTTCCAGTGAGGAGTCATCCCTGAGGGCTGTGCTACTCGAAAGCCTCGTTTTGAAGCCTTTTTCCATCAGTTTTCAACGTGACAGGAGAGAGAAATACAACAAGCAGGGATCAAGCAAAGACTTGATCCAGTCTGAGCAATGAAGCTCAGAACAGCAGCTGCTGCAATTGGTCTCCTTAATTTTCAAGAAAAAGCAAATGATCATTTGTGGCTAGCACAGGTTCTTCCCGTGGGAACATTTTGCTATATTTCATAAACAAGATGAAGTTTGGATGTTTTGCAAACAATTTCTCCGGATTGGGTCAGTTCAGGCTTGGCCAATTGGGCCTAGGGGGAGGTCTCGGGCTGACCAATCTGGGGCACCTCTGTAAACTCTATATATATGGAATTCAAAACAATAAAGCTCTCTTCTCCTCTCTTTCCTTGTCTGAGAACTTGGGTCATTCCTCAGCTAGCCGCTCAACAGCGCCAATCATTGAAATTCTAAATGTGTGAAGATGGAAAGACAGTGGGTAAATCCTTCCAGAAGGACACCGGCAAGGCTTCAACCATGTTTCACCAACAAGAAAGAGAGAAGGGAAAGCTCATTCCTGCAGGAAAACCCAGCCAGAAATGAGTATTGAGGTGGGGGATGGCTCAGGGACAAGCTCCAAAATGATGTTGCTCAGGGAAAAGCTTAGAACAACCATCAGGACTTGTGGAAGGCAGCACTGGAGGGAGGTTGTGATGGTGTGGGTGATGCTGAAGCACATCTCTGTCATCCCATGACTTGGTCACACTCCTCTCCATATTTCTAGAAACACAGAGGGGTAAATAACAGTCTGGGTGTCTCAGTCCACTGGTCCCTGATTACCTCAGCAACCTCCAGCCTCATCACAATTTTTCCTGCATTAATTCCCAGTGACTCTCCTTTCCTGAGCAATCTTCTTCTCCTCACCTGCCAGGAGGTGTTCCCATTTGTTCCACAGCAAGGACCCAGCTCCTCAACTTCAAAAAATGGCACTAATGCAGGACCCCAGGTGCTTTTAAACCCCGGCACTATTTCATTCCCTGCCATAATGGTGTCACTACTGCACACAGGAACTGCTTGCATTAGTATTTTTTAAAGCTCCATTTTCTAACGAGCTGTTCTGGGGCCACTTCCAATATTAAAAGCGATAGGCTTATTTCCCTTCCGAACTATTCCTTCTCAGGAATTAAAAAGGAGCTGCCATTGCTGTTGCAGTAACTCGCAGGCCAGAGGAAAAAGACTTTTCTAAGAAAAATAATCCAAGTACATCATCTTTCAAGAAAAAGCTGAGCACAGATTGCTTATTTAGCCCAGATGCTGCAAGGTTTGCACCAGCAGTCCAGCCTACTATGTCTGCAATACGTATGTGTGTATATATATATTTTTTTTTTTTGTGTATGTATCTATATATTTTTTGATCACACATTATTCATACCCTCCATTGAAACTGCCACTGGGTGAGATACCAGTCAGACCTGGCACCCCAAATCCCTGTGCCACCCCCACGCTGCACCCCCAGGGCCATGGTGGTGCCTTTGCTGCACCCCATCTTCCTGCAACCCAGCCTCTCCCTGGTGAACTCCCTCCCCAGTGCACCCCATCTCCCTGCACCCCGTCCCTAGTGCATCCCATCACCCTGCAGCCCTTTCCCTGGGCTCCCCATCTCCCCGCACCCCGTCCCTAGTGCATCCCATCTCCCTCAGCCCTTTCCCTGGGCTCCCCATCTCCCCGCACCCCGTCCCTAGTGCATCCCATCTCCCTCAGCCCTTTCCCTGGGCTCCCCATCTCCCCGCACCCCCTCCCCGCCCATTCCCCCTGCGCGGTCCCCCCGCTCCCCTCCCGCCACTCCCAGCCCCGCCCACCCACGGCCCCACCCACCCGTGGCCCCGCCCCACTGGCCCCGCCCCGCGGCACCCCGGCGAGGAGTTTCCCTGCCCTCAGGCCCGCGCGAGGCCCCGCCCTCCGGCCAATCGCCGCTCCGGGCCGCCCACCTGCTCAGCGCCGATTGGCTGCGCGAGCCCCGGGGCGGGCCGGAGGGGAACTGTGATTGGCCGGCAGGGCCGCCTGGCCCCGCCCCGTCGCTCCCCGCGCTCCCGCCCCGCCCCGCCCGGGCGGCAGCAGCACCGCCGCCGCCGAGCCGCCACCGCCGCAGCAGCAGCAGCGTGGGGCGGCTCCAGCGGCGCGATGGCGGCCACGGCGGGCAGAGCGCTGCCGCTCCTCCTCTGCGGCCGCCGCCCCGCCGCGCTCACCGCCGCCGGCCGCTTCCCGGCGCTGGGCCGGCGCCGCCAGCAGCAGCAGCAGCGACACCGGACGGTGAGTGAGGCGGCAGCCGTGTGCCCTTCAGGAGGCGGGCGCGCTGCCGGCGGGCAGCGCGGGGGCCCCTGGCTCCGCGGCGGCTCCGCGGCGGCTCCCGGCCCGGCCCCGCCAGCTGTGCGTTATTCTTAGCACCGTCACCGGGTGAAACTTGAGCGCGGCGGGCGGCGGTAGCGGAGCCCTCCCGGCCGCGCTCCGGCAGCGGCAGCTCGCGGCCCGCCCGTCCCGCGCCGCCCGGGAGCGGGGTGTGCTGCCGGCGCTGCCCGGCGCTGCCCGGCGTTCCGGGGCCGCGCTCCCGGGGCGGGGGTCGCGGCGCGGCGGGGCGCGGCCGCCAGGTGGCGCTGGGTGCCGGCGGGCGGGGGGGCGCGGGGGGCGCGGAGTCCCCGCCGGGAGCGGGACCGGCAGCGGCGGCACCGGCCCGAGCGGGCAGCGCAGCGCCCCTGCCCTGCCTTCTGGTGCTCCTGCCTTCTCTTGCTTCCCCCCTCAAGGTCAGCCAGGGGAGAGGCGATCGAGGGGCTTCCCAAATCCCGGCCGTGCGGCGGGTGGGAGAGGGAGGGGGGCAAGGCCAGCCGGGCTCTGCTCGTCCAGTCTTCCTTGGTGGCTTTGCCAGGGAAAGAGGAGACTGGCAGCACACAGATTACTGTGTGTCTCAGGGCGGAAAAAAACTGTAAAGGCAGCAGGTTGCATCTTGGAGCTCGAAAGATTTGCTAAAAATACCGGGAGGGTTTTTTTCTCTTCTTTTTAAACTAAAGGAACAGTGTGTAACTGTGGGATAGCCTTCTGGCTTTTGCCACAGTCTGTTTTATTGCTGCCTCCAAAAGAGGTCCTGTCGGGGGTGTGCACCTGTCGCTCCCTTGTTTTGCTCCTAACAAGTAATTACGGAGCTGCGTGGAGCCACCGAAATTGTGGATTAATCAGGTGATGGAGCGGCTCTGAGCTCCCTTGGAGCAGTTGGGGTCCCTCGGGCGCTGTTTAAAGAGCTTTTTGCGCCTAGTATCGTCAGGGTGCCGCTCATTCCGCCGCCGCTGTCGGTGTGTTTTGGCAGGGAGAGGATGCCGGAGGTTCCGTCGGGATCGGGTGTCTCAATCCGGCAGTCCCGCATTCGCAGCGCGCTCCTTCCCACGTGTGAAGTGTGACTTGTGCCGCCGTGCTGGCTGCAGGGTTAATCCCGGCACCCTGGGTCCTGCTCAGGTGTGGAATGGCCTTTCCAGCTTCCATAATTAACATTCATGATGCTTTCTTTAGCGGTGTGGCCCTGGCAAATAATTTGTATTTATCTAAATTTAAATTGACCTTTGTGATTAATTTAACAGAGGCTCAGATTTGTGCTTGGTTTCACTCCTTGACTAAGTGTAGCAGTAAATGTGTGAGAAAATGATATTAAAAATTACTGTGAATCTCCAGTGCTTGCTTGGGATACTGAGCAGACATGACTGAGGTGTGGGCATGTCAAAATCCTCCTGTCAGAGCCATCTCCTTCAGGAGCTTGGGGAAGGAGCAGGATTTTGCTCATGTCCTGAGGACTGATGATTAGAAAGCTCTCCTGGCTTTAGTTGGGCTGTGCTGTTTGATTTTTGGCAGCCTGGCTGTTGGCTGGCTGGGGTGTTGCAGTCATTAATTTTTTGGGGTTTTTCAACAGGGAGGTTTGGTTGGATCCCTGAGAAACAAGGGATCAAGTGCAAGCAGGTCGGGATCCGGGATCCTGGCAGGTCCTTTTGGCAGCATCCCTGATGTGCCTGTTTAACCCCTCACAGCTGAGGTGAGTTATCCTTTCCCTCTGCACTTGAGAAACTGTGCAGACCACTGGGAGAGAATAGAGGCCAGAGAGCGGCTGAATCCTGGAATAAATAATCTCCGAGGAGAAATTAAAGGAACCAGAGCTCTTCATAGTAAAGAGAAAATCGAAAGGAGGTGTTGCTGCAAAGAGGAAGCAGAAAACCAGACAAATCCATGTTGGGTGGGAGAAGTAATGGCCTCGCAGTGTGAGAAGAGGGATTTGGTTAAGTGCTGAGAATGCCTACTGACAGAGAGAGTTGGGAAATGCTGAATTATTTCTGGGAAAGGCTATTCAGTCTTTGTTGTTGGAGGTGGTTAGAACAGGTTAGACTCACATCAATCAGTTATGACTGATGAAGAATTGATCCTGCCTTTGTGATGGGACTGGGATGTACAAGCTTCCTGAGACTATAGATTATGTTGGCAAAGACATAGGAAGAGTTTGTATAATAAGGATGTAATTAATAGAGTGAGTACGTCAGGTGTGTCTGTGCAGTGTTGTTTTTAGTACCATCAGTTCTACTTGGTTACTTCTCAGGATGGCTGCTTTCTAGCAGAGGTGATAAATTAAATGGGCTTTCTTTGAAGTGGCGTGGAAATGCTAAATGGCCTTATGGATGAGTTCTTTCAAAAGGAATATAAATAATGCTGGAAGAAACTGCACCAGTAGACCACATTACTGTGAGAGGACAGTGCTGTAAAACAAACAAAAAACTGCTCCAGATGGGTAAAGTGCAAAGGAGGAGGTTGTGATAACAACAAACGAGAAAGAGGGTGAGGAGGTCCCTACTTGAGAACAAATACTTGGATTATGAAGGAACAGTTGGGAGTACAGTAACACTGGGAGACCTAGGACTTGAATGAAGCATTCAGAGTTTGCTTGAGAGTTCTGAAACCTGAGGGAGTTGGGGAAGCTCAGTGGACTCAGCATGTAGACGTTCCCACAGGACCAATCCCTTAGGGAGACACGAGTCTGCGTTCTGTCCCAAACAGCATCACAAGGGGTGAGAGATGTGGGGAGGGGGATGCAGGAAACTTGAATGAGAAATTCCTTCATTGATCTCAGAGTAGGGATAAGCAAGAAGGAAGTTTTTGCTGATATTTGTAGATTTTCCCTCTGAACGTGATGGTGCTGTGTGTTTCAGGGTGGCTGGGCAGGGTGAGGAGGCCTGTCGATGGAGGAGGTGGGACTAGAGCATCCATGGTGTTGGAAGAATATGGTAGAGCTGAATAAATGGACTCGGAGCAGAAGTATCAGAGGCTGCATCTCTTTCTCCTCTCCCAGTTTGGCTACACATATATGAGAGTGCAGGAAGCCTTGCAGGGGAGGGGAGGGGAGAATTCCCAAGAGTGCTTGCAGTGGAGAAAGTGCTGGAGTAGGCTGGGGGCTGTAATATGAGGAGGAATGTGTGGCATGTCCCATCCCACACCCATCCTGTTAGACAGCTTGCCCTGTGAGGAGTGTGGAGGGAGAATTCAAGTGGGGCTATTCCTCAGAGGAAACTTCCTAATGGAACGAGGGAAGGCCTTTCCTTGTCTCTTGCTTTCTCCAGGTGCTGTGGAAGTTGAGGGTCAGCTTCCCAAGGGCTGAGGTGTAGCGGGGCTGAGAAGCAGTCCTGGAAAAGCTTCACAAGGAAGCAAGCTATAAATGGGTTTCAACTATGTGTTGGTAGACAAAATACTTAAATAAAATGCTCTGCTTTTGTGTGTTGAACACCTAGTCTGCATGGCTTTCTTCCTGCAAAGATTAGAGGCTCCTGTTATGTTGTTTCCTGGTGCCTGTAGCCTGGGGTTGAGTTATGTTGGATTGGAATGTAATCAGCTGGTGCAAAAATACCTGTAAAAAATCAAGGGCTTGGCTGTGTATGGCATTCCTGTGGTAGGTCATCCTGACAGTTCTGGGCAAATCAGGAATAATGACTCTTAGTGACTTCTTCTGAGCCTAAGGGGGAAAAATTGTACCCAACTGAGCTGCAGCCAGATTTTGAGTAAGTGTTAGACAACCTGCAGGTTTTTCTTTCTGCTCCCAGTGAGGACCAGGGTGTTACTTGTGTAAATCCATCCTCCAAGCCAGGTAGGATTTTTGGTGCAGGTAGCCCTGTGTTAAGGATGCAGCAGAGAGAGCATCCCTCAAAGATCTTGCTCTGTGCCAAGGAAAGGTGGGATAGGCCTGGAGAGGAGAATGCAGGGGACATCCTCCTGCAGCTGTGCTTTATTCAGCAGAGACACAGTGTGTATTTGCTGGGTTTTTTTCCTATGCAGCATGGACTTCAAGAGAAACTGTAGCTCAGTAGTGTGGTCATAATCTCCTGCAGGACCTGGTCAAGCCCTTGCTGTCACAAGCAATTTCACAATTTTATTGTCCTGGTATTGCCCAGCTCTTGAAACAGATTGTCAGGTGAAGCTTGGCACTCACAGAACGCAGGCAGTGGCAGAGAGTGGATGCAGGGATGGTGAGACTTGGAAGACTTTGGTGTGTGGTTTTTGCTGAGGATGGAAGTTGGCAGACTTGTTTAATTAACTGTACTGCTGTTTTCCTGACCTTGCACACTAGTGATTGTGATTTTCAAAGGAATGATTAAAACTTGGTGCTTTTTTTTTTTTTTTTTTTTTTAATGAACAAAAGCTTTGAAGGGAATGACCAGCAAATATTTTTTGATTTATGAAGTGTCTAAAATGTTCCTTTGGTAGCAAACCAGACTTCCAGGTTGCTCTCTGTGTGAAAGAGGAGCATAATACAATGAGAACTAGATGTTGGTTTGGGCTTTTTTGACAGTTATTTGATGATACTACTATTTTTTATTTATATTTTATCCCATGGGAATAATCAAGACTTTGTATCTAGGGTCCATGATGGGAAAGGAAGTTACAGTCATGATGAAGTTGATTCAGACATTAATATAAGAATTTTGGTGCAGCTCTTTTTCCACATGTGCTCAGACAGGAATGGTTAGAGGTCTCCTTACCAGGGTCAAGCCTGGAAAAAGAAGAAGAAAAAAAGTTGTTCTTTTTCTAAAGCTGTTTTAAGACTCATCTTAAAGAGGAAACTTTCTGTGAGGTTAGGTCCCACCCAGTCTGGAGAGTGAAACATAACTTTTATGACTTAATTTCTGATTTGTGCAATGAGTCACCAGTTTGCCATGCTATAAAATAGCATTGAGCTGACTCAAATGTGCAATTTAAATTATTCTCCTGTTTGTAGATCTATGGAAATGTAGAAATTGTTTTAGATTTTGAGTGGGTTTTTTCATCATTATTCATTTATTGCAATGTCAGCTGGTGGTCAGCCTCTCTTCCTGAACTCCCAACTGCTGCTTTTTGCTTCTGTGGCTTCTGGTAGGATGAGGAACTGTATTTCAAAAATTTGAAATTTGTTGAAACTAGATGAAACTGGGTTCTCTATGCTCACCATGGGGGAATACTTCCTATTTCTGAAGTGCTCTTGGGGTGAGAGACCACCTGTGATATTGATGATAAGGATTTAATCATATTTTCACTTTTCCAGGGCAAACTACAGTGATCAGGCTTTAAGGGCTGTTCTGTCCTTGAGTATTTAATGATTAAAATGAAATTGCTTGTGCTTCTGCTGTTAAAGGTTTGGCAAAAGGTTTTCTCCCTGTTATTAAGGTCTCAATTGGTCATTAAAATGAGATGTCATCTTAATGAAGATGAAAATATGAGGCACTTGAGCGTGATGTGGAATTAGTTTCCAGCAGGACAAGCCTGTGGGGTATGGCTTTTGTCTCATGTAAAACATGGAGCATGTTCACTATCTTTTTCTGCATTCTTGGCAGCTCTTAAGGAATTAGGAAATGTAGAGCTCATTTCAGCAATTTGCTTTTCTTGGCTTCCCCAGGAGGAAAGGACTGTCATGCAATGTGGAAACTCTCAATCTCTGACACTGCCTGTTGGAATAATTAAAACTCAAATTTCACTTGGATGTGTAACTTGGGAAGGATCTACTGGGGAGCAGCCACCATAAAATCCAACTCTGGGTGATTGTGAGTCTTGTGCTCTGTCAGTCTTGTCTTAAACTCTCCTTGTCTTCTGCCAGAACTGATTCCAGATGATGCTGAGCTCTTTTGGATTTGCAGCCCAAACCTCTAGAAGGAATAGCAAAATGATGGTCAGGGTACAGCTTGTGAGATATAATCTGAGTAGGAAGGAAATGAGTTGTGACAGATTATTGTAAAATGAAATAGTTATTCATTCCAGTTAACCATTCTTTAAAAATACATCCTCTTAATTTAGCGTTGTCATTTTTCTTAGATGTTTGGACTTAGTGAGTTTTCTGCCTGGCAAAACAACTCCAAAAATGACAATTTTAAGTACTACTCTGACAAATGAAGATATTAAGAGAAAATGGGCTGCCCAAGATAGCACAGGAGTGATGTGGGATTTTTTTTTTTCCCCAAAGTTGTGTGTTAGAAAGAAATATCTGGGGTCTGGATGATGGTTTTTCTATCTAAGTTTTCCTGCGTGATCACTGTTCTGTCATTATTCGTTGAGAATAATTTGATATCCCATGTCCCGCTTGTGTTTTCTGCTTCTAGACAAAATTCACACACAGTGAATATGCAGTGCAGCAGCAGCCTTTTAATGGTCATTTAAATTAATTGGAATCGTGTCCCAAACATCACAAAGATTCCTGTGTGGGGGAGAGATGGGAAGGAAAGCTGGCAACAAAAGTTATTTTCTCCCTGAAATAACAGTGAATTGAAAAACTGCAGAGATTTCCCAGGAGGAGAAAAATGTGATTCCTTTTTTGGAATGAAAATGCCGTGATTTGTCATGTGACTTGGGAAATCCTCTTGGCTTCCTGCAGAGGGGGAAAGGGTGAGTGGAAGGTTTGGTCTGCTGGTGGAGCCTGGCATGTCTGTGATGCAGAAGGGCGTCTGCAGCACAAAGGGCTCCCGGGGAGCCTCCTGCTTGCTGCAAGGCTATTCCTGTTATCCAGGACTTGTTCCTGAGGCAGTGACAATGGAAACTCTGCTGTCTAAATATTGAGTAGATTGGATAATTGCACTCATACAGCGCTGCGTGGTTTCTTCCGAGGCTGAGGGTGTTGTATTTAAGTGGAGAGTAGGATCCTTCCCTCGGATTTAGGTGTGAGGGATTCAAGGGAACCAAAGCCGCTGTCTCTGTTAAGAAAGGAGAGTTGTTTGGTGAGCAGTGTATATTGCTAGAAATGAAACCAGCTCCAGATACTCCCTTCTGAATTAAGGGAATGTACTAAAAATGTTTCCCTTCTCAAGATGAGCCATCCTTGTGCTTCATGAACTGCCTAGAAAACCGAGTTTGGCTTTCATTCAGGCTGTGGTCAGTGCCCTGCATCACACAGGAGGACTGTTGTTGTTTTTGATGCCTGGAAACTGTGGTGTTCAGGGGAGAGAAACCATTGCAGGTGCTGAGACATCAGTTCCTTGCTGCTTGGCTCTGTGATGTGAGTCTGATTGCTAAGTAACGAGAAGCTTACGGTCCAAAACAGAGCTTTGGTCTGAAGCCAAAAAGCCCTGGGTTTCTCTGACCACAAAGTTGAAGAGAATGATAAGATTAATATTATTTTAAGCATAATTTTGTCCAAAGATGAAGACCGTGACTCAGGTTCGCACACGTACTCATGGAAAATAAATCACGGTTTTGAATCAGCCACTCACTCGTGTGTGTGGGAGTGACCATTTCCATATTTCCTTTTGGCATTTAGTGCTCGAGAGAGTAAGTTTAAACAAACAGTTTCACAAAGTGCCTCATTTATAGAGGCAGATTGAGCAGGGCAGGATGTGACACCATGCAGATATGGTCGTTTGAGTTGGCAAGGAAGTCAGGATTTTGAGAAGAGCATAGATACCACACAGGCACGTGTGAAATGAATTGTTTTGTAAATAACATCTTGAACAGATGTTGTTTTTTTCTATCTTTCCCCAAAGGTGGGTTGTTGCTGGTGACTGTCCCTGCACACCATTCAGTTTTTCTCCACACAGCAGCTCCTTTGCTCGTGCTGAGTTGTGTTTTTTTCCATTTGCAGTCAGTGGTACACACACACTGCATCCTCTGCAGGATGCCCTCCCCTCTCCCACTCCGAGCACACTGCTAACACACAGCTCCAGTTTGTGTGGAGCACACAGGGCTCTGGATCTGGGGCAGGGAGCTTGGTGGAGCTGCTGCTTTTGTGACCTACTTCTTCATGGAAGTAAAAAGCTGCTCTTGGTGGCTCAGATGAGAGGTTTGGGCTTTTTATGAGTTATGATCAGATTCCAATTTGATCCAGTTGTACTCCTCAAGGTTGTCCCCTGAATTATTCCAGTTTCAGTGGGAAGCGAGAGACAGGAACACCTAAGCCTAGAGCAGTGTGTGGCTTTTGGGATTTAAAGAAAGCACTCTGTGCTCCTGAGGAATTGGTTGTTGTTGTGGTCAGTCAAGTGTAATTAATTTCTTCATTAGCCCTTTTATAGAGGGGTAGGTGTGTAACTCACTCATCCTCACCACTTTAATTCCCATTTTTACTTCCATTTAGGACATTTGGCAACACTCATAAGGCTGACTTGCTATGATTAGCCTGACATTTTATGTAATAGAGTGCACCAGAGAAAGCTGTTTGTTCTTGGAATTACAATGACAAAATACCACAGTAGTTTTCAGGGCAGTATTTACATAACTTGTGTGGATTTCCACCTTAGATGGAATCCACGTTGCCATGTGACAGGAATACCTTCCCATTCCCTGTGTTTCTGCAGTAGCTGCTGCAATGGTTTGGTGGCACTGCAAGAGCCTCCTTCAGGAGCTGGTGATGCTCCAGGCAGGATTCTGACTCATAAACACTTCCAAGCTTCCTTACAGCCTTGGGAATGTGGAAAACTGTGGCCTGCAGGCACGTGGAGAGAGCTGAATTCCTGCCATAGCCCTGCAGTCCCACCGAGGACATGGAGATCCACTGGGTGGGTGTCAAGTCCAGCTTTCCTCAATTGCCTTGGCTAAAACGTTAAGTCAGCCCTTACCTCCTTTCCACTGAACACCCCCCAAAACCCCCCTGTGGCTGTTTTCTGGTAATTTCTTTTAATGTGCTCCAGCTCTGTTACTCTGCCTTCTTCAAGCTGTTCTAAAGAAAGCAAATAAAAAAAGTAATAGTAAAGCTTTCAGTCTTCTATCGTCATGCTTTGCATTTTTATAATACCAACTAGCATCCCATGAGTTGTTTTTAGGTTCAGCTAATTTAATTCTCAAGTGTATTTTCCTTTTTTACTCTTTGTGAGCATGAGGAAGTTTAAAATATGTATTATTTTGGCCATGATTTGCCTTGGAAAAAGCAGTCTAGAACACTTTAATCCAATTATTAAATAACTGTAAATAACCAAGCTGCTAGAGAGCAGCTTGGCTGACCACTGGCAGTAATATGCATGAAACTTATTTCATCCTAAGTGATTAAACTTGAATTTTATGGGTTGTGTTTACAGCTGCAGTTCTCTAGCTCTGATTTCATCTCTGTGCTGCTTGAACCTTAATATTAATTTTCAGTCCTGGTGATCACTGAGTTATGTGAAGCTTTTCCCATGGCCAGAGCTACCTCAGTCTGGTTTCTGGAGAAATAGAACAGCCAAAATAGAAGAAAATACATATTTTTTTTGTTGCTGCTGACACTGTATCATCTTTCTACTGCTGTGGTGTTTTGCTGAGTCCCTCAAGTTCTGCTGTAGGCTGTTTGAGATGCATGAAGAGCTCGTAAATAAACATGAGAGAAATCCATGCCACGTCCTGGTAGAGAAATTTTGATTTATTGCATATTACCTGAGTGCAAAACCCTTCCAGCTCTCGCTGTGAAAAATACCTACATAGTTCCCTGTAGATCCGGAGAACATCACCCAAGTTGAAAGGACATTGTAAGTATAATAACTTCATGTTTTTGGAATCAGTTAATGAAGTTCAAGTTGTGCGGTATTCAAAGTCAACTCGGTAACTTGGCGATCCGTGTAAATAAATCCCGCTGACTCACTGGAAAGGCAGTTATTTCCCAAAATCAAGGGAAAGGACAATTGCAGGCAGACAATCAAAAATAATGGGAGTGGGAAGAAAGTAGATGAAAAATAGGATGCACTCAAGCTGTTGTCATCTGTTCATATTCCACTTTGCCATTTATCACTATTATTGTAATAAGTACAGGAATTTGAAGGCACAGCAAAGCACTTCAGTGACTTCCTCTGTATTCTTCATTTATATTCTGGGATCTTTGGTGCAAAGATTCTGTTCTTGCTCATCCCTCGGTCTTTCTAGTACTGTTGCTGCAAAGTTACTTTCCCTTGCTTAATAGTGTGCTGTAATGATAAACACAGTTTTTCCCTGTGCTAAGGCTTTTCTCTTGCAATAGGATTTTATTTCCCTCATCCTTGCTGTGAGAACAAGACTTCCAAGTCGTTTTGGGGATATTAATTGCTCTTTTTCACAAGAGACTGAAGGAGCACAACCTTAATAAAAAGTGTTAACTTTTAACTGTTATAATTGCTGTTGCAGCTTTAATTGTGATGTGGCTTTTCCAGGTAGATAATCTGATAGGAGAGGAATAACCAGGCTCTGACTAGACACTTGCTTCATTTCTGCCCACAGCTCTGACCATTAATTTTCTTTCTCTCTCCACAGTAATTAGTGTGGAGCTATAAAGACCAGGGGTTGAACACAGTATATTACCCTTGTGTCCAGGAGAGAGGAGATGGGAATGTTGGCCCTCAGGATGCCTTCCTGTGAGAGTGCAAATGGTCTGCTTTTTGTTGAGCTGGTGTTCATCAAGTATTTCCTTTATAGAAAAGCTTTCAAGTAATATTCAGGTAGGATTTAGAATAATAAAGTTAAATAAAATGTGTGCCACTTTGCAGGTGAAGCCGCTTGTTTCTTTTTTTCTTAGTAGGGCTAAGTACCAGTGGCTGGCAAGATTAATTTTATATAACATGCTGATTTAGCACTCCAGAGCTCCCAGTGGTAAATAATTTTCTCCCTATCTTCTGCCTTTTCTTCTGTCTTCCACCAAGTTTAGTTCCTAAGGCAGAAACCCAAAGCGAATATGTAGAGGTGTAAAATGTCTGCATCCAGCACAAGCCATTAATCCCTCTTTGAATAGTCTTATATTTCTACTAATGAATTTTTTGATCAATAATTAGCAAAAAGTTGTAAGAGAATGCAAGTGAAATAGCAAAAAGTAGACAACCATGTTTTAGAGCATAGTTGGTTGAATAATCTCCTTCAGACCTTTGGTAATTATTTTAGGACAGAATTGTTGCTTCTGCTTTTACTTCTTCGACCCCCACTGAGAGATTTTGGGGGAGCCTCAAACTTCTGGGGGACAGTTTTCACTCAGAATAGGTTGAAACTGATTCTTAAAAGACAGCTTAGAAGATAACTGATTTCCAAACAAACATCTTCTCTTTACTGTGCTTGTGTTAAGATTATCCTAGTTTAGAAAAATAATCTGGAATTACTGTCGGTGAGATGGTAATCTGGCAGAGTGCAGATTTAAATGGATACTGCTAACAAATCCCTGGCAGTGAACTGAGCAGAGCTTCAGCATCAAAATATTTCCGGCTTTCTTGTAGTTTTCTAAATTCAGAGCTGCTTTACATTTTGCTGATTATTTCACAGTCAAGACAGTGGAAAATGACTTGTGTTTTTTGAGTTTTAGGGCCACCATGAATTGTTTTGCCCTCTCTTGGTTTCCTTGAATGTGTTTTTTGGCAAAGAGCTGCTTTGCCAGGCATCCATCATGAAGCTGGAAGCACTGGACCGTACACAACCTCACCAATTTTGTGGTTGCTGTTGTAGGATGCTCTGATTTGTATGTGTTTGCTGTGGGAAAAGCTAATGTTTGGGTTGGAGAACGGCAAATAGTGGTGTTTTCGAGCCCCTCTGTCAGGACAGGCATGCAGAAGGAGCAGCTGGTTGTTCCCCAGGAGGAATCAGCGTGGTTTGGGAGGCAGGAGCTGCAGGGTGGCCCCAGGGTAGCTCCCTAGTTGCTGCTGGCAGAGAATTTTTGCAGTTCCCGTGCAAGCAGATAATTTATTTTATGAATCCTTCCTTGTCTGGATGCAGAAGAGCTTTTCAGGGAAGGCTGTGGGGATTCTCTCAGGTTTTCTGTAAGTAAATATTTAGTTTCTGAGAATTACTGCCCTGTGAGTGGTGACCGTGGGTCCCTTCCAAAGAAAAGGGCTGCTTGGACCTCTCAGAGGACTTTTGGCCTCTGACATTAAACTGGCTATTTGTTCCCATTTGGAAACTGCCTTTGGGATTGCAGAGTAGTTCCTGTTGCAAGTGTGAGGTGGGAAGAAGGAAGTTGAGCTGGTGAGCTTCCCTGACTCTGGGATCCTGCAAGCAGATGGACACTGGGCTGGTTGGGAACAGGGTGTCTTAATGCAGCTTGTGTGCCTTCCTGGGGGATAAATAGGAATGGATTGTGATTTAATGCCACTAAACGGGGAAAAAAATGTCATTAGTGTTACATTTACTCTGTATAGATAAATAACACTTAATATACAGCTGTGTTTTCAGAGCAGTTTTCCTTCAACTGATAATACTGGTCATAAAAATTCCAATTCTGTAGCATGGCCATAAAAAATAACGACCTATTCCAATGTGCTATTGCATTCCTGGGCTTTAGGAAGTATCTCTGTGGTGTTAAATCTGCATTTGGGGCTGTGCTTTGGAGCACCAGGGTTAGAGCTTGATTTGTATGCAAGGGAGTGATGCCGGGGTGGTTGCTGCTGCAGAAAAGGAGGCAATTTGTGTTGCTTCGGGAAAGAGCAGGGAGCTTGAAGGGCAGAGCTGCTTACTGGCTGGGGAAGCTATCCCTCTTTTCCAGCACCTGCGAGGAGGGGAGCTTATGTCTTTTCTAGTGTTGTGTCTCTCTTCTACCACTGCAGCATTTAACTGGGAATTTTCTCTGTGCACTGTCTATTAAACATTCATTTACCAAGTTTTGATGTTTTAATGCAAAAATCCACAAATTGTTAGGATAGAGATTAAACCAATTAACAACTTTGCTAATATATCACAGAATCATCTGGGTTGGAAGGGACCTCAAATGCCACCCAGTCCCACCCCTGCCATGGCAGGGACACCTTCCACTGTCCCAGGCTGCTCCAAGCCCCAGTGTCCAACCTGGCCTTGGACACTGCCAGGGATCCAGGGGCAGCCACAGCTTCTCTGGGCACCCTGTGCCAGGGCCTGCCCACCCTGCCAGGGAGCAATTCCTTCCCAATATCCCATCTAAATCTCTCTTCTGTCAGTTTGAAGCCGTTATTCCTTGTCCTGTCCCTCCACGCAGTTGTATGAAGTCCCTCTCCTTCTTTTTTACAGCCCTCTTTTAAGGCACTGGAAGGAACTCTATGGTTTCCCTGGAGCTTTTTCTTCTCCAGGCTGAACAGTCCCAGCTCTCCCAGCCTGTATCAAGGGAATTGGTTTAAAAAAATAATTAACAAGGGGAACACAACGGTCGCCCCAAAGGGGGTATTTTTGGTGTCCCCTCAGCAGCTTTGCTCAGTGCTGATCACACGCAGCTGGCAGAGGCTGGCAGCCCCACCCTGGTGGCTGTGAAGGGACGATTCCCACCTGGTGCCCTTTAGGGGAACGAGGAGCAGCTGGCTGTGGAGCAACCCAACGAGGAGCAGCTGTGCAGGGCCCGGGGAGAGCGGTGAGCAGAGCAAAAAGGCTGGGAGAGCATCCCTGCCTCCCCTGGTGCTGCCTCAGTTCTCCTGCTCCTCAGCACAGAGCAGGGTGTGCGGTGAGTAATGCTGTTATTTCTGCCTGGAGGTTTTGGGGCTCTGCTGAAATTAGCCTTCCAAGTTACTTAATGTGTTGTGTTGTAATTATCTGGCGTTTTAAGTCCTCTCGTCTTCATATATTGGGCCCCAGTTTGGGCTGTGTGTTATGAATGCTCAGCAACTGAGGGAAATAAATTTTTTGTAGAGTGAAATTGTGCCGTTTGGCACCAGGACAGGCCTGGGGGAAATGAGGTTTTCAACTTACAAGCTTTGTTTTCTCTTCAGCATTTCCCCAGACCTCAAAGGGAGTACCTAACAAAGTTAAAAACTATGTTGTGGATGTTTTTGGTGCCTCTTATCCTTGTTTATACTTTAGTAGTAACTCCATAAAAATGTCTCAATTCAGGAGAAAATGCTGGGAAGCTCTACAACCAGCTTGGTGTCTTGGTTATGTGTGTACTTAGACCAGAAGGAGCCTTTTATATGAACAGGGTAAGGGACAAAAAATGCTTTTTTAAACATGCAAGTGGTTGGATAAAGTAAATAAAGGTGAAGGCACACAAATATTTGTCTGCTGTTTGGATTATGCGTGATAGGGTGCTGGATATGGTGATAAAAACTTCTCCTTGTTTACAAAGTCAGTTTTATTCTTGATTTTCAAGCTAATGAATAGGTCAATATTAAAATTCTGCTGTCACCTTTTCAAGGAAATTGTGTGGGCAGGATTATCTGGCTTTTCCTAGAGACAGAAGTCTAAACAAGTGTCACTAGCAGATGTTTTGGATAAGCCTTTCTTAAAAATGTTAAGTTGCTTTTCTCATTACAAAATTGAAGTTAGCTAAACCTGAAGTTACATGTATCTTGTTTTTTCTGTGCCAGTCTGTGTGGGATCTTAAAGTATTTCCCAACCAGGAGTACAGCTGCTGCTGCAGGAATACTTATCTGCAGAAATATGAAAATCCAGGTCCTCTGTGAGCCTGTCTTATCCTGAATGTTAATTTTGTATAGGAAGAGTTAATGAATTTACATACAGATTTAATCACCTGAACAAGAACTGCTGAGGAGCCCTCCCTGTTGTTAGAAGTAGTAGCAAAGTTGCCTGTTTCAGCAAGACTTAAATTGGTAACAGTAAATTCTTTGCAAGGTAACTATGTGTGGATATTTTGGGAGTTTCTAAGTTACGTCAGCAGAAGTCCTTGGTTTACCTGCCTGAGTGACCCCCTGGGACTGTTACTACAGGTGTACATTGGTGAGTTCATTAGCTATGGAGATATTCCCTCTTCCAAAGGGGCTCCTGGAATAGGCTTCCTTTCCCTCCTATTGCCGTGCAGAGTGTGGAAGCTGTGCCCTGAGCATGGCACACAGCACCTGAGGGATTTCAGTGCCAGTGGGACCATGTTAAGGGGAATGAAAACTCAAGTGAAATGCCCAGGCAGATGATTCAAAGTTTAAAAGGCACTGGGTCAAATCCAAGTTCCAGTGGGTGGTATTGTGGTTTGAAAAGTGACCATGGGCAACTTCTTAGCTGAAATTGCAACCAATTAGGGCTTTCAGCTGGGGCTGATCCTCTTCTGATAGGCAAAGAAATTACTAACTAATCACACCTGATAGGTTAAAAGTCACGTTCAGGGCTGGCTGCTGGTGGTGATTTGGTTGGCAATATGTTGGTGTCTGAGTACACCCTTGTGGGATTTTACATTGGGAACTTCTGGACTGGAGAATTAGATCATCTTGAAGGAAGTTGTATTTTGAATTATCCTTATCATGGCTTGGTCAGTATTCAAGCTGGGAGAAGGTCAAAATTTGTGAGTTTTCCTTATGACTGTTAATCAGCAGTAAACCTGACCAGTTGTGGGGAATGACTTGCTGGTTTTTGTTGGAGGGAGACTTTGCAGCTTGGCAGCTAACACCTTTTTGGATCATAGCTGGAATCAGTGCCACATCAGGTTGCTTAAGGCCTTGTAAATCTTCAGTTGTTCTGAAGTGCCTATGTTCTGGGGCTGGATACTTGTAGTCCCAAGTAATTTCATTTAGGAGTTTGGCAGTACTGTTCTTTCCACACTTTAATTAAACTCCTGCCTGACTAATGAGGTTCTTCACCACTTCCCTCCCACCACCACTGTGTTACTTTTTCTCTGCTGACATCTTTTTGTTAATCTCTTCCCTATTTTATCATCTTGATCTTCACCTTTTTGTCTACCAGCATGAAAATAAAAACTTGGAAGTCTTGGGTAGTAAAGATTGCAGCTCTTGGAAATGTGTTAAGAGGTATTGAATATCATAATTGATTCAAGTTTCAGTGTCTGTTCATGGCAAGGAACTTCTGGGGCACTTCACATAACATGTAAAAGGCAAAAAGAAAACATCTGTTCTTAAAGTTTCATCAAAGGTGTGAGCTGTGATTATAGTTGGAGAATAACTTGGAAAATTGCACCAAAATCCAAAGGGATTTTGACTACACTGGATGTATCCTCCTGTTAATTGGGAAGTGTGACTGAAAAATAATATGGGAGAAAATAGGTGGAGTTTGTTTAAAAAGCAGCATTAATCTGCATTTGTTGAAGGTTAGCAGTGACTGATAAATTTTTGAGTAGTAATAGAAAAGGCATTATGAATTATTATGGCTGAGATGAGTTTTTATGGGTTTTTCATTATCTGCTGATGAGGGAAATTGTTGTGGCATTTCTGAATGAGGTTGGTATGGAGACCAGTTCATTTCATCATAGGCTTCTGGCTTTTTGGATGAGGGGTTTTAAGTGCACAGGAAAATTTCTAAGTCTAATAACTCAGATTCATCATGGAATTGTTTTTTAGAGCTCTGTCTTGCTGGGGAACTGGCTGGATATTTGCCCAAGTGAAAGCTTTTATTTAAAGTGTTCCTTTTGTAGGCATTTAGTCACATTTAGGGGAATTATCATCATAATTGTCCCTTTTCAGGCTGTAGCAGTGCCTCAGATGGCTGTTAAGTTTCTGAACACTGAAAGGAGCTGATGGTCTGCTCCTCTGAAGGACTGTCAAAACACCACATTTTTTCCAGTACAGGCAGCCAGGAGAAAGTAATTGGGGTTTTTCCCAGCTAGGAGTGTTTGCTGGGCAGGAAAACATCTTGGGGTTACAGCACCCTGGGTCTTACCAATCGAGCATTCACCTTCCTTGGGTTTGACCTGATAGATGGTTTAGAGCAAATTGGATGTCTGCATTTTTTTTCAATGAGAAATAATTGCAAATAAACACAGCTTTCCTAGTTTAGGACTGACTCCTGTTTTCCTCCCTCTGCCTTTAGCCCAAGTGCAGTTGCATTCTCCGTGGTGAGACTGTTTTGTTAGAATATTTCACACGTCAGCCAGAGCCAGTTTGGCAGTATGCACATTTTTGGGGTGGATTTTTCTTTCCTCTTTTGAAGATATTCAGTTTTCTGAGGGCTGAGCAGGTGGTAATGAGGGAGTTCTTTTATAGCTCCATGATTTCTGCTGGAGGCTATAAACAGCAAGAGCAGGAGGACTGGTGCAGGAGGATGGATTTACATTCATGGCATTATTGGATGAGTATTTATCAGCTGTTTGTAGAACCTCTCAGTACTATGACAGTCCAGCCTGCACCCTCCTGAGCTGCCTTGGCTGCTGGGGCATCCCTGACTTGTTTGTTCAGGGAGTGTGCTGACATTTTTATTGAGAATCTGAGACTGTAGGTTGGGTCTGTATTTATGTACCAGTTGTATATTTTGGGTAACTGGGAATCTCTTGCTCTGTTCTGTGCCATTGTGGCTGAGCAGGAAACCATTTGTGCCCTCACTTCAGCCTGTGGAAACACACAGAACCCTCAGTGTGAATCTCTGACCTCTCTTTTTCTTCTGACCAGTTTGAGTGTTAGGGGTGGAGTTCATAAACAGGCTTCCAGGTGGTGGTCTGTCTCTTATGGCTTGTCTGTTCCTGACTAAGATTGCAAGAAATAATCTCAAATATCTGGTGGACTTAATGCTTTTGCCTTGTCTAAGGTGGATTAATTCCTAGGTTTGTGGGCTGCCTTGATTGAGAAGGGACTTGGCAGATATTCTGTAGCAGGTCAAGTATCTGGGACAAATTCTGTTCAGTGAACTTGTTCTGATTTTTAAAAAACCAAACAAAATAAACATGCTTTAGAGAATTATCTGTTCTGTACCTTGCTTTTGTGGGAGATTTTTGGCAATAGGTGGGAATATGAATGCATGAGTTGGATTAAAATAAATGTTCTTGGTATCAAACTGCAGGTGCTGTTCTAGTATTAGACTGGGGTTTGACATTACAGATGTGCAGTTGTTTCCTTTTTCCTTAGTCTGTTTTGGCACAAGTAACACAACATTTATATTCTGAATGGGTAATACACAGTTTACAAACACAGGAGGTTTTCTTTCTTTTTTTCCTGTTATCTTTCCTTACTGAGATGTTTCAGGCTGGAATCCCTGATGGGGTGGGATAAGTGCAGATAGAGAATGTTGCCTTTTTCAGCTATGACTCAGTTTTGCTTTATTCAGGTCAAAGTGAGCACCTTGCTCAGTTTGGCAGACACATAGCAGGCAAAAACCCACCAAAACCCTCAGCACAGATTGTATTAGACCTGTGCAAAATGCAAGTATGACTTGTGTGATTTTTCAGGTGATAAGCACAGTTCACATGCCAATGTCTGGACAGGGAAGTGTTTTACCAGGAAGCAGATGGAGTGGCTTTTAAATAAGTACACTTAGTTCCTTTAGGTTCCCCCAAATTAATTTCCTCCAAAGGCTAAACTTGGGAGAACTTTATCCATGTCTTCATGAGCCAAGAATCAGTTTGGCATTGCTGTGAGGGATTGGCATATGAACTGTTTATCAGCTGAAAAATCTCAGAATTTTAATGTTAAGTGTACACTTGAACTTGGCAGCTGTGCTCTGGAGAACAGATTCTCAATACCTCTTATAAAGCTGATTGAACCAAGCTCACCTGCTCCAGACTTTCATTTCAATGCCCAACTTATTGGCAGGTAAACATATGGAGGAAGGTGGTGGCAAACAGTTGTGGTTGTGCACTTGTTAGGACTACACCAGTCAATTATTCCTTGGGATTTTGAGGTTTGTAGATCTTGCTGCTCCTGGGTGGGGTGTTTGTACCTGCAGGGCATTGTCTGGGGTTTATTTCCTGCCCCTGGAAACTTGTGTAAATATAAGTGTAATAGAAAGGGATTTCTTACTAGCTTTTTAACAAATATCAGGATTAGACATCAGTAATACAAGTCTTATAATAGCAGTGATCACAGGTGAGCATGGGTCTCTCTTGGAGGCTGCTGGCTGGGATGGGAAGGGCAGGCAGGATGTGTCCTGCCTTAGCCCCCTACAGCCTTAATCTCTTGCAAATTTACCAAAAGCAGCAACTCTTAGCAATGTGTGGAGAGATTTGTGTGTCTGAAAATAGTGTGAGGCTGTTCAGACTTGTGTGGGTTGGTTTGGTTTTTTCAGGTTTGTGTTATCTCCTGGTGCTTCCCCCTGTGTACTTTGAACAGCGAGTGGGATTGTAGGTATTGATGACTTGAGAGAAGCTTCTCCATAGGCTCTGGTCTCCAGCTTTTGATGGAGGTTCTATCATGGCCTACCAAGGCTGTAACAGAGGGGTTCCTGAAATACAAGACAGGATCAGAACATACTTTGCTCATGTGGTGGGTGAGAGTTTTGATGCAATTTTATCAATACTTGACCATGATTTCTGTGTTTCAGTGCTGCTGTTCATATTCCCCCCTACTATTACCATAGTATTTGGGATAAATTCTATTTGCAGAATTTATCACCTCACCCTACCCTTGGGTGAGGGTTGTGGCTTGGCCAGGGCCACCCTGAACTCTTTGTCCAAAGCTAAATTTGCAGACTGTGACCAGTGTGTGAGTCTGGCTCTGTTCAACAAGTCTGTCTCTCATGACTGCAAAGCCAGATGATGTTGGACACAGCGTTGTACATGGAATATGAGTTTGGCAGCTTCTTGATTTATCAGGATTTTTAAACTGTGGCTGCCCCATCCCTGGAAGTGTCCAAAGCAACTGGGGTAGTGGAAGGTGTCCCTTCCACAGGGGCAAGCACCAGGAGATGACACCACCTGAAGGGTGGAATGAGGTGAGCTTCCAACCCACACCATTCCATGGTTCTGTCTAGGCACTGAATGGGATTTAGAGCTTAAAAAATCATGGAGAATCAGATGGAGCATTGCCGTGAGTGCTCCAGCTGTACCAGAGTCTGACCTGCTAAGCTGATGCTTTTGGGTGGGTTGTTCACCTGCTTATTGTCACCTCATGACACCTGTGCCTTCCCAGATCTGTCTGATTTTACTCCCTCTTCAGAGGTCTCCAGTCTTTTGGCAGTGGTCAGAGGTGCTGAGGGTGCTGTGATGGGTGATAACTACTGGGTGCTCCCCAGCTGTTGGGTAGGGGAGCACAGACAATCTGTCAGGCTGGATGCTGCAAGAAGTGTCCTCAAGCACAGGCTGTCCTGGTGGCCTAGGAGCACTGCAGGACTTGTCAGTGCTCCCTGCAGGCTGCAGTCTAACTCAGATTTAGCAGCATTTTGCAGTAGCCAGAAGAGTTGTGTGGGAGAAGGTTTTTTTTTTTCCTTCTTGCAGCACCTTGGAAGCAGGAAAGCTATTTTCAAACACTTTGCTTTATGTGCTTTCCTAGAGATTCATGTGGACTAAATGGTGAGGCTATGGTTGCCAGCTGGAGAGTGCTTTTCTTCTTTTGATGCATGTATCTTATAGCTGGTTGGGGGGTGTTACTGTGCTGGGGTGATGGGAAGGCTGAAGAGAGGAAGAACAGATGTGTGTGGCAGTAAAGAGCTGTGCAGGGGTCACACTGAGGCATTTTACACTCTAATGGGAACAGATGGATCCAGACTTCTGAGTAATGGAGTTGTCTAAGAGACAGAAAAGTTGTCCTGACGTGATAGTGCTGCACAGTGCCTGAACCACAGCCTCTTCCATCCCTCAGTTTTGTTCCTAGATTATTGATGGAACAGGCTCCTGACTGGTTTTTGCCTTTTGCTGTAGATCAGCTGCTCTCTGGGTTTCTGAGGCAGAAATTCTGCTACTTCTGCCGTCCCTGTCCAGCCTTCCTGCAGCAGCTGTAAATAAAACGCCTGGCACATCTCAGAACATTGCGGATGCTTTCAGCCAGGAGGATCCTGTTGAATTAACCTTGTGCATCAGCTCCTTGCTCTCCCTCCTCCTCTGCTGCTCTTAGAAACCTCCTAGACTGAGGTGGTCTCCAGATTTGGGGGAAGCAAATGTTGGTTTTGGACATTTTTTTTGAGATAGGACAAAGCCTTTTGCAGCGTGAGGTTGCTATGCATACAAATATTCTCCTAATAGACAGGCAGAAAAGATTTATCAGATTTTTCTACTGAGTGCTGCTGGAGCTCTTCAATTCAAATATGGTACCCAGGCAGGGAAGTTTATGCAAAACACCTATGTATTACAGATAATTTTTAAATGCTTAGCATCATTTTCACAGAAAAAAACCTGTGGAGAATGGATTTCCTCTTTGAATCCCTGTGGCTATAATAATGATGTTACTTTCAGCAAAAATGACACAATTTAATCCTGCTTAATGCATAGTCTCTGATTTAACAGGTGACAAAGGAAATGTAAATTACATTTCTCATTTCATTGAGATGGAATATGTCCACATGTAACTGTTGACAAGTGAAATTAATTATGGTAGTCTTGCTCTGGTGTTCAGTACAGCTTCATGTAGTATTGCACAAAAATATTATGGAAATCCAGAAGTTCTCCAAAGCAGTTCTGAATACAGCTTTTTGTTAGGTAATTTTTGACCATTTAATGAGCTTGTGTTCAGAGCCTGTCAAAACATACACTGAGCTTTCCTTTTTCCTCAGTGCCTTTTGCAGGAGCCCTGTGCTGGCTCCTTGCATTGCACCACATCTGTCATGGGAGCTCTGAGCCCTTAGGGACAAGGGAAATGCTGTCTATTTCCCATCAGGAGAGCTCCCTGGGAAGCACAAGCAGCCACAGTGCATAACTCTATAGGCACCTTGGGTGTTTTTCTAGTGCCTGTGCTCATGTTTTCCAGCCCTAGTTTTCTCCCTAGATGTTTGGGAAGCACAACTGGTATGCAATAAATACACCAAATAGTTTGTGTTGTCCTCCTACAGCTGCAGAGAAATTGAAATATTGGGGCTGCTGTCTAGAGTTAGTTGCCACGAGTTTTTTCCCCTTAGCTCTGTATGGAGCACATGTGGTTTCAGCCATGGAAAGGCATGGGAAGCCTGTCAAGGATGGGGTCTGTAGGGAAAAGGGTGGATTAGGTGCAGATGTATGTGCTGAGTGGCTTTAGCAGATTAAGAGTTCACTGTCACTGTCAGGCTGCAGCCTGGTGAACTGATGTAACACCCTGTTCACGCTAATGTCACTTCTTAGAAATGACACTTCTTTATCTTGCTTCCATTATAAATACTCAGGAAACGTGTGCTGCAGTCCATTTATCTGGGGGTTAGTGTCCATCTTCTGCAGAACAGCAGAAACCCCTCATCCTTGGTCACTCCTGGCTGATCTCTGGGCACTGGGAGTGTCCCTAGCTGGGAGCTCCTTTGGCAGGGAGCTTGTTCTTGGAAAAACTGCATGTGCCTAAATAAAAACAAAAGCTCTGCCAAGGTCCTCTGGTATTCCTGGTATGAAACCTTCAAGTTAGGAACCCCAAGGCCTCCCTAAATCTTTTGCTTGTGGCCTCCATTCATTCAACACATTCTTAGTGATCAGTGTTACAATCACCGCTCTATATAAAATATTTTGTGTGGTTTGAATCCATATAAGGATCTTGCTGTCAAAACCACAGCATCATCAAAAGCCTCTTTCTGAAGGAGAGCTTCCATATAAATGCTTTTAAGATTATGCAAGTTGCTTATTTTTGAATTATTGGCACCAGAGCTACTTGCTCTGAATTCCTCTTTCTCCTTTACAGAGAGGCTGTAATTGGTTGTGATTCTAAAAACAAAACAAAAACAACTTCCCCCTCAAACTACTCATTAGAGGCAGCTTGGAAGAATAATGACATCTCTAAATATCTTGGACAGGAAACCTTATTTGAGTCTCCATCTTGAAAAGAAAAATGTTTAGTCTCAGTTTTGCTTGAAATTTACTCTGGAAACAATATCAGTATGTGGAATAATGAGACACTGCTGTTGTTGACCACATCTTCTTAATAATAATAATAATTCTTGTCAATAAATTTCTTCTAAGCAGCATTTATTAAAAAAAATAAAGATCCTTCTTACAGTGTAACAATATTTTTATAAAAGCAGATAAGAGTAGACTCAATTGAGCTTCACTTGACAGTTAAGAATGGGGCATTTTGGGTCTTAACTTACTCATGCTGCTTTGAGGAGATAAAAGCTGTGGTCACCATCCGTTTATTGTATCCCTGGATAAGGACAGATGTTCTTCCTTCCAGAAGAGGAGTCTGCCAGCTGTGTTTTGAGCTGTTGTGTTCCATGTTAGTGCTGGAGTAAAGGAGGTGAACAGCTTTGGGGTCTCGGAGGTCCCATCCAGGCTGGGCTGTGCTGTGGTGCCTTGCCAGGCTGTGTCCTTGGTGGCTGGAGTTGGTGCTTCCCAAAGTTATCTGTACAGAGGAGAATGTCATGTCATCATGGCCTCAGATCCTCCTGGGAGCTTATATTTCTCCAAGCAGTTGGTAGGATTGGAGAACCAATAGATTTGAGACAAAGGAGAGACAAACCTACCCTACCAAAAGGGGCTGTGCAGCTGCTGTCATAGCTTGTGAGATGGAGCCACTTGGTGCCAAATAATTACATGCTCTCAGCTGGAAAGAAGCTGCCTCATTCCCTCTGGCAGAATATAAAATTAATTTCCTGTGATTGGCTGCTCAGCCCTACTTGAATATCCTGTTTGGGAGTTTTTGAACTGTCGAAAGGGTGAAGTCAAGGCCAATGATGAGCTGGTCTGCTTCGCGAGTGGCTTGAGAGATACTTACCCTGGTTTTTTTGTTTTTAACCTGTTTCCAGTGCCTGGCAAGTGTTCTGCCAAGTTCAACCTTGCAGAAAGCACCAGCCTGGGCTGTAGGGCAGCAATGTTCCTTGCTGGAGCTGTTGCTGGGGTGGTATCTGTGCTCCAGCTCACACACGGTGGCTGGATCGAAGCATTGATTTATTTTAACACTGTGTTTGTATTCCTGGCCAAGGCAGCCCTCCTTGAGGGGAGGCTGGTGTTGCAGGAATTGCTGATTGCAATGGCCCACTGGTTTTAAATCAGTGTAAACTCTGCCTCTTCTACTGAAAGATACTGCCAACTGCAAGCCCTTAACCCAATAGAGTTAGTCTTAAAATGGGAGTGTGAGGACTTTGATCACTCTTGTAATTTCCCTGCACTCAAAAAAACACATCCCAAAACTGGAAATCTAAGCCCATTGGTGTAAATGGAGCTGCCAAAATATATGCATGTATGTCTCACAAGAGGCGATCTGGAGTGACAGTAAGCACCTCTAGGTGTAATTATGCATTAGGTAATTGGGAAGTGAACTATGCCTGCTTAAAGGAGAAAACAAGTGCCTTCATCTGCTCTTAATTGGGTGTTTTGCTTCCCCCACTGCTGCTTGGCTGTGAGATGACTTGTCTGTGAGCATGCTGGCATGGAAGGTACCTGAATATCATTAGGAGCTCTGACACATCCAGTCTTCCTTGCTTTGGAATAATTAATTTCCCTTTCCTTTGAGGTAACAGAGCGAGGCAGGAGACAGGCAGTGGGAGACTGATGAAATAGCAGTGCAGGTGTATGGAGTGTTGTCTTTTAGATGTTTGAGCTTGGAGGCTCTTTCAAGTCGTTGGGTGCTCTTTCTTCCCAGTGCAACACTGGAAAATGTATGCAGTGCCTCCCCTGTAAAGCCTTGGAAAACACTTGGATGATTAGAGAAAACAAATGTTAGGAGACCAACCAAAACCCACTATTGCTTTCCCTTGGAACAAATTCACTTGAATAATTCACTCCAGGTAAAGGGAATTCCTTTTTCTGAGCAGATAGAAAACATGGTGACAAGGGAGCTTGCAAATTTGCAGCCTTCATGTGTGTATATATATACGTACACACACAGTATTTTGAAAGGTAATTTAAGGTTTATATATATGTGTACACACACAGAGTATTTTGAACAGTAATTTGTCTGGGATTTGGGGCCCTTCTTGTAAAATACAAGTATCTACAAAAAGAAAAAACAAGGCAAGTAAAAACCTGTTGATTAAATGGTATATTTGATAGAGGATAAAATATTATTAATGGTTCAAATATATCCAGGGGTTTTTAAAATCCTGTTTTCTCCTTTTTGCTGAGGGCAAGGCTTTTTCCTGTCTGGGAGAGCCTGGAGCACGCTCCCTGTGTAGCCTGGGCTTTCCCTTTCAGCTGTGTGTGGAGCTGTCCCTGTGCTTTTGTAAGCATGACTAATCTTGCAACTTGAGCTTCTGCTTCCTGAAGAAGAAGAGATCCTCTTCTTCTTAAAGTAGAGATTGAATTCAGTCCTCCAGCATCCAGCTCCTTTAGCTTTTAATGAGTTTTTGATGTCTCATGGCAGCTGGTCAGCCAAGTACTCCTCTCTAATGATGAATTAATTTTGAGTGAGGATTCTATTGTGGTGTCAGTTCGGAATTTAAGCCCCTGGAATTTTCAGTGATACTAAGCCTGATGTAATTCTTCAGTTAATGTGCTCTAAATGCAAGTGGCCCTGATTTGGCTTTGCTTTCTTGCTTCTGTCCCCATGTGGAAAACCCTTGGTTAATTTTTTTTCCCCAGACTTCCTAATCTGACAGAGGTTTTAAAACTCCACTTGACATGGTGTTGTGGAGTTAAATCCTGACTTACTCTGCAATCCTGGATGCTGGGGCCTTTTACAGAGACACTGCATTGTCTGTTAGCAGCTTAATTGATGGCTGAGCTCTGAATCAAAAAGAAACCTGCATAGAACTTTTTCTTTGTGTGGGGAAGCTCTTGTCAGATATTATGAATAGCCTGAAAATGACATAAGTGCTTTTGGTAGGATTCCAGAACTTCTAGCTGGTGGATTGTCCCTTACCAAGGAGGGAGATGGGGAGCTAATGAGGCTTTTTAATCAAGGAAGTTGAGTGTCTTGTCTTCAGTGACTTGCAGCAGTGTGTGTCCCTTAAGAGACTTTATTGGGAGCAAAGTCCAACTGGATCTTGTGGTTTCTGTCATTGTTTAGACAATGAGGTAGCAAACTGTTCCTGGTGGATGCTGTGGAACTGGTGGGGTGGCTGGAGCCAAGGTCCCTGCAGGGCAATAAATAATACTTAGCCATGACACCACCCCTGCTTCTTTCTTTCCTTTTGGTTCTCACTTTCTGTGTTTCTCGGGTTGAAGATCTATTAATGGTGATTTCCCCTTCATTTCTTTGCAAGGCAATTCTCCCGGGTGGGTGTTTAAATCCTCTGAAGTGGTTTTTGCCTTGCAGATGGCTCTGTGGAAGTTAGTGATGTATGCCTGTGCTCAGGTAGGAGGATGGGAGCCAAAGCTAGTTTCAGCTCATAGCCAGAGTTATTTGCAAAATCCTGTAGTGACATTTGCATGGGAATGCTTTGGCAAGTGGTAAACATTTGTGTTGGTAACTACACAAAGCAAAACTCACAGTTAGTTGTTTTCAATATGCACATTTCAGTAACTCCCCAACCTTTGAATCTGTTTATTTCACCAAAACAGCAGGCACAGAAACCTCCTGACTGTTTGAGCTGAGCCTAGTGGGCCTTAATTTTGATAGTTTCTCTATAGCTGTGCCAAATAGCTGCTGCACTGGAGTCAATCTTAGTCTCTTCAGTTTCTGTACTTCCCTCAGTGATGGTTTTCCAACTCAGTATTCCATGGCCTGTGTTCCTGTGTTGACAGCAATGATTCCTTTCTCCCTCTCTCCTTCCATGTCATCCTAGTTCAATGTACTGCCTTATTTCTGTTGATGTTGTAACCAAGTCTGATCTTACCAAAAATCCTAATATTGACACCCTTCCACCCCCTAAGTGGGATAGAAACATCCTTGCAACCTGATGACTGCCAGGTTGCTGGAGAGTGCAGGGAGTAAGCCCTTGTTTAGACCAACACAGCCCCTGTCAGCACTGAAGAGCAGAGAAGCTTCTGGTTTCCTGGCAGTCCTGAATTTAAATAAATGGTTCTGCTGAGGAAAGGGTTTTAAGGAGAGAAACACAGTCAATATTTCTGGTAGGACTCTATACAAGTTATCATATGTTTCAATATCTTAAAAGTTGGAGTCAGTCATGCAGCACTACCGTAACTTGAAGTGATGAAGGATCCTGAGTGTTGCTTGAGATGAGAGTTGGTACCTTAATATTGTTTTGGTATCAACAGTAAATACGTCTGACCTTTGAAGGAGGACTCAAAATTGAGACTTTGAACTCCCCTGAAATTACAGCTTCCGCTGGCTGGCTTGAAAGCATCAGTGTGATACACCAGCTTGGGATATTGCTGGGAACATGTAGAAATAACTGCGATTACCTCTTTTACTGTTTTTTTGTTGGCAGCTCTGAACTTTGAAGGGCCTGTGAAAGCCCATGGCAAAGCAGTTAGAGCTCAGTGCCATGGCATGAGTGTGGCTTTGGGCCACCAGTGTAGCAGAAACCTGGGTGATTTGGGAGCAGCCCTCACCCTCTACCCTTTTTCTCAGATGGATCTCTACAATCTCTTCAAATTTTTATTTGTATGGCTGCTGGGCAAATGCCTTAATCCAGAGATCCTCTAACCTACCTTTTGGGTATTGTATCTCTTGTGCCTGACTAAAACTCCTTGTTCAGACTGTAACCAGTCTTTCCATCCTTCTGTTTGCCTGTGTCATTACTGCCCTGATTACAGAGCATTTTGGGAGAGAGTGTTTATCTTTGCCACAGAGAACACTTGTTTCCTTCCCCTCTGTGTGATTGTTGATGTGTCTCATGTTCGGGGGGTGGCAGCTTTTTCAGGCACTACTGCCTGCTGCTTCTGTTGCTTATTCCTTCCCCCCATATAGTTGTATTCCCCAGTTCAGCCTTAAATGTATTAAATTCCAAATCTTGGAATGTTGAGGGAGGTGACAGGCAGGTGAGGGCTTGGACAGGCTTTCCCAAAAGAGGAGAACGTTTATTCCTGGTGTGTGACCACAGGTGAGTAACTTTATTCTCTTCTCCTAGAGAGAGAAAGGAATTTTGTTCACCTCATACCTTTTTTGAGTTGAGTGTACAGGAGAAGTTTCTCTATTCTTAATCTTTGTAACCTAACAGGATGCTGAAGTCACTTTGGACTTCCATGGACAGATAAAAAGGGTGGGAAAGGCTTTTTGCATTCCTTGAGCTTTGCCCAGTCCTTCTGCTATGAAGTTTTCTTGCTCAGGTGATTATGGTGACCCATATTTTAGAGATGATAGCTGATTACTTTTAGTCTCTGCACTTGCTTCTGGCTGATATAGCAGACCTGCTGTCCTTTGGAAGCTTGTCTTCTTGCTGCAGGAGAAGGGTGGGGATGAGATGAGAAGCGATATTGCCAAGGTCAGATTTATTGCTGGGTGGTATCAGTGGAAAGTCCGAGGCTTTGCAGAGGAGTTGTGCCAGGGAGCCTCTACACCTTTAAATGTGTGCAGAATGTTAGGGAAGAGTTGGGGTGCTGATCCTGAGGAATCAATTGGGGAACTGATTTCTCACCTGCGTGTGCTTTGGTGCATCTCCAGAGGGTGCTTTTTCCATCTCCTAAACTGCTTTCTTGATGCTTTTACTGACTTTGTGTGTTTTTACTGTGCTTTCATGTGGCTTTTAAGTTCTTACACAGTGCTGCACATAATAGGTGCTTTTAGCCAAGCTTCCCAATTTTGTAAAACTTGGCTTGAAATCGTTCAGCTAAAGATCGAGGGAGAAGTGTCGAGAGCAAGAGATTTTGGTTGTTGGGAGGGTGTATCTATAAAAAGATCTGATGAATAATGCACTGTGCTGGCAGGAGTATCAGAAGCTTATCCTGGTTCTGGGAGTGCCACGAATTGTGCAAGTTGTAGTAGCTACTGTTGCCTGGGCACTGCTCTGTGCTTATAGAAGCAGATGTGGACAAAAAATTAAAATACTGTGACATTGCTGAACGCAGAGAAATCAGTGTGATGCATTCTAAAATAAAGTGTTTAACATTCTACTTCTGTGGAAAAAAAAGTCTCATCCTGTCCCTGTTCCCTGGGAGCACAGCCTGACCCCCCCGGCTGTCCCCTCCTGGCAGGAGCTGTGCAGAGCCACAAGGTCCCCCTGAGCCTCCTTTGCTCCAGGCTGAGCTCCTTTCCCAGCTCCCTCAGCCCCTTCCCAGCTCCATTCCCTTCCCTGGACACTCTCCAGACCCTCAGTGTCCTTCCTGGGTTGGGGGCCCAGAACTGCACACAGCCCTCGAAGTCCCTCAGCAGTGCCAGCACAGGGGACAGTCACTGCCCTGGGTCTATGGCCACGCTGTATTGGATACAGAAGTATCAAAGAAGTACTTGTAAAGAAGTCTTTTGTAGCCAACAGATTGTCTACAAACTTACTTTCTATTTGTATATAACAGAAAATCAGTGGGACAAATTTGCAATGTACCAGGAGTTGTTGATTGCACTGTGAAAGTGTGATAGTAAATGGCACCCTGAAAGCCCTGAGCTGTGGGGTGGGATGCTGAGGAACGAATACCAGGGTACTGTGAGCTAATACTGTGTTCAAGGGCTGTTGTGACACTTAACTGTGTGGCAAATGGAGACTTTAATGTGTGTAGTCCCTCTGCAGGCTTTTGCAGGGTATGAATTACTTCATGCCCTGCTTGCAGAGCTGTAGGTAGGAAACCCCTTGACACCCTGGAGTGGAAAAGGTATAAAAACTTCCCAGCTTCAGACAGGGCATCCAAGGCTTCCCATCCAGGTCAGCAGCTGCTTGCATCACCTCCAGGCCATGGGTTTGATTGTTTTTGGCTCCTGATGTGCTGTGTGAGGAGTGCAGAAGAGTGTAATAGGTGGTGTAAGGTCCAGTTGTGATCTCAGTTGGGTTTTCTGTGCTGCATCTTGCTATTTCATCATCTCTGCTGCTTTGAAATAAGAGTGCACTAGAAGAATCCTCCTGGGGACAAATCTAGATTTGGTAAGTTACTCCTGAGAGACAAGAAGAAAGGATTCTTTCTTTTTTTTTTTTGGAGTGGGGGAAGGGGAGAGATGTAATTAGTGGGACTTTGGGTACCTGAATTGTTTTGGAATAAATTTGTTGTGCTGGAAAATGCAGGTCAGTTGAGGTACCAAGCCTGGCTGAGATGGAGATCTTTAACTGCTGAAATTTGAGAGGAAAATGGGAGGTGACTTGTTTTTCATGGTGTTGCCCTAGAGATAATGGAATTTAGCAAATTTAATTTTTTTATCATGTATTATTTTTCTTTAATGTTTTCCACTATGTGCTGCCAGCAAGAACAGCTGAGGCTCTGAAGAGTCGTTTAAAAGAAAAAATGGGGACTTGGGGATTCTACCATGAAATTAGGAAGAAATGAGCATTACTTCTGAAAAAGCTTGAGTCCTGTTAAAAAGGCATCACTGAGTTTTTCAGTTGGTGAACCAAACAGAGAACTGCCTTCTGGCCATGGCCTTCCTGTGGTGTCAGTAACCTGACAAAAACCCTGTGGTCCTGTTTGCCTCTCCTCAAACCATTTCACACCGTGCTGTGCTGTAGCTCTGTGCCATAAATGCTCCTAAGCTGGGCTTTGTACGTAATATTCTTGGCTCGGTGTGGCTTGAGGAAACCTCTCAAGGAGTCTGTGCTCACTGAAGTTGTGCTGCTGGAACTCTGCCTGCTCTGTTTTGGCCCTTTGCTCCTGGATGCTGGCACAGGAAATACTTGGTGTTCAATGTGCAGTTAATAAAGAAGAGGTGGTCAGTGAAAAGTAGATGCCTCAGTGGGCTGCTCCAGCAGTTTGCTCGTCCTTCCTTTTCCCTGAATAGACTTTCCAGCTATTTTAGCAGGGATGTGGTGCCCCTTCTGTGCTCGCCGTGTGGATGGGCAGTGATGCCGACACCATTGCGCTCGTCCTTCGGGGTGTGAGGGAGCAGAGGTCAGGCTATTTATTTCGTGTGTTAGAGCTGTGAAATGCCGGTGCTGACTAATGTCCAGCTCATTAAAACATCCTGCAGTAATCCCCTGTCTCCCTGAGGACGTGGAGCAGCAAGCACAGAACAGCAGCAGCTGCAGCTCCATATGTCACTGGCTCAGGAGCTCTTCAGAGGTGTCTTATCTCCCCCACCCCTGAAAAATACCTTCTGCATTCTCTTCCTACAGCCAGATTTATAATTCCCTGCAGATTTATTAGTGGGCAAGGATTTCTTTTAGGCAGCAGTGCACAGAACTGGATGTAGTAAAACCCAAGCAGCAGTTGTTCCTGCTTACAGCAGGATTAATGAGCTTTGCTTTCCAAAACTGGGGCTATCATTCTCTTTCCATAATAACTTGCAATTGTAAGTTCTTTTTGCATGTCATTAATTACAAATATTGATAGTAATGATGATAAAGTAAAATTAAGATTAGCTGGGACTCTGATGTGCAAAGCATGTGTGGCTGAGAGCTGTTTCTGTAGTGGGTCTGTAGCAGGTGGGATGTTCCCCGAAGTGACCCCAGTTTGAATCTCCCTTCACAGGAGCGCGTAGGCTTTTTGCATTATTTATTGAAGAAAATGCGTAATCAGGCCTGTTTTTCTATTTCTGTCTTAAAGCAACAAGACCTCCACGGTAAAGGTAACCTTTCAGAGCTCCAAATGCAAAAGGCAATGCTGTAACTGTTTCCAAATCTGGTTTCTCTGTTTTGTTGCACGCAGTTTATTTCTAAAAAACCAAATCAGACAGAAATATTTCTGTGTCTTAAAACATGAGTTTTCTACTTCAGTGGCAGCAGGGGAAATGGCTAAAGTGTGGCCCAACTCTCCTCAAAGATCTACAGAGTGAGGATGGCACTGATGCTGCCTTGGAATGCAGTGGATCTCACAATCCATCCTGGGTGTGGTGAGAGGAGATGGAAGGGCTTGCTTCTTTGTAAGCTGCTTAGATCAGAGACAAAGCTGGTGGGCTAAGTGCCACCTTTATGTTTTGCCATATGCTGCTACTCCTCAGTGTTGTTTGCTACTGGCACTTATTGTTTAGAATTCAAAAAATTCCCTTTAAAAGGCAGTCTCTGAAGCAATATCTTCTGACTCAGAAGGAGGGGATACAAACAGCTCCATGTGAACCCTTGCAGGGGGAGAAGGTGACTGTATTAGGAGATATAATTAAGCGTGTTAAAAAAAAATCATTATTAGACTGGGCAGGCAGCTGCCCAGCATCAAAATTTGGCTTGTGATATCTTTGACCTTATAGGAGCGTGTCTTGGACCGAGGCTGGCTTTTCCATGCTAGCAGAGAGCTTCAGGAGGGCTGGGTGAGTCACTCTGGAAATTGGGAATGCCTTCTGATGGGATCATTCTGAATGGTCCTAGGTAGTTAGCATCTTGGCTTTCTGTGTTCAGCTGAACCCCAGGGAGCCAGGGAATATCACATGGAAAGGACGTGGATGGCTTTCTGAGCTCTAATGAGAAGAAAACTGAAATTGCAGGTTTGCTGACACTGCCTCTGTACAAGGCCATTGGAGGGATCAGGGAAAGAGCTTTTGCTCACACAGTGATGGATCAGGAGCCAACTGCAGTATCCAGGTTGTTTTCCAGTTCCCTGTCTGTAATCTAGACATACTTTGTGTGTGTGTGTGTGTGTGTGTGTGTGGAGTTGTGGATCCTCATATTCTGTGGCTGATGGGAAGAGTACAGCACCAGAGAATAACCTTTGCTCTTCCCACTGCTGTTTCCTGTCCCAAACATAAAAGATTGTGTGTCTGTTTGATATCACAGGTAAATGAGGCAAATAAGTTCACCAGAGATTATTGTTAACCTGCTCTTGCCATCTTGGCTGGAACCTGAAGGCAGGGAGTGCCTGGAGCTGTGGAAAATGCAGTCAGGCACTCTTCAAATTCATCAGCAAGTTTGTCATAACTTAGTGCCACAAACTAATTCCCACTGTCCTTTCAGAGACCTTTTGTATATAGCTGGTGAAAATAAAATAGCAGCCAGATTCTTGCTGGCAGGTTTAGCTGCATAATTAGACACTCCCTCCCATAATATTCAAATAAGCTGAGCAATCTAAAACCCTCTGGCTTTAGGGCACAGTCATGGGATGTGTGGGTGTTCTTATTTTCCATGTATTTTAATAAGAAAATTATTGAGAAGGTGTTTATCAGGGTTGAAGGGCTTTTCCACCAAAGTCAGGACCATTATCTCAGCGTTTCCAGAGGTCACTTGATGCTGAAAAGCTTTCCTCTTGGTCAGACAACCTCATTAAAAGCCTTACAAAGTAGGAAAGAAATGGGGTGCTGGGACTGCACTGAGCAGCTGCTGTCTCAGGTATAACTGTCCCATTTGTGGGATTTGTGGTAATGAGGATCTAGTAAATGACAAGAATCACTTTTATGCTGTCTGAGTATTTTCTTTGTGGTAATAGAAGTGAAAAGCGTTGCTTTACCTTTTCCCCTGCAAGTTAACATTCCTGTACCAGCTGGAAAAAATGCCATTAGAATCAGGATCTTTGCAGGAGAACTGGAGATTCTGGCTGCATTGTAGCCAGTGTAATGAGATGATAGCATATGTTGTGAAGCTGCCCTACATAAATGTATGAAGAGAGATTATTTTCTGAAAGTCATCCCTTGGGATATGTGAATGCACAGTGTTAGTCAAATACACTCCTAAAATTGTCTACAAACCCACACCAGGATAATTCAGTGTGTGTTCCTGTGCTTCCCATTCTACACGACTTGTATAAATATCTCAAACCCCATTGTTTGGGTACTGCTGTGTGTTGTGTGCCTATTTCAATGTGCATGGGGTTGATCCCAAGAGTAATAGGTCCTGGGAATAGCTCCAAGAGGGTGCCAGTGCACCAGTGGGAAGGATAAAGGTGGTATGGTATGGACAGCCATGGATGTGGACAAGAGCAAAGCTTAAAGCTCATTCCAGCCTGGCCTTGGACACTGCCAGGGATCCAGGGGCAGCCACAGCTTCTCTGGGCAACCTGTGCCAGGGCCTGCCCACCCTGCCAGGGAACAATTCCTTCCCAATATCCCATCCATCCCTGCCCTCTGGCAGTGGGAAGCCATTCCCTGGGTCCTGTCACTCCATGCCCTTGTCCCAAGTCCCTCTCCAGCTCTCCTGGAGCCCCTTTAGGCACTGGAAGGGGCTCTGAGGTCTCTCCTTGGAGCCTTGTTTTCTCCAGGCTAAATAACCTGTGCTCTCTCAGATATGAGAGGCTGAGATCTTTTAGCTGCTGCCAGCAGCTGGCATTAATTTGTGTGAAGTGCTTCTGGATCGACTTGCACACATGTTGGGAAGTCAAGTTGAAGAGCTTCCTGCAAAAGACACTTGGATATAGATAGCCTCTCTAATGATGGATGTAAAAAATGTTCAGTCAAGCTTTATAGTGATGTTGTCTGAGTTAAATGGGCTTGCAGCTTCATTAACAGAGATGTCTCATGGCCTGGAATGCTCTGCCACGTAGAGATTGGGAAATAGAAATATCTTGTAAATATTTCCAAAGAAACCCATGCTTTTGTTCTCCCCCTGTAGCTGTGTTACAGAATGCTGTGTTCTTTGTCACAGTTATTGATTGAAATATTTTGGTGTCTTTGCTACTCCATTTAAAGCCATAGTAAAAAGATGCTGGAAATAACTCTTTAAAAAAACAGCTTGTTCCTTGCTTTTTTTCAGCACTGCCTACCCAAGAAAATTTCACATCAGAGCTGTGGCAGGCTTGGTTTTGATTGAAAGAATAGTGGCAGCTCCAGGCAGCAGTTAGTCACTGTCTGAGGAGATATGAAAAGGTCTGTAATCCTCAGAGAGATGCTGTGGTCATCTTGTTCCTGTTGTCCTGCTTACTTGACCTTTTGAACGAAATGCTGTATGGGAATTATTTTAAAGACAGAAAAATTCTGGGCAGTTTTTTGGAACGGATTTTTGAATTTTGTTGGCTTAAAAAAACCAACCAACAAAACAGCCTGTTGTGGCTGAAAAGGCTGCACTTGCAGAGGAAGATGTGACCCCACCTGCTCAAGGTACAGGATGGGCAGGTGGCACTTCAATACACTCAGGTGAAGGAAGCCCTGAAGGTGGTTCTGAGTGTTCTGTAAGTAAATACCTGCATTCCCTTTGCCCCTTACCATGAACATGTTCATGTTGCACTTTAGATGCTTTTCTGGAGAAGGTAAAACAACCTGTGATTAGTGAAATGACTTAGGAAATTTTGATTACTTTAATACCTGAAGCTTCAGCTGGTTTTGCTGGAGATTTTAGCCCTGGCTGTCATGATAGTAGGACTTTGCCTGTTTAGCAGTAGGGATGTCCAGAGTCTCAAACACCGTGGAAAGGAATTGGTGAAATTCCTTAGGACTTCCTCATCACAGCCTTCATTGTCATATTGCTGTGGAAAAGATGTCTGCCTCCACATTTTATTATGGAAAAATAAAAAAACTTTAATGTTAGAAGTGGTGCTTTCATGCACCTTCTGGCCAGCTTTAAGGAACTAATGTAATTCAAGGAGTGAGAGAAATTCTGAGGCTGCTCCTTGGCTGAAAATACAGCACTTAATAATAAAGCACTTCCAGTTTCTGGTACAGCAAAGCAGGGAAGTCGTGTGATGTAAAAATAGTCATGGGAGATGGGAATAAAGAGGAGATGTCTGTCTTGCCTGCTCTTCAGAGCTTGAAATTGAGCAGAAACCTGCAAGATCTCTGATCAATAGGTTGGTTGAGGTGTTTTTTCTTAGCCCTTTGTTGTGATTGAAATATTTCTCTGGTGGCTTTATCAGTTCAACTGTGCTCTGTCAAGGAAAATGCTTTTCTTCCACTGCTGCTGGAGACCACTGGTGTCATTCCACTGGGATGAGAAGGGGCAGCACAGCCTTGAGGTATGCTGCCTACTGCATGAGGGCTCCTGCTCAGGTAGGGAAGGTGACCTGGGATCTCTTTTTCTCCGTCCTTGCCAGCATGTCATTCCTGAAAATCTGTAACTTGAGGATAAAAACGAGTTCAAAACTGTGATGTGTGTAATTGTTAACAGAGATGATTACAGCAGGAGTGGTGTGGACTGCTGGGAATGAATGGGGGTTTTTTCCTCTCCCTGAGATTGGATGGGAAATCCAGTGTTTTGTGCCGGGCAGACTGCTGGAAACACCTCTGGGGATGGAAGAGTGAACTCTGTGAAGTTAATAAACAGTGTTGTGCTGCAGGGTCTGTGGCTGTGCGTGTGCTAAGCCAGCAGGGTTGAGGTTGTTCAGTACTGATGCAGATTTTCTAAATGTCTATCAAAATAAGTAGTTGAAAAGGCAGATGATTGTTTAAATCAATTTCTGCCTGAGAGGCAATCCTGAAAAAAAGAGGAAGACAGCATTTTATTAGCTGTCACAAGAGGCTGTAGCTTGTGTTTCCCTTTTTCACACAACTGAAAATTGGAACATTGTGTCCCAAGGCTCAGGAATTTTTACCTGGTTTTTAAATTTTAAAAGGCTACACCATTTTTACCAAGCAAGAGAGGGGCTGTGTTTTCATTTGTAGGGCAGGTAGGACTCAACTGAGAGCTTCAATAAACCTTTTGATTGCTGGTTTTTCTGAGCTTGCAGATCATTTCTGCCTGCTCTTCCAAGCCCTGCCACCTCCACAAACCAAAAGCACGGCTCGCTGCTGTCCAAGTGGGAGTGAAATTGTGAGCACACAGAGGGCACTGGCTCTCTCCACACTCCCTACATGCTCTAAGGCTCCGTGGTGAACGTGCCAGAGCACTGAGAGCAGCTTGTAAGCAAAGCTGGGGAGATTGCTATGTGTGTATCTGGCGTTGCTCAGGGAGATTTTTAATGTATAGTGTAACATGGGGAGGCTTGCTGCCGGCCACAACCTTTGGAGTCAAATCCATGCTCTTTCCTCTCTCCTTTCATGCTGTTAGTGTCCCTCTGGCACAGATGAAGGCACTGTTGGAAATGTGCTCCCCCAGCCTGGGAGCTGCTGTCTTTAGGGAAATCATATAGCAGAGCTTGGGGAAAAGTGAGGGTAGGAGTGTGTTTACTCTTCCTCTGATTTAAAAACAGAAATGATGTCATTGTGGAGCATATGCATTTTTCTTACTCATTGATACTGTGAACATGAATTTTTCACAAAAGGGACATGTTATTCCTTGGGAAGAACGATTAGAAGAATTTTACCTCTTTCCTGCCTCCCAAGCAATTTTTTGTGCATGTGGTATCTAAAATGTGGCTGACATTTGCCCATTTATCAATTTTACTCATTTATCAGTGTCCCACCGTTCTCCCTGGGTGTTCATGAAATGAAGTATATAACAGGATATTGGATAAATACACTGAGCAGAATATGCCTGTGTGTAATAAACAATGAAGCTGAAATTGGAAAATATACTTTTGTGTTTTGGCTGCAGCTGAAGGCTGATTTTCCAAATGAGTTTATTGAAATAACTCCCAGTCCAAATGTTGCACCTTCATTTAAACTTGACTTCACCCATGCCCTTCCTGTAACGCTGGGCTGTGGCTGCAACAGGGGTGGGAAATTGCATTCTCAGTTTCCTTTCCTGTAACTGCTCGGGTTCCCCATCGAGAGGTGTCAAGCTCTGTGGCTGGAGTGTGAACACTCAAATAAAATACTGCAATAAAAGATTCAGCCCTAAGAATTCAGGGTGTGATTTAGGTACCAGGTGTGGTGGAGCTGCTAGCTTGGGCAGGGAGGCAAGTTTCTCTGAGTTTCAGAAATGGAGCCAAATCCTGATGTGAAGAATGCTCACGTGCATCAAAAAATTCACACAAGTGAGTGGTATGCAGGGGTGGGAAATCCTGACTTCCCAGTTTTGTGTTTGTGGAAATGCTGCAGTTCCATAAAGATTAAACCCTTACCCACTGTGTGGGGCTGGCATCTGCACTTAGTTGAAACAGATACCTCACTCAAATAAATATACAGTATTAATATAGAATGAATTACTTGCAGAGTACAGCGTGTTGCTACACAGGGAGCAGCGGTGGATGCAATCCCATGGGGTTGTGTTGTGCTCTGCCTGGAGCTCATCTCACTGGCTGGTGCACAGCTCTTTCCCTGCCCAGGGGATTACAGTGTAGGTCTCAGGCACTCCTTTGTGTCTGACGGAACAGCATCTGTGGGAATAGTAGTGCTTGTTTAAACTGCCTGTTGGAGAAACGGGCTTCTGAGGGGAGCATGAATGTTTGACAGAGAATAAAACCTCCAGGAGCTTTCTGTTTAGTTATAAAGATTGTGCTGTGTAAGTTTGTTTGGTTTTGGGATTTTTTTTTTTTTTTGGTCAATATCCCTGTTTGTGTTTCAGAGCTGCCCACCCATCTGAGTTTCTGAATGTAGTTAAAAACACTCTTAATTTCTCAAGCTTGACTATTTTAGTTTTTTCAAGGAGAAGACATCTGTTGAAACAGAAAAAAACCCCACCCGTGTTGGGTCTTCAGCGTAGTCTCTGTAATTAGTTCCAGTGCTTAGCATTACACTTGGATAGATGATGTTCCATTGATAGGTGCTCCAGACTCAAAAGAATGAATTCTTAGCACATCAGAACGATTTCATTCTGCAGCAGTAGCTACAGTAGAAGCATTTGGCTGCAGCAGAAGAGCAGAATGATTTCTGCAGGAGTAACTCAGTGTTAATGGAACTCTGGATCATGCACTTACAGAAATACATCTCCTTCACAGGGAAGAATTATTTATTTAGCAAGATGAGTGAGTGCAAAGGATCTTGAAGGGTTAATAATTTCAGGTTAATTTTTTGAAGTCTGTCTATGCCATATAAATATGGAAACCACTTCTGTGTGAAGAATTTCTGCGTCTTTTTGGGTGGGTAAGTTGTTGCAGTCCCAAATCACCCGACTGCTTTGTAATCACCCGACTGCTTTGTCAACACTCTCGTCTATTTGCTCATTTTCTGCTATTAGGTGCGTTTTCTTGCTTTTGCTCTTAGAGCAATGTAATTCTTTCTCGGAGCGAATTTCCAAACAGAAAATTGATGAGTTAGGAGTGTAAAGAGCTATTAATACATCTGCTGGGATGGCATGCTGTGGTCTGCTGAGAACTGGGGGAGTCCATGACAAAAATACTCCTCTCTGTTCCCATCCACCGGTCCCTCCCTGCAGTCGTGGCTGCAAATGCAGTGCAGGGATGAGGCTCGGATTTCAGAGCACCAGGGGATCCCCAACACGCAGGCGGGGAAAACAGGACTGCGGAGCTGCTTCCCGTGGGAGTTCCCTGCAGCAGCAGCAGCGGTGATTCCCGCAGCAGCAGCCGCTGGAGAGAGGCGAGGGATGGAGATGCGCTTTAACTTCATCTCAAAGCCTTCTGTTGGTATGCCTGGTGGAAACCTGCGCAGCCAAGGCATCTCGATGCCGGGGGGAGCTGGGATTCCTTGTACGTGGCTCTTCCCACTCAGCAGAAGGGGAGACCTCATCCAGCGAGGGTATCTCCCGTTTCCCAGCTCCGTCTCGGTGGCCACCGGCGGCTCCTGCTGCTGATGCTCCAGAAATAACCTTCAGGCTCCTGCAGGAAGGTTATCGCTGTGCCAGCGCAAAGGCAGGAATTAGTTCCCCATGTCGGGTTCTGGGGGAGTGCCCTTTGTCTCTAAAGCCAACCCACTTTTAAAATAATATAAAAAGAGAGAATTACACTCTCTGAGCATGCCGGAGCAGCAGAATTTGTAGTAGAGAGCCTGCTGCTAACAAGTAGCTTTCCTTTCTTAAAAGAGGGATTTGCATGTGGGATCAGGGGGCTGGAGCAGATGGTGTCAGTGTGTTGGGTTTGATCAGTGAACGCAGAAACAATGAGATTGGAGTTCTTGTCCCCGAGCGGTAATTGTCTTGGGGACTATGGAGCAGGGAGGTGTTTAATCATGAGGATTTGCTTCCCAGTGCCGTGCACATTAGCTAGAAATCCCTTTGTATTCATTGCAGCCATCAAGCATTCTTCAGTTTGAGTCAGAGCGACTGTGCTGGTTAAAGCCATTATTAGATGTAGGGATTTCCCAAAACAGCCATTTTTGACATTATCTCGTTTTGCAAAGTGACTCAAACGTTTTGACCTGTAGGCAGTGCAAGAGAAAAAAGGTCACTGTTAATTAGATTATTGCCCATCTGTATGTTAACATGTCTTTCTCTGTTGGCTGTGCATTATTGATGATGTGTAGTGGAGATTAAATTATTTTTCTGTAACACTCTGCTCAGCTGGACTTCAGCCCTGTTCTCTGCAGATGAAATATGATTGTGTGTGATTTGAGACTGCCTGAAACACAAATCTGAGTGTCAAAGAGGTTGCAGGAATGAACCTGCAGTATCACCTGCAGAGAATGAATTACTGCATCTGCACTGAGCAATTACTTCAGAAATGTCAGAATTAGTGTGAGATTGTTTTCAAACTAACTCGTACAGAGTAGTGGGATTTCAGTTTCCCTGTGTGTTTCCCAGTTTTTGGGTGTTTTGAATACCAGCCCAGGTCTTGGTGGCTCTGCCAAGCCCTGCTGTGTTCACACTCAGCTCTGGAGGGTTTCCACCATCAATATCTGTGTGGTGATGCACTGACTCTGGTGCTGGAATTGTAGGGAAAGGCTGCTGGTGAAAGCTTTGTATTTATTTGCAGTGATATTTCCATGTTGAAGTTCATCAAAATTTCTTACCTTGTTTGACTTTAATGGTGTTTCTCAGCATGTGACCTGGGAGAGGAAATGAGGCAGAGGAAACATGTCCTTGGCTTGTCCTGCAAGCCCTGTGGAGCCACTCTGAAAGTATTCTTCATTTATTTCAAGTACAGTGAAAATTTGAGACCTTTAAACATAATTCCTCCAGAAGTCTGGCATTTAAAAGCAGCGGGGGGCACCTGTCATGTTCTGTTTCCCAAAGTAAAACCCCCTTGTGGAAGTTGAGCAGCATTGAAGGGTTCATTGGGTGACATTTATAGAGGGGAATGTCTGGGACACAGCAATGCCTGTGCAGGGTAGTGCTGCTTTGTTGTGTGGTGGTGGTACAAATGGTTTCAGCTCTGGTGTCTCACTCAGCACCAGATCTCTGCACTGGATTTTAAAGGATGCCACTCACCCCGTATTTATTTGAGGTTTGTGTCCTACTGGAAAATTGTGGTCTTGGAGCTGGCATGAAAAGCAGAGACGTGGTGAAAATCTTTGACTCTCCTCTGAAACAGGTGCTTTGCATTTCCTGCCCCTTGAACAGCAGAGAGTTGGACTAGAGGAGGAGGGGAATGGCGTGGCATTAATTTTGGGTACTTTTAACCCTTAACTTGGAGAGGGAAGCAACCCTCTCTGCTGCTGCACTGCTTAAGAGGGATTTAATTTTGATCTGCTCATTGCAGCGTTGAGAAGCGCTTCTCTCCTGCCTAAGGGAGGTTTTAAATTAGACATTCACAGAAAATGTGTGCAGGTTTCTGAGGAAAGATGAATTTGGCTGACAACTTGGGTTTATTACAAAGTGATATTGGGGTTCATGAGAAAAAAATAAGCTTGTATGTGAGAGTGCTGATGAGTTTAGCCCCTTCTCTCCAATTAATAGTGGATCTTTTATTTAATTGTTTATAGGTTATTGGTCTTTTCTAAGCAATGAGGAAACAAAGGTCTGACCTAGCTAAGTGGCAATTTCCACGTGGAAGTTAAAAAGTTGCCACTCTTCTGTGGAAGTAAAGTTAGAAAATTCATCTATGGAACTCTCCCCTCATAGGGAAGGGAATACTTCTAAACCCTTAATGCAGTATTTGATGGTTTAATTTTTCTTAGCTTCAGTCAGTTGTAGTTTAAAAGTTTTGAGCACCAGTTCTGGTGATCCTTGTGTGGTTCTCACAGGGGAGCAAGGATGTATGCAAACAATCTGCCAGCAAGTGGTATGATTCTCAATTAGGGGAAGTTCCACCAGTGCTAGCCTTAATTTCTCTTTAGAAAGAAGTTTTCAACCCCAGATGCGAGCAGGGATTATGATGGGGTATTTCTCATCTTCTAGTTGCAAGCAGGAAAACCAGCTATGCAGCTATGTGGCAGCAAGCTGTATTGATTCTCTTACCTAGCTGATAACACCCTGCAGGAAAAAAATGGATGAGCTTGAGTAAACCAGAGGACATCAGAGCACCACCAGGGGCAGGAGCTGGGAGGCAGCCCCTGTCAGCAGCAGCAAGGTCTGGGGTCTCCTTAATTAATATAGTAAATTAAGGTACATTTTTATAGCAACAGTGCTTGTGATTGATGTAATATGCTTTTGTCAGCATCCTCTGCTCCAGGGAAACTTCCTCCCTAAAGCTTCCTCGGAGGGAGAATGCTGTGCAAACACTTCAGACTGGTCTGAGGTGGATGATGCCTGCTGGCAGCCCCTGGGGAATATTCTGGCAGTGGAGACTTGGAGAGGGATACAGCAGTGCCAGAGCTTAGTCCTGTTACAAGTGCAGTCCCAAGAGGGGAGGTGAAATACTGATTCCTTGGATTTCCTATTGGCTGCAGTGTTCAAGATTCTCTGTCAAACTCGCTTATCTCACGGACCTCCAAGGTGTCTTGGAAATTAGGGTGAAGAGTGAAGGACTGTGGGTTGTGTGAGACTTGAGCAAGGTCAAAATGATGCTGACATATCAGGTGGGGTAATAAAGGTGCCAAAGGAGAAGCAGTTCCCAAAGGCAGAGTTTGGTGGTGTTGCACAGTCTGAGGTTTTGGATGCTAACATTTGGAAAGTGCATAGATGTTGCCACATGAGGCCAGTGCTGCCCACAGCAGCATTAGCAAAGCCTCATGGTTTCTCCAAATGATGGAGGAGCTGCTCATTTCTTAACCTCAGAGCAGTATGGGGTAAAAGCAGGATTTGGGGTGAAAGCAGCTTGAGGTGACAGTCTAGTTCTGATCCTGACATGCCTTGCTGTTCCCTTTGGCAAACAGTGTTCCTGTAAAATAAACCTGTTGAGAGAGTTGGCTTGGTTCAGGAAATGCTTCCCTGCAGCAGTTCGTGTACAGTGCTTTGAGCCTCTGGGAGAGACTGAGCCAATCTTGTCCTCCTTGTCCTGCAGTGTAGCAGCTGGATTAATTTTCCACAATGCAAGACTCCTGTGCCTTTAAAAAACAAAACCCCAAGGAATTTCAGTGTTTGAAGATGCTGTCTGAACACATGTGCCTTCAGGTGGAATTGAGGAATTTCTGCATCTCTGAGGCTCTTCTGTGCTGAGATGAAAAAGCACGTGAGGTTCAGTCTCTAGAATTGCTATTAAATAACTAATTTTTACAAAAGAAAGCCCAAAGTGTTGCTTGTGAACAGCTTCTGTATCTCCACTCCCTGGTGTTCAGACCCACTGACCACGGTAACTAGAGGAAAGGCTTTTAAAGTGGCATCTCTTGACAGGATGCAGAGCTCTTTTAAGGGATTTGTCAGTTTGGTGCCAGGTTGGGAGGGATTTGGGTTGTTTGAGTGACCTCAGCCATGGGTCAGCATGGGCTGGGTGAGCAGGGATGCTGAGCTGGCACAGACTCCTCGTGCTCCCCCGTGCCGGCGGAAATTCCCTTGGGCATCTTGGATGATCAAAAAGCCAACAGAGCCTGGCCTTGTCCATGGCCAAAAATAAAACTGTGGATGGGCATTAATTTTAATTTTTTTTTTATCACAAGGCAGGTAAAGCCAAATGGAAAATACTGCCTGTCAAAATCCAAAGTCAGGCTTGTAATATTTAATGATAAGGATGCCTAAAGACCTATTTATTTTTTTGTTGTGCATGTTATCTTTCAGACTTGTTTCTTGATGCAAAACCGATCTATGTTTATTTTACTTTTCCAATTCTATGAAAGTCAGACATCAGATCTCCAGTATTTCACAGAGTCACATAATATTCTGATTTGGAAGGGACCCACAAGGATCATCATTCCAGATTTCTTCTGGAAGCTTCAAAAGTACCTGGTTGTGGGGTTTTTTGCCATCATGTAATGAACCTTTATGTCTATTTATTATTATAGTTAGCAGCAGCGTTACATTTCTTAACCTAAATGCTATGAATGTGTTTTAGAGTATTGATCTATCAAGTACCCTTAAGGTAGCTACATTTGACTTGGAGATCTATATTTCAACTTCAATTAGAATAAGTCATAAAAATGTCTTCTTTAGGAATTCTCTTCGGTTTAAATAAATCAGAAAGTATATTAAATACATGGCAATTGACATGCTGTGTGTTTTCAGAGATAAACTGGGAGTTAGGATTACACAGCTGTAGATAGATGTACCTAAGTGTAGGGAAACCTCATTGCTGGATATGAGGCATTCCAGGAAAATAAAGTAGAAATGGTGGATGTTTTTAAAGCTGACTATTCCTAATGAGTTTTCCTGCCTGGTGGCTTGATTTACTGAAGCTCAATGTTCTTGAAATGGCCTGGATTTGAAGTCACACTTCCACCAAATTGATTTTTGTTGCACTGTTGCTAAACCCACCCAGAAAGAATAGGGAAGAAGGTTTTGCCAGGCTTGATTAGATTCGGTGGCATCTAGTTTTTTCCTTCATTAAAAGTAGATGGAACTTACCTTTCTGTTCCTGAGTGTTTAGTCTCCCCCTTGAGCCAAGCATCAATTGCTGCTCCTAAACTTCTACTCTGATGCTTTATCCCCATTCCTGTCTGTGCTTTTCACACTGAAATATGTTTTCCTTTTTATCATGGTCCTGCCTTTGAAGGTACCTGAGTTCCTGTGAATTGGAGTTTTTTCTTTGTCCAGATATATCCCAAGTATTGGGGCTGGGGGGAAAAGATGAGGTGAAGAAGTGGTAATGTGCAAGTTACTTTTTGTTAGAGCCAAGATTAGCTTTAGTGAACATATTCCCCTTCCCTTTCCAAATGAAGGCTGAGGGTTGCTGTGGCATTCCTCCCAGGTACAGGGCTTTCAGAGAAAATCCCCAAAGCCTTGATAATTCTATGACAACAACCTGGGTAGTGCCCAGAGGCACTAGCAGTGCCCACTTGCTGATCCCCACACCAGATTCTGCCTTTCTTTGCACAAGGTTTGCTCTTTTCCCTTTTGGGTGCTGAGAAATTCCTCCCTTAGAGTTCAAATGGCAATTAAGAGTATTTTTTTCCAGAATTTCAAGTTGCTTAGAGAACTCTGTGCCCAATCACTCTGAAACAAATTGCATGGAAATAACATGGATCATAACTGATTTAAGTGATTTACCGTGGCATTATCTGGTGGCAGTTCTGTTGTGGTGCTGTTGTGCTCCCTGGAACGGCTGGATAGTTTGGTGATGAGGTGAAGTGAGTGGGCAAATGCAGGTTAAATGGGCTGTGATATGTTTCTCTGATTTTATTCAGCAGCTAAAACAGGGTAGTGGGGGAGGAGGAGAGGAGGCTTTCCTAAAGCAGCACCTGAAATCCTACCTCCACAAGTAGAATTATTGAGGTCTTCTCAACCAGTGTCTGAAGCTACACCTAAAAAAATTAATTTGCAAAGTGGCACAGCAATTTATCTGGGTTTCTGTAAGCATGAATGCTCATCCCTCACCTTCTGGGACCTCTGCCTTGGAAAGGCACATGTTCTTGTAGAAACCCTCTCCTCAAGTCCTTGGGTGGAATGCAGGCTGGCAGAGGGACTCCAAATGTTTAACAGGAAAATTGCTCTGAAATATTTATCCAGTAATTGTGCTGAACAGCTTTTGCTCTCCAATTTAATCAAGTATTTTATCACCACTGCAGGCTGCAGGTAATAGACTGAACGGAATATTTTGGGTCTTACCCCTCTTGCATTATTCATGGTTGGTTCTCTGTTCTCAGCTTTCTAGATGAATTACTTGTGTTTTCAATAGTTGGGCTTGATTTATTCTTTTTTCAGCCTGTGTAATGCTTAAACAATTCCCAGGCAGATTTGGGAGATAACTTCTTGAAGACACAAAGTTTAGGATCGCATTGATCTGGCATGCACTGATGCATCAAATTGACACCATCCATTTGAGGGGAGAGCTCACCAAGAGAAACTCGTATTTGAAGATTTTAAGTTGCCTGTTTCACAAACCTTTTTTTTTTTTTTTACTGGCAATATTAAAAAATCAGTTCATTTTAATCTTACTGTGATGGCTCATCTACACTTGGATACTTGTAAGGCTATTGAATACCAGAAGTTATAGTCTCTGGTTTTTGGCAGTAGAACTGAAATATTGGAGGGTTTGCCTGAAGTAACAGGGTCCTGGCAGTTTTTCCTTGCACAGTGTGGGGGGAGTAGGATGGCTAAGGGGGATATGAGGAGTTTGGGGGAATAAAACTAGAACTGGTAGCACTGGGACTTCACCCTTAGTATAAAAGAGAAGTTTATTTTGTAGGGGTCACAACAGAAATAAAAATGGTGATTTGGAGCTGGATAGTGTGTTTTGACCTGTGTGCTTCCCACTTTGAGCTGGACAATTTCTTCATGCTTGATATCTGTGTCAGATCTTTCCTAAGGAGGAATAAAGTTTATTGACTGGAGGAAGAACACTGCCTATGTGGAGGTATGTGGATAAATCACTCACTGTGTACCTGAATTACCTCTTTTGGTTCTTTCCTGCATGAAATCTTTCATTTCACAGAACTGAATGAACTTTAAGTGCTGTGCAAACAGAGGGTTGTAGTGAATAAAGCAGCAACCATTTGAGAAAGGACACAGCCAGTTTGCATTATTAGTTCCTTTAAATAGAAAAGAAATAGTTTCCAATTCAGAGGTAAATCTTGAGTAGTTCCTTATGCAGGAGGATGAAGAGTGTGTGTGTTGCTGCCTGTGTTGGGGAGCTGTTCTGCAGGCTCTGTTCCGTTATTCCTCTCTTTTTGGCAAGTCTTTGCAAATAGTTTTGTGATTAATCGAGCTGTTGCTGTGCACGGCAAAGCAGTGATCTCATGGATAAACTTGCTTAGAAAGCCCTTTCTCATCTATTGTAGCAAATTTATCCAGGCATTTGAAACACTTCATTTTTTTATTGTTTCTCTGCCAGAAATATTTTAACTGCATTAGAGATCTTTCTATGAGCCAGTGATAACTTTTCTTGTGAACTATGAGCCAAGAAGCTACTGATGGTTGCACAGTTCAGTAAAATGTTTTTCCTGGCCTTGCTTCTCTAAGGAAATGGCTGTGGAAGTTCCCCTGGTTTGTGATAAAGAGCAAGGAGTGATTGAATGGCAGGGAGCAAGGACACCTGGAGAGAGGAGTGTGGATGTTAGGGAAGCCTGTCAGGGGCACCACACAGTGCTGAGTATTGGGGTTTGGCAAGCCCCTGTGGTAACAACACAGCACAGTCCGGGTGACTGGAAACTTGGGACAGTGGAAGAAGGCATTGATTTCCTTCCCCTGGTAAATTTGAGTTGTCTCTGTAAAACGTTAAAGTACAGCTGGTATCTGGGAAGAGGGAAAAGCTTAAAATGAGTAAAACAACTGGGAAGGCTGTTAGAAGACAGCCTGCAGGAAAGGGAGGTTTTCCCTCGCTGAGCACATGGAAATGTGGCAGTGGCAGAGGGATGCTGAAGTGGCTCATTTGTGACCCATTGCCTGCTCCCAGGAGATGGGTTCTGGGCTCCATTGCTGCACTCCTTCAGGCACATGTGCTCTGGGTGAGGGATGGGGCTGACACCTGCATGTCTCTTTCTGACCCGTTAAAGAAACCCTGAAATAAGGTGTGCTAAGGGTCAAGTGAAAATCATCAGGGCCACACAGAAATGGGTTTCAGGTCTGTACCTGGCATGTAGTAACAGAAAATTCCATTTGGAGTTTGGTTTTGATCTTTGTCTCTTATACTCACTTTCTACTACTAAGTCTGGCAATGTGGATCTCTGCTTCTGAGTTTGCTCAAACCTGTGAGTTTGCTGAGAACTGCTGCTGAGCCACCGTTTCTTCTTTCTCTCACAGCTCTTAAATATATTGTTCTTTAAGCTGGTGACTAGCAGAGGCATGTTCCATTCAAATTTTAAGCCAAAACTGGTAGTCTTTGACAAAACTTTTCACTTTAACCCTGTAATTCTTTCCCAGTCCTGCAGTCACAAAGAAAAAGGTTTAGCTTCGTTATTTCTCCCTGGAAAGATGATGATGGAGGAGTGCCTGACGTGCTTCTGTTAGTGGGGTATGTGCTATATATGGTGTTTTTACATGAGCTGTGTTTGGAAGATGCTGAGATCAGGAATGTGGTGGTGGGACCTGGTGAGCAGGGCAAGGGCAGCCTCTGCTGTCCATGAGGAATTCCCAGATTGCTGGTGACAGCTGAGGAAACAGCTGCAAGTGTAATCTAAGAGGTTGCCTGATCTGTGGCATAGCCCAAGCATGTCACAAGTCCATTGTATTTTAGGACTGCTCTGAAGAAATATTTTCAATAATTCCAGATGACTGTGCTCTGTTAGTCAATTCAAGACAGGCTTGCTCACTACCTCTTGAAGGTGGTTGTCACTGGCTTTAGGGCTCAGTAGGCTCTTCTATTGTGCTGCCTGTGCCCAGCAGATGCTTGTGGGTGCTTTGACAGTGCTTCTCTGGTTTATTTTGGACATGAATGAGTTGCTGATCTGAAAGTTTAGTTTTCCACACCTCATGTGGGTCACTGATGTGCCTGTTGTCCACACTGGCAGTATGACTCTAGCTTTAAACACCAGTGTGCCAGGTGTGCATGCCAAATGGATTATCAAAGTTTTATTCCTACTGGAGCTGTTGTTTGTTGTTTCTAAGTTGTGTTTTTAAAAAAGGAGAAAGAAAAAAGTTCTGGAAAACTACAGTCTGAAATGCGTGAGAGCTGTTTGACTAAAATCTCCCTTGTCCTGGACTTGTGTGTGACTTCTATTAGTTGCTTGTGCCATACAGTTAACTGGATGATGGTGTCCTTAAGTGGGGGGAAATAGGAAGTATAAATGCACTGGCTCAGAAAAATAGAGTGAAACAGTCCTCTTTGTCATCCTTGGGTTTGTTGTTTTGGTGCATTAATGTTTATCAAGCTTTGGGGGTACTTGAAACCCTTAATTTTCCTTTCATAGTAAAAAAAATAATTAAGGATCTCAGCTCTTTCAGGTTCTACAGAATTGTTTGTGTTTTAGTGGCATCAATATTCATGGACTTTGCCAGTAGTGCCATTGGTAGCTGATGAATTTGCTCTCTATCTCGCTCCTGTTGATAGCCAGTAAGCTGCTACCAGCTGATGGCTTCAGAGATGATGTTGTAACCACACAAATCATAGGTGCTGTCAGCAGCAGCTCTGAAATCAGCCAGCTGACTCTGTGTGCCTTCTCCTATTGGTAGAGCTTGTCCCCTGGCTGTGGTGGTCCCTGCTAAGATGGCCACAGTGACTTCATGGCAGTGATCTCAGTCTGTGCCTTGTGAAGCACGGGTGACTTTTCTTGGCACTTTAAGGCAAAGTAGCTGCTGCAATGAGCAGCAAAGCACTGACAGTCTGTGCTGTAGCTTAAGATGAAGGCACTAAAGGAGACCTTTAAAAGCCCATCTGGAATTCTGTTTTGTTCCCCAGCTGTGCCAGGTCAGCTGCTTCTCCATGGCCCAGGACTGTAAACTTGGCTACTATGAGGAAAAAGCAGGAAAAATGGATTCCCAGGGTTGATTTGCAAGAGACCTTGGAGGGTTTTTTTCCCCTTGTAATATAAAATTGTATTGTATACAAAGTATTGGCTGTGTTAATCCTTCAGGGATTTCTACCCTGTGAGATCCCTTTTAAGGAGTTTTGAACATTTTTGCTTGGTCTCTTCATCAGACTCCTCTTGTTCCCAGCTGTTGTAGCGCATGGAAAGGAGAAGCAAAGGTGCCAGTCACCCAAATGGCTGTTGTGAAATGTACTTTCTATGAAGAGCAAACACTGACAACCAGTTTAAAACCTCCATTATTACCTCAACCTTTTCCTGCTGTTCCCAAGGACCAGACAAAGGCAGCTCATGGCTTGTCTTTTTGAGTGAACTGATGTTTCCAGATCTTTACATGGTCTGCTGTTAACATGAAACCAGCTCAGGAATAACACTCTTTTCTGATGTGCTTCAGTCATTGGCTGGACTGCAGAAGGCCTGTAGTTGTGGTTGTAAATCCACTAGCTGTGTAATTTGGAGTACAACTGCCTTTGATCCTCACACCAGCAAAGCCACAAGGATTTGGTTCAGAGATGGGGTGTGGAGGGAATGTGTTGCTGAAGCAGCTACTGAGCACAGGTAGTTGGTGAAGTGAGCAGCTGTGGCTGCTGCAGCAGGAGACTTTGGTGTCACAGACTTGCAAAATGGTTCCTCCATGGAAATTTGCATGTTGGACAGAAGGTTTTCCTAGAAGGAGGAAACAGCTGTTTGAACTTTGCAGTTTATGACTCACTGATGCCCTAACAATCAATTTGGGCACACTGACTTGTTAAATGATGTCTTACTGTTTGGTTAAGCACTTCATTTGGGATCCTTGAAGGAATCACAAGGTGGAATAGATGGGAAAACACTCCCTTCATAGAACTTAGCCAGCTGTTACGTGGTTTTTGAAAAGCTTCTTGTTCTGTCTAACTCAGTGCTCATTTGAAGTTGTCTGCTCCAAATGGATGTGAGTGAGACACAGGAGATGAAAATGCTGCTCTTCAGGCAGCAGCAAATGTCTGAACCTGCTGTATTTTCTCCTGGAAAGATAGACACGTAAAGCAGCATTTCCAAATTGGAGCTGATGGGCTCCAGTGCCCTTTGCTACAATGTGCCACAGGCAGTCTCTGACCCCAGGGTTGTGAAAACAGAGCAGAGAAGGGTCTTTGCACAGCTGGTGTTCAAGTACAGAAAATTGGTTGTCTGCTTGGTTGCTACAGCTCCTGTGCTGCTCAGATTCCTCGGTGGGGGTTCCAGGATCAAGCTGTCCTGTTCTTCACTGGTGACCTTGGATGCCAGGCAGGTTGGACTGCACTTAGAGCTGCTTGTCTTGCCCCTGTTGCTCATGATAAAGTGGATAGGCTGGCCCAAGTGGAGCTTTAACAGCTGTAGCCTGTGCAATCTAAGGATTGGCAGTGGTTGTTTCTCTGGACTCTCCCCCCATCCTCCTCACCAAGACTGAGCATGTCTCTGTCAGATGGAAAAGGCACCACATGCCAGCTAATGATTTGCTTAATAGCATGGTTAAGCACCAGTGCAATCAAACCAGTGACAGAGTTAAAATTATCTCCTAATTAGACTGAGAATCAAAGAAACCCTGGCTTATGGGAAGAAGAGGGAAGCAGGGAGTTTGCATTTAAATATGATTCGAGGAAGGTTTGGGGCACCAAAAGAAGTTTGTGTATCACCCCTTTAAGGTGGTGAGCCTGACACTTGTGTGAGTTGCCTTTAGCCAGATCAGAATGAGCATTTTTAAGCCTCTTGATGGGCTGAAAATAGTGTGGGGAAAGCTTATTGAAATCTGTTTGGGGCTGTGCAGGCTTTATTTGTGTTTGTCTTTGTAAATTCCACTTGTACAAGGCCCACAAGTCATTGTTTTCTCTTACCCAGCCACCACCTGCACTAGGATGTGTCAGAGGAGTCGGTGTTTCTGTGCAGGGCTGTTAAAGAGGGGCAATGGGGCAGTTTTACCACCCCTCTCTGTAAACTTCTGGTACCCTGGTATCCAGGAGGGTACAAGGTAGGCATCTACAAAACTGCAGGGGTTTGTGGCTTGGTAGCCTTGAGGTGGCTGTGAAGTAAATGTCCACACAGGTTACTGCAGCCAGTGCCAACTCCCCGGAAAAGAGCTGCCATGATCCAGTGACTCCCTTCAGCTGGATCAGCAAGGGAGCATCACCACAGCCATGAGATGGAGTTGGCTTTGCACACTCGTGGTATTCAGCCAGCAGGAGGGAGCAAGAGCGTTCTCATTTCCTGCTGGGATTTCTGCAGGGTGCTGGAGGTTTACACATCAGAGGAGCTGCCTCTGTCCAGGGAAATTATGGATCCAATACTTGGGTAAGAGGAGTGACTTTTACAGGATGCTAGAACTCACTATTTTGGAGAAACCAGGTATTTAATCTTCCTTAGGCAGGACTTTGTCTGGAAGATGCAGAATTCCAGAAAAGGAGTTTCATATTAATAATGTACATGAGAAAGCTCCCTCTCCCAGGTGTCATATCCTGAACTGCCACACACTTTGCTACAAACTTGCTGATGGGTTTCTCACCAGCCCCCAAAACCAAAGGAGTGGTGGTTGCTCAGTGACCTGGGAGACGATGCCTCTGAATTTTTCAGTGTTCTGGAGGGTGGAGTTTTGGTAATCCAGAGTGTCATGGTGTTAAATTCGTGACACTTAATGTTTTATTGGATTTAAATCCATCTTCCCTACCTACAGAAGGTGATAAGAAGAGCAGTTATTGCTGATCAGACTTATTGCTGTGTCTGTTGGTCTGTCACACCTGCTGTTGTATTGTTAAATGCATTGTATATGTTATATATATATATATATATATGAATAACAAATTATAGCCTATCATGAGAAATAGAGCAGGTCTTGCAAATATTCCCAAGCCAAGAACTGCTGTAGAGTGTGTTCTAGACTGTCAAACTGTTACTGTGTTTCTTTGTTACTGGCAGTTGAGTTAAAAAGTTGAAATACTGTGTGTTTTGAAGTACACGGGGGCCCAGCCCCTTGGTGTAAGTAGGGGCTTGTGACAACCTGGTGATGATCTCGTTCAATAAGGTTGGAACAGGCCAAGGTTTCCCCCTGCCCCTCTTTCCAAATACAGCATAATTTAGTAAATGCCTTGTTAGCATTTGCATGCTGAGAACCTCTCAATGCCAGAAAAAGCTCTGGTGAACTTAAATTAATTCTGTTCCTCTTGCCTGTAGGCATATCGGAATGAATCTGGGTTCCTAACGTGGAAAAGAAATTTATCCCCAGAGGAGAAGGGTGTGCCAGTCACCCACCATCCAAGCATGATTCACAGGCTGTATTCAAACCTCTTACAGTTGTAACTTGGCCTGAATTTCTTTTCCCAAGTGTATACTGATGTTCTTGAATTACAGGAACACAGTGTAGAGATGAGACTTGCCTTTTTAAACTGGCTTCAAAACACTCAGGTACACTGTGCCCACTGCATGAAAAGGGCAAGGTAAAATTGGGGGATTTGTTTGCTCTACAACCTCCTTATTGGTGATGGCACAAGGTCATTGCAAATGGCACTGCAGAAATGGTGCTTGTCTGTAGACAATCCATGTGGGATGTGCTGTGGCTGGGTGGATTTGCTGGGTTCTTTTATTCCTGAGCAAATATGATTGCAGCTGGTGCAGTGTCCTGCAGTGTCGTAGCAAGGCTGTGACCCATGTTCCTCCTGTTTCCCCGCTCTATACCCATCTAGCTACTGCTTTCCCAGCTGTGCTTTGTGCATGCTTTTAGTTTCCATTGTGACTGTTTCCCCTCAGAAATGAGTGATCTTTGATATTTAGTCTGAACTTGAAGTAAGTGTTCCTGGTTTGCGTGTCTGCAACAGTGGTCTGCTTTCCCACTGAGGATTTCTTTTGCCTCTAGAGCTCTTTATGGATTCTCCTAGTGTTTGTCTGGACAGCCACTTACACTGCTCCCAGCCAGCTATTTTTGTGCTTCTCTTAATGCTTTCTCAAGGGCTAATGTGTTTTCAGTGCTGTGCTGGGAAAGCACGCAAGGTTTCAGCTATCGGAGTTGGTTCCAGAGTGCCATCAGGTCTCCTGCTCCCTGACAAGATGAGCTATTTGCTTGGAGGTGCCTGGGCCTCTTACCTAAACTCATCACCTGGCTGCTTTCTGTCTGATTTTAGCAATAAGCTTTGTCTATACTAAAAAAAAACCAACAACCTGTGAAAAGAAGAATCTGCTTTCGATGTCTCATGAGAGCATTTGTGGATGTGCAAGCTTTTAGCAGAACCTCTTGGAAATAATTGTGACTAGCAGCTGTGGCAGCTAATTGTGGTTCACTTGCAAGTTGTTTGGATACAGTTTACCCATCAGCAAAGTAGTGTAAGCAGGAAGGGATGAAAGAAACTGATTGTAATGGAGGCCCAGCCCTGAATCACTCTTCCTTTATGTCTGGACCTTTTGAGTTTGTTGATGTGTATTTTGGGGATGATTTCAAACTGCACATGCCAGATTGGAGAGCTGTGAGCCCGGCAGATTTCACAAGCGTAGAAAACAAGGCAGAGTCCTACCAGCCTGGGAAAACTTCCTCTCTCCATTGTTTGTTCACTCAACACAGTCAAAATAATAAAAAATGGAGGAAGAGGGACTTTTGCATGGGCAGATAGTGACAGGACAAGAGGGAATGGGTTCAAACTGCCAGAAGGTAGGGTTAGATGGGATGTTAGGAAAAAATTCTTGTGAGGGTGGTAAAGCCCTGGCACAGATTGCCCAGAGAAGCTGTGGCTGCCCCTGGATCCATGGAAGTGTTCAAGGCCAGGTTGGATGGGGCTTGGAGCAGCCTGGGACAGTGGAAGGTGTCCCTGCCATGGCAGGGGTGTAATGAGATCATCTTTAAGGTCCCTTCCAACACAAACCAGTGTGTGATTTGGTGATTCTCTTTGGCTTCTTAAGGTTACCCCCATAGAGGAGCAGAAACCTGGGATTCACAGTTGAAAGAGCTTTAAGTCATAATTAGCATTGGATCAAAGGAAATGTCCTGGTTCCCAGGGCTATTTAGTGCAGTGAGAAAGCATTAAGAAGGTTCTTGGAAAGAAAGTATGGAGAGTATCCGATTCTGTGTGAGCTGAGCCAGCCTCCTCACTTGGATCGAAAACATATGTTTTGAAGTCCTTACCTTGATGCCTGTCACTTCATGGCTTCTCCACAGAGGCTTTTTTACTCTGTTTTGTGTGTATATTTAATTTTCCAAAGAAGAATGGTTCAATTTTCATTAACTAACTGTGAGACTGTCAATGAAAATACAAACTGTAAAGGTGTCTCTGACAGCTTGTATAATTCAGAGCCAAATTGTAAATTGCCTTCTTCTAGGCCACTGAACACCTATCACAGTATATTAAACCCAGTTTAATTGATTTGGAAAGGAAGTGATCAAGCCAAAGATCTCCTGTTACTTTCCATTCCAAATCCTTCTCTCCCAGGATAATCTCTTTTCCCAGGACTGTGCATTCTTAAATGGCCTTAAGGACTAGAAAAATGGTCATTTTCCTAGTAATTTTTTTTATGGTAGTATATTTCCAAGGCTTCTCAATCTCATAATATGAGTTACGACTCAGCCTTCATACAGGAAAGAGGTGTGAACTGCAAGCCCTTTGTAGCACGTTTATCTCTAATGTGTGGTTTGCGGATTATAATTGGGCAAGTAGTTAAAATCAGCTTTTCAGGACTGGCTGTTGAAAATGGATTTGTTTTGTGTTGGATCCTCCTTGTGTTTTATTCTTTGTATGAAGCTGAAACAGTTTCTGTGGGGGAAAATGTGTAGATGGAGGTGTAAACACAGTAAATTATATGTTCTGTGTTTTTAAAACAAAGTCAAAATACTTGAGCTGAAACAATTAAAAAAATTTCAGTTAAAATCCTGCTAAAACAAGCCTTGTGATCTGGGGATAGAAATTTATGGAAAACAGTATTTTTAAACAAAGAGGTGGAGTGAAATGTTTGGGTAATCCTGGTTCTTCACACATCATGGCAGTGGTTAACTTGATGAGTTAGGGGAAGTCTTTGGTCTGTTTTTCTTTAAGATTCTTTAATGATTTTAACTTGGATGCCTTGACTTAATCATTATATAAACTGAAGGTGGATTTGTGTGTAGTGTGTATCCATAAACCCAGTTTTGACTGGTTTTGCCAAGAGAGAGGAGGGAGGTTTGGGAAGGGACAGAGTGAATTGGTGTGAAGATGGCCTGGCCACAGGCACTGCAGTGGCACCTGAAGGGGAGCAGTAGCCCTTCCTGAGGGCATCCAGCCTCTCATCCCTCCAGGCTCAGCCTGAAGGAGGGCTGGATGTGACTGAGCTTTGAGGATGGCACTGGCTGTCAGATTAAACTATCAACTTTAGTTTATAGTTTTCCTAAACCTTTGTTTATCTGTTCGTGCCTCTGTTGTGCTTCCATGCATTTGAGCATAATTACATTCTGTTTTGTAGCACAGGGATGCCATGCAAGAGATGCTCAAATGAATAGCTCTGAGCTATTAGGAGATGCTGTTGCAGTCGTTCCCTTTATCAATGGTCAATTAAATAAAAACCTTTTGATCTCTGGGCCTCCTGCTTTATCTTGCCAGACATGACCGATTATGAAGCGGGGAGTGTTCCAGTCAGCCCCACCTGCTGCCAAGGCTGGGGTTTAGGGAGCAGTCCCACAGGTGATAAAAGCTTTTCTGCCTCCAGAGGAGCCAGGACCAAGTTTGTGTTACTGAAATCACACACAAAATGCTGCAGGATACCCTATGGCTGCTCCTTGTGCTGTATGGAAGGAGTCAGCCCCACTTTCCTGTGGTTAGGGGGATGGAGCACCTCTGCTGTGAGGAAAGGCTGGCAGAATTGGGATTGTTCAACCTGGGGAAGTTCTGAGGGGACCTAATTGCAAGCTTCTAGAACCTGAAGGGAGCCTACACAAGTGTAGAGACTATTTACAAGGGCCTGGAGTGGCAAGGAAGAGTGGCTTCTAACTGAAGCCATTAGGTGAGATATTAGGAAGAAATTCTCCCGTGTGAGGGTGGGCAGGCCCTGGCACAGGGTGCCCAGAGAAGCTGTGGCTGCCCCTGGATCTCTGAAAGTGTCCAAGGCCAGGTTGGATGGGATAGTGGAAGGTGTCCCTGCTCATGGCAGGGTTGTTGGGAAGAGATGATCTTTAAGGTGTCTTTGAACCCAAACCATTCAGTAGTTCTATGATTGTATGACCTCTTCTTCTTGCAAACAGACCAGGTGAGATGAGCTGAGAAAAGCCGAACTGGGAAACCATCAAACTTAATTTTAACACACTAGTTAAGCATCAGGTTCAAAATTAACGTGTTTGTGTTCCTCCTGCACGTTATTAGTGTGTCAATAAAGATCTGCCTCTGCAGAGCACTGCCTTTCACTGTGCTTTAACTTCTGCCAAGTTGCCTCTCCAGGCACGTACCTATGGCACACAGGAGGTGAGCATTGCACCATCTCCTCTCTTAGGGCACAGGAGGGAGGCCATCCTGCAAAATAAGTAAAAGTGCATCATCAACCAAAGGATATTAAACATTAACATATAGGGGTATTAACTTTGCATGTAAGTATCCTTGATCTGTGGTCTGGTAGCACAATGAAATGGTGTTCTTGAATGACTTTAAAACCTTCATATTTTTTGGTTGCAATTAAAAAAAATTAAAATTAATTTCCTTCTGTTGCTCTGGTATGGTCTTGCCAGGGAACATAAGGGATTTAGATGGCAGAGTTGCACAGTAACAATCCACATGGCAGGCAGTGAATCCAGAGAGAAAACGTTAGGCATCCACCCTTAATCAAATGGAGCATTCTTCCAGGGCTCCATGAGATGGGTGTGGGACTAGCAAAAGGATTAGTACAGTAAAAATCAATCACACCTGGTATTGAACTGCCGCAAACTGAATGCAGAAAGCAGAATGCCGAGTTGAACGTCTTACTCTTCGGTCTATCTTCCAGAAAAAGCCTGGCCAATGTTAATTGGCTGCAGGTATCTGTAGCCAAACTTAGCCTGAACTTGAGAGAGTATCTATAAAGCTTGTCTGGCACTTCTGGGCAACACTCTTAAACTTCCCTGCTAAGTGCCTCATAAAGGATTCAGTCCTAAAGTGAGTTTGGTCTCCAGGCTCACCCTGTAAGGTTCGCAATCCAAGAGAAGGAACCGCTTTTTGTCTTTTAATGCTTGGACTGACTGGATGTGACTTTGTGGGTAAAGCCTCTTGCTGTCTGAGAGTACTTACCTTTCTGTTCCACCCCTTTTTGGACCAAGCCCAGGTGTAAGGTCAGCCAGAGAGATGAAATTTTTTCGTGTTGTGCCTTCCTACAGGGAATTGGCGTAGGACTCTCCCAGCAGTGGGATGTGCTGGGCTGCTGTGGCTTGCAGGATGTTGCACCTCTCAATATTTCAGAGCGTGCAGCTCCTCCCAAGCTGTGCGTGTGCTGGCGCTGGCTCCGATGTCTGCAAGAGCCTGCTGTGTCTTTTCAAGAGCTGAAAGCAAGGTTCCCTCATTTCAGAGTTTATTTCCCTGGAAAACCAGTACGAGTTGGCTGCTCCCCAGCACGCACCGAGGCAGAAGGAATTTCCTTGCACTTGTGGGAATCTCGCTTCATAATTCTGCTGATTGTTTCATTCTTGATGCTGGAAGTGCAGGGGTTCGTCAGTGAGGTGCTGTTTCCTCAGCGGGAAGCTCTTTTTGTAGTGGAAGAAGAGGGGCAAGAGCTTTTGTTTTAAACTGGCTGTAACAAAGACTAAAGGAGTTACCTAATGAGGTTAGTAACTGCTAGAGGAAGAAAATCAAACAAGAAACCAAACAACAAAAGAACAGTTCACCTGCCCTGGGGAAATCGCCCGAGGGGAATCCATCTGATGCCTTTTCTCTTAGTTAAGCAGTTTTCAGCTGTGAGTGGCTGAGAGAGACAAAATCCCTGAAATTAGTGAGCTCAGAATTCACAGAATTCTTCAAACTTCTTTTTAAACAGTGATTGACAGCCTGCTTAATTTTGAGAAGAATCTTACTGAGAAGGTTTATAACTCTCAAGTGGTGAATCTGGAAATTAGGGAAAGGAATTTAGATCTTGGGTTTCAAAGCTGACACAGGTTTAAATACATCCTAGTGTTTTGTTTGGGTTCGGTGTTTCAAGCCTTCAGGATTCAAAGGAATTAAAATTCTCAGCTTTTTTTTTCCCACTAACCATGAGGATTGTATTAAAGAAGTGGAATCCAAACCATCTTACTTCAGTAAAGCAAAAATATTTTCATAGTGAAACTGATCTGGCATCACAAACTGTCAGGGAGATGTTCCAGCCCTGTTTTGTGTTGCCTGCCAGAGGTAGGAAGGAGTGTGTGTAGGTTGGATGAAAGACGGAGTGTGGGGGTCGGATGGACCCTGGCTATTATCTGTCTTGAGATAGGAATAGGGCTATTCTCTGTAAGTTGTTGACACTTGCAATAAAATTAAAACTATAGGTTGAGAGAGGGTTTTGGTTTGGGGTTTTGAGGTTTTGATTTGGTTTTTAGTTGAGGGGAAGGTGATGTGCATGGTGGCAAGGGAAGCACCTGTTAAAAGCAATAGATTCTGCTTGACTGATGTGCCTAACATGTCAGCTCAATTTTTTTCCTTTTTATTACCTCCTCTTCCCTCTCTTGTCTCCCAGAGGCTCAATCAAAGACATCAAATGCAGTGATGTTCCTGCTCAGCAACAGTCCCTGCTGCAACTCCTTGTTTCAGTATCTCCAGAGCAGCAGTAATGCCTGGGAGAAAGGCACAATGAAGGATGAGGAACAGTTACTTCATCCCTGCTTTTTCCCTTTTCTGCAGAAAATTAATCTCCTTCCTCCTGCCCCCTCCTCTTCCTGGACACTGTGGATTACCTGCTTCTTTTTAGGCAGATGGGCAAAGGAAGCAGGATGAGAAGGGAGTATTTATAGCTCACCTCCTGTTTATGTTCCCTTCCTAGCAGATGTGATGGAGCTTTGTACTAATGCTGGAAGAAGAGAAAATTCAGGCAGGAGCAAGAACTGAGGCAAATGAAGATCATTTGCTAATGTGTAGGTCGTACAAAATACTTCCAAATGTAAAGAACAACACTTCCCACAGTTTGCTGGTATTGCCTTTTTTTTTGTGTCCGTCTCCAGCCTGATTTTAGAACACAAGAAAAACAAAATCCAAGAGGAATAGCTTGGCAGTTCAGTTGGGCTCATGTTTTCTTGACCTTCATCAGCGTGAAATGCTGCCCTGTGGAGGCAGTGGGTGCAAAATGTTCTTTTTGGTGCAAAGTCTGACCTCTTGAGTGGGATGAAGTAAGGGAGTACTGTCAAAGAGAGAGAGGAATGAGTTCAAGCCTGTGGGATTTAATCAGACAAGTGCTTGGGTCCTGGCAGATGAGCTGTATGGTTTAAAAAGGCAGCAGTTTGGACTTGTTGGAGAAAATTGTGCTCAGAAGTATATGGCTTGTTGCTGTCACTGCAAGGGCACAGCTCCCAGGTACAGGAACACTCCCCACTGTGTTTTCTCTCCAGCCCAATTCCCTGGGGTTTGCCTGGATGTAATGTGAGCAAGCACCCTTGTTGGGAGCAAGGGGTGTTTTATCACATCCCAGACTCCCAAACAGCAGCCTAGTGTATGCCTTGAGGAAAGTACCACACAGTACACAGTCATATTGACTACATGAACGTATCCAGAGACCGTAGCGAGAAGGTTCTTCATACAGGGTTGCAAATCCCTGGTAGAGTTTGGCCTAATTTCAAAGGAAGATTGAGGTGGGTTTTGTTGTTGTTGTGGGGTTTTTTTGGTGTTTTCTTGTTTGGTTGGGGTTTTTTTGGTTTTGGGTGTTTTTTGGGGTTTGTTTGTTTGTTTGTTTTGGGGTTTTTTGGGTGTTTTTTAATAACTTTTTTCTCTTAAAGAGAGATCCTGGAAGCAGGCAGCAGTGTCCAGGTACCTCAGAAAGAAAAGAAGGGTATGAAGGAGGGAGGCAGAGACCTCTGATGGCAGACTGGCCCTTTCTGATCTCTTGGGAGGTGCCTGAGGAAGGCAGGGAGGATGCTGAGGAGGAATATTAGTGGGAATTAGTTGAAGTTGGCAGGGCAGTGCCTGGGCACTGGCAGCAGCTGGGCCCTCATAAGACATGGCCATCCTGCCCCTGTGCCCCTGCTGCCCTCAGAGCTGTGTGAGGGGCTGCTGTGGGCTGGGGAGGTCCTGTGAGTGCTCAGAGCCCTGTGCTGCTTCATTTGTGAAGGGTTTTATTGGCAAACTGGTTTAACAGTCACTAGGTGGGTTGCCCGGGGCAGGGAGGGTCGCTGTGGGAGGTGTCTGTGTCTGAGGGGTCTCTGTGGCCTGCAAGGTGTGCCTGGGACTGAGGGCTCTCTGAAGGCTGTGTGGGGTGCTGAGGGGTGGCTGTGATGGCTGTGTGGGGTGTCTGGGGCTGAGGGGTGGCTGTGATGGCTGTGTGGGGTGTCTGGGGCTGAGGGGTGGCTGTGATGGCTGTGTGGGGTGTCTGGGGCTGAGGGGTGGCTGTGATGGCTGTGTGGGGTGTCTGGGGCTGAGGGGTGGCTGTGATGGCTGTGTGGGGTGTCTGGGGCTGAGGGGTGGCTGTGATGGCTGTGTGGGGTGTCTGGGGCTGAGGGGTGGCTGTGATGGCTGTGTGGGGTGTCTGGGGCTGAGGGGTGGCTGTGATGGCTGTGTGGGGTGTCTGGGGCTGAGGGGTGGCTGTGATGGCTGTGTGGGGTGTCTGGGGCTGAGGGGTGGCTGTGATGGCTGTGTGGGGTGTCTGGGGCTGAGGGGTGGCTGTGATGGCTTGTGTCTGGGTCTAAGAGGTCTCTGGGCAGAGTTGGATCCTGCATAAAGGCTTGGGTTAGGGGGAAAGTGTGAATTTCAGCATGTTTCTTTATATTATCTACTTTAATTGGCAGTAAATCAACTTTCCCCTAGTCTAGTCTGTTAAGCCAGTGAGGAGTGGTGAGCGATCTCCCTGCCTTTATCCTTTTATCCTCCATCCTCCCATCCTGTTCCTGAGCAGCTGGCTGGGCAGCTGGCCTCAGTCAATCCGCCAAAGCTAAATGTACTTAAATCCAGTCAGAGCTTATGTGCTGGTGCTAAAACACTGGCTGTGTTGGGAAGTAACACATCACAGCCCTTGGACAGCAGGTTTCTGGTCAGGGCATGGTTTTGCCCTGAGTCTCCTTTACTTTGCAAACAGCTGGTGTGCAGGGGAAGAAAAAGGGGGAGGATGAAAGGGGACTTGGTAATTTTGGATTGAAGTACTGTTTAGGAGATAACAAAATCTAACAGATTGAGTACAGGAGTAGAAATGAGGGAAAGATGGACAAATGGAGCCCTTCAGCACATTTGGGGTGGGTGGTTTGGGTTGCTGTGGCTGCTTGGGGAAGCTCGCAGCAGTTTTCATCATTGAGATTCCAGCCTGGAGGTTTTAAGGTCACCACTTTTAGAGCCAGGAAAGATATTCAGTGTTTTATGCAGTAAAAGTTGGGATAGAGAGGAAAATAGCTGTTGCTTATTGGAAAAGGTGAGCTGCTTTGTATCACAGTTAAAGCAGCCTCATTTAAAGGAGGCCCCTCGTAATTTGTAAAATAGATGTTGCCAGTGGCAGTTGCAAATGTGTCTCTTAAATGCTTCACTTGTAGTAAGAAATTTTTGTGCAGAGAATGCTCTGGTTTTCACAAAAGCACTGCAGTTCTTGCTGCACTAGTACTCTAGGTAATGAGTTAGCAGCATGTTTTACTTGGGTTTTAGAGTAAGATATTCACCTTTTTTCATGCTTGGGGTGGGGTTTTTTTCTGGACAAGGTATTTTCTGATTTTAATTAGTGTTTGGAGACTCAATTTCCTAAAGTTGTTAGCATTCCATCATTGATAATTGCAGACATGGAGAACAGGAGCTGCTTCTTCTTTTCCCATCAGAGAGCCCTCAGTGGTAGCTAAAAGGCTGTTTTTCCAGCAAGGCTTTGATTAACTATGTTACCCATGTAGTATTGAGAAAGCTACATTAGGACCTATGGAGATGCTGTTGTTTTTACCTTTGGGCTGTCAAATGACCAACATGTCTAAGACCTGGACATGGCTGGAGGAAGCATTAGTTTTAGACAGAGAACTAGGACTTTTTTCCTCTTGCTCCTTTAATCATTCTGGGAGCTTAGCTGCTGCATAACTCTGAGCCTCTTAACATGCATCTTACTGCAGATAAGGCTGGAAACCAAGGATCTGATGGATGTGGAAAGTGAATTCCTGAGTGTGTTCTTGTAAAAACCCAGAAAGTTAATCTGGTGCTCAAAGCTTCTCATTTCAGTGGTCTGGCTTTGGTGCCTTTCACACTCCAAGTATTATTTATTTTGGTAGAGATGGACAAGTCTGTCTCAGCTGAAATCTGGATGTAGTTATTCCACACTTCATTGCAGAAGGAGGGGTGAGCTCGTGGCTGTTTGCCTGAGGGGCAGATCTGGTCAGTAGAGCCTGAAACAAGTTCCTCTCTCTGCCCTGCACCTCTCCCATCTCCAGCTTCAGCCTTCTGACACTGTTCTGTATGAAGCCATTGAACTGCAGACATTGGATAAAGGGTTCAGACATTTCTCTCCATCTCAATTTTAAAACAACAGTCTCCCTTCAGGAATAAAAATGATAGATGGCACGTTAAGCTCTTCCTAACCTTGGATGACATATCATGACATTTTGGTCTCTGCTGAGTTTTGAGTTCATTTGTTCCTTCCCCCCTTTTCCTACCCAGCAGAGACTATTTCTGTAGATGAGGAATTGTACCAGCAGCACATATCACACGGTGCAGTTCAGGGCTGCAGGAGTGACAGATAAGTGTGTTTTAACAACATCTCTCCTGTAAAATGTACTGGCAGCATGCTGCTGGGGAGTGGGGGTGTTGATGAAACAGAGGGGATCAGCCCATACTGGAATGCAAGAATTGTCCAAGAGGTTAAATCCAGGGACACTTCAGCTTTTTGATGAGTCACCTAACATGCCCTGTTTTTTCAACCTGTTTTGCCTTTTCCCTGTTTTGCCTTTTCCCTGTTCTTGCCTGTAAAGTATTAGGTCAGGAGGCTCCTGGAGTGAGCTTGTATCTGTCAGATACTCGTAGCCTTAAGGTAAAGTCTTTGCATGTGCTACCTGATAATATCTTCTAGTTACATGGTTATTTTGCAATGGGATAATGCTGGGTTTAGCGGGATTTAGGATTTTCTGAGAACTGCGGTTTTGGGTTGCTGTTTACATCTGGTAGAGAGGCAGAGTCCTGCTGTGCAGTGTTTCAAAAATGGATGATTAATGTTGTGTAAAGGGGGAGAGTGAAGCAGTGAAAACCTCCTGTTGGTACTAGCTGTGCTGTGGGATCAGGTAAAACAGGTCTATAAACAGTCTTTGAGGTAGTGCTCTCTGACTGAGGAGGGTTTGTGTCTCACTCTGTGAATTCTGCCCACTGTTTATTGTATTTGATGCTATTTTTAGAAGGATTAAAATTCCCCTCTTTAGGTAAAAATTGGTTCTGAAAACTAATTTGCATGTGGTACCACTTTTGATCCTTGAAGCGTGTGACTTTGATAATAATGTAGTGATGCCAATACAACAGAGCTGGATTTGTACAGGGTGTGGGGCTGTAGCTGTGTTTTTCTCAGATGGTTTTGTAGTTTAAAACCTGTGTTTCTTCAGGTGAGAGGGGTGGTCCTGGTTGCTCAACAGTAGCACATGGTGTCAGTCCAGAAGACTTACTTATTTCAAAAGCAAAAAGGTAAATTTGTCTGTTGGTTCCCAACACACAGCTGTTTTTTGCAACATTACTTTTGCTGAGACATGCAACTTCCCACTTTAGTTACAGCTGTTTAGTGCCCACTTCTCTTTTCCTGTGAGCTGCCTGTTTGACCTGACCCTGGGAAGCTGAAAATGCAGTTGAGAGGAGGCAAATTGAAAATGAGTGATTTTCATTGTCAAAACTGACAGAAATGAAGTGTACATGTAGTATGTATCACAGTGAATTTCTAGAGCTGTCAATGCAGTGACCATCAGGGCCAAAGATCCTGCTTTCAAGAAAGATTACTGGAAGCTATCCTTGGTTTGGGTATCAGGCTTCAGAGTGAAGTAGCAATTAAAGCCATTTAAAATAGATTATCAAAGGCAACCTCATGAAAAACAGAGGTCTGGACAATTTGGCAGAGAAATAATCAACAACCTGGGTTTTGTTTGCAAACTTCATTAGAAATTTACTTAAACAAGCCCTCCCTGTGAGATACCCCTATAGAAATACAGGTTTGGCAGCTGTGTTTTAGCAATCAGCAAAGGAAAAGTATCCCAGACCATAGGAATGCCTGAATTGGACCACAGCTGTTTAAAAATCTGAGGCTAGCCACTGAAATATAAACCACCTTATAAACCTAGAGACAGGTGAGAGCTGGTGTTGTGCCTTACTCTGTTTCACAGTTGGGCTGGTTTGTGCCAGAGCTGTAATTTTGCTATTGGGGGAGGATTGGTATATGACCAGTATAATGTAATCTAAAAGATAGTCTTTAAATCAGTCTGATTCTGGGTTTTCATGGGCAAATAAATCCCTTGCTAGGTTTGCAGAACATACAAGCCATTCATGTGCTGCTTTCTTATCGGGCTGCTGTCGTTTTTTATTTTTATAGCTCAGTATTACAATTATTGCTTTTTATGTTGGAACAATTTGTTCTTCTATGAACAGGCGTGTTTACTACTTGCGTCTCAGAGTTTGGTTTCCCTCTGTAAGGACACAAAAAAAGCAATGTTGGCATGGAAAACTACCAAAGAGAATAAACCTGTTAATCCCCAACTCTGTAAACATCCCTCTTGGTTATGCAAAAACTTTTTTTTTTACCTTTAGAGACTCATGCTTTGACATGATTTCTACTGTGTCTGTGTAGTAAGCTAAATTGATTTCTTAAACTGCTTGACCATGTGGCTTTAAAAGCACATGTTACATTAAAGAAAACAAATCACAGCTGTTCTGTTATAGAGTCTCGACTAGGTGTGTGCACATGAGGTGTGTAGAGGTGAACTTGGCTGAGGAGGGGAACCCTGTGGGGTGACAGATGGGAAGGGAAGAGGCTGTTCCTGACAGGTGCTCCCGGTTTGTGGCTGTCCCTGCGGTGGAGGGGGAGGAAGTGCCTGGCGCAGGCATTGGGGAAGGGACCGGCGGGAGGTGGGGGCACAGGAGGTGGCGCTGGGGTGCGATCTTGCCAGACTCTGAACATTTGTCCTTTTTGCTGTGCCTGTGTTTTCCAGGTGCATCAGCGGCTGTCTCCCTGGCAGAGCGTGAGAGTGGTGTATTGCAGTACCGTAGTGCCCTCTGATGGTGAGTACACGCGTGCGGAATTCCTGCCTCACTTGGACTTCCCCAACGCACATCTCCTTCCCTGCCCCCTTTTCTGCTTGAGCATTTTTTTGGCTGGGCACCAACCCGTTTGGAGCTAAGGAAGTGACAGAGAGAACAATGTCAAGAAGAATTAAGGCAATGGGCAACTTTTCTATGAACTGTCCTTACAAAACTAGATGGGCTTTATAAAGAAAGATGGAATTGCGTGCAACTGTCGAAGTCTTTTTGGCAGACTTCTTCCTGATGTAGCTGTGAGGTATGTATGGTCCCTACCCTTCAGGGTACTGTCTGTCTTGGAGGTGCCAGAGGCTGGAGCCAGGCTCTCTTCAGTGGCACCAACCACTAGGACATAAGGCAAAAGGTGGAAACTGATGCACAGGAAATTCTACCTGAGCAGGAGGAATCCCTGTTACAGGTAGAGGAAAGGAATTTCTTTTTCTCCTGTGCACTGGAACAGATGGCCCAGAGAGCGTGTGGAGTCTCCTCCCTGCGGATATTCCAGAGCCGTCTGGACACAGCCCTGTGCCATGTGCTCTGGGATGTGCTTCTGTGGCACCAGAAGACCCACTGTGGTCCCTTCAGCCTGACCCAGTCTGTGGTCCTGTGACTCTGCCTGCCCCCAAAACTTCATTTATGTAACAAAAGTGCAGTTCATACCAGCTACCTCCCAAACTGCTCAAAAGCATCATTTGCTGCAGTAAATAAGTTGTGAAGCCAAGGCAATGCTTATTCCTTTATTAAAATTCTGGGACAGCTCAAACATTAAGCTTTTTTGATAAGGTTGCCAGAGCCTAAAGCAAAAGGATGCACTGGTGGAACTTTAAAAATCTCACTGTGCTAGAATGCAAAGAGGAAAGGAGCAGCTTTCAGCTTGCTGCCTGCTTAACATCTGCAAGCTGTGCACAAGGAGTGGAGCACTTGTGCTGACAGACATGAGCAGTGAGTGGATCCTCTCCCTGTTAAGGCTTGTTAATAAGCTCTGAAAGCTAATAAATGAAGGGTTCCTGCTTCCCCTACCAGGATAATGAGAGTGTGCAAAGACAAAGAGAACATAACTCTTCTGGATAGCTTAAATGAAAACCTGAGGGTTTAAACAGGTAGAAGTGTAGAGGATGTTGTAAGGTTATGAGGTTAATGTTTATGTGTGCCAGATTTGATTTTACCTCCCCTCATCTTGAGCTTGAATATTTCTCTCATCATTTCTTTCAATAACTTTACCTTTACCAGTAGCCAACACTGACTTCTTTAGGCCACACTTTTTTATTTTACTGTGCTTTGTTTTGACCTCATGTGTTGCTTAAGGTGATCTTAGGTAAAAATGGAAATTTTAAAATTGAAGAAACCCACCCTTCACCTGTTGTTGGTGCACATATGATCGAGTCAGAACTTTGTGCTGCTTGGAGGGAACTCACACCTCAAAGCAACCTCATGCTTAATATAGCATGTAAAGCTTTTCAAATCCTCCGTGGTCGTATTTAGCAGCATTCCTGACTGGGCTGTAGGTGTCTGTAAGTGAAGCACACTTGTATAAAATTCCTTTCTTTTGCTTGTCCCATGCATTTAAATCTTGGCTTGAAATTTAACCAGGGAAGATTAGCTGAAACCTTAGCTCTGTAATTAGTGAGGTGCCAAATGCTTTGTCCAGTTAGTAACTTGTGAAGTAGATGTAGAAGACAGGGCTGTGGGAGAGGAGGAGAGTGAGGCAGCCATGTCACAGGGTCTTGTTAATAACTGTTACTGGAGCTGTCTGTTGCTGTTAGGTTTGTGTTGTGTCATTCAGATTTCTTTCTTTCATTTGCCTCTGAGCTCTTCCCTCTTCAATGCAGTAAAAATCTGACCAGCGTTACTTGTGTGGGAGGTGGTGAGAGGATCAACCTGGAATTGTGGACCTTCCCCCCCAGTGAATTAAGCTAGGAAATTACTTTTACAAGGTTTTTGCGAGGAAAATATGCAGCTTTTCCCTGTCTTTTGAAGGGAAATAATTTGGTCTTTAATACTTCACCTAAGCTGGAAATCCTAGTAAAAAAAAAAGGCTTTGTGCTCCTAATGCTGATGACTCCTAAAATGTAGCAGGTCTGGTTCTGATAGGCACTTCCTCCAAAGCTTGGTAGTTCTGGAGCTCTGGTTGTGGTGTGGTCCCAATGGGGATATGTGGAAAAAGTGTCAATGCAAACATTGTCTTCTACTCTGTGGAAAACTGCCTCACTGCCTGTGTGAGCCAAGTAGTATTTCAAATTAAAAAAAAAAATCTGATAGCTGGTTTCATAACAGCTGCTGCTAAGGAGCTCTAAATTCTGTCTGACTGTCCAAGTAAATTAGCTCTTTGCCTTATTTCTTCCCAGTAAATATCTGATTGTTGTATCTGAATTCTATGCTTCAGAACACTAAAGCTACTAAAATCCTGTCATGCGTCTGAGTCTTGAGAATAGGCACTGATGGGTATTCAAATACTGGGGCCTCTTAGGATCCTTTAATTGTTTTAGGTGTCCATACTTGGTTGCTTCCATCTAGTGTTTAAGGACGTGAAGGTAGCAATCCCTTGCGAGAGGGAAAAAGCCTTTTTATGCTCGAATCAGTTCACGAAGGTGTGTGACAGTCAAGAATGAGAAGAGAATTCTTCTAGCTTTGTACAAGTGCACTTGGGGCATCTTTTCTCAACATCCATGAGCCTCCTTTTTTGCAAAGGTGTGTTGCCACAAGTCTTGTCTTCATACTTCCCTTTGGTATTTAAAATAACATTATTTGTCTTTATTTCTATTTGTGTTGACTTTTTAACTGACTAGTTTTGATGTTGTCTGCTTGAAATTACTCAGCATGTCAATCCATGAGTTCAGTGAGTTTAAGGAGACAGGAGCTGACCAAAGCTACAACAGGTGGGGATACTGAGGCAGATGAGTTGTGGGTGGGTGTGACTGCACCATCTACAGCAAATGCTCTGAGCAATAAAAAACCCTAAATGTTTTTACACAATTAAAATATCTATAAAAGCAAGTCATTTTTAGGTGTGCTGTTATATCTTAGAACTACCTCAACTGAGAACAGTTATGACTGTGTAAAGTAAAGGGCTTAGGGAGTATGAACTTTTAACTTTTCTCTGTATGAATATCACAAAGCAGGTTGGCTTTCTGGCAATAAAATAATAACCAGCTTACAGTTCAGACAGGTCACTACCATGGATTTTAGAAAGGGGCACTGAATCCTTAAGAACAATCTCAGAAAAGCTTCCGGCAGCACCAAAGAAATGGAAAATCTTGTTTTATCTACACCTAAGTAGTAATGTCTGTCTGGAGAAGTACAAAGCATATGGATCCCATGAATTTTAGATGAAATTACCTTGAAGCCTAAACTCGGAGTTCTGCTTTCCTACAGCCTTGTGCTCCTGACAGCTTTCTTAAATGTCTTGCCTCAGGACAAGGAGGAGGAAACCAGGACTAAACAAGAATAAGAACATTTGAAGTTGGTCCTTCCTTGATGGTTTCTTATGTACACAGTCTCCCTTTGTCTCCTGAGCAATAAATCCTGATAAGCAGCAGTGTTTTGTCTTCCATAGTCCAAAATACTTTTGTTCTCAGAACCTTACCAGGACATACTGTGCTGCCATTATGTGGCTTTTAGATATCATATTGCCTTTAGAATAAAGGTGACTGTGTTTAGACTAAGTAACTTCTGTGAAGTACAGAAAATTACTGCACAGAAAGTTATTGGACTGAGAATCTCAGATATACCTCCATTTTCTTTGGCCCTGTCTCTTAATAAAACCAAAAGTTTAGTCTGTTTTATATTCAGCTTATATAATCATGTTTGCCTCTTTCTACATGGGGCAAATAGAGAAGATCTGTTTGTTTTTTTTTAATGATAACCTTGTATTTTTGTTGTCTCTGTAGAAGTGACGGTGGTTTACCAAAACGGGTTACCTGTGATTTCTGTGAGTCTTCCATCGCGGCGCGAGCGCTGCCAGTTCACCCTGAAACCCATCTCAGACTCTGTCGGCGTGTTCTTGCAACAGCTGCAAGCAGAGGACAGAGGAATTGATCGGGTTGCAATCTACTCAGCAGGTACTCTTGTTTACAAACTAATTGATTTACTTACTTGCCAGCTGTTTTCATCCAGCCTTTTGCTTTTGAAGTAAAAGTTTGCTGTGGTGTGAGTTCTTCGACTTTCCTGAAAAAGCAGGAGGTAGAAATGCCGTTCCTAGAGTAAGAATATTGTGTAGTCAGGGCTGCCAAGGAAATCAATCCCAATGAAGGTGTTTTCTGGTGAGTTCTCTACTATTTAGTAGGAAAGATGCATATGCAACCTACATATATGCATATGCACCTGCTAAAGAAAACTCAGTCATGTTTCACCTTTCATCCCCAACAAAAAGTATCATCTGTAGGAAAGAATAGAAGCCCAACAGCTGGATTTAGAATGGCGTTACAACTCCACCACAGCACGTTCAAGTCCCTTGTTTCATCTGCTTGATGCATGATCTGTGTTTTCCTTACAGATGGCACACGTGTGGCCTCCTCCACAGGCATAGACCTGCTTCTGCTGGATGACTTCAAACTGATCATTAATGATGTCACATACCATGTCAGACCACCAAAGAGAGGTAAACCAGCCTGGTTCTGGTCAACACTGGGATACATTTCAGTATTTAGTTCCCTGTTTATTGCAACGTGCTTTATTAAGTTGTTCAGAAGCATGAAGCGTTGCTTCTAAAGAGAAACCTCGTGGTTTCTAATCCTGCCCTTGGAGCCCTATTTAGAGATATCCAAGTAATCAGAAAAATCACTAATGAAAAGCAGATACTTCATTCTGTTCAAAGCTAGTGCCCCCCGTCCCCCAAGAGGAATAAACAAAGAAATATAATTACTTTTAATTTCTAAGTTTTTCAAAATTTTTTTTAATTACTGGAAAGTAATTTAATTTAACTCGTTCTGAAGGAATACAATACAAGATGGGAATTAGATTGAAGCTTAGATTGTCTGGTTTGGAAGAATAAATTGTTGCTTCCCCTGACAGCTAACATTATTTCCATTTAAGTGTGGTACTTTGAATATTGCAGATAAACCTCAAAACCATGTTAGCTACCAAACAGTGAAATAGAGGAGACTGTGCCCTTAGAAGGTTGTGTTATGAAGAATCAGCTAGGAAGGGAAACCAACCTATTTTGAGTCAATAAGAAAATCCATTTCAATAATTTTCTTTGGACACATGTAATTTTCAAGACGTGGAAACTTGCAGGAAGCTTTTGAGAAACTTCAGTGTTACTGGTGGAGGCAGGAACTCTGTTTTTATCTGCCCTCTACTCTTTCTTCTGGGCAGCTTCATAGCCTTCATAAAACACCAGGTTCTTCTATGACTGTAGTTATGTCTGAGGATTTAAACAAAAGGTTCAGCTTGGGAAATGCTGTTCTCCTTGTCTCGTGGCTCACAGATGGGGGGATTTTTGTCTACTTTATTGTTCTGTTATTCTGGAATTGGGAGTGCAGTACTGGGCAAGATGCTCTTTCGCACCTAAATTTGAGGTAGACTGACCTCTACTAGAGATTTTTTTTTTTTTCCCCTATCTCATTAAAAGCACCTTAACAGAAAACTCTTGGATAAGACTGGGTGTCTAAACTACTGAATAACACAAAAACACAAAAGAAGTTGCTCTTTTCTGTCACCCATTATGTGCTGATAGGTGAGCTGTGAGATCACCAAGGTTACAGGAAATTGTCTCCTAGGATGCATTTGCCAAGGAGATTTCTATAGTTAGTTTGTGCTAAAATGAATATGCCTGCAAATAGGCACTGAGATTAGTTCTGTCAAACTTCTCAGCTATTGCTTTTTCACGTTACAAGATCACCTTGTGTATTTGAAAATGGAAATGCCAGAACACTGTAATTTTAAATATTAAAATTGTAAGTACTTCTTGGTGGTCAGCTCAGTAGGAACGGATGGGTTTTTCTTCACAGGGGAAACAAGAGCCCTTTAACAGGGAGAAAGGATATTGATGTACCCTGTGTGCCTCAGCACAAACAACTGAGTCACTTTTTTCCCTTGAGCTGCTGGTGTTAAAACTTGAGCTGTCCATAGCTTTTGGAGTTTGTAAAATCATATTTTGATAACCTTAAGTACAAGCCTGAAGATGCTACAAAAATTAATTTCTTTTATTTGGTTAATGTCAAAATTTTTTGCTTTAATTTCAAACTTCTTTTTTTCCATGTGGAGTGTATAACACAATACAAGTACTCACAACTTCCTTACAAATTGGTATCCTTGAGGAATCCTCCTTGTGTTGAAATGCAAGTATAAAGGTGTTTTTGATTCGTGGCCTTGTTACTGTTTCTAAATACCATGAGGAGGAACTTAACTGCTTTGTTTTGAAGGCAGCACAGCAAGGGGTGTTACAGAGTATTGGGAAGCAATTCTTGGCACTGGCATTGAAAATACTGACGATGAGGCTGTGTTGTGGGGTCCCTAACTGATGGTGTTCAGATGCCACCACCATCAATAACTCTGGTTGCTGGTGGTCTGCAGTCTGAATTCTGTCTGTCTTGATAGCTGGTGTGATGGTTAATAACTAGTTTAGTTCATTTGTCCTGTGTATAAATATGAATCAGAAGCAGCTGTTGACATCTGGCCAGCTTTATAGGATGTTTCTCTTTTCCTTGTCCTTATCAAATTTTAGGAATATCCAGTAATAAAGCCTGGTTTTCTTTCAAGGGAATTGCATGGTCTGAGAGTGCTGGAGCTCTTCCAAAGACTTCTTTGTTGACAAGATCATTTTGTTCGTTTCTGGTGCAGACTAACAGTGGTTTTCCAAAGGCATGTGAGAAGCCCTGTGGGTACAGGTGTATAAAGCAGCCTCTCTTTTTTTCCTAGAGCTCTTAAGCCATGAAAATGCCACGACGCTGAATGATGTGAAGACATTGGTTCAGCAGTTGTACACAGCCTTGAGCATCGAGGAGCACCAGCTGAACAAGGAGAAGGAGCTGATAGGGAGACTAGAGGAACTGAAGGAGCAACTAGCACCGCTAGAAAAAGTAAGGAGTTTTACAGTGTGTTTTATTTATCCTCCAAATGCAGCCTGAATGTATTTCCAGGTTTTAATTGGGTCCCTGGCATGCTTCAAATAGTTTTAAGATCACTGAACCAAGTGTTTACCAAACCATGTCTGCTTCTGGTTTCTCTGGATATATTTTGTTTCCTTGCTTTAATTGGAAATGAACTTGTTAGTAAATAAAGACTGGGGCTAATGCAACAGAACATCTCTGAACATAGAGAAATGAATACTTTCCTGAGGCATTCAGAGCATGCTCAGGGTAAATATAGGCGACAGCAAGATACTGATGGATAAGAAGTTTAGGTTTTGTTTGTATAATCAACATGTGTAATCAAATCATGTTTTAAACCACTTAATGTTACTATTAATATAAGGTACTGTTTTTACATTATTGTTATTTTTGCTTAACAATATTAACATAATTACTTCTGAGACTGCAAGATATGTGTTTCTATCTTCTGCAGGTAAGGATGGAGCTCAGCAGGAAAGCAGAGAAGAGGACAACCTTGGTGTTGTGGGGAGGCCTGGCCTACATGGCCACTCAGTTTGGGATTCTGGCCCGCCTCACCTGGTGGGAATATTCTTGGGACATTATGGAACCAGTCACCTATTTCATCACCTATGGTAGTGCCATGGCAATGTATGCTTATTTCGTAATGACCCGCCAGGTAGGACTTGCTGTGCTGATTTCAGTAGAAGACTTTCTTTGGGTTCTACTCCCTAGAAAAATAGCAAAGTTGTGCCTGTTAGAAGCTGCTTTGCCCCTTCTTTATGCTGTCGAAATCCAGATGCAACTTGTTTAATTTGTACTGGCCAGGGAGGAGCTGTGTGGCTGTGGGGTGTTCTGGTGGTGGTCCTGGCTGGTTGTCTTACCAGAAATGCTTTTATATGTGTGGTGACTGACTGCTGTAGCCATACAGGTTCATCTGCTGGCAGAGATGGTCAATACAGAGAGGTATGGCTGCATGAGGTACCTTCTGAGCTTCAAGGAAGCCCAACCCTCTCACATGCCAGGTTGGCCTTTTTTAAAGAGACCAAGGATCAGGCATCTTGTTGGAAATGCTTTTGTTTAGGCCTTTCACAGATTTGGCCTCCCATCCAGATGAAGAATCCTTCTCTGGATTATTGTAATTGTGACAGATTCTCTGTGGATTTTCTAGTACACGATTTGTCTCATCGCTTCCTAATCCCAGCTAAATAATGGTGAAGGGAGGGCTCAAAGTGTCTCTGCTGTCACAAGGCCATCAGAATAGATTGTGCAGGTGTTCCAGCGTGGTGTCCCAGGGGTCTGTCAGCTGCATCATTTCAGGGGTGGTATTTATAGCTTATTTCTCACTTTTTCTCCCCACAAACTTGTCAGTATGAAATATGTTAATTCTTGTTTTTTCTGCATGGAAGGATTCACACACTGGGGGCAGGAGGAGGGTGATCGTAACTCACTGCTGGAGTGTAACATATGAGTAGAGAAGCAGATATCTGACTTTGCTGGGTCTGGCTGGGACACAGTTAATGATCCTCAGCAGCTGGTGTGGTGCAATGTTCGGCAGTTGTGACCAAGACAGCCTTGATAACACACCAAAGCCTTTGCTACTGTTGAGCTGTGCTGGTACAGCATCAAGGCCTCTTCTCTTGTTTTTTTCCTCCCTCGTCTGCCCCCCTCCCAGGCTCCCACTTCCCACCCCTGGCAATAGGCTGGGGGTGGGTGAGGTGATGTGAGGGATAGCTGCCCTGAACAGACCAAACTTATATTCCATCCCATATAATACCATGTTTTGTAATAAACTGGGAGAGAGTTTCTCCAAAGCAGCTGTTGCTCAGTCTGGCTGGGTATTGGCCTGCTGGCAGGAGGTGGTGAGTGATTGCTTTTGCATTACTTTTATGTTGGTGTGGGTTTTTTCCTCTGTTGTTAAACTGTCTTTATTTTTACCCTTAAGTTTTCCTTGGTTTTGCCTCCCTTGGGATTCTCTGCTGTCTCCCATCCAGCTGTGGGGCAGTGAGTGACTGACTGGGTGGGGGTTTAGCTGCTGGCAGGGGTCACCCACCACTGTGTGAGTTTGGACCAGGCTTGTGCCTTCTGTGGGAAACTGGTCATCCTCCCAAAACACACCTGGGACATACTGTGCTGTGGCATCCTGTGTTGCCTCCCTGGTGTAGCTTTACTCCTATCTTCTCTCCTTTTTTTTTCTCTTTAGGAATATGTTTATCCAGATGCCAGAGACAGACAGTACTTACTATTTTTCCATAAAGGAGCCAAAAAGACACGATTTGATCTAGAGAAATACAATCAACTCAAGGATGCAATTGCTCAGGTAACAAAAATATTTCCAGAAACAAGATAAAGAAATTACTGCTTGCTAGCTCTTTGTTGCTATTAATAGACACACCTCAAGTAAGAATGAATGTATTTTAACTTTTCAGCCCGTTTTCTTGTCACAGCTCTAGTGCAATCACTGAATTGGCTTTGATATTCACAGGAATAGAACTGCTGGATGCGTAAATCAACATGAAACCCATATCAATCTTTAAGGGCCTTTCAGAAACTGCTGGCAAATCTTGAGTTGCTTCAGACACTTCATGCCTCAGAGGAGCCTAATTCAAGATTTCTGTTCTTCTCAGCTCCTACACACCAGATGGATTTAGTGAGGAAGGAAGACTTGCATCCATTCAGTTCAGGTCTTCCTGACATAGCACTTCAGTGCAGTCCTGGAAAATAATGTTCAGAAAATGTAGCTGTATTGTTCAAGTCAGCGGGGGTAGATTTCTCAGACTCTGGAGACAGACACTCTTGACAGATTGCCCACATTGTGGGATATGTTCAGCAAAAGACTTGGATAGAGATATTTCCTTGTGTTTCTCAGAGCCTTATTGCAGAAGGATGGTGTGAGCAGAAAAAGCAGTGTTACCACGTTATTTTTCACTGCTCTGTATCATCCTTTATTCCCAGGCTATGGAAATGACAGTGTAAGAGATCCAGGGCAAGATGAGTTCTACCTCTGTCTTGGAGAAGGAACTGCATAAGAAAAGACCCATAGGTCTTTCTGGGGTATCTCATGCCATGTTGAATACAGATACTATTGGATGGCCATATTTTCCTGGAGCTTTTTTTCTAGAATCAACCATCCTATTAATCTAGTTGGGATGTCGATTTGTTGGGTTTTTGTTGGTTTGTTTTTCTCTTCTTTTCTTGTCTTTTCTTTTTTTTTTTTTAATATTTCAGTGAGTTTATGGGGATCCAAATCTTCCCTACCATAGTCCTTTAAGTGCTTGTATGCAGGCAAGTTCAGAGAAATAGAGCTGAGAATGGTTTTCCCCAATTTGAGCCTGTGACTTCATTTTACTGTTTGAACAGTTTCCTGCTGCACAGGGAAAAACAAGGAAATGTGGAAAAGGTTTCCCTTCTCAAAAGGGAGATGGTACTGGGGAAAGTTGTTTTGGGAACTTGTGCTTTATAATGTGTCTTTTACTTTCAGGCAGAATTGGACCTTAAGAGGCTTCGAGACCCACTGCAAGTTCATCTGCCCATCCAGCAAATTTCTGAAAAGGACTGATCAGCAAAGAAGCTCTGAACCCTGGCAAAAAACCTGTTCATAGCTCTTGCCTTTTTTAATTAAAGCATTGCAGGTGGAAGCTGGGATGTGGTGTGGGGGTGGAGGGTTTTTACCTTTAATCAAGACAAAGGACTGTAAAGGGGGAAAATCTCTTAAATCTGAAGATGGGACATTGTGGAATGTTAGTTCTGAAAAGGGCTTGGCAAATAGTCACACTTTAAAAACTGTCTGAATGGCGATTGTGTACAAATACAGGATTGGGGAGTTCATGAAAAGAATGTAATGCTGGGGTTATAGGGGTGTCTTCTTCCAGCTTTGCAGGGTCTGCCTCTTGATAAGACACCAGCAGCCTGCTTAGCTTTTTTAATTTTCCTTTACCTGATTCCAATCTCTCTTTCTCTCTCAAAAAAAAAAAAAAACCCAAAAGGAGAAAATAAAAAAAAGAACAAAGAATCCAAGCCACCTGGAGCTCTGGCTGGTGATCAGAACATGCACTCCACCGCCATTAACACGCACACTTCTGGTCAGACCTGGTCTCTTTTATAAAGTTACTACAAGACTGCTTTCTACTGGAAAACCGTGAGCTTCCCCTTCCCAGCCCACCCCCTGTGCTCCACTGACTTCCTCCTTTGCTTATCTGTAGCACAGAATGTTTGTAGCCAAGTGAGAGAAGGAATGAGTTTTCTTCTGGACATTTGATAATCAATATTTTGGATTATTCCATAATAACTGTATAAACTTTGTGTCCCAATGCCCTTGAGCTCCTTCTAGAAATCCACGGCAGCATTGCATGAGAGGTTTTTTTTATATTCAGTCTTCAGGGGGGGAGGTGTCCCTCTTCCTGCCCCAAATCTGATAGCCACCTGGACTATGAAGTTATGAAGGCTTAAAGGATTACAAAACTGTTGTTGAAATCATGGTTCCTACTTTTAAATAAACAGTTTTGGAACATGGAATAATGAAACTTGATATTTCACTGCTTGTGTAATGGGCTAGATGGTTTCATATATTGTCAAAGCATTTCCCTTGCCCAGAGGCTTTTTGAGAGCCTTGGGGACCTTACAGCGCAAAACTCAGAACTGCTTTGGTTCTGCAGCACTTTCCCCTGATTAAGTAGCTTTAAGTGAACTTTCTGTCCACAGGTCAGAATTTCTTAGGAGTGGCTAATAACATCTCTGGTTCTTAGCTAAAAAGAAATAAAGGAAGGAAGGTGAACCCATTGCCCCCTCTGCTAGCCAAGGCTGGCTGCTTTCTAAGCAGATAAAACATCTCTTCACTCAAAGCAGGTCAGTCTGGTTTAGCACCCTGCTGATAAATGCTGTGGAGACAGGATGAAGGTGGGAGAAGGACACTAAGCTTTATATACAGAAAGGCTGGCTGCTTTTTTTTGATGTTTCACTATTCCTCCTCACTGTGTCATGGAGAGAGGCTTCTGTTTTTTTGGAGAACCGTGTTTTAAAAATATAGGAAAGAAAATAATTCAGTATTTACTAGACGCCAGGTGCCTTGCAGATGTGGAAACACAGCTGGGATTGCTGCCTCTTTTCACTCAGTGGCATGTTGGACCGAATGGGTGCATGTTTCTAGTTTTGTTTTTTTTCCCCTTCCCCTTTTCCTCTGTCTTTCCATTTAATTACATTGTGTGATTATTTTTTTATCTGTTTTACCCTGTTTGTGTGATGAGTTTTAAAGGGAAAAAAATGAATACAATCCTGTAGCTGAATCCTTGGTGTGTGTTTGGGATGAGGGAGGGAGCATGGAGAAAAGTCCTTCTTCAAAAAAAAAAACCAACAAAAAAAACCTGAACATGTGTAAAATCCTGTATCATTTATGAAATATGTATAAAAGAGCAATGTACTTCTGGAACAATAAATAACTATTCAATTTTTGAATCAGTGCTCTTGAATAATGTTATTTTTCCCAGCTGAGAAGAGAATATTGACTGTGTGGCAGCTCTCTCCTGAGTTTCCTCCATTTCTTTTTGTTTAGGTTGTGTCATCTTGACTGACCTTACCTCACTGGGGCCGTGGTGATGCAGATAATAGCTTTCCTGAAGAAGCCTGGATGGAGGTCTGGCTGCCTAACACAGGGATCTCGGGAGCAGTTCAGGTGGTGAGGTAGAGGTAGATACTTGGTCTAGCAAAGATCTGCCTTTGTTAGGCCAGCATAGTAATAGGATAAGAATATATATGGGCAGGTAATGCTCAGCAATCTAAAAGAGGTACCTATGGTGTCAGTATATTTCTGTATTACATTCAAGTGCTATTTTGGAGAAAAACTGAAGTTTTAGGCTTCAGTTCCTTTCTTTTTGGGCCCTTGAATGGTTTGATTTGCCATGGTGACATATGATTTGTTCATTAACTTTGGTTATCAGCAGAGTATGCTTTGTCCTAACTTTATGGGTTATTAGGATGAGACATTTGGTGAAGGTTTCTATCAGGCCCGTGAACTGAATAAAAAAAAAAATTACCATCCATGATTAGCTAGTTTTTGAAACAGTCAGCTCTTGTCTTTTTTAAAGCTGGAGGGCAACAGCTGGAAGCTGTTTGTTGTCACCCACCTTTAATCACTACTAACAGACCTTCCTCCTCCAAGCAGCCTTTAGTCTGCTGCTGTCCCCAGATGAGCTGTTGCCACCGTTAGGTGAATTGTTAGGCTGAGTTACATAAGAATTTGTCCATTTTGGCATCCAGGAGAACGGGAGACTTCATGACATCTTAGCACCACAGTCTCTATTTTGAAAGCAAGAAGATGCTGTTGTAAAACTGCTCTTGCACATGCTTTAATGTTGTTCTAGAGACAATATGGGTAAAGAAAGTAAGAAAAGTGTCTACAATTGTGCCCTGAAATCCACAAGCCTCCCACTCCAGTCTCAGTGCCTTGGAATGCTAACACTGAAGGGAAGGGTGGGGTTTGTTTGCTCTCCTGATCCACACTGTTGTATCTCAACATCAACATACTCCTGCAGAAGCTATTTCCCATTTGGGAGCCAGGCAGGTAATAGGGTTCTGTTCCCCTGGCAGCACTTGAAGAGCAGGCAGTGCTGCCTGAATCTTAATGTAGCACTGCACTCCTCAGCCCTGGTGAGGGATAAGCAGCAGGGTGCATTGCAGTGCTCAGGTGCTGCTTTTTCGACCAATTTTGGGAATCTTTTGATTAACCTCTCCTGTGAGAGAGCTTTCAAATAAATACATGACCGGTTCAAAGTTTTCTTGAGAGCTACATTAAGTTCCCTTTGCCACACCTGTGAGGCACTACCTTGCAGGCCCTTCTAGGGAAGGTGTTCTTGGCTCCTTTTTCCTGAAGAGCAAAGAAGAAACCTTCTTTCTTTCCCCCTGTAATGCTTCCTGCCTGGCAGGCAGCAATGATGACCCCCTGGCTGCAAGTTCTTATGCTTCCATATTGGTTCTAAGAGGGTTTGCATGATGCTCTGGAGCTGCTGTTGGCTGTCAGACCATGGCACTGAGCCAGCCAAGTGAAGCTGGCCAAGCTGCTGTGTCTTTGAGCCAGTGGACCAATTTCTTTGATATCCCCTGGGGTTTTTGTGTGTGGTGTTATAAATGCAAGCTTCTTTCCTCTGTGCCCAATAGTATGGCTCATTTTCACAGAGAAAGGAGATTTTTATATCTTAAGTATTCTTTGACCTATCCCAAGAGATTCTAATGATTTCCTTTTAAAGAACCCATCAGGCTTATTTCTAGACTGACATTAAAGGGGTGAAGAGTAAAATACCATAATAAAAGTTAGACTTGCAGTGTACCTAAGCCCTGAAGTAGGAGAGAAGCTGCTCTTGCTGTCCTGCTGTGACTTTGAGGGATTTTAAAAGACGAGTCCTCCTCTTCTTTCTGCCCCTGACTAGTTTTGCAGTTGTTGATGTGCTGTCTATGCTCTAATTCCTCTGTCTGGAAATGGAGGAGTGTGGAAAATACGTTGGGTTCTGTAGAACCTGTGGAAAAACAAAATACCAAGTTCTGCATCACAGTGCTCCACTAAGGGAAATAACTGGTCCCTTTAACTAGGAGTGAGGTACTTGCATGATTTTAATGAGTTCTTGATGTTTTACTTGTGTTGAGTTTGCTCATACTTCACTCAGTTTTTGTTCCCTCCCTGATCTCCACAGCCCTTCCCACTGGCACTGAGTCCTGGAACAAGTTGTTTACAGCAGCTAGGCCTATCTCAAAGTCCTTGACTTCTGTGCAATCCATCTCAGCTGCCTGTCAGGGCTTATTGTGCACCTACATCCTCCAATCAATCCCAGACAGGGATCCTGTCCTGTCTGCCGGGTTCTCCTCTCTCTCTGTGGCAGGAAGTGCTGATTAGCTCTTCCTCCTGCTTCTTCTGGGCAGGCTGCAGGTTCCTGCACCCAGAGCTTTCCAGCCCAGCCAATGCTTTGAAGAATTTGAGTTCCTTGTATGAGAGTGGTAAAGCTCTCCAGAGATCTCTGGGAGGGGCAAGAAGTATGGTTGTCACTTGCAAAAATGAGCATTCTTTCTTGCGTTAAGAACAGATATACATAGGCTTTTATAGCAAGTTTAGAAAATCCCTCTTGGGTACCAAAATAAAATCCCTCCCTGTTATTTTAATATTGCCTTCTCTCTCTGTATCTTCTAAACAGTACTGGTGACTTCTTTTAAGAAGTACTAACTCGAGCCTGATTCTTTTTGGGCTCATTAATATTTGGGGTGCAGATGTGGAGGTCAGGAACAACAGGTTTGGCTGGAGCGTGTAGACCCTATGGCATCTAAAAAGACCTGCTGGAATTGTGTCTCTCCCAGAGCATCTCTGTGCAGGCAGATTGTTTCTTTGGGATTTTTTCCCCTCTTTCTCCTCTCAGGACTAACTGCTACAGCTCCTTGAGATTGTTTGGGGGGGAATTGGAGCCATGAATATCACCCAAATTAACTTGCAAAGAAAAGTGAAAATACTAATAGAAGAGTTGCCTCTGGTTCTTCTTCCCAAAAATGTTTAGAGATCGGACACTGTCTTTTCCAGCTCAAGACCACTCCCTTCAACTAGATGTTATGGTGATTTGGGATAGTGTCATCTGTGGGAATGCTGGGGCTTTAATCCTGCTTTAATCCATTTTTGAGAGCTTGATAGGGCCTGTAGGTGACACCTTTGAGGCTCCAGTTTGCAATGCTGCAGTTCACTTCTCTGTGTTAATTGTCAGCTGTCAGTCACTTACGTGTACATGTCAAAATGTTGTTGTAACAGGCTCATGTAGCAACTACAAAACAAAAGCAGCTGGTGATGAGATGGTTCAGAGAGCTGTGCCCACCTGTGACACAAACACAGCATCCCATTCAGGCTTGTCAGTTTTATTTACCTGGGATCATAAGTATGAATCAGCCTCTCAATGAAAATGGCAAAATAGAAATTCCGGTGGCTTGCTGTATTATTCTCTGTTCAATTTTAGTTTCTCTTCTGGGAATTCACATAATCACCTCCTGAGGTTTATCTGCCTTGATAGCTTTGTGTAGTGACTCTCTTCTCCTTTCCTGTTGTTGGATAAACCTTTCTGGTGCTGCACAGCTGTCAGCACAATAGATCCACAAGAATTTTATTTTATTTTTGTCTCATGGGAGCAATAACAGCAATTTATTTTGAGTTTTTTTGTTGTTCCCTAGAGTCATTCACCACTGAAAAAAGACTCCTGTGCTGGGGTGGAGCAGAGCAGCATATTGTACTTCGCTGCCAGGGACACACCCAGATAGGCCATTGAGAATTTTCTGTAATGTATAGTCCCTACAACACAGACAAGCAACCAACTCCACGTCTTGTGCAAACTCAACATGTAAATAATGGAGCCACTTTTTTTCCTGCTGGGATTAGAAGCTTGATGTCATTTCTTAGGCCAGTCTGCTGCAGAAATGCAGGATGCAAAGGGAAAGGGGAAATGCCCACACTTGCCTTGTGTGATTACTGTAGGCTTAGCTGCACCCTTTGCTGATGGAGGGCTCTTACAGTAAGAGCTGGTGGGGTGAGAGGGATGAACCCTTCCTGGGTTTGCTGTAGCAGAGAACAGATTTCAGTTGCTGCATCTAGAGCTTGTAGTTCACACCTGCAACTCAGCTGAGTTTGGTTTGAACTGCTCAGGAGAGGTTTTCAGTTAATTGATTTTGCATCAAAATTAATTCCATAACATTGGGTTTTGTTTGTTTTTTAAAGACAGGAGATTGTAAAACTACTGCAGAAAAGTGTCTTTGCTTGCCTTGTTTGATAATCTCGCTGCAATGGTCAGGTTGTGTGACCAGGAGTGGAAAGGGCCTTTGTGAAGCCTAGGAACAGCTGATTTCCCTGTGGGACACCAGCCTCTCAGTTTGACTGATGCTCCCATTGTAGCTCTGCTCCAAGCACTCCTCTGCAATCTCTGCCTGGAAGGATCAGTCCTGCTCCTTTGGCCGCTATTTCCTGCAGTTAAGGCTCCTTAGCCTGTGTTTTTTGCCTGGAGGGAGCTGTGGAGTATGACTTGTGGAAGGAGCAGAGATAACAAGCACCCATCTGTTCTTTTCCGTCCCTTCGGGATGTCCGGGTGTCCCTGGTTAGAATTCTTCTCTGGATAAGATAGCAGAGTTGTCACTGTGGGGCAGTCAGGGCAGAAAACAATAGCAGGTTAAGTCCAAAAAACAAGATTGATCAGTAAGTACATGTCTGCTGTCAGTAAGGGGCAGAGCTGCTCTGGGGAGGTCAAGGCTGGAGTTGTACCCCACATCCCTTTGGCTTTTTCCTCTGATAAACTTCCAGGAGAGCAATCACACTTGCTCTTCTGGAAGCCTGGAGTCAGAAGCTCCACTGAGAGGAAGGCTGCAAGAGCCATAGCCTGTAAAAGGGCTTTCAAGCCTCTGTCCCTTGAGTGGTGGCTCTTCCTCAGCTGAGTGGGATGTTCCAGTACTTGCTTTTCTGTACCTACTTTGTCATCCAGCTCCAGGCAGTGTCTTCGATGCGTGAGTAAAGAGGCTTTGCCTTATTTCTGTTTGCCATTTCTAAGGTTCAAGCTGAGCCTTTGTATTCTTAGGTGAAAGGCTGGAAGGTGGGAGAAATGTCCTTTCTCTTTGAAGGTGATGTGAAATTCTTTCCAGTTGGAAAGATCCTTCTGTTAGAGTGTGAAGTCTCCCATAGGAGAATCTTTGTTGCTGAGGCACTGTGGGATTTTCCTCTGCCTTTGGAGGACAGGCTCTATGAGTTGATGTTATGCTACCTTTTCACCTGCTTCTTTGACAAATCTGAACTGAATTTAAGTGTTACAATGCAGTGCTGCTCACTCTATTGCTTAGTTGTGCTGGAGCAGAGACCTCCAGTTACACAATGCACCCAGGATTGATCTCTGAAGAATGGGGGGCTCACCAATACTTGCTGGAGCCTGATTTGTCACCAAGTGTATCTGCTACCATGTCAGCCAGAGAACTAATGATATCATCAAGATTACAAATGGAAAAGCTTTGCTTCATAGCTAATGCTTGTCAGGCTGAATTGCTCAGACCGTGCAAGAAGCATTGGGGAGGGAAAAAAAATGAGCCAAGAAAAATGAAAGATAGGGAACTGGAGACAGTTATTCATCTTGTGCAAACCCCCAAGCCTGTTGTTTGGGGAGAAAAGATGGGAGGCTGATCAGTTACTTCTCTATTTTTGTGGAGTATTTTTTCTTATAACTGAAATTAATTCAATTAATTAAACTGAAAAAACTGTGCTGCTAAAGACTGCTTGGTGTCTGCAGGGAGGCTGGCATGGGGCAGCACTGGCAGTCTGAAGGTGGCTGTGAGGATCTGCAGTGTTCCAAAGAGCACTGTCTGCTTTTTCTGCTTGTTTGCCTCCCCCTCAGTCCTGCCAGAAGCTCTCAGGGAATGAAAGATGTGAGGGAATGCTACCTCAATTCCCCTGACGTGCCTTCTTCCAGCTCCCTCTGAGGTGCTGCATGTTCATTTCAGTAAATTTCGTCTTTAAATTATCTCCTGGATGTTTAGAAGACAACGTAATCTCCCAAAATGAGCATTCCCAGAGTCTGTCTACAAAAGATATTTCATAATTACATGAAAGCTAATGAGAGTGTTGGTATTTTAATGCTGCCCAGCTGGGAAGCTGACAGGGCATTCCCGCTTCACCTCGTTTGGCTTTTAACAACTTGAAAACCTTTTAATCTTAGTGACTCACCCCAAGGCCACACCAAATCCTCTGGTGGGAACCAAGGGAATTACACTGAGGGAGGCCCGGAGAAAGGTCTGTTCAGGACCTATCTTTCCCTTTTGGGAGAAGTCAAACCAGCTTTTGGAGGATGGGATTTACAGCGCTGCTGCTGCCTGTGGGTAAGGGCAGGCAAGTTGAGGCAGGTGAAAAGGAGAGCTCATGAAGGATTGCCTGGTGAATCCCATCAGAGATTCCCTGCTGCATTCCCTCTCTGCTGCTCAGGAGAACTGGGCTGGCTGTGGTGGCAGTGAATCAGCTCCTCTGCATATTTTTGAATCGTGGCACTAGAGATTCCTTCATAACCCAGATCCACGCTCCCTGTGCCAGCTCTGCAGCACTCCTGACTCTGGCAGCTGCTCCTGCCTTTTATGCTGGATTTGAGACCAAACAAAATGTGTCTGTGGCTGAGGAAGGCATAAGAGATGTTATATTTGTGAGATATTTCTACAAGATGGCACATCTGTGGGACAGATATTTACAGAGAACACAGCTAAATAAGAGTGACTTGAAGTCCATTCTCTGAAGCACTTGTAGTTCCCACTTTAAAGTCAGTGAAACAAATCAAAAGAATGAACCAGGGTGATTTGAGTTTCTAATAGAAAGAGCATAATACTCCTCCCTCACCCAAACTGCCTCACTCTATTGTCAAAACAAAACAGCACAGCTTTAGGACTTCAAAATAAATGTCCTGTGGAAAGTTGAGGCTGATGTATTTTATCAGAGTGTGATTGGTTTTATTAGCCTAATTTTTAGGAAATGGTAATCAATTTTCCTTACTCAGGGCAGTATTAGCATTCCTTTTGCTTAATAGGGAATTGCTTGTCATGGATAAGTAGTGCTTAATCAGGTACTAAATGTAAGGGGAAATGGAACCTCTGGACTTTCCGTGAGGAAGCTGCCAAATCAGGGTTAATTAGAAGAAGACTGAAAATTTAATGAACACTTAAATTCTTCATTTATGTTCTCCCTATGGTACTCTCATGTTTTAATTATTTGCAGGTTCAGAAAGGCCTCTGAAAAGGGACACATTCCTTGAACACTGCATGAACAGACATGCCAGGAGGTCCATGTGTTTGTGTCTTGTCCCCACAAACACTCACTTCACTCACAAACAGCTGATCTCCTGTGCAGATCAAGAGGGTTTGTGGGCTTGCAAGGAACACAGCTGTGTAGAGGGTTGAACGCTTTGCTCCACAGAAGGTCCCAACTCACACCTTCATGACCTCTAGGTTTTAAGATAATAAATAAAAACGTTTGGCAGCTCATCTGTGAGGGCTGACACTGGCTGTAGATGGGTTTTAAAAGAGGCTGCATGATCTGTTTGAGGTATAGTTCTTTGTTCTAAGGCAGTTGGCAGAGTTGCCAGTGACTTCAGGAGGGGCTTGCAGGTGCTCAGTTAGTACTTGAAGAAAGGGTTATCGTCCAGATCTGGTATTCCCAGGGTGTATTTCCTATGGCAGAATCACTACCTGGACCTCAGATTTGCTTATATCTTGTTTTTTTCCCCTAGTCAGCTAAACAGTAAGTCAGCCTGTTGCATAATGTTGTAAGAGCTCTGTTAATTTACTTGTTCCTCCAAGACATTTAAGACAAGCTGTCAGAATTTTCTACAAGGCAGTGAGTTTGCTGGTGTCACCTTTTCTCCCCAGGGGTCTCTGTCACAATGGTTTTGTTAAGTCAGGGATGGAGAAAAAAATGCTTTTGCAATTATCAGTCAACAACTTGGTTTGATATCTACGAGCTGCTCTCTCTCTGTGTCCCAGCGCTGGACCCCTGCTCTGCCTACATCAGCCTGAACGAGCCCTGGAGGAACACGGACCACCGGATCAACGGCTCGCACGGGCAGCCCACGTGCGACAGCAGCATCGACGGGGAGTGGTACCGCTTCACGGGCATGGCCGGCGACGCCATGCCCACCTTCTGCATCCCCGAGAACCACTGCGGCACCCACGCGCCCATCTGGATGAACGGCAGCCACCCGCGGGACACCGACGGCATCGTGCGGCGCCAGGCCTGCGCCAGCTTCAGCGGCAACTGCTGCCTCTGGAACACCACCATCGAGGTCAAGGCCTGCCCGGGGGGTACTATGTGTACCACCTCACCAAGCCCAGCGTCTGCTTCCACGCCTACTGTGGCCGTAAGTCACTGCTGAGTTTGCCTTTCTGACCCTCCGTCATCCCTGGGAGGCAGGAGAGGTGGTGCCTGGCTCCTGGCTTCTCCAGGTGCTGGCCTGTCCATGTAGGATCAGTGAGGCAGTTTCACCCACTTTGTTCCGCTAGCAGGATTTTTCCGCAGCTGACCTGGCCACAGTGATTTAATGCTCCCTGTGAGCCTTGTGGTTTGTCTTGGCATGCTACCAAAGTCAAATTTGCATCTCTGACTGGCAGTAATTAAACTAGATTGTTTCTCAGCAGCTTCAGCAGTTTAGCTTTCCCAAAGTGGGACGGGTCTGTAACTGATGGACTGCACACAGGGTGGGAAGCTGATGGGACAAATACTGGTATTTTTGTTACATGCTCAATGCTTTGTGCTCACACTGTTCTTGTCATGCCCTAGATTTTTACGACATCTGTGATGTGGTGGATTGCCAGGGCTCCTGCCTGGACACCAATGACTGCACGTGTTCCCTAGGGACAACACTTGGACCTGATGGACAGACATGCCTTGGTAAGGGTGGAAATAAGCTGAGCAAGTTACTGATGCTTTTTTCCCCTTTGTTTCACTGCTCATATCTCAATCTCTTGCCTTACAAAAAATTATGTATCCTGAGAGGAGTTTTCCCCTTTGCTGCCTAGAACAGGTCTATGATTCTGTAAATGGTTCCAAGGTGTGACATCCCATGACAGCATCCATTCTGTGCCCTGTTGGAGCTCCATATTTGAGGCTAGATTTGCTTTCTGCATGGTTCAGCTGCTAAAGGCAGCAGCTGCACTGTCAGTAGCAGAGCCTCTTTGCAAGATCATGGTGCAGGATCATATGGTATCACTGTGGTACTTGCGAAATGCTGTGCAGTCTGACATTAGAGATTTCCTCTCACATACTCTGTTGAGTATCTCTCCTCCAAAAAAAGTTTTGCTGGCTGCTGTAGGGCTGCACACTAAGCTCTGCCATACTTCCTGCCCTTTTGGGACATTGTCCAGGACCTGGGACTTGAGGAGAGCCAAAGGACTGTAAGTCCCAGCACAGCTGCTGTGGTTTTAGGCAGCATGACTAGGGGGTATTCAGGGGGCTGGCACTTGGTGGCAGAGAGCAGCATGGCCACGAGGGAGATGAGAGCAGAGCTGGGAATCCCCATGAACTTTGGAGGAGAGGATGGTTGTGGTGTGTGTGTGGTGCTGGGGGAGAGCACCTGGACTGAGAGGTTGGGAAGAAGATCGTCTGTGGGGCAAATCGAAGGGCTGGGAAGGGGTGGCTGTTGGGGAGCTTCAGAGCCACACTGATGGATAGGAAGAGGTAAGGCAGATGGAGGACAGGGTGTTTGGGGGAGGAGCAATCTCATCTCCATACCTTGATTCGGTGGTGAAGCTGAAAGCAGAGTTGGTCCAGGAGGCTGTGTGTCAGGTCAGTCTGTTCCACAGGGGCTACACCTGACAAAGCAGGTGTGGGTGCATTCTTTCTTCACACACTTTGTGTCTGAGCATCAGAGCAGGGGCCACAGTCATTCCAGTCTGTGGAAAAAGCAGCCTAGCCCTGCTGCAGAGTTGCTCACACTGATTCTGGGGAAGGCTTTTACTTAAGCAGCTCCACATCTCTGCAGCCAAGTGGCTGACTGAGCTCTCTTAGATAATTAAAAGCATTTATTGGCTGCTTCTGTGCAAGCTTTCCAGTCACAGAAGTGCCCTTGACAAGCACTCAGTGAATGTGTGGCAGGCTCAGAGGAAAGGATTTCCTGCAGCAGGGAGGCACATGGGAGTCCTGAGCCTGTCTGTGTGTGCTGCAGCTGCCTTCATCCCCCCACGAGCAGGATTTCTGCACTGCTGCTTGTCCTCGAGGTTCCCAGATGGCACAACACCTCAGCTGTAATGATCATACTGGTTCACCTACCTGCAGTCTTTCTTGTGTGGCTCTGTTATCTTTCTAATGACTTTCTATTGTGCTGAGTGGTTGTGCAATTACATCTCTGAGAGCAACTGTGCCCCCCTTAAACCAGATAAATCCCTCTTTGTCTTTCCTAAATGGGGAATGTGCTTCCTTTCCCAGCTTCCCTGAAGAGGGAGGCTGAAGATGATGCAGTAATGCGGCAGAGAAGCTGTGGCTGCCCCATCTCTGGAAGTGTCCAAGGCCAGGTTGGATGAAGCTTGGAGCAAACTGGGATAATGGAAAGTGTCCTTGCCCATGGCAGGAGGGTGAAACTGGATGGGCTTTAAGATCTTTTCCAACCCAGAGCATTCTGTGAATGCTGAGCAGCTCTGTGAACCTCTCTGTGCTTCTCCTCAGCACATTACATGCTTTAAATCCCAGTGCAGAATGGCTGATCCTGAATTACATTTTCATTTAGGGGTTAGATGAGGTCTTAGACTTCCTGTCATGCATCCACCAACTCGATGCATTGCCTTTGAATTCTTGAATACCTGGATCCATCCACTAAGCTGTGGTTAGAATCAGCTCAGCACTCTCCCAATCCAATCTCAAGACAGCCAGCCTGTGTCCCAGAAGTGCTGGTTGTCACTGGTGTGGAAGAGCCGGGACAGATCTGTGTGTACTGTACAACTTGGAAGGACCAGTGAGGGGAATTTCTGGGCCCAGCTCTTGACTCAGACAAAAGCCCTAGGCCCTTCTAACAACCTCTCCATGCCTTTGCCAGTAGCCCTTTCCCTCTTCATCTTCTGTTTTTAAACAGCTTTGGTTTTATTTTTAGAAGGGAAAGCCTGCCACATGTGTGAAAAGCAGTGTCTGTGTGAGTCTCCTGGACATGCTTCCTGCCTCCCAAAGTAGGGTACCAGCCAATTTTTTGGCTAAAAATACTCAATTCACATTGTTTGTGGAAGGAGACACCACCACCAGCTGCGGGTACTGTGCATGTGTGGGACCACTGATACCTGAGAGAGCTTGTCTCTGACCTGTCTCTTAAAATGCTACTTTTCTTTTTTCTTGTTTTTAAGCTTCTGACACCTACTAAATGCTAGCTTCTAAGCTGTTTTGATGAAATCCCATGTGAACTTGGATTGATAACTTCAGCATCCTGGCCTGCCTAAGAGTAATCATTCATTTTGTGGCTCAGTAAAAGCCACATCTGTCCCTTCCTCTCTGTTTGATTTGCTTTTTGCATACAGAGATTAAATCAGGTTGAGGAGTTAGAATCTTGGAGAACAAAGTACCTTTCAAAAAAAAAACAAACAACCAGACACAGAGGAACTTTAGCCTTTAAATAAGAGTTAGGAGGAGTTTTCGGAGCTCTACCAAGAGATTCAAAAGCTACTGTTAGTGGGATTATTCCTTTAATTCCAGAGCCTTTTTTTTTTTTTTTTTCAGATGAAAATGAATGTGAGCAGAACAATGGAGGCTGCAGTGAGTTTTGTGTTAACCTGAAGAATTCCTTCCGCTGTGAGTGTGGAGTCGGGCGCACGCTGGGAAGTGATGGGAAAACCTGTGAAGGTGAGGCTTCAGCTACTATAGGCTGCTGGAAACTGTAAATCATTCCCTTGCTGCCCTGGCTTACAAAGTCTTGACTCCTTGCACCTGGGATTAAATGTCACTCATATCACCTCTGTGCTCGCCAGAGGGGTTGATGCTAAAATACCCTTCCAAGCAAGCAGAGAGAAATCTCCTTGTTCTCCCTGCCTCATCATCCATTTCTGTTAGGATTTGCTTGTATTTGTCTCCATGGGGCAAAGGCAGCAGTGGATCTGGAAGATTAGTTGTCCAGGCAGAACTAGTTATTGCTGCCTTTGCTGGGATTTGGCTCTGGAGATTTGTGTGGTAGTTTTGTGGGGGCAGATTTAGCAGAGCTGGGTTTTGGCAGCTCACATTAGGGATGGGGTAATGTCATGACAATAGACTAGAGCATGAGGATCACTTTAGCCTCCCAGGATAGAGATTGAGGAGAGGAGGGGATGCCAGTCTGTGGACAGAAACTAAATTTGGGATTAGGGCTGCATTTTGCTCTTTGCTGTTTGTGGGCTCTGCTGCATGCAGCTGCCACAGTTCCTTCCCAGTGGTGGCACAGCCAGATTGAAAACCCTTGATAAATTTAGACTGGTGGCTTAAAGACCAAATTGTAGGTCTGATGTGTTGTCACTAACAATGTACAAACATCTCTGTGCAGAAATAGGCTAACCCATCAAAAATTGACTGTGCCTGATGTTTTCTGTGGTGTGAAAAAGCAATGTGTCCCCTCACAGCAAAGCTGCTGTGTGGTGTTCACAGACACTGTGGGGCCTCAGACAAGAAAAACAACTACAGCTGTGCATCACTTTCCAGTTACCCAAAAGAGCTAAATCTGCTCTCTGAGCTCTGCTAGTATATCACTCATCCAGACAGTGACACTTCCCTGGGAATTGCTGCTGTGCAGAGTGCTCCTCAAGTACTTGTCAAGTTGTGTGGGGCCAAAACTGGTCTGTGGGTTTTGTCCCTGCCACATCCAGCTCTGAGCTGGTGAGGCATCACATAAATGAGCTGTGCAGTTTTTATTCCCGAGTGCTGCACTCTTCTGACAGGGCTGGAATAGTCTGTTTGGAAACTCGTTTGTTTCTGCCATTCCCCAAGTTGGCTTTTAGGGCCTTTGATATATCATTTAATTTCTCTTTTGTAAGAAGGATGGTGCCTTTCATGAGTTTAACACTGCTGCTGGGGATTTTTACAATCTTGTTAGTGAGTTTTATTTCTGAAGGTGTGCTCTCAGCCGTTAGAGAATGGGATGTGAGGTGTGAGCCACCTCACAGCTTGTTGCTAAAAAGAACAAATGCAAGAGATTTAGCTTGATTACGTGAGCTGGTGAAGCTGAGTAGAGTTTAAAGTATCTCAAAATTTACATTATGATGCTTTACCCATTTCTTTGACTCATATGGAGTATTCAGGCTGTTATTTTCCATGCACTGTATAGGATTGAATATGGGATTTCTATTCTTTTCTTTACATTTCAGTGAAAACCACCCAATCATTTCTGATGACTCAGGGCAGGCTCAGGGAGCATTATTCTGTATTTATTATTTGCTTATCTTATGTACTGTTATTTTACTGAGAACAGTAGTACTCATCTAGCGTATTCATCCCAAGCAGTGAAGGTTATTTGAAAGAAAAACTCATGATCCTCTATTATTTTCTTTATAATAGGAAGCCAAAAGAACTGGAAATGGCCTTTCTTTCCTTAGATTTTCAGAATCTTCAGAATGTATCTGAATTACCTTTCAGAGCATCATTTAGCTGTGATGCTCTCTCTCCTCTGCACTTCAAAATGGGAGAAAATTAGGAAGTGAATCAACCTTTCGCCATGAACTTGTGCTGTTCCTGAGCCAACCTCAAAGCCTAAAACTCACAAGCTAGTAGAATTCCTGCTAAACAAACTCCTAGAAGCAGAGTTTCATTGTCAGCCTCAAAGGGGTTGAAGGAATTTGTTACACCCACCTCCCTCACAGCTGGGAAACCCAGAGGGAATGAGCCCATCATCTTCTCTCCAGTGTTCCCTGCTGGGAATAGAAGCTGGCCACCTGTGGGGCTGTCCTTCCCCAAGGCAGCTCCCCTGTGAAGCTCAGGGCTTTCATCTTGCTGGTGATGAAGGGCAAAGAGTGTAGAAGAGAGTTTTAAGAGGATTTTCTTCCTGCATTTTGAAGTAAGAAATAACATAAAACTTTATTTTAAGATAATATCTCAGGAAGTCTATTTGCAAGGGCATGTAGAGACAGGACAAGGGGGAATGGTTTTAAACAGAGAGTAGGTTTAGATTGGATATTGAAAGGAAATTCTTTCCTGTGAGGATGGGCAGGCCCGGGCGCATGTTACCCAGAGAAGCTGGATCCCTGCAAGTGTCCAAGACTGGGTTGGATGGGGCTTGGAGCAATTTGGGATAGTGGAAGGTGGCACCCATGGTAGGGGGGTTGGAAAGAGATTGTCTTTAAGGTCCCTTCTGACCCAGGCCACTCTATAATTCTATGACTCTTAAAGTACCAAGCTGCAGATTGCCTATTTGGTATGTCAGCTATAGCACGGGATTTAATTTGCTAAGCTTTTCTGCAGAATTCCTTGATACACCTCATGGTGAAATTACAAACACAGGAAATTGTACAATTAGAAAAGGGTGTTCCACCTCATTTTCTTGCAAGCAAGCTGTTGCCTTCGAGCTATGTTGGTCAGACTGTTGATTGATCAGCAGCACATTGGGACCAGCAGGATGTGTTGATTTTCCTTTCTCTCACAGAAATTGAAGGCTGTCACAATAACAACGGAGGCTGCAGCCACACCTGCATTGAAGTGGAAGACACCTATCAGTGTGAATGTCCCAGGGGACTCGCTCTGTCAGAAGACAACCACACTTGCCAAGGTAGGTCAACAAAATCTCCCTGGCAGTCTCTGATGCCCAAAAATATGTCTGAAGGAACTTTTCTTCTTAGTTTTTCTGTCTTCTCTTAGCCTGTCTTTTCCAGATAGGTTAATGGAGCTTTGTTATTAATGACAGATCATCCAAAAGTGAGAGCCTGAAGATGTTGCTCTTCTGTCCAGGCAGGAGAATGGCCACAGGGCCCTGCATGGGTGCATCTTTCATCACAGGTGGTTTTGGCAGTGTTCCCTTACAATTAATACTGCTTAACACCTCCCATTATACTGCTCTGCTCTAGCTGTGTACACTTCTGATAAATTTATGCTGTTAGAACTGACATTTTCCATACTTCAAACTTCAAAATTTCAGCTAAAGTGGTCCAGTCCCTTCCAAGAACAGGGTTAAAGAGAGAGCCATGGTTTTTTCCAAATATGCCATTCCAGTAAGCATTCCTATGCCTTGAAGCAGGGCACTAGCTTTGATATTAGGTGCTCCTGCTGCCCCTTTGGAAAAGTGCCCGGGATAGCATCTAAAAATTGACTGTTGCTTCTGCTGTGTAGAGGTAAGGGCAGCGTTATCCTTGGAGAACCTTCCATCTGAACTTTCCACAGGGAGTTCTTCATGCTGAGTCACTCGTGCCTATGGCATGCACATGAAATAAACAAGCTCCCTGTTTTTTGCAAAGATTTCTTTTGCAAATGTACCCAGGCTACCAGCAGTCTGGTGTTCCCTGGTGTGCTCAGAGAATCTCCTGCAGCCTGATGTGTCGCAGAATGCCCAGACATCAGCTGGAGGGGCAGATCCAGGCTTTATAATGGCCAAAAGAGCATGTATGCCTCAGAGAGGAAGCTGGAATGTGTCTGCTTGATGAAATTTCTGCTTTTTAAGCTGTTTAGAAATGCAGGACTCCCAAGGATGAGCACTGTACACTTGGGATCCAGCAGTGCTGGTGGGGAGGCAGAGGTGGGAATTCCAAGAGCTGTGATTACACTCACTGATTGAAGGTCTGATTGATGGATACAGGCCAGAACAGAGCGATGTTTTCCAGTCCTGCATCCCTGAGGCAACCCCAGCAGGGCTGGAAGTCCTGCATTTCCCAGCCAAGGTTTCTGCTGCTTGTGAGGCTTCTAATGAGAGCAGCACTGCTGGGAGCCAGGCTGGGGCTCAGGATGCAGCATCTCATAAAGTGAAATTGCCTGGTTTTTTGCATTCATGAATTTATGTCCCCACGCCGTGGTCTGCAATTCTGAGCAGATATGGAACTGTACCACACAATGTTTTTTGACACCTAATCAGGTTTGTATTGGTTCAATTAACAGTGCAGGGCAAGGACAGTTGCCTGAAGCAATTGGATCTGCAACCTCTCTATCCTCCTCTGCACTGTCTCTACATTCAGAACAAACATTAATAACTTTCCACAGAAATCACAGTCTACAGGCTACAATTTTCCCACAAAGATAACAGCCAGCAAAATAATTGGAATTTTGCAGACCATCCTAGAATTTTGCAGCCCATCCTAGTACCCCATCTCTTCCTGAGGAGTAGGGATGAAATGGTCTTCTCCCCCATCCCCTGCCCAAACTTTCTGTGCAGGGAAGCAGGGTTTATGTTTGTAGCAGTGGGTCAGGGCTCCCCAGCACCAGAGAGCCTGTTCTGCTGAGCAGTCTGTGCAGGAAGATAATCTCTGCTCCAAGCAGCAGCACTTTGAGAGGCCAAGGAAGAAGCCAGAGGCTGGAATATGGTGCCAGTACCAACAGCAGAGAGAGAAATGAGTGATGGACTCACCACAGAAGCTTCCTCCCAGGGTCAGGTATTGGTGCAAAGCAGAGTTTAAAGTGGAAATGAAGAGACTTTCCCAGTGCTCACAGGTGCTCTGCAGAGTATGAGGGGGAAGAACTAAAATGTTTGACTAGCACACACTTGGTGTTTTCCTAAATAGCCACGAGTTGGGTTGAGTCAGCAGCTTTCCTTCACTTGTTTCTGTGTCCAGGTGGTGGAGGGCACACAGACAGCTCCTGCACCTCCAGAGCACAGGGAAAATGGAGTGTTTTCTTTCTCCCACTTTGTGCCAGTCAAAGACATGTAGAAACAGAGAGATCCTGAACCAAATCAGCCCTGAACTTCAGAGAATTGCAGTTGGGATCCAAATCTCTTGCCCTGAATTTCACCTTTATAAAAGCAGTACATTTTCTTATTTATCAAGGAGTCGCTAGAGCAGTGAGTCTTTAAATCCAGATGGAGCCAATCAGTTCTCCAAAGGATGTTCTTCTCTGTCTGCATTATGCTGTGTTCTCAAAGTCCCTTTGTCTGCTCCTGAGCTGTGCCATTTGACATGCTCAGTTATTCCCACTTGCCTTCTGCTGCCAGTGGAGGGAAAGTTATTTAAGCTTCTGTTCTGACCCAGCAATGTCATTATGGGAACATATTGCTTTGGGCACTCCGCATACATTTTAGCATATCACTTTGAAATTACCAACTTTTAATAAAAAAAATCCTCCCTGAAGATACTCAGAGGCTCTTGCAAATACCTTAGATGGGACAGGGAAATTTTTAAAGGGGGGTAAAAGGCCTGTTTTAGCAGTGTGCCTTATATAAAATATTCAGAATTTAAAATTATATAATTCATGATTGAAATTAATGGAAGGCAGATCATAGGAATGTCAAAGACTGAGACTGCAATTAATTTTGGAAAAAATATTGGGAAGCCAGTATATTTGCAAAAAGGTTTTGTCATGGGATTTTAAAATACAATAAATGTAAATCCTGCAAAGAGTTTGTTTTTCTGGCTGAAACCAGAATATATGCCACCAGTATGTTTGTCCTGTCTCTAACTGAATAGATATGTATAATCTCAAGGAATATATATACGGCAATTACTTTTTTATTGAAGATTATTCTCCCTTCCTTCCTTTTTATTTTCTCCAAGCTCTGTTTTCTCCTGCTTCTTATGTAATGAAATTTTAATTTACAAAAATTCACACGGAGGCCTGTATTAAAATTTAAGGGTTGGATTGAGCTAATTGGGTTTGTTTGTCAGAGCTGGGTTTATTGCTTATAAAAATATTATTATGGCACTTTGAGGTGCTACCATTTTAGCTCGGTATCTATAGGGAATTACTCTGCCTTGTTTCAATGTGCTCTGGGTTTGATGTAAAATCTGATTAAGGGTCTTAAAAAATGGCTTTGCCTGGGGTGTTGTGAATTTGATATCCATATCTGGCAAAGGCTCTTCCCAGGACATAACAGTAGAAGAGAGATCCATCAAATCTCTGCTGAGTATTAAGTAAAGCTGGAAAGCACAGCTAAGTTTCTGCTGCAAGTGCACTGATTGTCTGTTGTTTTCTGAGGCACTGCTGTGGCTGGAGAATTTGGGGCAGTGGCAGCTCTGGTTTGTGTTGTGTAGGTAGGAATGCAAGATGGGTTACGTTAGTGTGGTAAGATCATAATCAGAAATATTGTGTATAATTCCCCTATTTCCCCCCCCCAGTAATAACTAGTGTAGCCCTTCCCCAGCTTACTACTGGTAGACTGTTATTCTGGGGACTTCTCTTGCAGTTCCAGTGCTGTGCAAGTCCAGCTCTATTGAAGTGAACATCCCAAAGGACCTGGTTGGAGGCCTGGACCTTTCCCTCATCAACACTTCATGCAAAGGTGTCTCCAATGGCACTCATGTCAACATCCATTTCTCCTTGAAGTCCTGTGGTACTGTTGTGGATGTATGTATGCCTATTGTCCAGTCTCTGGGATTTGGGGATTTGGCTGTGGCTTATTTGGGGAATAAAGTTGACTTAGCTGTACCCTCAGAGCTGTTTTGTGTGTTGCCATGCAGCTGCCCTCAGAGGAGAGCATGGGCTGGCATCCCAAAGTCAGAGAGCTTGTTCCATCTCCCCTCCAGTGGTGTGTCTGACAGCATGAGTGCTGCTTTCTGCTCACCTCCTGCTTCGCACAGGTAGAAGGCACAGGTGCCCTTACCCTTCACCCTCCTGCTGAGACAGATGCTGCTCTCCTGATAGTGTTCCAAAGGTTAAAGTGGCACCTGGTCAGGACCCAGAGAGCTCATCTTAGCAGAGGGGGTAGCAGAAGTGCAATGCATTGCAGCTGGCATCACACTGAGGCCATTAGTCGGTCAGTGAGGGTGAGCATCATTCTGGTCATGGGTGTAAATTCACAAGCTGGGCCTTCAGCGGCTACTATGTGTCTGATTGTCAGCTCAGAGAGGTCTTTCTCAATCATTTCCCCTTTCTTTGCCACAGGTAATAAATGATAAAATCATTGCCACCAACCTGGTGACTGGCTTGCCCAAGCAGACCCCAGGGAGCAATGGGGACATCATTGTCCGCACCAGCAAGCTGCTGATCCCAGTGACCTGTGAGTTCCCACGCCGCTACACCATCTCCGAGGGTTACGTGCCCAACCTCAAAAACTCTCCCTTGGAAATCATGAGCCGCAACCAGGGCATCTTCCCCTTCACCCTGGAGATCTTCAAAGACAAAGACTTTGATGAGCCCTACAGGGGTGCTCTTCCCACCCTCAAGCTTCGCGACTCTCTGTACTTTGGGATTGAGCCCTTGGTGCACGTCAGTGGACTGGAGACACTGGTGGAGAGCTGCTTTGCCACTCCCACCTCAAAAATTGATGAGATCCTGAAGTACTACCTGATTCAAGATGGGTGAGTTCCCTTTTCCCTTTCTTGCTGGCAATTTAATGGGAATTGGCGGTGGGGTGGGTAGTCTGTGAGATGCAGGAAACATCCCTTCTCCACAGCAGCCTGTCTGCTGTGCCTGTAGCAATCACCAGCAGCCATCAAGCTGAAACCACCTGTCCCATGAAAAGTAATTGGGAGAAACAGTGGGAGGCAGTGAAAGAGGTTCCTGTGAGTGCAGCCTTTACAGGACATATTTCCCTGTCACTAGCCTTGTGGATAATTGAGTTGGCTCCTGTAGAAAAGATTCTCTTTCCTGATATCCTCTCTCTGCCAGCCACAGAGTGCCAAGCACTGTGCAGAACCCCCATGGCCGTGTGCCGCTGCCAGGCAGCTGCCACAGCAACTGGAGCAAGTTTCTTAATTTTCTCATAACAGCCTTATTACAGCATGAGCCAGAAGAATTCATTGCTAGTCCTGGTAGGAGTTCCAGGAGAATCCCTTGCTTTGCTCTCCCTGATGCCAGTCAGTGCAGTAAGCTTAGGGTCTTTCAGTTTGGTGGTAATTTTTTGAGGTGTTTGGGGCTAGTGATCTTTTCAGGATAAGCTAAAAATAATTCTTTTCAGATCTGTGGGCACATTGTAGTGGTTTTTGCATCAGTGGTTTGGGGAGCCTTGCTGTGGGCTCAGCTGTGGCTCCTAAGATGATCCCTTGTTTTCAGACATTTCTTTGGGTGCTAAGATGACTGTGCCATGCTACAGCATTGCTGTGGAGTGCTTGCATCCAGCAGCTTAGCCAGACAGCTCTGAGGAAATGTCATAGTTGTGAAGCAGTCTGCTGTCCTCTAGGGACAGAAATCCAGCCAAAGGAATATCTAAGACCATACCCAGGAGTTGTAGCCTGATAGTCAAGGACTGTGCTTGTGTAAGTCCTGTATGTTGCCTGCCAGACCATTTAATGATGACAATTATGTCCTCAGCTGCCAGACTAAATCATCCACTGTTGCAGCTGCTGCTGACAAGTCCTGCGTGTTTGTCTTGTAGCAAAAGGGTCCTGCCATGTGAAGTACCCAAAAATACTGTTTTCATTTTCTTCTGACAAAAGATTCAACATTATTCTGCTCTCCCTTCATCCTAGATTGCAGTCCTTCTGTGCCCAACATTTCTGAGCTTTATGAGCAGATCTGTAATGGAAAAATTGATTTTATCAGCTCCTCGGCTTGACTGTTCCTGTGGACCCTTCACAGAGTCAAGGCTCCAAACATTCATTCATTTCTCCCCACGAGTGAAAATCATGGGATTCAAAACAGCAGCCAAAGCCTGAGCTGGGTAGAGAAGGGAGAAGGCAGGAAATGTCATCTCTTGAATTCCCCCCAGCACAGGTTAGGGTATTTATGGCACCAGCAGTCCCTTGGTACCTGCAGAGGGCATTAAAACTTCACTGAAGGGAACAGTGGGCTGGAGCCTCGTCCAGCCACTCCACTCTGCAGCTGTCACTGCAGGCCCCAGTCTCCTCAGTGTTCCCAGCGATCCAAAACTAAATCAGCTGGATACACTGCTAAGTTGTCCTTGCTCCAAACACTTCTGTAATAACCCAGTTTCCTTCTAGCAACCCAGCCCCAAAAGCCCATGGCAATAAAGATGGGATTTTAAAATCGGTTTATGCAGGATCAGACCTGCAGGAGTTAACTGCAACTTCTAAAGGGAGCACTGTTTAAATTTGAGGGGGTATACCTTAGACTGAGGAATGGGAAAATTCCCTCTGCTGCTCTCTTCTCTGTTAATTCCCTGCCTTCTGAAAACAAAATGAAACAAAGGTATTGACTGATGGCACAGCTGATAAACGTTGAAGCTCTCTGGGGCACCTGGAGCAAGGTCATGTCACTGATGAGGTCAGGAGCTGTGATTCAGCGAGCACAAGTTGGTTAAGGTAGTTCCATTGCAAAGCATGTCTTGTTATGTCTCAGGCTGCCCCATTTGTTAGGTTGAGGTGGATATTTTATTGTTCAAGCCTTCCTTTTTACTTTGCAACCCCAAATAAGAAGTTCAGAGCATAGCTCCCACGGCACTGCTACTGTGCTCCCCAAACCTAAGCACGTTATGCACAGGGATAGGGTTATTTTCCCCATATCTTGACCAGGTTCACCCTTTTCCTTCCATACCTATCTCTTCTCACCTCTCCAAGATGGGAAGCATGGTCTCTGGGGGTGTCTTAGGAGAGTGGAATATGATCTGGCCCCACAAATGCGAAAGGGCTTGTCCTTGTGACTCATGAGATTTCTGAGCTGGTTTTGTCTATGTATCCCTGATTCCTTCATGTTTTTCTTCCATTTCCCCTCTCCCTAGCCCCAGTCCAGTAGGTTTCCTTCCACCGGCATGGAGAACCTCTGGAGAACCTGGGATTTAGGAGTCAGTTTGAGCCAGTGTCCAATAATCATCACGAATGAGAACGAGAGTTGACTTCATGGCCCTAAAGCTTGGCCAATCACCTATGAAAAGTCCTCCACTGTCATTCCTTACAATCAATGCCTACTTTAAAAAGGAATTTTGACAACATAGAGATCCCAAACATTCCACTGAAGGCAGAGCTGCTCTTTTGCAGCTGAACATGTCAAATATCAGCATTGCTGACAATGCCATGCACATTTCTCGTGTAAAGATGTGAGCTGAAGGTTGCTGCAAGAGCAGGACTTTGAGCTGTCACACCAGTACCTCTTGTCTCTTCCACCACTGCTTTGAGGGGTTTTTTTTAATATCTTTCAAAGTCCACATTTTTGGAATTAACTTGTTAGAAAGGATGAGCTGCATTGCAATGCAATTTCACAGCAGCATCAGGGCCTCTCCAGATGCCCAAGGCTTTGCAATAATTGGCAGTAATTATTGAGCCACCATATGTTTTTGTCTGTCGAACTCTAAATAGGCTGTAAGATAAATACACTGCATCTGGAATATAACTTGTTATAAAAGCAGCTTGTTTTCTTGCAGTTCTGTGACCTCTCATATGATCATGTATTGCTAGTGATGGAAAAACTGAAATTATAAATTTTTGGTGTAGTGAATTTGAGCTGTTTGACCAAGACCAGCAGGAAGAAAAATGTAAATGATAGAAAGCAAAGTAAATCTAAATTTTTGTTGTTTTCATCATCTGTCATATTTTAGTAATGTGGGTGCAGGCTGCTTCATTTTAAGCATAATTTATGTGCATATATCTGTGTATACAGTAATGCATACCACATTGTGTAGTGTATAACACTGCAGACTGTTGCACAGGAAGGTGAAATGAGGACAAACATGCCTGCAGCTCGCTGGCAGTCCCTCTCTGAGGGGACTGGGCCACGTCCTGCCAGCCTTCTGCTGCTGAGCTGCTCCTTGTCTGGAGATGCTATTAGCATTGCTGTTGTTTTTCCCCATCATTCCCAAATTTTCTCCTGTGGCCAAGGAGGAAGTAACAGAGATGGTAGCTGAGCCTGACAACCAATCCCTTCTTTTCTTTCTCTGCTTAAATAGGCTGGAATGTCTTTTCTCTTTCTTTTTCCATTTCTGGGAAACCCATTAAAGCCTCTCCCTCTGCTCCCCTCAGCTGCGTTTCTGATGACTCCGTGAAGCAGTACACGTCAAAGGATCATCTTGCCAAGCATTTCCAGGTCCCTGTGTTCAAGTTTGTGGGCAAAGACAACAAGGTAAGCTCAAAACTAAACTCTTAGATACTTGATCAGCTCTGATGTGACCAAGGAGCCTCAGCATCAAGTTGGCAAAGGGTATGGAATGGCTGGTGCTGCTGTGCCTGTTCTGGCAGCTGTATCTTTCAGGAGCCTGACACAGGTACTTCAGGAGAGATTGATAAAAACAACTAAAATTAAAATATGAAGGACAGTGTTGGAACATCAATGCCACAGCAGTCTAAAATCCTTGTTGCTTCCAGGGTGGCCTTGGTGGACCCTTGTATGCTGGGTGAGAGAAGTGTTCTCAGTCACCAGGCACATTTTGCAGTGTCCTGTCTTTAAAACAATGTAGTTTTTAGTTTGGGATCTCTTCAACCTTGTGTCTTCTCTAGCTCTTGTGAGTATAGATGGCAGGATTCCAGATAGAAGGCCACCATACTGCTTAATTCAGTGTGAAATCAGGCTCTCTGGGGCAGAAGCTCTGTAGTGGGAGGACAGTTAAGGACAATGCCATTTTCCTAATGCAAATAGCTTTCCTTTTCTGTACTGCAGGAAATTGGATCTTCCAGTCATTGTTACGCTCAGCCAATACTGCCTGTTCCAAAAGGTACAAAGCTGCTGCTCCGGCTTCCAGAGAGCCTCAGTAGGGTTAAAGCAGATGAGATCTTCTAAAATTTAGAAATTTTCCCTGGCTGTCTGATTGCCACTGCTGCCTCCAACCTGCATCCCCCCATCCTGAGCATCAGATTCTGCTTCAAGCCTCTTCACTGACCAAATCTTTGTGCCTGCTGCTTGCAGAGATCTTGCTGGCTTCTCCTTGGCATTTACAGGGCAGGGAGCAGCAATCATGTCACTGCCTTTGCTGTGCAGAAAAAAGAGACTCCTTGCCCTTTTGCATTCTCCTTCTTCCCTCAACTTAGCCCCTCATCACCCTGCATTTTCCTCCTTATTCCCCTCGGTTTCCTGGCTTTGTTTTCCCAGCTCACTTCAAATTCTCTTGCGTGTCTCCATCAGTCCTTGCAAGGCTTCACGCATTCTTGATGTGCAGCTCCTACCAGTCCATGCAAGCTCTTCCAAGCTGATTCTTGGCATTTTTGTCCCTTCCTCCAGAGGATCATTTCACGCCTTCCTATTCCCTGTCTCTCCACTCTTGGCTACCAGACAGATGCTGTGCTCTGAGGTCTCAGCCAGGCCCTCTGGAGAGGGCACATAAGGAAACAGATGGAGTGGCCAGTTTGGCTGTGGATGACAATGCTGGACAGTGTGGGAATGGGAATGGTGTGGCACTGGCTCTGGCAGCAGTGGTTCCCAGAGGTGTGCACTGACCCTCCCGCTGTGTCTCTGCAGGAGGTGTTCCTGCACTGCCGCATCCTGGTGTGCGGGGCGCTGGACGAGACCTCGCGCTGCGCCCAGGGCTGCCGGAGACGCGTGCGCAGGGCGGAGGAGGAGGAGGAGGAATCTGTCCACATGGCAAACCACATCCTGACAGGAGGCCCCATCAGAATTGACTTTGACGACTGACACACGCCTTCTGGAACATCATCCTTTTGGCCTTTCTTATCAATGCCTTCTGTCACGGTTGTTTGAGAAATGAGAGGTATTTGGTAAAGCCTCGCTTGAACCTCAGGACTCATTTCCCTAACCCTGTGGTGATTATTTGTGAAGTGTTTTGGGCAGCCCTCTGAGCATTACCCAGGCTGCAGAATGGTTTGGTTTTATCTGCCTTTCTCCCCAACAGCCCTTCTTGCCCCTGTTTCTTTTCAGGCCTGACGTGTTACCCAACTTTGTCTTTCCCTACATCTGCTTACAGGCCCCAGGACTGTTTGTCCTCAACTAAACAAATGTTATCTGAGCCCTTCTTGCATCAGACAGTGCAAATAGTATCGTAGCTGAGTGTGTTTGCTGTGAATGATGCTGAAGCTTTCAGATGACTATTAATAAAAACATGTATAAAATATATCTCATTATGTGTAAGTTCCTTGGAGCAATGCACTTATTACTGGCAGCTGAAGCTCAGATCTATCACAGGCACGTTTAAATGTTATTTTAAATAGCAAAAGGTATTTAATAAAATCTGATTTTTTTAGTGGCTTTTGATAATTGCATGCAGTTTAACAGTGTTTCTTCCTGTATTTAGTGTATCATTATTTTTCTCCCTCTTCTCCCACCACCAAAAATGCCTTTCCTAAGTGCTATAGCACCTTGATTGTAAGAGAAACACCATTAAACATCTATAAACAATCCCCTCCCAGCGTGCTGCAGCCACGTGTTTGTTTGGAAGTTGCGATGCATTGCCCTGGTTAGAGAGGCTGTGGTTCCAACAAAGGAATAGAGGAATGCAGGTTAATTATTTATAGCAATCATTTGTCATGTGGGCAGTTCTCGGGACAGGGCTGTCCCCAGTGAGCCTGGTGACAGGAGACGCGGCAGCATTGTCTGAGTGGCCATTGCAGGGGACACAACTACTGGTGATGGTGGTGGCATTGTGGTTGTCAGGAATCTCTTTGGGCTGTCAAGCTCCTTCCAAAGGAAATATAATGGATATGATCAGCTCAGGCTCCTCTGGGCTTCACTGAGCTGTGTGGTAAAGGATTAGGATGTGGGGTGAAAGGAAGAAGGCACAGCCAGCAGTGAAGGACAGCACAGGAGAGGCAGGGCTGGAGGATGAGAGGGGAAGGATCCATCTCCACCGGTGGCCATGGCACTGCAGCGTGTTCCCAAGCTTTTGCATAAGAAACTTCGCAGTGTGCAACTCTTGTTCTGCATGTCTGGAGGTCTGCTGGAAGCCCCCCAGCCTTCATCACTTGTGTTCTGCTTTGCTTGGAGCAGCCAAATTGCTGCAAAAGCCAAAATTTGCTGCTGCCCTCAAATGAAGGGGAATCCATTTGAAGGGACCATTTAGAAGGGAGTCACAAATCACCTCAAACATTTCAACTCATTCCACAGATTTATTTGTTCTGGCAAGTGAGATTCCAGTGAGGAATGGATATTTAATGGGCTGAGAGTTTAATAATTTTCCTAAATGGCTTCGTGGCTGCTTTTCCAATCTGGGAATATGTGTGTGTTTTAGAGTAAATGAAAATGTTTCTTTGATGATAAGTAGGTATAAATGGAAAGACACTTTTCATGTGTTATCTAACCATATGTGAAAGAAAGGAAAAAAGCTTCTCCCAGGATTTCTGTTCTGCTGATTCACATCTGCATTAGGACCACACGGGCAGTTTCCCACTGTTGCTTCTTTGTTCAGGCAGCCTCCGCTCAATATATTTGTTTTGATAAAACAAGAGCTGGGAAATGAAATTAATTATCTGGTGCCTTCTGAAGAATCAGCTGGTGCTGTTTATTCATGTGGAAGGGATGTGGGGGGAGTGATGGAGGGAGATGTTCCTTTCCTGGCTTATTTCAGTTATTGTGCACATTATTTGGTTTTTCCTGACAAATCCATGTGAAGCAGCTTTCCCACTCAGCAGCCGAAAACAATCCTGCCAATGCATGAAGTCAAGAGGAAGCATGGGGGTGACAACAGTGTCTTCTTCCTGTCCAGAGCAGAGTAGAAATGAAGACGACCCAAGGTTTGTGCAGCACCCTGAGGAGTCCTGTGGTCAGCTGCTTCCATGGCCAGACACCACTGGACAGCAGGAGTGGCACGGAGGGGAAGCGATTTTTGGTTTGGATGCAGTTTGATTGGAGTTCATGCGCTGGTTTGCTCCCACACAGGATTATCTGGCGGTTTGCTGGAGTCACTGCCACCACTTGATGGTTTAAATATTTCCTTGTAGAGGTGCTGGTGGGCTTTTTCAGAGTACCACAGTGAAAAATGCACTTATTCAATAGCTGGTCTGCGTGCAGCAGTCTGTAGGGTTTTGGGATGAATGGTGGTCTGAAAGCATGGAGAAATTATGATTTATGTTAGTGACATCTCCAGCTCATCAGTGTCTGGGTAGAGAGATTTTGTTCAGAAGCCTTTGATTTCTCCAGAGTCTGTCATCACCTGCCAGCAGTTGCTTGGCTTTAATCTGATATCACTTGAACTATAAAATAATTTAAGACATTTGTCATACAGCTGGTTATTGAGTGCAGACAATATAGCTATTTTAATTTCTTTTTTTGTCATTTAATCATAAGAATATGTTCACATTTAAACTGGCAACAGGCACCATTTCACCAACAAAATACAAAATTTGGGAAGTGTCTGAAATGAGGAATGTTTCTTTCCCATCTCTAGTCAACAATATGTGTTTCTTAGATGGATAATGATGTTGTCTGTCCAGCCTTGTGTTCTGACAGAGCGATGAACCTTGGCAATACAGTATTCCCTCTCCAGTGACATGAGCCCAGCTGGGAAAGGTTGTCATTACATCTGATCAGTGTTGAAGTTCTCTGTAATGGAAAACATCCCAGTACACCCCACACAGTCAGTTCCATTTTCCTGGTCTGGATGCCAGTGGGGTCTCATTGTTCCAGCCTGTTGGGAGCCAGCAGAATGTCTCACTGCTGTTTGCTGTAAGGCAAAGGTGACTGGCAGGAGCAGGAATACGGGGCTTAAATAATGTATAGGTCTGTGCCTATATTTAAACCCACTTAAACTGGAAGAAAAGCAACCAAGACAGACTCTTTCCACTGCTGTTAAATCACCCTTTTGCAGCCTTAACTTCTCTGTGGCAGATGGAAGAACATAACCATAAATATGTTTGCAGGAGCCACTGAAATATTTACGTGGCACAGCACACGCACACCCAGCAGCAACTTCCTTCCAACAAGAAACCCAGCTGAAAGCTGCCTGCCAATGTTCTATGGAGATGAAATGCCATGTACCACTTTAAATTCTGGTTTTGCATGCAACGAAAGCTCCCCATAACAGATGGGAGTATTAACCACGTTTTAGAAGGAATGGTGTCTGAGGCTGCTGATAGCAGCCCCACAGAGGTAGCACATAAGTCCTGTCATCTGACAGATAAGCTCTAGAATTTGGAATATCTTATCCGAGGCCACTGTGAGCTTCCCATTTCCCTCATGCAAGAGATGGAGGTGGATACCCAGCCATTTTGTGTAAAAAGGGATCCTAAGAGAAAAGCTTTGTTAAATGGTATAGGAGAAAAGTAATTGAATAGATGGGGATGACACTGGCAAAGAAAAGCAGATTCCTCTCCTGAAACGGGGGGAGAGGGCTGTGATTTCGCATCTGATAAGTGGTGGACTTTGGTCCCAGATATCACTTGTGTACTACAACCACCTAGAGCCCTTCTCGTGCTTACCAAATCTCCAGATGTTTTAAAACGTTTTAGGAGTTAAATATGCAGGGTTGTCAGGGGGTGTCATGACAGGATGGAAAATGTCAGGGATGGGTGTGAGCAATGTACTGAAAGCAAATTACCCCTCTTCAGTCTGTCACCAGTGCTGCAAAAGTGTAAATAGCATATCCATGAATTGGGAATTTCACAGGGCTTGCAGAAACCTAATGCCTTGCACTGCAAATTAGAGAGTTAGAGGGTGGGGAGAGATAATAGTGTGTGTTTAAGGTAAAGCCCCTTGTTTATAACCAGCACTGCATCCTGCTTGCCTCTCCTGATCGGTCCATAGATAGAACTAGCATCAGATCCTTCCAGGTGGTGAACTTGGGAAGGGCCAGTGGGGCTGTTGAGCTGCACCTGTGGGGGACAGCAGGCCTGGCTGCCCTGTGCTCACAGGCTGTCTGTGCTCTGCCCAGAGGGTGTGGTGGATGCGTGGCTTGGCCCAGGTCCCCCATCCCGTGCTGGGCCCGAGGGCTGACAGGAGTCACTGTGCTGGAGAGGGGACGCTGGCAGTGGCTCACAGAGACCAAGGAGGGTGCTCTTCCTCACAGCTCATCCCGCTCCTCCTCACTGCAAATGCAGGCACTCCTCTGGCTGTTCATGAAGGGCCGGCAGCCCAGCGTCCAGACGGCGTTGAACACTGTGTCTGCCATGGATTCACAGGCTGTGGAGAAGGAGAGCATGGGGCAGGTAAGCACAGGTGCTCTGGGATGGCTGGGGGCTGGGCAGGAGCACCCCATCCTCAGCCCTGCACCGAGCTCCGTGGGGTGTGCAGTTGGAAGTGTGGGCTGTTGTCTTTTCTCACTGGGAACTGCATTTTCATAAATTCTGATGTTCCCTTCTGTTTTCTCCCCAGGGTGGCACTGATTTCTCTCCCCTCTCTTCCTTTCTTGCCTCTTTCAGGCTTTACTGGTTGATGGATCATCTGGGGCTCTGCAAACAGCACTGTTTACCAAGCAGATTTCCCAAGAGACCTCCACATTACTCCTCCTCTCAGTTTTGCCTATAGCCACTATTAACCAACCTTTCTGTGCTTTTTTGGGAGTTATGATGCCAGCTACCAGCCAGCATGAAAAATCCTGCAGCAGCTGGCACAGCTGACTGCCTGGCTACTAGCCTCTCATCATCCCAAAAAACAACCCTGAAGCTGCTTGTCAGTAAACAAATAGGTTCATATTAGGTCTTTAGGGTTTTTTTACTGGCACTAACACTGGTTGCTGTATGAATAACAAAGCTGGGAAAGCCTTGCCTTTGGGACTGTTTTCTCCTAGCTCAGCCTCTCCAATCACCTCAGAGCTCCTGTTCCTTCAGGAGCTGCTCAGTTGGCAGACCTTGGAGAGGCTGTGGTGAGTCAGTGGGAAAACCAAGGCTTTGGATGCCAGATAAGAGCTGGGGTGGCTGTGGAGGAGGAGTGTGACAGGAGCTGCTCAGAGCAGCCCTGGGGACAGAGAGCTGTAGAGCACAAGGCAAGGGGAGGATGGCTCAGAGGTTCCTTGGTGTTATCTGTGCCTCCTGCAGCAGCCAGGGCAGAGATGCTGGAGGAATCTGCTCCAACCTGGCAGAAGTGAGCCCTGGAGTGTGGGCTCTGCTCCACCTCACCTCCCTAGGATCCAGGCTTGCTTTGCTGCTGCAGGCAGAAAGCCAAAAGGAGCGATATGAAAAAGTGGCAGAGGAAAATCTGAAGAGATAGGAAGAAGTTGGCTGCTTGAGGACCTGTAGATAAGGATGACCATGAAGGATTGGCGCTGCTTGACCTGTAGCACTTAATGTCTAAGTCCACATCTTTGTTTTCTATTGCTGGCTGGGCCCTTTCCAATCATTTATCTGTGACAGGGTAGGAAGCCATCTGCACTAGTACTGGTGTCATGCAGACTTCCTGTGAGTCCTAATCAGGCTGTACCTTTGGAAAATAAATGCATATTTAAGGATACCTTAGAGCAGGGCAAAGGTCACCAAATGAGCCTTTACAAAAAAGCTCTTCTCAGACTTGCAGGGTTAGGCTTTTAAAATTAAGCAAAACCAGGGTGGCCACTTGAGCTGCTGGCACAACACTAGAGCTTTGTTAGCACTTCTGAGCCATCCAGAACTCCCTGCAGTGGCTCAGCCACCACCTAGCCTGGTGTGTCCCTGGTGCCATCATCATCTCTTATCTGTGACCAGATCCCCGAGGGCCCTGTCCTTGGCTCTCCCAGTTTGTTGGCCCTTGGCCATGTACTGGTTTCAATGTGTGGTTTACTGGCCCTAGAAGGCATTTTGGTACCCTGTGAAGGTGTTTGAACTGTCTGGGAGTGCATCCAAGTTTTGAAGGAATTGCTTCCAGGGTTGTTTGGGTTTTTGTCCCACATTGTAATGTTTTCTAAATGCAAATAACTGTAGGTCTCCAGCCTTGGGACAGAAGGGCATGGCAGAGGGGGCAGATCTCTGTTCTCACCCATCCATGACCTGTCTGGGATAATTGCAACACAGATGTGCTGCTCCCTACTGCAGAGCTTTGCTTCTTTTTGGCAAGGAAAGGGCTCCCTGCCCACACCCTCCCCTCTGTACCTCCCTGCACAGGGAATGTGAGCTGGGAAGCCTACCTTGCACCTTGGAGACGAAGCCCAGGCTGCGCTTGAGGTCGGAGCAGATGGAGTGGAGGCACCAGCGGAACTTGGCGTCACAGCGGTATTTGTTGGCCCCACAGGTGTCATAACAAACGTCCAGCTGGTTACAGCACTTGGTCATGGCAGGGATGCCCAAATCTAGCTGGGGAAAGAGAAAAGGAGTGTCCCTGGGCTGTGTCCTGGCCTCAGGCTCACAGGTGTAACAGGGTGATGTGCTGCAGAGCCCAGCTGGCTCCTGTTCTAGAAGCTATTCCCGAGAGCTGGGGAAGCAGGAGGGAACTCCATAACCATCTAAAGAAGGATGAGGGAGCAGCACAGTGCTGTCAGTGGGACAGGGTTAGTGCAGGGTACATCCCATTCCCTTCTCCTCTCTGTGTCTGGTAAGAGAGAGGTGGGAAACAGCTCCTTCATGACCATTTTCTAGTTTTCATTTGTCAGAGCTCATCAGAGAGCTCCAGCAATGGCAAAGGCCCCTTTTCTCTTTCTTCTTTTCCCCACAACCTGACAAGGTCCTGCTTTTTGGCCTAATAAATGTGCCATAAGTATTTTTAATGCCTTATTTCTCAGAGATGCACTTGTGGGGCCAAGGACAGTGTGGTCAGGAAAGTTCTGCTCCCTTGGAGTAACCAGTATGCTTAACTAATAACCCTGGGGAGATGGGGCAGAAGGCTTGTCTCCTGGAGAGACTGGACTTGCTAGCTTGTTATAAATTATTCTTCTTTTTCATCTTCCTTATGTAAAATTTAGATGAATTGTTCCTTTGTTGCACTCTGGGTACAGAGGAGGCACCACAGAAATGCCCAGAAGGTTTGCAATGAAATAGAGTTTCAGGAATTAAACCTAACATGAAAAATGGGTTGCAAAGAGAGGGATTGTCAGAGCAGGAATCTGCCTAATTGCTGCAGACTCCATGGGCAGCAGTAATGCATGAGCTAAATAGGAATCCCTGCTCTGAGAGCCTCCTGGGAGTGCTTTTCCTGGTGATTCCAATATGATTTCAATAATTACCTTTAAGACAACAAATGGGTGCAGTATTAAAGCCCATGGGTTTAATTCAGTGCTTGGCAGAAGCAAATAGTGTGGGAGGGGGTGAAGGGGCAGGTGTGGAGGATGCAGTCAGGTGTTGCTGTGGGCACGTAGGTTATTGTTACTGAGCTGCCCAGCATAGCACAGCTCAGCCTTTTCCCTCCCCAGAATTCTTAGCTGGTTATGTGATGAGAGAGCTGCATCCTTTGGGAATTGTGAGTGGGACAGTACATACACTTTCAGGTACCTTGAGCCCCAGAAAACTGGAGCTACAGCCGTTGGGTTCTTGGGGTTTGTAGTGAGGCCGTGGCATGGGAGCCTTCCCTGGGAAAGAAAGGACAGGACAAATGTTAGGAAAGCTGATCTTCCCAAGACTAGCTCCAAAAAACAAGGAGTGACAGGCAGCTCCCCTTTGGTCTGCATCCCCAAACACTACTGGTTACAGCCCTGGCTTAGCAAGGGGGTTTCTTTCCATCCTCAGTTCTGTCTTGGACTGTTGGTGTGCTGTGGATCTCCTCCAAATTGTGCCAGACCTTGTATGTCTGATCTTGCTCTGAGCAGGTCTTTGTCTGTTTTCTGCCCATGGTGATGCACTGCCACGTTTTTCAAAATAATTTCTATTCCTTTAATCTCTGCACCTTTCTCAGTCTGCTTCTTAATATGCATAAAGGAGCAAGAACTCCCTCTGTGAATAATTATTTATCCAATGTAGGAAGAGTCCAGCAAGCAGCCAGCTCTAACAGTACCTTCAGCAGCATTTTAATCTGATCCTTGTAGGGCAGCCTGTTCACTGGCTGACCACCCTCTGAGGGAAGAACCTTTTCCTGATATCCAACCTAACCCTGCCCTGATAGTCTCAGCTATTCCCTCAGTCTTGTCTGTACTGTGGGAAAACACAAACTGCGTGAGTGTTCCAGCAAAAACACATGTGAGCTGAGCCTTCTTGAAGTCCATCACATCAAGGGTTAAGCTTCTGCTTCCCTGAGCACTGCTAGAGAATTTATATAGATGTGAAATGGATCTAATTCAGCCCTTCAGGCAGGGTTGGGTTCTTTTAAACTCCATTCCATTGCTTGCTTCTTGTCAGCACCGAGAATTATTCAAGATGCTTTTCCCATTTTTCTGTTGAGCTACCTAAATTGCCAGTGCTTAATACAACCATAAATCTACTGTGCCCTTGGGAAGGCCTGACAGCCAAATGCCTCAGAAGGACTTATGCAGGAGTGTTCCCAGCACCTCTCAATTAAACTTTGCCTGAGCTGTTTTGCTTAAATAACAAACTTGCTACAAATAAATAACAATCTGAAATCCTGTCCAACTGTGAGATGCCAACAGGCAAGTTTCCCCTTCCAAAAGAGCCTAGTTGGTTTTTTTGGAAGGGGTGAGAACTGAGACTCAGAACTCAAATGTTCCTGAACTGATGTAGGAGGCAGAGGAAAGTTCAAAATCCACTGTGGGTTTTGCAGGATAGAGTAAAATTTGTGTTACTTCCAATATTGACTGTAAGTTGGGCTCCTGGAGCATATTGCCAGTTAATGGGGTATGGTGGCAAGTCCCAGTAGAAGTGAGACTTTTTGGGGATGGGGAGATCATAGAATGGTTTAGGTTGGAAAGGACCTTAAATATCATGCAGTTACAACCTCCATCATGCCAAAGTTAACTGTGTTTTCCAGAGCTTCCATTAAGCTGTAGTCACAGCTATTACAATGTTTGAGAAAGTTGTCCTGAGGAAAAAAAAATCCTCACATGAGAATTGTGCTGATCCACAAAGCATCAAACTGCCTTCAGGATGAGCCCTTGTAGGAAACCTGCTCCCTCCTCTCTGCAAAACAGAGCTTTAAAATTTGTAAAGTGCCCCTTTGTACTCTTTGTCAGCTAGGTTAAGTCCAAGACATTACAATTAACCTCTCTCCTACATCTTGTTTTCTAGTTAACAAGGGAACAAAAGCTAAACAGACGTTCCTGACTCTCCACAAGCATTGACTCAGTGCTCCTGTTATCATTTATTACTTGCCCATCCTTACAGGCAAGAAGATAGATTTCAGGGCACTGCCTTGTTGGCACAGCCCTAGAACTGAAGTTGAGTTTCCCCGATGCATTTCAATACCTCCAGGCTGTTGTAGCTGTTCCAAGAGGCTGGAAAGCAGCCAGCTGGCTGGAGCAGCTGCTGGCAGTGCAGGAGGGCTCAGGCACTGCAGTGTTGGGACATTGGCAGGGGGAGCTGAGCGTATTTTGGGTGAATGGATGGTCTCAGGGCTCCTTGCAGTTCTGGGTGGTCCACTGTTGTTTGTGTGCCCCAGGCAGGCAGGCAGGCTTTGAGCAGAGGTGTCTGTGCACACCCCAGCCTTTTCGTGCCCTGTTGGAGAGCCTGGATTTGAAGGCTCTTTTCCTACAGCCTGGAGGTACCCCTTCATCTTAAGCCCTTCAGACCAAATGCTGAGCAAAGCATTAAAGTCCTGCCTGGCCAGGAGGAAGCTATAAGGGCTTCACTCCCAGCTCAGGCTGTTTGTTTCCCCTGAGATGCCCTGTGAGACTTTGTAAGCAGGAGATATTTGCCAGTAAATGCTAGTGTAACCCTAATGTCCTGATTTAAGGGAGTAATCCATCAACTTGGTTGTTTTCAGACCTCAGTAGCTGCTAAAAAATCAGGAGAGTCTTACAGCTGGAACAGCCAAGTGCCATGTGTTCAGCTGAAGATGAATGTAGCAGTCACAGGTGAGTCCTGACCTTTACTGTGGCAAAATAAGCTATTATTGGTATCTCTTGGCTGAAATGAAAGTAAGTAGAAGGAGTAATTTTTGCTTCATGCCTGGGAAAAAAGCAATCAGGGCCCTGCTTCAGCACAAAGATGGTTTGTGTTCATTCTTTGGGCACAGGTTGGATCTCACTGGTTTGGGATCAGCCTGGCATCCTGTCCAGTTGCAGTTTGCAATGTCTGTGCCAGAGATTAGCAAAGACAAATGGTCCTGGAAGGCCCAGCAAGACCCTTGGAGCCACATGGGCAGCATTTCAATAGCTTCCTCCTTCAACCAGTGATTAATGAGTTGTTCAGCAGAGGATGAGAACTGGGCTAACTATGTGCTTGTTTTCTGTTCTAGGTAAAACACTTCTCCAATAAGATGCAGGATGCTCCTGGGGTGTGGGCAGGGATTTGTGCTGCTCTCTGGAGATGCTTTTCACAAGGACAGGCAGGGAGAGCCCTCTGGATGTGTCCCAAAGTAGTAACTTCTGCAGGATTTGGTGAGTCTCCCTGAAACCAGCTCTCAGTATCAGCATTACCTCAAGCACACTGCAGTCCCAGCCACATTTTCCCCACTGCTGGGGGTTTCAGTCTCTACAGTAAGAGGGGCAAGTCCCTTTCTGCTCTGAATTTGGAGCATGGTGTGGACCTTTCAGAGGTTGTCACACACAGGCTGGAGCTGCCACACTGTGGGCATGTGACAGGCTGCCTGATGGGCTCATCCTGTGTGCTGGGGCAGTGCTCTGGGGTTTGGGGGAGGGGCCACTTCCTCCAGGCACTGGGGACACACAAGGCTCTCCTGAGCTGCTGCAGAGAGGGCTGAGGGACCCCCAGGCTTGAGGGAGAAGGGCCACTGTGGGGCTGAGGTACCTGGCTCCCTCCATCCCATGGGACTGAGGTTCTTGCCTTGCTGCTCCCTGTTTGCTCAGGGGAGCAGAGCTGGCAGGAGAGGGAGAACACATACATATTAGATAGATGTCAGGAAAAGGCTTTTCACCCAGAGGGTGGTTGAGCACTGGAAGCACTTCAAGGCTCTCTAGGGAAGTGGTCCCATGGCTGCCAGAGCTCAAGGAGTGTTTGGACAACATTCTCAGGCACAGGGTGTGACTCTTGGGACATCCTGCACAGGACCAGGAGTTGGACTCAATGATCCTGATGGTTCCCTTCCAACTCAGCCTCGTCTATGATTCTGTGACATTATTTATGAAACAATAATGTCTATACAATATAAACAATAACTTTTAGACTGATTTTAACCTCCTTATGGCCCCTCTGACCCTGGCAGGGAGCTGAGGTCCTGGTCCTGCAGCATCTGTTTGTCCAGTGCCCTGGCTGCTGGCCTGGCAAGAGCAGGAGGTCCATGGGATTCATACAGACTGAAACAGAGTCACTGGGATCTCCCCAAAGCATGGAGTCTGTCTGTGAAAAACAATGCTCTGGGGAGGAAAGGGGTTGAAATCTCTCTGTGCTCACAAGCATCTTTCCCAAGTAGTCACCAGAGATGTGGGCTGAAGCTGGGGGGAAAGGGGCTGACAGGCAGTTGTGGACAGGCAGGCTGAGGTGACAGGACAAGACATTGCTGTGGGGTAGTTGTAGGAGGCTGAGGAGAGGATACAGTCTCTGGGAGAACTCCTGGCTTGTTCCCAAGCAGGTTGTTTCCACAAGTACTCTAGTGATGGCCAGTGCTGCCTGTGCCCCTGTCACCCCACAGACCTGCAGCTCTGTGCACCCTGTCCCCTGCCTTGCCCTCCCAGAGATGTCACCCCCTTCATCCTGCCCCAGAACAAACCAAACTCTTCCTTTTTTGTAAATCACTCTAAAGTCCAAAGGAAGCAGGAGCTGCCTCGTCCTGCCTTGAGTACTAAAGGTTCCTCCCAGTGACGTCTGGTTTGCCTCCCTGTTATCTGTCCTCCTCCAGCCTGCGGCATTGGCCACCTCACAGCTGCTGAATAAGGACACTCCGAAGGTTGCTGAGATTAGGGCTGCTGGCTCAGCCTCCCCTCCCTGTCCTCTCCCATGCTCCAGACAGCTGGACAGCTTATGTGCCGTTCCTGGAAAACCTGCATCCTCTCCTGTTGTCCCTGTGCACACAGGGCAGTGCCTTCGAGACCAGGCTTTTCTTGGGGAAGGGGGAAGATGAGGGTTCAGTGTCCCCATGCTGGCACCAGCAGACAAGTTGTGACTGTGCTCAGCACAGCTAGGGGCAGCTCATGGATAGGAGGAGCTGGTCGTGGTCGCAGGGAAGGAGAGGGAGAGAGGGCAAAGGCAAAGAGAGAGGAGCCAGCAGCAGTGAGGTTCACTCACCGTATCGACACCGGTACTGACAGACTCCGTTTTTGCCCCCAAGCAGCTCCAAGAAGGAGTCGAAGTAGCTGTTCACCGTTTCAAAGCCGTCCCGGATGGTCTCGATGCCCCAGTCGGAGTAGGATGACTCTGTCTGGGAGTCCTGGTGGCTGGTGCTGTCCTGTGCTGCCTCCTCAGAGCACTGCCCCAAGCGCAGGGTCAGGCACAGAAGCGCTGCCTCCAGCAGCAGCCGCATGCTGCAGTCCCGACCCCGGAGCCCCCGGGCAGGCAGAGGGGCAGGGAGCAGTGGGAATGAGCTGCTGTGTGTCTGAGGCAGGTGAGCTCCCCTCTGGACTTTAAACACTGCCCAGGGAGCTGGTGTGAGGTCACTGCAGCAGGGGTGCAAAGTGCAGCGCTGAGATACGGACCAAGTTCACCTCCCAGAGCTGGGAGTTTGCACAATCCCGCTGGGACAGGCTCTGTCCCCACAGCACCAGGGCTTCAGCTCCCCAAAAGGACCTCTGCCTGGGGGGCTGAGCAGGGTCTGTCCCCCCAAGGCACTGCATGGGCCACCTCACTCCCTCCCCAGCGTGCTGGGAGATGAAGAATATCTCTTTGTCCAAAATTTCTGCTGCTCAGGTAGGCTGAGGACCACCCCTTGCCTTTTCCCTAGGCCTCCTGGGCATATGATGAGACCTTTACCCAGCCTAGCTCCTGGATTTATTGCTCCTAGCAAATCCCATGGGCCCACAGAGCCTCTGGGCCGTTGCTCCAGCAGCTTGGAGTAATTTGGGGTTACAAGCAGCACATTCAGGGCAATTCCTTGGCATTGCCTCCAGTTTCAGGAGCAGTGTTGTAGATGAATACTTCTTTGATGGGGCTATTGAAGGCTGATGTTAAATGGCTGGTTGTTACAGCTCCTGTGTAATGCAAATTAAACGTGTAGCATAGGTGACCCAGGAGGAAAGGCTGGCACTAAAACCTGAGCCAGGGAATGGGTTGCTGGGCATCTGCAGGTCCTGGCTCTGGAGTGGGGCAGGCCTGCCAGGATCCAGGGGCCTGCTCAGCTGGTGGGGAGTTCAAAGTTGCTCACTGAAAAGAAAGCAACCAAATGAACAACAACAGCAAAGGACAAAGCAAACCACTCACAAAGAGTAGGGAAGGGAAATGGTGTGGGAAGGTTCTGGCTGCTCTTAGAAAGCTTTTCATCTGTGCCCCAGCACAGCACTGCCTCTCAGGATGAGCTAGGCTGCAGGCATTTCAACTATATGCCAAACACAAATGCAAATTCTGGCATTTTATCGTTTTGCAGGAGACTCAGCCCCACTGCATAGCTGCTTCTGAAGGGCCAGAGCTCCATGGCACTGCTTGTGTCTTTCTGCACCATGGCCCTGAGTGATGAGCACCAGACATGGGATAAGGAGGAGGGACCCCAGCCAAATCTTGGTTTCTCTGACAGGTAAGTCAGAGAGGTGGGGAAGGGAGCAAACAAGCTGGTTAGTCCCTCTCCTATGAAATGATGTGGAGCAGCTGCTGCCTGCTAGTTCCATCTGTTCTGAGGCTGCTGTGAGGGGTGAGTGGACATTTAGGACTGCAGGAGGCCCCGGGGGAACCTCAAACCAGCTTTGCCTTTGGGGATATAAACCCAGTTGCAGAGAACACTGGGAAGGAAGGTTGGCAGCCTGGGAATCAGCAAATCCCTGCCTTGAGTAAGCAGGGACATCTGTGACATCTGTGTCACCCCAGCACACAGCAGGGATGCTGGGGAAGTGAGGACTTTGCTGCAGGAGCACTGGAGAGTTTGGGCCCCTTCTGTGCAGTCCATGCTGGGGACTGGTCTGCCAGTCGTGGGTGGAAATGGTCCCTGGAATCTGTTGTCAGGGAACCCCAGTGCAGGGACGACTGGGTTAAGTAGTGCCACGCTGGGTTTGCAGTGAGTGGAGCCTTTGGTGTCTGCTGGTTCAATCTCTGCCCTGCCTGACACCCCAGTTTGCAGTCCCAGTGCTCCCAGGCTTTGCCAACAGCCTGGCAGAAATTAATGTACAAAAGAGCAAAACAGCTATTTGGGAATAGCTTGGAAATGTGTAAGAGCCTCTGGGTGTCTGTGCATGGTGTCCTGCTTTTATGTGGAGCCTTTTAGGGTTGCTCTGGAGGCAATTCCAGAACATGGCTTGCTTTGTTGTCCCTGGTGGCTGATCAATGTGCTGCTGAAGGCGAACAGAGAGGGAAAAAATGCTGGCAGGACCGCAGAGGATGCCAGCCACAGGGAATGTGGCATGAGCAGGACATGCAGCCTGGAGGGGGTGGCTCTGGAGCCCAGGCCGTTTGCAAAATCAATTGGAATTAGTTGGGAAAGCTGAGCAGGGCGGGGAGGGAGCAGCGGGCAGAGAGCAGAGCCTGGGTAAAGAGGAGTCAGAAACTTTTCTGCTAGTTTGTCACTTGTCCCGAGGCAAAGGTTGTGAATTAAAAGCAGTTTAACTGCTTTTCCAAAACGTGGCAGCTCCTTTGCCCTGCCCAGGGGATGAGCCAGTCTCCTTTCTTCCTCCTGCTTCCTTCCTTCCTTCCTTCCTTCCTTCCCCACACCAGTCTCCTGAGAGGTTTTCAGTCCAGCTGCAAATAGTTTGGTTGCACCCAGCCTTTAAGATCTGAAGACTAGGAAAAATGTAGAATTGGGTAACCTCCACAGTTCCCTTGGGGAGTGGCTCAGCAGCTGCAGCAGCGAGGAGCTTCCTGACTGTGGATGTGCACGGTGGGACCCTGCAGGTTTTGCCTGGCCTTGCCTTGACCCACTGCAGTTACCAATACCCCTTCCCTGGGGCAGCTTTTCTCTCTCTGAAGATTTAAGGGACGCAGATGCTTTTTGCCACGATGGTGAACTCTGACAACTGGTTTCTGAACCTGGTCCTGACCTTGGGATCGGCAGCTCCTGACTCCGTGCATTCATTTCTGCCTCTGTAATGCTTAAATATAGAGCAGCCCCGGGCCGTGGTGAGTCACACATTCCCAGGGACGCTGTCAGGCTCTTGGCAGCGCTCCTGGATGGGGAGGGAGGGGTGACTACACCCGTCCTGTCCTATCCAGCCGCCGGGCGCGTGTGCTTCTGCGTCCCCCACGCCTGTGGGAATGAGCCACATCCCAGATGGAGCTGGAAAAACCCTCTCGGCTCCGCAGCAGGAGCCAAGCTCCAGCTCCTGTGGCGCATTCCTCCTTCCGAGCACACTCCATAGGTCGTGGCTGTGCCAGGATCCTTCCTGTGGCGTTCTGCTGGGGAGGTGGGATTGAGGGACTGAGCTCCTTTTCCACCAGCTTTGGCTGGCTCAGGAAGTCGCTGGTTGATGTTTTGCAGGGGGAAGAGGCAGCTGGTGGTTCAGGTTAGTGGGTGATCCAGGACTGCTTCAAAGCCCGCTGTGGGAGCCGGATGAGTCACTGATTATGGGAATGAGAACTGCGGGTCGGTGGTGAAATACCCAAGTCCCTGTGAGCTGGGTCAGAGTCCAGCAGCCAGGGGTGGGTGGGTGGGGGTGGTTAAAGACCCCCTCCCTCCTGGGGGCCCAGCCCAAGTGTGTGGGCAGGTCCAGTGTCTCCAGGAGTCCCTGCACAGGTCCCTCCAGCTGTTTTCCCCCATCTGCAGGAGGGGATTCTGCACCTCTGCCCCGCTCAGGTGAGATCCCACATGCAGAGCTGCCTGCAACCCTGTGGCCTAGCACAGGGAGGACTTGGAGCTGCTGGATTGAGGCCAGAGGAGGCAACTGGATGATCAGAGGGATGGAGCAGCTCTGCTGGGAGGTTATGTTGGGAGAGCTGGGATTGTTCAGCCTAGAAAAAACTGCAGAGAACTTGGAGCCTGTTCCAGTGCATAATGGAACTCCAAGAGAGCTGGAGAGGGGCTTTGGACAAGGGCCTGGAGTGGCAAGGGAGATGGGCTTCCAACTGGTAGAGGGCAGGGTTAGATGTGATACTGGGAAGAAATTCTATATTGTGAGTGGTGAGGCCCTGGCACAGGGTGCCCAGAGAAGCTGTGGCTGCCCCTGGATCCCTGGCAGTGTCCAAGGCCAGGTTGGACATTGGGGCTTGGAGCAGCCTGGGACAGTGGAAGGTGTCCTTGCCCATGGCAGGGGGTGGGATTGGATGGCCCTTCCAACCCAAACCATTCTGGGATTCTGTGATCTTGTCTGACATTTTCCTTCATCTTATCCTGCTCGCTGACATTCACAGGTCTTTTCCCTATCCTTGACCCTCATCTGCCTTTTCAGCTGCAGCTGCTGTGGTCCTTACCCTTGCTGTGTTCCTCCCATGGTGGTGATCCCCCATGGTCATGCTTTAGGTGCAGCTGTGCCAGAAGAGCCCCAGGGACCCAGGTAGGATGGTGGGAAATCACTGGTTGGGGTATGACAGCAGCACAGAGGGGCCGGGGATGGAACTCTGTCACCTTTCCAAAATAAAACAATGCTGGTGCACTTTGGGCTTATTTCCAAATGTGCAAGCACATCAGCTGTGTCCGGGGGCAGATCACTACCTGCAAGCTCAGTGTTCCATCAGCAGTGCATGGCTCTGTTCCACAGGCAAAAGGATCAAGGCCTCTCAGCAGCCCCTGCTGTGCTTTTTGCAGGTTCCTGAGGACCAGAACTGAGCACAAACACCACTGCTCAGCAGGGTGAAGCCCAGGAATGGTGGTGTACAAACCCCAGAGGTTTTGCTTATGGAAGAGGCCAGCCTGACCTTCCTACATGTGAGTTCATTGTACTCTACAGCATTGTGGAGTCTCAGGTGCTTTCTTCCCCTCCCTAGGAACCATTCCAGGGTAAGTAGTTGTTTGACCTTCTGGCTGCAGGAAATAGATTTGTCAGTCCTGGAAAAAGGACCCTCAACAGCTGCTCCTGCTTTCAGTCCAGCATTATCTGCCCTCCCCTCTTGCAGTCCTTCAGTGCTGTGTGTTCCCAGTGGAGACACAAAATTCAGTGTTGAACAGGAATTTGGGGTAGGAGCTCTTGCCCACTGAGATAGTGAAGGGAAAGAGAGGAGCTTGCCTTCCACAAATGGTGACAAAGCTTTGTGATCAGATTTACAGCAGCCACATACGAGAGTTGGATGTGGAGGATTTCTCACTGCTAATGGCAGTGGCTTTTATTTTAAGCCTGTTCACTTTTTTTTACATTAAAAATTTTATTACAAAAAATGTAACAGTAAGGCAGTTTCTCAGTTGTCAGTCACTGTGAGCCCAGACAGTTTTCAATCATGTTTAATACAAAACTAGATTCACACAGGAGCCACGCTGGGGATCCAAAAGCCCTTTGAGAAATGATGGGATAAGGCAGAAGCAGCAGCACCAGTATAATTCCTTACACAGTCAGCGTTGGATGCATGGACACCATTGCAGTGGAGGGAGAGGAAATAGGAACTGTCTGCAGTTTAAAAATCTAAGCTGACCTTTTTGTCATAATGTGGAGCATTCCTGATGTGCCTCAGCAGACCTGAGGTTTAATTTTGAGGGATTTTTTTTTTCCTTTAACCAAGTGAAATTTTCTACTGTCAAAAGTAGAAAATTCTTTCCTGAAGAATTATCTGTGAGTGGTTGACTGCTTAAAAAAGTTGTGCACCAGAACATTTGTACTCCCCAAGCAATGCCTGAGACTGATGCTGTTTAACACTGGAAGCACTCCCTGGTATTGAGGTGAGGGAGGAAACACTGCTGAGCAAAATTCTCCCACTCTAGCTTTTTTTAATCCTTTGATGATTGTTGAAGAGAGATGGGACAGTATGAGCAAATCCAGGTTTTCCACACCTGTTCATGGTGGCAATACAGGGATTGTTTTGTGCTCCTGTACTAGGTAGGATTGGCTTCCTTACAAGCACTTATGGGTGCCCCAAAGGCAAGATTCCTAACACCACACTGTTCACTGGACCCTTTTACTTGCAGGGAGGTGGTAGGAGTTACCTGCAGCCACGGCTACCTTTTGGGAGCTTAAGAAACTGAAAGAGATGGGAAAGAGACAAGAGAACCATAGACAGGAACAGAGACGGATGAAAAAGGGAGAAAACTCAGGTAGGCAGAAATGTTATGGGCTTGGGTTTTTTTAATTATTACAATTTAGTGGTCAAAGATCAGCTCTGCTAAGCCAGTTCTGGGGTGAATTTATTTAGATCAGCTCCTGCTCTCAGTAACGGAGCAGTACAGGTGTGAGGAGGGACTGTGCAGACGTTGTGTTCTCAAGTAATGCATGGACCTTGTCTTCCAGCTGCCAAAAGCCAGGCAAAATTCAGGAAGGTGCAGGGCTAAGGATGGACAGTTCTGTGGGTCCCACTGCTACCAGGCTCAGTAGAAATGTAAAATCTATTTTCCAGCAAAGACTTTTTAAAGTGTCTTCTGTAAGTATGCAGTTCCTCCAACTATAGTACCTTAAACTGCTTTCCCAGTATTCCAGAGGTATAGCTAGCATGTTTAACAATTGGTTTTGTCTACATTTTGGCTCAATTGTCAAGATTTTATTGAGGCAGAAAATCCAATTAACCAAAATTGGAATTTTTCCCTTGGTAAAGACTTCAGGCTCGACCCCTAAATCAGTAAAATCATCATCATCCAGAAAATTGGACTGTTTAGGTACAGGCAGGTGCAGCTCCCTTTGGTTTTTGTCCTCATGCTAGTGAGATATTTGAGTATTTTGCTAAAAATCCTGCTGGGGAAGGGAAAGGGTTCAGCAAAGTAAGCCTGCATCTAAAAAAGGTTCAGGACTATAAATAGGATGAGAGTTTCTCCTGAAACCTCAAGAGCTGGGAGGAGGACAAGGCTGGGGAGCCTTCTGTGAGGACTTGGGTTACCTCAGCACCTGAAGTCTCAGAACCAATTTGAAATTCCAGTGTCCTAAGGCACAACAATTTTGATTAATGAAGATGGGAACATCCCCATCCCCGCTGCCTGAGGAGCAGAGAGAAGAGCTGGCTGCCAGGACAGAACAAAAGCAGCATTTGTTCATGTGGACAAACATTGCAGAAGTAGGGGGAAGATGGGCTGTGGCTGTTCCCAGGCTGCTCTGATACTGTGGAAGCAGCCTGGCTCTGCCTGTGGAACTGCTGGCTCATGTGGTCAAGATGAAGAGCCAAGATCTCCACAAAGGCTGAGAAGGAAGACAAGTTTAAAAAGCAGGGCTTTTGTGGAAGTGGAAAGCCAGGATAAAACATGGTAATAACCTGTTTTCCAGAGAGAAACAAAGCATGCCTGCAGTGGTCAGGCACTCTAGGAAAGCAGGGATTCGAGTGTCTGGGAACTGTGGAATAGGAATGAGTTTAATTCAGCATTCCTTAGAAGGGAGCCCTCCCAGGGAATCATCCTGCCCTGAGCCTGGCAGGTGTAAGGAGGACTCTGGACAACCCCTGGCTGCCCACACTGACAGAGGGATGATGGTGACAGGAACACCACACACAACACCACTGTAAGTTGTGGCCCTCATCTGTATTTTGTCCTTTTTTTTTTTTTTCCAGTAACACTCGTCAACCTCAATATTTTCTGTTGGTAAAACCTTGGGGGGATTTGGAGGGAACTAAAAGCATGTTTGTCCTGTCCACAGCTGAAACCCAGGTGAGGTGGGGACTGAACCTGTAGTGGAGTGTTTGTTAGTCAGTTGTAAACGGTCAGGTGTGTGCCTGTGACACACTGTGAGTACACAGGAGGCGAGGCTGCGTCAGTCCAGCTCCGATAACGTGCACGGCCGGCGGAATTCCTGTCCCCGCTCGTGGAGCCATTTATTGGATACTGCAAAGACACAAAGGTACTGCATCACTGCACCTGCTCAGCTCCTCTTCTGCTGAACCTAAAGATGGGCTAGGCCAGCTTTTGGTTAAGCACAGGATTATCCTAATTTTCTAAAGGGTTTTAACCACAGAATGGTTTGGGTTGGAAGGGCCTTAAAAATCTCTCTCATTCCAACCCCACTGCTGTGCACAAATGGGTGAAGTTGGTCTAATAAAAAAACCCAACAACAAACCAACTCAACCAACCAACAAAAAAAACCCAGTATGGCTGCAAAGCTACAAAAATACTCTTAAAGTAGATATAGCATCACATTTACTTTATACATGTAATGAAATATGCTACTACATAGACTATATTTAACATACAGAGAGCTTTGAGGTAGATAAAGTAAACTAAATAGGTTTCTTTACAAAGAACTTAATTTCTTAAGTCCAGAGGAAAAAGCAAGCTAAGCCAAAGCCCCAGCACAGCTGAGACTCGGGGCAGAGGCAGGTACTCACCCCATTTGTTTCCCACTAGCACTGGGCAGGCCGCATGCCGCGTGCTGTAATCGCCTTCTCCGCTCGGGAAGAGATTGTACCAGAACACAGCTGTTCCCTGGAATGGCAGGGGACACTCAGCCCTTTGCTCTCTGTACAACACACACTTTCACACCAACTCACTGAAGGATAGAGCAAGGTAGGTGCCTTTGTGTTTCAGATTCTCCTTTTAAACTGAAGGCTCTTTTCCATATTCTAACATTTGCTTCCTTAAGAATGAGTCTCCTTTGACTTATGTCTATATACTTGGCTCTTAATTTAAAATCCTAGGCCAGTTTCATTTCACTCCTGACCAGTTTAAGAAAGCCAAGATTATTTATTAAAGATGAGCACCAGGCCAGCAAAGACAAATGTTATCTGAGGGGAAAAAGCTAACAGCAACACACCCTTCCAGGGAGAAATCCCTACAGACACCTCAAGACTAAAAAACACATCTTGAAAATGCTCAGATCAGTAGGCTGATTTAATGTTTTGCAGTCTGTGCATTAGAAGCAGTGAAATCCAAAACATAGCTCCAGCTCAACACATGGAATATTGGGACCTTTGGAATTATCAGCACAACTCCAGTCACTGCACTTAATTGTAAGCATCTCTGTGCTGCCATGAATAAATGCTGTGATTTTCCTTAAAGGATCATTTGAAAGCTCTTTTTTGGGGCCTGTTATGTTTGAGAAGGTGGAGAAGGAGTGGTTTTGTCTGTTGGAAAAATCCCACTCACCTTTCTTGGCCAAACACTGGCTCCCACTTCAGGGAAGACTGTGGCTCCCCCTGCTGACACGTCACTCATCTGAACAGGTGGGGAAGCACAGGTGAGTTCAGGCTGATAAAATCTCTCATTTTAGTAAAACTCTAATTTCAACTTTAAGCCCTTAAAAAGGCCAAACCCACTCTGTTCCCAGTGCAGTCCCAGCCTTGTCCCCCCCACTTGAGTGTTAAGGTAGTGAACATGCTGTAAGTAGTGATGCAGATAAAAAAATAAATAGGCAGGCAAATAATTTAAGCTAATGCTCTAATTTGGAGGAAAAATCCTCCTTAAGACACACGGAAGAACCACAAAGTCTGTGTAAGAAGACACCCTATATGTATTACCCCAAAGTTAGTGGCTGCTTTACTTGCAAGTCCCTTCAGTAAAAAACATTAAAAAAAAGCAGAATTAAACCATTCAGTGGTACAGAATATACAGTGACAGATGGCAGAAATGTATCACTTACATAAAACAACCAAGTAGCAATTCTGTTGCCTGTTCCCAATTCCTTAAAAGCATCTGGCTCATCTTTCTGTGAACAAAAGCAGGCACATTCCATCAGCACTTCTTTTTGGTTGCTGAGAGCAGCCAATGACACACAGCTGCTGAGCTAGCAGCACACGACAGACTCATGCAGAAGAATTAATCCAACCCCTCGATTTGGAAGGAGGGGAGAATGCAATAGGAGTGAATCTATTAATTTAAGTAGACCAGGCACTTTGCAATGCTGTAGGAGAGGGAGGGCGTTAAGCCCAAATTTCTAATGGCTAAGAACAACTGTGCTGTCTGAGGCTGAGTCTATAAATCCTTCTCACAGCAAACTGAATTATTTAATTACACTCATCCCCCTTGTCCTTGGCAGCAGCCAGGGCAGCTCTCAGTCCCAGGGTCAGCTGGAACACTTCCCTGCCAATGCTCCACTTTGGATTCCAGCTGGGAAGCAGGGAGGAAGCCCCAGTGACAAACCAGGCAACTATATAAGAAGGAACCCCATTTTGACAAGTTTTGATACCAATTTCTGTCACACCTCCATTTCTAAAGGCCACCCCTTTGTGACCATGATTGGTGTGCACTAAAATTCCAGCAACTGTTACTCCAGGAAGGAACCCCAGTGTTTCCAAACAAGACCTGTTAATCAGTTGGAGCATGTGCTTACAGAGCACAGATCCTGATTCAGAGTTGGTGGCTGGGATTGGCAGGGTTAAGGTTAATCTGAAGGGGTTAAACCACACAGAATTATGCCCAGTAAATAACCAACTGAATTTCAGCCATCTGCAAGTTAAGCAGGAATAGAAACAAGTGGGGAATTAAAATCCAATGAATTAAATACAGTGAGGCAAGACTTCCAGTTCTCAGGAGTCTGCTGGCACTCAGATTACAGGTAATAACCTCCACAGGTTCAGCTGGTGGTTTAGAGGGCTTTCTCCACGGACATGGATTAGGAAAGTGGAAGAGCTACAGAATTTAATACACATTGAAGAACAGAGAGTGTGCCCCAGCCCAGAGGCCCAGGCTTCACCAGGTCTATCTCTCCTCCAGCTCTTTACTTGCCCGTGCAAAGTCAAAGTGGGGCTCATACTGTCCTCCCACTCCATAATTTGCCACCTGAAAAAGAGAAACACAGCACTTGTGAAGAAGAAAGAGGCAAAGACAAAACAGGACTTACCCTTCCAAAATCAAAATGAGGCTCATACTGGCCTCCTACGCCGTAGTTGGCTACCTACAGTGGAAGGAGAAGCAAAGCATCTAGTAAATCCGTATTGATCCAGGCAAGAGTTTGACTGTCAGCTACAACCTTTGCACAGATGAAGTTTAAACACCAAGCCCCAGGAAATGTCAAGCTCCTGTCAGCTACAGGAGCACATCCAAGACTGGCACTGCAGGATGCAGCAGCTCCAGGTAAGGAATCTGGTACTTCCCAGGGCAGAAAAGCATTTTTCTTCTACAGAAAACTTTCTAGCTGCTGTTCTCTTCAAAACATGTCATGGTGCTTTTAAATCATCAAATTTAAGCCACTTTTTGACCTAAATTTCACTGTGTCAATAAAGAGGATTGCCTGTCCTTCTTGCCAATTGGTTATAAAAAAATAATCTCAATTTTTAACCAGATCCGTGGCCATTTAATAACCAGGAACCTCGACAGAGTAGCAAGGAGGAGAGCAGGTTTCAGAACCCCTTTCTGGGTGTCCTGCTTTCTAGGTACTCAAGCTCTGCTCAGAGTCAGGGAAGCAGCTGCTCATTTAAAGGCCTCAAGCAAATAAACAAAAGCACTTCTAAATTACTGTTTTACTCAAGTTACACATAGAGCCAGTGTTTCCCACAGCCCAGGGCCACCAGGCACACTGGTGGCCTTCCTTGAGTACAAGTCAAGCTAAACTTTTAACTGTCTCCAACAGCAGCAGAGTTTGACCCTGCAGCCATGAAACTCAGTTTATTTCTCTAAATTAAAAGGAATTACACATCCAGAGTTTCAATTATCACTGCTTCCTTTCAGCCCCCAAAGCAATTTCCCACTGAAGAGCTGCTCTACAAAAACACTTTTGTTTCTTCCCCTACCTAAATAAATGAGTTTTTGTGGCCACCCCACCTGAAGGAGCACAAACCATCTCCAATGGGATGCTGAAATGCTGACTGACACTGAGCACCAGCCCCCTCCTGCCACTTACCTGCAGCTCCTCTGCTGTGGAGACATCCAGCCCTGTCAGGTCCTGGATCCTGGTGTTGATTCGGGACACCACTGGGCTCTCGTACCCTGACAGCCACGCACTGAGGGCAAGACAGTTAGTGACATGTGACACCAACAGGCACACAGCAGCAGCACTTGCAATTGCCCAGAATCTGAATTTAGGTTTAGGACTTTTCAAGAATTTGGTAGCACGATGAGAAGTGTTTCAAAGGTTTTACAAAGCCCTGAATTGAATGAACATGTTTTCTAGAAAGCTCAATTCCAGCAGTGGTTTAAGGGAGCTCTATAACCAAGGGCCTGAAATCCCACACTGGACTGAAGGAAATGTTCCAAACAGTGAAATAAATCTGCTTCAAGCTGTTTTCTAAACCAGACACACAGAGTTTTGCTCTTACCCACGCCCCACAGGTGATGCATTTTGAAGCAAGATTTGAGAAAGGAACAGGTGAGTTACTTTATTTGTCTGTGTAGCTGTAACCCAGCTCCCCTAAATGTCACACACTTCCAGGCCAGCACTCTGGGAGCTGCCCTTTCTCATCACCTACCCCTGCAATGCTACTAAAAATCATTCTGAAAACAATTAAATAAAGCAGTAAATTGAATAATTTCTACCAGAAAAACCTATTACAAATCTGATATTTAGCACATGCTTCAGGTACACAATGATTTTTAAGGGGGGAAAAAACCCCAAACTAATAATTTTATATTTAAAACAAAACAAATTTTTTAAAAAGTGGGAGGTCAATGTCACAGTTCCAAAGACATCTTTCAAAATGTTTGCCTCCTACTGTGTATTAGAGTTTTTCAGCGAAAATATTTTATTTTTCTCTTTCAACATCTGCTCACCTGCTGCCCGGTTGCTGCTCTACTCATCCCATGCCAGCTACTGCCCCTTCATTTTACCCTGGCAGCCCAATGCACCAATATTGGTGATCATATTCATTATTTGGGGCTCGTTTTCCCCTCTTTTTTGGCAGGAAAATGGAGACAGCTATTTCTACCTTTTTTTCTAGCAGCTGACTCAGCTTTTGTGCTCAGCAGTGCTTCCTGCTGGACAGAAATCCCTGTGTCCATAGTCCAGCTGGAAACTACCAGCAGCAGCATCAAGCATCAATTAAGTTTTTCTTTAATTTGTGTTTAAATAAAACCCTAAATGCTTTGCCTGGGAGGAAGCGTCACATGACACATGACACAAGGCACTGACACAGGTTACAGAATCTCTACGAGCATTTTTTAAAATGACAAATGAACGATAAGATAAATCAGACTTCTCACGACAGACATGCACAAACACATCCACTGCTGAACACTGTTAGTACAAGGGGGTGTTACAACACAATCTGCTTTGATTTCAAGAGGCAGAAGAATGCAAAAGACATGAAGATATGAAGCATTTACCAAATAAAAACCCCAAAAAGTATGCCATGCTACACAGCCATGGTGACCAGGTAATGCTCACAAGCAGCCCTAACCTCACATTTAAGGCACAAGAAAAACTGCAACACACCCACCAGCTTCAATGTAGGCTCTCTCTGCCTCTGGCCAGTCTGTTAATAAAGGCTTGAAGGAAAAAACCAAAGAAAACAACCCAAAGAAAGAAAAACCCAAGCATTCTTGCTGATGGTTATTTAGAGTGGCAGTGAATGCTTCACGAGGGAGAATACTGCAGCCTTTCAGGAAGGGAAGTACTTTATGTATTTTAAAAATAAAATTAATTGCTTGAGCATACAAAGAAAGTCTATGAAAGGTGAAGGAACAGGGAACTGAAACCACATTCCAAGTGCCAGCCTGTCTGCTGGGTGCTGAGCAAAACCACAGGGAGGCCTGGAGTGCAGAGTTACAGGAGGAATTAACCCTGACATGAAATCTGCATCCATGGCTTTGCCTGGTCACACAATATTCCCATCTGTCCCCCATTCCCTCTGGTGCTGTCTCAGCTTAGCCTCTTGCTGATAAAAGTCTCTGCCTCATTCAAAACAATTTTTTCACACAAAGTTGTGTTTATTCCTGTCCTTGTCTATCAAAAAAGAGAAAGCGACTTCCCTCAGCAGTGATGCAGGAAATGCTGCATTAAATGAGCAGTAACATGCTCAGCAACTTGTTTTAATATTTATACACTTCCAGGTTCGGCCTGAGTTAGCAACTGCACACAGCTCTGCTCTTCCATGAACATCTGCCAGATGAGACAGTCTTGACAAGTGACTACATTCTGTCATATTTTTGACCCAGCTGCCACCTCTGAGTCCACAATGGGCAGAAGACTTCCTAGCAAAAAGGGACAATTCCTGGGATGCCACAGGCAGGGAGGTTCAACACACCACTGATTTACTTACCACTGATTTGGTATTTCTTTAATAACCACCACACAACCCCCCACAATTCCCTGACCACACAAGTTTAGTGTTTTGCTGACCCACTTGGCTGAGTAAAAAAACATCCCTGAACAGAGTAGGTAGATTATAAAAAATGGAACACTTCCATTAACGTGCTGAATTCACACTAGGTGGGGCTTGTAACAACTTTTCTATGCATTAGACAGGAGTAATCACATTGACTCATGGAATCAAAAAATGGCTTGGCTGGAAGGGACCTTAAAAGCTCATCCCATTCCATCTGCTGCCATGGGCAGGGACACCTTCCACTATCCCAGGTTGCTCCAAGCCCCGTCCAACCTGGCCTTGGGCACTGCCAGGGGTCCAGAGGCATCCACAAACATGTCCCATATTCCTCCCTATTAAATTCTGCATGAGGCACCTTAGAGATTTTTACTGGCACAATGCTTCTCTACAGAAATAACTGTAGACTAAGCAGTACATTAAGGAACAAACAGACAATTCTCTGGAGCCACTGGACACACAAGGGCACATGCCCCCAAAATCTCACCTCCTCAGCTGTACTGGTCAGTCCAGGACAGACATTACATCCCAACATTACTTCTGTAAGTCACTGGCCACAGAATACTGGCATTTATGTTTAAAAGCTTTCTAAACCACACTCAGTGTGAAAAAAGTACCAGTAGAGACACAACAGGGAGCAAGTAAAAGCCCAGCCTGGTATTTCTGAAGTGGAAACTTTTAACAGTACGTGCTACAAGCCCTGGCTGCCTGCTGGGAGGAGAGGAGGGGAGCAAAAGGCAGTTTTTATCTTTAAAAGCAGTGTGTGAGTGGGTGGGTTTATCCTGGTGCTGCGCACATGGCTCGGTGGTGCTGGCAAGGTGCCTCCTTCACAGAGCTGCCACGTCCCACCCAGGGAACAGTAGCTCTCTCAGAGACAGGAATGCTGTAATTTAGGAGGGCATGTGCTAGGAAGGAATGTTTGGAGGGGGAAAGAAGTCATCTATTAAAAAAAAATAAAGCGAGCATTTTTTGGTTTTCAGGAGCAATGATTCATCCAGAATCCGAACCAGCTTGAGCAGCTCCAAGGAAAAGATGTTTCTGGCAGTGCAGGAGAGCAGCAGGAACAGCACAGGCCCTCTAAATCAGGCTGGTGGAGGTGGCTTCTGCCTCCTACTCTACATTTAGGTGTCAAGCTCTCTTGGAAAGTTCATACCCATCCTGCAAATCTGCAGAAGGAAAGCAAAAGCAAGGGGAATCAAGAGAAAGGCAGTCCCTCTCCACCCTCAAAGCTGTTCCTACCCTTAAAAAATAGACTTCCCCAACTTCTTGGATGTTTCTCTACAATTCATGACAGTTCCTAGTGAGATACTGATTTAAAAAACTTAGCTCAGTAAAATGTGATTTAATTCTGAGAGTTCTTGGGTACATTGGAAGGGAAGTCCCACAGTGCCACATTTTTTACCACCAAACCTTATTAAGAATTAAAGGATCGCATTCCCCAAGCTCTATCCCAGTTTTTTAATTGGCCTTTAATGCTGGATGGTGCCTCATATTGTTTTTTCTGACTGTAGTATCTGCAATAGCTCAGATAATAACACTTCCTACTAATGAAAAATCACAACTCTAAATAAAAAATTATTTCACTAAGCCTCATTTATTTAAATAGGGACCAATTATGCATCCCAATTTCCATCAGTAATCTGGTCACCTTCTCCAACTCTTACCATTAGCACATCAAGTTTGACATAAGGGGATGTTGAAATGGATGAAGGATGAAGGAGTTACCTCAGTAAATACACCAGAGCTGTCTGGCACAGAGGACAAACCCCACAAGTGAATAAATGAAGCCCTTACAATACACAGTGACAAATAACCAAGGTAGGTAAGACATGGACAGACTTGAACGTTAAAAAAGAAGAAATAAAAATTAAATGCAACACATCCAACAGGAAGACAAATGTTCCTAAAGTCCCTTTGTAGGGGCAGTTTAAAGAAGCAAACTCATAAGAGCTTCCCAGATTCTTTCCAAAGGATTCCCACTACCTCCATGTGCATATGAGCACACAGACCCACATGTTGCAAAGGTGCAAGGGATAAACAGAAATGTTTTCAGCTTGCCACTAGAGTGGCCTTAAGGACCTTGGCTCCAGTGGTTTTCCAGTCTTCCTAACACTTCTCATCATTCCTGAATCAATCACCTTCCTGTGATCCCATATTTGGAAGAAATTTTACTTTTCTGAAGAAATTCATAGCTAAATAAAAGCCCTTCAGCTCCAGGCCACTCCAAGTTCAGGGGTTTGTTCAAAGCAGCTGAAAGAACACTGGGTTTCTATTCAAGCAGCAACTACATTCCATCATTTCAACAAGGAAATCCCTTAAAATGATCAGCTAGCTTTAATGCATAGTGTTCCCAGGAATCCCAGCAGCTCCTGGTTGTAGGCAAGTGTGGACACTGAAGTTTAGGAGCAGAGGGGAGCCAGGCAGGTGGCCCATTGCACTGGGTGTCAGCAGAGCCCCACGCCCACATTTAGTCGGTTAGTTACAGCAAACAAGCCATGCTCAGCCACAGAGGGCACTTCCACCTTGGAATGCCACCACTGACAACCAATCCCTACTTCAGCAGACCACATGCTTTGTTATAGGACAGCTCAGCTTGCTTTAGGCCACTCTCTTGGCAAGAAAGGCTGGAGAATAAGGAAAGCTACACAAAATCCTTGCCCACGTTTAGCACTGAAGTCGCACAGCCCAGGACACACTTCCTCGGACAAGGAATCCCTTCCCCTTACCTCTTAGAGACTCTGTAATGTGCTGTGGTCAGTTTCCCAGTCTCAGGGTCATGAACAGTAGCACGGCTCAGCTACAAAAAGAGAAAGGACAAGGCTTACCCACCTCGCAGGCTGCGTTTTGGCCAAGCCCCAGGTGTTTGAAAGGGTTCCGATTGGTTCGGATGCAATGCTCGCAAATTAGCAATGGTTGGAAGGGCAACACAAGCTGCAGCTGCCAGGTCCAAATCACAACAAATTGGTTGGAATAATTTGGTTAATTTGTCCTTTCACTTTTTTCCTCCCTTTTTTATTTTTTCATTTGAAATCAAGACTTTCTGCAAGTAATTTATGATGCTGAGTTTCCCAGACAATTCCTCCTCACCCAGAAGTTTACCTCCTCCCAGAATTTTGGCTCAGTGCTGATGGCCTGTGCAGCCAATCTTTAATTACCATGGCTAAAACCAAGGGAGGGCAGGCAGGGGCAGGTGGTTTCTTTCAGATCCAGCCAATTTTGGGAAAAAACTGGCTAAATTCAGCGCCTGTAGTACTTAATAGACAAGCTGAAAAGAACCAGGAGCCCGGTGGAAACGAGCCTGTGTTCTGCCAGATTTGTGTCAGGCAGGAGGTAAAGGAGCCCAGCTGGGAGTGTGGGATTATCTTGGACAAGGAGATGTGTGTTTGTGTGCACAGCAAGGACCTGAAGCATCTCTTACACCCATAAAGGCACTTCAAGATCTGCTACATTTTCTAAAGGGAGGACAATTCTTGGTTGGTGAGAAGAGCAAGGGAAAGGAATATATAGATTAAACACAAAACCCAGATTTTACTGAAGGCTTTGTAGCATCTTGTATTTCTCACACTGACTGTAGAGACTTGCTTGAAAAACACATACTGAGAAGGCGACCAAAAAGGAAAGAACAAATCAAAACACGCCCCCAGAACTTCCAGCTGAAGGAAAAGACTGAGAAACTCAGCAGTACCAGCCTATTACAGATCTCATGGAATCACATGGTGGACTACACAGTTGTCTCTTCAGCCCACCTCTCGCTGCCCCATAATGAGCAGGATGTACACACTCATTACAGGCCCAAAACCTCTGGCATAGAGCTCTCTTACCTTTTGCTAATTCTGTAATGTGCCGTCTCCAAGGCTCCCGTTATGGGGTTTGAAATGGTGGCTCGCCTCAGCTGTGAAGCGAACCATCAGAAGTTGCATTACAAGCACAATCTGCATCCCAGCAATCCGACCATTCAGAAGCCTGGGGAGGGGGACAACGCCACGGAGCCACCACCGCCACCGCCCCGGCACCGCTGCCCTGCTGTCTGCCATGAGGGGTGCAGGGCCACGGGCAAGGAGGGGCAGACTCCAGTTTTACTACAAGGTTTCCTGTCTGGGTTTTTTTTAGGTTTTCCACAAGTCCTGTTTCCACGTTTGTAGCACAAACAGTTGTCTGAATAAAGCAAACTATAGCAGCTTTCGTTTCTTTAGTATGGCAACAGCTGCTGGGAGCAGCACAGTGGTGTGGCACATGTACAGCTGGTGTTTTGTCACACTGCCCTGCCCCTGCATGAGGGGTTTGGCAGGTAAATTGAATCCAGGTAGCACCATAAGCCAAAGGTGAACAAACCCTTCCTTTTCAGTTCTTCCTGTACCAAATGCAGCACTGAACTCCTTTGTGCTGAAGACAAACTTTTGCTTCACCCATGGTGACATTAACACAAAATGGGAACTCCTGGCTCAAGGCCTTCTTTTCCCTCTGCTGTGCTCCATTTACTTTGTGCCTTCCATCTGTGTCAATATTCCAACTCAGAACCTCACATGCAACCTTTAACTGGTTCATGTACTGCCAGACACACTCTGTCACTCATAACTGGAAAGGCCAAAGGTGCAGAGCCCAAATTTTGGAACAGGTACAATGTCATGTCAAGTTCAGAACAATCACAAGTATTTGTCTACTGTTAAAATAAACTAAACAAATAAAGGCCTCTCCACACCTCCTGACAAGAAAAGATACTGGGAGCTCCCAGCATGCTGCCTCTCCTCTCCTCCCATGCAGACACATAAAAAAACAAGGCACAAACTACAATTCCAGTGGGACTCCAGAGCTGAATAATGAGGCTTCATCCTGCCAGCACAGCAGAAGGCTGGGCACAGATCAGACAGCACTGTCTCTTCCCAGAGGATGGCAGCATCCCGAGCATCAGGAAGGAGATGACCTTTCAGTCCCCAAGAACACAATCCCTTGGCTGCTGAGCCGTGCAAGGCCTCAGCCACAGGGAATATGTGGAATGGGAACTGCATACAGATGCTCCTGTGTTAAAGGTCTCTGAGTCTTTGCCACGGGCCAAATGTTTGCCAGGAAAACAATGACCTCAGCAAGTTCACAGCATACAGTCACATTTACAGGTTTTCTACTCTCCAAAGTAGTAGTTTGGTCACATTCCAAAGGTGTAATGGCAGCATGCAGGAGCAAAGGGGCTCCAACACCTACAGATTAACAATGGAGGTCTGATTTTCAGTCCTGCAGCAAAGCTGCCTGGCAGGGGAGCAGGAGGAGATGCCTCACAGGTACATAAAGGGAAAAACTTATACTTCCTGCTTCGAGTTCAGAATGTTACCTCAGACACCACAGAACAAATTCACTGAGGTTGGAAAAGACCTCCAAGATCATTGAGTCCAACCTTTGATCAATCCCACCTTGTCCCCAGCCCAGAGCACTGAGTACCACATCCAGGCCTTCCTTGGACACCTCCAGGGATGGGGACTCCATCACCTCCCTGGGCAGCCCCTTCCAGCCTGACAAACTTTTCAGTGAAGGAATTCTTCCCAATGTCCAACACATCAGGCTTCAGGAAGACTGAGATGTCCTTCAGGCTCCCTAGTAGTGGGTGCAGTGGCCAAGGACAGCCTCACCCCCCATGTACAGCTGCTCTACCCTGCAGCAGGCCAAGCCAACAGCTTCTCCTGCACTGAATGCTCTCATTCCCCTAATCTCCATCTGCTCAGATCATTCTGGACAAAAAGCCATTTAAGCAAAAATCAAAGGAAAAAAAAGCAGGAAAACTGTATTTCTATAAGTTGAAGTCTTATTTCAGAAGTCACAGATAATTGATGGAAAAATAAATTGATGTGACTAACTACATCTCCTAAGTTAATTTGTAGATGCAGAGTTGCACCAACTAGGTACAGAAAGCAACTCCATCAGTTTGCTGTTTGCCTTGGATACTCCTGTTTCCTCAAGGGAGCTGCCCTGGATCATTCCTCACTCAGAAACAAGAACCTTTGCATCCAGTGCCTGAAACAGGGCTGATGAGTCACCACTGTCAATAAGAAGGCAAAAACCACTGATTCCAGACCCACCCTCTTAAAGCTCTTTCATCTGCAGGCAGCTTCCATGCCTGGGAGACAAAAGTCAGTTTTATACCAAAATGGAGAATACAACAGTTCTTTCTTGTCTATCCGATAAGGTGTCAGTTCAAGACCAGAGGTCATCAGACCTGTCTTTCCCTTCCATACTTAAAAAGAAAAAAATCAAAAGCCAGAAAACCAAACAAAACTCAGGATACACTCCTATACACCCTCACTGCAGTATGTTTATTTTCTGTTGGAGAACAGTCTCCTCTCCACCTGAACCAGCTGCAATTGTGTCTGCTGGAAGAGCCTGACAATCCTGCACTGCTGTGACCTGGCTCCAGTCATCACAGAACTCCCAGCTTTCCCCAGCCTCCTTTAAAGGCTGTCACCAAGAGCTGCCAGGCAAGGAAAGCCAGGTGTGAGTGCACTGCACGCACCCTGCATTCCAGAGGAGACAGCCACACACACTCCCACCAAGTACACGTGGGACTCAGGATTCCAAAGGCAAGGAAGTGGGAGGCATTTACCCTGGGCTTGGCGAGCTCCTTCACGGTCTCGATCTCCTCGTCGGAGATGATGTCCAGGAAGCGAACGATGCGGGGCTTGTCCCACTCGTCCTCCTGCTTGACAGGGCCCAGGATGTACCTGGGGTTCCTGTTCCCGTCGTAGTAGCGGCAGAAGAGCCTCTTTTGTCTCCGGGGAGTCTGGAAGGGAGGCAGAGCAAGGGGCAGTCAGAACTCCCCCAGGACATTGATATCTCCAAGGACAGAACATGTCCTGGACACACAAGCACAATTCGCTCTCCCCACCTTGTTATGCAACAGGTTAAAGAGATGCTTTCAGTTTGAGAAGTCTGCACATTAATGTTGCTGTGCAATACTGCAACAAGCACTACTTCACCAATCCCACTAAAATAATTTCATCACTAAAAAAACCACACTTATTTAATTCCATATATAACTCCAGACTTCCAGCATCCTTATTCAATTAATTACACTGATGGAACACATCCAAGACAGCCAGCAGTGCCTGGGGCAGTGTTACTTTCTGTCTACTGGACAAGACTGAAACAGGGAAGAAATCCAACACATGATCCTCAACTCTGCACACTCATCCAGCTGCTCTAACAACTCCCTTGCTTCCACACCACACACAAATTCCTGACATTGTTTGGTTTCAAACATTTAAGAACAGTCTACTCCACTTTACCATTTTGAGCCCCTCCCCACGGCACAGCATTTCGTACTTCCTTCTCTCAGGCAGGTAATCCTTTTTCTTAACCTCAGTTTCCTTCTCCTGCTGGTCTTCTGAATCCGTGCTGGACTTGTTTGCGTCTTTTTCTTTGGCCATGATGTATTCAAAGTATTTCATGTTCCCATTTGCTCTTTGATGTTCAGGATCTATTGACAGAGAAACAGACAGGGATCACTGGCAGGTTTCCAGCGAGGAATCATCCAGAAATGGTTATTTACAGAAAGCAAACGGACACAGACACACGCAACTGCTTCTCAAGCCCTCACTGCACACGGGGGTCCCAACACTAAGGAAAAGGGTTTGGCCATTCCAGCCTCTTTCACTAGAGAGGGAGACAAGGGAATGGGACAGGGAGAGAGCTGTGACAGCATGTCTGGCTGCAAACCTGAAAATTCCCAGCTGGGATTTAAGATTTCTGGTGAAAAAGCTTTTTATCTTACAGAATTAGCTTCAGTTCTTTAATAAATGGCTCTCAGTAGCCATTGATTATCTCTGTTGCTATGTCAGGATAAGTTCTGACCTTACCAGAACATCCTTTACACAGTCAATCAGTGCAGTATTTACAGAATAAATACTTCCATTTTTCATGCAACAGACTCTTATCTTACTGTCCTGTATTCTGCATTTCTTGTTTTTCCAAGGTTTTCATCTTCAGCATGCTGAATTTGTATTTAAATCAGAGATTTCAGTACCACCAATTTAGTTTCCATTTCATTAAGTTTGGTTTTGCCTTTACCTAAGAGGAAGTAATCTCAACCCAGGAAAGCAAAACATAGGGAGAAAACATAAGTTCAAGCAGCAGCACCTAAGATGGGTAAGGAAAAAGAAGCCAATAGGAGGCAGAAAATCCTCTAGTATAAATGAGCAAATCCCCATCTAAAAAAGTAAAAATTCACTTTGAAAATGCATATACAAGTGAGACTCCAGGCCAGCCTGCCCTCCTCTGGACAAACCCCCCCCAGAGGCAGGTCCCTGTCCCCCATACCCAGCTCCAGGAGGCGCCTGGTGAGCGCCATGGCCTTGCCCAGGTCCCCCTGCTGATACACAGCGTAGCTCAGGTAGTCCAGGATGTAGACTTTGTCTGCAGAGGACACTTCCCCCTCATCCAGCTGCTTCAGGGCTTGCTCCATCCACAGCTCCGTGTGGTAGTAGTCAGCCTCTGTGTAGGCAATCTTCCCCAGCTCAAAGCAATCCTCAGCTGTTAGAAAGGATTTGTGCTTCACACCTGGGCATGGAAAATAAAACAGAGGGAGTTTACACAGGATTCCAGACCAGTCCTCAGAGAAACATTTCAGTTATTTCTCGTTCCTCACAGCAGGGTTTTATTTCTGCTCTCCCGCAGCTCCCTTCTGCGGTAGCTATTTGTTCAAGTCTCTTAAAGCCTGTAAATCCTTGGCACACAAGCACTCAGATGCAGTTTTCCATTGCCAGAATACCAGCAAACAGCTAAATGTCTCTACCACGAGTGAAAAACCATATTACACAAACCTTCCTTCCTGAAAACCCCAACCATTTTGAGGAAGAGCAAAATGAAGCCAAATAACAAGTTTCAGAACTGTTTTCAAGGACATCACATTATCACTTTAAAAATGTTCCTGAACCATGACTTGTCAGTGACAACTTGGTGGGGGAGGAAAAGGAAAACATCATGGAGCAAATTCCCAGCTGCTTGAGATTTTTTTCAAGTCAGTCATTTTTAGAAACATTTTAAGCAACCTCTGGAAGATTAAAGCACTAGTAAGGCAAATTACAGATTCCTACTTTTGCCTTTGGAAATATAGGCCCTCTGAAAAACCAAATTTAATCTTGTAAAAAGGAAACAGGACCTGCCAGTGTTACAGCTACAATTACCTCCCCAATTAGATCTTAATCCATTCTGAATTTCTAGCAGCAGCTCTACAGTGCTCGAAGAGGGCAGCTGTTCTGCTGTTCATTCCTGCTCCTTTCACTAAACACCTTTCACTCCATCCTGTAATGGGCAGCAACTGCAGTTTCCTGAGACTGAAGCTGCAGACTCTCAAAGGACACAAAGATTTGGCAGTAGTTGAGATTCTGGACCAAAAGAAATTCCCTGGGAAGGAAGAAAAGGAGCATAAACAAGGAACCACATGGGAAGTTCCCCTCTAGAGCCCTCCAGAGTCCAACCTATTCCCTTTTATACTCCAAAATTTCCAGGTTCTGCAATTACACTTCACTGCCCACAGTCAGGACAGCTCATTGCTTCAAAAGCAGCAAAACCATCACCTTGTATTTTTGGGCTGTTTGAAGAAAACAGCATTGAGCTACTTATTGCATGAGAAGGTATCTGTAGGTCCTTGAGAAGTGCTTGAACCAAACCCAAAAGCAAGGTTATACATCATAACACATAAAGCCAATTACCCTTAATTTTATTAGGCATCTGACCACAATGAGCACTTGCAAAAACACAGATGGATTGTACAGAGCTGATTTTTTGCCAGCTGGCACTGGACTATTTTTGAACAGAGGAAACAAGAAAGACTCAGCAGAGAAAGTTTTCTGACGAAAAAAGTAGCTGTGTCTTCTCCTGCACAGAGCAGCCTATTAAAGATCAGGTCAGGCAATGCCACACAGGCTCAAGTATGTGTATGCACCATATTTTGCTCTTCAGTTTATACAATCCCTGAAGTACAAGCTCAAAGGAACTTGTTAAAATGCATCGAATTGTGCAATAAAATCAAGCATCTGCCAGTGCAACACAAGGAGAACCCTCACCTAGGCAAGATTTTATTGCTATTGATTTTTATTAAAAACTATTAACACTAGTTTATCTTACCATAAGTAGAAGAAAGATGCAGATTTCAACCAAAAAAACCCCCTTTTTTTCATTAACTTTAGCCAGCTCAAACCCTCTCCTAATGTTACCTTGAGGCTGAACAGTGAAACACAGTGGAACAGAGCAAATGAATTGTAATTAGAACATTTAGGAAATGGAAATAACAAATATGGCTGGCTCTTACCTGGCAGGTTCCCTCTTGAGAGGGTGTCTGTGTCCAGGTTGTAGGTGTCCTGGAGCCGCAGAAGGGCCTTGGCTGCACCAGTCTGATCCTCATCATTCGGGAAGAACTGCCTCTGGATTGTCATGTTGGAGATAAAGCCTGGGAAACACAGGAAAACACATGGTCACCTCTGTCCTGGGAATTGTATAAACTCCCTGCTCCAGGGAAAGCCAAGATCCACCTTCACACAAATCTGAACTGAAATCATGGCACAGGCTGCACAGTTCACATTTGGTTTGGGTTTTTTTGGTTTTTTTTTTTTTAAAGAAAGAAAATGAATAATCCAAAAGAAACACTTTTTTTTTTTTACCCTACTCATTCAGAAGGGTTTAAGACACACTGGTGCAGATTTCTGGCTGGCAGGTGCACAGCCTTTTCAGTTGGCATATTCAGTGCCTCTCACAGCAAAGGGAAGCTGAATGTGCTGAATCATTAGCAGAGACTAATTCTGGGTCTTTTTGAAAGCTCTGCTTTCCTTTAATTCCCTACTACACAGCTCCACCTGGTATTAATAAGCTGTTGAGACAGTCTTACATACAGGTCAAATATAACCATCCTGGCTTCCTTTTGTCAAGTGTCTTTCACAGTCAACTCTTTCATATTCTGTTCCTTGCAAAAGAGCTCCCACTCTTGCCGAAGAAATGATGCAGCAATCAATCAAGTGTTTACTACAGCAATTCAGATTAGTTCCACAAATGCTCAGTCTCAAAAGCAGATTTGCAAATCTAATTCAACCCCTGACATGTGAATTCAAAACCCCATTAAAAGCAGCAAGAGCTGCAGTCAGCCTGTGATGCTGGGTTTTGCTGCAGGCACACACTCACCGTCTGACATGTCCTTCAGCACCAGGCTCTCCAGCTCACCCCACTCTGTGTTGAGCCGTTTCATCAGCTTGAATGCATTCACAGGGTGGCCCAAAAACCCCTCAGGGTCTTTCGTGGCTGTATCTGTCAGCTGATCCAACTTCTCTGCCCATCTATAATGAAAATATTCATTAAAGTCTTGCAGAAGTCTGCTGGTGTGCTAGAGAGCTGATTTCAAGCTACTCAAGTATCTTCGCTAATAAAAAACCAGAAATTGCAAGCTTTTACATTATCTATATTTAGAACTCTTCTAAAAGGAACAAAAAGGGCTACTTAATTTTTTTATTAAAGCTTCTTCCTCAGCTGCAGCCCAAATTTTGTGCTATTCTCAGAGTCTTTGTTGGAACCATGCTGAAGGAACTCCTTCCTACAAACCCCAAAAGCACTGTGCCAGCACTTCTATTATGAACTGTCATGCAGGACTAATCAAAAACAAAGCTTTACCCACATTTTCAATCTTTTAAATTACCCCCCTTTTCCCCCCTAAGGCTTACAAAAAGGCAGTTCAATGCTTGTCTCAAATTACTTTAGGTTCAGACACACACACTCTTAGATCTGTGAAACGCCTTTGCCTCTCACCACAAAGCTCCTTTCCATGCTGAAAGCTTGGATTAAGAAGCATGTAGCTCTCACACTTCAAACGAGAAGCCCAGATCCAGTTTCTGGTGCTGCAGCTCCAACTCAAACTTCTCTAAGTGCCACAAGTCATTCACAACCCCAAGTGCCCCAAAACAAGCACAGCTTCCAAAAAAAACCCCAAGCAGATGTACAACATGAAGACGTGCAGAAACACCCTGCAATCAGGGTAAATTGATGTTAAAGAACCACACCCCATAGAGAATCCCAAACTCCAACAATAAAGCAAACAGACAATCTGTAGCCTGGAGGAAACTCTGTAACTCTGTCCATGAGCTGGAGTTACTCTTGTTCCAGGCTCTGGTTTGCCTGAATTAAATGCGCAGGCTTTACCTGAGACAGGGAGGTGTTTATAGCTGCTAAAGGTGCCTCTGGTCACATTTGCTTTTCCCACACCATCCCAAACTGTTTTCCTACACTCCAACAGTCCCTGTGGGGGTTCTTCCAGCAGCCACATGAGTGAGGGAGCTCCCTCCAAAACAGAGGGCTCCCGGTGCTGCTGGGCACCAACTCCAGCTCACAGCAAGCCAGAGACTGAAGAAACCAACTTCACACTGTGCCTTCACACTGCACAGGGCCAGACCCTCCCTGCATCTCTCACTGCAAGGCTGTCAGCTCCAATGAGTGGCTGCAACAACTGTGAAAGTTGTTTCAGTCACAGGGCTGGGATTTCCTCCAGGTAGTTTCTGTCTGATGAAAGTCCCCCACAGGAGGCCTGAGCTATCCTCTGCATTTTGGTGATTTACCAGCTTTCACTGAGTTTCAGTGAACACCAGCTCCCAATAGCCTTCAGATGCCAACAAACAATGCTGACATTTTTTTCCAGGTTCTTTAATCTCTCTGTGACAGTTATTGAAACTTTTCTGACCAGGAAGAGCCTATATTAAAAACAGAGCTGCAACAATTCTACAATAAGCTGTATTTACACACATTTGAATGCCCAAGTGGCACGCTCCCATGTTAATTTGTACCTGTAAAGAATATACTTGTAACATTCCAAACCTGCCAACAACTCCAGCTCTGTATTTTAAGTGATAAATACAAAAAAGTATCTTTCTTCCTAGATGGTGAAACACCAGAAAGTAATAGACAAAGGATAAAATAAAAACCATCCGTCCATCTAGAACTGTTTCAACATCCTCAGACAGATTTACACACATTTCTGAAAGCAAGGAAACCACCCTGTTCAGTGATAAAATATGTCTATTCCTAGCTGTGATAAAATCTGACATACTGGGCTCTAGTACTCACAAGGTCAGGTCTCATCTACACACCAAGCAGTGCTCAAAGAGAACAACTTAAAACAAACACCCAGCAAAACCTGCTACTTTAAGCTTTGCCCCAGAGGAAAAATTCCACAAATTTAATCAGCCTTAGGAAGCACTTTTTGCATAAGGGTGGACTCAAATGATGAACCATTAGCATTATGAAACCAACTGCTTACTTTTTGATTTGCTCCAGCTTGCTTTCCTCTGCCTTGATGTAATCTTTGAGTGACACGACCAGATCTTTTTCTGTATTAATTAAGTCTGTCATATGACCTAGAAAAAAAAAAGAGCTTAGTTAGTCAAGGAGAAACACAAACTCCTGAGAATTAAAGCGTTCTTCCTATTTTCTACTTCCCTTCTTCAACTCTTCCTTCCCCAAAAGTCCTTCTGCATTTACTTAAATAACCCTAAAGGAGTATTCAAGTAAGGCCTTTTTTTTTTTTTTTTTTGAAGGAGAAAATCTCCTGCTGGACCAAGCTTGTTGCCATGGAAATTAATGTAATACTGCATATTTATTATTAGAACTAATTTAGGATTCATTTGGAAAAGGAAGTGATTGCCACAGAGTAATCTTTCATCCAAGCATACATAATGTAGAGCAAATAAAGGGAAAGCTACAGAAACACACAAAGCCTTCATGTTTGATACACAATACTAGCCCAGGGCTTTATTTTATATCCATGACTTCAAGGGGTCCCTGCTATTAATTAATAATTGCTTCACCTCCTGCAAGCAGGCAGCTGAACTGGTTCAGCACAAAGGGGGTACAGTGCCCACCCTGAGGCCACCAGAGCCCCAGGGGGAGTACAGACATCCTGCACCATTTCCTTCCACATGTGTGCAGCACCAAAATTCTGTTTAAATCACAAAACCTGTAGGAATAAATAGTAACCACAAAGCCTAGCCCAGGTCATTAGACTACCCCTGGACTGACTCTTGAAGTATGTTTCTCCCAAAAGAAAAGTCAATAATGTGGTAAGAACTAGGCAGTGGGTTCAGTTCTATATCAATTAAGGCCTTAGATGATTAACACATCACTGCAGAATCAGTTTTGAGGGCTGTCAAGAAATTCCTTTGGCTACACCAAAGCAGGTCTCACCAATGGAAGTGAAGAAGTCTGTGTGGGCACAAGAGAAAGGCAGGAGAAATCCCAGGGCTAGGGCACACCAAACCTTCTTAAACGCCATTGCTCAGCAGCTCTCACCTCACCACACACCTGTGAGAGAAGCACAAAACAGGTGAAAAATTCCTGCTCACCAGAGAGCTAAATCCACCTTCAGAAGAGGTAGCTCAGTCTCTTGGGGCTGCCACTGCTGCTTGAGGCAGCAGAACCCAGACAGCTTGAGCAGCTCTCACAGACTGAGTCCCTTCTGCTGATTTTCTTATGCCTGCCTTGTTTGGCAAGAGAAGAAAGAACTGCTCAGAGACAGGGTCTGCACCAGAACTCTTCTTTTTGGCATCTAAGTCACACTGCAGACAGAGCTGCTTTGCAAAAAGCACTGAAAAAAAAACATCAGACACTGAAAAAAGCCTGTAACACCAAATTAAAAATACATATTTATCAAGTTCATCCACTCAACAGAAAAAAAGTTTCCTTTTTTCAGTCAGAAACATGCAAGTGGAACAGGTCTAAATGAAAACCCTCTATGAGCAGTCCAGAGAGGGAGCTGTGTGCATGCTGCTGCTCCCCAGCTACTGCCACCATGGAGCCAAGCTCCACACCTGACAAAAAGGGCTGCTCTGTCCCTGGATCAGTCCATGGCAGGCTCACAGGCAGTGCTTTCTGCAGGGTCAGCTGCCAAGCTCTCAGCCTTTCAGGATCCTGATCCCTTTAGCAGCCCAGGATTGCCTGGCTCCTGCATACTTTAGGAGTAATTACGCTGTCATGGAATTCACAAGGTTTACTTTTGCCCCCCCCCCCCCCCCCCCCAAAAAAGCTTAAACTCTCACATACTGTATCCTCTCAGAAAAATTAACTCCACTGCATTTACTAACAGAAATCAGTTTAGAAGTCTTCCAACAGCACAACTAATGAAGAAAAAAGAAAGAAAAAAAAGCAACAAGCTCAGCTACAGAGGGGTTTGGCTTATTTAGGGAAGAAAGCAACGTAATTTTTATCAAACAAACAACACAGACCCAGGTGTGGCATTCACACAGGGAAGGTGCAAACAATGAGGAAAGTTCAAAAGTTATAATGGTTGATATAAAAACCATCCCACTAACAAGTGGTGATATTAATAGGGAACAAACCCCTGACTCCAGAGTGCAGGATCTCTCCTCATATTGCATCTGAAGCTCAGGAGGCAGCTCCCTGCTCTCCTTTCTGCCTCCAGCACTCCAGAGGGAGAGGCACTGGGGTTTGGATTTATTCTGAGCACTGCCTCTTGGACAGGGCCAGCACAGTTCCACTGGCACCCACAGGAACAACAGCAAACTGGCAGCAGCCTAGAAAAGCAGCACAACCTCCAACTCCTGTAAATCACCCGAAATCTGTACAACCACAACTGGAGGGCTGACACATTCCAACACATTCCAACACATTCATGGGGAGAAAGCAAGTTGTGATGTGAGAATTTGGAGAGGGAAGCCTGGAGTCCTCCCTTTCCCCTCCTGAGCCTCACCAATGCTCCAAAGCAGCCCTGCTGTCCACAGTAGCATTCCTCACCTCCTCCCTCCTGGTTCATCCCCTCCACAGGCAGCCAACAGGCTACATCAGACTATTTCAAACATCCCTCATGAAGCCCCAGTGATGTGTACCTGCACTCCTACTGAAAGCACCACTCAATTCCTATTCCATCCTGCAGACAGCCAAGTGCCTCCTGCTCACTCAGCACTTGAGCCAATACATCTGTGAATCAGTGACAAAGCACAAACAGCTTTACTACACCATAAATACTGGCCAATTTTATCAGTACTGGGAATGCACTGAGCTATTTGTTTACTGCACTTGGGGAAACACAAAAGAAGCTTCAGAAAGTTTACTTTCTTACTATTAATCAAGATGAAACTTTTTAAAAACACAAAGAAAAACTAACAAAATCACCACAAAGGTGAAGAAAGCAGTGTTTTCTCTCCACATACTACTCTCAGGGAGTGTTCCACCTTGTTTTTCCTTTTCCAGCTGCCTTTGAAGGGTTCTCTGAACACTATTGCAACATTATTCCCACCTCCTCATCTCCACAGGCACACAGCAGGAGTGACTGGCAACAGCCACAAAATGCAAGAGGCAATTCCAAGGAGGTACACACACAAAGTTTCTCACACTTAAGCACTAGAAGAAGCTTAGGCACTAGAAGAAGACCCAGACAAACTGGATGTCCCATTCTTGGAAGAATTTCAAAAGGAAACAAACAGGATGAGCCCTCGCACAGCCTAACCAGACACCCCCAAGATCCAGAGGTCGTCCAAGATGACGTCCAGAGGTCACCTCCAGCTTGATTTTCCTTTCCTCTCCCAGATTTCCTGTCATTTGCAAGGTCCCAGACTCCCGTAATAGCTTCCAGCCCCCCAGGATTCCTCCCGTCCCAGACAGAGAGCAGAGCTGGCCAGGGAGCCCGGGGCAGCGGCCGGGCCAGCCAAGCTGGCGCTGCCCTGACTGCAGTTGCTAAGGAGCAGAGCTTTCCAACTACTGCAGCGGGCTCAGCCACAGGTTCCCCGATCAAAGAAAACACAGCTCAGTTCATATACTCGCTGGAAATCTCTCGGACTCGCAGGCTGCCAGACAAGTAGGCTTTAATTTCTTCCTGTCGGTGACATGAAGTAAAACAAGATGAAAATCCTCTCTCCATTATTGCTGTCAGTCTCGCTCTCCTCCTCAGCCATGTCCCACAAGGATGGCAATTGAGCATCTCACGGAGGAGGGGATCACTGCCCACGCAGACAAGGGGGAGTTCAGCTGACAGCTCCAACACATGAGCTTCCTGCCTCCACAGGAAAAGTGCACTTACTAAGCTTTGAAACAGCAAAACGTGGCAGAGCAGAAAAACATGAGTGGGGGGAAGCAAAGAGCAAACAAACATGTAGATAGAAGTAAAACAAAACAGCAAGCAGAGGAATGGCACTGCCAAGCTCAGCATAGGATTCCCTGTACACGCAACAAACACCATTTCTACTGATGAAACTTAGAGGAGTTTTTTGGAGGACATTTTAAGAGTTCAGCTCTGCTCTACAAGCAGGAAGATGCAAGCAGACAAATAAAGACAAGCTGCAGAGAGACTTAACCTCATCACAATCAAGGTCTCACTAATCAGTCACCAAAGACTGAAGATGTTCATTGTACAAGTCTCCTCATTGCCAACTCCAAGCTCCCAGGTGCTTACCAGGATTCAGAAGACAGGATAAAAAATGGAAACTGAGGGAGTACCTCAACATGGACCAGCTTTAACTTAATTCCAAACCAGCTTCTTTATTTAGGTAAGAAGCAACTGGCCTGCTCAAGACCAAGTCTGCTGCAAGGCCAGGAGACAAAACTGTATCACTAAGATCCTCAGCTTGTGATTTGAAGGTGGGTCCATTCTCACAATCCTTACTGGACCCCACTGAGGGTAAAACAATAATAAAAACCCTTTAACAGCTGAGTTGAGCTTAGGGGAAATGGAGAAGATGGAACCAGAAGTAATAGCTGCTCACTGCCCTAACCCTCTCCTGTGTCAAGGACAACCCAAGTTACAGTCTCATGGCACAATGTGACCGAAAATACTACTGAAAAGAAAAGAACTTTCCCAAAATAAGTACTAAGAACATTTAGCTGTCATCATTTCTTAAAGGTCTCACAGGACAGAAGCACCAGAACGCAGTTCCCAAGTCCTCTAGTATGTTCAAAGTGTGTTTTAAAATTAAGATCCAAGCAGTGAGAGAAGAAAGGTTTTCTACAATTGCTGCTACCAAAAGAACAGGGCATGCTTTAGGCTTCTTTTTATGACAAAGTTGTAATATCATCTTTTATATATAAAAAGTGTATTAACATAAAAAGTGTATTAACATAAAAAGTGTATTAACATAAAAAGTGTATTAACATAAAAAGTGTATTAACATAAAAAGTGTATTAACATAAAAAGTGTATTAACATAAAAAGTGTATTAACATAAAAAGTGTATTAACATAAAAGTGTATTAAATAAAAAGTGTATTAACATAAAAAGTGTATTAACATAAAAAGGAGAGAACCAATTTTAGAGACAAGTAGGGTGCTCTAACTATCATTTACAGCCAAGCTGAAGACAACTTTCATGACTGAATATACAGAAGTTGTGCTTGTACAGAGATTTGTACTCAGGGAACTGAAGCAAGTTTTCCCTTGATTTCCTCCAGACTAAGACTGAATGGACACAGTCCTCAGAGCCCACTTGTTTTAACTTCCCAAGCCAAGACAAAGAATACTAGGGATGGAATAGAGCAATTATCTTATTAGACACAACAAGCAGAAGGCTATCCTTCTGCTCAAGGATTAGCAGAGCATCTACAGAGATATACAGAATGTTTTCAGGTATTAAGAGTGATTATAAAGAAAGCAGGACAGTCCCAATGATCAGTTGGGTTTTTTCAAGGACTATATTCTTTTAAAGAAAAAAGGTTTCCTTATCTATATCAACCTCAGCATGGAGACAGGGTTTTCCTCCAATAAACCTCTGTTTATCCTCACTCCTTCCAAAGCATAACTCACTCCCTGTCATTTCAATTTGTCAAACTGCACTGGGCACTTTACAATCTACGTGCAAGCCCCAAAATCACAGCTTTAAAGGCTAGGTTTTAAAGCTATACATTATGGAACCACATTGAAATCTCAACAGGTCAGAGAGCTGCCTTGGGCAAGAAAACAAAGAGGAAAAAAAGTTAATCAGTACTGGTTGTGTCAGCACATACTTCAGAAGCAGTGCAGAATGCTCTGGGTCAAATGAAATAGTTCAAGACAATAAAATGCATCCAGCAATGGTCCACAAGTAGCAGTGGGTGTAGAGCAGTAGGAGAGAGAACATCCCTGACCCCAAAGGCAGGCCTCTGCTTCCCAGACAACCCGGGAACTCCTTACCTTCACTTCCCGCCCCTGGCAGAGCACTGTCTGCATCCCGAGCCAGCAGCCCCTGGCGCTGTGGGAAGCTGCATTTATTTACTCGTTATAGCCAAAGGCTCCTTTCATTCACTAAAACCTCGAGTGCTGAACCTTTACTTTTAAGAAGTAGGAAAACACTTCAGCACACTGCATCCTCCTCTTCCTGAAGTCAGCAGGAAAAAAAAAGTGAAACTGAATGCTGGGCAATCCCTTCTGTCTGCCATCCCGGAGGAGCTTTCCTCTGGGAGCACACAGCTTTTCAGGAAACTGGAAGATTTATTCTAAGAACTACATATGATATTTTTATTATATTCACCAGCATGTTCAAGGCTCCAGGTTGGAGCTTCTCCTGCTACTCAGACTAGAACCTACCAAAATACCTACTGAAAGGTATAGCTTGCTATAAAGGTGGATGCAAAATCCCACATGAACCAGCTGGCCGAATGCAACCCAAAGCAGCAGAGAGCGACATCAAGACAAGCCTCACTCCTGGAGGTGCAATCCCTGCACACAGCGTGTGCCGCCAGTGCTCCCGCCAAGGAAGTTTCCATCCCTCCCAGCCCGCAGCCATGCGCTCAGCTCCCGCACAAGGGGCACCAGCCGCGGGACCGCCACGGGGCAGGGCGGCACCGGCGGCGGGAGCCCACCTGCGCCACCGGAGGGCAAGGGAACCGAGTCCAGCAGGAGGACAACTCCCAGCCGCACCGCCGGGCGCAGGGAACGGGAGGAGGCAGAGCGGGAGGAGGAGGAGAAGGAGGCGGCGGCTGTGTTTAGTCTGCCAGCAGCGGGGAAGCCGGCGCGGCGGCGCCCTCCCGCCCCCCTCCGGAGGCGGCCGGCTCCCGTTACGTAAGGGCGGGGAGCACCGGCCGGGAGCACCGGGACACCGGCCCCTCGCCGCGGGGAGGGTGGGGGGCGGCGGAGCGCTGCCACGTATCGCTCCCACCCACCCCGCCGCAGCCGCCCAGCCCCGCGGCTCCCTGCACCCCGACCCGCCCGCCAACCCACCCCCAGCACGGCCGGCGCACGGAGGGGCGGCCGGGCCTCACCTGCGCACGGGGGGCGGCGGGGCACGGGCCGCGACAGACCACCGCGTCCTGCCCGCGGGCTTCACCGACTGTGCGCGCCCGGCCCCGCCGCCGCTCTTATAGGCGAGCTGACCACGCCCCCGCAGGCCACGCCCCTGTGGGCGGGGCGATCCGCTCGCTACGTGAGCCCGGTCACAGCGGCGGCAGCCGCACCGCGCATGCGCTGCTGCCACGGCCGCGGCTCCACGTGGGTGCCTCAGCCCCCCGGGGACACCGCGCACGGGAGCCGCGCCTGTGCCGGCACCGCCCGAGACACGGGCAGGGGGCTGGCATGGCCCCGGGACAGCAGGGACTGGGAGAAGCGCCCAGCCAAATGTGGTGCTTTCGGAGTAAAATTGCCAGCAAAGGCATAAAACGTTGGGACACCACCCTTGGACCCGCCCGGCCCCGCGTGCTGCTGCCAGGGCAGCTGGGCTTAGCATCACAGAATCAGTTCTGTCGGAAAAGACCTCTGAGATCATAGAGCCCAGCCTGGGAAGGTCCGTGCCACACCACTGTCAATGCTCTCGGGCACAGGGTGGGAGGGATTGTTGGGGTGTTCTGGGCAGGGCCGAGGGCTGGACTCGATGATCCAGATGGGTCTCTTCCAACCCAGCAAATTCTATGATTCTAACTCCCACCCCCAGCAGTGTCCCTGCCTCCCCTTGGAGAGCCCAGGCTGGGGCCCCGCAGGACAGCCAGAGTCCCACACCCAGGAGGAGACAGGAGAGAGATCAAGATCACTGCCCCAGCTCCCAGCTGGTACTGCTCAATCACCTTGTCCTGCAAGCACAGGAGGAAATATTTCCACGCTGATGGTGCCTTCATCAAATGCAGCTGCTGAAGCAGCCTCCCCTCCGTCCAGGGCTTTCATCTAAACCCGGCTGATCTCCAAAGCAGCTTCCAAGGCAGCAGCAAAAGCTGTGTCACAAACCATTATCAGCTCTCACATCTCTCTGGCCCACCAGAGCTCTCAACTATCACAGAAAGACATTAAAAAGCTGCTTAGATGAGTCTTGCTCTGAGAGATAGATGCTGACTGCTCGTTGTTTTCTAGGATTTCATAAATAAACTGGTTATTTGTTCACTCCAGCAATTTAGTTGGGATCATGGACATTCCTAAGCATTTTTTCTTTTCTGTTCAGATGTGGGTTTCAAGTAAAGAACCACCTCTTCACCAGCATAATCAGCCTCCAGTCTTCACCCTTTAAAGGCAGACATTTTTGGTCACTCCCAGCTGGAAGTCTTTCACAACTACCACAGAGCTGGCAAAGACACAACAGGGGGCAAAATCCCCCTGTAATTCACGTTCCTTAGCGGGTGACTGAAATGCCTTAAAACCACCTGGTTCAGAAGAGGGAACTGGAGGCTGCAGCATGACCCATAACTAAGATTTCTCCTTGTACCCAAGCTGTCACCTCAGCTCCCACTCCCCCAGCAGTGCCTTGAAAAGAGCAAACCTCGGGTGTTATGTCCCATTTTGGGGGGGGGGGACTGAGATGCAATGTGTCTCACAGGAGACACAAATAATGACATGGATGAATTTAGTCATTTCTTGTCCAGCTGTGGACACAGATGTGTCCACACAGCTGACAGCACTGCCAGCACTGCGAGTGCTGCTGCGCCAGAGCAGGAAAAAGGCCAGTTTTTTGTGGAACTATCCATCAAAAAATAAGCTTTCCTTTCCCCTAGTTTTGGTTGCCTTCCAACAGAAATACAACTCCTACAACTAGCAGGAAACACTGGAATGATATCCAAGCTTCTAGCTGAGGCATCCAGTTAAAGCCCTGTTATCCAAAGAGTCTATAACATCTAGCCAGAGGTTTAACAGCAGCTTCTAGAGATTTGGCAAAACCTCACATGCTGTAGAGGCACATTCAGATTTTTTCTAGCGAGATCTGCCGCTTTCTCATCCCCTTTTGCACTATCCAGGTATTTTGAGGAAGTAAGGCAGGCAGTGGGGAACACAAACAAGTCGATCAGCATGGGACTGAAGGCTCCAGCCTGCTAGATTTGATTAATGAGGTTCCTGCACAGGATGAGACACCCAGTACCCCTCTCCCACACAGTCAGAGCCTACCTGTTTCTTTGCAATGGGTAAAGTCTTTGGTCAGGTTTGCTGTTCTCTTGGAACCTTTTCCAGACCTTCAGCATCCTTTTGGAGGCAGTGGGCTGCAACCTGCATGCAGTGCTTTAAGGCACAGGTGAGTCGTATTTGTATCAATCCAAGTTAGTTCAAAAAGCTCAGCTGGCTCAAGTGTATCCACAGCTGAGGTTTGTAAACGGCACATTGTAAAGAGATGAAGCCTATCCAGTTTCCCACATGCTCATCAACCCGTGCTGCTCCCAAAATTAATTACCTGCAGCCAACACCTTGTCACCAATTGTTCTGTGCAGTGCAGCAAAGCAGTGCCAGGGTTTGGGGATATTCCGTAAGCAGCAGCAGCACCAAGAGAGGGGAAGAGACAAACCCCACGTGTCACCTGGAACAAATCCCCCTAAAATGGCTTTCAGATGTCAAAGTGTCTCCCCTACACCTGTCCAGGATGTAATCAGCAGATCTAATTAGGTAGTTTCTTTCTTTCAACGTCCCCACCCTGGGTGAGAGACATTGTAGGAGTCCTTCATATACTTAATGTACAGGATTCTAACTTCAGAGAAGAGCTGGATTTGGCTGGTTTGCATGTAAATTTAATGATGGGGGGAAGGCTACTCATTAGCTTTCCCTTTAAAGAAGTGGTTTGTCTTTCCTTAGGCTCGTCCTAAAAAAAGGATTTTATTCTTTCCAAGAAGTTTCTTGTGGCTTGACCACAAGTTTTTGATGTGAATTTGCTAGTTTCATGTATTTAAGGCAATTAACAGTTATTGTACAAGGGGCAGCTGTTAGCAATTTTACTGCTAATTTCTGCTTATTGGGGACAAGTGGAAAGACACGACAGAAATAAAGAGCATAGTAGCACAACCATTATTAGCCTAGAATTACATTTTCCAGCTACTTTTATGGCTTGAAAAAATCTTTTACCAACTCTTAATCCCAATATGAGTATTTTACAAACCCAGATTTAGAAAAAAAATTAGCAATACAGGACCAAAGATTTACCTTAATCTTGTCCATGTAAGAGATGACAAGTTTTTGTTCCCCCTGCTTGTATCCTCTTTGCCTGCTCCTTTGGTTTGCTCTTATTGCCTCAGAAGAGTTTCTGGGATTCACCTCCTCTGGGAATCTGCCAAAGCTCACATTAGTAAGATACAGAAAGTTGTCAGAGATGTATTTGTGTATCCAGGCTTCCACTCCCAGGAGTGCTCCAGCATGGGGTACAGTGTCTGCAGGGGACTAATGTAAACAGTTTACAGATGCAACTCATACAACTCAGAGCCCAAAAAATACTTACAAGGAAACAACTCAAGTGCCAAAGCAACAGCTGGTATTTGTGCTCCCTGAATTAAATAATTAAGTGAATAAGTGACAAGAAAGCCTCTGTTCCAAAATCATCCCCCTTGCTTACATGCTGCAGAAATATTTAACAGGGCAATTAACGTGTAGACCCTTGGAGAAGGCACAAGGAATCTCTCACAGCCTGCCTGGCTTCCCACTGCTCAGACCAATAGCAGAAGTGACTCTGATCTCATTTGCTCTGCCTATCTCCCCATGGCACAGAGGCCAGATGGACATGATTGGGCTGATTTAATGCAGGGGGTTTTCAGCTGTGTGTAACAAGGGGAGGCCAGAGCACTGCCCTGCCTTCAAAGGAGTCTCTGCATTGCAATGTGGTGCTCTGGCTTTTAGTCCTTCCTGTGACAGGGTGCACTTACCAAACACCTTTGGGCTTCAGCTGGCTGGAGAGGCTGTCCCAAGGTTTCATGGCCAAGTATCTCCTCCAGCTGCTTCCCTCTAAAAGCAGCTCTTCTTGCAAGATCCATTTCTGGGGGCAGTTAGGGTCAATCACTTAGTTTGTTTTAACAGGGGGTGGATACTTCCCTTTGAGATTATATTTAAATCCTTTATCTTATTAAGGGAAGATGTGTTTTGTCCATTAATCCAATTAGCCTGGTGGATTAATAAGTCTGGGCTTGCTCTGTTTCAGGAAGCATAAAAATAGCAGGCAATCATAATTAAACCTGAAACTTGTAAGTAACTCTGGTAACAAGAGTACTATTTCCCTGGATATTCTGTTTATTATTTTTACAAGCTCCACTCTCAAATTACATGACGTGAATTCTCGATCAGAACGGCTCAATTCATGACCAAAAAGCAACAGGCTGCCCTGAAAACATTTACTTTTTGTATGTTTATAAAATTCTCTTTGTGCTAAATATAGTCAGGTAGGCTCCAACCCAGAATAATGTTTTCAATGCTTGAGAGGAATCTGTTTGTTCACTTACAAAGGAATGAAAATAATTTGTCATTATTCTGACGTGCCTTGGCACAGGCTGCTCTCTGATCAGCCCTATTCACAGCTAAAACCCAGCTGTGGGTATTTGCATGCTGGAACACTGAACAGCTCCAGCCTTTGGATATATACAGCTTTTGGCATCTTTTCCTGCTGGAGGACGTAACTTTAAACAATGCTCTTATGCTGTGGATACAAAACCCAGAGAAGCTTCGAAGAAAAAAAAAGGAAAAGAAAAAAAATAGAGAGAAAGGAACAAACCCCGAAAGTGAGCCCAATCCGGAGCTCCTCGCGAGCAGCCAGTGCAGAACTACAATTCCCAGCATCCCGGTGAGGGCAGAGTGACTCGGAGCCAGCGATAGTCGCCCCGCAGTTTGAGATCTCTCCGCGGAGGTCACTCGGGATCCAGCGCGGGTCCCTGCGGCTGCAGACAGACAGCGCTCCTCCCGCACACGGCGCAGTAAGTGGGGACCTTCCCTGGGGATGGCAGCGGGACCTGCTCCTGCGGGCTGCACGGCGTAGGTGGAGCTCGCAGCAGTTCGGGACAGCCTCCCGAGGCCGAGTTCTTGCTGTCTGCAGCTCCGAGTTTTCAATGAGCCCAACCAAAGCCTGGCACGGCGGTTCCTAGGGAGGAAGGGGTTAAACGCCCGCACACATCGCCCTCATAGCTCTGGACACAAGCTCTTTCCCTTGTCCCACCCCGGTGACATTCATTCCAGAGCAAAGTGCAGCGCTCCTGGCCTCAGCGCCCGGGAATTTGACACGCCAGGCTGTGCGAGACGCGGCGGAGGAGTGACAGACACGCGACTGTCACACCACAAAACCCTCTCAGACACAGGCTGGGTGGCAGTCCCCATCCTCACACGTGTCTGCCCCAGCGTGCTCAGCTCCCACGGCTCCCCTTGGCTTCCCCAACAGGCTTGGCTCACCTGTCTCCCAGGGGATCGTCCCAGTCGGCTGAGATGGTGGGAAAGGGGGATCTGGGACAGAGATGTCCAAACCCCAAGGCAAAGTCTCCACATGCAAAGAGGACTCTCTGCTGAGGCACCTCTCAGGCTCCCATCACTGACCTTTGCTGAGGGAAGAGCTCTCAGACTCTTCCTGGCACTGCTTATGTGTCTGTAACAAATCAAAAGTGGCTTCCTCCTTAAGGGCTTTGAGTTCTATGGCTGCAAAGTGGAATGTTCAAAGTGATCACTAAGGATTACAGACCACAGTTCATTTTTGTCGCGGGTGAATGGTAAAGACAGCAGCATCTCTGGCTATTTCCTGACATCCTGAGCCGAGGTCAAGCTGCAGTCTGAGACTGCCTGAGCTGAAAATGTGGTGGGATTCTTTGGCACAAAAAGCATTCATAGCTGGAGATGATCCTATTCAGCTGCAACTGCTGTCTCCTGTCTAACTCAGGGAATTCTCTTCCGCAGCTGATATTTTGTCTTTCACTCTCTCCTGGCATCAGTGCCTTTCCCACAGATCCACTGTGTGCTGCAATAGGATGTGTGGTTGGATCAAGTCCATGACAACTGTGTAGGAAACCAACAAAAGAGCAGCCACTCTCTCTGTCCTTTTCCCCAGGGACACAGGGATTTGGGACAGGAAGGTTTAATCTATCTAGTCTTATAGCAAGCTCTGTAAGACCTGTGCACACTCAGGGATGGAAACAAACTGAGGTATCTTTAAGAAGCCTTAAAACCAGCCTGAAATTGAGTTTGAAGTGTGACTGAAGTGATCATTTTAGAAAGCAGATTCTGCAGACTCCGTGAGTGGGAGATTGACCTGGTTATTGCACCTTTTAAATCAAACTTAACTTTGCAGGGCCACTGCATTACATTTTATGCCTCTTTTTGTAGGCAGAGACACCAGCTGTAGGTGTTGCTTATGGCTGTGGTTTATCAAGCACTGCACAGGGGAGTTTCTTCTCTCATCTGCAGGTTTCACTCCACCTACGTGAGAAAAATGAGGTAAGTTCTCATCTGATTGTTGAGTACTGGGAGGCCAGAGCTTGGCACAAGCATCCCTACTGAACTCTGACCCGGAGGTTAATCTTTTAACAGTTCAGCCATGCCACAGGAGTGCACTGTGAGCTCTGTAAAGGGTAACAGCCAGAGCCCCTCTGCTCCCTTCACCACTGGTAATGCTGGTTCTCTCAGGCTGAGGCTCTGTTAATTATTGCCTGTCAGGGCTAAAAGGCTTCTACAATACCAGACAGACTTGAAGTGATGCTGCTTGCTTCATTTTAAATACTGCTTCAAACAGTTTGAAGGAAGCACATGCTGACACCCTTTTGCCAATGATTTTTTTTCCTAACACACCCCCAGCCAGCTGTGGCCCAAGACTTGGTTTTTACCCCTCACCTCAGTGTGGCAGGTACAACATAATGCATGTAGCCTGATGGGAATGAGATTCAACATCAGAAATCCTTATCAGCTTGGCCAGATGCCATTTGGAGCAATTCACCTTTGGGGATAAAAGGGATAATCAAAGTTTTCTGCACACAAATGATCGTGTATTTTCTGCCACACATCACTCACTACAGGCTGCAGTGGCTCATCTGTGAAAATCTCTCAAAGCACGTGGAATACCTTAAATCTGATCTGCCTATTCAGCCCCACCTGCTCTGTGCAGAATAAACACATCCAAATTACCAATACCACTGATAATCTCAACACAATCTCCAATTCATCTTCCCAATAATTTTCTCACTGCAGATACTTAAATCAGCTAAAGGAAGATGACAGCCTTTGTAGACAAGCCCAGAGCTCAGGAACTTTCTACCTCTTTCACAATCTCTCCCCCTTCCTGCAGAAAGTTGGGAAGAAATATTTGGTGCCACACCTCAGTGCAGCAGGTAAGAAAGAAATCAGAGCATCCAGAAAGAAACACCTCATGGATCACACAGCTGAAATGAAACAGAGACACACATATGGTATCAACCTGATCTGTTCTGAGGTGATCGGGTTTAAACATTTGGGACTGTGCCTTTTGAAGAGAGAGGGCTGGCAAGAAAACAAGAAAGGTCTTACTAACAAAGGTTTTTTTGGTGTAATGTAGGGAAAGTTTGCTTTGAGAGCAAGGTATTGGCAGATGCAGGACAGAACCAATGGACAGCTGCTCCCCAAGCATTACAACATTTGGACCTTTAGCTTGACATGGTCAAAACTTCCTAGAGCTTAGGGGGAAAGCCAGATTTTAGGTCTCTACCTGGGTGGGATCACTTGTCTGGTCCCCTCTCACACATGGGCATTCTGCCTTAAACCCCGACTGCCTGTGCCTTGAAGATCCAGAGAGCAGCACAGTTGCATGGATTTGCTTTCACCACAGCTTTCTCTTTCTCCTTTCCCTGTTGTTTAGAGATGAAACGGATTCTGGAGAAATTGCAAGAGGCTGAACAGTGGATAGAGAAGTCGGTGCTGATTGGTTGTTCAGACGAGCATAGACCCCAGTTTGCCCTGGATTTAGGTTGGGATGACTCCTCTTCCATCCATGCCAGCACCAGCTTGATGCACTGAGATGAAGGTGCTGCCAGGGCAGCATCCCTGATCCTTGGGAGAACCTGTCCTGCCAAGGAGGGTTGGGTTGAGTCTCTGTAGGAGCTGTTGTGAGTGTGGCAGGTCAGCCATGAGCTGCACTGCTGCTCCTGTGCCTGTGTGTTGGTAAAGGTGGGCTGGGGGCAGGCCCTTAACATTTGGGAATGTTATCCCTGATGTGGTGTCACTTCCATGGGAACTCCCAGAAATTGTATACTTGGACAATCAAAGGCATAAAGTTGGGATAACAACTGAAATTTATGAGCTCAAGTATTTTTTTCTTTTCAACAGGACTCTTGGAGAAATCAGTCATTGAGTCAGAACTCCAGGGATCATTTACTGACCTACGAAAGGCTCTCTTTGTAGTGGATGGGAAGGATTCTCCTTTGCTGGCTTCGGTATTGGACAGGGCTTTTTACTTTAAGCTGTGATTTCTAACATCAACCCTTCTCCTCATCTCCCATATTGCTTTATGATCTAATATCATATAAGTACCTACTGTACACTTTCAGGGACCTAAGTACAGACACACTATAAATTACACCAGTTTTCCCAAACCTGGGATCCCAAAAGCAAGATGCAAGGGAAAGAGAAACAGACAAGTGAATTAAAAGTGACTGCAGCCATTTATGCCGTTTAGCATCAAGCTGCTGTATGTTCAGAGTGAAATGTGCTGACCTTAGCAGCAGTCCCAGCACTCCCAGTTTGTCCTCTGCTAAACAACTATCAGGCAAACTGGATGTTACAGACTTACACATCTCCTCTCAGAGCTGCTCTTTTAAAACCTCTCACTTACAAGCTGGTACTCTGCAGATAGCCTATGTTTGGAAGGCCTAAGAAAAGGTCTGTGTGTGTGAAAACCAGCTGTCCTGACCCATAAGGAGAAATAGCTTGTGTTTCCTTTCCTACTCTGTAATGTCTGTGATGCTTGGGCTATTTTTCAAGAAAATATTCAGGGCTGGAGACTCTTTAGAATAGTCCAGTTCCCATTACAACTCCCATTATGTCCCAATAAACAACAGTCTTTCCCCACCTCCCCCAAATATGCTCAAATTTAGAAGCAGGAAATATGGATTGGAGAATCTGCTATTTTTGAAAGCAGTGCCCATACTTCATTTACCTCTCTGAGGCTTCCAAAGTTAATCAGAGTTTATCCTCATGATTGCATGCAAAGCATTATTCAGAGAGACTGCTCTGAATTCTCTCTTTCTGCCAGGTATAAATAAGTTTTGTGTTCCTCTGTGCTGGCAGGCCCAGTCCCTTCTCCGGTGGCATGATTCCCACCAGTACTGCAGCAAAACTGGGCAGCCCACTCAGAAGAACCCAGCTGGCAGCAAGCGTGTGTGCCACGCCAGTGGAATCACTTACTACCCACAGGTGAGCACTTGGCAGCAGAGGGGAGGGACACAGGGCTCTGGGGCAGTGCTGCTGGGTCACCCAGAGGGGTAGCAGGAAAAGGGATTTGTGGGCAGCTGGGTACTTTGTCTCTAGTGGTCAGCTAGTGACCCCCAACCAGCCAGGAAAAGCAAAAATTTACCCTTAGTTGTTTAGTCTGAACTTCTTCTTTTCCTTTGTGATGCATCTGGCAGATGTCCCCAGTGGTCATCACCCTGGTGTCTGATGGGAGCCGGTGCCTCCTCGCCCGACAGCCCTCCTTTCCCCCAGGGATGTACACAGCTCTCTCAGGCTTCTGTGACATGGGTGAGTGCGTTCTGATCCACCACAGTGGCCTCCAGCATGGAGGGTGTGAGGACAGCCTGCAGGGATATCAGCCAAATCCCTGTTCACAGAGAAGGATGGACACTCAGGTGATCTACATCCCCATCCCCAAAGTGTTCAAGGCCAAGCTGGGTAAGCCTTGGAGCAGCCTGGTCTACCAGAAGGTGTCCATGCCCATGGCAGGGGATTGGAACTAAATGATCCCTAAAGTCCCTTCCAACCCAAACCAGTCTGTGATTCTGTGATAGCTGGCAAAGACATTGGATCTAAATAGCAGTGTTCCCGTGCAGGCAGAATTCAAAGTAGCTGTTGGGTGTCTGAAAGGAATGTGAATTACAAGTGTCTAGCAGTTGCTCTAGTCCCTGGTGGCAAACATAGACTTTAAAGTCACCAGGTTATAACCCTGGTCCTTTTAAAATCCATTCTGTGGCTCATGCACTCTGGCTTGGAGGAAAAACTACAGACCTCTTGTTAGGGAAGGGAAAATGGCTTAAAACTGAAATGTTCTGTCCACCATCTATATATAGGCAGGGCCAAAAATGTCTCTGGTGCCTGTGTTTATCAGAGATGGATGAATTTAACAGAGCATCCCACCAAAACCTGTTTCCAGGTGAGCACAGCTGGAGCTCCTGCATACGGGAATGAGCCTGCCTGCATTTTCCTGGCCACACTTTGCTGCCCTGAGGCTGGGCCGTCCTTGCCTAACTCTGGTTGATTCCAGGTGAAAACGTGGAGGAGACAGTGCGACGGGAGGTGGCTGAAGAGGTGGGGCTGGAGGTGGAGTCGCTCCAGTATTCAGCTTCCCAGCACTGGCCATTCCCCAGCAGCTCCCTGATGATAGCCTGTCACGCCCTGGTGGGAGCACAGCATGCTGAGGTGAGCGGGCTCAGGCTTCCCTGAGGTTTTGCACCGCCTGCCTCAGGCAGCAAAATCTCGTTTAGTCCACAGAATTTAGTTAGGAGAGCACCAAAACCTCCTTAAATACAGTTTTCCATTGGCTTACTCTACGAGTGAAGAAGAAACTTCAAAACAATCCTATCATTTTCTGTTGCAGGGAGCCAGATTTTGCTCAGGTCACTGTATACATACAGGCCTGGAGCCCAACGCCCCTGTATTTTTTCCTCTGAACTTTGCAGAGGAGATTCTCTATCATGTTTGCTATAGAACATGCAGATTCTGCCATGTTAATTACAGTGCTCAGCCACTAGTGCTTTGCCATGATGGAGAAGGATTGATTTGTGGCTCCCCTAAGGAAACCAGCACAACAAAGCACTGATGGACAGTAGTATCTTTTCCTGGATGGGCATCAGTGCTTAATTGAGGCGTGGATGTAGCACTCCAGGCATTCCAGCATAGGATCTCTGTGGAAGCAAGAACAGGCACGGTACCACTGCCCACATTTAAAGCTGATTTAAAAAACTGGCACTCTCTGAATTCTTTCCAGATCAGCATTGACAGCCTGGAACTGGAGGAAGCCCGTTGGTTTGGCCTGGAGGAAATCTTGGAGGGTCTCAAGAGAGAGCCCAGATCTTCAAAGCAAGATGATGGTAGTTTTTTACCCTGGTTCCCTCCCAAACAGGCCATTGCTCACCAGCTGATCCATGAGTGGGTTCAGCAGCAGAGTGCCCAGGCAGCTTGAGCAGGGCTCCATCAAGTCTGTGATTCCACCAGAACTGTGAAAGCTCGATAGAAAAGCTTCCAAAGTCACTGGAGGCAAGTGCTGTGTTACAGCGAGGACAGCACCACACTGATGGCACTCAGACACACTGACCTACAAAGCCATTTCTAAACTGATTATCCTCAGACAGTTCCATGTACAGTGGATCACCTCTGAGGTCCCATGACTTGCAGTAAATGTACAGTAAAATTCTGAGTTCCAAAGCATCAAACTTACTGTGACCAGCTGTCACTAAGTCCATAGCACCAATGTCCCATTTTCCTCCATTTTTTCTATCTTGGATGGTTATCAAATGCACCCTTTTTCCAGAACAAAAATAAAGGGACAGTGGCACTTTCCAGTGTTTGTGGTTATATGGAGATGGGAGAGCTATCAAAGACCAAAAGAAAAACCACTGCCTGTTGTCACTGTTGAGGTGGGTACAACATTCACATAGAGACACACGCAAAAGGCTCCAAGCAAAAGAAAGACCTTCCTTCATTACTACGCAGTCTCTTTTATACTATTTTTCAGCATTCACGTTACATGTTCATTGGTTCCTAACTCACTATATTACAATATTATTGGTTACCTATAATAAGCACACATTCTTACAAAATTACAGACTCCCTCATACAGCTGCAGCGTCTCCTCTTGTTGTTTGCTTCTTGCTTCTGTTGATGGTAGAATTCTCACAGGTATGAACTGTTTGTGTCAAGGTTGAAGTCTGTGAGCTCGCCAGACTAATTGTCAGTTCCCACAGCCTGTTTACTCTCCCCTTCTTCTGTCTCTTCCCATTCAATATTCCATTTTCATATAAAACATCCTTTTTGTTTTTTGCAAGTGTTAAATGGGCTTCTACATTTTCCCCACTAGTAATACAGTTACTTCTGTCCCAAGGAAGAGAGAACAGAGCTGTCTGCTGGTAGAGAGGGGAAGAGCAAAACCTACACATAAGCATTTTAGAAGAGCACAGATAATGCAGAGGTGACAGCAAGTGCTACAACAAGAACTGCACTTCCAACAGAGAAAAATCTTGAAAGGAGCAGTGCCTCTTACCCTGAGGCCAGAGTCTGTGGCTTGTCTGGAGAGCTGGTCTGATTTTATTTTTCCTCTCTGGAGGAAGAATGACAAAGAGACCATCTGGGCAAGGATAACTTGGTGAAAGAGACAGATGAAGGGATGTTTGATTTGCTGCTGATTCAGACTGACAGTCCTTTCTCCTGCTTGGTCAGAGCTCAGATGCCAAGATTGCAAAGCCAGATGCTTGAAGGGGGAACAGGGATGTCTCACTGACTGCCACCATTGGGATTCGCTGCAGGTGAGCAGTGGTAAAAATCTGGAGTCCTGACACCTGAGCAGGAAGTAAAAGAAGAAATCTTTCACATTGTTGAGACACACTGTGTTTCCTCCAGTTACTTTTACTTTAGGAGGCTGGGAGGGGATTCTTTCAGGCCATGGTGGCAGGTATGAACAGTCTTCCTGCCCTAACCCTCAGTCAATAAACCCCATGTGTCAGAACATGTCTTTCATGTTTGGGAACTCTGTCAGTCATCCTGGTGAGAATGCACACTGGTACAACCAAGGGCATTGCTTCCTGCCCTCCAGCCCAGCCAGACACACCACAGGAGCCCCCACCTCACCCAACTGCAGCATCACTGCACAGTTTCCTTTGAAACACAGCTCACTGCCTCTCTTCATAAGAGTTCCTTCTGCTTTTCTCTCCCATCACACCGTTTTAGGCCCCCAAGATTTATCTTTTGCCACCTCGTCTCTGGAATATGCCATTTTCAGTTTCAGCCTCACTCCTTCCTTCCCCTTCTCTGCAGTACAAGATATTGAAGAGTTAAGTATCTGCCAGCAAAATATTTCCACTTCTCATCCTCCCTTCCACTTGTCCTTAAGCCCTGCCACCTCACCCTTAGGTAGGTAACTAATGTACCCAAGCCTGCATCCAGCTCAATGTATTTAATACTTTTAAACACCCACACATGAAACAAAGTAAAAACAAAGCTATTTTCTCATTTGCTTGCTTCTGTGACTCACCTCTTAAAAAACTTTTAGACATCTGCATGTTCCTTTAGTTACCAGTAAGAGAAAAAGTCTTTTCAATCTACTCAGGGAGTTCTTTTGGTAGAGCTAGAACAACCACAAGATAATAATCACATAATATTTTTGTAAAAGCATTACATTTTGAACTGCTTTATAAACTCCCTAATCCAGACCCTTTTGACTTAGTTGTGAAACACCATTGGTGGCCTCCATTCCTGATGCTAAGCAAGCAGGAAGGATGGTAGGCAGCACACACCTGTGAGCAGGACAGAAAAACAAGGTGAGAGACTCACTTGATTGTCTCTCACTTGCATTTGCCTCAGAAATCTGTCTGAAGCATGAGGAACACTCACTGCAGTCAAGACAGGACATGCACCATAAAGGCAAATTACCTAGAAAAAGGAACAAGCAATTCCTGAAAGATCCTTCCACACCAAAGCAGGGCTTTCCCATGGAAAAGGTACCAGGCAGGCAACAGGGAAAGAGCAACATATTTCCCTCAAGAATGCATGCCTTAACTGAATCCTCTTCAGGAACACTTTGCTTGTACAAATCACTGAGACCCCACTGCTTTTAGGACCATACAGCAAGAGCCAGAGCTGAAAAGCTGCCAGCCTGGGGCATTACAGCCCAGCTGCTTATAGGTATTGCCAGTCAGCAGGATATAAAATAATACCATTCATCTCATTAATCAGAAATCACTTTTTTCTTAGCAATGCAGGCATGTTCAGAGCAGCATTCCACCCACTCCCCAAAAGCAGCAGAGCATAAAACTCATGTTTATCTCTAACAGAAGCCAGCAGAGGATTAAAGTAACCAAACCTATGACACAACTTGTCTGACCTCTGACTGCTGAGAAAAATCTTATCTGGAAACAGTGTGAGTTGAGAATTCACTCACCACATGCTCTCCCCTCACCTGGGCTGCTCTGCTGCTGTGTGGAAAGGCCACATTTTCCTCTCCAGAGAGGTATTCCTTGTGGATGGCAGAAAGTCTGACTTCAGTATTACAGCTTTTGAATCAAGAAATTATTTCACCTTCAAACAGGCTGAGACACTGTGGACACACACTGAGCCTGGTGTTTGGCTTGACCGGACATGAGCACTCAATGGAACGCCCTGACAACCTGACCATGTTAATGTCATTTGTCAGCACACATTTTTCAAGGAACCATGAGCAGCTCACCTCTGGTAGGGGCAGCACACAGGGTGCCAGAACAAGCTGTAATTACACAGGTACAGCTCCTCTGTTCAGTCTGAGGCGCTGCTCAAACAAACTGAGCTGCCCCAGCCTTCAGCTCTTATCTAAATCTTGCTCACTTTCCAACCTGGCAACAGATGGAAGGCTGATATAACATCCACTGGTCCCTGTGCTTAGCTGTAGGCAGCATCCTTTATGTAGTGTCCCACTGCTTTTATTCATGGAAACAATGCAAAGGAACACAGAAATCTTACTAGCAGATTAAAAAGACGCAGAAGCCCAGGAAAGATGAAGTTTGGAACAGGGACAGAAGCAAATTCATACATCATATTATAGTTATGGCTGCTGTGAGTATGCAGCATGGAGGACAGCTAGATTAAACTAGATTATGTTCCAAAGCTATAACTATTTGGGCTTATAACTGCAGGTAAGGTTAATAACCCTCACCCATTAAAAAAAATAAAGCTGGTCTGAACTAATTTAGATTACCATCCCTGCAGACATTAGGTATCATTACTCATTTTTCCCATCAAATGTGAAGTTTTTGTACTTCACTAGAAATCTCTCATTTTGTGTTTCCTACCTGTAACAGTGGTCAAGTGACCTACCTAATTTCTCTGAATAAACTGAGCTTTATCTTCACAATAGTTTGCTCTTCATTTCCCAGCATTGTACCCATGTGAATATGCATCTGGGAGTGTTGACCCACTTAAGGAGAGGCTCTATTCCAAACAGCAACCTACACTTCACACAGGAGTAACACATGATGGGATATTCTCCTGCCTGGATGAGTCCCTTTGCTTCTTAGCTACAGCTCAAGACCAGAAACCTGTGAGTTGTTAAGGACGTGCTTTCCTATGACACTGCACTCCACAAGCTGATTTCCTGGTCTGGAAGCACAGCTGGCACATACCCCTACACCTGCCTGGTGTTTCTATCCCATTTCAAGAATCCAAGTTGTTACTGTATGTTATTGTAAGAATCCAAACAGAGGTGTCAATGGGATTTGGAATGGGTCTCATAGCAGGTATGTGGGGGGAGTCTGTGGGATTTGGGAGAGGCTGAGGTGTGTGGGGGTATCTCTAGGATTCCCATGCTTTTCCCCTCATATTTCCTACCCTTTCTCTGCTCATTTCCCAACCTTTTCTCCTCACCATTCCAGTGCTTTTCTGCTCCTTAAATTACAACTTTTCGGCATTATTCCACCCAGTTTTTCACCCTTCCCCACCTTTTTTTCCCCTCACCTTTTTCAGGCCTTGCCATTTTTTGGCCCTCAATATACATCCCTCAAATTATGGAATCAATGGGGATTTTCCTCAATTTAAACCCGAAAAAAAATTAGGGACAGCAGAGATTCTGTCAATTTAAACCTAAAGAGGATTAAAATGGATGATTTGCTCTCAATTCAAACTGATAAAATCACATCAAAAAGGTTTGCCCCTTTTACTTAAACAAGAAAATGGGGGTTCTCCATCGATACCACTAAAATAACGCAAAAGGCTGGTTTTCTTTCAACTAATACCTGGAATATTGCAGGTGAATGGGGATTCTCCCAGGTTAAACACAGACAAAAACAGAAAAGGAGGTGTTTCCCTCAATTTAAAACACTTTTCCCCTCAGGGAAAAGATTTCCTTTTCTGGGACGATGGAGAAGGGATTAAGAGCACTGGGGAGTGACTAGGAAGATGAAATTGAAAGGAGGGAAGAAAAATATCTCACTGCACCCCTACAAGCTGCTTCTCCTGCTCAGGTGCTGCTTCCCTCACCTGTGCTGCTCCTTGGCCCAGGGCTCGTCCCTTGACACCTTCCTTAGGACATGCTCTACACTCAGGTGCTCCCCCAGCCCCTCTGAGATCCTCTCACCATTATTCCTGGAGAGTCCCCAGAGATCACCTACAGCAGATGTGCCCAGGTAGTCTAAAAGCAGCCCTGAACAGGGCCTGCCCCTCATCACCTTCACTGGCCACACCTGGGGTCATCCCACCCCTCATCACCTTCACTGGCCACTCCTGGGGTCATGCCACCCCCTCATCACCTTCACTGGCCACCCCTAGGGCTGTCCCACCTCTCATCAGCCTCACTCCCGACAGCTGGGGCTGTCACACCCCTCATAATCTCCCTTGTCAAACCTGTCAATCCCCCTGAGGGGCTGATCCTGCCTCTCAATCGCTCTTAGTCCCACCTGTCAATCAACCTGATAGGCTGATCACACCTGTAAATCACTCAGCCCTCCCTGTCCATGCCCTCACAGCCCCCATACCCCACAAAAGCCTCAAATCCCTGACAACCCCTGTAACTCCCCTAGCCCCCAAAATGCTAAGAGCTCATACAGCCCTGACAGCCTCCAAAGACCTCACAGCCCTCCCTGGCAAGGAATTTTCCTAGGGGAATAAAGAAAGCTGGCAAAGGAAATTTTCACCTCAGATCTGCCAAAACAGATGCTCTTGTGTTCCAGTCCAAAGACATAAATGGCCACAGGGAGGGCAGCTGCTGCTGCAGCCTTTCCAGCATCCCAAGGGATCCTGAGGTGGTACAAAGGGCCTGCCGTGACTCCCACTGCTATGGAAAACAAAATCCAGTTTCCCATATGAGTTAGAGAAGCAGCTGCAGAAGGAGCTGCGCAGACATTCCTTAAAAATGCTTTTCCACCACTGCAATTGGCACATGCCTGGAGAGTATTATCCCTGGTTGGAGCATTGGGAAGTAGGGTCAGGGGGCAACTGTAGTGCAGGGAGGTGATCCTTCATGGCAGCAGGAAGGCTGACACCCACTCACGCCACAAGGATCCCCAAAACAGTTGATTTGCATGAGAAGGATTTGAGGGCTGCTAAGTCCTGAAGCTATTCCGTAACACTTGGCCGTGGGAAGAGTGGCAAAAGCCAAACTGCCCAGGTGTTCAATAGAATTTTAAGAGGTTAAAGGTCTCTGTGTCCCCTGGAGTTAATTTTGATCTCATATAAGGAAGATGAAGGATCCATGATTTATTTACTTGCTTGAAATGTACCAGTTAACAATTACACTAACTGGGCCTGCAGGGGTGAAGCCGTCTGTGCCCCAGCCCCGCAGGGCGCAGCACGCAGAACTGCACAGCCAGCACCGCTGCCCCTGGACAGCGCCGGCCCCAGCCCCGAGCCCCGGTCCCGGTCCCGGTCCCAGTCCCAGTCCCGGCCCAGGCTGAGGCGGGAGTAGCTTTCCGCGCTCACCGGCGCTCCCCGCATCGGCAGCGCGGAGCTTTGGCTCTCCTCTGGGCGCAGCAGCGCTCTGCGAACCGCGGAGTCTCCCTCCAGCCGCCACTCGCATCCTCACCGCCGCTTAACTCAAGGGGGCGCACCTCTGTGCACGCTATTTATAGCCCCGCCAGGGCAAGCCCAGCCAATCACAGCCCGAGGCGGCGCCGGCCCCGCCAATCCCAGCCCGCCCCGTTCCCGCCACGCTCGGCTCCGCGACCCCCGCTGTCCCCTCAGCGCTCCCGCCGCCGCCGCTCCGGGGGTCGATCCCGCCCCTCCCCGCCGTCCCGCCCCGACCCGTTTCTCTGGGAGAACTCCCTGCCGGGACGTGAACGGGGGAGCTCCCGCCCGCCCTCCCCGGGCTCCAGCAGCACCTGCCGGGGCCGCGGCGGCGGCGGGAGCGGCGCTCAGGCGAACGGCGGGACGCGGCCGGGCTGAGGGCTGAGCTTGGCGGCACCGCGCCCGGATTGCAAGGGCGGCTGTGATTGGGCGGTGCGGAGAAAGGCGGGCTGCGATTGGCCAGTTTCGGAGCCGCTGGCTCAGCCCCACAGCTGTAGGGCTGGAGCGGCGATGGGGAGCTGAGAGCTGAGGCTGAAGCTTCTGTAGGGCTCAAGGGGAATGGGATCGACCCTCAGAACTGCGACACGAGGCTGCAGTGGATTTGCCAGAGGGATTCTGCCGAGATCTGAGCCTCCGTTGCACCCAAACCCTAGCATTAATGCAGGAAAAGTCCCAATTCCCGCAGCTCCCGCGGGGATGGGCAGCGTCGCGGCCGGTGAAAGTCGCCCCGAGTCGGGCGATGGAGGGGAGAAATCGACCTAAAAAACCGAATGAAACCTAAAACCTACTTGGGGAATTGCAATTTTGGGGCGAACATTGTGGGGAGGGAGGGAGAAATGTGGCATTTTAAGGCGTGTTTTGGTGCCAGGATTATCCAAGTTTCAGCCGGAGCGCGGGGTGGTATCTTAAGACTGATGTCCCTGCCCGTTTCCTTGTGCTCCCCGCCATGTCCCCACCTTGTCTTCCCATGTCCTTGTGTTCCCCGTGACGGGGGCAGCTCAGAGGCGGCTCCCGGGAGTCCAAGGCCGGCCACAGCCGCTGCTCCTGGCAGTTTTTGTCTGGGAGCAACCTCGGGTGTTAGCAGTTTTAGGAGGCAGCATCCCACCTTCAGCACCGCAGCCTCTGAGCCCGTGCTGGCCTGTGCCTGGCACAGGACCAAAGCATGGCTTCAAGGACAATGAAACAGCGATTAATAAGCCTAATAAACTGCCCCTTATTAGTGGGTAGGTGAAATGAAGCCCCAGGGCTTCCCACTGGTGCCACACCACACACAGGGCTGGGAAAACCAGGCCATGAGCTCTGCCAAACAACTTGTGCCTGTTTTCAGATACATCTGGCATTTTATGGATCAATTCTCAAGACTTTATGCCTCTTTCAATGATATTTTCAATGTTCTCACCTCTTAGAAATCAATACCAACATCCTGATCTTCTATTTTCAGCATTTTGGGGGGGTAAGGAGGCATTTTTCTCCCCCAAGATGTGACCACAAAGGAGGGAGCAGAAGGGGTTTTAGGGGGACTGCTGATCCACAGTCCTGAGGCTCAGCAGGGTGGGATTTCCTTTCTCTACCTGGCAGAGAAAGGAAAACTCAGCAACCCAGTGACTCAGGGATTGTTAAGCAGTGGCCCCCAGCAGTCCCAGGCCAGCAGCTTTGTTCTGAACCTTAGCTCAGTTTTCCTCAGTAGAAGAGTCCTTCAATCTATTTTGACCTTTTGTATAGCACAGGCCACATGACAGTTAAATGTGACCATGTTCTTGAAACTCAATTATGTTTTAAAGTGGAGAATTTTATGTGGTTTCAGTGTTAATTACCTTCCCTTTCAAACATAAACCCTTTCCAAGATTCAAGTACATCTGTTTTCCACCACTAACTGCTCATTACACTTGTCTAGATTCTAAAACTCCTGTTAATCCCATTTTTCCAGCACAGGTTTGTCTGAGTCTACAGCCCACCTCACCTCTCAGCAGTCCAAATTCTTTGAACTTAGGCAGAACCTGTTGTAGATCTCTAATCCCTGTCCAACCTGCCAGTACTCCCCTAAACTGTTGAAAAAGTAAATTATACAACATCTCAGGATGTACATGATTAATTGTTGGAGAAAAAAAAGAAAAAAATAAAGAAACTGATCTGGACTTGGCAGGACTGCATTCTTGCTGACTGTAAATAAAGAATTTCTACCTATTTAGTTTCAAATTTATTGTGTTGAAACTAAAGTTGTCATATCTAGAATAGATTTTTTCATTCCACATGAAAGCAACATGCTGCGTACGCCTTCTAGCCACATTTTCACTAAAGAAACCTCCAAAACTGCTCAGCCTGGCCTCACATACAGCTACTGCTGGCATGATACCAACATTCAGCAATAATGGAATTCAGAAAACGACCAGTTATGAAAATGCTTTAACTCCAAGAACTTCTGATACTGCACTGAGGAAGTTATGCCTATCTTCAGGAAAAAAAATCTCCAGTAATCAAGTTGTATTTCTGCTTTTATTGAAATACATTTCAAAAATACTTCTAGCCAATATTTACATACTTGATCCAATTACTCTTCAAATCCTCCTGGTTAATAAGGAACAGGATCTTAAAATAATTATCAGAAGTTCTTACAACGAAGCATTGTACTTTTGTAAAGGATTAAATGTCTGCTGAACATTTAACCAGCATTCCTAAACCCATGAGACTGTTCCTGTAATATGGTATTTCCCTACCTCCTCCTGAAGGCAGCAGCATTTTCAGAACAAGAACTGCTTTCCAGATATTGAAACCACCTAGCAGTGGTAAAAGGACATTTCAGAAATATGGGAAATTGGATCACTAATTTGAAAAATCCAAGACAGGTTTTGTAATAAAAGTTTCATTCAAGCCGTGACACCATTTTTCAGTTTTCTGAAAAGAAAAAGGTATCCAAACAGAAGGCTTTTGCAGTCTTCACTTTGCATCTCTGAAGTCACACAGAATGAACAGAATGCTCTAAATTAAAACCTTCTGTCTATTCTTCCATGCCCTGCTAGTCTGTCTGTGCTTCATTTCTCAGGTAAGAGTCTCTCACTGTGCTGCTCGACTGCTTGAGCCAGTGTGATCTGTGTTTTCAGGTAAATACACCCCCATGCTCTGTAAAATGTTTGAGGCGGGGCCTGCCAGGCCAGCCTGGGCACTGTAGGACTCAAGCAGGTTTGCTACCAGGTTCATGTCCACATCCACTGGTGCCAGCTCAGCATCCTCAGCTCCAGAATCAGGGCCAGGACTCTCAGATGTGGCTGCTTTAATAGAACTTGCCTGCAAGTGAGTACAAACAGAAAGTTTTATCAAATTGCATGAGCAGATGTGAGGAAAAAAAAAGGCAAACCACAAGAGAAAAGAAACAAAACAAAAAAGAAATCTGCAGCCAAGAAAGCCTAGTACATTCCAGTCTTGATAGACAGGAATTCAGCCACCAAAGGCTTGTGCCAGCTAAAAATCATCACTGTCCATTACCAGAGTAAGTTCCAAGAGGACAGAAAGTGTTGCTGAGTCCTGGCTCAGCTTCCTATGGGAGCAAACTACTACAGGAACTCATAAGTCAAGCTGCAGCCACTAAAACCAGGGAAATGAAACTACATCTTGGAAAAGATGTTCAAGTCAAAGCTTAGGTAAACTTTGTTTGAAAAAAATGTTTTATGGTGCAACTACAGCACACACTTTGCTTGCACATGGGAAGGTTCTGATCACATTACTCAGAATGACCACTTTCAGCATATTTCCTGTTTCAAAATGACGATGCTACAAATTAGAGCTCAAGGCATACTCACCCCTCTCTTTTGGGTGGTGAAACTCTTCCCAACGTTGGTCTGTGCCAGTTCACGGTCCATCTCATTCATGTACGACTTGAGACTGCCTATAAGCTCATTTGGAGACACCTTCTGGTCCTGCCTTTGATTTCCAGCATCTGGGTCTTCATCATCCCCATCTGAGAAATTGAATTCCTCCTCTTCATCCAGATCATCAGAATCCAGCTCCTCCGAGTCTGCCCCTAGGTATTATCTTGTGTCAGTACAGGCAGCAAAGAAATCAGTGCAGGGATTTTTTTCAAATAAAGAAGCAATCTCACCTAAAATTCTGTCCAGTGCTTTTGTAAAAGAATCCACGTCAAAGGTAACATGGGATTCATCAGATGACCTGAAATACAAAAATATTTTTAAATAAGTAAAGCTTTTATACTTGTATAAGCCTGACACAGGCATAAGCCATATGGATTTCTCTTGAGCCAGGATTGAAGCTAGGACATTTGAACTCAGCAGTGCTCAGAAGTTTGAAGCCCCTATAGATTAGAAATTAAACAGGTAGTGGAACAATTCTGGGCATGGAAGAGAAAAATTCTAAAGATCACAAAACCAAACTGAGTGACAGAAAGCAGGTCAGCTTCCAGCACTTTCACGTGCCCCAGTGTCAGAGTGGTCACCAAGTTAATTTAAAAGCAAATACATATTCCCTGCTATGGGTTTGTTTAAGTCCTCTGCTAATCAGAGCACCTTCAAACTCTGATTCTCTACATCACAGAATCAACCCAAGAGCTTCAGCAGAGTGAAACATTCTATACCAGACCCCAAACTCTAAGTGTGACTACCATGGCATTTCTGCTCCTTCGTGCGTGGAGACTTTGGACACAAAAGCCTTCATGCTCTCAGCAACTGTTTCCAAGTCATATTTTTCCTCTTCCTCATTTGCCAAAGGAACAGACTCATTTCTTGTCTCCTTCAGCATCTGGTCCAGAGCATCTGGTGTGATATCCAGCCAGCTGTCATCTGAAAGAACATGGGACAGAGCTGCTATTCTGCACAAGCCTGCTGGCCCACAGGGCCCAAACCAGATGACTGAGAGGTTGGCAATCATTTTGCAGCTCAATTTTGCACTACTAAGTTTTTGTGCTGATACTGGTTCCCACAGGGCATAAGGGAGTGAGTGAGAGGCTGAAAAGGAGAGCTTTGAGATTTCACTTCACTACTTTAAAACTCTGCTTTGCTGTAGCTTCAAACTAGGAGATACCATTCTAGTCACTGAGAATCCTTTGGCCATTTAGTGGAGGGAGAAAGGCTTACTCTATAAAGTAAGAGCCAACCCAATATTTAGTCTTAATGAGGGCTGGATTGGCTCTCCCTTCACAGCTGTCAACATTCCCACCTCTCCCCCCACAAATAATCATTTGTGATGGGAATAATTCCACTCTGTGTCCAGCTCACCATCTTCTGGAGGAAGACAAGCAGCTTCTCTCTCAAATTCCTTCAAATCAATGGATGTTGTCTGTAGCAGCGTCAAGATTTCATCACCTGGGCTCACTTCCACAGAGCTAGAAAAAAAAGTCAATTTACTGAAAACAATTCAATGGCATCACATGCTCTACATTCAGGTTTTCACTCAAATTCTTCATTCTCCATTCTATGTAAACACATCAAAAAGGCAAGTGAATCTGGGGGAAGTGCCGGAGTACTACACAGGGTATTAGCCAAAACAAGACACAGTCAGTCCCTGCAACTCCCAGCTGATGGCTCCAAAGCCCATTTGTCATGGCTCTTTTTCTTTATATTTGTTCTGTCTTGGTAAATACTAAGATTGCCAGATCCCCAACAGCACAGACTGGAAACTCAAAAAACTAACAGTCAAGATATTATGAGCTGGCAAAGCCTCCGATAGTTTTGTAGTGATTTATTTTTGGATTTGATCTTTTGCAGAAATCTACAGCCAGATGCCTGTCTTGAGTAAAGGAGACAGATTATCCTGTATTTATTATTCTCTGGGACTGCTTTTGAATGAAACTTTTATACACTTGCTATAGCCAACCAAGCAAATAATGCTTTTCAGTCACTCTTAAGCCACTTGGAAGAGCTTAGCATTTTACAAACCCAAGATAAATAGTTACTCAAGCAAGAGCTTCTACTAGGGGAGTATTCTGGAGAAATTAGTACTTTTATGCCCTGGCCACAGCACCCATGTTAAATGTACAATTGAGAAAAGCATTCAGTTTTTTTGTAACAAGAATTTTAAAGGTAAATTAAAGTATTTGTAGACATGGTATATCATACTTCTGAATTTCAAGTAGCTCTTACCTTTCTGGCACAGCAACAGATTGCTGGAAGTGATCTTCTGCCATATGCAACAGTTCCAGGTATTTAGCAGACCCCTCCATTTCTCCCTATTTAATGCAAGTCACAGGCATGAATCCAAACAATTCTCCCTTCCTTTTCACAGTCAGGCTTCATAAGGATGACTACTTGCCACATAGAAATGCTGAGAAAACCAAAACAAGTGAAACGTCTTTGCCATGCACACTTGGAACAGAATACAGGGAAGGGCATTCCTATATTTAAAGTATATTAAAGTATATTAACCTAAGAATTTCAATAGAGTTGTCCAATTTTATAACCTTCAAATAAGTAGTCAATTTATGTCCAATTAATTAACTTCAAATAAGCAAAGGCATCCTTGAAAAAAACCCCACAAAACCACACCCAAACCCCCAGAACTCACAAAACCCACACACACATAAAAATAACACTTGCATGGGTCCAAATAGGTCTATGGTGTTATGTATAGATCTTGAAGAATATTTAATTCTAGAGGTATACAAATTAAATGTAAACCAGTGTAATCAGTTACAGCTCACACACCCATTTGGTGGTTTTCTTCATTCATGTGTATTTCTCCCCTTTCTTTAGATGAACAAATTAATCCCCAAATCCTGCTTTTTCCTTTCTAATTTCCAAAATAAATTACTTTCAAAGGGGAACAAACTGGACATGTCTCCTTTAAAGACATTCATTCATTTTACAGATGTAAGGATTAGAGTTCTTGCCCTGCTGTAACTACTTACAGAAGTTCAAGAAATAAAACATATTTTCCCTGGAATGTTTAAAAGCCACAGACACACTACTTCACCTTGAAATAATCTTTTTCCTTCAAGCTCCTGAGGAATCTCTCCCATAAAGGACCACTTAATGCATTTCTCTTGGCATCAGGAGCTACTTTACTGCTCTTGGAGCACAAAATTTCAAAGCCATGAGCCTGTATATAAAAGATGCAATAATAAGAGGTTCTCAAGGTGTGACAAACTTTGCTTATATTTTTCTGGACAAGCAGGCAACTTCCAGACAAAGATTCATTTCCTGGACATACATCAACAGGCAAACTAAGTACAAAATGCATAAAAAATCATTACCAGTTTCATGCCCAGCTCATAGGCTCTGTACTGAGGACTGGATGGGGCGGGCAGGGTGTATCCACTGCGTCTGTCTGGAACAAACTTCTGCTGCACCAGCTGTGCATATAAACACCGAGTGAAAGTCACCTGAAACAGATAGAGCAGAAAAAAACCACTCCCTGCAGCATGACTGTGTTGTGTGCAGGCATCAAATTTCCACTAGGCTCACTAAAATGTGTTTTAAAGCACCTGTATTACAGACAATACCTGAGACTGCATTCAAAATATATCTTAGATTTTTCTTAAACACATTGCTTTTCAGGCCTTACAAAGTATGCTCCAAATTGAAATTCCCATGTAAATATGAACTTCAGTCAGCTTAAATACATCACAAAAAATCCTCAGTATTCAGTGTTCATATCAACAAGGTATATTTTCAATTAAAATTAAATTTTATTATAAGCTGAGATTTTGGAAACAGTCTAGAAGTCCAAAATTTTATTCCAAAGCCTCTTTTCAGGAGTCATGGGGTACCACTCTGTCACAAAACATATCAGATACAACAGAGCTTGGACAGTGCTCATAAAACACTCCATAAAAGCTTTCACACCGCTGTGTGAGGACAGCAGAGAAAGTGAAAAGCCTTTGAATGAACCACTGGTTAGGAACAACTGTTGGCTGGCAGTGCTGTCAAACTGCTCTGATCATACAAGGAGATCAATTTACTCAGCAGGGATTTCAGCAGAGGAACTATTATCACAACCTCTGGTTTCAGAAACAATTCTCTCATGATCTTTGAAAGTGCAGGCAGAGACGCTATTAATGTAGTGAACTTGAAATTCATCCCTAGAGCCAGAATAAAAAAAAAACCAGAAACCACGCAGTTTTAAGTTAAATCTATGCGTTTTTACCACTGGCCACAAAACTCTTGTCAGTTACAAAAGAGAATTAAGTGACAAGTTGCTTTAGAAGAGCACTTACCAGGGCCATCACACGCTGGTCTGCAGGGAAGGTTCTGAAAGGGCGTCGACACGCCCGCAAATCCCCCGGATCCCGCAGGTAAAAGGCCTGGACTGCCGCAGCCACCAGGGACGGGCGCTGCCTCAGCACAGCCACAATTCCTGCCGGGAGGTAGCAGTGGGCTCGGTGCAATGAGGCCTGGATCTTCTCGGGATACCTGAACGGCAACAGAGTGTGGGAAGCATACTGCAAGTTAAACCACTCCTTTTTTATTATGAGGCCCATTTTCACTTGAGTATTTACCTGCATTGTGGGTCAGTGATTATTCTGGAGTTAAAACTTGGCCAAACTAATGCCTAGAATGTCTGTTTCTATAGTACATTTATGGAAATGTACATGGCTAATAAAATTGAATCCCCACATGGGTAAGATGAGTCACTGTGAACTTAATCAACCCAGCTATGCAGTATCCTTCACCATACTCTGTAAAAGTTATGCTGTCAAATCCTTGCAAAAAAGAAAGTTCTGGGTTGAACACAGCTGTGACAAGCCAAAGCTCTGAAAATCCTGCTGGTTCTACATTTTAGGCCAAATCCTCTTTTTCCTCCTGCAGAGGGCTGCTGAAAGATCACGGAACGTTCAGATTTTTCAGTATAAGAAGGATGTGAAGGAAGAGTAACTCTTATCATCAGATGTGGAATCATAGCAGTGAACCAATTTCAAAGCCTTCAGATCAGAGCCTACAGGACACTGGTTCCTCTCTTTCCAAGAGTGCCACAGAAAAACTTCTAGCTGCTGATTTCTGAATAGGAACCAACTTTACCACCTCCATCAGAGAAATGTTTAAGCCCCAGGCAGCAGAGGATCAAAACTTGCTGTTGCAGAAGACCAGAATGAAGCACCCACATACCCATCGATGCGTTTATACACTGCAGCTCGGATGGGCTCTGCAGCCAGGAACTCCTCGGAGCGGGAGGATAACAGTGCCAATGCCTGTGGGATGGTGGGGCAGGGAGCAGAGAGGTCCCAGTCCTGCTCCGGAGTCTCCGACAGCGGAATGATGTGCAGCTCTCCTTTGTAAAAGAACACCTGGCAGACAGGAATGTTCTCATCACACAGGGTCAGGCACACATTAAGCAACGAAAAACTCAATTTGGTATACTAATGTGTTTGCTTAAGCACACAGAGTAGTGAAGTAACACAAGAAGCAACATCGTTTCTTTTTAAAAGTTATTTGAGGTAAACAGAGATGCCAGAGACCATGATCCGAACAGTAAAACCCCGTATTTTAACTGCAACAAGGTTGGTCAAATATACCTTGTTTCCTTAATAGCAATACTATTAAGATACTACGTTTCTCCTCAAGTAGAGAATTAGCACAACCTAATTTCTGAAGAACATCATAGAGACAAAAAATCATTATTTCAGGTGGTACATGTGACCTCTGTTGGTTCCTGATCCTAAGAAAAGCCCAGAATGCAACATTCTCAACTCTCTCACTCTGTCTGTTCCCTCAAACAGAAGGAAAACATGGGCCTGACAGTCCACATACACGTTTTGAAATCAACTTTTGTGTTGTGCTCCACCCCTTTTAAGAGTCTTGGAGTAGGAGAATAATAATTAAACATCTTTTGCTAATGACCAAGTTAATTATTTCCATTTTAATCCGTTGTCTACCAGCAACCACCCCATCCAGGTGAAGGTGTCAACTCATTATTTCACCTACACCAGACAAAGCCTGTATCCCTACAGAGCCAGAAACACCCCAGCCTTGAGCATTTCCTACTCTGAGGGCAGCAAACCCTCTTGCCCAAACACTCCAGAATATGATTAAAAAAACCCCAAACAAGTGGCTATAGCAGAACTAGGAAGTTCAGATGGATACAGGAGTGCTCCTGAAGAGAGCAACAGTAAGGGACAGACAGCACTCTGGATTTTCAGAGGCAATCAGAGCACTTGGCTAAAGGTGCAAGAAAAAGCTCCAGGTGCTACATAAAAAGCCACTCTGATCCCCTTGCCAACTGTATGGAAGTTTTACTCACCCTGTTTTCACTATTCTCAGGATTTAGCCACTTAGGGAGAAAATCAGCTGCTTCTATCAAGAGAAACTCTCCATCATTGTCATCAATCCTGGCCAAAGAGAAATCGGTTTCTTAGCAGGGAAAGCTTTGCAGTGCACAATAACACGCTTCTGAACGCATGTCTGCTGGGGTTTTTTTAATATTCATCAAATCACAGGAAGGCTTAGGCTGGAAGAGACCTCAAAGATCATCTGGTTCCAGCCCCACTGCCATGGCAGGGACACCTTCCACTACCCCAGGCTGCTCCAAGCCCCGTCCAACCTGGCCTTGGACATTTCAAATGTGTACGAGATGGGAAAACACTTCCAAGATGAGGGAATACCACTGGGCACCTCAGCAGGACCCGCCTTACCTGGCTGCCAGCCCCGGGAACTCCCTGGTGATCTCCCGGACCAGGTACACAATGAACCACTCATCCTCCACGTTATCCCCGAACAAGGTGGTGCCACCGATGTGCGCCGGGGTCTCGCCTGGACGGGGCACAGGGAAGGCTCAGCAACCCCACGTGTGGATTCTCCCTCACTGGGGATACTCCAGACCCAGCTGACAAAACCTTGTGCCCTGCGCTCTGGGAAGCCCGTGCTGGAGCAGGGAGGTGGGACTAGCTGCCCCACTGTGGGCCCTTCGAGCCTGACCCGTTCTGTGACACTGTGAGCCTCCGAACCCGCCGGCTCTCTCTCCCGTCACTCGGTGCCAGCCCGCTCTCCTCCCCTCACTCGGTCCCAGCCCGCTCTCCCCTCACTCGGTCCCAGCCCGCTCGCTCTCCCCTCACTCGGTGCCAGCCCGCTCCCGGCTCACCGCGGCGCGGCACGTAGCGCAGGCGGAAGGGCTGCCGCTGCCACACGTAGGCGGCCAGGAGCGGGGCGAAGCGCACCAGCACCGCCTCAGCGCAGCGCCGCAGGAGCGCCTCGCCGCCCGGGCCCTCCGCCGCCGCGGCGAACAGGCGGTAGCGCACGGCGTCCTCGGGCAGCGCCGGCCGCCGCAGCGCCTCCATCGCCTCGGTCGCGGCGGGCCGCGCTCCGCCCCCGCGGGAGGAGCGGCGCGATGGCGGCGGCGGGGCGGCGGCGTTGAGGATGATATCGCGATACGCGCGCAAGCCGGTGCAGGCGTGAGTGACTTGCCGGCCCCAGCCCGCTCCCCAGCCCGATCCCCATCCCAATCCCTATCCCCATCCCGGTCCCGATCCCGATCCCCCGGCCCCGCTCCCGGCCTGCCGCCCGCGCTGCCCCGGCACCCAGCAGGGCCCCGTGACGGCCCGCTCACCCCGTGCCCCGGCGGGAGATGCTTGCCAGGGCTCCCGAGCACCGCGCCCGGCCAAACGCCGCTGGGAAAGAACGCGATTAGATCCCTGGAACTGGATTTTTTCCCCCTGACCTAGTAGTTGGGTCCGTTCTGATTTTCTCGGTTACTCCTGTTCTATTTAATTGAATTCAATGTAAATAATGTGCAGGGATAGTGGCACTGTCTCTGCTTTTAGGGAGCTGCAGCCCAATCCGCGACATCTTAAGTTTAGCTGATTTTGAAGCCAAGACCCTTAGCTCCGTATTTATCCTAGAGTTAGTTTTGACAGCTTAAACCTAGAGCTTTGGTGACAAGAATTAGCCTTCTAATAGTAATAATAAATGTGTGCACAGTCCTTGAGAAGCAGAAAAGAAAAACCTATAAAACTTATTGGGAATTCTGTAAATGTTCATTCTTGTAAGTAATGCCAATTTCCACTTCTGGTTTTTCAGACAAGGACTCCCAAAACATGCCTTGAGGCATCACCCACTGCCAGAGCCAGCGGCTCAGGTGTGCTCAGCCACAGCCACGGCTGAAAACCACGGCCAGAGCTCCAGGTACTTGTCATGGCACTTCTGATACATCTGTTCTGATAGAGCTAGGCTTTGTTTACTTACACACTTTGTTTGTCATTGTCTATTGTGGGCTGTTATTCTTTTTTTTTTTTTTTTTTTTTTTTGGCTCACTGTGTGCATTTTAGGGAGCTGGGAATCCATAAGGAGTCGGATGATCATGGGGATCCACGGACTGCTAGTCAGAGTTGTGCTGACACCTCCACAGAAGACAGCTCAGCCTTCTCTTGGGGCTATGACGTGAGTAGAACATAATCATCCAAGCCAAATCTAGCACAGAAAGACACTTGAAATACCACTGCAAAGACATGTCAGAATAAAAGTGATTGGATCTGTCAAAAAATCATGGTAGTGATTATAGAAAGAACATCTTTTTTATCTCTTTCCATCTTTCAGTTCAAAACGCATTAGGCTCACACTATTCCATTAATATTCTGCATTTCCACCAAAAATTTGGGAAATGCAAATAATTTAATGCACAAGTGTATCTATAAATGCTGTTATTGTGGAGCCCCAACCATGGCTGGATGACTTTCAGACACTTGGCATGAGTTTATCAAACTTCTGCATACTGGCATGTTTCTCAAAATATAGTAAGCTCCTAAAACATTATTTTCATTTAGTAGTTTGTTTTATTCTCCATCTACCGAAGCCAAGTTTGTTGTTGCCTTCTGGGATGTGAGATGGAGCTGTTTAGATTTAAATGACCCCAGAACTAACCCCATTTTCTATCTATATGTAGAAACCTGACCATCCCTCAGGTTCAGTGTTTCCCACCAGTCTGCATTGCTTTTTGTGCTGCTGTTGTTTGTGGACACTGGAAGTAACAAATCCTCCATTGCATTAAAAGACACTGGAAGTAACAAATCCTCCATTCTGGGAGAAAATTATTTAAAGTTAAAATATTTCTATGCAATCTCACTAAGCTTTAAACACATAGTTGTGTTTTTCAATTATATTTGAAAATCATTTTAAAAATGATTTAAAAATCATTTAAAAAATGCTATTCACTAGATATTTTCTTTCTTTCTAGGAATTTGATAGAGCTGCCACACAACAAGTTCAGCAGATGTTCAGACAAATTGATGAGCTTCTGTATGAGCAGAAGGAAAATGTTCACGTTGAAGGACTGCGGGAAGAATGTCACCAGTGGTCCTCCAGCTTTCCTCATCTCAGGTGTTTTATTAATAGACAAATGCTACAACAAGGGTAGGGATGGACAGAGTTGCTTTTAAAGCAATTGGCAGGGTGGGTTTATGCAGTTATGTGATAGACAGAGAGAAAAAGATCACTCTGGTGATGTGCCTGCCTGCCATTAACAAACATTATGTTACCTCACATTCTGTTCCTTGGCAGAGGTTTGTTGCTATTTGCAACTGACTTGGCCTTAACAGAGCAGAATTCTCTTAGAAAACTGAAACCACCACCAAGAGAGCTGCTCAGCTTCCCAGGAGAACTTTTAGGGTTTGCAGCTGCTCTTACACCCTTAAGTAATCTCACTTCCAAGGTTTTCTGCTGTACTTATCCTTTGCTTCTGCCATGGCAGGGTGGTGGGGAAGCAGCTGGTGATCCCCACAGATGAAGGGTACGGATGGTACTCGAGTTCCCCCTCAGGCAGTTTGGCTGCTTCAGATATAAGTTCACCACAGGAAAAGGATTCTGATGAGTAAGTACCAGCAGTGAGCCTGGATCATCCCAAGGTAGGAAGGCAGGTTTGTTCTCTGCTTCTTAAAATGTGCAGCCTTTCTGTTAGGCTGAGTTTTGAATACAGCACTCTCTTTTTATTCCTTTTTAACTGAGTTTAGTACACTCAGAATACCAAGAACACATAGCTGTGCTTTTGCTGGCTACACTGAACTGGTCAGTAAATAGAAATATATTTGGTGCTGATGACTTCTTAAGAATATGTATGTATTGCAGCTGATTTTATTATTAATCATCTGTTAAATTTGTATAGGATTTCAAAAATACAAATCACTGTGTTAGTGCTACTTTTATTATTTAATGTTTTAGAATGCTTTCTAATTAGCTTTGGATATTTTTCCCCTGAAGTTTCAGGTTCCTTAGCAAGAATTAAAAGATATCCAAACCTAAAGTTGTTACTGTAATGAATAATTTGTTGGCCTCACTATTGCTTGCCCTTAACTACCATGCTGTCTCTCAATTATTTGAGGTGGAAAAACAACTTATCTTTATTTCTGCTTTCTCAAAACTGTCAACCTGTTCAGATTTAGTATTTGTGGCAAGAAGGTGCCTCTTTTTGTTGCTCCTGCTCACCAAAAGGCTGACCCTTCCAAGCCTGCAACCTTGTGTTCCTCAGAAAGCGATGAAGGGGAAGAGGAAGTCATTCTCTCCGAAGGGATAGTGGAGGAATACTTGGCATTTGACCACAGAGATGTGTAGGTATTGAATATTAACACAGCAGCCAGTGCCAGTGTCCCAGGGGTCCTGCAGTTTGGATACACTTACTTGAATTTATTTCTCTTTTCTCTAGAGAACTTTCAAGAGCCTGAGGTTGCCCAGGCACTGGGAATTCTCCTAACCCATTTCCTAGGATAATTTATTCTGCTGAATTATTTTTAGGAATTTTTTGATAATTTTTCATGCTGTCCATTTTTGTGCTTGCTTTGAATAATTCATTCCATCATAACTAAGAGCCTGTGTATTTAATAAAATATCTTTAAACACAATTTATTTTTTATATTATGTCAAATCCTCTGCTGTTTGTTATGCAAGAGCAGTGTGCTGCTTCTGTTTTTACTGGCATTTTGGGTGGAATTGTACTTTCCTGGGTTTTTCAGTGGTAGTTTTAAGAACTAGAGTGGAATTTATGCTTGTCAAGAAACAATTACCACTCTTTTCATCTTTTTACCCATTCACTTTATTCAGCCCAACTATATGAACAAATGGCCCAGGTAAGGACTCTGGAGGGTGCTGTCAGTTCCTGACTACTTAATGGGTTTTAATAATTAAAGCCACTTAGCTGCATGGACCATTAAATTAAAATTGTTATGTTTCTTGCTTTGACCAGGCCAGAGAGACATTTGTTGCAACAAATAATATCACTCTCTTGTCTTCAGGATTCTGTACTCTCATGAGACATAGAGCCTAACAGTTTGATGAAGAAATATCACTGTAATATTGATTTTTTGATGTGAATTTGATCTCATGGGTAAATTATTTATTGTTCATGAAGTATCACTTATAGTCATTCTGTATAGGGAAACCAGGATGTGTCAGTCATTTCTCATTGAGGTCAGTGGGAAATCTAAAAGTAAATACAGGAGAGAAAGAAAATGTGTTTCTGGTGCAGGTAATGCTTACATTTTTACAGGGAGGAGGAGCTGCATGAGAGGAGAATGGGACTGTCCTCTGGCAGACGGAAACTGGGATTTCCTCCTGTCTCTCCCTATTCCTGCATGAAAGATGCTGTGCTCACCTTTGTGTTTGATGATGTGTGGAGTGAAGTCCTGGTCTGCATGGAGGAATTGATCTGCAGGCACTGGGAAGGGTCAGCCTCTGGTAAGAATCACAGTTAAAGTGAGGGCGCAAAAGTGGATTTCAGCTCATTTTGCATGGATGCCATGGGAGAGAGATGTATTTGGGAATTATCTCTTCAGTGGGAATAAAAAGATTATTTTGCTCACAGTGTGAGATGTGCCTTCAAAAGACTTAGCAGAATTTACCATCCAAGAGGACTCTCTCAAAAAAAATTTGGATTCATAGCACTGTTCATGACTAGAAAGCCAATATTGACAGGAATTCTCTGTTGCTTTGCACAGATGATGAGAAAAATATCATAACAGTAGAAACCCTCCGAGTAGATGCCAGAAGCCCTGTGCAGTTGGGTCCTCTGCCAGCGTTGTTACCTCGTGTGCCACACACAAAGATGCCCTCGGTGACATCTAATCTGGTAAGGGTTTTTAGCCAGCTGTTGTTTTGTGTGGGGATGAATCAATACAGAGTTACCTCAGCAAACAGACTGGTTGTGTTTAGGTACATAACTAGTTTGGACTTTGTATGAATGCTGGCTGTCCTTTCTGACACTTACATTCTGTTATTACTCAGTTGGAAGTTTCAATTCCTACTTTTCTCCTTGAAACTTAGTGTTTTATATCTGTGTAGGACAACCATGTGTTGGCTGTTGATTAAGGATGTAGTTTTTTCGTACATTTCAATGATGTTTCAATTAAATGGTGAGATTGAGGATTGTGTGTGTAGGATCCCATTCTCACAATTATAGTTCATGTATCTAGGGAAGAAAGAAGGGGAAAATCTCAGTGCAGTTCTAAACCAGTTTTTTTTTCCTCAGACACTGAATTTAACTGTATAATCTGCTTTAGATGATCTGTTCCTAGAGTGGTGAGCACCAGAGTGTTACCTGTTTGTTCCATTTTAATTCAACTCTTTACTTCTTATTTCTTTTTATTTCTTTCTCCTTTATTTCTTCCCCCTTCCTGTCCCTTGTGTCCCCTTACTGTGTGTGTAGAGCCCAAAACCCAGATGTGGCCGCAAAAGCAAAAAGAGGAGAAAAACACCTCAAGTATGTATGGAATTCAAGCTCTGCTATTTTCTATTTGCTCTTGTTATAGGGGGTGGAATCTGATGGATTTTTTTTTTCAGATCAGTCTGTATTTCAGAATAGGAGTCTGCAGATCTGTTCTTGACATAAAATGTCAATATATGCTGAAAATTATTTTCATAAAGCTTATGATTACGTTCATTGTTGGAAGATCTGCAAATGAGCTGCTCAGTTGGAAAATATTAAGTATTAGGATGCATTTCCTAAGCACCAGAAAAATGAAATGCTAAGACCCTCTCTTAGATGGGGAAATAATATAACTGAGTATATATCTGGATGTCACGGAAGAAATTAATGATTTTTCTCCAAAATTATATACAAAGTCTGTAAATATGTGTATGTGTATCTCTGTGAAACAGTAATTTACTTACTTATTTATTTAAAATTCCAGGTAAGTCTCTCTCAAGGGTCGAGTAGTGGTTCTCAGCGTAACCTGAATGGCTTGATGGTGATCCATGGGATCCAGTTACACCAAAGGAACCTGCCTGTAGTGGAGAAAACACTGTAAGAACTACAGAACACCTGCTGTAAATAAAGTAAAGCACCCTCACAGTCAAAAGATTCAAACCCAAAACTTTGCGAGATAAATTCCTCCATCAGAAAAAGCAATTCTCAGTTATTTTCCTGCTTGCTGCTTGTTTGTCTTCTGTGAAAGTGTATTACTTGATACAGTTACTTTAAAAATGGACTCAAATAATTCTGCCCATGTATTTTATGATTAAAGTCACCTGTAGATGAGTACTTTGGTAACGGAGTAGATGTCATGTTGACCAACTCTCTTTTGGTTCTGTAATTTTTTTGTTAGGGACCCGGATGACAAACGGCCAGGCTCAAGTTCCCTCCTCTCCACCAGGACGTGGCCAACTCGTCCCCTGGAGCTCAGCACCTCCTCCCTGTCCCGCTGCACGAGGAGGAGGAACGCCCCGCCACGGACCTTGCATCCCATCGGGACCCCGCGCTCCGGGGACGACGTCTGCAGGCGCCTGTATGTCCCCACAACAGCCTCTCCCTGCAGGGTACCACGCTCAGAGAACGTGGAGAGCATCCCTGGGTAGGGAGAGCATGGGTTGTTGGAGTAAGGAGAGGAACTGCCCCTTAAATACAGCTCCCCTGAGAAAGCTGAGTTGTTAAAGTTGATGTTCACTGTGCTGCCAGCTGTGATTCTGTGAATCACACGTATATTTAGGTGGTTTTGCTCATGAACAATGGACCTCAGTCTGTTCTCTACAAGCAAAGTGAACACCACCATCTGTTCCTTGACATGGCTCTTTCTCTGCAGCCTATTTTCAAGATAAATTTTAAAATCTGCAATTTTTGGGGGTCATGCTGCAGGTTGCTATCCTAGCCCAGACTGGGCTATAAAGATGTTAAAGTAAGTTACCTGACTGACCAAAGGGCTCATAGTGAGCCCTCAATCACATCTAGAATATCTTACTTTTATTTTGCACACTGACCTGCCTTAATGGGACCATTTACAGGGACCACAGGGTATCAGGAAACAATGCAGTGTTTGATAGACCTGTCTCTTCCATGTGTTGTAAATTGATGTAGTTTACTTTTAGTTTTGCAGTTTACCTATAAACTCATCCAGTCTTTTGCCTTCTTGTCACATACTGTTGAGAGACTTATTCCTTGTTCCTTCATAACTGATGTTTCTCCTTTCAGTATTTTATGCTTCTGTTCTCTTTCCTCAGACTTCAGTCAATCTAAGAAATATTGACATTTCTGCTTTATTAAAATATATTTTAAATGTAAGCAGAGAGCACTAGGAAGGATTTTTTAAAGTGCAGATTATGGTTTGAAGGTTTTTTAAGGTACTCTTACAGAACAGTCAACTCCAGAAGGCCAAAGAAACTAACAAAAAAAAGAAACCTTTCCACCTGCCAAATATACAAACTGTGTGTTTTTTGTGTTCTTACTGGTGCATTTCAGCCTGCCTGCACAGGAGCAGCTGACCTCACCCTCCCCACTGCTGCTAAACAGAAATCACCCTCTGCCACCCATTGCCACCACCACTGTGGCTGAGCGTGGGAGCACCACAGGACCCCACAGGCAAACGGTAACAGGCACAAGAATCTCATTTCATTGCTGAATAATCTAAAGCTATCACTGCTGGTCAAATTATCCAGCCCAAGAGTTCAAATTTATTTGTTATCTTGTGACAGCAAGTCAAATAGATGCACAAAAAATGTTGTACCAGGTTTGAGTAACACCATCACCCACACTTGCATGCTTAATTCTCATTAATGCCAATTGCATGTTTGCCTCTTCATAACTAGGTATAAAATGATTCACTGGGTAAATCAGCTTTAATTCCTGGGTTAATTATTTTCAATGTACTGCTGCATTAAGAAGCCATAACTGCATTATTTCTCCTTGCAGAAGCATCGAGGGAACTCAAGCCGTGCTCACGGTGCCACGACACAAGAAGGCACTCCCCAGCAGCTCCAGGAGCAGCTGTTCTTACCTGATCCCTTCTCCAGGCCTAACACAACCAACACATCCTTGGTAAAGCTTGGCTAATTACACCAGATCATCCTTAATTACTGAATAGGGTGCTTTGCGAATTAACGTTAGTGAATGTCTAGTCTGTTTCAGTATCAAATGCTCTCAATTTAATTTATTGAATTATTGAAACGTACTTGACTGATACCTTCTTGCATCTAACAAAGTATTTTTATCTAAGCTTTGAAAGCTGTAATTTTATCACTAGCTTTTTAAATAGCTGCTTGATTGGTTTCTGTGAATAATTTCAGCATCCTGGACTCAGCAGTTAGGAAATCTGCTTTGGAACAGAACAATTTCCAGAAAGGCAAGACTGCCTCTAACTGGCCCAGTGATCATTCTAAATAAGCATTAGAAAAGTATATATCCTATTTCTGAAGTTGATTTGACCCTTCTTTAAAGCTCTCCTTAGATCTTTAAAACATCTTACCAATCACCGCATACATGTGTTTAAGTGGTTTGTAGCTGTATTATAATCTTGATTAATTTTTTTCATGCAAACAGAAATAATTTGAACTGTCTTTTCAGCCAGATTCCCAGCCCCGCCGCCGCTCTTGCACTGTTGTTGATTACAGTAATCAATCCTGGACAAGGAGAGGATCAACAAGTTCAGGTATGCTCATCACTCACAGGGCTTACTAGGATCAATTAGAGGAGGCTTTTGGGACAGGGATGCATTTCCTACAGGTGCTTTCCATTGGGGAGGTTTTTCAAAGTTCCATCCATGTTTTTAATTTGCCATTATACAGGTTTTATCCCTGCTATATCCTACTCTACTCCAGAGTACGGTTAGGTGCATCTTGTGGGTTTTTGGTTTGTTTTTATTACCACCAAATATTTAAATCAATTAAGGAAGCTCAATGTAATCAGCCTCAGTGCCTCTCAGTGTCAAAGTTTTCAAAGCAGGAGTTGCCAACTTAAACTGAAATAGTAACTTGAGGTTAACAAAGGCACTGAAACTGAAGTAACTTGTTTTTAAACAAGCAAGGAGTGGTTCCTACTGAAATTAAGTATCTGCTCCCCTGCTCAAAAAAAAAAATGCAAGATTAGTTTTATGACTGCTGTATGGACAAAAAAAAATTAAATTAGCAGAAGAACTTTGTAGGCATGAATACTTAGTGAAATACCAAGAAATGCAGTCACTCCCATGTCAAAATGCAGCATTTCAGCAAGCACAAACTTTGCCCCTTTTGGAAGTTTAAATAATGCAGTTGCTAGCCGTGTGTCACAGTAAAAAGACATTGTAGTTTTAAGCTAGAGGAGGTGTTTTTGGTACTTAGCTGTATTTCCTTCCCGAAGTCTTGAAGCTGTCCATGATCTGTTTGTCAGGTCTTCCGCCACGTGGTTCTGTGAAAGCTCACGGTCGAAGTGGATCAGGCACAAAAAGCAAACAGGGACTCTAAAATGCCATGGAGAAGTACCCACCCATCCATCCCTCTCCAGAGTCATGAACCACCTCTCCTTCCCAGCAAGGTCAACGTTGTTTACACAGAGTTTTCAAACACCCTTCCTTACAGATAGTTATTTTTATATAAATCTAAGCAGCAGCTGCCAAAGATTAGAAGGGGTGCACTTGAACATTCCATTTTCTACCAGTAGAGGTAGTGATGCTCCAGTGGAAGGGTGAATACACTCCAGTGAAGCCTAATTCCTAGGAAACCTAGCAAACACTCTCAGTCTGTGCTGTTTTCCATGACGCTGGTGACAGGTTCATGTCCTTACAGGCAGGTACTGCAGGACCTGCTCATTATTCCCTTAGGAAGGTTAACCTGGCCTTCCACAGCCAGGTTAACCTCTTTTAAGATTTGCATTTTTTAAAAACTATATTTACATGTTTAAGTATGTTTAAAGCAATATTGTTCTAGCAAAAGCAAGCACTCAGCTTAGGCAAGTGATGAATGCTGTGGTAGCTGCAGCAGGTATGAACACAGGTGTCAGAACCAAGGTAGCAGAGCAGGTGACCTGGCAGCTCCAAGGGCAGCACACCACTGCCTCTGCCTGAGCTATAATAAAACCTTTTACGTCTTCCTCAGTGACTGAAGAAGTTTCTTTTTTGAACAGGCAAAAAGAAACCTCTTACTAGGAGTAGTTTCAGACAGTACTCAAAGAAAGAACAGTCTTCCTGGTGAGACATTTTATGGTAATTTCACAGAATAGCTCAGTGTCCCTTTCTAAAACTACCTGTAATTACACAAGATTTCTGCACTCCATCGTAGGGTTCCAGAAGCCAGAGATGCAATGGAGCTTTTAGGAGCTGTTTCTGCCCTGTGGGACAGACCTAACAGAGGCATTTGCTGGAGTTGGCCTTGTGGCTTCAGATAAGACAAAACATGAAGTACAGGCTTCTCAAAATAAGTGATTAGCTGAAGGTCTTACTCCCAAAACAATACGTGCCAGATTGAAATGTAAAAACAAGATAAGGACCACTGGCTTTATTTAAACAAAGTTAGGACGCTCCAAAATACAGCTGTTCCTTTCTAGTCCAATTCAAGAACACTGCTTTCCTATATTTTCTTATTATTATTCAAATTACAGTTCGTAATGGAAAGATAACTTGTCATGATCCTTTATGAAGTGGGTCCCCTATTTCCCCACTCCCGACCAGCTAATAATTTTTAATCAATACTGAAGCTCACAAGTCCATTTGATTAAACATGCTTGGATGAACTACAGGGAACTGCAAACATAACTGGGTTAACCTGCCTATGCATTTCCAGAGGTTAAAAAAAAAAAAAAGCAGCTCTGAGCTCAATCTAAAGCTCTTAAGTTCACAGAGAGAGAAACTGATGTTCACCAGAGGCCTCTACTCACTAAACCATTTCAAAATACAGTTTCTCTTCTGGAACACTGTGCAGTGTGTCAGTTATGTCAGGCAAAGTGCAGATAAGCATCCCATTTGTATCTGTGCCATCCCTCAGGGACCAAGTGAGTTTTCTGTAGCACAAGAGTTACAAAAAGAGACAAACTTGAATAGACTTCTGTTAACATAATGCTGTGTTTTACAGCCTAGAGGAGTCAGTGGGTTTAAAATGTGTAGTCCCATCCTAAGGCCATTTCTGTTTTCTGTACAGATGGTTGACACCAGGAACTGCCCTTGGACTGTTATTTTGTATAATAAAAGTAACCTTCAAGCCCCATGTTATAAAACACAACTATATGCTCTAGTTTCTCAGAATTAGGGTTATTTTTGACAGCAGACAAGTAAAAGGGAACAGAGAGACCATCTACCTCTGGCTTACCCCCAGGAAGCTCCCTGAATGTTGTTGTTGATGCACTGAGGGCCTTCAGCTCCCAAAGTGTTCACCTTGTGGCTCCTATGCCTTTGAAAAATGATCCTCCATGAAAGTGTGCAGGATTTCCTTGATGAAATCAGAAGAATCAACACAACTGGTTTGTTTTGAACAGCTTTTTTAGAAAACATAGAGAACTGGGGAAGCAAAACTGTGGGGGAAAAAAAACTTCTCATTTATTAAATCTGCAATTTTCCAAACTATCTTTATAAAACTACTGGAATATCTGAAAAACACTTGTTGAGCTGATGTGCAAAGACCCCTAAAAACAGCAGGAGGTTTGTTACAGAAGAAATGTGTGAATAGCACACAAGTATCTACACTGAAGAGCACCTAAAGGGTTGGAAACAGTAGCACGGGAATGCCTTGTCTTCCTTGTTCAGGATGTATTCAGTGCCATGTCTCCCAATTACAGCCAGTCAATGCACACAATCCAAAATGAGAGCCCAGAAAACACCCAAAATCCTCCCAAATCTATATTTCCATACAAAATGAAACCCAGTATTTCAGTCTACGCCGTTCCTTCTGCCTTTCTTTTCTTGGCTGAGGTCTTCTTCCCTCCTTTCTTAGCACTGTTCCCGTATTTTGCTTCCAGGTGGGCCAGCAAGTTATCCATTTCCTTTTCTCGATCTCTGCTTCGGCTCTGGGGAGGGGAAAAGAAAATCAACCAAACTCAAACCTTTTATAACTTCCCAATACATATTATCCTATTGAACATTGATAGCTACACAAAATCTTGGAATATAGTAAACAAGGAATACAAGCTACAGAAAGTTTAGTATAATATTTAAAACTCCCTGTATAACTGCCTAAAACTAGAAGTTAAATATTTTAAGTGCATATGCAATAACTTTGTAAATTTTTTAAAAGACACAGGTAATAAAATCCATACAATACTCTGATTCTAATTAAAGTACATAGTTAACAGTAAGGCCAGGTTTTAACCTCAGGAACTCAGAAGAGTTGCAAGGATCCAAAATCAAAGACACTCAGGGAAAACACAGTTATAAGCCAGTAAAAAAGTTATCTTCAACAAGCAGAAAAAGCCTTACTTTAATCAGCGCTTGCAAGTCACTTTCTCCACTAAGGCCCAGTTCATCTTTAGTCTTTTTTGCCTCTTTAGCTTCTTTTTCTGCCTAAAAGAGCAAACAGTTTTTTTTAAAAAACTATTTTACATGTTATTTGACCAAGTCGCACAGGAGTTCCAAATGCTTTTTTTGGCATCTGTGTACAAATAGCTGCAGGGAAGCACAAAGGGTTTCCAAGTTTGGCCACAGATGAGGAATCAGGCAAGGGAAGCCGATTCTAATTCCACCATTTAGCAGAGGAGAAAGTTTTTTTGCTCTTTCTCAGTGTTGAATGTGGTGTTTGGCTCCATCCCTGTTCCCACACCCACTTTTTTTTGTCTTGGTAGATACCACATTAACTTAAAGGTTACTGTGATGTGCATATAACATTCTACAAAGTGTCCAAAAGTACACAACAGTCCCTTTGGTCCAGAGCAGGTTCACCCCTGCCAGAAGTCAACCAAAATGTATTTTCATCACTTATTTATTTTTGTTAACTCCAGCAACTCACAGCTTTGTAGATAAATGCAGGGACATGCTAAACTGTAATAAGCCGTTGTGTATAGTAATGAAATAAAGAAGTAGAAAAGTCTTTTGCAGTGATTTGGAGTGGGGGGTGAAGAACACAGGTGACCAGATGTGAAGAGCAAGGTGTGTAACCTAGCAATCCTGTGGCAAACATATCAGGAACAGTGTCACTTATTTCTGCCAAGGGAGATTCAAAGGTTATGGTAAACGATGCAACCTACCCGCCTTCTTCTGGACATCATCTTCTGCTTCGACTCCCTTACAAAAGCCTTGAAGGACGGCACCTCCCCGGAGTCAATGGCTTGCTCAATCATCTCCCGTATCCTGGGCTCATCCGTGTAGTCCACGCACATCACAGACTCCATGATCCGATCCATGTCACCCTTGAAATTGATGTACGCTGCCTTCACATCAGCCAGCTCTTCTGCCGAGTTCTTGTAGCTCTTATGGAAGTCTTCGATGTCTTTCACGGTGACCTGGAGCAAAGAGGTGGCACTTGGTGAGTTACAGGACTTCCCAGGAGCACAAAGCCAAACAATGCAGGGCTCTTCTGTCTCCCAGCCCCATGCCACTCTCACCTTGAAGAGCAGCTGCCAGTACTCCAGCCAGTCCCGCCCGTCCTGCAGCGCCTCGGCATCCTCGTCCACCAGGCCGGTCTCATCGTACACCGGGCGCTGCTTCTCGTCGCTCAGCACGGCGTACACCTTCCCCAGGATCTGCGGGACGCAGGGGTGGCCGGGCGGTCACTCGGGGGTGGTCACTTGGGGGTCAGTCACCCAGTCAGTCACTCGGGGGGCACTAGGTTCGTCACTCAGGGTCGGGTTGGTCAGCCGGGGGATGGTCAGTGGGATGGTCACTCGGGGTCGGTTGCTGGGGGTTCAGTCACTTGGGGACAGCGGATCAGTCACTCGGGGGGCAAAGGCTCAGTCACTCGTGGGGAGGCGGGTCGCTCACTCGGTGGGTTGGTCACCCGGGGGGCGGTGGGTCCGTCTCACCCGTGGCCACCGCCCCCTCCCTCCCTCTCTCTGTCTCTTCCCTCCTTCCCTTTCTCCCTCCGTCTCTCCTCACCTGGAAGCGGCGCGTGGCCTCCTCCTTCTGCTCGGGCGGGACGCGGTCGGGATGCAGGCGCAGCGAGGCGCGGTGGTAGCCGCGGCGGATCTCCTGCGGGGACGCGCCGCGCCGCACGCCCAGCACGCCGTACAGGTCCGCGGTGCCGAACGCGGCCTCGCACTGCTGCGGCAGCGTCATCCCGCGCCGCCGACACCACACCGCCCTTCCCGCCCGCTCCGCTCTGGGACTGCGGCTCCGCGGCTGCGCCGGGCGGGAAGAGCCCGCGGGGGAAGCTGAGGGGCGGTGCCGGCGCTGACAGGTGGCGGCGGAGGAGCAGCCATGATGAGGGGAGGCTGAGGGGCGGCGCCGCTCAGGGGAGGCGGAGGAGCCGGCGTGCTGGCGGGAGGCTGAGGGGAGGCACCGCTGAGGGGAGGCGGTGACGATGCGGCGGTGGCACCGCTGAGGGGAGGCGGTGATGATGCGGCGGTGCCGCGGAGAGCAGGCTGAGGGGCGGTGCCGGCGCCGAGGGGAGGCGGGGCGGCGGCGGCCATGTTGTGGGGCGGCTGCGGGGCGGCACCGCTGAGGGGAGGCGGTGGCTGAGGGGCGGTCCCGCCGAGCCGAGCGGCCGCCTCTGGGCCCCTTGGAGCTCTCGGGATGGCGGGGAGCCCTCGGTGGAGTAGCGCCCATGACCTGCTGGAGTTGCTGGGGTGGGGCCGGAGCGAGGCAGGAGCGGGGCTCAGCGCGGCCCGTCACGGCGCGTTGCGGTGTCCTCGCTGCCCTGTGACGCGCCGGAGCCTCCTGCCTGCGGGCGCTGTGCTGCGGTTACCGTCAGGAAAGGAAAGGAAAGGAAAGGAAAGGAAAGGAAAGGAAAGGAAAGGAAAGGAAAGGAAAGGAAAGGAAAGGAAAGGAAAAAGGAAAGGAAAAAGGAAAGGAAAGGAAAAAGGAAAGGAAAGGAAAGGAAAAAGGAAAGGAAAGGAAAAAGGAAAGGAAAGGAAAGGAAAAAGGAAAGGAAAGGAAAAGGAAAGGAAAAAGGAAAGGAAAGGAAAAAGGAAAGGAAAGGAAAAAGGAAAGGAAAGGAAAAAGGAAAGGAAAGGAAAGGAAAGGAAAGGAAAGGAAAGGAAAGGAAAGGAAAGGAAAGGGGCTCCTCCTCGGCTTCCCCCTTCCCGCCGGTAAACAACCAGCTTTCCTGGCTCTGGGGAGCGGGCAGGCCCTGCCACAGGGTGCCCAGAGAAGCTGTGGCTGCCCCTGGATCCCTGGCAGTGTCCAAGGCCAGGTTGGACATTGGGGCTTGGAGCAGCCTGGGACAGTGGGAGGTGTCCCTGCCATGGCTGGGGTGGGCTGGATGGGATTTAAGGTCCCTTCCAACCCAAGCCATTCCGTTGTTTTGTGGTTCATTCGGGCCATGTAAGACGCAGAAAATAAAAGTTGTTACTTTACATTTCTCGTGTCTCTTGTTGAATTGTGGAACGTTTCAGTCCCAGTGCCACAAAGGGAACAAACCCCTGCAGCACGAAATCAGATTTCAGTTCTTGGTTACAGAATTCGAATGGTAACATCGCAAAACCTTGAGATAAACAATTTTAAAAATCCCCTATAAAAAGTGATTATTTCAGTCACTTCTGAGACAATGACCCTGCTCTTACCCGATCACCTCTTTTTCACGCGTTTTCCAAATTTAGTGCTAACAGTGACTGGAGCACTAACACAGCAGATTAAAGAACACAACCATAGTTAACACCCGCGGTTCCCTGCGGACACCGAGATTTAAATTTTGCCGCTGATTCCAGCGCATTTTGTCAGGCTTCGGGCACCGCCCACCCGGGAACCGGCGGGCCGCTTCGGGAGGCGCACCCGGAAGTGGCGGAGCGCTTTGAGCGGCGCACCAGGAAGTGGCGGGAGGTCCGGGTCGAGGATCTTCGTGATGGCGGCGGCGCCGCTGCGCGTGTGAGTGGGACGGGATGGGAACGGGAACGGGAGGAACACGGGACGGGATGGGAACGGGAACGGGAGGAACACGGGACGGGACAGGACACGGGACGGGGGCAGGGGCTTCTGAGGTTGCGGTGGAGCCAGGGCGCGACTGGCCCGTGCTGTATCGGCCGCTGTTCACGCGTGCTGTCCCGCAGGCTGGCGTGTGGCGACGTGGAGGGGCGGCTGGAGGCGATCTTCGGGCGGGTCCGCGCCATCCAGGCCAAGAGCGGCCGCTTCGACGTAAGGCTTGTGGGGCTTGGGGCGGGGAGCTGGGCGCGGTGCCGTTCCCGCGGGGTTCCCGTTCCCGTCCGGGGTGGCCGGGGCCGGGAGCCCGGCGTGGCACAGGAGTGCCCGGGCAGGGTTGGCGGGCAGCGGCTGTGCCGGGGCTGCTCGGGGGGTGTAACACTGGGCGGAGATAAACATCCAGAGAAGAGAGAGGAATCTCTTCACTGTTGCAAGCCAAACGCTGCTCAAGTGGTGCAACCACAGCTTCTGTGTGTGTTGTTTGCGGTCAAGTGGCAACTCCTGCTTTACCCGGTGTTTTTAGATGCTTTTGTGTGTCGGGAATTTCTTCGGCTCTACTTCCGAGGCAGAATGGGCCGAGTACCGCACGGGGGCCAAGAAAGGTAAGGAAGGTGGGTGGTGTCACTTGGGGGACTGGCGCTGCTCCACGGCCCACCTTTAGGAGCCACAGCTGGGCACTGGGGTGTTAAAGCAGTTACACTCCTGCAGGGAAACCCTACACAGGAGGGAAAGATGGGTTTGTTTGGAACACCACTGGGTTTAGGGCTGTGGATCATTTTGGAGCTAATCTTACACAGGCAGGGGAGGGAGTTGTGGGTAGAGCAGAGGTTGTTCACTACCTGCAGCTGTGGGAACACCAGGCTGGGGCTTACTCTGCAGGAAGGTTTCTTGTCCTGTGCTCGTTGCTCCCAAGGTGTGGTGGAGGGTCTGACTGGGTGGGGTTTCCTGCTGTGATTCTGGGGGAATGTGGGATGGACTGGTGGTGGTGCACTGGAATTAAAGCTCACTGAGAGTGTGTGGTTTTCTCTCTCAGCTCCAATCCCAACCTATGTGCTCGGTGCTAACAACCAGGACACCTTGAGCTATTTCCCGGATGTCAGCGGCTGTGAATTAGCTGAGAACATCACTTATTTGGGTAAGGCTGCTTATTTGGGTAAGGGTTTGGGATCAGGGAGCTGCCTCTACCTGCTAGGGCTTTCATGAACGTTCTGTCATCTTCCCAATTTAACACCTTCCTTTTCCAGGGAATTTTAAGTGGTGTCTTTGATCCTGCTGTTCAGTCTGGGGTTGAACTCGATGTTGATACAATCTGTGTGAAATGGGAAAGAAAACCCTGCTGTCTTGATTTGGTTTTTTTTTTTCCATTTCTCTGACACTGAACTTGCTAACCAGAAGGAATAGTGGTTGCAAGGGCCTGTTCTCTGAGAGAGTCATATTCACAGTGTGCCTGGATCTGTATGGGAAAGGTTTAGTCATTGAATATGATTGGGCTGTATTGGAGTAGCAGAGTTAACAAGTGAAACTCTAAGAAAACTAAAAGGAAAAAACAGTTTCTTTCCAGAATTGCTACCTTGCCAAAAATACAACAAAGTAGAAGCACTTGGCTTTTTTCACTGAGGCTTCATATTGGTATGGATGAATTTTTGGGAAGCAGGATGGCAGGGAGGAGGGGGAACACTGGGGGTTGTCTGAAGAGCTTCTTTGTCGGCAGGGTTGGGTTTAAGCTGTCATGCCAAGTGATGTCATTACTCCAGGTACAGAAAATGAGCTGCCTGCGAGGACAGCCACAGTGGCAGTGAGTCAGGACTGCTGCTGGCCCTGCCCCAGGGGATTCCCTGCCCTGCCTGCAGCTCAGGGATGTGTGTGTGTGTGTCGCTGCAGGCCGCAGGGGTGTGTACAGCGGCTGCTCGGGGCTGCAGATCGCGTACCTGAGTGGCACCGAGGCGCAGGAGCAGCCAGCACCTGCCCACAGCTTCAGCGCCAAGGATGTGATGGAGCTGAAAACGTCCCTGTTGTCAACCCCAAACTTCAGGGGTGTGGATATATTGCTGACATCCCCCTGGCCCAGAGAAGTGGGGACCTTCGCCAACAGCGCAGTGAGTGTTCTGTTTCCTGGGGATTTAACAATCTGTTAACAATCTGTTAACTGGGGATTTCCGCTTGTTCTGGCAGTTTGGGTTGTTGGGCCCATTCGAGTGCTTGAGAAAGCTGGAAGTAAAAACAGGGAGAGCAGATGTTCTGGTTCTTCTTCAGAAGCACTGAAGGGGGAGACGTCTGTGGGACTTCAGGGCATTTTATCTGTCCCTGCCACTTCTTTTTTTAAAGTGTTTTGGTGTTTATTTCCTTAAGTATCAGTCAGGTGGTCTGCTTCTTCCTCAGTCTGGATTTTGAGGGTGTTGTTTAATTTGTGTCCAGTTTTGTGTTCTTAATGTTCCTCAGCAGAAGTGATTTTCAGATGATTTGAAATCTGCCTGGACAGCAAGGCCACACTCATGGCAAAAGGACATTTTTTGCTGCCTCTCAGTTTCTTCCAACATGCAATAAGAGATACGGTCCTCAGTTTAAATGCATGAAGAACCTCCCCTCACAGCATAATAACCAACCCTGCTGCCCTTGGGGTTGGAGAGAAACAAGTTGTAGAGATGTTCTGGCTTAAAAAGAAAACTCACATCTCAGAAGTTCCCATGGGGTCTCTCTGTAGTTCACTATGTCATTCCCTTGGCATGAATTTTCTGGGAATGTACTTACTCAGGTGTACAGAGAAGTACATGAAACCTTTCTTTTCCCTGCTCTTTGACACATTTAAATAAAACTTGGTTTGTGTTTTGTAGGGAGAAATAGATACCAAGAAGTGTGGCTCCAAGTTAGTATCAGATCTAGCTGCAAGTCTCAAACCAAGGTACCATTTTGCTGCCCTGGAGAAGGCCTACTATGAAAGACTTCCTTACAGGTTTGTGAAGTCTCATTTATTTTCTAGTAAGGGTTCAGTTTTAAAGAGCACAGGAGGACTGATGTGCTGTCTGAGTATCTTCATGGCAGCCAGGGGTTCTCCCACTGTCCTTGCAATACTGTGTGGGCCACTACAGCCAGGTTTTGCATCCTTACAGGAATCACATGGTGCTACAGGAGACCCCACAGCATGTGACCAGGTTTATTGCACTTGCTGATGTTGGCAATACAAGCAAGAAAAAGGTACTGACACACTTGAACCTTTCTTCTTTTCTCAAGTACAATAATAGGGCAGTGAGGCCAGTTAGAGGACAGCATCAGTCACTTCAAAGCTTGGCTGAAGTGGAGGTGTCTGACTCACTTGAGTAATAGGTACCTGTTGTGTCAGAAGGGTAAAGGCTGCATGTTGTGTTCTGAGGCACAGATCACTGAAAATAATGAACCTCTGGGATGAGATTTGTAACCTGTTTCTCTTCTCCCCTTAAGAAAGTTACAGAATATTGGCTGGTAGTTTAGGATGCACAGGATCCAGGCCTGGTAACACAAAAGGCCAGAAAGAAGGCCTGGCAATGGGCAGGGATCAAGGACACACTCCATAAACTCCAGGGTGGCACATGGGCACAGGGGGTGTGTTTTTCCATGCCCTGCTTTGGCACAAACACCAGTGTGCTGAGTGGTGTGGAGCTCAGGATCTCAGGTGATCTCAGCTGTGGCAGGAGCTGCTTGTCCCTGACCCCTGTGTTTGTTGCAGTACCTCTATGCCTTCAGCATCGTTCCCATGAGTTCCATGGACCCTGCAGAGCTGGTGAAGCAGCCTCAGGACGTCACCGAAAATCCCTACCGGAAATTGAGGAAGGAGGCTCCCAAGAGCAAAGCCCCACTCTGTGCAGAGGTACAGCCCTTTGCTCCTCCACCTGGGTTCACTCTCTGTGCTCACAACACTGCTTGTTTTGGGATAGCTCTGTCTGAAACTCTGTCATGGAGACAGGTTGGGAGAGCTGGGGGTGTTCACCCTGGAGAAGAGAAGGCTCCAGGGAGACCTTATGGTGGCCTTTCACTTCTTAAAGGAGGACTGTAAGAAAGATGAGGACAAAGTTTTTTCCTCTGCAGCATTCCTCTAATGGCATTTTGCTGTATGGGGTAACTCAGTCAAGTGTTTTCAACCTCTGGTGAGTCTATGACAGGTTAACATCTCTAAGAAATAAAGCCATTCTTTGGCACTGGCTGGGAAACTAAAATATTTGAATAGTCCATAAAACTGGCAATTCTGAATGTTCAGCATAAGGCTGGATAGGAGAGCATAATGATTTGGGGCAGCTCTCCCAGAATTTTTTCCCTGACTGAAGTAGGCAAAGTCTGCTGCATTACTAGGAGAACAGTTCATTCTGTTCCAGGGTATTCAGAAGGCATTTCTTCCTGGTAAGGGCTGTCAATCATTGGAAGGGGCTGCCCAGGGAGGTTTGGAGTTCCCATCCCTGGAGGTGTCCAAGGAAATCCTGGAGGTGGCACTCAGTGCTCTGGGCTGGGGACATGGTGGGGGTCAGGCACAGCTTGGACTCCATGGGCTGGGAGGGCTTTTCTAGCCTCAGGGATTCTGTGATATTGATGCTTTTCAAAAGTGGTTCACAGCTCTTCAGTAAAAAAATCAGATTCTTGTATATATTGTCATTTTCTGTGATGCAGTTCTAACAGGCCTTGCTTTTCGTTTCCTAAACAGGAAGAACCAGCTCGTCAGTTTTTCTTTGACTTGAACAAGCATCAGGGAAAGAAACGTCCCTCAGAAGGGAAAGAAAGAGGGGACTCCCAACCTAAGCAAGCCAAGAAACCCCGTAAGTATGAGGATGCTCTTTTCCTGAGCTCTTTCCTTGAGGCATTGGATGTGCATCACTCCATGTTCCTCAAGCTGTTGAGCTGTGTCAGCTGGCCAGCGAGCTCTGTCACTGTGCCAGGTGCTGTGGGAATGCAGGAGGATAACGGGTTCCTTGTTTCCAAGGGAAAATAGGCTTCAATAGGTGGAAGAAGGGTCAAAAGCATAGTTTAAAAGCTCTTTGGGTCTGCGGTGGTTGTGGTTGGGCTGATGGCATTTATCCTTTGAACCAGACTGGCCTCTGAACATGGCACCTTCACAAAGCTCAGCTCAGGTAACAAAATTTGGGTGTGAATCCAAGTGTTTTGAGTGTGATGAATAGGCCAGAACTGACAAGTGTGTTTGACAGCACCTGCCCTTGTCAGTACCTGTGCAGTAATTTTACCTCATTTTGATTTGTTTCCTTAAATTTGCTGGTGTTTCCTTATTAGTGAGCTGTAACTACTAATTCCTGGAACTACTAAACTCCTTCATTAGGTTATAGCATTCCAGGAGAATGGCAGTCAGCAGGGTGTGACTGTCACCACCTCCTCTCTTGCTGGAATTTCCCTGGCCAGAGCTATGTTCTTCTGACATCTTCACTACTTTATCAGCTGGGAAGGGTGGCTGGAAAATAGCAGGTTTTCTGTGTTCTCACAGATATGCCTTGTGCTAATCCTTGTTTCCTTTCCCAACAAAGCTCAGCCCACGGGGCCCTGCTGGTTCTGCCTGGCCAGCCCAGAGGTGGAGAAGCACTTGGTTGTCAGTATTGGCACACATGTAAGTACCTGTAGCGTGGGCTTTGCTAGGACATGGCAAAACAAAATACCAATCTCCAATTTTAAATCTAAAACAAACTTCATTTGCAGCTGGCTCTTGGGTTTGCTTTCAGTTTCATTGCATCTCATTTACAGCCACATAAACTCATCAAAAGTGAAGTGTGGCCCAGTTTTGTTCCAGCAGCAGAGCTGGATTCCAGTGCCAGAACGCTTTTTGCTGTGCCACCCCTGTGTTACCATCTGGCAAAACTTTTCCAGCTGGAAGTCAGCTGGGACCTGCTTTGGCAGCAGGATGCACCAGTGCCAGATCTCCGTGGGATGGCTGGTTCCAGTTTTGCTCTGTAGAGATGAAAGTGAAAATATCTCCAAGATATACTTCAAGATGTTGACTTTGAAGCTCATTTCATCATTGTTATATGCACTTTGCTTAAAGTTACTGTTCTGGTATAGCATGATCCACTTAGAGGGACAGGTTTGTCCACAGGGTTAGTTTAAGTTTATAAGTTGATTTTCATGTCAGAGTAAGAAATTCCTGCCACAGTGGTGAGGTTCACTCAGCTTCTTCCTTGCAGACAAGGCATTCTCTGGCATTCAAAAGATACTATTTTTTTCTTTTTTGTCCTTTGGCAGTCCCTCTCTGTCTCTTTCTCATTCCTCTAGTGATTAATAAATCCAGTATAAAATTAAATCCAAATAAAATTGCTAATAAACAATCCATAATAAGCAATATAGATGACTCTCCTGTTCCTGAGGCTGGGGGTCTACTCAGAATGAGTAGTCAGAGTAAATTCCCACAGCAGAGTGAGTAACTAGTGTGTGTTGTTTCACTCTAGTGCTACCTTGCCCTAGCCAAAGGGGGTTTGTCACCTGACCACGTCCTGATTTTGCCAATTGGGCACTATCAGTCAGTGGTGGACTTGTCTTCAGAGGTGCTGGAAGAAGTGACCAAGTATAAGGCTGCCTTAAAGGAATTTTTCAGAAGCAAGGGGAAAAGATATGTCCTATTTGAAAGAAACTATAGGAGCCAGCATCTGCAGCTACAGGTATGGTTTGGGTGTCACCCTGGGAAAATAGAAACTTACACTGAATATAAACTCCAGATGAAATGAGTCATTTAGGGGTTTATTGTGGTGGTTGCTGTTTGCGGCAGATCTGTAAGTGTATCAGAGCTGTATCAGAACTACCACAGAGATCAGAAAGGAGAAGGCTGTGCTGAGAACTTGAAGCTTTCATTTTTCAGCTCTCTGTCCAACTCCTACAGGAAAAAAAGTCTCATAAGTTTAAGCCTGTAGGGATGGGTGCTCACCTGTCTCGTGTGATGAGGCTGAGCTGTACTGAGGAGCACACCAGCTCCAGTGATGGACTGATTGCTTTCTGCAATTGGATTGTCTGGTCTTCTTTTTATGGAAATGTCCTCCCTCTCCAGGTGATTCCTGTCCCACTGGACCTCTGTACTTCCGAAGACATTAAAGAGGCCTTTATTACACAAGCACAGGAGCAGCAGATTGAATTGTTAGAAATCCCAGAGCACTCGGATATTGCGCAAGTATGGGGCCACATTTCACCTGTTACTTCCCCTCTGTCCTGCCTAAGCTGCTGTTTCCCTCTGAGGGCACTTGGTGGGGTAGGGTTAAGCTGTTGGAGGCAGAACCTAATGGACTTGATTTGGGGATGTGCCAGAGGTGTTCTGCTCTGGGAGAAGTTCCCATGAACAGCAGATGATTTCTCAGCTGAGAAATGTGAGCGTGACCTCTTTATAGGCTTTTCTTCCTCCAAAAATGTGCTGTGCTAGGCCAGGGTGACCTAGCTGAGGTTAAGAATGACCAGACCTGTCCAGTTCTCTTGTTGAGTCATTCACTGCAGAATTAAACCACAAAATGCAGTAGTGCCCAGGCTGCATCACCACTGGTGATGCCAGCAGGAAGTGACCCACTGCTCTTTCCTCTCATGGAAGGTATTTGAGGTCCAGCACTGACCTCAGGCAGTTTGGTGCAGTTGTTTCTCCAAGTTTCCTCTCTGAAGAGAGGACCATGGCATGGGGACAGCCAGGTCCCCAGCCCCTAAACTGGCTGGGAAGAGGGTCTGCCTGTCACCTGGCAGCTCTTCTCAGAGCCAGTGTCTCTTCCCACCTTTCTTCAGGAGGGATGATCAGACATTGGAAGGGGCTGCCCAAGGAGGTGGTCACTAGCCATGGAGGCGTTTAGGGAAAGCTTGGACGTGGCACTATGTGCCATGGTCTAGTTAACAAGGTGGTGCACTTGATGATGCCAGAGGCCTTTTCCAAGCGAACTGACTGTGTGTTTCCGTGATTCCCAACCCGCAGGTGGCTCAGCCGGGGACGCCCTACTTCTACGTGGAGCTGGACACGGGGGAGAAGCTGTTCCACCGCATCCGCGGCCGCTTCCCGCTGCAGTTCGGCAGGTCGGTGCCCCGCCCCGCCCTTTCCCGCGCGCCGCGGTGACGTCATTGTGCCGCGCTCGTGACGTCACGGCGGCGCTGTGCTTGCAGGGAGGTGCTGGCGAGCGAGGCGCTGCTGGCGCAGCCGCAGCGCGCGGACTGGCGGCAGTGCGCCGCCCAGCGGCCCGAGGAGGCGGCGCAGGCCCAAGCCTTCCGCCGCGAGTTCGAGCCCTTCGACTTCTCCCTCCGGGACTGAGGCGGCGCTGCCGGCGGCGGCCCCGGCCGGGCGAGGTCCGCGGCGGGCGGTGACGCGGCAATAAGGAGGAGTGCCGGAGCGAGCGGCTGAGCCATGGAGCGGGGCGGCCCCCCCGCGCCCGCCGCCGGCGAGCGGGCCCCCGGCGGCGTGGCGCTGCGCGGGCACCCGGCCGGCGGCTGCGGGCCCTGGGAGATGCGCGACCGCCTGGGCACCGGCGGCTTCGGCAACGTGTGCCTGTACCAGCACCAGGTGGGGCCGGGCCGGGCGGCGGGGAGGGCACGGCCGGGCCGGGGCGGCTGACGGCGCTGTGTCCCGCAGGACTCGGGCGACCGCGTGGCCATCAAGTCGTGCCGGCTGGAGCTCAGCGTCAAGAACAAGGACCGCTGGTGTCACGAGATCGACATCATGAAGAAGTGAGTGCGGGCGGGCCGGCTCGGCTCGGCTCGGCTCGGCTCGGCACGGCACGGCGGCACCGGACAGACAGGGAGAGGGGACTGCCGGGGGGTCTGCCCCTGGATTGGCCAGAGTGAGGGGACAGCCGGGGGTTAGTCCATGGACTGGCCGGAGAGGGGAGTGCTGGGGGTCAGCCCCTGGACCGGCTGGGGTGATGGCACCATGTTGTGGGGACAGCTGGCTCGGCTGCTGAACCAGGTTGGGAGTAGGGGCAGCCGGGGGTCAGCCACTGGGTCCCTGTCACCTGTGCTGGTTTATCTCTCTTTCCAAGATGTCCCAGCTCATGCCTTGGCTTGGGAGCTGGCGATCCCCCAAGTCCCCCTGCCCTGTTGTGCTGCCTGGGCTGTTCACTCATCCGAAATTCTTCCAACCTCACCCCACACTGTGGGTTGAGTTTTTATGTTGTGACTTGGGAACACCCACGTGTTCCCATACCCCGCGGTACTTTTGTTTTTCATTTAGCAACCAGGGGATCCTGGAATTGCTTTTTTATCTGTCACGCTGCCGAATATAAAGAATAAATTCTCCTTATGTTTCTTTGTGAGAAAGTCCATACTCTGTGCTGCCCACCCTCCCTCCAGCAGGTGAACCAGGGCTGGACAACTTTGGCCTCTTGGGTGCGGGGGTGCCTCTGGGTGCTGGGTTCTCACAGAACTGTTCACTTGAGAGAGGGATCCTGGAGCAGAAAATCCTCTCTCACTGGTGGGAGCAGGGATGCTCAGAGTTGTCCTGCCCAAGGCCTGCAGTGCCCCTGCTGTTCAGGGCTTTTCTGAGCTCCTAATGTCACTCTGTCACCCTCACCTGCTCACTGAGTACCCTGACACTGGGGGAAACCACTTGAAGGGAACCTGAAAGTTTGGTGATCTCTGATTTGGTTGCTGAAAACAAGCACTGATTCACAAGCTGCTCTTGCAGTTGCTTCCAGCAGTTTTGGAAGGTGTAGACAAATAATTTGCCTTCATTTCCTTCTGAATGTGTCATGTATTCCCGAGAGCAGCATATATCTGAGACAGTCAGGAAACAGCTGCTTATATTCAGTTGCAGAAGTGAATCCTTCCTTTTGTACGTGGCTTTCGGCTGTCTGGTGCAGTCACACGTGTTAAAGGATTCCTGTGAAACCCTTGGGCTGGGGGAATCTGTTCCCACATGCAGGAATGCACGCACACACACACACACACACACACACACACACACACACGTAATGACTTTTCCAGGACTGTGTGAAAATGCAGAACTTGAGCTTGGATCCCCATCATCAAAATCCTGTACCTTAATTTTGAGACATCTTTTCAGCTCATCACTGGTTTGTGTATTCCCAAGGTATGGATTTTACGCATTTGGATACTGATAGGTACCAGTTGAAGAGTGAGCAAGGATACAGTTAGGGAACAAGCTGTCTCTAGAACATAAAACATTATTGGATTGCAATCTGCTGTCTCATTTTCCCAAGAGAGGAGTCAGAGTTTTCATCCTGCTCTCCATGTGCTTAGGCTGAACCATCCCAATGTTGTCAAAGCCTGCGAGGTTCCTGAGGAGATGAACTTCCTGGTTAATGATGTTCCACTCCTGGCCATGGAATATTGCTCAGGGGGTGACCTCCGGAAGGTAATGTCTGCTTTGCTTTCAATAAAAAACAGAATAACAACAACCTAAACAAGGGGTGTTAGTACTGCCCCTGTAACCAGGTCTGCTCTGTGGTGCTTCCCTTTTGGGGTACAGGTGTGAGGAAGTAAATGTAGAGTGGGAAAAAGCCACGTGTGGGAAATGAGGCTTGTGTTTTTGAAGCCAGAGAGCAGTCCAAGGGCAGATACTCCTGTATCCTGGCAGAGTGTGTCCTTTCATGGAGCTGCTTTGGCATTAGTGCAGCTGCTCACACCCAGCACGTTTGGCTTTGCTGCTGTGTCTCCATCTGTTCAGAGTCTGAGTGGTTTGGATTCATGTGTATCCAGTGTTATATTGCTCTCAGCACAGGGAATGAGCCTATTAGTGCTGGATTGGGCCTTCAGGGATTCTGAATTTTCCCTATTCCTGCTGAACTGGGAACTGCCATTCTGTGCACTGGCAGCACTCAAAAATAGAAGAATCTTTCAGTCGTTCCCTAGGCAGTATCTTCATGAACTAGAGTTTATGCCCCTTTTCCATTGCAGCTGAATTCAGGAAGCAGCAGTTTCTATAGGGGCAAAGCAGCAAATCCCTGTCAGGATTTGCTTAGAAATCACCTCATCTATGTCATCAGGACACTCGTTTTTCTGTAGTTTTTGTTACTGGTGTTAAACAGCCCTGGGGAACATGAGCAGCTGGTGAATGCAATAACCCTCTCTCTTTGTATGGTTTTGAGTTGTTTAAAACAGTTCAAGAGCCAGTTTTAAAGGTTTAAGTGGCAGTGAAAGAAGGGGCATATATGAAAATGCATTTGGGAGTTACAGACACAGGCATCTGGCCACATTCTCAGAGACATCTGGGTGTTGTATTATTGCAGTAAAGGTTTTGAGACTCCCTGAAGGTAAATTGGAGACCCTGGCTGAGAAATTAGCTCTACTGGCAGTGGAGTGTTTGATCACTTCATTTCTGATGAATCCTTAGGTGTTGCATAGATGCTGGAACAATTTAGGAAGCAACATACTTCATTCCATTTGATGCCCTGTACTGCTTTGTTCCTTAAAGGAAGAAAAAGCCTATTCTTTTTTATTTCTGATTGTGTTTTTTAAATCTTTCGTTCGGCATCATTTACATTTTGCTTCACTATTCATTTCTCCTCATGGATCCATCATGAGGGCAGAGACACCTCAGTCATCTCTAAAAGCCTTGAGTGCAATAAAAGTCAGCAATTGCTGAAGCTGCTTTTTATCGACTGCTCATTAAGACAGTGATGAGTGGGAGCCTCTTGTCTGCAGCCCTGTGGCCCTGCCTGTGTCTCTTACCCCTCTGCTTTCTGAATTTTCATTTTGTTTGAGTTGTTTTCTTCTTGGCCATGATTTTATTGCACAAAGTCAACTGCCCCATTTGGCTGGAGTGATCAGCTGTGCTGTTCGCTGGATTGTGTCATCAGGGGATGGAAAATGTTGGTTGCTGTTCACTGTTGCATTGTGGGTCTAAACATATTTTGCTTTTTTGTAGTTGCTAAACAAACCAGAAAACTGCTGTGGGCTAAAGGAAAGTCAAATCCTTTCTCTACTTAGTGACATTGGTACGTAGTTAATGATTGTTTTTTGTTGGGTTTTTTTGTTTGTTTTTTTTTAATGTGCAGTGGCATTTTCCTTTTTTTCAGCTGACCATGAAAGGGGAACTAGCAAGAACAGGGTGTTAAAAAAATCAGGCCTGTTGGGAAGTACCTGGTTTTTTGGACACCATGGGGAGGAAGAGCTGTCTGATAAAGGGCAATGCCTGGGTTTCTCTAGAAAGTAGGTTTTCCAGGAGAGCTCCTTGTTTTCTTAATTGTCTTACTGATAACGCATCGCTACTTGAAGGAACAGAGCTAGTTTTGGCATGAGAAAATATTTTAGGGTACTGGCCTGGAATTCTGTCCTTTCAGTGCTCAGAGAGCTTCTGGCTGAATTCCTGAAATAAAGAGCAACTCTGCTTGCTTTATCCTTGTTCCCCTTCCTGAATGGGGTTTTTTCACAATAAGTTGAGAGTCTTTGGCATGTCTTTGCAAAGATACGAAAATGCAGTGGAGAAGAAACACAAGTTTGAAGCTGTTAAATGTAGAAGTGAGTGGTGGTAAATCATGGAAGGCTGGGAACTTGCTCCCCAACATTCGTTTTTTATCAGATGTATCTTTAATCAATGTGAATTTTATTTTCTGTTAAACACATGTTTTTCAGGGTCTGGTATCCAGTATTTGCATGAGAACAGAATTATACACAGAGATTTAAAGCCTGAAAATATTGTTCTTCAGGATGAAGGTGGGAAGGTAAGTCAGATGGCCTCTGTCAGTGGTGTTTTCACTGTCATTTCTGGAAGTTATCACATTCAACTGCACTGAAAACTCAATTGTGAATTTACTAAAGGCTTTAATACTGTTGTTGAAGCTTTGCCATGAACTTTCTCCAGAATTTCCATTCTGGCTTTTCTCTTGAGAGTATTCTCTGGCTGTCACTGCACAGATTTTGGGTTGTTTGGTCGTTTTTTCCTCAGCATTTGTTCTTCTGATGAACTGTTTAAACTGTCTGCAGATTATTCACAAAATAATAGACCTGGGATATGCGAAGGATCTGGATCAAGGAAGTTTGTGCACTTCATTTGTTGGAACGTTGCAATATTTGGTAAGACATTTTTTATTGTCACCAGCACTGGGGCAGGGTAGCTGTGGCTTGGCACTGCTAAGGCCTGAAACCTCCAAAAATTGAGATCCTGGGGACCTGTCCCATGGGTGTCCCCTGTCAGGGAGCCACGGCTGGATGCAGCTTTGTCTGCAGAAATGCAAGGAAATACCACTGTCAAAATTTCTTCTTATGATCCTTTTTAGGCTCCAGAACTCTTTGAGAATAAATCCTACTCGGTTACTGTGGATTACTGGAGCTTTGGGACAATGGTGTTTGAATGCATTGCGGGATTTAGACCTTTCTTACATAACCTACAGCCATTTGCCTGGTAAGACACTTATTCTGCAAGAGGTGCTTGGAAGTGCTAATAATTGACACTTCTGCTGAAAGGCTTTAACCTGCATATGGAGGTTTCTGCTTGCCTCTCTGTGCCTCGAGTGTATGGTCACTTGGGTTTTAAAAGGATGGTTCTGGAACATAAAAACAGGAAACTTGGGTTGCTATTAGAACAAGAGAAGAGGTAAATCTTTCCAGAGACAGACTTAATTGAAAGGGCTGCCCTCTTCCATGTGGAGATGTTCTGGGTGGATTGAAAATGGCATCTTTGTCCTGAAAGATGAGGTTTTTTCCTAAGCTGCTGGACACTGGCACTTTTTTGCTGTCTTCAGTCACTTCTGTACAAAAGTAACACTCCTCAGGATAAACACAAAGGATTTTATTTTCCAGGCATGAAAAAATCAAGAAGAAGGACCCAAAGCACATCTTTGCCTCTGAAGAGATGAGTGGGGAGGTTCGCTTCAGCACCCACCTGCCACAGCCTCACAGCCTCTGTGGGTACGTGTGTCCTCATCACAGGTGACAGTTTTGGTCTTCTACACTGAGGGCTCTTTCTCCTTTATCCCAAGCATTGAGAACTTCTCTTTCTTTCTCTTTAGGAGCCTTTCAAGCTCCTGGCAAGCTGCTGTTTGCTGTTAAGGGATAGCCTGTAGCAACTGGCTCTTTTTTTGGATACTTTGGGCTCTCCAGTGCTTGTTGATCACAAAGATGGTCAGAGTCTGTTGAACAGAGCAGACAAGAAGAGGCCCAGGAAGCTGGGCTGCTTCAGTCTGGTAAAGGGAATATCTGCCTCCCCTCTCTTACAGCCCATCTGCTTTAGTTTGATTGTAGAACCCATGGAAAACTGGCTGCAGCTGATGCTGAATTGGGATCCACAGCAGAGGGGTGGAGGTTCAGATCCTGAGACCAGTCGTCCAAGATGTTTCCTACTAATGGATCACATACTGAATCTGAAGGTGAGTGGGGGCTGTTACTGAGTTTAAAGGCATTGCAAAAGCATCCCAGAGGATACAAAGTGTGTGGAGCAAAGCTGTAATCCTGGTATCATCCAGCTTCCAGGGTCATGAGGAATTGTTTTTCTTGGTATCAGGAAGGAAGTCAGTGCATATACAGCCTGTCCAGTACATACTGGAAGACAAAACTTTTCCTGCAATATTAATCTGTAGCTTTACACTTGGAGTAGAAGGATGAGCTTGTATTCCTGTTTGTCGTCTTGGAAAGGACTTGCCAGGATCAATTTGGTATTAACAGTTTTCCTGAACTTCACTGTTGATGCTGTGACCTCCAGGTGTGTTCATGTACTATAGCAGCAGTGCCTGTAGTAGAACAGAGGTGACATGCACCTGATTTTACTCCTTCAAATTATTATTGGAGCTTTGCTGGAGTTAGACTAGCCAAGGCAAGCCTGTGTAGAAACAGGAGGATAATTTTGCTTCCATTCTTCTGATGTAATTAAGCTGCAGGAGGGCTTGTGAAGGCTGTTAGTGTGTTGGATTGTCACTTTCTCTGACATTAAAAGTTACAGGCCCAGGCTCTGAGTTTTTTATGTGAGGCTTTACACCTGAATTGATTATTGTGGTTATTAAAAACAAATGATGGTCTCATTCTGATATGTTAATTGCTCTGTGCTCCCTCCCAGGCTTTGTTTGCCTTTTTCTTTGATATCCAGAGATTTGTAATCTACTTGTCCTCTTTTTACAGATAGTACACATCCTCAACATGACCTCTGCCAAGATCGTGTCCTTCCTTTTGCATCCCGAGGAAAGCCTTCATTCCCTTCAGAATCGTATTGAGTCTGAAACTGGAATAAGCACTGGAAATCAGGAGCTGCTGTTGGAAACAGGGATTTGCCTGGACCCTCGGAAACCTGCTTCCCAGTGTGTTATTGATGGTGTGGTAAGAATGATTCTTGGTTCGTGTCTTTCATGTTCTTAGGGAAGATAAGTTGCCTAAATTTTCTCCCACAGGAGGCACTTTGCTCTGTATGTGTAGTAACTCTAAAGATCTTTTACTGGGTAATGTAAGAGGGTTTCTGTAGCTGTACTTTGCCTAAATATTTTAGTAATTGCTAGCGAAGGGTCCTGTCTTTCTGTGGGATCTATCAAAGTAAGTTTTTTAAGGCACTTGATAAGAACAAGTTCCCATAATAACTAGTTCGTGACGTACTGCGTTAGTAGGAGCTGCTTGGGGTTTCTCTTGTTTATATTCTCTTCTCGTTTCTCCCCAGAGAGGCTGGGACAGCTACATGGTCTATTTGTTTGATAAAAGCAAAACTGTCTATGATGGCCCCTTTGCTTCTCGGAGTCTGTCTGATTGTGTCAACTACATTGGTGAGTGTGCTGGAGAACTGCTGTTTATCATGCAAAATGAAATGAAATCTCCTTTATAAAGCCCTGTGTGTTGTCTTGGAAGGCACTGTCTGATTTAAAGAGAACCATTTAAGAAACTGAAACAGCCTAACACTTTGTCCTGATGACAGAGCCCTGGCATCACCAGTTTGTGCTTTTAGGCTGTGTTTGGAAGCTGCTTCTCTGCTTGGTGCTTCCCCTGCTTGTCTCTTGAGATGACAGCAGTCATTACAGAACCTAATAGACCTCTCTGATGGCTTGTTTATCCCAAATGTATCTGTATGAATGACCCTGTGTAGCTCTATGAAAGAAAAATAGAGTCAGGGGACAGGAGATGTCTGCTGGGATACTGCATGTAAACAAAATGCCTTGTGATGTGCAGTTATTGTTCAGTAACTTAATTTTCTTTGGCCTGTCTCCACTGATTTTCCTCATCTTTTCAGGACACTCAGGTTTTTCTGTGTTCTGGGCTGTTTTATTCTGGTGAATCTCATTACATGGCACCATTGTGCTGAATCTCTTGGAGCAAAGGCTTTTTACAACATGTTTATTGATACCCTTGTGTACAGTTCCCATCTCTATAGGGGAGCACACAGAAGTCCTGCATTCTTTGCCCCTTAAACATCTGCATCAGGAAATCTGAGAGGAATTCTCGCATTCTTCAAGCCCAGAAAAGGCTTGAAGACATTTTCAGATTAAACAAATTGGGACATTGACCTGTGTCAATGGATTCAATGGAGCAATTAAGTTTGCTTTGCTACCTTGGGCTTTAGAGTTTTTTGGACCAAAAGCCCCAAGGGGTTTTACCTGCTCAGTCACAGGTTGTCACATACCTGGGGAGCTGTGACATGAAAAGGTCATACACACTTCACCAGCATCACCTAGAAATTGAGCAGAGCTTACCTGGCTTCCTAGGCACCTGAAGGAGGAATTAGGAACGTTGTCCATTTCCAGAGCTGTCATTTCACTGAGTTTCTCTTGTGTTCAGTCCAGGACAGCAAAATCCAGCTGCCGATCCCTCAGCTGCGCAAGGTGTGGGCAGAAGCAGTTCACTACGTCATTGGGCTGAAGGAGGATTACAGCAGGCTGTTCCAGGGCCAGAGAGCTGCCATGTGAGTGCTCACTCATCCAGAGGGATCAGTGCTATGCCAGCACAGGGGCTGTTTGCCTGCAATTGTGCATCTCGGGGAGTTTTGGTTCCCCAAAGTTTTACAGCCCTCAACTGTTCTGTACCTTTACATTATAAAGCACATTTGGGCTGGGAGCCTATTCCACTCCAGGAATGGTGCTGGGTAGTGCCTGACATTGGCAATAACTGAAAATAAACTTGAATACACTCAGAGTCACAGAATGGATGGGGTTGATGGTCCTCCAGCCCAATCCATGCTCAAAAAGGGTTGTGTAGAGCTGTAGACCACATCCAGACAGCTTTCAAATATCTCCAAGGCTGGAGACTCTGCAACCTCTCTGGGCAGCTTGTGCCAGTGCTCAGTCACCCCTAGAGTAATAGAATTTCTGAAGTCTAGGTAGGCTTTTCAGCTAATGTGTGCTGTCCTTGTTCCATCTGTTAGGCTCAGCCTCCTTCGGTATAATGCCAACCTGATCAAAATGAAGAACAACATGGTGTCAGCATCCCAGCAGCTGAAAGCAAAGCTGGAATTCTTCCACCAGAGCATTCGCCTCGACCTGGAGAGATACAGTGACCAGATGGCTTATGGCATATGTAGGTATTGGGGAATCCTTGTCTGGGTGTCTCATGTGATCCTGTAAAGGAGCTCAGCATCTCTATGGGTGTATTGTAGCTAGGGTAAATGCAGAGTTTGGCAGGAGCAAAGGCAGGAGGGTAAAAAACAGAATGTTTTTGGAGACCTTCAGTGACAGTGAGACAGGTGGTCAGCTGTTCTCTACTGGGAACAGGAAACAGGAGCATTAATAGTACTGGTGATATAAATATTTGCTGTTTATTAATTCAGAGTCTGATGCATTTGGAGTTGTGACTGGGCACCAAGTGGAGGGCAGAGCTGCTGCACTTGCTGACAGTGCTGACGAGCTGCTGTGCTTGTTATCAGCAGATACCGTTTGTCAGGATGAGAGATGGGCTGAAAAAGCACCAGCTACAGTTTCATGTCCCAGAAACAAATAGTGTTCAGGAGAGAATAGCAAGATTTACACATAGTTTGAATATATATGGCTAAAACATGCAGCTTGAGTAAAAAAAGGATGACTGGGCTGAAGCATCATGATGGAAAATAGACACTGTGAACTGGGTTTGGACAGTCTGTTTTCAATCAAAAAGTGGCAGTTGTTGAGCTTAATGGCGGAGTTTGAAGACTTAGAGTCATTTTAGGCCAGTGATTCGCAAGCAGTGAAATCCTACCAAAGGGTTTGTGTGTGAGTTAAGGTTGAGCACAGAGGCAGCTTTGCTGTCTCTGTGATCTCTGGGTCAGAACTCCTGCTGGGAGATTCAGCATCATATTCTCTGTGTTCAAATTACACTAATATATGTAAAGTCCAGGTCTTGCTTTATTTGTGTGCCTTAATGTCTTTCTATAAATTAACAACTCTTTTCTCTTAAGCTTCAGAGAAGATGCTCAAAGCTTGGAAGGAAATGGAAGAGAAAGCCTCTCAGTGTGCACAGGTAGGGGATATTAAAGAAGCTTCATTATCTCTGTGTGAAGAAGATTGTGATAGGAATTTAATGTGTCATATGTGCCACTGCTGTGTCCATTCAGTGTTTCATATCCTGCCTGCAGTGGGGATGGGAATATCACTGCAGGTGCATTAAAAAAGAAACAGCCTCCTGTCACCAAGTATTTTGAATGGATTTGGACAAAACCAATACAAAAGTCACCATCAGTTCTCTAAAAAGGAAAGTAGAATGCAGAGACATGTTACTTACTGCCCAAAAGAAATGGTGTTGCTATGGAGCAGGAGTCTTCCTGGCTGGATTTGCTGCACACAAAAATTCCCATTGCTGAAGCTGAAAACCAATCACTTGCTATGCAGTGATTTCAAAATTGCGGGACTTCATTAAGGAGTACAGACAGAAATCACTGGCATTCTGCGAGTAAATATGCAAATCAGTTTTAAGTAAGAGTAATCTCTTCTTTGTTATCTAAGGAATAGATAACAAGGAGGCTGCTTCTAGCAGAATAATTCAAGGCTGTCTCTGGCTGTTTCCAGACAACCAGGAATCTGAACCAATATTTACTCGGCAGATTATCAGAATTATGTTATTTTATTCCACCTGTCCTGTCCCTTTATCAGGGATGGAAAATGTTTCACTCTATAGACAGGGATATCTCATTCTGTCTAGCAGGCATCTTAACTTTTGTAAATTGCAGAGACAGGGGGAGATGATTTATGAAGAAACTGATTTTTCTCACCCAGTGTGGTGGTCAGAGGTTTGGGTGTAGGTGATACCATGCACTGAAAACAAAAGCCTCAATTATTTGTCAAAGAACTTTTTTGTCTCCTAAACTCTCCATGCCATCAGCCCATTATCCAAACAAGTGTTCTGGGGATCTTTATCTCCCTGATTGCTCTCCTTCAATCTGATCTGTGCCCACATTTCACCTCAGGCTGAAGATATTGGCTACCTGGATGAGCAGATCATGGCTCTGCACACGGAAATAGTGGAGCTGCAGAAGAGTCCCTATGCAAGGCGCCAGGGAGAGGTCATGGAGAGCTTGTAAGTCCTGTGCTTCTCATTTTTACTGCACGTAATTGGATTTTTTGTCTTTCAGTGTCTGAGGGTTTTTTTTTCCCCTCTGCTGGTTCCCTCAGTGATATTGAAATGCAAACTGCAAGTACAGAGTAGTGTTCAATTGATTTAAGATCATTTTGCTCAAGGAAGGGAAGATCCCACCACTTGTGGGACATTTCTCTGTCACTGAGCCATGAAACCTCATTTTGCAAGAGCCCAGGACTGAGATATATCTTGGTCTCGACTGGGGATTTCCTTTTCTGTTGAAGAGGAGTGACTTTCTTAGTGTTGAGTGAGAAAACTATGTGATCATTGTAAAACCCTGTTAAATACCTTCAGTGTATTTTCAGAGCAAGGGGAGATAACTCATGGCTACTTCAATATTTGGAAAGTCGATTTTTTTTTAAGTATTAAAATATGAAAGAGCTAAGTGGTATTACTGATCTTGGGAAGACACAGGAAGCAGTTACTGAGTTGCTGCCGAGAGCCCGAGTGGCAATTCTAACAGAGAGGGATTGAACAGCCATTAAATCTGTTAATAAGAGCTCTTCAGAACAAATCTGAGCGTTCTGGGAGGAAATGTGCCTGTTCCTGGCTTGTTCTCCCCTCTCCCTCTTAGCTAAGTTACTTTTCATCCTTTGCAGTTGCAGCAGAACTGGTGCACAGGGGAGGAAGTGGTGAAAGGGAGAAGCCAACTCCTGCAGCAGCAGCTCAAACTAATCGGGAACCTGTCTCCTTAAACATTATTTTTAAGCAATTCTACCACTGCAGACCAGGGTTAGAGCTGGGAAACTGCTGCTTGTTTCTGACAGACTGATGTAGAATAGGGAGGATTTGTTCAAGGCTGGAGGTTTTCAGTTTGGCTGCTTTTGAAATATTTGAAGTAACATTTATTTAATGGGAAGAAGAGAAACACAGTTGTGTTGCTTGTGATGCAGCTGTCTCTTTCCATTTGCAGAATATCACTTAAAATTCAGGCAAAAAATGTAGAACAGGAACAAGAATTTCTCAGGCAGTTGGGCAGTTACAGTTTCAAAAATGAAATCGGATAATTAAGGATACAGGGGAAAGAAAACACAGCTGAGCCATGTGAAGATTTGAAACTGAAAATAACCTCCATTTGGTGTGGTGTTCTGAGAAGAAAATGCATAATTAGAGAAAAAGAGAGACAGCTTTTAGGGAGGTGTTAGATTCCATCTCAGAAAGAGTGTGTTCAAAAGGTCATGCTTGTGTACCAGCTGTAGGAGAAGGTCCAGTGTGTGAGTTCAGGAAGGCATCACCTCATTGCAATGCTTTTTTCTTGAGTCACCTGCCTGCTGACACCTGTCTGAACCATATTCTTCTTTTTAAAGGGAACAGAGAGCCATAGACTTGTACAAGCAATTAAAAACGAGACCTCCAGGTATGGAAGGATATGATTTAAAGACTTTCACACTTGTACCCCATGACTAATTTTTCTGAACTGAAAGCTGGAAAATACTGTTAGGATTTACTTACATGGTGGTTGCTGGTCCTTTCAGATCATGCCTACAGTGACAGCACAGACATGGTGAAGATCATTGTGCAGACAGTCCAGAGCCAGGACCGAGTCCTCAAGGAGCTCTTTGGCCACCTCAGGTACTTGATGCAAATAAAAAACCCAAACAAATCCAACTTGCAGCATTTGTAGCTTCGTAGTAGGAAAGGAGGAGGAAAACCAGGGAGGTCAGAGCCCAAAAAGCTCCATCCACATTTCTCATAGTAATATTAATTCTGCTCATCTCTGTGTTGAATTTCCACTTACTTTTTAAAAATATAACTGTTAGCATCCAGGAGCTCACTAAAAAATGAGGCAAATTCTGCCAGCTGGAGGTTGGGATTCAAATCTTTGGTGAAGAAAAGAAATAGTGGAAAAGCAGAGATGATACCCCAGTGCCTTTATTTTTCAAGTATCTTGAATCCCAGGGTGAGGCTTTTGGTTTTGCCAGAACATGTTGCCACACAAGCTGGGAAGTGACTTCGTGTTTGGTTTTTATTCTAGCAAGCTCTTGGGCTGCAAGCAGAAGATCATTGACTTGCTTCCCGAGATTGAAGTGGCTCTGAACAACATCAAGGAAGCTGACAACTCAGTGATGCAGATGCAGGGGAAAAGACAAAGGGAGATATGGCATTTGCTGAAAATTGCTTGTGTGAGTAGCTGTTGGACTATTTGTTTGCACTTCCTTCCAGTGCAGGAGCCAGGAGATACCAAAGAAAACTCAGCAAAAAACGGTAACTGCCACACCATGGTTGATTTTTTTCTGCAGAGAAAGGCAGTCTGAGATAGTAAAAGCAGAAGCTAAATGGGTGCTTTCCTGGTTAGTTTAAGGTGGTTTAAGAGTGTGCTGCGCTTTTTGCATTAATTACAGTGCTTTAAGCCATCTCCTGATTCCCATGTGTGTCTGTGTTACAGACAGTGCTCATGTGTAATCCAAGTCTTGCCTACAAAACATTGAAGCCCAAATTCTTCTGAATTTCTTTCTTCCAGACTCAGAGCTCCTCTCGGTCGCTGGTCAGCTCCAGCCTGGAAGGGACAGCCTCAACCCCAGCAGCCACGTGGCTCCCCCAGAGCTCCTCAGGGAACACAGCTCCTCACCCTCTGCCCTTGGTGACAGCTCCTGAAGATGGGTATGAGCTGCTGGAGCAGGAGCCACTGCAGAACTCAGCGTGCCTGCTTCAGGATCTGAGGGGCTTTACCCTTCCCAGACTAGTTTCAGGAGTTCCTGTGTTACTAATAATCTAAAAAATCAGGGATTTGGTTGGACTCTTTATTCAGAAACCTCTGCTCTATTTCTGATAAAGTTTCACATCCTACATGCACTGCTAAAGCACTGTGCCATCCATCTATTTATTGCATACCATGTTGCTCTTCCTTGGAGTTGGAGCTGGTTATTTTCTTCCCCCAGTGCAGCACCTTTTGATGGGGGTGGTGCTCTTGGTGCTTGAAAACCATGGTCTTAGGGGTTTTTAATTCCTGCAGGGCAAATTTTGCTGACGTGATACAGGAGAATGTGAATTACCTCGAGCTCTTCAGCAGCATTTTGCAGGAGGTGAGGCAGGAGCAGAACAGCATGATGGTAAGTGGCTGTGCATCTGCCAGGACCTGGCTTTCAAGAGCCACCTAAGGGTGCCCTGGGGACATGGAGAGCTCCTTGAATAGGAAAAGGTACCAGGTTGCTCCAGGTTTCCAACCTGTCCTAGGACACTTCCAGGGGTAGGGCAGCCACAGCTTCTCTGGGCACCCTGTGCCAGGGCCTGCCCACCCTCACAGGGAACAATGTCTCCCCAAAATCCCATCTAACCCTGACCTCTGGCAGTGGGAAGCCATTCCCCCTTGTTCCCTGGAGGGTCCTGGCACTCCAGGCCCTTGGAAATAGTCTCCTTCCATCTCTCCCGTTGGCCCCTTCAGGCACTGGAAGGTCACAATGAGGTCACCCCAGAGCTTCTCTTCTCCAGGCTGAGCAATCCCAACTCTCCCAGCCTTTCCTCACAGGAGAGAGGAGACACTCATCCTTTGGCCACCAGTTTGGAAAATCCCATGATCTCCCAAACTAGAATAGACCCACAGGGCTCATTGAGTGCAGCTCCTGTGATGTGCTGCAGCGTGTTAACTCATGGGAGCATCCTTCCTAAGGGCAGTTACTGATTTTTCATCAAGCAAGACCCACATCCAGTAGCCAGACCCTGTGCTCAGTTGTTCTTTTGCTTCTCTTTGCAGAGTTTCGACTGGAGCTGGCTGAAATAGCCCCATGTGCCGAGGTGCTGCATCACCCAAGTGCCTTCCGTGTGCTGAGCGCGGGCTCGGCCGCCTTTCCTGTGGGACCCCGCCAGCGATGTTTTGTTGACATCACCATGTCACCCGCCAGCTGTGTCCCCGGGGAGCGGCCTGGGCCCGGCCCTTGCAGCCTCCTCAGGACGGGGGCCGCGGGCAGGGCCCGCCGCTGTCGTGTGCCCCGTGACTGTATAGCGCGTGTATATATAATAAACTTTGTGTAGAGACACAGGTACTGCGGCCTGCTCCCTCCCGCGCCGCCATCCCCAGCACGCCGTTGCGTAGCAACGGGATGAGTCCGTGGGCTGCCGTGACGTCATCACCTCGCGCCGACGTGGCGCGCCCATGGTGCCTCGCGCCAGGGCGCGTGCGCGGAGGAGGTGTGAGCGCGGCCTCGGCAGCACGTGGGGAACGGGACAGGTACGGGAGAGGGACGGGGATAGGGACAGGGACAGGGGATAGGGATAGGGATAGGGGATCGGGATAGGGGACAGGTACGGCACTGAGAGGGGACAGGTACCGCGCAGCGACTGGGCTGAGTGCGGGATGGGGCAGGGACACGATAGAGATAGGCGCGGGATAGGGACGGCGTGGGCGTGGGGACAGAGACGGGGTAGGGATAGGGATTGGGATAGGGATAGGGACGGGACAGGGCGGAGTGGGGATAGGGGCAGGTAGGGGGCGGGGGGCACAGGCACAGGGACACGCTAGGGCCAGGTGCGGCAGAGGGACGGGGACAGGACGGGGCCGGGCCGTGGCGGTGCGGGTCCCGCGGGGACGGGCCGGGGCGGGGCGGGGCGGGAGGTCCCTCCGGCGCAGCCGAGCGCGGGGAGGGCGGTGCCTGTCCCTGTCCCGGCCGTGTCCCTCTGCTGGCCCGTGCCGCTGGCCGGGGTGGTGCCGGCCGGTCGCGCCCGCTCTGACGGTGTTGCTGTGGCAGGGCAGGGCCCGCGGAGCCCCCGGGGCCGGGAGGGGATGCGAGCATGGCCATGGCCCAGGCGGGGGCCGCGGCCGCGGCTGCCAGCGGGCTGCTCGTCTTCCTGCTGTACTCCGCCATCCACAGGGTCGAGGAGGGACACCTGGCCGTGTACTACAGGTACGGCTCTCCCGGGATTCATTCCTGGCCCCAGGGATTGCTCTATCCTGCACTTCCCTCCGGTTCTTTCCCCCTGGGTGGGCAGCCTCTGTTGTTTCTGCTCCCTTCCACCCGTGCTGCTGAGTCCCACACACCCTGGCCCCATGCTGAACCCTTGTGTGTTTGTGTCTCTCTGAATCCTCAGCTGCTTTTCCTCCCTTCACTTTTCACAAACTGGTTTTCAGAGCTTAGAGGACCAAAGCTCTTGCTCCATCTCTTCTCACATCTGTTGATCTCTCCCTGTTGGAGCAAGAGCTGTCACCTTTGTTCCAAACTGTTACCCACCCGGAGCTCCCCCTGTGTTGGTGCTTTGGAATGTTTTCCCTGACTTTCCAGTCACCACCGAGGGCTATTTCCCTTTAATTACAAGCTCGAGAGCCTGGGGGATTTTCCTTTGTGCTCTGGGTGAGGGGCTGTGCCGAACTCCAAGCTGGCAGCATCGCATCCACGGCTGGATTTTTCCATGGTTACCAGCGAACTATTTAGAGAGGAAAAATCTGCGTTCTCTCAGCTTTGTGCAGTGTTGCAACGCTGGTAGGGTTTAGCAATAGCTGCCTTTTCCAAGGGTTAATGGCTTACCAGCCTCAAGCAGAGTTGCAGCAGGCAAAGATCAGGTGCACTCAGCCCTTCTGTTGGGAAATTGCTGGCAAATGTAGGGCACTGATGCAATTCTCAGTGCCACGGTGACCCCTGGCAGTTGGAGCTGTCCCTGCTTGCCCTCCAAGCCAGCCCCTGCTGTTTCACACCTTCCTGAGCCTCTCCACTCTTCCCTCCCTCTCTGCAGGGGTGGTGCGTTGTTGACCAGCCCCAGCGGCCCTGGCTATCACATCATGCTCCCGTTCATCACCACCTTCAAATCCGTGCAGGTCAGTGCCCTCTGCCCTCGGGAGGGGCTGAGGGGGAGGGAGGCCCTGCTGTGTGCTGAGGGGCTCTGGGATGGGCAGTCAGAGCAGCAGCTCCTCAGAATCCCCATGTTCCTCCTGCCTTTGGAGTGAGGCCCAGGGAGCAGCTGGACTGTTCCTGTTGGCAGGCTCTCCCCAGCACGTGTGTGAGTTGCTGGGACTGGAGGTGTCCTGCTCAGGGAGGACAGTCCGTGTTTGTGGCTGTCACTGTCACGTTCCTGAGTGTGCCAGGAGTAGGGAAGTGGGCACAGCTGCCTGTGCATCCCCCAAGTGGTGAGGAGAAGCTTTGCCTTCTGCCCACCCCTGCAGGCATCACTAGGGAGGCAGAGGGTACATTTTGGCTCCATGTTCCTGCTGTGGGAGTCTGGGCACAGCAGGACCACCCCAGAGAAGGGAGCAGTTTGTGAGCGCTGGCTGTGTTTGTGTTGCAGACCACACTGCAGACTGATGAAGTGAAGAATGTGCCTTGTGGGACAAGGTATGGCTTCCATTTGTATTTCTTCTAGATGCACTCTGTGGGGTCATTTGCAGTGCTGGGACACAGGGGCTGGGAAATAAAGGCATCTACCATAGAATTAATCCCAAATGGACACACATATATCCCACTGTAACAGAACAGGAGGAAACACTCTGGCTCTTGCTGGAGTTGCTGTTCAGAGGGTATTTGCATTTATTGTGGCTTTATCTCAGATTTTTCTGGGCTTCTCCCCTCAATTCCCCTGACACCCCATTGCTTGTGCTTTGCTCTGTCCTCAGGCTGGTTATTTCTACTTTGAGTCTTGTGGCTGATACCAGTGCTGACCCTAGCAGTGGGCAGAAATAAACAGTGAATGGGAATGCTCCTGATGGGAAGGAGTTCATTTCCAAATGAAATTCCTGTTTCATAATTAGGCTGATTCGTCTGTCAGCACAGACCTGCTTAGTTGTAACAAGCAGGAGGAGAGTGCTGGCTGACTTGGGTTACAGATCCTGTTGTGTTGGTTCATCCACAAGTTAAAGTGATGACTCTTCAGAATAAAAAAGCCCTGGTGGTTCTCCTTGTCTTTAGGTTTAGGGTCCTCAAAAAACTTGTGTTTAAAAAAATGAATTAGTGTGACTGGAGTGCTGACACACAGTGACCACATTGAAATTGAAAGGTGAATGTTGGTGGCAACATTAATGAAACAGTTAATTTTGATTAGGTTTAACCCATATTAACTTCCTTGGAGTTATTCAGCATCAGACATCACTTGGGCTTAAATATTAACATAAAGGTCACATGGTTTTAGTTGTAGACATCAAAGCTTTTTCAGGAGTATCTGTAAATAATGTTCAGTGTTGCAGCTTTCACAGAATCACAGAGTGGTTTGGGTTGGAAGGGACCTTACAGCTCATCTCATTCCACCCCCTGCCATGGGCAGGGACACCTTTCACTATCCCAGGTTGCTACAAGCCCTGTCCAGTCTGGCCTTGGACACTTCCAGGGATCCAGGGGCAGCCACAGCTTCTCTGGGCACCCTGTGCCAGGGCCTGCCCACCCTCACAGCCAAGAATTTCTTCCATAGATCTCACCTAAATTTCCCTTCTCTCAGTCTGAACCCATTCCCCCTTGTCCTGTCATTCCAGGGCCTTGTCAAGAGTCCCTTTGGGGTGAGATAAACAGTCTATAGGCCAAGCAAAAGGTCCCTGCCAGCCTCAACTATTCTGTGCTTCTATGATTTAGTAACTAAAGATCAAGTTCCCCTCGAATTTCAGCATTGTGGGCTTCAGTTGTGCAACACGGGTGGTTGGGAAGGTACAGGCAATAAAAATGGGCTTTAAACCACCAAACAGGTGGTGAAAGCAGTTCTTAGTTAATCATTGAATACACTGCAGACCAAAGGTCCTGGTAGCCCTGTCCATTTTTAAGGTGTTGCTGCAGGAGCCTTTCAGTTTGCTGCATTTGGAATCCAAAGTCTGTGGCTGTTGCATGCCAGAGCTTTGCATCTTCATTTCCATAGTAAAACATTACCTTCTAAATAAATAACAAATGGATCACACCTGGAGTGTCACTGTCCCAGTTCAAAGTCTGTTACTAGAATAGATCCTATTCAGATCAAGGTTTTGTGTTTGTGTGTTAAACCATCAGACTTTAAAGGCTGGCTTTCTCTTCCACCGTATTTCTATTCCTGTTCCCTGTATCCTTATCAACATCAGGAAGCTTCTGGGTGTCTGTGGGGGTGTCCCATCCCAAATTTTTGCCTTACCTGTCCTGTTTATACCTGAAGCATACACCATTAAGTGAATACATTAAATAGAGATTTTAAATCCTGAGTTAGATCCTGAATTGTGTGAGGCTTTCCAGGGTCTTCCTGTCCACCTGTGTCCATCTCCTGTGGCATTCCCTGGATGCTGTCTCCCTGTCCTGTCAGGTCAGGCAGCATTGCTGCTTAATTGTGCTTAAACCTCTCCCAGGTGCACAAAGTCTATGTGTTGATCCTCCTTTTAGACTCCCTGTGGATTTCTCCTTATTCCTCTCTCCCCGAACACTTTGGGGTCTGAGTGGCACTTGTTTCCTCGATGCCACTGCATGACCAGCAGGACTGATAAATTTATCCCCCACCACACTGGGCCATAATAATGGAATAACAGTGGATAATAACCCACTTACTGTCCCACCCTGGCTGAGATCCTTGGCAGGGTGGTTGTGGAAGGTGGTGTTGGAGTCAGACAGTCCTCATTGGTCTGAGGTGCTATTCCAGAGCTTTCCTGTGTGGGAGGTGATACGGGGCTATGGATGAGTCCTGATAGGATTCAGGGTGTTGCAGACACTCTCCTTTTCTTTATAACATTCCATTAAGAGTGAATTGCTAAATTTCCAGCAGACAAGGTCCATCCATCACCAGCGTTTTTAGCTCATGGTTGTTATGAAGCAGGTTTGGGGCAAGCACAGGCTGGGCTTGGGAGACCTTTCCCAAAAGAGCACAGACAAGTGAGTTCAGGTTGTTTTTCTGCAGACTTGGCTTTGAGCTGCCAGAGATCAAGATCTGCAAAATAAGAAATGGAGTTTGTCGTGGGGGATGTGTTTGACTTAAAACATCACAGAGACTGAGTTTGGAAATGTGGGAGTTCCACTGCCAGGAATGAGCTGTCTCTAAACAGTTCCTGCTAAAGCTTCTGGTCTGTGATATGCCTTTGTCCCAAGGACGACATCACAAGAGTGTTCTGCTTTAAAATTATCCTCTCAAGAGACTTAGAGCTGTTGAAAGTTACGTTGTTTTTTTTTCTACTGTAGAGTTAGTACTTTTCTCTGGTGTTACAGGTACCCAGGGGTGGGCATGACTTGCTGAAAGCCACCCCAGTAAGAGCAGAGGCTGGGGCAAGCCTGACCTCTGATTGCCCTTTCTCCTTGCCAGTCTGGCAGCAGATCATCCTTGGGGAGAGAATTGCCTGCAGTCTCCCTCTGCTGAGGTGCTTGTGGTGTTCCTGGAGAGCCATGTGCACCATAATGCTGAAGTTGGGAATGTGGGTTGAAGTCTGCCATGTGCTTTGTTCCTTCCTTTCTGCTGGGCCTTGCCAAGCTCCTGCTGGAGTTAAAGAATGTGTGAATTAAACTAAGTGCTTTTTCTACTTGACATGTATTTGCTGCCTAGAAGAGCTCAGGTGTGTCTGCATTTTGTGGCAGGTGTCATCTGCTGCCCTTGTTGCCTTCCTTTCTGCTTCCCTCATAGTTGCAGCTGCATTCCTGTTCGGAAATGTTTCCCTTTGGCTGGTTGAGTAGGAAATCACAAAGGGAAGGGAAAGTGCTTTGCAGGGAGCATGCTTGTGATTTATGCAGAGAGAGGGACTGGGGTTTGCTGCCATCTCATTGCAAAATGCTCAGAATACAGTAAAAGAGGGACAAAGATGCCTTTGCCTTAAATATGTTACCTGTTAGCAGCTGCAGGGGTAACTGATGAACTCTCTTTTCCCTTGCAGTGGTGGGGTTATGATCTACATCGACCGAATAGAAGTTGTGAATAAGCTGGCCCCATATGCAGGTATTTCCCATCCCATTCAACAAGCAGAGCTGTGTCTGTCTTCACTCCTCCTCTGGCAGCTCTGCCTTGGTTTGCAGGACTGCCATTTTCCTTGTCTGGAAGACTTTCCTGTCTGTTTGTGTTTCGTGTTACCCTTACAGCTCCCTGTCCTGCAGCACTGATCCCATGTCCCTCTCTAGCTTCCCTGTATCTCTTCAGACCCTGGAAGGAGCTGTGAGGTCTCCACACAACCTTCTCCTCTCCAGGCTGAGCAGCCCCAGCTCTCTCAGCCTGGCTCCACAGGGGAGGTGCTCCAGAGCCATCAGCAACTTGGTGCCTCCTCTGGACTTGCAACAACAGTTCCATGTCCTTCTTGGGGGGGTAGAGCTGTGCACAGGGTTCCAGGTTGATTCTCCAGGAGAGAATCCCCTCCCTTGACCTGCTGGCCATGCTCCTTTTGATGTAGGATCTGGTTGGCTTAAACTGTGGGAATGACCCTTGTTTTCACTTCACGGCAGTACCTGCTCCTGTGCATGCAGGTCCTGGGGAGGCTTTGCTGATTCGTTTGTTTATGCAGATGATAAAACAGGACCGGGCAGTACATCTTGCCATGACTGCTCCTTGAGGTTGTATAATCCCAGCAGCACTAGTGGGTGTCCAGCAGGCTTCTTCCTGACAGCTGGGCAGGGCAGCTGTGGCTTGGGCTGCCCAAGTCCTGAAAACCCCCAGGCCTGGAGATCCCCCACCCCTGTGCCAGTGCTGCATTCCTTCCCTGACATCCTGCCACGTGTCAGTGGTGACCTGTGGTGATTCTCTCCCTTCTCCAGTGTACGACATCGTGAGGAACTACACTGCAGACTATGACAAGACATTGATCTTCAACAAAATCCACCACGAGCTGAATCAGTTCTGCAGCTCCCATACCCTGCAGGAGGTGTACATTGAGCTGTTTGGTAAGTGGATGGCAGCTGGGTGCTCCCACTGAGGGTTGTGGAATCTCCCTGTTCTGCTCTGGAATATGTTACAGCTGGCCCCTGGGAGCAAACTGCCCCTGTGCTGGAGTTGCAGTCTAGAATCCGACTCCCTTTGCATCCATGTGTCACTTCACCCCTAACTTTAGTGACTCAGATGTCTTTGTCTTTCCCAATCTGCATATGCAAATTTGATTTCAGTCTTTTTCCATTTATTCTGGATGCACAAAACAGCCACTCTGCGCCAGTGTGTGCAGTGATGCCTGTGGCCTTCACTGTGGCAGTGGGTTTGTGTTGTTCTATTTCTGCTTTTAGGCCCCTGCTCTGTTGCTGAATTCACTTTTGTAGTTTCAAGATTCCTCCTGGCTGTCTTTAACAAGTGAGAACTGGAAGGTTTCTCACAGGGAGGTAGCAGTGCTTCAGGAATTAGCACAGGTCATGTTCTCCTTGGTGAACCTGTGCCCCAAAGACAGAACAGAAGGTTGTATTCCTTGAGTGGCTGAGCAGGGGAAAATGGCTTATGGATGATAAAAGGTTGTCAGAATTTTAATATTAAGGTACTCCAAGTCTGAGTGCTGAGCAGGGACTGACTTCTGCCACAGGCTCTGGGCATTCTTTCTTGCTGAAATGCTGCAAGCCATTTATCCTTAGTTCAGATAACACAAACTCAGCAGTAGCTGAACTTTTCTAGTCGCTAGCATGTGACTCTCCTTTGGGGAATGTTTTTCAGGGGGCATAGGAAGGGAAACATTGTACTGAATGGTCTCAGGAAGCATCTTTGTCTTGCACCATAGAGTTACCTGCTGTTCAGTGCCAGCTGGCACTCTGCCACGCAAGCTGTGGGAGAAAAGATGGTAAGCTAAATGGTCTTTCTTTTGTCCTCCAAACACAGATCAGATAGATGAGAACTTGAAGCTGGCCCTGCAGAAAGACCTCAATGTCATGGCACCAGGTCTCACTATCCAGGTGGGTTGTGGCCTTTCAATAAAGAGAGATTCAAAAAAGTGGAGGAAGACCTTTTGCCAAAGGCTGCGGTTACAGGACAAGGGACAACAGTTTTAAGCTGAAAGAGGAATGTTTTATGCTAAGGGTGGTCAGCCCTGGCACAGGATGCCTAGAGAAGCTATGACTGCACCATCCCTGGAGGTGTCCAAGGTCAGGTTGGATGGGGCTTGGAGCAACCTGGAATAGTGGAAGGTGTCCCTGCCCACGTGTTTCATTTAAAATGTGCTCCCTTCGTCTTCTTTCGCAGGCTGTGCGTGTTACAAAACCCAAAATTCCAGAGGCCATCCGAAGAAACTTCGAGCTAATGTGAGTAGCTGGACATAAAATTGCATTAATTAGTTTTGAGGGTCCTGCACAGGCACAGTGGTGTTGGAAAGCTCTTCCCTGGTGCTCAGGGAGCGAGAGGTGAGCTCCAGGCGGTGTGTGCTTGGCCAGGTGCACTTGTGCATTCTGTTTCTCCATTTCCATACTGAAATCAGGGATCGGTGTTGATGTCTTGCCCATGAGCTTTGTCTTTCCCCATCTGCATGTGGCAATTTGCAAATCCACATCCTCCAGGATCTCCAGGGTGCCTTTGGGCAGAAGGAGATGCTGTTGGATCTCCCTTCACCTTTGTTTGAGCAAGCCCAGCTCCCAGCCCACATTGCCCTGCTCCTCATCCTGAGGGTCTCAGACTGGACTTGCATCCAGAAGTGGCCTCACCAGTGCCAAGTGGGGAGGGGGATAATCCCTCCCTTTGGCCTACTCTTGTGCTCATACAGCTGCAGGCAGAGCCAGTCCCCATGGCTGTGAGCAGGGAGCTGGCAGCTGGCTGGCCTTTTGTCCACATGGCCTCTCCTGGGATGCAGAGCTGCTCCCCATTCCCTTTCCCCAGGGTAACGCTTCTCCCCTTGCAGGGAGGCTGAGAAGACCAAGCTGCTGATTGCAGCCCAGAGGCAAAAGGTGGTGGAGAAGGAGGCAGAGACAGACCGGAAGAAAGCGCTCATTGGTAATGTCACCAGCACAGGCTGAGCCTCCATTCCTGCATTCCCTGCTAAGATGGGGCAGGGAATTGTGTTCATCACTGACAGCTCCCTGGGGGAGGCACGGCCAGGCTGCACAAGCAGTTGTTTTGAACATCTGAGTGAAAACCCCACAGCAGCAGAGCAGGGAGCACCTTTGTCCTGCAGCAGGGATGGAGGAAATCACTCCACTGGAAAAACCTGCTTGAGCTTGGAGCTCCATGTCCCTGTGCCTGGGGGATCACACTTGTAAATGGGATGTCAGCTCTGCAGACATCAGCACTGTGTTTTCCTCCTGTAACTGCTACTTGGAGCACTGGGAAGGGAAGGAGCTAGGAACCAGATCCTGCAGCTGGGTGCTGGGGTCGGGGTGCTGGTGCTCAAGCCCTGAGAAGCAAATTTCCTAGCTGAGCCCGTTGTGATTGCAGAGGCAGAGAAGGCTGCACAGGTGGCCAGGATTCACTACCAACAGAAGATCATGGAGAAGGAAACGGAGAAGCGGATTTCCGAGATTGAAGGTAACCATGCTGCTGGGGCTGTCTGCTGGCTGGGGGTGGTGGCAGCAGGGAGAGGAACCTCAGACCTGCAAAAGTCATCAAGGGTGCTGAAGAGGTGTGAGGTTGTGCACTGGGATCATTGCTGCCCTGTGCATGGAGCTCTCCAGGAAGCTGCAGGGCAGGTACAGGGCCAGCCAGGCTGCTATGAGCACTCCTGGGTCATCTGGTCCCCACAGGACGAGGGCTCAAGTGCTCAGTGTGGTGGGGCCATTCACTTCCTAATGCATTCTTTCCTGTCCACCCTCTGCTGTTGTGTTAGATGCTGCATTCCTGGCAAGGGAGAAGGCAAAAGCTGATGCAGAGTACTACACTGCTCGGAAGCTAGCTGACTCCAACAAGGTGAGCACTGGGAAACTAGTCACTCACTTTTTTCCTCCACGCAGCACATCAGGTTGAGGTTGGCAGCACTGAAAAAACACTTGATTTAACAGTACACACCCCAGGAAGCATCTGCCTGACATGAAATCTAATGATGCAGGGCCTAGAAAGTTGTCTGTTAGAGTCTCTGGTTTCTGTTTTTTGCAGCTGAAGCTGACTCCTGAGTATCTGGAACTGATGAAGTACCAGGCGATAGCTGCCAACAGCAAGCTGTACTTCGGCGACCGCATCCCTGGCGTGTTCCTGGATTCCTGTGCCTTCCAGCAGGCCAACCTGAGGACTGCCCACAAAACCAGCCTTCCTGCACAGGAGGCCCCGGACACCTCTGGAGAAAGGCCCCTTGGAGGCGAGGAGAGCACTGGCTGAGGGAGGCAGAAGGGAACCCGGTGTAGTTCAGCAGTGAGCCCGGCTGTGACCGGGGTTGTGGCCCTGTGCTGATGGGGCAGATGCAGCACATGCCTGGACATCTTCTGTATAGGTGGCAGTTGGGTTGATTTTCTTCTAGCAACAGATTGCAAGGGCTCTGCCTCTTCCGTTTCTCCCCCTATTAAATTGGTGCTTCCAAAGGAGGGATAATCCTGTACTAACATACCTATACTGGAATATTAAATGACAGACAGCAGGAAAGCCTCCCGGGGTAGGTGCAGTTATTTGGCAGGCATTGCTCTGGAGGAAGATGTGGCTTTGAGTGCTGTGTTGCTGCTCATTGGTCATCACCCAGCACTCCTGGCTGAGGCTGAGTGAAGAGGAGGTTCCCCTTGTCCCACTGCTGAAGCTTCGCTTGGTGAAGGTTTCTGCTGATGCTGCCTTGCTCTCCTCAAGGACTCCAGTGGAGTGGGCTCTCCTTGGCCAGCATGTTCCTGCTCAGGGCAAGGAGTGCTTTGGTGTGGAATAGCTTATTGGAGTAGGATCTGCATAGCCATAATATTCCTGTAGACAGCAGCACTAGATAACGACTTGGAGGAAGCAATCTCTGAAGGGATTCTGCAGCCCCCCTCTCCAAGCAAGAGCCTCGCACTGGCTCCCTGGGACTGACTGCAGTGTTCCAGCTGCGTGGCTGAGTCTCATTGCCTCCTAAACCAGATTTCAGGAGCACCTCAAAGCAGCTGGTTGGAAACAGAGCCTGGCAAATCTTTGCTTAGATCCCAGCCTCTCCGTAAGTCATCCACCAGGGAAAGTGGGCTGAATTTCCACTGCTGTGCTGTGTTGGCAAAGTGAAGGGGAAGAGAAGAGTGAAAGGACCCTACTGTACAGCAGATCAGATGTTTGACACCTCAGCTGCAAAGTAGGTGAGGCGTTGCTGTTCCTCCATGTGAAATCCACTGCTCCAGAAAGTGGGACCTGCCTCATGTGTCCATGAAGAGCCACAGCAAGGAGTGTGTCCCTGGTCCTTTCATCGCTGGCCAGGTTTGCTGGCAGGAGGATCTTCTGTCCCGATGTGTATTGTGATATATCTGACCCTGCTCCTGGTGTGGCACAGCAGGGTGAGGGAGAGATGTGCTCGGGGAGGGGGGAATCTGCTTGGACAACCTGCTTTCCTGTTTTCCTGCTCCCTCCTCTCTGCCTGTGAGGATGTGCTTGTTTCTAGGACCTGCTTCTCGTCACATTCTCTGAGCAATCCCGGGTGTGACGGCTGGGGAAGCACCTGGCAAGAGCTGGAATGCCATTCTCCAGCTGGGAGCACCCCAGCACTGCCTGCTGCATGTTCAGAGACCTGCTCTCCTCTACCAGTCAGGTCACCTGTGCATCCCTTCTGTCCTGTCCCCTCAGAGCAGCCCCACCACCCTTGGAGGGGCTGGGGGGTGGTGGCATTCCAGGCACTCGGAGGGCCAGATCAGCACAGATCTGTCCCTGGCACCATCTGCAGCCTCATGGCAGGGGGAGGGATGTGTTTATCTTCTGCCACTGTGAACCGTTCAACCCATAACGGCTTTACCTGTGCTAGTGATGTCCCCAGAGGGGGTGTGTGGGCTCAGGCTTTGCAGTGCTGCGTCCCCACCCTGTGTGGCTGGACTTCAGTGTTTCTCCACAAGGAAGTTTGGTAACACACTGTCTTCTGCTGCCTCAGCTCCTGCCCTTGCTGCCTCTCCTCCATCTCTGGGGCAGAACAGGGCTGTGTTGGCTGATGTAGGACATAGCTTTGGAGCTTTGCAGCAGTTTTGGGTGGTCTTTCTTGTCCATCTGCCTACAAGCTCCCAAGGCTCAGCTGATGTTCTCCTCTGGGACACCAGCTTCTGTTCCAACCCAGCCATGGCAGGAGCCTGGTACCAGGGCAGAGAGGGGGTGGCAGTGTATTTTCTAGTGTTTGAAATGTCTTCTGGAAATGCTGTTTGGCTTGCAGGGTTCCCTTTCTCCTGTGGGGTGGGCTTTGAGGAAGCAGTGGAGTCTCATCTCTGCTCTGCCATCTCCTCAGCATTTTAGCATCCCTTGGCACAGACGAGGCCTCTCCTCACCCCAGCAGCACCTGCTTTGGTTGGATTTTGGGATGAGGGCAGGCTTTGTGGACTAGAAGCACTGCTGGAGGGAATGCTGGCAGGGTTGTAGTCTCCATGATTGTCTTCATGTGTTACTGGGGTTGGGCATCAGAAATGTGTGGACAGGGTAGGTTCTGCCAGCCTGGAAGTGACAAGGGCACGAGGGGAACTTCTGGGAGCAATAACCAGGCAGTTCACACCTCTCCTGCAGTGATCAGAGCAAGATGTCCATGCAGAGAGAAGGAAAACCTTCCAGGCCAGTGCAGGAAGAGCTGCTTCCCTTTTGATCTGAGCCTTGTTACGCCTCCCTGCGCAGTCCGGGTGGGTGCATGGCTTTGCCTTAAGTGGCTGTCACTGGCTCAGTGTCCCTCTGTATGCATCAGCCTCCTCCCCGTGTGGCCTGAGGGACCCCAGCGATGCTCCTGCGGTCCCAGGTCCTGCAGCAGCATGTGTGATGCTCAGTGCCTTCTGCAGAAGCCTCCTCCACCCCTCCCTGCTTTCCCAGCCGCAGCTGCAGCAGTCCCCGTGTGTGCAGGGGATGGCCATGGCTTTGGCACCCTGGTGTAGGCTGTGCTGCCCTGCCCTCTGAGCCCCAGCTGTGAGCAGGGACACGGCTGCAGCCAGGATTTTGGGATTGAACTGGCTTTTCTCTCTGCTCCCACGGCCTGCGTGGGCCTGTGACTAAAGGGGTCTGCCCCTGGATCTGCATCTCCTTAAGGAAACACGATACATACAGTCAGGTTTACATTCACAGTGTTAAGTTCTTTTGATAAAGCAGAATAAAATTATTTTGTTACCATTTTTTTGGATGGTTTTATGTGTCTTAGGGCTGGTGTCAGTGGTGGCACAGCAAGGGGGGGACCCCTCTTTCACCCTGCAGTGGCACTGCATGATGTCGATGTCCCCAGCTGCAGGTAGTGCCACCCTGGGAGCCCCAGGAGCAGCCTGTGCTTAAAGCAGGCCACGGACAGGATGGTGCTGAGCATGAGGGGAATCCCTGCAGCATCCTGCAGCCCCTGGGGCAGCCTTGGCTCTGCGTGACTGGCAAAATGTGCTGCAGTTTGACCCCTGTTGCTCTGGCACTGGATTGGGGAGCTCAGCTCCAATCCTTCTCCACCTTCCCTGATCCCTGCACAGCTCCCAGCCTGCCCAGACACACACCATGACACCTCTGCCTTCAGTCTTTATTAGTATAAAAGCCTTGAACCCAAATAATGTAAAAAATGGGAGGCCTGGTTTTACAGCAGGTGGCTCAAAATGGTCACATAAGGGTCATAAATAAATGGCTGCAGTAAAAAGGCTCCCAGGGAATTCCCTTTTGAACAGTAACTCCAGGAGTAACTTCAGAGATAAAAGCCCGTGGGGAGGCCAAGCCCAGCTCGGACCTGCCACAGCCCCTGGTGATACCCCTCCGTGTGATGTCCCCAGCCAGGCGGTGTTCCTGGGGCACAGTCCCCACAGAGCAGCGCTCTTCCTGCCCCATGGTGCCAGGAGCTCCTCTCCGCAGCCCCAGCAGGGAAGGCAGGAGGAGCAGGACACATTCAGGACGTCGGGAGAGAAGGCAGCAGCTCCCAGGGCGCAGGAGAGCCCGGGCCAATGTGGGGCAGTCCTCCAAACCGGAGCTGGCACTGTCCCCGCTCCCGGTTTCCTTGGGAAGGCCCGGCTGACGGCTCCCCCTGGGACAGCCGTGAGGCTGCCGAGTCCAATAAGGCACAACTCGAGGATCTGTAAACTCTGGTGTCCCCCCAGGCAGGGGCCGAGGGTCCGGCCAGCAATTCAAGTAAGGGTGGAAGTGAGACGATGGCTCCCCAGCTGTGCCACCCAGCCAGCTGTGCCACTCCTGGGCCGGCCGCGGTGCCAGACGGAGCATCCTTGGTCACCTCCTGGCTGGGGGTGGCTTCAGGGGCACCTTTGGGGGGGGACACCGCTGGAAGGGTGTCGGTGGGAGGGTCGGTCCCGGCGGCCCCTCGCCGTGACTCGGCACTTTGCTCTTCAGTGCTGGGAGAGGTTTGCTGGGCGGCTTCGGCTTCTCCTGGTGGGAGAAGAGACCCGACTCCCTCACCTGGGCACCGAGGAGGGGCCCGGAGCGGGGCAGGGAGCAGAGGAAGGGACCCCAAGCCACCAGCCAGGGCCACCCGCGCGGGTCGGGCTGGGGGCCGCTCGGGAGGGGTGCTTACCTGGGGGGGGCCATCCCGGAGGGGACCGAGGTGTCACCTGGGGGCCGGGAGCCGATGGCCGCAGGGGGAGCACGGGGCTGTGCGCCCGGGCTGGCCGCGGGGCCGCCGTGCTGCTGACCAGGCTGGGCTGGCCGATGTCCCGGCGGGAGAGCTGGCGGCGGCCAGGCCGCGCCCGGCCGCCCTCCTGGAACAGCGGGTTGGCGAGGCCTGCGGCAGTCCCGCTGGAGCTGCTGTGGGACACAGGGACCGTGTGGGGCTGCGCCGGGCACCCCTGGAGCGCAGCCCCGAGCGGCGGGACGGCGGAGAGGGGAATTACCCTTTGTGGGAGCGCCGCGCCGCCCTGGCTCTGAGGAGCACCACGCCGCTGCCCAGCAGGACGCCGGCCAGGGCCAGCACGGCCAGCGCGGCCGCCAGCGCCACGCTGCTGCTCCCTGTGGGAAACGAGCCCGGCGCTGGGGGATGGAGCAGCACCCACCGGCCGGTGCCACCCCGTCCCCGGGCTCCCTCCTCGGGACACGCGTCGGGATGAGGGGACCGTACCTGTGGCTATCCCTGAAATCTCCTGCTCGCAGTAGGGCGCTGCCCAGCCGGGGTCGCAGTGACATTCCCGCCTGTGGTTGCACACCTGGCATGAGGGGGGAGAGCGTCAGGGCGGTGGCCGTGCCGCCGTGGCCCGCGGCAGCTACGGGAGGGGACGATGCCACCGCCTACCCCGTGGTTGTTGCACTTGGCCGAGCAGTTCTTGTCGCCGTAGACCAGGAGGTTCTGGCAGCGGCCGGCGTAGCAGACCTGGGGGCGGCAGGGGGCTCTGAGGCTGCCCGGGGCAGGCGCTCACCAGCCCCCGGCCCGGCCCGGCCCCGGCGCGGCTCTCACCATCTCCTCCCCGCACTTGGCCCCGGTGGGCACCAGCCGCAGCTCGGCCGCCTCGCCCGCGTCGCTGCCCGCGATCACCGCCTTGCACTTGAAGCGGCCGAAGTAGTAGCCGAAGGAGTAGTAGCCGCTGCCGAGGATGGGCTGGGTCTTGTCGCTCAGGCACAGCAGCGTGCCGCACTTCACATCCCTGCGGGACACGCCGCCGTGAGCGCCAGCGGGAGGGGCTCAGCCGGGCTGGGACATCCCCCCGCATCCTCCCCTCCTTACTTGGGGCTGCAGGGCTGCTTCCCGTACTCGGTGAGGCAGTGCAGGTGAACGTGCTGCTCGCTGTTGTGCTTGAAGCAGACGTCAGGAGCCACCTGCGCCTCTGCGGGACACACGGAAAGGGTCACACGGGGCACGACGGCACCGGGGGCCGCGCTTTAGGATCAGCAGGATGCTGGAAGGGACCACAGGCGGGCGATGGGGCTCCGGACACATCCCGCAGCAGGTGGGACGGGAGGGCGAGCAGGGATGGGGCCCTACCTGCACCCCAGAGCGCCCGGCACTGCTCGCCGTGCGAGGGGCAGGCCCCGTTGTAGCAGTATCCTTTGCCGTGCTGGCAGGAGATGCCGTTCTCCTGGAAGACGTCCTCCGGGCACTCGGCGCTGAGGCCGCTGCAGTGCTCGGCAAGGTCGCAGTCGTTCTTGCTGGCCCGGCAGAGCGCACCTGCAGCCTTCACCTGCACGGAAAATGGGATGTCAGCACTGCCTGCGTGCTCTCACATCTCCAGGCACCACAGCACAGCAACACCCTGGTCTGGGAAACGTCTCCCCGCACCTCCAGACACTGACACTGCTACTGACTGAGCTACTGCACAGCACGGAGACACCTCCAGAGGCCTGACTGGCTCTTCCCCTACTTAAGTACCTGCCGAGCTGGCCCCCTGTGGACGGCAGTACCTTGCAGTCCTGGCAGCATTCCCCTCGGGCACACTCGGCTCCCGCTCTCAGCTGGCACGTGGTGGCATTGCAGCAGCGGTCCGAGCACTCCTGCAAGACAGGGATGGACTGAAACCCTCCTTGAAGCCCCCTGAAGGACCCTTTCCTTCCTTCCTTTCTGGGGACCAGGTTGCCATGTCACCAAGTGCCCAGACCAGCGTAGCTGCCATGGGCTGAACCACGGGGCAAAACCACAACAACATCCCAGGTGGGGACCATTCCTACTGCCTCTTTACCTTCATCGCCAGCACCAAACCAAAGGACAAGAAGGAATTTTTTCAGAAGATAGAGCCTGGCCTTGGCCCCTTTGCACATCTCCAGGAAGGAGAAAACATGAGGGTTTCTGTGCTCGTGCACAAGCGGAGCATTCCTTCATGTCCCAGCACACATGACCAGGGATTTATCCCAGAAGCAAGGTCTGGCTGTTTGTCTCAATTCCCCCCTGTGACAGGCTGGTAGGGATGATGAACAGCTGAGCACAGCTCTTGAAAGAACAACATGCCCTGATGTCCCCTCCTGGGTCACCTCTTTAGAGGACATGTCAGGGGGGATGTCCATCTTTCCTAAGCTAAAATCCCAGCCAGCCATGAAGGGGGGCACACATTAATATCCTCAGCGAGTTATTTTTCGGCATAAGCCTCAGGAGCACAAGGGAAGAATCTGAGGGGCAGATCTCAGGTCCCTGCTTCCCACCCTCATTCCCAGCCTTTTGGAGAGCATCCCTACCTCCGGCGTGCCGCAGTCACACTGCTCTCCCCGCTCCACGAACTGGTTCCCGCACACCGGCCCGCCGTACAGCTCATCCGCCCGGGGGGCATTCAGCAGGCAGCTGGTCCGCGGGTCCCCCAGGAACTGCCACATGTCCTGCTCGCTGCAGCGGCTGAAGAGCTTGGGGTAAACCAGCCTGGAGGGGCACAAAACCAGGCGGCCATGAGCAGAAAGCCCAGGGGGAAGCTGGATGGACACTGACAGGCTCAGTGGAGAGGGGTGGAGTGCAATGTCCACCCAGACCTGACCATCTCATGGGTTTCACCCCGTCAGGATACAGCCAGAGGACACCTTGACGTATTTGCTGCCCAGGGATGTCCCCCTGTCTCCCTCGCTCACCCAACACTCCCTGCCATGACACATCCCCCATCAGCTTTGGAGACAGGGCAGCGGCAGCCAGCAACATCTTCATCGTGAGACATGCCCAGGTTGTGCCCCATCTCGTGAGCCATGGTGGATGCGGCGCCAATGGGGTTCGTGCTGTGATCCTGTGGGAGAAGGAGCACAACGTGGATTAAATGCCCTTGTGGTTTCACCACAGCTTCTCCACAGGGCCACTGGGGCTCTGCAATGTGTCTCCTCACACTGCCTTGCTCAGGTAAGGGAAATCGCAAGCTGGATGTGGTCCCATGGCCCCTGAAGACCCCCAGAATGGGCTCTCAGGGCTGTCAGTGAGCTTAGACAAAGCGTCTGCTCCAAAAAATGATGCTTTGTGGTGGGTCTGAGAGGCCACAGGGCCCACAGCAGATCACCCCTGCACCCTCTCCACAGACCTGGAGCGGGATGAGGAGCATAGCCAGTCCCAGCCACCTGAGAGCCTTCTAAAATCCCATCTGCTGTGTCAACGGAGATTCTCTGGGAGGCTCTTCAAGAGTACCAGAGGTACCACATGGGCTCAGCTGGGTGCCACAACCCTCACACTTCTCTGGGGGTCAGTCACTCAAGGGGTGGAGATGCCAGGGACCCAATCCAGCCCTAAGGCTGCAGAGGGGGAAAGCTGGGGGCCAGTGGAGGAGGGAGAGGCTCTGGAAGATGCAGTGCAGGGAGGGCAGACCACAGGACCCACCTGGTTGATGCCTCCAGAGTCCCTGGTGCACATCACCAGCTTCTTGGCCAGCCCCACGGTGTTGCCGCGGAAGTCGACGCCCCTGTGGGATTGAGATGCCCTGGTGGCCACGTGCCCCGCGCAGCAGCAGGGCTGGGAGGGTGGCGAGGCGGTGGCCTTCCTGTCCTTACGTGATCAGCTGGGCGTTGTCGTGCGGCTTCTTCCGCAGCAGCTCCGACTCCCGCCAGTGCAGGAAGTTGTCCAGAGTCACCTCCGGGTTGGGGCTGACCGTGATTTTGTCTCTGTGGTTCCACACCTCCAGGCCGATCAAAGCCACCCGCAGGCGAAGGGGCTGGTAGAGCTGGGACACAGCCAGACAGAGAGCTTGGAATTGGGCTTGGCATTGGGAGGACCCAGCTGCCTCTGTTAAGGAACTGCAGCCGAGCCCAGGATGCTCCTCACTGCGCAGTATCAGCTCTGTCACCCTCAATAGATAACACATGTTGAGGTGACCCTGTAGACAGGCTTTCCCCCCGGACCTCTGGGCTCTCTCTTGGCTGGTGAAGGCTGGGATGCTGCTCCCACACTGCCAGCCAGCAAGTGAGGCTGAAGGAATCAGGAAACCCACCATGCTCCAGTGCATCCCTGCCCTTGTTAGCAGCCCCTCCAACCTGAGAGCAGCCATGAGATGTGCTCCCTGGGGTTACAGGACAAAATTTCCCTTCCCTTAGGGACAGGGCTGAGCCACTCATGATGTCCACCCTGCCATTGTGGTCACTCTGCAGCAGCCATCTGAGGGCTTAAGGATGCCTCCAGCTCCACCACCCCACCCACACCAACCTCTCCACCACCCCTGTGTCCACACTGGTGCCACAGGACACGTGGAGCTGGAAGGGAAGGTCCAGAGCCCTGGGCTCACCTTGTCCACGTGATTCACGATTTCCTTCATGCGGTTCTGCACGGTGCGCAGGTCCTTGTGCTTCCTGAACTATGGGAAGGACACAGAGAGTTTTCCAGGGTGGCTTTGGGATCCTCACTGCAGGGCATGATAGTGAACCCACAGGCACCAGTTTGCCCCACTTTACCTCCTGGTTGTCTGCGACCAGGACCAGCTCCACGTACCGGGGACCTTTGTGTACAGGACCTGATTTCTGGAAGGGAAGATGAAATTGGGGTTCAGCTTGCAGCTTGCCAGGCCAGGCAGCTGACCCTCCCATGGGACATGTTGGATCCTGGAGGATCTTCCAAGGTTAGCAGGTCTCCTAGCTTGGTTCTGTGATGTTGCTTTGCTGGGTTTCAGGCTTCTTCCAACTTGTATGCTGGAAAACCCGAACCTGGTACTGGGATAACACACCAGGCTCTGCAGGCATCACGTAGGTCATGGGGTGGGAGGATGCTCCTGCTAATGGACAGGACCCAAGGACCTGTTCCCACCAGTAGCCACCTGTGTTGGGGCACCCAACCAACAACTCATGGGAGAGGAGCATCTCCAAGGGACACAGAACGCCCCCACTCCTCCCCGGGACTCCACAGGATCCCGGCTCAGGAAGGAGCAGCAAGGCCATCCCTACCCAGCGATAGAGCTTCATGGCTGCAGGGATTTTGGGCTCGTGGTCGTACTCCAGGGTGGCCCTGGGCTCCCGGCAGGTGCCGCGTTTCCCCCGCAGGTGAGCAGCTCTGTACACTGCGTGCCGGCCTGCTACAGACCCCTCTAGCGGCTCCAGCAGGAAGGTGGTCTCATTCACCTGGAAAAACCCACTGCAGAGAGAGAGAGGGCAGGTGTCAGGTTGGGGAGACAGGCAGGAAAGACTCTACACACATGCCTGAAAATGCCTGTGATATTTGCCCCATCCCTGGAAGAGTTCAAGGCCAGGTTGGAGCAACCTGGGATAGTGGAAGGTGTCCCTGCCCATGGCATGGGGTGGGACTTAATGAGCTTTAATGTCCCTTCCAGCCCAAACCATTCTGGGATTCTGGGATTCTATAAAAATACAGCTGCCAAACTGGATGCTGGGCTGGGAGGGGGCAAACTATGGCATGGTACCCACAGCATAGGGAGAATCTGCTACTGTGGGCAGCAGGAATGTCTTGGGGTTTAACAACTGTGCCACTCAGGATGGATCCAGTGAGGGCACTCCTGCTTGTGGTGTGAGGGCTCCACTCTCACCCCATTGCCATGAGTCAGCCCCCCAGAAGTGCTGTGCTGCTTTCCTGCCGGGCAGCCAGCCAGGGTCAGCAGCTCCAGCAGGAAGAGGGATGTCACCTTCCCTTCCGCAGGGGAAAGCTGAGCTCTCACTCCATCAGCACAGCCAGAGCTCAGTCACACTGGGTCATCGGGACTCAGTCACTCCAGCTCACCATGGCATGTGCCGAAGCTGGCTGCTGTCCCCCAGTGAGCCCAAAATCCCTGCTGTCCCCCAGTGGTGCAGGGATCAGTGCTGCAGGGAGCCGGGATCCTACCTGAGCCCGCTGCAGGTGCTGACGCTCGCTGCTGAGCCCGGGTGTCCCCGCACACGGCCCTGGTAGAAGCAGTGGTCCTGCCAAGAGAGAGAGCAGAGATGTGGGGGCTGCTCCAGCGTGGTGGGACCCCACGGGAGTGGGAGAGCTGCTCCCCCCGCAGCCAGCCCGTACCTGGGTGTCTGGCTTCTCCGTGATCTCCGAGCCGTCAGCTGAGTAGTGCGTCTCAGTGTAGTGCTGCCCCAGCAGGGCCCTGCAGGGTGGGCAAGGGGTGTCAGCAGCGACCTTGCTTTGGGGGAGAACTTGTGGGGACTGCAACCCCCCCCAGGTGGCTTTGGCAAGGAGGGAATAAAGTGCTCTGGGCTGAGGCTTGGATCACCAGTGCAATGACACCAGACCCTGGAGAAGGGATGCTCACAGCAAGAGTGGGATGCAAACCCCACTCCCAAAAAGCCACCACTGTGCCCACCTGCACTCACCTGTTCTTCTCCAGCCACAGGAGGTATTCTCTGCCTTCAGCATGGATACTATACAGGACGTGGTCTGGGTAGTTGCTCTGCATGGAAGAGAGGTGCCATCAGAGACCCACCATCAGCAGGAGTGAGAGCTGCCCCAGAGAGGCCCCTTGGCCCCTGTCCTGCCCAGAAAGGGGACAGGGTCTGCGTGTGCCCAGCTGCAGGACCAGGAGCCTGCTGCTCACCCTGCAGGCATCCAGCAAAGACACAGGAAATCAGAAGAGAAGGAAGAAGGCATGTGGGCAATAACGCAAATCCCCGGCACATCCTGAGATGAAGAACAGGTCACCCGCAAGGAGACCGAGTCAGCAAAGTCTGGTTTCCCGTGTCTGACACATGGCTGCAGATGGCTGTGCCAGGGACTGAGGTTTGCTACTCATCAGTCACAGAGCTCCTTTTTTGGGGTCTGAGTTCAGCACTTACTCACTGGCTGAACCACTGAGATCCCTATGGCTCTTATCAGCAGAGACTTCCTCCTCTCTGACTGATCTGACACACCACATCACATTTAGGGAACAACCTTCCCTTGGCTCTCCTCGGCCTCTCAGAGCAGATTTTAGCATCACTGTGTCCCAGATCCCCTTTGCTGGTGGGAGGAAGTCAGGGTAGCTGTGGCTCTGCCAGCTGAGCCCTGAACTCTCAGGATGGAGATGTTCCTACAGGAAAAGCGTTTCCCTCTGGGATATCTTGTGATCTCCACCTCCAGAGGCCCCGTTCCACTGGGGTCACTGGGAGAGACTGACAGTCCTGGTCCCGTGTCAGGCTGTGCCCTTGGCACAAGGGACCTGAGTCATCTCCTGAGGACACATCCACCTCTCCTGAGGGCACATCCTCAGCCCTTGCAGAATCCAGGTGTGGAGAGAGCTGAGCCAAAGGCAAAGCAAACCTTTCCCACGGGGCCAGCATTCCTCAGGGATGAGCTGTGCTGCCTCTCCCCGGGAAGGATGACAGCACCTGCTGTCATACCATGGCTCAGCATTCCCAAGGGGATGATGTGCACCCGGGAAGGAGCCAGGCTGAGCGGAAAGCCCTGCTGACTCAGCGCCAGCGGGGCCAGGTGAGAGGGTTTGCCTGTCACTCAGCTGCCCCCGGTTCTCCCTGGTTTGCAGTTCCAGGCCGGCGTGCCAGTGTGCTCGCGGGTCCCCGGAAAATTCTTCTCTTATGAACAGCGTCTCCCGCCCGTCCCGTCCCGACCCGTGTCCGCCAACAAAGCCATCCTTTGTTATTCTTGGCAACCCCGAGGCCAGAAGAGGTCTTAAGGAATGGCAGGAAAGCAGTTGGTGGGGGGTGGGGGGTCAGAGAGCGTCTCTTGGAGACGACCGCAGGGCAAGTTTAAAATAAAAAGTCCTGATAAAGCTTCTCTGAATCACTCCCTTCCTCATTAGCATGGGCTGTGCAAGGGCTCCAGATGGGAAGGCTTTGGGAGAAGCCCTGCGAGCCCCGTGGCCATGCTGAGCCAGCACAGCACAGCCGCAAGCACAGCGCACGGAGAGGAGGCATTTCTTCCAGCTGGTCTCAATGAGAGACGCAGGGAGCTTGCAGAGGATGGGGATGGGATGTCCCATCCCACCCCAGCACAGGGTGTACCTTCCCTGGGTGGGAAGAGGCAACAGGCCTCGCAGGAGGAGTGGGGCTCACTTTTCCAGATCCCTTTCCATGAAAAGCCCAGGTTTGCCACTCTCCCTGCTGTGCTGGTGGGAAGGCTGGTATGCAGGAGATCCCGTGCTGCAGGACCCAGGGCTCTGCCCCGTCTGCAGGGATGAAGGTTTGGATTTAAGCAAAGCCAGGGGGTAGCTGGTCTGCTTCAATTCTCCCCTGGCTCTGCTGGACCGATCCCATGTGTCCCACTCACCCTGACCCCAGAAACTGCTCCTGGTGGCTCATGCCCATCCCTGCTATGGGGGGAGCCAGCACAAAAAACACCCATCTCTTTCTCAGAGGGGCTTGGTGGTGGTCAAACCTTGCTGAGAATCTCTTCCCCACCCAAATGACCAGGAGAGCGAACCTAACCTCACCAAGAGTGAAAAAAAGGGTTTGGACAGCCGAAGACTTCCTAGCCTCGACAAGGCAGTCTTGGGATGTCCAAGGACCACCCAACGCCAGACCAAATCCAGGTGCCACCCATCAGACAGCCCAGTGGCAGTCCCAAGGGGCACAGCTCAAGGCAGATGTCTTCTCCAGAGGGATCCCACGGTGGGTGAGCTCCCCTTTCCGGGGGGATCGGTGCAGAGCCGCCCGGCGCACACCCGGCACAGATGGCGTCTCTAAATAGCCTGGGGAATGTTTATCTCGTGGACAAGTTTAGGTTTCTAGAGCAGGGAAAACAGATGCTTTCGGGGAGTGTTTTTGAAGCTAGCTTATCAGGAAGGGCTTGAATCACAGAGGAACGTGCTGTATGGCGCTAGGGAATACGTGTCCCCAGCCCCTCCAGGCGCTAAAATAGGCACTTTTTGGATTGGAATAGGAAATAGAAAGGAATAAAAAAAAATTGGCTGAATTTCACTGTAAGGCAACGGGGAAAGTATCTTTGAGGTCAAGGCATCCTATGGACGTCAACATCAAGCACTCCAAACTCCTGACTCAAACCCCACTCCTTCCCCCAAATTGCCAGGTTTCCCAAGAAAAACAGCACTGGCTTGCTTTCATGTGGATTTCTGCAACTTTCTGATTCTTATTTCTCCGTCCCAAAGGACAAAAAAACCCCCAACTTCAGCAAACACAGCAAGAAAAGTGCTTACAGCTCCACGAGGCTTCACAAACCCCTCCTTAAGGAAAGACCAGATGTCACAAGATCACTGCAAGGCTGCAAGAGGTGCCACCGCCGGGTCACGTCTCCAAAGAAAGCACTGGAGAAAGCAGCCCCTGTCTCCAATAGTGCACCCCTCTGTCTGCAAGTCCTAATTAGACCCAAAACAGCCCGGAAACAGCCCCGATCTGATCAACTATTTCAACATCTCCATCCTCAGAGATGGAAGCAAGGCAAGGAAATGGGGGGCATGTCATTCTTTTGGTGCAGGGCTGAGGGGGTCCAGCACAGTTGTGGGGCAAGGGACAAATGGGTCCTGCTCTGAGCCCAGTGGCGGGACAAGATCCCTGCCGATTCCCTGGAAAGCAGTGAGGGCGGCAGTGCCGAGCTGTGACTCACCGGAGGTGCAGAGAGGTCCCTCTTCCCCCGGGACACTGGCAGCTCCCGCGGCAGCACCGTCTCGTACCTCTCGACGTGGGGGAGCTTCTCCTCCAGCCTGGCAGTGGTGCCTGGGAAAAGCCAAGGGGCTTTGAGACAGATGCCCAGGAACAACCGAGTTATAGAATATCCTGAGTTGGAAGGTACCCACAAGGACCCACTCCTGACTCTGCACAGACACCCCAGCAATCCCACCATGTGCATCCCTGGCAGTGCTGTCCAAACGCTCCTGGCGCTCTGGCAGCCTCAGGCTGTGCCCATTCCCTGGGGAGCCTGGGCAGTGCCAGCACCCTCTGGGGGAAGAACCTTTACCTGATAGCCACCCTAAACCTTCCCCTCCCGGTCCGACACAGCTTCACGGAGCTCCCTCGGGTGTGAAGCCAGGGGGCAACGGGAGCAGCCAACATGAAGGCGCAGGGATGAGCCCGAGGAGCAAGTCCTGAAATAGGTGCTGGGAACACAACTCCCCGACGGGCTCCAGGGAACTGCAGCCCCCGAGCCCGGCGACCACAGAGCGCTCAGCATCACCTGTGAGCGACCAAGTCCCTTTGGGGCTGGAAACCCCCGAGCCCCTGGTGCAGCAATACAGAGGGAGGTTTTCGAGCTCCCCGCGGTGATGCTACCGCGTGTGACTCGGCGTCTGGCGGCTGTGGGGGCTGTTTGGGAGAGCGGCTGGTGCCTGGGTGGCTCAGCCCCCTCCCAGCCTTCCTTGGATGTCGGAACGGAGAATTTCTGCCATAAACCCTTTGCTTTTCCCGAGAGCCCCAAGCGCCGGGTTGGGACGGGGCTGGGTGCTCGGTCTAGGGGTGCCCGCGGTCCTCCCCCACGGCTGGGAGCCAAATGAGTCACGGGCGACCTCACCGGCTGCGTGACGGGGGACCCTCGGCTCGCCGCGGGCCACCGGCGGTGACCCTCCCCTCGCCTTCCCGAGGTGCCCGCACTGGCCGGCGGGGCCGGGAGGCACCGGGAGCATCCCGTGGGAGCGAACCTGACCCCGGGCGCCCCTTGTCCATCACCCTCCTCCTCGGGCGGCGAGGCTAGAGGTGCCCCCGGGATCCCGGGACTTCCCCGCCAGAGCCGCGGGGCGAAAGCATCCCCATCCCGCGGTGCCTGCATCCCGCTGCCTCCATCCCTGCCCCGCGCCGGGGTCCTGCCGCACGCCCCCCAAACTCCCTGCACGGCCCCCGGGACCCCCCGCTCACCTCGTACCGGCGGCAGCAGCATCAGGAGCGGCAGCAGCGGCAGCGGCAGCGGCAGGAGGAGCGGCGGGGCCATGGCTCGGAGGTCCCGCCGTGCCCCCGCTCGCCGCGCCGCCGGCAGCCCCCGCCCGCCGTGAGTCACCCACTCCCGCGGACGGGACGGGGCGGGGCGCGGCGGGACGGGCCGCCCACGGCGGGGGGAGCGGGGGGATGATGTGGGGCAGTGCGCCGTGGGGACACGGGGTATGGGGGGGGCGTGGGGCATTGGGGCTGCCCACAGGGAATGCGGGGGGGGCGTGGGGCATCACGGGGGTCCGTGGGGCACTGGGGACTGTCCACGTGGAATGGGGTGAGGGGCATGGGCATCACGGGGGTCCGTGGTGGGGACTGTCCGTACTGGGGACCGTACTGGGGACTGTCCAGGAGACATCACAGGGGTCCGTGGGGCACTGGAGATTCTCCAGGGGATATCACAAGGGTCCGTGGAACACTGGGGATTGACCACGGGTCATCGGGGCAGGGGGCGGGGGGTGTTGGGGACTGACCAGGGGCATCACGGCGGTCCGTGGGGGTTTGGGGAGAGCCCACGGGGCACCGGAGGCGGTCCATGGCGCACTGAGGAGGGTCCACGGTTATCGAGGGTGTCCGTGGGGAAATGGGGACTGTCCACGGGTCAGTGGGGATTGCCCCCGGGGCATCACGGGGGTCCGAGGGGCATTGCTCCAGGGGCACCTGGAGGGTCCACGGGACATCGGGGCGTGTCCGTGGCTCGCTGGGGACTGTCCAGAATCGGGGGGCACCTGGAGGGTCCGTGGGGCATTAGGGAGGGGCCACGTGGCATCATGGGCGGGTCCGTGGGGAGGGGCCACGGGGCATTGGGAACTGCCCACGGGGCACCTGGAGGGTCCGTGGGGTTTTGGGGGAGGGGTCACAGGGCATCTGCGGGGGTGGCGTGGGGCATCACGGGGGTCCGTGGGCACTGGGGACTGTCCATAGGGATCTGGGAGGGGTCCGTGGGGTATCGTGGGTGTCTGTGGGCCATTGGAGACTGGATCCATGGGCTATTGGAGGTCCGAGTGGCATTGGGGACTGTGTGTATGGCCTTGGGGACAGTCCAAGGGACTTCAAGGCGGCTCCATGGCCTCGTGGGGCATGTCCCAAGCTCTGCAGGGGGACTCGGGGCACTGGGCTGGCTGGTCTGTCACAGGAAGCACTGGGGCCAGGACATCAGGGCAGGTGAGTGAGAAATCTACATTTCTGAGTGTCCCAGGCCAGGGCCAACCAGGAAATGGACATGAACATGTGGGTGTGAACGGCACTTCTCGGGATTAGTCATCAATGGGTGCTTAGAAGTTTGCTGTTGATTTCAAAAATGAACTCTCTCTGGCTCCTAGTGGGGACTCGATGCTTGCTGATGGTCCCCACCTCTGCCAAGCTGGAGGAGCAGCTTTAGCCATGGAGCACAGAGAACCTGGCTCTTCCATGAGGTCTCTGCAAAGAAGGAGTGAGGAAGGAGCACCTTGCCCTGTGCCCTCAGCCCTCACACATGGCCCCAGGTTCCCACTGCTGCCCCTGAGGCCTCTGTGTCCCTGGCATGTGTCTTGGCTGCCCCTTGTTCCTGGGAGACACTTCCACCCTCTACCCCCCTGCTCCCAAACTGCCCCAGGCAATGTTTAGTGTGGTAAAACTCTAAGGTTCCCTGGAACTCCTCTGCTGAGGGCTTCGGGCTGGAAAGGAACTTAAAGATCATCTCGTTCCAACCCCCTGCCATGGGCAGACACCTTCCACTACCCCAGGTTGCTCCAAGCCTCATTCAACCTGGCCTTGAACCATTCCAGGGATGGAGCATCCATAATAATCTGCACCCCGAGTTCTGTTCACAGAGAAAATAACCCTGGTGGTTTCTTTTTGGTTGTTACTTAATTTATTTTATAACACACAAACACAGCATTGTACAACATAGTAAAAAAAAACCCAACAAAAAGCCAATAAAACAAAACCCCATAACATTACAAACGTCTCAGGAGAGCAGACATTCCCCCGTGTCTCTGGGCCACCCCTGAGGGTTGGTGTGCAGGCTGTGGAGGGCTGGGCTCCCCCGGCAGGCTGGGCTCACTGCGCAGGCACGGCCAGGCGGGGCAGCAGCGGCGGTGCCTTCTGGCTGCGCTCGGCTGACATGTGCTCCAGGCGCTCCGTGTAGAACCCGTTGAAGTCCAACCTGAGGGACAAAACAAAACACACCTGAGGCGGGGGAGGCGTGAGGAGGAACCTCTCCCAAAGCACCCACAGCGAGCTCTGGCCCCACATGGGATGTCTGTGCTGTGCCACTGGTGTTGGTGACACCTGCTCTGTGCCCATGCCTTGATAGCAGGCCTTTTACAATGCCACCTTTTACAGCAAAATATATCAGGAACACATCCCAAATACTTTGGGAAGGACCAAATGCTCACAGCTCTCCTCCAGGCCACAGAGAGGTGTCCTGCGTGGACAAGGGTTCCTCAGCGCCCACTCCTTCCCAGCTGCTCCCCAGCACTCCCCAACCCCAGATTCCACCAGCACTGACCTCTGGGACTCATTCCCACATGAAATCCACACATCACCACAAAATGGTGGGGTTTCCATCCCCACCACCTCCTGGCTAACACCGGGATGCTTCCCACAGATCCTCAACTCACCAACACGAGCAACTGGTTGGAAGATGCTCAGCCACAACCACAAGTGATACTTGGAAAAGCCTCTTCAAAGCAGGCAACACCAGGGATACCACAATCTCACCTCCTTTATAATCCAAAATGATGCCACCCAGCCCCATGCCTGCTGTGACCTTCCCATGGCAGATCCCACACCAGCCCCAGCCTGTGCAGCTTGTAAACTCGTGTGCCCTGGATCACCGAGCAGTCAATGCAAGCCTGTGAATCACACAAAAGTTACTCTCTCCCCTTCTCAAATTAGGCTGCTCCAGTTCCAACTGAATGGGCACAATATTTGAGTTTCATGTTGCTTAACAACCTCACACAAATGGCAACAAATTGTTCCTTGACATTTTTTGGTGCCTGCAGAAAACAGAGACTTGACAGATGGAATTTATCTGTTGCTGTCTCCTGGCTGCAAAGCTTTACATTACTTTCATCCTCTAGGAGTTGTACCAGGGAAACCTGACACTGAGGTGAGAGTGCTGACCAAGTTTTGATTTAAACACAAGGCCAGGACTTGCTGCTTTGAGGATCTATTCTATTTCTAAAGCTGCTTCACTCCCGGCTCAGTGACTTGCAAATTTTGCTTGGTTTCCCTTTCAGCTGTTTTTAGGTTAAATGATCTGTGATAACCACTTCTTCAGAATTTGTGTGGTGCTTCCTCAGCATGTACTTATAGGGCAGTTTCTTGCTTTGTGGCTGGATTCAGTGGGGTTTGCATCACTTCACATGTCCTGGTGACCTACTCTGAGCTCAGTTTCCTCCAGCCTGGTAAAGGAAGGATGCTTGATAACCACACTGATGTATAAGATTTCTAAGAATGTGGACTTAACCAATCCTTCTGACAACACCCTCTCTACTGTATTTCTTCTTTTTACTCCTGGGATGAGAAGGAGAGACTGGACAGTTCCTGCAGTTGCCAACCCTCTGTCAGCACTCCCAAGGAAACAGCTGGAGCTGTGTCAGGGGAGGTTGAGGTTGGATATCAGAGAAAGGTTCTCCCCCCAGAAGGTACTTGGGCATTCCCCAGGGAATGGTCACGGCCCCAAGGCTGCCAGAGCTCCAGGAGCATTGAGACAATGCTCTCAGGGATGCACAGGGGGGCATTGTTGGGGTGTCTGTGCAGGCCCAGGGTCTGGACTCCATGACCCTTGTGGGTCCCTTCCATCTCAGGATATTCTCTGATTCTATTCTATGATGCACCAGAGCAGGACCTGGGCACCAGAGATCTGTCATCTGTGAGCTCTGAAGGAAGTCCTCTGGATCTCCATCCCTTGTTGTTTGATGCCACAAATAAAATGATTGTGCCTCAGTTACTCAGTACTATAAAATGAATAAATGTTAAGCAGGATCAAATAAATCATGAGCAAGTACCAGAACTGTGAATAAAAGGGCCATTTTGTCCTTTATCTGACATGTTGATGGTCCCTGTTGGAAAGCAGTCCTATGAAAAGGTTATAAATTAGAAGAAAAGAGCGATATGTCATATAAACTCTTCCTTATAAACTTTCTCTGTCAAATATGTTATTTCAGATGGCAACTGTCTCCACTCTGGTTCTCAGGTTCCTGTTGCCATAGAGCCCAGGCCTCGAGCCAACAATCCCTCCAAACTGAATGGGAGCTAAATGTCACCTCTGGGCATTCACCGTTTAAACCATCCCTGAGCTGCCTATGGGAATGGAAAGGCAGGTCCCATGGGCTGTTAACATCCAGTACTTCTGCTAAGGAAATGGGGACATCTGGGCTGCCAGGAAAGGTCCAGCATATCCAACATCTTGGTGAAGACTCAAGTGACCCTAGGGAGTCCACACTAGGGGGAACTTGACAGTGATGACAGTCCTGGGGCATGGAAATAAGGGAGGGCAGTGGATCCAGGCCCTCCTCTGGGTGCAACTGGGGTCTCTGTCATCAGCACAAACCATGGACAGAAGCACTGAATCATCACACTTCTCTTTTCCCCTGAAAGAGGAAGTGCGGGTTGCAAAACGCAACCTCTCCATACTTGAAGAAGCAGCTGTGGTGGTTTCACAGCTCAGGAGTCACCTGCTGGCCCCAGCTGACACCCCAGGGTGAGCTGTGACTGATGGAGCAGCTCCTGGCTGTGGCACCAGGGGCAGGACACACAGCCAGGCTGTGAGGTGATGTATGTGATGTGTGTGATGCTCACACCATGACAAGAGCAGATAGTTTGGTATTCAACACTGTTGGCCATGCCCTGTGTGCCCTGGGATCATGGAGTGAGTTACCATCCATCCTGGATGGAGCACCATGAACAAGCCCCTCTGTTAGAACTAGTACTGGAAATGGGAAAAATATAAGTGCTGGATAAAGGAGGAGGCAGAGCTGGAGCACCGAGGAGCAGTAAATGCTCCTGCCTGGGTGACTCAACTGCTTGTGGTTCCAATCCCCAAATCTGGCCTGAGTCTGGACACTCCTGTGACACCCAGGAGTGATGGCAGCCAGGGAAGAGTGAGAGCTTAATCCTGTCAGCCTTTTCCTACAGATGGATCCTGCCTGAGACCTACAACAGCCTGATGATGACGAACTGGGATGTCTGGGTAGATGAAGGGTGACATGAAATGTTGAGAAGCCACACCAGGCTTTCCCAAAAGACTGGGAGAGTCTTTCCCTGCAGAGACTTGGCTGTCCTGGTTAGTCCTGAAAGGAACAGCAACCAACTGTACAGCTGGGGCCTGCACTCACAGCCACAAAACCAGTTTTTTTTAGAAATTCCAAGATGAGGAGGAGACCTCTGACTCTGGTCACTTCAGAGATGGAGCAAACCAGAGTTCTTAGGGCTGTGGAGAAGGGATCCTCAGCTCCATTCCCATTTCAGGGACTCAGCACCCACCCACAGGGGCAGCTCTGGTGGCTGGAAGGCACTCCCCTGGCAGCAGGAGCACCAAGCAGCCCTGGGGCACTGCCAGGGGCTGTGTAAACGTGTGGCAGTTGCTGGACAAGAAGTTCTCAGAAGAAAAGGACAAGTGGAAGTAAAGTCTCCAGTGGGAACACTTCACCTAACAGTGTTTGCACAGTACCAGGAATCCTGACAGCCCTGTCAAATGCTGTCAGAAATGGCACCAGGAGGGGACAACAATCTCCTTAAAAAACATCAGTGAAACATTTCCTCTCTCTCTGCTTTCAGGTGTAGCACATCTCAACAGATGTGTGAGGATTATCAGCCAGCCATAAAAGATATCCAGATGGACTGGGAACAGAACTTCCAGGGATTGTCTTTTACTGAAGCAGCAACACAGAGGTTATAAACTCACCAACTAAACTTCCATCTTCTCCCTCTCTCTCTCCCCTATCCTGTGTACCTGACTTTTACGTACTTCTGAAGCAATTTTGATTTCCAAGAAGCTGCTTATTTAAATAAATGCAATATGGAAACTTAAAATAGACACTTTATGATCAAACCTTTGTATGATTTTCTCATCTTGAAATACTTACAGTGTATTTGGAAATTGGTTTATTCACTATCCCCACAGAGAGACAGTCCCCAGGAAATCTAACACTACATTTACAATACTAGTGGTCAAATTTCCTGTAATTCAAAAGAACAAGTTTTGGGGTTTTTTTTAAAGCCTTGGGTTGAAATGCAAAGCAGTGTATAATGACAGAATGGCCTGGGTTGGAAGAACCTCAAAGATCATCTCATTCCACCCCCCTGCCATGGGCAGGAACACCTTTCATAGACCAGGTTGCTCTGAGCTCCTAAATACACACACTTCTCAGTTACAATCGACATTTCCTGAGCTGAATTTGGGACCCATGGGAAGGGAAGTTACAGACAGAAAAGCCTGGCTCACCTGTAGATGATGTTCAGCATGCTGTGCTCACAGTCGTTGGTGCTATAAACGCTCAGTTTGTCCAGCAGGTCCAGCAGATGTGTGGAGAAATTGCTGTCAAACTTGTTGATGGTGGCTTCAAAGCCAGATGTGAGGTGCAGGTTGTCAGCATGCTCTGCTAAAAGCTGCCAAGACAAAGGCAGAGTGGCCCCATGTGTTTGCTGATCTTGCCAAGAAGCTGCAATTATGCCCTCCATTCCCAAACCTGCTCAAAAATACTGCCACAAAACTTCACAGTTGCTCAGTCTCTAAAAGAAATCTTTCAAAATCCTCGGTAGTTAAAAGCTCTGGTGTGCCCAGCCTGGGAGAAGCCCAGAGTAGATCCCAGCTGAGTTATCCATGAACTCATGCTGCCATTGCTCATTTTCAAGCGGGAGGAAGAGCCAGTAGGCAGAAAATGTGTGCTGCCTAAGACAGGCTGTGACCTCTGGAGCACTGTGACTGCAGATGTGATGGAGCTGTGTGCCAGAGGGGCTTCCAGAGGGACAGGGAGGATTTGCTAACCACAGATCAAATCCCATGTGCATCTAGACAGAGAAATATGGACAAGGGAGATCCCCCAGGTCTGAAAGCCATGGGCTGCAAAGAGCCAAGCTCACACCCCACCAGAGCTCTGGAAATGGGAAAGTGCCAATGTTGCAGAAAACCTGGATGTGGCTCTGCACAGCTGAAAATGCAAGTGAGAACTCAAAAACCCAAAAACCAGTGCAGGGAGTGCTGTGGGACACAGGGTCTTCAAAGCAGACTTTGAGAACTCCAGCAGTGCTCCACACTGCCCACAGAGATTGTGCTTTTGGGGTCAGAGGTGCTCTATAAACCAAGAAGGGCTATCTGCAAGTGGCCAGCTGTCCCCCCGTGTCCCACCTTGTTGGTCAGCTTCTTCTTGGCAGCCTCCTCAGCACGCTCCTCCTCCGTGGGTGGGCCCAGCATGGTGCCATGCTCCAGGGTGAGCCTCTCCATCTCACTGTCCAGCTTCATGCTCTGGGTGAACCTCTGGGAAGGGCACAGCGTTGGGGAATGGTCACAGCCAGTTTTCCATCGTGGCAAAACACAAGGCTCAGTTCTGCCCACCCCAATTCCCAGGAAAGCTAACTCTGAGATTAAATTCATGATGTTGATACACAAATCTCCCTAAACACACAGGAAAGTGGGTTTCATAAAAGCTGTGGGCTCCCTGATGCTGGCTGGAATGTGCCCATCACCTGAGCCTCAAAAGAGTGTCTCTACAGAGCACTACCACTCACAGTTCAAATTCTGCTGCAGGACTGGCTGAAGAGGGGGAATTTGGTCCACATGAACCTGATCTCAATGTGGAGAAAGGAGAGAATTTTGTAGAGTAAAGCCACAGAAACCATTTGGGAGAGGGTGTGACTTGTGAAGCCCTAAAGCTCTTGACAGAGGGAACAGAGGTTCATCCCCATGGGGTTGGCAAAGGGACTGCCAGGGCTGACAGTGGCACGGGGAGGCTGCACACACCTGCATGCAGTTGGTGAACATGACACACACAGACATCAGCTTGGAGAAGATCTTGAGCAGCTCTGGGTTGGTGAGCATGCAGTCCTTCAGGCAGTTGTCCAGGAAGCTTGTGTGGTGGCTCAGGACGTCATCAATGTTGGATGCCTGTGACAGGACAGCCCAACAATGACAAACCAAACCGGGACTGCTGTGCTGCTCTGCCCCAAAGCTCCATCCCACACTCTGCCTCTGACAGAGACCTCTCAGAGTGAGAAACTCCTCGTGTACCTCCCAGAAACATCCTGAGAGGGAGGCTGCATCTGTATTACTGCCTTCAACCGCCCCCTACAGGTTTTGAACCTTTGATTTGTCACATCACCTCAAAACCCATGCTTGCTTTAATCACCCAAACCCTCCCCTGGAAAGGATGGAGTCATCTGCTTTATGAACTTGCATTTCCTTTGTGTTTTAATCTGCTTGTCATGGCCACTCCCACCTTCACTTTGCCTTCAGCAAAGTCAGAGAAAATAAGTGGAAAAGAGAAAAACAAATCAAAGAATCTTAAATGTCAATAAACTTATCATTAATGTTATTCAGAAATATGCTTTAGGAGCCAAAAAGGAAATGGGAGATGCAGTGTTGCAGGGATTCTGTGAGATTTTTGTTCATCTCTGCTACTTCAACAGGCAGTTTCAGTCTTGAGTTTTAAATGATAGGATAAAACTCCCTCTTACTCTGTGCCGAAGCTCAGAACATAAGTCAAGCTTAGGACTAAAATTCCCATGGAATCCACACTGCTCCAGCAGGATCAATGCTAGAAACCCCTCCCATATCCCTTTAAACTGCTGGAGAACAGGGATAAATGCAGCTTTCTAATGCAATGAAGACGATGACGAGGTTGTGTTGATGAACACAATGATGTTGTGAAGATGAAGATCCCAGTTATAATATCAGGAAGAGAGCACCTTCTCTTCAAGTGAAAATGCACAAGAGAGAAGTGTGACCAAAAAAATGCATCATATAGCACTACATGAGACCAGTGAGGGTCATCATTTTCCCTCCTAGAAGACAAATGAAAGGAAAAAACAGGGACAGGATAACTTCAACACCTGCCTCCATGTAAGTAAAGTAAACTGAGCATTATATTTTGCAAACCTAAACTTGCAGCAGATTTAAGAAGTAAGTACAATTCCCAGATTCTCCAGGAGATTGACATATAAACTCTTCTCATTGTGAAGTTCTTGCCAAGAACATGCAGAGATGCTCACAATCCTAGACCTGCTCCTTCCTGTGAATTCTCCAGGAAAAAGGATGACAGGGCATCAAAAAATATTGGTTAGCTGATTCCAAAACAACTCCTTGGTGCACAGTAAGAACTAAGGCAGGGTCAGTTGATGCTGAAGATCCACAAAGGTCATCAGGCAGCTGCCAAGAGAGCTGACTGCAGGGGTGTTGGACTCTTTGGTAGTTCAGATTATGTTTTTCAGGGTGTAAGAGGAAAAAGATAGGCAACTCAGAAGTGTCTGATCACAGGGTGACTACCAGAGGGAATAATAATAATAATAATAATAAAAAAATAGTATTATTAAGGAAGGCCCTGTTTTATACCAAACAGTCCCAACAAGCCAGTCCTTGGCAGTTTCATGGAAGGGAAAGCTCACACTCCACTTTCAAGACCACTCTAAGTCAGCCAAGGATTCAGCTGGAGATGCCTGGACTGGTTTATGATCTTTGCACTCTGCATCCACCTTCCTTTTCCACAGCTCTCTTTCTCCTGTGTATGGGAATGCTGAGCAGAACCTGCCTTTCTGTAACAAGGAGCAGAGTGTGAGCTGGGCAGAGACAGGGATGCAGCACAAGAAAGGGATGTATGACTAATTGAGCAGAAAGGTGATGCAGAACAGCAGCACTCTGTTGTGTGGCAGCAACAGCAGCTCCCAGATATTTCATTGCCTCCAACAAAATCAACAGACACCTGCAACAGCTGGAATTATGCGTTTCTTCCCCTATCACAAATTTGTCGAGAATTCCATTCCAACTTCACTCACCAACTTCAGGTTCTTCTCCAGAATGTGCCATGTTGGCTCCATCACTTCAAACATCATGTAATACTGGATATTCTGCACAAAATTCAGCATCCGCTGCCGCAGTGTGAAAGCACCAGCAAACCTAGGGGAGAAATCACACCCACACAGCTCAGAGCTAGCAAATGCCACAGAGAACTATCACCAGGCTTGCACAGCCAAGCAGAGCTAAATATTTCTGTCCTAGCAAATTCCTTGCTGCAGTATGAGAGGGATTATGAAGTCACTGCAAACCATCTCTGATTATTTTCTGTGGCTCTCCCTCAATTAGTACAGTCAGAGTTTTGAACCTGCCATAGATTTTAAATATTTGCTTATATAAAACCAAAATTTTGATATTAAATATTAAAGCAACTTTACTAGTGCAACTATTGAGTGAAACCCAAAATGACCTCTCTGAGCCTGTAAGGCATTTGCAAGGATCTTTTTCACCTCAGTATTGTCTGAGCCATGTCATGAGGTATCTAATTAGCACGGAGACCCAAAACTAAAAAACAAAAAAAGGCTGTACCACTTAGCTGAATGCAGGGAGAATTGCTTGGCTGTCTTATTGCTGATCCAAACGTTGCACAGCTGCCTTTCCACGTGCTTGCAGTAGAACATGTGTCTGAAAAGCATCTGGTACCTTGTCAGTGCTTTCCTGGAAAGAAAGAAGCCCATCCAGATGAAGGCCTGCTCTGATTGACAGACTAAGCTGTGAAGGCTGAGGCTGCTCAGAGGTAAAGAGACTTCACACAATATGTTCCTGACGCCTTCAGACGCGCTCAGAGCTGCGCTGAGCCGAAGCAGGAGAGTCACATTTGCAACCACCCCAAAGAATTCCTCTCCAAGGAGACCCTCCTCCGTATTTCCTGCCAGTGGGTACATCAACAGCCTCCTTAATTCCCTCGAGCTCCATGCAGGGGTCACTCACACTGGGGGCTGGGAGGGAGAGTTCAAAGCCTGTGGTCTTGTACCCATTGCGCTAAGGCTGCGATAGTCACCCAAGAATTCACCAGGATTTTAGAATTCACCCAAGAATTCACCAGGACTTTCCAAAAAAGGGGAGAAAAAGCTGTAACCAAGCTACAGGCAGCATTAACCCACCACCAATGCACTGTCACTAGCAGATGGGGCTGCTTATTTATAGCTCCAGGGACTGGATTCAGGTCTGTGCTCAGACACTTCGGCGTAGGTGTCTGCAGAGCTCCAGTCGATACAGTTCAGGAAACCTTACCAAATCCTATTTTCACTTCCATAGCTACCACCAGAGCTAACACAGTCTTTTGGGAAGAAAGAGACAAGATTCCAAAAGCATTGCATAGTTAGAAAAGTCTCACTGACCCAATGGAATTTTTAGAGGGGAAATTAAGGGAGGAATTAATTGCTGGCATTTAGCAATTCGAAATCTGCCACCCTGTTCATGCAATGCTGCTTGTCCCATTTGCTGTGGCTCACAGCAGTGTTTCTCCAAGGAAACAAGAGGCAAATCCCTGCAGAAAAATGAACAATTCAGTCCCTCACAATTCAGTTCAATGAGAAATAGCCTGTTACAGTAATTGTAGCAACAGCCTGTATCCTTTGAGCTGGCAACTGGGGATACTAGAAAGTGCATTTTTTTCTGTTCTCCAGGTTTGAGGAATGTTTGATTCTTGCCTGGAAAAGCTCTTGTGAGAGTACATGCCTGTTTTTCCTTCAGGGGATTGATGCCTTACCTGTTTATGATGAGGGAGAGAGGCCACTTCACAATGTAGTCAAAGGAAAAGGCCTCCAGGCCACTGAGGGTGAGCTCTGTGGGGTCTGCACTGATGATGGCCTTCTCCTGCTTTGTTTCTATGGCCAATACCCTCAGGAGCTGAGTGATGAGGTCATGGGGCATCAAGTCGATCTATAAAGGAAGAGAAGCAGAAAAATGAACCCACAGGATACCCACAATTTCTGGGTAGTACCAGGCAGAGAGCCCATGGTCAGTCACTTTCCAGCCATCACACCAACCCAGGAAGCAGCAGATTCTCACAGGTGCACAGATCCCCCCAAACCATGGCAGGCCTTCTGCTCAAAGTCAATTACCCTCTGCTTCCAGCCATTCTCACCTTTAAATCATCCTTGAAAGGATCAGTGTTGGCTGTACTCATTCTCAGGGCTAATTCCAGCAGAGCCTCCAGCCTCGTCGTTATGATGTCATCTACAGGCTTCTTCAGTTCCTCCTCTGTCAGATCCATGAAGTGAACAAAAAAGTCCCCTTGATCCATCAGGAAATAGTGTTTTATAGATCTGCTCAAGAAAACGAAGGGACAATTGATTAGTTTCCTTAAAGCCCAGGTTAATCCATATCAAACCTAAAGGAACAAATGCAATTGACTCAATGAGCCCATGGGGTTTGATCACAAAATGTTTCCATGCCTGGAGAGCACACAGCCATAAATAACCAGTTTGGAAACTAGTCTTTTATGGATGTCTCCTCCTCCCTACCCCCTCAGTCAGGATGCTTCTGTGCAGTCAGATCAGGGCTGCTGCTCTTCTTTTTTTGGCCTAGAAAAATGCAGAAAAACCCCTAGGTGTGCTGGGTGCAGGATCCTACTGCTGTCCTGAACAACTCCCAGATCTCCTGCTGAGGGACAACTGCCAGTTCCATGCAGAATCTTGGACTCCTCTTGATGAACAAATATCAGTGCTGAGTTTTTCAAGTCCAGCAGACTTTTGCTGTAACAGGACATAAACTTTGATTTCCACCTGGCACTGGGGAGAGTTACCTATAGTGGGCATGGAGCTTGGAAGGAACTCCAAGGTTAGCCTGAGGATTAACCAAGAGCTTGGCCAGAGATCACACAGGATAACTGCAGGCTTTGGAGCAAAAACAGGAGCAGAACAGCCATAACACAGTGTGGCTCCAAACTCCTGATCTGACTGGGCTAGACAAAGCCCTGACCTAGTTTTGGCAATGACCTTCCAAGGCAGTTGGACCAGAGACCCCCAGACATCCTTCCCACTCAACACTTCTATCTTTTTTTCCTCTTCAGGGAATAAAACTCAAATCTTATTTTTTAGGTCAACCTTTCTAAATGGAAATAGACAGAACACCTTGGTAATATCCTGAGAGAACAGAGCTAACTTCAAAAATTCATGTCCCTTAGCAGAACCAATCTATCTATCATGCATTTAGTAAAATAAATCAAACCTTAGGTGAGCCACCAGCTCTTTCTCCTCCATCAGGAAGTCCAGAAGAACTTTGCTGGCATAGTTGTATGCTTTTTCTATTTGTTCCACATAGGCTCTCTCTTTTAAAGTGTAGATGACCTCTTTGGCCACAGGGCAGGTGACATCTCGCCCACATTCCCGCACAACATTTAAGTATTTCCCTGAAAATAAAAAGAATGAATGACCCATATTTATACCAGCTGTATAGCCAACAGGGGAACTTCCACACCCCTCCCTTCCAGAGCAAGATATGCTGAGAAAATTTTATACTATGTTGTGCTGAAAGCTGGAAAGGATGTAGCTGGAAAGGATCTTTCAAAAGATGATACAGAATGTTAAATTAGGCACCTGGTATCACATTTAAAGAGATTTAGAAATGGTTTTGCTTCCCAGTGGTTTTGCTTCCCAGTGGTGGAAAAACATCAGAACTGCAGGTGGCCTGAAGCTCTGCAAATCTGGTGCTGTTTCACAAGTCACTTTTGGAGGGCTTTGTACAAGGATAAGAGGTTGAATGGTTCATTTAACCCCTGAAATTAACACTCAAGACAGTCAAACCTCAGCTGCCCAGGTCCATCCAGCTAGAAAACCCACCCACAAACCAGCAGTAAAAGACAGACAGCTCCCGTTGCTGCTGGGTTCCTGTGTTGTTTTATTTATAGGATTCAGGGTTCTTTTTACATCTGACTCTTCTATTCCTCCCAGTTCAGCTGGACAACCCCATAAAGTGGCAAGGCATGGTGATATTTCCTTTAGCTTTATACAAGACCAGCTTGTCTCAAGGTTCCTCTCACAGCAGAAGCACCTACCTGTGCTTAGGATTTTGTCAGCCATTTTCTGCAAGAAGGAGGGAATCTGTTGCTGAACAACAGTGTATCTCTGATCCCAGTACTTGTCATTATAGTCCTCCTGAATCTTCTCCTTCTGCAGCTCATGCTCCTCCACCATGAACTCACTGAACAGTTAAAGCAGATGTTTAGGGGCAGGGAGTGGTGCAATGAGGATTAGTTTTTTGACCTGCAAACTGGCAATGTGATCTATCAGAAATAAGGTCTCATGAGGACACGTTCCAATCAAGAACTGAAATTAGTCTGTATGTGAAACAAGAGGAAAAGCACTATGCAGTGCTGATCTGCAATCAATCGTAACAGAAACAAGATTTTACAGGGTTCACAAGCCAAGCCTAAACCTTTTGTCAGTTTTGTCAGTTGTTTGTTTGTCAGTGCAGAGGTGAGGAAACCAGCCTTTGTCTGCCTCCTCACCAGTGGGAAGGTATTCATTTCAGATATTTTACTTTCAGTTTTGTCCCCACCTCAGGATTCTGAAAATATGGGAAACAGAAATGCTGCATAAACTACTGAACACAGCAAAAAGCTTCAAATGACTCCACAAAAGCCAAAACTCTTCAGAGAGTGTTGTTCCAGGCCCCCAGGCTATGCAGACCCGACAGAGCAGATCAGTATTTCCGAACTTTTGCATTTCACTTTCATTGTTTAACTGCTCTTTACCTGTATGGATCATTAATGATGCCTCTATATATCCACTTCTCCAGGATTTCAAAGTAAGGCACGCTGGCTGCCTTGGTTAAATACAGGCACAGCTCCTGGGCCTGGCTGTCCCCCGTGTAATTGAAAGTCTTGTCATGGAGCAAGCTCAGGGTTGATCCTCCCATACACTCACCCTTATCTACAGAAGTAGCTGGAATTTAAAAACACCAATATATGACACTTACAACCTGAAAAGTCCTGAAACAAAATCCCAAATAGTCCCCAGATTGGATGTGGCCCTGAGCAACCTGCTTGTAGCTGTAAGCAAGGGGCTGGACTAGGAATTTCCAGGGATTCCTTCTGGTTATAAATCCACGGAGCTGGAGAGGATTTTGGAAAGGAGCTGAGGAGAGGCAGCAGTGGTGGATACAGCTGATGGGAAGGGCACAGGCTGTGAAGGCAAAAGGCACAGAGGTGCCTCCTGACAGCTCCAAAGGGCACATTCAGACCTAGTGCCTGAATGCTCTTCTCCAGAAGTGCAGTGCCCTCACAAGTGCAATTCCCCTGGCTTTCTTCTCTAATAAAGGAGGAAATCAAAATGACACATGCCCTGCCTGTTTGGCTACCCTGCACAGCTCTCTGAAGCTGTCAAAATGTAAGGACTGTATTGTGGAAATTTACCCAGTGAAGCCAGAATCTCCAGGGTCCTCATTGTGGGCTGGATGTAAAACCACAGCTTCTGCAGTGATAGAAGCCCCTGCCTCTGAAGGTGCTCCAGCTGGGTAATTAATATCATGTATTCCTTGATTAGAGTCCGCATGGCAGCAGCCAGAGCATGATTTACCTGTCCATACTCAAAGGAAGACTTCTCCTCTATAAACCTGTAAAAAGCAAAATGGAAGCTCTTTCAGACAAGGCAACTTGTCTAATTTTCAGGAATTCTTGCCTTCAGGACACTGTACAAGCACACCAGTGGACCCCATATTCAAAAGTGCACCGGTCCCTCTCCCTATTTTCCTATCCCACACTTCCTAGCAGAGAAAGCTATGGGAAGATGTTTCCTCTGCAACTGCAAGGGAACCAGAATCATTTGCAAAACCACTGTTGTAGAAAGTGAGAGCCAGTCCTGGATGGTCAGAGGGGAGCAAAAAGCAGGAAACATGGAGAAATTCATAGCAGAGTAGGAAGAGATGCCAGAGCAGGCAGATATATCCTAACCACATTTTACCTGAAGTTACCAAGACCAAGTCTGGAAAAAACAAAGGTGTATGAATGAAAAAGTGAATTGGCAGCACAGAGGAAAAACCCAGCGAAGGAAGTGCAGCTAAAACTGACCCAAATAAACTGTCACTCATTTTATACCCCCATAGTTTAATTTAAGCATGGGAGTTAACACCTGCACAATGGCAGATTCTCTATTCTCACAGGAGAGCCTCCTCCCCTGACAGAAGCCAGCTTGGTACCTGGTGACAGCAGAGTAACTTGCTGCCACAGGAAGGATCCTGGTCACCAACTCCTTGATGGACAAGTCCAGGTTTGGGTCGAGTGAAAAGGTCCGGTTCTGCCTGCCCACGAGGGCCTGGGCTGTGATGTACCTTCCATCCACACCAATCAGAACGTACAGCAAATCCTCCACAATCATGGATTCCTGGGAGGCTAGTGGCAAAGTGCCTGTTTCCAAAGAGAGGACAGAAAAAAAAAAAAAAGGACACAATGTGCCATCATCCACCTGTTTCAGTCTCGTACCTTGCTTTCCTGGCAAACAGAATCTTTTGCTCATTTATACCCAAATCCAGTAGACAGGACCAGACATCCAACACCTGTGGCTAAGAGAACATCAGCCTGCTGCTGATCCTTCCACTCAAATGGCTCAGTTATTTCCAACACCAACAACTTTCCCAACATCCTCACCACCAAAATATTCAAATATCCAGAAAACAGCTCAAATACAGTCACAAAAAAAAAAAAAAAAGTGCAATGAGCCAAGTTTTGCTTTCATCCTGAGTGTGAACATCTGAACAGCATTTCTGAATGAGTACAAAACACTACAAATGAATGCAACTTTCCCTGTGTTTCACATACCTATTGGTACTGTTGTGTCAGTGCTTAAACTGGTGCCAATTAAGAAATCCCCAATAAGTGCAGGTCTCTCATACACCCAGGATGGAAATACTGGAATGGGCTGACCAGAATTCTTCTTGTTCTGCCTATCCCGGAGGATTTTTCGTGTAAGCTCGAGAGGCTGTTAGAAAAAGAGAAAGAGGGAAAGAAGGAAAAAAAACAGGAGACTTTCAGAAGTCCAAGAAATTTTTAATTTCAAGGAGAAATTGACTGCAAACCAATCAATACACTTGGGAACAGAAAGTAGAATAGCTGATATTTCAGTAGCATGATATATAGGGTTTCGTTTCCCAGTACCACCTAGTCTATTTGTCCTGGTGCAGCAAAATATGTGTATTTTTTTATACATGTGGCCTTTTTATGTGGAGGTACACCAAATAATGCCTTTTTGCATCCTTCCCCACTGGCCTGGGTGCTGGGGCACACCGAAGGGAGCAGAATGGGGACATGCACAACCACCAGGCAGTGGCTGCTAGTTTGAAGAGAGCACCACATGAAAGCAGCAAACTCCTTCCAGAAGCACAAACATCCAATTCCAGGGGCACTGAACACATCTGAACTCAATGCCAAATGCAACCCAGACAAATCCACCCACAGGGAGCTGGAAAATGATGGAGTTTTTTGCACTGAGTGGGAGTCGGCGAAGGAAGTGAGCTCTTGAAGACTGAAAGACTTTCCACCCCCAGCTCTGACACTAAAATAAATGGAGTGAAAGATCAATCATCAGCTGGGGAGGCTTGTGAGATGCACAACCTACATGAACATTTGGAGCCCCAAGTGCACAAACACAGGGCTGATGAAGGCCATTTCTGAAACTCCACAGATGTGTGTGTGTGTGAAGAGGGATATGCACAGGCTCATTTGACTTTCTTATTTACATCATGTGTGGGTGATCTGCTAAAAGGACCTCGATTTCCTCTGGTCCCCTAACAGAACTGGGACTTTCATATGGAGAAACAGGAAGCATCAAGCAAGCTGCCAGCAATTCAAAGGATGGCTAAACCCCACATAAAACTGCAAACCTGTTGGCTGTATGAACATGTTCTGCTTGGGAGAAGGGCTGCCAGGAGAAGAGCAGACACTAGTACGTCTTCTCAAATGGCAAGGAGGAAAAATTTCTTCACTGAAAGAGTGGTTAATCATCGGAACGAGCTCCCCAAGGAAACGGTGGTGTCACTACCTGTGGAAGTGTTTAAAACATGAGTAGAAATGGCAGCTGGGAACATGGTTTAGTGGGCATGGTGGTATTCAATCCAATGTTGGACTTGATGATCTTGGAGGTCTTTTCCAACCTTAATGACTCTCTGACTTTATTCTGTGACAAGAGGCTTCTGTTGCAGTTCAACCAGCTCTACTGTGACTTTGTTGACTGGCAGAGGTCAAAAAAGTCAACATTTTGGCTATAAAGGACACATCAGCCTGAAAGGGAACACATGACTTTTACCACCTCAATGAATTCTGGACCAAAACTGGTCCAAGCAGTAACTGCAGTCACTGAATGATCTCTCTGACAGTGCCAAGCAATCCCAGGGCAGATGGCACAGCACTTGTGGCACAGGTGAGGTGACAAAGCACATGTCTCAGGGGCATGAATCACCTTCTCTCTGCAATGTGATATTTAGGTCACTGTCATTACAGCCTTCAACAACAGCCTGGAGAAAACTCCCAGGGCTGAAAATACAGTCCTCAGGTGGCACTTAAACACCCCTGACACAAGGTGACAGTTTGCCACTGTGATGCTGATGAACCTGACATCTTGAGCAGTGGCAGTGCCCACATCCCTTGAGGGAGAGAAAGGGCTCTTCTCTGAGGTCCATGAACACCCTTCCAACTCCATCTGTGATCCTCACACAGATCTGTCAGAGGCTGAGCAGAGCTAACACTTCCAAGGAATGCCCTCCTCCCTTACTGACACAACAGCCCTGAGCACCAGCCCATCAGGGCCCTTTAACGCAGTTTCAGCTCTTTAAGTCTGAAGAAAGTACAAATGGAGCAGCAGGGAGGCACAAATCTTGGCTTGTGATGCCATTTCAAACCCTCTGGCTGTGAATTGCACATCCCAGAGAACGGCACTTCCAGGTCTTTCCTCCTTCAGCAAGTTCACACATAAATCCTGGTAAGAAGATCAGTTATCTCACGGGAAATTCATTTTCCCTTCATGATCTAAATCACCCACTCAACTCAGATCATCTGTGAAGGATCTGGATGAGTCAGGCCCAGTGTCTGTGCATTATTTCAGTGTATGTGGGACAAGGCTGGTCTCACCACAGGGTGAGGGGTTGGACCCTTCATTTAGGATTTCTCTACCATCACATTCATATAGGGTCCTTCAAGCCTGGAGACCTGTGGGGTGTCCCAAAGCATGGGACATGGATGGTCCATCCCTCTTGCCATTGAGGGCCTGAAGTGATCTGAGGCTTGTTCCCTGTTAAGATTTTGCTGACCAAACTTCAGAGGGCACTGTGGACCCCTGAGCATCTTTTCCTCTTTTCCCTCTTTCCAAGGAACTCTTCATACACTGTTGCCCCTCTGCCTTCTGCAGCCAAAATTTCCTTAACTTGACCCAGCAGTTTTTCACTGTATTTTTGCCCTCCCTGCCCTGTTTGCCAAGCCAAGCCAAGCCACCAGAGCATGGGATTTTATACAAATAATTACAGGAAACAGAAGTTGGGATTTAAGTAAAAAATTGCCCTTTTGCACTCTGACCTCACAATCTACTGCTGCTAATTAAATGCTTTACTGTTTCCTAAGCCTGTGTCTCCAGCTGGTTTCCCTCTTCCTTTCTGTCCTTGGGATTCCTTTGCAGGATTTATTTCAGGAGCCCAAATAGCTGAGTCGAGGCAATGGCTGTGTCCACTTGGGGAAGGATTGCAATGAGGGACTGCAGCCCATTTGCCAGGAGCAGAGCTCCCAGGAAGGATGGGGACACACCACCAGGCTGCTGAGCTCCTGGACAAGCACTGCCACAGGCAGACAAGGAAATTTCAGCACAGCTTAATGCTGAAACGGGAAAATGAAGTTCCATTAACCCCCCACCAGCTAGAGCTGTTGAGGCCTAAACGACTTAACCTTAGAATCATAGAATACTTTGGGTTAGAAGGGACCTTAAATCCCATCCAGTGCCACCCCTACCACAGGCAGGGTCACCTTCCACCATCCCAGGTTGCTCCCAGCCCCACCCAGCCTGGCCTTGGACACTTCCACTGATCCAGGGGCAGCCACAGCTTCTCTGGGCACCCTGTGCCAGGTTCCTCAAGGGAACTATGTAACATTGAATTTAACCTTAGCATAACCTAAAAGAATTACACTTTAACTGACTGAAACAAAAAAGGCCACTTTTACTAAGAACAGCACCAAGACTTAATTTAATCTAACTGAAGGAAAGATTTTGTGCCCAAAGCTTGGGAAGGGCTTGGTACCTGCTGTGCACTGGAGCTGGCTGTGACACTGCCCAGCTGCTTGCGCAGCTCCTCCAGCTCCTGCAGAGACATCTTGGAAGTGGATGAGGGGATGGAAAAATTCGTGCTGCTGCTGGTGGCTGCATTTGCTGCAAGTTCTGCCCTTTCTTTAGCATTTTGTTGCAGGTAGTGGAGTGTCTGTAGATATACAAGAAAAAGAAAAGATTTTGTGAATGCTGGACAGCACAGTCTAAAGCAAAAAACATGTGACCAAACACTGAATCCGGCCACAGATCTCTCTGTCCCAGTTTTCCATGTCTCAGTGGATTATATCAAGACGAACATAATTCTCAGTAGTGCTTTAACAACTCAGTAAAAGCTGGAACTGGTTATCTGTTGATTTCTACAGATTTCACTGAACTTTACCATCATCTTTAGCATCACCTGTGCTTAAAATCATTGCATTGTTGCTACTCTTCAACATCCAGTTCTAAAGAAGGAACCAACCTCTTTGTCTTCAGTGAGTTTAGACAGCAGATAAACTAAAGAATCCAGATGTCTTGTGTTTTTGGACTTCAGCTCATCATACTTCTTTAAAAAATCTTCAGGAGTTCGAGAAAACTCTGCTATTTTCACCTGTAAAACACCACACTAATATTAAATGGAGTTACAATTAAAATTAAATGGAATTAGAGCAAACATGCAGCTCAGGCTACAAAGATGGGAAGTTTCAGACAGAGCTAGAAACTTCCTAGCACTTACAGCTTGACTGGTGGATTGCTTTTAAAAATGAAAATAAAAAGCAGTATTATGGCCATAAAACTATGTCTGGTCATGACTGCCAGGCTTTAATCCCTAATATTTCGCTGATATTCAGAAAAAAAAGTTAGGTGCTACTCATATAATTGCATTTTATACATTTTTTATTTCATCATGGAATCACAGAATGGTTTGGGTTGGAAGGGACCTTCAAGGTGGTCTTGTTCCATCCCTTCCATGGACAGGGACACCTTCCACTGTCCCAGGCTGCTCCAAGCCCCAGTATCCAACCTGGCCTTGGACACTGCCAGGGATCCAGGGGCAGCCACAGCTTCTCTGGGCACCCTGTGCCAGGGCCTGCCCACCCTGCCAGGGAACAATTCCTTCCCAATATCCCATAAAATAATCTCCTTCTTTGAAATTGCCCCCATCTCAGTCCTAACAGTTCTCCCACCAACACTTAGGGGTTCCACCTTTTCCCTCTCAGACTTCCCACTTCACACCCAGAACCGCGATTCCAGATCAGATTGATGCCTGATGGTTTTTTGTCCTTTCTCTTTATACTATTTTTATACCCTTTTTATATACTTTTTACCCTTTCCCATTCCCTGTATTTTTCACTCCCTGTATCTTAGCCCCACATGTTTATAACCCTTGTACTCTAGCCTAGTTCAGAATTCTTTGGGGAAGATGAAACATCCCCACAATCTCAAGAACGTGAGGCACCAACCTTGAACAGAGCCTCATTCCTGGAACATATTTTTGTAAACTAAGTTGTAGTTTTTTTGGGGGGGAGATAATTAGAATAAGGGGGCAATTACTTCATTTGTTAGGTTTCTTATTGGGGAATTTTAGATAGGTATGCTAATTGGTGAGGTTCATAAAATTGTATACACATTGTACCCGGGGGCTTTTTCGTCGTGGTTCCACCTTTGACGAGGGAGCACCTGGGATCCTATTAAACCAAGGTAATACCCTTTTCCCTATACTGCGGTGTCTGCGTCTCATTTTTACCAGCTTTTTAGGCATCAAGATCAACCCTTTTTCCCGTATTCCCTTGACCGGCGCCAACAGGACGAGATGTCAGCCCAGGCAGAGCCGCGCTCACCTTGGCGCTGTGCGCGGAGACGTTGGTGGTGACGTAGGGCGTGCGGTTCTTCTGCAGCAGCTCGATGTAGACCTCGGCGCCCTCCCCCGCCGTGCACCCGCAGCAGGCTCAGCAGCTCGTTCACATCGTGGTGGATGCGGAACTCGCTCATGCTCCCAGCTCGGGCCACCAGCCCTGGGGACACGGGAACGAGGGGTTAGCCCACTGCTCCCAGGGAAAACACCCCTGTGCGGGAGATGCTGCCAGGATGCGGAGATGGTTGGCTGGGACAAAGGAGGGCACAAGGAGGAGGCCAACAAAACAGGGTTGGGATGGAAAGGACCTTACAGATCATGCAGTTCCACCCTTGCCAGGGGCAGGGACACCTTCTACCATTCCAGGTTACACCAAGCCCCACCCAACCTGGCCTTGGACACTTCCAGGGATGGGGCAGCCACAGCCTCTCTGGGCTGCTGTAGCTGGGACAGCTCCAACCAGGAAGGCTGAGCCTTGGGGAGAATCTTAAGTGGGGGTTGGTTAGCCAGCAGAGGATTTTTCCATCTCAGAAGGAATGCAGGTTTGTGTCCTGACCGGCTGATCTTGCTGCTGCTTTGGAAATCACTCAAGAGCAGTTCTTCTCAAGTTTAGGGGTCTTCATATTCCACTGCCCACTTTACTAACTTCACTCAAATCCTGCAGTGTACTTAAATAATAAGTTTAATACTGAGACAGAACCCTGACATGAGCTCAGCTGGTCAGAGCCTGGTGTTAAAAACACCCAGGCTGTGGGGTCAATCCCGGAATGGGCCATTGACTTAAGAGTTGGACTTGATGATCCTCATGGTCCCTTCCAACTTGGAATATTCTGTGATTCTGTAAATCAGAAGTAAGACCCCAAGTCTGGAATCATGGAAATAAATCAGGAGTTTAATGTGACACCCTGCTCAGACTGTATCAAGCAGGTACAACCCAGATCCATGTCTCAAGCACATGGACACACTTTTGTTTTGCCAAGATCACGGAATCACTTAGGCAGGAATGGATCCCTGCAAGCCTTGGTCCAACTCCCCTCTCAAAACTGACTGAAATTAGGACAAGCTTTGCATAGCTTGGTCCAGTCCAAGCTTAAATATCTTCAAAGGCCCAGGTTCCCCCAGCACTTGGGGCCCTGATCCTACTGGGATTTCCCATGGGCTGCTGAAGTGCCCGGGGGTCACGGGTGTAGGGAATGAGGAGAGGCTGCGGGAGCTGGGCTGGCTCAGCTGGGGGCACAGCCGCAGCTCGGGAAACCCGGGCAGGCCCAGGCACACAGCCCGTCCCCTGAGAGCGAGGGATTCCCACTCCGGGATGACCTGACGGGCCGGGCACCGGCTGCGGGTCCCTCTGCATCCCACTGCGTCCCGCCCGGAGCGACCCGAGCGCGGGCAGCACCTCAGCGCCGGCCTGCTCCTCCCATCCCGTCCCGTCCCGTCCCATCCCTCTCCACCTATCCCACTGCGGCCTCGCTCCACACCCCACCTGTCCCGCTCTGTTCCGTCCCGTCCCGCTTCACCACGCCCCGCTCCATATCCCAGCTCATCACATCCCGTTCTTTCCCGCTCCGTAGCCCACATTCCAACACACCCCGTTCCGTCCCGCTCCATATTCAGCCCTGCTCCATACTGTATCCTATCCTGACCTGTCCTGTCCTATCCTACACTACATATCCTATACATCCCATCCCATCCCATCCCATCCCATCCCATCCCCCCCATCCCATCCCATCCCATCCCATCCCATCCCATCCCATCCCTACCTGCCCGACCGGAAGCCGCCGCTGGCGCCGGGAAGAGCGTCCCGCGCATGCGCAATCTCCAGCGATGTAACCCGGCAGCGCTCTCCGCGCATGCGCACTACCTGCTGTGACTCCTGGCAGGGCGCCCCGCGCATGCGCAGTGTCCTCGTTCGCTCGCCATGCTGCCGCTGCCGCCGGGCCTTCACCTCCTCCTCCGTGAGGGGCTCCTCCGCTCCCTCAGGATCCCCCTCAGGATCCCCCCCCAGCGCCCTCAGCCCACGCCGCCCTTCACCTTCGCCCCGCGCCGCCTCCGCCTCGGCCCCCAGCACCCGCTCTTCGAGGTGAGGCGGCCCCGCGCCCGGCGAGCTCCGCGGGGCTGTGAGGGGTCTCTCCCAGCGCGGCCGCTCCCCCGGAGCAGAAGGGTTTGCGCGGTGTTTTGCTGCCCTGGCCGCCCGCCCACCGCCGCTCTCTGCTCCTCTCTAGGATGGGGACGTGCACAGGCACCTCTACCTGCAGGGCGTCCTCACCAGCCTCGAGGAGGTGGCCGAGAGACCCAAGTAAGTGAGGCAGAGCCTCGCCACAGCTGCGGGCGAGCTCTCAGTCCGTCTGGCATGGAATCGAGTGGTTTGGGTTGGAAGGGATCTTAAAGATACCCCATTTCACCCCCTTGCGTGGGCAGGGACACTTTGCATAGACCAGGTTGCTCCAAGCCCCGTGCAGCCTAGCCTTGGACAGTTTCGGGGATGGGGCAGCCACAGGCTGTGGGCTGCTGCAGCTGAGACACCTCCAACCAGGAGGGCTGAGCCTGGGGGAGAATCTTGGTCTTGCTCTTGTTTGTAAAATCCAGAGAGTACTTTGTGTGAGGTTCTCCTATGGATGCCTCCTAAAAAAGTATTGGCACAGAGCTGTCATCCACAACTCCAACTTTTATGTCAAAGAGCTGATTTATTACCTTGTTGCTTGTTTATTCTTCATTGAAGCATCACTTAATAGGATGGTGATACAGATGGTCCTGAAGCCATAATGACAAATATATTTCCAATGGCAGATAAGATTCCAACTGCCAGCACCATCATGGTCTATGTTCCATTGCACCTGGCATTTAATTTTAAATATTACCCACAAAAAATGCCACAAATATTGTGGCTGCAGGTGTGGGTCTAGTGGAAGGTGTCCCTGCCCATGGCAAGGGGTTAGAAATAGGTGAGCTTTCTGGTCCCATCCAATCCAAACCATCCTGAAATTCTGTGAAAAGATCTTCTAGGGGGATGACTTTGCAACAGAAATTAAAGCTCTAACTTAGCCTAAGGCGGGGATGTCCTGATTTCCCCACAGGGTGTCCGAGTTCAGCTGCCACATCTCTGGGTGCAGCCAGGTGTTTGACACGCTGGAGAGCTACGAGCACCACTACAATACTCTGCATAGGAATGTCTGCTCCTTCTGCAAGCGCTCTTTCCCCTCAGGGAATCTCTTGGATATCCACATCTTGGAGTGGCATGACTCCCTCTTCCAGATAATGGCTGAGAAGCAAAATATGGTGAGCTGCCATGCCCAGCCCTTGCCTTGTGGTTGGTCTTTTGTCTTTTCCAATTTTATCTTTTTATCTTTTTTTTTTTTCCTCCCTGCCTTTCAGTACCAGTGTTTGGTGGAAGGCTGCACAGAGAAGTTCAAGAGCAGCAAGGACAGGAAGGATCACTTGGTGACTGTGCACCTTTATCCTGCTGACTTTCGGTTTGATAGGCCCAAGAAGGTGAAAAGGTAACTGCAGAGCTTTCCTCCAGTCCTGCAAGGAAAGTGTGAAGGAATTGGGATTGTTCAGCCTGGAGAAGAGAAGCTCCAGGGTGACCCAAGTGTAGCCTTCCAGTACCTGAATGGGCTGGCAAGAAAGATGGAGAGAGTACTAGGACAAGGGGGAATGGCTTCCCACTGCCAGAGGGGGCAGGGTTAGATGGGATTTTGGGAAGGAATCCAGCTGGACTTGTTTCCTCACAAAATGTCTTTGATTTCCTTGGCTCTGGGCTCATGCAGTGTCTCTGAGCCAGGATGTAAAATTCTGTCTCTGCAGTGGCTCCAAGCACACGAACTGTCCCTCAGCGCAGGGTGCCAGCATGCCGATGGACGTGAGTGTGGAGACATCAGAGCAAATCCAAGTGAATCCCACGGAAATAGGGGCTGAGGAGAACATGGAGATCTCTCAGCCTGCAGCCAGCCCCAGCCCCTTGTTGCCAGAGAAACGGCTCTACAAATCCAGGTCTGTACTTTGGCCTCCACAGGCAAAAGAGCCCGGGGCTGGGACCACTACATTTTATCAGATAAAAAAGACAGGTAAAATTTTTAAAATATTTTTAAAAAATTTTAAAATATTTTATAGATAAAAAATCCCATGTATGCTTCCAAAGCCATTTTTAAAAAGAGAAGTGTAAGGAAGGCCAGAAGGTGAGCATGCTGTGGAAGCCTGCATTTGTCTGCCCACCTGATCTCTTCCCAAGCTATTGCAGGATGCTGCTTCTGCTCTCCTGCTCCTCATAATCAACCCCTGCAACTGCCCAAGAGTTACATTTGGTAACACTGACACCTGGTTGTAAAGAGGCCTCCAGAACAGGAATGTGCAGAGTACACAGGAAATCCAACCAGTATTTCACACATTTTTAAAATTATTTGGCGATCTATATGTCCTGCTCCTCCCATACCTTGCTCTGCCCTCTGGAAACTTAAACTTTGGGAGCTTAAACTGCCACACAGCATAAAGCATCCCAGTGAGCCTGTGAGGGTTGGGCTGTTAACATGGATTAAAGCCTGTCTCCCTTTCCAGGATCCCATCCACAATTTGCTTTGGACAAGGTGCCACCCGAGGATTTAAAGGACCAAGGAAGAAAGTCTGAAGGTCAGTGCAGCAGATCTGTGCAAGATGAGCAGGCGTGGGGCCGGTGCCACCAGGGACATTTCCAGTTCCCACTCCGTGAAATATACCAGCCAAACCAATTAAAGCTCTACCAGCATGTGGGCAGAGGTTCCTGATGTCAAACAGAACTGGTACCACCTAACTGACTTAAGAACCCTCAAGATTTTAGGAAGGGGAACCCAGAACATGTGGTGAGGTGTTAAGGAAACTGTCCTCCAGCTGAGACTGCACAGGACTAGTGTTTTATTTTTTTGCCTTTTGGGGGAAAAATAGTTTCAAGAAATTCCAAGACAACAACATGACTGTATGGAAGCTGGAATCACTGAGAAAAGAAAATGAGGGGAAAAATCCCCATTGGTCTTTAGTTCTGACTTTCTCCATCTTGCTGAAGTCTCCTCTGCACCCTGGCACCTACTCTGAAAGGTTTGTCTGGGCCAGGAGAAGCATTTCCACAGGGAGTTAAAGTGACTTCCAACCAGGTGAATAAATAAAAGGAATTTTTACAAAATTGCTTTGTAGAGAATTTTAAGTGCTATTTTGAAGCCCAGGCAGAGTCAGGTGTGCAGAATGAACCTCCTTCCCTTTGCTGCAAATACTGCAAAAATCAGTTTGGGATGGAGGTTGTTTTCTCTCTTGCCTTTCCCTTCCTTTGTAATCTCATCCTCCTGGTAAAAACTGGAAATACAGAGCCAGTGGTCTTGGGTCCTGGTGAATCCTGACACTCAAAAATTGTCCATAAGGGGAAAAAGAGGTTTCTGGAACAATATTTCTCCAAGAAGCTTAGGATCTATAATTGCATTTTTCCCTTCCCCCTCCCTGTGAGGAATAGAGGATCAAAGGGGCTTTGAAAAATCCTTGCAAATGGGAGCAGGGAATGATGTTTACGGAGATGCAGGAGATTTCCCAGCGAGTTTTTAAAAGCTTCCGTCTGTTTAAAACTCATCCAGCTTGTCCAGCCCTAATCCCTGCTCCATGGGCTCTGGACAGTGCTGTCTCCAGCAGGCAGACCCCGCAGCCAGGATCCCACATCTGCCCAGGGATGTCTCTCAGCAAGGACCAAAAACCGTTTTCCAACACTAAAGCCCCTAAGGGGACTTTTTTTCCTGCACTGGGATATCCAGGAATGGGAAGCAGGCCCCACACTGCTGGAGGTGCCTGCGGGCTTTGGCATGTGATGGTACAAAGGTCAGGCAGCAGCAGCCCAACCTGCCCTCCCTTAGGTGTTAAAGTCCATGAGTTTTGACCTGGGAATTCCTTTTTCCCAGAGTCCAGGGTCCCCGAGTGCCTGCCCTTGCAATTTAGAAACAAATTAGTTACAGTCTCAGGGCTCCTGACTGGCTCTCTTCTGGGCCACCAGCTTTTCCCAGAGTTCATGGGCAAGGAAGTATTTTCTAGCTGGCCAGTGGCTGTCAAAACTCCTTATTACAAGCCAAAACTTGAATTTCCCTTTTTTTTTTTTTTAACATGCTGACATGATCCACACATGGAAATGGGGTAACCTATCACAGCTGAGTCGAGGAGAGGCTTTGGACTCACACAGGCCTCCAGATCTTATCTCCTGGGGGAAAACAACGCATTGGGAAACACTGAGGGGACTGAAAGTCCCCAAATCACCAGTGTCACTCCTGTTGCAGAAGAGATGAAGGCATCCATGTGATGGAGGTGGATCCCACGATGCCAGGCATGGTGATGCAAAGGGAAGGGTTGCAGTTGAGCCAGGAGCATGCTTGACCCCACAGCAGGAATGAGACAGCAGAGAAGTCAGAGTGCAGCCCCTGCCCAAGCAAGAGGCTGCAGCTCCACCTTTTCTGGGACATGTGGGACTCCCCACCCTCACAGAAGCTGCTGGAGCTTTTGGGGAGCAGCCTTGGGAGTGCAGCCCCTCTCCAGAGGTTGTGTGTTGGCAGGAGGACACTGACCTGCCTGCCCTGGGGAGCCCATGGGTGCACGGGGATGTGCCATCTCCCTGAGCAGCAGAACCTGGATCAACCCAGGGCCAGGAGGGACACATGGGATGGGTGGCACCAGGACCTGGATCCACCCAGTGCCACCAGGGATGTGTGGGCTGGGCTGCCACGGGGCTGGGCAAAGTGCAAGGCAGGTGTGGCAAGACACAGCCATGGACAGGTAGGTCCCTGCCAGCCCCGGTGGGCACAAGGGGTGGGCAGGGTAGGTGCTGGGGGTCAGGGAGGAGCTGTGGGCATGGGAACAGGGTGCAGGGCATGGGCCAGCACCAGCCATGTGGCTCATGCCACCATATCTCTGCCATCTCTTCTCCAGCCCAAGAGCCATGGGGCTCTGCAGCATCACTGTCCTGCTGGGCACTGCCTTCCTCCTGCTGGCACCTGGTGGCACCCAGGTGAGCCCCCCCCTCAGCCTGCCCTCCTGCTGCCCCCTCTGATGAGGGGGACCCATGTGTGACCAGTGCCACCCCCTTCTCTTCCCACAGGCTCTGAGCAGCTCCAGGTGGAAGGATCTGGCCAGGGAGCAGGATTTGGCTGAGGAAATGTAAGAGGTGCTCGCATCTGGCTTGTAAAAACCAATAAAGCAACACCCCAAAACGGAAAGTATTTCAGGGGGGAATAAATTCCCCTTGTTGCTTTGTGCCTCCAAAATTAAGGGGGTCCCAGCTCCATCTTCCCCTGCTCCCCAAATTACACAAACTCTATGAGCATCCAGCCGGTTTCTCTATTCCTTTTGTGGAACAAATAGTTAAATTAGCCCCTTTGCTCCCTGAAATCCTAACTGCTGCTTCCTGAGGTGCTGGGAATCTCACCAGGGTCCCTGCACTTGGATGGGGTGGGATTCCCCTGGGACAGGGTGGTGTTTGGCAACCTTTCCTTGCTGATTTTCCTCCCCTCTTCCAGCATCCTGGATGTAGGAGCCATTAAGCCATCGGAGGAGGATGAACCAGGTATAAAGGTCTTCTCCAGAAGCACCTGGGCTCAGAGGGGCCCACCCCAAGTCCAGGCAGGACCAGAAGTGGATCGTGACCAACTCTACCGCCGCCAAGATGATGCCAGGGAGGCCAATGCCCATGTGCCATTCTGGATGTTGTCCCTAGAGGTGCAGAATGGCCCAGAGGAGGATCGTGACCACCTCTACCACCCCCAGGATGATGTCAGGGAGGCTGACATCTTCAAGCCACCCAGGATGCTGTCCCTGGAGGTGCAGAACGGCCCGGAGGAGGACCGTGACCACATCTACCACAGCTGAGTGGAGATGTGCTCAGGCTGTGCAATGAGGGGTGGGAGCTGCCTCTGGGGCTTCCTGGGGGAATTTATAAATACCCAGCCTTGAGCCTCACCAATAAACCCACTCCCCTCTCCACATCCTGATGGGCTCCTCATTGCTGCCAGAAACCTGCTGCTAAGTGCCGGGCCTCCAAACCTGCAGAAATCCCCTCAGGATTGCCCCAAGATGCCAGGCAGGGTGAGGATGATGTCCTGGGATAGGACACTCAGCCCATCATCCCGGCTTCAGGTCAGCCCAGGTGAGGCTGAGGCCAGGCAAACTCAGCCCATCGGTGTTGTGCCCCAGAAAGTGCCACAGGCTGTCCCCTTCCCAGGGAATACACAGATTTACGTGCCACGAGGCTGCTCTTGCTCAGCCCAGCACTGGAGAGCAGCGTGACGGAGCACAGGGGGTCTCAGTGAACCCCAACATTTCCCAGCTAAGGCAGGACCTTGCAGCAAGGACGCCCCATCTCCCGGCAGCACCTAGAAAACCCTTTAATAGTGATGGCAGAGGTGGTCCCCACTGCTGGCTGTCACCCCAAGCAAGTATCGCTCGTGGACGGGTCCCGGTCCCCTCTGCGGGGTAAGGCAGGGGGTGGACGGGCTGCAGGTGGCCATGGGAACCTGCACCACCCCAGGGACCTGCATCTCCCGAGCTCAGCTGTCGGTGAAGTTCGCCTTGCGCTTCTCCACGAATGCTGTCATCCCCTCCTTGCGGTCGCTCTGGGACAAGCAGAGAGGTGAGATTTGAGGGGGCTGCAGCAGCCCTGTTTTGCCTCATGCCATGGGGTTGATCCCCCTACTCACGGTGGCAAAGGTGGCGTAAAAGAGGCGCTTCTCTGTCCTGTTCCCCTCCGTCAGCGTCGTCTCGAAGGCTGAGGGAGCAAGGGAGAAGTTGGGGAGATCCTCTGCCTGGCCCCCAGCAGCACCCCCAGGGGGTTCCCAGTTGGCCCCCAGCCCCTACCAGCATTGACTGATTCCTTTGCCATGGCAGCCACCAGCTTGGAGTTGCTGGCAATCTTCTCAGCGCAGGCAATGGCTGCATCCAGTAGCTTGTCCACAGGGTAGACCTTGCTGACCAGACCTAGGATGGGCAGTGGGAAGTGGGAGAATGGCTCCCGGCAGGACCCCTGCCTCTACTGGCTGGGGGCTGCCCCATGCCCCTACCTGCTTCCTTTGCCTCCTTCGCTGAAATCCGATCACCAGTGAGGACCATCTCCATTGCCAGCGACTTCCCCACTGCCCTGGTCAGCCTCTGCGTCCCGCCGGCGCCTGGGGCATTTAGGGAAGGGAGAGGTTCAGAGAGGAGTACCTGGGTGTCCCCATCCCAGCTGGGATGGAAACCCCTGGCAGGTGCCTGCTCCTCACCTGGGATGGTTCCCAGCAGGATTTCGGGTTGCCCAAACTGTGCCTTCTCCCCGGCGTAGATGATGTCACACATCATGGCCAGCTCACAGCCACCACCCAGCTGGGACAGGAGAGGCACAGACAGGTCAGGGGGTGCCGGGGTGGAGGCAGGGGGTGCAGGGATATGTGGGGGACACTCACGGCATAGCCATTGACGGCGGCAATGATGGGTTTGCGGACAATGGAGACCTTGTCCCACCCGGCAAGGAAGCCACTGCTGTAGCACTCCTGGAAGGTTTTATTCTGCATCTCCTTGATGTCCGCGCCAGCTGCAAAGGGAAGTGCGGTGGGACACCAATCCCCTCCAAAACTTTGGGGTGAGGAGAGACCCCCGTTCTACCTGCAAAGGCTTTCTCGCTGCCGGTGAGGACGATGGCTCCCACCGCCGGGTCGCTCTCCATGGCCTCCAGCGCCCGCCGCAGCTCTACCATGAGCCCCTCACAGAGCGCATTGAGCGCCTTTGGCCGGTTCAGCTGGATCAGCCCCACGTTCTTCTGCGCCCCTGTCTTCTGTACCAGCAGGTACTGGAACGCAGCCCCTGTCCGCCGCACCATCACCAGCCCGTTAGCCCACCGGCTGTCGGGCACTGGGCAGACCCCCGGCCACCCTCAGCAAGGCGTGGCCGCCGCCACTCCGTGCTATTTAAAGGCGACCTTCATGCCAGCGGTCACTGGCAGCCGGCGGGACGTCACCGGGGGCTTGGCTCACGGGAGCTGCCGGTGCCACCCTGAGCCGGACACGTGCAGCCCGGTGACCACCCTGCGCTGGGACAGTGTGCGTGGTCCAGGCACCCGGTGCTGGGCCCCAGTGCCGGTGCTCTGGTATGCAGTGCACGGCCCATGAACTGCGCAGGGCCCCGGTGCGCGGTAACGGGCTCTGGTGCGCAGCTCAGGAACCACGTGCAGCTCGCTGGGCACATACCCGCTGCTGGGACCCTACCTCGTGCTGGGTCCCGGTGCCCGGTGCTGTGGCCCTGGCGAACAGCCCAGGGACCCCGTGCCCGGCGCTGGGACCGCACATGGAGTAGGGACGCGGTGCCCGGTGCCCTGGGGCTGGGTGCGCAGCCCAGAGGCCACATGCGGGTCGCTGGGCACATGACCGGCGCTACGGCCGTGCCCGGTGTAGGAACCCGGTGCCCGGTGCTGGGCGGGGCCAAGCCCACCCACCCGCGGTGACCCCAGGTGTCCCTGTGCTCACCGGCGCTGCAGCCCCGTGCGCCGCGGGGGGCGCGGAGCGGCGGCGGGACCCCCGCTCGGGGGAGCGCGGCGGCGGCGGCGGGGCGGAGGAGCGCTCGCAGCGGGGCGGCCATGGCGATGAGCGGCGGGAGTCCCGCCCCCGCCATAGCCCATTGGTGCAGGCGGACCCGCCCCGCCATGCGCTGTCCCCATTGGCCGAGGCGGGGCCGCGGGGCGGGGCCAGGACCCCGGGGCCGTGGGAGGGGGCGCCGAGCCAGCGCCCCCCGCCCCGAGCCGGGGTCCCGCCGTGGTCGCCCCGCGGGGCGCGGGCGGGGCCGGGACGGCGGGACTTGTGGGGATTCAGAGGCGCTGCGGGGAACGGGAAAGGAAGGGAAAGGGGATAGGGAGGGGGGATTCCCCCGCCGCCCCCGCGCGGAGAGTGGGGGGGAGTGCGGGGGGCGCGGCGGGAGCGCGGCAGCGGGAGCGCGGCCAGGGAGAAGCGGAGAGGAGTGGAACGAGCCGGCGGCGCCCCCGGGCCCGGTGAGCCCCGCAGGCGGGGAGGGAGGGGCGGGGGTGTGAGTGTGCCCCGCGGCCGGGTGTGTGCCGAGCCAGGGAAACGCGCGGGTGTGAGCTTGTGCGGGAGCATCATCCACAGGGCTCTGCGGAGCGCATGGGTGCGAGCGTGTGCGGGACCATCATCCACAGGGGCGTGCGGAAGCGTGCGTGTGCGAGAGCATCATCCATAGGGGCGTGCGGGAGCGTGCGTGTGCGAGAGCATCATCCAGAGGGGTGGGGGAGCGCGTTTATGCAACGCGAGGCTGCTGCGTGTGCGGTGACACACGCGTGCGCGGCCCCAGCACACGCGCAAGCGGGACACGTCGGTGCGCGGTCCCCCACCCGCGGCCGGGCGCGGCTGAGCGGCCGCGCTCTCCCTCCCTCCCTGCGGCAGGTGCGGGATGCGGCGGAGCGCGGCGGCGTGCTGGGCGCTGGTGCTACTGTCCGCCACCTTCTGCGACACGGTGGCCGGCAAGGGTGGGCGCGGTGGCGCCCGGGGGCGGCCCGCGGCGCGGCGCGGGGGGCGGCTCGCAGCCGGCCGAGGGCAGCCGTGCCCCGGTACGGCTCTGCTGGGGCGGCCCTGCGCGTGGCGGGGGCGGCGGCGGCGGGGGCGGCGGCCGGTGTGGCGGCGGGGGCGGCCCTGCGCCGGGCTCGGCTGTCCGGAGAGCTGCAGGCTGGAGACGGCGTCGAGTACCGCGACGGCAACTGGACGGCGGCCGCCAGCGCCTGGACCTCCGCCGCGCCGGCTGGGACCCTGCCGGGCTGGGCGCTGCCCTGGCTCTGCCCGCTGGCCGCCCTCCTCCACCGCTGATGGATTTCGGGGGACCTGACTGTGCCCGGTGCACCCACGACGCCGCGAGGACCGGCCGCCCCCCCCGGGGCTAAGCCCTACGCCCCGGGCGAGCAGCGGCTTCCGGGGCTGTGCCCACCCATCGCCGGCGGGGCAGGATCCCCGTGGAAGACGATCCACCACCACCCTTCCCCTCCACGCCGAGCCAAACGCCGCCGGCTCGGGCACCTCTTTGCACCGCGCCCCTGTTCGTGGCCTCACTGTGTCCGGAGGCCGAGGAAGCGGCAATAAAGCTGGGCGAAAGCAGGTGTGGCTGAAATGCGGGGCGAGGGGCGGGACCCTGGGATGGCCAGTGCCCAGTCCCTGCCCACGCAGGCTTTATTTCGGGAGGGAGGCCCCAGAGCAGGCCAAGACCTGGAGGAAACAGCTCTCTGGGGGTTTCCAGGTCCCAGTCTGAGGCACTGAGGAGAGCCCTGTCCCAGGCTCTGCGGGGTGGGCACCGATCTCCATGGGAGCATCACAACAGTGACATCCCAGGGCATCCTGTCCCACTAGCCCAATGCCCAAAACTGGGAGCTGCCCTGGCAGAGCTGCTTCGATCACACACCATAGCTCTCTGCTGAGGTGTCACCAGCACCTGGGGCACCAGGGTGTCACTAGTCCCCATGGCTGCAGGCAGTGCTTGTCCCTCACTGGGACAGGTCTCAGTCCAGAGTCACCCTGCCCAAGCGTCCTGCTCGGAAATCCCGCAGGAACTCGTAGGCAGCAGCTGGGTAGTTGAGCATCATCATGTTGACATTCCCTGGAGATGGCAATGGATACAGGAGTGTCAGTGCAACCTGGAGCTGCCCTGGGATCCCCAGAGTCCCAGCCCCTGCACCCCAGATCTCCCCGAGCACCCACCTGTGCCTGTCAGCACCTTCACCTTCTGCGTGCGGCCCTGGGCGAGGGCCACGTGCTTGAGCAGCGGCTCGATGTGGTCGCAGGCGTGGCCCAGCCGGTAGCGCTGCACATACCTGCCACAGGGGATGGCTCTCAGCCTGCTTCCCCCCAAAATTCCCTGGGGATGGCATCTCCATCGCCCTCTTGGGACCCCCTCCCCACTTCCCCACCGGCTCACCCAAACTGCTGCTGCTTGTTCAGGGTGTACAGGAGGTAGTCAGCCATGACATCCTCCCCTACCAGGTGGTCATGGATGGCTCCTGGAAAAGAAGGTCAAGCCCCAGCTTCCCTCAGCCCTGCTGAGCCCTGGCCATCCCCTCCCACCCAGGGGCTGTGAGCAGCAGTCTCACCCCAGCCTCGGGTACCAGGCCTTGAGGCCACATTTGGGGACTCCCCCTGGCCACAGCCTCCACCTCACCACACAGCGCCAGCTTCATGCCCGTCTCCACATCCCCCAGCTTGGGGGCAGCACGCCAGGGGTGTCCACCAGGTACATCAGGGGTTTCTCACAGACCTGGCAAGGGGAAGGCAGAGCTGGTAATCAGCACCACACGGCTAACAAGCAAGGCACTGAGCTTGAGTTAAGCTCTTGCTGGAAGGAGGACCTGAGCAACCCCGAGATCAGCCCTGTGAGCCTCAAGGTCTCTCCTGCAGGATTCAGGAGGCAGAGCCCACCCACAGGGATGTACCTGGATCCTGGACAGCACTGCTTTGGTGACTCCTGGCTCACCCCCCACCGCAGTGGCTTTGCCTGAGGGGGACAGACACAGTCATAGGTGTAAGTGACACTGACCCACCTCCTCCCCGAGCCCTGGCAGCATGCAGAAATACCCTTCTTGAGGTGCAGCCTCCGCAGGGTGTTGATGAGCGAGGACTTGCCCACATTGGGCACGCCAATCACCAGGATGTTGTGCTCAGAGCTCTGGAAGCCAGGGAGACACAGGCAAGGAGCAGCTGGTTACCAACCACCCACTCCTGGAGCAACAGGCAGCTGCCACCGGGAAATATCCCAGTCTTTGCCAGCAGTTCTGGCATATGTGGGAGCAGCCTCGTCCCTTGGCTGGACAGGGAGGTGACCCTCCCTCTGCTCTGCACTGGGGCAGCCCCACCTCGAGCACTGGGAGCAGTTTTGGGGCACCACAATATAAAAGAGATCTAAAGTTACCAGAGAGTGTCCAAAGGAGGGACACAAGGATGGGGAAGGGTCTGGAAGGGCCACATGAGGACTGGCTGAGGTCACTTGGTTTGTTCAGCCAGAGCAGAGAACACTGAGGTCAGATCTCCCCGGGGATGCAGCTCCTCCTGAGGGGAAGCTCCGATCTCTGCTCTCTGACAGGACCCAGGGAATGGCTGGAGCTGGGCCAGGGGAGAGTCAGGTTGGATATCAGGGAAAGCTTCTTCCCCTAGAGGGTGGTGGGGCACTGGGGGAGGAACCTTCCTCTGGAAGAACCAGGGAATGGGCATGGCCCCAAGGCTCCCAGAGCTTCAAGTGTTTGGACAATACTCCCAGCAATGCACAGAGTGGGACTGTTGGGGTGTCTGGGCAGAGTCAGGAGCTGGTCTGGATGATTCCTGTAGGTCCCTTCCAACTTGAGATATTCTGTGATTTTGTGACCCTCTATGCACATGTCTCACCTCGGCCCTGTGGTAGCGTGGACTGTCAGCCACCAGCCTGGCAACCATGGGGACAACCTGCAGAGGAACAGGGACAGGGCTGTCACTTTGTGCCTGGGCTGGCAGCAGCCATGCACTTGGGGGCACTGTGCCAGGGGAATGTGCACAACAGGGGCTGAGCAGAGGACTTGGGACAGCTGGAAGGGAGCAGCCAGCTAGAGCACTGAGGGCTCTCCATGGGGCTGGGAGCTCTCTAGGGAGCAGGGCTGGGCTGCTGCCCCACTACCTTTTTGACGTTGACATCGCGCTGGCAGTCAGTGAAGACCACATGCGAGCATCCCTGCTGCCTCAGCTGCTCCAAGACCGCCTGGAGGGGACGGAAAGAGGCACTGGAGACACCTGCCTGTGACACCACCGCTGCCCCAGCCCGGCCCTGCCCCGGCGCTCACCGACTGCCGGCGGGGATCGGCCAAGTCCATCTTGTTCAGCACCAGGACGTGAGGGCGGATGCCCAGCACCTCCTGCAGCGCGGGGTTACGGCCCGACAGCGGGATGTGGCTGCGCTAAGGACAGTGACTGCAAGCACAGTACAGGCAGGAGGGCGGGATGGGGGTGGAGAGGGGCAAGGGGGGATCTGGCGGGACAAGGGAGAGAGTTCTTCGGCAGCTGTGGAGGATATTCGAGCGTCGTGCACCTCCACGAGGCAGTCGGCGCGGCGCAGCGCCAGGCGCATCTGCCGCAGGCCTGCAGCACACAGCACGGCGCGGGGTGAGCGCGCAGCGGGCGCTCGGGGAGGGGGCTCGACCCGCCGCGCTGCCGCCCCTCACCTTTGGCCATGTGCCGCGGGAACCACGAGGCCACATCGCGGCCGCGGAAGTCGAAGCGCTGCCGGAACCCTGCCGGGGCTGTCGCCGCCGCCCGCAGCGCTGCCCACACCCTCATGGCCTCGGCCGCTCGTCACTTCCCGCGCGACAGGAAGCGGCGGCAGTCGCAGCAATGGCGGAGCCGCTGCCGCCGCCAGCGGGGGGCTCGGCCGCACCTCCCGGCGGCACGGGGAGTGCCGGGAGTCGCGAGAGAGCCCCCGCGGGCCCCGGCACCCCCCGTGCCGCCGGTTCTGAGCCTCCAGCCGCTCCCCCGCCCGCCCCGGAGCCCCCCCCCACGGCCAGGCCCGGCGCAGGACCCGCTGGACGACCCCCGCTACACCATCTCCAGCACCAACTGGTACTGAGCTAACCCGCCGTCCCGCCCGATGGAGCCAGCCCCGCCGCATCCACCCTGCCACCGACAGCAAGCAGCCGCCGGCGCGGAGCTTTCTCAATAAAGGAGACTGAAGGGCAAAGCACCGGGGTTTATTTTGCTGCCTCAGGACTGAGGCGCGGGGACGGGCGCCTGGAAGAGCTTGTTGAGCCGCTCGGCCTCTCGCCACCCCGACAGCAGCGCCCCGTGGGTGGTGGAGTAGAAGATGCGGTGCGTGGCCTCGCCGGCGAAGAGGAGCTGCAGGGGCTGCGGTGAGGCGGGGGGTGAGCGCAGGAGCCCGCGGGGTTGTACTAAACCAGCCTCATCCCCCGCCCTCCGACACCCCGCGGGTGCATGACCACATAAAAATCCAGAATTGGGCACTTTCCCTTTCCTGCAGCCCGCGCCTTGAGGATGCTGGGAGGTGGTTGAGGGGAGCCGCCTGTGCACGAGTTTTATGGCAATGGGGTTGCCCCCACCCCCGTGGTGCTCAGCAGGTGACCTGGGCACTGGTGAACCCCCCAAAGGGTCAGCAGTGCCACCTCCCTGTGCTCCTGGAGTGGCCTGTCCCCACCCCCCGTCCATCTGTCCCCGCTGCATGCCCTGGGCCTGAATCCTCACCCGGGGGTCCCGAGGGTCCTCGGGCAGGGGCTGTGCCAGCACATCGATGTCGTCCCCCGAGCTGCCCACGGCCACGTAGCTGTAGGAGCCTCGGGTGTAGGGAGCGCTGTGCCAGCGGGACCGGAGCACGCTCCTGGGCGCGGGAAGGTTCGGATTCCCTGCGGAGGGGGGTTAGGGATGGGATGGGATGGAGAAATGCCCCGGGGCTGTGGGCGGGCGGGGAGGGCGGGGAAGGCACCTGTCATCGTGCGGAGGACGCGGGTCATGGCGCTGAGCACCTCGGCGTCGCTCAGCGTCTCCATGTACTCCGACTCCTTCCCCGCGATGAAGCCACACAGGACGTGCCCGTGCCTGGGAAGGGGAGGTAGGGCTAAGAGCTGCTGCCCACCGGGACTGTGCCTTCCCTGTGCCCACCGGCAGGCCGGAGAAGGTCTGGAAGGTGCCCAAGCCCCTGGCCACATACTGCTCTGGTGGCTGGAGCACCACAAATCCGATGAGCTTCTTGAACCAATTGGCCTCAAGGTCAGCGCTGGGCTCCTCCAGGGGTGACTCGTCCTCCCACACCACTTCCAAGAGCTGCTGCTGGGGCTCCCAGAAAGGCTGCTCGAACTCCAGGAAGATCTTGTTGTTGGTGCCAAAGCCCAGGTGGCGAATGGCCTCTGCTTTCCGCTTGGGAAGGGGAGGCTGGAATAATTCCTGGTGGTGTTCCTTGAGGAAACCTGCAGCCACAAGATTGGGCAATCAATGGAGCAGCTTTCGGCTGGGCTGCTAAATGGGGTCTGAGATGTTTCTCCCCATACCCCTTTCTAACCTCTTCCCAGGGGAGAAGGGAGGCTGGGAAGGGGTTAGGCAATCCCTCCCCTCCACCTGCCCATCTCCAACCCTGCCAGCTGGTCAGAGGGGACAGGCAGAGCAAGGGAAGGTGTTGGTGGCCTCACCCAGCGGAACAGTGACGATGACGTGGTCGGCAAGGAAGACATCTCCATCCTCGCACTCCACCCGGACAGGGAAAACCTTGGCATCGTCCCCTTCCTCACGGAAGGACCCTTGCCACTGGATGGTCCTCACTGCCTTGTTGAACAGGACGGTGCCCTCGGGCAGATCGGAGAGCAGGCGCTCGGACAAGCTGCTGTAGCCACTGTGGGAGGAGTCACCGCTGGGCACGGGGCAGCCCCTGGAACGCTCCTCCGTGTCCCGCTCCGGAGCCCCGCGCTTACCCTGGGAAGGTGCAGTCCAGGCCGGGCAGTGACACGTACTCCCCGAAGGGCTCCAGGGCCACCAGGTCCATGCTGTGGGTCCCACTGATGCAGCACTCCAGCTTGAGGCAGGCGGCGAGCACGGCCAGCTGGAGCCGCCGGGCATCCTCCTGGCCCTTCGCCATGGCGGGGATCGTCCGGGCGATCTCTGCCCGCACGTACTGGCCCACGCTGGGCCACGGTGGCTCCTTGGACCCCTGGAAAGCGCGGGTGGAGGCCAGGAGGGCGTAGAAGAGGTCGCGGGCTTCGCGCACCGCCTTGGGGCTCAGCACCTTCCCCGAGCTGCCGTAGGTGACGGAGGGCATCGGGGGGTGGCCCCCCGCTTCCACCTGCTGGTTCTCCTCCCGGGCGGCCTCCGGGCTCAGCAGGCCGTAGCGGGAGGCCAGGCAGAACACGGGATTTCCTGGCGAGGGGCCGTGGATCCAGTGTGCCCCCATCTCCGCCAGCCCCGACGCTGCCGGGAGGGAGGGAGGGAGAGCGGGTCACCGCCCCGCGCCACGCGTGTGCCGAAGCCCTCGGGGCGCAGCAGGACGCGCAGCGCCATGTGCCCCCGAAACGGCTGGAGCCAGCGGGCCCTCCCGCGCCCCCGCTGCCACTCGTGACCGGCTTCCGTTTGGTCCCCGCGTGCCCACGGGACCGGCCGCCCCCCGCCACGTGTCCATCCCACTCCGGACCGGCCCCACGGGCCGGGGGCTCAGGTGCGGCTCCCGCAGCCCGGCACAGCCACCCCCTGCCCCAGCCCGGGCCCGCCCCCCGGTGCCGCCCACCCCCCGTGCCCGGAGCCTCCCCCCGGCCTCCCCGCCCGTACCGAAGGGGCGGGTGCAGACGCGGCCGCCGGCGCGGGCAGCCGCCTCCAGCAGGCGGAGGGAGCCATGTCCGCGGAGCCGCTGGGCCGCCCCCAGCCCCGCCAGCCCCGCGCCCACCGCCACCACCCGCCGCCCGCCGCCCTCCATGGCCGCCCGCGCCGGCCGGTACCGCCCTCCGCCGCCGCTGGCACCGCCCGCCGCCAACGGCACCGCCCCTGGAGCGGCCCGAGGCGCGGCAGGAGGGAAGGAGGAAGGAAGGGATGGATGCAGGGAGAGATGGGGAAATGAATGGAAGGAGGGATGGGGGGGATGGAGGGAGTGGTGGATAGGGAAATGGATGGATGGAGGGATAGATGGATGCCCGTGGGTCCCGGTGCAGTGGTGAACCAACTGCCTGCGCCCATGGAGGGCAGGAGAAGGCCGGGGTGGGAGAGAGGACCCCTCCTGGAGTAGGAGCAGCCCTGGGACCACCTGCCCATCCTTCTCCTCTCCCCATCACTCTCATCCGCCCTATACCTTGGCCGGCCTGCCTGGCATGGTGCGGGAGCTGTGGGCGCCCATCATCCCGCTGTCCAGGCACGCACATCCCGGCAGAGCTGCCCCAAGGGCCAGCGCTCCCACCCGCCTGTGGTTCCCAAACCCTCATGGATACAATAAGACTCTCCCCCCACCCAAGGCTGGCTGGTGTTTTTTTGCCAGCGAATGTTCCCACCGCCTGCCCAGGGGTGGGGCAGGGAACTGGGATGTACTGGGATGCTCCCAACTGGGACCCTCGGAGAACCCACTGTGCCACCCAGCTCTGCCAGCTGCCTCTGGGGTAACTGTGGCCCTGCTGGCCCTGGCAGCTCCCTGGAAAATATTCACGTGCAAGGAAAAGCTGGGGGTGTCAGAGCACAAGCTCCTGGAATCCCCTTTGAGCATTTATTTTGGAGAGATTTTCCCTGCCTCCGGATTTGTAGCAAGCAACAGGGTGGGACTGGCAGGGGACATCAGCCTGGCAGCAGCTTCCTGGGGGGACAGTGGCCCTGCAACCCAGCCCAGGGCATTTGGGGTCACCAGCTCCCAGGGGTGAGGGATGATCATTCCCAATATGTTAGTGCTGAGCCAAGCAGCCATTCCTGGGGACCTCTAGCCCATGAATCTGGCCCAGGCACCAGACAATGCGGGGAAGTGCCTGGATGGAGACCTTCACTTCCCTGGGGATTTGTCTTGGGGAAAAAAGATTCTCCTGAACATCCCTTGGCTGCAATAGGGGGCCAGAACCCCTCATTGCATCATCTGTTGCTGCTGCCAAGAAAGGTTTGGCCTCATCCATCCCCTCCGTCCCTTTCTGTGCCATGGCTGGGGGCTGCTCTCAGCCTGACCCCCACAGCCAGGTTCAACAGGCCCAGCTCCCTCCCACCTCCTCATGGGTTGGGTGTTCTAATCCACAACCCACTGGGCAGCCACTGTGGAGTTATGGCAGGGTCCCCGTGTCCCCCTGGCACAGCCCAGGATCAGCACCATCACTTGGGGCCCTTCCAGCAGGGCTGGTGGCTCCTGCCAGCCTCGGTGCCCTGGGTGACCCCGGTGCTGCCCTCCCTGCACGGTGCCAGCGGTCCTTGAGGAGCTCCCAAGCGAGGAGGACAGACCCCAACAGCCAAGGCATGCGTGGGAAGCCCCATCACCACAAGCGTGTCAGGCCAGCAGGAAGGAGGGGACAGCAGGGAGTGTCCCACCCGCCCCTCGGGCTGTCTCAGCTGAGGGGCAGGGGCCAGGCCACCGGCACCTCCCCCGGGAGCCGCTTCCCTACCCGGACCCCTCCATCAGCTTCAGCATGCTGCTGTAGAGGCGCCCAGGGGCGTCCAGGCCCCAGACAAAGTCCCAGTGGTTCCAGTCGGGGATGTGGGTGTAGGTGACGAGGTGGGTGATGCGGGGCAGCAGCAGGCGGACGTCCCTCCAGTCAGCTGCCCAGTCCTCCCCTCCTGACCACACCGCCGTGGGCACCAGCATCTCCTCCACTCGGTACAGGGGCGGTGTGTCCTGCAGGGGCACGGGGGGCTCTCGGTTGGTCACGCCCTGCGAGCCATCCTGTCCCTGCACCACCCTGGACAGACCCCTGGCACCTCCAGCCGCCAGCACTGCCACTGCAGCTCCTACCTGGTGGTACACAGCCCGGTTCTCTCTGCCATAGTCAAAGGCCTTGAATTCTCCTGACTTCACCACCTGGAAGAGAGGATGGGTCTGGTGGGGGAGGCCAGCGAGTGCCACTGTATGGGTCTGGCATCTCCCAGCCCCCTTGAGTGACCCATCATGAGAGGGTGCTCAGAAGGGGTTTGGGTAAGTCCCTGCCCATCTCTGACCACACCAGCTGGCTGGGGACATGCAGGACAAGGAAAGGTGTTGGTGTCCTCACCCATGGGACACTGCAGGAGGAGATGGCATCCCTGCAAAGTCAGGTTTTCCACCTTTTTTAACAGGGTGATCCTTTGACCTCTGGCTCCATGACTGTCCCTAGCCATGGCTTGACAAACCAAGGTGTTCCATGTGACTCGGGGGCTGCCCCGGTGCCATGCTCTTCCCTCTGAAATCCTGCTCACCAAGCTGTGTGTGCAGGGTGCTGCTGCAGTTCCTTCAACAACCTGATCATCCTTTTTCAGCTTCCATTACCTATAATTCGGCTTTGCAAGGAGGCACATGGGTGGGGTTCTCCAGCCTGACTGTTTCCAGCAGGGCCAGTGCTGAAACTGCAGCTGAACTGGCAGAGTCCAGGTGCCCAGGACCCCTTTGGACAGGGGGAGATGTTGTTGGTCCCCCTTTACCTCCTTGTCCAAGCTCCCCCAGTCTCTCCTTGGGCTTCCACCCACCACCACAGTGTCCCTGAGTTCTTTGGGGATTCCTGGGAGGCCCCAAACTGGTCTCAGCATCTGGCTGTGGCCTCCTCGTCCCTGGCACAGCACAGGACACACACACCCCCCACAGTGTCCCCTGGTCCCCAGAGGGACCAGGGAAGCTCATCCTGAATCCAGCACCTCTTCCAATCTCTCGCCTTTACTTTCTCGGGAGCTGCTCATGTCCAAGTTCCCTGAACTCTCACGTGTGCCCTGGGCACAGCAGACTGTCAGGGAAGGGACCATCCCAGGGTAAAGCATTTGTGTGTCAGGGATCCTACCTGGGCCCAGTGGATCACGTTTTTGACAGAGGTCCCATCCGGATAGTGGGATGTGTACACATCCAGCCGTGTCTGCAAGGAAACACATCCCAGCCATCATTGTTTTCCAGCGGATGGGAGTGAAGGTGGCAGCTGCCAGGTGTTTCCCAGAGCAGCCACTGCTGAGTCATGCTGCCTAAAGGGCTGGACCAGGTTCAGGAATATAATTTTCATTAAAAACCGATTGCTGTGAGACAGCTCTGGGAGGAGAGTGATGGGGATGAAGGATGAGCTCCATGAGGCACCTTACCTGGGCTCAGGAGCTGTGCTCAAGGCCTCAGTGACTACCTGAGGTCACACAGATGCTGCTTCAGCAGGTGGGTCAGAGCAGGGGCTGCACCCCAGGGTGGTGGCAGTGACAGGCAGCCCTAACTCAGGGGTGTTATCAAGGGCCACCTGGCCACTGACATTCACCCAGCAGAGCCTGAGGACTTTTCCTATCCCGGGAGGAGAAGCATCTGGCAGAGGGACACGTGTTGGCCATGCATGGTGTGCTTGCTGTGAGCACTGGGGGTGTGTGGCTGTAGCAGGCTGAGCAGGGTGGGGGGCAGAGCCAGCAGCTGTGGGACCCTTGTCCCAACTGGAATGGCACACCCACCATGTTGAGGTTCTTCTCGTTGTAGCCACCCAGCAGGAAGAGGAGGTTGGCACAGGGCCTGTGCAGCATCTTGTGCCTGCACAGCTCTGGGAGAAACTTCCACAGCTTCCTGATGTGCAGGGATGCTTCTGTTCTGCCGAGCAGCAGCTGCAGGAGCAAAGGGCAATGTGCATTTCCTGCTTTTCCCTCCCTGCAGCCCAACCCTGGACTGTCCCACCATCCAGGCAGAGAGGGAATGTCCAGGAGTCAAATCCACTCCTTCCCTGCCCTCCTGCCGCACAGAGATGTGTCCAGCTCGTTGCAGGAGTTGATGCTGACTGAACACACACCAGGGAAATCAGTATTCATGACTCTCCTCTTTCCCCCCAAGCACTTGGATCTGTTTTTGATGGAATCAACACAGCAAAGCTGTTCTTTTCCAGGTGTTTTGCCTATGTATTCTACAAGTGCCCCCATACAAAGACCAGTTTCATCCTACAGATGGAAAGAAGATATGCACTCAACAAAGCGGCCATCCAGGACTGTATGTGCACCTGAATCATGTATGTGCTAATAAATCAGCAGGAATTAACTGTTTTCTGCTGCATCAGAGAGCCCCAGGGGCTGTGTCTGAGCATGATCTCCTCCCTAGAACCAGTGAGTTTTGGGGCAGAAGGGCATGGAGTTATCCCTTACCGGAATCGTCTTGAGATTCTTGTCCAGAAGGAAGGGCATCTTCATGATGGGACTTCTGGTGTGCTTGGCTGTCACTACTGGAGCCAGGGCAAAAAACATTTTGACTTTCTGAGCCAGTGCGGGCATGGATGAAAATGCAATAAACGCTGAGAAAACAGAAAAACAATCTCAGACTTGCTGCATCTTTCCTCAGGTGCTTAATCTGAGCGTTCACTTGGACCCAAGTCTGTTTAATTAATTATCTCCAATTGGAAATCTGAGACCTCTTGCCACCTTCTGGTAAATGTTGGTGCAAGAGATACCCCAAGGAAGGCAACACCTTTATTCCCATGGCTAATCAGGCACTTCAGTGGTTGTTAAACCACATGGAGTGCACCCCTCTGCTTTCTGCTGACCAGCAACAAAACAAAAATTTTCGATTCAAGGTGGTGGACAACCCCTCGGAACGCACCAATTGTGCAGCCCTGGGAGTAGCCAACGTAGTGGAGCTGCTTCTGCCCTGTTTTCTGCAGCACAAAGTTGATGGAGGCCGGGAGGTCATACATTGCCATCTCATGGAAGCTGCAACACAGGAGGGGAATGTTGGTTATGAGGCAACACTGGGAGGGAAAACTCACCTGTGAGATTTGACTGCCTTGCATTGCCTGGCTATAATGTCCAGGGCTGATTTTCCAGGAGAAAATTCCTGGCATAGATCCTTCCTGGCATGGCATCATCCTTCCCCTGGAAGGGCTTAGTCCTCCCACGGCCGTGGAGAGCAGTAAATAGACTGCAGATCCTGTCTGGTTTTCATTCCAGTGCCATAGCCAGCCTCTCTGCAGACCCAGAGCTGGCTCCCACCAGGATTACAGCACCAGCTCTGCTCTTTCCCAGAAGGGAATGGAGCACCAGTTCCTGCCTGTGTGCCCATTGGAAAGGCAGACCTGCTGTGTGAGGTTTATATGTTTATGAGCTTGGGACATCTGCTCTGAAGATAACTGTGGAGAGGCAGTAGCATCTTAAAAAGCTGCTCATGGGGACAAGGGGCAGCAAGGCCTAGGAGCAGGGCAGGTGGCAGTGACACTTGTAGACATCTCAGTGGTGTTCCCATGGATGCCCCCCAGCCAGGGCTGATGTCTCTGTGTGTCCCCATGCAGGCAGCAGTGCCCTGTGCTCTCGGCAGCTGCAGGGAGGTGCTGGCACCGTGTCAGCTTGCAGGTCTGCACAGGTCCCTCCAGCCTCCCCGGGGGAGGCTGTGCCAGCTATTAGGCGCTCTGACTTGCCTGTTTGGAGGCACCCACCTCTGCCTAGAGCTTGGTGACAGGCACAGAAGTTTGCCAGGCTTTTGTAACGCTCTCCAGCCCACCTGAAATCCCAGAATTCCACCTGGTCAGCTGAAAGGTGTTGGTGTCTCCGGGACCAGCTCGTCCCCCGGCTGTTTCCCAGCCACACGTCATAGCCAGAGTCTGCTAGTATGAAGCCAAGGCTGTTGTTAGCCAGATTTTCCACCCAGTGGCTGCCTTCTCCAAATATCCCATGCTGGAGAAACACAACTGGCTTGGCCCCTGGGTGCAAAAGAAACAGCACGTTTTGTTGAACCAGAATCTCTCCATTCACTCACCCCAAATTAAGGCCAGTAAAGCCTCTTGCACTGCCAGAGGACATACAAAATGTGCATTCTAATGACACCTCCTGGTGCTACAGCTTTGACTCTAAATTGAAGAAATGCCAGGGATTTGGTATTTTTGCTTTAACAGTGACTATTCTCCTGGCCTGGCCAGGCTCATCCATTTACCTGCTAATGTTCAGGACTTTTTTTTGCTGGCTCTGAGTGAAATAGAGCTGTACCTCTGTTCTTAGGCTTTTCTCTTCCATGAGGAATTCTGTTCAGGTGGATGTAGTAGCCGTCACGAGTCAGAACTTCATACTCCTCACTGGGGTACCCTCTGTGGCAGATGATTTGGCTCTGGGGAAAGAAAAAGCCAGGTGGGAAACGTTCTGTAGCCAATGTGCTTGTTTGACTTGAAGGGCACATCCCTTGGTAAAACCAAAGTTCTGGGACATGGCTTCGCCGGGGGTGTCTCTGGATCAGCTGAGGACTTTTTATGACAGAGGATGCTCTGGCCAAATGCTGTCCCAGTGCGATGCCTGACACCAATTTCCTGACGCCTGACACCGACAGCAGCACGTGTCACATCAGGCTCCCAGCTGATGTGCTGGGCAGATAAGGTGGTGGGGCCGATGGAACCTGCCAAGCTGGGCTGACTGGAAGGGCAGTAGGATAAACCCCACAGGATTCAGGGCTCCTGAGCCTCTGCCTGAGCTGTATTTATGCTGAAAATTCCACAGAGTTTTCACAGCTGGTGAAATCCAGCTGTGGTCCTGCCTACATGTTGCTGTATGCTCCTTTTGCTGTGAGGTTGGCAAGAAAGATGAATTGCAGCAAATTTATTGCCCATGTCTTGGGTCCAGCTAAACCCAGCTTCAGAGTGTCCCAGGACTCAACTGGACATGACCCTGAGCGCTTTGCTGCAGCTGAAGGAGAGGACCTATGCACAGATTTCTACCCTCTGGGGAGATATCTGATCAAATCCAGTCTGGGGTTATCCCCATCTCTGACTGCCCAGCTGATAATTGCACTTAATTCTGCTGAGAGGAGGAGGACTCCTCCGGGAAGGAGTAGCTTGTTAATGATGGTGTGGAGGCAGCATTGTATAGCAACAGCTCAATAACACCAGCCCTTCCCATGTGCCCTCCAACCCTCTCTCCTCCAGCTGAACGTGCCCAAACTTTCAGACTGGAAATTCAAAGTTCTCCTGACTTACAACATTCATGAGAGTCTCGGGATTTAGAGCCTTTTTCTGCTTGGTGGCATCTTCGGAGTTCGTGGGTGTTTGTAGGAGAAACAGGATTGCAATAAACAGCCACATCTTGTGCCTGGGTAGATAACAATAACAACAACAAAAATAATGATAACGATAATAATAATAATAGGAACAACAACAAGTATAGCAACACCAAAACCAGCAACACCAATGTTGTTGTTATTATTGTTGTTGATGATGATTATTATTAAAATTGATATGAATGTTTGTTCCTACTTGGTTATGATGGATTAAGTTCCTCACATATCTGAAGATCACACATCATTTTCTGGGCCAGGGAAGTGGAGGGAATTCCCAATTTCAGTTTTCATTACAGTCCACACAAGACTCTTTATACTCCTCTGTACAGACAGGATCTGGTACTCAGCAGGACCAACTTTTATATTTTTAATGGCAAGGAGAACCAGCTCTGCAATACAAGAACTAAACCAATACCATTGGGCCAGTTGTCATGTGGAGGGAACGAATCCAAATGGGGAGTTTATGCTATGGAAGGAACATGTTTAGGGTGGCTGGGCTATGACTATGTCTATAATTTTGCTGTTTCTCTATTGCTTAGCTTTTGTACCCAAAGCCCACTACAAACAGAAGGATCCTATGAACTAAAACTGGTAGAGCCTCATAGGGAAGCTATTTATTAAATAAGTGTGGCCTGAAAAAATCAGAAACCTTTTTGATCACCTTAGATACTCCTGAGCTGAGCAAAGATCTATTTTTAAAGCACACAGTTAATATTATATATGATTTCTAATGTTTTGCCAGGCTCTCAAAAGCTACAGCTTATTCAGCCCAGCAGCACAAATTGTGAATTACTCTCTGCCTCCCTCCTTCTCCTCCTGGTGGTTCTCCCACACCATGAGACTTCTCTGCCCTCTGAAATATTCCCAGCAAACCTCCCCGTGGTATTACCAAGATGTGAGTTCAGACCAAAAATAAAGAATAGCAACCGATGCTTTTTCCCCCTCGGGAGAGCTCCCAAAGGACACAAATCTGAAGGGCAGGGAGGAGAATACGTTACCAGGCAGAGCCCACTGACACGTCTGACCAGGCTGGTGGTGGCAGTGCTGGTGGCTCTGTCATCACCTGAGTTAAAAGGACCACGCTGTGTCAGAGCCCAGCCACGCTGGCACCTTGCTGTCCCTCATCACGTGCCCTCCAATTAACAGATGTGCACTGATCACTGCTCTGGTACCTCCCTCCATGTGGCCATGACTTTCAGGCTTGCAAAGGATTACGTTTCCAGCACAGCCAGAGTGGTGTGCTGAGGAATCCCAGCTATGGAATTGCACCTTAAGCTCATGATGGTTGCAGTAAAAAAAAAAAAAAAAGCCAACAGCTTTTCTTTGTGAAGGGTCATTTCCTAACTCCCAGGGTCATTTAGAAGAGTTTCTGGTGCAACAAAAGAGCTTGGGCTCCACCAGCTTCACAAGGCCTCAGGAGCAGGTTGAGCTCTCCATGGTCACCCTAAGGACAGCCTGGATGGGAGACATTAGGGACACCCCTTGTGAAAAGTGACAGTGGCCCAGGCAGCCTCCACAGGGCCCTGAGGTCCAAAAGGTGTCGTGTTTGCAAGGGGAAATTTGCAAAAGCTCTGCAGGGCTCTCTGGAAAAGCACCAGGCTGAAGGTCTCACCAGCAGCCAGCAGCGTGTGGGAGAGCTGGTGCAACACCTGAGCTCGGCCAAAGCCACAGGTATTGCACAGAGCAGAGGTGTTTGTTCCCCACCTGCAGCCTGTGACCGTCCAGCCCACGCTTTTCCCTACCTTGGTAGCCACGTAAAAGCCCCAGCCTTGGGTTGGCTCTGCTGCAGCGTGCCTTCCCTGGCCGTGGATTAGGTTGCCCTCCGATTTTCCTGCTGGCCGTGGTGCATGAGTGGAATGTGAGTTGTGAAATGCAGCCCAAGCACGCATGTGTTGCTCCATCTCCCCACTGCAATTTTCTATCAGCAGCTGCTGGCACAAAGGGGCTGTGTGGGCGCTTTCCTCCTCGTGGCAGGTGTGGCCAGGGCCTTCACTCCTTCATTACCTTGGTCCTGCACCTGTGCCTGCTCCGGGCTTTTGGAAATGTCTTCCCACATCCATGAGTGCAAAAATCCCACTGCATTCAGTCAGATAATCAGGGAATGGAACCCATCTGGGTTGGAAGGACCTTAAAGCCCATTCAGTGCCATCCCTGCCACGGGCAGAGACATTTTCCACTATCCCAGGTTGCTCTCACCTAGCCCTGGACACTGCCAGGGATCCAGGGGCAGCCACAGCTTCTCTGGGCAACCTGTGCCAGGGCCTGCCCACCCTCATAGAGAGCAATTCCTTCCCAATATCCCATCCAGCCCTGCCCTCTGGCAGTGGGAAGCCATTCCCCCTTGTACTGTCACTCCAGTTCCTCTTGCAGGGTCTCTCTCCAGCTTCCCTGTATCCCTTCAGACCCTGGAAGGAGCTGTGAGGTCTCCACACAACCTTCTCCTCTCCAGGCTGAGCAGCCCCAGCTCTCCCAGTCTGGCTTCACAGGGGAGGTGCTCCAGAGCCATCAGCAACTTGGTGCCTCCTCTGGACTTGCAACAACAGTTCCTTGTCCTTCTTAAGTTGGAGGCACCAGAACTGCCCACAGAATTCCAGGTGGGGTCTCACCTGAACAGGGCAGAGGGCTGACTCCCCCCCTCACCTGCTGCCCACACTGCTGTCTTCTAACTCCACTACTCGTTATCCAGTGGAGGTACTAAGCAGTAGTAGTAGTAGTAGTAGTAGTAATAGAATAATAGTAATAGAGGTTGGAAAGGCAGCAGAGACTTCCCTGGCATCTTCAGGCTGTGGAACGAGGCCATTGGAGCAGTGTGTCAGTGCTGAGGTGTGTGATTCAGCACCTGGAGTTATCCTACCTGTGGTGGAAGGAGAGAAGGTGCCAAAAAATGCAGCTGGAGTTTCACTGAGGAGCTCTTGTGTAGCTTAGCCAAAGAGAGGAATGGAGACCTTTGAGGCCTTGAAGGAGGTTAGGTTTAGATGAGATATTAGGGAGAAATTCTTGGCTGAGAGGGTGGGCAGGCCCTGGCACAGAGTGCCCAGAGAAGCTGTGGCTGCCCCTGGATCCCTGGCAGTGTCCAAGGCCAGGCTGGACTTTGGGGCTTGGAGCAGCCTGGGACAGTGGAAGGTGTCCCTGCCATGGCAGGGGGTGGAATGAGGTGATCTTTAAGGTCCCTTCCACCCCAAACCACTCTGGGATTCTGCATTCTCAGAGGGGTATGTGTCTGGGTGGGCTGGTCAAGCTGTGACATGGAAGGCAAGGCTTTCCAGCTACCAAGTCATCCATGTGCTTCCTGGGTTCTGCCTGAGGCCTCAAACCCATCATTTTCTTGGCCTCTAAGGCCCTGTAAGAGTCAAAAGTTACACCCTCTGGTGTGATGCATTGTTTCTTCTGCATTTTGGTATCTTCATGCCTCATTAATATTAGGCAACACCGCTGCTGGATGCCTTTCATTTTCTCATTTGAGGCATCACAGGACTGCAACCCCGCCTGCTGCTGGGACAACAGGAAGGGAAACAGCCATGGAATCAGCTGTGTCCTTCTGCTAACAGGTGCAGATCTGCTGCTGCTGAGTCACCTCCTCTGAGGCACACCATGGTGTAAGCATTAATCATGTCCATGTGCTGCACATTTTTCCTCCAGCTCCCGCTCCGCTGTTTCTCCTGCTGCTTTCCCAGACTGTGTGCCCAGGATGCTGGCTGGTGCCCTTTGCCAAGCACAGGGGTAAGCCAGTCACAAGTCATCTAGTCCTGGCATCCTGAACTGGGGAAGAGAGTATCGTCCTGATTTTAGCCATAAGAGAACGTCAGCTCTTGCACAATTCCTGCCAGATAAGCACCATTCCGTTGCAGTAACCCTGGAGAACATGGCTCAAGTTAAAGAACCTGATGAGGGAAGCTGTCCTTATCTGCTTGTACCCCTCCTAGGTTAAAGTCCCTCAGCCAGGCTGGGATAGCTCTGGTTTACACATTTAGTAGGGGGTGCTGTTTGTGCTAGAGTTGCACAGTGGAGCTTGAGGAAACAGCTGATCTTTTCACAACACCTTGGGAGAGTTGTTCATGCAATCGTTTCATTCATTGCAATGGAATTGAATAAACAAAAGCATAAATGTTCCTGGATGTGGATTGGGAAATAATGGAGATATGAGCACAGATGTTTTTTTATAGGTAATTCTTCCCCTGTTCCTATGTTCAGAAGAGCGCAGAACAACCCTGAGCTTCTTGTACTTCTCTGATCTCTCTTCATTGTCCAGTTGGCTTTAAAGTGTATTTTACAGCTTAAAGGGTTTGGTTTGTGGGTGAACAGACCTGGAACAACTTGGGCAAAATTTCTCAATAAAGAAATACCAACAGTTTTCTAATTTGGTCCCATAGTGCTCTTGAGATTATTTTCCAACACGTTGGAGAGAAGCTGATTGGGCTCAACTTTCCCAAAGCCCTGATTAGGGCTGTCAGAGGCCTTCAGGGAGCAGAAACATGTCCCACAGGACATAGTTCAGGGTCAGGGATGATGATCAGCACTGTCTTGTGAAGTTTTGGAGATGATTATGTCTGGTCTCAATTTTGGCTAACTGTAATTTTCCATGGCCTTATACCATTGCCACCTACTCGACATCCCATCATATGATAATACAAGTCTCAAAGACCAGGGTCTGTCTCTCAGAGATCCATCTAACAATCTCAGAAGAAAATTTGAAAATTAGGTGGGAAATAACACAGAAATTGCAGAGAGCTCCTGAAAGAAGACAACAAAGTGTTTTCAACCAAATAAAAGTCTGAATCTACTCAGCAATGCCACTGGAAATTGTTGTCAGGCTGTTAAGGATCAAAAAGATGTGAAAAGACAGCACACCATCTGTCATAACTCGATGAAGCCTTGTCCTAGATTAACCCTGGGACAAATCAGTTTCTAAATAACCCCCCAGGCCAGCATGTTGCTTAAAGCAGACACCAGAGCAATATTTGGGTTACTTGCAAAAGCACAACTTCCCTTCGAGCCTGTGCCTGTGGGAAGGAGGCAGTGGTAGGGGTGTTCAGCAGCTCTGCAGGGTGGGCACAGCCTGGAGCTGGCACTGTGCTCCTCTCCACATCTCCTGTGTGTGCTGCTGTTCTTTTCATCGTGTGACAGCAGAAAACAGTGGGTCAGCCTGCATGGTGACACTGCTGTGTCCTGAGCGGGATGTGACACAGCCTTGAGCCCTCATGGCCTCGTGTGACAGGCTCAGCATGAGCACACCTGGAAGAAAACTAAACAAGAGGCTGAGTGACCAACATCCTCCCCATGTGGAGGAGTGGGACTGAGGCTGCTTTGCCCACACAGGGAGGATAAAAAGGGTGGCAAAGGCTTTGTACTGTGTTGAGAGGTCTGAGGGTGAGAGGTTGAATTGGTAGCCATGGGCTGAGCTATGTAGGACATTGATCTGTTGGAGCCAGTCCAGAGGAGGAACACCACATTGTTCCGATGGATGCAGCACCTCACCTGGGAGGAAAGGCTGGGAGAGCTGGGATTGTTCAGCCTGGAGTGGAGAAGCTCTGGGGTGACCTCATTGTGACCTTCCAGGGCCTGAAGGAGCTACAGGAAACATGGAGAGAGACTGCGGACAAGGGATGGAGGGACAGGACACAGGGAATGGCTGCAAACTGCCAGAGGGCAGGGATGGATGGGATATTGGGAAGGAATTGTTCCCTGGCAGGGTGGGCAGGCCCTGGCACAGGGTGCCCACAGAAGCTGTGGCTGCCCCTGGATCCCTGGCAGTGTCCAAGGCCAGGCTGGACACTGGGGCTTGGAGCAGCCTGGGACACTGGAAGGTGTCCCTGCCATGGCAGGGGGGAAGCTGACTAGGATTTAAGGTCTCTTCCAACCCAAGCCCTCTGTGATTCTGTGATACCCTGTGCCATCACCACAGACCTGTCTGATGATGTTTGATTTGCCTGACAGACCTGAGACACGCAAGGACTCCAACCCTGCCATGATCAGCACAGCTTTGCCATGTAACTCAATCCAGGTATTGATCAAGGCGATCCCAGGAGACAGAATTTCACAATATTTATTCTGCAAGCATAAATCAATTTTGTTTCCAAAACACGCCTCTTCATCCTCTGTTGATCCTTTAACAGCAGATGGGAAGCAATTACCAGAACATGATTTAGCCAGAACCTCACCAAAATGCTCTGTCATGGGAGAATGAAGATAATGCATTGCAAACACTGAACCAGATAATTGCAGAAGCGGCAGGAACTTTGTAACCTGAATAAAAAGACACTAAACCCTGCCCTCTTTATGAGCTTTCAGAAGTTCAAAGTTGAGGCTTTTAAAATAAACCTGAATAAATGGCAGCTGGGGGCATGGTTTTGTGGTGAGCATGGTTGGGTTTGATGATCTTATGGGTCTCTTCCAGCTAAGGATCCTATGATGCTAATTTCCTGCAAGCTTTTCAGAAGTCTGCTGGGGAAACATCTTGCCAACATCTTTGGGTGTTTATCTGCCAAGGTAGAAAGGTCATCCTGCATTTGCATTGATATCCATGGCATGAGCACAGTGCAGTCCTGTAAGATGCTGCTCCAGGGCACAGCCCCGCCGGGAGCAGCTAATCACACAGGAAAATATGTCATTACAAATATCCTAAGTGAGGCAGCTAATCACTGGCAATCCAGATAGATCCTATCTAACCTATAGCCCCATTCCTGTGCCCTGGGACTACCTCACCCCGTCCTGTTTTCTTCTGTGGTCAGTTCCAGCTGAAAGGGGAGAAAGTGAATCACTTTACAGGTGATAACTCAAGCAGAGCCCACTGCAGTTGTCCCACAAGGCACCACCAGCCCTGTGCCGCCATCTCCAGACACCTGGATGAAACTCTGCTGCTAAAACCCCACAGTTTGGCTGTGGAGAGCAGCTGTGCTGGGCTCTATACCCTCCTCACCACCCACCTCTTCCCTGCAGGGCACGGGGTGGGAGGTGCTGGTGGCACTGCGGGCACTGCCAGCATGACCAGCCACTGGCACGTGGTAAGACTGTGCTGAAACCCCCATACCCACTGAATCCTGGAATGGTTTGGGTTAGAAGGGACCTCAAAGCCTCTTATTCCCCCCGCTTCCACTGTCCCAGGCTGCTCCAAGCCCCAATGTCCAGCCTGGCCTTGGACACTGCCAGGGATCCAGGGGCAGCCACAGCTTCTCTGGGCACCCTGTGCCAGGGCCTGCCCACCCTGCCAGGGAACAATTTCTCCAGGCTTTTAACCTCTAGTTAACAGTACAACCACACAGAGCCCAATGGACCCTATCCAATTTTATTATTACTATTATTATTATTATTTGTACATCTTCATGGAAAGAGGACCTTATCCTTTGCCCTGCTTGCTCCCAGGCATATTTTAAGAAGATAGTTACACAAACAGGCAAATTCACAATTCCTCCCCTGCTCAAGGTATTATTAATAATTTAATCCAGAAGGTGAAAACAGATTTAGACTTGTTACTGCCTTCCACCATCCTCTTCTGTCTCCCACAGAAGCATTCCCTGAGTGGCAGTAAAAAGTACCCTTTCCAGATGGGTTTGTACCTTAGAATTGCTTAAAGTGGTGCAAAATGGTGTTTCCTGGTAGAACTTATTGAAACTGTTTGGTGTATAAGCAAAGTTATCCAAATCAGCATGAATTGGCCCTGAGTTGGTAACATGGGCAGCTCTCCTGGAAAAGAACCTATGGCCTCTCTTCATTGTCACCAGGAAGGTTTATAGCTCCTTCTGACTGTGAATGAAGGTGGTGAATGTCAGGATGTTGGGATTCCTGGTGTGGAAGTGTTGTGCACCAGCAGGATCCATCCACCATGAGGTTCATCCCAGCAGACCTGCTCCTGTGGGACACCAGCAGCCAGGAGGGCACGGAGCTTCCGTCCAGCTGTTTGCAGCTGGAACCCAAGTGCAAAGAGCCAGAGTCCACAACAGCCACCAGGGGCCAAATTCCACTGAAACTGGTTGTGCTGGAAACCCGTGTGAGTGAGGCAGACTCAGGGTGTGAGGGTCACACTCGACTTCTGCAAGGACCTCAGCCTATTGACCCTAAATCCAGAGTGCTTTCCCAATCATTGGATTGGCTTGGTTTCCTCACTGGCTACAGTAATACCAATCCAAACCAAGTGTAGCCATTTATTGAGCTTTTCCCTCCCCTTTTTTTCTTCATTTTTTTCCCAAATGAAAGAAGCCCCAGAAGTCATTGAGAAGCCAACAATTCCCTCCACTGCTCGAGCTCTAGACATTCTTCTCCATCAGGTCCAGCATTTCTTTGTACACTTGCTCGTAAACTTGCTTGCCCCAGAGGAAATCAAAGTGGACAAATTCGGGGATGTACTTTTTGTAGGCCACGTTGGAGATCTGGGGCAGGGTGATGTTCACATCTTCAGGGGCTGAAATCCAGTCCTTGCCCCCATACCAGGCAGCCAGTGGGGTTTGCATGTTCTCCAGCTGGTAGAAGGGAGGAGTGGTCTGGAAGACAGGAGGAAGGTCAGGGGCAAGCCAAAAATTCAAAGTAGATCCTGATTCCTGCTTGGAATTTCTCCCCTATCCCAAGGGAAAGCAGAGAAACTATCACCAGGCAGCCTCACCGTGCCTTGGGATCCTGTGCTTTTCACCAGAGGGTCAAAAAGTTGTCACTAAGGGACTTTATGTTTGTAAGACAGTTACAAACCTGCTTCCCCATTTAAAGTAAATACCATAAATACTATAAAATAAGTAAATTCCATAGATACCATTTAATTAATAGAATCACAGAATGGCTCAGGTTGGAATTGACCTCAAAGATCATCTCATTCCAATCCCCTCCTGTGGGCAGAGACACCTTCCACTAGCCCTGGTTGCTCAATTCTCCAAATTCAGTCTCAACTAGTGCAATATTTTCAGTACAATATTTTCTTTTTTGTTTTTTTAAAACAAAAAATGAGAATGGCTCTCTCTTACCTGGTTGTAATGAAGCATGTTGTCACTGCCATAATCGAAATATTTGAATTCCCCTGTCTGGTAGAGCTGGAAAAGGAGGAGAGTTATGTTTATTATTTGTGCATTGGAGGGGTCTGTAAGGAAGAGAGAAGAGGTGACAGGGAATTGCACTGCTCCCTCCTGCCACCAAGGCTCATGAAAGCAATTTTTTACATCTGGTACTGGATTTCGGGAGGAGAGCTCAGCCCCAGGAAGACCCCAGCAGGGAAACCCACAGGGAAGAACCTGGAGTAGAACCAAGAGTCTCAAAGGAGACACAAACCTTTGGGTAAGTTTTTTGTCTGTCATGGTCAATACCATCAGCAGAAGGAGGTGAGTTGAATGTTTTCAATAATTAGTTGTATCATTTGTGGTCTTACTGACCCTCAGCCTTCACTCTGGTGCCTCCTGTCCTGGCTTATCACCAGGATAAGCTTTGTTCCACCTCCACCTCCTACCAGCCCCAAGGACTCTTGGACACCTTTTGTTGGAATAAATAACTTCATCTGCACCAGTGTTTCAGGGCAGCTTTCCTGTCTCTCCCTAATCCAGCTCTGCAGGGGGAGCAGTGTGGGATTATTCCCGACCCCTGAGCACAGAGAGGTGCACAGAACAGCAAGTGTTACCTGTCGCCAGTGCAACATGTTTTTCAGGGATGTGGAATCAGGGTACCGCGCCAGGTAGATGTCAACACGGCTCTGCAAGAAACCATTGGAGAGGTTTATTCTCTGCCAAAAAAATCCTGTTAGAAATGGAGCTGATCCTGTTCAGTAGCCACCCAAGCCTCACACAGAGCTGTAGAGCTCCCTGCAGTCAGCTGAGCAATTCCCATGGGGTGCTGGGCCATGTTTGGAGTCTGCCTGGTTTCCAAGGCAAAGTAAGGCTCTGTATCTCAGGCTCAGGATCCTTTTGCAAAGACAAAGCTCAACTCACGGCAGCAGCTCTATGTGTTGTTCCTAATGTGTTTCCTTCTTGGAATATTAAGGAATTACACCAGCTCTTTCCCTGAGAAACCCCTACCCTGGTGCCTCCAGCCTGAGTTTTTCTACCAATCAAGGATCTGAAAGGCCATGTGGAGGCAGCGGATTGACAGCTCAGGCTCAGAGAGTGAGAACCTGGATCTCTTGGGAGGGAAGCTGGAGGGTACTTACCACGTTTAAGCTGCTGGTGAACCCACCGGGCAGGTAAAAGACCAAAGCGCAGAGGCTTTTCAAGACGGGGTAGACACACAGTCTGGAAATCGCTTGCTTCAAGACCTCATCCTTATCAAAGACCACTGTGTGTCCTAAAATGAGCTGTGGAAGTCATGGGCGTGGATCAGTGGGGTTCAGGTTCCTTTTTGCCTCCAGGTGCTCCCCCACCTCTTTGCTCACCCCTGAAAACTGATGACAGCTTTGCTGTGCTTTGTCATTTTGGCTTTTGAGAAATGGCCATGGCCCTGGAAGAGCCCTGACCTTCCTAGGAGAGGTTTCTCCCAGGAGAAGGGACCCAAAACCAATGTCTGGAAGTAGTTCTTCTCTGATTAAGGCTGGATTTCCATGCCCTGCAGGGTCAGAGCACAGGCACAGACACACAGGGCAGGGAGATGGAGGTGATGCACAAGAACTGTGTGTCTCAGGTGACCTTCCCAGTCCCTCCCCCTCACACCTCACATGTGGTCAGGACATACCTTAATCAGCACCTCAGGAAGGTCAAACACCCTGACCAAGGGTGACTTCATGTTTGAGTTCACAGTGATGGGAGCCAAGGCGAAAAACATCTTGATTTTGCGATCCAGTTCAGGAATGGATGAGAAGGCAATGAAACCTGTGTGAGGGAGAAGGAAGTAGACCCTGTCCTGTTGTTTCTGAGGAGCTGTTGACTCCTAGCTCTGTGTTCCCATGGGAAGAACCTTCTCAGGTGGCTGCAGCAGGTCAGGCTGTGGCAACAATGGGATGCACCCACTTTGGGGCTGCCACTGCTCCAAACTGTTCTCTTAAAGCAATTACCTGCTCTTTTCCCTTTTGTTGTTTGGAAGTGCCTGGACATTACCCTCCCTGACCAAGGTTTTAGGAATGCTCCCAAACGGGATGCACAGTGACTCTGTCAGGCCTGCTCTCCTCAGTACCTGTGGTGGTGCCTTGGGAATAAGCCACATAGTACAGCTGCTCCTGCCCTGTTTTCTGCAGGATGTAGTTGATGGTTGCTGGGAGGTCATACATGGCCATCTCATGGAAGCTGCAGTGGAGACAGGCAAGGGACAAAATCACTCTTGCTGACCTTGCCATGGCAACCCAGTTTCTGCCCACTGGCAGAGGGTGTGACTGTCAGGAGCACCCCTCCTCCAGCTGAGGGTACCAGGAACCCACCCACCCTCCAGTTTCATGGCAAATACCTGTAAGCTGAGTATTCCTGCTGGTAGAACTCAAACTCTTTGTGTTTCCGTGACCAGCTGTTCCCCCGGCTGTTCCCGATCCAGACGTCATAGCCAGCATCAGCGAGGATGAAGCCCAGGCTGGTGTTGGGCAAGTTGGTGACCCAGTTGCTTCCCTCCAACACCAGGCCATGCTGCAGGAGGACCACAGCCTTTGGAGCTGGAGGAAGAAGAGGAGGAATCATTTTCTCTGACTGCAAGCAAAACTGATCATTCATATCTTTGGTGGCAACCCCCTGGGAAGTGACAGCAGTGCAGGGACATGGTCACCTCTGTCCTCAGCATCTCTGGGGAGGTGTTTTTGAAGAAGGCTCCTGGGTCATCCCAGGGCAAAGACTGGAAATCTGGGGTTTTTTTACACTTATTTGCTGTGTTCATATGCCAGTCTTCCTGCTCCCCAGGGGAGGGACACACTGCCAAGAACAGAGAGTCACCTCACCATCACTTTGAAACAGGGCTTTGAGTGAAGAACAGGACGGTCCCAAAATGGTCAGATGGCATTGGATTGGACACCTGGTTTGGTTTGCTTTTCTCACAAATGGCTTTTTGCTGCTCCACTGTCTAGTTTTGAGCTCAGGTAAAACCTGGGGTAAGATTTTACTGTCCCATTCATTCTCCTTCCTCTTTGGAGCAGATCCTCTCAGAACAAGGCCAGCATGGTGGGCACCTGCATTTCTTCTGCTCCCAAGGCTATTTGCCTGATTTTTCCATTTTTCCTACAGGGAAAGCTGCCTCCTGGAGGACCCAGCCCAGACCAGGCAGAGCTTCCTGTGGCACTTACCGGGACAGAACATGCTGGATCCCTGTGCCCCAGCTTTGTGGGAGATGCTGAGGCTTTCTGGGTTGTCTCTGCCGTGGGGAATCCTCTGCAGGGTGAGGTAGTAGCCATCGTCTGTCAGCACCTCGTGCTCCTCGTAGGGATACCCGTGGTACCGGACAATTTCTCCCTGTGGGAAGGGAAGGACACCATGGGACAGGTCCCCAGAGAGGGAGAGGGTCTCTGCTCTCCTCCAGGGCTTGGCTGGGCAAAGCCAGCAGTGATGGTGATGACTCTGGTGGGGGTGGGACAGGGACCTCCCAATGTCCCTTCCACCAACAACATAATGATGTCACGACTTCAGCTAGAATTTTTGGCAGGTCCCTGAGCAGGTCTGGTGAAGAACTGTTGCTTTTTGTGTTGCAATCAAGAGCAGGGCAGCACAGACAGCCAAGCTCTGAGCCTGAGAGGGCTGTCCTGACCCAACCTGTTGACTTGGAATGAAGGCGCCAGAAATGTCTGCCATAAGTCTCTGTGTAAGTAAGAACAGGGAGACAAATCTCTAATAAAATCCTAGTGTCAAACCTCAGTGAAGACACCCAGAGCCTGTGGGTCTTGCACAGATCATGACAGCACAGGTAACTTGCACAACCAAGCAGGAACAGAAGGGACTTACAACATCCATGGACACCTCAGGGTTTGCTTCTGACTTTTCAGCGATGCACATTAAACAAGCAATGGAGAGGAACAGCCACCTCATGGTGCTCTGCAAAACATCATCACGGGCAGTGTGAGAGACTTTGGTGGCACTGGCACAGAAGCTGGGGAGTTCTCTTGACATGCACTGCACTTCCATCAGTGTTTTAACCTGATCCCTCAGCAGGTGAAGAGATTTTAAACTTGAAGTCCTCTAATTGGTTCTGAAAATGCTCATTTTGTTAATCTTGAACAAAGCCAAAGTCCAAATTCCATCACATTTTAATTCCATGTTCTCCATCAGGCCCTTGCATTCAGAAACATGCACAGGTATGGGTATACAGCTGTGTGTGCACAGGCAAACCTGGTTTTCAAGGGGGGTGATTATAGATTATTAATTTCAAATAATGTCTTGGTTAGCTGGAAGAATATATTGTTTTGTTCCCCTGACAGCAGAACTAATGAGGAATAAACCACCCAATTTTAAGTTGCAGGGCCATGTAGTTAAGATGAAATCAAATAATGTGGTTTGTTTGGGTTCTCCTTATGGCCAAGAGAGACTGTGGGACACTCCTGGCTTGTTTTTGCAAACCTGAGTGAAATACCACATCGGGAGACCCCTGTTCTTCCTGGGAAGGGTTTTGAAGTATCTGCTTTGGCTTGTTCCCACCACAAAACATCTTACTGCCATTTTATTTCACAGAAACGTAGAATCACAGAATGCTTTGGGTGGAAAGAAACCTTAAAGATCATCTCGTTCCAGGTTTGCCCCTGCCACGGGCAGACCCCTGCCATACAGGAATGAGTAAATTTGTTGGAGGCAACAAATTGGCAGCAGAAATACTGCCTCAGCTACTTAGAGTAGTTGAATTGTGTGGAGCAATTCAACAGGGAGCTGCCAAATTCCCACTGAGCGCCAGCGCCAGGTACCTCGCACCCGCCGCGCTGCTTCCCTGGTGAGAGAGGAGAACCGGGAGCAGGTTTCTGTCCCTTCCCGGCTGCCCCTCATCACCCCCTTTCCCTCCGGCGGGAAGAACCGGCTCCCCGTGCTGCAGGAGGTGGCTTGGCAGCCGGGGAGAAATGCCACCGGCTCCCTCTGCTGTGGGGAGAGGATCGGTGAGGAGGATCAGCGCCAGCGCCCCTGGGGACATCCTGGGGACATCCCTTGTGCGCTCACAGCACTGTGCTCGGGTGGAGGGACCGCAGCCCCCCGCGCTGCTCCCCACCATCACCCTGAGACCCCAGGGTGAGGGGTGGGATTTGGGGACAAGACCCCTCCTTGCACCGCCTGTCGCTCGGCTCCACGAGGCCCTGGTCTCGTTATTTTAAGACCGAGCCTTTAGAAAAAGCAAGGAGAGACAACACATTTTTCTGGTGCAGCGTCAGGAGAAGGGCATGCAAATTACAGGAAAGAGCCTTGCCCGGGATGGCCCTCTCCTCTCTACAGCCAGCTTGGAAAAATATTCCCTTTGCGGCGCATCCCTTAGCTCAGCAGACCTGGAGAGCCCTCGGTGACCTCCGAGAGGTGCAGCAGGGTGACACCTCTTCCACCAGCAGCACGGCCCTGACCCCTCTCCAAACACTCCCACGGCCCCTCCCTGAGCAGAGCCATTCCTCTGGAGCCAGGACTCCCGGGGGAGCCCTGCCGTCCCATCCCTGGGGCTCTCCAGGCACCCGCAGCTGTGTCCCGCTGTCCCCAGGGATGGCACCCGAGGAGGAGGGATTACCCGTCGTGGTGCCGGGGCTGCGGCAGAAGAGGTGTGGGAGCCTTTGTCCCTGATGTCCCCCGAGCAGAAGGTCCCTGCTGCCTGTGCACGCTGCTCTCATCAGGCTGTTATTCCCCCTGCTCCGAGGATTCGGGAGCGTCACGGCCGCCACTCCCTCTAATCCCTCCTCCTGGGATGGAGGTGTGATTTACCTGAGGGCTGGAGTCTGCTCCGGCAGGAGACACCCTCCCTGCCTGGGCTGGCTCGGGAATGTTTTCGTGGCACGGCAGGAGAGCTGAGAGCTGTGGCAAATTGGTTATTTCCACCCGATGGAGTCATCTGGCATCGCCCATGACCTCTGTGAACTGGAGGATGTGCAGCCTCTGGACTCTGCACCTGCACTGGGATGGGGTTTGGTGTGTGGGGCTGCTGGTGGTGCTCAGGGTGCTGTGGGGTGCGTGGGACCAGCCTAGCTCATCCCAGCAATTCCAGTGGGAAAGCCATCCAGCTGCTTTTGGCTCTCCTCGCTGCCTCCTGGCATGGAATGAGCCTGAAAATGCAGAACCTCCCAGTCCCCATTATGACTTCAGGGGGTGGTGCTCCATTAAAAAAAACAAAACGAAAAATAAATCCATCCCCGGGGAGGGAAGAAGCTGTGGATGGAGACTTCACATCCTCCCTGGCTTCTCCTCTTCCCAGCTGGTGATGTCTTTGGCCAGGAGCTGCCTGGTGCCTGAGGAGGTCCCTGCAGGGAGGGTGACAGTGGCTGTGAGTGTCATCTTTGGCACGGCTGCCTTTGTGGCCACCACTCCAGCCTTCGTGGCCACCTCTCCACTGCCTGCCAAGGTGCCCACGCCGCAGGGCCCTGGTGGTGGCTGCACACCCTGTGGGATCCTGCAGCCCTCCTGCTCCCAGCACCTGCCATGTCTGGTCCAGCCACGCTTGCTCAAATGCAAACGTGCTTTGGAAAGCCTAAATAACTCCACCTCTGTCTGGAGCTGTAATGACTAGTCTTTACCAAGGGCTAGCTGGAGGCAGTGCCAGAAGCCCTCCCAGTTGGCTCACCCTCAAATGAGCAGTGGCTCAGAGCAGAATCTGATTTTTCTCCTTCAGGGAGAGGAGGAAAGGTGGAAAAACAGGATCAGGTATGCCCAGACAAGAAAAAACCACTCCCCCTTCCTCCCAGCACCAACAGAGCTTGCCTTTCTTTTGAGGACAGGACATCAGAAAGGCTGCTATGGCCACTCCTGGTCCTGGCATCAAGTTTGGGGCCACATTTGTGGGGAGCCCTCCAGGGTGAATCACTGCACAGACTATTAAGGCATGAGCAAATCAGAAAAAAAAAAATGGGATAAAATTTAAGAATTCTGAGCCAAGCTTATTCCGTAGGTTTTAAGAGCTATTCTATTTTCCTCTTGTAACAACAAGCACCCACTGAAAGGGATGGAGAGAGGAGGGGATTACTGGAAAGCAACCAGAAGGTGAACCCCTGGGCTGCTTTCTCACCAGTGCTGCTGTTAGGACAAGACTGGAGTGACCATGATGTGAGTGATGGGAGGGAACATCCCCCACGCACGGGCAGAGAGGGACTGACACCACCTGCCCCACGCTGCTCTAACCTCAGGTGTTTCTTCCGAAATTTCCTTGCACTGCAGCTTGCTGCTGCTGGCCATGTGGGCACTGAGTCCTGCAGTGCTCCTTGTCCATGGGAAGGTGCTCTCCAGAGGGAACAGGACAGCCTGGGCAGCAGAGGGTGCTGTGAAAGTGCTGGTGAGGGAAATGAGCTCCTGCCCAAGCCCTCATGGAAAGTGTAGCGGTTTGGTACATTAAAAACCCCAAACCCAACAAACCATGGCTGTCCACTTCTCCCTGAGCAGGAGGTGGTTCTGTGGCCTGGCCATGGCCACCTGGGGCAGGAGCTTTGAGGGGCTGGAGCTCTCTCTCCTGGGAGGATGGGAAAGGGCAGCCTGGCCGGGTTACAGACAAGAACACCAACAGTTGTGTTTGTGCTGCCTTTTCAGGGTCAGAAGGCTGCTTTTGTCTCCTTGATAAGCCATGCTGTTATCTCAGGCCCTCAACAACCCTCTGCAGCTGTGAGGTTGTCCTTGACAGGGGCTGAGGTTGCACCACAGATTCTCAGAGTCTGCTGCCCTGGCTGACTTTGCTTTTCTTCTTCCTGCAGTTGTGGAGGAGCAGGAGGGGGAGAACTAAGCCCCTGCATAAACCTTCTGCACTTTTCAGCTGATTATAAAGGTTTCTGGCATTCCTTCTGTCACAGAGCAGGTGGGATGGGATGCTCCCTTTTGTGTGTGCCATCAGTGCTGTTGAGATTAATTTAGCAAAAAACTTGAGCTCAGGTTTTTCTGCTTTGTCAGTAGTGGAGTGTAAAGTCTGTTAATGAAAAGAATTCAATCCAAACCGAAAACCCCAAGCCACTGCCCTGTCTCGCTTTTCTCCTTTGTCACTGGGGGAGAAGCAAGGTTCATCAGCTCTGCCAGCCTCTCCTCACACACCTTGGCTCCCACCCACCATCTCTGGGCTCACTCCAATGTGGAGGTGTCCCAGTAGTCCCTAGGAACCCAAACCTGGATTCTGCATCAAAACACAGCTTCTCCAAGGCCAATCAAAGAGGATAATCCCCTCCCAGGGCTTGCATCTCCTCTGTTTTGATGGGGGGCAGGGGGCCAGGTATGGAGTCATCCTTCCTGGAAGTGGCCAAGCCTGTCCAGGAGGAGAGGCTAAGGAGGTGGGGCAGTGGCTGGAGAAATAAAGGGGGAAGCCCAAGGGCTCGTGGCTTTCCCAGAGAGGCACGGAGGCGAATGGGCATTTCGGGAGAGGAAGGACCTCTGAAGGACCAAGAAAGGCTCGTCAGGCTCCCTGCAAGCCACTGAGGGAGATGAAGGTGAGGCTGGGGGCCAGAAGGGTGTGAGGACACAGGGACCAAAGCAGACCTGGTGTAAGCCCTGCTGCCCTTGGTGGGAAGTGGCCCTGGTGGGAGAAGCAGGTACCTCAGGGGGTCACTAGATTAGTGTTGGATTCCCAAGCTGTGGTGGTGGGGAAGCTGAGGGAGAAGACTCTTGTCATTTCGGCTGCTGGAGGCTGTCCCTAGGTCAGGCTGAGGATTAAGCCTACTTTGTTCTCTGGCACTTCTCAGCATGTTTTTGCTCTCTTTTCTTGAAGGAATGGCCAACTTTGGCTCGTCAGGTCCGTGTCTGGTGCTGCTTGAAGGGTCACTTAGGGCAGGGAACTCCTAACCCAGCATTTCCCACTTCTCTGTAGCTGTTACTGGACCAGTCTCCTTCTCCAGGACCTTGGCTGGGTGTGGGGAACAGCACCCAAAGACCCTGTCATTAAATGGAGCTCTTTCAGAGTGCCACATGCTTTTTCATGCCAGCATTTCAATCCAGGAGAAATCCCAAACAATAATTCTGGCAGTGAAAACCACAACAGATGTGTGTCCATCCAAGCCAGAGGCATTTCGCACTGACAGAGGAAATACTCTGCTCAGCAGTGATACCTCCCCAAATGAGGGTGAGCTGGAGGCTGGGATGGAGATGGAGACCCCTGAAGTCCCTTCCCACCACCATTCTCTCCTGGCAGGAGAGGTGATGGGACTGGAAAATGAGGTTAAAGGGGCTCATGGACTCAGAGCCATCGTGGAGGGCTGATTGTCACCCCTGCCCATGGGACATGTGCTTTGCACCTTTTGGATTTCCACTCTTGGGATCTCCATGCTGACAAAACTCAGTCAGTGTCACATGAAATTGATATTTCTTCCTCCTTTCCTGAGTGAGATCTGCCCCTTTCTTTTCAAACCATGCGTGGTCCCTGAGTGCTGTCCCTGTCCCTGATGCTGCCATGCAGAGCTGACATGTGTCACCTACACCTGGAAAGCCAGGCTTGAGCAGCCAGTGACCTCTCTGGCAATGCCAGAGCACAGGCACAGCAGCTGGAATCCCTCTGCCAAGAAATGGCAAAAATGCAGCTCCCAGCGGGAGGATGCCACAAGACCTGTGTGTTCCTGGTGATGGGGACATTTGGGATTTAGCACTATTTAGGATGTGGCTCTTTGCTGCTGAGCACTCTTGGGTTTGGGATGCAGTGTCTGAATCATAGGGCTGCAGAGGAGCGCTGGGCTGTGGGATTGGAAAGGGACTGGGCTTCCAGGCTGATGGACAGTCCCAGGCTCTCTGTGTCTTTATAAGCCAAGAGGATGGGCTCCCTCAGTGCCACCAACCCTGCAGACTGCACAGAGAGCCTGGAGCAGCAGGTCAGGTTGATGTGCAGTGTCTGCTCTCCTTCTAGCCAGGCTGGTGCTGAAAGGAAGGATCCCAGCTGAGTCAAGGGGCTTTATTATCCCTCCAGCTGTGCATCTTACGTGTGGAGAACTTGGTGGGTAGACATTTTCCTGGGTCTTCATCCATTTTGGCTCTGTGATGGGGATGGGGTACAGGGGCTTGGTTGCATTACCCAGGGTTGGTGCCTGGGGAGCTGCAGCTTTGAGGAGGAGCTGGGACCACCTCTGCTCTCCTCCACCCTGGTTGCCTGTGCCCAGGAGCTCACAGTTTGGCACTGGCAGTTTGGGTTTGGATGGTGGGATGGTTGCCAGCAGGAGATGGGCAGTCAGGGGCTGGAGGAGGTGGCTGTGCCTGGCTGAGCTCTGGGCAGTCCCCTGCGAGGCACAGAGCTGGCCTCTACTGCAGGGAATGCTCTGGACTGTGCCGGTCACCTGGGGATGGACACAACTCTGACAGGCTGTGTGACCCCAAGATTGGGTGCACCAAGAGGGGACTGTCATTTTGGCTGTTTTTCTGTGTTCCTACCCTGTTTTCACACCCTGAGCCAGGAGTCTATTAGTGCTTGCTGAATGCCACAGGAATGCACCGTGACTAACCCTTCCCTCTCTGCCACAAAGGTTTTAATCTCTTGGGATACCAGGAGGAGTTGCTTCTTTCACTGCTGGTCTGACAGTGCTGTCTCTGTCTTCTGTGGGTTTTGTGACACAGCTTGTCACCCATCATGGCCACCGGTGTGCCACCATAACATCTGGGTGACACTGGGGTGGGCAGCAGAGCCTTCAGCATGGAGGTGACCTCCAATATGTGGGAAATCTGAGTGCCACAGCTCAGGAGCTGGGAGAGGGGGCATTGAGAGGAAGAGACTCTCCTCACAAAAGGAGCAGTGTTGGATGCCACAGAAACCACAGGCCTGTGTGTGGTTGGTTGCTGGTCATGGAGCAGTGAAAGGTCCTCTTGCATGTGGTGAAGTACAGGGTTGGGTGCAGAGCTGAGGGATACAGACAGTGGGGGCAGAGTTTGGCAGGGATTTGCTGTCTCTCTGGACAGGGGGTGTAGCCCCAAGGGAAAGAAGCTCTTTCTTAAGCAACAAGCTCAACAAGACGACACAATTGGTGTGAAACTCCTGTGGGTTTAGCAACAAGAAAACAGCACTGAGGATCATGTTGTTCTATCTGGCATCTCCTGATTTCTGAGCAGGCCTGGCTTCTCCATCCCTTGTAATCCACAGTGCTCACTGAAGTGGTTATTTCAGTGATTTGGTCAGTCTCTGATGGCCCCAGGCATGGCCTGCAACCTCTTGCCTGCGTCTGTGTGCAACCAAGCTGGGTGAGGAGGTGGCCACTGCAGCTCCTGCCTCCCTGCTGTCCTTCCCACCTTCCTTCCACATGCAGCTTGAGGGGCTACAGGACTGCCAGCCAGCAGGATGGAGCTCTGACATGACCCCTCCTGTTTGGGGGAGGATTCTTCCCCTGAAATGCTTTCCTTGAAAGCCTAAGGATTTCCCTGAAAGCACACTGCTGCTTTCCCAGGCAGCGGGTGGTGGGAGGCTCCTTGTCCCACACTGAAGTTAGAACTGCACTAAATGGGAATGGTCAACAAGAGAGGCTTGGGGTGGGTTCCAAACTGCACAGGGGGCTGTAGATACCTGCTGCCTGTTGCAGCATCAGGCTTTGGCTGTGCTGCCACAATGTTGGGGCTGCCCAGTGTTCCTTGTGCCTCTGGGGCACCCACAGTCCTGCTCATCCTGCCCCGTTATCCCCCAGGTGCTGCAGACAGCTGGGATGTGGCTGCTGCTGGTGGCCCTGTGCCTGGCCCAGGGACTGGAAGATGCCACCCCAGATGCTGAAGAATTCCACAACCCCGAGACGTACATGAACATCGTAAGTGCTGGGAGGGCACGGCACTTCCCCACGGGTGTGCCCAAAGTCCTTCCCAAGGGACCAGCTGGACTCACCCCATCTGGGGGGGCTTGGAGTATCAGAAATCTCCTATATCTGCATGGGTGTCACCCACCTCATGCCCTCAGCTTGAGCTTGGTCTCTCCCTGCTCTTCCTCTAGTTCCTCCGGATGGAGGTGACACCGGGGAATGTGGGTGGCAGGAGTGGGTGAAGCTGGAGCAGGCACAGGGTGCTGGGTCACCCCCTGCCCTTGCACCACTATTCCTTTTCTGGCAGAGCCAGAAGATCCTTTACCACGGGTATCCCAGCGAGGAGTACGAGGTGATGACAGAGGATGGATACTTCCTGAGCATCAACCGGATTCGCCACGGCAGGGAGGACCCTGGGATCCCAGGTGGGCTCACCCTCACTGAGGGGGGACCAGCTGTGACCCTGCCTCCTGCCCAGATGCAAGAGGAACCAGTGGGAATGCCTTTGCCTCTAGGCATGGCTTAGGCAGCTGGAAGAGGGATGAGGTGTTTTTCTCCCAGCTGCCTTGAGTTGCCCCTGGGGATTCAGGAGCTCAGCATTGTGTTTTGCTACACCTGAGATGGGGCAATGTGACCCAGCAAGGCCCAGGGGCTCCTTCCCTGCAGCAAAGCCCTGGTCCAAGGTCCACACTCAGCCTGGGATGGCAAAAGCCCCCCAAACACAAAAAAGCATAACCAGGGAAATAATGGGAGAAGGGAATGTTTAACGTGCAGCTTGCAGAAAACAGTACCAAGGTGCACAGGGGTGTTTTATTTCCATACAGGATGGGTGTTTTCTTCTGTCAACTACCTGATTTCTGCTCTTTCAGGATCCAGACCACCCGTGCTGATAGTGCATGGGTTTTGTCTGGATGGTGGTGACTGGGTGGACAATTTGCCTGACAACAGCCTGGCCTTCATCCTGGCGGATGAGGGATATGACGTCTGGATCGGGAACAACCGGGGCAACAGCTGGTCCCGCCGGCACCTCAACCTGTCCATCGACTCCGAGGAGTTCTGGGACTTCAGGTGAGGGGGACACCAAGGACAGGGCTGGGTGCTGAGCTGTCAGTGCTGACCCCCTGGTGTCCATGGGAGGTTGAGAGGTGGGAGTGTCCTCCAGGCTCTCCCCTTGCTCCGCAGCTTCCACGAGATGGCTATGTATGACCTCCCGGCCATGGTGGGATTCATCCTAATGCAAACTGACCAGGAGAAGCTGTTCTACGTTGGCCATGCTCAGGGCAGCTCCCTGGGTGAGTGAGGAGGAGGAGGAGAGGGCAGTGGGTGGGAACAGAGCACTGGGTTGCCATGGGAAAGAGGCATCAATGTCCATCCCAAACTGGAGACTGCTGGGAGCAGAGCTCTGCTGCCTCTTTCCCTGCCTGCCTTCCTGGTCCCTCTGCAGGGGAGGGGTTTGTCACCTCCTGCCCATTTGTCCCAAGCTGTGCTGGCATCCAGGAATGTTTTTTATTCAAACCCTGCACCTCAAACATGAGGTCTGAGGTGAGCTGGGGTTCTTGTTGTGGCCTCATGCTGCTTTTCAGGTTTCATAGCGTTTTCCAGCTTGCCACACCTGGCCAAGAAAATCAAACTCTTCTTTGCCCTGGCTCCTGTGTACACCCTCCGCCATGCCCGGGGCTTTCTGTTAAAGTTGGCCTTTCTACCAGACCTGCTGCTCAAGGTACAGGAGGAGTTTGTGTGTTACTCCTGAAATCCAGGGACCTTTGGCAGCTCCTGCCCCCTGCATCGCCACTGAGCACTGATCCCTTGCTTGCGGCGGGCATTGGAGCTCCTAACATCATTCCTAACATTTCCTCATGCTCTTGCAGTCAATGTTTGGAACCAGAGAGCTGGTTCTGGTGGGCAGGAAGGAGAAAGCCGTGCTGGTTGAGAAGTGCAGCAGGCCAGTGGCAGCGGAACTGTGTGCCCACGAGATCTTCAACTGTCGGAGGGTTTGACAGGAATAACTTGAACATGGTGGGTGCACCAGGCTCTCCATCCAGGTCACAGTCCTCTCTGGTTTTACTAGACACCTGGAGATAGTTACTGAGGCACAAAAATGAGTATAAACCCCCAAAATAAGGTGTGAAAGGCAGTGGTTATTTGGAGACTTCCTGCAGTGGTGTTGGAGTGTCAAACCTTACGGAGTCTTTGGTAAGAGAGAACCAATTATTGTCTCGTCCGTAAGTGAAAGGAAACTCCTGCCTCATTTTTGGCTGACATGCAGCAAGTTTACAGGAGAAAACAACCAAAAAATGGCTGGACCAGCTGTATTTCCATTCTAAAATATTGATTAAATGGCTTACCTCTAAAAGCTACTTCACACTCTAAACAAAATGAAGCTGCTAAAGAATAAAGAGCATATGACTTTCATATTGCAGTTATAAGACAGAATGTTTGGGGGTTTTTGCCTAGACAGATTTTGATCATTCCCAACTCACTTTGGAAATACTTTCTTTTTCCTGTAGAGCCGCCTGGATGTATACCTATCTCATTTTCCAGACTATACATCAGTAAAAAATCTTCTCCACTGGGGACAGGTAGAGACTCTGATTTGTAACTACTTTAACTTTTCTTCTTTTTAATCTGTGAACACAACATTTTCAAATGCTGCTTCATCCACCCTGGAAACAGGGAAGGAGGTAGAATCAAAGCGATAAAAACCAAAGAGATAAAAGGGATTTTTAAGCTGCTGCACCAAGGTGTCACAAAAGCTGTCTGGGGGGGCTGATCTAAGGTATTACCTGGATTAACCCTTTGCCTCTGCCTTCCAGACTGCCAAAACAGGGGAGTTCAAGCAGTTTGACTACAGGCTGAGAAACGTGGCGAAATACGGCCAGGTGAATGGGATGGGCTGGCTGGGATGGGGCTGGGGGATCACACCCCAAGAGCCCACAGGTAACAGGGTTGTTTCTCCCCTTCCCAGCCTTACCCACCCTATTACAGGATCGAAGCCATGACGGTGCCGGTGGCCCTGTGGAGCGGGGCGCATGACTGGGTGAGTCCCCCTCACGAGACCATGCGTCTGCGCTCCCACCTCAGGAACGTCGTGCACCACGAGCACTTCCCCGACTGGAACCACTTCGACCCCCACTGGGGCCTCAACGCCCCGCAGCGCCTGTACAGGCGGATGGTGGCCATGATGGAGGAAAACGCATTAACCCATCCCTGAATCCATCTGTGAATGCATTCCTGAATCCCTCCATGAATCCATCCCTGAATCCATCCATGAATCCATCTGTGAATGCATTCCTGAATCCATCCGTGAATCCATCCCTGAATCCATCCCTGAATCCATCCATGAATCCATCCATGAATCCATCCATGAATCCATCCATGAATCCATCCCTGAATCCATCCATGAATCCATCCATGAATCCATCCATGAATCCATCCCTGAATCCATCCATGAATCCATCCCTGAATCCATCCATGAATCCATCCCTGAATCCATCCATGAATCCATCCCTGAATCCATCCATGAATCCATCCATGAATCCATCAATGAATCCATCCATGAATCAATCTATGAATCCATCCCTGAATCCATCCCTGAATCAATCTATGAATCCATCCACAAATCCGTCCATGAATCCATCCCCGAATCCACGCCTGAATCCATCCATGAATCCATCCCTGAATCCATCCATGAATCTGTCCATGAATCCATCCATGTGCTGCGCCAGGATGGAGGAGCCGCCCGTTCCCACGTGCTTGGGAGCATGGGGTCTGTGTGAGGGATGCCCTCCTTAAAAATGTCTCCTGTCCCCTTGTCCCACACTGATTTCATGCTTTTAAATGCAGTGCTGTGATTTCTGCCCACCCTCTGTGACTGTAGAGATTGCAATAAAGTCTTGCATCACAGCTAAGCTCCAGCCCTGGGCTTGCTGGGCTTGCTGGGTTTGCAGGAGATCTGCTGTGTTGGGGTTTTTTCTCAGCTTTTGCCGGCTCAGAGCTTTGCAAGTGCAACATTTTCCTCCAAGAATTGAGCACATGCTGTGGTTTGTGGGTTTAGGCACAGAGGGGAGCAAAGTGATCTTGTGACACCCAGTGATGGAAACATCTGGCCCAGGGGGTTCTGAGCTGGCACAGCTGGCAAAGGGCAGAGAAGGAGGAGATTCTCCTCACCAGATCGTCCTCACTGCACCAAGTAAAGTTCAGAAACTGGTGACTTGCTGGTGATGAAATGTGCTAGGAGAGCTCAGAGAGGTCTCCCTTCCTTACCTCACAAATCCACCTGGCTATCCCTCTCCAATCACATGGTTTCTTGCTCAGCTTTTCTTGCTCATCCTGTTTAGCTCCTTACTGTTGAAATGAAAAAGAAAGTCAAGACTTTTCCAAGGAACACCAGCACCTCCCTACCTCCCTGCTAGCTGCCCAGCCAGCAGGGCCACCCATCAGGTGTGGTGGGCATGCTCTTTCTCAGCCTAACAGCCTCATCTATTTATTACATGGGATTCATTTGATCTGTTTATTGCATATTATTTATGACAGACCCATCTCTTTATTACACATGCTGGCCAGCAGTTGTTTGGAGAGTTGTGCAGGATTCTGCCTGCAAGTCTCTGCACGTGGCAGAAGACACCCACAGCAGAAGGTTTTAGGACCTCCAATCCAAAGAAAATAAAAATGCTGACGGTCTGGGCGGATTAAACCTCAGTGGGATTAATTTGCAACCTCTGCATCCCCCGCCTTTTAACAGAGAGATAAATATGTTTAAGGGATAAAGCATTGCTCTCTAACCCAAACTGACGTCAGCAGAGCAGCTTGTGGGGCTGCAAAGCTGGGCTCAGAGCATCGATCCTCGCAAGGCATCTGCTGGTGCCACCAGCATCAGCACCAGCCACGCTGGGGGCTCTGCAAAGATACTGCAAGCCCTGACCTGCATCTGAAGAGGGAAAGGAGAAGGATTCACTTCAGGGAGCATGGAAGTCAGTCTGTCAATAGATTGCCAAATAACAGGTTGGTGAAAGTAAGGTATTGGCACACAGGATTGGAGGCTGCTGCCAGCGGTTTGCAACACAGTGCTGAGGCTGGTGAGGGTGGATCACATCTAGGTTTAAGGCTGCACCTTCAAAGAAAACACTTCAGGTGCCTTTTTCAAGTGGAGCAAAGTCAGGCTCGTGTTATTCCATCCACCAAACTGTGAGGACCTGGAGTCTTGAGCACTGTTTCATATTGCTTCCCAATACTTTCACAAAAGAACCAACCTGCTCACCAAGGCAGAGAAGCTCAGGAGCCAAGGGCCAGCAGGTCTGGCAGTCACTGGTGCCACATCAAATGGGGCCAGCTGAGATCTGCTCTCCCAGGAGCCCATGAGCCCCGTGGCAAAAGGCTGTTTATTTATTCATCCTTTTATCTGGGGACACGTTGGCCTGCCAGCCAGGGGGCAAGCTGCTGACTCAGCAGGCTGGGCAGTCTGGCACGGCACAGCTCCAAACCTCCTTCCCCAGCAGAACAGCATGGAATGACAGAGGTCCTCTCCCTCTGCAGGGTGGTCATGGCTTCCCTCAGTCCTGAGGTGCCCTGAGTGCCTTCCCAGTGCTCCCAGCAAGGGACAGCAGGCCAGACTGGGCAGCTGGGCTGGAGCAGGATGGCAGTGCACAGTGGCAGTGTCACCTGTCACAGTACCTGTCACAGGAGCAGGGCTGGGAAGAGCTCAGGAAAGCCATGGCTCCCTCCAGCTGACATGGGACCAACTGGGTGCCAGGCACTGATGGAAACCCTCCCAGACTGGCAATTTGGGATTTTTGGTCTGTGCTGTGTTTCCCAGCTGCCTGTGTGTCCACTGGGAGCAGAGGCAGGGAATGCAGTGTCACCCTGGGTTCTCTGTCCCCTCTGTACCCTCCTGACCCCAGGGGACGATTTGGGGGGTCTTGACTCATTTATTTCCACACCTCCTGGGTCCTGCCACGTGCCACGTGTCTCATCTGCAAATGTCTCCCACTGCTGGCAGCTGATTTATTTTCATTTCAGCCAGGATTTGGGTCATGGCTTTGTTTCGGGGTTTTAAAAGGGAAAGAAAATGTTTAGGCACAGCAAAAGGAGACAAAGCAATCAAGGAAAAGCCCTTTTGTACCCATGGCAAAATACTGAGTGAAGCTGCCCTTTTAAGTTGGGGTTTTTTTTTTTGTCTTTGGGCAAATTGTTTCTACAGAACTGGAAAGAGACTTTAAAAAAAAAAAGAAGAGATGTGTTTAAACAGGATTAACTTAAGCAAGAATCTGTACTACAGAAAGATGCTTAGAGAATCCCTTAAAGACAGAAAAGCAAACAATATCCAAATCCCATAATCTGATCACCCGATAAAATTTACAAGTGATTTCCTTGGTAGAGAGAGAAGTATTTACTGGAAATGGACTGTCTTGAACAAACTGAATAAACAGATTAGGTGAAGAGCATTACCTAAAAAGACAATTTTACAGAAAGCTTCTTGGAACGAGGTGGAAGCTCCATACTTAGGAAGAAAACGGGTGAAAAAAGAACTAAACCATGAATTATTTACTGCAACCAACGTGGCTTCGTGATACACCAGGAATCTGTAACGAATGCAAGCTTCTTTTCATAAATGAATTTCATTAAATTTTCATTTTGCTTGTCGGCTTTGCTCTTCAGAGGAGAAAGGCTTAGGACAGGACGATGAGGGAAGCAGCAGAGGGACAAACATGTCACCACTGTGTCACTGCTGGTGGCTTTGCTCAGAGCCCCTCTGGGATGCTGCTCCCCACAGGACACTGCAGTGGTCAGCAGGGCCAGCACAAGGACATTCAGAACAGGGACATCCAGCACAAGGACATCCAGCACAGGGACATCCAGCACAGGGACATCCAGCACAGGGACATCCAGCACTGTACATCCAGCACAGGGACACCAGCAGTACACCAGCACAGGGACACCAGCACAGGGACATCCAGCACAAGGACATCCAGCACTGGTACACCAGCACAAGGACATCCAACACGGGACACCAGCACAGGGACACCAGCACTGGTACATCCAGCACAGGGACACCAGCACAGGGACATCCAGCACGGTACATCCAGCACAGGGACATCCAGCACTGGTACATCCAGCACGGTACATCCAGCACTGGTACATCCAGCACAAGGACATCCAACACTGGGACATCCAGCACAGGGACATCCAGCACTGGTACATCCAGCACAGGGACACCAGCACAGGGACACCAGCACAGGGACACCAGCGCTGGTACATCCAGCACAAGGACATCCAGCACTGGTACATCCAACACTGGGACATCCAGCACTGGTACATCCAGCACAGGGACATCCAGCACTGGGACACCAGCGCTGGTACATCCAGCACAAGGACATCCAGCACTGGTACATCCAGCACTGGTACATCCAGCACAGGGACATCCAGCACAGGGACATCCAGCACTGGTACATCCAGCACTGGTACATCCAGCACTGGTACATCCAGCACAGGGACACCAGCACTGGTACATCCAGCACTGGTACATCCAGCACAGGGACATCCAGCACTGGTACATCCAGCACTGGTACATCCAGCACAAGGACATCCAGCACTGGTACATCCAGCACAAGGACATCCAACACTGGGACATCCAGCACAGGGACATCCAGCACTGGTACATCCAGCACTGGTACATCCAGCACAGGGACATCCAGCACTGGTACATCCAACACTGGGACATCCAGCACAGGGACATCCAGCACTGGTACATCCAGCACAGGGACATCCAGCACTGGTACATCCAACACTGGGACATCCAGCACAGGGACATCCAGCACTGGTACATCCAGCACTGGTACATCCAGCACAGGGACATCCAGCACAAGGACATCCAGCACAGGGACATCCAGCACGGGGACATCCAGCACAGGGACATCCAGCACTGGTACATCCAGCACAAGGACATCCAGCACAGGGACATCCAGCACAAGGACATCCAGCACAAGGACATCCAGCACAGGGACATCCAGCACTGGTACATCCACCGCTGGTACATCCAGCACAGGGACATCCAGCACTGGTACATCCAGCACAAGGACATCCAGCACAGGGACATCCAGCACTGGTACATCCAGCACAAGGACATCCAGCACCACAGAGGAGTCTCTGTCCTTGGCTTCTGCCAAGCAAATTATAGCCAGGAATTCTGTTAACAAAAATAACCCACAGCAACACCTGCAATGGCTGCTCTCCCCCACATTTATTTTCTGGTGTCCCCCAAAATTGATCTACTCTGCTTTTCATGGCGTTGCAGATCTTCTGGGAAATTTTAAAGGAAGCACAACAGACTGAAATTCTGACCATACTCCAGTGCATGATTTTGAGTAATTTCTCCATGAAATACTACTTTGCCTCACAACTGGACTCTGAAACAAGCTGATTTTTCTTCTGGTGGTCACACCATTAACATTTATTGAGATTTTCAGATGAACCTCAGGATTTTGGCTGACAGAAACAGCCAAATATTTTATTGCAATAAAATAACTGCCCTTCCTTCAGGCTAAAGAACATAATAATCAACACATCACAGCACCTCTGAGATCACCATTCAATCTCATTACCAAAACCTCTCAGATAAAAGCTAAGATGTAGGCACTTTGTGAACACACTCAAGCCCCCTTTTTTGGGATTTGGATTTTACTCATTCTGCAACAGAATCACACACTGGACTGTCTGACTTGTAATTTCTTTTCACGACTTATTTATTTCTCACCTCTCAGTCAATGAAAGAAAAAAAAATTCCCAAACCCAGCCACATTAAAAATGTGATTAATTACAATGTTTACTGAATTCAAAACCACTAGTACTGTTTTATCTCTAGGGAGATGTCCTTCCACTACCTGAAGGGACAAATATGGAGAGAAATTATTTACAAAGGCCTGGAGAGACAGGACAAGGGGGAATGGCTTCCCACTGCCAGGGGGCAGGGTTAGATGGGATATTGGGAAGAAGTTGTTCCCTGTGAGGGTGGGGAAGGGCTGGGATAAAATTCCCAGAGAAGATGCCCCTGGATCCCTGGCAGTGTCCAAGGCCAGGTTGGACATTGGGGCTTGGAGCAGCCTGGGACAGTGGGAGGCGTCCCTGCCATGGCAGGGGTGGCACTGGATGGGATTTAAGGTCCCTTCCAACCCAAACCATTCTGGGATCCTAATTCTGCTGTTCTTTACCACAGATCTGTTGGATCTCTTTCTGATCCACCTCAATGGTTTTAAACATAACAGTGGCAGACCTGAGACAGCAATAATGGACTTTGTGTTGCTGATAAAGGCACAAAAAAAAAAAAAAAGGGAAAAGAGAAAAACAAGTGGGAAAAGAAAGGCAATGCAGTGCCAGTCAGAAATAGCATGAAGGCTCCTCTCCCCACCCGGTTACTGCTCTAGTTAAAAGCAGAACATTTTAATCAACTATATCCAGGTGGTCCAAAGAGAGAGAATTTTCAAAATCCTCTAGAGACAGCACTAATCTTTGGAGACAAATCAGCAAAAAACTGGTGTCCCATCAAAGCAGCACCTTTAGGGATGCTTCTTCATGATGTCAAGCATTTCCTGGTACAAAACCTCGGGGGCATCGAGGCCCACCACGAAATCCAAGTGGTTCCACTGGGGAATCAGCTTGTGGTGCACCAGGTTCTTGATCTGGGGCAGGAGGAGGGCAGTGTCCCTGGGGTCAGCCAGGCAGTCCAGCCCCCCGTTCCAGATGGCTGTTGGCACCTCCATGTTCTTCACGTGGTAGAGCGGTGGCCCCATCTGAGGAGAGGGAAAAGGAGTGTCACAAACAGGAGATGTTGCTGGAATGCAACGAATTATGCACTGTGCAAGAGGAATTGCTACCCTTTGGGAAGGGAGGGAAATAAAGAACAGGAACTCAGGAACTCCTTTCTTCTAGAAAGAAGAGCAACTTCAATAAAGGTGCAGCACAGCCTTATGTGCTACAATTTAGTGAGTAGATTTAATTAAAATTTAGTTTTTTGTTGTGGTGGATAATACCACCTCAGGAACTGCTGGGGAGCCAGTGGTTCCAGTACAGCAGGGCTTCACTGGTGGGAGACATCCTAGTGTCCCCCCTGGAGAACACGATGGTCCCTCCCCAAATTATGTAAATCCCCCCAGCTGTAACTTAACCCCTGATCCCATCCCTTCCTTCTCCCCATTGGTTGTGATGTTCCCCCCGCCTCCTCTTACCTGACCCTCCAGCTATCCCTGTAAATATAGACAACGAGGGCTCTCTCTCTCTTTCATCCTGGACCCCTTCGGAATAAACTTCTGGAATATCCAGCTGACTGAGCGCTCTGAGTTCTTTGTCTCTGGTGACGCACGAGCTATCCAACTCTGTGGGTGAGTGAGAATATGTGCCATACACCGGCACGGGTGTGAGAAAGGTCGTTCTGTACAGCACCAGGCAGTGCTGGCTGGAGTGATCTCTCAATAGCCTTAGAGACACTTTCGGTAAACGCAGAGCCTGGTTCCACCCCTCCTCCCCCCTCTGCTCCAGTTTTTCTTATTTAAGGAAGAAAGCAGCAGTTTTTGGTTTTTTTGGTTTTTTTGGTTTTTTTTTTGTTCCAATGCTTAGCCACTATTTCAGAAATTTTTCCTAATATTTGGCCTGGTGTAACTTGAGACCATTTCTTCTCATCGAAAAGTGGAAAGCATCTAATGCTTTATTCCATTTAACAGGTATTTGCAAAATAGAGTTGAGAATGGGAAAGGCTGTTGTTCCCAGCAGAGATCTGACTTCCAGTTAGCGAAGACAGGAATAAATGAAGAGGAATCACACCAGGCATGATGGGAAGAGAACAGGGAAAGGGAAGGCTGTGGCCATGGGCAGCAGCTCACCTGTCTGTAGCGCAGGTTGTTGTAGATGTGCCCCCCGTCAAAAGCTCTCAGTGCCCCACTCTGGACTCCCTGCAGCAAATTCAGACATGCAGTGCTCTAAGTGAAACCTCAGCTCTGTGGGGTTGCAGTCAACCCCCAAAAGTCAGACCTCAGGAGTTGGTTTTCATCACTGAACTGGCAGCATTTTTCAAGTGTATCTGCCAGGTCTGGCCTCTACAAGTAATTTTTGTCAAGAATTCAGACAAATGGACAGAGATTGTGTTTCTAAAGTTTGTGGATAACACCAGGATGGGAAGAAACGAAAAGGTTCTAGAAAAAGGGTTTAGAACTCTAAATATTCCTAGTGGGCTGGAGAATGGGCCTGAAATGGCACAATCAAAGCTCAAGGAGCCTCTGAACATCTCTTGTCTAACTGAACAGGACTATCAGCAGTGCAAGGTCAGGGTGGACGTGGCTTGATCCCTCCACTGAGCAGCAGCACTCCAGAAAATGGAGTGTGTGCTCCTGCTTCAACCCCCACAAAGCTATTCTGGGGTCCCTGAGCAGGAATTACAGCTGGGAGGAAGCTGTGCCCTGAGTACAGCCTGCAGCACACAGACTGAACCTGCCATCTACTAAAAATTGGGCAAATTTTTAGCCTGGGGAAGAGGAGTGCAGCAGAACACAACTGCGGTGTCAAAGGGCTCTGGTGGTGACTGTTCTCATGCCCACAATGGGAAGAAGGAGAAATAATCAGCTTAATTGGTAATAAGCTTAATTGGCTGCTGTCCAGAAGCATCTCTGCTGAAGCATCTCTGCCAAAGCATGACCACTAATGGCACTGGGGCTGCAGGGCAGGAGAGGAGCTGGTGTGAAAGGAGACCCCTGGGATGTGCCTGCTGTGGCTGCAGGGCAGGAGAGGAGCTGGTGTGAAAGGAGACCCCTGGGATGTGCCTGCTGTGGCTGCAGGGCAGGAGAGGAGCTGGTGTGAAAGGAGACCCCTGGGATGTGCCTGCTGTGCTGCAGGACCCTCAGCTCCCAGAGTTTCTCCTTACAGATCCCCTCCTTCGGGGCCACTCGGCTCAAAGCGCTGCTGAGCGTTTTACAGAGGGGTAAAAACAAAGCCAACAAAGATGCATAAAGGTGAGTCTTGCAGCAGCCAGCACAATGAGGGCCCAGTGACACACTCTGGCACAGGAAGGAACGTGGGAAGGTTTACCTGCAGCCAGTGGATTACATTCTGGACTGAGCACCCCGCCGGGTTGTGTCCCGCGTACACATCGATTCGGCTCTGCAGGGACACAGCAACATTTCACACCAGAATTCTCTTGGCCCCACAAAACAGGGCGTTGCCAAGGCTTTGCCCTTCAGAAGGACCCCGTGCAGATTTATTCCCACATACCATGTTTGTGTTCTTCCAGTTAAACCCGAAAAGCATGGCCATAAGGCTCTTGCAGACCTTCGAGCAGACGCAGAATCTGGAGAGGATCAGCTCCCCCAGGGCAGTGTGTGGTAGGAACTCCCTGGTGCCAAATATCTCCTGTACAATTGCACATGTGCTCGTTAAATGGGAAGACTGGACATGCTTTTCCCCAAAGCACCACCACTTTACAACTTCTATTTTATTCCCATATTAAGGTTGCCCATAGTGAAGCCTCCCTCGCACCCCATTAAATGCTTCTGTTCCTCTCATTTTATTGGTGTGATCTCTTACATTCATTTTACTCCTGTGTTAAATGGTAGGGCTCAGTCCACAGCCTCTGTGTCACTTTTATTCACCAATGGTTTGGCTCTAATTCTGCCAGAACATTTTGGGGAGTAAATTCAGGACAGGACCGAAAGGTTCTGTAGTGAGATGTGTTTGTCTTCATTATGAAAACGGAGTGCAGAGCTCCCCTCTGTAAATGACTTGAAATATTCCATAGATAATTTCACAGTCCCTATGAAAAACTACTTTTTGGCTGTGCAGAACATAGTGAGGACCAACCTTAAGCCCATAGTCAGAAAAGAATGCAAGTTTTCTAAATGGGCTCTGAGAAAATATCACCATGGTCACAGGTGCCAGAGCCAAGAACACCTTGATCTTCCGAGCCAGCTGAGGCATAGTGGAAAAGGCTATAAAACCTGGAAGGGGGAAGAAAAAGTAGGAAAAAAAAAAAAAGTTTTACTCTTTCCAGACACTCATGCACATAGTTTAATTTCAGTGAGTTATTTTACAGATCTCAGTGGGGATGCAGACATCTCATGCTGCCATCAAAAGGACCCACTCACCTATAGTGGTGCCTTGGGAATGACCAATATAATACAGCTCTTTCTGTCCTGTTTTCTGCTCAATAAAGCTGATCATTGCTGGCAGGTCATATTTAGCCATCTCATCGAAACTGCAGAAGGAAGAGCAGACATCCTGCTGAGAGAGGCAGCATCTACAGCCATCACCAGCAAACCCCAGCAGGGAGGGCAGGACCACACCACAAACTTCTTCAGCCTACTGAGTTTTCACATAGGGTTTTCACCTAAAATAAGTTGGATGTGCTTCAGTCCACCCTGGTTCACTCATCCCCCAGCTAGGGCAGTGTGACCCTGACAGAATTCAGCTGTTCCTGAGATCCTCAAACCTGTTTACCTGAAAGCCCAGAATTCGTCCCGTTTGGGAGACAGGACCAGGTGTCTCTTGGACCAGGTGTTCCCTCTGCTGTTTCCTATCCAAACATCGTAGCCAGCATCTGCCAGGATGAAGCCCAGGCTGCTGTTGGCCAAATTGGAGATCCAGGAGCTGCCTTCTGCAAGGAGACCATGCTGCAGAAGCACCACAGGCCTTGCACCTGCAAGACAGGCATCGTGAGGACTTTCTTTATTTCTAATGATGTGTGGCATCTTTTGAGACACTTTATGAACTATTTATCCCCATGGCAGCCAAAATCTGTGGAGGTTTGTGTCAGTGCCAGGGGAGCCTTGAAAACCCTGTTGCACAAGCCCTGGGATCCCAGTGAGCAGCTCAAGGTGTGGGTGTCCTGCATGTTGTCAGTTTTACCTTGGCACCCGGCATTTCCTGTCCCGTGAGGAATTCTGTTTAGCTGAAGGATGTAGCCATCTTCTGTCACCACATCATACTCCTCGCTGGGGTACCCCCAGAAGGAGACCATTTCACTCTGCAACAAGAGGAAGAAAGCAAAAAATAATGACATTTTCAAGGCTCATCCAAGGTAAACCCTGAATGCAATATTTAAGCATCAGTATTTAGTACTGGCTGTTTTCTGGACACTTCCTGCCTCTGCTCCAATGGCATCATACTTACGATGTTCATCCGTGCTTCTGGATTCTTAGGAAAAGGGAAATTCAAGAGGCATTCCCCTGATGCCATCCCGTGGAGCACGGACGCCAGAGCTAGAGCCAGCCACATCCTCACTGTGCCTGGAACAACACATCCAGAGTCAGTGCCCTGGGAAGCAGGGAAAGGAGAGATGTGGGCAGGGAAACACCCCAGGCAGGACTCAGACTCAGTCTGGTGGCCTGGGTGACCACTCAAAGTGTTAATGCACGTGGGGTGGCTCAGGAAACACATCTCAACAGGGATATTCCACAGGGAGGTGGGACAGACTTTCAGGAATTTTGGTAAGAGGCAAGGCAGCAATCCTTGCAGTGCTCTGCAGACCACTGGGAACTGCAAGAGAGTTACAATCACAGAGTCACAGAATGGTTTGGGTTGGGAGGGACCTTCAAGCCCCTCTCATTCCAATCCCCTTCCACTACCCCAGGCTGCTCAGGGCTCCATCCAACCTGGCCTCCTTCCAATACACAAAGGGCACAGGCTGTTCCTTGTCCTACCAGTGACCATGCAGTGCCACTTCTCCACTCTGTGCTCCCAGGAAAGAGGATGGCCAGGAGGGAGAGCTCTGTCCCATCACCCTGCTGTTTACATCATCTGTTAACACCACTGCCCAAGCCTCCTCAGGAGGGAGAGGGAGGGTAAATAAGATCCAGCACTACCTTTCCTCCCTAAATAGAAATAAAATTGCGAAAAGAAAATCTCTTAACTACTTGCCCTTTTCCTTGATCATAGTGAAAAAGACAAGAATTGAGTACATTTAATTCAGAGAAGAACATTTTTAAGTGCAAACCTACATGCAAAATGGGGAGAGATGCATCTTCCAGCAGATCTAGATGTCCCTGAATGACACTGGGTTTAACACAGCTTAAAAAACCCCTCACTCAGTGTGCTGGAGAGTGCAGCTGCCACTGGAGGTGGTGGAGGCAGATGGGAACAGCAGGTTTTCCACACAGTTATGAGTAAGAGGTACCACAGACACTGGAAGGTCTGGGCAGGGTTGCTCCCTCCAGCAGCTGCAGATGTCACAGACCACAAGGCCTCTGGGAAAAGACAAACTGGTCTGGACCAACCTCTAGAACTGACCCAGCAAATCAGATTTTGGTCCCCTGTTCTGAGGCAAACATGGGCTGCTGGGCTGGAGTGGTCAGTGCCATTCACAGCCACACAGCTCTACCCTGCTTTCCACACACTCACCTGCAGAGAAGTGAAGGCAGCCAGCCCAGCTGAGAGGTGTCACAGCTCCTGCAGGAGGAGACGGGGAGATGTCAGCCCCTGAGGTGGATGGGCAGTGCAGGGGAGAGATGTCCAGCCCAGAGGAGATGGAGATGTGCCACACAGCAGTGGCAGAGGTTGTCACCCCTGGCTGGTGCACGGAGCAGTGCTCTGCATCCCTCTGGAGACAGCCCTATTTGAACTGGCTGCAGGGTGGGGTAGCAAGAGCAGAGAAGGCCAAATGTAAACACCCCGAGATTCAGAACATATAAATCATCCGGCAACAGCACAGTTTAGAAAGTTCTGTTACCCAGAATGTGTTTGTGGAGGCTGGTTAAATACTGTTTAGGCAGAGTCAAATAACTATGGATGTTTGGAGGTGATTTCCATCGATAAAATGGTTTAATTGACATTGCTGAAGAAAGTTCCCAGCTTTCCATTTCAATGACGGTTATATTTATTTATTACAAGAGACATAATTAAGTTATTACTAGGGAAGATCAAAGTCTAAAATGGATTTCCAGTAATAAATCTCGTGGTTTAGAAATTATGATGTTTCTTGTTAAACAGAGATGCCACATGGGAGATGGAGATTAAATCCCAGGCGACGGACTGAAAACATCTGTACTGGGTCAGGCTGGGATGGAATTCCCTTTCTCATAGCACAGGGATGGGACACAGCCAACTTGCCATAGCAACACTCCATACCTCGTCTTTCTCTCCACCCAGTTTTCTCACTTTTGCTCCTCCAGCTCCCTCCACCTGTCCCACTTTGGGCTGAGGGATGGAGCCAAGGAACAGCTGTGTGGGTGCTCAGCTGTGGGCTGGGGTCAGCCCACCACAACATCCCTGCTCTTCACACCCTTACAGGAAGGTATGAGGAGTACCTCAGTGCCCTATCCTACAAGTGCCCTGCCAACAGGGAGAGTTATCCCTCTCCATCACCCGTGCCAGGGCTGGGGCTGCCTCCTGCCCTCCCTTCCTAGATTGTTTTGCTTTGGAAATCAGGGTGAAAGGTCAGTAGGGAAAGGTGTCTTCTGTCTGTCAGCCTGAGCTGTGTCCAAGGCATGCACCCAGATTTGGCAGTTTGTCCCACTTATATAACACAGCCACAGCAGAATGGGGGGGGGTTCATAATTCAAGGTTTGGAGGTTATGGGTGACTGGGTTTTGGGGTACTGAAGCCACACTTCACCAAGTAAGACACCTCTGACTTTCATCTTCTGAGGAAAGACATCATGGAAATCTACACTCCAGGGAAAGGGCAGAGCAACTCTGGTCTCACTCGGGTAAAGGCACTGAAAGGTGCAAGATGAGGGTTGCACCCAAGAGAGTCCTGCAGCACTTGAAGGGCAGGACATCATCATGGGTCTTGCAAGATGCTCTGGCCTCCCAAGGATCATGTGCAGCTCCTGCTGCAACACCACCACTGTAGAGGCTGCATGGGACCAAGGAGAGTCCCAGCTCCACCCACCTCCTGCTATAGGGTCCCTGACAATTTGCCAGCCTCTATGGGTCATTTCCACATCCCTCTCACCAGGCATTCCAGAACTGGACGTAGCCTCCAGATGTGATCTCCCTTGCACCAAACAGCAAGGGTGACAACCACCAGGCAGCCCCTTGTCAGTTCCTGCAGCCCAGGCTGGGGTTCTCCATCCTTGCAGGGAGAGCACATTGCTGGCTCGTGTCCACTTTGGTGCCTGCCAGCCTTCCCAGGTCCTTTCCAGTAAGGCTGTTATGCCACGCCTCCTAATCAGTGTCCCCATGCCCTGCCCTCATCCAGGGCCGCCTGCCACCAGCACATACTTCAGGTAGGTGTTTAGCCCCAAAGCAGGAACATGTCACACATCCAAGAGTTCTCACACAACTCCCGCGGTCCTCTCTTGCATCACTCGTGCTTTCTTTGCTAGTGGTCCCCACATGATCATCAGGTGAGCACAGAGCTTTGTCCATTGCAGTGGGAACTTCAGCACTACCCATCATGCTCAAGTTTAATTATCAAGTTTTCTATAAAATCATTGCCAGGGAATCTGTCTTAATTCTTGGTATTCCTCTTTTGGTTTCCACTCTTTAATTGTAATAATGTCTTAATAATCTTCTACATTTATTTGGTGTTAGAAAGCATTCAAAGGAGATGATGGTGAAGGGTCTGGAAGGGCCACATGAGGACTGGCTGGGGTCACTTGGTTTGTTCAGCTGGAGCAGACTGAGGTCAGATCTCACCATGGGCTGCAGCTCTGATCTCTGCTCTCTGTGACAGGGACAGGACCCAGGGAACAGCTGGAGCTGGACCAGGGCAGGATTAGGTTGGATATCAGGGAAAGGTTCTTCTCCTTTCCCTAGGGCACTGAACAGGCTCCCCAGGGAATAGGCACAGCCTGAGGCTGCCAGAGCTCCACACAGAGTGGGATTGTTGGGGTGTCTGGGCAGGGCCAGGAGCTGGACTGGATGATCCTTGTAAGTCCCTTCCAATTTTGGATATTCTGTAGTTCTGTGACTCTATAATGGCCTTCCTACCTGCTCCTACAGACCACAGGTAAGAAACTCTACTGAATTCCCTGGCATGCCGAGCTGGCAGTGAGAATCCAGGTGACCACTCAGTGCCATCAATCATTCCCAAGCACATCTCCCCTGCAGAACCACAGGCCAAATATTTATGAGGTTTGAGAAATCTCCTTTTCACAAAGACACAAGCAATTGGTGGTGATGATCTCCTGCCCAGCCAGGCAGAAGTACAACCACAAACCTCTGACAGATCCTTTAAAAGACAGCAGAATCTGGAGGGAGGGATCCACAGCAGGTAGGGAATAGGGCAAGATGCCAACTGGTGTTCTCTGCAGGAGGTGCTGAGGGGGGGAACAACCTCCTGAGACTTCTTTCCAGGGCAATGGTGTCAAGAAGAGAAAACCTGCCACCAAATGGGAATTCACAGCTGTAAACTCTTACATGTTGGAAGGTCAGTTAGACAGTCAATCTTTTTTTTTTAAAATGAGGGGGCCCCAGATGTTCTCCTCCATGACTGCCCCACACCACATGGGAAGGGGAGGCAGGGGCTCCCATCTCTCTCCAGGAAGTGCCTATCAAACAACACCTGCCCTGAGGTCAGCTCAGAGCTCCCTTTGAAGATGAGCATGGCCAACACCTGCCTGTGCCTCATGCACAACAAGCTCCACAGAAGGGAATTCACAGCGCTCTGTTGCTAAACACCTCTGCCAAAGTGTCGGGTTCTGGTGTTCCCCATACCACAACGATCCTATCAGAAGTTCTTCAGAGTATCTCCTCTCACCCACACAGCTGGGTAAGGGTAGCAATCCAAGTCCTTCCCGCAGCTGCCCACTCTCAGGGCTCTCAGGATGGGAGTTTGTTTTCCCGGGACAGAGGCATGGCACGCGATGTCACCACCCCTCAGCACTATCTGCCCTGGTCCCAGCATATCCCACTTTCCTCACATCGAGCCAGAGCTTCTTGCAAAACACCTGCCAGGTGTTGGAGACGGTCCGCCAGCACCTTCTGGAAGGTGTCACACCCCCCAGCAGCTCCTGCCGGGTGGCACCTCCAGGTGGGCAGGATTTGACACGGCAGAAGCTGCTCAGCAAGGGTGGGTCAGACCCAGCTCCGGAGCACGCCTGGACCACTGGCGGGTGTGTGTGACACAGGGGTGTGTGCACAGGTGTGCATGTACAGGTGTGCACACAGGACAGGTGTGCCTGTCCAGGTGTGCACACAGGACAGGTGTGCCTGTCCAGGTGTGCATGTACAGCTGTGCGTGTACAGATGTGTCTACAGAGGTACGTGTGTACAGATGTATCTGTGCACGTGTGTACACAGCACCGATGTATCTGTACAGCTGTGCCTGTCCAGGTGCGTGCCAGTACAGATGTGTCTATCCAGATGTGCACTCAGCACAGCTGTGTCCGCAGGTTCCCGCGCGCGCGCACAGGTGCGCGGGTGAGATGTGGGCGCGGTCTCTCCCGCCCCGCCCAAGGGGCGTGGCCTGCCCCCGAGGCCACCGCGGGGCGCGTCCGTGTCCCGGGGCGTGTCCCGGGGCGTGTCCCCCGTCCCGTGTCCGTGTCCGGGGCGTGTCGCGGCCATGGCGCGGGTGCTGGTGGTGGGCGCGGGGCTGACGGGCGCGGCGTGCGCGGCGCTGCTGCGCGGGGCGGCGCGGGGACAAGTGGCCGTGTGGGACAAGGCGCGGGGCGCAGGTGGGTGCGGCGGGGGAAGGGGGCTGGCGTGTGGTGCGTGTCGTGTGCCGTGTGTGGTGTGTCATGCGTGATGTGTCATGTGTGGTGTGTCATGTGTCGCGTGTCGCGTGTCGCGGGGGTGTCTGACCCGCTGTCGCGCAGGGGGCCGCATGAGCACCAGCCGCACCGACCGCGGCAGCGCCGACCTGGGCGCGCAGTTCGTCACCTGCGAGCCGGAGCTTGCGGGGCCGCGGCTCAGGTGAGACCCGCCCCGCTCCGCCCCCGTCCCGCCCATCCCGCTCCTCATCCCGCCCAGCCCGCTGGACCCGCCCGCGCGGGGTCGGGAGGGCTTGGTGGCCCGGCGTGGGGACAGCGAGGACCCCGCTGGTGGCGCTCGCTGCTGCACAGTGCCGTGTTTAACCCCGCCGGTACCCAAACCCCGCAGCCGCTCGCTCGCTCCCCCGCCAGCGGAATCGGCGGGAGCAGTGGAGGGTGAAAGCTGGGAAACTCCTGGGTTGGGATAAAAGGCGCAGGGGTAGCTCACCGTATCTTGGGGAAAAGGACGGAGGTGTAACAACGCAAAATTTGCGTGGAAAGCATGGAAAAGGCAGAGTGCGTTTCAGGCACCTGTGTCTGGTGGCTGTGGAGTTTGTGCTGCCGTTCAGAGCTTTAAGGAGCTGTTGTTTATTCCTCTGCCTCCGGGTCAAACCTCTGACAGATCCGTGGCAGGTAGCCTTGCTCTCAGATAAAAGGCCTGGCCCAATGCAATAAGCAAGGTAGTGTGTTGTTTTATGGATGTATTTGTGCATGACTTGCCTTGAAATACAGTTTGTTAAAACTCAGAAGTCAGGCTGGTCTTAACTTCATTGGTGACAAATGGGGCGAGTTTTCATCCCTGTGTATTTCCTCCCTTCAAGCTTCTATGAAGAGCTTCTATCTCAGGGCGTCCTGAAGCCACTGACTGCTCCCGTGGAAGGACTGGTGGTGAGAGAAGGCTCCTGCAATTACGTGGCACCCCAGGGCATTTCCTCAGTTGTCAAGTACTACTTAAAACAGTCAGGTAATGCTTTTAGATGCCCTTGTGTGAAGGGAAGGGTTTTAATGGTTGTATTTTTGACGGTGCCCTTGAATGGTCTTTTGGATTTCAATCCCTGATGAGGATGTTTAAGTTCCTTGTTTGAGGATGTTAAAGTTCCTTGTTTGTTTATGTATGTCTGGAAGTTGCTTGGGTGGATAAACATGTCTGTGAGCTCTGTGAATTTCCAAGTCCCGCAGATATAAAAGTCTCTATACAAATAGAACATCTGATGTGTAACTGGGGGCAGAGGGGTGAGCTGCAGCTTGTGTTTTGGAGATAGGATGTGAGCCTGCTGGGTGGAGAGTCCTTCAGAAAAGGAGTTTAAACTTCCTAACTACTGCCTTGGGTGTCATGTGGCAGAACCACGTGTACACTTCAGTGACTAATTTAACCCTGTTTTGAAAAATTTGAGCTGTAAGAGTCATCAGGCTTTGGTCCCTCCATGCAATTGTTTTCATTTTTTTTTTAATCAGCTGTTTTTTTAAACCCTAACCTTGCAAATAATTAGCAATGTTCCTGCCCTCTGGCAGTGGGAAGCCATTCCCCCTTGTCCTGTCACTCCATCCCTTACAAATAAGTCTCTCTCTCTGCATTTTCCCTGTGGAATTCTGTGTTACATGTATTTAACTCCTTTTCCAAGCAGGTGCAGATGTCTCCTTCGAGCAGCACGTAACTCACATCTCTCTGCGGGATGGGAAGTGGGAAGTCTCCAGGAAAGCCGGGCCCCCGGAGCAGTTTGATGTGGTTATTCTCACCATGCCTGTCCCGCAGATTCTCCAGCTGCAAGGGGACATTGCAAACTGTAAGTTCAGGCCTCAAAATCGCAGGTACCTAATTTTAAATGGCAATTGAGCTTCTTGTGTAGCAAAAAACCCACTCAACAGTCTGAGCTGCTTAATTATCCCACCAGGACAGGGTGGAAAATGATAGGAGGTGGGTAATTTCAAGGTCATATCTGTGGTGTGTGACCAGTTATACCTTGATAGTAAAAAATATCTAAGATGAGTCAGTTTTGAATGTAATCTCTTTTTGCTAACTCCTACAGCAGGGCTTGTCTTTGTGCAGCTTGAAAATAGTTACTGAGTTGGACAAGTTTTCCTGAGCATTTCTTTAAAGAGAAGTATTTTCATTACAACCTCTGATTTTAAGCTTTGTGCCTAAGTAGGTAAGTACTCTGTAAAAACAGAGCTTCTCTGCTATTTGCTATTTTATGAGGCCTCTCATTTCCCCTGTCCCTTTACCATGGAAAGTAATGGTGGGCCTGGCCCATCCTGTCCTTCCTAAGGTGGTCTAGTTAATAGTGAAAGAAATAAAAAATAGAATAGAGAAATAGAAATAGAAAATAGAAGAGAAGTAGAGGGAGTGTTTTTTTCAGAGCCTTCCTGAGGTTCTGCTAGGCTGCTTCTCAAGGCCTTCTCCATCTGGCACTGATGTCCTTGCAAGTTGTTTTTCTTGGGGTAATTAAATCCTTTCATGTCCAGACAGAAGGCACATCCCCTTCAGAAGATGTAATGAAGGTGAGCAGTTCATTTCACTTTGCTCTTGAGAGAGCTGGAGCTGTCCGATGCTTCCCACAGCATCTTTTCCTTCGTTGTCTGTAACTCCAGGATTAACTTTTATGAGGGAATCCAGCAAGTTTTGTCTTCTCCTCCCCTTCTTCCTGTTTCTCTTCCCCTCTCTGCCTGTTCCCTGTGTGAGACCAGCTTCCAGATTCCCAGCCAGCTGTTCATTCTGCATCTCAGGCAGCAGCCCTGGAGCTCCTCGGCATTGCAGCCATTGGCATCTTGGCTCCTGATTCTTCAGGCTGAGAGCTAAAGGGGAAGGCTAGGTGAGGAGAGTGCTAGGAGGGTGTTTCAGAGCCTGAGCAGGGTGCAGTTTCAGGTCTGTTTTGACTTACAGAGGGTCAGGCACATCTCTCTGTGTTTAACCCTCAGCGTTGTTTTGTTGCATGTCAGAGAGCGAGTTGTGCTAGCAGAGAAAGGGGCTTTTCCTGGACCCACCTCACTGGGGATGTAAGCTGCAGTTTCATGACAGCTGCTGGAAGGAATAGCCGTTCTTTCCCCTCCTCAGTGACACTTTTTAGCCGTTTGTACGCTCTGCTCTCCCGAATCCAGGGGCAGAATGCGGCGATTCCGGCGGGAGCCATGTTTGTGCGTTCCCGGCAGCGCTTCAGCTGCTCCTGGAAGGGGAGGCTCCTGCTGCTTGTGGGAAACTTCCCCCGGCTGTCACTGCGGGTGACAGGGCTCCTCTTGCTGCTGGGGGTGGAACAGGAGATGTGCAGGGCTGCAGGAAGGGGAGGGCTCCCTCCTGGGTGGCCAGCGATCGTCACGTGTGGCCACTCTGTCACTGCAGGCCAGTGGCTTAAAGGGAAGGGGGACAGGATTTGGGAACGCGGCTGCCTTCCCTGCTGCTCTGCAAGGCCCTTGTTGTATAGGAGAAGGACTCTGGAGCTCAATGAAGGATGTGTCCAGGCGGTGTCGATGAGCTGCTGTGTTTTGGGATGAGCAGTGTTAAAGGAGCCACTTTGGGCTGTTTCTGCACAGCTCTGCTTTTCAGCCTTTCCTGCTTCAGTGCCACATCCCTGCTTTGGCAGCTTCTCCACCAGAGCCATTCATGGGTTTAAACACCTCCCGTGTCCCCCGTGGTCTCCCTTCACTGTCCCCATCTGAGGGGGCTCTCTGGGGTGCCTTTTGGGGTCAGTTTTGCCGTGGGGTTGAGGTGCTGGCTGTGCCACGGCCTGCTTTGGCCACTTGGGGGTAATGGGATCTGCCAGTGCAAAGCCAGATGAAGTTTGACATGGGTTTTGGTGAGGCATTGCTAGCATTTATCTATGGAGAGATAAATGGACGAGAGGAGAAGGAGCAAAGGAACAGCTGGGTGGAGCAGGCAGTGCTTTGATCCCTTAGTGAGGGTTGGAGTTGGCCTTTGGCATTGGAGTGTAAAAAAGCCTGAGGTGGAGAGTTCAAACAACTTGCCACAGGTGGGAATTCAGCCCTCCAGGAATTCATCCTTTCCTGTTTGAGGGGGGGGAGGTCTTTTGCCTCCCACGTTTTTCTGAGAAGAATTTTCACTTATTTACATGATCGCCGGAAAATTAATATTTTTGAAATAACTTCTCAACTTTCACGTTCAGTGGAAAAGTGGCTGTTTTAATACTTAAACTCTGCAGACTAAACTAGCCTGGATAGTTTTTGTGTTCTTTAACCTTTTAGATGAGCCTGAACATCATGTCATTGTGAAGCTGTGTGTATTTAGGAGACAGAATTAAGTGGCCTTTGGCAACCTAAAGTTACCATTTAATGTGGACTGTGTGAGAAATGACTGTTCCAGATTTATTCTTCTTGTGAGTGGAAAGCCAAGTCTTAGATTAATGGAGAAGTTTTTTAACCAAATTTTTAAAAAGAAATGTAAAATAAATAATGTGATAAATAGTTTTATTCACCTTAATTTTCAGCCTTCCTTCGTTCTTTTTACAATTACTATGCCCAAATAGATGCAGCAGTTGCATATTGAGCAGCAGCAGAGCCAGAAGTACTTCCATGGTGACTTCCAGTAGCTGCTGGATAAAGGGTTAACTCCTTGCAACATGTTTGGAACAACAATAGGTGGCAGCAATCAAATGATGTTTAGGACATTCAGCTTGAATACCTAAATTAAATTTACTGCACTGATTAGGGCTTTACATGTTCTGGTAGTAAATATTGGGGTTACACAGAAGACAAAAGGGAAATTAATAAACGTTTCTGAGGTTTGTAATGTCAGTTCAAGGAGAGGAATAAATTCACTTAAAAGTAGGATCTTTGCGAATGAAGGGACAAGATTTTGCAAATGTTCATCATATTTCAAAGGTGCTGGACTGTTATATTGGCTGCTGATGTTAGAACAATCCTGGATTTATATCCCACATTCCACATGATCACTGAGCAATGTAGCTCTTTCTGTGCATTTTCAGATCAGGTGGACAAGCCTTTTTATCATTTTTGGTTTTTTCGTTTAAGACATTTGGCAACATGGCAATTAAAGGTTGCCACGATTTGCAGTAGTTGTTTTGTGTGTTCAGAATGTTTTCATTATGTTGCTTTCCTTGGAATTTCAAATTACAGTTCTGCATGTTTAAGCTGCTAATAAAACAGGATGGCTTGGCTTTTGTTTCGAGCCTGACCTATTTTTTTTTTTTTTTCCATCTGTGTGAATGTCCCACATGTTTTAAATAATACAAGCTGATGAGAAGATACAAGTGAAACAGGGCTGTATTTGCGTGGGGAGGCTTTAGAATGTGAATTAGGAGAGCACAGCTCTGGTAATTTTTCACGAGCCACAAGTCCTTGCTGAGTGAATGTGTTTATTTTTGGATAGCACAACGATAAATTCGGAATTCTGTGCTTCCAGTTCCAAGCAATCTGAGCAGGGCTTATCCAGCTTGGAGCTCTCATTACCTAACAGATCTGCAATGTCCAGAGTAAACATGTACACTGATTTGTTAGTTGCTTATCAGGGAGCTGAGGCCTCAATGTGGAAATATTTGGGCTTTCTGGAAACACAAGGAGATATTGGTTGTGGTCCATTTAAAACCTGGAAGGGACCTTAAAGATCATCCAGTGCCACCCCTGCCATGGCTCACCTCCCACTGTCCCAGGCTGCTCCAAGCCCCAGTGTCCAACCTGGCCTTGGACACTGCCAGGGATCCAGGGGCAGCCACAGCTTCTCTGTCACCCTGTGCCAGGGCCTGCCCACCCTCACAGGGAACAATTCCTTCCCAATCTCCCATCCAGCCCTGCTCTCTAGCAGTGGGAAGCCATGCCCTGGAAAGAGTCTCTCTCCATGTTTCCTGTAGCTCCTTCAAGCACTGCAAGGCCACAATTTGTTCACCCCAGAGCTTCTCCTCCCCAGGCTGAACAATGCCAGCTCTCCCAGCCTTTCCTCCCAGCAGAGCTGCTCCATCCCTCTGATCATCTCCCTGACCCTCCTTTGGGGGGTTGTTTTTCTCTTGGTCGAGGATTTGGATTTGCTCCTGGGATGGTCTGACAGGCAGGAGAGAGGCAGGAAGGAGAAGGTGGGACTGCACATCTGGGAGCAGGGGAGTGTCTGAGGAGGAGCAGCTGCCACCAAAACCTCTCTGTCAGCCTTCAAAGCAGGCAGAGCTCCTCGGTGAGCACTGCCTGCTGCAGCTCGGGTACAGCCTCTCTGAGGGAGTACTGCTAAAAATAAAGGCTGCTGGAGCTGGAACTGCACATCAGGAGGAAAATAAGTCAAAGTAGGCCGTGTGTGTTCTTAAGTGTGTGTTAGACTTTGTCTGGTTTTAGGTGGTTTTTTAATATTTAGAGTGCTTATAATGGGCTTGCTCTGCAGTTATTGAGCCCATTGGTAGCCTATCAAACACACTGATCCCTGTGACTCTCTCCATCTGGGAAGGGTGGGGATTAGACCCCTGTGTGTGAGCACGAGAGGCCTGAAAAGGAGAGTGAAATAGAATCTCTGTCAGGGAAAGGGCTACTTTGCATTTTGGTGTTGTCAGCCGAGCTTGCCTGCCTTGGATGGAAAGCTGAAACCCTGATTTGACAGATCTCAGGGTAAAACAGAAGGGAAAAAGCCACATGCAGTGCTGGAAGAGCAAAATATGCTGCCTCTTGTCTTCAGGCTTGGTTCCCACCCCAGGGGAGCCCATCCTTTAGACAGAGCTGGGTGCCAGCTCTGAAAAAGAAACCCTGCAGAGAGGGTGAGTCCCACTGTGCCACAGCATCACCTTTTAGTGCCTGGAAATGTGGCAAAAGCATTTCTGCCAGCAGCCCCTGCTCCTTGTCCTGCCCCACCTCCAGCTGCATCAGCACCCCTGTCTGTGGGACCACAGACACGCAGTCCTCCCCACCCTTTCCCCCCCAAAAAAAAGGCTGGGGAGTTATTTTTAGCAGGCTCAGTGGTGTGATCCTCAGTTTACCATGTGGCCCACAGACGTGCTGGCACATTCTGCTCTTCCAGCAGGGCTAGGGGAGCGGCTCAGGGGCTGGGGGAGTGCTTGAGCCCTGGGGATGCTCGTGGTTTTGTGGTTTGGGTCCTGAGTTTGGGTTTCCTGTGCAGTCCCAGGAGGGATTCCAGAGCACCTGCGCGTTAAACCGGCAGCAGATCGTGCTGGCTTAGCTGAACTGGTTCGAAAAGAGTTATTTCTGACATGTAAGGCAGTGCTGCTTTTGTGTGCTGACACTTTTAAGTCTGCCTGACGTGGCTGTTTGTAATTCCTTGAACCTGGATGTGCTTCTCCTCCTGCCGTGCAGCCTGGGCTGGTTTGGCAGGGGACTTGGTCACAGACCTTTATCCAGTGCTTCTGTAGCTCTTTTGTGTCATTCCAGTACCCAAAACAGAGAATGGGACCACAGACATATTGGATCAGCTGAACATGAGCCCATGTGCACAAACTGGTTTTTTTGGTTTCTTTTTTCTAGATAGTAAAGGTGATGGTATTTGAACACAGGACATACTTGGAACAGAACAAATAAATGCTCTGAATGTTGTTTATCCCAACAGTAAACACAGATACCTCTCAGTTTTTCTCAGTCTTTGGTTCTCTCCAGGGATTGTGTTTAGATGGAGAAATCTTTCCAAAGCTGCTCTTTGCCATGAGCCTAAAAGAGGGGGGGGAAGTTCCTTGCCAAAAAATGAGACCAAACTGAGCAATTCTGAAACTTCTTTCTTTGTGTCTTGTGGGACATGTGTTTAATGAGCTGCTGGTTTCTGTGTTGTAGGAAGCTGGGATGTGCTATGAGATCTTACTCTTCAGAAAGTCCACTTAGGGCATTTTTACCAGCTTTGAATTTTCAGATCCTGAATCTAAAACGGTTTTGATGGTTGATTTTGGGAAACAGTGATAATGTTATGTGTCACCTCTCCCTGTGAGTAAAATCCCTTTTTTTTTTGTTTGGAGTTTTTCACTTGGGTTTTTCTTTTTTTGGGAAAAACGTGTTTGGAAAAGCTCTCCCTCCTTTCCTTTTAACAAACCTTCTGGGCATAGCTGGGAGAGAGAAATGTGCAAAGGTGACACAGGCTGATTTGGATTTTTATAGCCTTCTTTTTGATGTGAAATCTGCCACTCAAACTATGGCTTTACAGAGCTGAAAATCTTGGAAAAGTCTGGTGCAGGTTTGCAAGCAGTCTTTACATTTAATTGCTTGCTTTGGGATTTATTTATTTTTTTAGTGCTGCAGTCAAATAGGGAGACAAAATCTTCACTGGACAATGCTTTTTAAATGTATTCTCATAGCTTAGGCAGTGCCCCTGGACTGGATGGGGTTTTGTGGATTTCTGGAGGGATTTTTAATAGTTGCTGGCCACTCACATCACTGTAATTGAGACCATTCTTTACAAAGATTATCTTTACCTCCCACAGATACGTCTGCGAACTTCTCAGTTATTTTTGCAGTCCACATCTGGATTAGAGCAGGGAGAAAAAAAGATTAATTTTAAACCTAATGAGGTTTTGGCTCTGTTGAGTCAAACCTAAATTTTGCATGGAGCCTGCTGTCAGCTTTCCACACTTGGCTTCGTAATTTCCACAAATGTGGCTATGCTCTTGTATTAAGCCTCAGGAATAACCTTTTGTAGAAACCAAGTTCTGTTCCTTTTCCTGAGCCATCAGGTGAGGTGTTACAGATGGTTTTAGATTTACCTGTGCTGCCTTAGAAGCCTGAGTTTTTATTGATTGCCTTGTTCTTCCTTAGGGCTTTAATTCTCTGCTCTGTCCACCTTCTCGGAGATACTCAAAAGCACTGGAAATTTTTTTTTAAGAAGAGAGAGCCCTGATAAACTCTGCTCAGTGACTGGTGTAATTTAGGGAATGGGACAGGCTGGGTGAGAAATGAGGGTGGGATTGGTCACCTTTATTGACTGAGCTGATAAAGCACCTCCTGTTACAGCAATGGACTCAGCTGCTACAAATTATCTAGAGTGTAAAGAACCTATTGCCTTGTTTAAATGGATTAAAGCTATCTCTTCACTTGATTTATTCAAAAGAACGAGAGACATGCAAATAAGGCTTCCTGGTGCACCAGCAGCCTCCAGTTCTATTCCCAAAGTCATCCTTTAAAAGCACAGCTCTCCCAAAATGTGGCTGAGTGGTGCAGCTCTGCAAAGACAGGGGATAAGTGTACACCTCTCCTTAAAGAAGGATTTATTCCTCTCTTCCCATTGGATTTCTACTTGAGGGAAGAGCAGGGTAGGTGCCTATGGAAATTTAGGGAAGTAAATTTCATTCTGTGAACTGTGTGCAACAAGTGGTGCTTTAAGTGTCTCACAGGCTGTTAGGTGACTGCAGAACGAGGTGGTGGTGCTTGAGTTTGTAAAGTACAAAAGGAATTAGATTTGCTGTCTGTTTCCATGTCCATTTCCCTCTGGCACAGTAGGAGGTGTGTTTAGGGGCACCAATGAGAAACCCTTTGATCTATTCTGATTTTAGCTGTGCTGGTTGCAAAACCAGCATTCACATTTTTAATGCATATTACACTCTAAACCAACCTAAAACCAGGAAAAAATACTAACTTTGAAATGACCACTTGTTTTCAAGTGGCTGAACTGCAGCTAGGATTTGTGCCCAATGCTATGAAAAAGAGGGGTCATTTTCCCTAAGATAGAATTAAGTAAGAGCTTAATTTTCCAGTCTGAAGAAAATGCCACGTAGCTCTTATTGAAACAAGGAAATTTGCCTCAAATGTGGGGTTTATGTGCAGAGGATCATAGAATGCTTTTGGAGGGAAGGAACATTAAAGCCCATCCAGTCCCAGGCAGGGACACCTTCCACTATCCCAGGTTGCTCCAAGCCCCATCCAACCTGGCCTTGGACATTCATTGTCAGAATTAAATACTGACATTCCTCGTGTGTTGATAGCACTTTACAAGATGCTGGCCCTTTGCAGGCATTTCCTAAGGCATCCCATAATAAATAATACCTTTAGATGTCAGTGTAAGTCTGTTTGCCTTGTGCTGCAGGATCCTGGCCCCGTTAGCATCTGCACACTTGGAGAGAGGTGAACCAATAAATTACATATCTGTGGTGCTCTCAGAGTGCTTCCAGGAAGGCATTCTACTCTCAATTTGTGTGCTGCTTAAAATACTGGGAGAGGTCATCCTTGTGGCAAGCTTTTAAAACTGAACTCCTCCGAGTTTTTGTCCCCTTGGTTCAGAATTCTGTGTGGTTTTTCCACCTCTCTGTTAGTGACAATCACGACACTGTGCTTGCTGCTTCAGGCACTGAAACACCAGCAGGTATTTGGAAAATAAATGTGACACATTATTTCTTTTTTAAATTTTTTTAAAATCCTTAGGAGGTGGTAAAATGCCTCAGTAATCCCACGGGGAAGGGGTCTGACAGTTACGTGTGAGCAGCTTGAGGTTTGTTAGGGAAGAGTTTTGGCTTTTGTGTCTCGTGGGTGCTCAAAAACGTGGGGCAGTGTTGGAACCAGCCAAAGCAGCATTTCCAGGTGGTTTGCTGGCCTGAACTGGGCTTTGCATCAGTCCTGACTTTAAGGGGTTTGGCTTTGTGTTTTTTAAGCCTTCATAAATCTTCTGGCCGTGGAGCTGTGCTGCTGATCTGTGTGTCTTTATAGGCAATGAGAGACATTTTTATCTGGCTTATTTTAAATTAGTATTTGTTCTTCTCTGTCATGTTGCCTTTAGCCATAAATCTTCTCTCCCCACTTTTTTATTTTTGTGTGTGTCATCTCTTGTATTTTACTGTAAAGTCAAATGTCAAGTTACTGGGTATTAATAACAGTTTGTGGGGTTTAAAGGTTGAATTTTAAGTGAGTACCTGTGGGAGTTTGTTTTTTTTTTAATGGGATTTGCAAGGCAGGTAAGTCTGAACAGTGTTTTGTGACATCAGTATTTCTGCTTTGGGGTTTTTTTTTTCTCTTTGTCACATTCAGCTATTAGAGTCAATAGTCACCATCAATAAAGGCATAAAAATTTCTCAAGAAACAGTTCCTTGTAGCAGGAGGAGGGGAGAGTTTGGCTGTAGAATACAGCATTTGGTATGATGTACTAATAGCAAGGATTTTTTATTCCATCTGGTATTTTTTTTCAGCCTCTGGTAGGTTGCAGCTGATCTGTCAATAACTTTCAAGGAATCATATTTTTTTTCCCCTCCACTGTGTCACACTTTGAGCATTCAGATTTGCTAGCAGTGGCTTCCCTTCTTACAAGCTAAAGAAGGAGACTGGAGAACCAGGTTTTTTAAGTTGGGCACTTGATTGCATGTCTGATTTATGAAAGTTGGCAAAATTATGGCAGGGAAGGGGCCATTTTCAATCAGGTGCAGCTTGTTTAATTTAGCTGTGCTTCCAGAACATGTGCTCTGCATGCTTGGCTGCGTGTGTGAATCCTTTGGAAAGTCGTGACAGGAGGGACAGGATACAAAATGGAAGAATGTGTGATAAAACAAAAGAAAGAAACCAGACAAGACACTCAGAACATGTGATCCAGGGGAAGCCACGTCAAACTGATTGTGGGTGAAGCATTACAAATGTACACAGCTTTAATTTCATTTTATTATTTTAGCCATCTCTGTTAGTGATTATGGTTTAGGTAGATCTGAATGCCAGGCAAGGAAACTGCTTAAAAAACAAGCAAAAACCCCTATTACTAATGGAACTTGAGTCATTTAACAGCATTTAGCTGTCAGAGCTCTGCAGTGAGGCTGTGGTTGTGCAGTTTCAGCTCGGAGGGAGGTTTACCTTCCCTTTATTGGTGTCTCAGCCTGGGAGTCAGGCTGACCACACAGATTAACCCCAAGGAAGGTTTGATGAGGACTCCTCGAATAGCCTGACCCTTCAGACTTGCTGGTTTGCCTTCCCAATATTCATTTGTCCATGATTACACAGCTGCAGCGTTGGAAAATGTTGCTTTTGGGTTTTGCCCTTTTTCTTGAGAACAACCTTGATAACAAACAGGTGAGATACTGAAGGGTAGGAGAAAAATGGTAACACAGTAAGCTTTTTAGGTGTCCAAAATACCTAATCCAGGCCAAGGGGAGAAAACTGCTCATTGCATAACCCAGAACTGGAAATTAAATATTACACAGAGAAAAAAAGTTCTGGCACTTCCCCTTTGGTGTGTTTTAGATCACTAAAAAAGAGGGAGAAATGAGGTAGTTTATCTCTGCTCCCCACGTCCCTTTGTCAGCCTCCCTCTGTCACCAAGGCACGTATTTGAACAGAAAATAAGGAAGGAAAAAGAAGAACATGGGTTCAGTTACTGTCATGGCATGTCACAGGCATATTTTGCAAAATGTTACTAAGAATTTACAGAATGGCTTGTTAGGTTTCATAGCTGAGAGCCACACAGGGCATCATTCAGGTTTCAGCTGGGAGGACAAACTACAGAAATTTCTAACCAGCTCTAGATTAAATCTATTATTGAGTTATTTTTGCTGCAACAGTGGACTGGTGATTTTATTTTTGTTTTGTCCTCTCATCATGAGGTGAGTGCTCTGAAAATCACTGAAGTATCAGACACTAAAACATCTCAGGTACCAATGCACAAAGGTTTCAAGGGAGAAAATGAGAATAAGCCAAATCATAGAATTCTTCTTAAAGTTAAGTGTCTTGTACATTGATCCTGCAGAATGAATAAAGAAATTACTGTGTTTTTATCAGTTTCTCATCAGCCCTTTCTATAAATACATTTGCATTCCCTCAGTCCTGCACTGAGGCTGACCCCAGCAGGCAGCAAAAGGGGAGAGAGATGAAACTTTCCTTGTAAGAGCATATGGTTTGATTTAGAATGTGTTTCACAACTGTGACGTACAGAGCCAGGGTTTACTTGTGCTCCACACTCCCACTCATCCACTCTGCAAGGAAAACTGCACTCAGGATTTTAATAAAAACAGGAAAAGTGCATGGAAGGAGGTGGAGATTTATTCTGTCAAACTGAGGGTAAACGTAACTTCACTGAAACAACGGAAATTAACTTCTATATTGGAGAAAAAACCATACACTTCTTGAGCATGCTGCTTTGCATGAGAGCAGGTGATTTCTGGTGTAGAATAATGGTATATTTTCATCAGAAAATTCACTCATGGTGACATGGGAATGCTTGGAGAGGGAGAGTGGCAGAAACTAATCCAAATACAGATATTTCTCTGTGTGCATGGACAGAAAAATCTGTCTTTGAATGAAGATATTGCTGTTTTTTCTACTGTGTGATGTTTAACTTCAACGTGCTGATAAACTGCAGCCTCTGGGTCTGATCACATCCAAGTGCTGCTAAAACAGTTTAGATTTTTAAATTGATGGTTTGAAAGCTGTTAGTTCATGTTCCCCTTTCAGCCTCCTTTAACATTTATGCATGTGACAGAACTGATATGAAAAGGGAAGTACAAGTACTTCAAATATAGATGTTGGTCCTAAACCTGGTGGCTTTTATGTGGTGACAGTTTCAGTGCTGGATCGTGGTGGCACAGGGTTTGTCATGTTCTTGTGTCCTTCCCAGTGTTTATAAATCCAGTCGTTTTCAGACTTACTCAATGCAAGTGCAAAAGTGAATTCTCTCTGCTATGACCGTCTCACACTCATCTATTTTTTTGCAAATTTCTCTTTTTCCACTTAGTACAGGAAAGCCAGAGTCTTATCCTGATCTCCTCAGCTCATGTAGGACAGGGTGGTGGTTTGCAGCCTCTCTAAAGCCAGGGAAATTGCCCATGGAAGCAAATGGAGCTCTGGTCACATTGCAGACAGTGGATTTTTGCCACTTCCCGTGCAATATGGACTCTGTTTCTCCATGAAGACAAAAGCCTTTGTTGTGCTGAGTCACACTCCAGAACAATAGGCAGCTACAGAAGAGTTGATATGCTCTGTTTCTAGTTCCAGTTCTGACTTTGAAGTTCTCCCCTGTACTCACTTCTCCCCTTTTGTTTTTTTTTCTCCGTTGGATTGGGGTTTTTCTGGTTTGTTTTGGGTTTTTTAGGCCAGGCCTGCAGTGTGGTTTAGCAGGCACGTATTTCCTGAGCTCTGCTGCTGTGGCTCTCTGGGTTCAGGGATCACACTGGCTGTCACATGCCTGCAGGTTCTGCCTCCTTCACCTCAAGCTGCCTTGGGAAAGAGGGAAGTGGAAGACAGCGCTCAGCTTTCACGAGGCCGAAGCGCAGCATCTCCCAAGGGGATGAGTAACAGCAAATGGTTATTTTGGAGGTGCCTCGTTCCCTGTCTGGTTGCTTTGAAGGGCAGCTGACAGCTCGTTGGGGCAACTGGAGGGGGGCAGGCTGGCAGCCATCAGGGTGATAACAGGATATGATCCATGAAAAAGGCTGTGTGACAGGGATGGTGGATAATGCGCCCAGAGCCAGCATGAGAAAACACCATTGGAATCTTTTGTAATATCGCTAAAAATTGATTGGGGTGTTGCCTAGGTTAAAGCCAGTGGCAATTACAGCAGATTAGAAAAGAGTGTGAGTGTGGGAAAAGGGCTGGAAGTGAGAGGAGGGGAAAAGGAAGGGCCCTGTGGGTGTCACCTCTGTCTGTCCCAACCTGCAGAGCCCAAACTGGGGGCTGGTGCTGGCAGCAGCATCGCAGGCTTAATGTGAAACTGAAATCCGTGTGGTGCTGTGGTCAGTTAAATCCTGCCTTCCCTGGAGGCTGAATCCCTGCAAACCCATGGTGAAATAAACCCCCAGATTAAGGTTCATGCTCAGATGCTTTAATCCAACGTCTGCATGGAGTGCAGCAGATTGCAAATTATTCCCAGAGGAGATTTTAATGGGGTCTCGAGGGTTTTATCAGTTTCTTTTTGAAACTTCTGGCACCTCACCTTCTTTTGTTGCAGTGGCTGCTTGCAGCTTTATAATATTACATGTTTAGCTCTAGGAAAATCTATGCTCGGAGAGGTTTTTTCCCTCTTAACGTTATTAGTGGGGTTTAATTAGAATTATTGCTCATGATACTGATGGGCTAAGCTGATTGAAGCTCTTTGAATCAAAAGACAAGGGCTATTTTGGACTGCAATAAAGAAGGAAGATTGTGTTCCATTGGGAAGGTATTTTGAGCCTCTTCCTTATCTCTTTGTCACTTATAGCATGTCCTTCACCAAAAAGTGTACTGCAAGGCTTGACACAGGTTTAGCTGCAATTTAGATATTTGTTTTACTCAAAAATTAATTTTAAATTGAGTTCCTTCAGCTGTTTGAGATGAAATTGGTAGGAGACAGCACTCACTAACTATGAATTCCTGAGTTTGGGTAATTATCTTGTGACAAATTTGGTAAATGAAAAAAAAACCTCCAACAAAATTCAGGAAGTATCCATGCAAATTAAAAAAAAAAAGTCCCAACAGAAAGAAAAGGAGGAAATAAAATATGGAATCCATGAATTCAGGAATAGAAGGAAGAAGTGAGAAGCAGTCATCAGAAAAAAGGCTGGTTATTAAAACTGATGGAAAATCTGAGCATCTGAAAAAAGCCCAGAAGGATTTGCCAGTACCTGCTGTATATTTACATGAACATGCTCTAAAAATGCCTTCTCAGAACCCTGATGAAGTGGGGGTAAGAGAATCCTGGAAAAGTATATGAAACCCCTAACCACATTTTAAACCAGTGCTGTTACAGTTTGCTCACAGCAGAGAAAGGGGATCCTGGAGCTGGCACTTCATTCAGCTCATCCTGCTCAGCACTAATAGCCAGATTTCCACTGACTCTTTCATCAGAACTAGATTTTGCCTCAGTTGTGTTCTTCAGCTATAATGAGGCTTGAAGGGTGCAATTGCCTCTTTATCCTAGAAAGCTAAAGGAATGAAGGAAATGAGTTTTGCAGAGCTGCTGAGAATAGTAAGGGGATAAATAAATCCAACTGAAGGTGGGGGTGAAAAAATGTTGGATTTTTTTTTTTTTTTTTTGTGTTGGTTGGTTTTTCCCCCTAGAAAACAAGTAGCTGAATTATAGTCCAGAGGCTGTGTCCTCCAAAACCTGAACATGACCTGTGTCACAGCTGTGCCTCCACAGGCAGGATTTCAGTCAGCTGGAAAGAAAAAGTAGGGGATGCCTCTGTAGTAAAAAGGTTTTAGCAAAGAGGAAGATGATGCCTTGCAGAAGAGGAAGATTTGTTAACCAACTTATTTTCTTTTTCTCCTTTTCCCCCCCAAACTGTTAGTTGGTTACAATCAAGTTACAGTGGGAGCAGTTGCTCTCAATTAGTCCTTAGTTTGCCAATTACTGCTTCTATTTCAGGGCTGCTGAAGGCAGGGGAGGTGAGTTGAGGCTGTGTCTGTTTTCTCTGTGCAGGATCTGCTGAACTAATAGAGGGGATGACTCCTCTCAGCAGCAGTGCCAAGCTTATACCCTGAAATGATCAAAGGCACAGCCACACAGTTATTTAAGATACCTTCATGTCTGAGAAGATTTAGCACTTTTATTTCTTGGCACAGTTCTAAATCTTCCCTAAAAAGACACTTCAGAGTAAATAAAAAAAGCTAATTTAGTAGCCCTGACAAAGCTGGTACAAAAGATGGCACAGCTGTGAACCGATTGGAAAAATCCCTTTAAAACCAAAATGTGCACACCGAAATTTGGAATATTTACTAGGATGAGCAAGTCCCTTCTGTATGTCTCCATGTGAAAGCTCCTAGTGTGTGAGATTTTTTTTTTGTTTTTCACATTGGTAAGGCAAGAACTCCCCATCCATTTCTTAATCTCAGCCTCTGCCCTCAATCCCTGCAAGATTCCCAGTGCAGGGAGTGGTTTATCACTGGGTGATTGTTGTTACAGCACCTTCCTTTCCAGGGTTATTTTGGTGCTGCCAGTGCTTGATGTTGGCAAAATCCTGGAAGCACGGGATGGGTTGGGTTGGAAGGGATCCTAAACACCATCCAGGAGTGGGATGGTTTGGGTTTTAAGGGATCCTAAAGACCATCCAGGAGTGGGGTTCCTTGTCTTGGCTGATGTTTGCCTTCACAGCACAGGATTGGCAGAACCTTCCAGGATTTAATCAGAATTTTAAACCCCCTCATTGCCTGCGTTAGCACTCTCTACTCTCTCTGTTATTGTTCCATAAACACTTGTTTTTCCAGCATGAACCTGGAATTAGATGCCTTTCAGTCTAATGGGCCCAAAGTTAAATTCTCAGAACCTGAGGCACTAAGATTTTTTTTTTTTTTTGCTACTACAATAGCTACTGTTCAGTGAAATGCCTGTGCCAAGATACTGCCAGGAGCACTTATCTGTCCTCAACAGCAAACAAAAAGTGGAGGCGGAAGAGTGAAATTAAAAAAAAAAAAAAAATATATTGTTCAGTCAAGATAGATTAATAGAGGTGCACACAAGCCACACTTCCTTGTGGGTTATATCAGTTCTTTGTATTTTTATATGATCTAAAAATGTCCTTCCTTGCCTTTTTTTTCTTTTTTTTTTTTTCCGTTTGGGGAAATCGGATTGAGTGTTCCCTTTCTGTGGGAACAGTTGGTACCAAAAATGCTTCATTTTGCTATGTAAAAATGTTCATTTCAGGGCAGTGCAAATACTGTGCCTTGACTGAGTTTTAGCACTTTATGAGGATTTTTTTTTCAAAGGTGGTGATATTTTAGGCTGTGGAGAGCAGTCATCTCTAAGGAAGCATTAAATCAAGTGGGGTTTGGAGTGCCTGGAAAATGGAGGTGAATTTTGCACTGTGGCTGCTGTTAACAAGTCCCTGTAGCGAATGAGAGGTTTTGTTCTTCCCTTTGTATGTACTGGAAGGATGATATGCCCATGGCTCATCCTGGAGTATCCTGAGATGCTGCAAGAAGCAGAGGAAATGCCACCTGAGTAAATTAGTGCTCAGGTCAGAAAGGTAGGAAAAGAAGGGATGTGGACTTGTGGCAGCAGGAGCCCTGGGGATTGAAGAAAATCAGGGAGAATAAACTCAGCTTTGTGTCAATTCAGTGTTGTTAACACTCTGAATATTTTGCTAGAAGGCTTGTAGTGGAATGGAAACCTTCTGCTGAGTTGTCATCAGTAACGTTCTTTTTTTTTTTTTATAAATTAGGAATCCTGGTAATTCAGACACTCCTAATTAGGCTTCATATCTCTGCTTCTATTTTTGGGAGGCATTTGGCTAGCTGAAAGTGAGTGTGCATAATTATCATGCCAGCTCACCCCTGGCACTGGTTTTGATGTCAGCAGTTTCACTCACTGAGGCTACAAATGGTGAGTCATCGATTGTTTCAGGATTAGAACTCTTGGGCAAGGTTTGGAGAGGTTCATTCTGTGATTTGTGACTTCCTCCAGGTTTTTTTAGAAGGGTGAAGAGAATCTTCTGTGTTCCTGTGCACAGCCATCACAGGGGATTAAGCATTCTGGAAGCTGTGCAAAAACCAGTTTCTGGTTTGGGGTTTTTTGTTTTTTTTTTTTAAATTTGTTTCATTGGCTTATTCAGGCCTCTTAGTGCCCAAGAACCCCAAAATATCTTCTGCAAAGTCTTCTTTGATTTTAATTAGCATTGTGTTATTTTTCATGATTTGTGGGGAGCAAAGCAAGGGCAAATCCCATCTGCTCTTTGCTGAATTTTATTCCACCAATCCCAATATATGGAGCATTCTAGAAGTGATTTTTTTTTTTTTAATTTCATGTATTTATTTGGGAACTAATACCTCTTTTTTCTTTTTCAGCTGACATATCTTAATTTCATTATGTGGTTTTGAGTTTTTCTGTACAGGTAGATAATAAATTGTCTGTTTCTTATCCCTAGCAGACCATTTGAAATGACCATTAGCAAAGCTTGTGGTGTTCCAGGTTGCCTGAATCACCTTCCTACTGGTCAGGTTTTGGGGTTTTGCAGTCTTTTCCACAGTCAGTTTGAAGGCTGTGTCTTAAATTCCTCCCCTTGAAATGAAAAGGAATTCTGTGAGTTGTCAGGGTGAGGATCAGTCAAAGGTTGGACTTGATTTTGGAGGCCTTTTCCAACCTAAATGATTCTATGATTCTGTGTGTTAACAAATTTATGTTACTGGTTGATGTGAAAATATGAAATAGTTGAGGCTATTTTACCCCTGATATCCCTCATGTAAATGCACAATTTAGAAGTCAGGGGCAGATTGACTCTTTTCACTGATTTAAGCCAAGTGCAGGTTTTCATGGACAATTTAAAATTAGGGGTTTAGTGTCATTTACAGCTTTTCCAATGCTTCTAGATACTTTTCTTATTTCTTAATCACTAGGAGGAGGTAACCTGGAGTTAACCTCTCCCAGCCTGGCTCTGCAGGAGAGGTGCATCACTGAGTATTTCTCAGAATGGTTTTATAAAATTCAGCATATATTTTATTTTCCTTAGGGGGTTAAAAATCTTTAATTTGGAAGGTGGTAACTCTATCAGTGTATACATTAGCGAGCTGCCTTTGTAACCTTTGTAACCACCATTGGGCTGTGGAGGTTTTTCTCAAATATCCCAGGAGGATGAAGCCTGTGGGTCAGAGGGACAAAATGAGCTCTGGTTGGGTGATGCTGCCATTCCTCCTTCCTTTCCTCACTTAGCAAACTGGATTTCTTTTAAACAAGGGTTTAGGGTGGTTAAACAGCCACGTTTGCACTTCCCTGCCTTCAGGAGCTTTTTTTCAAAACTGTGGAATTTGTTATTCAACATGAGCAGAGCTCACGGGCCTTAAATCTACTGCAGGACAGTGGAAATTTGTGAAATGCATCACGACTTCACCACAGAGCAGCCAGGCTGTTTCTGTTTTCCTAGCTGCAGTGGGAGAAAATAATTACGCGGCATTTGAAAAGAGACAGAGTTTTTATTTTCATTTTCTCTTTCTGAGGTGCAGAGATGTGTTTTGGGGAGTGATGTGCATCATTTTTGTGTTGGGTTTCTCTTGGTTACAGCGGAGGAAGTTTGTAGTTCATGGGAATCCCAGGCTGGGCAAGCAAAGGGTGGGAATTGTCTGCTTAGGGAGCTGCGTGAGGCTGGAATCTGTTGTGCAGAAAAAGGCACGGGACATCATCAACTCCAGCTTGGATTATTATTCCAGTCCACTAAGCTATGGCTCTGAGGACTCAGCAGTAATGAACTCATAATGTGTGCTTTTGGTTTATTAAAAATGGATGTGACTTTTTGAACTTTTAAATAACGCACACACACACCAGACGAGCCTTTGCTGTAATATCACAATCTGGCCTCGTCGAGCTATTTATTGTTTGTCTGGCTGTGACTATGCCCTTTATGTGTGTTTAGTTCTTTCATGTTCATTTTAAAGGAGCTCCCACTCAGAAGCTCACGAAGCACAGACATCAGTGGTTTAAAAGAATGACTGTCTGTCCCTGCAGTGCTGCCTTCCAGAAAAACTGGGAGTAATTATACATACAGCTCCTGTGGAATGAAAATTGGGCACTTGATATTTAATAAACAGAGATTTGCTTATCGTATAAAAAGTAGGAGACTGCTCAGTGTTTTCATTTGTACTCCTAAGTTGCCTGAGATTTGGAATTAGTTGTTGGGGCTTTTTTTTTCCATGCAGTTTTTATCTAGGCTGTGAAATGTCCTATTAAAATGTTCATTAATGTTTCTTTTCTGGAGCCCCATTGGATAAACATGAGGGAATGTTTAGTTTTGTCTGTTTTTACAAGTGACTTTGATCATTTCACCATTCCTGCAGTTTTCCACTGAGCTAACTTTGTGTCAGTCAAATTTCTTTCTAATTACAGAACTCTTTTCAAGGAAACACACGAGACCTTCTTTTGTCTGTTGATTGTGTGGAGAATTGCAGAGAGAATAGGGCATTCCTGAAATGAAAAACAAGCATTCTCGGGCCAGGTAGATTTATTATTATTATTATTGTAATTATATTATTATAACCATGGCCTGGCAGTGTGGGGCAGGTAGAAGAGCCACTTGGCCACCTCCACTCTGGCAAATCCACAAAGAATTCAAAACGATGGGAAGCAAGCTGGGACCAGTTCAGTGCTGAGAGCCCATGCTCACACATGGTTATTTTTTCAGTTCTGTTCCCATTTTACACACCAGAATTTGTCAGAGGGACAGGCAGATCTGGTGTATTCTTAAATATGATGTCACCAAACCCAATGTGAATAAATATGTATTTCACTGCCAGGCTTCAGGGGGAAACTGATGAATGGAAAACGAAAATCTCGTGGCTGGCTGAGGAGCAGGCCGTCCCTGGTCATTCCAAACAAGTAGAATTACTGCATTTTCTGAGTAAATCTTAATTGTTTGATCCTTGTTCTGTGCCTCTTGCTGTGTCATCTGATGAATGCCATGAATTAAATATAGTACATTCATTTAAACCACCCACAAATAGTCCTTCCTCCCTATCTCAGCCCAGCCAGCTTTAAAAATAAGTGCTATGTGCTTTTATTTACCACATCCTGCACTGCATGACACTTCCAAGGATGGAGCCGAGGAGAGCACATAGCAGTGCTGTTCCATGATTGGAAATCAGATTACAGATTAGAAAGCCCAGAGGGACCACTATGACCAGATAAAACAGTCCCCTGCAGGCCATAAGACTGTTTTAATTGGGGCCAATCTAGAAAGAAACATCCAATCTTGGCATAAACACTTCCAGTGATGGATGAGCCAAAGGATGCTTGCTATGTCTTCGTGGGGATTGCTCTGCCTTGTGATTTTTCAGCTTTTGGGAAGGGCAGGAGGTCTTCCATTCCTTGCCTTTGATTGATTTCTCTCTCTTTCCCTTTAAATCCTGCCCTGACAGAAGCCTAGATTGAGCTGGCCGCTAGGCCTTACCAGGCTTGCATCGGCCGGAGCGCAAAGTCCTCTATCAAATGTTTGTTTCCCAGACTTATGCAACCCCTGTGGGATTAAGTTGTTCCTTGGCCTTCTCTGCGTGGGCTGGACAGAGCAGAGTCCGTGAGCTTTTCATCTGCAGGCGTGGTTTCCAAAACTCCTCATGCCTTCCCGAGCAGGGCTCCTTGTGTGTGGCAGCGCTGCTGTTCTTCCACTGCATAAACCTGGATTTAGGTCATTACTTCTTCCTATGGCTGCTTCTCTTGTCATAATACACCTGGTGTCCTGCACATTCCTGATGGGTTTTTTCGGGGGGGAAGACCAAGTACAAAAAGAAATTTCTAATGGGGGTGTTTGCAGAAATTGAGGGGAAGCTGTGCCTGCGTTGTACCCCGAAAAAACCCCACAAAGAAAACAGCATTTATCTGAAGAACCTTCAGCCTCCTCCTCCCAGCAGGCTCCTGGCACAGCCAGTGCTCCTCAGAGCTGGAGGCAGAAGCCCCCTGTCCTCCCTCCTCCCTGCAGTTTGCAGTGGCACTGAGGATGTGGCCGGAATCCCTGGCGTGGCCATGCAGGATCTTCCCACAGTTTCCCCAGGGACAGGCAAGTTCTTTTGCAATTAACATAATTGACTGGGAAAGAATCCTGTTTGCCTGGGGATAAGGAACTGTGGGATTAAACCTAGACACATGGTGCACACGCTGGAATGAAGGCTGGAGAAGGATGGGAGGCTCTGTGTTCTGGGAACATTCCTGCTTGGGATAGGCTCCCTGAGCGTGTTTTACACACAGATTCTGAATTTCTTGGGTAGAAAAATACTGAGGTTGTTGTTGTGTTTATCAGGCTCTCTCAGGCTTGATTTATTTCACCAGCATGTAGCAAATTCTTGTCATAAAGCATCATTTTTCTAAAAGCCTCCATTTTTTTTGTAATGAGCAGGTGGTTCTCTGATGTACTTTGGGTAAAACCTGGGCTCTGAAGCTGTGGGCAGAAATTACTTTGGTGAGGCCAGGATTTCACACTTTATAAAAATTACGAAATATTACTGACATGGGGAGCTCAATTCTTCATGAGCTATGCCGCAAATTTGAGCCAAAGCTGAATTAAATCTCAGGCCTGAAAGTCTGGTTAAAAAGCTCCTTTTTTTGATTTTCCAGGCAGCAGTGATGCTGTGGGATGTTGGAGGTTTCACAGCTCTGCTGGGCACACGAGGTGCTGTTCCCTCTGCTCCATGGGGAGTGCAGCAGGATATTCCAGTGATCCCATTCCCAGGGCTGGACCCACGGTGCCACTGGGGAGGGTGGGCTGGGAGAAAAGCCCTGCATGCCCAGGTCAGAGGGTGCCTGGTGTGCTCTGCAGAGCCCATTTGTTGTGTAAGCAGCTCCACTGTTGTGGCGCCTACTTTAATTAAGGCTCTGACAGTATTTCCATAATAAACTGTATTTTAAAAGGGTTTGTTACTCAACTGTAAAATCTGCTGCAGGCTGCGACTTGGACTAGGAAAGCTTCAACCTTTCAGTGTTTTCTGAACTTAAAAAGCTATTTTTTCAAAAGAAGTATGGCTGGAAAGAAATCTTTCTTTGATCATATAGATGAAATCTTTATTTATAAAAAAGAAGAGTTTTCAGTCCTATAAACAATGCCTGTTGAAGTGGCTGGTGTTGACTGTGTTGCTTGGGGTATTTTTAACCATGAAATCCCCGTTATGGTCATTCTGTAATTTGATGTAATTTGAATACTGATGTATCTTACTGTCTGTGTGATGAAAAATAAAAAGCCTCACTTAGGGCTGGGGCTTTAGTGCCTGATGGATTTCAAGCAGCAGAAGAGAGAATTCCTGCCTGTTACTAACCTTCCTGTAAATCAGAACGAGTGTAGGAAGGGACAGTGTGCTAATGCCAAGCAAAACTGCACCTTCTCCACATGGTTAGGATACACTTGTCCTGCTGTGCTCTGGTTTCAGCCAAAGGCCCAAGTCAGAAACTCAGAATAACATCTTTTAATGAGGGAAGTGCATTATGTGTGAACTAACAGAGCAGACCAGGACACGGTTTTTGGAAAGAATTTTTTCCAGATAACTGGACAGGTTTTCCTTGTTTTGTTGTGTTGCTCGGTTTTTTGGTTGGTTTGGGTTTTTTCTGGCTTCTGGTGAGTCAGGTGAGAAAATCCCTGCAGTTTCCTGCAGAAGGCACTGAGCTGTAATTGATTTTCCCTTCAGTAACTGATTTTTCAGAGATTTCCTTAGGGCCAGAACCTGTGCCAGTAGGATTTCAACAGAATGCTCTGAAACACAACAAGGTTTTCCTGGGGTTTTTATTCCCCCAGAAGAAGTTTCCTATTTTGGGTTGGCTATTTAAGTTGAAAAGCTCTGCTGTTATTTACTGTGAATGTGATAACATTTAGCTGCTTATTCTGGATTATATTTAGACATACACAACTTGATCCAGGGAAGAGACCTAATACCCTGGAAGCGTGGACCACTCACTTAATGGGTTTCTGTTGCCTTTGTGACAAGCCCAAGTTCCACAGAATGAAGGGATTTGTCAGAAATAAGTCGTTTCCAATCCTAGTGATTGAGAGTGGGGCTGCAAGGGTTTTTTTTCTCTGGCACTTTCTGTCTCAGAGCTTTGATTATATCATGCAACTATTCAAAACTAGAAATACTGTTTTTGCAGCTATCATGATAGTGTTTTTCTTGTGGTTACAGTGGTATCAGTTTTATTCTGCAGCATCTGGGGGGGGTTTGGTTTTGGTTTGGTTGGTTTTTTTTAATCCAGAGGTAAAGAGTCACCTTAAATTCTAAGCTGCTTTGACCATGTCTGAAAAATTAAATACTGTGTTTTGTATACTAGTGAGAGAAGTTGAAAGAAATGAAAAAAGTAAATCACAAGGCAAGCATGCTTAGTTTCAAAGCCTAACCTGGGAGCTGGACATGCTGAAGTTTGATGATCATGGAATGGTTTGGGTTGGAAGGGACCTCAAAGCCCACCCAGTGCAACCCTCAGCCATGGGGGACACCTTCCACTGTCCCAGGCTGCTCCAAGCCCCAATGTCCAACCTGCCTTGGACACTGCCAGGGATCCAGGGGCAGCCACAGCTTCTCTGGGCACCCTGTGCCAGGGCCTGCCCACCCTGCCAGGGAACAATTCCTTCCCAATATCCCATCCAGCCCTGCCCTCTGGCACTGGGAAGCCATTCCCTGTGTCCTGTCCCTCCATCCCTTGTAAATTGTCTCTCTCCATGTTTCCTGTAGCTTCTTCAGGCCCTGCAAAGCCACAATTTGTTCACCCCAGAGCTTCTGCTCTCCAGGCTGAACAATCCCAGCTCTCCCAGCCTTTCCTGCCAGCAGAGCTGCTCCATCCCTCTGCTCATGCTGGTGCCTCCTCTGGACTCTCTCCAGCAGGTTGATGTGTTGCTGATGCAACAAAACAATCACAGAATCACTAAGGTTGGAAAAGCCCTCTAAGACCATCAAGTCCAGCCCTTAAGCTCAGCCCTGCCCCATGCCCCGGCATTCCGTGGCTGCAGAGGGAACTGTGAGCAGATCAGTGCTGCTGTGTCCCAGCGCTGACATTCGGCTCTCTTGCAGCAGATGGCAGTGCTCCCAGCGCTCCCAGTGCTCCCAGTGCCTCCTGCACAGGCTGTCCTGTCTCCAGCTCTGTGCCTGGCTCCTGTCCTCACCTCAGCCCCTCATCCTTCCCTCCTTCACTTCCCTCATTCCCCCTTGTCCTGTCACTCCAAACCCATGTGAAAAGTCCCTTCCCTGCTCTCTCGGAGCCCCTTTAGGCTGCTGATGGCACAGGAGAGACTTGCACAGGTCTCACAAATTGTTTAGAGTCAGAAAGATCGTTTGGTCAGTGTGTGTTCCCTGACAGGTCACAGGCCATCAGTTAGCTCACGTTCTGTGTTGAGCCTGGTCACTCAGATGACAATAAAGCACATGAAGATTCCACTCTGGCACCCCAGCAGAGAAATTCATTCAGGGCTTGCAGAAACCATCCAAGATGGAACACATGTTAGTGAACCACCTGCTTTTGAAAACTTTTCTTTCCAGTTGTTGCCTCTGGAAGTCTTTTCCTGGGGCTGGCTGATCCTCTTAGGGGCAGGAATTCTCTGTCTAGAGAAGTGCTGAGTTTCCTTAATTAGCCCATCTCTCAGACATCATTTTCTTCCAGCTCCTTTGTAAGGTCAGAATTTGTCATTTCAGGATGTATCTGGGAGTGCTGTACACAAATTCAAACTCTCCTCCTCCTTGCTACCCCAGCTTCCTGCATGGAGGTACAGATCGTGCAGGGCTGCCCACTCAGGCGGACTTTGTGTGCCATTAGCAAATTCCCATTGCCCTTTATTTTTCAGCAAGCAGATTGTTTTGCACTTTTAAGCTTCTTAGCCATCTCTGCAGGAACCCACTAAAAATACCCACTGACAGCTCCTCACCCATTTTATAGGGTCGGCCACAGAATGGTTTGGGTTGGAAGAGACCTTAAAAATCATCCTGTTCCTACCTCCTGCCATGGACAGGGGCACTTTCCACTAGACCAGGTTGCTCCAAGCCCCATCCAACCTGGCCTTGAAAATTGCTGCATTTGTTGTATATTTAGTGTATTTTAGCTTCTCTCATCTCCTGGTGGGCCTGAATAATTTTTCAGGTTGTGGTGTTTATTGTCTCATCGTTTTCTGAAAAGGCAGAATGAACTCAGAACTTGCTTGGGACTGGTGGTTGTGCTGCTGAGCATTCAGGTACAGAATATAACAATTTTTTAAGTGCTTTTGGTAGAGAGATCTGTTATGGTTCTGCAGTTCCGAAGAGTAAATAAAACACACATAGCATATTTGGGAGGAGAACAGCAGCTCTCTGGATGATTATTTTCAGCAGTTGCAGTGGAAATCTTGAAAGAGACTTTCAGACATTTAGCACCGGCCAAGGCAACTTTAATTCTTAAACCGCGTAATCGAAAATAAAATACCCTGCCAATTCAGTAAAAGGATTCATCCCATTGTTTCTTCTAAATTTAGGGAGACAGAACATCTGGCATGGGAATGCACAGAAGTGTCTGTTAATCTCAGTTGTGAGCCTTCCTTCTGGTCTGCCTCTCTCTGAAAACCTCACTTCTGTGTTCTCCTCATTTAGCTCAGGTTTCTCTTGATTAATCTTTCACTTTCTTTTGGAAAACCATTTCCCCTAAGCCTTTTTGTTTGTAAATCTGTTACATCTAGTTTATTTTCCATTGCTTTTTCCTCCTGCCTTACTCCCTTGTATTTAATGTTATTTTTCCTCTGTACATTCTGCCTGGTGCCTTGATTCTCATCTGCCCTTTTGCTTATCTCCCTACTCCTTTATCCAGTCCCAGTTTCTTCCCTTTTCTCTCCTGCCTATCCCTTTGTATCCACTTCAGATTCTTCCGTTTGCAGTGCTGGAACACGTCAGAAATTATGCTTTCCCCTCTCCCTTGCCCTTTTAGTTACTGAAATATGCACATAAGAATTCAAATGGGCTTCTAAAAATAGTAAAAGGATAAAACTGTTTGTTTCAGCTTTTCAGTCTTTGCTTTATTAGAACTTCTGGGAGGAAAGGCCCAGAAAGTCCAGAACTAATTCAGCTGCAGGGAACAACAAAAAAAAAAAAAAAAAAAGAAAAAGGAAATTAAACCCCAGAAAGAAATATAGCCACGACCTATTTGATTAAAAAACACACAGAATAAAACAAAAGCCCCAAATCTCATGTGTGCTGGGTCTATGGATGGTGTCAGTGTGGCATGTGTAATCCTAAGTGGCATTTTATATCCTGGGTCTCTTTATTCATGTGAGGAGGTTTATTGTGTCTTTCGCAGTTCTGGTGGTTCGTATTAAAGCCATCAGAACTTGGTGTGAGTTTAAAAAAGGAATGGTTGGTCAGAGCCATTTTTAGAGAAGATGAGAATCCCGTAAACTGTAAAAGTTCTGATGGGTGAGGATTTCTTCCTGCAGGAAATATCTCTCCAGGCTGGCAGTTGGGAAGTCCTGGTGTTTTCCATTGTCCAGTAGATTCTTCTTCCCCAGCAAGGGGATTTGCTTTATAAGACTGCTTAGATAATTCTCAGATGAAAGTAAATGGATTTTAATTTTTATTATCGTGCTGTACACAATATTATGAGTGTTAAACTTTAAATTGCATCCAAATTTGGATCTGTAGATGTTTGTGACATGATTATAAAGATCACCAGCCCAGAGATGCTCCAGTGTTATGCAGCTTTATCTCAGGATGAGGATTCCTGAAACTGTGTGTCCCAAATTCTCCTGAACTAATTATTACAGTGCAGAAACTTTCTGAAAATAAACTTTCTTGTTAGATACTAGGTTTTTAAAAAACTTTTCTCTTCAGAAAAGTTGTATTTTCCTCTTGGAAGAATAAAGTTTATGGGTTTATCTCCTTCCCCGTAACCCCCTAAAGTGCTGGTAAGGCACACAGGTGCATTTACTGGCTGCTTTAAAAAATTTACTGGCTGCTTTGGGGTGAATTAAAGGCTGAGCCAGGGAGCTGTTGGACGTGATTAGGCAAAAGATGATAATCAGAAAGCTTCTAGTGCCAGGTAGTGGAGTTCTGTGTTTGCACAGGCGTGGTTGTGGCAGATCGTTTTAAGCAAATATTTGTTTTCCCTGGTGATGAGGAGGGAAATGAGTGTCTTTGCCTTGTGCCACCTCTCTAGCTTATATCCTCCTTTCTTCCCTTTAAACCTACCACCCCTTCCTCCTGCTTGTCTTGCAGGTATTGACAAACCAAGCCCAGCTCTCTTGGCATTGTCCTGGTGGAACTCGAGCTCACCCTCTGAAATCATTTGTATGCCTTTGGAAGCATCGGCTTGAAAGCCTCGTTGGGAGTTTAAATTACATTTAAATGGATTCAGTGTTTGAGCTCGTGATGAGAAGATTTCTCCCAACAGTAGAAAATCACAGACTTCCTCCAAATATAATTTAGTCCTTTTTTTTTTTTTTCCCCTGCACATATTTGTGTGTGATTTGTCGTGAATTCTCTCACACCCCTGGCATGTCTCTGTGCCAGTGCCATTCCTCCCTTTCTCACTGGTAACTTTCTCACCCTGATCCTTTTGCCTTTTAATCAGGGGTCACATTCCACAGCGGCTGGCGACATAAACAGTGGGATTCGATATTTCTTGGGTTTTCAGCTCACATGGAGGCAAACTCCTGAACACAAGAGAAGCAGCCTGGAAGTATTTAAGCTAAGTTGTGTGGCAGATAGAAACTCACAGTCATTAATAATATTTAAAAAGGGAGGCTGTTTATGATGGATGGAGAAAACAAAGCTTAACACTGAGAATTAGCAGTAGAACAGACGTCCAAAAATTCCCTACAGATGTGTAAGGTCATTTAGTTCCCCAGCAACCATTTTTCTTAAAGAAGTAAAGCAGCAGACAGATCCTCCAGTATTTAACACAGTCTTTCCTTACCAGTAAAAACCATATGGGAGCTATAGGTGGACCGTCAGGGAGGAGGGGATGGCAGCAGAGCACTTCTTGGCTGTCTTCCACTTCACTTCTGCTGTTTATGGAGGAGTGTGATTGATAATTCCCGCAGCATCAGGAGGAAGAATGTTATAATTTGATTTTAACACTAGAAAACCTGTGCCTGGGAAGGTGACAAGGCCATGGTGCAGGTCAGTGTGGAAGGAAAGGAGGTGGATCAGGACTGGGGCTCCTGTTCAGATTCCTCCTGTGGTTTGTGCATTCCCTGGAGCCATCCTTGGTGCAGTTGTTGCTCAGCATTCCAGAGGCTCCAGAGGTGCCAGTGGGGTGGATGGCCAGAGCATGGAGTGACTTCTGGGCAGGGAATGACTCAGTGGCCTGGGATTCCTCAGCCTGGAAGAGGCAGCTGCACTGTATTAGCAGTGTGAACCTCTCTTCCTGCACAGGCCCTGCAAAGCCCAGTAAGGCTGTTGGGAGTGACTCAGAAAACAAAAAAAAGCAGAGGTCTGAACAGAGGAGATACTGAAACTTATTTGTGTGGCCTGAATGGCGGGGAAAAATCCCCTAAAAATCACCCCACGGGGGTTCTTTGCAAAGTTGAATGCAGTTCCTGTGACTTTCTGATGTGCACAGCTCTACCCTGTGTTCTTCCTTCTGCATCCTCCTGGTAATGAACCAGATGCACATTAAAAGGAGAAGGAAATATGTTAATATTTTGTCTTAAGTGGAAATTTCCAGAGGCCAGCTGAATCCTTCCTCAATAATTAATGCCTGAAAGCATTTTCCTCCAGTACTTATTTAAATGGAAATAGCTTTGGTGTCTGATACTGTAAAGCTGAATTGCCACTGCCTGGTATTGCTCTACAGGGGTTGATGTGAGCTCAGGAACAGGGAAGTGTTTCCAGGAGTTTGTCTTTACTGGGACCTTGTGGGACAATCCCAGCCCTACAGGCCATTGGGGTCTTCCAGGAGGAGCTACAGCCCAGAAGCCACAAGCATCAGGCAGATCTAATTCAATTTATTTGTGTGTTTCTTCTGCCCGAGTCGCAGCATGGAGCAATAATCCAACCTCTTGCTTCGTTGCCTTGAAAAGCTTTTAATGCTATTTCAGCAACTGGTGTAATATTTAAAGAAAATAAATCCTCTTGGCTTTATTATTCAGCTCAATGCTGTGTACAGTCGGTGAATAAGTTATTTGCTAAATGTTTTATGACGGTGATTATGTAAGTAATGAGCTTTTACGTTCTGGCACCAGAGAGTACCAGAACTGTGTGTAGTACTTTGTAACTTGATGTAGGAAGGAAGCTTAATTTGCAAATTAATCCAGCTTCATCTTCCTGCTGTGCCATGTCATTACAGAGGACTTAGAAGAGCTTCCTTCCTACATCAAGTTACAGAGTAACTTTTGCAAATTAATTTGCAAATTAATCTGGGGGAAATGTGACAATGAGCTTTATTTTTTATAGCCAAACTTTTCCGAGTCTCTTACCTCAAAGGAAAGATCGTAAATCTGTGCAGAGATCCCTGAATAAATCAGGTTTTCTTGAAGATGTCTTTAGTTTCTGTCAACATCAGTGCCAGCCACAGGAACTAGTGGGCTCTGCAAGAATAACACACTAAAAATGTTTTTTAGTATGGAAACTGGGTTTGCAGTCCTGCTAATCAGAGTGATGCTGTGGCCTGTCACATACATGATCTACATCTCCCTCTAAATGCTTACAAAGCATTAACTGGAGTGCACATGTGCATTTTATTTTTTATTTGGCCATTATTGACTAGTTTCTCAGGGTTCTTTCTAAGTGAATCTAATTTCCAGGCATGTCCAAAATCTCCTGGAAAATTCTGGGGATCTTAATTCCTTGCTGGAAGGAGTTACTCTGCCCTGGTGGCTCCACAGCCAAACAAAACTGGAAGAAATTTCCCAGCTGAAATGTGGGCATTTTGAACCACGGCAGGGCTGGCTTCCTCTCCCCAGGCAGGTTGTGCTGTAACCACAGGAAGGGTTTGGATGGTGAAAAACACTCAGTTATTGTCTTCCCCTTTAGTTTTACTTGCTTATAAATGCCATATCCTGTTCTTCCCAGGGTGGAAGCTTAGTAGAGGTTCATATTTTAAACTGTCATGAATTTTGGATCAAAACCATGGATGCAGTAACCCGCGGGGAGTGACATTTCCATGGTGTGGTGTGTGGTCATTGCACGAGCAGATTTTGGGTTGAGAGTCAGCTTCTGCACTCACAGCTCACTCCTCCAAATAACCAGGCTGGAAAGTCATTTTCCTTGTTGGTACAAACACAAAAAATAGGTGAATCTAATGTCAGCATGTGCATTAAACCCACCTGAGAGTGAGCATGGTGGCTGGAGAGAGCAGCGTGGAGCTCCTTGCCTTTGCATAATGCAGAGTAAAAATAAACTATGGAATTGGGGGAGGAGGATAGAGGTTTGCCAAATTTAAAAACTGAATTGTCTATTAAAAGTAACAAAAAAATGTTACTGCTTTGGATCAGAGTTTTTTGGGGCTTTTTTTGTAAAAAGTATGAATTGAGCATTGAAGTGTTTGGCAAAGATCCCACAGAGCATCTCCTCTGGTTCCTCATCCCTCCTCTTTTCTGCCCTTCCTGCAGGAGACAGGAGTGGGTGGCTCTCAGTCCCTGTGCCAGCTTTTCCCCCTGTCCTAGAAAAGGTGCAGTTCCATTTCTCTGGTGGTTCAAAAGTTGGCTTGAATGTGTGTGGTGCTGCAGGAGATTAATGCAAAAGTTTCTTGTGAAAATAGGAAGTTTTAGTTTAATTCTGAGTGAAATACTGAGGACAAGGAGCAATGGCCATGAACACCTCTCAACAAGAGGAAGAACTTCTTTCCTGGGAGGGTGACAGAGCACTGGAATAGCTGCCTGGGGAGGCTGTGGAGTCTCCCTCTCTGGGGACATCCCAAGCCCACCTGGAAGTGCTCCTGTGTCACCTGCTCCAGGTGACCCTGCCTGGACAGGGGGTTGGACTGGATCATCTCCAGAGGTCCCTTCAACCCCAGCTATTCTGTGATTCTGGGAATTCCTAATAATCTTGTCAAGAGCAGATGGTGGACAGTTATGCAAGCTTAGTTCTCAAAATCATAAACTCGATAAAAAACTTACTTGTGCTGCCTTTTTTCTCCCCCAGCATCTCTTTTCCACTTCATCATCTACATTTCTAAATATGCCTTTCCTTCATGTGCCACAAACTTTAGATAAGGAAGCTTTGTGCCCAGTGAGCCAGGGCTGCAGTGATTTGAGGTAGTTAAGTCCTTGTTGTTGCACACACACAGAGGTGAGGGATGCGTTGGATCCGAGCAGGATTGTTCCAGCAGCAGGAAGAATATCAAGACAGAGAACCGTGTTTAGTGAGCATTTCAGTGCAGACACAGCCCTGGCTGCCTTTAACTGTTATGCTGCCTTTTTAAAAAAAACAAAACTTCTGAGCTGTTTGATAAGGAAGCTGGACTTCAAACCAAAGCCTTTCTCATAACCTCTGCTCCCTCCCACGCAAAGCAGCAGCAGGAACAGGCTGCATCTTGAGGCGGTCAGCGCAGTGGCACAGGGCCAGTGGCATGGTCACTCTGCCGAGGGGGGTGGCCTGCAAAGCCTGTCCCTTGTCCCCACGCAGCTGGAGAGCTCAGGGCAGCAGCTCCTGGCTCTGGAGAGCAGTGGGAGAGGTCACTGCCAGGCTGCTGAGGAGGGAGAGGTGGCCATCCAAGGAGGCTTCCTTGTGTGAAGGTCAGGATAATATGCCAACCTGAGGAAGTCACCTCCCGAGCAGAGTTGTGGCAGCTGTGACAATAAACCACCCCTCCAAATACTTATCTGAGCTGCCCATTCTGCTGGGTGAATCTCTTGAGATCCCTCGACTTGATACCTGAGCTAAAAATAATTTTGTAGCCGTTTAACCATAGTTCCCTTTTTAGCTTTTAGAACAGCGGTGGTCACTGGGCACTTCCAGATCCCCTGTCACCAGCAGCATCTGAGCGATGTGTGTGGATTTGCTACAACTAAAATCTTGAGCAAAGCAGTCTGAGGAAATCAAAATTTTTGGGGCATGGGGTCAGTGGTGGGGTTATTGAGGGCAGAGCTGTGAGAGAGGCAGGTGGTCACAGAAATAAAGTTTGGGAAATAGCGAAGGAGGTGGAAGGTTTCAGGTTCTGAAAACTGCAGGGTGGCTGGGCACTGACAAAGCCACAAAGCTCGAACCAGGCTCTAATGCTATTCCCACCAAAGCTAAAGCTGTTGAATTATTAGAAGAATAAGAAGTTTACAGTTGAAGTAGTTAAGACTAAAAAGAGCAATCTTCTCCTGAAATAAAAAGTCCAGCATCCTGATATTTTTCAGGTTTAATGGCACTTTCATTCCTTTGAAGTACTGCTGAAGGTCTTGTTTCCTTACTGCTTTCATGGCTGGTCGTGGCTGTTTATCTCTGGATTTACAGTCACCTTGGCCATGCCTTAATAAGTGATTTGGAACATATTAGGCAGTAGCTGTTGTGCAGTAAAGCACGAGATAGTTCTGGCTGTTTGTTGCATTTTTTTGGAGCGGCTGATCGTCAGGATGCAACATCCCCTGTGCCACTGGGTGAGAGTGGCTCGTGAAACAAAGCGTTTTCCCTCTCATCCCTGGAAGTCTTTCAAACCAGGATCTCAATTTCTTTGCCCACGTTTACCCACTCAAGAGCTGGATGGATGCAGGCGTCCCAGCTGAGCTCTGACATCATGTGGTGACTTCATGGGGAGATGAGTCTCCACAAGCTTTTAGAAGTACTGAATTAGCAATAGCGAAACTTTCCAAAACAAGTGTTGTTTCAAACACGTCTCACATCATAGCATCTGTTTTCCCCTGCTGTCCTGACGTAGTTTCTCCCTGTCCCCAGCAGCTGTGACCTGCAGTGGCAGGGACATGGGACATGGTGGGAAGTCACCTGTCTGCTTCATTAACCGACTGGCCTGAGTCCTGCACTGACCTGTTGTGGCTCTGCCCCATCTCTGCTTGCCCAGAAGTGCAGCTGGGAGCCCAGCCCTTGCTGGAGCCTCTGACAGCTGCCTCAGGCTGCTGCTGAGGGATCCAGGTGCTGCCTGGCTCCTGCAGTGCCTCTCTGCAGGAAAAGGTGTCTTCAAAGTGACAGAGGGCAGGGTTAGCTGGGATATTGGGAAGGAATTGTTCCCTGGCAGGGTGGGCAGGCCCTGGCACAGGGTGCCCAGAGAAGCTGTGGCTGCCCCTGGATCCCTGGCAGTGTCCAAGGCCAGGTTGGACATTGGGGCTTGGAGCAGCCTGGGACAGTGGAAGGTGTCCCTGCCCATGGTAGGGGTGGGACTTTGAAGATCCCTTCCACCCAAACCAGGCTGTGATTCCATGATACTGCAATCTCCTCCTGTACTTCCTGGCAAAAGAGTAAAAGTCCAGGATTAAACCTGGATCACCCCAGTCAGTTCTTGGCCGTTGGAACAGCTGGGTTTGTTTTTCCTCCCTGGCTCTGATGGGAGGCTGGGCTCCCTCCTGGATGCCTGGATGGCGTGGAGCCCATGCTCCCAGCCTGCCAGCTCCAGCCTTGGCTCTCCTCTCTCCTGCTGGCCCTAATGGCATCCCTGGGTCCTCTCCTTCCCACAACACGAGTGAGGCAGTGAGGTGACATTAAAGGCCTGGAACGGCAGATAAAAGGCCCTGGCTGTATTTATTGAGTGTTACAGATAAGTAATCCACTCTGCTGTCAGTGTCTGGAGAAACAGCAAATGAAGTGTACATGCCCCTTGCTTTGATGTGATGAAATCTCCAGGGGACACTCACTTCAGTGGCACTCGCAGTGCAGCTGTAGCTGAGTCTTGCAGTGGAAAATACAAGATTTTCATGTCTTCCTGCATTGCTTTGAAAATATCGCTATGGCTGTATGCTGGGCAATTCTGTGTTCTGAAAGCTAGGGTTGGGGTTTTTTTTTTCTTCCAAAATGTCATTAAAATCATCTTAACCATTTTCGTTGGAAGGGGAAAAATTAATAGTTATTTTGTGGTTTCATATGCAGCGTTAAAACAACAGTCTGGTTTTCATTTAAACCAATAAAAGTATGGAAATTCAAAATGAAGGTTCTCTCCATGTCCTCAGATCAACTTGTTGGCCTTGCTGAAATGCATAATGGATGGAGCAGGGGAAAAACCTCAATCTTACAACTCTTAGCTTTGTTTTTGCATATAGCTCAGCTTTTTTGGTTGCTGTATTTCAAATTTGACGTCACTTTCTTGCCTGTCTTCTCAAGCTTTAAAAACTTCCTTGGTTTGGTAAATGTGCAGCTGCTTAGAACCCAGTGAACCACAGACATTATTTTTTTAAGAACCTAAGAAGCAGTGAAGAAAATCAGTTTGATCCCTTTTCTGCTGTTCAGCATCCATGCCCAGGACCCCCAACCCCTTCTGAAGCTCTACAGCTTGTGGAGACAGCTCCAGAATGGCATGTTGAGTCTCAAACGAGGCACTCCAGAGCCGACTGGCCACCTCACTGAGCATGGTGAATGTTGTACCTGCTCAAGGGCTCCGTGTCAGAAACCTGGAGCCAGTTCTCCCCCTGAGGAGCAGGGCAGCTCATCTCCGTCACAGGGAATTTGCTTCACAGGCCTTGTTTATTTTCCTTTCCCCAAGGGCAAATGAGTTGTCAGAGTAAGTTGGACAAAGAGTAGTGTTTTAGATGGGATGTTACAGCTTTGTGTTTATTTGCTTGTTTATAGGAGTTTCATGCTCCTCCGAAGCACAGCAGGAATGTGCAATCCATTGGGATTATTTCTGGCTGCAGGGAGGGGTCTGGTGGGGATGGACATCTGGGAGCCCAGCTGGGCACAGCTCCTACCTGAGAGGGGACAGGGGCTGTTTCTGGCTGTTTCTGTCCCCACTGCTGTGTTTCATGCATTTAACAGCAGCTCTGTGCCCTGTCTGGGCTCCTGTGGTCTGCCAGGGAGAACAAGCCCAGGGAAATGGCTCACGCTGCTGTTCCCGCTTGGAAAAGAGCCCCGGATGGTTCCCGGGTGCTGGCACCACTCTGAACTCACGGCTGGAGCAGAGCTTGGGCCAGGGAACGTTCCCAGCAGGGAGGGATGTGCAAGGTGCTCTCCTGCTGGCATCCTCTCCTCCAGAGCAGTCCTCCAGCTCACAGGAGCCTTGGCCATCCAGTCAGGCACGGGAAGAGAGACATGGACCTGAGCTCCACAATTAGCCAGGCTGTGGGATTTCTCTTTGGCATCAAATTAAATAGTATTTGAATGCACGCAGTGGGGCTAATGCTACTTTGTGCAGCTTTTTATGAAGTTTATAAAATTGAGGCAAAAAGCAGATCTCACTGCAATTAGAATATAGAAGAGTTAATCACAGGGAGGAATTAGGATTTATATATGTTCTGAAATTTTCTAAACTGCTTGAAAATACCTTCAGGTGAAGGAGCTGAACTTCACTAGGAACCTTTTGTGTGCTGAAGTGCAGACTTTTCTTCATTTGAATTGCAGCACAGAAGTCACAGGGCTCTTTTCCCCAGAGATTCGAGAGTCTCCGGGTTCATTTTGTTGATACGTGAAGTCATTTCGGTGTTTGTTGAGCCATACAACCATTCACTTGATGTCCTAGAGGCAACCCAGCCCAACCATTTTATTGCTATTTATTCACCCTTTGAGAAGAAATTTGAAAAAAAAATACTCACCAAAGTCATCGGAGTTTTGAGTCAGAGGCAAGTAAGGGAGAGTTGGGAGATGAGCCCCCAGCAGCTGGGGGAGGGTTGTGTGCCGAGGACACACTCCACATAATGCACCATTAAAACTTCATGAAGAGGTGTCCCAGAAAAAAATATTACAAAGCAGTAGGCTTAATATTAAATTCTTAGTTTTAGCAGTCTGGTCATTTTCAGGAAGGAATAATCAGCTTAACTGCAGCATTCCCATATTTAATGTTCTGAGAGGAGACGGATTGTCTGATTTTCTTTTCCCTTTTTTTTTTTTTTTCTTCTTTTTTTTCTTTTCACAGTAATTAATGGAAGTCAAAAGCAGCAACTGGAATGTGTGAGCTACTCGTCCCGCTACGCCCTGGGACTGTTTTATGAGGCTGGGACAGGGCTTGCTGTCCCCTGGGCTGCTCAGTACATCGCTGATAATCCCTGCATACGCTTCATCTCCATCGATAACAAGAAGCGCAATATAGGTCAGTGCTCCCATTATTTCCCTCAAACACAGCCACAATGGAGGGTGTAGATCATGAGAAATGCTGTTTAATTGAGTGTTGCTATTCTGAACAGAGCGAGCATTTAACTCCAAGCCGCAGCGGATGGCGTTTAATGTCACATTTGGCCTGTAATAAAACACACAAGGAGCACGGGCTGGCCTGCAGAAAATCAGCCCCCAGCACATGGTTTACGTTAGTGCCTTTATGAAACCAGTGTCAGGGGACTGCAGGCATCAAAATGTTGCTATTCCAAGAAAGAGCTGGGGTTCCTTTGTTTAAACACTGATCCATGCCCAGGCTGGTTACTCTGCAGCTCCTGCTCTTTCCACGAGGCTTGGGACTGGGAATGAGTGGTGTGACTGGGACAGCCCAGGTCAGAGTTAGCCAGGGTGCTTTTGTAATCAGGGACAGTCCCTGGAAGGGCTGCATGTGCTCGGGAAGGCTTGGAGGATATCCCCCAAGACAGACCCTTCTCCTCTCTTTCTGCAAGGTGGCAGTTGAGGAAGTGTGTGTTTTATTTATTAAATGTATTGCATATACCAGCAGTGTGGGGGCATGGAGTAGCTCAAGAAAAACCACACCAATCAGAGTCACAGAATCCCAGGATGGTTTTGGTTGCAAGGAACCTTAAAGACACCAATTCCCACCTAACTCCCACCTGTCCAGCCTGGCCTTGGACACTGCCAGGGATCCAGGGGCAGCCACAGCTTCTCTGGGCACCCTGTGCCAGGGCCTGCCCACCCTGACAGGGAACAATTCCTCCCCAATATCCCATCCATCCCTGCCCTCTGGCTGTAGGATGCCATTCCCTGTGTCCTGTCCCTCCATCCCTTATCCCCAATCCCTCTCCAGCTCTCCTGGAGCTCCTTTAGGCACTGGAAGGGGCTCTAAGTTCTCTCCAGAGCCTTCACTTCTCCAGGCTGAACATCCCCAGCTCTTTCAGCCTTTCCTCATAGGAGAGATTCTCCATCCCTCTGTGGAAGCACACATTTGTTGTTTTCCCTAACAATTTAGCCTAATGATCTGAAAACAGTGAAAACAAAACAGAAGAAAGGCCGAACTAGCGAAAGCAAGGATGCATCCACCCCAGTGTGCTTTCTCCAGTATGGACTGATGGCAAATACGTAAAAAGGAGCATGAGGAAAGCCAAATACAGAGTGATCTTTTTTCTCTGGCATTGCCTCCTTGTTACTGACAGTGTTCAGCTGGAGATTTTCTTGCATCTGAGATTCTATTGCCATTCTTGTGTTCAAGGAAAAATATCTGATAGTTAACAGCACCTGCTGATATTATCCTTATCAGTGTCGAGGAGAAATTCACCCATACCTTCCCCACCTATTTGCATGTGTGGTCTCAAAGCCCCAGCACCAAGAGCAACAAATATGGAACTATAATGGAATTATCAAACAGCTTTGCTGTCTCCAGACGCAGTTTAACCAAGTACAAAGCACATTTTTGGGGGTATATTGTTAACAAATACGTAGAAAGTACCAGAACGCCAGTGTTGACACATACATTTCTCACTGAAATTTCCCATGAATTGGGGGAGAGTTCTGTTTATATGAGCAAATATTTCCAAGAACAAATTGTATGTGTCTCTTCCTAGGAGACAGACTTCAGACAGCGCAGGCAAGGGAGGCTGAGTGTGGAAATTCATTTACTTGTGAAGTCCTGCAACCAAACCACTTGAATAAAAAGTTCCTTTATGCTTGTTTTAGCACATATGCAAGTATTTTGCATCTGCATTTTTCTTCGTGTGCTTCTGACTGCCCTCCAGAACATTTCAGGGGGAGGCACAGCAGCACCTTGCTGTGCTCATCATTCTTCCTGTTCTTTCTTCAACCTTGATTGATTGGGATTCATCTGAAGAAGAGGACGGTGACAACCAAAAAGTAAACCTTTAGAGAAGGCAGAATGGCTGGGTGAGGCTGCTGAGATCTTCAGGACAGTCATCATTCCCTAAAAGCTGTCACTTTCTCCAGTTGTTCCTTCACCTGATGTGTCCACAATTATGGAGGTTTATCTAATTCTCACTGCCACCTCAAGTAGTAGCTTTTTTTACTAAACAATAATGAACAGTAGAGATCCAAAGCAAATAATTACAGCTGATACTTGCACTTCCCATTTCAGCAGTGAAACACAAACCAGCCTTGTTGCTATAATCACTCACACAGTGGCATTGTTTGGATGAAGCAGTTTCTCTGATGCCACCAATTCCCAGTGTCACCAGGAGCCTCCAGGAGGGAAGGCTTTTCCATCAGCTGAGGATCCCAGCTGCTGTTGGTAGAACCCCCTCTCTGCCTGCAGAGGTAGAGTTACGTAAGGCAGAGCCCACAGGAAGCGTGTGCTGAATTCCCCGTGTGGTGTGCATGAATATTAAACACTTGGTGGGATTGGCTGCCTCAAACACCCCATCCATATTTATACCGGGTCGGGGGGACACTGGGAATTCTCCAGTATAAATTATTTCTGGAATACCGCAGTCTTTGCATCTCTCTGCATTCCAGGAGGACTAAAGATAGATGACACATAAAAGTGGAAGTGGTTCCTTTCTTTGGCTCCAGGAGGATTACGGGGTTATGTAATTGAAAGGGAAGATCCGCCTTACAGGTTTTTAGGATTGGTGTAATTCCTGAGTATCCTCTCTAATTTTAAAATATAGATTCCTTTCCTTCCTGAAATAAGAATTTTTAGGAAGATGGAAGAGGTAAAGAACTGTTTAAGTTTTTGCCTCATTACACAGCCGAATGCATTGTAATCCCCTGCCAGCCCTGCCTGCCTTTCAGAAAAATCATCAGAAGCTGTTGGTAAGGCTAATGAAATGCTGAGTTGCTGAATATGAAAAAGTCAGTGCCATTCTTTCCATGACTCCTCCCAAATGTGCCTTGTCAGATAGAGTAGATTTTATTCCGGGGAGAATATAATAAAAATAATAAATAGAGTTTATCAAGCTTGGTGGCTAACAGCCAGAATGGTGAGAAAGTGTTCAACTGCCTCTTTCTTTGTGGATTCCTTGGTCATAAAGCACTCTTTTGCTGAAACTAAAATCTTTTTCTAGGAATGTGCTAATTCAAACAAAAGTTTAACCAGGAAAGGCTTTCTGCTTCCAAAAGAGGGAATTGCTGGGTAAGGCAGTGAGAGGAAATCACTTAATTGAACAACCAGCTCAGCTGAAATGCAGCATAACCCAGGCTGTGTCCTTGCTCTATCCTGCTTGTTGGAACAGGAATGACTCCCAGCAGAAAGATCTGCTGGGTCCTCATCCTGCCTTGGCACAGGGAAGTCCCTGAGCCCGAAAATCTTCTATGCAGTTTCTCTGGCAGCTGGTTGTTAGACCACATCTGTAAGGTGACAAACCAACCTGCCAGCAGGGACAGGAGCCACCTGCTGCAGAGAGCCCCCAGCGAGCCCCAAATGTAACAAAAGCCTGGCCCTATCCAAGTCTGCTGGGTGAACATCAGCACTTGAGCTGTGATTTCATGTTTAAAAGATGGGAAAAAAGCTTTGGGATTGGACAAGGGGTGATGGTTTTAAACTGATGGAGGATCTTTTATCGATTTAGACTTGATTTTTTTTTTTACCAATGAGGGTGGGCAGGCCCTGGCACAGGGTGCCCAGAGAAGCTGTGGCTGTGCCTGGATCCCTGGCAGTGTCCAAGGCCAGGTTGGATAGAGAGTGTCCTCTTTGACCTGTTTTTTTCTTGTGAACAACTCGTATTGTTATTCCTTGTACTTCTCTCCCATCTGGAAGAACAGGGTGGTACCACAGGTATTTTTGTTCTTACTGACTCCCAGGCTAGAGGCACAATAGTCAGCACGTGGGAAGGGCAGGTATTAATGAGCAATCCTCCAAAAGCACCTCTCCTCTTCCTTTCTTTCAGAGTCTCCTGAAATTGGCCCCTCGATCGTGGTCCACACGACGGTGACCTTTGGGAGTGAGCACCTGGACTCAGACCCCGCAGAGGTGCAGGAGTTGATTCTCAGTCACCTGCAGAGGATTGTGCCCTCCCTGCCTAAACCAAGCAGCATCAAGTTCCAGAAATGGAGATACTCCCAGGTACTCTCTGGTGGGATCTGTCAGCTGGGAGGATGCTGCTGGAGCTGTGCTTTCCATCCTTAGGGAGCAAGAGGAAAGGGGATGGCTGCTCAATATCCAGAATAAATTCCTCCACGGAGCCATGAGCAGCATCCAGGGCTGGCCAACAAAAAACAGGTCATTTTTAGCCATTTTTTAACACAGTGGGCCTTGCTCAGCAGTGAGTTATGCAGCTCTCCGGGTAAGTAGGGGTAGGAGCAGCGTGCAGGAAGGAAGTAAATCCCACGTAATTCGGTGGGATTTTCACTGGTATTTAAAAAACATGACTCAACCCATCCCTCTGCATCCAAAAGTATGTGGTATTATTAGCAAAATTCCCACCCTGCCACAGAAGAGCAGAAGTACAGACACACTAATAGTTATTATTTGATTTGGCCCAGCTCAATTTAACAGAATGTTATGTGAAAAATATTTTAAAGTAAACTACCTAAGGGTAATAATAGCAAAATGTTATATTTTGCAGTCTTCTTTAAAAATCCAAGGAAATTGTTGGCGATTTCCTCAAGTATTGGAGTGTATCTCCCTGTTTACCCAAAGCCTCTCAAGTTAAATTACGTTGGTGAATTTGAACGTGGAGGTTGATGCAAAATATTTACTTTTCAAGCAGTCCCTTAAAATTTTTTCCTTTTTTGAAGTTGCTGTGGATGGCTGTTGTGGAGTCTGCTCATACCCCTTGATCTGCATCCAATTAGGGAACCTGGTCTCGTTAGCAGAGTTTATTTTTCTGCGAGTCAAGTATTGGTGGGATTGCAAAAGAGACCTTAGCACGGGTATTAATATTGATATAAAACATATCAAAATCGTGGCTTGTTTTCTAAGTTCCCCTTTATCAGTTCAGGGGGATTTTTTGCAAAAAACAGGTGTCACTGTTGAGGTTCCCTGGTTGTGACATCTGGTCTTTTCCCCTGCCTTACCTGCTGAGAGCTGCAGGTGGGAGTGGGGAGAAGAGTTGGATCCAGCTCTGGAAAGGGTTCCCACACCCCATGCAGCTCTTGCTTCTGTTGCTGCTGCCAGCCAAGGCTCTGACTCCAGCAGCTGCTGGTACCACAGGAGGAATTATCACCAGTCTGTAATTTGGTGGGTGAATGTCAATATGTCTTAGGTTGCAAATAACTCAGTCTAGGTCAGACCCATTATCTCGATAAAGAGCTCTCTAATGCCACCCTATAAAATAATCACTGCCTAAATTAAATATCTGGGACAGAGCTCCCTCTTTCTCCTAAAGCTCTCTTTACTTTCAATTATAATAAGCTGTTGCCACAGAGGCCAAGGGAGCTGGTAAGATGGGTGCATCTTTCCCCTGACTGTTTTAGATGGGATTTATCCTACTTGTTAATTAAATCCAGCTGTAACATCCTTCACATGGCCAAACACAATCCTGGGATTAAAATGCAGACATTACAATTATCCGTGGCCGATGAGGGATTAGGACTTCCAAAATTCTACTGACACTGCTTAGCAGCACAGCTGCAATTCTGGATCCCCTTGCTCTAATTATGGTGAAGGCACCATTAGCATTCGGAGCCAACAGCTTCCCAACCCACTGTGTGTCTCTGGCAGAGCCACTTTGTATGGAATTGCTGAGGCTGGAAAACACCTCTGAGATCATCAGGTCAACCTTTGACCAAATACCAGGAGGGGTAGGAGCTGTTTGGTACCAGCCAGCATCAAATAAGCACTGGGTAGCCAAGAAGGAAGGACACTCAAAAAAGCCTTTTTCTGCCAAATCTTGCTGCACTGTTTGTACTCAGCTTGATCTGGAAGAAGAATTCAGGAATAAATTAAGTACTGACCTAAAACTAGTCTGAGGGAGGGTCTCTGTCTGGATTTGCCATACCTGGATAGACCTTTCTGCCAAGCTGAGTAAAGGTCAAGGGGTTGCAACTGGTTATTTCAGCTCATTTCCTCCTTTGGGGAGATGCTGACACCCAGTAAAACAGAATGCAGCCAGCAACATAAATGTGGGTGCTTTGCAGCACATCCATTCTTGGCCATGGCAGAGAATGGCTCAGCAGTGGCCAGCTGAGGGTACATTGGAATCAGTGGAAAAATCCCCTGGATTTAGCAAGATTCCTTGGAAGCTGACAGTCCCTCCCACGAGGGGATACAGTAATGGTTTACTGTGTGGAAATCCAAGAAATTATCTAAAGAAAACTCTACTCTCTGTATGATGCTTTAGCAGCTTGGACAGCAGCAGGAGTTTCTGCATGGAAAGGGTGCTCAGGCCTTGGCAGGGGCTGCCCAGGGAGCTTTGCAGTCCCCATGCCTGCAGGTGTCCCAGGAAGGCCTGGAGGTGGCACTGAGTGCTCTGGGCTGGGGACAAGGTGGGCATTGGGCACAGCTGGGACTCCATGGGCTGGGAGGGCTTTTCCAGCCCCAGGGATCCTGGGATTCTGTGATCCTGGAGACAGCAGGTTCCCTTTCCTGTGTTGAACAGTTTGGGATTTTGCAAGGCCCACTTGGCTGATGTGGGATCAGCCTCACACCTTTTTAGATCTCCACACCAGGGTCAGACAAGTAATTTCTGCTGAGATGGAATGAGAATAAAACAGAACAGGCTGCAAAGTTTCTAAATTTCCACACAGAGTAAAGTTTTACTCTAATTATTTAACTCCCAGAAATAAGTATTTTACTGTGGTACTTTGAGGATTAATGCTTGGATCTGTGTTTTGGGGTGGGAGGCCAGGCTAGACAGGGCTTGGAGCAACCTGGGATAGTGGAAGGTGTCCCAACCCATGGCAGGGGTGGAATGAGTTGATGATTAAGGCTTCTTCAACCCAAACCATTCTGTGGCTCTGTGATGTTTCTCAGGAATACAGATCTTTCTGATGAGAAATTCAGGTAAATAAAATGCTTTCTCTTCCCACTGCCTTGACGTTTTCCAGGTTACAAGAGCTGTGCCCAATTGTCCAGGACAGATGATTCTTCACACTCAGCCTCTCCTGATCTGTGGGGGTGATGGATTCACTTGTTCCAACTTCGATGGCTGCATAGAGTCTGCCATGAGCCTTGCAGAGGCTGTGAAGCCTCATTTACAGCAAATTCAGAGCCAAGCTGCTAAACCTCCTCTAGATTTGTTATGAACTCTGCTGTGATGGATTGGATTTGAGTTCAACATCAACACCATCTTGCAAAAAACAAATAAATGAAGATGTACCAGTGAGCTGGAATAATTACTGGGATGGAATTAAATTGAATTTTCCAGGATCTGTGCTGAGAGTGGTTCCTTTGACTGAAGTAAGGCTTTCCCTAGCTCTGGGCAGAGCCATAAAGCTCCAGCACTCTTGCCAGGTCTCCTGATACTTTTACAGCCCATGAAAATTATGTCAAGGAGAGGAGCCTGACTTGAAGCAGCACAAAAATCCTTGAAGCTGTAGAGTTTATTCCTTGTAAACTCCTTGTTTAGTCCTTGTCATCGTGACAGGACAAGGGGGAATGGCTTCCCAGTGCCAGAGGGCAGGGCTAGATGGGATATTGGGAAGGAATTGTTCCCTGGCAGGGTGGGCAGGCCCTGGCACAGGGTGCCCAGAGAAGCTGTGGCTGCCCCTGGATCCCTGGCAGTGTCCAAGGCCAGCTGAACACTGGGGCTTGGAGCAGCCTGGGACAGTGGGAGGTGTCCCTGCCATGGCAGGGGGTGGCACTGGATTTAGAAATTATGCAGAAATTAACCAGGAAATCATTTATTTATTCTAAATTTGATTTTAACTTGCCCTTCCTCTTAAATCACATGTCACAAGTCTAGTACCTCTCTACCACAGCACTAAAAATAAAACGTAGCAGACAGAATTTAAACCATTAGAGGAGTACAATTCAGCCTCTGTTTTTCTTTTTTACCCCTGCATTTCACCCAAATCTGACATCCTGTATCACAGCACCTGACCACTGTGATTTACTGCTGCTGCTGACCATTTCTAGTGCAGTATTTTAAGTGACACTAAGAATTTAAGACTTGTTAATTTTAAAAGCAGGCAGAAAACTGGCTATGAGGCATCTTTGACTCAACACTCTGTTGTTCCTCTCAAATGGTTGTTCTGAAGAGCTGTGATGCTCTTTCAGGGGCTCTCTATCAGCAGCAGCCTCTGATACCATGAGTATCTGCTCTGTCCAACCTGTGCCCAATGCCCACCTTGTCACCCAGCCCAGAGCACTGAGTGCCACATCCAGCTGCTCCTTGAAATCCCTTCCAGTGCCTGACCACCCTTTCCTGGAAGAAATTCCTCCTGCAAATGTCATGCCAGTCTGTCAAAATGCCTCTGTCCTGGAGCTTCCTTCCAGATTAAGATGATTTAGATAAAAACTACTTGGTTTTTTTTTTAAGGTGGAGTGGAGAAGTTGTTGGCTGTGTTCCTCTGGAGGCACTCTGGGCAGTGGGAATGCTGGGAGCAGGGAGATGTGGAATTCCCACACGAGGTGGCTGATGAGGGGTGATGTTTCAAAGAGGCCACTGTATCCAGGGGGTTGGCAATAGAAGAGACTTGTCTGGTTGATTTCCTGGGATTTTCCCTGATTTTTGATTAACTGGCAGATCCATCCATTGCAGCCACTATCCCCTTGTTCCCAGCCAAGGGGAATGGCTGTTTCTGATCTCAGCTGTGCCATGAGCCACAGCCACTGCCTGGAGTGGGACTGGAGCCTTCCAGCTCCCAGACCACGGTGTTCTTGTCTTCCTCATCACAAGGAAAGCCAGGGCCATGGGTTCTCAAAGCCTTCCAGCTCCCAGTTGTGGTGACTTCCACCCAGGGAACATCACTCAGCAGGGCTGGCCCGTGGCATCCTGTGCAGCCCCTTCTCTTAAAACAGGATCAGGGAATATGGGAACAACGTTGTCATGGATGGATCTGCCAGTTAATCAAAAATCATGTCCATGCAGGGAAAATCCCAGGAAATCAACCAGAAAAGTCTCTTCTGTCTCCAAAGACATGGGCTGTGTTTTTGCACAAGCATACGAAAATAATTTAAGAGATTGATTTCATTTTGGAGAGGAGGGGTTTTTTTTTTCTTAAATAATTTTTTGATTTTTAAAAATAGCTGCAGGTGGGAGGTGCTGCCCAGCTGCAAACACATGGTGGGTTTCCACAGCACTGAGCTGGGAAACATGCAGTGAAAGCCGCTGGGGCAAGCCCTGCTCTCCCAGGATTTCCTAGGGATCTTGCTGGCCTTGGATGTGCCAGCATTGTCACATCTGGCTCTCCTAGAAGGCATGGGTGACCGAGGAGGAAGGTGTGGAGGTCTCTGGCCTGACCCACAGGTCCCAGCAGGAAGAACACCACAGTTACAACACGTTCTGGGAAAGCTGGGCATCTGCATCCTCCCCTGTGACCACATTCCTCTGGGTGGAGGGACAACGTTGTGCTGGAACCCAGAGTTGTGCCAGACTCACAGCAGAGGTGGCTGAGCAGTGGCACCAGCGTGGGGTGTGACCCTGACAGAGGAGTTTCCTCCTTGAGTCGATGCAAGGAAGAGGAACCTGACCCTGGGCCACCCAAAGCCTACACTCATGTCTGGGTCACCAGTCCCAGCCTGGCACCAAGGGCGCTGGGGCTGCCTGGGCAAGGGCAGCACTTGCTTGGCTGCAAATCCCAGTGTAAGCAACTCCGAGGGGCTGGGACAGGCTGTGGGGAGGCTGGGACAGGCTGTGAGGAGCTGCTGGGACATGCCGTAAGGAGGCTGGGACAGGCTGTGGGGAGGCTGTACTGGAACCCGGAGCCCAAGTGCTCCCAGGGTGGGAGAGGACCAGGGCACTCTCTGAGCTGCCCGGCGAGCACCTTGAGCCCCTGTGCAGAGATTTCCCCGGAGCCAGAGCCGGTTTTGCCTCTAATCCAGCCTCTGGCTCAGCTGTGCCGTCCCTAAGCCGCTTTGTGTGGCAGAGCTGAAGCTCTGAAATCCCGGAACCTTCTGCTGCCGCTGTGCCCGGCTCGCTGCAGTGTCTCCCTGCCAGCCTCCTTGGGATTTGTGCTTAATTCCCACATTCAGGTGGCACCTCCGGGATCAGCCGCTGGTGACACCCCAGGGTGCCGCACGGCTGTGGCAGTGCTGCCCCACAGGGCAGGAGCAGCCCCTTTGCCCACGAGGGAGAGGGACTGGCTTTCTCTGCAGAATTTCTCCCCTGCAGGAAAATAAATGGAAAGAGGTGAGAAATAACCCCGGGAGGGTGATGGCTGAATCCCAGTGGAGAGGTTTTGTGTTGAGCAAAGGGGGTGCAGGGAAGGTTGCTGTCACCTTGGAGGCTGTGGTGATGAAACCCTCGGAGACCCTTGGAAAGCCGCGTGACTCTTGTCATTTTGTCATTTCCCAGTTTTCATCCCGTAACAGCTGAGCATCACCAGGGAAAACCCCAACCAGGTCCTTACACACCGCGCTGTCACCCTGCTCCCCGACTGCTCCGAACACGTGGGGAAGGAGTTTAATTTGGGTGTTTGATGCAGACAGCCCAGGCTCGCCCCGTCCCAGCCGCGCTGTGGAAAACGAGCCGTTCCGCTGTGCCACCCCACCGCCGAGCCGCTCACGGGGCCGCTGCGGTCAACCACAGCTCGGCGCGACATTATCTGCCCTGCACAGGGTTCCTGCAGCCGAGCGGCACCTCCTCCTCACCTGGGCCCGGAACATCCTTCCTTTCCCAGCGCCGGCAGCGCTCGCATGTCCCCCCCAGGGCGATCCCACTCGCCGAGGTGTATCAAGCAAAGCACGCCCTGCTGCCAGCACCCAGGGCCGCTTCCCCTCGGCTCCTTTCTGCCCAGCTTTGACCAGCCTTTTTCAGCCCGGCCTTGGGGGGAAAATTTTTTTCTTTTAAATGGGCAGTCAGCGCTGGAATATAGGTCAGCCTCTGTCCCGGCAGCTGCTTGCCTCGCCCGGAGCGCGGGGAAAGGGGATGAGCCGGCAGGAGAGGAGGGGATCAGCCGCTCTCCTTCGCCACCTCCCCGGGGCGCGGGCAATCCCGGCTCAGCGCCGCGCAGCTCAGCGAGGCACGGCCGCTCCGTCCGCAGCGAGCCTCCGCACGTGGCCATCCCCAGCACGGCAGGGATGCAGCCTCGGGAACACGCCGGGACAAAGCGGGTTTTGTTCTCGGGCTGCTCGCAGATGTGTTGTTGCAATAGCCATTGGCTATACGCGGGCTGTGCTCTTCACAGGGAGAGCTGGGGCGAGTCTGGTCCAAGCCCTGCATTATCAGCAGCCTGTATCCCGGTCATTTGGGGTTTGCTGCCTCCCTCAGCACACCTGTGTAGTGCAAATCCCATTTTCCTTTGATTTCAAAGGCAGTCCTGGGGGCCAGTTTGGGAATGCAAACCGCAAGCACAGCAGGACTGGAGCAAGTGTAAATAAACCCTGTCACATATCACAGTTCCAGCAGTCCGCTGGCCCTTGCCAAAGAGCTTGCCAAAGGATTTTTGAGCAGGACACAACAGCTCTGGGTTGGGTGGAAAACTGGGTTTTCTGCCCCAAACGTGCCTGGAGATGGCTTCTGGCTGTTTTTCCAGGTAAAGGAGCTCATCTTAATTCCACCTCCAGCACCCTGTGCTGGAACTGGGAAGTGAAACAGCAAATGAAAAGGACCCATCTGCTCCTAGTCCTGGTCCTTGACTAATTCCGTTTATCAACCTACTGATCTGTGGTGGATTTTCTTCAGGTGTGAAATGCTCCTGGATTTTCCATGAGAACTAAACTCACAGGTAGGATTGATACTGAGTAAGCAGCTCTGCTCCAGGGAGAGGAATCTGATCAGGCAGGGAGAATTTCAGGAATAGTTCATGTCCCAGCCACATGCTCAAGAGATCCTTGGCCGAGGAGGGGACATGATTTGGAGGGATGTATTTTTCTTTGCTCAAATCTGCTTTAAAATGTGTCAGTTTTTCTTGTAGGACTTGCCTCCTTTTGCCCTTCTTGTCTGCAAGTATTGTTCTTTAATTTGGTCAGTAGGAGCTGACCAATTTTTTTGCATGGATAATTAAAAAAAGTTTTTTCTGCTTTTGATTTTCCCAGGAGGTCAGAAATGGAGATGAAAATCCCAAGCCATAGTCACTGATGCAGTGTACACATGGAGGGCTTCATGTGGGGGTGCTCAGCCTGGCCTGGGTCCAGGTAGACATTTTGAGAGGAATAAGACATCCAGCTCCTCAACTAGGGAGAAAACCAGAGCTGGGACACTGTAAGGCAGATTTTCTGCCTGCATCTCTGAGCACAGGGTGCTGAAGAAATCCCTGCTTCCAGGGAGCGGCCAGAGGGTTAATTTTGGCTCCCTCTGCCTCACTTTATTCTTTGAATAATGAAATTAGTTGTTCCCGAGTCTTTTGAAGGGCTGAGCTGAGCCTTCTTGCAGAACAATACACGCTGTGCTCTCGATGTGAGTGCCCTTATGGTGAACTTTGAGCTACACATCTGCTATAAAGAAGTAACTCTTATTCCCAGTTGGCCATGGCTAGGAAAGGATTCCGGCTCCATCCACGCCTCGGCACAGCTCTGTGTGCTCCATGGAAGGCTGGCCTCGGAGCAGAGGGCTAGGAACCATTTGGAAACCTCGTTAAAATGCCCCGGCACGTTCAGCGCTTTCCCCGGGCGAGGGAGAGCTGGAGATGAGCCCTGCAGGAGCTGAGCACGCGACTGAGCTGCAGCCATTCCCAGCAAAGCCCCCGAAATCTGGGCATTAACTTCCCAGCTGAGCCAGGAAGCTGAGCCAGGAATTTCCTCAGGATGCTTTTGGTTGGTGTTGCCGACCCGAAACACGGGCTCCAGGCTGATTGCAGGTGACTTAGAGAATCCCAGGATCCCTGAGGCTGGAAAAGCCCTCCCAGCCCATGGAGTCCCAGCTGTGCCCAATGCCCACCTTGTCCCCAGCCCAGAGCACTCAGTGCCACCTCCAGGCCTTCCTTGGACACCTGCAGGCATGGGGACTGCAAAGCTCCCTGGGCAGCCCCTGCCAAGGCCTGAGCACCCTTTCCATGGAGAAATTCCTGCTGCTGTCCAAGCTGAGCCTCCCCTGGCCCAGCCTGAGGCCGTTTCCCCTTGTCCTGTCCCTGTTCCCTGGAGCACAGCCTGACCCCCCGGCTGTCCCCTCCTGGCAGGAGCTGTGCAGAGCCACAAGGTCCCCCTGAGCCTCCTTTGCCCAGGCTAAGCACTGCCCAGGTCCTCAGTAGCTCTGATGTTATGGCAAAGCTGGTCCTGCAGGCTTCCCTTGACCTGCTCACTTTCTCATCCCTGCTCTGCTGGGGCTGAGGGATGCCCAGGATGGGGCAGGGGAGAGGGTAGGCAGGGTGGGCAGGCCCTGGCACAGGGTGCCCAGAGAAGCTGTGGCTGCCCCTGGATCCCTGGCAGTGTCCAAGGCCAGGTTGGACGCTGGGGCTTGGAGCAGCCTGGGACAGTGGAAAGTAACCCTTCCCATGGCAGGGGGTGGGATGAGACAGACCCCTCATCTTTGCAAACTAGAAAAAGCAGGACAAAAGTGTAGGAAGGAGACTGAATTAGTGAGAGCACAAGGTGTGGTGGCATCTCCCTGGAGATCCTGGCTCCCAAATGGACATGGCATTTGTTAATTACTGTAGGCAGCACTGATGGCATCAGTGCAAACCACCAGTGGCAAAATAAGTGGCATGCTGTGGGTGTCACAGTGTCACCTTTAGCATCACCAGGTGTCTGTGTGGGATGATTCATGCAGTCACAGTGCATTGGTCACATGAGGTGTTAGATCATATGGTTTCTCACACCATCTCACGGAGTTCAACATGAAAAGAGACAAATTCTGTTTCTTTTTCCTCTTTTGCTTTGAGGATTGCTGTTGGCTGTGGGTCAGGATTGTCCCATTGGAAATGCTTTCCCCTCACAAGCCTCACTTTTGACTCTCATCTTCTCATTTGCTCTTCTGGATGCTGGTGGCACCTCCATCCCACATCGACATCCCTCAACACCTGCAGTGGGAGGTGCTGTGCCCAAAACCAGCCCTTGACCCCCTACATTTGAACTTGTTGAGTGGAAGTCACAGGGAAGAGCACAGACACACAGGATTTGGGCAGTTCAGTCCTCCGGAATCAGGGACTGTCATGTTCCCCCCACACGCTGCAAGAGGAGCAGCTTGGGTTCATCCCAGGATGCTGAGAAATGGAAAAACTAGGATCTTGTGCAGTGCTGGATTCATTCCTGTCTTTTTTGTAACAGGACTGACTGCGGCTTGAAGCAGTAGGACTTGACAGGCCTTTCGTCCCTGCCCTGAGGAGCCCATGGGAACACAGTAATTCCCTCTTCAACACACGGCGAGGAAACTGCTTCATAATCTTCTTTTCCTAAGCAATATCTTGTATCCAAGTATCTTGATCCTTTCCTTTTCAGCCAGGATCACGGCAGAGGTGCTGGACATGGCTGCAGGATCCTGTAATCCCCTGGGATGTCCAGGAGTGTTCACCCTCTGCTCTGCAGGACTTGGATCCCTGCACAGATCAGGATCCTGCAGCAGCACCTGCCCAGAGCCCTGGCTTTGAAGGGCAGGATTGGAAGGGGGTCCAGGAACTGAGTGGGTCCAGTCTGAGCAAACCAAGCGGGCTCTTTTTCCCTGGTGGAAAAACCACTGGAGATTGCCGCCATGGAAAAGCGGAGTTATTGCCAAACACGGAAATGTTTCCCGATCTGTTTACTAATATTTGGTGCTCCTTTCTGGATGGTGTTCAAGCTGAAATCCAACCACACGCGTCAGCAACTTCCTGCCCTCCTCCCCAGCCTCGGCTCCTGCACCCGGGGGAGAAGCAGGGCTGGGAAGAGCTGGTGAGAGGCGAGCAGGGAATTGGGTTGTTTTCATCTTGAGGAGGCGTCCCAGGGATGCTGGCGCCAGGCTCTGCTGGCAGGGCAGGGGACAGACCCGAGGCGTTTGCTGCGCGCAGCGGTCCCCGGACGGGCAGCGGCTGGGTCGTGGCAGAGGGCACGGACAGCTCTGCCTGCCCAGCCCCTCGGGCCACCCAAGCCCGTGCCAGGCCGGTTCCTAATGGGAAATAAATAGGATCTTACAATTGTGTCTTTATGGTGGGGATGTTTACAGCTGTCCCAGGCTGTGGGGGAGGGATGGGAGGGACGGCCAGTTCGCAGCTACCAAAAGGTCAGCGCGGCACATGGGGTACCGTAACCCTCCAGCTGTGCCAGGCCTTGGGCTGTCTGCTGCACCAGCCATCCCCAGCCCAGCTTTAACAACGTTCAGCCTGCCTGTTGGTCCTTGCTGAGAGCAGGAGTTATGCTAAAACTAGGCCTTTTTGCCTTTTACTTTCATTGAAGGTTGTCCCATGTGTGAGGTTTCAGCATTGTCCTATCTGGTCATAAAGCAATGGGATCCAGGGTTTTCCTTCCCTGCTCTGCATGAATCATGGAATTACAGATGAAGAGAATGGTTTGGGTGGGAAGGGACCTTCAAGACCCAAAGTCTTTTCAAGGGAGACTCATTGCTCCATTGGTATCAATACTTCCAGTGCAGCTCCCAGTTCCAATGGCTTTAGGTCTCTGTTTAATAACTTAAAGCTCACTGTGTTCATCTCATGTTTATTTGTGGCTGAAATCAGCACTGAGTCTCCACAGAAATTGTTTACTTTGCTGTTGTCAATAGAAACTGAAGGTCAAACAATGAGCTGAGCCTGTGGTTCTAACTCAGTATCTGTTTATACTTTTGCTGATGAGTATTAATAAAAATATTTGTTTGGCCAAGGAGGCTTCACGGCAAAAACAAAGGTGGCCATGTAGTTGAAAAGTGGGGGAAAATGAGCCAAGCCTCCCCTCAGCAGAAGGCACAGTGTGAGGGAGGCTTCACAAGTGCAGTCACCTCGTAAATCCATCTGCACTTATCAAGGTGTGTGTTTTCCCCTACAGCTGCAACCCAGCCAGGCTGAGGCACCACAGCCCTCCCAACAGTGTGTCTTGATCCCTTTTGCTTCTTAGCCAACTCTTTAGACCTTTAGAGACACATCTGTGCAGGGAGCATTGTAACTTTTTAATGGCAGAAGGGCAAAAGAATACACTTGGGGAGTTTGAAAATAGCCCTCTCTGGCACAACAAACAGTTTTGTCTGGCTTCCCAACTGTCCCTTTACAAGAGTTTTGGATATATGGCTTGAGCAAGGCTTTGGGGTTTTCCTTTTGTTCTCACGTGTCAGACTGTAGTTTCCTTGGGGAAGAAATTGAGGGAGGGGAGGAAAAGGCATCTATAGAGTCAAAAGAGGGTTGTACTTTTTAGATGCTTGAGCCCTCTCACTCCACCTAGTCCCTTCTCTGCCAGACCAAGCACCCAAGCACTCTGCACCAAAGCCTCTTCCTTCCTTCTAGGAGCTGGATTAGAAAAGACAGGCTCTGGTATTTTGGAAATGAATCTGTGATGCCTGGGTAATGGTTAAGAGCTCTGTATCATCAATAATTAAATCCCACTTGTCTCTTCCCACTGAGGAACTGAGATTGTTTTGCTGAGTCTCAATCAATAGCAGCCACGAGCAAAGCAGCACATCTGAAACAAGGACTCACTGAAATAAAACCCGCCTCAAACTGAGGGGAAAAAGGAGCATGGAGGACTCATTTTGAAGTCATCTCCTCAGTACCTCTTTGGGTTCAAAGGGGGCAAAGCTATGAGGTACTTCAAGAGCATCACACGATCCGTTAGCACAGGGCTGTGAGTAATTCCGAAACCCTCACCTCTGAAGTGGAGCCAAATGGCACCAAGTGAATCACCCACAAGCCTGAGCCCCTTTTCTGCTGGCAAAAGAAGCTGTGAACCTGTTTCAAGTGGCACAGGTTTCTCTGCTTACTCAGCGTTTCGGGTTGCTTGGCTTTTATCCTGCCAATATTGCTCAGCGACTGAGCCCTGAGACAGCCTGGAGTCCTTTGACTCAGAGACCTGGTGACATAGGTGTTCTGAACCAGAACGCTTTGGGGGTTTAAATTTTTCCATCCCTCTGCAGCCTCTGAACTCTGGGCTTCCTCATTAGGTGCTCAGCTTGAACGAGGATATGAAGCAGAAATCACTTGCTCATCACATCCATCTTCACAAGGGAACGTCTCTTTGATTTCCTGTGGCAGGAGAACCTGAAAATCTCTGTGTTGGAGCAAACCCCCTGAGCCCAGGATCCCATCTTGAACTCTGCCTAAAAACCCAGGGAAAGGTGTAAGAACAAGGAAAACATGCAGGGAAATTTCCCCTGGGGGCTCTCAAAGCTTCTAGTACTTTGCAGCTCAGGGATTTTATGAAATGGGTCATTTTGGAAGCTGTCGGTATCCAGGGAGGAATTCCTCATTCATTAACTCGTTCATCACCCTTTTAAACTCACAAAAACTCCTCACATCCCCAAAACCAGGGAACTCTGCAAAGGAAATGTGTGTCCTGAGAGCAGCACCCTCCTCCTGCCCAAGCTGAACCTGCCTCCAGCTGGGGTTGGTTCCATCTGTTCCACCCTAATTTCTCATAGCAGGACCTGTCACGTGCAACTGGACAGATCCAGCTTAAATAGCTCCTTCTGCAGAAGCCATCCCAGTTCATCCTCCCCAAAGTTCCCCAGCTCTGTTACATCCCTTCTGAGATGGGAAGACTAAAACTGTCCCCAGCTTCCAAGACACAGGAGCATCGTGGGTTTGTGTGGCACCATTGTGGTGCTCTCCCTTCGTTTACTGGCAATTCCTTATGGCATTTTTTTTTTTTTTTTTTTTTTTTTTGAATGGTCCTGAGCAATGGACTGGTTCTTTCATGAGACCAACCATCAGAATGTTGGAATCTTGTCCTGGAGTGTTAATATCAGTCAGACCATTGCCTCACTGGTGGCATTTGGGTTATTTCCCCTTTGTGAATCACTTTTCACCCAGTTAAGGAATTAATTCCTTCACGTTATCCCTCAGCTTTACCATCCTGCATATCCCTTTCTTCCCAGGTAGCCAAGGAATGTGCTGAAAAGCCTGGGTTTCAGTAATGTGGGAGTCCCCATGCTGCAGCTTGTGCTGGTGAATCTGAGGCTCATGCTGTGCCCCTCTGAGCAGAGTCCAGATCCCAAATCCCTCCAGAATTACCCTGAGCCACATCCACACTGGCACCAGGGGCTCCTGGTGTGCCCAGGGCTCGGCAGGGACACGCCTGGAAATGGGGATGGAAATGGGGATGGTGGCACCTGCAGCTGTTTAAGTCCTGAGGAATGAGCCTGGAGCTCTGAAAATCTGCACTGACAAGGAAATCCCTTGGTTTGCCTTTTCACAGAGGCAGCAAGCCAGGGGTTTGCCCTGGTTAATGAGCTAAAGTGCCAATAAAGGCTAAATCCTCACTGGTGTAGGACTCCTTCTATTTTACATCAGGGACTGTTTGGTCTCCGTCCTGCAGAGGGATATAAACCTGTTAAGACTAAAATAACAGAGGGAACATGGATCCAAGGAGATGAAGCCAGTATTTTATAGCCAGAGGATGTGTCCTTGTATCCAGTCTTGGACAGTGGGACACTCATGACAGCTTCCATGGGTTTATCCACCCTGTTAGTGTGCTTTTCTAGGAGCTTGCCTGGGAAGATGCTGGAGTTCAGCAACTGGGAACTGAAATCCCAGCACTTTTCCTGCATTAACCACTGCTCTGTGCTCAAGGAGAGGGGCTTTGGCAGAGACACTTTTGAAAAACCCCAGAAACAGCAAACGTTCTTCTCGCACACAGTTACATGGAATATTTCCTTACACAAAATACCTGCTAAACACCTGTTCAGCTCGAGCTCTGCTGGGCAGTTTTGAGCTCCCAGGAGGTCCTGACATCTCCAGTGGCATCATCAGAGATCCTCCTTCCTCCTCTGGCAGGCCCCATGTGCCAGCCGTCTTCCCTCTGGAGGGGTTCCCACCCATTCCCACTTTTCCCCCCCATAAACTCCTTTCTCCAGTCCCACCTGCCCTGCCTGGGGACTTGGACAGCTGGAGGGAGAGGAGGGATTGGGCCTGGCTGTCCCTACTTCAAAGGGCTGTTCCAGGGACTTCTTCATTAACCTTGCACCCCACTTAGTCCATGTAAAACAACGTGGAAGCACCGAGGCTGTTCCCCATGGAGGCACAGCTGGTTTGTGTGAGATATTGTTTCTTTTTCATGTATGGACATATGGGCTGTGTTAACTTTTTGGCACGTGGCAAGAAGTGCAGGGAGGTTTCTTCCTTCTGCCTCCTTCTACTGGTGCTGACATGGAGGATCTTTTCTCTGGATCTGCTGGATGGGGAGTATCCATAGGTTTGAAAGGGGAAGTTGGAGACCTCAGGACAGCTCGCTTCATGGAAGTGAATTTTGCACTGGGAATTAAGCCCTCTGGATGAGGTGGGAGATCAGCCCTGGGAAGGAGGGAGGGGTGCATTTGGAAATGAGCAACTCTCTCTTGTGTCATCCTTTTCTTGGGCTGGTTTGCACCTGGGTGTCCTTGGACACAAGTTAAAGTCCTCACTGCAATGCACCTTTATTGAAGAGCAGGAGGGCAGCTTATTGCCGAAATCTGGGTGTTCCTGCATTTGTCCCTTGGAGAAAGTTTCTAGAAGAATTGCAAAAAGGGAAATAATCATGGAATCCCAGGATGGTTTGGGTTGGGAGGGACCTTAAATCCCATCCAGTGCCACCCCTGCCATGGCAGGGACACCTTCCACTGCCCCAGGCTGCTCCAAGCCCCAATGTCCAATCCTGGCCTTGGACACTGCCAGGGATCCAGGGGCAGCCACAGCTTCTCTGGGCACCCTGTGCCAGGGCCTGCCCACCCTGCCAGGGAACAATTCCTTCCCAATATCCCATCTAGCCCTGCCCTCTGGCACTGGGAAGCCATTCCCTGGGTCCTGTCCCTCCAGGCCTTTGTAAATAGTCCCTCTCCATCTTTCCCATCAGCTCCTTCAGGCCACAGTGAGGTCACCCCAGAGCTTCTCCTCTCCAGGCTGAACAATCCCAGCTCTCCCAGCCTTTCCTGCCAGCAGAGCTGCTCCATCCCTCTGCTCATGCTGGTGCCTCCCCTGCACTCTCTCCAGCAGCTCCAGGTCCCTCCTGTGCTGGGGCAGCTCTGCAGCTCTCTGGGGTCTCACCTGAGCACAGGGGCAGAATCTCCCCTGCCCTGCTGCCCACACTGGGGCTCAGCCCAGGGCACTGGGGTTTCTGGGTCCCAGCTCACACCAAAGCACCCCCCAGCTCCTTCTCCAGGGCTGCTCCACTGCTCATCCCCACCCTGGATTGATCCCAGAGGTTGTCCTGACCCAGGGGCAGCACCAGCACTTGAAACCTCTTGTTACAATGCCAAGGTTTCCCCTGGCAGGTCAGCGTTGTTTCCACTGCAGCCCAAAGGAAGGGACTCAGAATTCAAAAATTAATAATTTGACTTCCATTGTGCTGTTACTCTCAGATTTCCTCAGCTGAGGTTTCCTCACCACACCCCAGGGTGCCCTCGGTGCTCTGCAGGTTGTGGTTTTGCTGTTCCCGTGCTAACGGGGCTGAAAGAAGCAGAACCTCCCTGCAGCTGCCTCCTCCTCTCTGTGAAAACTCCCTCATCAGACTGATTATCAAAATCGAGGTCATGACGCAGGTATGTTTGAGAAACCCTTTCAAATGATCAGGGGTGGGGAAAAGCAAAACTCAGGGCTTGCTGGATCAGCAAGCTGTGACCTTGTCTCCAAGGTGAGTGGGCCACAGAGAGCAGTCAGGTGTACAGCACAACCTTTAGCAGAAGACTGCTCTGTTTAGGCACGAAAGGTGACTCTGTAAAACTAAACCAACGAGCAATGGAAACTAAACTTCAGCAGTTTGGGTTCCCACGCTTCATAAAATACATCTGGGGGGGTAATGGTTTGTGAGAATGAAGAGATGCTTCCCATCACCCACTGCTTGTCAGGGAAGATTTTCAGTATCAGTTATTGAAACACAGCCTGAAGTTGGTGCAAGGGCAGGTGCAGCTTCCCCAGAAGTCTGGGGAGCTTGGAGGAGGTCTGCACCCAGCTGCCCCTCTGCCCCTGCAGAGGCTGATACCATTTTGCAGCCTGGCACCATCAGCCATGGGGGGTTTTAATAATTTATAGATGGATCTTACAGATTGGACCACTCCCCAATTCTCTCTGCAGTCTGTACCTGTTTCCTTCATCTGTGTTTTCTTCTGCTGGTGCTGAACAGGACTCTGACCCTGAATCAAGAACATCCTTGATTTATGGCCTTCCTGACAGGAATGTTTTAGCTTCCCTGTACCCTCTTTAAATGTAGTGTCTGTTTTGAGACATTCAGGGGATCAGGACAGGCACTGCTGGTGGGACAGCATCCACACTAATTCTCTATTAGGTCACTTCTAATTAAAAACAATTCCTTTTGTGTGTTCCCAGAGTAGAAACCAGACCTGCCTTGAGTTATAACAGGATAATACTCAACAATTCACCCACCCAGATAGGCAGTGTGAAAACAAAAAAATAGATTAATGGATATTTTGAGAGATGGCGAAGGTTGGCAACCCTCAGATCACAGGATTAAGAGAACCTTGGTTTGTGCCAAAAGTCTCCATCCTTGGGTGGAATTGGGCTTTCCCTTTGGAGAACAGAAGTGTCCTTCCTTTCAGCTGGTGGCAATGGCATCTCCAGTTGTAGTTTAAATCCAGTTTTGCAGTCAAATTTACCTGTGCATGGACCTCTGGGATCTTCTTCCAGCCTGAGCTGAGAGTTAACCCCCTGACAAGGGTCATCCTTTCACCCCTGTGCTTTTGCTTCTCTCCTGTCCCCCCAGTGACAGGTTTTGCTGTGATTTCCAGGGCAGGGGAAATGTGAGGTGATGTTTATGGCCCTGGACTCCTGTGCAGGTGCCTGAGGAATGAGCTCCACTCCAGCCAGCAGAGCTGACATTGACACTGGTTGGTCTGGGTTTATTCTTCTATCAAACAGTCACTTCTAATAAAAAAAAAAAGAGCCCTTTTTGCTCTTTTGCAGGATCTGTGAATGCCTCATGTGGTCAAGAAATGGAGATTCTTCCTCACCATAAACACCACATGTGATTCCTGCTTGTTGTAACTCTGACCAGATGCTGGCACTCGGTGTGCCCATGGATATCAGGCACTCTCCTCTTCCCAGCCTCTCCAAGAAGCTCAGCACTCTGACTCACAATGAAGGGGGAGAAAAAAAAGAATGGAAAGAATGCAAAGCAACTGCTCATAGTATTTTATTTCTCCTGAATCTAGTGAAAGGGAAAGAGAACTTTGGGACTGAAGACAATAGAGGTCTAATAGTGAGGCTGAAGTGTTATTTCTCCTTGAACAATCCTGGCATTTTTCTGCTCCTCCTTCTCTTTTAGCAAGCAGGAGTCTGTGGTTTTGGTCCAAGCAACTGTTGGGAGGAGCCCTGAAAGCCAAACAAGAGAAAGGAGAAAAAAAAGGCAGAGGTGAAGGATCCTTTGGAAACCAAAGAAGTCTCTCTAGATTTCAGCTCTCAAAAATTTGCCAGAGCTAAAAGCACAAGGGGTAGGTTGGTTTCAGCAGGGCTGTGTCCACAAAGAGCCCAAACACACACCTCCCTGAAAGTACAGAAGATCAGTGAAAGATCATCTTGCTCTAAACCCCTGCTGGGAACAGGGACCCCTTCCAATAAACCACCTTTCCAATAAACTGTCCAGCCTGGCCTTGGACACTTCCAGGGATCCTGGGGCAGCCACAGCTTCTCTGGGAATCTGTGCCAGGGCCTCCCCAGCCTCACAGGGAACAACTTTTTCCTCATTTCAGCTCTAAACCTCATCTCTTTTAGCATGAAGCCACTCCCGTTTGTCCCGTTACTACTCATCCTTGTAAATAATCTCTCTCTGGTTGTGTGGTCTCTACTCCAGACACCCCAAACCATGAGCTGCTGATCCTTCAGGTGTAACTTGGATTGGCACAAATCCCTGGTAGCAGGCAGGCTACTCTTTCATCAGCTCCAAGAAAATCCCCAAGCATCACCTCTCTGCTGATAGAGAATTTTGGATCAAAGCGTCCAAACGTAGAAATGGGATCCAGGGGAGCAGTGCTGGCTGCAGGCTGTGCCGAGGGCTGTCAGCACCACCAGCAGGCACAGAGTGCTCCAGGAAAGCTCCTGAACTTCTGCCAAGCAGGATGGATTCCAAGCTCCTCACACACCGCCCGGAACCCTTCGGCACACGGCACTGCTGGGAAAGGTAGCTCGCCCTCCCCGAGCCAAAAATGGAAAGGATTAGCACATTTTTCATCCCCCAGAGGGAACAGGAGACTGTTTTACCTCTGGAAAATGGGTTGTAGTCGCTGACTGCTTCCTAGGGGATTACATGGCATGCCTTGCCCAGAAGTCCATACAAGTGGTTTTTGGTAGGGATCCCCATCCAAGCACTCCAGGAATAATTTCCCAAATGCAATCCTGCACCCAGCACTTTGAGGCTGCAGCAGTTTGTCAGGAAACAGTGCTGGGGAAGCTGATAACCTGGGCTCTCCAGAGCTCTCCAAAGAGGGGCTGCTCCCAGCCCAGGCCCAGCAGAGCAGCTGGCACAGGGCACCCCCAAGGGCATCTCCAGGGCTCATTTCCCTGCTCCTTCTCCACCTCCTGTGCCGCTCCAGGATCGCAGCTCCCCAGGTGAGGGTGGGGTCAGGAGCCTGCTCAAAGTTCGGTGCCTGAATGACCTTTGCAAGCAGAAGGGAGGTTGTAATTCCAACAGCAAACCCAGGAATGGGGCAGGCAGTGAATATTTTCTCCTTTCCATAGCTTGCTCTCTGCCCACAACATTTGTTGGTGTTTTTGAGGGGTCTTTTTAAATATCAGCTCTTTTAAAGCCCAACACTGAAAATTCCCCCTGTATTTAAAAGCCACCCCTGAGTGCAAAAAGCTGAAATTTGGCAGGGAAACTTTGAGAAGCTCCTTGGAGCAGCTTCTTGTGAAAGGCTTGGGACTTCAAAGGTTTCGCAGCACATATTGCACCTATTTTGTTTCAAAAGGCCCATAAAGGACCTGCCCAGGAAGATCTCTCAGCACATGATCAGTGCTGAGAGACCTGAGGTTTGTGGGTGTTTCTCACCCTTTGGGCAGAGAAAGCCAGGTTTGCCAAATTTCCCTGGAGATCGCTGTGGCCACACAAGAACCTGCACCAGGGATGTTTGCACTGAGGAGATGATTTTACATCTCATGGCCACAGCCACACAATCAGGAGCAGGTACAAGCTCCTCAAATCCCATGAATGGGAAAATCCTCCAAAAAGAAGCTCTAACCAACAGTCCTCCGAGATCCCAATGGCTCAGCCACAAGGAAGAGAAGGTCTGGGGTCTTCTCTGCCTTGGGTTCTGGTTGGTTTTATGCTGGGTTTTAGCCTTGCCTGTAGACCTTGCATAATCAAAAATAGAACTGTAAATTCATCAGCTGCTTTGTTCTGTGCAAGTAATTCTCTATTCACAGCTCACCCTCATCCTGCAGAGCAACTCACATGCTCTGGTTTGTTACGCCAGCATAGTCTAATTCCAGAGATCACAAAAATAATATTCCCAGTTTAATCCCAAAGAAAGGATTACCAGGGATCAAATCCATTATTTCTCAATAAATCCCTTTTCTGTCTTTTCTTTTTTTTTTCCTATCAGCGATCAAAGCAAGTGGATTTCAGCTCTAAAATGCTGCTGCTGTACAGCAGAAGAGATCCTTGCTCAAGGCACAAGGCTTAACATTTACTTGCTTTTTTTTTTTTTTTTTTTTTTTTTTGCACAGTATCAAAGGAGATTTATTTTTTCCCCCTTGCCAAAAATAAAGTCTGGTCTAGATTCTCAGCTGCAGCTGAGAGCACTGGGAAAGAAAGTAGCTACAGCCCATTTTTGCAGCTTCCTAATCTTGTAGGACAGTTTCTAATCTTCTCAAATTGTCAGCAGCCCATCAGGGCTGTTTCTTCCTTCGAGAGTCCAAGCTGAAGAGAGAAGCTCTGGCTGCAGTGAGGGAAGATTTAGAGACCACCAAAGGGGTTTTTCTCCCCCTAAATACAAGGGCAGGCTTAGCTCACCCATTGCAGTGGTTTTGTCATTGGTATTGCCCCAGTTTGCTGTTAAAAAAAGACACAGGGGCCTTCAGCATCCCAGTACCCAGGGGTGGGACCCTGCAGCTCTAATCCCACACTGTTTTCCGTGAAACTCAGCCAGAGCCACCAGCTACAGCATTCCAGACCTGCTGGCCCTGTTGATGGGGGCAGAGGCAGCCACCTGCTTCCCCTGCATCACTCCCCAAATGCAGCCCCAACCTGTGTCAGCCTCCACCACGTGCTGCAGAGAAATAAATAGCACAAACTGGGCAAAACAGATTGCGCCTCCTCGTCGCTGGGAAGTCAGGCTCTTCATGGCTCCTCTGCTAACTGGACCAGATTTTCAGTCCTAATCTCAGTCTGTTGGAATTAGCTCTGCTGGAGCCAGCAGAATGATACAGGGCAGATCAATTATTGTGAAAAATTCAATTCTGATGGTGCCATATGCAGCACTATAAAAAGGACTGAGCTGTACATATGGCTGGAGAAGAAAAAACAGCACAAATGCCCCCACACTGTGATGCCCTTTAGTCTTTCAGCACTTTCTACATGGGCCACGATGACAGGAGGAAAAGTGCCATCACTTGTCCTTTTAAAAAATTGCCAGCCTTCAAATGTCCCTCTCCACCAGCCTCCAAAGGACCAGGAATCATCTCCTCGTGGAGGCTGCTCAGAGCACTGAGAGCCTTTGAGAAGGTGGAGTTGGTCATGCTTGTGGCATGAAAATTTCCACCAAAAATTACAGAATCATGAAAGTTGGGAAAGAGCTTTAAGAGCATCCAGGGCAACCACCAACCCAGAACCACCAGCATTGTTAAAAACCTCCAGATTTTCCCAACATTTCCTAAAAACAAAAATAAAATGTCTGCCTTGTTTCCCTAGGGATGCATCAAGTCCAGGGCTGGGACTTGAACACCTGAGCACACAAGCCAAGAAGAGGAATGCTGCCTGTGCTGGAGATTCATCCCTTTTCCCAGGAATGTGGGCAAATTTCTGCTCCTTTTGGAAGCAGCACTGAAGCACAGTCTGCTGATTAATGCATCAGTCCTCAGACCACTGACCCAGAGTAACTGCCACTCCCAGCTGGAGGCTTCAGCCCAAAACTCTCAAGAAAATCAGCTGGCACAGCAGAGCAGAGCCCCTCAGCACCCCTGCAGAGCTGAGGGAAGGTTTTGTTGCCAGTCATCCTCTGCTCCCAGGCAGAAACAGCGTGTCCCAGAGTTCCCTTTCAGCCTGGAATGGAATAACCACCAGCACTGGAACACGCAGCAAAAGCCTCTGAGAAGTTGCCATCAACTCATCACAAAAAATAACGATATAAAAAGCTCTCAGTGGATTGACCAATGTTCAAAAATACATCCAAAGGATGCTCCTGCACGTCAGCCTGCTCTGGCATGCTCCTTGTGCACAGGCTTCCAGATGGTCCATCTCTTTAGCCCTTCCTTTATTTTAAGCGGACAGCCTGAGGCACAGCAGGACTGTATCTCTGCTTTAGTTGTGAGCAGGGAAAATGAAAGTTCTCCCAGCAAAAAGAAATTATTTTTCTAAAAGTAATCAAAAGAAAAATAATTCTCAGATTTCCTTTTATTCTTTTGATTCTTCCCCACACAAACTCACAGTTTTTACTGAGCCCAGCTCAGCAGAGATTTAAAGGAGCCTCTTGATGGTTGATAGTCCCTGTATTGCAGTCACTGATTCACTGATTAATTTATTTTTTGAGTCTAAGTCATGCACTCCATGCTGGACAACTTCAAGTACAACAAAAGAAAGCCTATACACTATAAATCCATTTCTTAGGCAGTTGTCAAGGTTTTCCAAAAGGAAGATGGTACAATGATTTCACACCTTCTCTTTCAGTGGAAAAAAAAGAAATTAATTTCTCAGGCTTTGCTGTGGAACCAGTTGAGCTCAGGAGGCAAACCTTTGGGAAGGATCCCCCGCTGATGCCACCAGTCCTGGCTGTGACCTGGTGTGGCTCTCTCACGTGCTAAGGCTCCCTCCGAAAAGTGCAGCTTCAGCACACACCCAACAAGTCCTGCATTCCCAAAATTAAAGCATCTGTTGGTTTGGGAACCTGGATTGAGGTCTGCTCACATCTGATCCTCCCTTGTGCCTCCTGTCCCTGCATGGAGAGCTCATCCTTGGGAGATGCCAAGGGAGTAATGTGAGTCAATCAGGAACACAAAGCCACTCAGCCTCCAAAAAAACCCCTGGATGGGAGTCAAACAATACAAGTTCTGAGAATTATTTTAGGCTAAATTCTTCCTCGGGACATGATCTCCAAGGGTGAAAGCTCGGCCCCACCGAGGCCAAGAGCAAAACTCCTGCAGACCTCAGCGGGACCTGGCTCCCTCCCAAAGCAAACTTTTCAAGTCTCAGTCAAGCTCTTCAGCTGCAGACGTTCATTTCTATTCTTTCTGCAGCCTTTTTGTCTCACCAAAGGGATCCTTCCGCAGTGGCCATCCAAAAGCCGTTGACAAGACAGAAGAAATTTAATTTGCAGCTGAAAAAGAAGTCTGTAAATTTCTTCTTCTTTTTTTTTTTTTTTTTTTTTCTCCCAATTAAAATCAGTGTGACTGTGACACAGTCTCCAAGTGGGGTGGTGTCAGTCAGGCTGGTGGAGGAGTCTTAAGTCCCTCAAACCCTTTGGGAACTGGGATTATTCCCAGTTCTATTCCTGCTCAGCCCCTCACCCTACAGGACCCTGCATCTGCCACGGGAGCCTTCCAGGGACCATGGTAAAAGCAATTATAAACACAAGCATTTTGATTTCAGCCTTGTTGCCTCTGCCTGTGCCAGCATTGTTTGTCATTCCCAGCAGACCCAAGGCATTTTCCCCTCACAGGGAGGAGCACTGTGACAATGATGTTGGAAGTGCTCACTGCTTTGACTTTTGGAGCCACAGTAATGAGCAAAGCACGAAGCCTCCATTTTACAATGAATTTTGTGACTTCTGATGATTTGTTTTAAAGCTCCTGGAACCCAGAAGTTGCACCAGTCTCCGTTCTTGCAGTCAGAAGGAAACATCCACGTGGTCGTGGGGGATGGCTCAAAAACATGGCGCTGAGCGTGCCAAAAAGCTGGGAGAACAGCCCATGCTGGACTGGTTTTGTTCCTGGAGATCACCCTGGTGCCCAGCCAGGTCACCCCGTGGCTGGCAGGGATGAACACCCATCCCACACCAGCTCTGTGGCTCACGACCACGTGAGCAGAGGTGGCCACAGCCTCTGCCCAAGGACAGGCACCTTCACCCAAAAATCAACACCAACAACCACAACCAGCCTCTCTTCCCTCTGCTCCCTGCATTAAAATGCCAAGAAATTTTGTCACAAGAGGAATTCCCTGCCCCCAACGTCACAGGTTCAGACCCCAACTCTCTACCCCACGATTTTCCCCATTTGCTGGCAATCATGGAATCATTCTCAGCAACCAGAAACACAACAGGCTTTGGGAGGAAAGAAAATAAACCAGGTCCTGCTCCCACCTTCGTCTCCTCTGCACAGGCTCTGACATTTTTTGTGCAGTGGGAGCAGGGCCGCGCCCTCCTCGTTCCCATATGCGCCAAGTTGGTGAGTTGCCACGTTATTGGAGCCCACAGACCTCGGGCTTTGTCCAAGGAAGGAAGTCAGGCTCCAGCAGAGGCAACTGCACTGAACTTGCTCAAACATGCAGATTTCCAGAGCTCTCCGCTTCCACAGCCCAAAGGACATTGCAACACCATCCCGAGACCTGGCGTGCCGAGCGGGCGCTGACATCCAGGTGAGATCCAAGGCACTGCAGGAGGGTGGAACTTCAGACCCTGCGAAATGCAGGGATGCATGAACCTCTAGAATCTCCAGAGCTTTTCCCTCAGGACACAGGGGAATCTTGAGCTTTTGTGTCGTTTTCTTCACCCACATTTTTCAAGTGTTGTTCCTGGAAAAATTTAGATTTATTAGAATCGAAGCTTTTCACAGAAGCCGGTAGGAACAAGCAGCAGCCTGATGCTTAGAAGCCTTCTGGGATGACACTTAAATTCCCCCTATTATTCAGCCCATGGATCTGAATCAAGATTTTCCGCCTTCAGTTTAGTGCTTGAGCTGAGATATCTTCTGTCTGAGATCTCTTCTCTTCTCCCCAGACTGAGATCCCCCTTCTTGAGGCCTGTGGTTACATTTAAATCATTGAGCTTGGCAAGGTGAAATGACCTGGTGGTAGAGATATTCCCTTTGCAGGGTTTTCACATTGTGAGGCCTCTGATCACCGCAGGAAAACTTCCCAAAAACCTTCAGGCCACTAATCCTACTTCCAGTTTCACTTCCAAGCTTGTGGTTCCTCTTCCACAATCCCTTAGGCTCTGCTATCTTCTGCAAAGTGCCATCTGTCCCACCAGGCTCTGAACCTTCTGCTTGGGAAACCACTCACACTGAGTTGTTTGGTCACTGGTCACCCTGATGGCTTGGAGAGCATTTTTCCTTGACCTACTACCAATAATTAATTCCTTTTCACCCAGCCCAGGTTATAAATTGTGTTTCTGATCCCACCCCTGAACATTTGTGGTTTTTCTCGTTGCGGTGTTAGCCCGTCATGCGTCAAACTCAGCAGCGTTGCACCCTGAGCATGTAAGTGAAGGTTTGACAAACTCTTATTTCCACATTTCTTGGCCAGGGCACAAATTCTGGTTTGTGGTTTCAGGTTAAGTCTCCAGCATGTGATGTGTGCAGGCAACACCCACACCGCTCTCCAAGCAAAGTGCTGATGCTGAACCATGGAAATCCCGGGATGGTTTGGGTTGGGAGGGACCTCAAATCCCATCCAGTGCCACCCCTGCCATGGCAGGGACACCTTCCACTGTCCCAGGCTGCTCCAAGCCCCAGTGTCCAACCTGGCCTTGGACACTGCCAGGGATCCAGGGGCAGCCACAGCTTCTCTGGGCACCCTGTGCCAGGACCTGCCCACCCTCCACATTTCAGACAAATTGCTGCAAATTTAGTACAATTATTAAACACAGAAGGCAGTGAAGCCCATGTAACTCTGCCATCAGTGCACACATTTCAACACCCCACTAGATCACAATCTCAACCTGTATCTTTGTACCTATCTCTTCCTTTGAGATTGCAATTGAGCAAAAAGCAAGAATTGCATGCTCTAAATAACGTGTGTTTATCTGGAAATCATTTTGCTCTTACAGGGTGCAGGAACTGTAACTGCCCCAAAAATGAGTTAGGGCCACAGTGGAGCATCTGCTCAGCTGGTGAGAGCATCCAGCAGCCTCTCTCTTTCTCCATGCTCTGCCCAGGACAGCACAGCACCAGCTCTCTGTTAGGAGATGCTCTCACGCTCAGCGTGGAACTGAAGTTGTCCTGCTTGGTGGCTCTGCAGCTCCCACGGGGTGCTCATCCTGCTCTGACAACAGGCCATTCCTTCTTCCCCTAAATCCACGGGCAAATGACACCTTCCCCTGCTAGTTAATCCAGCCTGGACAGGCAGCAGCAAATTCCAGCCTGGGAGCCTCGAGATGGGCTTGGGGAACCTCCCCACCATCAGAGTCTGCCCCTGGCAGAGGACCTGAGCAGCTGTGGCATTTTTTAGCCAAGCAGTGAGGGGGGACAAAGATCCCCTTGGTCTCTGGGTGACCCATGCCAGGACCCTGAAGCCTGTGCCCACCTTTTCCCCACGGACAGCTCGAGGTGTCCAGGTCTGTGGCTGTTCTCCCTGTCCACCAAGAGGTGGAAGCAGAGCCCCCTGACCCCGCGGGACTCACGCTAAAAAATACCTCAAAATTAGGGTCTCTCCACTTAGACGCAATTATGGTGTTTGTCTCAACGAGGCTTCCCCACATCCTGATGTCTGCACAGGCAAAGCTCAGGGGTTTCTTTCACAGGATGCCAAGCACAGCCTTTACTTGCACCCTCCAAACCCTCACACTGCAAGGATGGGCAAGACTATTCCCTGAGGATTATTAAAAATATTGAGCTAATCATTATTTCTTCTCCTCAGTAAGTGGTCTTGAAATGAGCACTTGCCTACCAGAGGTGCTTAGAGAAATGAAACAAGTGAATTCAAGAAACAAACCTGGGCCAGCTGAGCTCCCTCTCATTGCTTCACATTTTTGCTCAGAATGCTTTGTTTTCCTTGCCTTCCCCCACCCCCCCAAAAAAAAAAAACCCAAACCAAAACCCCCAGACAATTCCCACACCACACAGAGCTGTTTTTCAGAGCCTGTTGGAGGAAGAGAGTGGGTCTGTTTTACTCAGCCTAGGAATTAACTGTTACTACAGGTTTGCACGCAGGGCTGAGGCTGCAAAACACACCTTAAAAAAAATATATAACTAGAAGCCTAAGTTACCACTGAACATTGAAGCTGCAAAAGTTTCAGTTATGCAAGCACACATTTCCTGGGTGTGAACATCTGACACGCAGTAAATGAGGTGGAGAAGGAAGTTAATAAATGAGCACAACCAGCACAGTTGGAAAGTAAGTGGATTTGAAACTTTCTAAATAAAATCAGTCATTCAAAGCTCCGTGCTCAGAGTCAGCCTGTGAGGCATCTCAGCTCCACAGCTGGGCACAAGTGCTTGCAAGCACCTCTGCAAGACATGGCAAAGGGGAAAAAAAAAGCAAATTGGAGGAGAAGTTGGTGTTGCAAGGAGGATTTCCTTATGTCTCTTTCAAAACACTGTGCCTTTTACCTGAAAATTTAAACCCCCCAAATATTTACTCTTCCCTTGAAAGAAAACCCTAGGCTGCTTTCCCTTCTCCCCATTCTCCATGGGGCCCTGCACTGGACTTGCCTCACATTCCCTCTGAGAGAAAATATTTCGGTGTGTTGGAGCAGATATCAAACCACACTGAAGCTTGGAGTGTCTCAATTTGGTCCCTGTTATCAAATTCAGCAGGGAAAAAAAACCAACACAGATCTCCACAGCCAAACTTGCTCAAGAAAAAGTGACAACAAACCAAGGAACAGGAACTCCCCATCCAAAAATAACCAGCATTAGTGGTTTGATTGCTCGTAGGGAATCACCGTTCAACAAGGTCATGCTCTGTTGGTCTATGGGCACGATTTGATTTCTCAAAGGCAGAACGGATTTAAGCAAGGCTTTTAAACTCCTTGTGGCATATAAAGCACAAATTGAAGTGTTGACTCCTTGATTTACTCGATTTTGGTTGTTGCTCCTTGATTTACTTTTAGCTGGGTGCATTAAGCACTGACTGGGAAGGAGGGATTTTCCCTGGGTGAGTGAGACATCCCTAGAAGGATGAGAGATTCCATGAGAGATTCCAAGCAGAGAGGGATCTCCATCCCCAGGGATGCCAGGACTCACCTGGATGTGGCCCCCAGCAACCTGCTGGGGATGCAAGGTCAACCCTAGGCACCTCCACAGGGGCCTCCCTACCCAAGCTTTCCCAGCATTAAAATGTATCCAGGCTGATGGAATGGCAGATGCTGCTTTTTTCCCTCAGAACACTCAGCAAGGTCTTGGCCTACCCAAAACCACCCGTTCAGTGTCCATGTAAAGCTGATGAGAGGATGGGATGTGACCCAGACAATGTGGAAGTTCAGCTGAGGGCACCATCCCACCACAGAGGCTTTTCCCTTTCCCCTGCCCAGAGCTGGTTCCCAGCCCAGGGGCACTGAGCTGGGCAGGAGGTGGCAGGAGGTGGGAGGTGGCTGGACACCTGGGTTTGTCCCACCAGAGGTTTCTGCAGGGGTTTTCCACCCCAGGAGGTGCCTGTGACAGCAGAAGAGGGCAGCCTGTGCCTTCCTCCCTACCATGGTGCAGCCACAGCCATCGGCAGATGTTGGGTCCTGGTGTGCCTGCTTTGCCTTTTCTTCTTTTTTTTTTTTTTTTTTTTCCATTTTTCTCCTCTTTGTTTTAGGAATAGCATCTGGTTGGCTTGCTCCCAAGGCTGTTATTCAGCTCCACAGCAGTGGCAGCTGGCAAACCAGGCAGCTTCAGCAGCATCTCCCCAAATTCCAAGTTACTCACCTTTTCCAAGCACTATCTTAACACTATCCACGTGCAACCTCCCATTTGCGTGACCACTTCCATCGAGCTTTTTTTTTTTTTTTTTTTTTGGTCTCAATTTCCAGTGGACTTTTTGCCAAAGTGAGGTAAAATAGAAGCAACAACAACCACCAGGAGTTGTGCAATGGGATGGCCGAAGACCCATGAGGCCAGGCTGGACACAACCCCAAACAGCACTTCTGCCATGGGACTGGGACCAGCACTTGGAAAAGCTCAGCACCACAAAGAAAGTCCATAAAAACAGGACAACGATGCTGGCAGGGCTTTTCTCCCTGCCCAGAGCAGCACAGAAGTACCACAACGCACATACCACCAAAATTTTTAATGCCTAAAACTGATAGTTTTTTAAATAAAACAGAGCACATGGCCAAGATTCAGCCCTGCCATGGCAGGGACACCTTCCACTGTCCCAGGCTGCTCCAAGCCCCAATGTCCAACCTGGCCTTGGACACTGCCAGGGATCCAGGGGCAGCCACAGCTTCTCTGGGCACCCTGTGCCAGGGCCTGCCCACCCTGCCAGGGAACAATTCCTTCCTCTCCCAGTGCAGTTTCTCTCCTCAGGTCTAACCCCACTGACATCCAGGGCTCCCTGCTCCTATTTCCATCCCTTGCAGGCTGTTCCAAGGCTCGCTGTGGTTCCCACTTTGAAGGGAAGTCAAGCTCTCTCGTCTTCCCCTCCACACCAGCCCAGCTTTTCCTGCCAGCACACTCTTCCTGCCCAGGCTTTGGACCATCCACTAAAACATCCTTGAGCAATTCCCCAAGAACTGGGCCCAAAGAGCAGCTAATTCCTACAGCCATGCCCAGATCCATTTGGTGCTGAGCCCTTGCTTAATGGATTTCATTTGCACTGGGAGACTTTCCGAGGTGGAATTGCTGTCTATAACATTTAGCAATTCCAAGAATATTTTATAATTCTGACAGCCTGCATCACCCTGGAGCCTGCCATGGTAAACACTCTCTCCCCTTTCCCTCTCCTGCAGATGGCAATTTAGGCAGTCGGGGAGGCTTCATGTTTGTTCTCCAGCGTGAGCCAAACGTTATTATTCCCTTTCTTTTTTTTTTTTTTCCTGGAAGGACATTGACCTGCAGGCATTGGAGAGGATTTTCCCTCCTCCCTTTCCACATTTTCAGTGGTTTGGTGACAGACACTGCTTGCAAGAGGCAGGATCCTGGAGGCCAAGTGCCTTTCTAGGCAGGGCTTTGCACTCAGTAGCCAGACATCCCGGGAAAGCCATCCCACCTGATCCCAGAAAAGCCATCCCACCTGATCCCAGGAATGCCCCTGGAAAGCAGAGCCTTGCAGCACTGGCACAAAGCAGCTTCACGGCTGGCGTGGCATTGGGTGAAGTTGGACTAGGGACCCCCAGAAGCTTCTTCTGACCTCAATTATTCTCTCATCCTAAGCCCCATCCTCTCTCCTTCACGGGACACTTCATCAGATTATTCCTTCCTGTTCTACCCCCCCACAGAGGGTGTGCCAAGACTCCTCGATAATTTAAAAACCATCTGAAAACAACTGGCTTTCTAGAGATTTAAAGGGTCACAGATCCGCGGCACTGGGTGAGAAAAAATATTTTTAAAGGTGCAAGAGATGGTTTATGTAAAAAAACAACCACAGTTCGATTTTAACAACTTCCTTTTCTTTCCAGGAAGACAAGTGTTTCACAAACTCTGACAGAAATTGCTTTCCCATGGCAGGACAAACCAGTGAAGATTCCTGCAAAATACAAATAGCACAATGAGGAGAGTTCGTGATTAATGGTAAATAACCAGCAGGTTCAAAGACTGCAGAAGCAGCAATGGTGACTTCTGTGAGGTGATCAGCTCCAAGGGGTTTCACCTTCCTGCCTTTTCCCCTCCATGCCCTGCAGTGCTGTGGCTGGAGCACATCCAGAGCCATCCGCAGCAGCTTCCAGGGACACCTGGAAGAGCAGCATTGATTTTCACCCCCAAAAGAAGCAGCTGTTTCAAGAGTAACCCTTTACCAAGAAGCACAGAAAGAGACACCCCATTCCCCCCAAACCCTTTGCCTGACCATCCCCCTGGTTCCTGCAACCAGCCCAAGAGATGGCTCAGGACCTCTTCGTTTCCCAAACGTAATTAACGCCAGTCCCACAGCCCGGCTCGGCACGCGATGGACGAGGTGTGAGGATTTATGGCTCCAGAAATAACTGTGCTCTGCATCCAGCAGCCAGGCAGGGAAACCCTGGCTCTTCCAGGGCGGATTTGTGCCTCACTGAAGTGGCTCCAGGGAAGTTAAGTCAGTGCTGAGCGACTTCAAAGTGCTGCAACTGCTGGAGAAAATGAGGAGAAAGTAAGGGGAGAATTGGATGTGGGGGTTAGCGGCGCAGGGGCACTGAATAAGCTCTACTCAGAAGGTGATCCCAACTTCAGAGGGAGCAAGGAGGAATCCTGCCAGGGCTGGGATTCCGTGCTGCTCACACCCTGTGCATTCACACACACACTCCCTCTGTGCTCTGCCACCACAGCCCCATCCAGCCTGAGCTGCCAGGCTGGGGAAGGAAATTGTCCCTAAGCCATGCAGCCACAGCGTGGGCTGGAGGCCAGGAGAGCAGAGGCACTAATGGGCAGAGCAGATGTCACTCCAGTGGCTGCAGAAGCCCAGGGCCAGGGGGAGCAGGAGTGGGAAAAAGAGAGGCTCAGGAGGTGCCCCAGGGTGGGATTTGTCCTGCAGCTTCCCCTCAGGATGCTCCTGCAGGAGAAACACAGGGAGGCTTCTCGTGCTCCCCAGGGATGGGGACACACTTGGGTCCTGTGGATCTCTGGGAATCCAGGGCCTCCTGCCACTGGGAACTGGGCAAACCCTAGCAGAGTCCCCAAAATTCACAACCTCTGCCAGCCTGCCAGGTGTTTACAGCTCAGCCAGGGCTGGACATTTTCCTAAAAGCTCCCACAAAGACCAAGGAGCAAAGAGCAGTGGGAAAGCCTGGACATCTCCCCTACTCCCATGATGGAGTGAGTCATGGCTTTCAGTCCCACTGTGTGGCCCACAGATGTGTATCTCCCAATTTTAGGTACAATGCACTGAGCTGAAAGAGGTGGGAAGCTGGAAACCCCCTTCTTTTGCTTCGCTTGATTTGTTTTACTCTCTACAGCCACCAAAATAATTCCATTTTTCTTTTAAACTCCATACCCAGACACTGGCCTTGCTTGAGACAAACCCAGCGTGGGCAGCCTGTGACTGAGGGAAGCAGCCTGGGGTAGTGGAAGGTGTCCCTGCCCATGGCAGGGGGTGGGAATGGATGGGCTTAAAGGTTCTTTCCAACCCAAAACATTACCTGATTATATGATTTTATGATTTAAAAAAAAAAAAAATATAAAAAGTGTAACAAAAATCAAGGCAAAAGAATAAAGATCAACCAAAAGACAAGAAAGGAGGATAAAGGTTACAGCTGCAGTGAGGAAAAGCTTTGGAAGAGCCATTTATTTTTCATGACAGAGCACATTGCCTAAATCAACCATTAACAAACACAGCAAAGGAGTTCACTTGAGGGTTCTCCCCCAAGAGGGTGGACCAAGGAGGTCAAAATCTATGATTTTGGACTCTACAGAGGTTCCTTACCAAGAGGAGACAGCTTGAACTTCTTCTTTCATTTTAAAATATCCTGGGAAGTCACTTAGATGTGAACAAGCCATGGAAAATGTTAGCCTGCTGGAGGACTTGGGAGAAAGACAACTGAAAACAGAAGTGAGAAACGGGGAAGTTTTTAGACTGTGGCTGCAACACCACAGCATCAAGGGATTTTTTTTTTTTTAAATATTATTATTATTATTACTACTTAAAAAAGAATTTTACAAGCCGCAGCCAATAAGGTTTGGCCATTTTATTTCCCCAAATCCCTGTGAAAGTGACTTTGAGCTCTCAGGAAAGAGGAAAAGCAGCCATGCCGTGACACAGGGAGGAATGTTGGTAGGGCAGCGTGGACTCTCAGGAGCGTGAAGTAAACCACACTCTTGCTGCTCGAGCTGCCTCCCCAGCAGCTGTTAAAACACGCTGGAAGATATCAAAGCAGCTCTAATTAACTTCCTGCTTCAGTGCTACTTCAAAGTCTTTCTGAGAGCTCTCAAAGCAGAGCTAGTGCGGGGCAGTTTCTGAAGGAAAGCGGTTTGGGGCTCGTTCACCGCTGACTCCAAACGCGCTTCAAACTCTCCAGTCGCTGGTTTTGTTTAAAAGTGGGGAAAAAGGCTTCATCCATAAAACACTTTAACACAGGGCATTGCACATCACAGGGGAGGAAACCAGCAAAACACTGCATCAGTCAAATCCTTCCCTAAGCCATCACCTAGGAATGGATGATCCAGTCTGGTCCCTCCCAGTGAGGTTACCTCGGGATTCCAGCTCCATTTTACCTGCAAAGCTTAAAGCAATTTGGGGTTTGGACCAAGCAGGGTCACAGAATCCCAGGATGGTGTGGGTTGGAATGTCCTTACAGACCCAAAGTGCCACCCCTGCCATGGCAGGGACACCTTCCACTGCCCCAGGCTGCTCCAAGCCCCACTGTCCAGCTTGGCCTTGGACACTGCCAGGGATCCAGGGGCAGCCACAGCTCCTTGCAGTGGCTTTGCTCACCCAGAGCCACCTCAAGCTCTGGAACGATGCTGGGTTTTGATCCAATCTCATTTTTGCCCCCCCAGCCTTGAGACATATGCTCCTCTGTTTATTTACCCGTCTGTTTTGATCTTTTTTTTTCTGCTCCAAGAGACATTTTCCCACATATCCACGTCTGCCTCCGCTCTGACACGCCAGGATCTCCATCACCATCCACTTAAACTGCAAGGAGAGCAGTAATAGATTCCTCCTGTCCCTGCCTGAAGCTCTGCCTCGCTCCAGCCCCATCCCACACCCCTCAGACCTACACAAACCCTTGCCATGCTTTGTTTGAAACTTTTTATTCCCAGAAAAAAACCAAAAAAAATTGTCACAGCCAAAAATAGAACATTTTTCCGCTCTGAAGAACAAGGAGCAGCATTCCTGGGGATTCAGACAAATAGCACTGGTCAGGAGACATCTCTCAGACACCAGCAACGTCCCAGAGCTGCTCTGGTGTCCTGTGAAGCAGGAAAGTGTTTGGGATCCCTCCTCCTCCTCCCACCCTGCGGGGTGAAATCACAAGTGACAACCCTGTTCCTGCGCCGTGCTCCAGGAGAAAGGGTGGCTGCTCTCCAGAGGGACTTGTTTTATTTATTCGTTTTTTTTCATTTGAAAGAGAAAATGCCTCCTGACTAAAATCTGATGCTGTTTAGAGCACAAGCCCTCGCTGAGCACCAACTCTGATATTTTTACCAAGGTCTACATTTTCGGTTTTCTATTAGAATATATACAGTGTTTCACCTGGCTGTATGTAATAAAATTTACCTCTAATAGTGATTCTATATATAACAGTGAATAAAATTGCATATAATTATGAAACCATGTTCAATTGAAGAAAAGTTTATGGAGAGAAGACATTCAGGGGAAATTTTCAGAGAGCTTAAAATACCCAATTTGATCATTGTAGGTCCGTTCCAACCGAAAATATCTGCTGGATTTAATTCCCAAATAATCTCCTGCTGCATCAGCTCCCAGCCCTTTGGCTGGAGATGTTGCTGTGCCTGCCTGCACACCCTGGCCCCTCCTCATCTGTACTGAATTTGGGATGAAAACTGGACTAGCAGCCCTCTTTGGGAGATGAAAATACCTCCAAATACCTCCTGAAAATGTCTCTATTTATTGGGGGAGAAAACAATTTCCTATTCTATTCAATAGACTTGTGGGCAGATTTTACAGCATAGCCTGGAGGCTCTCACTGCTGTTAAACTGAACAGGTGAGGAATCTTTCCAGCTCATTGTTTTGGGTTTGGTTTTTTTTTTTTTGTTTTGTTTTGGTTTTTGGTTTTTTGGGGTTTTTTTTTGTTTGTTTGGGGTTTTTTTTGGTTTGGTTTGGTTTGGTTCATTTTTTTGTTTGTGGGGGTTTTTTGTTTTGGTTTGGTTTGGTTTTTTAATGAAAAAAAATCACTGATTTGACAACAGTTTCTCATGGGAAAACATCCATTTGAACAGGGATTTTCTGTGCAAGCAGTGGGGTCATTGACAGCGTGTCACAGGGAGAGGCGGGCAGGACAGAGACGGAAAAAATCAGCTCAGGGCACTCATTTAGGGTCCCTAATTATTAAATTACCAAATTATTAATAATTATGTGCTATCAGAACCCCGCTAAGTCAGAAAAGCAGGAAAAACTGCAAAGGAAGAAGGACCAATGCTGTGCTCAGCAGGCATGGCCATGGAGGAGAGAGGCAGGCTGTTGGCATTTCCTATGGAATTAGGATTCCCTATGGATCAGCAAAGGGTTGAGGGCCACAGGTACCAAATTGAGTCTCAAGCTTTGGATGAGGCTCCTGCCATGAAAACCCTTGGGTGAAAGCCAGGTCTCTGCCAGGCTGAAATGGCCCAACATCAGCATATCTTGCCTTGGGAAAAGAGAGAAAAAAATCTTTAGAGAGATGCTGCAGCTCAACCTGAGGATGCAGCTCCAGCTGGGAGAGGCTGTGGAGGTCACATCACAGGGGTGCAGCTGATTACAACTCCAAAGAGAGAAATGGCGACGTGAGGACAGCACTAAAAGGCTCTGCTTTTATTTCTTCATGCTACAAAGGCAAACAGGCTCTGTGAGAGCACGGCTCAACCTGCACCGAGCGCGGCACAAATCAGAGCAGGGACCACATCAGCTCGTGGTGAAAGACCACAGATCAGATAAAAAGTCAGCTGCTGGCAGCAAATGGAACAGGAAAACAAGCTGCAGCCCTGGGGAGAGCGAAGTGTCCAGAGATTTGAGCTGGTGCACATCCTGTTTGCAAGGGCACTGGGCACCTCTGCGGGCACAGAGTGTGGAATCCTCACTGGGGCTTCACAGCAGCACAACCATCAGCCCTGTTTCAGATTCCCCATCGGGGATTAACCCTTCCCCAGCCACCTGCACGGCACCGCAGCCACTCCTTGGGGCCAGGGCTCCAGAACCAGTGGCCCTGAGCAAGCAAAGGGAATAAAAGCCTGGGTCACCTCACAGATGCAGCAAAGAGGCAGAAAAAGAGGTGAGGACCGACTCTCACATGAGGTAAAAAATCATGATGAGGCATAAGAACAGCTAAAGCAGCTCATTAATTCCAAATGCTTATTCAGGAGCACCCGTCTCCCAATTAAACTACTTAATGGGCTTCAATTACAAAGAAAAGGAAACACGTGCTGGAGATGCTCGAGATAGAAAGTGCTGACTTTGATCTCGTGATTTGAAATTCAACACAGGCCAGAGAGGAAAAGCACTCCACAGCCAGTGCCAGGCAGAGAGGACACACAGGGGGACAGGGGCACCTGTGGCAATGGCCCACGCAGGGTTTGAGCCACGAGAAAACCCCTGGGAGAACATCCTGGCCTGTGTCACCACCAAAGCTCAAATCAGGAGGACAGTGATGCCAAACTGAGTGGCCTCCTGGGAAATGCAAACCACCCATGGGTCCAGCAGCTGCAGCTGTGCCATGAGGGATGAGGGGCAAAGCACCTCTGCTCTGTCTGGCATGGCAGGATCTGCAGGTGTCCTTCCTCTGGAGGTATTGCATCCCAACTTGGAGAACTCAGCCTGGAGGTTGCACAGTTACACAGATAGACATCCCAAACTGTGATTCTTACATTTTAATGCTTTACAGCAAGACACTGAGTTAAATAAAACCACAAAACCAACCAGCCAAAGCAAGCAGGCAGCAATGGGCCAGTCAATTCCTCTCTTTCAGGTTTTCCTTCAGATATTGTTATGTGGACATTCAGCTCCTTTTACCTCCCTCCCACCTCCTTGTCCACACTTCTCACCACTCCCTGGGCCTTCCCTTCTCCCTGCAGTTAAGCCAAGCTTGCTTTGTCTGAAGGACTTCGACTCTTGGAAAAGTCAGAAGGCATTAATCAAATGCTCTATTGTGCAACTATTTCCATCACTGAGTTGCATCTGGTCCCTGAGGTCTCTTAATTCTTCATTAAGAAAGTGCTCCATGTGGAAAGAGGCGAGAGAGGACTTGGACAGCACTTCACAGGCTCTGCTGTGCACGATTCTGTTCCAGCCCCACAAACAGATGTGCAAGCCAGCCCAGCACACAGGGGCTTGTCAAGAGGAAGAGAGACAAGCAGCAGCAGGGCCACTTCTGAGTCATCTCACTGGCCCTGGGATGGACAGAAGTCCCCCAGAGCTGCAGGTACAGAGCTCAAACCGAGAGCACAGCAGAGGTGTCTGACCCCTGAGCACCACTCTGGGTCTGAAACCACGCAGGACCAACCCAGCTCCTGAGCAACTGCTGCAGGAAGTGGGCTGGTTTGTGAACAGCTCAGCTGCATGAACTGGGCACGGTGTGCTGTCCCAAAAAGGTCATGAACTTCATCAGAAAAATGCACCCTTCAGAGGGAAGGCAAGGACTGAGAAGAGGACACCAGGTCATGGCCACTCACATGGTAAAGGCACACCTGGAACACCCTGACAGGAGCTGGGAATGGGGATTTTGGGCAGCACTTCTCGGCCAGCTCACGCCACAGCATCTGGATGAAGGTGCAGGTACTGCCACAGGATCCCCAGCTGCTCTCAGCAGCCTGTCTTGTGCTTCACAGATCTCCAGATGATTTCCTTTCCCAGCCACGTTGCCTAACTCAGCCCCTCTTTGGCCAGTGGAAGTGACTCCAGGGCATATCCATGAGGACATGCCACATCTTCCCACCTCCTTGTCAAGACCCACCTCCTTGTCAAGACCCACCTCAGGGGGTGCCTGGGACTGTGTCCACTCATCCATCTCCTGCTGCTGTGAACAGGTTGTCAAATCCTTAAAAAGCAAACCCTGCATTCCCAGAGAGGCCTGAAGGGCTGCTCTTGCACTGCTCTGAACCAAAGTGATCAAAATTTCCTCCTCCCAAGGCTTTTGCTATGAGGACAAGGAGGAAGAGGGATGAGGATGAATGGAGAGGGAAAACCTCTGCAAAGCCCACAAACCTGAGCAAGATCCTGATCCCAGGCTGGGACCTCACCAAGGACACAATGGGCTGGCTTGGGGTAATTCACACTTCCTCCACCAGCATCCAGCTGCCTTCCAGATATTGGTCAGGAGATGCTTTGCCAAAGCTCAGTTTTTTATCAAACAGGTAGAGTTGTATCATATGTGAATTTCAGAGTTTGGCAGACCTGATCACATTCCTCTACAATAAACTCTTCAGGTCTTACTCTCTAGGAATGAAGCTCATCAGAGGGAGCTGACAAGGAGATGAAGGTGGCAAAGTGTGTTCTTTGCAGAATCTTTCTTCTATGCTTCAACCTTCAGGGGAAGCCAGAGCATTCCCTGGAGTGCTGCAGCACAGACCCCACCCCCAGGAAAGGACAGACATGTCTGGTGCCATCCCTTCTCCTGCTTCAAGGCACCAACACCCGAGCTGTGAGTTCTTGTGCAAAGCTTTTCCTTCCTTTCGACACAAAAGAGACAAATTAAAAGCCAGGAGGATGAACCCAGCCCTCCCCACTCACCTGTGAGTGAGGGCTGAGCACCACTGAACCTTCAGACACCCAAAAACCATGGACCAGAGCTGCTTTTCTGTACACTGAGATTTCAGGGGAAGAGCCACGTGCTTCCCAAGTGCTGATATTCAGGGAAGGGGAATAACTCCTTTTTGTGCTGGTGAGTGGATGTTATCAGTCTCCTCTCACTGCTGCGTGATCTTTACCATCCTCCAACGCAAATTCCAACGTTTTCCTGAGCTGGTTGCGGTCCCAACTCCAGTCTGGAGCTGTCAGCCCTCCTGTTTCCATAGTTTCAAACACTTTTTAAAGCAAAGGCTCCCCAAGCCAACCTCTCAAACGCATCTCCCGCCCTCCAGATGCCTCTCAGACACCTCTCATCGGCTGTTTCATCCCATCCTTGCAAAACCCCAGCAAATCTGTATAAACATGTGCCATCACCCCTTTCCTCACAAGTTCCATGCCTCCACCCACGAGGTTTCTTTCTCCCATTACCAGATCCTGCTTTACATTAAAGCCTTTGCCGCCTTCTCCTCCAAACTCATTAATTTCCATTTAAAATGCTCATTCCTGCCCAGATTTCCATGACAGAATCCTTCCCCTTTTCTTCTGCTATTTTCCTCCCACCACAGAAACGTTAGAGGATGGGGCAGCCCTGATCTCTGTGCCCAGGCTGCTGGAATTCCTCAATCCAGCAGTTCCCAGCTGCCTTCAGCCTCTTCCAAGCCTCAAAGCCTCTTCAAAGACCAAAAAAACACCAGTAGACCCTGAAGCAGCCTGAATTCTACAGAGGGTATTTTAAAGCACAAAGCTCAGCCTCTGAAATATCACTTTTTATCAGCCTAAAACTCCTCTGTGCACAGGGAGTCATGAAGGCAAAGTGCCACCTGTTTTGGGGCTCAGCAATGGGACAGAAAGTAAATGACCAAGCACAGGAACCCCCAAAAAAGTAGAAATAAACCCACTGAACCCATTTTTTACATTGCTGCAGCCAGTACAGCCTATGTAGAAACATTTGCAGCTGGAGAGAGTAGCAGAGCCATTCCTTACCAAGGTTTTTTATTCAGGTTTCTCATCACAAGTCCAGTCCATGTGCTCATCGTTCCCATTAGGTCAGATAAACACATCCAGGTTTGCACAGAGCACCAGCAGCTCAGCGAGCCATTCACACTTCTGCTGAACCTGCACAGCCCTGATGTTTCTCAGAGCTGTTCTTTTTTTATAAAAAAGGCATCCTAGAAATGTTTTCCCTTGCTATGCCTTCAGAATAAGCCTTGGTAGACCAAAAAAAGAAAAGAAAAAGAAAAAGAAAAAAGAGAAAAGAAAAGAAAAGAAAAGAAAAGAAAAGAAAAGAAAAGAAAAGAAAAGAAAAGAGAAAAGCAATAATAAACAGGCAGAAAATAATTACCTGTCCTATATTGCAACACAGAGCAATGGCTGAAAAGTTTGAAAGCACAGAAGGAAAGTAGAAAATGAGAAGAAACACATGGAAAAGCAATGAAATGCCATAAGAAAAGCCCAACAAGAAAAAGACTCAAAGCACAGGGAGCAAAAGGCAAAGAAACAAGTAAGGGTCTTCATTTTAGCGGGCCCATCAGTTCAAAATAAAGGGACTTTCTCATCTGCCTAGCACAAGATTGTATGAGAAAAAAAAAAGGAGCAGAATAGATGTGGAAAGATGGGGTTTAAGAAGGTACCAAAGAATGAGGGTGAGAAGAAGCCAAAGAAGCAGTTCATGTTCTGTTTTCGAGCAGACACTGAGCTGACTCAGTATTTGACCTCCCTCCCTTTGTGTCAAGCCTCAATCTATAGGAATGGTTTGTTGGGATTTTTTCTTTCAGTCCAACTGCACCCAGATCACCTCAGGGAATCTGGTCAGACCTACACAAACATCATCACTGGCAGGTGCCAGCACTCATTTCAAAGTCAACCAACTGCAGAAAAAGCAGTTTAAAATTCCCCCACCAACATCATTCCTGCTTAAAAGAGCGCAATTTATAACTCTGCTGCAGCTTTAAAAGAAGACACAATTAATTATTAACCACCCCTCCCTTGCTGCCTGGAAAGGGGCCTGAAAGAACTGAGCTGCTGTTCCCTGCTGATGCCAGAGGCTGGGAAAGCTCAGCTGGGCCCTGGAGCTGGAGAGGGGTCAGAGGACATGGCAATTGCAGGAGTGGGGACAGAGCACATGGGATCAGCCTCAGTGCAGGCACCCAGCACCTCCCTGGGATGTGCCATCACCCCATCAGTCACCAGAGTGGAAAAAATGAGCATTTTGGCCTAGAAACCACTTTTAGCTGCTGAGGGCTGGGCCATGGGACTTTTAGTCAACGGGACAAGAGTGTAGAAGTCAAATATAATTCTCTACCCACAGCGCTTCTCACCTGTCTGCAGAGCAGAATCCCCTCATACAGAGATTTCTATATTTATAATAGTTACTCATCATGCTGAACACTGTTCAGACTACTCTCCTTTAAAGCTTCCTGGCCTTCCTCTACATCTTCCCAGCCTACTTTCATTTTTCGGATGCAAAGCAAGCTCACCTGAGCAAAAGGAACATGTTAACAGCTTGGGCAGCACCATGTGCTGTGGTGTAGAGCCCTTGGGGCAGACCCACCTGGCAAACACTGCACCCCACAGAGCACCAAACCCTTCCTTTCCCAGACAGAACACGCTCCAGCACCAAACCCCCACTCAGGTTTTTTGGAGATGCTCAGCCAAATGTGGGCCAGGGCTAGCATTGCCACCAGTGGGAAGGGAGGAGGAGTAACAAGAGCCACCTGAAGTCACCCGATTCGGGGGGTGCAGCAGAGCACCCCAGCTCCTCCCCATCCCTGTCACACTCCTACAGGCCCAGGGAAACAGGCAACACCACCTAGGGCTGAAATGCTACTCTAAAGTCTGGCTTGAAAACAGCCAAGCAGCCAGAAGAACCCCAAAGTGACCTACTTGAACTTTGTCCTGGGCATGGACTTGATGGTCCTTTCCAACCTTAATGATCCTATGGTTCCATATGGAAAAATGCATGTCACTGTCAGCACAAAGCTGCTTTAGGAAAAGACTTCTCTCAGGTGGGACTCACATCTCACTATGCAGGATATGTAATGCTGCCTTATTTTTAAGGTGCATTTTGAAGTAAGTTCTCTGGGAGACTAAATAGAGAATCCAATGGTTTGGGTGAGAAGGGACCTTAAATCCCACCCAGTGCCACCCCAGCCATGGCAGGGACACCTTCCACTGTCCCAGGCTGCTCCAAGCCCCAGTGTCCAACCTGGCCTTGGACACTGCCAGGGATCCAGGGGCAGCCACAGCTTCGCTGGGCACCCTGTGCCAGGGCATGCCCACCCTGCCAGGGAACAATTCCTTCCCAAGATCCCATCCATCCCTGCTCTCTGGCACTGGGAAGCCATTCCCTGTGTCCTGTCCCTCCATCCCCTTAGAAAGTCTCTCTCCATCTTGCAGCTCCTGCAGGCCCTGGCGACAGGAGCTTCCTGTGTGGTTTAATGCCCCAGGAGGTGCCCCTGCCCCTCACCAAGACAGCAAAGTGAAGGGTTTGCCATCCCTGCACCCATCTGCATTGCCACTGCTGCACTGGGCCAAACCTCTGGAATGCACCAGGCTTTGATGCTGCAGCTCCCTTCCTATCCCTGGATGCACAAGGAGCACCCTTGGCTCCAAGCACCAGCTCAGAATTCCACAGCTTTACAAGCACAAAATTCCAGCTGACTGCTTGCCATGCTCAGAATACTGCAATAAAACACCCACACAGTGACAAGAATGAGACTTTAATCAGTTTTAAGTGGAGTTTTAACACTAAGAGATAAAGGGCTGTTAAACACAATAACAAACGGACATCTGATTTGTATGAGGCATTATCCTGTACATGTCATACTTGGTTTTTGTGTATTCTCAGTTACACACAGAGCCACTGTTGCACAGCACAATAGTATTTGAAGAGGCTGAATCAGAGTAAGGCTGCTTAACAGACTGATTTTTTTTTTCTTTTAGTATCTATATATATATATGCTATATGAAAACAGACTGGAAATTTGAAGAGGCAGAGAAAGGCAGCTCTGCCAAAACGCTGCAGTTGGAGCCCCTTTTAGTGCACAGTCCCACCCCACCCATCTGCATGCACGACACTTTCCACCAGTATTGAGAAGGTAAACGAGGCACTTCGTGGCAACCACAGGCATCGTTAACGTATTGCACACATTTGCTAGGACTAAACATGGAACTTGCACACCAGCATCCTCTTTGTTTGATCATTTGAAGGTTTTTTGTCTTTTTTTTTTTAATTTGGAAAGCTGATTTTGATGCTGCATGTAAACTCCAGTTTACAATGTGTGCCCCACGGGGAGGAATCTGGAGGCTGATTTGGACAGCTGCCCCCGGAGGAGCTGTGGCAAAGATTTCGACTGGGGCTACCCAAGCCCAGGGAATGCTTCAGGGCCTAACAGTGAAGCTCTTACCAAAGTGATGCCTTCAAGTAGTTTCAGACATGTAAGCTCTTGCACATCCCAAAAGGCTGAAGCGTACAGTCCAGAAACTCAAGGAAAGATTACCTACAGAATGCAGCTCAAGCTAATGATGAATACTGTCATAAATAAAGTTTTAATAAGGACTCAAAAACCTTTCAGTCATAGCAATTCTTGTCAACTTCTATGGGGGTGGTAACTGAAATAAAGTATAGGAGAGTATGTATAATATATATTTATATATATAATATATATATATAATGCCATTTTTCCATTTCCAATGACTACACCATAAAATGTAAGCAAGGCTTCTCAAAGACACTGAAACATAAAAAAAAAAAAAAAAAAAATTCAAAACCCTCATTCCAACCTTCACATTCCAAAGGAAAAATAACAGTGCAAAAGCCCATCCTTGTGTCCTGATTCCCGATCCGGCGTCACCGACTGGAACTGCACCATCCAATGCTGATTATCCAAAGCAGGACACGCAGCAGTGCCAAGATCCCAACACTATCCAAGCACGAACAGTTGGGTTTATTAAGCCAACACAACTTTGAACTGTTATAAACCAGACAGGGTGAAACATCATTGGAAGGGAAGAGTTAAAATTCCTGTTCCCAAGGGAAAAACCACCTCCTGCTTGCCACAATGAGCACTGAACCTTGATCCATTAAAGTTGAATTAAACCTGTAAGTCGGAACGTATTTACCAGCTTTGTTACAAGTTAGAATCATGAATCTGAGGAGCAGAATTGACCAGCAGAAACCAGACAAGGAAAAAATAATAATAAAAAAAAGCCCTTTACACCTTGATTTACCAATTGTAATTGCTGGAAGTCCTGCCTTGTCTCATTCAAATCCCAACCATTAATGCTGCTGTACAAGGCTCTGACAGACCCCACTCATAACTCTGGGTGAGTTACAGCTTGTGAACTTCCATGTCAGCACCAAGAAGTGAACTGAGGAGGGGGATGTGTGTATTACATCCTAAAAAAAAGCATCAGTTTGGGGGCAGCTCTTCAAGGCCTACTCAGAGGGGCCCATTTTGGCAGTGACTTCACATCTGGATGCAACAGCAGCTGGACTCTCTAGTCACCTCAGCCTGGGCATGACAACTGTACACCAGAACCAACCTCAAGCCCTACCCTTGGCCGTGTCCCCATGAACAAATAATCCAACACTGCCAGCTGGTTCAGAAAAAACCAATTTGTTGGGTGGTTGGTGGGGTTGTTTTTAATAGCAAACGATGCATTTGGGCCAAGTTCTGCTTTTTAATTTTCATTTACAGCGTTGAGAATTTACTGCAACACTGCTTTCCTCTCTCTGGTGTATAATGTCTGTTTTTTAAACATTGTAGGTAATGAGTATTCAAGTAAAATTCCCTAACAGTTAATGACTTTTTTTAAAAAAAAAAAAAAAGTGTGCAAAACTGCAAAACTCATTGTAATAGAATGTGTAAGGTCAAAGGGGTGGAACGGCTGACAGAGGCTTGATTGAATAAATGCATCAGAAATTTTCAAAACAAACACTAACCTGGAGAATCTCCAATGACATTTCCTGTGCACCATTACAAAATCTTTTTATATTCATGAGAGGGAAAAAAAAAAAGCTTGCAAGGCAGCACATGAAGTATTCACAGCAGGAATATGATTGAAAAACTACTAATATAAATGTAAAATGTTGACTGATGTTTTTGCACTAAGAGCATCTGACTTTTAGCACTGGCCTTGATTACACAGGAGATGGAGCAGCCATTACAATTCCAAAAAACACCCAATGAATCATTGTCAAATTTTGTAACCATTTGTTTCAAGCTCTTACTTGAGTTGATAGCCTCCACATTTGTATGGTTAAGTCATTGTTGCTGTGTTTCCTTTTGTTTTTTGTTTTGTTTTCTGTGACCCCAATTCCTTGTCTCCCTTCATTTCACGGGTCTCATGAAGGTTCATTCCTGTACCCCTAGACAGAATCACTCCCTCTAGCTGCCTTTTCTAGCACCATTACACTTAAAAAAAATGAAAAATGCACAAACAACAAGCAGTGACAGCGGCGACTCCTCATCCATTGTCCCGGATGAATTAGGGCAGCATGCTAAGGAAAGGTGCATGGAACAGCCGGATATGGTACACAGGCCACGCTCCTTTCCGAGCATCACCTTCCAGCTCCCATCCAAAAAACATGCATTAGAATGTAGGAAAAACCTTCTAGAAACATCTCTTAGCCAACTGCAGACTTTTCTGTTGCCACACAAGTGCAAAAAAAGGGGCAGGATGTGAACCTGTAAATTTTTTTTTTCGGTTTTTGAAACTTCGTTTGGTGACAGAACACAAAAGGAAAAATTCCTACGCATACACATTAGGTCTGTCTCCACTTTTATAAAACTGGAATAAAATGGGAAAGTGCCATGTTTATAGTTCCTAATTGAAGTTTTAATGTCCTTTGACACAAAAAGGTATATACATATAAGAGCTACGTAACCTTTCTTTTTTCCCCCCGACTGGACAAGTGTCAAACCCTGTAGATTTATAGGGCAAAACAAGATTGGTCAGGAAAGAATTGTTCCTATAATTGGTAATCTGACACTATGTCCTTTTGCCATTTAGAAAGGTCCTTTTTTTCAGTTTATTCAAGTTTGTCTCTCTTCATGGTTGTTTTTTTGTATGTTTTTTTTTATCTCTGATAAAAAAAATATTCAGACTTTTGTAATCTGCGTATGCTGATCTTCATCAAAAGGTTCATTCTCTGGATCAGAGTCAGTGGTGTCAGAGTATCTATAATGATCAGGTTCATTGTCACTAACATCTGGTGTTACAGAAGTCGAACTGCTAGCCTCTGGGTTTGATGGCTCTTCTACTGTTTTTGTGAAAAATAGCTTCACCTGGGGAAGGAAAAAACAACATTTAAAAAGGGAACCTGGACTTCAACTGAGCACAGGCAACAAAGCAATTTTTACCAGCACAGCTCCTTTGCTCTGCTGAGTCACACAGTGCTCCTCTCTCCAGGGAGAGGTTTGCCAGCCTCTCAATACCACCCCTGGCAAAGCAGCAGCATTTTGCAGCCCAGCTGCAAGAGCTGTGGCGGGCTGAGTGCTCAGGTGCTCCTGAGCTGCAGCACCAGGACATCCCATCCCATCCCACCAGGCCACACCACCACCCTCCCACCTTCCACAGCACCAGGAAGAGGGTAGGAACAGTGCACAGGATGAACAACACGCTCTCTAATGGGTGATTTCTGTGTGGAAAGTCTGATCCAAGCAGTATTCCAAGCAACTATGACATTACCTTCCAACAAGCACTGGCTGGTATTTTAGGAGCAAGTTAGAAAATGCTAAAATTCTTAAAAATGCCTTTTTTATTTTTGAAACGCTGCTGGCAATAGCTTGTATCCCTCAAAGCTGAACTCTTCAGGATAAGGAATTCCCAGAATCAAAGAATAGCTGGGGTTGAAGAGACCTCTGGAGATGATCCAGCTCAAACCCCTGTCCAGGCAGGGTCACCTGGAGCAGGTGACACAGGAGCACTTCCAGGTGGGCTTGGGATGTCCCCAGAGAGGGAGACTCCACAGCCTCCCTGGGCAGCTCTTCCAAGGCTCTGTCACCCTCATGGAAGGCAGTTCTTCCTCATGTTGGGGTGGAACTTTGTGTTTTACTTTATGGCCACTGCTCCTTGTCCTGTCACTGGTACTGTTGAACAGTCTGGCACCATCATCTGACACCCCCTGGAGAAGTTTGTATGGATTGATGGGATCCCCCTCAGCCTTCCCTCCTCCAGACTAACTGGGCCCATCTCCCACAGCCTCTCCTCATCAGAGAAATGCTCCAGACCCCAAATCATCCTCATGGCCCCCTCTGCTTCCCATGGAACAGGCACTCCTGCAAATCAGCTCAGGAATTAAGTGTGTCCAGCCCAGGGCAATGCAGCTGGACAGGGAAGATGCCACCTGGTCACTGGCTCTCTCCTACACCTCTGATGGCTTTGATAAATACCTGGAACAACCTGAGGACTTCAACCCCAACCTCTCAACATCCATTAGCTACCCAAAGAGCAGACAGAAGTACAAAGGTAAAGCTTTGCTAAGTGATGGCAATACCAATGCATGACCTCAGTTTCTACACAGCAGTTTCGCATGGTCCCTTCAAGGGCAAGACAAACAAATCATGCAGCTTTTCAGCTTTGTTCACACATAAAATATACTGACCTTGAAGTTTGGAGAGAAATATCTGTTGGCTTTGTCTTTATTTGCTTTGTCTAGATCGTTTTTTGTTAATGTAAGGATTAAATATTCCTTATCATTATCTGAGCGCTCTGTACTGAAAATACCATCAAGTTCCTGATCTGCAACTAGACTTCCATTTTCTACTTTGTCTGAATTTTCATCCAGTCCTATGAAGAATGTATTTACCCAAAAGTGAAACATTTTGTCCTGGGGAAGGAAGAACACAGAAAACAAGCTTGCTTTAGTACTCACTAATGGCACATTAATTAGACTGATATCAGCATCTGGTCAAAAACAAATCTGTAGTATCAGGCAAAACTTGTTTGGACAACAGTACAGCATTTGTTACATTGCATGCAGACATTTTCACCACATCTCCTGGACAGCACACAAAAATCTGCATTCATGAAGCTCAATTTTAACCAATTATGCTTTCAGAAGTCACTCATCGAAAGCTGGGTTTAAAAACTATCATACCTACCATAAAAGCAGATGATAATAAACTTCAGTAAACTAAAACTTGCAATCACAAGGCATAAACAGATTTTTTTGCTCACACCTTGCCAAGCAATCCCTAAACCCAACAGAGACAACCTGTGTGAACCACAGTTGAGGTAATATTGAATCTCCCCTGTAGCAGAAAGCTTTTCTTATTTTTATACAGAAATAGCTATAATTGAGCAAAACCACCTACAAATGCACTACTGCAGCAATGGATTCATTGATGCTTTCATGCAGACAGACCTTGCTGAGCAGCACTGAGAGGAAGGCAGCCCCAGTGCCTGCTGTCCTGCCACTCAGCAGGAAGGTTTTAAGGAGAAGCCAAGGCAGTGACAGCTGAAAGATATTCGGCTTAAGCAGAACTTGACAGATGAACATCAGCAGTTTAATTTCCACTCTGCCACAGATACACCGGCACCAAGAGGCAGGACCTCCCTGCATCAGAGATCCTGAAGGCTCAGGAGAAGCAGCTTTCTGCCAGCCAAGAGCTGATGCTTCCAAGGTCAGCTCTCATGGGCAGGTTGGTCCTGGCTTGCCCACCAAGCACCTCTCCCTCTGACACTGAGCTGCATCTACTTAGTCTTTACAAATGAAATCTGTTTAACTCTGATTTGGCTTTTCAGGCCAAAGATCCATGATGCAAATGGCCAGTTCTTCCCACAATGATCAGTATTCCTGCTAAAGTTGCAGGGAAAGTAACTCATTCCAGAATCCAACATTCCTTGGTATTACACAGGACCAGAAGCAAACTCATTCCTCCTGAGCTAAGTTACATATTTTGGTTTAGCAGGGAGATCTAATTCCAATTTCTTACTGGAAAATCCAGGTCCTGCCCTATCTTCCTATTCATCTCTGCTGGTAAGGAGGTGGGGGGAAATCAGAGGTGGAACAGAAGTGGTTCCAGTCTGTGTGACATGAGCAGGCCTCCTGCTGAAGGCAATTTGGCACCAGCAAAATACCACAGCATTTTCCTGAGCCAGTGAGAAGGGGGAAGGGAAGAGCTGGACTACTGCTTAACTCACATTCCTCCTCCTCACAAATTAAGAGAAACAAGATACTGGGAATTCACAAGTGTCCCTCTCCACCCAAGGTCAGCAGGCTCATTTTCAGTGTTTCAGGTAAAGCCTACAAAACCCCTTCTAGCTTGTCTGCGTTTCTGTAACAACTTGAGAGACCCCCCAGCCTGTAAGGAAGTGCAACAACCAAGACATAAGTTAAAAATTCAGCCAGGAACACTTCTGGTAGTTGAGTTCTCCACTTCACCACGTGCCCCTCTCCAGCACTTTGGGAATCAAGTTCATCTAGCAAATAAATATACTGTAATTAGAGTTGTCTGGGGAGCCTAACAGATGTTTGCCACTGCCATTGAGTCCCTTCAAGCCATCCCATCTCTGAAGAAGCCTTGTTGAAGCTCATCCATGGGAGGCAGCAGTTGGCAGGTTCCTGCAGGCTCAAATTGCTTATGTACTTCACACCCTCCTCTTTCCCCAGGAACAGCCTTAGAAATGCCCAGCCTGGGTCTGGAAGTAGAGGATGAACATCCTGGTTTCACTCTGCTGATGCCTCTCTCCCAAAGAAAGAGGCAGCAGGCAAAATCCCTGTGAAGACATCCTCAGGATACCCTGATCCAGGCTTCTCCTCACCCATGCAGAGTCCCTCAAAAGAGACTCCAAGGAGATCTTTATTCCTGCTCAAGCCAAAAGACCTGCTCAACTCAAAACAGAGACAAACATCAGTTTTCTGTTGAAAACCACTCTGGTGTTGACCCCCAGTGCCACCCATGTCACCTCCAGCATGGGGAGGATATGCTGCAGGGGGTGGATGAATGGATGGCTCCTGTCACCAGTGGAGGAAAGCAGTGCCAAAAAAAAAAAAAAAAAAAAAAAAAAAAAAAAGGCCACTGGATGGGAATCAATGCCAGCAGGAGCAGAAGGCCCAGTTTTGTCATGCCTCACCTTCAGCTCCATGAGGTGGAGAACCAGGAAGGACTTGGTTGGCACTTTAGGGCCTGGGGGGACCCAACTTCACTGGTAGGGGCTGACAGACAACAAACCTCTCACTAGACATCTTTTAATCTGTGTTCCTTGGGATAAACTTGCAGAGGTCTTCAGGGACTCAAACTAAATAATATAACTCAGCTGAGCTGGTCACTTCTCCTTTTATCTCCCTCCAGCTTTTTAAAGCATCATCCTTTCCTTCCCACTACACAACTTAATTAGCCTAATAAACTGAGTTCATGGGTCTTGGAACATGGCATGGCCACTGAAATTAGAGGAAGACTTGTGCATGTTTCTTGGAATTAGCTCTTAAGGCTGATAACTGTGTCACTGTTTTCACTGAAGAGCAAATCCATTATTCAAAGTGAGGACTCAGCTAAAGCACCAGTATCCAAGACATTTCATGGGAGACAAGGGAGAAAGATGATGTAATATGGGCCAAAGATAGGAATTTTAAAAATCAAGGCATGAACTGAACTCGGGCTTTATATAGCAAATCAAAATACCAGACCAAGTGCTCACATAACGCAAGTTAATGAATAGACTTTGAAAAAAAGAAGTATTAGAGACTGTTTTTCCATGTGTTTTGCTTCACTTCCAGTTACATCACAGACATCTGTCTTAAAAAAAAAAATAAATAAACCACAGATGTACTTCTTCCCATAACCAAATCTGTGCCATAAATCTCCAGTGCAGTATCAGATGAGACAGAGGCTGATTTAATCCCACATTTTGACAAACAGTGCTTATCCCTACCTCGTGCAGTTTCTCAGGCTGACAGAAAACCATTCTCCTCTCTAGAGCTGGTCTCTAACTGCAGACTGAGATCCAAATCCAAGATTTAAGGCGTCAATCAGGAGTTCCCATGTCCTCCTGAGAGCTTCACTTTTGTAGAGAGATCTACAGGCACCCACAGTGACTCTGCAGCACCTGCTGAGGGGTTTGGAGATGCTCTCCAAGAGATGGGGATTGTGGCTCAGCCTGTTCCCCAGGCCTGGCTGATGGAACTTCCTGTACCATTTGCAGATCAACAGTGAGTCTTCTGACATTTTCAGAGTTCATTCCTCAGTGTTTGGTAAACAGCAACTGCCCAAAGTCTTGTTGAACTCTGCAGCAGAACTTATCTCTAGACTACAGAGATGAAATGCAACTGCTCAAACAATGCTGTCAGCCCTCCTACGCTGGAGTCTGGGGATAAAACACCACTGACTCCTACAAATTAAACCCACATCAACATCTCCCTCCCATTTGTACTGGGAGGACTCCCAAAAAAAGGTCTCCTTCACCCCCAGGCTCTGGAGGCAGGAAGACGAGGAGATTTCTACATCATTTTTAAACAGACTCTCATTGAACCGAGTGATCTAAGGATACTCTGAAATACTTTCAGATTACCATGTCAACATCAATAACTGGAGGAAAAAGGCTTTGCAGAGACACATGGAAGCAAAACTAGAGTGACTACAGCAGCAGGCTGAGATGGAAGAACAATCAAGCTACAACAAAAAGCCATTCTCAAAAAAACCCCCCAAATTACTAACTTCTATCCAACAGACATTCATACACAGTCACTGCACTTGAGCCTCTAACCATTTTGTTCTCATGTGGGCATGCATTTCATTCTTGAAAGGAAGTAGCTACAGCTCACTGAAGAAATAGTCTGAGAATAAAGTAAACAACTTGATTAGACAGGAGAAGACCAAGAGCTGTGGACTTCCTAACTGAAGCCAGGTGGCAGAAACTATGGAAGGGCTGAAATTTTTCCAAGGCAGTCAGCCCTTTACCAACATCCCAGTGGCACCAATGATCCTGTGGCTGAGGTCAGCTCCCAAAAGCCACTGAATTTGCTTAAATTAACTTCTGCCAGTAAAAGAAAGATACGTGGCTGGTTTAAATCTCACACTGCCTCTGCTATATTAATTGTTTGAAGTCATTTGGTCATTCAGGTTTGGTCTGCTTTATGTACAATAATTTTATCCAAAATAAGCCTGAGCAAAATTGAGGAGGGTCCTCCCTACAGAGAGCTCTGCAGATAATGCTGTTCTTCAAAGGATTAGGAAATGTGGAAGCAAGGACAGGTGAGGGAATCTGGGGAGCTGAGAGCAGTGTTCTCAAACACCAAACCAGAGCCAGGGCAAAGAAGTCTTCTCCATCTCCAGAGATGAGACACAGCCATTCTCCAGCCTGAGGCCCAGAATGGATCAGGAATTACCCTTTTAATAAATCTTATCAGGTTTTTTGTTATGTTAAAGTTAAAATGCAGACTGGTGAAGACTTGTTTAGCTACCTATAAATGTGCTAACAGAAAACCCTGGAAGAACAAGAACCATGACAGGCAATAGGCTTATAATCTTTTCATACATATATAAACTACATATATACAGGCTATAAACTCTTCATAAAGATGATGAATAAACCAGAATTTCTGAAAGATAAGATGTTGTTACTCCTAATTATGCTGTTCCTCATGAATTAGGTGATCAGTGCATTACTGGATCTTTAAAACACAAGTCTCCCCAGCAGAAAGCCTTCACTTTTGGGGTTTTGAGAAAAAGCTGTGCAGACAAGGAACAGGCACAGATGTGAAACACCTGGACAGAGAAATGTGTCCAATTTGAGCCAAGGCAGGTTTTTCTGACACCAATATTCCCTTCTGCCCTGCTCTCACCTTACCCACTTTATGTAACAATCTGCCCCAGGACCATGTGGAAGGATCTGCTCCCGTCTGTGTTTGTCACAAAGCTAAGAGAGGTGATCTTACTTCCCAGAACTATGGAACATCTCGCCTATTTTCCTCTCTCCTCCATTCATACTGAAAGCTGAGGCAATTAAACACTCAACAGATATTTCAGAGAGATTATCAAGATGTTTTTTTTACTGGCTGATAAAGGGGCAGTTTCCATCTGACAAAAATTTGCAGATGTGAGAAGAAGCCCCTTCAGCATTTCTTTGGCTCTACCAGGCCCAAAACACTGAGAAAATGAGCACCTCAGCACTATCTGTAATCCACAGAACCCAAATAGTTCAGGTGTTTGATAAGAATAGACAAAGAGGGGAAAAAAAAAAAAGGTACCAACCAGCTACTCAGAAACTACAAAGATTCTTAAGAAATGAAACCACAATCTGACACTCTGAAATGAAACTCCTGCACAGTAACACTCCTGCTGTGGTTCTACAGTTCTACACTCTCCTGAAGACCCAATCTATACTGCAGAAATTGTGTGTGCTCATGAGGGGCTCTCACTTATGCTGTCTCTGGGTCTCAGTGCTCTCTCCAGAGCTAAAACAAACACAGGAGTTTGTTCCTGGGGCTCCAGAGCCAAGATCCAGCAGCTGACCTGCACACTGGTATTTCAGGGATGGGCAGGGCAGCACAGCATTTCCCATCAAGTCTGTTTGCAGTCCATGTGTTACTAGAGATGGCAAAGAAACAACAAACTCACAGACAGGAGAGAGAGCAGATAAAACAGGACCTTATCTCAGATGTCTGGGCTTTGCATCATCTCCTCCCTGCATCCCTCGAGTTTAGCCCACAGTACTCATCTGGGTGCTCCTTTCAAAGCCTCTTCTCAAAACTGGCTGCTGTGTGCTGCTGTTTTAAATGTCAATATTCTTGGCTTTAAAGTAGAATTTCTACTTCTCAAATGCTTTGTTTTACAGTCTCCATACTGCACATAACTGCAGAGACCAACTAAAGCATCTCATTAAATAGGCAGAGAAGGAAAACAGTCCCAATAAGAAACTGTCCAGAAGCTTTTGCAGACAGCAGCACATGAATTAAACTTGTTCACAGCACCTGAGCAAGCCCACACAACAGTGTGCATGTGTATTCACACTCAGCTGGTAGGTACAAAGCTGTGCACAGCTTTAAGTGATGTTACCTCATCACTTCGTTGTCTCCTGATCCACTCTTAGCATTTCTTATTTTTATATTTTTATGAATTCACTCACTGAATGCTCTCAAGTTTTCTAACCTCCATTCAACAGTGAGTAACTACTGATGAGGAGTTTTAAACAGCCTTTAATCAGCACTGTCTCATCATCACCTTTCACTCTGGAAGATCCACAGTGGCTCCACAAGCACCAGAACTAAAGAAACGCAGGGATTCACCTTTAAGAACTCGCTGATTTTGGTTTCAAAGTAAGTCCTAGATTAATTTGTTCTTCCCACAACTGAGACCTTGATAAAATCCTCAGCTCTGAGGGAATTCTCTAAATCTCTCATGTCAAGGCACTGCAGCTGGGAACAGAGAGGTGGTGGAGGAGATTGCAGAGATACTTATACAAAGTGCGTGGGAACTCAATTATCTCAGAAATTCAGCTAAATTTGACAGATGGGTACAAATCAGCCAACAGCACAGACAGGATCTTCTATGCCTGCTCGAACCTCAGAAAAATTTAGTGAAGAAAACAGCTGGAGTTAACTTGCTCAGTATGCACATCTATTTTTAGCAGGTGAATGTTTCTTCCTCAATTAGATTACTCACTACTACCCAAATGACTGCAATACAGATCCAGGAGCATTTTTATCCAACCTTTGTACTTAATCTCACCAACTCCCAAAACATCCAGCTTTCATTTTGTGGTAGAGTGGCTCCTTGGAAAAACCCGACATCAAAGAATTAAATGCTGTGATTACACATCCCTGAAGAATAACCAACATCCCAACCCTGCACCAGGGGCTGGCTTGACAACATTTTTCAGAAAAAGCAAGGAAACCAACCTTTTTCAACATCTTGTTCTGTTTGTGGAAAAATTCCACTTTGATATCACCGCATACCGGCAAAGGTTGAGGGAATTCAAAGTACATGTACTTGTCTTCACGTCGGGAGGGTCCTGAAGGGGAGGTGAATATCTTTACCTTTAGCTGGTACACCACAAACTGAGGATCTGTGTGACAAAACAAGAGTGGCACTTTGTGAGAAAAGCCTTCAAAGAGTCAAAAAGCACAATATTGGTAGCAGAAACAAAATCATGAGCTACAGTATTTTCAAAGTTAAAGACATTTCTATCAAGGGTTTAACACCACAGGGGATCAAACTTTGCCAGATGCTACTGGAAACAACCTTAGAGATTTCTGTCCTTCATGGAAATACTTTCAGGCAACCAGGGAGTTCCTAAAAAGTGATTTCTTTTTAATACAACGACTATAAAAAGTGACAACTACTTGGCTGTTCCTTGCATTTTTCCTCTCCTCTCTATTACACAGACCTAAGTGAGCAGTTTTATTTTCTCTCAGCTCTTCTTCCAATTGTAAAGTGGCTGGTCATGCCAGCATAAATTGACTTCTACTCTTGCACAAACAAGCAAAAACAAGGACAAAATGGAACATTAACACTGAAAACCAACCAGCACCAAGAGAGCCTAAGCTGGTCCTGTAAATCCCCATCCCGAGAAGTGCCAGCCATGGCATAACTTGTCCAATTAAACCTGCAGGGTAACATTGAAATTATGAGGGGTTTTTAGTCCAGCTTAAGCAGAGTTGCTTTGGAAATGGCCAGGCACCCCTGCAGAGCTGTGGCAGTTCCTAATGAGCACACCCCATTGTCCTGCTGAAGAGCCCAGCTGTGGAACTGTTACTTGCAGGCTCAGACAATCCCAGAATGGTTTGGGTTGAAAGGGACCTCAAATGCCATCCAGTGCCACCCCTGCCATGGCAGGGACACCTTCCACTGTCCCAGGCTGCTCCAAGCCCCAGTGTCCAGCCTGGCCTTGGACACTGCCAGGGATCCAGGGGCAGCCACAGCTTCTCTGGGCACCCTGTGCCAGGGCCTGCCCACCCTGCCAGGGAACAATTCCTTCTCACCTAAATTTCCCCTCTGGCAGTGGGAAGCCATTCCCTCTTGCCCTATCACCACAGTTCCTGTTGCAGGGTCTCTCTCCAGCTTCCCTGTAGCCCCTTCAGACCCTGGAAGGTGCTGTGAGGTCTTCACACAATTTTCTCCCCTTATCTCCCTGGAATCCTCAGAGTTGTGAAACCCTGTTCTCCCTTCGTTCTGCCCTAGAGGCAGGACTCTGCTCTGTCAGTGACTTTAAAGCTGCAGAATGATAACAAGGCAGGCAGATTTAAAGCTGTTGTGCTGGTAAAATTACTCCCATCACAGCTGACAACACAAATAAAGAAATAACACAGACCATCGATTTCACATTCTGAAAAACCACTGAGAACTCCACAGAAACTTAAAATATTGCAGTACACAATTGCTGAGTTTGATGGTTAATTTATGTTCTCAGGTGCTTGGCCCATCTGTTGTTCACCCCGACATCCTCCTGTGAAAACACCACACCGCTGGCCTGCCATGGACTCACAAGTCAAAACTCACTTGAGCATTTCAGATTCACAAGCACAGCACAGTTTATCCAAAACATTAAATAAGTGGTAATTGCAGAAATCTGTAACCTCCACACCTCTTCTCTAAGGCACAGGGGTTTTGGCAGAGGCTCCTCCCTCCTCCTGTACAGACAAACAGCTTGACAAGCTGCTTGATTGTTTCTTGTGTGTGCTACATGTTCAGGTACTGTCTCACAACAATATTAACAGGGCAATTTTAATCAAAGCCACAGGAGGCACTGGAATTAATTACACATTGCTGTAATCCCCATAGCAAAACCATTAGATTTTTTCCACCAACAAAAAATGAACACGCAACACAAGGCAGTCGCTGCCCTGTAACATGGCCCACAGGACAGAGCAGAGTTTGTTTTTGTATTTCAAAGCTTCAAGAAATCTGCTGTTCCTCACTAACACAGTGTATCAGCAGATCAGATTAATCATTTACAGGTGTATTAATGCTTTAGAAACCTCCACATAAAGAAAAGTTTACTGCACAGTTAATTAGATATTTACCCAGTTGAACTGATTCATTTATTTTTCTTTAACATCATGGGAAGAATGATGTTGCTGCATTTGAAGCCAACATGCCATTAGGCAAATGTTTTTCAGCAATTCATGTTTCCCAAGAGTTGCTGTGTTTAAAAAAAGGAGGCTTTTCATAAAAATAAGGAGCAAAGACACAAATATACAGAGGGAATGGCAGAGGCCCAATGCCTGGAGGTGTCCAAGGAATGAGTGGATGTGGCACTCAGTGCTCTGGTCTGGGTGATAAGCTTGGGATTGGTCACAGGTTGGACTCGGTCTTGGAGGTCTTTTCCAGCCTCAATGATTCTACATATGGAATCACTTATTTTCAAACCTCTAAAACACTTCCCAATTTAAAACTATAGTAAAACAATCCTGAGTCCTTCACAGACTACACCTGGGAGGATCCCAGTGGCCAGAGCCCACTAAGTCAGTAGATTTTGCATTTTGAGGTCTTTAAATGGGACTTTCTCCAAGATGTGCAGCTCTTGGTGCCATCACCACACCCAAAATGCCAAGAGGTTTCCTAGCAGAGGTGAAGGGGTGCTGGTACTTACTGCAAGTTCCGCTGCTGAACATGGGAATTGTTTCAAACATCATCTTGTGGAACAGCAGTGCCACTGGTCTGTAATCCAGGTGATTCTTTAACAGGTAGCTATAGTAGTACACGTAGCGTCTCTGACTGGGAATTGTCACTCCCTAAACAGAGGGAAAACAAGGGGCAGAAACCTTTGATCAGCATCACTGACAGAGCTCCAGCCCATCGCCTCCAACTGAAGGCAAATCAACCCCACAGAACAGATCATTCACTACTGAGCAGCACGCAGCAAGCAGGGCACTGGTCTGCCACATACTTCAGTACATCCCACAGGGATGAGCACCTCTCCCACCAGGAAAGGCTGAGGGAACTGGAACTGTTCAGCCTGGAGAAGAGAAGCTTTGAGGTGACCTAATTGTGTCCCCAGTGCCTGAAGGGGCCAACAAGAAACATGGAGAGGGGGCCTGGAGTGACAGCACAAGGGGGAATGGCTTCCCAGTGCCAGAGGGCAGGGCTGGATGGGATCTTGGGAAGGAATTGTTCCCTGTGAGGGTGGGCAGGCCCTGGCACAGGGTGCCCAGAGAAGCTGTGGCTGCCCCTGGATCCCTGGCAGTGTCCAAGGCCAGGTTGGACACTGGGGCTTGGAGCAGCCTGGGACAGTGGGAGGTGTCCCTGCCATGGCTGAGGGGTGCAACTGTGTGGTTTTTAGGGTCCCTTCCAACCCAAACCATTCCATGAGTCTGCACTCTCCAAACATCCATCTCCAGCAATGAAGCAAAGAATGCAGATTTTTCCCATTTCTTAAGAACAAACACCACAGACACCCTGAGGGTCATGTCAAAAATAGTCTCATGCTGCTGCTTTTTTTGGAATGGAGAGTGTCAAATGGTATACAGGTTCAATCCCTTGAACACACTTTTTAATATGTATTTTTAAGCACCACTACATTTAGGAATTCTAAAATCTGCCACTACAGGAATTACATTTTGACAGCACTTCAAGTCAGAAGACTCTAATGTTTGCTAGTATTATTGTACTCAAGACTGATACTGCTTTCTATTACAAGGTATCCTGGAATATTTTCCCAAAAAGAGTGCAAAGTTTCATTAAAATGTGCCCAACAGCCCAAAGTGTTCAATGAAAGACTTCAGCTGAGTTTACAACTCTGAAGTAAACATTTGCTTTGAGAGCATAAAACCTAAGAATGTTTTTATTACTGATTTTCTATTAGCTTAAAGCTTCAAATAAAGGAAGTTTTAAAGCTCTTTGAACCAATATTTTCAAGTAAAATTGATAAAGATAAAAAATTGTTTCATTTCCCAGAAAATGTATTGCAGGTTTAGAACAACCTGTTACTGCAGACTTGCAGCAGCATCAGCAAGGAATCTTTCTGACTGAGGAACTGAATGTGGAACTGGAATAAACTGGAGATAAACATAAAGTTTTCATATACAAGTCTGTGAGCATTTGTTCCCAAAACCTACACATCATATTTCTATAAACTTTTAGTCTCACCTGTTTCACTTCACAACAGCCATGAGCTGAGTGGCCAGAGTGCTTTTAATTTAGTAAATCTCTATTCTGCACACATGAAAATAGGCACTTCCTGCCATTATTAAAAAAATGTTGATAATTATGTCTCCTTATCACTGGAGCTGCTTCTAAATTACACAAAAGACCTTTCCCTGCAGCACTTGCACAATGACCTTCCCGAGCAGCCTTGTACACTGGCTGTGGTTTTGGCTCAGATGTCCCCAGTGCTTATCACACCCACTCCTTAAGGGAGCTGTAAAGTTCTGTTTCCCGGGATCTGAGCTTCAGGACTGAGCAAATCCCAGCCTCAGAGCAAGCCAGCAAAGCTGGCCAGTGCTGCCAGGCAGGAGGAAACCACAGAGGTGAGGAGAATACATCCTTCCCTGCCTGGAGCTTCCTTGGGCCATAATGGATGTGTCCTTTGGAAAAACCCCAGGACACCTGGCCAGGGCCAGAACCAAGGGAACACTTTCACACTGAAAGTCAATCCCACAGCAAAGCCAGTTCTTCCCAACAGGGCAGTTTTATCCCTCCAGCCAGAGATTTAGTCCCTGCAAACACAGCCCTTATATTCTGAGACCCTAAAACCAGTCCCACTGAAGCAGAACTCAAAGAGTTCTCCACTTCCAAAGGTCTGGATTCCAAGCAGAAGATGTTTGTAACAAACTAACAATATTCCAAGGGGTGCAATCAATCACCACTCATTTTCACTCCAGAAGAATAAGGACAGGAAAGCAGTCAAAGCTTGTATTTCCCATCTATCACCACCACTACCACTTTTAAAATGGATGAGAGATAAGCTCCTCTGGTCTCCATGCCAGAGCTTCCTAGGGCATCACAAAAATTGTCAGGTGTTGCTCCTGATTCTCCTCAGAACATAGCACAGGCAGTATTACGAAGAACAAATATACTGGAAACAATATTCCCACATTCCCCTTAGGAACACGACCTACAGAGAGTGAAGCCACAGCCAGGTTTAGCAGAATTTGGCACCTGAGTGTGTCCAACAAAGAGACACCACAACTGCTGAGCTCTGACATCAGACACAGGATCTCTGCCTTGCTCAGAAGGTCATTCTGAGACTTCCTCACACAAAAGAATCGTTTTTCACTTCCTGTTCAGTTATACCAACACCACAGAAACACAGGATGGTTTGGGTTGAAAGGGACCTCAAATGCCATCCAGTGCCACCCCTGCCATGGCAGGGACACCTTCCACTGTCCCAGGCTGCTCCAAGCCCCACTGTCCAACCTGCCTTGGACACTGCCAGGGATCCAGGGGCAGCCACAGCTTCTGTGGGCACCCTGTGGCAGGCCCTGCCCACCCTGCCAGGGAGCAACTCCTTCCCAATATCCCATCTAACCCTACTGTCTGTCAGCATGAAGCCATTCCCTCTTGTCCTGTCACTCCAGGCCCTTGTAATGTCTCTCTCCATCTTTCTTGTCAGCTCCTTCAGGCACTGGAAGGCCTCAATTAGGGTCACCCCAGAGCTGCCCTTCTCCAGGCTGAACAATCCCAATTCTCCCAGCTTTTCCCCACAGAACTCTTAAGAGCCATCCTTGACAACACAACAGTATGGTGCCCAAGGAATGCTCCTGAGTGGATCAGCTCCAGCACTTGAACAGCTGATCCCTATCCACTGAGCTTCCTTCCAAGCATAATCCTCACCACAAAACCCTCCAAGCCAGAAGCAGGAATAAAGACCTTCTCCAGCTGTAGTAAGGTAAGCTGTCTTTGTCACCACAGTAGTGTGTCAGTATCCATCTTAAGGAAAAAAAGGCATAAACTAATCACTTCAAACAGTGGAAGCAGCAGCTTCTTTAGAAGCCTTTTTTTGGGAGTTACTTCTGGACAATTACAGTTCTTTATCCTATTTCAGAAAAGTTTGTCTCCTTTGGTTCAAAGGGAAAATAAAAATCCCTGTGTTTCTACAGCAGTAGATACCAACAGCCACAGCCATGCAGCCAATACTTTCTGATCTTCATCATTCCCTTCTTTTGACAAAGTTCCCCCCACTACAATGAATTCCAGAAGCCAAAAGAGGCAGCTTGTAGACGAAATAAAACACCCCACAAGAGGGTTTGGTCAGAGACAGCCTGGGCTCTGCAATGACTTGTTGCCCAGCCCATGAACAGCCTGTGCAGCAATTCAGCCTCACCTAGAACAACTCTCACTTGATGGTGCAAAGGCCTCCCTGGAGCTGCTTCTCCCGGCAGGCACTTGGGAAAAGCTGGCTCCAGCAGTACTCAGGGCTGTGCTCTTGACCAATTAGTCATACTTCCTCTTGCAATTAGACTCACGCTTCCTGCCAGCACAGGCTGAGGCCTCAGAGCAGCACTTTGCCATGAGCATTAATGGCAGCAGTGACTGTAACTGGGCTGCTCTCAGCAGCTATGTGCAAAGTGGGCACCTTGTCCTTGCTGTAAACCAAGAACATCTGGTACCTATTAAAGCCAGTTTTCCTTTATCATACCTACACTGGCCCAAAAAGAAAGAAAAGAGGCATTTGCTCGTCCCGTTGTGCAAACAGCTCTTTTGATACCTCATTGACTTTGAATTGAGGAAGTCAGTTATACAAAGGTGTGCTGAAATATCAAATCAGAGAGCAGCACTTGACATGTAACACTGAAATATGGGCCACAAGGGAAGAAAAGGCTCCAGAAACCTGCACTGGAATACCTGTTTATAAACACTACTGAAGGATTATGGGAATCATATGCTGCCCATTGGCCACTTCAAGATAACCAAGCTCAAGTGGAGCTGGGAAGGAAAAAAAGTCAACTCTTGCAGTAGAGACACTGAAACCAAAACAAGTTGCTGGTTACAGACAATATTTACAGTGAAGTAAACAAGGCTCTCACTACTCCTGTTTACTGAGTTCTCCCTCTCCTCCAAGATGCCCAAGGTACCCCTGGAGCACTGATAAACACCCAAATGACCTTGCCCTCAACTGGCAGAAATACAAGGTTCTTCTCACAAAAGGGAAACTGAGGCACAACACTTCACTGTGTATTTGTTCAGTTTTATAGTTTTCATGATGCTTTAGCCAGCTCTGGAGATAATCTTTATCAGCAGGGGTCATCTATTCTGTTTATTAGCACACTGCTCATTCCTAGTCTCTCTTACCAAAAGCCACGAAGTTTTGATGGGAAACCTTGATTTTGTCTCTACTCCAGTATTACACCAAAACCAACTCAGCAGGACATGGAATAACAGCTCCACCTTGTCAGGAGAACAAACCAAGGAATTACTTGCTCCTTCCAACGAATTAACAGCCAAATTCTAAAATTCCTTATGCGACACTTCTGCTCTCAAGAGCCTTCAGGCATGAAGCTCTTCTTATTAGAGACCAACACACTGCAAAATTAATACTTTGTGCAAATATTCCAGGAACAGAGAGAGCTCTGTGCTTGAGGAGGCTGAAACTGGCTTGCCAGGATGATCCCCTTGGGATGCTCAACCAACACACTCAGGGAAATGATGGAAGATGAGCAGGGAATTTTGTTAAAATGACCTTAAAAGTCACACCTTATCGTCTTTGGAGAAGATTTCAAATAAGGAAGTTAAATTCTCATTAATTAAGCCTAACCCTGCCAGAAAGGTCCTTAACTACCCTTCCTTGACAAGGAGCACCTAACAATAAGGGTCCTCCAATTGGGATATTCCCCTATACATCTCCAAACTGCTCCACAGCAGTTAAGGGAACCTGAGGAGATGAACAACTCATCCATTCAGGCAAAATAAGCTGGAACAATCCTCTCATTTGGGCTGAAAATGCTGAACGAGAAAGTTCAGTGCCCCTCTGATGCACCACACAGCAGAACAGTGCTGAAAAAGCCATTTAAAATCAACTGTCCAGGTCTTCTTGAACAGGACATTTTAAAACCAGGCTAGTTTAGTGTTGTGATTAAATGGCTACTGCCGCCTAGGAAAGCTTTTCCATTTACAACTGCACTGATCCAATCCCACTGAATCTAAATCAGACATTGCAACTGATGGGATGAATTTCTTAAGGGGTTTGAGCATCAAATGGACCTCGAGGAGGAAAAGTCACAGGTAGGGGGACAGAAGAACAGGGAACAGCTCACCTTCTTGTCTCTGGTCCTTACTTCCCCATAGAAATCTAGGGCTTCTTGAGCCCTTAAAAACTTGCCTCGATGCAACAAATATGCACAAATCATTACACCAGTTCGTCCCTTTCCAGCTTTACAGTGGATTGCTGCCACATGATTGTCATCTTCACTTAGCCACTGGTCAAGATCTTCACAAAAAGGTTTGATGAGCTCCAGCTGTGGTGGGTTATGGTCTTCAAAAGGGTACTGTGCAACTGTAGGGAGAAGGAGGAGTTTATCAGAATCTCGAAAGGTAAAGCAAGCTCAGACAGGTCACTTTTGTGACAAGCACGTAAAAATTAAGTTAATCAACATACCCCCCATCTTACATACAGATATACATTTTTAATTCCAGTATTATTCAGCATGTCATAAGCACTGTAGCCATTTCTCCAGTAATCCATAAGGAAGCATCCTGCTCCATGAATCAACTATTTCACACCTCTATTGAACTGAGTGGCACGGGCTCTGTAACATGAATTTTCTAGAATTTAAGAGCGTGCCGGCACACATAATAACCTTGTGAAAAGCCATTACTCCAGCAATAATTAAACTACCTGCTGAGAGAGAACAAGGCCAGACCTCAGTCATTGAGCAGACAACAGGAATTTTGCTGAGAAATTACTGAACATGGTTGGGTCTGCATTGGGAACAAACTCTCAGAATTTGCTCAAAGAAACTGTGAAACAAAAACCTGTCATCTCCATATTTCAAAAACAGTAATGAGGAGAGAAATCTCAGGCAAGGCTCTGGCAATACTCATGGGGCACCAAACAATGTTGTCCTTTCTTATACGGGTGTATTCACACACACTTTTTTCCATCTAGAGATGGAATGAATTTCAAGCAATGCAGGAAGTGGAAGGAAACTGAAGAGAGCAACAAATAAGCAGAGAAGCACCCAAAGCTCTCCCACCTCAGATCAGATGAGGGACAATGTCACCCTGACCAGCAGAACTACACACAGTGTTCTGCTTTCAGCAGAACAGCACTTGATGGAGTGCACCCCCGATCCCCACCGACAGCCTTGGGATCTGATAAACACAACTCTGGTTCACTTCAAAATTCTCAGCTAGAAACACCATTTCCTTTTCTGGGCTAAAAATGAATACATTTCATTTTTTGGCAAGGGTCTGTATTGGTTTCGTAAGCACTACTCTGTAGTCACTCACGCAAGGCTCCTTTTGATGAATCCCCAAGGACTCCAAGAGCAGAAGTGAAGGATGAAGTTATGGAACTGCTAAAGGACTGCAGCACAAGTCCAAAGCCTTTTGGAAGGACCCACAAGGACAGGTCATTCCCTCACAGTACAGACTGCCCACTTCACTTCTCAGAACAAACAGGGAAGCTGATAACGTGAATAATCTTTGCTTAACGAGGCAACAAAAAGGTTCACAAACATGAACACACAGTAATAAACTCTTCCACATGGAAGATCCAAAGGCTCCTCAAATGATCCCCAAAGTTTTATGTGATTTTAAAGACGGAATTTATTTAGAAATCCCTAAGAAAAGAAGCTGCAAAAATGCTGCAAATTTGTCTGTACAGCTTTGAGTCTATCACAGCTACAGCCAGCAAGGTTCCCATCAAAAATGGGAGTAAAGAACAGCCTGAAAAATCCCAAGTCACAGGACGCTGAAGATGCTCTCCAAGCTTTGGAATCAAAGGCAAACCTTGTGGTAATTTCTTCAAAGCTGGAATGAGAAGATGAAATGGGTGCCCTGGGATGGTGTGAGGGATTAAGAGAAAGGGAACATTAAGCTGCACAGTTTTGAGCAGGTCCTTGAGAAGATGCTTTTCCTCCATGGATTTTGACTCCTTACACTGAAGCACACAACAGGGAGAATGGTCCTGGTTACTCTCTCCAAGCCCCTACATGTTGCAACAAAAATCCCATAGCACATAGAAGAGTTAAAACAAAAAGGAAAAGTCTGTGGCAAAGCAGAAGGCCATTCCAACATGGAAGGACTTCAGAAACTGGAAAAACCCCGGACACAAAGCTTTCAATGTGTGGGGTTTAACGGGATGCAGGATCATCCTGAGTGAACAATGAACTACTCTGATGTTTCATGCTCAGTGTACAAATCAGAAGTTCCCTTTGCAATCACTCCACTTCAGGAGATTTTTGAAGTAGAACTTTTGTTCCTCTGTTAGGGGAAGTCCTGAGTCACCGATTTGGTTATCTGAGGTTAACTAATTCGGGGATAAAAATTAAGAAATACAACACGTCTTGTGCAGAGGAGCTGTGAAAGGTGCTGTCACAAACAGCATTTGGGGCTGGGATTGACAGCGCAGGGAGCTGAGCACCCCCGTATCAAAAAGCAAAAATTAAAGCAAACATATGTTCTGGCCATATTAGAACACGTCCTCTTCTCTCCTTACCCAAAGCACTGCTCAAGCAGATCCTAAAATACTTTTTTTCTGGCTGGTGTGTATGGAGTGAGGTTTCAGGGCACTGTCATTCAGCCTCGTAAGAGCAAATCAGAAGCAGTGACACCTTCAGCAAGACAATTTCAGTCCTTCTATATTCAGGCATTAAAGCAGCCAATTACATATTGGTCACGTTCTAAACCTCTCTTCATAACTAGGATGGTTTAAAATAATAATAATGAAAAACAGAAGTTAAGCCATTGCTATGATGTAGAACAGCTCAGTGAGGCAAAAATTTGTTTATCTCCTACAGACCCACAGGCACAAGCACTCCTCATCTGAAGCATAGGAACTACAAGCTCTACTACTGAGCCAAGAGATGCTCCTCTGCCCACAAAATAAAGGTAAATCTGCATTGATTTATTTATTACCTGGGGAGATAATACTGACACAACAGGTACGTCAGTATCCACTCACTGAGGACCTGCTCAGAAGATCTCCCACTGATTTTGGTAGCTCTGCAAAGTCACTAAGACCCAAATCATAGGCATCTAATAGGCATCGCATGGGAATTAATTTTTTTTAGCATCTGAAGGTTCTGCCAGATCTTCCAAAAGTTGCTTTATACACATAGTGATAGCTGCTTAAGTGTTCACCATTTTCATCCTTCATAAAGACCAGACTCCTCCGAGTCTCACACGTAAATTGTACAAGAGTTTGTACCTCACTGAACTGAACTGAAACTTCTGTGTAACCCATTCCGCAGACATTTCTGCCACTGTAGACTTTTTATTAGATCTTGATCTTTAACTGTCAGGAACACATTTTTTGAAAGCACCAAGAATATAGCAAGTTTTTCCAGTGACTCAAAGCAATCTGACATCATTCCTTGTGCCCAGATCTCCTACATGACTGTTCATCAGCTCCTCCTTTAGGCCTCCATTCAGTGAGGTTTAAAGAGAACACATATTAGGCAGTAAAAACATACCTCTGCAGTTAAATTTGGCGGTGTCATAATGTCTTTCAGCACATCTGAAAAAGAAAAATAGACAAGAGTTCAAGACAAGTCTCTGAGGCACTCCCAGCATCTCTCACACCCAGGAAAATCAGCATGCCCATCACCTTTATGATTTAAAACTAGAGGCTACACACAGAAAAACTGTTTTGCTGCAGACTGCTCACTAAAATATGAGTTGTTTTACTGAAAGGCAAACACTTACCCTTTGGTAATTGTAGTCCATTGCTATGTTTTAGTCAGTGTGACTCAATTCATGCAAGTAATGCAATGTATTATTACTTTCTAACCCTGTGCATGAACAGCTCCAGCCACTGGAGCAGCTTTGTGCTCCCAAACAGGAGGAGAGGAGACAGCTGTGACCTTCCTCCAGGGATTCTGAACTCAGAACACAGGTCAAGGTGCCTCAGCAGCAGTGATGGGGATCGCAGGGACATTGCAGGACCACCACAAGCCCCACTGAGTATTAGCACAGACTTCTATCAAGCAGAGATTGTGACACTGCTCTGCCACTTGGCACGGATTCTTGAATTTCAGTGAACCCTGAAAGCCAGTTAGCCACTTTCCCCCTCCCAGACCTGGAAAATAGCACATTTCTGAAGGCTCTGGAGTTGCATCAGTCTCTCACCACTCAGAGACCCTCTGCAGCTAGACAGGAGCACAGCAAACCACACTGCACTTGCCTTGCCCAGGGACAAACACCAGTGCCAGATAGAAACAACCCCTCAGCTGGGCTCTGCACCAGCCAAGACAGCACACTAAGGAACAATGAGACCAGATCTTGGATAAGGGGAAAGAAGGCAAGAGTGGATACCCTCGAGAATTTTCCTTGGAGCAGCTCCATGCAGGGAAGATGATGTGAGTGGAAGCACAGTTCAGAAAGGAAAATTGACAACAATCCTGCAAAGATCAGCAACCTGATCTATTGAATGGCATGCCTGCCCACGGCAGGGGGCTGGAACGAGATGATTTTTAAGGTCCTTCCAACCCAAACCATTCTGGGATTCTATGAAAGAGGACACCAAGTTGAAACACAACTACTGGAGTCATTTCAGTAGACAAATCACACCTAGATCTTCAGTTCTGATTACAGCCTGTTCCCTTCACAGGATTCCAATACCCACACCAGTTTCAGGACTGGTACGAACTCATCTCTCCTTACCAGGTATGTTATGACTGCAGCCTTTGGAGCCATAGAGCTTAGCTGACACTTTCAGCCACGCAAACTTTGGGGCTGCCCCTTGTGTGAGTGTAACTGCAACCTCTCAGTGCTGCCCTGAGCCCTGCCCATGACACAGACACAGGCAGGGCCACAGGCAGATCTGCTGGGGCTGCACATGCTCTCAGTGCTTCCCTTTCCCTAAGTTCCAGAGTCTTCTCAGCTCTACCCTCCTCTAGAGAAAAGCCTGGCAGCTTTCACAGCTCCAGTCACATTGCTGACACTTTCTCTGGGTCAGAAGTGACCAGGTTAAGCTGGCAGAAGGGACTTACAAAAGCATTATCTGCACTTGAGCCTTTGAGGAGAAAGGCTGGATGCAGGATGTACATCCAAGGGGGATGGAGCAGCCATCAGCACAGGAACTTTGGAAGCTGCTGGGAGGCAAAGCAGTGAACACAAAGCATCTTAGCCAGTAAAGTTTCCTGCTTCCTTTTAAAGAAACATCCAGATCAAATGGGGAGTAAGAGATGAAAATCTTCAAAACATTAAAAAAATCCACATATGGGCAGAAAAAACATCAAATTTTGAACTTTGAGAGAGAGTATCATCGAATAGAATACCATGAGGGATAAAAAAATAGTTTTGTTCATACCAAGGATAGAAACTGAGCACAAAACATGGTCAGGTCCCTCTCTCTGCCCTCTTCTGGGAGCTGAACACAACCAGTGCAGAGCTCCAGGCTCAGCTGCACTAAATTTATGTGTACTTGCAGCAGAAATCCCACGCACACACACTTTGGGGGTGCTGGGGGGGGGCTTAACACTTCAAATGCTTTTGTGGCATTTTTAAACACTATTATAGCTGGAATAGAGTCAGATCTCCACATGAAACCTGAATATTGTTTTGTGTTTTGGGGCTAAGGAGTGGCTTGGCCTGTTCTAGTAATCCTCTCTGGGATTAAATTTCAATTGTTTAAATTAAGGAGAATACTGAAGAAATAGCAAAGGTTTAAAGGAACACAGGAGAGATGCAACACAAACAAGAAGAAAAATGAAACTGCTCAAACTGCTGGGAAGTTAAAAGCCAAGATGTGAGGATGGGGCATAACTGACATAATTTCAGAAAAATCTCTAAATCTTTTTAGATAGAACTGCTCAATACACACATTATTATCAACTTCATGGAACAGCTACCTTAAGGGAACTCAAATCCCATGACAGATTCTGAAATAATTCTGACTACAATCACGTAACTCCTCTCAACTCCCACCTCCTCCTTTGAAACACAGACAATAGATCATTATTTACAAAGGATCAGCTTGATCTGAAGACATGAAGTTCTCTGGAATACCTGATGGATGTAATTCTTTCCCATCTCCTGACCAAACATTGCCACAATTCACCTGATGGTATTTTCTGTGTATAAGTTTTGCCTCCATAAAGACTAAGAGACAACCTGGCCTCTCCAGACAGGGATAAACAGTTTTATCCTCTAAAAGTTTTCATCTAAGGATGAATAAAGTAATTCTAGGAAGTTTCATTTGTGATTGTTTTACAGTTAGCAACAAGGAAATAAATTTCTATATAAAAGAACATGGAGACAAAAACCTTTGGCGCACCTGGACAAGTTTTTTCCACAGCTGAAAACCCACAGAGCAGCAACAGAAATGTCAAATGCATTTGTCTCATGACTGTCCTTCTCACTTACAAACTTTAAAGCTCTTCCTGTGCAGGGCTGGGGGACTGAGTTGTGCTTTTTTTCAGTTAAATGAGGCTGCTGGCAGACAGCAAAGTGGAAACTTAGCAAGTAGCTCCTCTTGGAGGTGCTTGAAAAGATACTCCTCACTGTTACTCAAATCGTCCTTTCTGAGCAAGTTTACACCAGCTGCCTCTGGTTGTTACCTGCCCCCTCCTGAGCCACGCAGGAAACAAGGGGCTCAGCAAACCCAGACCCTGTCAGGGACACCAGAGCCACCCTTCCCAGCAGGTGATGGTTGGACTTGGCCCCAGGCAGCAGCAGGACATTGAGTTTAGCTGCCCCTGCTCTGCTGGGCTCCCCAAAACAAGCAGGAGCTGCCAGGAGGCTTTGGGGGGATTGATTAACTAGGGTAGTTTGATTTTAAATGATCCAGATCTCCAGTGCTGAGCTCCAGAGGACTCCAAAGGTAAAGAGCCAGGAATTAACCCTGCTACCTGAACCTACATACAAGGAGCCATCAGTTTTTCTGGGAAGCACTGTCCTTTCCACCCAGAAATTCTACCCATCTAGTATTAAAAAAAAAAAAAAAACCACATTCTGGAAAGCTCCTAAGGTGGAAAATATCACTTTGCTACTGAACTCTATGAAAAGTGGCCAATTGACTCTTATTTATGTGTCTTTTTCTGTCCCATCCTACCCCAGAACAACTTCAATGATCACTGTAAGATTCCTCAGCTTCTACTCACTGTCACTTCTCTCCAGTATCAGGAAACAGAGCTGACTGATGCATAATAATTTAGCTAACTTAGAAGCAGATTTAAATCCTTCTTTTTCAATATTTATCTTAATGAGTGACAGATTACAATGTCATGCATTACCTGGATTTCAGTACCACAGCAATTTTTCTATTAATTGCAGATATTTAGAAAGATGTTGATTAAAAAAAAAATAAAGCTTTAACAGTTCAGAGAATCAATCTTCAACTTAGATTTCTAGGAAAAAATGAGGGGTAGGAAAACCATGACTCTTCCACATCAGCTGACATCACCATATCCTTTATACAAATGAAATTAGACTAAGCTTACATGTAAATTTGATGAAGGAACAGTAACCAGGAAAAATAACCAAACAAAACAAAACCAGAAAACTCCTGTAACAATAACAGCTTTGTGCACAACTAAATTTTCAGAGGAAAACATTACACTCAGAGAAGTGAGAAACCCCCATCAATTGCTCCAACAGCTTTTTCAAAGTAATAAACAGGGACAGACAAGACTGAGGAAGCAAACAGAGCCTGGGTACCAATGCAGCTTGATTTTAAAAAATAATTTAAAAAAAAAAAAAAAATTCAGGAAAATATTCATTTGGCAATTGGACATTAATACATGAACAGAAAACCTGCTGTGAATTATTTTTCACTTTTTAATCACATGGTCCAAGCTCCAGATGGGCTGGATGCCAAGTCATTTAAAAGCGTTCAAGTAACATGAATACACACCAGCATTTCATTTAACCTCACTCAGCTCCACTAAATGAAGTACCAGTGCTCTCAATCAGGCTTAATTGTTTTAAGAAATGTGCAAAACATCTCCAGCTCTGCTTCAGGACAGCACCAAGCCACTCACACTCCTAAGCTATTTTTAGAAGTCATTATTTTACAGAATGCATCTTTAAGAACATACTTACAGATTGTATATCTTGTAATGGTTTTTATGCTTTGAATCCAAAAACCTTCAAGAGAAAAAAAAAAAGCAGGTATTAATATACATTGCACTAATGTTGACCTTAACTTGCAGCATCTTTAAAGCACACTAGCCAGTATGTGCAGCTCTGCATTCCCAGTTCCAGCCCTGCAGTGCCCCAAAAACCAAGGAGGCAGCGTGCTGGAAACATCACTCATCCAGATAATCCAGCAGCGTGGATAACACCACTAATGCAACTAAGGAAACCAAGGTCTGGCCTGAAACATTTATTGCATATGGACTGATTTTCTGATTCCTAAAACACCTGCAGAGCACTGTAAGAAGCTGAGGAAGGGTTGATTATTTTGAAACAGAAAGGACTGATTACACCAGGTATCTAAACTCTTTCCATTTCATCGTCTATGCAAAGTATTTTGCCATGATGAAGAAAAGCAGTTAAAATAACTCTCGTGTTCCACTTTGAGCCAGAATCATTCATTTTAATCCAAGTTTTTTTATTATTTGCCACTGAAGTCTGTCCCCAATGATATTCTGGGTTCTGGAAGGAGAACCACTACACTTTTTCACACTCATTTCATTTCCATGCTCACTTTGGAATACAAACTTCCCATCAAAGCCTCAGCAAGCCAAACTGCAAACATGATTCATCAGAATTGCTGTGATTATATATGATGTGTCACCTGGCAATGTGCAAGAAGAAATAACATGCAAATGTTTACACTTAACATCATCAACAGTGTGTATCTGCACATCAGCCAGAAGGAATTTAATTAGCCATGACAGAACACGCTGTTCAAATTGAAAAGAAACACTAGCTGCTAAAATCCTGGAAAGCTCAAGCAAAAACAAGCTCCAGTTATCAGTCATAATATTCCAGAAGAACCTAGAACAGCTCTGTGGTTAAAATGGGAACAGATGTGAGCGTTCCTTGTGCAGCGCCGAGTGCGAGATTCCAAATGCATCAGAACATATTCCATGACTCCCACTGGTGCCCCAGGTTGGCAGCCTGGGAGAGCCATCAGGAACATGGTGGACATGAGCATTTGTTTCAGGAGATGTTCCTGCCTGTTAACACAAACCCGAGAGAGAGAAGAGAGCTGGCTCTGCTTTCCCAGGAATATCCACAGAGTGGAGTATAAGCTTCCATGTCAGGATTTTTTTAAGGACAAAATTCCATCCAAAACCTCTCCAAGTGTCAGTCACAGGGGAGAGCCAGCAGTCCAGGTTTTACTTCTCACACAGCATTAGCCTGGAATTTGTCAGGATACCAGCTAGCCAGAAAAAGCCTGCTGCTGGATCCTGGCTCAATACCAATTGCTCAGGAGCTTGAGCACCTTGAATTTCTGCATAAAAAGCATTTGGAAAAAAAAAATCCTCAATAAAAAGATTTTTTATTGAGCAGATGAGGACTGCAACATGCAACATGCAGAATGCTGCATTATCACATTTTATTCTCATTCAAAAAGAGGAGGCAACATATATAACAATACTTGAGCATCCAGTTCCCTGCAGCCACTTAATTTACATCTTTGCGTATCTTAATTTGGTTGATGATGCTTTTAGGTGATCACTGCTCCCTTTGATCAGTGTTTATGGACAGCTTACTAATTATATAGGCATTCCAGTACTAAAATCTAATTTACACAGGTCTACCTACTCAACCACTAAAACGTATTTTCATTCATTCAGAAGCTACTGAAATCAATGCTGCGAATGGAAGAGGGCCTTCAAAGACCCTCTTGATATTGGACTATTGATATTTATTTGGAATATTCCCACATTAGATGGGATCTTGGGAAGGAATTGTTCCCTGGCAGGGTGGGCAGGCCCTGGCACAGGGTGCCCAGAGAAGCTGTGGCTGCCCCTGGATCCCTGGCAGTGTCCGAAGCTGGACACTGGGGCTTGGAGCAGCCTGGGACAGTGGGAGGTGTCCCTTCCAACACCAGGAGGTGGAATGAGATAATCTTTAAATTCCTTCCAACCTAAACCATTCTATGATTTATTCAAAGTCCAGCCTTTGCCCCTGTCCCACAATTTTCAAAGGTGGAGTTCACCAGGGGCTGAATATTTCATCAGCTTCATGAAAAGGTGCCTCTAACTGCTGGGAAAGAAAGCTGGCTGGAGAGGGGGCGTTTGTGGCTTGGGAGGGACCTCAGAGCCCATCCAGAGCCACCCCTTGCCATGGCAGGGACACCTTCTACTGTCCCAGGCTGCTCCAAGCCCCAATGTCCAACCTGGCCTTGGACACTTGCAGGGATCCAGTGGCAGCCACACTCTCTCCAAGCAATGCTTTCTATGTGGAACCACAGGATTAGAGAACACAATTTCAGGTCTCTGGTAACAGTTCCAGGTCACTCACACACACACACACACACACACACACACACACACACACACACTCTCCACAAGCATCTCCTGCTTGCTGCACTGAACCTCTGCGACCTCTCCAGCTCTGGAGATGTGATGACTTCTCACTAAGGCATCAGGGAACGTGGTGACTTCCCCCAGCCAGGTCAGATCCTGGCTCTTACACTTTCAGTGCTATTTGTGGATGGTGATTTTCGTCATGACAGTTGAACATGCAAAACCAAAACCCTCTTGAGCCCAGCTGACTGCAGCTGTGCAGGGAACCACTGCCTCCACACCACTGACTGTCAGGTGAGGGTGATGAGTCCTCCCAGTGTGGGAACTAAGGAGCTCAACTCACTTCTGTAACAACCTGGATGCAATCCCCAGCAAAATTCCAGCAGCGCTAGTTCTGCCTGCGAGCAACTACAGTCATGGAATCCCAGAAGGGTTTGGGTTGGAAAGGACCTCAAAGCCCATCCAGTGCAACCCTCAGTCATGGGCAGGGACATCTTCCACTGTCCCAGGCTGCTCCAAGCCCCAGTGTCCAACCTGCCTTGGACACTGCCAGGGATCCAGGGGCAGCCACAGCTTCTCTGGGCACCCTGTGCCAGGGCCTCCCCATCCTGCCAGGGAACAATTCCTTCCCAAGAGCCCATTTAGCCCTGCCCTCTGCCAGTCTGAACTCATTACCCCTCATCCTGTCCCTCCAGTTCCTCTTGCAGGGTCTCTCTCCAGCTTCCCTCTATCCCTTCAGACCCTGGAAGGAGCTGTGAGGTCTCCACACAACCTTCTCCTCTCCAGGCTGAGCAACCCCAGCTCTCCCAGCCTGGCTCCACAGGGGAGGTGCTCCAAAGCCATCAGCAACTTGGTGCCTCCTCTGGACTTGCAACAACAGTTCCTTGTCCTTCTTAAGTTGGAGGCACCAGAACTGCCCACAGAATTCCAGGTGGGATCTCCCCTGAGCACAAGGGCAGAATCTCCCCTGCCCTGCTGCCCTCACTGGGGCTCAGCCCAGGGCACTGGGGTTTCTGAGTCCCAGCTCTCACCAAAGCACCCCCAGCTCCTTCTCCAGGGCTGCTCCAGCTGCTCATCCCCAGCCTGGATCCATCCCGGGAGTTGCCCCGGCCCAGGTGCAGGACTTGCACTCTGCTTTGCTGGACTCCACGAGGTTGGCGTGGACTCAGCCCTGTCCAGGTCCCTCCTTGCCCAGACACACCCAACTCCTACCTTCCCTGAAAATCTTCCTGCATCATCCCACAGCCCCAAAGGCCAAGTCTCCCATGGAGCTAGAAAGCTCATGACTTCAAATGAAGTCTAAAGCATGATGGCTTCACAAAACCCACAACTTTTAATTCTAAACCCACAGACTTTTGGCAGCTTCTACCAAGTGTTTAGTTTTGAATGCAACCCCTCACACTCTCCAGGTAGGGCTTTATCTAAATGAATTACAACAGTGTTCCTACAACACTCCCCACCTTTTCCTCAGCTGTACCCAGCAATTCAGAGTAAAGGACTTTGTTTGATGTTGAAAATGACAACCTATAGGGTTTTTTACCAGCAGTAACAGATTTTAGGGGATCCTTCTCCTTGTCCGTAATTACTGAACACTACCAAACATAAAAGCCTTTCTCTAAAGTCACCTATAATTACTATTTTAAATCAAATTCACTTACCAAGCACTAAATTTATCAATTTAAGAAAGGATAAGGGCAAACTTATCCTGAAATACCACCAGCTATCTGATGAAACTCTTAACACTGAAAAGAGTCATGGATTGATGTCTTTCTGTAAGTAAATAACCTTTTTTATTCCAACATAACTAACTGAAGTCAATTTTTCACACTAAGAAAGCAGATTATATGCATTTGAAATCAACCCAAACAGCAGCCTGGCCATTTTTTGTTGTTTCCAACATTTTTCAGGAAAGCTATTAAGGCAACATCTACAAGATGCAAAAAAATCTCACAATGTCTACAAGTCAGAACACACATCCATTCCTCAGCAGAACATAAATGAGTGCAGAAAAGAATATTCAAGTTTTGTAAATTAAGGAACAGAAAAATAAAGCCTTACCTTACTACATCATCAATGTTGTTCCGGTACACTCCTTCAAGCCTCTCTGCAGGAAAGCCCATAGCAATTATGTTTGGATAAATATCTGAATATACAAGTCATGGAAATATTCATAAAGCATGTGAAATGTCTGCAACAGCATTAAATGGACATTACTCAAATGTGTCACTGGACCCAAATCAGAACAACAACTCCAACAGACTCCACACAAGAGATAGGAATGTGCAGATCTGAAAAGGATTCTATACCTTGTTTATGAAAAATACCCCAACAATTACCCACTTCTGAACCAATATTCTCATTTCTTATTCTGAACTACCTGCAATTCACTTGCCAAAAGCAATCCAGGATAGAAGAATTTAGGAAAAGTACCTCTTAGCCAAACAAATCAATGCTAAGGAAAAAGGGTAAATAAGAAAATTTTAAGTTTACATCTAGAGTTGATGTAGTAAGGAATTCACAACTGCTAGAAAATTACTGGTATTTATTTTCCCTGTGGTGAAATGATATATGGATTTTTTTTTAACACAATTCCAGAAAAGAGAGTCCTCCCAGGTTTAAAGCATTATTAGAAATGATAATGTAGTGAAAAAGCTCTGCTGAAAAGTGAACCAGAAATGAAAGCAGCAGCTCGAAACAGCCCCTACCCTGCCACATTAACATACTCCTCCTCAAACTAATTTTAGAAGGAGCAAGAACAAAGCATGATATGTTTGAAGTTGGACCTGCTTTAAAAAGGGGGGCTGGAGGAGGTGATTTCCAGAGGGCCCTCTCAGCCTGAATTATCCCACCCTTTTAAGACTCATTTTTATTTTCATGGTCAAAATATAACAAAGCTCCAAAGAATAATCACATCAGAATGGGAGACACTGCATCAACTCCCAAGATATTAAAATTCCAGTTACTTGCACACGAAGCAAAGCCTGAAGTAGGACACAAACTACTTTACTCCACCCTTGCAAAAATTCCCACAAGTCCTCAGAGCAGAGCAGCACAGACCAAGTTCTGCATTGACACCATTAACTGCAAGGCTTCAGAAAAACATTAGGAACTGAATACACGGAAATAACGTTTTGTACTCTCAAAAAAAAAAAAAAAAAGAATTAGCATTTACTGTGTTGTAATCCAAGTATTAATAGACATTGGTCTGCTTGGGCCATTCAACAGATGATTTGTACAGACAATGAGAAAAATATGAAAGCTTTGGAGTAAGCCAGATAAATATTTGTAGCTGCCTTAAATACAGACATTGAAATGGGTTTGCATCTGGTTTCCAGTTTATTCTGTACTTGCCCAAACACTGAAAAACATACATTGGGCGGAAAAACGCCCAAACATTAAAGTGCTTAACTTACAGAGCTTGGGATAACCTCACATCACAAACTTTGAATTTCCCTCTGAGTCTGTTTTACTCAACAAGTAGTTCACACCTCCTTAATTAACAAAAGGTGCTACATAATTAGCAACGTCTTCACTATTTTATCAGTCGCTCCTCGCCATAAGCAGAAGAAATTGGTTCTGTATCATATTAACTGTGAATTACCTGGCTAATACACTCCATCACTCCCTCCTCCTTCCCAATTTCAACCTGATTCCTCCCTACTCCCCATTCCAGCATTTATCCTCCAAGGCATCTCCCTGTGCACCCTTCTCTGAGCACCAGGGCTACATAAATTACCAGAGCAAAATAATCCAATGTATCAGTCTGCTTTCCACAGCACTTCTCCCTAGAAGACAAGCCCTCATGCTGGCAACAGGGGGGAAATAATTTCATTTTGACACATCAAAACGAAACTCAGTTTCAGCTACAGTATCACCTGTGGGATAGATGCCCAAACTTCACCAAATTACCCTTGCTCACAATTTCTACATTTTTTTCAGGCACTGCAGCCTGTGGTTGATGTTCAGATGCTTCTCCTCTCTGAGGTGCTGAGACAGGAGAGAATTTCCAGGATTCCCAGCTGGTGGAAGATGGGAGCGAGGCAGACACACCCCCCGGGCCAAAGGAACAGAACATCTCAACAGCAGCGTTCCCAGCCTGCTCATACACCGCTCCAAACACGCAGGCAGAGGGAGATAACAAGTTCCAAAATAACCGGGGCAGTCCCAGGCGTGATTCCCGCTCGGCTCCCAGCTCTCCCTGCTCCCCTCCCTCACTCAAGGGCGACACTCAGGGTGCAGGCACAGCTCAGCGACAGTCCTGCTTCCCAACAGCGGCAGGACTGGCTCACAGAGTCCAGCAGGCTGGGAAAGACCTCTAGGATCAGCGAGCCCAACCTCTGACTGATCATCACCTTGCCAAGCAGGAATCACTAGGAATGCTTAAGCTTTTCTATGCATTGCCCCCCAGGTGCTCTAAGCCAGGCTGGATGGGGCTTGGAGCAACCTGGAATAGTGGGAGGTATCCCTGCCCAAGGCAGGGGGTGGCACTGGATGAGTTTTAAGGTCCCTTAAGCCATTCCATGATTTTTTGACCATTAAAATTTTTACTTTTTAAATCAAAAGTGGGAATTGCAAAAGGTGTTTCACAATATGCCAGTAAGGAAAGACAATGCAAAAGTACTTCAAATAGGGCATTGGGGGGAAATATAAATCCATTTACTGAGGCCACCTCAACAAGAGGAAGAACTTCTTTCCTGGGAGGGTGACAGACCACTGGAATAGCTGCCCAGGGAGGCTGTGGAGTCTCCCTCTCTGGAGGCATTCCAAGCCCACCTGGAAGTGCTCCTGTGTCACCTGCTCCAGGTGACCCTGCCTGGACACGGGGTTGGACTGGATCATCTCCAGAGGTCCCTTCAACCCCAGCTGTTCTGTGAGCCTGTGATGCAGATTCACTAGAAGTGTTTTGTGTGCTCTGGGGCTTTGCAACCTGACAGCACAAAACCCAAGTGTTGCTCAAAATCAAATATCCCACAGCGAAGCTAGTAGGGAAGAAGGGTTGTTTTTGGAAAAACACAATTGCTTTTTTAAACAGGCAAGCCAATGTCTCTCCCACCTAAATATAATCGTCCTGAAGCACCTCAGTGATTATCTCAAAGCATTAGACTGGAATGCAGCTCACAGCCACTGCTGACTCATGCTGGTGTCTGCACAGGGCTGGTGCCAAAGGACACGGCCCCAGCGACACCCTTCCAGGCACCAGGCTGCATCTGCTCCCAAGGAAAGCACGGAACTGCTATGACAAACCCATTCTTAATGCTGGGAAGAAGAATTTTGAGTCTTTTCAATACATGCTCCTGACAGCAAGGTGAAGAGACACAGAACCATCAAATATCCTGAGCTGGAAGGGACTCACAGGGATCACTGAGTCCAACTCCTGGCCCTGCACAAACACCCCAACAATCCCAGCCTGTCCCTGAGCGCATTGTCCAAACACCACTGAAGCTCTGGCAGCCTTGGTGTGTTGCTTTGAAGTTCTTTTGGTGGTTCAAACTAAGGAATGCCTTTGCTTTAGGGAGTACTCTAAGATGGAAGAACAGAATGGAAGTGGTGCTGCTGTTTGCACAGATGAATTTAATCTCTGAGCAGATATAGGAGTTTAATCACTTAATTGGAAAAGCTGCCATAAAAGCCGACTTCTTCCACCCATCCTGTGAAAAGACAGCCCAAGATCTGCAGCAAGTGAAGAGGATGGTTGCTCCTGCATCCCTCCCAGCTTGTTGTTATGCCCATGCTGGGGAATGAAACTCATCTTCAGGGACAGGGACAGCCCATGATCACTGCAAGGACCAGTTCAGGAGCAACCATCCACTGAGCATCACCTTCAGCAAGCTCTGCTCTCACCAGCCACGCTCAACACTTCACAGACACCCTTTTTCACACCTCACTTCATTTAACATCGATTTCCAAAGCTGAAATTAAGATATTCACTACAAAGATAAGATTTCTTACACAGGAGCTTGGGAAGCTGGGCTTCCATTCAAAGAAAGAACTCTGAGTCATCATGAAATTGCTAATCATACTGCTAATTTTAGAAATCTGGGAAAACTGATCATTTAAAACACGCAATGAGTTCATTATCAATTTCAAGCTTTTTTTTTTTTGTAAGACAGGCAAACAAAAATGGAAAAAGCCTCAGTCATTTACTAAGGCTGCTCAATACATGCGAAAACAAAGTCAACCAAAGTAGTGTAACTACCAAAATTTCATAGAATCATACGATACGCTGAGTTGGAAGGAACCCACAAGGATCCACAAGGATTTGAAACATGCTTTTTAAACAGCAAAACATAAACCCCACTGCATTTTGCCAAAGTAGCTCTTTCCTAAGATACTCATTCCCTGAAATGGTTCTAACAGTTTTTAAAGTTCTCGTTCCTTTCTCAGTCTTGTAAACCTGGAGGCTGAGATTTTATTTAGTGCTGATAATGAAAAAAAAATTACCCTGGACATTCATGATCATAGAACCACAAATCTCCCGAGTTGGAAGAGATCCCCAAGGATCATCCAGTCCAACCCCTGGCCCTGCACAGACACTCCAACAATGCCCTGGCAGTGCTGTCCAAAGGCTCCTGGAGCTCTGGCAGCCTCAGGCTGTGCCCATTCCCTGGGGAGCCTGGGCAGTGCCAGCACCCTCTGGGGGAAGAGCCTTTCCCTGATCTCCAGCCTGACCGGCCCTGGCCCAGCTCCAGCCATTCCCTGGGTGCTGTCCCTGTCAAAGAGAGCAGAGATTGGAGCTGCAGCCCCTGGTGAGATCTGACCTCAGTCTCCTCCAGCTGAACAAACCCAGTGGCCCCTGCTGCTCCTCATGTGGCCCCTCCAGACCCTTCACCATTGCCCATGTCTGTCCCCTGGTCACTCTCTGGCAGCTTTAGCTCTTTTCTGTACTCTGGTGCCCCATGACACACAACAGCAAAATATCAGAACACCGTCTCCACTCAAGTTCTTATCATCAACTACAAAACTCCAGCTTCCAAAGGAACCAAGGCAACACTGGGCTGTGCCCAAAGAACCTTAAAATCCCAACAGCCGATTATCTGCTACATCACCCAATGCCACAAGGATGCTTCGTCAATATTGAAACCAGACCAATGCAAATAATCCATGTGCCACTTCAGAAATGCCTTTGCTCTAATGCTGCTCACAGATTGAACAAAACACTGTTCTCAAAGCCTGAAATCATTCCCACATTGCTGAAGATGACAGTCTTTCCAGTTGCTATGAGAAAAATCCTGGATCATTATGTAAATCAGCTGTTATAATCACTTTCAAAAATAGATGTCTACATATTCACATTATGCCAAGACCAAATTAAAGAATATGCAGTATACACTTGCAATTTTTCACATACATGGAGATATAAAAGTAAATTACTCATGTTGGTCCTGTTACTGATGTTTCTTACAAATTCAGACTTTTTTCTAATAATGGAAGGTGGCCAAAAAAGCATAGCAAAATATTTACCCATTCTTAATTCTTAAACAGTCACAAGGAAGCTGCAAAAACTGACAGCTGCAGCTTTTCCTGCAATGATCAACATGGTCAATTAGTAACTATAACATCATCAGAATGCCTAAGTGATTTTATGAACTCCTATTTTTCCAAGTATTTAACCCCTGAGCCTCACTCCACTCATTAAGGTGGCTACAACAGGAAAACAAAGAGCAAATGACCTCATCTCCTATTTCATAAGCAGGCCGGAGCATGCAACGCTCCAGAACTTACACACAGCTTTACCTGTGTTTTTCACATCAAAACACACATGAAAAAGAACTTTAAAACTCATAGCCCTTTGCAATTTTACAAATATTTACCATATACAAGGGCCAGGAACAACAGGAGAAGGGGGGATGGCTTCCCCCCTGACAGAGAGTAGGTTTATATTGGATATTGGGAAGGAGTTGCTCCCTGGCAGGGTGGGCAGGCCCTGGCACAGGGTGCCCAGAGAAGCTGTGGCTGCCCCTGGATCCCTGGCAGTGTCCAAGGCCAGGCTGGACATTGGGGCTTGGAGCAGCCTGGGACAGTGGGAGGTGTCCCTGCTCACGGCAGGGGGTGGAACAGGATCATCTTTCAGGTTCCTTCCAGCCCAAACCACTCTGAGATTCTGTGAATCAAAGGTTTCAGGAAGACCTACCAAGCATTAGACTTCATCCTTCTTTAGAAAGGGAATTTCAAGCAAGCTGAGTGTTCCTAAAGCTGTGAATGATGGGACTGTTCAAGTTGTGCTTTGGAGCTAAAAACTTACTGTACACCCTGAACCTGACACCTGCAAATAGAACAGCAGCCCATTTTCCCCAACCCTCAGCTTCCAGCTCCCAAACAGGAGTTTTATTTAACAAAGAACAGACTTAAACTGAGGAATCTACAGCCTGAAAAAAGCTTCACAACTGCCAGGAATGCTAATTTTCACTTCCAGTTCAGGCAGGGGAGGCTTGTCCTTGCTTTAATCTGCTCCCCAACAGCCCACTCCTCATCTGCTGCCAGCTCTGCTCCATGTCACCCATCACCCTCCTGCCTGCCAGGGGACCCAGCCTCCAGCTCGGGGTGGCCAAGCTGTCACTGCCAAGGCCCGTTTGACAGCGACGCCCAGCAGCAGAGGCACAGCATGGCTCTGCAGGCTCCCAAAGTTGCTTTGTTGTCGGAATTTGCCCGCAGTTTTCAGGAACTCTGGCTGCAGGACCCGTGTGAGGCGCTCCGGTGGCGCAGCTGGGCCTGCCAGCGGTGACACGTTCCCCTGGTGACCTCCAGCCCTTTAACTCCAGCTCAAACAAGTGCACTGAGCAACAGCAAGGGAGAAAAAACCAGCACTGTACTTACTGTTCAACAGCTTGACAGCCTGGAGCTACAGGGGGAGTGTTACAAGAAGTGTCCACACTCCATCCTCAAACAGATTTAAGAGCCCTGACAAATGGCCAAGCTCTTATTAGTGCCATTTTCTTGACAGCATCCCAACAACAAAAATGAAAATGACATACGAAAATACACCCAGACAAACCTAGAAGAATTTCCTAACATACAAGCCATTTAAGCAGTACCCATGAGTGCCTTTTTTGTTTAGTAAGCAGCATTTCCATTAGCCAGCATGAAATGCAAAATAAGTTTAGTATTTTTCTGTGAGCCTGGATCATCAGGAAGCATAGAGGAAATGAACAGGAAGAAAGTTCTTCAGAGCAAAGGAGGATTCCTTGTAGCCAGCCAGCTGCACTTGTCAACTCTACCATCTGTGCCTTGAAGAACAAGGAAAGGGACCAACTCAGATGTGGCTGAAACATTTTACGATTTAGAAGAAATGCATTTAACCCCTTGATGTTCCATATTCTAACAAGGACTCTCTTTTCCCACCATTTTTTAGTTTTTTAGGCTTTCAGCCTGTAATTTAAATGCAGCAACCTAGATAAGGAAAAACTGAAACTCCTTCACATCCAGGAGACAAACCTGTCCACAAGAAGTCATGGGGCTGACAACAGGTATGGAGGGGAACTCAAATTCCCACAGGACAAAGAAATAAATCAGAAGATGCCTCAAGAGGATACTGCCAGGTTGTCTTCATCCATAACTCACTTCTGGACCTGCTTATTATATTGCATTTGGGAAGTAATCCCACAGCAAGAGTCTCTCCCTTCATCTGTGAGGTGTAGGAAATGTCCTGGAGCTCTCACCCATATGAAGGCTTTGCTGAGGAGCTAATGGGGTCACATTAAGATTGGGGGAAAAAAACCATAGACCTCACAGCACAAACAGAAAAAATGGTAACAAAAGCATGAAAGATGATAGCTGCTCTAGAGAACAGCTTGTTCTGACAAACGCTGAGAAAAAGGCACCTTAAACCTCCATTTCAAAATGGTTTGGGATCATAAATAAAGACACAAAAGCATGCAGAGAGTAAAGGAAACATGAGCTCTTGTGTAGAGCTGCAAGAAGCATTTGGACAATGCTCTCAGGCATAGGGTGGGATTGTTGGGGTGTCCTGTGCAAGGCCAGGAGCTGGACTTTGAAGATCCTTGTGAATCTGTTTCAACTCATAAAATCCCTCTAAAATAGCTGACAATATTAAAGGACACAGAAAAGCTGCCCTTCCCATTCAGAAAAAGCTAAGAGCAAACAGGACCATAATCACTGATGCATCAGACTCTGTATTATTGATATCAAGTTTGACAGAACTCTTCAGCTGCCAAATTAAGAGACTGGGCTTCAACTCCCTAACTCAACCTCAAGTTCAGACATACAGCACTGCCTACAATCCCAACAAATTTCCAGAGGGAAAGATGCAGTCATCCAGTTAAGAGGGTTCTTTTGTTTCTGCTCACATTTTGGAAGATGCCACCTTTCCATACCCAGCCTAGCATCCCAATAAGATGCAGCAACACATGGTGGCCCAAGGACAATGATACAGAATCCCAGGATCACTGAGACTGGAAAACACCTCTGGGATCATCAAATCCAACCTGGATCCCCACCGTGTCACCTAAACCAGAGCATCAGATACCACATCCAGATGTGCACATAAGACAAGACATGGACTGAGCACATCCTCTCCAGGGGGACCAATGCCTGTGAGAAGCTTGACTGTCACATCTCAGATTGAGATTTTAAAGTGACAAATTGACCTGTTTTAACCCCCAATCCAACTCAACATGAGCTCTTTCAGGCAGAGGTAGGAGATGTCACCCTGTGTGTTCCCAGCACACCACTCCACTTTGCAGGATCTCCCTGAACCAAGCACCGCTGTGTACTTATGCATGTCCTAACCTCAAACACCCCCAGAAAAACACAAGAATTTTATTCAGTAAAGACAAGCCAGCACAGAAGAGTCACTACTTTGATATTTACTGACAGGAAGTGAAAAATGGCTCAGACTCAACTTTTTGCAAGCCTGAAAGAACATCCAAAACTTTCAGAGACAAGGGAATTTAAAATAGCTATTGGGCTGGACAAATACAGCACACTAAAAACCTTCATAAAACGGAAACTACAAAAAGTAGGGTTTGCATGGATTTATCAAACCTTGATCCCTTGTGGGGAGTGGATCAAAAGAAGATAAAGGTGAGTGGCAAAACAAGACACAAGGCTATTCTAATAAACCATTCCTCAACCAGTAAACCCCAAGTAGATAATTTTATCCTAATGAGATCTAGTGTTTCCCTCCTCTAAATGTTAGCATAAAAAAGGGCATTACTTCTCTAGCTCACCCACACAAGAAATTAAAGAACACAAAATACACAACTCTTCAGTTGTAGCCCGATATATATACCCAAGCAATGCAATGAATTAAGCAAAGGCCTCTAAGAAAATTAATCATGCAATTAAAAGCTATTATACTACAGCTCCACAAAGGCAGAATTAAGTTTATAAAGACGTTTCTTAAGCACTTCTCTGCAAAAAACTGGATATTAAGCAGTTTTTCTGCACTGCTGCACGCTGGGGCTGTGGAGCTGGGAGTTCATCTTCAAAGGGAACAATGCCAGCTTTTGCAATAGTCATCATCCCAAACACAGAACAGTTGAGTTTAATTTTTTTAGCTGCACAGTCAATTACCATTTGAATCACAGAGCCACTACTTGAGTTACATTGCCTAAAAATCGTTATTAAGATAACCTAGATTTATGCAGCATGATACAGGGCCTAATTGCACAATTATTTACTTCCATTCTACAAAACTGCCTTTTTTTTTTTGCTAGGGCCTCACAGGCGAGACAGCAAACGAGGCAGATGATGACAGGAGCAAAGAGGATGCTGGCTTGAATTAGAAACTGGAACAACGATTTGTTTACATCTGGAAAATCAACCTGGGCCTAAGACACATCCAAAAACTAACAGAACCCAAAGGAGAGTCAACCACCCACAAATAATCCATGTTTCAGATGACATCCTGCTCTACAGGGCCACGCATTTCCAAATAAATTCCCTTCTTACAGCCCTGTGAGAGACCAATCTGATTTTTATTTATGCCTCAACATATGTTATACATGGGGTAAAGAAAAACTACCTTAGGGCACATTCTGGGAGTTTTTGTATGAAAATGATCAGGACCAAGCTCCTGTCATTACAACCAAAGAAGTCCCTTTTACTGCTACCGAATTAGCCAAGTTAAAAAGAGATTTTAGCCAACACCCCCACGGGAATCTGAAACAGAATTTGTTTGGAAAGTCTCTTTGAGTGGAGGAGATCAAATCCTTCAGAGTGAAAAGGAAGCTCAAGGGTACTGGGGTCCCGGAGTTGTCCTCACTACTGGAGACCGCCAAGCCCCGTGGTCCCTAACCCAGAGAGCAGCTTTCTGGGCTGGAAGTTTAAATCCTTTGGGAAGAGGTGACCCCCTAGCTATAGAAAGCACCACAGATGAATTAGTAGAGAGTGTCCAAAAGGCAGCATGCATTCAAATGATGTATGACCATAAGCTTACCCCATTACAAGAATCACCTATGATGCTGTGAGTAGATGCTGACCAGATGACCCTGTTAATAAGAGGGCTTCCAGATTCTCTGAAACCAATGGCAATACAATTACAAGGAAAAATACAGGCTTTGGCCCCACTGGAGAGTTGCTGCTGCCTTGAACAGTACCACCTCCTTCCCTGCAGGAGATACCACTGCCTGGCAAGGCAAGGTAAGGTATGGACCTGGGGAGAGGTAGTTCAGGAATTGATTAATTTTGGACAGAAGTATGATCCAGTAAAACCAACAGTCAGCAAGCCAGAAACTCGCAGAGTGGGACATGCTCAATTTAGTCCAAGAACTTCACCCATGGTCTCCTCCCATTCTGAGCAGAGTGGGCAAAAGCATCCACTCACGAGACAAGCAATTTGGTCACAAGGTTTGCAGAAGGGAATTCCAAAAAGGGTGATGGACAGTCTCTCCATGGACCAACTAGAACAGGTAGTATCTGAGTGGCCAGACAAAACATCTGAGAACCTGGGTATAGAAGAATACAGGAGGAACAGGAACACACCCCTATTAATCAATCTAGGTGGGGAAGAATGTGTGCAAGACAAACTGAGGCAGGGAAACTAGAAGCTCTGCTTTCCCTGAGTGGGTGGGAGAGCAGAGGCTGGATTTATGTTAGACAGCTCACTGATAATGGACATGGAGACATCCTACTGACAGCAGCTGCTGGACCCAAGAAACAGTTACTAACATTTCTAGCAGATACTGGGGCTCAGATATCAGCCCTGACTAAACAAGATGCCACCACTTGTGGAGTTGTCCCATCCAAACAGCCTTTGCTTGTAGTGAATGCTTTAGGCATGTCACAACCAGTAGCTACTGCTGCAGTTAGTCTTGTATTACCAGGTGAAGAAAGTAGCATAATTGTTAACATGGCAATAGGGGATTTCCCTTTAAGCTTACTGGGACTGGACATTTTGAAGGGGAACATCTCAATCTCAATCTGGAACACCAAGGCATGACAACCTTGGGAGACAGTGGTCTTTTGGAACCACCAGCCACCAAATTAGGCTGTTGTAGATGGCCCCAAATCTTTCTTCTTCAAAACTAAGAAATGTCAAACCCTACCCACTGCCCTTGGGGGCTCAGGAGGGAATAGCCCCGGTCCTAGAGGATTTGAAAAGGCAGGAAGGTGTCATCCCCACTCACTCAGCTTTCAATTCCCTGGTATGGCCAGTGCAAAAGCCAAATGGCAATTGGAGATTTACTGTAGATTACCGCCGCCTCAATGCTAATACAGACCCCTTAACAGCAGCTGTACCAAACATTGCAGAACTCATAGCCACCCTCCAGGAACAGGCACACAGGGTCATGGCAACTACTGATATTAAAGACATGTTTTTAATGATGCCCTTGCAGCCAGAGGATCGAGATCAGTTTGCCTTTACTTGGGGGGGCAACAATATACCTTCACTAGGCTTCCCCAGGGATGTAAGCATTCACCCACCTTAGCTCACCATGCTCTGGCAAAGGAATTGGAAAAGAAACTAGTGGAAGAGGGAGTGAAGGTTTATCAATATATAGATGATATCCTCATAGCAGGTAACCAGAAGCAGGAAGCTGGGACTGCCCAGAATAATATCATTACTCACCTCGAAGATTTAGGGTTAAAAGTCCCTCCAGAGAAAATCCAGACTCCCTCAGGAGAAGTAAAATTTCTAGGAATTTGGTGGAAAGGGGGAATGACATGCATACCCAGAGATACCCTTTCCTACCTGGAACAGGTTAGAATGCCAGAGACAAAGAAAGAATTACAGCAAGTCCTGGGAATACTTGTACTCTGGAGACAACACATCCCAGATTTCTCTATTATTGCTCGTCCTCTTTTTAATCTTTTACGCAAAGGCAAACGCTGGGAATGGACACCTCTCCATGAGGAAGCCCTGCAGCTGTTAGTGTTTGAGGCAGCCAGTCACCAGGCACTGGGTCCTATTCATCCATCAGACCCTGTGCAAATTGAATGGGGATTTGCTCAATCTGGCCTATTCTTTCCCTTTCCCTCTCTTTTCCCCTCTTTGCTCCTTTTTCTGTCCCCCTTGGGTAGGAACACTTACCCTTCTTTATCAATAAACAGTTCTCAGATATAATATTGCCACATTTGCGCTTCATTTTTTGTCCGAGAAATCCATTAAAAGAATCCTTCCCGAGTCCCCCTTCTAGAGCGGAACGGGACAAGCCCAGAAATCACCATTCCAGTAACTCACAGGAATGCAGAAACTTGGACAGCTTTAATCCCAAAAAACCCTCACTGAAGTGCCAAATCAAAGGAGCCCACACCTCCCCTAGCATTTAAGATGAGGCACAGTGCATATCCAGGAATTACTATAAACAACTCCAGGCTATATCCTATTTTCCCCTCTGAAAAAGCCCTGCAATAAATTAACCTTCAATATCCACCCTGCATCAGGCACAGTAAATGAATAAAAATCACACACAGCTCTGAGGTGCTCCAAACTAGGAAGGAGCTGGGCTTTGAAAGGGAGTTAGTTATGACTAATGACAGTATCTTTGGTCTCTAATGTAATTAAGGGATTTGACAGCTCAGCTGCCTATTCCCTCCCTTCTCTTCCAGTTTGTCAGAACACGACAATTGTCCTTTAAATCATTATACAACAATCATTTTCATGTTTAAACCTGTTGTAGGGGAAGACTCTGGCTAAGGTACCAGGGTATAATTTGTCAGCTTACGCAGCATTAATAGGGCAACAACATTAATCCATTAAAAACATAATTTCATTTAAGGAACTATTCAGCAATTCATAACCAGAAAAAACTTGGTAGACAGAAAATTTACACATAAAATTTCATCTCTGTAGTTGTTACTCCTTGTAGTTTAGTTTTGGCTTTATGCTTTTTAGCGTAGGGGGGACATAAACCCCCTACATAACATTCTTTCATAGAAAGATGAAACATAACATAACATTCTTAAACATAACATTCTTTCAGCCATGTTATTACTGAACAAATTATATTAATTGCTTCCACAATGAAGTGGATTTAGGTGTCCAAACCAACCTGCAAGGAAGAAAATTAAAAAGACAGTCACTTCTCTTCTGGGAGAAAATTCAGACAATTCTTTACTCCTCTACAGTGTTTTAAGACATCATTTAGCAAATACTCACTGTCTCTGCAGCAGTCAATGTGCTCCAGAACACTTTGGGAATAGAAGCAAGTTCTTCTAGAAGGTGTCTCAAGTGTAGCACTGGATAGCAACAGGAATTTTGTCCCAAAGAAAACTGCGTGGTCCCAGCCTAGTAGCCATCAAGAGCCAACTAATCTCTGTGCGTGTATTACACTGCAGCAGTAACAGCAGTTCCAGTGTTGCATAAGCTCCACACTCAAGGCTACATCCTCTCCCAGGTCAGTGGAAGGCAGATGGAATTATCCTGTGGACAGAAAGGCCTTCCTGACCAGCACAAATTCCTAGAAAGATGCATTTCCAAAATGCACCACCCTTCAAGGCTCCAGCTGGACCCAGTGTTGATGCCTGGCCAACCAGCCACACAGAGTAAACAGGTGGGATTTTCAGAAGTCCTCAACAGTGACAGACCTGTCCTCACCCAGCAAACCCCACAAAGTAAACTCCTCAAGTGCCAACACCTCATCACTCCCAGTGGAATCAAGGAAACTTGGATTTTTCCTTAAAAAGGCAACACTCAAACCCAGTACTGGTCCTAGCAAAGCTGGCACTTAATTCAGAATTACCCCCTCCATGTTTAACAGAAAAGCTTTGGATGTTCTGAAGATTTCACACACTTAACTGAGCTTAAAACCAGACTCCAATCATTAATCACTTTGGCTGGGCTTTTTCTAAGAGGTCACCATGTAAGAAATACTATGCAGGGTCCACTCATTTCTCTGCCCTCCCTGAGAAGAACACAGAGACACCACTTCAGCAGCTTCTTAAAAGTGTGCACAGGCAGGTATTTTTTAATTTGGAGTTTAGCCTGTGCAAACAGTCTCCACATGCACTGAAAATTTCTCATGATCCAAGATGAAGCAGTTCCCTAAGAATCCTGCACTACATTTAAACAACTGCAAAGAGACAAGCTGTAGTTTGTGAGGGCTTCTTCTAAGTCCCTTTCTGAACACCAGCAGTGAAAAAGCAGGGCTGGGTGACTCTGGATAGGATTGAACACACAGCACCTGCTGGAGTGGTGGGGTTTGAGGGCTTCGGCTGTCAAACACCACTATCTACACAACTATGGCAATATGTCACAGGGTTTGGGGGTTTTTGGGTTGTGAGGAACAGTAAGTGACCTAGCCCACATCTAACCCCAGAAGAGAAAATGTATGAACATATTTGCAGCAATCACCACCTTCCTTTCTCCATCTGGACAATTTAAAACCCTTTATCCTTGCTAAGTGCAGAAAGAGCAATTTTCCTGGGATCAAATACATCCTGTAAGAAGCAGGGAACTGAAATGCTGATGAGTCCCCAGCCAGCAGGGCTGCTGGAGTGCTCTCTATGCAAACAGACTTCTAAGATGAATTCAGAGCAAAACTGGCACTAATCTTGTCCAAACCCCAACATCATCCCAGGCTCCAGAAACAAAATGAGTCTGTCAGGCTCTAAACACTGCTAAGGAACATGGTTTACTTCAGAACAAAGAAATATTTTACCACCAATAAAATGCATTGCCAGTTGGTCTCTTCTAGTTTCTTCTAAACCCTCCCTGTGCTTGTGTGCAAGACAAACTTGTTACAAAACCTCTACCAAACTTCAATTTTAAAATGAGACCAAGTCTTTTAAACAAATGGCATTTCCAACTCGGGCTCTATTTTTAAACACGGTATGGACCTCATTCCACTAATTCTTTTTTTTTTTCCTGGAAGCTGAGCCATTTTGAGTCAAGTCCCACAATTTAAAATTTCATTAAAAATGCAAAGAGCTTTAGGACTGCAAATAGCATAAAGCAGTGAGAGATTCTAAGCAGCTTCCTCCCGCAATTCCAGCATTCTCTGCCTTTCATTCCACGAGACAAACGACGTGTGAGACGTGTAAACTGCACCCAACATCTCATCTCACCTGAATATTGCTGCAGTTTGTACCACTATGTAGGTCACGAGCTCCACATGCTTCAGTCAAGCCCTGGGCTCAGCCTAGCTGTCCGTTTTTGCCCCTACCAGAAGGCCTGGGGACATGAGACAAAGTTTAACCAAAGCTAGGACAAGCACTAGAAGCAGTTACACGATTTTTTTCCACTGCAGTCCCAAACAGTTAAGCCACTTGCTAAACTCAGTTACACACAGAGCTCTTAAGACACAGGCAACCCATGCACTGTTGCATGGAAGTGTTTTCTCTCTGCTGTTCCCTGCAGTAAAGGGGGCATCACCAAGCTTCACAATATAAGAAATAACATAGAGTGCCTCAGAAACCATTCTGGCGCTTACAGCATCAAGAAATGCAACCGTCAGAGAAGAAAGCCATTAATACAAACTCTCCTTCTCATTCATATGTACCAAATAGTATCCAGTATTGCAGAAATTAAACAGAATCCCAGATAAATCAGAAATAAATATCTGAAGTATTAAAGAGCTGATTTCACATCTCCAACTTTAAGATCCTTTCTTCTTCTAGGTTAAAAATATTTTTTTCCAATATGTGCATAAAAACTGCTCAGAGAGAACATGTGATTAGATGAAAAGTAGTATCAGTGTGGTTTTCAAAGACACCCAGGCCTATTTTCATACTCAGCACTGATTTTGGGAAGATGCTCTCTCCCTTTGCTGAAATCCCACATTACACACACAAGAATTCTTAACCAACTCGTCAGGAACTGAAAGCTCCAAGCACAATGTCCTGTACTGTACACACACCTAGATCACTTTTAAAAGTATCTGACACAGCCCAACCAAGGATTTTGGCACTCCAATACCTCCCCCAGCCTGCCTTCAGCACCCAGCAACTCCTGCAAGGCCTCGGGATAATATCCATGACCAAAAGCCTCTGTCCACATGAGACACCAAGACAGGAACCCTCCCTCAGAGATGGGTAGGAGAAAGGGCAGAGCACACACCACAGGCACCTCACCTGCATTCATTGCAACTCCTTTCACTCTCCAGCTCCCAAAGCCCAGGTAAGCACCAGCTGCTGAGTGTTCTGGAGCTGCAGGAGGAATCCAGACCTCCACTTCCCATATCCCAGGCAAATGCCCGAATTACTGGGCTGCCCAACTCCTGCCTTTCCCTTGTAGCTGGACAGAGGCAGCTACCCTGAACTAACCAGGCATCTTTAACACCTGGTGCTCCTGCCATGCCTTGCTGAACAGCACACTTGGGCTTCAAGTTTTCTTTTTTCCCCCTAATATCACATAGCTGGAGAGCTAAATCCCTGGCTATGGGTCTAAGGAATACATTTCCCAGCCACCAGGAATGGTGAGCAACAATTCCATTGCAGCCCCACAAAAAAGAAGCCAGTACAAAAATTAAAAAAATTCAACTTTCACTCCTGCAGCAACATCAGCCTTCAAGCAAAGTCATGGCACTGCACGGGCAGAAATCTTCATTCATTAATTATCTGTTCAAAATGTGCAGCTACAATTTAAAAGGCTTCTTCCTAAGATATTTTTTGATATCATTAAGGAAACCAAACCATTTTTTCCATAAATTTCACGGTAGAACTGCAGCCAGCTGCTCCTTTTAGAAAAGCCAGCCTAAGCCCAGTGTAATGGCCTGCTTTTTTAACACAAAATTCTAAGAATAAAAATAAAAAAATAAGCAATAAATTCAATTTGACACATCATCACCAACCTTGAGCAAGAAAGTCGAGGTTCAGCATTCACTAATTTTCTTGCTGGGAGCATATGATCAGTTACAAAGCTGTGTTTGGGTCAAAATATCTCTCCCTACCAAGGGCACATCTGGGCAAAGACACCTAAACCACCAAACTCTTCAACTGGGAAGTCAAAACCTTTTGGTTTTGCCACCATTTAACTCTTTTCATAACCCCAACAGCCAACAAAACTACCAAGTGCAAACACTTAAAAATCCAGGCCTAAAAGCAGTTTTATAACAAACAGAATGCAGGAATAATGAACCAGAGCTACTGCATTTTTAACTAAAATATAAGCAGGCACTTGCTGAAGTCCAGAACCTTTCAGGCTGTTTTAAAGCCACCAAAATTTTAGGCCAAGGCTCAATGCAAAAGCAAGAGCTCTGTGCTAGCTACAGCTTTTATCAGCTTTGATCCTGCTCAAAAACTGGATTTATTTGGAGCACTTGCTCAGACACGAATGTAATTGCTCTAAAACCCAATAAATTTCCCCCTAATCCTGTTGCAGAACAGAAACATCTCTCTGTAGGTAGAAGTCCAGCTCTGAGCACTACTGTCAGTATTCATTTTCCCAACTTCTAAGCAAAGTTCTTGCCCCAAAATCTCTCCCACAGCACCAATCTTACCCCACCACGGAGCAAGACCCTGCCCACAGCAGAGCCCTTACCCACCATGAACCCTGCAGGGCATTCCAAGCCAAACATCTGCCTGATGCTGCTCCAGCACATCTGTTCTAAAGGCCACCAAAACTACACACCGGGTTTTGCCTCATTAGCCGTAATTGCACGCTAATTACTTATTCCAGAATAAGTATTCTATACAATCCTCCTCGATGAGGCCCGATGTGCTCTCGTTTGTGACACATCCTCGTGCAGTTCACCGAGATAAATTGTGGCGTTTGGCTTTTTTTTTTTTTTTAATTTGGAAAGAAGGATTGCCACCTCTTGTCATGGTGAGCCTTGCTGCATCCTAAGGTAGAGCTCTGCCTTAGCGGAGGGCTGGAAATCAGGGCAGAGGACACAGGCTTCGACTGAAGCAACCCGAGGAAAGGCACAGGCCTGCCATGATTATATTCCCAATTCAAGACGAATTACTAAATTGAAAAAAAAAATACATATATAAAGCTCTGCAGACGCAAATCACGGCGGGCCGGGCGCATTTGCTGCGTGAGCCCAAAAACCAACAGAGCCGGAGATAAGCGGCTGCTCCGGAGCCGGCTGGGGCTCCGGGGCCGGGGGGGGGCAGAGCCCCTCGGGGGGCCGCGGGCCGGCCGGCAAGGAGCGCTGGCGTTAATCCTGGAGCTCCCGTTAATCTGCCGGGCCCGGACAAAAGGCAGCCGAGGCGGCGGCGGCGGGGGAGGGCGCGGCGGCCCGGGCGAGCCCCGGCGGCGGAGCGGCCGCGGGCAGCGCGTTAGGTAACGCCGCGCGGGTCTGATGCAATCGCGGGACGTGCGGGAGCAGGAGCGGGAGGAGGATACAGGTCAGGTCCAGGTCGAAGCCATCCTCCTGGTATCGCCTTTTGTTCCTGCTGACGATCTCTTTGATGATGGCGGTCATGTCTGGCAGCCGGGGGCCGCTCCGGGGCAGCGCGCAGGGCCCGGGCGGCGGCCGCGAGGCACCACCGGCCAGCCCCGGGCGCTGATGCTCCGGCGGCTCAGCCCCGGGCGGGCCCGGCTCCCGGCGGCGGCACCGGCTGCTGCTCCCTCCTCCTCCTCCTTCTCCTCCTCCTCCTCCGAGCGCGTCGGGAGCCGCGCCGAGCCCCTGCGGGCGGTGCCGCCGCCGCCGCCGTGTTTGGGGCGAGCGCGGCGGCGGCGGGGGAGCAGCTCTGCGGCGCTCCGGGCCCCGGCAATGGTGACAGCGGCGCGGGGCGCGCCCCCGGCCCGGCCCCGCTCCGCTCCCCGCCCCGGGGGCCGGGCGGTCGCTCCCTCGGCGCTTCCCGGCGGCGGCTCCTCAGGGCGGCACGGCCGCGCTCATCCCCCGGCCCGCAGCGCTCGCCGGCGCGGGGCGCCCATCATGGCCGCGGCTTCCGAGAGGGACGGCGGGCGGCGCCGCCACGCCCACGCGACGCATCCGCCAACACACAAAAGTAGTCCCTCCCACCCCGCCACCGGAGAAGCGGCGAAGCGGCGGACCGGAGTTACCGGAGGACCGGCTCGCACTGCGCGTGCCGCCCTTGCCCCTTCGCTCGGCGGCGCCCCCTAGATCCCCGGAGCTCACGAAGAGGGGGTTGGCGGCGGGCGGAGGGATACAGGCGGTAAAGGGAGGCAGCGGCGGTGCTGCGGCTCGGATCACGTGGGCGCTGGCGGCGGCGCCTCCCCCGCGGGCGGAAGTGGCCGTGAGGGGCCGTGAGGGGCTGGGCGGGCTGGCCCCGAGCCCCTCCGAGACCCCCGGCCTCCTAGAGCCCCCGCGCTGCCGCCCGCTCGCCTCTCCTCCTTCTTCGGCTGAGCTGGGCGGGAAGAAGGCAAGGGGAAGAACGCGTTCGGTGCGGCCCCGCGGGGAAAGGGAACTGGGGGGGGCGGTCAGCCCGGCGTCTTGAGGGGGTTCGTCGTCCTCCCCTCACGCCCCCTGGGGTTGGCGTGAAGCGGAGAAGACGCGGTGAGCGAGCGCCTGTCGCCCCCTGCAGCCACAGGCCACGGAGGGAAGGAGGGTTTGGGCCACCTGCTGCCCTCGGAATCAGAATTATTGAGGCTGGAAAAGCCCTCCCAGCCCATGGAGTCCCAGCTGTGCCCAATGCCCACCTTGTCCCCAGCCCAGAGCACTCAGTGCCACCTCCAGGCCTTCCTTGGACACCTGCAGGCATGGGGACTGCAAAGCTGCCTGGGCAGCCCCTGCCAAGGCCTGAGCACCCTTTCCATGCAGAAATTCCTGCTCATGTCCTCGGGCAACCAAGCTCGGGGACGGGGACATGGCAGTCCATCCAGGTCAGACCGGTTGGCTCAACAGCTCGTGATACTTCCATGGGACTTTCTGTCCTACTCCATCCCCCTTCGTAGGCTGATCACAATTATCCTGGCAGGGAGAAAGTTCTGTCTATAAACCTCTAAATCAACCCTTATAATCCTTTAAAACGTTAGGGCATGAACCCCGTTGAACAAGGCTCTTCACACTCTAAGATGAGAACTATAAATTTTTGGGAATTAGTAGTGTTAATGTTTTGCAGGAAAATGACCATCAGGTAGCCTGGTGCAGCCTGAGCTCCTGGATATGAACACTGGTATCAGTTTCCATCTTCCTCATTGTTTGTTAAGCTTTTTTTGGGCTCTGTTTTGTGATATTGTTTTCCTTTTCTGTGCAGAGAGGTGAGATATTAGGTTAGTAAGGCAACAAAAACTAGAATTTTAAGGCAGCTAGAAATGTAGGACTTCTGTAAAGCTTCAGGAGTGGAATCTGTTGGAGATCAGCATCTGCTGTACAATAAGAAGAGAGACACCATGGAAAAGACCAGCCTGAGGGCACGAGGAGAATCCATCCCCTTCTTTCCAGGAAAAGCAGGGTATACCAGGCATGTATCCCCCTAAAAAACAAATCCACCTCAAATGTTTTTGTGGCTGTCAGGGAAAGACATCTTGCTGAAGACACTTTGTGTATGAATAATGAATGTAAATAATAAATAAATAGTTATTCCAGTGTCTTGCTGGATCCTTTAACACTTCTGAGAGGTGCTGGAGTCCGTGGATGGCTGGAACAGGAAGAGGAGCAGGAAGTGGGGGCAAAAAGCTCTGCTTTGCCTTTAAGGGCTCAAAATAAACTGGAACATCAGGTGGAGGGATTTCCTGGGCTGCTGCAGCCTCCAGTCTTTGCAAATACTGTATTATATAATTCCTTTCAGAAATGTATCAAGTTGCATCTTAAGATCTTCTGCCACCGTTATTCCCACTGGGAAGCTGTTCCCAGAACCTTCTCCTGGTTTTCAGGCTAAATATATTTGGGACTGGTCTGCATGCATTTATTCTTGTGCCAGCACTGGTCTCAAATAGCACTCTCCCAGGCACAAAGATGCTCTTGGCCACTGCTGGACTGTGCCGAGCTCCCCTCCATTTCCACACTCCCCCTTTCCTCCAGCTGCAAATCCAAAACTGATAAAATTGTGGCTGCCCCTGGATCCCTGGAAGTGTCCAAGGCCGGGTTGGACGAGGCTTGGAACAACCTGGGACAGTGGCAGGTGTCCCTGCCTGTGGCAGGAGGTTGGAATGAGATGGATTGAAGTTCCTACCCATCCAAACTCGTTCTGTGTCCGAGTTTTAACTTCTGTTCCCACTTTCTGGATCTGTCCTTTGGTGGGAAGTGTTTCCCATGATCCAAGGTTCACCAAATGCTTGGGGACAGAGCTGCCACAAACACATTGTTCCTCAGTACAAACCCATGATTCCCAGTCCATTTCCTCTCCAGACAGTCCATTTCACTGGAGCTATGTATTGAAAACGCATGTGACTTCTGGAAAGGAGGAATTGGTCATAATCCTGATCATAATCCCCAATATTTTGATAAATTGGAACCCAATCCAATCCACACCTTCTGCATCACCACGACCCTGGGTGGCTTCTGAAAAATTGCACCTCTCCACATCTTTTCAAAGTATTTTTCAACGGGATTTTTTTCACCACCACAGCAGTGACAAAATGTAGGTTTCGAGTTGCTTTTTCTTTTGTGTGTGTTTGCATTTCTCCTTAATTGCAGCAAAACAGATGTCACTTTTTTTTCAGGAGTGGGAAGAAAACCAGAAGGGTTCTAAATATTACCTTCCAGGAATGAATGAACACAATGGTCCACATGAACTGAAAAACAAAAATGTCCAGAAGATTATAATCTTATTTACCATCAAGGACTGGAGGAGCAGCATGAAAGGGAAGACTTGCCTCATCAAATCCAAATCGTTTCTTCCATGAAGAAATTCCTGCTCGTGTCCCACCTGAACCTCCCCTAGCACAGCTTGAGGCCATTTCCTCTTTTCCCGTTGCTGGAAAACCTTGGCACAGGAGCAGAAAGGCTGAAGAGAAACTGCCAAAACTTTGGGTCGATTACAGCTATTACAGAGATCCTTTCATTTTAACCTTTTTCCCGGACATTCTTCTTTTACTACATGTATGTGTTAGATATGTTTTATATAGGTTATGCATATTTATGTATATATAAATTATATATACATCTATATAAAGTATATGTGTATATGTTTGCATGTTTTATAGGTATTGTGTATTACTTTATATTTCTGTTAACATGACGTATATGTTTATACATATATATATAATATTACATTATACGAATTTTTCATATTAGTGGGGGAAAAGTAGAGTTGCTATTGTCATGACACGCCGCAATTGGCAAGCTGCGCCCCCGGCGAGTGTGGTTGATGCCTCCCGGCCCCGCTCCGCTCCGCTGCCGCTCATCCCGGCTCATCCCGGCCATCCCGGCTCATCCCAGCCCTTCCCAGGCCGGAGCGCCATCAGCCGGGAGGCGGAACCTTCGCCGGAACCTTCGCGCAGGGCAGCGGGCGCCGCACGGACGGAGGAAGCGCCGGACGCGCCGCCGCTGCTGGGCCCTGGGTGCCGCCGCCGGCTTCTGCTCCGCTTCTTCCTCCTCCTCGTTCTCCTCCTCTCCTTCCTCCTCCTGCTTGTCCTGCTCGTCCTGCTCGTCCCGCCCCGCGCCCGGAGAGCGGCCGCACGGTGAGTGGCCCGGCGGGCCGGCGGCAGAGCGGTGCTGCCGCGCTGTACCTGCCGGGCGGCGGGAAGGTCACGGGCGGCGCGGCGCGGCCCTGCCCTGCCCGGGGCAGCCGTGACGGGGCTGCCCGGCGCTGGCGGGGGTCCCCGCGCTGGGCCGGGCCCTGCGGGGATCTCCGGGCCGCGGGCAGGCCAGGGTTTCCCGGCAGCGCCTCAGTTTTCCCTCGGAGCGGAACAGAAACTGGCGCCGGTGCCGCTTTTGGTTTCCCTTTTAGCGCCCGTACAGGCAGAGCAGAGCCGCAGCGGGCCCGGAGTGAAGTGTCCTCTCCTCAGGACAAGTGAACGCTGATTTCCTACAGGATGGAGCGTTTGTGTGTTATCAGGCATGGATCAGCGAGGTTATGCTTCAATTTCCCTCCTGTTCAGGCTTTTCCTTACGGTTGGCGCTCAGGACATGGGTTGCATAAGAAGGAGATTTCTGCATTGGGTTTTTGGGGAGGCTTTTTCCTTGTTCAGTGACTGTAGAGCCCTTTTATTTTAATAAATCAGGCTGGCGAGGACACGCAGAATCCTCCAGGTCTGGAGTACTTGCTTAGATCCCTGAGCAGGCAAATGTCACTTGGTTTCCAGGCAGGTGGACAGTGACAGACTGGATTTTTAGCTGCCTAAACAGGGAATGAAGAGTTAAAAACCCTCCAAACCCAGTGGTTTCAGTGGTCCGAACTGGGATAGAGCAGAGAGGTGTTGATGGCTGTTGGTCATCGTGAAGTGGTGCTTCTCCTGATTCCAGCCTCGGTGGAATTTCACATTCCAGAGTCAGTGGTGTGGCAGTGTCTTGAGTTGAACACGGGCTTGGCATAACACAAGAAGGGGGAATCCAGGGATAATTTGGCTGTGGGTGCTCCAGCATTGCCCTGGCTGCCAGCTTGGTTTGGAGACTGGCCAGGGAGTGTCAGGAGCTGCCAGAGGAATTGCTGCTGGTTTTGCCCTTGCACCAGGAAAATGGGGCAGTGCACAAGGACTGATTTGAGGATTCTCAAGCAGATCACCCCCACCAGCTGAGGAGGAAGTGGACCCTGATTTTACAAGTCTTTTTTCCAGTGTTTTAGGAAAGTCCTTTCCTCTGTGTCTTTTGTTCCCAAGACTGAAGGTGCTGTGCTCTCTGGGCTTGGCTCTTGCAGCAGTCAGGGTTTTCTCTGGATAGCTGTGTGCCACATCCAGCATTTTCAGGTTTCCAGGGATATTAATAACTCACCATACATCCTGCCAGGTGCAGGCTCCAGCTCTTAACCTCATTTTAATCAAAGGCAAATCGTTGATTGCTCCTTAATGTGGCAGTCGGGTGCCTTTCCTGTGAACTTCCTCTTAGGGAAAAGACCTCTCTGGTTCAATAATGGAGTTCCCTGGCTCCAGGATTCAGTATTCTTGGGTCAATAGCAGTCCCAAAATATCACTCTTAATGGGAATGTAATGTTTGTGCCCACAGAATCCCAGAATGGGTTGGGTTTAGAAGGACCTTAAATCCCACCCAGTGCCACCCCTGCCATGGCAGGGACACCTTCCACTGTCCCAGGCTGCTCCAAGCCCCAGTGTCCAACCTGGCCTTGGACACTGCCAGGGATCCAGGGGCAGCCACAGCTTCTCTGGGCACCCTGTGCCAGGGCCTGCCCACCCTGCCAGGGAACAATTCCTTCCCAATATCCCATCTATCCCTGACCTCTGGCACTGGGAAATTGCCATTCCCTCTCATCCTGTCCCTCCATGCCCTTGTCCAAAATCCCCGGGAAACAGCTTTTATCAAACAATGTTTAAACACAAGGCAGATGATTTTTCCACTCTAATTTTCTTCCCTTCTCTCCCTCCCTGTGCTTCCCTTTCCCGCTCAGGTCTGGGAAGGAGGATGGTGCACACCGAGGCGTTCTCGCGGCCCCTCAGCCGCAACGAGGTGGTGGGGTTGATCTTCCGTCTGACCATCTTTGGGGCTGTGACCTATTTCACCATCAAGTGGATGGTGGATGCCATTGACCCCACCAGGAAGCAGAAGGTGGAAGCTCAGAAGCAGGTAGGATTCCATTCTGCAGCATTTCCTTGGGATATTGCAGAACGTGCTGATGGGAAGCTGAAGGCTTTTAATCAGCCTCAGGGTTTAGGCTGTTGGTCTTTTCGGTAGTTATGTTTTATAACAAATTACAGTCTATAACAAATGACAATTTTATAACTAATTACAGTTTCTAGTCTGAAGTGGTGGCAAAACTGTTGGTCTGGAGGCTGCTGTTGGCCCTGATTTTCAGCAAGTCTGTGGTCCTGGTGCCTTTTCTGCTTGTGACAACTTTGCTTAGCAGCAGTGGCCTTAAACCATGCTGTCATCAGTCTCTTGGTTGCTTTTGAAAACCTTGAGCAGAGATAACTTAGTTCTTAACTTAAAAGTTAAACTTAAAAGGTAACTTAAAAGTTCTGCATTTCTGGCAGCTTAATGGCAGAGACCCCTACCAGCAGTCAAAATGCCCTGGAAAGGGGAGGGAAAAATGGAAAGCCTCCCTCCTTATCTTGAACTAGACCAATTTGTGCTCTGGGAAAAGCTTCAGGGGCCCTTCAGAACCAAAAGTTAAAGGTTTGCTTTAGAAATCTTGAGCTTTTTGCTTTTGAAATGTGGCAGCTTTTTTTGTTTGGATTCTGACTGACAAGAATTTCGCAGGCTTTGAGCAGCTTAAATCTGTGTTGGGTAGTTTTCCTTTGATAATGAACTTTTTAGTTGAAAAACAGCTTTCCATGGTTTTCCAATGGGTGTTAGTGCCAGCTGTTATCTAAGAGGCTGCACTATCCCAAAACCTTGTTGGATTTACTGCAAGTTTGAGTAGAAAGAGAAACTGAATTGTGCAAGTGTGTTCACACAATGGATGACTTTCCCTTGTAAATTAGGGAAAACCCACTGAATACATATTAGAAATTGACTGGCTTCTGGGAATTTAAAAATACATTCATCTCCCCTTGATTCCTGTAAAAATATATTAATCTCTTCAACTGCTGTGGAAACTTGAGGAGCACATTTTGTGTTTTAAGGTTTGGTTTGGTTGTTTTTTGGGTCAGAAGAGATGAGTTGTGGATTTGGGCATGTGAGGGCCCCAACATTCGTTTGCTGGGAATTGAGACATCTGACTTGGTTTCACTCCAGTGACAACAAAGTCATGAGGAAACAGCAGAACCTTAAAACAAGATCTAACCTCTTAGGGAGAAGTTTTTCAAACCACAAACAGCAGTTCTTTAAAAAAGCTAATTTTTGAGTGAAGCATTCAGTTTCTTTCCCTTGATTTTCTTGGTGTTTGGTTTCCCCCAGGCTGAGAAGCTGATGAAGCAAATAGGAGTGAAGAATGTCAAGCTGACTGAGTATGAGATGAGCATTGCTGCCCACCTGGTGGACCCACTCAGCATGCATGTAAGCAACTTCCCTGCTCCTCAGACCTGGAAAATCTGCCTTTGCCTCTGGATTACATCGATTCACACATCTCTGGAAATACACAGGAAATATTCCTCTGATTTAAAATTAAAACTGCACCATTGAGAGGAGAGGTTTTTAAACACTTCTCTCTTTTATTTTCAAGATGCTACTTTTAAGCTGGTGGCTGTTTTTCCTTGGCAGGATCAATGCTGATGATTCCCAACACTGTTTTTCCCTTCTAGGTCACCTGGAGTGATATTGCAGGCTTAGATGATGTCATCACAGATTTGAAAGACACTGTCATTTTGCCCATCAAGAAGAAATACTTGTTTGAGAATTCCAGGCTCTTACAGCCCCCAAAAGGTAGGAAGGGAATGTCATGGATTTATATCTTGGTATTTAAAAAAAAAAAAGGCGCAGTTCCTCAGAAAGGGAAGAGGAAGTGGCTTGCTAGGCCAAAGTGCACCATTAGGGCTGATGCCAGGGAAAACCCTCAGATTTCCCCTGTTCACCTGCTTTGCTGAAGAAGTTTCATCTTAATAATGGAGCAGTAGTTGGATTTTGGTTACTGATGGTCTGTTTTGGTGAGCTAATCACAGAATCATAAAATGATTTGGCTTAGGAGGGACCTTAAAGCCCATCCAGTGCCACCCCTGCCATGGCAGGGACACCTTCCACTGTCCCAGGCTACTGCCAGGGATCCAGGGGCAGCCACAGCCTCTCTGGGCACCCTGTGCCAGGGCCTGCCCACCCTGCCAGGGAACAATTCCTTCCCAATATCCCATCTCTCTCTGCCCTCTGGCAGTGGGAAGCCATTCCCCCTTGTCCTGTCACTCCAGGCCCTTGTAGTCCATGTATCCTGCATTTTTAAATGCCTAAATTAACAGGTTTTTTTTTCTCCTTAAACTCCGTGTTGTCCTTTGTCAGAGTTGAGCTCTAACTCTGCTCTACAGCTTTGACACTCCTAGAAATTCCCATCATTCCCATCATCAGACAGACATCCCACTTTTCCTCTGGAGGTCCCTTGATTTTCTCTGGAATTGGGTTACAGAATGTTGAGGCAGGGAGGAAACTGTCAGGTGGCAGATTAATTTTCCAGCAGTAAATCAGAAGCTGGACTCTGCTGAAATCCTTACAGCCATGTTTGTTGTATGTTACTGCAAAAAAAAAAAAAAACCCAACCAGAATTTAAACCTAAAATGTTGGGCAAAACCCCCAAGTTGTCTTTACTGCTTTCTTCCCTGGAATATTGATTTTTGGAGCTCTTAATTACTGCCTGGATCTGCAGTCACCTCAGTCCTGTGTCCCAAGGGATGGAAAATGCAGCACTTTGGTAGCTGGTTTAGTTTTTCCAGGCTACTTTCTGTGTAAGTCACAAACTGAAGCTGTCTGGAAAATTACATGAATGCCATGATCTAATAAGCTGAAGGAAAAAATGACTTTTTTATTTATCTTTTCAAAGCAGACTTTCCATCTAGGCCAGCTCCCCAGTTTTATGAGTGGCTTGTGCTGTATATTAATAGGAAGTCACTGCTTCGGAGAAATGATGTTTGTGGTCATCACTCACATAAACAGAGAAAAAAAACTTAATAATTCTCTGTGTTTTGGGCTTTTTTGACTGAATGTTGCTCTTTAAATTGTTTTCTTTACAACTCTGTTAGAAAAACACTCCTGTGAATTCTTGCACTGTGACAGCTTTAAAAATAATACAAGATGTCATGTTTAATTGTGGGTAATTTGTTTAAAATGTCTGTGGGGTCTGTTGTGTGATGGATTTTTCCTTTTCTCAATCCTCTGTGCTAAGTTTTATTAGCAGGACTGAAAGGAATTGTAAACGAGGCTTGTCAGATGCTGACAGGAAATAAATAGGGGGTTAATTTTATGTAACCTTTATAATCCTGGGAATGGAATAAAATGGAATCATGGAATGGTTGGGGTTGGAAGGAACCTTAAAGATCATGTTCCACCCCCTGCCATGGGCAGGGACATTAGACCAGTCATCTTTCAAATGTCTCCTCTCAGTTCCACCAACCCTGTCTTTAGGTATTCTGAGCTCTAATAGGGATTATCTTTAAAAACTCTGATTTGATGGAATAGTGTTTCCTTGTTTTGGTTTCTTACCTTTTAAGACCTGGATCAAACATGAGCCTGGACACCCCCAGGCCTGCCCTACCAAAGCAATAACACTGTGAATTTTCCAGGAGTCCTTCTCTATGGCCCCCCTGGATGTGGGAAAACCCTGATTGCTAAAGCTACAGCCAAGGAAGCCGGGTGTAGGTTCATCAACCTCCAGCCCTCCACGCTGACGGATAAATGGTATGGAGAATCCCAAAAACTGGCTGCTGCTGTCTTCTCCCTGGCCATAAAGCTCCAGCCATCCATCATCTTTATTGATGAAATAGGTAAAAATCTCTTTTTTTATCAGTAGCTATAGCAGAGTGACATTAAACTGTAGGTTCGATGATGTATAGATCTGCTGTCATCTTTTCCTTAAAAAGAGTGAAGGTTCAGGAAGAGAAATAGGATTGGAGAAAGGAGAAAAGTAAGAGAAATAGGATTGTAAAGGAATGGTGGCACATTAGGAAAAACAATGTCTTTTTTCCTGGTGGTAGTGGAGGAATTTACATGTAAAACAAGTTCCTGCTTTATTTTTGGTTCACAAGGAAACCCATCACCAAATACTCTACAGTGCTTCTGCCGTCAGGGCACATAATGGGAAATAAAATATTGGTTTTGGAGAGCTGTGGAATAGTAGTTTCATAAGGCTGAAGAAGGAGGAGGGGCAGCTGCTTTGCATTAATCCAGGCAGGTGAAAATTTGGAGCACAAGATTTGGGATGATCTCCTGTGATCGGTGCACCCTTGTGTGGTGCCATTTAAATGGGCTTAGGAGCAGGGCAGGTTCCACTTTGCTGCTTTCACCCTTGGCAGCACTCCTCGTTTGCTGACAAGGGTTATTAAGAATGCATTTGTAACATAAGAGAAGAGCCCAGGTGTGCCCATGAGGGATTGGATTGGATTGGATTGGATTGGATTGGATTGGATTGGATTGGATTGGGAGTGACCTGCTTCCCTCCTTGGGCACAGATTCCTTCCTGCGGAACCGATCCAGCACTGACCACGAGGCCACGGCCATGATGAAAGCCCAGTTCATGAGTCTGTGGGATGGGCTGGACACCGACTACAACTGCCAGGTGAGTCCTCAGGGTGCTGGGAGAAGGGATGGGATTCCCTCTGCTGGGATATTGTGCATGGAGCTGCTTGGGAACAGAGACAGAGTGCATGGAGCAGGGATTGCCCAAAGCTTCTTTACCTGTCAGTGATTCCCAGCACATTATAGGAATGAGGGGAGTTGTATCCACAGATCATTGTTCTTCCTGAGAAGATTGGCTTTGTGCTTATTTTGGTTTTAATCGAGAAGTGGCATTTTCAGATGGGATGGGCTTTAAGGTCCTTTCCAACCCAAACCATTCTGGCATTCTGGGATTCTAAATTACTTGAAGGTCACAAAAAGCCTGCATGGCATAGTTCTGAACTGTCTCCTGGCATGATCTTCTTGAAGCCTTTAAAAGGGATGTTTAGTCTCCAAGCAGAAACTTTTCAGCCTTTTTAATGTGTATTTTTCCATAAATGTCCAATGCACTGACATCCAATAGTTCTTGCTGCGTAAAATCTGCTTTTCCTCCTCTCTCAAGCTTGTGCTAAAGATGTTTTTGAGCTGATTTTGCCCAAAATGAGTATATATAAAATGAGGAGGTTTAAAGCTTCCCATTAGTCAAAAGCCAGTGGTATGAACCCTTCACTGGAAACCAGTATCATTTTCCAAGCACAATGAATTACCTTTTTCCCCAATACACTGACAATTCCTTGGAGCAAATGAAATTATTCATTCCCGGCAGTGAGACAACAAAATTTGGCTTTTGTAAGAAAAACAAGAATCCCAAATGCTTGGAGGAAATTGTAAGGAAGCATTGAGGTGGATGTTATTTATCCATGTGTTAATTCCACCTGGAAGCCACGCTCATCTGTGGGTAAACCTGCTGAGACTCCATGGATCTGGAGTCTGGCAGGAACTCGGGACCTTTTGGCTGAAAATAATGCCCAGAGGAGCGTGGATGATCCCTGAGCCAGCAATCCCAGTGCCTCTAGGTGGCAGGGTGACTCTGCGGGGCCGCCAGCCCTGCAGGCCAGTGTTCCTGGAGCTGCTGTGCCTGGACAAAAGGCCAGGAGCAGTCAGGAAACCCCTGCATCTGAGATTAATCACCCTGACGTTTTTCACTCTCCTGGGTGGCTGTTTACCATGTACATAGAGTAACAAATGGGGAAACAAGGCTGCTGTGAATGGGGAGCAAATTTGTTCTGGAATTAAGAACTGGAGTGCTCCAGGGAGGTAAACACTGTTCTGGTGTTGGACTTGGCTTGGACACCTTTAACCCACTGCTGCCAGTGTACCTGTAGGTTGTGGAAGGCTTTCTTTAATGCTTAAAACAATGAAGACACCATTTGAGTGCCTATGAAAGCTGCCAGGTGAACTCATTGCCTTGCTGGTCTCCTGGAATATGTTTCTGCCCATGGGGGGCTTGGAACAAGATGACCTTTAAGGTCCTTTCCAACCCAAACCTTCTATCCTTTTTTTTTTCAGCACAGCACAAAATCACCACATTTTTAAATACCCTACTGGAACATCTCCTTTCAAATTCCACCAGGAACTAAAAGTGACATCACAAGCAGAAGTTTTAAGTTCCTTCTTAGGGTTTGAGCTTTCAAGCTGGACTCATGTAGAAATCTCCCCCCAGGTGGTATTTGTGGTACCAGGGCTCTCTGCAGCTGCCCTTAATGAGATCACTACCAGGAAACCTTTATGTAACTTCTTTAAACGTTGATGCTGTTGATAAAGTAGGGGAGATCCCATGGCTGGTGCTGAAATTCCCGGTCTGTGGATGTTTCCCAGCCCTGGTTTCAGTGGTGTCTGTTGGTGTCACACAGGTGATTGTGATGGGAGCCACCAACCGGCCCCAGGACCTGGACTCTGCCATCATGAGGAGGATGCCCACCCGCTTCCACATCAACCAGCCTGTAAGTCCTGCCTGCCCTGCCCCATCAGCCAGGAAATCCACTCCTCTGGGGTTGTTTTTCCAGGAAATACTGCATTCTGCTGATTTGGTTTTAGGGTTTTTTGCAACATGTCTGTAACTTGGCTTTTCAAGGTCAAGTTTTGACCCCTTGGGTCTTTTATCTGAAACAACACCATGAGCTTCCCACCCCTCCTCTTCTCCTCTGGGAATGGAGCTGTTTGGGTGCTGCACACTGGGAAGGGCTTGTTTTTAACTGTGTTCTGCTCACACCTTTCCACAGCAGACAATGTGGAAAACCAGGTTTGTTCTGCTTGTGATGGGCTTGGAATGAGATGGTCTTCAAGGACCCAAACCATTCCATGGTTCTGTGATTTATGCCACTGTAATTAAGATCTTTATCAATTAGGCAGCTGTCACAAGGTTGTCCTTACTCCCAGTGTTGCTCTTGCCAGCCTTTTCCAGGTATTTAAGTTGCCTTTGAGCTCTTGCTGACGTCACCACACATTTTTGTGTCAGTGTTATCAGGAGTTCAGTCGTGCCTGTCAGAATTCCCTTCTGGCTACAGAAATAGTTATCCATCTTTTGCTGAAACTTAGAGACAAAACTGGAGGAGTAAAACTCTTACTGATTGTGCAAGAGAGGAGTTGTGTTCCCAGGCCTGTGTTGGAACTGCCTTTCACTCCATGAGGGCGGATCCCTTTGGGAACACCATTTATAACCTGGGAATTGCTGTTCTCCCATACCTGTTCCACAGGCTCCATCTCCAACTGTTCCTTGAGTTAGTAGGGGGCAAGGATGTGGATTTGAGTACTTTGTTGTGTCTTTCTATCAAACCCCATTGTTAGAAGGATGAATTATGCATATTCAATATGCAATATTATGGATATTACAGGGTTTGGCTCCCTCTCCCAGCATCAGAGTTAGCACAGGAGATGCCATTTAGGGAACAGATTTTCCTTACTCCACTACAGCCCTATCGTGAACTTACTGCTTCTCTCTCGTTTTTATGTTTTGTGATCAACCCAGATTGGCCCTGACACTTATTGAAGGTGGAATAATTGATGTGCTGTGGATTGGGAACAGGCACGGGCAGGACTGAAAGCCTTGCAGATTTTATAACTGAGTTTGAGATGAAAAGGCCCCAAATTACTCATAAAAAATTACCTGCAAAGCTGAAGGAAATGGAAGAAGTGGATTTTTGGGACAGACTAGCAACTGTTCATCTGCCAGATAATCTGTGGGGGAATTTTCCCCCTTTTTAATGATGTAAGTGAGGTTTGGCAGGCACAAAACCCAGTCTTGGTTGCCTGTGTTTGCCCCTCCTGGGAAGGATCTGCTCAGGACTCAGCTGATTCTTCAGTAACCTCCTCTCACACAGTGTGTGATTTATCTGGCTTAGAATTTCCCAAGCATCACCTGTGGAACTGAACTTGCCATCAGAGAGGTTTCCTCAGTGTGTCTCATATGTCCTGGGTGAGGGAGCAGCTGGTGTGGCTGAACGGAAGGGACTGAAAGCCCTGGGATGTCCCATGTGTTTGTTTTTGTCCTCTGGTAACTTCCATCTCTTCTGTTTCAGGCTCTGAAGCAAAGAGAGGCGATCTTGAAGCTGATTTTGAAGAATGAAAATGTGAGTAGCCCCCTGTTAGTGGCTCATTGCTGCATTACTGCCAGCAGTGCAGCTCTGGCCTTGCAGAACACATGGTTGATAATTGCCTGCCTTGCAGTGAGGCTGAGATGATCTGCCAGGGCATTTCTGGTGAGAACTTGGGAATCTTTTGTGGGTTTAGGTGTGGCCTTACATTAAAGCCCTGCAGTTGGCTCCTTTGTGAGCAGGAGCCTCACCAGAGCAGCAGCCTTGGGTTGTGTGGTGAATCACCACCTCTGAGCAGAATTACTCCATTTCTCTGTCTCAATTTGCTTGTTCTGTAACAAGAGAAGAGATTTCTCTCTCTAAAGAGGAGGAAGGTGAATCATGTTTGGATCAGGGAAGAAAATTTGAAGCCCTCATGAAGCAGGGAGAAGATGCTGCTCTTTAACTCTTTCTTGGCTTAAGTCAAGAAAGGAGGAATGACTTTTTTTGACAGTGCCCCTTTTGATCCATAATTCAAATATGCTTTAAGAGCAGAGGGGAAGGAGTAGGTGTGAGCACACCTGGAAGTGTCTGTGGGATATGGGATCCCTGTCATCAGAGCTTCCTCCCAAATTTAGTCAGCAGCACTAATTGCCTTCAAGTTAATGTTGCGAAGTGTCTCTTGGCTGATGTCTAACCTGAAAAATATAATTTATTTGTAAAAACAAGTTAAATTTTTTGAAGAGGTCTAAAAATAGCAGCTCACCAGTATCTGTCAGGGAATCACAGCCACACAAATAAGTTTTTCAGGGAGACAAAAAAACCAGCCTGAATTGGTTTAGCCCACAGGAGGAGGAATTGGATCTCTCAAGTCCAGCTTGTTTTCAGCCAGGGTGACAAACTTCACATGGCAGGGAGGGTTCTGCCCTCTCTTTTCCTTGCCTGCCTTAAACCATGGAATAATTTCCCTCCTGGAAGAAGTCATTGCAGAATTTCAGCCTTTTGTTAGACTGGCTTGGCTTTAACTTTTTGAAAAGGAAATACTGATGCACATGGTGGGAAAGGAATCAGAAATTCCATAAAGAGATGGAATAAATGTGGGGTCTTGGCTGGCAAGAGCTCAGCCTGAGCCAGTGCACTGAGTTAGACACATGATTTTGCCTCTGAATCCCCCAGTGTGAGGCTGTATAAAGCAGGAGCAGGTGTCCAGAGAACAGAGCTTTGAGAAACTCTGTGGGCACCTGGAGAAAAGGGTCACTATTCCTGGGATCCAGTTTTTGCCAGGCAGATCCCTACAGGAGCATGGTTAGTATGGGCTATACCAATGGGATGGTTGGGGTTTGCATGGGGTTTTTTAACCAATGGCAGAGTTTGATGAGCTGAAACATCAGTTTCCTTTAATGACATGAACCCCTTGGAGGGTTCAAAGAGTAAGGGAATAATTCAGCTCCCCAGAAATGTCAAATGAAGATAATCTTAGAGCAGGTAGAAACACTTGGAGGTGACCTGCTTGTTGTGGTGACCGCAGCCAGTGGCTTTGCAGTGTCCATGCCCTGACGCCGTGGTTTCCCCCAGGTGGACAGGCACGTGGATCTGCTGCAGGTGGCCAAGGAGACCGACGGCTTCTCGGGCAGCGACCTGAAGGAGATGTGCCGTGACGCGGCGCTGCTCTGCGTGCGGGAGTACGTCAACAACGCCTGCGAGGAGGATGTGTACGTGGGGCCCTGCTGCACACTCACAGCTCTGTGTCCCCTGCCTGCAGCTTGGGATGGCTATAGGGTCACACACAGCACGAGGGCCCCATTTTCCTGCCCAATTGCCGCTATACCACACACCCCCCCCATCGCCCACAGCTCAGTTACTCAGTTTTGGCTCTGAAAATGAGTGGTTGTCCCAGGGTGCCAAGGGGGAGGTGGCCTGAGCCAGCAAGTCCTGCTGCTGCTCTGCTTGGTGCCAGGCTTCTGTGCCAGTGACACGGTGCTGTGATGTCCCTCTGGTATCTGCCACACCTGCAGCAATCCCTGTGTGCATTCGGGGGCTGGAGTGTGTCCAGGGAAGGGAACGGAGCTGGGAAGGGGCTGGAGCACCAGGAGAGCTGAGGGAGCTGGGAAAGGAGCTCAGCCTGGAGCAAAGGAGGCTCAGGGGGACCTTGTGGCTCTGCACAGCTCCTGCCAGGAGGGGACAGCCGGGGGGTCAGGCTGTGCTCCAGGGAACAGGGACAGGACAAGGGGAAACGGCCTCAGGCTGGGCCAGGGGAGGCTCAGCTTGGACATCAGCAGGAATTTCTGCATGGAAAGGGTGTTCAGGCCTTGGCAGGGGCTGCCCAGGGAGCTTTGCAGTCCCCATGCCTGCAGGTGTCCAAGGAAGGCCTGGAGGTGGCACTGAGTGCTCTGGGCTGGGGACAAGGTGGGCATTGGGCACAGCTGGGACTCCATGGGCTGGGAGGGCTTTTCCAGCCTCAGGGATCCTGGGATTCCAGTGCAATGCTGGATCCATGTGAGAGCTCCTGTTCCCAGGGACAGCTGCTGGCTGTTGGCACAGCTGTCACAGCCCTGAACGCTCACCTGGCTGTTCCTCTCTTCCCCAGCCACGATGAAGATGAGATCCGGCCCGTGCAGCAGCAGGATCTCCACAGGGCCATCGAGAAGATGAGGAAATCCAAGGATGTCTCCATGCAGAACCTGGCCATGGAGATCGTGTTTGATTAAGACAAAAGAGTGTGTTTGCAGTTCTGATGTGATTTAGTTTGACTTCTGTAATCAGTTAGCAAAACCAATGTCAGGGGGCGGGAGCGGGGGTGGCAGAGGGAGTTCTGTTCCTGGAATCGTTTTTATACAACAACCTCTAAGTTATTGCAATTCCGACTGGAAGTGTGAGCATAGATCATGAGTGGAACAATTCAGCCCAGACCAAGAGCTGTGCCTGGGTGTTGTCCCACAGGGATCCCCTTGGAGCCTTACAGCAAGAGTGGGTGGTCCTGGGGCCAGGGGACAGGACCCGACACGGGCTGCGTGTGTACAGATGGGTGTGTGAGTGTAGGACCTGTACATAGCCACACTTTTTTTTATATATAGACATAATCTGTAGATAACTTGAGTATGGAAAATCTTTTCTACTTCCTGAAGCAAACCAAATCAGAGGCTGTATAGGTGAAAGATTCCTCGATACTCAGTTCACGTTCACTTCTACCTTTTAGCAGCAAATGCCAGGATAGAAACTGCTTCTAGGACAAAGCAACATTTGAAATGCTACTGATTCTTCTTCCACATGACCACTTGAAATCTGGTGCCATTTAGTAAAGATAGTAAACTACTGTGGAAAAATGTTTGAATACTTTTAATTTTTTATGAATTCTGCTTTCGGAGGCTTTTTAAATGAAGGCTGGTTTTATTTTTGGGTTTCCCTTGCTGTGAGCAGTCCAAGTAGAATCCCACCTGCTCTTTCCTAAAGCCCCACATCCTCTCAGCTCTGAAGCCATGGCTTTCTGAGCTCCTGTGCACTTGTCCCACGGACTTGCTGCTCCCTCAGGGTCTGGAAGCCCCACTGTGGCACCCTCCCCTGAAGTGTCACAGCCCTGAGGCACGGGGTGGGGGGACAACGACATTGTGTGATGTTTGACTCTGTCACATGCTCAGATCTGTGAATTTAAAGAGGAGGGAATGGGTTTGGGGTTTATTAATGTGGTTTAGCAATGTGCTGTCCTTGCTGGTACCAGTTCTGGTGAATTCTTGTAATGTTCTGTCACGATAAAGGCCAAGGGTTACAAATGTGAGTGGCAAAAATGTTTGGTTTTTTTTGGTAAAGTTGTTGTCAGATATAGTCAAGAACTTGTGTTTTTCTCATGTAATGCTATGAATTGTGCACCAATTGACCCCAAATCTGTAAAGGGAATTGTTCAAAGCCCAGGGGTGGGATGCTGTGTCACAGCTCTGCTGCCTGTGAGGGCAGGCAGAGACTGATGTAAAACCAAATGGACTGCAAAGGAAAATAAATCTATATAAGAGGGCTGGAGCCCTGCCATCACACCGTGTCAGGGGCTGATGACAATGTCCCTCCAGCTCACCCTGCTCCCTGCTGTCCTGCTCTCTGCAATGCTGGGGGGGGTGATGCAGCAGGGCTGAGTTTGTCCCAATTTAATCTTAAAACCAAATGACAGGGGGTTAAAAATAATTGAATAATTGCTTAGACTTCTTCCCTGTATGAAGTAGCAATGGGACATGCACATGTGTGTGGTCTAACACAAGGATGTAGGAATTTAGGCACAGCAGAAATGCTGGACTACAGAAATGGGAAAAGTGGGATATGGGATGCTAATGCCACAAGTCACGTTAGTGCCAGGGCTGAGGGCTGGGTGTCCAGTGCTGGCTCTGGGTCAGCCTGTGACCAAGGAATGAGTCCAAAGGAGGCACCAGGATGAGCAGAGGGATGGAGCAGCTCTGCTGGGAGGAAAGGCTGGGAGAGCTGGGATTGTTCAGCCTGGAGAGGAGAAGCTCTGGGGTGAACAAATTGTGGCCTTGCAGGGCCTGAAGGAGCTACAGGAAACATGGAGAGAGACTGGGGACAAGGGATGGAGGGACAGGACCCAGGGAATGGCTTCCCACTGCCAGAGGACAGGGTTAGATGGGATATTGGGAAGGAATTGTTCCCTGGCAGGGTGGGCAGGCCCTGGCACAGGGTGCCCAGAGAAGCTGTGGCTGCCCCTGGATCCCTGGCAGTGTCCAAGGCCAGGTTGGACACTGGGGCTTGGAGCAGCCTGGGACAGTGGGAGGTGTCCCTGCCATGGCAGGGGTGGCACTGGGTGGGTTTTGAGGTCCCTTCCAACACAAACCATTCCATGATTCCCTGAGTGACCTTAAACCTGCCAACGGTGCTACTTACTGGAATCCCTGAGAAGGCTGGAATGACGCCTGGGCTGGGGAAATTCTCTGGCTGCTCCATGTGTTCAGGGCCTGCTCTCACCCTGCTGCTCTCCCAGCCCCTCTCAGGGGTTTTGACACTAAGAAATGCCAGGCCGGGAGAGCTCCTCCTGCCCCTCCTGCCTTTTGTCGGGCTGCTTCGTCCTTGGTAAAGCCCCAGCACAGGCAGGTCTTAATTGCCTTTAACTGAGTGTGAAGTGTGTCCTCAGGGGAGTTTTAATGTCACACGGAGGGAGGGCAAGGGAGCAGGAACAACCCCGGGGGCAGCCTCTGGTCACTGCTTGAGCTCTGATCTCCTGCCTGTGTCTCCACAATCCTGGCTCTTGGCACTGCTGGCCGGAGCTGCCTTTCCCTGCTGCCATAACTCATCACCGCAGGCGTCAGGGGCTGATTGAAGAGTTGCAAGGAGTAATTTCTGATTGCTCCCGGGGGCAGTTACTGCAGCTGCAGTGCAATTTCCACTCCTCCAAGAGCTCCTCCATACTTGTCTACTCTTGCTGCTGCTTTGAGAGTCCTTGTCAAAGCACAAACCCTCTGGCAGCTTCCTCGAAAGGCTGGGGGAGCGGCGTGGTTTGGAATGTGGCTGCTTTCATGCCATGGCTCCAGTACCTGATCCTGCCTCTCTGAAGGGGGGATGAGCCTGATCCCTCCCTCTACTCTCCCACAGCTCCAGGGCCAGCTGCTCAAGCCCAGCATTTCCAAGGCTGAGCAAGTCTCCAGCAAAATTCTACCCAAAAATCACCAAGTGAGAGCTACTGCCACATATAAATATTTATTTGTACTAAAAGTGAGTGTTTCATAGCAGAGTATCAAGTTCAGAATATATTAAATCATGAGATGCATCAGCTGAGGTACAAATTCCAGTCTCATGTCTTTAATAAATAGACTATAAAACCCCCAGTCCATGTGTTTTAATCAGAGGTAATCAGGACACTAGTTTAAAAGGATAGTACAATAGCTGTGTTTTGCTGTGACCACCTGGAGTTACTGGGGGGCTTTTTCAATGCTGGATTATTGTATGGTGAGCAGCAGTGCTGTTTCATTCCTTAAAAATCCTAAATGGGAATATTGCTTTTGGCATCCAGGTCCCTGCCAGAGGGCCTGAGTGGATGAGGCTGGTGCTGGTATGCTGTCAGCTCCCACAGAGGCTGCAGCATGTGCCTTGGGGTAAAACACAGCTTTGCTCCACATAATTAAAAAAAATACTTTAAAAGCCACCCAAAAGGACTTTCTGCAAGGATATCTTCCAGTCACAGATGAAGGCTTGGCCACTGTGCCCTGGCCCCTGCAGGTCTTAGCTCACAGTATCCTGCACGACAAGCGGGAGCAGGTTGGTTTTGCTGAGCGTGGATCCATCTCTAATAAATACTGGAGCACAAGGAGAGAGGAGTGCTGGTTCCTGTTCATTGGGAACACATCCCGAGCGGTCCTGGGGCAGCTGCTAAAGAAGGCCAGGTGCAAAAATCATGGAGTGAGGCCGTTGCTGTAACCAACAAGTGCTTGGTTGTTTTCCTCTGCTGAAACCTCACAGCCGCGGAGGCAACGCAGGATCAGCCCTGTCCCTGGACGTGTCTGGCCACAGGCAGAGCCCGAGGCACGGGCGGGTGGCCTTGGGCTCCCGCAGTGCCCAGGGAAGCTCCGCTGTTGTGTCACTGCTCAGTCCCCTCGGAGGCCACCGCAGGAGCTGCGAGTCAGTGGAAAAGCCTCGGCACAGCCAAAGTCCACGGCAGGATGAGGGTGGGGAAGGAGATAAAGTCTGGAGTAACTTTCCACAGCCAGAGCTGGGAGCAGCACCGTGACTCTGGCTCAGCACCAGCACCCCACAGGGCTGGGGGGGACCCAGGGGCTTTCCTGCCATCCTCTGGCTGTCCCCAGCAGTCCCATCCCACAGACACAGAGTAAATCAGGGCACATGGACCCACACAGGTGTGGATGAGGCCAGGAGCTTCAGCCTCCCCTCAGCTGGGTCGCCAGACCCACCTCATAGTGCGTTCTTTGCTGTTTTGCCTTGGATTTGCCTCTGCGATGGGAGGAGTGTGAGCAGAGGGGAGGGGGATCCGATCTTGCCAGGTGGGAGGGTACCTGAAAGCACTGTGACAGCATCCCTCATATTTCCTTGCTGTCCAGAGCATTCTCACGGATCTCAGGGCTTTATGGTGCTTCCAAGAACAGGCTGAAGAGCTGAACTTGGAGCACCAGGAGCACTCAGCCTAGGATTTGTTTGACCAGAGAGGTCAAGCAGGAGAAAGGAAGCAAGGAAGCAGTGAAGAATTGGCTCAGCCACAAGAAACTGGCGGTGGTCACGGCTGATTTTAAAAAATCCTTTTAAAAAAGGGCATTAAAAATCTTCTGCTGTTTACTAGCAAAAACTGTCTAAGGCACCACGTGGAAAGGCACTTCTTCATTTCTGCCCCACGCAGGGCACAGGCAGGATTTATCCTGGTCCGAGGTCCCCTCTCTGCACTGGGAGCTGCTGCATGGCCCTGGCAGCACCCCAACAATGCTGGGAATGGAGGGCCTGCTCCCCATCCCTTCCAGCTCCGTCGGGACACTCCCAGCAGCTTTAGGGGGAGAAGGATCAGGCTCAAAGTATTTCTGATTGGTAAAAACCACTCTGACCCAGGTAGGAAAATCCCACTGTCAGAGCATTGGAAATGCCAAGTAAGTGATCTGTATCATAGGGAATCAATCAATCATTGCTCACTCTTAATACAGGTATTTCTAGGGAGGAGGAATTAATTCTTTTTTTCCAGTGACTGGTAGTACGAGGTGAGGACTTTCCAGGCTTTGGGGGCCATGAAGCCATCGGGGGGTTTTCCCCTTCCCGAGCAAGCTTCCTCATGCGTGTTCCTGAGATGAAGTCAAAGTCGTCATGCCTGTGCAAAACAGAGACAGGTGACATCAGCACAGCTGGCCTGAGTTATCCCCCCAAGGGTTCCCCATCCCAGAGGAGCTGGAGTGTCCACAACACACCTCCCCAGCTGTGGGAGGCTGTGCTCCTACTGCCACTCAGCCCCCAGCCTATGCTGCTTGTTTTCCCTGGTGCCATCTTTAGTTTCATGGGGGACAGCTGGGGACAGCTCTTGGAGGGGAATGCGTGTGGCTTTCCCAGGTTCTCCCTCCATTCCTCCCCCCCTGGAAAGCTGCGAGCCCAAGGCAACCACAAACCCCACGTTGTGAAGAAACCACGATGTTGTTGCTGCGTTACCTTTTGGGGTCATAGAAATCCATGGCTTTTTTGAGCTTGTTGTAGGCAGCCACCCGGAAGGGGATGATCTCCACGGAGGTGAGGCCGGGGGCCATGCTCAGCACCTTCCCGCCGTGCGTGGGCTCGTACAGGTCCTGCTTGGTGTCGGGGTGCGGCATTCCCGCCGGATCGCGCCCCACGATGTAGAAGTTGGCCCCTGCCACCATCCGGGCTCTGCAGTGCCACTGCACCTGCAGGGAGGGACACAGACTGAGGGCTGGGGGAAAGGGAGGTCCTGGGGATCCATATGGGAATTGGGCTTGTTCCAGTCTGGCAGCAAACAGAGGTCCTAGTTTGAATTTTGAAAGTGCAAAGACGGTGCCCCACGGCACATGCAAGGGGAGCTTCAGCATCTGCCCCTTTCATCCCACTGATTTAGGGACAGAAGTGGCAGAAAACATTTCTGCCCAACAGAAGGTGGTGAAGCCTGTTTCTACCCCTTCTCCCCAGCTCCCCACAGCCCAGGAGAGGATGGAGCCCATGCAGCTGAGCTCTGCAGGGAGACGCTGCAGCAGCAAAGGAGACAAGAGCGAGGCAGCAGCTCCATCTCCCTTCCTGGGGTTTTCCAGGGCTGCACAGGCTGGGAGCACAATCCCTATGGTCAGGCTTCCCACCCTGCCCTGGTGAGCAGCCAAGGGCTACGTTACCTCCGTGGGGCCGGCGTAGAGCATGGGAGAGGGGAAGATGGCCACGATGGTGGACTTGGGGTCCAGGACTTGCTCCTCCAGCACGGCCGCGTGCTGCTTCATGCGCCACTCCAGAGGGACATCATCGTCCTTGGTCCAGCCCCCCAGGGGGTGCAACAGGAGCACGGGGTTCTTGTAGCCCCTCTCCAGGAGCTGGCGCCGCGTGTCCTGCATGAGCAGGGCGTGCCCGTTGTGCACCGGGTTGCGCAGCTGGAAGGCGAAGACAGCATCTGGAAGGGAAAGATCAGAGGGTCACGGGCATCATTTCCACCCTCTGAGCTTCTGCACAGCCACAAGAGACCTGTGTGTGTCCTGTCTCCACATGAGCGAGGCCTTAAACACCTCAGCTGAGTGTTTCAGACACATACATCACCCTGCCAGGGTTATTTTGATTGCAAGCCCTTCCTTTGGGTCTGATTTCAGCCCTGTCAGCTCTCCTACAATGTTTGTGCACACACTTTCACTGAGTTCCCCAATGTCCTAAGTGACGTGTCACCTCCCCAGGCTCAGTGGCACCTTCAGGAGGGCCAATGCTCTTTCCCCAAAGTGAAGGTGGGTGTCTGACCCTTGCCAGCCTGCTGGGACCATGCTGGATGGAGCTTGGAGCAAGGTGAGACAGTGGAAGGTGTCCCTGCCCACGGCAGGGGGTGGAATGGGATGAGTTTAAGGTCCTTCCAACCCAAACCATTCTGGGATTCTACGGGACAGGGAGCTGGGAGAAGACACCTGAGCTGTCACCCAGGTGTGAAGGCCAAGAATGTCAGTGCAGAAAGAGAGGCTCTGACATGCTAGGGGGGATGTGAGTGGGATGCTCAGCACTTCCCAGCCCCCTGAGGACACAGATCACACACTGTCCTAAGCAAGGAGACCCTGCACCACTTTTCATGCCATGCCCTGGGTCCCCCTTACTGCTCACCCCCTCAAACAGCCCTGTTTCAAGAGCATCCAGAGATGACCTGGAAAGTACTGTGAGCTTGAGAGCAAGTCATGGATCACACTAAGCTCCTGGTGCCAGGTGGGGCACAAAGAGCTCTGTCACCAGCGTAACCAGGGCACTCACCAGCATTCATTTCCCTGAACTTCTGCTTGAGAGCCTGCGGGGTCAGGCGGTACTGATCCAGCCCGTCATTCCATTTGATCTTCTCCAGGACCTGGAGGTCTCCCCCAACCAGCCAGTCTCCACTCTCCATCACCATCTGGGAATTACACACACCTTCAGTGCAAAGGGGACAGCCAGCTCCTCCTTTTCCCTCTCAGTCTCCTTTGAAAAGTGTGAGGCTCAACTCCATTTATGGATGACCTTCCCTTCTTGTAGGTGGAAAACATCACCACAGTGACCACATGAACTGAACGTCACGAGCAGCAAAACCTCACCAAGGGGACACCAGCCACCCAGTCCCCACCCAGCTGAGTGCTGAGCTCCCCTCCGGCAGCCAGGAGTCTACAGGAAGGCACAAGACCTCCCTCCACCTCACTCTGTGCTCTTTCCTCCTGGGAATATGCAGGAGGAGCAAGCCTGTTGCAAGGTGAGCACATGCTGCTGATGAATTAAACAAGGTATTTTAAGGGAGGGGAAAGAACTAACACAGCTGTAGCCTTTTTAAGCAGAAAGCTCAAGTCACTGGGTGAAACCTGGAGCTCTCCCTTTCTGAGGGATGATCCTTGTACTGCCACAGACTAAGTGGGAAGAGAGGAGCTATGAAAATATAACAACCCTGTCGGCTACCTGCATGGAAGAGCCAAACTGAGGAGAATTAACTCGTGAGCCTAAAAACTCAGTCCTCCCTGCTTGGGAAGGGATGCTTCCCAGCAAGGAGCTGGGCTGGAAGCACAGACAAGAAACCCATCGCTCTCAAAACCTTGGAAAGGCTCCCTTCTCCAGCCCCTGCCCGCGTTTCCCCGCCCAGGCCGGCTTCCCACGGCGGGGAGGGGCCGAACCCACCTGGATGTGCGGGTGGCGGGGGCAGGTGGTGCCCCAGACGCGGGCGCAGCGCTCCTCCTTCCTGTGCGGGAAGAACTCGGGGCTGCGCAGCACGGCGACCCGGCGGCCCTGGAAGCTGAGCGCCAGCGCCGAGCTGCCCTCCAGCCGCTGCTTGTCCTCCGAGCTCACCGGCAGCACGATCGGGATGCTCAGGTTCACCACGCCGTCTGCCAGGAGAGAGCCAGGAGTTTAACACCCTCCAGCCGCTGCTCGTCCTGCACCAACAAGAATTTTAACCAAGCCCCGGGCACTGGGAATGCAGTAAACAGGGGTTTTCGTGGAAATTTAGTCATTGCAGCAGTTTGCTTTGCACTGCTAATCAATAGCAGTGTTAGTGGAATATAAAAGCTCCTTGTCTTAGGGCCAGAGATGTCTCCAAGACGTCTGGAACATCTCCACTCCCTGCACTCTCCCTCTACCTGGTTCTTCTCTGTTAGCTTGTTGGAAAGGTGAAAAAATTAAATGTGCTTGGCAAATGCAACCCTGGATATAACTCCTCCTTCCTCCTCCATTAGAACCACCTATATGGAAATGGCTCCAGTCTGGTGTTCCCTGGAGCACCTCATTCCCTGCACACCTCCTGGGCTGCCTGTTACAACAGGGAGAACACCACCACACTTTGTTCCTTTGGGGTTTTTTCTGGACACCTCTATGCTGCTACTCCTCCTCCTTTACATCTCTGCACTGTCCATGTTTAATCTGTTTTCTGTGTGAGTCTGTAAGTGCACATGCAGTTTCTAAATTCAGTGTTGTCCCTAAATAGCTTGAAATAATGCAAGTTTTATCCCCACTCTCCCAGTTTCTCAGTATTCCACTAAGGTACTCCCATTTCTCCTTGGATATCTTGATGTTAATGCAGAGGAATTGGTCTCTTCCATGGGTTTCCAGTCACAAACAAATCACTGATTCAATTTGTTGTGACCTGACTGAAATCAGTTTGGACCCTTGAGAATCTTAATTTGAGGATTTTGGCTATGATATAGATTTTTACTTTAATCTTTAATAAAATATTTGCATTGACTTTAAATTCACGACTGGGTATCATTCATCTGCCAGGCAGCAATTTTCATAAATAATCGTAATTATATTCACATGGGATCCAATCAATATCAACTTCATACATTTAAATCATATTAATAATTATCAGCCAATTAAGTCAGCATAGGAAAAAAAAGCTGGATTATGAAACCAACAAATGATGCTGAAAGTGAGGATCTTCAGGCTCCATTTCCAAATGCAGGATGGAGAAGTAACAAAAGATCACTCCAGTGAAGGTAATTACAAAATTACACAACTGGGATTTTTGTGCAGACTGGTCCATAGGACACAGGGTGTGTCGGGCCACGTCATAACTGCCTGGATCATAAACAGGCCATGGCTGTAATAGTTTTCTTTTTTTATTTTTTTAGTAAATCCCAAGAAATTATAGCCAAAAAAAATCTCAATTGAAGTAATTAGTATAGAGCCTGAGAACAGTTCCATACATACCAGCTACCCAGCGCCTCTTTCCTGGGAGAACACAAACACAATTGAGATAATTAACACTCAGGGGCACGTTACAGAAACCAATTCAAGACTCAAAGCATTTAAAAGCTTGGCCAAGCACTGCCTGACCACAGGCAGGGCTCCTGCTGCCGTGGCCATGGTCCTCCAGGGTGCCACCCCAGCCTCACCCAGCCAGCACAGCTGGGTGCTGTTGGACCAAGTGTGGTACAACACCTCCACTGTCACTGCTTCTGCTCCTGACACAGTCACAGCTCCCTGGTGCATTCCTGCAGATCCACAAAGCACATCAGCCACCTGCTGGGACACCCAGGTGGCATTTACTGCAGAGCACTGGCTTGAACAAGTGCACCCAAACAATCCCGGGATCCAAGCTGTCACCCACCCCAGGGCACAAGGGCTGGGCCGATGACTCTGGGAAGAGCAGACTCTGCCCCCTCTCTGGCAGTGCCACACCCCAGCCTCAGCACCAGGAGATGGAACTCTCCACCAGCTGCACTTGGGATATTCTCCTCCCTGCCCAGATGTCACCCGCGGGCCTGGCCACACAGATGGGAAGTTTAGAGACGCCCCTGGAGACAGGGAGCACCAGGACTGATGTTGCTACACAGACCTCACTCCGGAGAGCTCATCCCCCTGCAAAGCTGCTGTCCCAGGCTTTGTCTCTGCTCCCCACAGAGCTCTACAAACACTGAACCCACAGACCTCAGAGGAGCTGTGCTCAGGGATGGCAGCAGGTTTGGGGGGCACCCCAAAACCAGATGCGCTCTGAGAGGAGCCTCTGGCACGAAGTACGGAGCTCTGGAGCAACGTGGCCATCCCAGGGTGCTCTGCTCTCGCCAGGCACAACAGGCAGCTCAAAGACCACACAAGAGGCTCTGATAACAGGGACGTGCTTCTGAACACTGTTTGCACACTGGGCAGGAGGTGAAAGGCTGCGACGTGTCTGGGAGCTGAGCCCCCACACAGACATTCCTGCAGTACAAAGTGAGCAGTCCTGAGCTTTGCCTCTGCTGCACGGTGCCCAAGTCTGAGTAACAGCAGCAACTCACTGCCCTGGGTGACCACAGAATCTTCTAGGAGGCAGGCAAGACTCAAAGGGACTTGCTCACCCAGATCCCTGAGAGCAGAGATCACTGCCAGGTCTATGAACCCCAAAGTGAGCACCCCAAGTGCAGGTGAAATCACAGCAAACAGCATCCACAGCTGAGAAATGGGGTGGAAACAGCTGTGCCCCAGTCTCAGCTGTGGATGGCCATTACCTGAGCACCTTTTGCCTTTTCCAGGGATACAGCACCTCTAATATGCTGCTAATGCACAGAGAAATCTGATTTACTTCAAGTTACTGTGTTGGATAAGCAGCAAAATGGGGTGGGGAAGCAATACTAGGCTCTGCTCCTGTTTCCAAGGAGCAGCTGCCTTCTCCTCCCACCCCAAGCTCAGCCTGGCAGCTTCCCTGCTTCCTTGGCTCTGCATCTCTATTTACCCTGGTAGAGCCAAGCACAAAAAGAGCCACACAACCACTCAAGGTTTGAGCAGCACCGTGTGAGATGTCAGAGCTGTGAGCCAGGGCTGTGGCCACAGCACAGAGACCTTGGGCACCTTCAGGAGCCCTAGTGTGTGACAGCAGGGAGGACAGGACATAGGGGATCCGTACCATTGAGCAGGGTGCCAAAGTGCAGCACTTGCAGGTACTCTGCCTCCCGCATGAATCCTGTCAGAGGAGTGGCCCAGCCTTCGCTCAGCACCTGCACCCACTGCAGATCCAGCTGCAAAACAAACCCAGATGGGTCACAGTCCTGTCACACTCCTATCACCACGTCATGCTCAGAGGTTGCTTTTCCTTCCCTTCTGCTGAAACAGCATTTTCAGTTTTGTTTTGCTTCAAATTCGGGACATTTGTAAGGGGGAGAAAGATACAGGGAATGTAGCTTGGGGCTTCTTAAGCCAGACTCACACATTTTCTTGGAATTTAGAATACTGGAATGGTTTGGGTTGGAAGGGACCTCAAAGCCCATCTTGTTCCACCCCTGCTATGGCCAGGGACACCTTCCACTGTCTCAGGCTGCTCCAAGCCCCAATGCCCAACCTGGCCTTGGACACTGCCAGGGATCCAGGGGCAGCCACAGCTTCTCTGGGCACCCTGTGCCAGGGCCTGCCCACCCTGCCAAGGAACAATCCCTTCCCAATATCCCTTCTAACCCTGTCCTCTGGCAGTTTTAACCCTCCTCTGGAAGCAGAGGAGACTGACAGCCCTGTCTTCCCTACAGCACAGTGTGGAGATAGGGCAGAAAATAGCTGAAGATCAGGATCCCACCTCAGCTCGCTATAAACCACAGCCACAAAAGGTCAGTGCCATCAGAGGAACACAGACCCCTCTGGCAACATCCTCCTCAATGCTTCTACTCTTGGAACATCCAAATAATGCCAGAACCTGTGTGTGACAATACCTTGGTGATTTCCACGGCTGGCAGCTTCTCTGCCTCAGCCTGGATACTGCTGAGTTTATTCTCAGGCACAAACAGCTCCAGAACATCCTTGATTGAGCCTTGAGGCACGATGTTCTGAAAGGCAGAGACAGGCAGCACTTGTAACACGCTGGTTTTTACAGGCACACCAAAAAGGCAATGTCCCAGAGCAGGTTTCCAAAGCTGGCAGTGATGGTGACATCAAGGTGACCCACCTGTGCTTGGAGGAGCTCCACGACCTGCTGGATACACTCAGACACCGATGCAATGTTTGTTTTCAGCACCAGTTCAGGAGCTTCTGGCTTCTCATATTCTGAGTCAATCCCCGTGAATCCTACGGACAATTAACCCCCAAATTAAATTTACTTAACAGAATACTCAGTGCCTCAGAGCCAACAACGCTGTACAAACAACCAGGGGGCATTCAACCATGCTGGGTACGAGTGACACTTGTGACAGTAAGATTAGGGGAACAGGATTCTCTTGTGCACTACAAAAGGCCTTTAGAAACCCACCTGTTGGGACAAGGTATCCAAAGCTTTGGAAAGCAAAAGGCAAAATATGATCTGACTCCCCCATACCTTTGATCTCTCCAGCTCTTGCCTTTTTGTACAGGCCCTTCACATCTCTGCTTTCACAAATATTAAGAGGAGCATCTACAAAGATTTCAAAGAAAGGAAGTCCAGCTGCCTCATGAATTTTCCGTGCGTTTTGACGATCCTGTTAGAAGAGAGATGGGAAAAATCCGAATTGCAGCAAAACAAAACTCCTGGAATTTAACACAGGTAAACTCATCTCTCTTACAGATTTATTAAATTTACACTAGTTCTGATAAAGGTTTTTCATCTCACTTCCCTGCTTTTCTTTAAAGATACTTCAAAAACATTGCAAAAATCTACAACTTTGATCTGTTTTCAGCTTTTCCCATGCAAAACCTCAAGATCTTTTTGTTAGGCAGGACAGCAGAACTTTAGATCTGTCCTGTGTTGAAATGGTGGGACTTGATGATCTTAGAGGTCTTTTCCAACCTTAATGACTCCGTGATTCTATGAAGAAAGGAACTGCTTGTATCAGCCTGATAACAGCAGCTACAGAAGTGAAAATTGCAATCAAATCTTCTTCCAAAAGAGCAGTGACAGCTCTAGGACAGGTTGCTGCTTCTGTGACTCCTTTCTGCCTCTGAGGAGTTCATAGCAGGGGGATCTTAAGCTCCTCTTAGCTTTCCATCAATTTGAAACACTGCATTTATTCAATGAGGTCACTGCCCTCCAAAATTGATCACATGTGGTTGCGTGTTGGTATTGTTATATAAAAGAAGCCAAAGGAAGCATCCGATGGTGGATTGAGGAAATCCTCTCCATAAACCTCTCACGTGAGATGAAGCTGAGGAGAGAGCAGGCTGTGGTGAGGGCAGTTTACCTTTGTGAAGGGGGAGATGAAGCTGGTGATGCAGACGAGCCCGGCGTCGGCGAAGAGCCGCGCCACCTCGGCGATGCGCCGGATGTTCTCCTCGCGGTCCTGCGCCGAGAAGCCCAGGTTCTTGTTCAAGCCGTGCCGCACATTGTCGCCGTCCAGGGAGTAGCAGGGGATGCCATGAGCCACCAGGTACTCTTCCAGAGCAAAGCCAATGGTTGTTTTGCCAGCTCCAGAAAGGCCTGGGGGAGGCAGAAAAGTCAGGGGTCAGGTTTGAGGTCAAAAGAGTGAAAACAAGAGCCCAACTGGGACACTGCTGGCAAAACTCCTTCTGTCTGAAGTTCCCTACCTCATTCTTTCCTAAAGGAAGTTGTATTTGACTTTCACAGAGCCCTTTTAAACCTTTCTTATTGAAGGGGTGGCATTAATACCATGGGAAAAGCAGCTACAGCCCAACATCAGGAGGAGTCCCACCCTGCAGTGCCTCTGGTTGGGCTGTGCTAGGACACACAGGTACCAGGAGAAGTTTGAAAGGATGCTGTTGCATCCAGGTCTCTCAGCATCTTCCTCTTCCTCCCGCTGCTCCCACTGTGAAGAGCCAACTGCTCTCCCATTCTCAGCCCAGGGAGAGGCTCTTGCTGCAACCACCAGGGCTGGGACAGGTTCCAGCCCAATGGCCCCTCCACCTCCTTCTCTAGGTGTGTATTTCAAAGGATAATCGTCAGCCAGGCATGCTCAAACCTTTCACACACAAGATTTTTCAGTAATATTCCAAAAAGGAAGAAAATTGCCTTGAGTAGGGTTTTTGGCTTCAGAAATTATCTAAAAGGAGATTGGGCACTTCAAAATTGAGGAGGAGAACAAAACACAAACATGCTTTAATCCAACATCTACCACCTAAGGTGACAGCAAGGCAGATCAGAATGGCTTTACAAATCCTTCCAAGCACATCCTTCAACATCCTTCAGCAGCCAAAGAAAATGCCAATATTTAACAAGCAAAGGAACAACTGGACAACAGAGCTGTCTAGATACTAGAAATGAGAAAAGCAATTGTCATTTCTGGCAGCCCCTAATCCCCAAACGAGTTTACATTTCAAGGCAGAAGAGAAGGGCAACAAAACAAGTGCAATGGATTGCTTCCCGCGTGACTCTGTGGCTGGGAGCATTTATTCTCCAGACAAGGTGACTGCCTTGTGCTGCCTCAAACACAGCAAACCTACGTGTCCCAGTAAACCTCCCACCGCTCCTGAATGAAAACATCCACGTTTTGGACAACCCTGGGTACATTCCGCTGCCAAAGACCGATTGGATTTGAGCCAAGGCTTCCTCAGCTGCACGCTTGGGAACAACAAGTGCTACCCCGAGGGCCTCTGACATGCTCAAAGGAGCCTGATGACAGCTGGGAAATCCATAAAAACATTAGTTATGGGCAGCAGCTGCCAGGGAGAACATCTTGCTGCGCCAGCACTGCGTGTCTGCGTTTCCCACGTGGGGATGTTTTGCAATTCCCGGTTCGCAGGGAATGCTGACGTTTCCTGCAGATCCCAAATCCCACCTCCCAGCCATTCTCATGGAGTTTCACAGGTGAGGCCACGCTTTCACACCCAGACAAAAATACCTGTGAGCCAAACCGTGCAGCCTCGGAATCCTCCCCTGGTGCCGACAACTTGTCCTCTCTTACTCCTGCTGACATGATGGGCTTGGTAAACCACGTTGGTGGATCCCTGAGGAAACAAAGCAGAACAAAGCACTTCTGTTACCTTTGCTGCTCTCAGGGCAGAAGGAGATCTCTGCTGGGAGAAATAAGTGGGAGAGAAATGCAAATTCTGTAATGAGCCAGCACGGTGAACTCTGGGGTTTTGGTGTGAGTTGGATTTCTGCCTCAGCAGCAGAGACTGATTTTTTGGAGGTTCTCTGCCTCTGCCCAGCGTGTTTTTGGTGGTGACACCTTCATGCCAGCAGGGAGAAGGTGACTGACTGTGCTGCAGGAGCACTGCCAGGTGACTGATCCCCGCTGGGCAGAGCCACCCTCCCTGCCTTCTCCAGAGTTTCAAACACAGACAGACTCACCTATTATTTTAATCAGGCTTGCAAAACAAGAGCCACTTCAGGTGCTAATTTGCTGGCTTTGTAACACAAGAACTGAAGCTGGGGCAGGAGCAGCACCCAGCTGGGCACATGGTAGAATGGGAGGCTGAGGAAACAACCCCTGACGTGTCCATGGGCATTCACAAGCAAACAAGGGACTAGCACAGCGCTGAGCCAGAGGCCTGGATTTTGGTGCTTCCTAATTCTGGTGGTTCCTAACATTGCTGACTCCAGAGTCTCCACAGGGCTCCACAGGTGAAACATCCTGGCTGTGCTCTGCAGCTCCAGCAACGGCATCTCCACAGGGGATTTTCCCCATAAAATATCTACAAGACCTTGTTAATTGTAAGGATGATGTTCCCAACTGAGGCATCCAAAGGAAAGCACAAGGAGGGAACAATGATCTATATGTATATCTGTAGAGAGAGAGAAGAGAAGGTTGCATGGAGACCTCACAGAACCTTACAGTATCTGAAGGAGCCTACAGGGAAGCCAGAGAGGGGCTGTTCATCAGAGTGACAGGACAAGGGCAATGGATTCAAACTGGAAGAGACAAAATTTAGGTTAGTTATACAGAAGAAATTCTTCCCTGTGAGGATGGTGAGGCCCTGGCACAGGTTGCCCAGAGAAGCTGTGGCTGCCCCTGGATCCCTGGCAGTGTCCAAGCTAGGTTGGACAGTGGGGCTTGGAGCAGCCTGGGACAGTGGAAGGTGTCCCTGCCATGGCAGGGGAGGAACTGGATGGGATTTAAGGTCCCTCCCAGCCCAAACCCAGTCCGTGCTTCTATAAAAATCCCAAAACATCTCTAGACCTGCCCCTGAAAAAGTGAGTGAGCACTACACATCCTGTGATTCAGAGAAGAAAAGATAAATAGCTCAAGATTTGTGTTTTGTTGCCTTTTGTGTTTTGTTTTTTTTTGCAGGGCACTGTCAAAAGTTTGAATATTTTGAGCTCAAAAAGGTGAGACAGCACCACCATGGATTAGTTTTCTCCCATCCCCAGGAATTCAGGCTGTGTCCTGCAGGAGATGAGCCACGATAACATCCATGCCTCGGGAAGATGCAGGATCTGACACATTCCTGTATGGCTGATGTAAGGAGATTGTTCTAAGTACAGGTTGCTGTGCCATAAACCTGCCCTGTGTGAGCATCCCAGAGATGTTATTTTGCACACTGGCCACCTTCAGGAGCTTGGGAAAGCACCACTGAGGACATTTTTGCAGTTCAGCAACACTGTCACACCTCTCCTACCTGCCAGGAGCTCCAGATGGTACCAAACTCCTCAGATTTTTCTGCTCTGTTAAAAAACTTCCTGGGAAACTCTTCCTAACTCTGAGCAACTGGATGGCTGGGCTGGTAGCTTGCTTGGTTGGGAATGGGTTCTTCAGTGGGAAAGACTAACTTCCCACCCCATCAGCCACCAGCTGGGACGTGGTTTGGGAAGCCAGAGCTGCAGCATGGTGGAAGGGAGTGAAGACACCAGGAAAACTGATCATTAACGGCCTGAGAGCAAATCCTGGAAAGATTTTTGCCTAGGAAGAACATATCCTGCAAGATGCTTGGGAGGTAGAAGGAAGCAGTGGGTGGGGTTTAATCAGATGCAGGGCTTTCCTACTGATTTGATTCTCAGCATTTTAACCCTGTCACTGCAAATCAAACATATTTAAGTAGATAATCCAATTATCTTCACAACACTTATGCCTGGGCCCTATGGCAGGGACAACTTAGGACACTGGTAAGCCAGTCTTGGAATAGTCTGGGTCAAGGAAATGAGGTTTTGGAGAGGAACTTCTGCCCTATAATTCAGCCCCAAAAAAGGATCCAAAGAAGGCAATAAATGTCCCAGCAGCATCTCCAAAGCAGGGCCATGCAGCCCCTGCCAGACAGATGGTTAAAGGTGACATTGCCATGCTCCTTGGAAATCTGCTGTTTGGCCCTGTCTGGATGAACTCAGTGCTCAGCCCACCCTGCCTTACCTCATCCAGGAAATGAGAAAAAGATAAACACATTGCTTCAAATCTTGGACTGAGGCTGCAGCAGACCAAAAAAACAAACCTTAACTCTGCTTTTGGTCTTCTCTCCTACTGAACCCTTCCATGAGGCTGCCAAACAGGGAGCCACCAAGATCTTGGGATTTAGGATCAGGCTTGACTGAGCTACCTGTCAAGTGTCTCCTGGCTCCTTTCCAAAGGAAGACGGAAGGTCCCTCTGAGTCTCCTTTTCTCCAGGCTCAGCCCCTTTCCCAGCTCTTCATAAGCACTCTTGCCCAGCTCTGCTGCCCTTCTAGGTTAAGGGCTGCCCCAAAAAATTTGCATGGATGTTTTGCCATCTTCCACTAGAAATTCAAGTATCAACTCTGGCCCTTAGGGCAGCACCTCCTGCTGCCTCCACATCCCCACTTCTTTAACCAGCACCTCCACAGCCACGTCGTGAATGAGACCAGGGTGAGAACCAAGTGTGAATGCCACATCCCACAGATGAAGGGTGGAAATGAAGGACAGATGGGAGCTGAGCAGGACATCTGAGAACTCCCCTGAGAGCACACAACCCTCGCTCAGCCACCCACAGGAAGCAGAGCTCTCTGATGCTGCAGAAGGAGATGTGTCACCAGAAAGCCACGCTGGCCATCGCAGTGGCCGATCAGGTCCAAGCCCGCGTCCTTAGCATGCCCTCAATTCACCCCTGCCTGCTGCAGCTGGCACAGGCACGGACCTGGAAGCTGTCCAGGAGGCACAGCAGCATCCTGCTTTGGAGAGGGACTCACTCCTGGAAGCACAGCTCACGCCAGCAGAGCGAGGCTGTGGAGCACAGCGCTGCGAAGGGCACGTTACTCACACGTCCGACTCACTCAGCAGCAGGACCAGCATCCAGCTGGCAGCGCTCAGGGCCCTGGGGAAACCCTGACCCAACAGCCAGGGCAGGGTCAGGACTCCCCCAGCTGCCTTTTTATTTATAGGGCAAGCTCCCAGCACCAGGAATATGATTCATTTTTTTCCAGTCAAGCGTTTCACACACACCCTATTTCGGTACCGCAGCCTGGACATGTCTCCAGGAAGGAAAAATTAGATCAAAATAAAAATAGAGGCTTTTGAAATGTTTTCAGCTGATCCTATTTGCAAATGGTAAAATGGGCTTTTAAAATGATAGAATGATCAAGAAAGCTTTCACTTGCACAGGCAAGCAGTGGGATCGAGCACATGGAGGGGTTATTGGGGTGTCCTGTGCAGGGTCAGGAATTGGACTCGATGGTATTTTTGGGTCCCTTCCAGCTCCAGAGATTCTGTGATTCTGAGTTTGAGGTCAAACACTTGCCTAAGCCTTGGGAGAGTGAGCTAACCTATCATTAAAATCCCCTCCCACTCCTGCCAGCATACTGAAAAAAAAAATTAAGAAAAATATTTGTTTCCTTACAGTTGCATTTGATGTATAAAAAATAAATTTATCAAATTTTTTCTCAAAAAATCATTTTCTTCTACCAGGGCTGCTCTGGCCAAAGGGTGATACTGTATCCATGAGTAACCAGGGGGAAAATCCTCCTGTGAAAGAGTCATTTGCTGAAGAAGAGCAAAACTGATACTCCAAAGAAAAGGAAGAAAGAGAAAAGGGGAAGTTTGCCTGTGGAAGCAATGATTTGATTATGATCATATTGAAGAACAATGGAGAAACCTTGGCATGTCTTACATCCCAACTTAATCCATTAAATGAATATTTGGGGGAAGTCCATGGGTTTTGGGTTACAGGAGCTAAGGCAGAAAACGCTTTAAAACCAGTCCCATTGTTTCCCAAGGGAAAACCCCACCAAGATGGAGTCACCCTGGAAATTTTGCCTGTTTAACCTCTCAGAACGCAGGCCCAGATGGGGAAGTGGGACCTTGCAAGCACCTTTTGTACTGCCAACCTTCCTACTTGCCATGCTGGTGTCTGTGCTGTGCCACCACCTCCCTGGCGTCCCTGCTGTGCCACCACCTCCCTGGTTCCCCTGCTGGTGTCCCCCCATGTTCCCTGCAGAGGGGATGAGTCTCCTTTCCTAACACCTGCAGTGAGCAGGAATGAGGTTGTGTTCTCTCTCCAGACTGAGCCGAGCAGGGCAGTGCCATGTCACCAAACCCCCTGCTGAAGCTGAGGGGCTGCCAGCATTCCCTGTGCCAGGCAGGATGCTGGGCTGGGATCCCTCTCTCCACGCTGTGCTCTGAATAAAGCCCAGCAGACTCAGTCTCTCCTTGGCACCCCACGCCTGCTCCTTCTGGCATCTACCCTCGGCCCCTGGGCCCTGCCAGGAATGTAACACAGAAAACCTTCAGGAGAGCAGCAGAGCCATCCCAGTTCCCCGAAACAAGCAGCCTTTCAGCCTGGAGACAGACAGTTAGAGGTGCCAAACCCCACTAACACACAAGGTTTTCAAGCTGCTGTTAAGCTGAAGTGGTGTTTTGTTAAGCCACAAGAATTTCTGAGCTCTTAGCGAGACCTTATTTGCTGATGGCAGCTCAAATATTTTTCTCTTGGCATAGATTCGTGTAGTGTGGATTGTCACAACCAAATTTTATACAACCCTGGCACAAAAAGAAGAGGGGAAAAAAAAAATCAACAGAATCAGGCTCATCTTCCAGTGACTTCATGAATCAGATGCTGATTTCCAGGCTGAATCCAAATCAGCAGTTGGGTACTGAAATCTGCCTCTCTGAAGGCTCCCAGCTCAGGCATTTCCTTATCTCGGAATGAGATGATGTCACTACTCTAATTTCCTCGATGCAGAAAAGCTAGTGAGTCATCCTGTGCTCCTACATTTTTGGGATAAACTTGCAAGGCCAGGACAGATGTTATAAAAACAATCTCCCCATCTTCATTCCCCAAATCACAAGGGACAGCTGCAGGGGCAACAAATATTTAACAAACAAAGCACTTTGTCAGACACCGACAAAAAGAACAATTTAAACACGAAATCCCTCCATGGTTGCCCAATTTTTAATATGCAGAGCAGTTCTGCTACATGATCTCCCCCAGATGAAATCACCTGAGCAGTTGAGCCTCTGCTTCTTTTGCAAACAATGGGTTTGACATTGCAGAACTGCCTTGGTTTGGTGCCTACCAGGAAAACCACCCAGAACACACAGCCCTGCTTCTCTACCTTCTCCTGGAGAAAAGGATCTGGTTACAGAAATGGGAAACTGCACATCAGTCCCTCAGATTCCAGGGAGAAGAGGAAAAGAGGGCAAAGGTAGAGATTCTGACTACACATTAACTTCAGTATCAAAAAGGTTTCCAGGTAGGAATTGTATCCATATGTAAATAATTCCCCCCTGCCCCCGAATATGAGATTCAGGAATTTAATTAGTGGATTGTGGTTCTCTGTGGTAAATATGGCACTGTACATACCCCACCTCCTGCCATGGCAGGACAGGCACCCTATCTCTGAAAACATGCCAGGATTCCTGCCCCAAGGACCATGGAAAGGAAAACCTGGAGTGCAGTGCCAGGAGACCGTTGGCTGAGCTAAACTGTCGGACACAACCACAAACACAAGCTGTGCTGAGCAGAGACACCAGGTGAGTCCAGCTGACCAACAGGTCAGCTCCAGCCATGGACCTCCAGCCAATGTGTCAGAGCTTTGTCCCACTCTGCCAAAACCATCCCTCTGACAGCTTCACACATTGGTTCAACAAACTCAGCCCATCTCAGATCTAACTGATACAGGGATAAGATAACCCCTTTTAACATGTCCAACATATCCCTCTCAGGAAAGAAATCCTGTACCTTTAGAGAAGCTCCAGCGGTTCCATAAGCAGTGGGAGCTACAGAGGATCTGTGTCTCAAGCAGCTTCATCAGGTTTTAAAATACATCTATTTCTGAGCCCAGGGCAGGGAACAGAGCTGGAAAGGGGCCGGAGCACCAGGAGAGGATGAGGGAGCTGGGAAAGGAGCTCAGCCTGGAGCAAAGGAGGCTCAGGGGGACCCTGTGGCTCTGCACAACTGCTGCCAGGAGGGGACAGCCGGGGGGTCAGGCTGTGCTCCAGGGAACAGGGACAGGACAAGGGGAAACGGCCTCAGGCTGGGCCAGGGGAGGCTCAGCTTGGACAGCAGCAGGAATTTCTGCATGGAAAGAGTGCTCAGGCCTTGGCAGGGGCTGCCCAGGGAGCTTTGCATTCCCCATGCCTGCAGGTGTCCCAGGAAGGCCTGGAGGTGGCACTGAGTGCTCTGGGCTGGGGACAAGGTGGGCATTGGGCACAGCTGGGACTCCACGGGCTGGGAGGGCTTTTCCAGCCCCATCAAAACTGTGATTCTGTAAAAAAACTCATCCTCCTCTGAGGCTTCTCCTCTACAGGACCTGGTGGCAGCCTGAGGAAAGGGAAAAGCTGGACTCAAGCCCAGGCTGGTGGGGTCCCAGTGCCATGGCCACACGGTGCCTCTCCCTGCCTCAGGTTGGATGCCCAGCCTTGAACCCTGCGTCTTGAGCCCCATGTGCCTGACTTTGCAATGGTTGATGGTCACCAGCAGGCCACAGGACACCTCTCTCCACCTCAGCATCTTTTTTAGGGTTTGAAAAGTGCAAAAGCAGCAGCAGGAAGGAGTGCAGGGGAGCTTGGCCAGAACCACCAGTCAGAACAAGGTTAAATGGGGGAACTTTGCCTGGCGGGCCAAAAGTTCACTTGGCTGGAAAAAATAATTACGATGAATTCATGGAAGGAAAGGTCATCAAGGACTAGCAGGAAGAAAGGCACAGCCTCTGGTATCTCAGGTCATAAATCAGTGGAAAGAGGGGACAAGGCACTGTAGCATCCCAGCCATAAACTCATTCCTGGCTTCCTCAAAAGCTCATACAAACTCCCACCATCTCTCACAGGGTGGCATCATCCCCAATATTACCACCATAAAAGAGCAGTGGAGAATAAGGCCAAGAGCTGATGAAGACTTGAGCTCCCACAGTATTTAAGATATAAAAATGACACATGTTTGAAGAGCAGCTCCCCTGAGCTTCAGGCTGCACCTCTGAGAGCTCAACACTCCTCACATCCATCCCCAGGGCCTCAGATCAGCTTCCCAGAGATGCAGTGAGCTGCCCCAGCCATAGCTGGGGGGACTCATCCAGCATCATGCCTGGAAGCAGGTACCCAGCTCAGATCCCCACAGCAGCCCTCTAAAAAACCCCTCCTCTAAAATGACTTTTTCCCTCTCTTCCCACGCTCACTGGCAACACAACCTAATGATCTTCCCATCAGAAGGGCTGGGCAGGCCTGAAAAATGACCTCCCACCAGACCACACTTTTTTTGCACCACAATGGGAAGCTAAAAACCAGTTTGATACTGAAGAAAACATTTTGTTCTGCCAGAGAGGCCGCAAAAACCACCAGGTCAGAAAGTCTTGGAAATGTAGGTACAGACGGTTGTTTTCCAGCAATGCACAGAAAAGCTCATCTCAACATCCCAAAAAGTGCTGCATCTAACAAAAAATAAATTCAAACCTATGTAAACCAGCTCCTTCCTCAAGTTCTGCTCTCCAAATGTATTCTGGCACACACTCAGCAGACAAAGCTTTTGACAGCTGTAACTGAGCCAAGCTGTAAGCAAAGGAGCAAAGACCACTCCGGGAGGGACAGAAGGCAGTGCTAGCAAGGAACCACCAGCCCCACAGGAAAATCCCAACTTCCCAGCATCCCATTGCATGACACACACCCAGGGCTTTTTTTGCATCCCCGCTTTTGTTAATGATACACTCCGTGTAAATTTTCCCTTGGAAATGATTAAGCTGTGAAACCATTAAGGAGCTATTTCTCACTCCCTTCAGCTGTAACACCCTACTCACACTAACAGCAAATTCATAAATGGCAACCTGAATTACACAGCCTTGCATTTAATGGATTTTTAAGAAGCAAAGTGCATGAGCAGCGTGACCAAAGTACAAGTTCAAGCATTTACACAGGCCCTGCACACCACTTATCTTCTGGGGGCATGTACAGCTCAAAGTTTATCTAAAACACCTGGTTTCAGATAGGCAAGGGTTTTTCATTTCTAAAGGCACCCTCCAAGATCAACATCAGCCCAGTTAAAAAAAAAAACCAAACAACAAAACAAAACCAAAAAAAAAAGTATGCCAGTGTTTGTCTTGAAAACCCTCCAGAAAAACAAAATCCCTGTGGCCTAAATCTGAGCTGCAGCTGCAGTGCACATGTCTGGGTAGTGTGGGGTCTTCAGCATCATTTGCTGATTCACTAAATGCTCTTGCAGGGGCTACCCAAGGAGGGCATGGAGGGAAACCTACACCTGTGTTATTCTAATAGCAAAGGGCTTCAGAAGAACTTGGGAGAAAAGGGGAGAGAGTTATAACTGACAAAACAACAAAAGTTAATTGCCTCGCCTTTTTGTGATATTCGAAGAAAAGAGATATAAAGGAAACAAAGTAATAGAAAAATAATCAAGAAATCCTCAGCATGTAGTGAGCAGCTGGAAAACAATTACCATTGCATGTCACGGTGCAATGAGCTGGGCACCATGTTCCACAAAATAAATCATGCTGTAAGAACAAGGCTTGTGACTTGCTGGATAAAACATGAGTTTTATAAAATTCACTTTGAGTGACTCAGCCCACACAAATTCCCTGAAATCAGGGCTCTGCTGCTCTGCCCCCTGGGCAGAGTCACTAGGATGAGCTACTCAGAACCACTTTGAAAATAAACATCTTTAAAGACATTTTGTTCTTTACGTTCGAGGCAATAGTTAAGAGTAAGTGTGAGAGGAGATGAATGCATGGTTTGGGTGTTTTAGTAAGCTTTTTCTTTTATGTTGCTTTGCAACTAAATTGATGAAGATGTACACATGTTCCTGCTCTGCCTGGGATATCGCTCAGTCCGTGTGAACTCTGCCCTGCAGCTCCTCTTTTTTTCAATGTGAGAGTAGTTTTTAGGCAAAGAAACTAAGCCTCTCTCCTCAGGGTTGACATCTGATCTTGTGGGTTTGTTGCTCCTCTTTAAATAAATTTAAATAAGCCCACATCATTTGCACATAAGCCCTGCACAAACACAACCGAGCTAGAAGTTACAGCTCTGTGACCCGCCGGGCTGCGGGAGCACATCCCGGTGCAAGCCAGGGATGCCACATCAGCTGGATCCCCGGAGATGCTGCCGCCACACCAGGCAGGTGACACAGCTGTAACACTTCCCCTGAAAAGCACAGTTTCAGTACTGGGCTCTCACTGTGCCCTAAGCACCTGCAGGGCATCCCAAGAGAAACTCCGCTCGCCGGGGGCAGGACTCCCGACGCCTCCATCCCATGGGGTACGCCGAGCTGCACTTTCCACACAGCCCTGGGGACACAAGCCACGCAGGCAGTCATCCTGCCAGGGCAGGGCCGTGCCTGTGGCTCTGGGCTCCGCGGCAAGCCTCCCCGGAGCACACTGCACCATCTGTATGCTCCTGTTACGGGAACGGCGCTCGGCGGGCAGAGCGAACCAGCGGCGGAAATACCGGCGGCGCCGCAGGTGTGTGGAGAGCGAGCTGCTCTTTTGCCAGAGCTCAAAGAAGCCCTGAGCCCTGAAAGCCACGCTGTGCAAGAGCCCACACAATAAACAAGGGCAGGCCCGCAGCTCCACCTCCCTTGCAGCAATCCCTTCACGGTGAGCTTGCTCCCGAGAGAAGGGCTTTTCCACTGAGGCACACAGGAGAGCTGTGTGAGGAACACTGAGCCTTTAAGGTCATCATTACAGAGCCTTCTTCTCCCCAGAAAGTCAGTCCTGAAACTGGCCAGGAATAAATGCTTTCTGTCAGTGGGGGCTGAGAACAGGAGGACACCGCCTGGCACGTAGAAAACTTCATGCCTCTTGCAGTGTCATGAGCAGAAATGAAGCAAGCACAAAGCATTTCCATATTAACAGCCAAAGGGAGATTCCTGCACACCAAGAGTCTGGTCTTCACCCAAGTCAGAATTAAGGTGACGTGTTCATTTCTAAGGAAAACACGTGCAGAAGCAAAACAAAACAAAAAAGTTTTCTTCTTTGCACCTTACCATCACCTTCAATTTATAAATGGGTGTGTAATCAAAGCATCCTCAAACCAGCCTCAAACTCCAGAGAGCATTCAGGCTGAATTTAGGATTTAAATACTGGGCTTCTAGTTATTCAATTTCCAAGATGAGTTGGAAATTGAATTTGGAAATAGAAGCCCAGGATTTAAATACTGGGCTTCTAGTTATTCAATTTCCAAGATGAATTATTATCAAATAATATAGTGGTCCACCACGCATCAGCTGGCACTGCTGTGCCTTTCAAAAACTGACAGCTGATCAGCACCACCTGCAAAACCCAGCTCTGCCATACCCTCAGACAGCAAATAAAGCTGGTAACATCCAGCCTCCCAAAACGTGGTCTGTGGGAGAGATTAACACACCACCCACATCATGAAACTGTGGGAAAACTGAGGTTTTATTAGCAACAAGGATTTTTAGGAGTAATAAAGATTCATGTTACTGGGAGAAGGAAGAATTTGGATTAAGAAAGGGGCAAAAGAAGGATGATGCTATTGCTGCATCAATAGGGATCTCCATAGGATAAATAATTGCATCTTCATTTTAAAAATGGAACACCTTTGACTGCTGCAGCTAAAAAATGGTGTAATGAAAAATTGTCTGTGTGTTCCAAAAAAGGTCAAAGGAGCCTGAACAAAGTGAAATTCCTTATCCCAGGCCTTTGATACCGACTGGAAATGGCTGAAATCAAGAAGCTGCTGAAGTTGCAGTTAGGATAGAGAACTTCCTTTACACTCTCTTCAACCGCATCTTCCTGGCAAGGGGCAGGAAGATCATTAATGGGACATCACCGTTTCATCATGACTCCCCAAACCTCTTGCAATTAGTGAAATCATGCCTCTTCTCACTCCATCAGATACCTGGCAGATAAGCACACAAAAATCCACCTACAGTTGTCAAACTGATAGCATCTGTTTTGACAGCCACGGCACAAAGGTCAGCCACAAACTTGCTTATAAAGGTCATTTTTCCAACCCAGGGTGGAGGCAAAGGAGAGGGATTAACCTGGAAGTTCAGTAATGCCTCTCCTGTCACAGCAATAAACAGAACTCCCATACACAGCTCACGGCTCACACCTCCCCTGCCTGAAATAATCCCCAAACCGCAGGTTTTTACGTTTCCAAGAACACCCTGCCGCACAGACGCGCTTTGTTCCGCGTGGTTTTGGGTGCATTCCTCCCCGGACAGATTACCAGTGTGTTCAAAACGCATCAAATCCATTGGAAAAGTTTATGGCTAGCTAAAAAAGAAATCAAATCAACCAGCAAAAAGCAGCCTGAAAGACTTACGTCAAGATTTCTTCTGGTTCTGATTTAAAACCTGGAAAACGTACTCACAGCCAGAGGGACCCAGACCTCCCATCCCAAATCCGAGGAGTAAGGGAGGGCAGCTGGCAAGCGGAACACGATGTCTGGCTGCGGCTGTGATTTGCAATTTTAATTTCTAACTGAACTGCGCCCTGACTACGATTACTTTTCTTTGCTGTGGGTGTTACAGCGCTGGCTCTGCAGCGATGCTGAGAGCCTGCCAGCGGCGGTGGCTGCTCACCAACTCTTTCGCCGGGTGGGACCGGGGCAGGGGACACCCAAAAAGCCGAGTGAGACAGGCGCTCAGCCTTGTCGCTGCCTCGACCTTCGGCCCCGCCAGGAGGGGATCCGTGGGGACCGAAGTCGGCACAGCGGGACAGGTGTGGGATGTGGCCGAACGCCAGCGGAGGGATGCGCGGATCGCCCGGCCAGAGCGTTCATCCCTATCACCCCAAAGTGATGGGCTGGCGCCCCAGCAGGAACACCTCGGCTCCCGGGGATCCCAGCGCGGGGCAAAGCGCCGGGAATTCGGGACAGGGATCCGCAGAGCTTCCCGGCCCCCCGCCCGCCCCCCGCCGCGTCCCTACCGTGTGCTCGCGGCTCGACATGGTGCAGCGGCGGCGGCGGCGGGGCCGGGCGCGCCGCGGCTATAAGGGCTGCGGGACACGTAGCGCGGCCCTGGGCCGGCCCCTCTCGCCCTGCGCCCGCCTCCGCCACCGCCTCCTCCGGCCCGGCCCCCGAGGGGAGCGGGCAGGGCGCTCCGGGCCGGGGGGACGCGGCGCGCACCCCGCCAAGGACGCGGCAGCGCGGGCACGGCGCGCCCCGACGGAGCCGCCCGCAGCAAAGCGCTCTGAAATGAACCGCCCGGGGCTCTCCCGCCGCGTCCGGGCTCGGGGAGAGGGAGGAGGAACTGCACCTCACACGACACCGCAGGGAGAAAAAGCACCTCCAGAGGATGATGATAATAATAAAAATAATAGTAATAATAATAATAATGATGTCTGAAACCAAGCGGTGCTGGAGGCTGGTCCCTGAGGGTTTGGCCAAAATACCAAAAAAAGTTGAGAAGAAACACAGGGGAGCCTCCCAGCAAACAAGGTGCAGCAGGTGGGGGGAGCAGGAACGCCATGCCTGACAGCTTTGCCACAAATCCTCAGTTTTCTACTGCTGGGAAAGCCCAGATCCCAGAACTCTGCTGAAACAGAGCAAAGGACAGGCAATGTCCCGGTGGAGGGAAACTCCAGTACAACCTTGGGATGGCACAAGAGCCAAGGACAGAGGAAGAAATGACCCCTTGGGTGTGTAATTCTGCACCTGAGGGTGCATGGTCCCATCCAGCATGGCACTTGACCTCCTGGACCACTGCCTCCTGATCCACACTCATCCATCCATGGATCCATCCCAGGGCTACAAGGATGGCTGTGCCAACTGTGCTGCCTCTCCTCTAGGAGGAGATACCTCACTTCTCATTGTGCCCACAAGAGCAAGTGCTCTCTGCAGGTCCAACATGCTGAGCCTACTTTGGGCAGCTCCTAGGACCTGTTCAGCACACGATCACCAGCAAACAAAAAAAAAATACTCCTGTTTCACTTCTGTCCTTCACTCCAGCAGAATTTAAAATCATTGAAGCTGTGACTGAGCCTTGAGTGAAGCTCCTCAATGGAAAAGGAAAAAGGTGGTGGGATTTTGCAAAGCTCCCCAAGGTTCATTCTCCTGATGAACGCATAAAACAGAAAATAGGAAACCCCAAGGCAGCAGGGAAAGCATAAATGGGGTTCCTCAAATCAGGTCTTGCTGAAGGAACAGCAGGGCCCACTGTGGGAAAACATGGAGGTGAAGGAACGGGGCTGGAAGGAGGCAACAGTACCTGTTCAACCAACTCCTGAAGCCAGGCAGCTATTAGAGTGTGATCAGCTATCAACTGAGCTAATCCCCACTGTAATTCCAGTTAAACCCATGGCATTACATTCGGGATTAACTCAGCTAAATAATACCAGGGTCGCTTTTTAGCATCACTCATTCTGTGCTTTTCCTAATATTGTTTTCATCAATTAAGGGCAGATTAAATTTCTGCCATTGCAAGGCTGGAAAAACAGGGCAAGAAGCCTGAACATGATATCCACTGGAAAAGTCCATCGTGGTACATTTAAATTCACATCCAAACACCCTTTCCATGTTATACGTTCAGTAAAGAACAAGGGTGGAAAAGGTGCCCAACAGACAAAGGCAAGCAGGGAAATACATTTACTTAAGAACAAGGAGCAGCACAAAGGGGTTTGTGAAGAAGAAAAGGCAGAAAGACAGGCTTCTTTAACAACAGACCACTGTAAACCATCCTGGCCTAACACAACTGGTTCTACAGAGGACATTTTTGAAGGAAAACAACTTTTTTTTCCATTAAAAATGAGCTGTAGAAAGGAAAGGGGAGAGACAGAAAACTAGTGCTACGATGTAACAGAACAATTAGCATCCAGAGCATGTAACACCTCCATGTTTCCCCACGATACCTATCAGTGAGATAGAAAATGAGTCAACATTATCTCCATTTGTTGCATCATTCTTCACTTCTAACTTCATCAAAGTTATTTCCCTTCTAGGAATTAAATTGGCTGCTTATAACTGCCTGAGAATTTGAGCAAATAATATTTTTGGGTATAAAAGATCCAAGGGTTTTTCACCTATTTTTCCCAAGAACGGTGCAAAGAACGGCATGAACTTCTGTTACATTAAGCTATAATAACTAAATATATTTGGCTATTGCCACAAGTTTTAATTTGTGTGGGCATTTCAAGAAAGTAACTGATGAAACAGAATCAGAAACGAAGGGAAAAAAAAAATCTAATTGCTTACCTCAACAGACATGCAAATTATCAACACTCAATTTTCATTAAAGAACTTCTTGGGCTATCGAACAAGAGCTTCAGCCTCACACAGCCAGGAAAAGCAGCAGCATCCCAGAAAAGCAGGAACTGTGGCTACCTGTGGATCCCTGGGGCTTGGAGCAGCCTGGGACAGTGGAAGGTGTCCCTGCCCATGGCTGGATGATCTTTAAGGTCCCTTCCAACCCAAACCATTCTGGGATTCTGTGATTACAGGGAATATTTGTGGGGATTTTCACTCTGGTTCCAGCATCTGAGACTTGTTCCTCTCCTTACTGGGAAGGACACAAAAATGTTATGCCCCTACTACCTGCCCTTGTGCACATGGATTCAGCATTTCCCTGCAAAATCTGTATTGCCCTGACACCCCAATCTCAAGGAGACAACAAATCCCTGGACAAAGAGATGTTTTAGGAGCCCATTGTGCAACCTGTTACACTAACAGAGAGTAAAATCTGTATATAACTCCCCCAAACAGGCCCAACAAGCAGCTGCTTGTGAGGCATTTTCTCCATCCATCTTCCCCATTCCAAATCCCCTTCTTAGCCAAAATTCCTATCCCAGCATTACCCAAGAAATTACCCCAAAGCACAAACACTCACGTGAATGTTCACAAGCTGGCCGTGACCACTGTGATGAGGTCACCAACACCTCTTGCCACCTACAAGGTGGCAGAGGTGGAAATTAAGAGGCCACATCCTGTTTGCTGAGGGATCAGCCCCAGAAGTGCTGCAGCCTCTGGGCAAGTGTCATGGAAGGAGAGGGCTGTGCCTTGCAGTGCTCTCCCACCTGGAAGAAACAAGGGGGAAGTCACTGTCTGACTTTGCACACTCTGAAATCCTTGCAGGAATTCCCTTATTTGATGGCTTCTAGGTGGAAAAGCATTCCACTACTCCCTGCACCCAAAATCATTCCACTACTGCTGCCTCTGCTCTTGTTTATTTGCTTTCCTAGCACTGAAGAACCTGCAGATGAAGGTTCAATGCCTTGCTCGGATTTTCAAGTGATGGAGACACAGTTGTCATCTTTAGCACCATTTCTTCTCAGATTCTCTGGCTTTGTTTTTCCAAAGTGCCAAGGGAGGCTGTCACCCAGTTAATGGAACATTCTTCAGTCAGTGGGAGTGTGACAAATTCCGCTCACCCTGTCCCCAGTGCATTGGGATCGGTCCCTTTGAAATCTGAATATTCCCCAACTGAACACATGTAACACCTGTGGCATCAACCTGCAGAGATACTGAACTGCCCCAACAAGCACTTCCAGCTTATCCACCTCACCTCTCACCCAGGGCTTTGCACAAAGGGGGCTGAATTCTGTGTATTAGTCAGGTGTGGATCTGCAGCCTTAAAGCCTCACTTGGGAGATGTCAAACCAGAAACAAGCTATGAAAGGAAAGCACAGATTGCTGCAAGCACCAGAGATACAGGGTGGTAGAGCATTACTTCCTGGAGTGAGCAATTAGGACTTTAATGACAGCAGGAAACGTTCTTTCCTTTCCTTGTTCTGTAATTCAAATGCACAGGGTCATCTCCAACTTTCAGAAAGCTGCTTGAGAGAAACAAGAGCTCCAGAAGTGACAAGAAATCAGCTGCTGAAGCTGAATGGCAACACCCACTGCTACTGGGGACTGCCACAGCCAGCCAGAAACCAAGTTCAAAACCAGTTTGCCAGGATTTCACAAGGGGAGAGATGAGCCCAAGCCAGGAACAAGCTCTGCACCTACATGGGTCTTCTCATAGTGCTGCCAAGCTCACTTGGAACAATCCAGAGCTAGGCTTGCCAGGTTGGGGTTTTAATGCCCCAGTGACACAACCACTCCTGCTCCCCAGCAGGATCTTGCTTTCCCACACCCCCTCTGGGCTGTGCTGACAGTTCTGAATGTTCCCAGTGCAACTGGTCCAGCCATGGGGATGGCATCCCACACATACTAGATCCCCATAATCATCAGGGAAATGGTAAAAATGCAAAATACACAATCCCACAGCTGCTTATGTCACTTTCTTTTTTAGAGTGGGTACAAACTCAGGAACAGTGTGTCCTGCTCTCCAAGCACTGTCCAACACAGAATCCCAGGATGGGTCAGGCTGAAGAGAACACAGTGGGACCTGGTGCCACCTCCCTGCTCCAGCAGGGCCATCCCAGAGCACAGGGCACAGCACTGTGCCCACACAGCTCTGCAATATGCCCAGGGAGGAGACTGCAGAGCCTCTGGGCAGTCTGTTCAGGGCTCAGGCAATACCCAGGGAAGAAGTTCAGGTGGAACTTCCTGGGCATCAGCTTAAGCCCACCGGATCTGTAAACTAAATTCTGACAGGGGTTCTTGATTTTTCTCACTTACCTCTTGATTCTTATTTTTCTTTTTCTGTATTCATATTTCCCTCTTTCCCTTTGCCTGTCTTTATAATCCTTTGAGGTTTCCCTGCCAGCCCCACAGAGCATTCCCAGCTCCCACTTGCAGGCAGACCTCACACTCTCCTTCTGTTTGCACACCACAGCTGCAAGATATAAAATATATAACATATAAAATATATATCCCTACCAGGGCCTGGACAACACTCTACAAGGAAAGGAATATTGACTTTACAAATATCTTTGGAAGCAAACCAAAGATTCTTATTTTGTAATGTGTCATATTGCAATAATGATATTTATTTATTGAGTGTAATTATCTACTATAGGTCTGTTGCCTTTGCCCTGTGCGATTTCTTATCCCTATCACAGACTTTGACCCATATCCCTACCTTGTTCTTTTTACAACACCAGAATAAAGATCCCAGCTCCTGAAAATTTTTCAGATTCACTTTCCCTACAGTAATCTGGGAACTCAGGAAGTCAGATTAGAAGCCACGTATGTCTTCTCCCAATAGCAGGCTGGCAGAAAAAAAGGCCAAAATACCTACAAAGATAGCAGGCTGGCTAAACCTGCCACCGGGGCAGTCATGGTTAAAGAGATAAGTTAAGGAAGGGCCAATCTAAAATCCAGCCTCTCCAGGGCCAGGCAATGCTAGAGCTGGACAAGCACAGGCAGGTAGGGAAGTCAGCTCCTATCACATTTTGAAGTGTAATTTCATCCTAATCCTTTCACAAAGCAGCCAGCTGCGTGTGACAGCAGCTCCTACCCGTCACTCCTTCCATCTCCAGACACCTGTGAACAGGAGCACCAAGCACTTTTCCCACCAGCACAGGAAAACCCCACAGTCCCCACCTGTTTTCACTCCTGTGCAAAACAGATTTAGGATCTGCAATACACTGCTAGATTTTAGCACTTTTCTTTCCCCCTGCACCATTTCCTAGTGGGATTTGTCACACAGATTTCCAGACAAGCTGTCTGACCATAAGATAAATGACTGTCGATCCAGAAACCATGTGAAGGGAAACTTTTTCTGGTTTGTGAACTCAGTTTCAATTCTGCTATTTTTAGAGTAATCCAGAGAAGCCTTTTTACCACTCTCATAGAAGAGCCATCCATAAGTATGGGCATTAAGCTCTAAAAAAATCAGGGTGCCATTTACTAATTGTGACACATGTTGGGTGCATTATTCAAACACTGATTTTCATACAATGGCCTGGGTTGGAAGTGACCTTAAAGATCATCCAGGTCTACCCCTTGCCATGGGCAGGGACACCTTCCACTGTCCCAGGCTGCTCCAAGCCCCACTGTCCAACCTGGTCTTGGACACTGCCAGGGATCCAGGGGCAGCCACAGTTCTTGTGGGCAAACTGGCCCAATAACCATGATAAAGTTAGAAACTCCTGAAAGCTCTCCAACTGCCATACAGAATGGAAACAACTCCTCATTTAACAGAAAAGCTGTCTCCTCCAGTTCAGTTCTCTGCACTGCAGGCTGCATGTGAGAGCTTAAGAAGTAGGTCACATGAGCCTCTGAAATTCCTTGTCTTGCCTCATCCAGCTGGAAGTTCCAAGCACACCCCTGGATTTGACTTTGACACCCAACTCCAGCCTGTTCCCAAAGCTGGGTTGATCAACAGATGCAGCACCTCCTGGGGGAAAGAAAAGGAGACAAGGAAGGAGACAAGGAAGGAAGAAATCTGAACTTATCCAGAACCCATTTGATTCACCACCTGTTTCCTGCTTGAGCAGGGGAATGGAACACAGGGGCAGAGGACAGTCAGGCCATGGCAAACTGGGAGTGGCATTTCCTCCAGTTCTGCCTGGAAAGGATGGAGATGGAGACAGGGGACATCTGCTCCACAGGAACAGTGGAGAATCCATCTCACATGACCTCAAACCCAGGAGAAGAAAGGTAAAGGGATCCCCAGGGATAATCCACCCCTGTAAACCCAAACATCCATGTTGGTGGGTTCAGGGCAGAGCCTGCATTCCCAGAGCCTGTAGAGGAAATATATGCCATTCCTTGCCATCCCAAGGCCCATGAGGGCTGAAGAACAGCCTGATAACTCTGGGTTCTGTGAGATGAAATCTGAACCCCAAAGGCTTTCCTGCAAAGCCAAGTCCCAGCAGGAGTCTGCATATGCTTCATGCTTGAAAGGGCTGGGAGCACAAGGCCCTGGGGAAGCAGAGCTGGATAATAAAAGCAGCAGACATGCAGGTAAATAGAGAAATGCAGGATATAATTTCTGACACACTTTATATTGCAACAAAACAAATTTGTTCTAGGCAATTCCAAGTGCCGGGCATGACATGTGGCACCCGGCGAGAAGGTTCTGCAGTAGAAGATGGGAATTAAAGCACAAAACCTCCATAGGGCCACAGAATACAGCCCTTAACCAACCAAATAAATATAAAAACCTCACTGGCCTAATGATTAACCTTCCAAAGAAAAGAGGTGGGGAGATCTCCCTGCAAGCAGTGAGCTGCTTGTTAGACCTCATCTGGAAAACCAAGTACAATTGTGGTCACTTAACTTCAAAAGAACTGAAGTGAAACAAGAGCCAGCCCACACAAGAAATAAGTCAGGTGAGCAGGAGAGATGAAGAGGCACCAACTCATCAGATCTGGCAAAGCAAAGGCTGAAATGAGATGCAGGTGGCATCTCCAGAGGGATCAGGCATGTCAGTGACTATGTCAGGATACAGAATAGGGAGACAAGGGGCAAGTATAACATTACTTATACTTTACCAAAGAACTTCAAGTCTCTCTTCTGGCACATAAACCAGGAACTGGAGCTTAGGGGGTTGGGTTTTTTACTTTGATATAAGGGTGAGGCTGGACATGACCTGGCTGTGTGCACTTGCAGCCCAGAAAGCCAACCCTGTCCTGGCTGATCCAGCACAAAGATGCAATCAGAGAGGATTAGGAGCCACCTCCCTGTGCTTTGGACAGAACTATATGATTGTTTGAAAATATTCCCTCTACCCCATCCCTTGTGTATTTATTCTAACAACCCAATTACTGGTTTCAAACTACCATAATTAAAAAATACAGGATATCACACATTCTTAAATGTTAGAATGAAAAGTTGTTCCAAGTTTCAAAAGTATTTTTAGGCAATCAAAATCCTCAGAGAGAAGCAAACAGCATTAATACCAAGAAGGAGCAATATATCATACACAGAGGACATCACTGGGATGCTATTTTGTATGAGGGAGGTGTGAAATAAAAACCTAGAAAAGTTTACAAGAATTATCATTTCACTCCTTTTCAAGTTGACAGCACAGCCTCACCTTGAATAGTGTGTGCAAGTCTGGCCCAGGAAATGTATTTATAGGCACAGGGTAAAACCAAGCCAAAAATCCAAGTAGCAATGAGAAGAACAGAATAATTTCAGCATAAGGAATAAATAAGTAAGATAAGCCCCTCCCATGCAGGGAAAAGAAAATCAACGTCACAAGTAGCACAAGTGGGATGCAGAGAGGTCAAGTGTTTAACTCCTTTCCCAGTAAAAGTGCTCCAAGCAATGGGCTAAATTGCTGGTGTTGAGGAAAACACAACACTGAAACAAGATTTGTATCACAAGAACTGCTCCAGAACACATGCCAAGCTTCACGATTTGCATATGGTAACTAACTCTGCTAACTGAGAATGTTGCAAGCTATCTCTGTTTTCAAATCACAGCTCCTGGAACAGTGGCTGAAATTCAAGTCTACCAGGAAGCTCCCATGAGAGGAGTTAGACCTTCCCAGAGCTCCAGCTGAGCTCTAGCATCCACCACATCCCATTGCCAAGCAAATGATAAAATCACAAAATGGTTTGGGTTGGAAGGGACCTCAAAACCCATCCAGTGCCACCCCTGCCATGGGCAGGGACACCTTCCACTGTCCCAGGCTGCTCCAAGCCCCAGTGTCCAACCTGGCCTTGGACACTGCCAGGGATCCAGGGGCAGCCACAGCCTCTCTGGGCACCCTGTGCCAGGGCCTGCCCACCCTGCCAGGGAACAATTCCTTCCCAACATCCCATCCAGCCCTGCCCTCTGGCACTGGGAAGCCATTCCCCCTTGTCCTGGCACTCCAGGTTTTTGAAAACAGTCTCTCTCCATGTTTCCTGTAGCTCCTTCAGGCCCTGCAAGGCCACAACGAGGTCACCCCAGAGCTTCTCCTCTCCAGGCTGAACAATCCCAGCTCTCCCAACCTTTCCTCCCAGCAGAGCTGCTCCATCCCTCTGCTCATGCTGGTGCCTCCTCTGCATTCTCTCCAGCAGCTCCAGGTCCCTCCTGTGCTGGGGCAGCTCTGCAGATGGGGTTTCACCTGAGCACATGGGCAGGATCCTGGCTTTGGGTTAGGAAAGCACCAGGAGAGCCATGGAGGAGAAATTCAAGAGAAATATATCGAGTTACACACAAATCTACTTTTCTCAGCCCAAAAAACCACCTGTAGCCACAATCAGGAGTGTATGGGGAACATTTGCTCTGTCCCTATGCATTTGCTCAAGGCATCATGTCCCACCAAAAGCCAGAGGTCACCAGGCTGAAGGACCTTCAGCCTGATCCCACCTGGATCTTCTTTCTGGAGTGCTTCTCAGGATCACCTGGGCACCTTCTGTTTCTGGAAGAGGTTCAAGATTTGTAATCACATCCAGGTCACTGGTGTGGAAAAGCCTGCAGAGCATTTCTGACCCCTAAATAAACAATACAAAATTCACCTCGTTCATTCCATACTATTCCTTCCACAATAATCCCTTTCCTTAAGACCAGGGATTTGTTTCTGTTAACTGAACACAGTAAGAACTGTGCTCTAACCTTTCAGCAGAATGTCAGGAAAACAATGCTCCCTTTAAGCCCTTTCTCAAATGAATTGTTAAATTAAACAAATAAATGAATCCACCATCATAAACCCCACATGCTGTTAAGCCTTAGCCTCCTCTATCTTGATTTTACATATTGAAAGAAGCTGGAGAAATAAAATAGCTGTAAATGCAATTATCTATATATAATCCTCATTTTCCACTTCTGGAAGCAAACGAGGGAGGGAATAAAGTCACACAGCCTTCACAAACATTTTCCCGTACCAGATCGGGAAGCAGCACCCAGCTCTGGCCTGGCATGTATTGCACAGCCAAGAAAAATCCTCTTCAAAAACATTAACAACATCAGAAACAGAACAATTTAGAAATAGCTTTCTACTTACTGGACAACAAATCCTGAGAAATCAAGCAGAAAACCAGCACTCAGCAGCTGAACTGATACAAAGGAGTTGCTGAGTCTTCACCAAGATGAATTTGAAGGTGGCAGCATGTCAAAGCCAAAATGCACCCACACCCCCAGCAGGCAAAGCAACCCAGAACACAGGCAGGAGTTGAAAGCAAAGAAACGCACTGCACACAAGGCCAAGGGCAGCCTCCCCAGCTCCTGACTGCAGGTGATGGAGGTGCAGCTGGCCCCGAGACAGCACATTCACAGCAGGAGGAAGGCTGGGAAGAAGAAGCCTCCCCAGGACTCAGTGCTCTGACTTCTTCCTGGCTCACAAGATGGGCCCACCAAGGAACTGGCATTCGGGTGTGACTCTCCTCAGGGTCCTGCCTGACAACCCTTTGGAGGACACGAGACCTTCACTACAGTCCAGTCAGGTCAGGAGAAACGATCTATAATTTAAAACCCATGAAAGCAAGAATGTAGCAATTTAAAGATAAGCCATTATTCCTGCCTCAGCAGCACCTGATAATACTTACTTTTGAAAAGTTAAACAAACAATTCTTTAATATATTATAGACCCCAAAAACAGGAAGAGAAGGAAATGGATGGTTGGTGATAGTGCTCCCCGCCTTGAAGGTTCTATGTGGTGCCTTACTTTGAGAGGCATTTCACTCCTTTGCATGTGACTGTACAGTTTGGAGGGCTTGTCCCTGTTTTAAACAAAACCTCCTCAATTGTTTTCTACTTCCAGCTGTCTTACAGACTAATAAATCTTCATATAAAATGCAGAAGCAGCCCATAATCAAAGATGATGCCATTCCAGCCACCACACCCTTTCTGCATCTGCAAAAACCTCATCAGGAAATTGTTGCTGTTTTTTAAACCAGGGCTCCTGGAAACCAAGTCCCCTCAAAATGTGAGTGTAAAAACCTAATTAAGCCATTTTCTATTAGCCATCTGATGACTTAAAATAATCAGAGACACCAACACAAGTAACAGCAACCTCCCAAATGTATTTTGAAGCAAAACACAGCCATGATACCAAAGATCGTGTCATTATTGCTGCTCAGAAAACAGAGATGAAAAAAGTGTGCAGTTTTATTTCACAGCACTAAAATTCCACAGATTCTCCAAATTCATCCAGTTAGTACCAGATCATTACAAATCTGCATTTGACAGCTCGACACTAACCAGAACAACAGTTCTTACTAGACAAAAAATTCACTTCCCAAAAAGATTCCACATTTAACAAATTAAAATGTACTTCACATGTATTGAAGGCCAGCATCCAAGAACACTGTTGGTGTTTTCCATCAGTGAAAGCTTCCAGTTTTAGAAAGGCTGCAGAGAGAGTCCTTGGCAGGTGCTGAGACAAGTCCTCCAGAGCCACAGGAAGGAGGAGCACTGCTTGTCTTGCAGGACTTTTGCAGGATGTGGGAATGTGCACTGCCAGGAGATGTGGCAGCCTGATAAAACACTGCACACTAAGCTTGTGCCCAACATTGTAGAAGTGTTTTGATGCACTTTAGTTTTCTTTAATTATCTAAACAAGTGTCTATGTTTATTAGATAAAAGGATCAGAGTCAAATCACCTCCCCAGTGCTAAGAACTAGAGTAAGTGCCTGGAGTATTTACATGTCCCAACACTTCTATAGTGTTACAATGGTGCAAAGTTTCCACACCAAGCCTCTAATTCTGCCAAAGGAGTGAGTCAGAGCATCCTCTAAACACAGATCAGAGCCCCACCAGCACATTTTCCTTTCCAGTTAGTTGCTGACAGCCACTGAAGAGAGATCTGTTACACTGGGGGTACAACAGACCTGTACTCCAAGGTGAAACAGGGAACAGCTTCTGAGGAATCATTCGTGGAATTCAAACAGACACTCAACCTGCTAATGCACAAACAAAGGGTACTGCACAATAGAAGCAATTATTTGGTTCCTGCACCTCATGTGGCACACACTCAAAAAAGCAATCAAGTGCAATGTATTCCTTCATAAGGAAGAAGGATGTATCTTTTAACAAACATGATGTCTTAAAATCAGTCTTGCTGAACTGACAACAGAATCCTCCATTCATCTGACATAGTCAGGCTTTCATCCCTTCTGTTCATGAATCATCACTGACTCACAGGAAAAAAAAATATTTGTTCAAAGGTGGATTTTCTCACTCTCCTATCTGCTATTTCCAAACTTAACTGTCTTTAAACAAAGGCTCATTTCTTTGTGGCCTGACTCAAATGTTGCAATGAGCTCCTACCTGGGATCTGTCACAACCATTACCATCAGTTGACTTAGTCTCAAAGTAGGATCGTGTTAAAAAGGAGACATGCAAAGGTGATAGAGCAGCAACGTCATATGCCGAGGCTGACAATTACCCTGACCTATGCTGCTCTGGTTGTTGCAGCACTGAACTCCTCCCTAACCATTTCACCAGCTTCAGACAGAGCTGCAGATTTAACACAGCCAAGTGCTGAAATATTTGAATCAATATCTTCAGTGATGTCTTGGTCTCTGTGGTAAGTGGTGCACTAATCAAACAGGGCCCTACAACCACAGCTAGGGAAATGCTCTTAACAACAGCAAAAACCACATGTTTAATTGCTCCTTAACTTACAGGTAGGTAAACCTGAAGTGCTTTTATACAAGGCATATTAAGAAAAAAGTGACAAAAGGCTGAGTCCTCAACTAAAAAAAAAAAATGTACTAGGTGTAACTCCTGAACTTGGACTTTGGCTTTCTTTCTTTTGTTTTTGCAGCAGTTAAGTTCCCAGTTCTAAGGATGAGCCTACAAAAAGGACTTACCAGGTGCACTATAGACATTTATACCCTCAAATGCTGCAGGCTATGCTGTGGTGATCACTTATTCCAACCCTTCACCTCCTGCCCAGGAAACACAGCAAAATAAACCTTACTTTACAGGGTGAGCTCTGGGACACTCTAGAGGGTGAGAGTGCACACTCCAAAAGCTACCAGCACCATAAATCCACACCCTCATCTGCTTTGGGGCAACTTGGTCAAACAGCCATTCCCTTGCAGATGATGAAGGAATTTTTAATCTGACTTAATTCAGACATTTCTCATCAGTTATCTTCAGTTTTCCTTTCACTGCCACACTGCAGTACTTTCCAGCTTTCAGAAATAGGGGAACCTACTTAAGAGTGCAGTTGCCTTAGAAGACCATCAGTCCTTTTAGGCAATTCATCCCTTTAAAACCAGCTGCATTTCAAAAACAAGGTGGCACATCAAACATGTAAGGCCTACATAAGTGGCAGCAGGTTTGGTGTCTTAAAGTTAGCAGAAGTCAAGTCTCAGCCCAATCTTAATACAGTTCAAAAACCTCGATTTAGAGTTAGCAACAATTCCATTTCAAGCAGGAGGCTAGAGACATCAGAGGTGCTTTCCAGCCAGAGATGGTAGGAAAACTGTCAGCACCTGGCCAGGACCAAGATGGTCAGAGCCATGGAACAGCCTAACCCGAATGCCCCACCCCAAGTAACACCAGAAACGGATGGTGTTAGTGAAAGGACACTCCAGATTTTTCAGAGAACAACTGCTGCATGTCCCAGAGCACCTTAAAGGAAGAGTGAGTACTTTCCATTACCTCAGTTATTTTTCTTTTTTTCCCTACTTCTTTTTAAAGACAATTTACTTACCCTGGAGACTAACTTGCTATGCAGGATGGGCCGATGATGACTTTAGGACTTTTAATTCCTTGCCCCTTTTCAAGCAGGTGATGCATGCAGGAACTCCTCCTGCTTTAAAATGCCCAAAAAAAAGATGGTGCTGTCCAGGCAGAAGTTGTGCAGCTGTGGAGAACTACATACCCTCTCCCTTCTAGAAGGGAAAAAGATCAAAAAAAGGTTTGAAGTATTTCATGCGTGGCACAGGAAAACAGCAGCTAGAAACACAGGCAGCACAAAGCAATACTGAATCAGTCCAACCACCTTCAGATTCAATAAAATGGAAGCTGCCCCAGCTCTTAAATCCATCTGTGGCCCATTCGTAACAGCACTGACCAATGAAATCAGCTTATTTGTACATATAAACACACAGGTACTTGTGTCTTGCATCACACATTTGTTACAACTTCCCCGTCACAGCAGTTGTTTCAGCAGCTCTGCTTATGCAACAGAGAATCAGTGCACTGAGCTGAGCCAACCCCCTGAATCTGCAAGGTTAGAAAGTCAACACAGCAGCAGCAAATCATCCAAAGTACTTGTTCCCCACACCTGTGGAACTGAACCCAGACCAATCTGAAGAACATCCGCGCCGTTTCGTTCCCTCACAGCTCATCGACAGCAGTGACGTTGACTTTGGGCAGTTCGCACTCCTCTTTGAAGTGGCAGTTTTCCAGGATGTCCTTGTAGTAGTCCTTGAGGTCCGCGTAGGTGGAGATGGTGTCATTGGAGTGATGGAAGACCATGAGTTTCTCATTGAGCAGCAGCTGCACCTGGTACTCCTCCCGGGAGGCGTTCACGTGGTCGCAGTGGTAGAGCACGAACACCAGGTTGGCTGCGTAAGGCACGATGCGGCCGCTGCGGAATTTCCGCTGCGCGTGCCTGGCGAAGTTGCCGGCCAGGAGAGGCTCGTCGTCTTTGAAGTAACCCATCAGGGCAAGCAGGGGCTGCAGGGTCTCTGCGTGCCCGACTTGGACAATCAAAGGTGAAGAGATGGGTTTGGAACTACGAAAGAAAAGAAGCAAAAGGGATGAGCAAGAGCCTGTGCTTTAAAGTAAAACACCAACACATTGCGCAGCTGCCAGCAACCACAGCTGAAGGACATCTCAGTAACACACATGAATTTGTGTTATGCCTGAGAAAAACCTGTTTGGGAATTGCCCCGTGTTACAGACATTTTAAATGCAGCTTTCTAAATTTTGTCCCAGTTTTGATCCAAGGCCAGCACAGTGAAGTTCCACAAGGCCAAGTGCCAGGTCTTGCCCTGGGGTCTCCCCAAGCCCTGCAGCTCCAGGCTGGGGCAGAGGGGCTGGAAAGGGCCTGTGGGGAAAGGCCCTGGGGGTGCTACACCAGCAGCTGGACAGGAGCCCAGGGGGCCCAGAGGAGCACAAGGCCAATGGCCCCTCAGCTGTGACAGCCATGGGGTGGCCACAGGCCCAGGGCAGTGACTGTCCCCTGTGCTGGCCCTGCTGAGGGACCTCGAGGGCTTTGTCTGGTTCAGAGCCCTCCCAGCCAGAGAGCCCTGAAGTGTATCCAGGGAAAGGATTTTGGGAAGGGGGTGGAGCTCCCGTACACAGTCAAGTCCTTCACTGGACATGAGAGTCTCCTTCAAATCATCAGGAGCATTGACCCAATTTATTCTGAAGTCAGTGATCCAGTGATGCAGGAAAACAGTTGTCCCCAGTTTATCAGTCCAAATGACCAGCAGCAATACTGTTATTACTAATCCTGAGGGCACCAAGCAGTCCAAAAGATGATGCTCTCTCAGTACAAAGGTCAGCAAACCAAGCCACTGACTCGTATCATGAATGATGATAGTTTACGTAACAAAAGGTTGCACACTGCTCAGCCAAAGGGGAGATAAGAGCTGGCTTGCTGTGCCAGGATGCACCAGCCAAGAAGAAAATCTGACTCTTGCTCCAGAGAAAGATGATGGCTTTTGGGGACCATTTCCAAGTGACCCAGATCACTTGATCTAGCACACACAAATAAAGGTTTAGCTTTCAGGAGACGTGTTGATTGGCCTGAAAAGGAGGCATTTCTGCCCCTCCTACCCAAAGCAATGGAAAAATGGTTAACTGGGAGACTTGCCTGTGGACTGGAACTCTGAACAGCTCAGCAGGAATTCAGTGCTGACCCAGGATGGGCCCTACCAGCTCACTGTAGGCATGGTGTTTGGGCAGCCTGCCACACACCTTGTGCTGTGCTGCTGGTGAGCCTGAGACCTTCTGACTCCACTCCTCAGACCCTCCCCATAGGCAAAACACCCCTTAAAAAATATCTCCAAACCCTGCCACTGTTTCCTATTCAAAAGAAGCAGCATTCAAACCACAGGTTCTCTGTGGAGGACGGGATATTTTTTTCTACCTATGCTTTTGTTGCACCAACAGCTGTACATTCACCACACTCTTCCAGCTCCTCCAAAATCTGTGTTTCTGCCTATGTTCTTTCCTTGCTATTTATGACCCCTTCACTCATTTTAAAATTGTAAAGCTTTTGGATCCTTGAATCTCTTTTTTTTCCTCCTTCCCTCTCTAACCCATTTGACCAGTTCATGTATATCCTCCACCTTCACACACACCTGCAGGGAAGTATTTTTAGGTTTCAGGACACATTCACATCCCTTCTGTCACAGCTGCAAGACACAGATGTCTAAGCAAGGAGACAGGCAAGGACACTCCTTTCACCTCCTGAAATTTCCAGCTCAGGAATATCCTGGGCCAAATGTGGCTTCTAGGTCATGAATCATTCCTTTGCCAAATCTCTCCTTAAACCCACATGCATTTCTAGCACACACAACATCCTGTGGCAAGGAGTTGCACAGCTTCACACACTGCTCTTAATTTTTTCTATTTGCAGATCCTATGTCCCAGTCAATCCTTTCTACTTCTACTTCCTTTCTATTCCTTTGCAATAGTTTTCTTTCCAAGCTGAGAAATCCTTAGTCCTTCCACAATTTTCCAAAATATCCCCTTAGATCAGAGTATTAGAATGCACAACAGTCAAGAACCACAGGCAACATAACAAATCCATGCTAAACCTGTGAGCTGTTTCCTTGATTCCTGATACCCAATCATGGAATGGTTTGAACTGGGAGGGACCTTAAAGATCATCTCATTCCAACCCCCTGCCATGCCTGGTCCATAGACCAGGCTGCTCCAAACCCCATTTGTTTGAAGTTTGAGATATCTCCAGACAGCTACAACCCCATAACTCAGCCCCTGAGCAATAAGTTACCCCAGATTCTATCCAACAGGTGATAAGATGATAATTTTTCCTGTGCAGATTACTTGACAGCTCTGCAGTTTTCCAGCCCAGTCAGTCTCACCAAGTCCTTTCACAATCTTCCTAACACAAACAATCTTATTTATCTTGAATAAAACTGCCTCATTTGCAATGCCACTGAACTTGTCACCTCTTTTTTGCTGAGTCATTTACAACATCCCAAGCAGGTCAGCTCTTTCCAGCACTATCTCTGCTAGGAAAAAGAAAATCAATCAGCTGCCTCCCTTTCTTGTAATTTTATCAATTTTCCCCCCCCCTATAAGGACCTTCCCCCTTAACCCCATCTGCTTGATTTCTTAAGATAAGGTAACCTGTTGAGAAAGAGGTCTGGCAATCATGACTGTGACTACCAGAGCACCCTATTTTATATTTGCTCATCTTTCCTGAGAGCTCCAAGAGGAACGTTTTCCTTTCAAAGAGCCATCCTAACACTTCTCAGGTGTATCATATTTGTCAAGGTGCTCAGCAATCTGCAGCATTATTTCTACAAGACTGGCCTGAAATTCTGATTCTCTCCTGGAGCTGCTTTTTAAATTTTTCCCTTATTTAATTATCTGGATTTTCTTGTAATCCCAGCTGCATGGTGGTCTGTGTTTCATTAACTGAGAAGGAAGCTGGGAATGTAAACATGCTGCTAGAATCTCCAAAACAACTTTACATAGGCATTACTGATTCCACAGGGAATGGATTTCACATCCCCCCACCCAGAAGAGGCTTCAGAAATGATAAGACAAAAAAACCAAAAAAAACCCAACATTCTGGCTATCAATGCTGGCTTTAAGCAAAGTTTAGCTTTACTTTCCAGCTGATGCTAAACAGGAATGTTGAAATGGAAGCAAATCACAAAGAAAACAGAAAAAAAATCATAAAAAACCCAGCAAGACATATATGTTTGCAAAGCAAGAAAAAAAACTACAGCACAGACAATTTTTTAAGAACAAGGAAAGAAGTGACAAAAGAAGGACTAAAGGTGCTCAATCTCAGCATAACTTGAGTTTTTCCTTCACCTGCTTTAATCTCATGCCAACAGGCCATACCACCTTGGGAGGCAAAACAAACCTCTCCCACTCAGAGCTATCCCACTGGATTAGTTTCAGGAGGATTAAAACTGCTTCCTGATACAACACCATCCTGAGTTCTTCACAACCTCTAACACAGCATGCCAGCTCCCCCAGCATCAGACATCCCAGACTGCTCCAGCACTCCCTGTTCAGTCTCCAGCTCAGATGTGGTATCCAGCAATGATAATAAAAGTGGCCATCAAGGTTAAACAGCAATATTTTTAATCATGGGGAAAACAATGACAGATCAGCTCTTCAGAGAATACACACAGGCAAAGGTTAACACTGCCTCTGCATTTCTGAGAAAGGCAGAGACTAAACAAGCAACAGAACACTGATAAACAGTAGCCCAGGCTAATAAAATATTAAATGGCAGGCCTGATGTTTCCGCACTCAATTTGCCTCACAATCAATGACTCAGCATCGTGTTGGAAGCATCAAAGTTCTCAGCACCATACTCTGGCAATTGCTAATGATCTTTGAATTCACTTTTCCCCTCCCTTTTATTTACTTTTACAAGGCTTGGGAAAGCCCACTGAGGAAATCACATAGCCAGCTCTGAAGGGGGATGAAGGGACTGTGCATAAAACTGTGCCACAAAATATTAGGAGCTTGTTTGAAAGTGATTGGTTTCATATTCATTTCATGGGGCACTTCCAAGTGAGCAGAAGGGGCTCTCAGTAGGCAGAGCACAAGCAGGGTTCATTGTGGTTCAGATGTGTCAGCTCCTGAACTGCCAAAAACCTGGGTTTTTATGGGGTGTTTTTTACCTCATAAGTATATCTGACCACAGATGAAAAGGATGGAAGTACTGAACAATTCAGCAGCACAGCCCCAAAAGCCAAGTCTCACCATGGGGGGGAAAAAAAAGGCATCGTGGAGAAGCACAGATATGGGATTTATCATCCAGGCAAATTCTAGTTCTCCTGGATCCCAGCAGATTTGGGTTTAACCCTAAATATTTTGTGTCAGCTCACTCACCCTCAAGAGCAGATCACTCCTAGTCTTTCCAGGACTACTGACAGTTCACTTTCCATACGGAAAAAGTGCACCTTCTTTTAACCAAAGTTTATTTCTAAGCACTGATAGGACTTCCAGTTAGAGATAACCAAACCACAAGAAATTGTGGGGTAAGAAGAAACATTTCCCGCTGCAAAGTTTAACTGGCCAACCTTCAAACCTCATGTAAAAATCCCTCTGACAACTGCAAAGAAGTTTTAACAAGCAAGCTTTGACTACACTGTCCCTTTTCTCCCTAATAAAAAAGCAAGGACAAAGGACTGCAAAAGCATTTCCCCTTGTGATTTCTTTCAGGCAAAAAGAAAAGCTGGGCAGACCCTAAACATACCAGAAAGCAGCAGAGATCAGGAAACTCAGTGGTGGGATTCAGAGGGCAGCAGAAATATTTCGTAGTGGTGATGCTCAGAGGGTTACCACCAGTGGGGAGAAGAAAAAAAAAAGTTAAAATCAGAAAACCCCTGTCAAATAGTATTAAGCCCTCATATGCCAAAACTTCCACAACCAATCATTTCCAGAATCAGCACCAACACAACAAAATGCCCCATTAATACTGACAAGATAAAATTTTCTTTCTGTTGCAACAAGGAACAAGCTCACTCATGACAAAAGCAAACGTGAAAAGCTGACTGACTACACAAAACTTATTAAAAACCCTGATTAGAAGACTCTTAACCAGTCCTGCAAGACTTAATTACTCAGAGCTAATTAGGCTTCATTGTGTTTTATTGCAGAGCTGCTGCACTTTCAAAGGCTCTTTGCTGGCTGATCCCACCTCTCCCATGGTTTCAAACCTCAGAGGTGACATGCATTACTGCAGCAGCACCACACTGATGCTCAATGTTGATCCATCACAATGACTCAAAACCAAACCAAGAGGTTGATACCACTTGTCAAACCCTTCCTGCCCAAGGTAGACATTAGTCAGAGCAGTACAGTAGTCTGTTACTTGCCTGGGTACTGTTTCATTTGGCTTTTTCATTCTTACATACAAGGGTATGACTCTATAAAAGCTGCTGAGATACTTTTTCAGTTCAATCCTGAGCAAGCATGTATTAAGTAATTAATGAGATTAAGGACATCATGGAGAGTCTGAAAGGCACAAGAAACTTTAAATCTCTAGCTCTGGGCAGACAGATGAACAAGCACATTCCCAGGAGAGATGCCCTGTGCTGCCCAGCTCTCTGAGAGAAGTCAGCAAACACACATACTTCAAAAATGCAGACACAGGGATGCTGCTGAACACAAGGATTGCTGGAGAATTTCACACCTCTGGCATCCCCAAAAGCACCCTTTAATCATGTCAGAAGTTCCACCTTTGAAAGACGGAGCAATCAAAGCCAACCATACACTGTGATACAGAGCTGCTGATTGAGACAATAACTGTTTATTAATGAACACCATCCCAGCAGCAGTGAAGGGTTTTTAATAAAAGAATTGACTGTTTTGAATATGAGCAAAAAGGGGATTTTCAATCTAATTATTTCACTGCTACTGCACACACAGAAGCCTTTTACTCAGTTCCCTTTGTACATACTATAAAAAGAGTTTTGAACTGTGACATGTTTTTAGATCACCCATTATATTCCTTTGTACTGAGTCACAGCTTTGGAAGGAGCGATTAGGGCACAGCAGTGAATGACTCCTGAAAGGTCACTAATTGTGCTGGGAAGTCAGCTGCAAAGAGGGAGGCAAATTACACGGAACAATAAAAACTACCAGTAAATTGCCGTATTAGCCTACTTACCGTAGAGCTCTGTGGTATAACTAACAAAGATCACCTTCACTTAGGTCTTGAACCATATGCAAATTAGTCTTTAATACCTGCTTACTTTCTCAGAGGAAACCACCACCAAATATCTTGCAATGCACATGTGCAGCTGGGCTGGTGTTATCAACACACACTGTAAAAACTGAGGTGGCTGCACAAAGGATGCCTCCCCATTTCCAGGGCCTTATGGTAATCCATTTGGACAGTACAAGCAATAACAGGTATTTCATAATCTCTTTCAGAAGCAGGAAGGGCAGACTTATTAAATATTTGAAGCTAGAAAAAAAAAAAGGCAGTCTAAAACAGCTTTAGTGAATAGCTGATATGCTTAAAGTGTGCCACAACTGATTTGCAAATCCACCTCTGCCCAAGTGTGCAGCTGCAAAGGTTTTTAAAATCAGATGAGCAGCTTCATACTGCATTAACTACCAAAATACCTGGATTTCTCATCAACACACACAGAGTTCCTGTCGGCAGAATACTCTTCACTAAACTGCTGGGGAAAATCAGCAGGGAAAAGTAATTCTCCACTAGCTTCTCTGGCTATTTTTTATCCCTAGCAGGCAGACTTGGGAAAAACACAGTTCTTAGTCCATAAATCACTTTCTAATTGTGAAGACATAAGACAATTGCCCAACTGTGCTATTTCAGTACAGCAAATCACACGCGCTTGGTATGGAAGAAGCGAAACTTTTAACCAAAGTTTATTTCCTAAGTGAAAATGTTTTCATTTTACATACATCTCTTGTGACATTTCATTTTTTTTTTGTAATTAAGAAAATTTGTATGGAAGAGAGAGTCCTGACCACCAGCCTCTACCTAGAAATGTGATCATGACACTTCCTCACAGACTGGTAAGGAGGAACATGGTCCTGAAAGTCCCATTAAGCCTATGGTAAGGTCTAAAGGAATAGATGCTTTCTACTGAAGAATTAACCTTTGTAAGACATTTATACTTCATTGCTACTGGGGGTGCAGAAGAACAAGGCCCATGCACTAGGCTAACAGGAGGTGGTCATTAATACAACTACTGACAAACTCCACATCAGACCCAAGTTCCTGAACAGATATTCCACCTGTCCACTGGCTCTCTGGATGGGGGCAGTTGCCAAAAGCAATCACAGAGTAAAAATCCCTTTTACAGCTTTTAACACCATCTTGCTGTATAGCAAGACCTACACAGAAGAGACTATTGCTAGTTGAAACACAAGAGTTATACTGGAATTCAGATGATAAAAGATCCTAAATACTTTTGCATTGCAAATTGAATGTGGGACTAATTAGCAATAGGTATTTATAACCACCTTCCTCATATAATTAAGGATAGACTAATCAGCAGGAGGGGTTTTCTACCCAAGAAATAAAAGCAAGCTTTGATAAGGCAACTAAGTTTGGTGAGCAGACTGCAAAGTCAACAATCACTTCATGAAAGAAACCGGGTTACAGTGAAATTAAAAGAGAAACCTTGCCTTTATTGTAACTGGGAATGAAAATGGGACAAAGCTATTGAACATAAATACATAAAGTACACTACAGAAATACAGCATTGTCAACCCTGCTCTCCACTGCCAAGCCTGGAGCAGAACAGGTAATGCAGATCCCTCAGCGTCTTCCCAGAAGAGAAATGATTCCCTTTCTACTTCTGGATAGCCCCATATAAGCTTTCCAAAAAGTAAAGAGATCTTGGAGCAAAGATAATGCCCTGGAAGCAAATTGCTTGTTCTTAAATTTTCAGAGCAAGCAGTCAGTTACAAATCAATATTAAACACTGTAAAACTCAAACAACATTCAATTGAAAGACATCTCATCCTCACAAAAATTCACTGTCTGAGTAAGAAACTGATGCAAAAATACTTAACCTGCTGCCTTGAAGTTGACCATCACCAGAAAAAGAAGAGACTGGCGTATTTTTTAACTTCTATGTCTTCTTGTTTTCATTTGTACTCTCACACTGCAACAAGATGTCTCTCTCCATAAATGAAGAAGAGCTAAATCTCTCTCCCTAGATGAAATAGGATTAGCTGCACCTCCACTCCCTAGATTCCAAGAGACTTCCAAGCTGTTCCAATACAGAGGCTGTGGTAGATGCCCACATCCTCGCCAGGGTTACCCAACCCAGTTTATTCCCACATCTCCAGTGCTTTACGACTGCCACCTTCTGTTGTGGAAGGGAGTAACACACTCCTGTGGCTCTCGGCTCCCTCGGCTTTCCGGTTCCTGTTTAGGATGATGCTCACCCTCAAGACTGCTCACCCGGCTTGGAATTTTGCAAGATTTAGGGTCTTGATCCTTTACACTCACCACCTGCTTCCCTCTACGATGGCAAAACAACACAAGAGCCCCACGGATTGCAACTGAACTTCCACTGCCAATGCTGAGAGGATGAAGTTACCACAGTCCTTGGGAGCTCAGCCTCAGACACCTGCTCTTCCCACCTCTCAGTTTAGCAAGTGCTGATTCAGCTCCAAATAAATCAGAAATCTCCTTTCAACTACAGTTTTGGGGCTTTTATAATTGCTATTACTAAACTTACAGGGATATTTTCTATACAGTTGAGGCACACAGCTGCAATTAGTGCATATAACGTGAGGCCTGAAAGGCTGTCACAGTTCAAAGAGGACACTAAAAGGGAACCAAATTGATCACTCCATTTGGATTATACAATGTTATGGCCCTATCCTTGATATCCTGTACTTTTATAAACATTTCCATACTAATCTGCTAAGGTATTAATTCATGTGACTGATAACTAAACTATGAATTCTGTAATTGTTCCGTTTATATAAGGAAAATGCACACAGGTTCTAAATTAACATTTAAGCAACAAATTATTTTTAACAAGGACGTTTTAGGAAAAAAGCTCATTGTTTTAACTCAATGTCTCCTCTCAAACTGTGCAGGAACAGAGCACCACTACCACACAGCAGCTGGCTGCCTCTGAAGGCCTGTGTGGATCAGCAAGTTAATAGATGGAAATACATTGTCTGGACACAAGAGCATCAATGAAAATGAAAAAGTATACTCTTTGAAGTAATACTGCTCCAGTAAAAATTGTATTTTCTCCATTGAAATTTTCCTAGCTCTAGCTCTCCTAATGTTGCCATGTTTGGAAGTAAAGTATTGAACTTGTATTCACACGAAATCCAGCTCAGGATTGACCACAGAAAGCTCATTCACAAAGCACAGAAGCCTTCTGATTTACCTTTTGCTCTCTTCCACTGCTTTGTCCAAGTGCTGGAAGATATCTTGGAATAAAATGCAGCTGGAGCGACTGTTGATGTCATATCCATATCCTCTCTTCCAGTACTGTTTCAGGTCATTCAGGTATTCCAGCACCTGAAGACAGAGGTCACAGGTTTTTATTATTGAACTAAGGGAAAACAAAAAGCTCACAGCCTGGAGCAATGACACAAAAACCACCCCAAACAGTCCCCAACATCAAGGCTCCAGTTGAAACCACTTCAGCATAAAACCAGACAACAGATCAGACCAAAGAGCCACCAAATTCAGTCTCTAGATACACTCAGTCAGGTGAGGTGCTGCACATCACAAGACAACCACTATCCACTGCTTTTTTAGCACTTCTGAGTTTGCCTTTGGCTCATCATTCTTCCTACAGAATCCATCCCACACCTTTAAATCAGCTTGTCTGTTTTCACGTTCCAGAGATGTGCACACATCTCAGACAGAACTGTGCCTTGGAATTATGCAAGAGCACACGGTGCTCTCCTCATTCTCTGTTCCTTTCCTGACAATTCCTGGCATCAAAGTCATTTCCCACCTCCCTGCTGAGTTATTTATAACTACACTGAACAGGGCAGGTCTCAGCAGAAGCCCACAGCGACCCTGATACTCTTAGAGAGGAGACCACCTATTCCTAACTGCCCACCCTTTAGTCAACACCTCCCTATGCAAAGGTTTTCCCTCTTTCCCAGGAGTGCAAATTTCCTTAAGAACCTTGGGGTAGTCTTACTGAACATCAAAAGTTACATCAAATGATTTTGAAAGAAGAGGAACAAATATTGGTTTCATTCATCTGGGTTCTACTGGGTTTTAACAGGCATTTATTTGGTTTAGAGATTTGATAGTCCATAAAACCAAATAAAAGGAGTCTTACAATGGTTTAGGATGGAAGATCATTTAAGACCATCTCATTCCAAACCCCGTGCCACAGGCAGGGACACCAGGTTACTCCAAGCCCCACATACCTTGGCATCTTCTTCACTGAAGAGTGAACACCATGGGGAGGTCACATTTTTTACAGCCAGCTCATATGAGCAGGTGAGAAAAGCCACTTGAACAAGGTCTGCAACAAATCCAACAAACAAGCCAGAGATAAACCATTGCTCCACAAGCAGCAACTTCCTCTCAACTTACCTCTAAAATGAATTACAATTACTGTTTGGCAATGCAAACAATGAAATCCAATAAATAATTACCAGGAAAAAGGCCGAGCACTAAAAATATGCAGTTTAACGGATTTATTGCAAAAAAATCCGAACTTTGGCCGGCAAGCTCTTCACATTTCATCATTACAAGGGGCAAACAAGAGCATTTCACAATCAATGCTGCACATGTGCTGATGTGTTACAGGTGTCAGCTGTTGGTGCTACCTCATCACCACAAAGGACAGAAGAGTCAAGATGGGGAAGGTGTGAGGTGTTGGACAACTCCCCCTCCACACTAGCAGCTGAGTATGAGCAGCACCAGGCCGAACTTTGTTTCCAGCATGTCCCTAAAGCTGCCATCTCAACAGTAACACTTACTTTGTGGGGGTTTTCCCACCACTTGACCACACAGGGAAACCCAGCACTTCTATTCTGGTCAGGTGAGTTAGAACACAGACATACAAGTCTGCTTCTCGTGAGGTCTTTTATGTGCTTGAGTTGTAATGGGTTTCACCCTTAGAAAGCAGAATTTAAAGAAAAACACTCAAATCCCTCCAAAACCAGGTAAAGCTGATTTCATTTACAGGAAGGATGTTTTCCAACATATTTTTCCTCTGAGCACTAACCAACAATCATACATTACTGCAACACCAACACAGACTTACAGCCTCATGCACTTAATTAGAGACTGCATCTCCAATTCACAGGCACTTTAAATTACCTACTTTGCATAAACACACATCTTGGAAGCCATTCTTAGCCAGACTTGGAGCCAAAGCCACCTGTACCAGGAACTCCTTACCTGCATTTAGCTCCTCCACTGGCATGCACAAGGCACTGGCGACTTTCTCCAGGACCTTCTTCATCTCAGGCCCCTGTTTGAAGGCATTCACCTGGCACATGGCTGCATCATTCTCCTCCACCAGGACTACAAACTTGGCGCAGTGATCAAAGAACCGCATCAAGGAGTCATTAACTTCAACCTCCACCTCTGAAAGCAAACGTGGGCATCAGGGGAGGCACCACCATCTCCAGGGGTTGCAGGGCATCGCCATCCTAACACCCTCTAAGGGACAGTCTGCCCACCATAGCCATGTCTCCACGGAGGGGACACAGGGTCCCCCTTAACCTGGGCATGGGGGATTTGGGACTGGTCTCACAGCAACCCTCATCCCCTCTGGGAGCACCAGGGGGTCCCCATCAGGGAGGGTGTGGGATTCTTCCAGCCACCCAGGAAAGGCACAGGAGCCCCTCAGGGAGGTCATGGTGCTCCCTCAGTGTTGGCTCGAGGCTCTCCCAGTCCTCAGGGAGGGCACAGGACTCTGCCAGACCCTCTTTGAGGGCATAGGAATCTCTCAGGGAGGGTGTGAGGCACCCCCATCCCCTTTAGGAGAGCTGACAATCCCTCAGAGAAGGCTAGGGACTGTCCCAGTCCTTCAGGGAGGACACAGGAGTCCCTCAGTCAGGGCATGGGTCCCCCTCACAGAACAGTGGGAGCCCGTCCAGGAGAGCAAGGATTCCCTCAGAGAGAGTGGGGGACACCCCCAGCCCTGTCAGGGAGGGCACGGGACTCCCTCAGGGAGGGTGTGGAACACCCCTAGCCCCTTGGGAAGGTCAGGGAGCTTCTGCAACCCCTCAGGAAACACAGAGGGCTTCCTCGGGAAAGGTGTGAGACTCTCCCAACCCCTCAGCTCTCCCAGGGAAGGGATAGATGCCCCAGACTCACCGTCGCCGCCGAAGTCGAGGGTCGGCCCGAGCCCGCGGCGGAAGGCGGCCCCGCTCTGCAGGCAGCGGTGCTTGGAGCTGCTGGCCAGCTCCAGGCGGCGGCGGGCGGCGAAGAGCGCGGGGAAGCGGGCGGCCATGCGTCGGGCCAGCAGCTCCATGTCGCGCCGGCCCTGCGGCGCCAGCCGCCCGTCCAGGCTCTCCTCGTACCACATGGGCCAGTCGGCCAGCGCGGCGGCGGCGGGGCAGGCGGTGGCCTCCGCGGGCCGGCGGAGCAGCCGGGCATGCAGGTCGCCCAGCCGGCGGACCTGCCCGGCCGTGGGGTAGCGGGTGCCGTGCCGGAGCACGGCGCGGAGCTGCAGCGGAGTGCAGGAGGCGGGCAGCGAGCCGCCCGCCTCGGGACCCAGCGACAGCGGGTCGAGTATCAGGTGCGGGTTCACCTCCTCGTAGCGGGACTTGGTGCCGAAGTAGGCGCTCAACCCCGCGCTCGCCGGCGGCAGGACAAGGAGCAGCAGGACGAGAGCTGTCTCCCAGCGAGGCGCCATGGCTGCAACTGCGCGGCTGCCGCAGGAAGAGGTGGAGCGCGGCTGCCTCTTCACGGCTTCACCCGCGCCTGGGACCGCCCCGACCCGGCTCCGCCCGGCCCCTCACGGCCCAGACCGCCCCCTCTCAACTTCGCCCACCCCTTCACGCCTTCGTCCGCTCTGCGTGTGTCCTCGCGGCGTCGCCCGTGCCTTCACGGCTTCACCAGCTCCATCACAGCTTCAGCCGAGTCCTCCCGGCTTCTCCAGTCCCCCTCACGGCTTTATTCACTCCATCACAGCTTCCCCAGTCCCCTCCCGGCTTCGCCCGCCCAGCCCGGGACCCTTTTACCCTGGCGAGGCCGCGGTGGGAGCCCTGAGCGGAGCCGTGAGCTGTCTGACCTAGTTTTGCATCTGCTTTGCCTCTGTGGAGCCTCACTGACTTCATGGAGTGCAATGAAAACATAAAAGTCAATACACAGACACGAAGGGAACGGTTTAATTCCTCTGTACAGGCAGAACAACTGGATCGGCTGCAGTAGGGAAAGATAGTGTGAGACAATGTAATTGTCTTTCTCTGTGTATAAAACTCAGAGCAAACCCCATGGAGCTGATGGGCTCAGTACAAGATCACCTTCTTGGCTGTCAGTGTCCAAGATGTGCTGGTTCTGAAAAATTTAAAATTGCTCCTCTTTCTTCCCTGCTGTTGCACAATGTACTGTCAACTCTAAGGTTTACTATTACCAAGAATCTACCTTGTTCAACTGGTAACAGAATGTGCTGCTGTTTCTTGGAATCCTGTTTCAGAAAATCTATCTGTTGACATAAAGCGATAGCAGAAACTTGCTAACAAATCCCTACTGTGTTTTATTCATCAAAGTAGTCTAATCAGCATTTAAATTAGCTAAATATTACCACCACTTTAATCAAAACTCTGGACCTAGGCCATGCTGGGAATTGAGCAAGTGGAGATGTGGAAACAAACTGTAAAACTATCTCTGTTTCTCAGAGCTCTGTGAAAACTTCAGCTATGATGTGCATATCTACATCATTAGAGAAGCTTTAGCTCAGATAGATTTTTAAAGTCAGTATACTCTGTTTCTTCTTGCTTCTTCATGGCAGAAATTCATCCCCAACCAGTAACACTACCAGGAGCTGCAGCTACCCTCAGAACTCACTTTGTCCTCCACCATGGGTGACCAAAGCCAAGAAGGGTCTTTCATGGTTTTTTTGGCTTTTTTTTTTTGCTAAAAACCACTTGGATTGCACTCAAAGTAAGGTCCTGATGCTGTGAGGGGATTGCAAGTGGCTGCTGCAGGGGTTGGCAGCGTGGGGCGTGTGGGTTTTTCCATTGAAACATACAGTATCCTGTATTGGAAGGGACACAGATAGATCATCAAATCATGTAATCACAGAATCATTTAGGTGGGAAAAGCCCTCCCAGCCCATGGAGTCCCAGCTGTGCCCAATGCCCACCTTGTCCCCAGCCCAGAGCACTCAGTGCCACTCCAGGTCTTCCTGGGACACCTGCAGGCGTGGGGACTGCAAAGCTCCCTGGGCAGCCCCTGCCAAGGCCTGAGCACCCTTTCCATGTAGAAATTCCTGCTGCTGTCCAAGCTGAGCCTCCCCTCGCCCAGCCTGAGGCCTTTTCCCCTTGTCCTGTCCCTTCTTCCCTGGGAAAATAGCCTGATCTCCCCCCCGGCTGTCCCCTCCTGTCAGAGGGTTGTAGAGAATGATAAAGCCACCCCTGAGCCTCCTTAAAGGAGTCCAACTCCTTTTGACACAGTTTTCGTGTTCCCAGCAAGAGCAGGTAGAAATAAGCAACCATGGAAAAACGAGTGGGAGCACGAAGTTTGCAGCCGGGCTATTGGTTTGCAGCCAGTGCAGCCACCAGTACTGGTTATAATCACAGGATCCCAGAATGGGTCAGGTTGGAAGGGACCACAGTGGGCACCTCCCTGCCTCAGAGCACAGGGCACAAGAGTGTGTCCACACAGCTCTGGAATATCCCCAGGGAGGAGACTCCACAGCCACTCTGGACAATCTGTTCAGGGCTGGGCACTGCCCAGGGAAGAAGTTCTGCCTCCTGTGCAGGGGGAACTTCCTAGGCATCAGTTCCTGCCGTTCCTCTGCTGCCATTGCTGGGCCCCCGGTGCAAAGCCTGGGCCCTGCTCGGAGCCCTCTGCAGACACTCAGTCACATCATGCTGGCACTGCTGGCAGCATGGAATGATGACATTGTAATGACCTATCCAGAAAAGCTTAGAGAGGCTTAGAAGAACAAAGAATAAAAAGAGGCATCCTGTGAAAAAGCCTTTGCAGTGCAGTGGTGACACATCGGGTTATAAAACAGTTTGGGCAAAATCATAAACAAAACATCCCCAGTGCTGATTATACACATTTTCAAGTAAAGCCTCATCACTGAATAGATACCAGCTTGTACCTAAGGAACCAGACTCATCTGTAGGAGCAGCAAACTCATGGTTAACAAAAACATCTCCAGTCTCGGTTGAAAGGATGAGATTTTGGTCTGCAGCACATCCTGGGGAGATCTGTGTTTTATAGAGAGTCAGGCTTTACCCCCTGCCTCCATAGTCAGACTATTGCTTCTGCAGCTGAGAGTTTCCAGTGAATAAATGATTTTTTGTGATCTATTTAGTCCACTAGTGAAATTCTGTTGGAAAGTGTGTATCTCACCTGTCTCTCACCTCCTCAGTATCCAAAAGAAAGTGTTAATGCAATGGTGTGCTAAGGCTCAAATAGAGTAGGAAAATACTTTAATGCTGAGAGAGAAAGGGGGAAGAAAATATGGGAATAAGTAAGACGTTTAAACCTTCTAGGCAAAGTTATGGGCTCTCTGTTAGAGCAGGACAGTGCGATTAACTGTCTCCCAGGGACTCTCTGCAGGGCTACTTGGTCCATTTCCTGTGGCTTATTTTTTTTACATTAGACACATCTACCACAAATCGCTTCTAGCATATCACTTCATCTTTTATAACAAAACCAGCATGAGGCTACCTACATTTACACAACAACCACATTGCCATTTTCACCCTCCACAAGTATTGTGATGTTGTTTTTTGGTCCTTGTTGTGTCTTTGTTATATCTGAATTAGAAGCCAAAACCATTTACAAACATGCTTGCTCCAAATGCAACATTGTCATATAGTTCTGTCTTCCGTTCTCCTCTATTGTTTTTGTTTCTTTCTACCTCAGGTCTGGTGATGCTGAGCGCGGTTAGTTCATGACTCACATTTCCATTCAGCAATATTCTTCTGTTCTTTTGCAGTGCAATCAAATAGCTCTGTCCTGAATAATTTCCTTGTTTCTGCTTCATCTATGGATTTTCCATAGAGGTGCATCAATTTCCAAACTGAGCTGAAGCCCCTGGATGGCAGCCTGGGTAGAGGGTGCTGGTGGAAGTGTCCGAGCGTCAGAAACTGAGCAGGAAAGCATGGGGTGCTCAGGGATGCACCCTGGGCTGATCCAGTTGGGGACCCCAGAGACACTCTCCCCCTTGTGAGCCTCTGACATGCACAGAATCTGCCTGATCCCAAAATCCAATCCACACTTTTCAGCCCAAATTGCTGTAGCCCAGCAGGTGAACAGCAGTGCCACAACCCTGTCCTCACAAACTTGGTGTTTTGGGGAGCATCAGGAGGGTTTAGGGATCATCCTGCCTGGAGGGGCAGACACACCCCCTCCTTCCACTGGCAAAGGCTTAATAAGGAGGGAAACTGAGACTGTTCCAGTTTCACCTGGGAGAGTGCAAATAAGTTTGTGTGTTAATTGGGAGCAGGTGGAATGGAACCACATGACCCTGGAAACCAGATAAAAGCCAGGGCTTGGAGGAGATATGGGGCTTTGGTGATTTTTTTTTTCTCCTGGGATGCTGCAAGATGAGGGGTGCTGGTAGGTTGGTGAGCCTGGCTCTCTTTGGGGAGGTTACTGGGGAGAAGGTGGGTGCTTGGGGTAGAAAATGAGGTGATGTCTGAGCCTGGGGCTGGTTATAGCCCTCTGCTGCACTGGGAGCTTCCTGTGAGATGCTGAGTCTTGGCACAGGCTTTCCTGAGCAGGGATGCTACCGGAAAGAAGGAAGGTGTTTTAATAAGGAGCCTTGGCTCTGGGGATGGGATGCTCTGAGAATGGGCTAGTCACTGGGGTGTGTTGTGGTGGGGACCTCGAGGGACCCACCTGAAATCTGCTGTCCCTCTCCACAGCTCTCCTCATGGCCTCTCCCAAGATGAGCTGAGGGATTGGACCATGAAACCCCCCAGATATTGCTGTCCTATAGCCAGAAAAGATGCTCTGTGGTGAGAGGGAAGGAGCTGCAGGCACAGCTCTGTATCCTGCTGGCTGTCCCAGCCTGAAGGCTATGGTATAGAGCCTTCCTGGTGCTGGCCATGTGTGTGTCTGCCATTGCTGTCCCCTACAGCCTGGGCACTCTGGCTGCTGTCACCTGGGGTCACTCAGGCTAATCAGCCTTCTAGCAATGGATGGGTGATAATCTGGTGACATTATGTGGGAACCTCCTCACCTCAGGTTCCTTCCCAGGGGTCCAAGGAGATGTGACCCAAGGGATGGAGCTTGAGGACACAGACTGTGGCCACACCAACATCTCAGACCTCCTTGCAGTGGCAGCCTGGATCTAGGGACAGGGAGGAGCTCAGGTTGGGCACAGCAATGGCTATGACACTGTCCCCCACTCAGTGGCTTGGTAAAAGGGTGCCTGCAACCTCAGCTCAGTTATTTCAGACTGAAAGAGCCCTAGCTCCTGGCATTGCCTTGCTCTGGGAAGCCTCCATGGAGCAGGGCTAGGCTCGTGTGATGCCACACAGATGCTAACAGTGACTTCAGCTGGTGGCCTGGGGCAGCCAGTGGGCACAGCAGAGCCCCAGGACCCACAGCAGGGGTCTGAGGGCACCCTCAGAGCTCGGGGTGAGCCAGCTGCCAGAGTCCCTGCCACCTCCCAGGTATGGCTGTACCCTCCTTGCCTCCCCACAGCTGCTTCTGGCCCCTCTGCAGGGGCTGTAGGGATGCAGGTGGCACCCACCCAACTGGTCTGATCCCAAGGGGCTCCTGGGGTTGCTCAGGTCCCACCTGATGTCCCAGCATGGACACTGATGGGTGCTCACTCCAGGAGCCCCAGTGCAGCAGAGCAGGTGGTGGTCTCTGCTCTGCCAACACAAGAGACAGCCAGCTGGGCTGAGCTGCACCCTGGCACTGTGGCACTGTGTGGGTGCTGCCTGCCCTGACACCTGAGGGGCTCTGGGACACCATCCTGCCTGGGAAAGCTGCTCTGTTGGTGGATGCTGTGTTGGCCCAGGCCCCAGGAAATGGGTCTGGACTTCTGGATGCAGTCCTTGCATTACTGCCTACCACTGCAACAGTTCTTGGTGTCCACAATAAGCAAGTGCTGGCTTCCTTCCTTCCCATGGGGGAGTCGGGGGGTCCTGCTGTCACCCCGGGGAAGCAGTGTGAGCTGCCATCCACCCCTGCACAGCTGATGTCCACTGAAACCTCCCCAGCTTAGACCACAGCTCCCAGCCTGGCAGGTCCCACCATGACTGGGAGGAGCTCTACAGCTGCTGGTGTCATCCTAGAGCTTGAGCAGATGTTTGTGATGGAAGAATCCAGGCACAGCAAGCCCAGGACAGCATCACTGGGACTCACTCCAACAGGACCTCCAGGGCCCACCCCTGCCAGCCCAGGCTCTGTGCCTCCTCCACAAACCCTGCTCCAGAGAATGGCTCTGAGCCTGGACACCACACTGCCACCACCAGTGTGACATCTCCATCCTGCGTGCCAACTTCTCCTGGAGCTGGGCATGCGGCGAGCTCCCTGCTCAGCTCCCAGACACTGGCTGTGCCCACAGCAGTGGTCCTCAATGCCCAGTCTGTGTCCAGGGGCGTCACTGCTTCCCAGCACTCCTCCACAGCCACGGAGCATCTCCCTGCAGCCACCAGAGAGGCCTTCAGCCCAGTTGAGCTGATGATGGAGGGCACACCTGACTCCACAGGGATGAGACCCCATGCATCCCACCCCTCTAGGCTCCGCGATTCGCAGAGCGCTGCTGCGCCGAGAGGAAAGCTCCGCGCTGCCGATGCGGGGAGCGCCGGTGAGCGTGGAAAGCTACTCCCGCCTCAGCCTGGGCCGGGACTGGGACTGGGACCGGGGCCGCGGCTCGGGGCTGGGGCCGGCGCTGTCCAGGGGCAGCGGTGCTGGCTGTGCACTTCTTCCTTCTGCGCCTTGCGGGGCTGGGGCAGAGACGGCGCCAGAGGTTGCTGCGGCGCCTGGAGCAACGCTTGGAGAACCAGCTGCTGTTACCTGGGCCGATGGAAAGAGCTTCACGAGGGTTTTAAAGCAATGTTGAAAACTCAAGCAATAAAATTTTTCTGGTTTGGCTTTTTTTCCCCTTTTTTTAAGTTTAGCTTTACATTTATTGCATTATTTTCTTCATTAGTTGCTTGGTTGTTCTACTCATTGTATTGAATTAACATATCATTGCAGTACTACTACATTACTGTTGATTTAGTCTTCTTTTAAATCTTTTACTATCTATCTGATAGTTAACTAAAGGTTGTAGGGCTGGGGCTGAATCACCAAGGCATAGGAGATATAAATGCCCAGGGTGTGGGACAAGGACCTTGGGATTAGAGTCAGGCCCAGAGCGATGCAGAGCAGTGGAAATGCTGGGGCTGGAGCTGGATAAATGCCATGGGAGGAGAGGATGGAGCTGCAGCTCAGGGGCTGCAGGAGATGCCTGGGGGTTTGCCAGCCCCAGCCTGGTGGTAGCAAGCACGGTGTGAGGGTGTGGGGGCTCCTGGGCTCTGAGGGCTGCAGGGCCTGAGAATCCGCCCAAGGGCAGCTTTTGGGATGGGGAAGCAGGAGCCCAGTGGCCATTGCCAGCCCCAGTGGCCATCCCCAGCCCCTGGTGCTGCCTGGCAGAGGGGGGATGCAATTTGGGCAAGTGCTGGGGGTGAGACCCAAGGGCAGGGGGGAAGGTACATGTTGGGGTTCAGGTCTCGTGTCTCCCCAAAGCTGGGATCCCATGGTGGTGCTGTGACAACTCCTAGAGATATTGAAGTGATGCCAGTGACTGATTTGTGGCTTTATCAACAGCCCCGGGCTGCAAGTGAGAAGCTGGAGCAGCTTTTAGCTGGAGCAGTAGGAAGCTGAGGAGCAGGAGCTGAGGCAGCAGAGCTGGAGAAGACACGAAAATGGTAGGGCTGGGGGTGAAACCCCTGTGGGGCTGGGATAGGGACTGTGGAGCTGGAGTGAGGATTGTCAGGCTGAGTCTGGGATATGGGTTCAGGAACTGAGTTGAAAGCACTCAGAGCTGGAGTTAAACCGAAGTTGCTGCCCTGAGAAGCAGGAGCAGCCTTATGTGGCAGTGCTGGGAAGATGTGGAGCTTGAAGAGAAAGAGAAGAGCTGGCAGTGAAATAAAGCTTGTGGGTCTGGAGCTGAAATCACGGGGACTGGGATGGAGACTGAAAATGGGATAGAAGCTGAACAGCTGGTTAAAGGACTGTAAGGTTGCATCTAAAAGTCTGGTTGCTCTGGGCTACTGACTCTGTCCGTGATGGGCATGGAAGGGCTGAGTGTCAAATCCCAGTAGAAATGTGGTAATTGACTGTAATTGAAAGCAGCATAGAACTTGTAAAACTGTAAAATGAACTGTGGGATTACAGTTGAAATAAAGGAGGGGGTGTCATGCTGACTGTGGGCAAGGGTTAAAATTGTGAGGCTAGATAGAGAAAAACCACGGCAAGAGTGAGCAAGAAGCAGCATAGGCTCGGAGCTGAAGAGGGGGCACGAGAGGCCCTCTGGGCAAAGGGCATTCCTGGTACCCCCAGGGCAGCTAGTGGGTGCCCCGGCTGGCTCTGCACTGGGTGACTCCCCCGTAAGCAGAGGGCAGGGTCTTTGCCATGGTTGGTCTTTTGCCGTTGCACTCCTTTGGCTGCCTGGAGAGAGGGGTGACCCTGTAAGGAGGGCGAGGCCCTGTCTCCACACCTGAGGGGGAAAGGGAGCTCTCCTGGCCCCCAGCCCTGCCTGTAAGCAGGGGCACTGGGCCTTTTCCCTGGTCCCGGCGGCATTCTGCCTGTTTTATTGGCCCCTGGCCAGCATGATCACCCGTACTCGGGGCATGTCACAGCCTTTGTCCCCGTGCCACCCCTGAGGAGCCTCAGGGGGTCAAGGCCCCTCTGTGTCCTCCCCGCAGAGCAGGGGCAGGTCTGAGGCTTTCCCCTCTCACTCAGCAATTGGTTCGGCTCCCCCAGCACACTGGCTGCACACAGCTTGCTCCCCCTTCCGGGACTGCATTCCCCTCCCCTGTGTCCCCCCGTGTGTGGTTGGCGTGCGTGAGCGAGTGTGGCTGTGCTTTAGACCCCCTTTAGAAATAGGCCAGCCTAGCTTAGACGTCCCAGGAGGGAAAGAGGAGCTGTGTGCAGGCACTTGGCTGAAGGAACCCTTGCCATGGCCGAGCGGGAACGGAAGGGCTCAGGCCTTGGCCCTGCTTGCCGAGGGCGGCACCAAGCCGCTTAATGGCAGCGTGGGCACGCTGACCCGCCTGTAGCCAGGGCCCGGGTCTCTGCCTGCGCTGCGCGGCTGCCAGTCCTGCAGGTGACTGACCTGCTAGTGTGACACGGCCCTGTAGTCTGGGCACGTGTCACGATTTTGTGGAGCCCCTTGTCCCCAGGAGCGGCCCCAGGTCCCTGTAACTCAGGGCTGGAGAGGCTGCTCTAGGCAGGTGACAGGAAGGAGAGCGCTCTGTGGCGCTTTGTTGGGAGTGCCGGGCCACGGGGGACGGCCCCGTAAGTGGGGTTGTGTGCGTCCCCGGGCCTCGGCGGGCGGTCGGAGGGACCCCCTGTAATCAGGCGGGTATCCCTGGCCCCGGCCTTTCAGGGGCCTGGGGCCAGGAGTCACGGGGCCGGAGTGTGCCCTCCCTGTCCTCAGGGCTGGGCTCCCGGCCCCTGGGCCTTAGGCCGTGTTCTTGGACTGGCTTAACTGTCAAGTGTCGAGTGTGGAGTATCAGTTCCTGTCGCCGTGGGGGAAGGCCGAGCTCCGTGGCCCCCCGGGTGTCGACCGGCCTGTAAGCAGGCTTGCGTGTCTGGGAGCCTCGGTGCTCCCTCAGCCGGCAGCCTAGGTGGGGGTTAGCCCCCCGGAACCGGAGAGGAGAAGGAGCCCCTCCGCAGGCCTCGGGGCCCAGAGCCGGTGCTCTGGAGTCCCGGGCACTTTACAGTCCAGGCAGCGGCCGGAGGCCCCTGTAAGCAGGGCTAGCAGCCTCTTTGGCCGCCGCTGTGCGTGCCCAGCTTCCTTTGCCCAGAGGGCCTCGCTCCCAGCGCCGGATGGGACTGCGCCAGATGTTGCCATGGTGAGCCAAGCTGCAGTTGGGGGCTTTTGTGGGGCTGGTGTCTGTGGGTGGTGGCTCGAGGATCTCCCCGTGGGGCTGCTGGGTGGCCGTTCCCTTCAGGCGTGGGAGCCGGAGCCTTTCGGTGCTGAGTGTCTCACCGTGTGTTGGCAGAAGCCGTGGGACAAGGAGGCGAGAGCTGCAGTGTCGAGCTCAAGAGTGCAACGGCGAGGTCAAGAGTAGAACAACGAGGTCAAGAGTAGAACGGTGAGGCAAGGCGAGCGCAGCGGCAGCCTGGAGGTGAAGAAGGGGGCACGAGAGGCCCTCTGGGGAAAGGCCATAGCTGCCATGCCCAGGGCACCTTCTGTGTGTCCTGGCTGGCTCTGTGCTGGGCGACCTCCCTCTAAGCGAGAGGGGCAAGCCTCAAAGCCTACAGTGCCTTTTTTCTGCTCTACAGTTTTGAACTGATTTTCTATCTCTATTCCAGCCCCAGTGATTTCAGCTCCAGCCCCACAAGCTTTACTGCACTGCCAGCTCTGCATTTCTCCAGCACCGCCACCTCAAGCTGCTCCAGGTCCAAATGGCAGGATCTTGGTCTCGGCTCCAGCTCGGCTACAATTCAGCTCCAGCCCCACACTATCTAACCCTACCCCAGAGTCAGTATGATACCACCAGCATGATTTCACCTGCAATCCCACAGCCCCATTTTCAGCTCTACAATTTCTATCCAGTTTTCAGTCGCAATCCCAGCCCCACTATAAATATCACATCCATACATTGTTTTCAGACTCAGCCCTACAAAGCCTAGCAGAGACGCAGTTAATAGCACAGCACTAGCATGATTTGAGATGCAATCTTACGGTGCCTTATTTACCATTAAACTTCCCATGCCTTTTTCAGTCACAGTCCCAGCTGCACAATCAATATCACAGCCCTACACTTATTTCAGCTCAAAGCCTACAGCGCCCTTGTCAGCCCTACAGTTTCTATATAATTTTCAGTTCCCATCCTAGCCCCAGTGATTTCAGCTCTGGTCCCACAGGCTTTATTGCACCGCCAGCTCTGTTCTTCCAGCTCCAGCTCTGCATTTCTCCAGCACCGCCACCTCAAGCTGCTCCAGGTCCAAACGGCAGGATCTTGGTTTTGGCTCCAGCTCAGCAACAATTCGGCTCCAGCCCTACAGTCTCTAACCCTGCCCCAGAGTCACTCTCCCAGTTTTACAGTGACTTCAGCTCCAGCCCCACAGCCTCTACCGCAGCCCCATAGTCAGTATGACACGATTTCATCCCCAATCCCACAGCCCCTTTTTCAACTCTACAATTACTATCTCATTAGCAGTCACACCACAGCCCCACCGTGGTTTCAACCACGTGGTTTCTACTGTGGCTATCACAGACCCAGTCAATAGGCTGGCACTACAAGGATTTCAGGCGCAATCGCCATCTTACCGTCCCTCTTTTGCCTCTACACTTCCTATCCCATTTTCAGTCACAATCCCAGGCCCAGTGATTTCACCTTCAACCCTACATATTCTACCCCTGCCCCCATGATTTCAGCTCCAGACCCACAAGCTTTATTGCACTGCCAGCTCTGCTCTTCCAGCTCCACGTCCGCATTTCTCCAGCACCACCAGCTCAAGCTGCTCCAGGTCCAAACAACAGGATTGTCATCTTGGCTCCCACTCTAGAATCCAGATTCCAAGCCCAGCCCGGCAATCTTTATTCCAGTTCCAGCCCTTTGGTTTGTGTCCCTTCTTACAGTCACTTCCCAACTTGAACAGTGACTCCACCTCCAGCACTGCAGTCCCCATCCCAGCCCCAGTGATTTCAGCTCCGGTCCCACAAGCTTTATTTCACTGCCAGCTCTTCTGTTTCTTTTCTGGCTCTACATCTTCAAAGCACTGCCACATAAGGCTGCTCCTGCTTCTCAGGGCAGCATCTTCGGTTTAACTCCAGCTCTGTGTGCTTTCAACTCAGTTCCTGAACCCATATCCCAGACTCAGCCTGACAATCCTCACTCCAGCTCCACAGTCCCTATCCCAGCCCCACAGGGGTTTCACCCCCAGCCCTACCATTTTCGTGTCTTCTCCGCTCTGCTGCCTCAGCTCCTGCTCCTCAGCTTCCTACTGCTCCAGCTAAAAGCTGCTCCAGCTTCTCACTCCAGCCCGGGGCTGTTGATAAAGCCACAAATCAGTCACAGGCATCACTTCAATGTCTCTAGGAGCTGTCACACCACCACCATGGGACCCCAACTTAGAGGACACATGAGGCCTGAACCCCAACATGTACCTTCTCCCCCTGCCCCTGGGTCTGACCCCCAGCACTTGCCCAAATTGCACCCCCCAGATATATAGTAAAAGACTGAAAAGAAGACTAAATCTACAAAAACGTAGTACTACAAGGATATGCTAATGCAATAAAACGAGAACAACCAAGTAACTGATGAAGAAAAAAAGACTTAGAAATAAAAGTAAAGCAAAACTAAGAAAAGAAAAAAAAACCATCAGAAAAAATTTACTGCTTAGGTTTTCAACATTACTCGAATGCCAAAACACTCGTGAAGCATTTTTCCCCAGCCTGGGTAGCGGCAGCCGGCTCTCCAGACGCCGCAGCAACCTCCGGCGCCGCTGCTGCCCCAGCCCCGCAGGGCGCAGCGGGCAGAACTGGGCACAGCCAGCACCGCTGCCCCTGGACAGCGCCGGCCCCAGCCCCGGCCCAGGCTGAGGCGGGAGTAGCTTTCCGCGCTCACCGGCGCTCCCCGCATCGGCAGCGCGGCGCTTTGGCTCTCCTCTGGGCGCAGCAGCGCTCTGCGAACCGCGGAGTCTCCCTCCAGCCGCCACTCGCATCCTCACCGCCGCCCAACTCAAGGGGGCGCACCTCTGTGCACGCTATTTATAGCCCCGCCAGGGCAAGCCCAGCCAATCACAGCCCGAGGCGGCGCCGGCCCCGCCAATCCCAGCCCGCCCCTTTCCCGCCACGCTCGGCTCCGCGACCCCCGCTGTCCCCTCAGCGCTCCCGCCGCCGCCGCTCCGGGGGTCGATCCCGCCCCTCCCCGCCGTCCCGCCCCCACCCGTTTCTCTGGGAGAACTCCCTGCCGGGACGTGAACGGGGAGCTCCCGCCCGCCCTCCCCGGGCTCCAGCAGCACCTGCCGGGGCCGCGGCGGCGGCGGGAGCGGCGCTCAGGCGAACGGCGGGACGCGGCCGGGCTGAGGGCTGAGCTTGGCGGCACCGCGCCCGGATTGCAAGGGCGGCTGTGATTGGGCGGTGCGGAGAAAGGCGGGCTGCGATTGGCCAGTTTCGGAGCCGCTGGCTCAGCCCCACAGCCGTGGGGCTGGAGCGGCGATGGGGAGCTGAGAGCTGAGGCTGAAGCTTCACAGACCTCGGCGTGAAATAAAGATCCTCTTCTGGTGCCCGAGCAGCTTCAGCTGGCTGTAATGAGGAGACGCAGAGCTGGCAGTGAAAGGAAGCTCTGGGAGATTGGAATCACAGGGTAGCTGGCACAGTGACTGGAGGATCTTTATTTCAGGTGTGAACTGCTCTTTTCTCTTTAGCCAGGTAACTTGATCACTTAGTACTCTCTACCCCATGAGGGACTTCACCTTCTCCCACCTCAGGTAAGGGATGCAGCTACTTCCCTTCCAAGATCTTCATTGCATTGCTTTCACCCTCTTGTGCTCTCTGCAGCTAATTAGCTGTGCAGCAAGTATGAAGAGGATGGGGAAACCTGGCAGGGGATGTGCAGCTAGACCATGTTGCTCCAAGCCCTGTCCAGCCATACCTTGGACACTTGCAGAGATCCAGGGGCAGCCACAGCTTCTCTGGGCAACCTGTGCCAGGACCACCCCACCCTCACAGCCAGGAATTCCTTCCCAATATCCCATCTAACCCTGGTCTCTGGCAGCGGGAAGTCATCCCCCTTGTCACTCCATCCCTTGTATAGTCTCTCCATCTTCCTTTCAGGCTCCCTTCAGGCACTGGAAGGCCTCAACAAGGTCACCCCAGAGCTTCTCCTCTCCAGGCTGAACAATCCCAGCTCTCCCAGCCTTTCCTGCCAGCAGAGCTGCTCCATCCCTCTGCTCATGCTGGTGCCTCCCCTGCACTCTCTCCAGCAGCTCCAGGTCCCTCCTGTGCTGGGGCAGCTCTGCAGGTCTCTGGGGTCTCCCCTGAGCACAGGGGCAGAATCTCCCTTGCCCTGCTGCCCACTCTGGGGCTCAGCCCAGGGCACTGGGGTTTCCAGGTCCCAGCTCTCACCAAAGCACCCCCAGCTCCTTCTCCAGGGCTGCTCCAGCTGCTCATCCCCAACCTGGATTGATCCTAGGGGTTGCCCTGATCCAGGTGCAGCACCAGCACTTGCTCTGGGTAGTTGTTGTCAGCCTTTGAGCCTGACAGACCCCAAGGAAGAGTGAACTCAGACACATGGGAGTGCTGCTCTCAGGACACGCTGGCCTCACGCTGGGTGCCACCTCCCGACCAAGGCCTGCATTGCCACAGGTGGACAAGACCTGAATGTCCTCAATTCCTTCGATTTTAGTTATTCTCCCTAACCAAGTGAATTCCAACATGAGGGCAGAAAGCAAACCCAAGAGGATCCCAAGGTACTGCATCCTCCAGAGACCCCAGCTTTATCATACTCGAGCGAATGAACCTGGCAGACATGGAACAGGCTGGCAGTGGCTCAGTTCAGCCAAGGCACACACAGCAGCCCAGCTGTGCAGATCTCTGTGAGTGTGTTACTGTCCTGTCCCTGGGGCTGGGCATGAGGAGTGGGGCTGGGCAGAGATGAGCTGATGGGAGGCTGATCTGGCATAAAGAGAGGTAGGAAGGTGAAGGGGTGTAGTGGAGACTCAGAGGAGGTGGAGGGTGCGGGCTTGGAGCAACTCAGCCTGCTTTTGGGCCCCACATTTACACTGGGAGGTGATGTGCTAGCATATTACCTTTGGGAGTTTCGTGTGCACTTTGCCTCCCATGAGGAGGGTGACCCTCTTCCCCCTGAACTTCCCTGGCACATGCAGCAGCCTGTGCTTGTGCTGAGCAGGCAGAGCTGTGTTGCTGCTGCTGCTGGGTGGGATGGTTGCATCCAGAAGCCTCTGTCGGTTGGCATCACATCTCAGCTCGCCAGAGCAAAGCCATGTCAGCATAGTGATGCTTGATCTGGGTACATGCTTTTGTACCCTGGGTGCCAAACCTCTTTAATCTGGGGGCACTGCCAGGTTCCTGTTGCTCCTTTTGAAGTGTGGGCTCTACAGAGGCGCTTTCTGCTCTTCTGGGCTGAATTCAGGTCTCATCCATGCTGTCCTAATGGATTGAGAGGGACCATCTCCTAATATTTTTGGTTCCTATCTGACTTGCATGTCATTCCAGTTTGGGATATGCTAACAGTTATCACTGGGAGGTCTGTGGTGGCTCCGTGGTGTGGACATCACCCTGCTGGTCCTTCCCTCCCACACTGGAAGGTGGCTGCTTTGGAGCTGCTCAGTGTGACCCCCTTGAGGTTGGGGTCAAAGTCTTTCCCAGGCCTGTTTTTCCATCTGGCTTGTTTGCTTAAATGGCCTGTAATTAAGGTAGAGCCACCACCTGACTGCTGATGGGAAAGCCCATTCTCCATTAACCCTAAGCACAACTACATCTCTGTTCTTATGGCTCTCACCACTCTGCTTTCCCACTTAGCACTTGGGATATGGGTCCTGTTTGCTGATGTGGGAGGCACAGCACTCTCAAGAACCCTCAGCGCTCCATATGCTCCTCCCCTCTGGCACAGCACCGTTTAAATGCGTGTGACACAGCCTGTTCTCCCAGAAAACACAGAAGCCTCTGGGGATCAGAAGTGGTTTGACCTCTTTGCAAGCAGAGTTTCTGGTCTTGCAGTGTGGCTTCACTCTGTGTGGGCAACGTTGCCAGCGTGGCCACCCCATAATTATGTGGTTGCCTTTCTGGAACAGGAGGTTCTTGAGCAGCATGACCCCATGCAGCAAAACAGTTGGGCTGTGGAACAGCTTGGAGTTTCAAAACCCCAGAGATAAATTCAGAAAGCCTCAAGATCCAGCCAAACTGGGTTTTCCAAAGGTAAAATTAAATTTAAATACGAGTTTCTTTTTCCACATAAGTAAGAGGAGGACAGAAACTACAGAAAGTGGACCTGTGCTCTGTATATGGAAAAGGTACATTTCTGGTTGTATTTTCACAAAATACAGGCTCAAAGAAAGCTCAAAGATTCAAGCATGCTAAAGGTAAGGGCCTATTCAGAATAGTGAATCATGAAAGAACTGGACAGGACAAGGGGAAATGGCCTCAAGCTGGGCCAGGGAAGATTCAGGACAGCAGCAGGAGTTTCTGCATGGAAAGGGTGCTCAGGCCTTGGCAGGGGCTGCCCAGGGAGCTTTGCAGTCCCCATGCCTGCAGGTGTCCAAGGAAGGCCTGGAGGTGGCACTGAGTGCTCTGGGCTGGGGACAAGGTGGCCATTGGGCACAGCTGGGACTCCATGGGCTGGGAGGGCTTTTCCAGCTTCAGTGATCCTGGGATTCTATGAACAGGCAAGAGTAATTAATTAATTCATTCATTCATCCAGTGCCATTCTTTTTAGTATGGTTCTGTCAGACAGGAGTTTGGCTTGGATGGCCAAAAAAGACCATCATGAGGAAGTATGCTGATAGCACAAAGCTTGACAGTGCCCCAGTAGAGAGAACAGGTCAGAGATAGGATGAAGTTTAACACTGAGAAGTTCTTGCAGCAAGCAGGGATTTCTGCTGCAAACTCATCAGCTGAGAGGGACAAAGGAAGAGAAAGGCTTGAACAGGCCAGCAGATCTCCAGGCAGCAGTGAGCCCTTGGTGTGGCATGGCCATGTAACGGCAAACAGGAGTTTGAGGCAGGTGAGAAGGGACATTATCAGGAGACAGGGAGAGATTAACAGTCCCCACTGTGGGTCACCACAGCCACAGCCACCCACGGGCAGGAGTGCAGGGAAGCACTGCTGGGTGGTGCACAGCTTATGAGAGGGAACTCAGCTAGCTGCAAACTGGACATGAGTGAACATGGACTGGACATCAGGGGGGTTCTCAGCTTTGAGAAGCAGCCTTCCAGCAGTAAATGACCCAGCTGACCTCAAGATGAATTTAGCAACCTTGGTGAGAGCAAGGAGGTGCTTTGCCTGCCTCTGATGGGCTTGGTGATATAGGATGGTTCAGTCCTGTGCCCCATTCTCCAACCAGAGGTTCCAGCCTGCAGCACTTTTAGTTCTTGCCCAAGACAACAGGGATGTTTTAGTAACAACAATAGTGTGACTTCTCCTGACCAGTGCCATCCGTCCCTGCAGGAAAACAGGGGTGGAAAAGCTCTGAAAGAGCTTCAGAAAAATTCAGTGTCAGGAGTTGGCATGAAACAAATCCAACTGTATCACGCTGTATTCAAAGCCACATCTTGTTAAATCATTCAGGACCAAGGACTGGAAACAGGGGCAGTTTGCCAAGTTATTCAGCAGATGTACAGTCACGGCTGGTCAGCAGCTTTCTAAAATTACCACAGTCATGTAAGACAGATTTTCTTCATGACCAAGGCAGCTTTTTAATAGATTTAGTAAACAAAATGTTGTCTGGTAACATTTCTCCTAATTCCAAGGCAGTAAATTATCCTTGTGATACTGCTTTTCAATTCCTTCTACATTTTCTATTCCTGTTCAGAATTTTTATTTTCTTCAAAAAAATGTTGATTACCCTCATTTACCCTTAGAAGAGCCAAGGCCATGCTAACTTCTATCTGCCAATGGTTGTAAAAGGCTGTTTTACAGGTATTTATTTTAAGAAGTTTGGAGGCAATTTAAGCACTGTTCAAAATTTTTTCTTATCCAGACTAATTAACTTTGTCACTTTATTTTTTCTGCAGGAAGTAACAACTCACTGCTGCTCACTTTGCTTCTCTGAATGCTCTTCACTGCCTTGTTTTATGAAGCTTAGCTTTCATCTCCTCTAGGTTTGAGAGATGGGGAGCCATTAGGAAGCCAAAGAAATGACTGTTCTTGCCAATACACTCACACAAGAGGAGAAGCAAATATCAAGAGTGAACTCCCAGTCCCTTTGGTATTAAAATGGACAGGTGCTTGTTCTGTCCTTCCCAAAGTCTGCAGACATGACAAAAGTACATCTTGGTTATGGAAGCAAGGGCAATCCATACCAATTGTCATAGAATCACAGAATTCCAGAACCACCGAATTGGGAAAAGCCCTCCCAGCCCATGGAGTCCCAGCTGTGCCCAATGCCCACCTTGTCCCCAGCCCAGAGCACTCAGTGCCACCTCCAGGCCTTCCTTGGACACCTGCAGGCATGGGGACTGCAAAGCTCCCTGGGCAGCCCCTGCCAAGGCCTGAGCACCCTTTCCATGCAGAAACTCCTGCTGCTGTCCAAGCTGAGCCTCCCCTGGCCCAGCCTGAGGCTGTTCCCTCTCCTCCTGTCCCTGTTCCTTGGAGCACAGCCTGACCCCCGGCTGTCCCCTCCTGGCAGCAGTTGTGCAGAGCCACAAGGTCCCCCTGAGCCTCCTTTGCTCCAGGCTGAGCTCCTTTCCCAGCTCCCTCAGCCACTCCTGGTGCTCCAGCCCCTTCCCAGCTCCTGTCCCTTCCCTGGACACTCTCCAGGGCTCTCTGGCTGGGAGGGCTCAGGACCAGACACAGCCCTTGAGGTCCCTCAGCAGGGCCAGCACAGGGGACAGTCACTGCCCTGGGCCTGTGGCCACCCCATGGCTGGCACAGCCTTGTGCCCCACATGGCTCCTGTCCAGCTGCTGGCACAGCACCCCCAGGGCCTTTCCCCACAGGCAGCCCCTTTCCCCCCCAGCCCCTCTGCCCCAGCCTGGAGCTGCAGGGCTTGGGGAGACCCCAGGGCAGGACCTGGCACTTGGCCTTGTGGAACCTCAGCCCATGGATCCAGCCTATCCTGATCACTCTGCAGAGCTTCCTGCCCTCCAGCAGATCCACACTTCCACCCAACCTGATGCTGTCTGAGCAGTTCCTGAGGGTGCACTTGATAACTCTCACACCGAAATTGGTTTAGTTTCAGCTCTTACATGTTGCACAGTTTTTATGTTTCCCAGGCAGTGTGGGTTGCAAACAAAGCATATCATCCATTTATACTGTTGGAAAGGTTTTGGCCCCCAACCAAATCCAGGCTGAGGCTGCTGGCAAACAGAGCTTTTGCAGAGGAAAGATGTTGTTTTGCTCCCAGCTCTGCCCAGAGCTCAGCTGATCCTGTGTTTCAGAGCGCAGATTCCAATAACAGGAATGAAGCAGCACGTCAGTCATCAGACTCTTTCTTTCAGCACCGTTAGCAGTTACAGCACAAAAGGCAAATGAACAGAAAGGCATTCAGCTGGGGCTAGCTGAGTCTTAGTCTTTTGCCTGGAAAATCCTTCACTTCCCCATTGAGGTCTGGGGTAACAAATTCAAAACTTTTGTCTGCTTGCCCCTCTGAATCAGCATGGGTCACTAACACTGTGAGCTTGGAGAAAGCAAAAGGGAGTTGTAGGCTGGGTTTACCATTCATTAAGGTAAAGTCGTTTACTCTCCTTCACACAGATTGAAAAGTGCTGCTCCAGGCAACAGTGCTTGGGGCATGGACCTGCAGACAGGGAGGGTGGAGAAGTGGTGCTGCCATGTCCTGCTTTGGGAATGACTGAGTCTTGTGCTGAAAGCAGAGAGCTATGAAAGCCATCCTATTTTCTTTATGTGTGTATGGAGAATCCAGTCAAACTCAGAATTAAACAATGAATGGGATGTTTTGCCCCTCTTCAGGATTCTTGGTGTTTGCAGAGTCAGTTTGGTTACAGAGAGGTCAAAGCCAAACCTTTCCTGGTAACAACAGGGATGGGACGATGGCCCCTGACCCCAGACTGCAGCTAGAGAGTTCCGGTTGGATGTGGGGTAGCACACCTTCCATGGAATCACAGAATCATTATGGTTGGAAAAGGCCTCCAAGGTCTCCAAGCTTGGATGGAACACCACCATGCTCGCTAAGCCAGCAGCCCTGGGACAGACACTGGGTTTAGGAGGCTTTAGGAACCTCCTTGAAACAGCCCATGAATGAGGGACCAGTGCAACGCTGAATGGAAGAGATAGGAAAGTTTCCTTTGAAGCAAAATGGGGGAAGGTATTACTCAAAGTCCTCAGAGTGTTTGGCAGGAAAAATAGTGACCCAGGCAAGTTTTCTGTGTTGTTGTGGCTCAAGAGACAAATCTCTGTGCATGGAAACAAGCTCTCCGTGGGAGGTGCTGCCTGATAACATGGTAAAAGCCCAGCAGTTTTCTGCTTGCTTTCTGTGGGAGGTTACAAGGGCTGTGCTGGTCTTGTTGAAGGCACTGGGCTGGTCCATTCAGGAGCCTTGAACTCAGGCTTTAGAGTTTCACAAGCAGCAGGGCCTCTTTTTTAATCTGTTTTTATGTCTGGGGAAACAGCGCTGTGTAGAATGGAGTTCTTATTTCTCTTGAATTTCCTGACATCTACTCTGATTGAATGTCTGAGTTTGTTCCACTCCTGTCAGGATAAAATCTCTTCTTTATGGCAGATTTCCCATGCTGGAATTAACTTTTGCAGTTGATACGTTAATGGTGCATGGCTGCTATTGATTTTGTAAAACCTTTTACTTAAAATACCAGCACAATAATTTACTGTGCTTGTCATTGGATCTCCTTTTACTCAGGCACTCCCTGCACTTCTTCAGCTGTGGATGTGAAAGAAGGTTCACTGAAATTTGGCAGGACGTGAGCTGCAGCATTAGTTGTACAAGGTGTTAGTACCCAAACCCATCATTTGGGAAGTTTCAGAGTCTCTCCTCCATAATGGGCTGTTGCACAGGTTCACTACATTAACACAGGTACCTTTGTGGAAAATGTTCTGCAGTAGACCCACAACCCGTGACTGTCGAATAAATTCACCTGTGAACTGATTTTGTGTAAAAGCGAGTCTTATACCCATTTATCATAATGAAAGGAATTCCTTAAGCACTATGGAAAACAGCCACCTACAATTATCAGTCAGTAATTTCAAATGGTAGTTGCTTTCCTTTCTGACACAGAAAATATATGTCTATGCACGCAGTAAAGGTTTTTAATGATCACATGCTGCATTAACAGGATAGGAAAATTAATCCCATCCAATATAAAAGTATAAATATCAGTAGCTAAACCAAGATGAATGTGACGTTCCTGGTGAGTGAGTCTATTTTTGGGAAATCACAGGGTTGGAATAAGATTAAAATAAAAAAGAGGTGACACTTGGCTCTTTTAACTAACTGTAAAATATTCCCTTTTCCACTAAGAGGTTGCAGCTTGTTCCTTTCATAAAGCCTCTGGTTTAGCCTCTCTATAATTTCTGCCTGAGAAAAACTTCAGGACTGAAGCAGACCCTCTGACTACAAAGAGTGTAGTGACAGGACAGGGGGAGTAGGTTTAGATTCAGGTATTAGGAAGAAATCCTTCCCTGTGAGGGTGGTGCAGGCCCTGGCACAGGGTGCCCAGAGAAGCTGTGGCTGCCCCTGGATCCCTGGCAGTGTCCAAGGCCAGGCTGGACATTGGGGTTTGGAGCAGCCTGGGATAGAAGAAGGTGTCCCTGCCCATGGCAGGGGGTGGAATGAGATGGGCTTTGAAGTCTGTTCAAACCAAACCATTCCAGTATTCTATGGAACCAATATTGCCTATTTTTGCAGAGCAAGTTTACAAAACATCCCAGCTTGTGGCACTTCTAACATTTCCCCTGAACACCAGGACTAGTTAAACGTCTCATAAGGTAAAATTCATTCAGTTGGACTTAGCCAAAGCTGTTGTTTATCTCATGGAATATTTTAAAAGCCAATCTATTCCCTCTGTTGGTGTATTTTTACTCCAGTTTAAATAGACACAGAACAAAACACTTGTGGTCTGTGTGTTTAACGGTCTGTGTGTTCAAAGATCCTGCCCTGCCTGTTCTGGTCCTACCATAGCTGATGATGGCAGCCTGAATATCCTTGTGCAGCTTCTGTAGCCATTATAAATCTTCCTGCTAGTGAACAAAAGTGTTCCTCAGAGTTTATTAAATGAGGAGAAATGCTGGTTGCATTTGAAACTATTGCGCCATTATGATTTTAAGCCCCTACACATTTCACACAAGGAAAACACACTTAGCAAAAACTTGATCCCACCAGCCAGGGTCGGAGATCTCCTCCTGGAGGTTTTCTGACTCCTGAGAGCACACTGGCTTTTGGCTCCTGAGGTAGCAGCAGAGTCAGGGAGTCCATCCCAGAGTGTGTGGTCAGAACAAGGGCTAATTCATTCCCAGGAATAACTTTGAACTGACACAGAAAGTCAGCACTTCTCCTGGCTCAGGGAAGCCAGCTAATTCTTCCAAGGCCTCAGAGCACATTATTTTTAGCTGGAGATAACCACGGGCTGTTAAACACCCAGAGAAACTGTGAGAAGCCCTGCGGCACCAGGAATGTCCTGCTGCAGCAGCTCTGTGCTCCAAAGGGGCCTCCACATCTGACTCTTCATGCCTATTCCTATAGGAACTGCACTTGCACAACAGCCCCCAGGGCATGGAGATAATAAAACTGCTGTCACCTCAGCATCAGTGGGGTTTGAAGAAGCCAGAGAAGAGCCTTTATAAGGGTGCAGACACCATATTTATATAAATATATGACTTTGTTTGCTGCTGCCAAGCAGATCAGGGCAGGAGGCAAACCCACCTGTACTCCCCATGGCTTGGGGAGAAGGGTTCAGGAAATCAAAGGGAGGATTTGGCCCACTGATGTGTTTGGATACAGTAGGTGGCAGATCTTAGGTGGAGAAAAAATGTTCTTTAATCAGTATCTCTTACTTTATCACCATTAACTCTGTTATGCTAATACAGTGTTACTGATTAAAGACCCTGAGCTTCCCTGTAATAGTCCCGAATTACTGTCAGCATAATGAGATTTCCATTTCTAAACGTCCTGTGCATGCTATCCAAATCACATCTGCATTCATGTACATACCCAACAGGAATTATTCTCCCTTCCTGCATCAAAGATACTGCGCCACACTCAGCTGGAGCCAGCTTTCCCCTGGTTTAGTGCTCAGCTCAGGACTATTATTATCAGCCCTAGGTTGTTACTGCTGTGTATTTAAACAGGTGTTGAAGGACATTTGCAACTCTTGGTGCACAAGGCAGAGCTCTGAGGAATATGGGACAGGGGGTAACACTGGATGAACTATTTGTGCTTATTGGTCATGTCTAATATATCCTCCTTGCACCAAGGGTGCTCCTACAGTGGTGATATCACACCCAGTGGTGGTTAAGGATAGCAAGCAAGTTGCTGCTGCAGGAAGAACTGTTTCCAGCCAGGACAGAGGCAACAGACAACAGCAATGTCACCAGAAAAGCAAGGGCAACAACGAAAATGATGGCCAGGAGGTCTGACAGTGAAGTTACCACACTGGCAGTGGCATCTGCTACTGTGAAAATCTGTGAAAATCCCCAGCTCCAAATCTGGACCCCAGCACAGCCTATCTAACAAGAGGTGTTTCAGCCACTTACAGCTTGTATTAAGGGTGAGGCTACTGTGATAACCTGAGCTTTGGGTGACCTTTCACGATGCTATCTCCACAACCTGCATTTTTATCCAAAAAACTCTGCCTGCCAGGGCACCTGGGTGTCACAGCACTGTCCAGGAGAAAGCCCACACCTTGGCCAACTGGAGGGGCTTCAGATTTCATTTTGTTCCAGCTGTCTCACTCCAAGAGCAGAAATATTTTTGCTCTGATTTCCGATGTATTAAACATTAAAAAGATGGTGGTCGTTATTAATGAAATTGAAGCCTTTCCTAGCTGTAAGTTACCCAAAAATTGGATCCGAGCTAATACAATTTCAGGGAAACATTCTCTGCTGTGATCTCCACCAGCAAGAGGCCAAACACACGTTACATATCCTCTTTTATGCTCTTCACAATATTAGCCCAATTTGCAGAACAAACACATTCAACCCTCAGCCCTCGGGCCGTGACCCGTGAATAACACTGCTAATGGGATTGTGCTCCACACAAAACTCCTGTTGGATTTGATGGGAACCGCTCCACCTCCTGCCTTCTTCCCACACACTCTCCCTCTGCCATCCTCTCTGAAAGGCACCCGCAGCCTGGGAGAGGGAGGTCTGAGCCCCAGCAATGCCTCAGCCACCAAGGTGCTTTGATGCTCGTCCTCACACGGAGAACCTGATGCCCTAAAGGTTTTGATTCTATATATTTATCAGGCTGGTAAGAGGATATCCATCTGTTTTATCAGGTATTTTCCTGAAAGGATGAGGGGATCCAGACAGAGGTTTATTCTGGTTTAAAGACAGAATCATAGAACTGGAAGAGTTGGAATCACAGAGTTGGGAAGGACCCACAGGGATCACTGATCCAGCTTCTAGCCCTGCACAGACACCCCAACAATCCCACCCTGGGCATGCCTGGGAGCAGTGGCCAAACACTCCTGGAGCTCTGGCAGCCTCAGGCTGTGCTCATTCCCTGGGGAGCCTGGGCAGTGCCAGCACCCTCTGGGGGAAAAATCTTTCCTTACTAACATGTCCTTAATTTCCCTCACCTGCTGTGCAACAGCAGCAGTGTTGGGAAGGGAGCTCTGGAGATCTCCATTCCAAAGCAAGTCTATTGCCTGCACTTGATAAGGACAACCAGAATGTCTTTATTGTTATTGCTATTGTTATTGTTATTATTATCATCATCATCATCATCATCAAAAGAGACTTGATTTATGGATCTTATGCTAATGTGAGGAAAAGGAGCTGTCTTGCAGACACAGTACACAAATCACTAGGCAGCTTTAGGCACTGAGTTGAACATGGTAACTGCTAAATCCCCTTAGTAGAGGCTTATGCTGATGTTAGTCCTGTTATCGGAGCTGCAGTCACTGGGAACAGGAGTTCGTTTTTAAAATACATATCTTTTTCTTCTTTTAGGCTAGTTGGAAAGGCAACTGCTGCCCCTACAGGGAAAACCGAGAAAATCCAGCTTGGGAATGAAACTCGTGCCCTCCCCGGGTGCCAGCACGACAGAATCCCCAAACGGTTTTTTGGCAATGGGAGCTCCCAAAATCATGTGAGGTGAAGGACAAATAGAGGGTGTAACACGAAAAAGCCTCCAGGATGGATCCCAGGACTGAGCAGGAATGAAAGCTGCAAATGGTGACTGCAAAATCTCTGGGCTCAGCAAAGACCACATAGAGCTTGACTGGGAGCCTCCAGGTATGCTTTTTTCCTGCCCCTTGGGCACCATGGAGAAGACAAGGTCCAGAGCTCAGTGGTCTGGCACAGGGGGACAGCCAGGTTTTCCTGTGGCCCAGCTTCCACAGCCAGAGAGGAGGAAGCAAATGGCCTCTCCTTCTGCTCAGAGACATCTTGGAGACATGTGGGATGGACTCTGCTCGGAGGGGCACAGCTGCACCACAGGAAGCCCCAGCCAGTCCCAAAGAAACAATTCTTACTCTTAAAAATTGTTATGCCCTTTGCCCCAAGAAATCTGCCTTTTCCCAGGCTCTGCCATGCTGCAAGCTCAGCCCTGAGCTCTAGAAAAGCCATTTCCTCCTGTTCTCCCAGGATTTCAGCATGTTGCTTGCAGAATAAACCTGCTGGCAAAGTGAATACAGGGAGCATCCGCTAGGTAATCTTCTCTCTTGAAAGCCTGGGGCCAATCAGGGTTCCCTGAGTCACTGCAGAGACACAGCACTGCTAAAATCCCACCTTGGTGCTGCTGATTTCCCAGAGCAAGGCTTTCTTCTTCTCCTAACTCCTGCCTGGAGAGGTAACTGAGTTTTAATGACTCCATAATTAATGTCTTTTGGGCTGCTGGACCTGCCTGAGCACGCAGGCTCTGTCTGCAGGGAGGAGGATGCAGCAGTGCCGGCTCTGGTCCAGGCTCAGCTGAGCCCTGCTGCCGTGTCTGGAAAACCCTTTTGGGGATAAGCACAGGTTTTCCAAGGAAGCAGGCAGGCCGAGACATGCAGCGTATCAACGATCCACATCCACTTCAACGTTTATTTGATCACAGTTCATGCTGGGGGGCGGGAGGGAACAAAAGCTTTTGGAACCAGCAGCACTGGCATCGTGGGAAAACCCAAGGGCTGCAGCACGTGAGGTGCAGTTTCGGTAGGAATTTCAAACCAAATCTGATCCAAACTCCTGCCACAGCGTGAGCACAGAGATAATGGCCCCGTGGAGCTGCTGCTGTAATGCTGCTGTCCCTGTCACCTTGTACCACCTGCGACCCTCGTACAGGGGAGAGGGCGGCACCGTGCCCTCCTCAGTCAGGCTTCTTGTTGACTCAGCGACCGCGCTGCAAAGCACATGCTGGTGTTAAAGTGGGTTGTTAAAAACAACCTGCTCCATGAACGGGTGCTGAGGAGCAGCGCCAGCCTGGGAGGAAAGCCTGGCGAGTTTTGACAAGCCTGGTCGGGAGCAGGCGCTCGCTCCTTGGGAGAGGAGGCAGCGCCGGAGCCAGAGACGGGGGAGGAGAGGCGGTGAGGGGTTTAAAGAGCCATTCTCGGGAAATACAGCACTTTGTGGAAACAGCTTTTTTCCCTAAGAAGGGCAGCAAACCCCGTTATCAGCCAGGGAAAGAGGGAAGAGAATAACTTCCCGGGATGCTGGAGAAGTGCGTGGCTCGCTGAAGGGGCCGGGAGCGGGGATATCTGCAGCGGGACACCTGGGATCATCAGCTCCGTCCCGCTTCCAGCCTCACGGCTCCTCATCATCTCCAGCCCAGTGTGAGCTGCAGCTTTTATCCCACAGCCGTGTGCCAGGATCCTCCGTCACCCCTTCCATTGTCCCATGGGAAATGCCAAGGATGGCACTAAAGAAAATGCTGTATGGATCCACTGAAGGCAGGGCATGGGGTACCCTGGGCTGTCCTGTTTCTCGTCCTGAAGCCCACGGACACGTCCAGTCCCCAGGATCCTGGGGACAGTAGTGGCCAGCCCAGCCGGGACACTCTGCTTCCAGAGGGATGCTCTGGCAAAGCAATGACAGCCTGTGCCTCTGGAAAACCCACCAGTCCCATCTGGAGAACTGCTGGCTTGTTTTCTCCTTGGAATTGTCTTTTCTTCCTCTTTTACCATCTGCCACACTTCTTTTTCATTCTTCTCTCTTCTTCTGTTTAAGTGGGGAAATGTTTTTTGCCTTCCCTCCGTTAAGAGTTTCTCCTTTTACTTCCAGTTTTGACGTATTTTCCCCCAAAGACACATGCTATTTTAATCAGAAGCAATCAGCCATTAAAGCCAGATTAATTAAAGAAATGAGTTTACGTATTTTGCTAATGATCTGAAACAATCTTGCATTTATAATGCTGTTTGTCTGCAACACATCACTGCTTAATATCACTGATCAGAGAGGATGACGCCATCTCACCATTAATCACTGCTTGAATAACAAAGTAGCTGAATCGGAATCTCCTGCACCTTTGGAAACAGGGATTTTGGTCTCTTTTCTCATTTACACTGCAGCTAACAGCCCTGCCCTGCAGTTCCTTAAAGCCACAGCATGTGGATTCACTGTGCTCTTTGCTCGACTCCATTCACCATGTAGTTAATTCTGGTTTTTCGCTCTGTGGCTGTGTTCTTAACAGCTCTTGCCACCATCAGGGGACAGGGACAAAGCCTGGTGAGATCTACACATTGGGAGCAATAACCTCTCTGGCTGTTTCTATTTCTAAGGCTTTTAAAACCATCACAGTCAGTACAACCCCATCAAACATCAGGGTTTGGTGTAAAGTCACTGAATTAGTGATGTCATACGGGATCAAAATTATACCAAAACGACATCACAAAGGCACTGAGTTGATGATGCTGTTTGGTGTAAATGGTATCATGGATAAAGACACTTAATAAATGATGCAACCCACAGAAATGATGTGATAAATACCATCAGTGAGGAAATGATAGTGTAAATGACAGGTACAGGGTCACTGCTGCACTGGAAGATGGACCTACGATGAATGTGGTAAGATGAAGGTAATTGAAATTTTATTGAAGTTAGTTTAATGTTAGTTCATTAATAAAGTATCAGCATGCTAAGAAGTACATAATTTTATGTACTTCTCTACATAAAAGTATCTCTTCAAGTAGAATATCATGAATTTATGGATTATTTATCAATGATTGTGGCCAATTAGCATTTCACTGTTGATCCATTCACATGGATTCTGATTAATCAATTTAGTCAAAGCTCCAGCAGGAGAAACCCCCAGCTGAGCTCATCCAGTTCCACCCCTTCCACTGTCCCACGTTGCTCCAAGCCCCATCCAAGCTGGCCTTGGTGCTGGCACACTCTTGGAATCTCCCCCTCTCTTGGGAATTGATTGTAGCCAGGCAGGAAAGGCTGTTTTCAGGAACAGAAGTGGCTCAGCAGGATTAAGCCCAGGCAGCAGCACAGAACAGCTATTCCTAAACCTCTGGGATGGCCCTTTGTCATTCCCGACAGGGAGGTCAGGCTCCCTGGGAACCAATTTGCACAGGCTTCAGGTTCACATTATCTGCCAGAAAATGCCCATCCTGGGGGAACAACCCCGGAAAGGGGGGACTTATTGTACATCCCCGAGGGAAGTGTCAACAACATTAATCCTATTAGAGCATTAGTGAGATGGGATGGCAAGAAGCGATAGTCAGGAAGGAAACAGCGCCCTGCCAAAAAGCAGGAACCCCCTTAAGGGATGTCCCTGTCTTGATGGCATCACACAAGGGGAGCAAATGGAAAGGTAAATTGTCATATTTTAATAATTGGGATTTTCAAATCCTCCAAAGGCTCCACTACCCCAAGGGAGAGGCACCAGCACCCCCACAAGCCTTCACTATTCCTAAACTCTTCCTGGTGCATCCAGGCTCATGCAAGCCAGCCTGGTCAACCCGGGAAAAACCAGAACCGAGCTGCCGGTATTAAATCTCCTCACAAATAAATCCATCCTCTGGGATGAGAGAATCAAAGCTGTCAGTGTCTGGATTTCTCCAGAACCCTTCTACAAATCTATCCTCTTCCATCTGCATTTCCCTTCCTAACTACCAAACAGCTTGCACAGGGTGAAAGCTGTTGCCTGGATCCTGAGGTCAGACAAAACTCGTCCACTCTTCAGCAGCGCTGATGAAAATCTGTGAGGAGCTGCAGGTCACAGCAGACCTTTAAATAACTTTCAAGCTGGCTCTAAAGTCAAGTTTTATTACACAAAGAATTTTCTCTCAGAATGGCTCAACTCCATTTTTGGAAAGTGCAGGATTTGACAGCTCTTGCGACAGGACACCATTGTGTTTCACTTGTCCCAGTGCATAAATTACTATTTATTCAAGCTTAATACCTACTTTTGCTTGGTTAATGTCTGCAATCACTTGTTCATCAGGATAACTCACAAGGGGTTTTTTCAGATTTTGTTTTTTGTTCACGTGCCAAGATCAGCAAAACCTGTCTCTTGCTCAGCGTTACTGCGACACACCGGTACATCCAGTCCCTCCCACGTATGTTGTCACCCTCCCAATGCCTGGGAGACAGGTAACTGGATGTGTGGCTCTGCTATCTCCATGATCTCCTGGCTGGCAACCACCCTGGCCAGATAACAAATGCCTGAAATACGGGAAAAGTTTTAATCAGACCTTGCGGATCTTCCCATGCTGGCGAACAGCCTTGCAGGGAACCAGGCTCAGCACACACGGGAACCCCTCTGTGGGCACCACGAAATTATTTTGACCTTTTGGCACAGAAAAAACCCCAGGTTTGCATTAGAAGTCAGAATTTGTGAAGCACAATGCTTGAAATGGGTGTTAGAGGAACAAAATTTGAGCCTCTTTTTTCCTGGAGATGGTGACACCCAGAGGTTGCTACCAAGCTAAATTGTCCTGTGACTTTATTTTAACTGACATTTTATTTATAGCAGCTGACTTCTCACATCTCCAGCACTGACAAAGAAGGTGAACTGAAGCCCAATGGCCAGTAGAGCTCCTGCAGAGTGAAATAAAGGCAGATATCAGAGTTTGCTCCAACACTGTACACTCTGGTTTTGGGGATCTCAGGACAGGATGTGTTCATCCCAGTCCAAGATCACGAGGGAATTCTCCCCAGTACACCATCTAGCCCTGCCCTGTGGCAGTGGGAAGCTGTGCTCCCTTGTCTTGTCACTACACGCTCTTGTGAAAAATCCCTCTCGCTTGTTCTTGTAGATTCTCTTTAGGTACTGGAAGGCTGCCAGATGGATTTAAGAGAACTCACACCCTGCTATACCTCAGCTGTTCTGAGCAAGGCATGCTGATGCCGGAATTTAACATTTTTGGGGCACTACATATGCTCAGAAGGGCTCAGGGTGGCTTCTTCGAGGGCACACCTCGAGGGCTGTGTGCAGTTCTGGGCCCTCCTGGCCAGAGAGCCCTGGAGGGGCTGGAGAGTGTCCAGGGCAGGGAACAGAGATGGGAAGGGGCTGGAGCACCAGGAGAGGCTGAGGGAGCTGGGAAAGGAGCTCAGCCTGGAGCAAAAGAGGCTCAGGGGGACCTTGTGGCTCTGCACAGCTGCTGCCAGGAGGGGACAGCCGGGGGGTCAGGCTGTGCTCCCAGGGAACAGGGACAGGACAAGGGGAAACGGCCTCAGGCTGGGCCAGGGGAGGCTCAGCTTGGACAGCAGCAGGAATTTCTGCATGGCAAGGGTGCTCAGGCCTTGGCAGGGGCTGCCCAGGGAGCTTTGCAGTCCCCATGCCTGCAGGTGTCCAAGGAAGGCCTGGAGGTGGCACTGAGTGCTCTGGGCTGGGGACAAGGTGGGCATCGGGCACAGCTTGGACTCCATGGGCTTTTCCAGCCTCAGGGATTCTGGGATTCTGTCAGCCACAGCGAGCAGCGGCTGCCCCGTTTGCCGCAGGCAGAGCCGGGCAGGATAACCGTGTCTCCCTCAGGAGCAGCAGCGGGCAGGTCTGCGGGCAGCACTCCCACAGGCGGGCCGGGCACAAGATGGCGGCCGGCATGACACGGCGGTCACGTGGCGCGCGGTGCCACCGCCCCGCCCGCGGCCGCCGCACGGGACACGGGGCACGGGACACGGCACGGCGCCGCCAGCGGGGCACCGGCACGGGCTGCAGCCGCCGCACCGCCCGGGGACCGCCCGGCGGCCGCACCGCCCGCCCGCACCGAGTCGCGGCTCCGCACGGTGAGTGAGCGGCGACCCGGCGGCCTCCGGCTCGGCGCAGGCCCGGGGGTGGCGGCGGGACGGGACACCGGCGGTGACAGCGGGGACGCGCCCGCCGCCACTCCGGAGGGGGACGCGTCCCGGGGGTTCCGGCGGCTCGTCCTCGCGGCGGGCCCTGCAGCCCCGGGGGATGCGAGCAGAGCTCCGGCCGTCGCAGCACCGGCGGCTCCGGGCGGGCTTGGTGCTGCTCAGCTCGGGGGTCTAACGGAGCTTCGGTCCCGCAGCACGGGGGGAACCGGGCCGCTCGGCCCACGGGGCACCGGGGAAGGCGCGGTCTGCTCAGCCCTGGGCAGCTCTGGACCCCCGGCTCTGGGGCTGCAGCCCGGGCTGCCCGGGGGAGCTGTGGGATCCCCAGCCCGGGGGCTGCAGCCTGGGGCACCCGGGGAAGCTCTGGGCCCCCCAGCCCTGGGGACTGCAGCCCCCTCAGCCCTGGGACCCGGGGGAGGTTCTGTTCTCCTCAGCCTGGTCAGGTGCTGGAGTGGGGGGGTCTGATCCTCGCTGCTCCGAAGGTCTGGGATCCCCTCAGCTCAGGGAGCCCCTCACCCTGGGGGTTCGGGTCCGCTCACCCTGGAGGTGCGCTGCACGTCCCTCTGCGCCCTGGGGAGCGAAGGCAGGATGCTTGATTCTCTAAAGGAAGCTAGAGGCAGCCGCTGTGAGTGGGAGCAAATCCATCCCATCCTATCTCATCCCATCTAGGGCTGTGGCAGTGGTGTTGGGGCTGTGCTGCCTCCCTGGGACTGAGGTTCGTGGGGTGGCAAGGGGGCGATGGCTTCATCCGCCTCCTGGGGACGAACGTGCCGGGCGAGAAGGAGTGGGGCAAGAAGGAGAGATTTCACCATCCCGGGCACCCTGGTAGGAGGGTGTGCTCCCTGTTTGCTCGTGGAATGGCTTGCTGATTGCCCGGCTGCAGTATTTGGATTTTTCAGGGTGGATAAGGCATGAGGCTGTCGTTGTACTGTGTTCCTCCTGGAGGCCCTGTTTTGATCAGGGTTTCTAATTTATTCTGTCTTGTGTGAAAACCTCATTAAAGAGTGCCTCGGTGCCTTCAGGCACCGTAAATACACGGAGAGAGGATGGGAAGAGAGAGAAAAAGATTATTATTTGTAAAAAATGGGAGCCCTGCCATATTGACATGGTGCTGCTGAAGCTTGCTGATGCAGGCAGCCTCTCTTAGCGGAGCAGCACCGGGATGTCGATGAACATCCTCGTGTCACTCTGGCTGATGGTGCAGCCTGGTGTGACAGCAGGTTTTGTAGTGGTGCCTTCTGACTCCCTTCTCCCAGCTCCACGTGGCTGGAAACACTGTCTTGTTGGTTTCCATGCCCAGCTGTGAACCGGTACAAAACACAGACCCAGTACAAAACACCTGGCTGCTGAACTCAGTGGAAGCACTGCTGTGGATCTTGGTGGATTTGGGCTTGGCTATGTTTTTTTTGGGGAGTGGATGCTGTATTGGAGTTGCATTCTGGTTGGTTTTGTGTAGTATTTTGTGGGTATTCAAATTGCTCCAGTTGTGAAGTTGTTCAGAGTTTGGAAGGAGAGGGCAGTCCCCCTGCTTGGTGGCAGATGAAAGATAAAGGCTGCTCTTCCAATACGGGTAATAAACCCCCCTCTAAATCCAGAGAGATTGCTGTGATTTTTCTGAGTTTTTGGGCATGTGGAGCAGAGCTAAACTCAGCTCAGATGCCTTTAAACTGTTTGTGATCTGTGCAACAAATGGTGATTTCCAAATTATCACACTTCTTTCTCCTTCCACATTATCAACTTGGGGACAATGTCTCAGTTGTTAATTAGCTTTTAATGTGACACTTATTAATTTAATAAATCCAAGTAGGTGGATCATTTTCAGGACTTGGAGGTGTTATGGATATTATTTGACTGCTCAGAGTTAATGGTTAAAAAGCAGTGGTTTGTTGTTTTCCATGCATCTCATTGCTTCTCTCAACACTCGTCAAGCTTGAATAGGTGCTGCATTTAATTAGATAATTCCTGAGTTCCCTTGAACTGAACATGTGGAGGGAGAGCCCATGCACTGTGGGTGATGGTGACTTAAAAATTCTTCCTTCTTCTGGTTGCTGCCTCTCTGCATCATTCAACGTTGGTTAATTGGTGCACTAAATATGGGTGGCTTGGGACTTACTCAGGTTTAAAAGCAATTTCAGCCTGGCCGTAAGGAATGGTTGCAGAATTAAAGGTTTTTTAATTGGGGCAGCAGGACATTCTGTGGGAAAAAAAAAAAAGAAGAAGCTCAAAATAATCCAGACCCTTGTTTGGGAAAGGGCCTGTTTGAGGAATAAAATAAATCCATAGAGCACCATGGAAGCCCATGGGAGTGTTGCACACAGGCCTGAAGGCCAGTTTTGTTGGGCATGGCACAAGGTCCCTCTGTCCCGGTGTGGTTTGCAGGGACATGTGTAGGGCAGGAAGGATTTTTAAGGCTGCCCAGCCAGGTAGGTCCAGGCTGTTCTCTGCTGAAGTGGAGCAGAGTACCCGAATGCTATTTCAGTCCCGATTCAAGTGCAGCACATCAAACCCAACTGTACCGGGAGAAAGTGCTGTGAAGCAAAGGTGAGCTTAAAAAGAGCTCCAAAACTTGAGTTTTCAGAGGTTTCTTGGATATGATGGTTGCAAACTGAGCTCCCACGTACTGTCAGTGTTCTCCAAAGGATTTTTGTGTCACTGGAGGCTTTTTGGGCCTCCAGACAGAGAGGCAGGAGCCCCTTGGAGGGCTGGTGTTCTTCATGGAAACTCCAGCTTGTAATACAGCTTGAATTCCCAAAATGTGTGGCTTCATTAAGTTAATTATTATGTCCTGTCCCCCTCCTTCCCCAGAATGCTGGGGGAAATGCAGAAGACTGAGGAACATGTGAAACCTACTGGCTTTTTGGGATGTATTCAGCCCAGGCATATTTTATTATTTTGAAAATCTGCTTAGCGGAGGCAGTGTTTGGTGCAGGTTGCTTGGGTTGGGTTTTCATGGATCAGAAGAAATCCATCCTAATAAGCTACCAGGTGTAACTGTGTAGTGGGGCTTGGAGGGACGTGTCCTTGCCCATGGCAGTGGAGTGGAAAGAAATGGTCTCTGAGGTGCCTTCTAGCCCAAACCATTCTGGGATTCAGTGCTTTAAATATCTCTAAAATGTTTGTCTGTATTTGCTTCTGGTCCTATCAAAGGGGAGAAACTGCACCCCCCCAAATTCTTGAAAGTACCACACGGGCCTTGTTGTGATAGTCCTTGATCAAGAGCTGATTAGAGAAAAGGAAGTTTAATTTTGGAGACTGTAACATGTTTCTTAAAGAAACACAGTTAGTGCTGTTGCTGGGCTTTGCAGTTCACTCATCCAAATCAGGGGAGCAAGCCTAGATTGGGACAGATCTCATGTTGCTGTTTCCTTCGTGTGCTCCTGCAGTCCTGTCCTGCTGTCCAGTTACATATCCATAATCAGAGAAAAACACTAATAAGTTGGGAAAGCATCTTCCATAGGTTTTGCCTGGGCTAATTTGCTTAGATTTAAATGCACAACAAAGTAAATCTCCCTCTGCTTGACCATGACTCTAAAGCTTTTTTTTCTCCCTCACTTCCCAACGTGGTCTGCCTTACGTCTCCCTAATTTTGAAACTCCTTGGAAGTAGCATTTTCAGTTTCAATGGAATTAAGGCAAAGCATATTGGCACTTGGAAAAAAAATAAAAGACTTCAAGGAGTCTCTGAAGTCCAGTAGCTCTGGGTTTTTCTAGTGCAGGAAAACTGGCAGCTTCCTTCCCAAGCTGGGGGAGTCACAGGTGTGGCAGCAGAATTCCTCAGGTGTGTTTGCTGGACTGGCTTTTTGGGGTGCTGTGGGCAGTGTCACATCCTTACTGGCTGTGTGGGACAAGGCTTGGGAGTGTTATCCCTGCTCTCTGTGGCTGGGGAACAGCACACAGTGGGGCTGTGTTGTCTAAGCCTTCATCAGAAAAAGCAGGAAGAAACAGAAGTAAAACTAGCAGAGAGGGTTGTAAATCCTGTCTTAAGGGCTGAAACAGCCTTAAATTGCCCCTTTCTGAACAGGTGGATCTGGAGAGGAGAGCTTTCACAGCCTTGGCTTAAGAAGGATTTTTAATAGCTGTCATCTCCTCCTGTCCAGTGCAGCCTACTGCTTTAATTTCCTTGAGTAAAAAAGAGCATTGCAATTGGGAGTGTTTTACAATTCCCCTTGCTGGTCCATTAGTGTATTAGCTTAGCTCCGTGTGTGTTGAATGCCACTAAATGTCACTTGCAAATTTAATGTTGGGAGCACTGAGATTTGTGCTAATTGAATTTAAAGTCTTATACTTGAATTTGTTAAAATGGCAGAGTCAGACAATCGAAATGCTTTAATGGGAGAGTGGAGGAGCACTTGCAAATCTGCTCTTGTTAGTGAATCCAGCAGTGCATTTGTGTAGATGGAAGGGGAGACCCTGAGCAGACAGATCAGGGTTTGATGGGGCTTTACTGTCCCTTTTTATACTGCGCTGTGGTGACAGCTGGCAAAATCCACTGTGTTGAAAGTCTTAATGCTTGGCATCTGCTCAGGGTCATTGTTGACACCAACTTAACCTTAAATACTTCTGTAGAAATGGTAAAGATTATAGAGCCTTCCAGTTCCATTTAAATTTCTGCTTTTCCAGCCATTGTTTTAGGCACTGGTGGAGAAAGGTTAATTTGTTGGTCTTCAAACTCAGTTGTCTGTGTCTGTCTTCCGGGGTTTTTATTCAGGACATTAGCAACTTTTGCACCTGAGGGTTTGTTGTTTTGGGAGGAGTTGGAGGAGGGGTGTTTTTTGTTTGGTTGATGTTTTCTGTGGGGTTTCTTTGGTTTTTTCTGCTTAGTTTTCTAGTTTTAATAGAGGACAGTCTATTCAAAACCTCTGGCATTTAACACTTCATTCTTAACTTCAACCAAATAGCCAAGGATTGGATGGACAGAAGGAGAAAAGGAGACATTACTGCTGTGTTTTTTGTGAGGTAAAGTGCTAAAGAAATTACCCTCGATTGGAAAAGAGTCATAAAGAGTGGTCCTTGGCTTTCCAAGCAGTGTAAACCTGTGCCTCCCTAGATAGCACAGTGCTTTTAAGAAGTTTGTCTTGAAACGCGTTCATTAAATCTCCTGATACCAGGCTTTGACCTTCTGCCACTGAGCTGGCATTTCAGGCGGGCTCCTGGCATGAGCTCTCCTGCCACTTTCAAGTAAAATCTTATCAGGCATTGAAAAGTTTGACTCTGCAGTCGAGCACTGTGCCAGAGCTGTAAAAGCCCTATTTGTACACAAAATGGATTTCTCTTTGCTAGGAGGGCTGGGATAGTGCTTCAGTGACTGCAGGGATGGCTTTGAATCTACATAGCAGTGAAACAGCTCCATCTAAATCAAGCGTCTCCTCCGCTCTCAGCTCTGCACTTTGTCTTCCCTGTGTCCCTGCGTGGAGTTTTCCGTAGTCAGGTTATATTGCTCTGGAAAACTTTGTCAGGGAAGTTAATTTAAAGCTATTTGAAAAGCTTAAAAATGACTCTACTGTTAGGATGATGAAAAAGACCTTGAAAGCGCCTTGAGAGCGATTGCTGCTGGAATACCTGCTTGGCCATGCCGGTGGGGAGCAGTTCCCAGAGCCCTTCTGCCAGGGAGCACTCCAAGGGGTCCTCCTTCAGTGCCGTAAAAATTGTGGCTGCCCCTGGATCCCTGGCAGTGTCCAAGGCCAGGTTGGACGCTGGGGCTTGGAGCAGCCTGGGACAGTGGAAGGTGTCCCTGCCATGGCAGGGGCACTGAATGGGATGAGCTTTAAGGTCCCTTCCAACCCAGACTATCCTGGGACTCTGCGATGCATCAGGGCTCAAAACCCACTTGCTTTAACTGGGAGGGGAAATCCAGCACTGGTGGGTGATTGGGGAGCTCAGGGTGAGCTTTGCCTCTTGGGGAGGGGGCAGCGGCCTGTGGGTGTTGAGTGTCTGGGGAACACATTTTTAGTGGAATGATGAAGTGAACAAGATAGAGGAGCACACATTTCAAAGTGCTGAAGTTTGGAGGTGCTCGGCAGAGGCAGTGGGGGGAAGGCGATGTCCAAAGCAAGGCAAGAATGGACAGAAGGGGGTGAGTGCAAGCATGTGAAGATCCCTGCTAAATGACTCGACAGAACATGTTGTTCCCTTTCCACCCGTGCTTTTGGGATCCACATTTAATGGAATCATGGTTTTATGGAGGCTCTCCACCCTGGGAGAAGCTTGCCTTTGCCAAGAACAATACTCAGTAATGGGCTGGGGGTTCTTATCTACTCTCCATGAAACACTGCAAAAGCCTTATTTTGCAGTAATGAGCAATTACCGCAAATTAACAAAACTCCTTTTCAGATATTGTCTTTGTCTTTGTGCCTGTGCAATTTCCTAATTCAGTTTTTCTCCCTTTCAAAACATAAATAGATGGGTTATCAAAGGACATTTTAAAAACAAAAACAGGGCTCTAAGCACATTTATCAGAAGGGGATTATTTGGGTTCTGATAGTTTGTTCAGAATTTCTTTACTTGCAAGAAAATGAGTGTCTGTGCTGAGAAGACACAGACCCATCCAGCCACGTGTCTTGTATCCAAGAATTACAATGTTTTGGAGAGGCAATGCCAGAGTTCAGCCACGAGTTCAGGAAGTTTAAGTGGCTGTGAGAATACTTGTGGAGATGACAACCACAGGCAAATCTATGTTACCTCCTCCTCTGAGCAAGACTAACCCCAAAGAAATGTCAGGTTTTTCAGGGTCCTGTTGGGGTTTGAAAATATCCAAGGAAGTAGATGGGCTGCTTTGGGGACAGGGGTTCCCACCTCGTGTGGAGAAATATCCTGCAAGCTTGATTCAGTGCCAAGGGGTAGAGAGGAGGAGAGGGAAGAACCTGAGACCCAGATGATATTGGATGCAGGTGCACCAGATTGATGGAATAAAGGCCATTAGCTGTTTGCTTCTCTGTGCCTGGCCAGCTGATTCGATGCTTTTAATGAACTACTCCTTAAATATCTTAACTTCTGATTGCTGCTCCTTAACTCATGGTCCATCAGGGCACAAGTGAATTGAGCAGCGTCATTTATAACTTGCCTACAGGGAACTTTCTCTGGCCACATTGAGTGGCTGCCAGTCCAAAATCCGTTTATGATTCTTCTTGAGGGACTTCTCCTTTGCTAATACTGTACTTAATGCAAACAATCTCCTTTAACCTCTTAACTTTGTAATCCCCCTCACAGTGTCATTGTGCTTTAATGCTGCCCATTTGTAGTTGGATATGAGCAAATATTTAAAATAATTGTCCTCTCCACAAAAAAGTTAATTTGCTTCATACATAGTTTTGTCTTTTGTTTGTTAACTCTCTGGGAATCTTGTTTCCAGGTCCAGAACATCCATTTAGGCTTTTCCTAGGTAAAAGGTCTGAAAGCAGACTAGAAATCGTAGGGAATGCTGTCTTTCTTTACGTGATCCCACTGTTATGGCTATGTGTTGAAATTCAGCCTGCAGGATGTGATGTCATGCTAATAAATTAATGACTTGTGTTTATTTGAAGATTGAATAATAACCCAGGCATTGGGATAATAACCCAGGGAGCATTTGGCCCTTCTGCTCCGAGCTTCCCAGAAATTGTGATGTGGATAAAGCTTTGCCTGCCTTGTCTTGCTGCACTTTCAGGACGAGTGTTTTGGGGTGGGAGCTTTGTATTCATGCAGAAACACCCTGGCACCTTGGGGAGGGGACTTGGACACGTGCTCTGATACAGGCAGCTGTGGGGACACTGAGCTCTCAGCCTTTGCAAGGTGAAGGTCCCAAATTCTGGGCTCACTGCCTGTGCAGAACTCACCAGAGGCGGGCTTTAAGGTCCCTTCCAGCTCCGCATGGACCCATTCAATGGTTCTGTGTTCACTGGAGAAGTGCTTGAGTTGCCCAGGCTGGTTTTCACTGGTGTGTTCCTCTCTGAGCGAGTGGTTGTGGTGGCAGGGTGGTGGCTTGTGGCAGGCACAGGCTCCCCACCCTGGCACCCAGGGGAGGTGTGAACACCTCATACCTGTAAGCTCTGATGCCTATCACTAAGTCCCTGCTTTCAGGTTCAGATTTCATTCCCACAGAAACCAAAGGTTGGGGTACATCTGTTCCAAGTGAGCTTTCTGGGCTAATTCAATTCCTGGCTGTCAGAGCAGTTTTTTCTTCCCTCACCTTCTCTTTGTATTCCCAGTTTTCAGTGTTAAAGGTGTTCTGTGAGGTTTTGGAGACATGCTCTGTGGTTTGCCTGGCAGGGTAGGGCCTTATCAAGAGGGAAATAACTACACAGAGGGAAACAGCAGCACGGGGAACATCAGTAAACGGGATTCTTCCAGGTCTGTGTCATACCAAGCATTAATGACATTTTCTGCACCCTGAAGTGGAGCAACTTCTGCAGTGACTCTGTCAGCTGTGTCAACAAACTTTCCTTGGGACTGATAGGTTGTTGAGTTTTGTTGTTATTTAAAGATGAGAGGCAGCCGAGGGTCTGCAGTAGACTGAAGTGGGTATTGGTTTTGGAACTGACCGGAGGAGACTTGCTGGCGGTGAACAGCCAGCGCAGTGATAGGCTGTGTGCAGACAGCTGGGAATGCTCAAACTTGCTTGCTTCCCAGTACTGTCCTGGATTAGGGTAGCTGGGATAGAGCCCAGTGCAGCCTGTGGGGTGTGTTCCAGTGGAACATTTGCACAAAAGGCTGTCCCCTGTGCAGCTAGTGCTGCTGGCTGCTGTCACAGCGAGCACCATGGGGCCTCTTTGGCTGGGATTGCTGCAGCAATGCTGGAGTGCAGAATGGTGCTGTAGAGTTCTTGCATCCTTTTGTCTTTGTGTTGCTGATGGTTATGGAGGAGGCCTCACAAACTTCAGCTGAAAGTGAGGAAAAGTCCATTTATTCCCAAAGACACTGCAAAGTGAAACGTGAAGTATTTGGAGAGCTGAATGTGCTGATCCTGCTGTCTTTATAGCCTTAAAAATGGGTGAGGAATTAAAATAAATAAAAAGAGGAATGGTTTCTGCAGTAGCCTCTCTGGAGGCAGTATTACCTTGTGGTTCTGAGGATTTGTTTCCTTTCCCAGTCTGCTTTAAAAACATTTCCATTTTCATAAAAGCAATGAATTACTCCATGGACATTTATGTGAAGGGACTTGCTGGGTGCTTAATAACTTACTTATTTTATTTGGGCTGTCCTTTTTAAAAATGAAGTGTTCAGGTTAGGCCTTTAGAAGACAGATTGTCCTGCACGATTGTCTGGAGCGAAGTACCTTTCTGGTTTTAATTGGGGTTTTTATTGCTATGATTTACAGTGGCAGGATGAGGGCAGCACCGTTCCTCCAGTGCCTCAGACAAGTGGGAAGGGAAGGAGAAGGAGCAGAGCTATTCCTTATCTGGGCACTTTCTTAGGTGCTTACAGAGCTGAGTACTTAAATAATTCCTCTGTGTAAGTATTGATGTGCAGCAAAGCCACACGGGTTTAAGCACAACATTTAATAGAAGTATTCTCAGCATGACTTTGCAAATATTCTCAAGTTCAGCTTGGCCCCGCTGGTGCTGCCTCTTGTCATCAGAGTGAGGTGCGTTTGTACAAGGCTCAGAAATGAGCAGGAACAAAGTGCAGGAGTATTGTTCTGGCAGGCGTTGTCAAACTTGGATTCTCCTGCCATGTGCAGATGCAGTGAATTTCCTAGAAATTCCAGGGAGGGGATGAAGTTGATGCAGCTAGTTTGTAACAGCTGGTGATTCAGTCGTTGAAGCATAAACTGGATTTTTAATGTGCTAAAGAAGGAAACAGCGCCTGGCTTGGTAAGGTCAGCATCAGAAATTTAGGGGCTGTGTTGACTTTTCTTTTGTATTACAGCTTATGGAGAATATTTTTTTTTCCTTAATTAAACCGCTTTTGCAATGTCTGTCAGTCCATCTTCAATCCTCTGTAGGAAGACCTGTGGCTGTATCTGGTGCAGGGCTGTGGGACACTGGGACACCCCTCCAAGTGCGGGGCTGAGGGGAGCTGGGAGGATGCTTTGCCACACTTCCTTCCCCTTCCTTTAAGAACCAAAACACCGACCAGAGCTGCGAAGGAGAGGAGGGAGGATCCTCTTCCTGCTGCTTGCCAGAGGACGTGTCTGGCTCGTCCCCAAGCTGGCTGTGACGAGCCAGGATCAAACTGAAACTGGAGGCAGCCAAGGGCTGCTCCCGCCCAGGTCACAGGTGTCACCGTGCCGGGTCACTGGGACCTGCTGGCCCTGCAGGACATCCACCTGCGTGTTTACACCCAGAAGTGCTGCCAGGATCCCAGTTCCAAGGTCTGCTTTTCCCAGCAGAAATGCGGGGCTGGAGTCAGGGATCAGCATCCCCCAAGGGCTGGGCCGGGCAGGGCAGGGAGGGAGAGCTGGCTGCAATTCCAGCTGGGGGTGGTCCCATTCCAGCAATTAGGGGGAATTAATTGCTTGGCCAGAGCCCAGATGGCTCTTGGAGGGATGGAACAGATTCCTGAGCCTGAGGTGTGTCCAGTTTTGGGGCCTGTGGCTGGGGGGAGGTGGATGCAGGAACCACGTTTTTGTCAGATCCGAGGCCAACTGGCTCGTCAAATCTGCAATAGAAAGGTTTATTTTGCTAAGAAGTGGAATATCTTGTACTACTGATATTTCTAAGGACGAGAGAGCTTACATTTCTTGCTCACGTGGGGAACTGAAAGCAGCCCTGGTTTGGGCTGTTCCACGGAAATGGGCACAAACAACCATTTTCAGATGGGTTTGTTTATTGTCATGACTGGTGTTTTTAAGCAGCGCTCCTCTTGGCGTTATGTTGCTGTTATCCCTTTTGAACAAAGCATCTGTGCATTCCAGGGAAGGTCTTTTCTACTGATAGTGACTCCTTGCTTCTGAGCACAGGATTTCTCTGCAGCCCCAGCAGCACTTTTCCATTTTATGGAAGATTTAGCTCAATTTTCCACCCTATATTATGTTAATTTTTAGAGGAAATATGTTGCCTTGTTCAGGTCAAACTTGCAAATACATTGGTGGAGCTCAGTTTTTCTCTTTTCTGCGAGTTCAGTGCTTTTGCACCTTTCATAAATCATTTGATGAACTGTTGAAGCTGGCAGAGGCTGTTTGGTGTTTACAGAGCTAATGGAAAACTTGCGTAAGGGATGCTTTACAGGAAACGGCCTCTCAAAAAGAGAAGTAGTGCAAAAGCCAGTGATGTTTTCCTTGTTCCCAGACTTGTTTGGAAGAGATTATTAATCCCTCATATCTGTCCAGGTGCAGCCTTCAGACTCCCAGCTCCATGTTTTTAACGGGATCACAGCAGACAATTCCCCCTCCCTCTCCAATCCAGTATTTTGATTTCTTCAGGGAACTTGTGTCTCTTACAAAAACCAAAAACCACAGTTTGGTAACAGGGTGTCAGAGTTTGCCACAGAAACTGTCAGGAGGAAAAGGAGAAGGCAGCTCCTGCTGAAATACCAAAACCACTGCAAAACAAAGTGTAGAAGGTTTGAGGTGGGTGGTGGGAATGGAGGGATGTTGAATGGTAATGGATGGGACTCCATCTGAAGGGCTCAGAGTTAAATCACAATCTGATTGTGTTCAAACTGTATGTTCCCTAGTTGCAGGTCTCAGGACTGAGCTGTGGAATTCCAGGAAAGCTGTGGAATTCCGGGAAAGTGCGTACTGCAGGCTAGCCAAGAGAACCTTGCCAGGTGCCAGGTCTCAGGCTGAGTGTATCGAGTGTATCTCACAGCTGCCACGGCCAGGTGTGCCTGTCCCAAAGGGCTTTTTCCATGGAGGAGGCAGAGACTTAGCTAGCAGAGTGCTCTCCAAAGCTAACCCTGAAAAGATACATATTTTTTTTTAATATGGAATTGTTTTACCAGTGTACCTATCAAAGCCTGGAGCATTACCATCCCTTACTATTTGTTTACCTGCACAAGAGGATCATTGCAGCAATGCCTGGAAGAAACAAGGTTAAAAAGCAATTACCGCAGCCTGACAGGGATGTGTTGTCCAGAAAAAACCTTTTCCAAGTTAAATACCTTCTCCAGGTTGATGGCTTTTAGGTCAAGACAGAAGGTAAAAAACTTCCAGCATGTGAAACGAATTTCTCCTGTGAACTGTGGGAACCTCTGAAAGTTGAGATAACTTTTGTAGCTGGAAGCTTCAATTTGTTTGATTTATTTTACTTCCTTAGGGCTCAGTTGTACTTGTTTTGTTGAGTTAGTTTATTTGTGGACACACTGTGCTGTTCTCCCCCAGGGTTGACCCCTCAACTCTAGCAAGTCATCTACCACTTGTAAATGTTGGTGATGAGCCTGTTTAAAGTCTCTTCCTGAGATTTAGAGGTTATTTGTAGCAGGTTTAGGGTGTATGGATGGTTAACATACAGCAATTGCCACTCTCGGCTGGTTTCTCGGCTAATTAAACACACACCTGATTGTCACAGGTGTCATCTCGTAGCTTTACTTGCAGCAAATGAGTCAAGTGCAAAGCCAGCTTGAATTCCTTGCCCTCAGTGCATTGGTGTGCAGGTGTCTCATTTATTGCAGTGGCCACAAGAGTCTCTTTTCCCAGGAGACTCTAGTTAGTGTTAAGAGAAGAATGTTCCTGCTGAATTTGGTGTGTGGGGCAGCTGAGGGCAAAGCCTTGCAGGGAATTTGAGGTCTGTGGTCCCTCCCTGAGCACGATGTCCTGGCAGGAGCTTTGCTGCTGACCCACTGTGTTTTAAAGCCACGAGGGAATAAAACACTTCCAGCACACAGAGAGCAGATCCTCTGCCTCTGGACACCCAGGGAGCAGGTTCTGGTTGTGGAATTTGGGAGCAGGCTGCACCAGCAGAGTCCCCAGTCACTCCTCTGCAGACCCAGCCCTGCAATTCGGTGCTCCCAGAGGGCGAGTGTGGATTGAATTCCTGTGCCATTACCTGCCTGTGCTGCCTTCCAGCTCCCTCCTGCTTCCCACTGATGCCTGTGGCACCGAGAGAATGGAGAAAAGCAGCACGTCAGACAATTTTAGTGTAACAGGAGAGACGCTGCCTCACTTCAGCTCCACTTAACCCCTGGCTCTGAGTGGCTACAAGAGATTTGTGAGATGTGCTTGATACGTTTAAGAAATGAAAAGCCTCACTGTGAGAGAGGGGAGGAAGGAACTGCAGCAGAGCTTCAGGCTGGTGAAGGCACTTCTAGGTGTGCATCCTTTCCTTGCTTTGCTGTCTGAGGTGAAAATGGGCTCTGCAGCAAGAGGAGCTGCTTCAGGAGGAGGTGTGCTTGAAAATGGCCAGTTTGCTGATTTTTCCTTAGCTTTGCTTTCCTGCCTTGTGCAGAACGTGCTGCCCAGGTGTAACTCCTTTGCTCTGATGCACACCTGAGTTGTACTAAGTTTTGTTTCTGCCTTTGGTTCAAATAACTTGTGAAGGAGCTTCACTGACTCCTGGGTTCATACCACATGTTTCCTTGCTGAGCCACCTGCTCAAAATTCCTCCTCCATAGCTGACCCAGCTTGTTCAATCCTCTTCTTTCCCTGTGAAGCAAGAGACAAAAAGGTAGCATTTGTTGTAGTTCCCAAGGATCACGGATCCAATGAGGTGGGAAAAGCCCTCCCAGCCCATGGAGTCCCAGCTGTGCCCGATGCCCACCTTGTCCCCAGCCCAGAGCACTCAGTGCCACCTCCAGGCCTTCCTTGGACTCCTGCAGGCATGGGGACTGCAAAGCTCCCTGGGCAGCCCCTGCCAAGGCCTGAGCACCCTTTCCATGGAGAAATTCCTGCTGCTGTCCAAGCTGAGCCTCCCTTGGCTCAGCTTTTAGGATGGTGACAGGCTCTGTGTAAGCAGCTTGTGCCTGCGGGAAAGCCACATGAGGAGGTGACATCCATGTGCCAGTACAAATCTTGACTCCAGAAATACTCGGTGTGAGGTGAAGATGTAGCTGTTTTACCAAAACATGAAGTGGATATGTCTCGTTCTTGGTCTTTGCAAGTTTGCTTGCAGCTGTTGTGCCTGTGCCCATCCATTTTTTCCATGCTGCATCAGAAGTTAAGACCTAAAAATAAACTCTGCTGTGCAGACGAGTGGGAAATGAGACAGCACTGCTGATTTCAGGTTTCATTGCTCTGTGTGTGTGTGTTCTGTGCTGGGAGGCTTTCTGCTGGTCAGGGAACTCCAGTTGGGCTGAGCAGTGCAGGCTGTCATCACCCAGCTGGGACTGAGCTGATGCTCCTCTGCTCTCTGGCCTGCTCTTACTTCAGACCCCAAATTAAAAAAAACCAAAAAACCAAAAAAACCCAGGGGTTTGAAAAAGGCAAAAGGTGGTTAGAGTTTCTGTGAGGTGAGGCTAAATCACTGAAAGGGAAGGGAACAGATTGATTTGCTGTGCTGGCATGCTCTGCAGTGGCTTGCAAAGGTCTCTGGTGAGGTGGCCATGAACTGCTCAGTCACCAATTTAAGCTGCTCAAAGGGCACTGCACTGGGGGTTTGCTCTGCCTGTGGCAGACTGATGATTTCACTGGACTAAGCAGGACAGTTGTGCCATTTCACTGGTGTTTGGAGAAGAACTTGAGTGGACAGGGAGGCTGAAGGTCACTCTTGTATTCCAACCTCTTTGTCTGCTTTAGTGTTGACATTAAATTCATCAGTGCAGGGCAGCTTTTCCTATTGCTCTTTGTGCTTTAGCAGCAAGGACTGAAATCTGTGTTTCAGCTGGAAACTCACCCCAGCTCTGGTGCCTCTTGCAGGATCACTTCTGTGTGTTTCAGAATTAGCCATCCTCTCCCCACAGGTTTGTAAAGAGTGTCTTTGGAGAAGGAGAGGGAGGGAGCTCCTTTTTGAAGGTGACAGGGCCTTGTGAAACCTGAGGTGCTGTGTGAGCCTTCTGGTGTATGACAAGCCTGCTTTTCTGCCCCTCCAGTGCTTTCAGAGGTGCAGGACAGTTCTTTACCCTGTTTTTTTCAATTTCTTTTAAACTAAGCCTTGAAGATCTTATGTGACTTGCTGATTTTGGAGTCTGTACCTCAGGAAATGCACTTGGGTTGGTGTGTTGCGTTTAGGCAAACCAGCTAATTCTGGCACTTAGCATGCCTGGTGTAACTACTTTTCTCCCAGTAAGCAAAGAATGGGAAATAAAGTCTGATTGGTTTAAAATCACACCAGGCAAATTCCGTCTTGGAAGGCAATAGGAGTAAGTGAAGATCTATGTGGGCTTTTTTTTCTGTTTCTATTTGGTTAATTCTACTTTTGCAGTAGAATGTAGTCCATTGATTAATTAGGCAGGTTATGGATGTGAGGAACTGGTGCAGAACCAGCTTGTGGTTGGGAATTCCCCGGCAGGGGGAAAACAACTAAACCATATCCCAAGGAGCACGGACCTGGAGCTCCGGGATGGTTAGCCTGCAGAGATAGATAAGGAGACAGCACAGGAAAATGCACTAATTGATAACTGCTCCAGAACCAGTAGAGTGGGAGATAGCTGTCCCCTGCCCTCTCAAAAAAAATTCCCCAAGCACAGCAGCCTGGCCTGAGCAACAGGGTCCAGCACTTTGCATTTCCTCTGCTGGAACAGTGATCCTGTCTAAACAGCCTTTAAATGAGGAGAGCTTTGTGCTGGAAAACGAGCGGCTGCTTTGCTGCTTTTGAGCAATAGCATTCTTAATATTCCTGCCTTCCAGTTCTGTACCCCTAGGATAAGTGGGGCAAGCTGAATTGTGATTGTTGTGTGACTGCTGTGCTTTTGTCTCTGGTGACCACTGTGGTTGATTCCTCTTGCTTTAAACAGCAGCCTTGCTCCTCAGTGCTTGGGGCAAAGTTGTATTTTGAAGTGGGTATGGCTATTTTAAGACTGGAGGACAGCAGGTGATCTGCAGGCTGGCTGGATTTCACTCCTGCAAGGGAAATTGTGGGCCAGGCTGCGGGGAAATTCCCTTTATTTTAGGGGTGGTTTTCTGGAGCCTGCTTGCTGGGGAAGGCCCCATAAGTTTTGGGTTTCCCTGCTGTACCACCAGCTTTTTTCCACTGCTTAATCAATGATCTACTCTGAAAAAAGTGAGCAAGACTGAAATGACAGCCTTGCTTCATCCTCAGCCTTGCTGTAACAACCCTTTGTATCCCATTACTGAGAGATTACACTTTCTGCTTGTAGCTCTGCTTTAGCAAAATAGTTTTCATAGCTGGAAAGCCTTAAGGAAAAAAGTTTCTGGCAATATCTGTAGGAGTTGCAGTTCTTTGCTGTGCAAATGCTGAAATCTACATCTTGCTTTAATGTTTCTCAGAGCTAAAATATTTTTGGATAAACAAAGCATTTCACATAGTGTTTAAAGTGCTTAAAGGCAACCTTTAGCCCCGGAGTGGAATGCAGCCATCGGGAGCGTGGCAGTGGGAACAAGGACCTCTAACAGAGTTGATGGCCAGGAGTGGGATGGAGTGGGGCAACATGTCATGTCTAAATGTTCATTTTGATTGGCATATCACATTCCAAGCCATTTATTCTATGAAAAATCGCTGGCACCCATAACCATATTATTTTTTATTTATGGAACAGTCTGCAGTAGGTTTTTCTCCCCCAAATTTCCACTGGATATTGCTGGGTAAGCTAGAAATGTGCTGGAAAATCTTAGTATGGCATCTTAGGAATCATGGAGGAACATACTGAGATAAAGTCTGCTTTGCTTCCAGAGGAGAAACACATTTCTGGTATTTGTTGTTTTACAGTAAAGAATTTCTAAAGTCTCTCCTACGTGTTACTGCAGAGGGGAAGAGTTTTTCCCAGCCTGGTGTCTGTGAGAGAGCAAAGCCTCACAGCTTGTTAGGCAGTAGTGTAAACATACCTGCATGGCCTGGGAGCCAGAAACAGGGATTTCTTTCCACCCCCTGTGATGAGGAAAGGGGGGATGAGGCAGGGACTGAGATCCCAGGGAGTGGGCAGTGGCACGTAGGCTCCCCTCTCTGAGGGACGTGTCCTGCTCCTTGCCAGATCATGTTGTGGATACAGAGAGTTTCAGTGGGATCAGGTTGCGGGCAGCAGGGGGAAGCTGAGCAGCTTTTGGGATGAGAGATTCCCAAAGGGTTACTAAATCCGTGCTCAGGAAACTCCTGGAGCTGAAAGCAGCCAAAACCTCAGGCAGAGCCTTGTCTGGTACAGGTCAGTGCAGCTGCTTTTAAACATTAATTTAACTGATACAGCTCAGCAGCTTTGAGGGTTGATTTGTGGGTATTTTTCTTGTTTTCTGTATTTTTGCTTGTTTGGGGTTTTTTTTTTGTTGTATGAGGCTATATGCTTGGGATGACTGACTTTGAGGGTTGTAATAGTGGAGGCAAACACAAGATTTTTCATTGAGTGAGGGCAGCACTGAAGGGAGGCTGCAAAAAGTTGTCCCTGAGCTTGGGTGTGCTGATTACTGCTCAGAAGTCCTGTGGGAGTGATACCTTTTCCCTTTTCTCGTTTTTCAGCTTTTCTTTGATGAAGTTTTCCTGGGCAGTAAGGTGAATTGCAAAGGTTAAAATGGGATAGCTTCCCACACACTGCCAGCCTGGAGGTTTTACTGGTCTGATACCAGTATAATTATCATGCAAATCTTCACTTTAGATGGAACCCACATATGGATGGAATGATATTTTAAGAGCTCAGAGAAGTCTCCTTTATAAATTTAATTGCCAGCAGCACATTCTTTATCCTCAGAAGGTCTTTTAACTGCTGCAGCAACTTGGGGAAAACTGCTTGGGCACACTGTGAGGGGTTTGCCACTTGAGCAGAACGTGTTCAGGTGGGTTTTTTCTCACTTCAGCAGAGCTGTCAGGGTGCTTCACGGAGCAGGTTGTTTTTAGCTGTCCTGAGAAGTATCCCCTGCCCTCCCTGCCCAGGAGAACCATGGTATCCCTGTGGAATTGGCTGTGCTCCACGTGTCCTTGGAGCAGCAGCAAGGCCGAGCGAGCTCCGTGCCCGTGGTGACGCAGGGCGGCCACAAAGGAGACATTCAGTCACCAGCTCAGGATTGTGTTCCCCGAGGCTGAATAATGCTCTTAACCCTGCTGCAGCTGCAAGAACACCCAGCAGACCTGGGCTGGTGCCCTGCTCCTTTCCTGGAAGCTCTGCAGGCTGTAAATTACTCTGCCTCTCTGTTCTGCCTGTTCTCCCTCTGGGATGTGCAGGCATCCCTTTGGGATGTGCAGGGAAGCACACCAGCATCTATCCATCCATCCTGGTCTCTCTCCTCCTTCCCAGGCCATCACACCACTGCTACACAGGAATCATGTTCCACTTAGCAAAGTCTCATCCCTGTAGGTATTGTTCTGATGTTCAAAACTTAGAAATCTTTTTTTCTCAACTCTCTGATCCATGAAGATCTTTTTTCCAGAGCAATTACTGTGATTTGTGTCTTTGCAATGGCTGGGTCTCAGCTCCCACCTGTCAAAGGTGGGATATATCTGGGATCCTGTTGTTTCAAGGCACTTGCAAAATGGGAAGAGCTAAGTTTAAATTGCTGTGGCTCTTTTCTGCATCAGTGGAGAACTTGACAGGGAGGCTTTTGGCTGTGAAGCCATGGATTTAAATATAGTGGGAATTCTGGCATTATTTACAGGTCAAGGTGAACCATTTCTGTTCTATACCCTGCCTGTCATGGAGTCCTCAGCTTTCATCCCATCCTCCTGCAGCTCCTACAAAATCAGAATAGGTACCAGTCATTGGAAAGTGGTTCCTGAGATACCAAACACCAGTTTGATTGGTAAAAAAAGCAATTTGAAGTAGTTCCTGTTGGTAATGGACAACAGGAAGCTTCACTGGTGTCATTGCAGTCCGTAACTCTGGTCATTCCCTGAATTCCTTATCTCTAATCTGTCTAAATGATCAGCCCTGCATTATAATGTGGATGGGTCTGGCTGTGAACACCCTGACAAGGCCCCAGCTGTGAGCATTTGCAGTGTGTTTCATGTTATTAATGTTTTCTGACCTAGTCATAACTTGCTTTCTTAGAATTACCCAATCTTAGCTTTTTCTCTTCAAAGTATCTTTGGGTGAATGTGGGAAATTCTGAGCATCTCATGCTTTGGAGACAGCTGAAAATACCAGTGTGTACCAAGTCACTTCTCAGTGTCCAGGCATCCATGTAGGGCCAGGATTTCCAAGTGTTTCTGGGGCAGTTGGCTCCCTAATGGGTGAGAAGACTCACAGCAACCAGGTTGGTGGAAAGAAATGTGTCCTGTAAGGTGTTTTTTGGAAGGATCAGCAACAATAATGTGGGGAGGAGGTCTGAAAGCAGGAATGATTGTCTTGGAACAGGGAAAGAGTCTCCTGCTGCAGAGCTCAGGTGTATTCAGGTCACCATGATACTGCAAGAACTAAAAAAAAGGAATCCCATCAACAAATCCTGCCAATTCACATAATTACGTTGCTGTTGATAGTGGTAACAACCATTTTTTTCACTCTTGGGACACTAGGAATGAGTTTACAGCATGCTAGCAGGTCTCCCACCAGCTTTCCATGCCCAAAAGATGGAAGGGATGTTTCTGGGCTGCTTCCCTGAGTTCATCACTGCACTATTTAGTGGTTCCCTAGTGCAGATCTGTCTACTTAAACCAAATGAGGATCATTCCTTCCCTTTCCCAGTGCCATTAGCTGGATGATTTTATTGTCTCTGCAGGAAGAGAGCCGAGACAAGCAACTGTAGATTAGGAACAATTTGCAAAATAGTTTGGTGATTAGCACGCCTGTGGAGATGTTTTTCTGTGTAAGGACTGCATCACAAATTTTACTGGCTCCCTATGTTCAAAGAATTAACTGTGAGGAGGATTAAAATGACATCTTAGACATCAGCTAAACGTCCTCTCAAAACCCCTTACGTTGTCTCTAAATCAATTAATTTGATTTCTTTAATCCACGAGTGAGCTGGGTTGGTGAATTTGTGTGAAAGATCTATTTAGGCTGAATTTCTCCAGAGTATTTTAAGGAGTACTTAAGCTCTGGTGAAATGGTGAAAACAAAAGCTGGTGAAATATGGAAATACCCTGTGCTAGGGTATGAAATGAAGGTGCTGCTCTAGTCATGGAGGTGCCTTTTCCAAGAAGCAGTCTTCAGCTGGTTAATCCAGCTTTCACAGACATTCCTGATCCTGGCTGGTTGTATGGAATAAGAAAATAAGATAAGAGCCTGCTCTTGCTCCTTTTGCCACGGTGCTGCTTGCGTGGATGTGGGAAGTGGGAAGGAGAAGACGGGAGAATCCTCAGCTCCAAAGCTTTGTTGATGAACAGCACAAGGAGTTCTGGAAAGTCTGCAAAAGTGTCCCTCAGCACTCAGATGTGGCCACTTAACTCTCCTAAATCCTGGTTTGCTTGTAATTCCACATGGGTAATCAGGATGCATTCACCTGGAAAACATCTGAATATTAATAAAAAGAATCTTATGTTCTTTCTGGGAATCCTGCAGGTCTCCAGTGGCTGTAACATCTCCAGATGCATTAGTCAGACATGCAGCTGCCACTCTGAGCCTGCTGCAGGCTGTGCTGGAGACAGTTTGTTAGATCAGGTGCTGGAAAATGGGGAGCCAAGTGAACTTAGCAGTGGTAGAGTTTGGCAGATAACACAAGGAAGTGCTGTGTGTGCCACAGGAAAGATAGGAACGAGCTCTAATCAAACCTTGCCACGCAGTGCTGCTGTCGGCATGGCTGCTAGTACCCAAACTGTCGGCGTGAATTGCTCCTCCTGTCTTTAAGCAGCCCAGAAGGAATGGTGGATGTGGCAGGAACCGTGTCCTGCCGGCTCTGTGTGCTCTGCACCGGAGGGGTAGAGGCTGCAGCTGGGAGGGAGCACCTCGGGATTCTCGTGGTGCTCACAGCAAGCGCTGCTGATTCACTGCTCGCTCATCAAAAACGTGTTTGTGTCTGAGCTCAGTCTGTGCTCGGGCATCCTCGGGATCCCTGGGAACTATCCTTCCTGGAAAAGGGGGCTCACAGGGCGTGGAGCTTGCCCTGGCTGGCTTCTCCCTGGGTCAGGCTCTCAGCACACGGGAGGTTTTTGGCAGATAAGAAAGTGTGATGTGTCTGGGACGGCTGTTCTTCTGAGACAAGAGTCACTCCTGGAAACAGGGTCTTCCTGGGACGGCTGATACCTCTCACAGTCCTACAGCAGGCAGGGCAGGAGGCTGGCAAGGCTTTCCTTGGCAGTGTCTGGATGGACAAAAGCTGTTGGGCTTCCAGCCTGTGACACACAGAATCCTCTGGCCTGGAGCTGCAGGCACCTGGCGTCACCCTCCCCACAGCACTTTGGTGGGTTGCTCTTGAAGGTGAGGCAGTGGAAAAACCCAAAAACAAATTTCCAGGCAATCCTAAAGGTAGCTAAAAAGGAGCCCAAGAAAGCAGAATTGCCATGCTTGCAGCTGCTCGCTTCCTGGCAGACAGCTCCTTGGGTTTGGTGCTGCTTCAACAAGCAGAATTGGATTTATTTATCCCTTTCTCCCCAGCTTGTATTTGAATGGAAATGTATGACCTGTAGTTCTCAAACTAATGGGAATGGAGCAGGGAAACTATTAGGAAGATCTTCCAGTCTTCCTCCTTTACTCCCCCTCGTTACACCTTGTGTGATGCCAGGTCCAGAGCCAGTGTCAGTTCAGCAGCTCCCCTCAAAGAAAACACTGAGGTTTGTTTCTTTATTTGGGGCTCCATTTGGCAGTGTGCATCCTAAGAGTTTGCTGAATTGCTCTTTTAGTTAAGCAAAGGTGCTCTGGGTGTAGGAGGGTGGTCTGCAGCCCATTTCTTGCAGCTCTGTTCCCCACATTGTTCTGGGGTGATGGTCCAAATCTGGGCCTGTTTGGACACAAGGATATTCTCTCTTCCTGAGTCCTTTGGGAAATACTGTTTTTAAAATGCAGCTGCCCGTGGATCCCTGGCAGTGTCCAAGGCCAGGTTGGACACTGGGGCTTGGAGCAGCCTGGGACAGTGGGAGGTGTCCCTGCCATGGCAGAGGTGGCACTGGGTGGGATTTAAGGATTCCTTCCAACCCAAACTATTCCATGATGCTATGTTAGCATGGTCTTTCCCTGACCTTGAGGTCATCCTCACACTGTAACAACTCCTGATGCTTTAATGAAGGCTTGCTGTTAGCTCTGCCTCTTCAAATGTCCTTATTTTTATTTGTTTGGTGGTTTTTTTTACAGTGACTCTCCTGACTACATAAGAAGCTGCCAGCAGCAGGTCTGAGCTTCAACTCTCCTGCTCAAAATGAGCTCCTAACCTGATGCATCGAGTGCTCTGGCTAGAAAAGCAATTTCAGGTAAGTCAATGCATCTTGCATTTTGTGCTTTCAAGCATATGTATTTCGTGGTGGTGTATTCATTCAGGACTTTGTTTACTGTGACCTGAATTGGGGCAGGTTCTTGTTTGGGGCATTTTGGATATTTCACAAACTGTCCAACTCTGCTATTAAAGTGTAAAATCTTAGGGAAAGACAGCTGAAATATCCCTTAGATGAGTCCCTTCTGCGTGCTTGCAGGGAAGGATGATAAGAGCAAAACTTGAAGGTGGAGTTTGTGGATAAATGCTCCCAAAACCCTACTTAGAAGGAAATCTTTGCCCTTCTGGCTGTGGAAACTGGAGTGATACATTGGGTAGACAACCAGCATGGGGGCTGCAGTACCTGTGTTCTGTTCCTGGCTCTGGCTTTGACATGGATAAATGACCTGTAGAGAGAGAATGAATGGGGTGGATGCCCTGTGTTGCTGCTTGTAGTTGTGGTTTTGTCTTTCAGTAATCCTTTGAAGCTGTGTGAGGATTTGCTGAAAGGCATCTCATAAGATTTGCTGTGGTTTTGTTGGGTTTGATCCGTGCTGGAAAGCTCCGTGACTGATTGAAGAGCTAGAGGGGAGGTGTAGTGAGAATCAGAAAATAAAAGTGGAGCTTTTGGTGTGAAGATTCTGAGAAAGAGCTGTGTTTTGAAAGCTGTTGTTTGTTTGTATGCAGCCCCAGTGTCCAGCCCCTCGAGTGAACCAAGTCCCTCTTGCCTCCCATTCCTCATTGGGAAAGCTGTTACCTTTTCTCCCAAAATGTTCTGGAATATTAGTGAGCCTGAACTGGCTGATTCTCAGAGGCTGTGGTGGGAGACAGGGCAGAGAAGCAGCTTTCGGTTGTGATTCTTCCTAATGCAGCTGAATTCTCCTTGCAGTGCCCTGAGCACATTTGTCTTTGGAAAAGTTTGGTTTAGCCCCCTTCCTGCGGCTGTCCCAGTGCTGCATCTCTCTGGATCCCAAGGGTTGTAGAATTAAGATGTTCAGTGGCTTTTCCACAGAATCTGTAAGAAATACCACCAGAAATCATGACAAAAATGCTGTGACTAAACATCAGCAATGCTGCTGAAATTGAGGGAGCTGATTTTTTTGCGTGCCACTGGTCAGGTGAATTATGAGCAGGTTTTTGCAGTTGTTGCTCTCTGAAAGCTGCCTCTGTGTCACAGTTGTTCCGGACAAACTGTAATGAAAAATTCCTACTTTCCCCACCCTTCTTCAACTACATCAATACTGAGAGCAGGAGACACTTTGAGCAGACACCAGAAGCTCCTGTCACTGTATTGATTCAGCTTCTGTTTGCTCTGCATCCAATACACAGCTGTGATGAATAATGTAGTGATCTATTACTTAAAGTTTAATGCAGCTTTAATCGGCATTGAGCATCAACAGGTGCAGTGCAAGAGGCTGCTCTGCTCTGTGCTAAATGGAAAAGATTCAAACCAGGTGTTGTTGGGTCAATGTTGTGGGGTTGTTCCCTTTGCCCATGGCTGTGACTGTCCCCTGTGCTGGCCCTGCTGAGGGACCTCGAGGGCTGTGTGCAGTTCTGGGCCCTCCTGGCCAGAGAGCCCTGGAGGGGCTGGAGAGTGTCCAGGGAAGGGGACAGAGCTGGGAAGGGGCTGGAGCCCCAGGAGCAGCTGAGGGAGCTGGGAAAGGAGCTCAGCCTGGAGCAAAGGAGGCTCAGGGGGACCTTGTGGCTCTGCACAGCTCCTGCCAGGAGGGGACAGCCGGGGGGTCAGGCTGTGCTCCAGGGAACAGGGACAGGACAAGGGGAAATGGCCTCAGGCTGGGCCAGGGGAGGCTCAGCTTGGATAGCAGCAGGAATTTCTGCATGGAAAGAGTGCTCAGGCCTTGGCAGGGGCTGCCCAGGGAGCTTTGCAGTCCCCATGCCTGCAGGTGTCCCAGGAAGGCCTGGAGGTGGCACTGAGTGCTCTGGGCTGGGGACAAGGTGGGCATTGGGCACAGCTGGGACTCCATGGGCTGGGAGTAGTAAATAATTTAGGAATAAAATTATTTAGGAGTAAACAGCCTAAATAATTCAGTGGTTCCTTGATTCTGTGGAATAACTTGCCATTTATGTGTAGATATTCACTTTGCAGGTGCCTTGGTGTCTGTGACCCCTGGTTTTTCCTGTATTTATCTCAGAGTATGACAACGTAACATTCTGTGCTCGTCGGGTCACAGAGCCCATGGATGACTCTGCTGAGATCCAGGGATCTCGCAGTGTGGAATATCAAGGCACTGCTGTCTCTTCAATGGCTTTTTTTTGTTCTTGGTATGAGTATTATTTTTTTAAACAAAGGAAAAACATCCCTTTCATCAATTGTTCCCTTTGCAGAACTTGAGCCTTAAAATAATCCAGGAAGCCTTTTGTTATATAAATATACTCATCCTCCAGCTTGGCACCGAATGTGCTTGACAGAGCTGCTTGCTGAATTCTGTTTTAAACTTGAATTTCGGTGGCTATGAAGGAGAAACCCTGGGCTCAGAGAGCAAAGCAAACACTGCTGTATAATCACAGTGTAACAGGGGCTGTTTAAAGCAGTGGAAAGCAGTGGTTTGTGCCTGGAACTCAGTTTCTGTGTCTCAGTGATTTTTATATAAGCTTGTTACAGCCAGGTATGCTCATACCTACCAAATTTAGCTCCATGGGAACAGAGCATATGTGCAGGCTTTTGAAAATATTCGTGCTTGTTTGCTCAGGAATAGAATTGTGCATGAAGACAGCAAGGGCTTCGAATGGTTAACAGTAAATTCCAGTGCAGAACACTCAATAGTGAGATCTCTCAGTTAAGTGGGCAACAGTTGGTTACAGCAGATGTTTAAATAGAAAATGAACAAAAAATCTCCACTAAAAAACCACCCCACAACCCATCAGTAACAAAAACACCCCACCACCCTGTGAATGTCAAATAATCTTTGTTAAAAGTGGTGTCTAGTTTCTGGGTGTTGTCTTGTGCACGTAAAAGCACCTTGAGGGGAATTTATGAATCATGTCCAGGACTGAATGTGACTATAGAGTTTTTCTGTATCCTCTTCAGGCCACACATTCATTGTGGCTTTGGCTTTTTAAGTGATACCTTTGGTTCCTTTTGCTGCAAGCCTGAGATTGAAGCTGCTGCTGACTGAGGAGGTTGGACTCAGTGATCTTGGAGGTCTTTTCCAACCTAAATGGTTTTATGATTCCTCCCAACTTTTTCCAGATGCATGCATCCAGACTATCCCAGAGGAGTGGGGTTAGTTGTATGCTGCAGGATCTGCCTGGTGGTTTTGTACAAACACTGAGTCCACAGGTGTGTTTTAAAAGCCAGGAGGTTGGAGAGTGAATCCATGCAATCTCCCAGGAGTACCTGAATCCAGTGGGATGTGCTGCTGCCTCCTCCATGGTAATGGAGGGATGTGGCTAGCACAGGTTCTTCCCGTGGGAACATTTTGCTATATTTCATAAACAAGATAAAGTTTGGATGTTTTGCAAACAGTTTCTCCGGATTGAGTGAGTTCGGGCTTGGCCAATTGGGCCTAGGGGGAGGTCTCGGGCTGACCAATCTGGGGCACCTCTGTAGACTCTATATATATGGAATTCAAAACAATAAAGCCTCTTTTCTCCTCTCTTTCCTTGTCTGAGAACTTGGGTCAGTCCTCAGCTAGCCGCTCAACAGCGACAGAGGGATAGTGCACTAACAGAAGAGAGAAGAGTCCAAGGAGAGAACCTGTGGAGTAATGTGGATTCATGGAATGGTTTGGGTTGGATCAGACCTTAGGGCCCATCCAGTGCCACCCCTGCCATGGCAGGGACACCTTCCACTGTCCCAGGCTGCTCCGATCCCTTCCAGCCTGGCCTTGGACACTTCCAGGGATCCAGAGGCAGCTGCAACCTCTCCAGGCAATGACATCTTTAGTGCTTCCAAAACTAAAGGTTTAATGGAATTTTGGAGCAGAGATTGTAGGTTCCCTGTGTTCAATTTGTCGGATCAATCAAATTGAATTTGGGTAGATTTTCTCACAGCTTATTCAATGGCTTGGCTGGTTCTGGGTGCTGTGGATAATTTCCTTCTTGTCTCCTAATTCAGTTTCCTTCAGACATGTAGCTGGTTCCATGTTTCCTGGAAAATGCAAAGGATGTGCTAGCAGGAAATGGCTGCAGTTAATGAAAATAGGCTGTACCTGCTGATGATTAATCCTTAATCTAAAGAGAGAATGTTCCTTCTCCAGTTTTGTGGCCTGAATTAGCAGCTGACTGTTCTTTTGTCCTGAGGCTGGCTCTGAATGACTCCGGGATTGATTCATGGCTAACGGGCCCCACTAATAGGATTTCCTGTGAGGGTGTGTCACCCGTCCTTGCACAGGTTCAAAGGGAAAATGGGTTCTCCCTCCTGTGTTGCATCCTCTGGACTCGTGTTCCTTGGCTTTGGCTTCGTTTTTCTCCCTGACTCTTTTACCTGCGAGGTTGCAGCTGGGATTTGATGGCTGCTGCCATCCCAGCTCCTTTCAAGTGTCACATCATCTGCCCAAGGCATCTGGGGACAGGGCAGGCCGTGTTCTCCTCGGGTTCAAGAGTGAACATAAATACATTTAGTGTTTCTCTGAACGGCTTTGAAGTACAGCACTGCTCTTTTGCAGCTCTTTTTGCTTTCTTTGAAGGCTGAGCAGCCGCTGCTGAAGTCGGGGCTGCAGTGCGTGACTGCTCCCTTAGCAGGCAGTTAAAACATCAGCTATTACACTGACGTGCAAATGGTATTTTGTGCTGAAGTCATGCTGGAAATAGTTCAAAATGTCTTGTTTATTTGGATTCATGAGGGGCACGCTGTCTCGCTGAGCTCTAATCTTGTTTGGCTCTCTGGTTCCTTTGCAGTCAGCAGAGCTGTATTCAAACTGAGGGATGCTGAGGGATTTAAGGGAACTCTTGGTCTGCACCCCAGGAGCCACAGACTGAGGACAGCACCCCTGGCTCTGTGCCTTTTGGGAAGATGGGTTATTCATCAGCTGTTTTCCCCCAGCTTCAGTCCTTAGATGGATGGAACAGGCTCTGTTCCTGTGTTGAATTAAACCCTCTGCCCCTGTGCTCAGGTGAGACCCCAGAGACCTGCAGAGCTGCCCCAGCACAGGAGGGACCTGGAGCTGCTGGAGAGAGTGCAGGGGAGGCACCAGCATGAGCAGAGGGATGGAGCAGCTCTGCTGGCAGGAAAGGCTGGGAGAGCTGGGATTGTTCAGCCTGGAGAGGAGAAGCTCTGGGGTGAACAAATTGTGGCCTTGCAGGGCCTGAAGGAGCTACAGGAAACATGGAGAGAGACTATTTACAAGGGATGGAGGACCCAGGGAATGGCTTCCCAGTGCCAGAGGGCAGGGCTGGATGGGATATTGGGAAGGAATTGTTCCCTGTGAGGGTGGGCAGGCCCTGGCACAGGGTGCCCAGAGAAGCTGTGGCTGCCCCTGGATCCCTGGCAGTGTCCAAGGCCAGGTTGGACATTAGGGCTTGGAGCAGCCTGGGACAGTGGAATGTGTCCCTGCTCATGGTGGGGAAGTGGAAGGAGATGGTCTTTAAGGTCCCTCCCAACCCAGACCTTTCTGGGATTCTATTAAATAGCTCTCTCTTACTGGATAAGCACTGACTCATTCGTTCATTATTTTAATGACATGCACTTGTTTAAAATGACTCCACAGTTTTGCAGTTTTATTGTTCAGCAGATAATGTGATTATTGGGATTCTTGCACAAGATGTTTTGTTGCAGTTCATTCCTTAAATGTTATTCTCTATGTTTTCAAGATGCATGAACACAAATAGGTTTTTTCCCTGGCCTGTGCCCCCCTTCCTCTCCTGTCCCCATTCCCAATGAGGAGTTGAAAGGCTGTCAGCAACTGTTTTGACAGATTTCTGTGTACTGCTTTGGAAGACAAAAAGTTACATCTCACATATTTTGCTGTGCAGCAAAGGATGGGTAAAATATTTGGTATTAACATGCTGAGGGATTTTATAGTTGTCGCACTGGATGTCTGCTCTGTCACCAGAGTCCTGTGTGACTGTCCCAGCTGTTCAAATCGTGGGTGAATCCCAGCTACATCCAGGCAGGCTTAAATACCCTCTTGGCCAGAGCATGCTCCTACCTGCAGGTTCCTCCCTGGCTTTCCCTGCTCTGTGTAGCATCTTCACAGCCGTCTCCAAACACTGACACATCACTAAATTCCCCAGGCTCGTCTTGGAAAGTTGAGGCAAATGCAGCCTGGGGAGCTCCCTGAGCCTGTGTGTGCCACGTCCAGAAAGGCCAAACGGTGAGGGATGGGCTTTGCACAAAGGCTGTGCCGTTCTTGGGATATGTGGTGCTGGTCCACATTAGCTGAGGCAGCTCCTTGTGCCCCTGCCCGGGGTGCTGGTGGTCTGTGTCTGCCAGCAACGTGCCCTGTCCCAGTGCTTGTTCCCAAATTCAGGGGCAGCACTCGACTTGCTCCTCCTCTTGAGTTTTGTTATGATTTCCTTGCTTGTGTTTTGGTCTCTGTGAAGCTTCTCAGGGAAGGCAGCTGAATACCAAGACACTGTCTCCAGCTCTGCAGTTTTGCTGATCTGTTTGAAGTCCCCAGACAGTCGATCAGGCAAACTTGCTGCTAAATGGATGATCTAATTCCCAGTGAATGCTGTGATCATAAACATTACCCTACATCACAGAAATTATTTGAAAACCAGTGTGTACTCCTCAAGCTGTCAGTTGTCTTTCAGCACCCTCATTGTGCTCTTTCATCTTTAAATGCTTGTGCCGAAACTCAAATAAACTTACCTGTCAGCAGTTGCAGGGATGTCTCTTCCGTCTCCAGCTCCTTTGTAGCTGTAGCTGGCAGTTTAAAAGCTGTTTACAAAGGAGATAAAACAAGGAGCTCTGTTGTAGCTGCTGTTTCTCTAAATGATTTTTCTCAGTAATATTGAGCACGAGGTTGTGTTGGTGCTTTGTGAGGATTGCTCAAAGTCAGCTCATGAGCTCTCTGCTCATGGGCAGGGCAGGAGGGTGTCCCTCTACAGCAGGAGAACTGGGTGGAGAAATGGTCTAGAGAGAGGTGACTTCCTGGAAAAAGAATGGAACAGAGCACCGAACAACCTGAGTGCCTGAAGAGTGGCCCCAGCAAAGGAATGCTGTTTCACAGCCCACAAACATGTGGTTTGAATTTTACAAGGGAGAACTCTTTTGAAACCTGAAATTCATAGACTCATAAAATCATTAGGGTTGGAAAGACCTCCGGGATCACTGAGTCCCAGCTGTGCCCAATGCCCACCTTGTCCCCAGCCCAGACACTGAGTGCCACCTCCAGGCCTTCCTCGGACACCTGCAGGCATGGGGAGGCCTGACCATTCTTTCCATGGAGAAATTCCTCCTGAAATTCCATGGAATATCCAAGGAAGTCTGTTTCTGGACCTGTTTATTCTCTTTCTTCTCAAGGTGAGGTTCTAGATGCTCATTTTAGTGAAAGCCCAGTTACCATCACAAGTCCTTCCTGTGTGATCCATCCAGCATCCAAAACTGTGCAGTAGGAGTACCTGACAAATTGCCCCAAGGAACAGCTTTATTTTTACACCACAGCCTTGCAAAAAGCAAGTCTGAAAACTGAGAAGATAATTTCTTTAAGTGAGCTTTATCAAACAGCTGATTTTTTGTTTGAATCCTTCTGCTTCTTGCCTGTGCAAGAGGTACCATCCTTGTAAAAGTCATGCTGAATCTGAAGCTCGTTTTCTCTTTGTCTGTAAAATGACAAAAAAATGCCAATTTTTTTTCATGTTGGTCCACTGATTTGGTTTTATCTGGAGAATTCTGATATTCAGCCATGGTCTGCTTCTCTGTGGTAATTTGAGATGGAGTGAAAATGAACACTTCAAAGCAATCCTGTGTTGTCATCCTGTGTGTTTGAGGTGCTGAAAGCAGGGGAAAAGAAAAAAAAATCTGTGTCCCAGCAGGAGTTTGAGGCTCCAACTCTGCCCCTGGGTGTACTGTGAATATTAATGGCACAGAACTGTGGGGACTGTTTGCACATGAAAAGAGGAAACCAAGGTGTGTTGAGCAGGAGTCAGGTGTGTGCTACAAGGTCAGTGAGGCTGAGAGCAGCAATTGGTTACTAATAAAAACCAGGGTTTTTTCTGTGCACTTCCTTAGGGGTCACTTTGCTGGTGCTGCATGAGGAAATAATAAATACTGGTGAACAAAGTGTGTGTATATGTATTTATTTGATGTTCTTTACCAAAACCAGCTTGAGATGTGTGGAGGAAGGCACATGCACAGCCAGGGATATGGTTAATTCCTTGCTCTGCTGCTCTGGTTGAAGAGAGGTTTTGGAAGCAGCTGTTTTGAGATATTGAGAGGTTACTGCATTTTTCAGGCTCTTTCCTGTCTCTGAAGCCTAATGCTTGTTCCTGCAACACTGGCAGAGTGCAAAAACATTATTAGTTTTGGGTTTTGTTCTGCTCTTGGGAGGCTTTCTTACTGAATTTGGAGGTCCTTTCACTGCAAATACATGCAAAGTCAAAATAGTAAATGAATAAATGTTATTAGTGAAGGAACAGAGAACAGAACAAACTACTGTAAAAAAAATAATTTTAAAAATTGTCTTTTTCTCCATGATTCTTCATGTCTTGAATCCTTCATCTCCAAAAAGGAAAAAGTTCAGCAAAGGATGATGAAGGTGAGCAAAGGCATGGAGCAGCTGTTGTGTAAAAGGAGATAAATAAACGTTGTGTCTTTAGTGTGGAGAAGAAATGATTGTGAGGGGAGGAAGTGAGAAGAGGAATGTTAAGCAAACTGGGAGCTTTGCATCCTCCAAAGAGGATGGATGACTGTACCCAGGCCTTCCTCGCTCAAAAAAACAATGAGTTTATACCAAGGGAAAGTTTTTCTCTTGGTGCTGCACAGTTATGCTGTGGTGTGCCTAGATGTTTCTGGAAGGTGAGAGGTTCAGAGGAGGCTGGATAAAACCCAGCCTATTAAAGGCTGTTGAAGACAGTGTCTCCTGGCTCAGGGAACTGTTATTAAAGCAGTGTTGGGAGGAATCCCAGGATGGGGCAGTTAAGGGAGCACAGTGGGACATCTGGTGCCACCTCCCTGCTCCAGCAGGGCCATCCCAGAGCACAGGGCACAGCCCTGTGCCCACACAGCTCTGCAATATGCCCAGGGAGGAGACTGCAGAGCCTCTGGGCACCATGTGCTCAGGGCTGGCAGTGCCCAGGGAAGAAGTTGTGCCTCCTGTGCAGGGGGAGCTCCCTGGGCTCAGTGGCTGCCGTTCCTCTGGTGCCATTGGTGCCCCCGGAGCAGAGGCTGGCCCTGCTCTGAGCTCCCTGCAGCCAGGGCCAGCCAGGGCTGAGGGCTCCTCTCAGCTGGGCTCCTCTGCAGGCTGAGCAGCCCCAGCTCCCTCAGCCTTTGCTGGGCACCGAGCTGCTGCAGCCTTGCTGAGCTGCGCAGCCTCCGCTGCCCCAATGCAGGAGCTCCTGTGCTGCTGGGCTGAGGATCCAGAGCTGCACACAGCACTGCAGAGCTGCTCCAGGGCTGGGCACAGGGCAGCATCCCTGCCTGCCCTGCTGGCAATGCTCTTCCTGCTGCCCCCAGGATCCCACTGGCCTCCTTGGCCCAGGACACTCTGCTGGCTCAGGGACAGCTCGGTGTCCCCCAGCTCCTTCCCCACAGAGCTGCTCTAGCAGTTCCTCCCCACCCTGTGCTGATGCTGGAGCTGTTCCTGCCCAGGGGCAGGACCTGCATTCCCCTTGCTAGAGAAGGTAACACTGTGTTAAACTTTGTGTAGAAACGTGACTTTTCCTTTTGTGAGCAGGTCATAAATAACACCCAGCTGTTGTGTAGCTGTGTAGCACAGGGGCCACAACCTGGAGTAGCAGATGAAATGTGGGATTTCTTGGCTTCCATACTATTTCCTGCTTTTGGTAGGTAATGGGAAACAGGCAAGGAATAGCAAGTGATTCAGGTGATAAAAAGCTGGTGTTCAGGAGCAGATGATAGCAGCAGTTGTCTTGGCTGATTGGCTGATTCTGTGTTCCTTTACCAAAATTCTGCAGTCTGGAGCGTGCTGGGAGCTGGGTGGGTTGGGGTGGCAATGTGCCAGCTGGTGCTGGGGTAATGCTCAGGTTACTGGGATGCACTGGGACAGATGGGCCCCAGCATTCCCTGCACACTCGATTTCCAGCCTGACGCAATGTTTGGGTGGAGCTGGAACGCTGGGCTTGCACCCTCACCCGGCGAGGGCCAAGGTTCCTTACGCTGCACAGCACTTTTTACTACAGGGGGGGGTTTGCTTGGCTGCCATACGGAGGGACCGAATTTCCCTGGAGATTTTGACGTTCAGCAGCATGTGGGTGTTAGGAGGCTTTGGGAGGTGGAGGAGGATGGAGTTGGAATAATGTCCTTTGAATCAGAGCTGTTTTGATCTGCTAGAGAGAAACTGGCTGCTGTAAAAGGAGGGGAGAAATCCTCAAACATTGAACTACTCCAGGATTGTGTGCAGAGAAGAAAGACTTGGAGCAGGAGATGTTCAGGAATTGATCCTGGTCAGAGTGGGGTGAAAACCCAAGTGTGAGTGAGCACTGACATGCTGCACACACGCGCTCAGCAGCCATACCTGGGAAATGGAAAGGGACTCTTAGTTCAGTGCGCTCTGGCCCAAGGCGTGTGTTTGGTGACCTGTGTGATAACTTGCAGAGTAAATTCCAAGTGATTTATCCCTCTTCTGATCTCTCCTGACCTCTGACTGCTCGTGTCTGTTGCTGTCAAGTGGCTGCTTCTCTATTTATGAGCGAGGTGGGAACCACTGACCTGCTTTGCCTCCTCTGAAAGGCAAGTGATAGTTCTTTTTGAGATGGCAAGGGCAGTATTGCTGGATGTGCTTGGACTAAATTTACTGTAGGGAACTGGAAAGTGTAGCTGGTGATGACTGCTGGAAGGGAAAGCGTGTATTTACTGCTCGGTGGCAATAGATTTATAGACAGATAGTTTGGTTTGTAGATAAATATTATTGCCTCTATTTCTGTAGCCATAAGCAGTAGATTTTAAAGCCTAAACTTTGCTATAATCTCGAGACCTTTTTCCATTTTTTTCCCCCATCCCATCTGCCGAGTTCTTCACTGGCGGCTGCGGCGTCACGTGGCGCCAGGAGAGCCAAGAGAAGTGACGCATCCTGGTATCCCATGGTAACTCTCCCTTTCCTTCGCTTTTAGCTCCTTTGCTTTGCTCCCTGATAGAATAACCTGCCCGTGGGATTAGATCGGCTCTGCTCACACACTGGTGAAGGTTAGGTCGCAGGGTTTTCAGTCCTGAAATCGGTTTGCACTTGGTAACCCAAATTGCCCTTTGAAAGTGAAACAAAGGCCACAACAAAACACAAGGCAACAGCCCCCGCTCCAAACTAACACCAGCCCCCACCAAGCCCAGAAATCTGCAAGATCCCCACCCAAACTTCTCAACGTTCAGGGAGCATCGGTGCGAGTTGACTCTTTGTTTGCCGTTCAGGGTGTTGAAGCTTGTCTGAGAAGTTTCTGCAAACCACAAGAAGTAGATGGGAGTGGAGGTACAGTTCTCACCAAAGCTGAATTTGCAGTTCAGGTCTTGCAGTTCACACAGGTTTTGCTGCTGGAAACTTGTGAGGCTTGCTTTTTTCCCACGCCTCTTTCTTCACCACCCGCCATCAGTTGTTTTTAACCTCTGATTATTGTATGCAGTTACTGCCTGCGACTTCATTAGAAATATCTGACTTATCGCCCAAGAAAAGCTCATGGTTTTACATTCAGATATGCTGATACTGTTTAGAATTCTGATTATTTTTTTAAAAATGGATCATTTAATCCTAGAATGATAAAATGGCTTGGGCTGGAAGGGACCTTAAATCCCATCCAGTGCCACCTCTGCCATGGCAGGGACACCTTCCACTGTCCCAGGCTGCTCCAAGCCCCAATGTCCAACCTGGCCTTGGACACTGCCAGGGATCCAGGGGCAGCCACAGCTTCTCTGGGCACCCTGTGCCAGGGCCTGCCCACCCTGCCAGGGAACACATAATTGAAACCCATTTTCTCCTCTGTGTCTGTATATCCACTGTAACTTTGTTGTATTAAACCAGCCGTGGTACCACTCCCTCAGCCTGAAACTTCTGGCTGCGAACAGAGTAGCTCCTCACCAGGTGTAAACAGTGCGTAGAGCCCTTGCAGTGAAAGACCTCAAACCTCCTTTTGCATCCAGTTTCCAAGCTCTCCTGTGCCTGTTTTCTGTGTGCACTGAAGCACAGCTAAAGCAATGTGTGTCTGGTTTAACTCTACCCTGCCAATTGGATTTTTGCTGTAGGGCAGAGCTGTCACAAGCCAAATTTATCCTCGGGGGTAAAAAAAAACTTGGTTTTGCTCACACATCATCCCCGTGTACTGGAGGAGTCTGTGGTGAAGTTTTGCAGCGTGGCAGGATTTGCATTTGCTGTTGCCACAGCTACAAGTGAGCTCACGGCATTTCAGTTCCCTTGCCCAGGGACGAGCAGGAGTTTTCAGAGTGAAGGCACCAGTGCACCGAGATGACTCATCCTGGTGTGTCCGACGGCTTGGGAATCACTTCTTGAATGGGAGAGGATACCGTGGTGTGCGGGGGAGGAGGCACCGAGAGGTAGTCTGAGCAGTTTGGGGCTGCCTGGATTTGGGATGAGCCATGTGATGTTTGCTGGGAACGGACTGCCGAGCTGTCACCTGATGCACAACATCCCTGCAGGCACCTGGATGTTGGGAAGCACCCCAGGACTCTGACGTGCTTCCTCTGGCTTTGCTTCACACAGGTATTTAGTGCGAATGTCTGTTCTCATCCTAACGGGACTGAATTCCCTTCTGTTCCATTTCAGTTCCGGGCAGTCCATCGTGCTGCCCTGGGTTTGCATGGGGAGTGCTGCTGCCTGGGTGAACCCAAACAATAGCCTGCTTGTGGCAGCTGAAAGTGGTGCTGGAAAAAAGCCCTCTTCTGTAATTGCAGGAAAAAAACAAGCCAGTGTGCAGCAGGAAGCAGCAAGACTCTATTAAGTCATCGTTTTAATTTTTTCCCCTACGTTTTCTGCACCTTATGTGATGATTTAAGCATAAATAGCTTAGTAAAAGTCCTTGTCCTGTCTTTTTGGTTACTGACTGCCTCATGGCAGGGGGTCTGGAAGATGGTCCTTAAGGTCCCTTCCAACCCAAAGCATTCCGTGATTCTGCAGTTTGGGTGGATGTCAGAGGATGGTTACCCTGTAACCAGAGATTTGCCATTGTAACCATTGTGAGTACGTGTGGAGTGTTTAATAAGGAGGTAACTGGATGTACACCTTCATCTAGATAATACTAAAAAACTTGGAGCTGCCTTGCTGTCAGGTTTCTTCCTTTTCCTAACAAAAGCCTGGCTGGCCTGTGCCTTTCACCTTAGGATTCCCTGCTGCTCACGTTATCAGTGTTTCATAAGCTGCCTGCAATGGCCTTTTCCTACTGATTCTTACCCTTGAAATGGTGAACAAGCAGCTATTTTGTCTGCATTATATGCAAAATACTGCTGTGACACTGCTAAAAAGTCCTAGACCTGTTGTCTGAAACAGAGGTTGCAGGAACAGAAAAGCTGGACATGGGAGAGAACTGTGAAATGTGGCCAACTCAATACAGGGATCTGAAACTAAAGGGAGGAACTGAATCTGAAGTGTTGTGAGCAGTGTGTGACACTGCTTTTCCCCAACAAACAGCTGTAACTTGTCGCATAGGTCACTTCCTTGGTGTTGTGTCTGTTGACCTGGGCTCATTTAAAGAGTTTATTACTACATTTTGTTGGTATTGGTGAGGTTTTGAATTTCTGTTTGAAAGTGCTTGTGTATTGATGATGTGCTGAAGTTGGGGGTTTTTTGGTTTTTTGTTTGTTTGTTTTTTGCTGTGTTGGAGGCCTTTGTCTGCTGTGACTTTTTATTTTTGGAGCTGTGGGTGTGTAGGTTTATGGATTTAAAAAAAAAAAAAAACAAGGGAGGGGGAGAACCCTCCTACCAAAGCCAACTGTGTCCTCAGGAATCAAACTGCAGCTCTGACACAGAGGAAGGAGCAGGGGTTAGGGCAGCACAGATACAAAGTGAAGTCTCCAGAGGATTTCTTTGGAAAGGCAGGAGGGATGATATCCCCAGAGCAGTGCCTTTTCTGAGCTTTAGGTCAAGGGCAGAGGCATCTGCAGGCTCTACTTTACCTTCATGTGCACCCTGGAATAGACTCAGAGTAGGGGAATTCAGCTTTTATTTGGCAAGGAAATGCCAGGTCCTATGGCAGGTGGAGCAAAACAAGCAGCAGATCAAACTGGAGGGCCACTGACCACACAAGGTATAGGAGAGTGCATTATTCAGCTTATGGGAGCCCCCATTGGTATGTGGGGATTTTGTAGGGTGGACAGGGTAGCTAAATTGCGGATTTGTGACTTGGACTGAGGATAATCTGGAAGAAGACTGTAGGCTATAATAAAGCCAAGAGTGCCGGAGTTGTGAGATGTAGGAATAGTGCTTCTCACTGCTTTTTTTGGATGAGGCTGGCCAAGGAAAAAAGGTCAGAATTACTGGGGAAAGCCTTTTGGCACCAGCATGGTGCTGTCTGCAAGTGAAGTTTATCCCTGCAGGCAGCTGCTCGCCCCAGGGACTGGCCAGTTTTGGCTTTTGTTGTTTGGTTGTTTATTTTTTTTTCTCTTAGTAACTCTCCAAAACACACTCCAGGGTGTCTGGTTGCACCTGAGGGATTACCTTTGTGGGAAGGAGAATAAAACCAAGCACAGCTGCTGTCCTGGAGATCTGCATTTGTGCTTCTGCCTGGAAGTTTTGGGCTGGTTGTGGTTCCTGTGCCACTGTGATGAGCATCTGCAGGTGACACCAGCTGCACACAGAGTCTGCCCTGAGCTGCTGCTCTGACTTGTCCACAAGGATTTTATGGTCTGTACCCCTGGTAGAAGCCAAAGGAATGGATCTGGGCAGGAAAGTTTTTGTGGGACCATGATAATGTATCTGGTTTGGATGCATAAAGATGCAGTTAAGGCTTGAGAGAAGTGTTTGGAACACTTGTGGAGAGTTTGGATGGATGAAACAGCCCTGCAGGATCCAACGGAGCCTAGGGAAGTGCTTGCACAGAGTGTGTTGGCACAAGGTATTCCCGTGTTCTTTGAGTTCCTTTCACCGTGGAAAGGCAAATTAAAAAGGGGTTTCTGCTGCCCAGTGGATGCTGGTGAAGTATTTATATTGGAAAGTGTTGTTTCCCAGGGGAATCCGTGTCCCTTCTATTCTGAGAGGCTTGTTTTCATTGTGATGTGATTTAGTGCTTCTGGTACAAAAAGTTGAACAGAGGTTTAAAAATAAAAATGCCCCTTCACTCCCAAATCTCAGAATGACTTTTGAACCAGCACAGGCAGGAGAGAATCTTTGTGTGGATTATTTGTTCTCTTGGGTTTTGAGCTTGTTTTTCTGTTGGCCCTAAAAATGTCCAGAGGTTAAAATTAGAATAATAAACATTTACAAGGGAATTTTCTACTGTCAGCTTTCATTTAGCATTGAAAGCCCTGGGAAGCCTACTCCATTTTGAGATGCTAAAGACAAAGTGAGTTTTTCCTGTTTCATTTTAGAGCTGCATGATGCATGTGGAAGCTTGAATTTTCCTTTATTTACTGGTGTAGCAAAACCCGTCTTTTGCTGTATTAACAAAAGGTCACACTCATAACAGCAAGAGCAACTAAGCAAGGGCAATGACAGAGGGGGCATATCTTGGTATTGCAAGCATTTAATGAATAATGTAGGTCTTTTGTGCCAAAGTCTTTCTGAATGTGTAACATATTGATCACGCAAAGTCCTGCAGCCTTTCTGAGGCAGGCGAGAGAGCTGCTGTGCCTGCCTCTGTCACACTGTCCTGTTACACAGTGCATTTGGGGAAGGAGCACTGTTCCTTTTGTCACTAGATGAACGAGCCAAAACTCTACTGGGGTTCCTGTTGGGTGAGTCTGTAATGCAAACCCTGGCTGTGCAGTGTGGGTTTTATAGCTGAACATCATTCATGCCCTGAGTGTGGGTGTGAGGATGTTCGCTGTGCTTCAGTTCCTGCTCTTTTATTCAAGACCACTCCAAAACTGCATCTTGGGGGACAGGTTGTAGCTGCCTCAGGTGATACCCAGGCTCCAGGTCTGCTTCTTTAGGGCAGGATGGCTGCCTCTGGATGGATGTGCTATTTCCATATACAATTATTTCTCTTCATGTGTGTGACGTTGTATTTCTCCAGTTCACTGAAACTTGAGCCAAACATTCCTTATTCTGCCAGCAGCATCCCAGGCTCCTTGGAGTGGATCTCACAGCAATGTGCTGGACATCCAGCATCCCTGATTCCCTGTTTGTTTGGTTTGTTCTGGGTTTCAATGCCAGGTACAATCTGCTGGCACCTTCCAGCTGTGACTCGTGTAGAGGAGCCACTCTCCTACAGCACGGTGACACAGACAGGGCTGGTGGTATTTTGCTGGCAGTGAGGAGCTGAGTTAGGTTGTAATTAGCAGCCTCTCTTCTTCCCTGCAAGTCCAGAGAGGATTCAGTAGTTATTTCTGTGTTTAGTTGGTCCTGCTTTATGGGGTTTAATCCAGTGTGAAGCATTAGCTTATGCTGCCCAAGAGAAAAGTCCCATGTAAATGGCATGCTGAGAGTGCTGTAAGTGTAAAGCAAGTCCTCAGCCTCCTCAGGAGGTGCTGCTTTGATGTTTGGAGATGGTTGGAGATGCTGGTCTAATCTTCATGCACAGAGCTGCAGGAATTTTAAAGACAAAACTGAGCTGGGAAGCTGAGCCCCTGTGCAGACCGGGAGATCACTGCAGGGAATGTCTGTTGTTTCAGGGCTGCCTCTTTGTCCACCTATTCATGGAATCCCAGAACATTTGGGGCTGGAAGGCACCTTAAAGGTCATCCAGTGCCACCCTTGCCATGGGCAGGGACACCTCCCACTGTCCCAGGCTGCTCCAAGCCCCAATGTCCAGCCTGGCCTTGGACACTGCCAGGGATCCAGGGGCAGCCACAGCTTCTCTGGGCACCCTGTGCCAGGGCCTGCCCACCCTGCCAGGGAACAATTCCTTCCCAATATCCCAGCTAACCCTGCTCTCTACCAGTCTGAACCCATTCCCCCTTGTCCTGTCTCTCCAGCTTCCCTGTATCCCTTCAGAGCCTGGAAGGAGCTGTGAGGTCTCCACACAACCTTCTCCTCTCCAGGCTGATCAGCCCCAGCTCTCCCAGCCTGGCTCCACAGCAGAGGTGCTCCAGTGCCATCAGCAACTTGGTGCCTCCCCTGCACTCTCTCCAGCAGCTCCAGGTCCCTCCTGTGCTGGGGCAGCTCTGCAGGTCTCTGGGGTCTCACCTGAGCACAGGGGCAGAATCTCCCCTGCCCTGCTGCCCACACTGGGGCTCAGCCTAGGGCACTGGGTTTCTGGGTCCCAGCTCTCACCAAAGCACCCACAGGCCCTTCTCCCAGGGCTGCTCTCAGACACTTCCCTGCCCAACCTTTTGTGTTACACTAAAATCCAGCTTGGTAGCAAGTGGAACAGTCCGTAAAAACCTTCCCAAGCTCCAGGATGAAACATGGTATGACTTAGACCCTGCCAGAAAATGCACCTGCTTGGGGCAGGGAGTGGGCCAGCTGAGCCCCAGAAGTCCCTTGTTGTTGTAGTGTGCTTATCGCATTGCCGCACCTTGTGACCCAGGGTGTTTTGGTGCTGCACTTGGTGACACCAGGCTGATGTTCGGAAAACACACATGGCAAGAAGCCAGAACTATGGCCTCAAAGCCCTGTGAACCAGAGCTTACAGGGAGTCAGTTTCAAACTGCAGTGGTGCCTTTTTTTTTGCTGTGTGAAGAGCCCTTGAGCAGCCTGGCCCCAGCTGTGCCAGCTGCCACCAAAGCAGAGCCCAGCTGGGCTCTCCCTGTCCCTGCTCTGCCCCCAGTGCTCACTGTATTTGCAGAGACAGGAGAAGGAGGAGGAGGTGTGCTAAACTGAGAACCAGGCAAGGCAAATGCGCTGGCAGTTACAGAGAAACATGTTTTATCAGGAGCTTTTGGACAAAAACCTGATTTTTGCATGGAGTGTTCCCTGCCCCTCCTTTTTAGGGTGAAATATTGATAGATAGGATCAGTTTTGTACTTCTCTCCGTTGCTGATGACTCGCACTTGGCCTCTTTTTGCCAGACCACCTCCAGCTGTGGGAACAGGGAATGTTGGAGATTTGAAGAAATTACAACTTTAATTTATCTCTTGACCTTAAAATTAAAAAAACTTTAGTATTTCTGTTGTGTTACACCAACAAGAAGTAGTTACCTGCTAAGTTAATGAAGATTTTAGCTTGTAAACATGAATTATATCCATGTCTGACTCTTCTTGCTTTGTTATAATAGAGGATAATAATCTTCTGGTTTTTAGAGGTGTAACAGAGCATGTGTGGGGCTGAAGGCTTTTTTAAAGCATTCATCCCAAAGGTGATGTTTGGGGGAAAAAAAGGGCAAAAGGGAAGCAAAACTTGAGGGAGATGGAGACTGTAAGGGATCTGCATGGAATGTGAGTGATGAAACACCTCCTGACTGGTGTGCTCACATTGCCCGTTTCTGGGGTCACTCTCCGCCAGGGGCAGGAAGGACTTTGCCTTGCCTTTGTTTGAGCACCGTGAGGCTCCTGCCTGCCCTTTGCTCCAGCCTGGGCCAGTTCATCCAAGGGGCAGTGTGACCTCCTGGTGTACTTTCCATTTCCCCCAGTCCTGTGTCACCAGCAAAGTGCTGAGGGCACACTCTGTGCAGCCTCCAGGTCATTAGCAAAGAGGTTCAACGATTCTGGTTCTCATATCAACCCCTGGGTGTCTGTCCTCCAGCTGGACTTTGTGCCACTGACCACTACCCGCTGGGCCTGGCTGTTGGGCCAGTTCTCCACCCACCTCACTGCTCTCCTGGCTGCTCCATACTTTACCAGCTCATCTGGGGGTGTTAGAAGAGCCACTGTTGAAAGTCTTGCCAAAGCCAGGACAGACAACATCCTCTGCACTCCCTTCACCCAGATTGTTTCATCCTAGGAGGAGGTCAGGCTGGTGAAGTGGGATTTTTTTCCCTTTGTGAGTCCATGCTGACTATTTCTGATCACCCTCTTGTCCTTCAAGTGACTGGAAATGGTTTCCAAAGTTCCTCAAGTGTGGCCTCACAGTGACAGTAGCCAGCTCCCTCAGCACTCGTGGGTCCATCCCATCTGGTCCCATGCCATGAAGTATGTCCAGGCTACTGTCCCCTAACCTGATCCTCCTCTAATAAGGATTACAAATCTTCCTTGTCTGGATTTCTCCTGTGGTCTCAGGGGCCTGCAGTTCCCAAAGGTTGGCCTCACTGGCACCTTTCACATGCTCTGCCAGATTCAATTTCTGAAATTTCTGATTCAAACTTCTGTTTTGGCTATCTTAGCCCCATCAGTGTTCTCAAATTCCTCCTGGATCCCCTGTCCCTGCTCTGCACTTCGCATGAGGCTCTGATCAGGAGCTCTGTGCTCCTCCATGGAGGCCTCCTGCCCCTCAGCTTGATCAGCTGCCTGTTGGGATGGACAGTTCTTCAGCCTGGAGGAGGTGATCCTTTAATCCCAGCTAGCTCTTTTGGGCCCTTTTCTCTCCAAGCCCGTGGGATTCTTCAAGCACACCCCTGAAGGTGATGCTAAAGTCTTTTCTTCTCAAGTCCAGGGCTGTGATGCAGCTTTTCCCCTCAGCTCCTTGCTTTGAGGGTTCTGAACTGTGGTCAGTGCAGCCAGAGGCGCCCAGGCCTTTGCTTCCCTGACCAGTTCTTGCGTGTCTGTAAGGATGAGATCCACTCCCGTGGGCAGGGACACCTTCCCTGGGAACCCCAGGGTTCTCCAAGCCCCGTCCAGCCTGGCCTTGGACACTTCCAGGGATGGAGCATCCACAGCCTCTCTGGATGATCACCCTGCAGGCCCTTCCATGCCTGCATGCCCCTCTCGGTGTGTGGGTGCAGGTGCCTTTCCTGGGGTTTGTTTGGACATGCAGCCGTGTGTGTGAGCTGCCAGGGTGGCAGCAGGAATAGCACAGCTCCTGGCAAAACCCCGGGATATGTGAGAACCTCCCTGTTACTGGCTGGATGCAATATTTCTCTTGGATCATTCTTTCTCTGGCTGTGATGTCCAAGTCGAGGCTGTGTGTGTAGCTTTAGGGAAAGAAAGGCTTTATTTCTGTCTGATATTCTCCCCTTCTTACGTGTTTCCTACTGTATCCAGTCTCTCCAGAAGGGCTGTGCTGCTCCCTCCTTCTCCTCTGGCTATTTATAACCCCGGTGACGTTGCAGGAGTGTTTGCTTTGGAAGAAATCTCTCCGTCTGAGCCAAACCGAAAGCAAACCTGCAGGAGAAAGCATTCCTTGCTTCTCCTCCTGGGGAGGAGGCAGGCCTGGAGAGTGATAGGGAATTATCACCTGGCAAGGACAGGAAGCCTGCGAAGGTAAACGGCCTTTTTCTGTTTGACTAATCCAGTGACAAACACCCCCAAAACCACTGAACTTCTCGTTCAAGGGGGCGGAGGCGTGAAGCTCTGGGGTGGTTTTTAGAGAGGAGCTGTGAAATGAGTTGCTGAAAGCCTCCAGGCTGAGGACAATAGCTCTTTAATAATCCCGCAAGACTCATCAGCTGCTTGCATGCACAGCATCGCAGCTCAGGGATTGTTGCCTCCCCTCATCAGGTGATGCACAGAGGCTTTTCCTTCTCCTCCCTATCCCCAAATATTGTGATGGCACCGTGGAAGTGATTTCATTACAGTAAAACTGAATGTCGGCTCGTCTGTAGCTTTCTAAGCCCTTCAGAGCCCTGGCTCTGAAACTTCCCAAGCCTTTCTATTTTTATTGTGCTCGGTCTGAATCTAAAACGAGGAATTTAGATGACAGTTTTATAAAGGTGTAAACTGAATAGTCTGTATTGTGTTTGTAGGGTAGCTTACAAAATAAGGGCATTTACTTTTGGTTAAGGGCAGGTTTTCTGATGTCTGAAGCTGCATTTGCTACTTTTTGCTGCTTGGGAGCTGTAGAAGACACAGAAAGTAACACTTGAAGGTTTTGAAGTGCTCAGTATGAGGCTGAGCATGTTTGAGCCCTGGATTTTTGCAGAAGTGCCAATCCCTGAGCAAATGTAACAGTCCAGCACAAATAAACAGCCAAGAAAGCAAGTGTACCTCTCTAGAAAGTTCAAGTATTTACCTTCACCGTGCTGTACTCCCTATTTTTAACTCCTAACCAAACTGCATTTTTGTGAACTGTAATTGCAGGGGTAAAACCTCTGGCAGTGATTTTTAGGAAACACAACAGACAGTGGAATTTCTGTGGAAGTGTTTTGGATTGGAGCTCTTTGGTGTGCATGGGGAAGAAACGGATCTATTCTTGCTCTAGGAAATCGTGGGTGCAGCACAATAGGAACCAAGTAAGGTCAACCTTCGGGAGTAGTTAAAGGTCCTTAAAAAGTAACAGGGGTTTCTTTGACTCAAGATTGAGAACATGGGAGGGATGGTGGTGTACAGAATTTGAGATTCACCCCACTTAATCCCACTTAACTCCTGTGGAATAAGCTCTGGTTATTTCTGGGTTTGGGGAATCCACTGGGAATAACCAGGAGGCAGCAGGGTATCACAGAATTCCAGAATTGGATTGGGCTGGAAGGGACCTTAGTCTGTCCAGTGCTACCCCCTGCCATGGCAGTGACACCTTGCACTGTCCCAGGCTGCTCCAAGCCCCAGTGTCCAGCCTGGCCTTGGACACTGCCAGGGATCCAGGGGCAGCCACAGCTTCTCTGGGCACCCTGTGCCAGGGCCTGCCCACCCTGCCAGGGAACAATTCCTTCCCAATATCCCATCTATCACTGCCCTCTGGCAGTGGGAAGCCATTCTTCCTGGTCCTGGCACTCCATCCCTTGGAAATAGCCCTCTCCATGTTTCCTGTAGCTTCTTTAGGCACTGGAAGGCCACAACGAGGTTCCTTTGTCTGTGCTCCTGGACATGGTTTTTTGACATTTTGGGGTTTGAAAACACGAATGTACTCTGTGTGTTGTGACTGGTGTCAAGAACAGAAATGCAAGTGCCAGCTCACAAAATGCCAGCCAAAATACGTGTGATGAATGCCAGGGGAAAGGTATTTGGCCATGGCGTTGTTTAGCTGCTCTGTGTCTGCTACTGCATAATATGTTTGTGTTGTAAATACAAGTTTAGTTTAATTAGTGTGTGATGAAGTCCAGACTGAGCAGGTTGCCCAGAGAAGCTGTGGTTGCCCCTGGATCCCTGGAAGTGTCCAAGGCAGGTTGGACATTGGGGCTTGGAGCAGCCTAGGACAGTGGGAGGTGTGCTTGCCATGGCAGAGGGTGAAACTGGGTGATCCCTAATGTCCCTTCCAATCCAAACCATTCCATGATTTCATGCATTTTGTGGTCAAAGCTGCTGAGACTTGGCTTCGGTGGGAGCAGGATAAAGTTCCTTCAGGTCCTTCTTCAAATTCCTGCTTGGAATTGTAGTCAGAGATGCATAATTCAGGTGCTTGTAGAAGAGTGTCCCTGTGAAAGAAATGAGTTGGGATTTCGTTGAATGCTTGATTTTTTTAGGGGATATATATGCCAGAAAGCTGAGTTTTAATGGTCCTGGTGGAAGGACCAGGCTGTTATTTTTCATGCTTACACAGAGCTGATGCTTGACCATCTTTTAGAACAAATTGGACTGGAGGTCAAGGTTATGAAAACAAGGTCTAGCAGACCAAGTTTTTATTGCACTTTGGTCATTGGTAGAGATAAAAGTACCATTAGATTTTATCTGAGTTAACACCAAAAGCAGCTTTTGCCTGTGGTGGCATTGGTGCCTGTTCCCTTTTTTGTAGGATGAGATAAGTGGGCATATAAACACACTTCCCCAGTAAACCCTTTAAGCCTTTGGGATTAATGGCTCTGGCTTCCTGAGCACAATTTCTTCTTTCCAGCTGTTAATTAAGGTCATCCTTAGAACCCAGGTGCACTTGTGGCCATGGAAAGCACAAGAAGGGGCGTGAGAGTTGGAATGATGGAATTGCACAGCTCACCCGTGTGTAAAGCCCCGACACAGGATACTGGGAATACAACACCCTGCAGCTCTCACCAACAGCTCCTTATCGCTCCTGTCGTGTTGTTCTCTTTGCCCTTGGGGCAGCAGAAATGGATATTTGAGTATTGATCCATATCATGCTTATTAATGAGAAAGGGATTGGATAGGTGGGGATGTCAGGGCCGTTTAACCTGTGGGTATTGACTGCCAGCTCCAGAGGGAAAAAGGGGAGCTGGAGGCTGCGATTAATTGATAATAAAGGGTGGTGTTTTTTCTGTAGGCTCTTTGAGTGGAGTGTCTGTCATTCTGGGTATGAGGGAGATGCTCCTGGCAGGAGCAGCAGGTGTAGATCTGGTTTTTGGGAAAACAAATAAACTTCCTGCTGAGGAGCCCCAAGGAGTGGATTTCTCACTGTTTTGTGCTCAGCGTGGCTGTGGTGTGCAAACAAACACTCAGGATGTGGAGACAAAGTTGGTTTATCTTTAACAGGAAAAAGCCCCCTCCACACCCAGGAGCCCTGCTGCTGACCTCCAGCATCGAACACCATCCTGTATTAACTCTTGCTTTGGTTTTTGGAGTTGTGGCTGCGTTTATTTTTGGTTGGTTGTGGTTTGTTGTTTTGAAATGTTTATTTTGCTCGATGTTTCTAAGGCCTTAAGGAAGCCAGAGCACCTGATAGTGCCAAACTGCTGGTGTACCAAGTTGTGGTGCAAACAGCAAAGGAATTTACTGTTTTGATGGAAAAACCAGTGGGACATCAGACTGTGTACCATTGGAGGATTTGGTCAGGAAACAATCTGTGACAGAAGCCTTTGGGTTGAAATTTTAGGTTTGGAAGAAATAAAAGCAAATTGGAGTTTTGAGGTGGTTACTTCTTTAACCAGAGGTTTTTAGCACAGCTGGGTGATGAGACTTCTGAGAGGACAGAATAAGTGGATCAGGGAAGAGGAGTGCCACTTCCCTAGCTGGGAGTGCTGTCTCTGGATGTGGGATCGCAGTCAGTGGGAATGGCACCCTGCCCTGTGAAGAATGTCCTTATTGTTGAGTGGGGGAGTTTGAAAAGGGTGTACTGGTGGATCTCCAGGGGTTTGGGATCCCACTGCTGCTCCTGCCACCCCTTCTAGAGGTTCAGGAGTAAAAGTTAGGGAGTGCACAAGGAATGTCCCTCGGAGCTGTCCCAGCCCCGTGCCCGGGGGTTTGTAGGGAACGGGAGTGGGCTGGGAGTGCCCAGGGTCAGCTCAGCCAGGCAGAGCATCCCGAGTTGCAAAACTGCTGCGAGGCCAAAGGACAGCCACGTGTCCAAACAGCAGCACGGGGTGTTTCTTAACTCCCTGCTGGAGGAGGAGCAGGGGGAGTTTCCAGCTGATTTTCCAGAGGATTCTGGTTTGCTGCCAGGGTTTAAAATACACCTTCTCTCTTGCACACGTGCTCGAGCACATGATGCTGAAAGTGGAGGAATTCTGCTCAGGAAACTCAGTTCAACTTGCAAGCAGGCTGAGCTTTTTATAGGGAAAGAGGGAGAAGTGTGGTTTCCTGCGGACGTTGCTCTGTGAGTCACACGTTACATGACACAGCATTCCTCCCGGGAAACCTAATTGCTGGAACTGATGAGCACATCAGCGCTCTGGAATCTCCCCTTGTGTGAGCAAACACACCTCGACACTTCACCTGGTGCTTCTGGAAGTTATTCTGATAATACTTCAGAGATTTTAAACTCATTTGTTTCATGTTTTTAGTTCCTGTCAGAACCCCGTTAACATAAATACTTTTAGTTTCAAAAGCAACTGTCCGTTAACAATCTTGTACATAAGAAGCTGCAATGTCTGTTAATGCCATAACACAGATGAAATAATAATTATTATTTTATTACACATGTAAGAATAAAACTTCATGTTATTTCTCCAAGTGTTTTAATAGTAGTATTAGCTTTATAATGCTCCTATAGCACATTTTTTTCTGCTGAATCAGTGACCAGGCCAGGTTACTTGAATGGAAAGAGCAAAAAGAATGCTTAGAAGGTTTATTGGGGTGGATGTGTAGATTTATATTGCTTGTGTGAAGCCATAAGGACACATCACACAGTGACAGTGCTGTGCTGGGCACTGTTCAGGGTCACTGTGAGGGCTGTGTGCAGTTCTGGGCCCTCCTGGCCAGAGAGCCCTGGAGGGGCTGGAGAGTGTCCAGGGAAGGGAACAGAGCTGGGAAGGGGCTGGAGCCCCAGGAGCAGCTGAGGGAGCTGGGAAAGGAGCTCAGCCTGGAGCAAAGGAGGCTCAGGGGGACCTTGTGGCTCTGCACAGCTCCTGCCAGGAGGGGACAGCCAGGGGGTCAGGCTGTGCTCCAGGGAACAGGGACAGGACAAGGGGAAACGGTCTCAGGCTGGGCCAGGGGAGGCTCAGCTTGGACAGCAGCAGGAATTTCTGCATGGAAAGGGTGCTCAGGCCTTGGCAGGGGCTGCCCAGGGAGCTTTGCAGTCCCCATGCCTGCAGGTGTCCCAGGAAGGCCTGGAGGTGGCACTGAGTGCTCTGGGCTGGGGACAAGGTGGGCATTGGGCACAGCTGGGACTCCATGGGCTGAGCTTTCCAGCCTCAGGGATTCTGGGATTCTGAGCAGTTTTTGCTTTCTTGCACTAGACTTTAGTTCCCACCTTCATTGCTGGATCTGATGGGTGGGGAAAAAGGGGGCTCAGCGTAATCTGACTTTTTTTTGATGTTTAGGCAGATTTAAGATGTCAAGGCAAGGAAGGCCTTTCCCCCAGGCATTTGCAAAGGTGTTCCAAATGCATGTGGTGCTTGAATGATCAAGACACATCAGTACTGGAGCTTGGTAGCAGTTATTGCTCCTCAGTGCCAGCAGTCAGCCTCAAATCTAGTTTTTGTGTTACACTGCTCATGCTCTGGTTGGGAAAGAAGCAACATCTCTGGCCATCTCTGTTCTTCAGGAGTTTTTCGGGTGATTGTCACTCTCCTGTTGAAGCAGGATGGGGGAAGGTGGACATGAAACAGCAACAGCCACTGAACTGAGAGCAGTACTCGCAGATATTCAGTCCTATAGAAAGAAAATTATGTCATCAGCTCAGGCTGTCCTCTCTTTCAGCTCTTAGGCTAAATATGTCCTGGCTGGATTGTGTAGGAGAAAAAAAACCAACCTCTCCTTTGCACGTCCTGTGGCAGAGTTCATTGTGTTTCATTTTATTTGTTTAAGGCTTTGCAGGGTGTTATGTTGTATCTGTCTGAACACATACAGTGTTTAAATGCATCATGGTTGAAAAGGTGTTCCCAAAGCACACTTTTAATTACCTGTAATACTCGTCAAACTGTCTTCTCTTCTCCCTTCTGGCCCCACCTGACTCGTGGGAGAACAGGGCTGGCTTTGTTGTGTGCCTTGAGGTCACTGAACTCAAACAGGCCTGGATCATGGGGGAGAGAATATTGCCGAGATAAGATCTGCTGGAGTAACACAAGAGCATCTCTGTCAAATATGAACGCATTTATTGTCAGGAGGGAGTTACTGAGTTGGCCTCTGGCCTCACCAGGTGACTTGTGCTGTCCTGGGAAGTGTGTGAGGGGCTAGAGTAGACACGAGTGACATCAGCATAACGAGCAGCCTTTGGCCTGTGGCGTGTCTTCTAATTGAGCTGTAGATTCCTTATAAATACTCTCAGTGGGAGGGATTAATAGGATTGGAACTGGTCTAAGAAATCTTTAGGTAATGAGCAATTAGCAGTTTCACTCCAGAATCCGTGGTGGAAATCAGAGCCACGTTTGGCAGATGCATCTGTTGAGTGTTACTGAGCCCAATTGCTGAAAGACTGCTGGGAAAAAAAGGCACAGGGAGCTCACTGGTGGCTCATCCACACTTCCCATCTCTCAGATTTTAAATAAAATGGGCTGAGTTGGGCTTGACCATGGTCCATTTTTAGGTGTCTAAACTTTGTGGAGGAGCTGATGGTGAATACGTTATTCCACTGGATCCTTGGCTGTATTAGGAGCAAGCGCTGCTGGGCCATGTCCAGGGGCATGGATCTATTAAAAAACCCAAAGCAGCTACTTCTTAAAAACACTTGTTTTCTGTGTGACAGGATGAGTGTGGAAGGATTTCTGTGTGCAGCTTCTGAAAATACTTTTTCCACTCTGTGCTTCTTGGATGTGGCTCTGCAGATTCCTCGGTGTTCCTGGCAACAGGCTCCCTCTCTCGGGATGGAGCTCAGAAAACCTGATGCTGCTATTTGTTCATGCTGCTGCCTGTTTTTCAATTTCCACATTATTTCATTCGTGGAGTGGAAGCAGGCTGCTTCCTACGCCTCTGACTTCACTCCTGGACAGTGTCTCTGTTGGATCCAGCAGACACGGGAGAGTCCGTGTTCTGCTGGAAAACACTGCCAGCGCTGCTCATCCCATCAGTCTTCCCAACATGTGACTCAGCCTGCTTTGTGTTGTGGTTTGGTACTCAATTACAGCAACTCCTCACTGTCCCAAGGCAGCGGCCAGCAGACATGCTCAGCTCCCTCTCACCTAGGATGCTTTCACCAGCCTTTCCCGCTGGATCTGCGTGCAGGAGGTCCTGAGTGCTTCCAGTTGTTGCTGTGGCTTTTGGGACAGAGGCTGGATGCCAGCCCTCGGGCACCGGTGATGCTGCCTGGCTGGGACTCTGCTGCTGCTGGCAGCAGTGGGATGGAGCCAAAAAATTCATGGAAAGCTTGGGGAATCGGTTGTTTTGCTTTGTGTTAGCGTGATGGAACACGACTTTTCTTTTTGGTGAAGGGTTTTTTTTTCTTTTTTTAGGGCAGGACTTAACATCTGGTACTCATATGTATTAGAAAAATCAACCCTTCCTCCCTGCAGTGACGTTTTCAGCTTTCGAAAGTGGCACTTAACTAGAGCATTACATGGGTGCAGTAGGAATCAACAGACTGAACTTAGGTGATAAACCCATTTCCCCGTGTTTTAGGTGCTGTTTGCCGGTCGAGCAGCACTGCCCGGAGCTGTTGCACCACCCACGGCCGAGCTGGCACACCCGGCCGCCTCCCTCCCTCTCTCCTCCTCCTCCTCCTCCTCCTCCTCCTCCTCCTCCTCCTCCTCCTCCTCCTCCTCCTCCTCCTCCTCCCGCCGCGGGCGCTCCGCTCCGTCCCTCCTCTCCCGGCGCTGACGCACTGGCGCGCCCGGGGAAGGAGCGGCGGGAGCTCCATCCCCTCTGGATCTCCGCTCACCGCTCCCGATTTCCCTCCGCAGGCGCTTCCCGAGGGGCTGGCGAGCAGCCGGGAGAGGAGCACTGACGAAGCCCAGCCCGGGGGAAGTTGAGAGGCAACTTTGAAGGCGAAGGAAGTCGGGGCTGGCGAAGGAGCCGCGGGCGCGCTCCGGGAGTGGCCGCGCCGCCGCCGTGTCCCCGTCCTGCTGCCGGGAGCGTCTGGCTGCCAGCTGCGAGAGGAGCAGCCGCTGCTATCTGCTGCTGCCTGCCGCCTCATTGCCACCGGTGAGTAGCTCTGCTCTCCGGACCATCCCGCTGCAGTGCAAAGGCACGTTTGGCGGCTGCTACTGGAGGGCTGGGGGCTGCGTTTGGGAAGAGACAGGGGCTTGGATGCAGTCAGACCTACAGCACAGCTTTGGGGGAGTCAGTCGGTTGTCTTTTGGCTTGGGTGACTTTTTCTAAAGTGACACTTAACCTTGTGGTTAGCGTCTTGTTTGCTGCTTGGTTTTAATATTAGTTTTTAGTTTAGCTTGAGGGTTTTTTTTTCACTAGAAGCCAGCCAGGCTGCCAGCATGTGGGACAGCAGTGACCTGCCGGTGAGTCCCCCGGCTTGTCCCCCAGTTTGTGGCAGGGGTGTGTTTCCATCAGGCAGGTTCATCTCCTGCTGGAGCACAGAATCTCCCTGTGGTTTTTGGGTTTGGAGGTTTGTTTGCAGCACACCTGTGGGGGATAACCAGAGTTGCACTCTGTGGCAGCAGCGTTTACCTTCACAAACTAAAAGCCAGGGACGATCTGTGTGGCTAGCACAGGTTCTTCCCGTGGAAACATTTTGCTGTATTTCATAAACAAGATAAAGTTTGGATGTTTTGTAAACAACTTCTCCAGGTTGGGTCAGTTCGGGCTTGGCCAGTTGTGCCTAGGGGGAGGTCTCGGGCTGACCAATCTGGGGCACCTCTGTAAACTCTGTATATATAGAATTCAAAACAATAAAGCTCTCTTCTCCTCTCTTTCCTTGTCTGAGAACTTGGGTCATTCCTCAGCTAGCCGCTCAACAGCGACATATCTGCTGTCCCTTTTGCCACCTTGGGCACCTCTGCCCACGCCTGACCTCCTCCACTGCTGCCAAATATCCCCAGGGCAGTTGCAGTGGTTGTATGAAACAGTAAGAATGAGAAGGTGTTTTAGGCTTTCTGTGAAGTTTTAAGGCAGCTGTGCCTGGGCAGTGCCTTGTGACTGTGCCTGCTCCGTGTGACTGTACCTGCTCCATGTGTGTCACCGTGTCACTGCTGCCCAGCAGCGTGAATGCTGCGTTGTACAGGAGGGTGGCCCTGGGTGGGGAGGAGAGCCCAGTGAGTCACAAGGAGAACACAGAAATTCTCTCGGTGAGAGAACTTTACTCATGAGCCTGTGCCTTGGATCCGCTGCAGTCTTTCCGGGGGCTGTGATCCTATTTGTGCGTTTCGGGCACAGCCGCCTTTTCTTCTCATCCTAAACCTCTTTGGAACTCAATGCTTTAATCTGGAAGCTTCCTAATAGATTTAGAGTGATGAGTCAAGTTTTTTTTACTCGACTTCTGGGGAAGAAGCTAAACCAAACTGCCTGCAGTAGCTCAACTGTGTGTATTTTTTATATATTTGTGTATATGCACACACAAGTGTACACATAGAGAAGAGCTACTCCAGGCGTTGGTTTTTAGGCTCTGTGTGTATAGATGGACATATGCGTCTATATAAAAAATGTTTTTTTAAAGCAGGACGGTGTGAGCAAGCTTGAAGGAGCATGAATTTCTTCCTGCTCTGTCAAGTAATACCCTGCCTACTTCATTTGCCAGTTGATTTGGTTATGCAGACAAAGGCAGGAAAACAGACCATAACAAAACCGCTCTTATCTAAACTAATCTGCTTACAGCACTGTCAGGTAAATCATTAACCTATGGGCCCAGTGCTTGTAAAAGCTGCCAAAGAGCTTTCCTGCCCCTGAAACTCCCATTTCCCAGAAGGTAAGAAGTGAAATTACTTGCAGATCTTGGTTTCACACGTGGGTGTTTGCTGCTGCTGTGGTTTCTGTGCCAGGTAATAAAGTGCTGTAGTCCAGTGGATTAATGGTGGGACAGGACCTGCTCCCTGCAGTCTTTTTCCTAAGAGAGCAGCTCCAGCTAAGGCAGAGGGGAAACACAGCATTTACTTACCTGTAAATACTGTCATTCATTAATGAAATGTCATTTCACATGGGTTTATGGCTGATGGGGTGTTTTGCTCAGCAGCTTCCTTTCCTGGTATCTTGTGATTCGAATCCATTTGAGCTGGGAAGATTTGCTGTGGGTCCTGCTGTGCTTAATTCCCCACCAGACTTCTGTTTTGGTTGACTTTTGTTTCTGTGGGCACTTAAGAGATGGATTTCTCTGAGGCATTTAATACCTAGGAGTCTGTATAGTCCTGTCTGCATTTGCTTTACGTTTTGATCGATCATGTTGGCAGCGAGTCTGTTTTGTGTGAGTAACTTGAAGCATGGAAAATCTGTAGCACATGGAGAACAGCAGAAGTAGCTTCATTTGTGATGTTTGCAGCCATTGCCTGAACAAAAGAAATAGGGCTCAAGAAGAGCTTAAGCTATTCTAGTTGCCCATATCCAAGAGCATGACTCAAAACTTCCAGCTAAACTCCTCTAAGCTCCCTGAGTTGGTGTTGGAGTTAAGCCTTTCTCCCCTAAGCTGGGTCCATTTTAGGTGCCAAACTTCTCTGCCAAAGGTCTGCCTGGTCCTACAAGGGGATTTTCAGGCATCTCCAGGGAGAAAATGGGTCCAAACAAGACCTTTGGGGGCACAGCTCAGAAGGCTGGACCTCCCTTTGAATAAAAGGCCATGCCAAAGTGCTTTGTGCCGTCCGGCACGGCTCAGCGCCCTGCACAGCCTGTGCTCTCTGTGCCTGCCTTTGCAGCTGCCTGTGAAAGCTCCAAACTGCTCCTGCTGCTCAGGATAAAAGTGCCCTTTTTGCTTGGTTAACTTTACGGCCGGGCTGCACATTAGCTTTTTAAAGCTGCTCTCCCATGTGAGGAGAGAATTCGGGGGTTGCTGTGCATCATGGTTACACCTGAGACCAAGTGCCTGAGGGAGGACATATCCAAACCTGGAGGAGAAGGTGACTCCAGACCTTTTCCCATGAGGTGTGAGCTTGTGGCCAGAGGTCACTGTGCTGGGGACACCTCATCAAGTCCCCCCAAGTGCTGTGTCAGGTGGTGACACTGGATTGCAGAGGGCAGGGTGGTCCCTCCTCCCAGTCCTGGAGCAGATCCACGCTCTGCATCCTTGCTTAAGCCTCTCTCCTTTGAGCTTTTAGGTACAAGAGGTGCTGATTGGGATCTCAGCCAGTTCGGGTGAGCCACGGTCCTTTGGGCAACCAGGTTGCCCACTCTGTGTGCAGTCAGAGCCATTGTGGCCACAGGGTCAGGGAGAAGGAACACACCTTGGGAGTGACTCTGGTGCACTCAGCTCCGGCCTGGGGATGACTTTTTGCTCGGAAAATTGCCCTGATGGAGCACTCTGTTGTCTCCAGCTGCTTTCTGCAGCTGTCTGCATGGCAAAGGAGGTGGGGGAAATGACTGGTTAAAAATAGAAAGGCGGATTAGGAAATGTGAGGTACGGTTTCAGCATCCAGCCGGGCTGCTCTCACAACTCGCTGCTGCCACCGAAAGGGGAAGGACTTGCTCGTGCTTGTGTGCCTGTAGAAAATCAGGAAAAGAGCAGGCTTTCCACCGTGGAATCACCCAGGCACAGCACAGGAGCAGGGGATGCCTCTGAGAAAAGCTTGTTGAGCTCTGCTGGCACAAGTGTCCAGGTGTGCAGGGGCTGGAATTCAGGAATGCTCCCTTTGGAAAGGCTGGCTTTAATCTTCCAGCTGCAGCCAGGCTCATCTGGGTTAGTCTGCCCACATTAAGGACAAAGCTTTAAGGAGATTTACTCTGCTGTTTGAAATTGTTCTTGTTCTGCTATTTTATAGGGAGAGTTCTACTTGGAAAAAAAAACAAAACCAAAAAGCGCTGGGGGCATGATTTCACTGACTGTGAATGTGTAATGTGACTCTCAGAAGAGACTTTATTTTGCAATAAGTGTGTGAAGTGTCAGCAGAAAGAGTCAACAGACAAGCCAAGGGTAAATAAGTTGTGCTTTGGAAGCTACGGGCTTTTTAAGTGTTGCTTTTAGGAAGTGGTCACTGTGCAGTGTTTTGTCACCAATCCTCAGTGGTTATCACTGTTCCTTGTGGTTATCACTGGTCATTTTGATATATTTTCTGTTGCCTTTCCTAAACCAACTGAATTCCCAAAATCCAATTAGGAAAAGCATTATTTTCTTTGCTGAAAAGTTTGCTTCCTGCTGCTTCTTTGTCTTTGTTCTGGGGGTTTGAGTTTATTTTTATTTGCTTGCTTTATTTTTTTTTAACTCTTTATCAGCCTTGAGAACGGTGTAAGTTCTCCTGCTGCTCCTTCGTTCAGCTCCTGTTGTTGTAGCACTCCCAGCTACACATGGATAGCCAGAGACCCATCCTGTTCAGTGTTCAGAAAGAAATATCCAGGGCATTTCAGATATCCTGGATATCCATCCTAGATGGATCCTAAAAGCCAGGATGCATCCTGTACCAAGTATTCCCTGCACAGGACGTGGTGAAGGGACTACAGCAGTTATTCAGCATAGCCAAAGAATGTTTATCTAATATTTAGTTCAGAAAACCTGTAACATAATGTGTTTCCTGGGCAAACAATTTGAAGACAGACAGCATTGATTCTTTTCAAGGAGCTGTGGATACAAGGTGGAATTCACTATCAAGTTAAAGTTTACCTTTACCTAGAATTATGCTACCTTTTAAAAGTGAATTTAAGAATTGAAGTTACACGTCAACCTCTGAAAAAGAATGCTGAAGACAAGCAGGTAGTTTCACTGTTAAGTTGCAAAACCCTTCAGCATGATTTCTCACAAATTACTGGGCTGCTTTTCATAACCAAGAGTAAAAATTCATAGGTCCCAGTGATAGATATAACACTGTTTTCTTGTAAATTTAAACAATCATTTCAGCAGTCAAGCAGATTTTTCACCACTGAGAATATGGATGCTGCAATACTTGATTTATTTTTTTAAACAATGATGCTGAACTTATTTAACTCCAGTTTATTTGTATTGGAGAAGCTGGTGCTTTGGGATTGTTGGCTATTAAGCATCAAGGATGAGAAGGATTTATTTGGAAGACCACCAGCAAGTGAGTTTTGTTGCAACTTTGATTTCGGTTTCTTAGTCTTTCCAGCTCTCTGGGTTTTTTTCCATATAATTTCTGATGCCTTTGGTGTTTTGAAATTTTCTCTTTTAATCTCAGCCACCTGCTTTGCTCTGGGGACATTGGTTTGTCTATCTAAACTGGTGACACCCCACCTAAATCCTGGCATTGTTCAGCTCTCTCAGTGTGTTTGGATGTTTTACTTAGGTTAGAGCAACAAAGAACAGCCCCAGCATCAGCACAGGGTGGGGAGGAACTGCTAGAGCAGCTCTGTGGGGGAAGGAGCTGGGGGACACCGAGCTGTCCCTGAGCCAGCAGAGTGTCCTGGGCCAAGGAGGCCAGTGGGATCCTGGGGGCAGCAGGAAGAGCATTGCCAGCAGGGCAGGCAGGGATGCTGCCCTGTGCCCAGCCCTGGAGCAGCTCTGCAGTGCTGTGTGCAGCTCTGGATCCTCAGCCCAGCAGCACAGGAGCTCCTGCATTGGGGCAGCGGAGGCTGCGCAGCTCAGCAAGGCTGCAGCAGCTCGGTGCCCAGCAAAGGCTGAGGGAGCTGGGGCTGCTCAGCCTGCAGAGGAGCCCAGCTGAGAGGAGCCCTCAGCCCTGGCTGGCCCTGGCTGCAGGGAGCTCAGAGCAGGGCCAGCCTCTGCTCCGGGGGGCACCAATGGCACCAGAGGAACGGCAGCCACTGAGCCCAGGGAGCTCCCCCTGCACAGGAGGCACAACTTCTTCCCTGGGCACTGCCAGCCCTGAGCACATGGTGCCCAGAGGCTCTGCAGTCTCCTCCCTGGGCATATTGCAGAGCTGTGTGGGCACAGTGCTGTGCCCTGTGCTCTGGGATGGCCCTGCTGGAGCAGGGAGGTGGCACCAGATGTCCCACTGTGCTCCCTTAACTGCCCCATCCTGGGAATCTATGGTCTGACCTTGGCAGACCTCAAGAAACTTTAATTTGTATTAATACAGTTGCAGAGTGAGAGAGGAGAGATGCTTTAGGGGATCTCTAGTCCTGGTGAACTTGAAATTATGAGAAGTGATATTGCAAAAGTAGAATGAGAAATGAAAGCAACTTTCTGCTGTGTTTGCCTTCACGCATCTCCTTGCAGCTTCAGGAAACAGAAGTGGTGCAGCTGTTTGCTGGCAACAGGATTTTAGAGTGAAGAAGCCCTTCTGGGGAGGTGAGAGTGAACCATCATAGCCCAGAACCGTTTGCCCCTGGTTTAATTTCTGAGCTACTAAATTTACATCAGCAACTCTCTCCCAAAACACACTTATTTTAAGTGATAACAATATAACCATATACCAAAGGGACTATTTGCAAACATTTTTCTCTGTGTGTGGTGGCCTGGCTTTTACCAGATGTAAAGGAAAAGGTGAGAAAATAATTGATCTGGTAATTCAGGGTTACTTAAGCTAAAAGCACTGGGTTACTGATTCGGATTTATCTGGGAGACAAGTGACCCAGGCTCAGACTTTTGTTAATGTTTAATGTTGTGTAACATTCTGCCCAGGCATAATTGAGCCATCAGCACAGGAGAGATCCCGTTGGAGGGGTTTATTCTGTGAGTCATTACAGAGCCTGCTGTGGCTTTCATTTCACTGCAGCCTGAGCTCATTGATGAACAGGGCCATCATTTCTTTACAGTTCTCAGTTCCTTTCACCCTGATTCTCCTTCTTTTGGGCAGGGAGAAGGATGAAGAGGCACCACAGAGTTGTCTAAAATACGCTGCCCTCTCTTGCTGGTGGTGGTTTGGCACTTCCCTGCTTTTAGCAGCCTCTCCACTTTCTCCTGATCCTGGTGATTTTTCACCTGGACTGTTCCACTGGGCTGGGAAGGGTCTGACACGTGGGGCTGGAGGAAAGGAGGGAGGGAGGAGCAGATTCTACAGAGAAGGAAAGGAAAATCAGGAAGAAAAAAGCCAAAGGGCACAAACACTCCTGCTGGTTCTTGTCTAAGTCTCAGTTTGAGATGAATGCTCCTGATTTTTCTTCCCGATTTCCCTGATTCTGTGAGGTTCCTGCATAGTACAGTTTGTCTCCGTGCTCTGCTGAGGGATCAGGGGGCTGCATCAATAACCCAGTTTTATGCAGAGCTTTGAAGCAGCGAGGGAGTCCTGTCTACAGGTACCTTTGGAAACAGGTGAGCAGAAGTTGCCTGGAGAGGCTGTGACTGGCCCATGATCCCTGGCAGTGTCCAAGGCCAGGTTGGACACTGGGGCTTGGAGCAGCCTGGGGCAGTGGGAGGTGTCCCTGCCATAGCAGGGGGTGGCACTGGGTGGGCTTTATCAATTGCAGACCATTCTGGGATTCTGTGCTGTGCTACCCCATTCCAAGTGCTGTGTTTAGTGGAGACCCACCCCAAAATCATCTGATGTTTGTCTCGAGGCTTGATTCTGCCTTTCACCCATCTGGCCTGTCTAAATAATACACAAACTAAAGTGCTTTCTGCTATTTTTAGGCAGTGTAGCCCACAAAGGCAAATATAAATGCAACAGTTCTTAATATCAAACTCCCTTGCCTGCTGCCTGACCCTAAATTCAGTGCCTTCTGTTAGGGGACACAAGTCCCCTTGTCCTCAATGATTTATGCAGCATCTACAATAACAGGGCCTGTTGCTTTTGGATGTGTGTGCATTCATTTTTTATGTCTCTGCCTGCCCTTCATGTTTTATTGAATGCAGAGTGTAAGGAAATTGGTTACTTGGCAAAAACTGCCTTTTAGTGGGCTAAGGAGCTCCAGGTTTCCTGAATTTTGGGCTGGCGCTGTGTCCGCTCTACTCCCCAGGGGCTGTTCTGCTTCTTCTCAAGAGCTTTCTGAGTATTGATCCTTCCTCCTTGCTCCTCCAGAAAATGAGGAGAGCCTGCAGCCCTGCTGTTGGCAACCTGTCTCCTGCAGATCATGTTTGGGGAGGGCAAGAAATCCCAAAACCAGATGGGAACGTGGTCTCCTTGTGCTGTCCAAGGAGATGATGGCTTTTCTGGGCTGAGATCAGCTGTGTCCCTAATTTCCATGGTGCCATATGTGGCATGTCTTACATTTCAGACTGATCCAGAGCAGCACCAGTTTGTCTCAGGATCAGATTAATTCCAGTCCCCACATTGTTTCCCTGCAGATGTGAAATCAAACCTACAATTAGACCCTCGTTGTCAGTGCTGTTGTGGTGCCACCCAGGGTGAGCTGCGTATTTCATCAGGATATCTGCCTCAGTACTTTTATCCCCTCACCCACATGAAATATTTGTGAATTTAGGTTATTTTCAGACCCAGTGAAAGGCTTTTGCAATGCCTGAGGACAGATCATAATATATTTACTTTTAAAAGAGAGTCTCATGTTATTTACATCCTGTGCTATATCTGGTAGCCTCACCCTTACCTCTAGAAACCATACAAACAAACAAAAAAGACCTAAACAAACCCCAAACTCGAACTTCTGTGACTGTTTAATATCTTCTGGTGTGAACACTCACAGTACTTCATCTTTTTTCCAGAATACCACTTTTATTTTTTCCACCAGTAGTCATTTCAACATCCCTGTTGCTTGCAGGAGAAGCTCTGACATTCCTGGAGGATTCATAATGAATTTTCATGATCTTTCTACATGGAGGATTTTTTTTTCTTTTTGTAATAGTCTCCTATTAAAATGTTCTGTTTTATCGGGTTCAGAAGATCTTGGAGATTTACCTAAAATTACCTAAAAGTTGCATGTCAGAGCACAGCTCAAGGGTAGTCCTGTAGAGCAGGTCTGACTGTGGGCTGGGTGGGTAAAGCAGCAGCTGTGGCAACTTGGCCCTTACTTGTTTTGCACTCTGAAAATATTCAGATTGCTGATGTATTCAGGAGAGCCATCTGCATTTGCCAGGCTGCAGGGAATGCTGTGGAGTCATGGAGCCTGTCACAAGGTGCCTGGATGGGGTTTTGCCCCTGTCCTGCTCTCAAGGGCTCCTTGTCAGGTCACAGAACCCCAGCATGGTTTGGGTTGGAAAGGGACGTTAAAGATCCTCTCATTCTACCCCCTGCCATGGGCAGGAACACCTTCCACTCTCCCAGCTTGCTCCAGCCTGTGCCAGGGCCTCCCCACGCTCACAGGGAACAATTCCTTCCCAATATCCCATCTAAACCCCCGGATGAATTCCTGCAGTACCAGAACAGCTTGCCTCACCCCTCTTGCACGGAGGAGCCCCTGCACAGCAGAAACATCAGCAGAATTGTTGTTCCCTTGTTTTGTTTGCTTACTCAGGCACACAGCAGGGATATTGGATCCTGCTGGACATCCCTAGGGAATGTATCTCCTGAGGATTAACCACAGGAAGGGCTTCCCAGCAAGCTCTTGCATGGCTCTGCTGCAGGGAGATGGAAAGGAGCATCACACTCTCCTGCATAGCTGCTGCTTCATTATCTACTTGGCCATTCCTCCTTTATCTTCAGCCTCAGCAGCTTTTTGCACTACTCTTGCAATCTCCCATCCTTCCCCAGCAGTCACAGAGCCATGGCTCCCTGGCCATGGATCTCCTGATCCGTCTGGCAGAGGAGATAGGTCAGAGTGGGGCTATTTTCAGGCAGCACCTCATCGATGTCCCTGCCCTGCTCTCCTTAATACCTTGCTAATCTGAGCTTCACCCATCTGCTTGCAGAGTGCATGTGACTGCAGATTGAAATCTTTCCTCCTCTCCCTCCCTCTCCTCTGTTCACACTTAACAACAACAAATAATTAAAGATCCTTAAGCCAAATTCCTCTGGAGCTGGTCGCTTGTGCGATATTTTGCCACAGAAGGGACGGAGGTTGATTTATTTGGGTTCCTCTTTCTGTGGCTAGAAAGAGAACAGAGTCCTGCAGTTCTTGCTGCTGTGACAGGCAGGGCTGGTCCTTGTTGCATGTTAACTCTTTGTGTAACAGCAGCTGTGAAACTCAGGCTTGGTTTTGCAGTGACCCTTCCAAAGCGACAGGCGTCCCTTCATTGATTAGATGGTTAATTCCCCTGTCCGCTTCCCATCAAGCAATGCTGACTTTTATTAATTGTTTTTCCAAGGGTGGACGTGGCTTTTCAGTGCCTAAACCAACAGAGATTATCTCAGCAATTGGCTGTGTTTGCTGGGAGCAGCGTGTGGCTGTGCCCGGGGGGAGCTGCAGTCGTGCCTGCTTTAGCTTGATAAAGCAGGTCGTGTTGGGGTGCATCAAGGGAATGAGATAAGATGTTAACCCCTCCTGCCTAATGCACAGCCCAGTGAGAGGAAACACATCTGCTGGAGGGCATCTTCCAGTTTGTAGAGTAAATTTTGGGTTGCCTTCTTTTAGTTAAAAGAAAATGTTAAGCCTGGTGAGGAAAGTTTGCTCGAGGCTGTCCCTCGTGCTGGCAGCCAGACACCCCTCCATCCATTCTGTGGCAGGACAAGAGGTATCACATGCCCAGCCATCTCAGGAGGCATCTGATTAAAAGTATTTTTTGTTATTTCTGGCTGTGAAGGGTGGATGAAGTGCTGGCTGAGCTTTGCACTCTGTTTTGGGTTGTTTTGCATCAGTTTTATGGGCTGTGGGTGAGTAGTGGATGACAGCGTTCCCCAGGTGGGGAGTTTGGGAGGTGAAATGTTGTTCTCATTGCAAACTGACAGCAAGTAGGGCTGGATGGGATCTTGGGAAGGAATTGTTCCCTGGCAGGGTGGGCAGGCCCTGGCACAGGGTGCCCAGAGAAGCTGTGGCTGCCCCTGGATCCCTGGTAGTGTCCAAGGCCAGGTTGGACACTGGGGCTTGGAGCAGCCTGGGATAGTGGAAGGTGTCCCTGCCCATGGCAGGGGTGTCACTGGGTGGGATTTAAGGTCCTTTCTAACCCAAACCATTCTGGGATTCTGTTCTTAACCATAGCTTAATTTCCATGGCATGAACACAACTGCTCACACTCACCTGGTACCACCGGCTGGGATTCTCTTGTTTGGCTGGAATTACAGGTTACTTTTCAAACTGATTTAATTTGTGTGTTCAAATCCTGCCAGTTCAGCATGTGAATGTATTACACAGCCATCCAGTCTTTCCTGTTCAGTGTGCCAGATAGTGGAGAGACTGCCTGCAGAAGAAAGGATGGCTGAGAGCCACTGTGCTGGAGATATTCCCGGGGGTCATCCATAACTGGGTGGCTGATGGACATCTCCATAAAAATGTTAGGACAACGTGACACAGGCACATCTTCTGTGCCTCATGTGGGCCACTAGAAAAAGAATTTAGAGGTAATTGGATGTGTCTGCAGGAGGAACTTACTTCTGAGGCTTTCAGGTGGTTATTGAAATATTCATAATTTCCAGAACAGTTAGATGGCAAGATCTGAGTTTTTTATCTTTCCTTGTTTCTCCTTCTTTGTGAACCTAATTGATGATAACTTTTGAGCTGAGGGGAATATTAAAAACATGTTTTGTAGCCTTGGAACACACTATAATGACTTCAAGTGACTCTGCTTGTGGCCTGGGGAATTGTTTGACCTGTACCTGGTGGTACACATGGTCACCATCGCTGTCAGTGTGGAAGGAAGCATGTTTTCGGTGTTGTTTCGTGATTTTAAATTATCCATCAGTTAAAATTGTAAGGAATGCTTCATGTTTCAGGGAGGATGTTTGTGTGTAGCTGTTTTTTTGGGTTCAGTGCCCCCTTGTTGTCAGCAGCAGGATTTAAGCAGGACTTGCTGGTGCCACAGGACCATTGATGGGAGCAGTGTCACATCCGGCATGGATTGGGAGCAGCTGAGTAGGAACAGTCGATGGAATGAGTAGGAATAGCCTGATACAGAGATAAAGCTACTTTGCAGCACTGGGGGAGGAATGGCTTGGGTTTCTGGAGTCCAAGTTCTGAAATTTGGAGCTTGTTGAAGTATCACAGTGTGGCATCCAGTGCCCAAAACACCAGGCAACAATGAGGAAATTACCTATAAAAGGCAAAAGCCTTGGACCCTTGGAGCAGGGAGCAGAGCTGCTCTGAATTGTTTGGCACTCTCTTTGTTGGCTGTTGAAGAAGGAGGTGCTGGGTGGCTGGACTGGGGAGGGGAGGATTTGTATTTCCAGCCACACTAGGTTTGCTGGAGCGTGTTTTTGCCATCAAGGCCAAGGCCATCCACTGCAAACAGAGGGATTTGGCTTCCTGTGATGGGAGAGTAAAGAAAGTGACTGGAATTGGCAAATAAACCAAGAGGGGTTTTCCTGCTTGTAGGTAACCACAGAATGGAAGATGCCAGGGCAGTTCATCTGCATTGTCAGGAGATCTGGCTCTAGGCAGACACATCCCCACTGTGCAGGCTGTACACCCATATAGTTTGGGGTTTTTTCCTTTTTCTTTCCCTTCCTGTGTTTCTGATTTTTCTAGACCAACTGTGCAATAAAAGCCTTTGTCTCCTTCCTGCAGGTACATGTCTTGAAGAGACTTACTTGATTTATGGTGCAGCTCTGAACAGGCATTGCTGGAAAGAGGAGGACTCTGTGTTCAAAAAGTCAGACTGTTTATACCAAAAGTGATCTTAAATATTTGTGGTGTTTTGTCTTTCAGGCCAAGGATCACTCTGTGTTACATGAAACTAAATTAGTAAAAACAAACCCAGGAATTGTTTTGTTTTCCAAGAGGAATGGCATTGGAAATGAATAATGTTGATGGTTTGTCTTTTGGGTGGGTTTATGAAAAGTAACAGCTGAAATGCAGAGAACAGCATCGTGCATGAAAATCTAGAGATTATTTACATTTCAGCTCTGGAGGCTTGGAGTCTTTTTGATGTGGGTCTGATGTGTTGGGACTTCAGAAGTAGGATATTTGAAATAAAATATTTATATTGCTAATGAAATATGGAAATATTATTCTAGGCTGAGAATCCTAGCGTGTAAACTTAGTTTTCTTTTGCTTTAGTTACAACCCTGGCAAAGGCAGTTGGGAGGAAGCAACTGTTGTGGTCTGGCTGCTGTCTCATACATGGCCAGTAACAAACCCTAATATTAAAAAAATATGTCAAATAACTGATTTAAGTCTTCAGTGAGGATCTGTTTTCTCTGTGATTTCTGCCAGGTTTCCTTTTCCTCATCTGCATGGCTGGTTTGGCAAATTATACTAAAGTCTGCATTTCAGAGCCACATTACCGTCAGTCACAAGACTGCTCTCAGTTTCCTTGGGCACAACTTCCCTTTCTGTTTCCATGATTTTTTAAATTTTAAATATGTGCTGCCACTTAGATTCCCAGAGGTTTCCCACAGAGCTGACTTTCTAATAATAAACGGCTTTTAGGTAGTCACTAGAGGTAAAAAACCTCACAGAACACCTGCACTAACCGAGTTAAAATATGGAGCGTGTCACAAACGTTTAGACTCTCCTTATTTTCCTGCTTCCATCCTTCTGCCCTGCCTTGCAGGGAAAAAAAGACATTTTTTTGTGCCTTTGCAGTGTTCCATCCGTTACCTTTGAAGGCCTTTGTTGTGTGTATCAGTCTGGGGAGGTTTGCCAGTGTCGGGAGGACGGCGAGCATCGCTCTGCAGTAGCGGAGCTGTCTGCGGGGTTGCACGAGGACACGAGGCTCTGTTTGCAGCCCTGCCCTAGCTCTGGCTGACCCAGATCCCCAGGCCTCGCAGGGATGTGTGCTCAGCTGTGCTGGGGACAGCAGCCAGAGCTTGCTGCTGCCCGAGCACAGAGCCACAGACACTCAGGGCTGCTCCTGTCCACACCCTGCGTGGGCAAGGTTTGAGCATGGTGCCCGAGGGGGGTTGGTTGCTTTGGGGGTGCTGGGTGGGTTGGTTCTGCTGGAGGAAGCAGCTGAAGCCTTAAAGATCCTGCTGTCTAAGCAGATTACTCCTAAAATCCCAGAATGGTTTGGATTGGAAGGATCTTAAAGCTCATCTTGTTCCACACCCCCCACCATGGGCAGGGACACCTTCCACAGGTGCTCCAAGCCTGGCCTTGGACACTGCCAGGGATCCAGGGGCAGCCACAGCTTCTCTGGGCACCCTGTGCCAGGGCCTGCCCACCCTACAGGGGAGAAGTTTTTCCTAATATCCAATCTAAAGTCATGTTTAAAGATTTGTGATGGTCTGTAATATTTTCACACACCCCTTTACATTTGGGGTGGGGAGCTGGAATGTGGACTTCCTATTGCAGCTGTTCGCAAATAAGCCAATATTGGTCCCACTTTTGGTGCAGGTATTGAATTGCTTTAGGATTGAGACACTGGGATTATGGAATGGAGTGAAAAATGGGGTGGGTGCTTGGGTTACCCCTGGAATGGGCAGAGAGGCTCTGGGCCTGGTGCCTGGCTCTGTCTCCTGTGTTTGAGGAGACTTCCCCAGCTGAAGTAATTGCAACTTGAACCTGCCCTGCCCTCCTCTTTGGTCCATCCTTTCTGTCCCCCGATCATTGGAAGCAGGATTTACATCCTTGGAAGACAAAAGGCCTGCTTAGCAGCTGCTCCCAGGGTGAGACTGCTGGCCAGGTGAGGCCTCCTCGGGAGTGTTTGCTGCTTCCCGTAGCTACTTCCAAGCAAGTAGATGGGAAGATGCTTCCCATCTTCCAAGATGGGAGAGGAAGAGAGTTGAGATGTGGGGTTATAAATCAGAATTATGGAATGGTTTGGGTTGGAAGGGGCTTTAATGACCATCCAGGTTCAGCTTCTGCCATGGGCAGGGACACCTTCCACTATTCCAGGGTGCTTCAAGCTCTGGTGGAGTCTCATGGAGAGAAGTACCCACTGCTGGTGTTCCCATCTGGAGGTGGGACCTGTTTGGTTATCCAAATGTGCTGCAACTACTTTTGGTTTTAAATCACGTCTGAGCTGTGTTCTGAGCTGTTACATGGAGATCTAAGCCTGTGAGTGGACTTTCATTTCTGGTTGGTTTTTTTTAAAATTCAATTAGGATAGGAAATATACAGTGAGGGTTTTTGGTTTTTTTTCTTGGTGTCAAGGAGTTTAGAAAAAACAGGCTGCTCAGGGATGTATGTAGTATTCAGGCAGGTCTTTTTTTCTCTGTGAAGCTGTGTCAGTAGCTGCTCAGGGGATGTGGGCGTTGCTTTGCATTTTCGTCCCAGCCTCTCTTTTCGTAGTAGTAACTCCACTTGCTCTGATTTTCTGTCCACAGCCCAGTGTTTTCCATCTGAGGCTGACCTTGGAAACCTGTCTTGGAGCTCTGTGCAATTTGTGAGCCCACCTGTGCCTCAGTGTTACACTCACAGCTATTTTATATTTGCATGTTTGTATTCCCAGGGCAAACCCAGCTGTCCTGCCCTGTTGTACACTGCCAGCAGTTTCTTGCTTGTTAGTGGTGCAGCAGGGGTGATCCTGGTTTGGAAGCAAGGCTGTCCTGGAGGGAGGGAAACACCGATTGAGCTTGTTAGTGCTACCCAGCACATAATTTGTGGCAGACAGTGCTCTTTCCTTGCAAATTGGTGTGCAGGGGTGCTTGTCAAGTACAGGATGTCCAGTTATTGAGGTGTCAGAGCATTATTGTTAACCATGATAAAATGCCTGGAGAGGAGGTGACTGTAGCAGTGACTCAGGCTGGGAACAGTTAGTTTTGTGCTCCAAAAACACAGGACAAGAGCTCCCAGCTTTTATTCAGAGCACTCTGTAACTCCTGCTCACCAGTAGGGTTGGGGGATTCACTGGTGGGCTGGTCTATAAAGCATTAAATCTTCAGTGCTTACAGCAGCTGGTTTTTCCTGCTTCTTTGGGTGCACGCATTGTCAGTGTGAACCTCAGAGTTTGTTTTCCAAGTGACAGAATGTTGTGTCTTCCAGCTGTGCTTTCAAACCTCTCTCATTTAAACTCCTATTTTTCGCTGAGGGTCGGATCGTCTCAACTTTTGTGGGCTGTTTGGGAAGGATGCTGAGGGTTGTGAGTGGAACACACCCACTGCCTCTGAAAGGATTTCCTGGCCCCTGGTGAGGAGTTGCTGAAATGGCTGATTATTTGGCTGATTTCTATAGTGACTGTTGCCTTGGCAGCAAAGCTTAGAGAGTAAAAGCACAAACATGAGGAGGGCACAGTTTGATTTGGGAAGACTTAGGTTTTCTTCAGTCAGATTTCAAAGTGCTTTAGGAGGAGGAGTTTGGAGGTTGACAAACTGATTTGGGAGGTGTTTTTTTGCTGGTTTAGGTGGATGTGGTTTCGTCTCAGCAGTGTTCATTGTGAGACTTAACAGTTTCTGCTTGCAAGGTGACCCCAGACCTGGGCCTTGTCCTCAGCACTGGAAAGATGTGGGGCTGTTAGAGCAGGTCCAGAGGAGGCCATGGAGCTGCTCCAGGGCTGGAGCCCCTCTGGAGCCAGGCTGGGGGAGCTGGGAATGTTCACCTGGAGAAGGGAAGGATCCAGGGAGAGCTCAGAGCCCTTCCAGGGCCTAAAGGAGCCCCAGGAGATCTGGAGAGGGACTGGGGACAAGGGATGGAGGGACAGGACACAGGGAATGGCTTCCCAGTGCCAGAGGGCAGGGCTGGATGGGATATTGGGAAGGAATTGTTCCCTGGCAGGGTGGGCAGGCCCTGGCACAGGGTGCCCAGAGAAGCTGTGGCTGCCCCTGGATCCCTGGCAGTGTCCAAGGCCAGGCTGGACAGTGGGGCTTGGAGCAGCCTGGGACAGTGCAAGGTGTCCCTGCCATGGCAGGGGTGGCACTGGATGGGATTTAAGGTCCTTCCAACCAAAACCCGTCTATGATTTTAAGTATGGAGTAGTAATGTGGCTGATTATCTTATCCTTTAACCAAAAAGGTGGATGCTCCCTTCTTTGCTCCTTGTGCCCACTGCATCTCAGCAGAAGAAAACACGTCTTGATAGGCAGGGTTGTAACAGTGCACCCCCAAATACTTGTTTAACCCTCTGGGGTGGCCCTGGCCAAGATCTAGATGGAAGTGGTGGTGGGAATTATTCCTATTCTCCATGTTTTGAGTTAGCACTTCAGTGTTTGCTGGTAACAGGGGAAAAAAGGTCATGTAAACACGAAGAGGTGTGACCTGGAGCCCTTGATGAGGTTGTTTCATCCTGCTTGCTCTTGTGTGGGTATTTTGAGGTACTGGTTTTACACAGCGCCATTATCATGGTGCAGTTGGTATTGTTATGGTAATCACATTGTTATTTATAATTCCTCGTTGGGTTCAGGCTCCTTAATGAGGCAGCTCTGCTGCGAGTGGAGGGAATTTCCAGTCACCCAGCCTAAAGAACTTGTGTCAGAGCTGGGGAGGTGTTTGTGTGCCCCATCCTCGTGGCACCATGCTGAGCCTGGGAATGTGGCCTGGCTGCAGCTGACACTGGTCCCCACCTCTGTCTTCAGCTTTTGTGGAGAGGAAAACACCTTTTGTGGAAGGGAGGGGGTCACCGATGGCTGTTAGTCCCCTGTAGTTTCTGCAAAGCTCACCCCATCGAGCTTTCATGGATACACCGTAGGGAATGAGGAATTTTTAATGTGACAAGCTGCAAGGTGTGAGTAAAGAAGCTTTTTTGCCTATTCCTCCCCCATTAGACAGGCTGTGAAAAACAGGCTTGAATGATAAGTGGTGTTAAAAATTTTAGTTGGTTTTCCTCATTTTGACTCTCAATGAAGACAGCTCATCTCTATGGCCTGTGTCCTTGGCAGGGGATTACCTTTCCTCCTGTGAGTGTCAGTTACTCTGCTTTTACGAAAGATGTTTGATAGTGATTTACACTCAGCTGGTGTGAGAGCAGCAGGCTGGGATTGCACACTTTGGAACTGATTGTAGTTTTCAGCAGTATTGCCCAAACCTGCAGTTTTATTCCCAGACACACATTTGGGGTTTCCTCTAAGGCTGCCACGCCAGGTATCCTGGGGTCACAGCTGCATTTTGGGACTCTTGTGCCAGTATCCGAGTGCTATTTGCAGCTGGCAACAGATTTTTCCATATGGAGCTCAGAACCTGCTGGCAGCTTTGCATGGAATGTAATCAGGGAATGGTTTAGATTGGAAAAGCTCTCTAAGCTCCTCGAGTCCAACCATTCCCCCAGCACTGCCAAGGCCACCACTGACCCATGTCCCCAAGTGTCACATCTCCAAATGGTTTAAATCCCTCCAGGCAGGGGTGGTGACTCTGCCACTGCCCTGGGCAACCTTTGCCATGGAGAAATTTTTCCCAATGTCCAATCTAAACGTTCCCTGGCAGTGGAGATGTAATTTGAAGGTTGGCTGCAGGCTCCTGAACTGTGTCTTTGGGATTCTGAATCCTTAAGAATGTTGTCAGGGGTGGGCAGGAAGCTGCTCTGTCAGCTTCAGGGATTTGGGAAACTGGGATTCAGGCACTCCAGTGTTGACAACTGACAAGGTTTAATTTTGCCCCACCTCGTGGTGTCCAGAGAGGGCTCTGAGAGCCCCAAAAAGCAGGCTGGATTTGGAGCACAAAACTGGGAGAGGCAGCAGTGTGGCTGTGGAAGAGCATGGGGAGCTGGGCCCTGCTGCAGGGGTAACAGCATTAAAAAATAAAAAACTCTGGCTTTATCAACATCGTGAGGCACCATCCTGGCAAGCAACAAGCCCCCAGAGAAGTCTGTTAGGATTGTCTGTTGGGAATTAGTGCTGCCAGAGCCGGGATTTGAGATGAGCACACGGAGACGGGCGGGTGGAGCTGAGCTGCTCCTTGTAGGAGCTTCTAATGTGGGTTACCATGCATAATTCAGGCTGTCCTTTTTCCATGTTCAGAGCTGTGTAACTAAATACTGATTTGCTAAACACAACTTGAATAATGAAGCAATCTGTGGCTTGAAAGCCTTCCTCAGTGCTGGAAAAAAAAAAAAGGAAGCAAATAGAGCTATGTGCTCACTTTTGCTTTAAAACAACGCAGTTATTCACAAGGTGGAAGAGTTGTCTTCATCCCTGCTTGTTCCATGGATTTAAATACGTGCACATTCCTGGTGTCCCCTGTAAGTGGGAGGTGGCCTGTCCAAAGTACTGCCAGTCCTTCCATCCAGAGCTTTTTCTTTCCTCAACCGTCATGGTTCATTCCATGGAAAAGCAGATTAAAAACTGCACCTTGTGTTTCTTGCTGAGCTTAGCTCTAACAGGTCAAGAAATAAATTGATGTGCAGTGTGGTCATGTTTGCATAGGAGTAAAGCTCTCTATGTGTTCTGAGCCATTTCAACTCAAATCATGCCAGTAGGGTAAATTATTTTGGTTTTCCTCAGTCACAACTTTGCTCCCTTCAATGAAACACAAACACTTGGTAGCTTGTAAGAGGCTAAAAATATTCTTCCAGCTGATAAAGGCCTAATCTGACTTTTGAAAATATGAAGTGGTTTATTTCCCTGTGCTGTTACTTTCTCACTTCATGTTTATGGTGCTGCAGAAGAGCACATGGTCCGTGGGATGGTGGGGCTTCCACTGCTTTCCTCTCCTTGCTCTGGGGAGGGGCAGTTTTTGTTGGTTGGTTGGATAAACACTTCAGACCTGGGCATTTGCTGGTGGTGGTCGCTGCCATCACTGCCTTGTTTGCTGCTCGTGTCTCAAAAACTCAGAAATTGATTCCAAGCAAGTAACTTCCTTGTTCTTGTAACTTTTGTACTGGAAGCGATCAGCTTTTCTAAGCTGTTTTTGTAATTCACTGGGTATACGAGTTTCTTACCTAGCTCCTCTTCTTTTAAAAAAAAAAATCATTTTTCTCCTGGTTCCTTTTTTTAAGCTGGTAGAAAACATCTCTTTGAGTTGGAGCAGTATACCCTGGAAACAGTCAAATTTACCTTAGAGGTGCTGAACACCTGCAAACCTAAATGCTTCGGTTTATTTTCAGGGTAATCTGCTTGATAATTGATTTTCCTGCTGGTGTTTTGGCCCAGAGAGTAATCCTTGCTTGTATACATCAATTATTTGATGTTGATGGCTACATACAGCACCTGGAGGAGTTCTAGGGTGGGGCTAGAGCAACCTGTTATAGTGGAAGGTGTCCCTGCCCGTGGCAGGGGTTGGAATGGGATGAGCTTTAAGGTCCTTTCCAACCCAAATCAGTCTAGGATTTTGTGATTTTATGATTTTTACCTCGCCGAATGAAAAACAGGCTTCATATCCTGTCGCTGTTGAGCCGCTAGCAGAGAAGAGATCCCGGATTCTCAGCGTGGCATAGAAAAAGCGCTTTATTATTTTGAATCCAACATATATAGACTTTTCAGAGGTCACCCAGATTGGTCAGTCAGAAACCTCCCCCTAGGCCTGATTGGCCAGGCCTGAACTGTCCAAATCTCAAGACACTGTTTTAACAACATCCAAACTTTATCTTTGTTTATAAAACACAGGAGGAAGTTTTAATGGGAAAGACCTGTGCTAGCCACAATATCCAATCGCTGATACCACACATTGCCTGAAGGTACCAGTCTGTAAGGGGCAGAAAAGGTTTCTGCCCCAGATAATACTGAACATTTGCTCTGTAGCTCCTTAAATCCATGAGTATGATGATGGTAAGAGGAGTTTGGGTGCTGCTTGTGGACTAGAGCATAGAAATAAAGAAATGTAACAAATAGAGAGCAGGAAGGAGGCTTCCCACAGCTGCAGAGTGGTGTTAAATCTTTTAAGAAACCAGCAGTGAGCTCGGGAAGGACAGTGCTGTGTGTACAAGGCTGGAGCTCAAATCTGCTGTTCTCTTCCCTCCAGACTCTGTTGTCCATCCACAGCAGAGCTGCTTTTGTGCAGGAATTTTGGCTTTGGCCATGAACTGCAGGCTGAGCACCATCCTAATGCCTGGTTTTGGGTTTTTCTCCCCCTCCCCAGGAAGAAGAATGCCAACACGAATATGAAGTAGAGCGTTTCCTATGCTGGCGGCAGCGCCCGCGCGGTGTCGGCTGGACAGGGACGGGCTCTCGCCTCTGGCCAAACCCATTCCTGGGACAAGATGAAGCCAAGGAGGAGCTTCCTGCCGCGCTGGAGCCGCAGCGGCTGCTGCCCGGTCTGAAGCCCATGTGCCACCGTCCCTGGCAAGATGAAAGAAGTGGTGCTGTGGTCACCCGAGGAGGTGACCAGCTGGCTGATGGACAATGCCGTGCCGGAGTACTGTGAGCCCCTGAAGAGCTTCACCGGGCGGGACCTCATCAACCTGACGGAGGAGGATTTCAAGAAATCCCCTCTGTGCCGGGTGTCTTCCGACAGCGGCCAGCGGCTGTTGAACATGATCGAGGGGCTGAAGATGGCTCGCCACATGGAGGCTCACAAGAATGGCCACGCCAACGGGCACGTCCGCTCCGGCGACGCCGCGCGCCAGAACGGCTTTGGCGCCGCGCTCAAGCTCAACGGGGTCCCCAATGGCTTCAAGAAGGAGATGATCAAGATCCCAATGCCGGAGCCGGAGCGCTCACAGTATCCCATGGAGTGGGGCAAGACTTTCCTGGCTTTTATTTATGCACTTTTTTGTTTTGTCTTCACCACGGTGACTATCTCGGTGGTTCATGAACGAGTGCCTCCCAAGGAGGTGCAGCCTCCCCTCCCAGATGCATTTTTTGATCGCTTTGATCGGGTGCAATGGGCTTTTTCTATTTGTGAAATCAACGGCATGATCCTTGTAGGACTGTGGTTTGTTCAGTGGCTGCTCTTAAAATACAAGTAAGTAAAACCTTTTCAAAACTTGAGTGCTTCCGACAGCTTTTGGAGGGCAGGTGCTGGTTTGCATCCAAACAAAATGAAGTTGCTTTGTGATCTTCTTATCTTGGTTTTCAAAGCTGAAATAGGTACCATGCAGTGGGAGCTGCTCGTGCAGAAGGCAGGCATCCAAATGTTCCCTAAGAAACTGAGCAATATCCCAGGTCGTGTTTGCCTGCACGGTTAACTTGAACCTTTTTCAGGTGTGAAAAACCATGAATTGGGTGAAATGATGTTCTGAACTCACTGTTTGTTTGCAGGGAGCACAACTCATGCTCTTGTGAGGACAGCTGTGAACCAGGATCCAAGGGAACAGCTGGAGCTGTACCAGGGCAGGTTTAGGGTAGATATCAGGTAAAGGTTCTTCCCCCAGAGGGTGCTGGCACTGCCCAGGCTCCCCAGGGAATGGGCACAGCCTGAGGCTGCCAGAGCTCCAGGAGCGTTTGGACAGCACTGCCAGGGATGCCCAGGGTGGCATTGTTGGGGTGTCTGGGCAGGACCAGGAGCTGGATTAATGATCCCTGTGAGTGCCTTCCAGCTCAGGATATTCCATGATTTCAAAGCCAAGGGAAAAAACCTAGAGGAGGTGGTGTTGGGTTAATAGGGCAAAACCAGGGATCAAACACCCTGTGGTGGAGCTTAGCAGAGGCTGTAGGTGAAGAACAGCAGAATCCTTGGAGATTCGGAAGCAGTGAGATGTGTTTGAATTGATGATAACATGTATATGTTGGTGTCATTGGCAGGTGTGAAGGTCACTGTCCCCATTTGCTTTGGTGTGTTTGTTTTTATTTATGTTATAGAATCACAGATCATTTGGGGTTGGAAGGGGCCCTGAAGAGATGATCCCATTCCAACCCCCTGCTGTGGAAAGTCCCCTTTAGAAGGGCTTTCTGTGGTGTTAAGGGAAGATACCAGGGAGTCACAGAGCTTGGTTGGTGTATGCACTGATCATGGAATGCTTTGAAGACCAAAATCCCTCTTTTTTGTCCATGAGCAGAGGGATCAAAGTCTGAGAGGCCCAAGCTGTGGCTGAGCAGGAGAATGGGAAGAGCAGGAGAATGGGAAGAGCAGGAGAGAGGTGCTGGCAGGAACAAGAGCCCAGCGAGGTGGTTTTATCTGGAGGACCTCATTCCTGTGGCTTTGGATGGTGAACACCAAAGGGATGGTGACTCAGTGCTACAGAAAGAGCTGAATCACTTTGGTGGTTATCCCCTCCCTTTGAGAATTAATCCAAGAATAAAGGGAGGGCATTGCTTGCCCATCCCTGGAAGTGTCCAAGGCTGGATGGGGCTTGGAGCAGCCTGGAAAGTGTCCCTGCACATGGCAGGGGTGGCACTGGGTGGTCTGTAAGGTGCTTTCCAGCCCAAACCAGTCTGTAATTCCATGATTCTAATGCTGTCCATGGCATGGGGTTGGGCTGGTGTCTCTCCAGAAGGCAGGAGCAGGTCTTGGCTGGCCACTCTGGAGTTTCCACAGGGAGCTCGAGGAAGCTGCTGAGGCAGATTAACTTCTCTGGGAAGCGTTCCCAGATGTTGTGGGAGAAGTACAACAATGCCAGGATTGGCCATGAGGTTCTCTTGTGGGACTGAAGGAACAGCCTGCTCCCTGGTGAGGTCTGGAGAGCTGGAATGGAGTTCTCTGGGCCTGGAGTAAGTGTGGAGGTTGTTCTTGCTGGCTGGCTCTGAGTCTCACACACTCACAAATCCTCTGGAGAAGGGGAAATAGGAGGCTTTTTACATTTAGTTTTTCTTTATATTACAGTGCAGAGCTCTCTCAGACTTTCCTAAGGTAAAACATGCCAAATCCAGCTAAGTCAAATGGTAATTTTAATTAAAAAAAGAAACTCAGTGCTCGTTAAAATGCTGCCACTTCTTTGGTCTCTCAGAGTACCATGCTGCTCAGTCTTTAATCCCTACTCCTCCATTTGCCTTTCTGTTATAAAGAAAAAAGCAGGTTCATGTCTGGTTCTAAAAGCTGCAAGGGTGAGATCTGAGAGGAAGAACTCTGCACAGGAGCACCCCTGCTCCAATGGAATGGTGCCCTCCACACCATTTCAGTCCACGGAGCTTCGTTAATAATTACAATTCTTAAATCACAGCTTTGTCCCTGTTTACACCAGGAGAGGGAAGGAAAAAATCTGGAATATCGTGTTACAGCACTGAGCACTGCAGTGCAAAATGTGTTTACCCTGCAAGAGTTGAAGCTTTCCTGATAAATCCAGGCACTCAAGGTGTTACTGATCTGGCACTGCAAAGCCATACTCCTCCCAGAGCAGAGCACTCCAGTTTAATAATTCTGCCAGAAGTGCTGAAAAATTTAAAAGATGGCCAATTTTGAGTTTGGAAAGAGCTCAGCTTGATAGGAATATTATTTTTTACAAGTGAGCGAAATAGCAACAAGTGAATTCCAGTGCCTGAAGGGAGCCTCCAAGAAAGAAGGCAAAAGAGTCTTTAGATGGGCCTGGTGCCAGGACCCAGGGAATGGCTTCCCACTGCCAGAGGGCAGGGATGGATGGGATATTGGGAAGGAATTGTTCCCTGGCAGGGTGGGCAGGCCCTGGCACAGGGTGCCCAGAGAAGCTGTGGCTGCCCCTGGATCCCTGGCAGTGTCCAAGGCCAGGTTGGACACTGGGGCTTGGAGCAGCCTGGGACAGTGGGAGGTGTCCCTGCCATGGCAGGGGTGGCACTGGATGGGCTTTGAGGCCCCTCCAACCCAAGAATCCCAGTCTGGGATTTTGTGAATGCCAGAACCTGCAGCTTGAAATGTCCGTAAGTGCAAAGAACAGTGATCTAAAACGAACCCACAGGGTCTGTGAACAGTAAAACACAAAGGGTGGTTAACTGCTGTAATTGGATTTACCCCTGATTTTTGTAACCCTGGCAGTGATCTCTCCTTAGGATCTCTCCACAGGTGGAGGGATTTGATGGTCTTTGAGGTGTTTTTAGCTGTTACCAGTGGGGCAGTTTTGGGACTGGCCATCCCTCCTGAGCCCATCCTTTACCCTGGCTTTGCAGAAGCACCTCACAGTACCCCAGATCTGCATCTGGCTTCTCTGTGAACATCAGTCCTCACTAATAAATATCTCTGCAGCTGTGGCTGCTGAGTGCCTTCCCCCTGCAAACAGCCTGTCCTGCAGCCAGAGCAGCTCTGCATTTTTATCTGGGAGCTTTCCTTGTTGATGTGAATTGCTTCCATTATAATGCTGCTCAGAAGATGTGTTCTCTCACTCCTCTGGGTTATACAGGAGACCCTTTGTAATCACTAAATGTGTGTGTGAGCCGAAATAAACCTACTTCTTTTCATCCTAGAATGAAAATGCTGTGACTTTATCCCCTGCCTCGAATAAGACATCAGTGAGGGCCACAGCTAGTGGAGGGGTGTGGGGCTTGGAATCCCCTTTAATGTCTTCAGCACCCAATCCACACAGGCTTTTGTGTTCTAATCCTTAGATTTCCTATAATCACCTCCATGGGCAGTGTGAGTTGAGCTGCTCCCATGTTCCTGGCCTGCAAGGCGTGGGAATATTTGTGGAGCAGTTCAGCATTCCCAGGTGTAAGCCGATAGTGTCACGAGTTTCCAGAGCATCAGGAGCAAACAGCTGGTGGTTTGTTTTATTTACCTTTTTGTTTTGTTTACCTTTGCACATTTTTTTTGCCTTATTGTTCCCTGTTTTTTCTCCCTGCCAGGTCTATAATTAGCAGAAGATTTTTCTGTATAGTTGGCACACTGTACCTGTACCGGTGTATTACCATGTATGTGACTACACTCCCAGTACCTGGAATGCATTTCAAGTGTTCTCCAAAGGTAAACTCCTTCATGCTGTGCTTTCATCTGCGTGTTTCCCCCTCATCCTGCTGTTCCCAAAACAGCTTTCTCAGGAAGTGTTTCTAAGCAAGAGGATTCTGCCGCTCCACTCTGCTCTCGTGAGACCCCCCCCCATAGAATTCTGTGCACAATTCTGGTGCTCCCAGAATAAGAAGGACATGGAACTGTTGGAGCAGGTCCAGAGGAGGCCATGAAGTTGCTGAGGGGGAGTGGAACCAGGCTGAGAGGGCTGGGGCTGCTCAGCCTGAAGAAGAGAAGGTTGTGTGGAGACCTCACAGCTCTTTCCAGGCTCTGAAGGGATAGAGGGAAGCTGGAGAGGGACCCTGCAACAGGAACTGAGGTGCCAGGACAAGAGGGAATGGGTTCAGACTGGTAGAGAGCAGGGTTAGCTGGGATCTTGGGAAGGAATTGTTCCCTGGCAGGGTGGGCAGGCCCTGGCACAGGGTGCCCAGAGAAGCTGTGGCTGTCCCTGGATCCCTGGCAGTGTCCAAGGCCAGGTTGGACATTGGGGCTTGGAGCAGCCTGGGACAGTGGAAGGTGCCCCTGCCATGGCAGGGGGGAATGGGATGAGCTTTAAGCCCAAAGCAGCCCAAACCATTCTATGGTTTTAGCTTGAGAGTACTGGTTTGGTGTAACAGGGACATCCCTCTGCAGGTCACTGGCTGCCCTATCAGCAGAGATGTTGACAGGTACTGTGGGGCAGTGCAGGAATTCCCACCCTTTTCAAAGCACTGATCTACACAATTCCTGTGGCATTTTCAACTTACTTGCATGATCAGCATTCTGCTATCCCCACTGAAGCAATTGAAGGCATGCAACCTGTGCCATGTGTGAGTCATTAATTTCTAGAGAAATACACACCTCAGTGTGTCAAATCCAGATACGATTTGTGGTTGAAAACAGCCCAGAGAGACTTCCCTAAGGCTGTCTCCTGCACATATTTTTGCAATTCTGTTAGCACAGGGACTTCTCACCTCCTCCCCAATCTTGCACTGCCTCTGAGGGATAAACTGGGCTTGTGAAAGCCGTGGCTGAAACCAGGCTACTAGGACAGAGGTGCTTGGGCAAGACCCTTCTGGTCAGCTTGGAAGGGTAACTCACGTGCTCAGGGTGGGGATGGAACAGGGCTGGTGGTGTTTAATCCATCTCCAGCATTGCTGGAATCGTGGTCCTGACTGCAGTTCCTGGGGCTGCTTGTGCTAGGACTCAGCTTCAGCAGGAGGAAGGGCATAATCACAGTCATGAATCAGGTGGCAGGCTGTAAAATCACTGATGTACAGGTGGTAAAACCCTGGCTGGACTCGATCCACATGTTGGCACTGTTTTGGTGAGGATTGGCACATCCAAACAAAGCCAGCATGCTTTGGTTCCTCGGGGAACGAGGGTTTGCCAAGGCAGAGCCTTTGTGGCTTTTGGAGGGATTTTGGAAAGAGAAGTGAGTGGGAGAGGAGTCAACACTGTATTTGAACAGTCAGCTGCTAGGAAATTAAAAAAAAAGGGAGCACAGGTATTTATGGGCTGAAGTGAATAAATCTGCCGGTTTTGGGAATTTACTGCATTGGCAAATCCTTCTCATTACTCAAGTAGAGACAAGCTTGTGGCCCTGATTAGATTAAGGATAAAGCTGGGTTTTCTTGAAAGCACTAAATGTACTGGTGGGAAAAGAATAACCTCTCGACACCTTATTGACTTCTGTATGATTGTGAAAAGTGGGCTTTGGGGAAGCATTTTAATGTTTGTGAGGAAATGCTAGTAGGAAATGTTTAATTCCTGCAAAGAACTTGCTCTAGTCTGTCAGAAATTATTAATTTCCACTTCTTGAAGCAAGGCCGAGCTTTCAAATAAAAGCATAATGGCTAGCCTGGGGGATCTGTGTTTGCTTCTGACTCTTAAATAGTTTCCATGGATTTTCAAGCATCATAACTTGAGGTGAGGATGCAGCACACTTGTGCACTGATCCATTAGTCCTGCACTGGTCCCTACTTCTTGAGGGTTCCAGAGGTTCTCCATACACCCTGGTTGTCCCATGGCACACATTCCTTGTGGATTTGTTTAATATTTGGACTTGGCTTAGAGCTGGGAGCAGCAAAAGTCTTGGGCAGTGGCAGCTGCCCTCAGGCACTTGGGAGAGGGAGCAGAGTGTCCTCATAGGAAGGACTTGGTTTGCTTGGATTCGGCTTTCCTTGGGCAAAAGGAAGTTTTTTCAGGAATACTCCCTGATCCAGTGCTGTGGGTTGGGGGTGGGTCAGAGCAAATCCTCTGGATGTGGAGGGAGATCCCTGTTTGGCTCGTGTGGATCCAAAGCAGAAGTCTGGCACTGTGCTCCAGCACACCACAGATGTTTCTGTTGGAATGGGAAGTGGAAAGAAATAACCTTGCAGACTTTTCCAAGGGCTTAGGGTTTGGATTGAGATGCTCTTCCAGTCATCAGATCCTGGTTTTGGCAGGTGGCTGTACAGCCTGGCCAGTTCCTCCTGGTTTCTGTTGGATGATCACCAGTAGGGCCTGCGCTGTTACCAACAACATGAACCAAATTAAACCTCATTTATTCTAGAGTGTGCTGCCTCTTGAACAGAAGGAAAATCTCACCTGAGCACCAGCTACAAGCAAAGCATCAAAACACTCCTGTTTCATTTCTGGTCTTTTTCCTGCTAGAGATGTGTTGCCTTTTGGGAACAAAAACAAGCTTTTGGGAAAGGCTGTGGATTTATTTGTCTGCTGATTGGTCTTGTGGATCAAAGCAGAAAGGGAGAAGAACTGAAAGGCCAAATTGCTGGTTAAAACCACTGCTTGAAGCTGTGCTATTTCACTGTGCTTTTGTGTTTTGCTCTCCCACCAGCTCTTTGGAGACTGGGAATCTCACCTGCGAAGGATAATGAAGTTGATTGCTGGCGGAGGCTTGTCCATCACAGGATCCCACAACATGTGTGGGGACTACCTGTACAGCGGCCACACCGTCATCCTAACCCTCACCTACCTGTTCATCAAAGAGTGTGAGTGCCCTGCTCTTCTCTCTAATTCCTTCCTCAGTTGGGAATTACTCCTGTGCTCGCTGGGAAATACAATTCCAGTTAACATACCTGCCTTTTTCACAGTGAGAGGAAATGGCCTCAGGCTGCACCAGGAGTTGGGTATTAGGGGAAAATTCTTCACCAGAGGGGTTGCAATGGTTTGGGCTGGAAGGAATCCATCCCATTCCACCCCTGCCATGGGCAGGAACACCTTCCACTGTCCCAGGCTGCTCCAAGCCCCAGTGTCCAACCTGGCCTTGGACATTGCCAGGGATCCAGGGGCAGCCACAGCTTCTCTGGGCACCCTGTGCCAGGGCCTGCCCACCCTGCCAGGGAGCAATTCCTTCCCAATATCCAGTCTAAACACAAACAGGTTAATTGGACTGGCCAGGGTACATTACATGTTCCTCAAAGATTACATTACCTTTCTGTTTTCCAAGGATCTCATTACCCTGAGTACAATTTTAAGTTACACCTTAAGACAATGATACTTCCTTTGTGATCTCAGCATTCCTGCTCTTAATCTCAGCAGGCATCTCTCTATCAGCCAGGACTGCAGTCCATGACCCCTGCTAATCACAGCAACAGCCCTGATAACGTTCCACTTGGAGGTAACCCCTGCTTGTGCTTCCTTGCAGATTCCCCACGGCGACTCTGGTGGTACCACTGGCTCTGCTGGGCGCTCAGCATGGTGGGGATGTTCTGCATCCTCCTTGCTCATGACCACTACACTGTGGACGTGGTGGTGGCTTACTACATCACTACAAGGCTATTCTGGTGGTACCACACAATGGCCAACCAGCAAGTGAGTTCCTCCCCCTCCTTGGGTGCTCCTGCTGTAGCCTGGCGTGGGGGGAATATCCAGACTCAGCCCTGTCCTGTGGGAGAGTGCCTCTCTTCCCCCCACTGGTGGGGTTTGCAGGGGAGAAGGAGGCATCATTAATTGGGTTCTTCTTGTGTCCTGTGTCTTGACCACAAAAACATGTGAAGGTCTTCCTGAAGGCAGGCAGGGCTCTGCTTCCCCTGGGTAACCTCAGTCTTTGAAGTCCTTCTGAATTTGGGCCAGCTGGCTGCATTTGTGATAGAACAACAAACCATTTAGATCTGGTGGGGTTCTTTTGCCTTGGTTTTTTTTTTGCTTGTTTGGTTTCTTTTTTTATTTGTTTTTTTGTTGTTGTTTGTTGAAGCCAGCCGGGGTTTCCTTGTGTTTTGTGGCTTGTGCCATGGGTCTGTTGAGGTCTCACTAGTACAAGGCCTCACTAAAAATGAACCAGTTTTTTAAAGTGTTCCCAGGCTGTGGCAAGTTCTCCTGGCTGGTGAGCTGGAGCAGTCAGAGAGGAGCTGACAATGCTGAGGAATGGGCAACCTCTCCTCTGTGCCAGGGCAGGTTTAGGGTGGCTATCAGGGAAAGGTTCTTCCCCCAGAGGGTGCTGGGCACTCCCTAGGATCCCCAGGGAATGGGCACAGCCTGAGGCTGCCAGAGCTCCTGGACAATGCTCCCAGTACAATTCTACCCCAAATGCCTGCTTGCAAATGGGGTGTCCTTTGCTGTTCAGTCACTTTGGGAGGCTCTGTGTCCCACAGGAGGCTGTGCCCACACTCTGCAGCCCTTGTCACACAGCCACAGAGGGTTCCACGCTATCACTCTGCTCCTGGGCTCTCAGAACAGCTCTGCTCAGTGGCTATGCTTCCCAGCTGGAAGCACTGGAGTCAGGATTGCCCTGAATCCTGCTGAGGACTTGCTTCAGCAGAGCCCTCGGTGTGGAAACATTCCAGTTCTGCTGCCTCATGTGATTCAGGAGGTGGCTTAATGCTGCTTCCCTGAGCTGCCAGGATGTTGGGAAATGCCAGTCCCTGGATCCTTCCTTGAGCACACATTGGGGTGCTGCTCTCTCCTTCCTCATGCTGGGGCTTGTGCCTGGCCTTAAAATTAGAAGCAAGAGTGGATTTATTTGACACATGAGCTTGACGTGGAGATTAAACTCAGTGTACAGGCCCTGTGCTTGTATATTCCCTTCGGGTGGGTGGATACAGGTAATCCTGGCTCTGGCATGGAAAGTGGGCAGCAGGGGATTGGATAATTCCCTCAGGGCGGGGTTCTGACCTGCTCCAGGTGGGTTGGGATGTGCCCTGCTCATGGCTCCACAGGCACACAGCCATGCCCAGAGTGATTGCTGAGCTACACAGAATTTCAGAGACACTTACAGAACAACCACGCTTTGGGATAGCCTTTTCATTCCCAAGGGAGAGGAGACCCAGTCTTGGGGGTCACTCATTCCTTTCCTGTGGGCCCATCAAACAACTGAGGTCCTGTAGACAGGGGTGAGCAGCATTTGGTGTGTGCAGGATCTGGCTGAGGATCTGTTTGGGAGGTGAGAATTTCGGGAGCAGCAGGAAGCGGGACAGCACCGATAATAACGTCGTGCCAATAAAGGACCTGCCCTTTGGTAATAATCCTCCTTTTGGTCACTGTCACCCTGCAGGTGCTAAAAGAAGCTTCCCAAACTAACCTCCTTGCAAGGGTCTGGTGGTACAAGCCCTTCCAGTACTTTGAGAAGAATGTCCAAGGAATTGTACCTCGCTCCTACCACTGGCCCTTGCGGTGTCCGGCGCTGGCGCGGGGCCGGCAGGTCAAGTACAGCCGCCTGGTGAGTGACACGTAACGGTGTCCCCACGGCCCGGGGAAAGGACCTGTCCCAAGTGCTCACAACAAGAGAAGATGCCATAGCCAGAAATCCACCGCTCCCTGCCCCTTTCTTTAGCAGCTCCCCGGACCTGACCTATTGGGTTACCTGGTAAGCACTGTGATCTTTCTTTCTCTCCAAAGGATCTGCGTTGGACAACAATAAAGAGAATTTAACTTATCATGCACTGTTATACATTTCTTGTCGATAGAGTTGGGATTTGCATTTCCCCATCGCCATGTTCCTTTGTATATGATGCGACAACATAAATGAAAAGCTTTTATATCATAAGTTCTGGTCTTTCCAGTCACGTCTGGGAACAAAGCATATTATTTTCTTGGGAAAACATACTTTTCATATCTCTTGCCCCAAAGATTGGGCTGTAAGCCATTTTCTAGCAAATGACTATATGAAGGTTTCTAAATACCTGCCTTGGGTGAAATCAAGAAATCTTTCTACCTGTTGCACCGCGCTACGAATAAGATGATAGACACAGAAAGGTTTGGTAAATCCTGATTTTGTAGAATCTGCAGTGACTGACTGTGTCAAAAAGTGCAAAAAAAACAAAACAGAAAAAAAATGTAAAGTGATTTTCTAAGTATTTCCTAACTTTATTTTTCAAAATGTGTATTAAAAAAAAATTAAATTTAAAAAAGATTTTTACATGTCAGAGAATAGAGAGTTAAAAAATTTAAAGAAAATGCTTCTTGGGAGAGAGAGTGATTTGTCTATGTTTCTAGTGCCTTTCTTGTCTTGATTGTATGGTCAGTAGGCAGTCTTAAATGTTTTTATTTAAAATAAAGTATTCCACGAAAGCAGAATTATATATACTGTATAATTACTAATTTTTGCATTTATAGCTAAATTAAACTGGAAATTTGCTTATAATGTTGAAATTGCCACATGTAGGGAAAAAACTCCCACCCCACCAAATAAAAAGGGTCCGACCTTGCTCACACATTGTGGGCAGGTCAAGCTGAAAAAGTATCACTTTATTGTCTTAGCTGGATTTTAAAAGCAAAACAGCCATGAATTCCTGTTTTTTAAAAATTTTACAAATGATCACTGAGTGAACCACAAATGGTTTCTCCATCCCCTATCAGAGTGTTGTTGAAAAACAACTAAGATAATCTATTTCTTTAAAATATTTGTGCAGAAACTGCATGTAATTCTAAGTTTTCACTCCTACCATACATAGTGTATGTTTGGGGAAGTCTCCTATCCTAAACTTGCCAATGTGCAGAACAAAAAATAGTTTTTTTAAAAAAGAATGAAGAAGAGAAAAATATATATATAAATATATATATATATCCATTCTGTATTTTACGTGAAGCAGAGTTATCTTCTGTAGGTTTTTTGTGTATTCACAAGGTGATATTTGTATTGTAAAACAACAATGGTGAAGGAAAATAAAAAAGGCTTTTGAAAAATGTAGTTTCCTTTATCTTTTTAATATTCAGTTGAAATTTAAAGCTGGGTTTATTCTTCCAAACCTTGCCTTTAAGTTGATGTTATTGCACTGTAGGCCATCCGATGTGGACTGTATGGAAACTGCATTGATGTGGAATTGCTGTTGGGCAAAACAGTGCCTTATCTGAAATAAATGCTATGCAATCGATGCCAAGCGGGTGGGAGGAGCCTTCCTGGGAGCCATCTCCAGGCCTTGAAAAATCTACCCCACAACTGCTGGGATGCTGCCCAGGGCAGGGTGGGTGTCCCTTCCCCCACGAGCCACCAGCCCTGGCCCCCAACACCAGAAAAAAAAGAAAAGATAAGCCAATTTCTGTGCATCTGTGCTGGTGGAAGTGTCATTTCTCCCTTCTTTTCTGGTTTTTTTGGGATGCTTTATCTCCACCTCTGCCCTGTTCCTCAGCCTTGGCCAAAAGCTGCCCCGGAGAGCTGGCAGTGGGGTGTTCCTGTGCTGCTCTGCCCTGCTGGTGCAATTCTTGTCAGTTCTGTCTGCTGGGAAGGGAGGGATGAGGGAGGGATGGAAGGAAGGAGGGAGCGATTTCCTCGGCCAAACCTTTGCAGCAGCATTCGCAGAGCTGGGTGGCAATTCAGGGCTCAGCTCTGCCCGCTCTGCCTTCCATTCACGGCTTGACCGTGGCAGCTTTGGGGTTCCAAGTCGGTTTTTCAACAGCCCAGCCCCACCCCCAGCTGGTTTTTGAGAGAGTTGAGGCTCCCAGACGTAACATGAGGAGTAGATTTTTCAAGACCTGGCATCACGCACATCCGAACCATTGACATAAGTAAATGTATGGATATATATGCACATGACATTAAATGGAATCTGCTGAACCCTGCCTTGTGGTGTCTGACTTACTGCGTGCATCTGTCCCCACACGCTGCCAGCTGTGCCCCAGTGGGGCAGGGCATGCTGCAGCCAGGGAGAGGAGTCTGGGAGTGGGGGACAGGGGCTCAGGGGTGGCTTTGCTGCTGGCTCTGGAGGAGGGGGCCCGGGGATGGATTTGGGACAGAACCACTGTGCTTGGGTTCAGTCCAGGCTGTGGAGTTTGTGCTGCCTTGTTCTCCTCCTTCCCAGGGAGCATCTGCGCAGCAGCTCCAGCTGGTTGGGATGGGAGGTGGCTTGGGGTCAGGGCGATGCCCAGAATCCCAGATTTCCCACTGCATTCCCCCCAAGGCTCAGGTAAGATCCACCTGCAGCGATCCCTCAGCCTCTGCTTTCTGCAGAGCACAGCCAGGGGTTGGTGGGGCTCCTCTGCCATCACCAGACACCACCCCTGGATGGTGAGCTTTGTATTCCTGGGCTGACATCCCTGGCGGAGTTCCAGGGACAGTCCTGCACGATTAAGGGCTTAACCACCCCACAGAAATCATTCCCTTGCCCTGGGCACTGGTGCACTGTTGCCTCTCCCTTGGGCTGAGCAGCTTCTGCTCCTGCTTTGCTCGGTGTCCATCAGAGAGGTGAGCTCAACAAACAAGGAGTCTGTAAAAGCTGGAATCCAGCATTGTGCTGCCTCAGTCCAGCAGAACTCATGCATCTCCCCAGGCTGTGCCAGGAAAACCATCCTCTGTGGCGTCCAGTGGGATGCTGAGGGTGTCTGAAGGGCAGGCAGGAGCCTGGTTTGTGGGTGGAGGGGCAAACCTGGACACAGTGCAGGTGCCAGGAGGCTGAAACTGGGAAGAGGGATCTCCAGCGGAAAAGGCTAGAAGAGGACAGTTTAGGGTGGAGAAAGACCTGGGCAAAGCAGGATCTTTGGCAGGAGGGTGGGCATTGATGTTGCCAAGATCCATCTGCATTTGGCACTGGCACACGGGAGGTTTTGAACCCGTAAAGCACAGGGATGGGAGGGGTTTGAGGAGTGTGAGCCAAGCAAGGGCAGCAATCCCTTTGCTTTCCAGTACTGTGGAAAGGGCAATCCCAACTTCCCCCCTGCTTTTTCTCAGGAGACAGCTCAGTGCTCAGCCTTATTCCCTTCCTGGTGCCAGCAGATCAGAGCGCTAACCAAAGACAAGCCACAAGTTGCTGTTCTGGCAACTTTCCCCATCCAATTCTGCAGATACTGGCCACAATATTTGCCAAAAGGATCTGTGATTTCTTTCTGCATCCTCTCAATGCCTCTCCTGCCCCTGGCTGCATCCCTGGTGCTGCTGCTGCTACTTCAGATGAGGGGTGGCAAAAACATTCTCCATTTGTGGTGAAGCTTTAACCTGTTTGCCTTTAACCTCTGGGCAGATTTAAACCACATCACCTGGGGAATTTTGGGGTGTGCACATCTGGACATAAATTGTTAGCAGCAAAAAGTCACCGTACCTTGGTTGTCCAGAGGCAAGGCTAGGGAGGGTGGGGAAGGACAGGCAAGGCACCCCAGGACAGTGCTTTAATTATATTTGTAAGGCAGCAAATATATTTAAATATTCAGTTCAGCCATCACTCAGTGATCTGTGCAGGCCTTTTTAGTTCAGAAACAGTAATTGCCTCAATTTTCTTACCTTTCCATTCAACCTGCCCTTCCTAAACTCTCCATGCATGCTCCCAGCTGTGTTTTCCAGCAGGAAAGCCACCATTTTACACCACAAAGAAGTCTGATCCCACTTCCAGCTGCTGCTTGGAGTAGGTTTGTGTGTGTTTTGACCAGGAAAAGTGGGGAAGAAAATCCATGTGGTGCTGCCTAAAGCAGCCCTGGTGTGCCCTGGCCAATGCCTGGCAGGGTTCTTGCTGACAGCTCTGTGCAAACACTTTATCTCCTGCCATCCTGAGCAAAAGGGACTTTGGCCATTCTTGGTTAAATAAACAACATTATGTAAGAGGCCTCTTCATTGCTCTGAGGGCTCTGAGGGCTCTCACATCCAGGATCTCAGGCCCTGGGGAACATCTCGGGTCCTTAGGAACTACATGCTCATGGTGAGGTGATGGTTGTTCCCATTTTCTGCTCAGGACGTGGCTTAGTGAGCAGGCTGGAGCCAAGGTTTGTGTCCTGCAGGGACGAGTGAGGCTGTGACACTGGGGAATTGCCCATCGTCACAGGTGGTGGCCTCTCAGGAAAAAGAGGATTTTTGCATCCCAGAGCATTGAAGGGTTGATGCAACCACCTTCAGGAATCCTCCCAGGCCTCAAAAAAAAAAAAAAAAAAAAAGGAATTTTCAGTCTCTCCATTGCCCATCAGAAGAGTTTTTGTTTCAGGTTTACAGAGAAGATTGTGGCCTGCTGTGCATGTTTAAGAGAAGAGTTTGGTTTTACCCAGCCCCAGCTTGGATGGTTTGCAGAAAGGGAGCTCTCTCCAAGAGACCAGGAAATGCTGAATTTAAAATGAAATTTGGGTGCTGTAGGAAAAGGGCCACTTCTCTGAAATGATCTGATCTTGCTCGGGAGGGATGAGGAACTGAAAAATGTGGAGCAGAAAGGGAAGGAAATTTTTTTTTCCTCCTGTATAGAGGTAGTTTGAATCCTCTTTCTTAATTATTTGGAAGCACAACATTCACTGAATAATGAAATTTGGCCATCTGTGTTTAGTGGTTTCCCTTCTGTCAGCTTTGCCTGATTCCTTCAGTGGATCCGTTAATCCCAAGTGGGTTTAGATGGTTTTCCTGCTGAGGATGAAATCCTTGCGCTGTTTGCAGCCACTGGATGTGCCTGGGGAGGTCACAGGGTGCAGTCCTGAGGTAGCAGTGATGGGGAGGAGCCTTTTTTCAGGAGGATAAAGATTGTAAAGAAAACATCACTTTCTTTAGAGGCATTTGGCACAATATAGCACTGGGAAGAAGCTGGAGGGCTGCTGGTCTAGGGAAGGAGGATGCTCTGGGGAAACCTTTCACCTTCCTCATGTTTCCACAGGCAGGGAGGCATCCAGGGGGATTTATCAAGCCCTGAGCACTTCAGCTGAGGTCTCTGCAGCCCAGAAAGTCTCTTTTCTGCACCAAAAAGCTCCTCACTTCGGCAGTCCTGAGCCTGGACTGGGTAACATCACCTGGGGGAAATGGGGGCTGTGGGTTTCCAGAACATCCCCTCACTGTCTTTTAGAAAGGGAAACAATGAAAAATATTCCCAAAAGCATGTTTGGAGCTGTCATCAATCTCCCTTTTCCTCCTCCACCCTCAGCAAGTGGTTTGTCCTTTCTGGACTTCAGAGCCACTTCTCCTCAGCTCTTCATTTTGTGTGGCCAGGCTGGCAGGACACTCGGTCACTATAACAACTCCTTAAAACCCAATTTCTCCACTTTTCCTGATGCTCTAGCACATATCTCACCTGCAGGAAGAGCTGTTGCTCTTGCCCAACCCATTCCTGGCTCATCCCTGTCCCAGCACCTCTCCCATGGCAGCTGAGCTACTGCTTCATGGCTTTTCCTGTCCTCTTCAGTTCCCTCCGAAGGCCAGCGCAGTTTGGGACACCTTTGGGACCCCAACATTCCCGGTGTCCAGGGATCTCTGCCAGCCCACACAGTGGAGCAGGCTGTTTCCAGAGGCCAGCAGGTACCTTGGGAATTGCAGCAAGGTGATAAGGTATCAGTAAATCTTGCTTTTCCCCAGTCCAAAAACCACGGAGCCAAAGGGCGATGCTGAACATGACCTTGAGGTGCTGACGCAGACACTGCCTGGAATGTTAACCCTTGGATCAGGGATGCACCAAGGAAAAGAGGAATTTATTCATACCTACCTGGGACTTGAAAGGCAAACAGAGGGAAAAAGCTGGCGTTGAACAAATAGAGTTTTAATAAATAGAAATATATTACTAAGATGTATTTTACACTAAAATACAATCCTGCTTTCAAGTCCTACTTCTAGTAGAGCGTGGAAACCCTGAGGACTGAACTTCCATGAGAATTAGGACTTACACCCAGATGAGAAGCAGCCACCATTCCACAGGCTGGTCAAGCTGTGATGAGGCAAAGAGGAGGAAAAAAGTCCCATTCCCGAATTCCTTAAGCACCAGAGCTGAGCAGTGTAGTCCTGGAAAGGTTATTTTGGGAGAGGGAGATGCTGTCTGCAACTCAACATAAACACACTGGGGAAAAACCTTCCGTCACCTCCTTGTGGGATTAAAAATATTGATTGGTTTCTCCTTATCTTGTGCCACTCTTGACTCACGGGGTTACTCAGCAGGAATTCTCCAGCTGAACTTTCCAGCTTGGAGCAGCTCTCGAGCTGGGAGCTGTGGGGACAGGCGAGGGAACTCAGGTAAGCCTGATGGAGATTCCCCTGGGATGCCATGGGATCAGGATTTATGTCTTTTGATGTTCTTTGGGCAGTTTAATCAGCTGGAGGATGAGAGCTGTGAGTGTGAGTGGTGCTGATGTGTTTCAGGCTGACGCTGGGACAGTTCTGGACAGCTCATGGTGCCTGGCAGCCAATGCCATACTCAGGGAATAATGAGGGCAGGAAGGAGCCCTGTAATATTAGATTTGTCGCCACTAAAATATTTGCTCTGTGAAATTCAGCCCTGGCCATGAGTGCTGTACCTTGCCATGGCAGAGGAAGCTGATAAGAGAGGTCACCTCGAGCAAGTCTAAGTAACCACTTGGCTCTCTGCTGATGTGGTTTCTCAGTGCAACCTTTTCAGAGCCATAGGTGCTCATTTCAGCAGTTATTTCCTGAGGGTTTATTGTTTCCTGGGCACACTCCCTGTGAGGAATGGCCTGGAGGCAGGAGCTTTACCAGAGCTGGCAAAAGTTGCTGCCAAGAGAATCAGAGGCTCTGCCTTGTTTTTCCTTTTGTAATCACAGAATTATCACAGACCAGTGTGGGTTGGGAGGGGCCTTAAAGCTGAGTTTTCTAAATTGATGTTTATTATGGTGACAATAATCTCTTCCGACATGCTCTGAGCTCCAGAGCTTCAGCACTTCCTTCAACCACTCAGTGAACACAGGATCTGGTGGAATATTGTGGGGTTTATTTCCAAGATCTTGTCAGAAGGGTGAGCTGGGTGTCCTGGGAAACACAGGGTCAGGAATCAGGGTGCTCTCCCTGTCCTACCAGGCTGGGTGACAGTGAGTGATTGCTGCTTGCAGCAGATGTATTTTCGCTGCATCAAGCTGAAAAATAAACCTCCAGGTCCCTGAGGGGCTGCTGCCAGCTGTGACACCAGGAGGGGGGACACAGAAAGCTTTCTGAGGGTGGGATGTGTGGGATGTGCCCAACTCTGGGATGTCCCACGGGCTCCTTTGTGCATCCTCAGTGCCCCCACCATGAGTGGCAAGAGGTCCAAGTGCTCCTTCTCCCGGCTGGAGGTGATCCTGATCGTGTGCCTGGTGCTGATGATAGTCCTGACCGTGGTGCTGCTGGTCCTGCACTTCCTCAACAAGGACTCTAAGGGCAAGTGGAGCTACCCCAGCCCCTCCCTGCCCCTGCCCCAGGCTCTGCCCAGGGCAGGGTTTAAATTCAAGGGGGACAGGTGAGGGTCCCCAGGCCACTGCTGAGCTGTCACCATCACCTCTGCACATGGTCCTTTCACTGAGCTTTTCCTCCAGTGCCTGGAGATCATTGCCCAGAGCTGCTTCTCCCTGCTCTGAGCCTCAGCTGGTTCTGCGGGGATTTTTTTGGGGAGGACCAGGGCACCAGCACTGGACAGAGGATGTGTTGGATGTGCCCTTCTCTCTTCCCAAGTCCTTCCCCAGCAGCTCCTGACATGCCATCCCTTTTCTTACCCCTGCTGAACCAAACTGTCTGTGTGAAACAGCACCTGGATCCAGTTGCTGCATGGTACTGGTGGGCTTGGAGAGCTTAACTGGGAATGCTGGGCTGGTTTCCCCTCTCTGTGCATCCCCACCCATTGGACACAGCCCAGTGACCCTTCTGGAGAGCTCCTCTGGGGCTTTTCCTGCCTGGTCCCCCCTTGGCCACCCCAAAGGCCTTCACAGCCTCAGCAAGTGGACAGCCCACTGGAAATCCACTCAGAGCACTCAGCCAGAGCTCTTTGGCCTCTCTTTTCGCTGTTTCTGCTCACTCCTATGTCTGCTGATCTGTCATTTATTGTTCTCGCAGATTCCAACATTGTAGCAGAAAAAGCAAATTACCTGGTGGGTGTTGGCAGAGCTGACTGCACAGGCCCTGTGGCACAAGTCCCTCTGGTGAGTTGGGGGAATTCCTCATGGGGTTGAAAAAATACTGATTTTTCATCCTCTGTGAGTATTTTTTGCAGGATTTCTGGTTTAGAGCATCTTCCTTGCTAAACGTGTGTTGTCTCCAAACATGAGTTGAAATTTCTTTGAGGTTTGGAGCAGCCTGGGATAGTGGGAGGTGGGCTGGAGCAGGGGATGGAACTGGATGGGCTTTAAGGTCCCTTCCAAGCCCAGCCATCCCATGATTGCTGGAATCATGGAGCAATACAGAGTTGCAGCTCTGAGCTGTTGGATGAGTCCTCTGATCGCCGGGCAAATCCGCTCGGAAAAATGCGCGCAGAGGAATGAAGGGCTGAGTGCTTACTGAGCTCCTCTCTTCCAGATGGGATATGCCAACCCCGAGCAGGTGGGTGGGGGGCTTCTCTCGCGCCTCTACAGCCGTGCCTTCATCGTGGCAGACCCTGAGACCTCCAAACGGGTGGTGTTCGTCAGCGCCGACATCGGGATGGTGTCCCAGAGAGTGAGGCTGGAGGTACGGGGCTGCAAAGGAGGGCTTGGGTGGTTCATCTTCCCCATGGAGCATGGCAGCACCGCGGCTGTTGGGGTTTCCTTGGGGAGATGCTGTGTCTCTGCTGCAGAGGAACTTTGGATTCCTCAGCAAACGAGGCTGGACTTTGCTCATGATTTTCTTAGTGGAAAAATTAACAGGAGTTCATTTGAATCGGGAATACATTGTTGTGGTGCCTCCAATGCAGCAGAGGTGGGAGGGAGATGCTGGAGAGCTGGGGATGATCTGGGATTCCCTTCAAGCTGGACAGAGAGGTCTTCTACCAGATTCTCCTGTTTTGAGGCTCTTGCCAAGCCAACAGCTCCGTGTTGTGCCAGGCAGAAAGAGGAGAGTGAGGAGGGGGATGGATGGATGGACGGGTGGGAGATGGACGGACGGATGGATGGATGGACAGATGGATGGATGGATGATGGATGCAAGGGCTGGCACAAATCTCAGCAGCCTTTGGGCACAAAAAGGGTTTTTTAGGAGCACCTCACTCCCCTCAGGTGCTGCAGCAGCTGCAGAGCAAGTACGGGGAGCTGTACGGGCAGGACAATGTCATCCTCAGCGGCACCCACACGCACTCGGGGCCCGGAGGGTACTTCCAGTACACCCTGTTCTGGATCACCAGCAAGGGGCTCATCAGGCCAGCGCTCAGCTCCATCGTCAACGGCATTGTCAAGGTCAGTGTCACCCAGCTCAGTGTGCTGGCGCCTAGCTCAGCTCTGGCTGTGATGTTTGGGGTGACACCTGTGCGTGGCTCAGCCCAAAACACACTTGGAGATTTGCCGGTAAAAGCAGATCAAAAAGCAGGAGCTTTGGATTCTTTCTTCAGAGACAGCTGTGGGTAGTTTAAAACTGTTATCATCATCATCATTTTCTGGAGTTTTAGATGAGTTAAGAAAAAATCCCAAACAAACACCCCCAAATTCCCAAAAAAGTGTTGGGGATGGACAGGGAAGGAAAGGAAGAGTTTTTCTAGATAACCTCACATATGCCTTAGAGACTGATATTCCCTGTCTCACTGCTCTTCAGAGCATAGATATTGCCCATGAGAACATGAAGAAAGGAAGGCTCTTCATCAACAGAGGCACAGTGGAAAACAGCCAGATCAACCGAAGCCCCTTCTCCTACCTCGAGAACCCAGAGTCCGAGCGGAACAGGTAACTGCCCAGGCAGGACAGAAACACAGCCCTGCAGAGAAGCCCTCAGCTGGGACCATGGCCCAGCCAGCCCACAGCTGGTGCTGCTGCACATCCCAGGAGAAATGTAGGAATGTGGAACCAGGGCTGGGGCAGAATGAATGATGCTGTGCCCATCACTTGGGTGTGTGCATCCCCAAAAATTAACTGCAAAGTCAGGGCTTGAAAGCTGTGGCTGCCCTCTCCAAGCATGAGGAATTGGTCAGGGATGTGTCCTCGTGCTTTATTTAAAAAAAAAGAGAGTCTGAGAGTATTAAAGTGATGTCCTTGGTGCATGAATTTGTGTTCTCTCCATCCCCTGGAGAAGCAGTGCCTGAGGACAATGACAGCCATAGCTCTTCCCTCACCCTCCCAGCTGGTTTCAGAAGCTTCTCTAAGTCCTCACTGTGCTCTGGTAAAACCTGGAACGACCTTTTCACTTCCTTGTTCAGCCTAGAGGGGATTGAACCCGTCAGAGCAACGCAGAGCACAGCCATGGCTCTGGTTCTGGTGGGATTTCCCTGCTTTGTTCTCACCCAGGTATTCATCCAACACGGATAAAGAGATGGTGGTGCTGAAGATGGAGGATGAGGATGGACGTGAGCTAGGCCTTATCAGGTACTGACCACCAGAGCAGCAGGTTTTTCTCCATACCCTCATTTTTTGTAAGAATGGAATTTTTTCCATTTTTCCCCTTTTTTTTACATCACTGACTCCTCCTTGTTCCTTTGACTATAAAAATCGCTGCAAAATACAATTCTCTGGATTCGTGAAAGAGGCAGTCCAGGTCTGAAGGAGCTCTTGGTGGCTCCGATAATGACAGTGACAACCTCTTGTGGCCTCAAGGCCTGGATTGTTCCAGCCATGAGCCCTCCTGGTTGGGAAGGGAGAGGATGGGGATCCTCTGCCCTTGTTAATTCATCCCTAAGCACACCGAGCTTGCATTCGTACTCTCCCAAAAGAAATTCCCACAAATCCATAAGATTGAACCAGTCAATTGCCAGCACACAGGGTGAACATTGCATTTTCTGTGTGTTTTTGTGACCCCTCAGCTGGTTTGCTGTGCACCCGGTGAGCATGAACAACTCCAACCACCTGGTGAACAGCGACAACGTGGGCTACGCCTCCTACCTGTTCGAGCAGGAGAAGAACAAGGGAATGCTCCCTGGAGAGGTGGGAGAGCTCTCAGGCTGCCCCAAATAATGGGGGATAAAGGGCTGGGATGGGGAGAAGTGAAATGGGACAGCAGGGCAAACACAGAAACACAAGGGCAGAGGGGAATGCTTTGATTTATTTCCTTTCTTCCTCTACACGAGGGAAATTGGAAGGTGTGTTCCTGACTTTCCGAACTAGTAATCAATAGTATTTATTTAGGCTTTAGGTATAAACCAAAGTTATTTTGATTCAACTGTTAAAAACGGGGGAGGTTGGGGTTGCCCCATCCCTGGAAGTGTTCAAGGCCTGAGCAACCTAGGAAATGTCCCCGCAGTCAGGTCCTACAGCTCACACCCTGTAAATCAGTCCTGGTGAAAGCCTGGAAGGGAAAAAAGTCCTGTGCAAGGTGCTACAGTGACCCATAAACCTCTGATCAGCAATGTGAGAAACTGGGGGCACACTCATGGGAAGAGCTGAGGTGGAAGAGGGGTAGGAGGAAACACTGCACACCGAAGTGGTGTGAAGTTCTCCCTGAAATGGCATCATGAGCACCCAATTCTCCCCTGCTTTCCTGCCCTACTCTTGGGATGTGCCCAAACCCCCATTCCAGTGCTCCCGGTGACTCTGGCAATAAAGCAGTGCTGTGCACGGTGCTAACAGCAGCTGCAGGGAGAGCTGCCCGTGGGCTCTGCAGCTTTCCCTGCCCTGAGATGCCCTCTGGGCTCGGCAGGGCTCCTTTGTGGCCGCCTTCGCCTCGTCCAACCTGGGAGACGTGTCCCCGAACACGCGGGGGCCGTTCTGTGCCAACACGGGCGAGCCGTGCGACAACCCGCAGAGCCGCTGTCCCGTCGGAGGGGTGAGTGTGCCCTGCCTCTTCCCTCCTGAGCACAGAAACACCTACACACCCACGGGCTTCACCACTCTGCGTGGAGAGGGCGTTAAAATTTAAAAGTCACCTCTTCTTGGGCTGTCCTGGGTGCCACTTTCAGGAATTAACTGTGCTTTGCTCTCACGCACCCTATTTTCTGGTCATTCACCCCAAATTTATCTCGAGTGCAGTAACCCCATGCCTAATTCTGATGGGGCCTGCAGGAAGCCCTCAGTTCCCACAGTCTGGCAGCCACCTGGCAGTGCCACATGTCCTCCATACCCCCTGACCCCTAAACAAATTTCCCAACAGGCAGCGATGTGCATGGCCAAGGGGCCCGGGAATGATATGTTCGAGAGCACCAGGATTATAGGGCAAAATCTCTACTTGAAAGCAAAGGTAAGGGATATTCTGCTTTCTGAGTGTGTGTGAGTGCTGCTATGGCAGGAATTCATACTCATTTAAGCAGCTTGATGAGCCTTGTGGGTCACTTCCTGCAGGATATTCCATATCCTATATTCTATATCCCTCAGGATATTCCATATTCTATATTCTATATTCCATATTCCATATTCATATTCTATTCATATTATATTCTGTATTCTATATTCTATATTCTATATTCTACTTGCTCTGTCTTGTACCTGTTCTGGCGAATGTTTGTAGATTGAAATTGCTCCAAAGTTTCTTGATTTTGATTTGGTAAATGAGCTTTGCAACCAGCTATTGATGTCTCAGCTGGAATCAAGGAGACCTCACAGCCAGGAATTTGTTAGGCCTAGGACAGCATAGGAAATCTTAATGGTACTGGAAAATTTCCTCTGGTGTGACACACCTAAATTTGGACTAGACAACACATTATTTAGAGACAGCATTGCAGGTGTTGTAATTTGAAAATGCTGGTTTGGGGTGTTAATCCTCTTGTCTTTAACACCTCATTTTTCAGCTGCGAAAGGAAAGTGCTCTCCCTCCCTGAGACAGGGAGAGCTTGCAGGGCTCAGGGCATGCAGGGTGCAGAGCCAGGGTGACACAAACAAGGGGACTCAGGAAAGGCAGATTTGCTTCATCACCTGGAAGAGGCCTGGGGAAGGCGGAATGAGGAAATGATCCATATGGCTGTTCCTCAGCAGAGCTGGGTTCCTGATTGCCTGTCCCTCAAGGATTTTTTCCCACCTGGTGTGTCCCTTAGGAGCTGTATGAAAAAGCCTCCCAGGAGGTGACAGGACCCCTGAGCTCAGCCCACCAGTGGGTGAACATGAGCGACGTGTCGGTGGAGCTCAATGCCACACACACGGTGAGAGCAGGAAGAAATGCCCCATTCCCACAGCAGCACCTGCCACCATGAGGGGAGATGCTTTTTTATCTCCTTTTCCTTTTCTTCTCCCCTTCTGACTTAGGTTAAAACCTGCAAACCAGCCTTAGGACACAGCTTTGCCGCGGGGACTATTGACGGAGTGGGGGCTTTCAACTTCACCCAAGGTAATTTGGGGGCAGTGTCAGTGTGGGTTTGTGCAGAGAGGGAGGGCACAGGGCACCCCCAGACAGACCAAAACCCCTGGAGTCACCAGACCACTGCCAAAGGAATGGTTTTCAGGAAGGTGGAGGAAACCCCCTGGCAGGTTTGTCTGTGCCCATCTCAGAAAGCTTTGGGAGGATAGGATTTAGGGAATGCCCTGAAGGAAGGAGAGCAAGGGGATGGATGGGGAGTGGGGAGGAGAAAGAGCTGGCTTGGGACTTTCCTCATTTGTTCTCATGACCCAAAGGCTGCCAGGATGGAGCTGAAGCTCAGCTTTTCAAACTCCCCAGGAGAGGGAGGTGGTTGGAGTCCACTGAGAAATATCCCAGCCCAGTGAGCTGGGAGTGGGGAGTGTTTGTCTGGGAGCTGCTGGGGCAGCTGAGGAACAGGGTTAGAGGATGTTTCACCCTCCAGGCTCAGTAGAAGGGGACCCCTTTTGGGATCAAATCCGGGACCAGCTGCTGGGAGAGCCATCGAACGAAACCAAAGCCTGCCACAAACCCAAGCCCATCCTCTTCAGCACGGGAGAGGTAAGGACACACCCATGTGTGCCCTGGGGAGTGCGGGGATCACTGCTCTGGGCTGGGAACAGCAATCCTCACAGATCCCAGTCCCTAATGGGTTTGTTAGGGAGCTACAGGCCATGTCAGGTGAAGAGCAAGGAGGGGGAACAGGCTGCATGGGCTGGGAAGGCATGGAAAGAGAAAGCCAGGATGAGTTGTCATTAGCTCACATCAGGCTGAGAGAGGTGGGAGTTCTCCTCTTTCAGAGCATATGTTTTCCATATACCACAGGAGGAGAGACCAGACCTGCTGCTCTCACTAGGGTCACAAAAAACCCCACTGAAATCTATCCCAGCCTAATTCTCTGCTGGTGAAGCAGCCCTGAGCTGGATGCACAGGGAAAATGCAGGAGGTGAGGGAAAGCCACCAGTGTTGCCTCCCAGACTTCAGGACATGCTCTGCTGGTGCTCAGATCTTAGTAACTCTGGGTGGATTTTCCATTTGGTTCCTACCTTAATCCATGAAAAGGCCTTTCCTCTTTCCATGGACTGGTCCCATGAAATGCAGTAACTCACCCGTGTGCCTTTTGGAAATTCCAGGGACTTGTCCCAATGCCAGGGATTTGCTGGCAGTGCCCTGGGGTGAGGGTCTCCAGCATGATCCTGCTCCAGAAGAGTTGGGCCAGCCAGCAGGGATGAGGATCCCTATCTCTGCTCTTCCCAAGCTCTCCCAAAATCCTTCTTTATGGCTTTAAATGGGAATTGCAGCCCTGTTTCCCACCTGATGCTCCCTTGGCACCGAGGCAAGTGCGCTGCGGTGGAGAGGGATCATGTCCAGGGCTCTTTAGAGCACTTAGAGGATGCCATCTGGATAAGGAAATTCACTGTTATCCCTTTCAGCAGCCTCCTTAAAAGCCTCCCAGCTGTCACTTTGTGTTCCATCAGCTCCTCACCTCAGCTCTCCCCAGAAGAGGTCCCAGCTCCTCCCAGCCTCCTCCTCCAGGCAGGATGGTGTTGCTGAGAGCAACTTACACTTTATTCTTATGGCTTTAGCACATTTTGGGGATGCTCTGGCAGGCCTCCTGCTTCTGGTGCTCTTCACAAGGTTTTGTCACTCATATTTTGCCCCCAGTAAATTTCTCCTCAAAAAAACCCCTTTCTGGGCTTGCTGGAGTGGGATTTTGCATTTCCTTATCAATCCAAATCCTATCCTTTTTCCATGCAGGTGAGGAGTTCCTAGGTGCTACCATTACCTTCTTTACCCACTTTGCCTTTAGCTGCCCTTCTGGCAACACCTTATTTAGGGTTTTTTGGGGATTACCCATAGTATTTACCTGTGGCTTATGTGACTGTTATGGTCAGATAACATAACTTCTCACATGTTTTACAAATAAATTTAATTTACAAATAAAGTCACAAAATCAATTTATTTGCCTGGTTGATGACCATAGGAAGGAAAACACTTCAGTTATTTTTTTCCTATGATACCAGAGTATTTATATGCACTTTTTCCTCCCCCTCAGATGACTTGGCCCCACCCCTGGCACCCAGACATCGTGGATGTGCAGATTGCTGCCATCGGATCCCTGGCTATCCTTGCTGTTCCCGGGGAGTTCACGTGTGTATTCCTTGGGTTCTGTTCTATTTATTGCAGCCAAATTTCATCCAAACCTCCTGAAACAGTTCTGCCTGCAGGTAGAAAGGGGGGTAGGCTCAAAATCATCCCCACACTCACCATGGGAATGACTGAGATGCACACAGGCTTCCTGAAGCATTTTGTTTGTTGCAAAATGCAGTTTCAAGGAAACCAAGGAATTTGTTAACTTTGACTGTGTTTTTGGCACCACAAACACCACAATGATGAATTGCACTGGCTGTTCACAGTACAGTGGTGCAAATTTAAATAGGATAATGATTTAGCTCTAGTACTTTTATTTCTACCCAGCCCTGGGGTGGCTCCAGCCTCTCCTTGGCTGTGCTGATGGGTGTGAAATGGGTTTTTTGGTTGAATTTGTTGCAGAGGGGTCTTCAGGGATGTTGAGCAGAGCTGGAGGAGCTGTGGGAATTTCTGGGGGACACTGCAAGTCCAACCAGCAATTCCTGCTTTAGGTCCCTCCTCTCCACAACTCCAGAGAGGGTCAGGCTGTGCTCCCAGGGAACAGGGACAGGACAAGGGGAAACGGCCTCAGGCTGGGCCAGGGGAGGCTCAGCTTGGACAGCAGCAGGAATTTCTGCATGGAAAGGGTGCTCAGGCCCTGGCAGGGGCTGCCCAGGCAGCTTTGCAGTCCCCATGCCTGCAGGTGTCCAAGGAAGGCCTGGAGGTGGCACTGAGTGCTCTGGGCTGGGGACAAGGTGGGCATTGGGCACAGCTGGGACTCCATGGGCTGGGAGGGCTTTTCCAGCCCCAGGGATTCTGTAATTCCATGGTTTCTGGAGCCTGACATTGTTCCCTCCATGCCCTAGGACCATGTCTGGACGCAGGCTCCGGGAAGCTGTTCAAAGTGTGAGTTGCTGAGGTTTCCCTGGAGCACAGCACGTCTGGAACTTCTCCTTTCTTGAGCCTCCTGGTTTTCCCCTCCTCTCCTCCCAGCTGGGCTCACGGGGCTCGTGTCCCACAGATGTTTCCTTCTCCCAGTTGCTTCAGATGGATTTTCCATGTGCTTCCTCACAGGCAGGAGGAATGAATATCCTCCCCAGAAAAACACCCTATTGGGTTTCAATCCATTAAGCCAATTCCACAGGGATCCAGGCAAAGCTGATGCCAGCAGGAATTTGGCTCTGGGATGGAGGAGTTTAGCTTCTTAATCCCTACCAGGATTTTGCAACATGAAAACCATTGGCAAAAAATAAAAGGCAAAAAGCATTTTTTCCATTTGATTGACACATCCTGGCTGCAGCCTGAATAAAATCCCAAACGCAGATGCCATCTCCAAAATTCACAGAGCCTTTCTCACACTTATATCCCTGGTTTTTTAGGAGTATACAGACATCAGCTTCCAAAAAATCCCCTACATTTAGTGAATTTACTGGAATGAGAGGTCATTTGTCCTCTTTTTCTTTGGGGAGTAAATATGAGACATTAAAAAAGGCAAATTGCAGTTGTAGGTTTTCATCCCTGAGCATCCAGACCCTTTCCCACCACGACTTTGTATTCTGTCCTGGTAAATAATAGTAATAATAATAATAATAATAATAAAATAACAACAACAATAACAGTAATGATAATAATGATAATGACCATAACAATAATTACAGTATTGATATCATAATAATAACAACAACAATAGCAACAGTATAGTTCTGCATTAAGCAGTTGTTTCAAGGTAAGGGTTTTATTTCCTTCCTTAGGAGTTTGATTCCCATGGGACACCAGGGATGAATGTTGTGATTGCAGGTCTGTGCAATGTCTACACCCACTACATTGCCACCTATGAGGAATACCAGGTAAATATTAAAATTGTGGATTGGATTTGTTTAACTAAGTTCAGCTTTTGACTCCATGGGATGATAGTACATGTCAAATTATGGTTGTTTAGAGTTCTTTACCACAAAAAGGGGCAGAGAGAACTGGGAGGGAAGGCTGGAAGAACTGGGGTTGGAAAAATCCCACCTCAAAAAGTTGGAGGGGGGAAAAGTTGCATCATAAGCTTTTCAAAGAAGGTGAAAACTGTGATAATTGGAAGAGCAAAGAGGGTAAAAACTGTGATAACTGGAAGAGCAAACAGGTCCTCCTTGTTTGCAACAGGTTGGAGAATGCAGAGTAACCTGAAATTGCAGCAGAAATAACTTTGGCAAGGGGTTGGGGCTGTGTCCTTATCAGAAAGGGAGTAAATAACCCCACTGCTGATCTTCAGCTGGGTGGGATGAGCTGTACAAACCACTCAGGAGCACTCCCAGCCCTCCTTTCCCGAATTTCTCCTTTCCAGGTTCAAAGGTACGAGGCTGCATCCACCATTTATGGGCCACACACCCTTTCTGCTTACATCCAGCTGTACAGGGGCCTGGCCAAGGCTATTGCACTGGTAAGCAGCACTTTTGATACACCACAGGCTGCTGGGGACATTCAAATCCTGTCAGTGGTGGTGGCTGTTAACTTTCTCTTCAGAAACCACTTTGAGAAACAGTGCATGGGATGAAAATAATTCCTGCAATGGGGGTCTAACAGCACTTGAGAATTTCTGGGGGGTTTGCAGCTCAAAAATCAGTACTTCCAACCTTTCAGCATGGCCTGAAGTTGCTGCTTTTCTACCTAAAGCAAAATAAATCTGCTCCATTTTTGCTGTACCTGGCAGTGCCCATGATCACTGTGACCACTGCATGGGTGGGCAGGGATATCCTGGGATATCCTGGAGTCTGGATTTAGGAGACCCCAGCAACAGGGCAGCAGGTGTCCTGCAGGGATTGCTCCTGCAAGCAGGGCACAGATGGAGATCCTCTGCTCTGCTTTCACCTCACTTTATTATTCCTACAATCTGTCCAAGCAGAGGCTGGGAGGTAGAGCCGGAGCAGTGCTGTGGTTCCTCAGGGAATCCTGGCTATCCATGTGGATGTTTAACGAGCACATCTTCCTTCCCCCAGAATGCCACTCAGGATTTGCCCCGTGGTCCAGAGCCCCCACTTTTCAACGTGACCAGCCTGATCCTGCTGCCTGCTCTCAGCGTCGAGAGCACGCCGGCCAATAAAAACTTTGGGGATGTGCTGGAAGAAGTGAGACAAGAGTATCAGGAGGTAAGAGCTTCGGGGATCCCCTAAAAGCTGTTTGGGAAAGTGCCTTTAAATTCTTACCCCTCAGCCCAAAGTCTGTGGGTCGTGGTGCCCTCAGAGCAAACAGGTCTCATCTCTCTTGTGGGCATGGCTGAGAAGGCAGGGGCAGAGCATTTCTGTGCCAATGTCCCTCAAGGGGAATAAAATGGGTGAATAAAGGGGGAAATAAGAGCCCTTCATTCAGCACAAAGCAGATTTCCCCTTCTGCTTCAAAACAAAATAGCAGTTGATTAAGTAGGCAAATATTGTACAGTGATTTTTACAAGCAGCAATCAGGTCACCTTTGATGTCTGTACTGTGGAATGTAGATGAAATGAAATCAAAATGCCAGAAATGCCTCTGTTTTCAGTGCTCAGCGTTTAGATAAGATGTTCAGGGCAAGGGCTTTCATCTCCTTGCTGTCTCCAGCAGTAAGGCAGGGAGGCTTTCTGAAAAATCTCCCTTATTTCCTCCCTTTTTCACGTGCAGTGGGGGAGTTTATCCAGCAAGCAGGACAAGTGGTGTGGCAAGGCACAGAAATTGTCCAGCTCAAAGCAGAAATTGTCCACTGCTGCTGCACCAAGTGAAACTATAAATAATTTAAAACAACAACAACACAAACACAACAAAACGCCACAAAACCAACCAAACCCCTAAAAACCTCAAATGGCCTCTTCAAAGGATGCTCTTAATGTGCTGCTCAGCCTTTAACACAAATCTCAATTCCCCCCCAGAGAGAAGTTGCTGCAGTGACTTTTGTGGGGGCAAACCCCAGGAACTCTGCAGAGAACGCAGTAAGTGTGATGGAATGATGCTGGAATTGGGCTGTTTGGCATTAATGGATGTTAATTTTCCAGTTAAGTAAGGTAGGTTTTTTTACTTTGCTGGGAGACCACAAGAAGATGTGTGCTTTGGGAATTTGCACCATCAGGAAGGTTTCGTGGCAAAGAAGTGAATTTGGACTGTTCATGATCTCTCTATATTATTGAAGTTGGACCATGTTATGTGTTAGGCCAAGTACACTTTGTTGGTATCCAGTGTAAGCCTGGTCTCTAATTTCCATCCTATCAGCCTGGTGTTTTATTTTAATAAAACAAAGGGAATTAGAAAAGCACTTATCTCATTCCATCACTCATCTTGTATAGACATTGCCCAGTTTAAAGTGCCACAGAAGGTCAGGATGTGCCTGTACCTTCAGTGTCTGGCTAACTGTGGTGGTTTTGTTCCAGACTGAGCATAACTTCCTGACGGTGGAGAGATACTCCAACATTTCCAGCAGCTGGCGGGTGGTGCTGAACGATGCCTCCTGGGACACCAGGTGGGTGCCTGAGCAGATCTCCCTGTCCCACAGACTCCAGGGAGTCATTCCAGTCTAACCTGAAGGGATTCATTCCAGAGCTCCCAACACCAGGTTGACCTTAGCCCTGCAGGTGATGCTCTCCAGGGGAGGATCAGCCCTATTTGGGGGGTTAACTGGGCAAAACTGGTGTTCTCCTTGGCTCTAGAATCTGGAATGGGGGTTTGTATATTTGGGAAAGGGAGAAAGAAAGGCAGGAATTACAGAAGGTTTGTGGTCCAGCTTGTTCCTAGCCTATATCCATCCATCTGTCACACCATGAGGATGAGTAGGATGCCAAACAGAAAACAGGAGAGACTCACAGGGAAAATCTGGCCGATTTGTCATGCAGCACAAACAGGCAACAATTTAAAAAGTTTGGAAGAAAGCAAATTTAAGGGTAAAGATGTCAGTCTTCAGGAAAAAATCCATGAAGCAGCAAGGCTGGTGTTACCTTTTAGAGCTGTGGGTTAATCTTCATTGACTTCCCAAGCAGGGCTCCACCAGAGCCAGCTGAAAAACCCCTCGTGCCTGGATGATGTGTGGAGTTTTGAGGCTGGGCACTCCATGCACAGTTTTGAGGTTGGGCAGAAAGGCTTTTGCACAAGGACTCTGTAAAGAAAATGGGCTTTTGGTGTAGAAATGGATACCAGAAGTCCTGAGCTCAATAACTACAGACTTTGTGATTTTAGTGAATATTCACCCTCTTGGTTTAGCTCTCCCCCTGCACAGGCAGGACTAAGCTGACAAATGTTGCTCTCAGAGGTGATGCTCTAGGGAGCTCTAAATGTAAGAACACATTGGTAGAAATATTCTGTCAACAAACAAGACCAGTGACCTATTTCCCCATGCTTCCAGATATTTTTCAGCCCTGCTTAGTTTTGGTTGCTGCTTTGATAGCCTAAATATATGAGGGAAGGTTAAAAGAAAGGAGAGTTTAACAGAAATGGAAGGTAAAAAGAAAGGGAAGGTTAAAAGAAACTCTTAAAATGCACTTAACAGGAGCGCCTTCATCTCATTGCACATCGGGAGCTCCAATGAAAAGTGGATTTCCCTGCTGACTGTGGTTCTGGGCCTGTTTTGCAGGTTTTACTGGAGCAAAGGATCCGGGGGTCGGAGCAACGTGACCGTTGAGTGGCACATCGCCGCTGGCACAGAGCCGGGCGTGTACCGGCTGCGCTACTTCGGGCACCACAAGAAGAGAGTGTCCCTCTTCCGCATCATCACGGTTCCCTTCACAGGCTCATCCTCAACATTTCAGATCACAGCCCCATAGAGGATCCCATTCCCTAAAGGAAGGCTTTCCCTGAGCAGTAGATTGGATATCTGGGAAGTGCAGAGGTTGGACTCAGATGATTCTTATGTTTCCTGTCCAACTCTCGATGATTCCATGATGCTCTGGGAGGGTTTTTGTGGCTGCTGTCCCTCGAGTGCTGCTGGTCGTCCTTTGCTGTGCAAAGCTCAACTGCCTGGGAAGTTTTGGCTTTTCCCTGCAGATCAGTCTCCTCGTGTGTCCTCAATCAAGTGGTTCCTGTCCTGGCCAGACCTGGTTGCAGCTGATTCTTATTGAAATAAAAGATGTAACTTCTTTAGCCATGAAACCAGTGCCTGGTGATGGTGAATAGGCTCTCCCGGAGGGAATTCCATGGAAATCAGAAAGAATTGAATTGAGGAGTTCAGTTTAGGAGTTCAATTTAGTTCAATTTAGGAGTTCAAAGCTGTGGGTGAGGCAGCTCTGAACAGACCTCAGCCTCCTTTGTTAGACCATCAGGAAGGACCCAAGGCCAGCAGGCTCTGGGGGGATGAAGGGCCACCCAGAGTCACCTACAGGGTGTCACCAGAAGGGTTTGTGGTCCCCCTTCAACCCACGTGAGAGTTCATCCAAGCACAGAATGAAGATACTATTGCAGGGCACAAGGACAGTGCCCAAACCTGTTGGCTGAAAGGGTTTCCTCACAGAAAAGTCCTCAGGAATGGAGAGGATCTTCCCAGGGGGGTTTCAGGAGCTGCCTGGACAAAGCCATGACCCAGTGCTGCTCCTTCCTGAGCTGCCTCACACCAGCCCTGCCATACGTAGGGACAGCTCCAGAGTTCCTAAATCTCTTCTGACCTCTGGAAGTGATAGAACTGGGGGCCAGAGAGAGAATAAAACATATTTCAGGTCGGATTTAGGATTCTTGTAGGGTCTGACAGCTAAACAACTGTAAATGTTTAATAAGCTCCAATAATGTGTACCAATTTTGTATGCAATCTCTTTAATTCTTCAGAGAATCATCAATCAGATAATTTTGCTGCTCTTTAAAATCAGTAGGAGAGGATGAATTATTCATTTCCTGCTGCAATCAGTCTCAGAGATCCCCATCCAGAGGAACTCAAAGCAGTGGCAATATTGAGTCAGGGAAAAGAGAGAGCTTTGAGAGAACATCACTGGGAATCAAATCCCTGGAGATGTTCCTGATGTCCTAATAACTCCCCCAGCCACCCCACTAACAGCTGGGTTTTTTCCAGTAGTTCTGAATATGTTTAAGCAAGCCAAGTTGAATTGCACAATGAAAGATTTACCCTCTAAACCATGAGCATCTGACTCCAAAAGAGAGGTTTCAGGAAGCTGGGCTTTCCCATGGGAGAGGAAGTGTTGAAAGCCAGAATTAGGGTGTCTGGAGAGTCCCAAGAGCAGGTCCCCTTGCAGAACACCTCGTGTTTATTTGGCTGTCACCAGTGGGAATAGGATTTTGAAGTTCAGGGGGCTGTTTTGGGGGGGGTCTCATAATATTTTGTGTCTAGAAAATTCTCTGGGAGAGGAGCCCTTGGTTTTCTTTGCTCTGTAACAGCACCGTGGCTGTTGGCACACAGTGACCAGCAGCCCCTCCCCGCTCCCTGCACGCTTTTCTGGGATGCTGTTCCTGGATCCAGCAGCCACTAGGTGCCAGTGCTGTTTTACACGAGAACAAGCCCGAGCCAAAGCCCGGAAAGAAAAAAAAGAAAGTCAGGAATTTGGGCACTTTGCCAGCTGTTAAATATAGCACTCACTACTCATCGCAGTTGCTCGTCCCTCTCCCGGGCTGCTCTCCCTCGGCGTGGAGCCATTTGTGCCCTGCTACGTGCTCGGGAGAAGGGCAGAATTCCCCCTTTATTTTATTTTTGCTGTCGTGGGATATAAACTGCCATGAACTCGGGAGACTTGTGTCCGCAGGCTGAGCTGCTCTGCACGACTCGAGCACGCCAGAGCCTCCCTCCTGCACATCCTATCCCTTCCCAATTTACCAGCGCCGTTAGGAGATGCTAAATTGGGATCTGACCCGAGGCGCTGGGGGGAGAAGGGAGAGTCCTCTGCTGTCTCCGGGCTTTCATGCAGGATTTGGGGTTTGTTGGATCCTCTGCTTGTCTGGGACTTTTTCCAGCCTCGCTCAGAGGGTGTTTGTGTGCAGCTCTCTGGTTTTTAACATCTTCACAGCCAGGGTTGTACATACACGGGGTGGGGCTGGGGACCAAGGAATGTCACCCTTCCCATGTTTATTCCTTAAACAACCCCAAATCTGGATGTCCGTGATCCTGTGGATAGCTGGAGCCAGGCCAGGACGACTCTCTGGGCACGGAGAGGCATTTGAGGTGTTCAGGGAGAGAGCAGCTCACCCCAAGCATTCCCAAAGGCTGGTGAGCAGGGGCCATCTAAGCCCCACCCAGCACCTAAAAAAGGACAGCTGAGAACTGCAATTTTATCCAAGACTGAGATTTTGGGGGACACAACATTTTCCTGCCCTTGGAAGAAAGGAGCATCCCATCAGAGCACCAAGAGCAGCACCAGGGCCAGGCTGATCCCCAGTTAGTGACCAGCATGGACTGGTGACCCCTGACTGGGATGTCACCTTCAAAATTGGTTTTGGGTTTGGTTTTTTTTTTTCCCCAAAGAAGGGAAATCCAGGTAGGTATGTGATGGAGAGATGAGATGGTCCCTGGGGGACTGAGCTGGGAAAAGGGAGTCATACAAACTCCAAGGAAAAACAGCTCCCTTTGAAATTCCATTATCCCATGGACTGAGTGGGTTTCAGTGGGACACAAGCAAGTTTCCCCGTGGGATGTTCTGGGGTCTGGCCAACTCCAAACATGGAGTTGTGTCATCCTCAGAGGTGTTTTATTCTCCCTCTGCCCCTCAGATGAAAGGCCCTGTGTTGTAGAGACCTCCAGGGAAGTGCTGGCTGGAAGAAATCCGATGGAAAATGCAGGTTTTGGACCTCCTGCCCTGCCAGCAGCCAAAGATGAGGCCATCTGCTGACTTTTCTAGGCATTGACCTCATCACTTACACCTCAAACATGTCTTGGACTTGATGGTGGAGGGTGGATATGGTTTTTGGGTTTCTCTTGCTCTCCGCCAGGAACCCACATCTTTACAAATGGGAAATAATGTTTTCTTTAAGCTGGGCTGTGGGTTTGAGATTCCTTGGAAAATCACCCTTGCTCTCCAAAACTGACCAGCCAGCTGCTGCTGAGCAAAGAGGTAACCTCAGCTGTGTGAGGGGGGAAACGTTACAGCACAAAAGCAAATCTCCACTGCCCTGGTTTCGAAGGAAATGAAAGCAGGACATCGGGAAAAGCTAATGAGGGAAAATAATAGAGCTGGCAGAGCTGCTGGAGCCCAGAGTACAGCTGACCTCTTTGGAAGAACAATGTCAAGCTATTTTGGCAAAATCTCTTTTGGAGTGGCAGGGAGGGTTTTGGTTATCAGTAGCAAGGTACCAGACCTTCCCTCCATTCCTTGGGCTTGGGATCTCTCTGGAAAGGTGCAAACCCAGAACCCTTTGCACAGGGAATTGCTCTTTCTCTATCATTTAACTGTGATGGTCTGCCAAGGAGCAGGGCCTCATCGGAAAACATATTTACCTATTGGTGACCTGGTAACAGGCTCTCCTCAAGGTGGGGCAAATTCCTCACAGCCCTAAATCATGGATCACCCCATCTACCCCTTGTTTTTGCACGGTGCTCTCTCACTATTGATATAACGCCCCAAAAAATCTCCACTGGGATCAAGTAATAAATTTATAGTAAATCCAATTCCTGTGGCATTGACAGATAAATAAATACTGCCAAAGAGGTGCAGGGAAAAGAGGCCAAGGCCTTGATTTTTCACTTAAAAGTGCAGAAGTACAAAACTGCTGATTTTCTGCTGCGTGTGCTTGGTGAGGGTCAGCAAAGTGCATGTGGAAAACACTCCTGAACAGCTTGTGACCCTTCCAGTGTGACCTGGGATCGATCCCTCCGGAGCAAAGTGTGCTCCTATTTACCATAGATGTATGAAAGGACACAGGCTTGTGTTTAAAAAGTTTTAATGATATTTCAAAGTCCAGTGAATGTCCTCAGATTACTCTAAAATCACAGAGTTCTTTCACAGAATTTAGTCCCGGTTCTAATTTGTAATGGGTGATTGAGATGCCATTTTCCCTTCATTCCCTTTAAACACACACGATTGTCCTCCAGTAAATGGAAATTGTGATTTTTAGCTACACTTCATAGTGTTAAAACTCTATACAAACCTTGTACTACTTGTACAAAAATAAGTGCTTCATGCACACATTTTTAATACTGCTTCTTGCCCTCTGCTTTGACATCTTTCTGAACTTATATAAATAGCTGAAAAAGCAGACTACTGAACGTGGAAAGTGAGAAACACTTCCTGCCAACGGTTTGAGAGACACTCCTGGCTGTGTTCCTCGTTGGCAAACACCACTTGGAGACAGAACAGAAAAGAAAAAGCCACGAAATCCATAACACTCTTGGTTCTTTGGCCCCCTATGACCAGGTTCGTCCCTTGCTGCGAAGCCAAACGTGGCCAGCAGCAGCCACAGAGGGCTTGTAATACCTTCAGGGTCACCCTAATGAGCTACTTTATAAATAGGAGGGGGTGAAGGGGACCTCAGACTGTACAGCTTATGGGGTTTGTTCCATTCTGGGGGAAACTGAGTTAGAATAGGGAACACTGAATTCCTGGAGCCAACGCCTTGCCACAGACCCTCGCGCTTTGCACAGTTTGGGGGATGCACGGGAAAAGCTCCCCTTGGAATGGCTTCTACTCTGCCACATCATGGCATCTAAACCAGCTGAAAAACCTGGGGCCACACCTGCTGGGTGTCATCAACCCAGTTGTAAATTCTATCCCTTGAAAGGGGCTTTTTTCTGGTCCTAGAGTGAACAAATTCAATTTTCCTTAGTGTGCATCACTGCATAGGATCTAAGATACAGGATTGATGTGTCTGCTGTAGTTATCCAGCACTTGGTTTCTCCTGTATCTCCACAGCATCGTAACTCCTGTCTCAACCCTATGGCAAAAATAAATGGATAATGCTCTCCTGCTGGACACCAAAGGATGCTCCCAGCATCCCCAAAGGGTTCAAACACAACACCAACTCTGGTGCTCTCCACAGTAAGAGGTGCCTTTACTGCTGGTGTGAACCCTCTTCCACTACATTAATTTTTGCTGGAATCAGAGCAGGCAGCAGCCCTGATTTAATGTGTAAAGCAGTGCTCAGAGCCAGGCAGGGCTCTTTCCAACCTGGAAAAATGTTCTTTGGATATAATTTTATTCCTGTCGAGGTGCCTGCTATTACTGGGCCATGGCTGTGAGCTCTCGTGCTCTAATTAAGTAGAGAATTGGCCTTAATGAATAGCACTTTTCTGCTCCTCAGACTTAAAAGTTTCCCTGTCTTTCAGCAGATGTGCCATTCGATGGGAAGTGCACAAAAATACACCACTATTTGCTGATTTGTGGATATGGCTGGGAAGGAGCAAAGTAAGAGGGAAAACTCTACTGAATGCTTGGGACCTGCTTTAAAAATAAAATTGGCACAGAAACTTGTTAAAAATTAGCCTGTTAGGCTAGGCAGAAATGTTTAGGATAAATGATTTTTTGCCTTGGCTGTGCCAGGAAGAATTTCAAAGAGCCTTGAGGTGCCCCGTGCTGGTGGCACAGGGTTATCAGGGGCAGGCAGAGGCGAACCCAAGTGGCTAAGGGGCACCACTGCTCTGCCTGGCCTGGGAAACTTTGGGGTGGATGCAGGGGAATTCCTGATGCACAGAGGGGGTTGCTGGGCCACCCCTTCCTTCCCCAGTCCCGGGTCACGAGGGCCACGGGACCAACTATTTTCAGCACAGGTTGTTGCTTGTAAACACACATGCACTAGGCGTATAAATATATATATATATTAAAAAAAGAAATATATATATATACACCTGAGAACCTCTCATTTCCTGGGCTGAGCTTTTGCTTTCCTGTGTGAAAATCTGATATTGCAAGATTTTTTTAATTTCTCCTCCCCACCCCCCTTAATATCTATCCCATTATAAAACTAAACACCTACAACACTGAAACTCTGACTAAAATTAACCTCAGGCCACAGATTAGCTTCAAACCATGAGGGTGTAAGAGTTACCAGACTGAGATTTGGTTTTCTTTTCCTTTCTGCCTGTGCTGGGTTAGAAGGGAATTTGGTTAAAAGGCTCCATAGCCGTCGCTCCGTGCGGCGACAGCGAAGGCGGGATAGGCTTCATAGGTGGCATATGTGGCCAAATCTTGTCCCATTGTCACTGCTTGCTTGAGCTGGGTGGCTGTGACAGTGGCAGCTGCGTTAGCAATGGTATATCCTGAAGGAAAAAAGAAGGAAAACCCACGGATCAATGAAAACCCATTCCAGACTCCTAATTTCCTGGTAGGTTTTGATGGGATGATGTTCAGTGGGAATGACTCAGGCAGCAATGAGTTTGTTAGTGGGAATAATGTAAATAAATTAAACAATTCATAGGAAAATTAAAGCATTTCCTCACCCATGATTTGTTAAACACAGCGCTGGAAAAATGCCCCTCTCTGTTGAATATTTTTTCCTCAGGTTTGGATAATTTCTGAGCTAATGGTGCTTTGGATTATTTCTGAGCTAATGGTGCTTTGGATAATTTCTGAGCTAATGGTGCTTTGGACAGGTGCCCCCCTGTATGGCATGAGGATGGCGAGGAAGCAACCTAAAATAGGGGAAATTTGGGCAGGATTCATAGAGAAAATATGGCTCTGATCCCTTCACAGCCAAGAGACAGGGAATTCAGGACAGCCATGGTAGGGAAATTCCCTCAATGCAACAGCAGGGAGAAAATATTTAGGAGATGGGATTTTTTGGTTTTTCCCATCTGTTTCTAATGGAAAATGTGGTTTCAACACTTCCAAATTTTCCATGGGAAGATGTAAGTGTTGCTGTTTAAGAATGAATCACTGGGTACAGCATCATTTGGGGCTAGTTCCTCTGAAGGCAGGGCATAGCAGCTTGTCAAACACACCGCAGTATTTTGTTGTAAAAGAGTCAGGAATTAAGACAATGCCTAAATTTGGGAAGAGCAGCTGGGGTTGTCCATCAGATCTGCTGGACCAGGCTCTGCTGCCAAGCTACATCTCCCAGGATCCTGTCTGACCGGGCAGGGAATGGGATCAACTCAAGGTCAGCCAGAGCCAAGGTCCTCCTGGTGGGGGAATGGAAATATTGGGCAACAGGGAGCACATGTTGCACAAGTGGAGGTGTTGCTTTGGGGAAAAACATGAGGAATTCCTTACAATTTGAATATTGTGGCTGTCCAGAGTATTTTCTTTGCACCAGCAAAGCCAGGTGCAACGTTTCAAGCAAGAATTGAGGAATCTGGGACTTTGGGCACATCTGCCACCATCGGGAGAGCAATGAGCTGCGACCTGGGCCTGGTTTGAGCCGAGATTTAGCAAGCCCTGACCAAGGCCCAGTGTGTGCTGCATGTCCATTTGCCAGGCTCCCAAGACAAATAAATAAGGGTGGATGAAAGAAAAGGAGAGATCCTAATTAAGCAGTAAGTGGGGGCTGGATTCAATAAAGAGCCCATTTGGTTTCCATGCTGCAGATGCTGCACAAGCCCAGACAAATTGATTTTTCTGCGGCTTTTGCGGACTCCTGTGGCAGGAAGCTGGATAGATGTTGTTTTTTTTTTTTTTTAAATCCATCCTTGAGACACTCCAAACAACTCAGTAGTACTGACTAATGTGTTCCTCATGTGCAGTCTGGCACGTGGGGCTGCCTCTCCATCAGAACTGCAGTCGTGCTGCAGCACACAGTAAATGTAATCCCTGTGTTTTCCGTGACTTCCCAAGCTGTTTTGGGCAGTTGCAAGAGCTATTGAGTATGAATTCTCAAACTGGGAGACAGGTTGGACACTGGGGCTTGGAGCAGCCTGGGACAGTGCAAGGTGTCCCTGCCATGGCAGGGGTGGAATTATGTGATCTTTAGGGTCTCTTCCAACCCAAACCAGTCTGGAATTCTATGATAAAGATGCCAGACACACAACATGAGCCACGGCGGGGGAGCACAACCAGGACAAAACCTGCTTAATTCTTCACACCTGCACGGAAGCAGCAGGAAAATTGACATTCCAGGAGCCCTTGGCTGTACAGACCTGCCCATACCTGGGAAAGCTGGCGCTGCAGGAGGCACCTCTGCCCCCTCCACGGGAATGCCCAGGGTCTGCAGGGTGTACTCTGCTGCGTAGGTCTTGGCCTCGTCGATGTAGGCGCTGAGCTTGGGCGGCGTGAAGGGGTGGCTGTGAGGACAGCACAAAGTGAGCTGGCTTTGCATTCCCCGGGGCTTTCCTGCCCCGTGCTGGGATCTGCTTAGAGCTGGCACCATCCCACACATCCCATGGAAGCATCGCTGCCCCGTGCTGCTGCACTAGCAGAGCTGCTCTCCTCCCAGGGCTCTGCTTCCCTCGCTGAGGTTATCGACCCTGCCTCTCGGCTTGGACACGACGTCCAGGCAGAGTTTGTAGTACTTTTTTGATTAAAAAACCCCTGCTGGGTTTTCTTTTTACAATACCCAGGCTGGGTTTTTCTTTACAATACACAGCAAGCAGTGGTTTAGGTCAGAAATATTTGGAATCATATTTAGAGCTGAAATATTAGCATGTTCCTTCAAACTCCTTTATTTCCCCACAAGGGCTATCACTTGCTTTCTTTTTGTACAAAAAAAAGCACCTTTTTGCCTGATTGTGTCTGTCTTTCTGTAATGTTTGCACCAGCAGAGAGAGCACCAAGCATGGCAGACAGCAGTTAATCATGGTTTGTGGATGTTCTTCTCCCCATATTTTTTTGAAGTATTTATAGTAATTATATAAATATATATTATAAATATATAAATATACATTTCATAAATATTTTCAAATATAGTTAATAAATATTTTTGAAAACAAAAGGAAATGGAGACCTGCATGACTGTGACTTCGAGGACAGCTGTTAGCCAAAATACCATTTAAAAAACAAAGCCTAAGCCTCAGAAACCCTCCAAATATTGACGTACATGGTGGGGTTCTGGCTGGCAAGGGCAGGGATGGTGATTTTGTAGAGGAAGAGCTGTCTTTGATCCTGGCCAATGGCAGAGTGAAGCTGGTACACAGGCTGGCCCCAGTTATTTTTCTGGCAGATTTCTTCTAAGATCTAGAAGGAAAGAAAAAGGGATTTGTGCTGGGGTTAATTGCTGTGCAGAAGCCTCCTCGCCCTGCTCCAGCCTCTGTGCTGAGCAGCTGCCTTCTCTCAAAAGGCTTTCAGGGAGTCCTGGCAGCTTCAAAGCTTAGCAAAAAATACAAAATAAATGGCAGACAGGATACTACGCCCACCTTGAAGTGTAAGATTCATCTAAATGTTTTGTGTTTAATTCCTGAATTTATTCCCTGTTCAATTGGGTATCTGTGTCCTTTTGCTGCTTAGATTATTTCGGAGTGGTTTTCTTTGAGTCTCCCTCAGAAGCTGTGTCTTATGGACTCCTATTTCAGAGGACTAAAGAAACTCGGGTTGCATTCATCCTCTCTGCTCTGCTGCCTCCCTGGCTTCGTGGGTTACAGAGCATGAGAAGTCCAAATAGGCTCCTTTTTAAAAAGAAAAAAGGTTGTGTTTCCATCCAATTAATTCCATGGGCTTCAACAGGCGATTGCAGCTTTTGAAATGCTGAACCACACTGCCCTCAGCCTTAGCACAGCTGATTCCCTGGTAATTGGGAATTGCTGTCCAGAAATGCTCCTCTTTGGCTTTGAATTCCAGCGGTTTTAACCCACTGGGTGTGTGCTGTTCCAGCTGGGTTTGGACACCTTCCACTAAACCAGGTTGCTCTGACCTGGCCTTGGACACTTGCAGGGATCCAGAGGCAGCCACAGCTTCTCTGGAAAACCTGCACCAGGGCCTCACCATCCTCACAGCCAAGAATTCCTTCCCAATATCCCATCTCTCCCTGCCCTTTGGCAGTGGGAAGCCATTCCCCCTTGTCCTGTCACTGCAGGCCCTTGTAAATAGTCTTTCTCCATCTTTCTTGTAGCTCCTTCAGGCACTGGAAGGCCACAATGAGGTCACCCTGAAGTCTTGCTGTGGTCTACCTCATTTACAGCTTACACTTCCATGGATTTAAAATTAAAATGTAAAATTTAAACCTCAGTGCTGCTTTTAATTTTGCCTCCACAGCTCCAGCTGAAGGTTAGTGTCTTGCAGTGTGAAATGGTTCATGACATAGTTCAGTTCTCAATTACAACAGTTCATTTTTCCACTGTGGCAACACTTGTCCCCTGCTGTCCCAACTCCTTTTTATGCATATGGATTTTATAAAAATTACCTTCACCTGCCCTAAGGCCCTGCAGAAGCATTCCAGGGATTTCACACCTCTAGAGGAAGGTGTCTCTGCCCATGGCAGGGGTTGGAACTGGATGAGCTTTAAGGTCCCCTCTAACCCAACCCATTCTATGCGTCTGTAATTTACTGATAAATTAGAGTAAGGGAACTGTGGAATTTTACAGGAGGGATAAAATCCCACTGTCTGATTTCCTGGGAGAAAACAAGGATGTTTTCATAAATTTTGGCCAACTGGATGCTGTGGCAATCAAAGTGTTAAAAGGCACAGACATGCTTCAAAATTCAGGGTGAAGTTGGTTTCCTGTGTTGCTCTGGACAATGTTAAGGGGAAAACGGTTACTGTCAGAGCTGGATATTCAGAAACTCAGGGAATTAATTCTGGATTTCTCCTCAGCCCTCATCTGCATCAACAAGCACAACCAAATCAAAAACCTCCCCGAGCCAGCAGAGTTTCTGCCCTGAGCTGGGTTATGTCAACATCTCTCTCCCTATAAATGATTTGAAAATGTGCATTGCTTCCCTACACACTTGCATTGTTCCTTGGTGAAACCCCAGGTGATGCATTTTATGCATCAAACCTACTGTGGGTGGAGTTCCTCATGGTGCTTTTATGGCAGGACACCCAGAACTGGATTAAGGAGTTTATGACAACTTTTCTCCAAGGCTGATGATGATCTTCAAGGTCTTCTCCAAGCCCAATGACTCCATGATTCCATGAGAGTGGGCAAGGCAGGAGGATATTGCAAGATGGTGTTACTCATTTTTTAAGTCATTTGAGACGCAAGGCTGGATGTATTTACCAGGCCCGGCGCAGATTCAATGATGGGCCCGTTTTCCCAACACAACCCTTGGGATACGGATGCTCTTTTCCGGAGCACGTACCTGAGGGGCGAGTTTGATGCCTTGGGGCTTTAGTGTGATGTGGTTCATGGGGGTGAGCTCCATCCCTGGCAGGAGGTCGTAGAGCTTTTCCTCGGCCCTCTTGTCTCCCTTGAGGTGGTATCCGCGCCCCAGGCCCGGGTACGCCAGGTAGCCGCGGCCTCCCAGGCCTCGGACGCCCGCAGCCCCTACAGGTACATTCATGTAAATTTCTAGGAATGTAAGAAGGCATTAAACTGAATCAAATCATGGGAAAAAGGACCCTGATTCTTGCTGAAATGGAAAAGTTAGCCCCGCTTGCTGGGAGGATTGGGAAGCACACGGGCAGAAGGCCTCACAGAAGGTGATTACCCAGACTTGACACTGACACCTTTTCTCAGATAGGTGAGGGGTTTTTGGGGGGACAACTGCTTCTTTATGCCCATTTTCCATCTTCTCTGGTCAGTTTTGATCTCATGACAGCTTTTTACCCAGCTTTGTAGCTGGAAGGCAGAGAGGGGACAGCTGGTGTCTTCTGTTACCCACCAGTGTAATTTCACCTTCTTAAATGATTCAGAGCCTACACAATTTCATCGCTATATGAACAAAAATCCTTTTTGGTTTTGCCCCATTACACTTCCATTTTTTCCCAGGGAACCCTGCTTGGGAATCTGGGAAGACCATGAGGTAAGAGAGGAGTGGGATATTATCACATCTGCTCCTTTCCTAGTGCAACCTTCTGAGGAGCTGGTGCACCTCTCGGAGAAAAAACTCACGGCTCAAGGGGTTTTCCTGCTTCTCTGTCTGCTTCCTGGTGAAGCCAGAAAAGTTGGCCATCATGGTCCTTGCCAGCCCTACCAGGGTGCCACACAGGGTCCCAGCCTGCTGTGGGACTTGGCCTGGGGACACAAGGCATCATCTTTGGAAGGAAGATCATATGACAGAGTAATTTCTTTGCTAGCCCCAAACTCACCTCTGCATTTACCAAATTATGTCTGCATTGATGTTTAATTTGGGGGTACCTGGGCATGGGGATTTGATGTGGTCCCAGGTGCGGTCACCCAAGAGTGTTCAGAAATACTCTTTTAGTTAGAGATTGAATTAATGGGATTAATTATTATTAAATTGACAATCCCCCAAAACAGGGCTCCACCTCCTGGAGCACACAAGGGCTTGTCTGATTTCAGTGCTGCTTCCCTACCGTGCCCCAGGGCAATGTGACCTCCTTGGGAAACTCCATGGCTTTGGGTCAGAAAGCACCAGGACTGCTAAAACTTTCACTGTGACGTCCAAAGCAAAGAGGAAACAGTGCTGGTGGTGGTGGTGATTGGCTGTGGGCCCTGGCTCTGAAGGGGGTAAAATAAAAGTAGTTTATTTGGTCTTCCCTGCTGGGGCAAAACCAGAAGGATTCATGGGTTATTTACACCAGACTGGAGGGCAAGCTGGAAGTTCTTTCCAGGAAAACTGTTCTTTTTTTCAGCTGGGAAATGTTTGGGAGAAACAGAGCCTAACCCCTGTGTTTGCCATCCCTTTCAGAGTGGGACCCAGGAGCTGGGGCAAGGCCAATGTCACCAACACGCGTCTGGGGAGGAGCCGCCCGATCCCCGGAGGAGACGCTTTGGGAGAGCCGAGCGTTGGCATGAGGGGAATTACCTCGGATGGAGGGTGGCCGGAGGATGCTCCTGCTGCCGAGCCCCTTGGCGGCCGGGAAGTGCAGGTTGGGGATGGCCGCGTAGGTTTGGGGCGCGTAGAACACCGGCGCGCCCAGGTAGGCGGCAGCAGGGTCGTACAGGTGGCCCAGCGCGTAGGTGTAGTCGCCCTGCAGCACCGGGGCCCTGCCGCCCGTGCCCCGTGTGTACCTCACGTAGCTGTCCTTGTCCACCGGCTTGGCCAGCGTCACCTCGATCGGGGAGCCGTCCAGCACCTTCGGGTGGGGACAGAGCGGGCGACAGCACAGGCGTCAGCGGCCGAAGCGCAGCATGGAAATCCCACCCTCGGAGGAACTGTCCCCACACCCTCATGGGATGGGAGGATAGAGGAAAGCAACCCAAAAAAAAGCCCCCGATCTCCCTCACACGGGCAGAAGGCAGCACTGGCTGGGTGAAGGTTTAACCTCAGAGTGCCCAGCCCTCGCCCCAGCTGGGAGAGGCTTCTTCAGCAAAGCCTTCAGAAGGCTTCACTTCCCTGCAAAGCAGCTCCTAAGCCAGCGAGATTCCATGTGCTCCCGTGGAGAACAGCAGCGGCACTAAAAATAGGAGTGGGGTTAACACCTCTTTGGGAACAGCTCTGGCTTTACAGTGAATTACATGCAGTGCAAGAAGGGCTAAATTCAGCAGCCTCCCCGCAAATCCGCAGCTGAATTTGGAGCAGATGTTTGGGCTGACCTCGTTTGTCCCAGTTTGCCATTCACACGCTGCCCTGCCAGTGTTTTTGTTGGCAGTCTGGAACAAGGATGCGAGTGTGAGCCAGGGGGATCATAACCCCTCCTTTCCTAGCTCTTCTTTCAGCTTTTTCTGCTTTTTTTTTGTCTGAGCAGTGAGCTAGAGCCGAGCAAACACTTAAGCACAAACACAAGGAGCCAAAATGAATCGCTTGTGTACGACGGAGCTGCTGAGAAACAAATTCAGGAGTATAAAAGCAGCCTGCAAAGACAAAATTGGGATAACACCTCTGGGAGGGTTTTGTGGCTCATAAAGCAGGTGGCTTTGTATAATATACTGCACCCAAGCCCCAGGAATTAACATTTCCAGCAGCTTTACCTTCCCATTCAAGGCTTTCATGGCCTCCACTGCATGTTCTCTTTTATTAAAGTGCACAAAGGCGTAGTCTCTAATTTTCTTTACTCTCTCTACTGCACCTGTGGAACACATCAGATTATTAGTGGGAAATGGGTATAAGTCAGAAAATAGAGATCTGAAAGAGCAACTGTGTCAGGTTATGAGCCCCTGGAGAGCAAAGGCTGAGCAAGGGTAAAAGAACAAGAGGACAGTGTCCTCTCAGGTCTCCAGATGTATATTCCATAGGAAAATCAAGATATAAAGCTTGTAGTATTTCAAGGCAAGCTAGAAGGTTTTGGGATCAGACACCAGTAAGCTTCCCTTTAAACTGAAGCAGTTTTCTCCTGTCCAAACTGTTCTGTTGGACACCACAGTTGGTCTTGTGTCTCCCTTCTGTGACAGAGCATGCACCAGCTGTGGGAACATCACCATGTAATCCCATCTCCCTGCTTTTGTACATGCATTGGAGGCAGCTGCAGGAAAGCTGAGGTTTCTGCCATAAAATGTGGAGGTTTTTCTCTTAAACACCTGTTCAGGATGCTCAGGAAGAATGAACAGCCAGTCCTGCCCAGGACAGAGCAGCCCAGGGCACTGGGATGGGCTGGGACTGAAGGGGCAGCAGGTGTCTCCCCAGTGAAGAGCCTCTCCCTAAGAAACAGCCTTTCCTGTGTCAGTGGGGCTTCCCTGGATGTCCCAGTCTGCCTGGACACAGCCCCAGTCAGGCTCTGCAGCTGAGAGTTGGCCCTGCTGGGAGCAGGATTGGGCTGGAGAATCTTTCTTCCAGCCTGAATCTTTCTTACACCCAATTACACCCTAAGTCCATCCTCCACAGTTTTCCCTTTCCCTTGTCAGCTGCTCTGCTGCCAGGAACTTCTACTCTGCACTGAGGAGTCTGTCTCCAAAATAACCCCACCAGTCCTGTTCCCCATGGCCACGACCTTCAGTCGTTTCTTTAATTGTTCATCTCTGCTCCTATGGCTTGGGAAGCACATCACCAGCCAGCCCAGCCTCCTGTAAAACCCCCCCCCCCAAAATATTCTTTGGAAATGCAGCTAAGGAATGCTGAACAACCCTTCTGTTGGCTTCTTACCTCCTAAAGCTGAACAGGTGCACAGGGAAATGTCATATTGCCACAAAAAGCACTTACTTAGAAAAATGCAGGAGAAAATGAATTTCTTTGGCACTCAGGAGGAGTCATTAGGAGCTGCAGAGGGCTCAACGAGCCTTTCCCAGCCAATAACTTGAGCAGGCTGCACATCTTGGAATGACACAGGGATGGTAAAGTAGCACTTGGTGTCCTTCTGGGACAGAGGGTGATTTTCCAAGCCTGAGGTGATGGGAGTTATATGCTGATGCTTTGTTTACAAGTGGAAGCTTTAATGAACTCACTATGTTTTGAATATCCCCCTTCTGCCTCCTGGAGGGCTTTCCAGGACACCAACACTGAGCCAAAAATTCTGCTCCTCCCTGCTTCTTCCTCTGCTGGGCAAAGCACTGTGATACCCATCCTTGGGCCAGATCCATGGAGAGCCCATCCAGGGGACATTAGAGGGGGACATTGTCCCTGTAGCACATTGGGAGAGCACAATGCTCCTGCTGGGAACTCTACCAGGCAGCAGGAATTTTGCTGGGATCCCTAGGGAGTAAGGGCTGGGTTTTCAGCGACACAGCTCTACAGAAGTCATCAGGCACTGAATTTGGCACAGATTTAAGGGGTGATACTTGTTCTAAATTCCAGCTTGAGGAGCACAGGCAGCATTCCTGGTCCTGTCTGTGGAGCCCTCAGGGATGTGGTAATTGCTGTGTCATGGGGACCTCTGGATCATTTTTTGTTGGATGACTTGTTGAGCTTCTGAATGCCCTGGATGAAAGGTAATTTTAGGTAAATGGTGCTGAAATGTGGCTCAATGAGTGAGGCAGAGAACCAAGGCAGGGCAATAAATCATTCCAGATCTTTGCTGCCTTTTTTGGTCTCATGGTAATTTAAACTGCATTTTCTCTCCCCAAAGCTGAAATTTTTGCTGTCCTAATGCACCCATTCCTGATTTTAGCCACTAAAATTAAAGATGCCCATTAAAAAAAAAACCCAAAAAACCAAACCCAACATGAATGCTGAAACGATAAAGGGAAAATGAAAGACGATACAGAACTTCTGGTGTTAGAGTGGAAAACTTCTTAGGAGCAAAGCAGATGACTGTTACCAAAGTGTCAAAAGGGCACGAATGTGTTTCTGGGGAGTGTGAGCTTCTTCAAAGCTCGGGAGCAAAAGTGGGTAAATAAAAGAAGGAAACAGTTCAGAGAGTGGGACAACGTAAATTTAACTCAGGGGTAAAATGGGGTCTGTGACAGCTCGATGGTGGCTAAAAGGATGAGCCAGAAATGTTGGAAGGACACAAGGAAACCTCGTGAAGACCTTTGCGTTGCAGCCTAGTACAGAAAAAGTGATGTACAGAGCAGAAATGAGAAGTTAGTGAAAGAAAAATGAAGCTATGCAGTGTATTTTAAAAATTAATTGAAGGAAGTTCACAGGAATGAGATGAAAGGAGATTTCACATTGCCAAGCAGAGTTTCCTAATGCCTAATAGACTGTGTGGCTTGCAGAGCTGCAGAAATGGGTTATTTTTACTTTGTTGGTTTTGGGTGGAATTTCCTAAAGCTGGAGCAACTCAGAAGTAAAATCTCCTTTGAAAGCCAGCAGGATTTTTACTCCCAACTAATCTCCTTGCTTTTTTGAAAAATCTCACCCTAAGTGCATGTAGGATATGCCACAAAGGAATAATGAATTCAATGTAAAGCACTAATTATTCACCAATTTACACGAGGACTGGGGGGGGATGTATGAAAATGAGTTCAGAATTTAGATCAATCAGATAAAAAGGATTTGTATTAAATCACTCTATTTTTATCACCATCCCTTGCCACAGAAGAAGGCTGAAGTCACCCAGCTGCTTCACCAACTCTTTTTAAGAAAGACTAAATGATTCCAAATGATTCCAAACACAGGGCATCCCCATGCGGCATTCTGGATCTTTTCCAGTTGCCTATCATCCTCCCTAGCAGTGGTTGTAGCTGGGAATTAAGCAGCCCTTAATGGGATGACACTGGGGGAGGCCTTCAACCTCATGACCATTTTCATGGCAATACACACCAACATTTCACAGCAGAAAAACAGCTGTTCTGATGTCATTTGGCATTTCAGGAATGGGGAAAGATTTCCATTTGCAGCACTTCTGGAGGCACATCCTGGGTTCCTACCTGGTTTGATGTTGTTGAACTCCTTCTCTATGGTCTCTTCGGTGGTGGAGAGCATGAGGTTCCTCACGTAGAGGATTTTCACCGAGGACATGGTGTCCTCATCCACCTCCACCTCTGGTTCTGCCCAGTCCACGGCAATGGGGTGTCCCCACAGCTGGATCCTTCCTTTAAGGGAATGGGTATGGTCAGTGCTGGGGGGCTTTGCTTCCTCCCTCTCCTGCTCAGGCCCTATTTCACAGCAGAACAGGCCAAATTCTACAAACACAACCAAAAAAAAGCCTTCCTAGCTCAAAGCACTGCTGCTGCTTCAGCTCCCTCCCAAAAGCAGCTGGTCACACTTGGAATGTGCTCCTGCAAACACCTTTGGAGCCTCCAGAACTGAAAAAAAGGAAAATGTGGAATAATTCACTTCAAGCCTGCATTCCCTGGAGTGCTCCCTAAAGGGAAATATTTTAATGCACTTATAAAAATCCCTTTTGGCTGCAAATTTGCATTCCCTCGATAGCAGAACAGGGATCCTGTAGTCCCAGCAGGATGGAACGAAACAGAAGAAACAAGGATGTCTCTGTGTGTGTTTGAATTTGTTTGGGTGAAGCTGCAGCAGAAGAAAGGAGAGACACAAAAAGTCCTGAGGGGTAAAACAAGGCGTAGGTGTGGAGGATAAACCCACAGGCTCTGTGCACACTGGACTGACTGCTGAGGGGCAGGGAAGAAAAAGAGCAAATAAATGACATTTCTGAATGCCGATGATGGAGCCTGGCTTGGTGTCCCCACTCCTCAAGGCTCAGCTCCAGATTCAAAGGCAGCCTTTGATGGGAGCCTTTCACTGAACCCGAGGGGAATTTCCATAGCTCCACATTTCTTTATGTCTACATCCATGTGTATTACCAATGTTGCCATTCTAGGTTTGTCATGAAGTTAAATCTGTGGCTGAGTCAGATTTATGGTTATGTAGTGCTGATAGAAAATTCTATTGAATCGTTTCAGAGGTGTTGAATTAGTCAATTTATTAAGAACTGCTAATGTTGAGTTGATTAGATATTGTTATGAATAATAAACCATTTAGACCTAAACTGTTGATCCAGTCTGAGACAAAGTCTGGCAAAGGGGTTAACCCTGTTGGGAGTCAACCCTTTGAATACATTACTTTTTCCCTCCTCCCCCTTTTGCCTCCCTGGTCTCCACATGAATCATTCTAGATTGCTGTAACCTGATTTTCCTTTGTCTGCTTTATCTGTATAGTAATTAAGAGAGTGATCCTTGCCATCAAACCCTGTTGTGCCTTCCCAAATTTTTATTAAACCTGATTTTGCCCATACCTTGCAGGTGATTCTTTAAGTGACCTAAACCACTCATTTGTAGCTGAGGGGACGGAGAAAATCCTGCAAAACACCCTTTGCCAGGTCTAAAAAGGCATCTCTGCTTAGATGGACAAACCATCTAAGAAGGGGTGAGAGTTCCAAAAGGAGAGGGTGAGGATAGAGTTTGGAGGCTTATTGGAAGTGTCAATGGTCAAACTAAATGGAAGGATGCTGTTCCCTCTGAATCCCTTGGGAATGAGCTGGGATTTGTGGGGCAAGGCTGAGGTGCTGTCCAGCTCTCAGCCCTGATTTGAGCTGTCAGTGACCAGAGATAAAGACAGGGCTGCTCAGGGTTCTGTGCCCCTTTCTGAAATGCTGTTGTCTGTTCAAGACTGGAAATAATGGACTGGCTGTCTTGCAGCAAGGAGATAAGCTGCACCAGCCTCTTGCTAAAGCCCAGTCTATCTCCACCCTTTTGGCTGGCCAGAAGACAGGACAAAACTTTCATTTTTTAAAAAAACTCTCCATTTTTGAGCACTTCTTCTACAGAGCTCCCTCGAAGACCAGTGAAGTTCAGTGTAAAGGTAGCATCTTGATAATGTTATTCAATCTCACAACAGCTGGAGACACATTCAGCTCTGAAACTTTTGAAACTTTGAAACTTTTTTCCAGTTTCTGCTATATGCTTGAGACATCAGAAGACTCTGGTTCTGCTCAGGCCTTTGGAATTCCCTAAATTGTTTACTGAGATGTCCCTAAATTGGAAATCCCTCATGCCTGGCACATGGCTCACTTCAAGTTCCGTCCATCTGTCTCGCTGTCTTTGCTCAGGATTTCAAGTGCTCTGCCTACTCCTGCCTTCCTTTTCCCCATAAAAACCATGGAAAAGTCATGCTGAAGCACAGAGTGTGCTCTCACCATCAGGGAGATGCTTAAACTGATGCAGAAAACGCAGAATAAAAGGGAAAATTGTCAGTGTGAGATATCTCGCAGTAGCAAAGCCAATTCAATGCTCAAAATCATGTTGCTTTTCTTTCACCAGAAGAAAAAAAATAATTTAAATGCTGCAGGGTATTTCATGGGCTGTCGTATAAAAAGGTGGAAGATGGCTGGTGGTTATGAACAAATCTCAAACCCTGAGGTTTGTTGGATGCTTTCACCAGCACGTGAACTGGGTTCAACAAAGCAGTGCAGGAGCCTAAGAAAGCAAGAGAAAATCAGTGAAATCCCTGCAAATGCACTTAAAGTTGAGTGACTTCTTCACCTAATACCTGCTAAACCTCTCTCTCCTTCACAATGGTCTGTCCCCCAGCACTGAATTCCATAAAGCAATTCCTCATTCCAAGTTATCTTGTAAAAAAATCCATTTTCAGATACATCCTCAGTCCATTCCCCAGCCTGAACCTGCTCTCGGATTCTCACCTGGGAGCAGCTTCCTCCTGGCCATGGCTGCTGCGCGGTGGCTCTCGTACTCCACGAAAGCAAAGCCCCTGTTCTTGGTTTTATCGGCTGCGCTGGGGTAGACGATGACATCCACAACACCATCTGTGACCTTCTTCATCTCTGCCAGGATTTCCTCCCTCTTCTTGGTTTTGGGGATGCCCCCCACGAACAGGCGGCAGTTGTCCACGCTGGCGCAGACCCCCAGCAGTCTCCCATTCCTGAAACAACAGAGCTGCTCTGGCAGGAGTCAGGAGCCAAAAAAACCCCCCCTCTTCTGTCCCAAAGCACAAGGCCAAACACAAGGTTTTGGTGCCCACAGTTTTTTGGGATATTCCAGTGGCCTTCATCAATGTAGAGGCTGCCACACCGCTAAATCTGAAGTCAAAGTCAGGCAGCACAGCTGAAATGAAGGATTTGAGGGAGAAACCAAAGCCAAATTTTGCTTTTCCATCCTAGAATTCTCCCTTTTGCTGCTACCAGGCAACTGCACTCCCCATCCTGGGTCTCTGTGCTGTCACCAGTACAGGCCAGGATTTGTTGTGGTCACCAGCAGCTTGTGGCTTCCCACTCTCCTTATGACCAGGGTTTTGGGGAAGGAAAATGCCTTGTCATGGAGAGGCACTGTTTGGGGACTCACTGATGCCAACTGTTGTGCAGACCACAAAGTAAAAACATCCTTTGTTCACCTCTTTGGGGTCAAAATATCTCTCACAGGTCTGGAGGAGTGCAAAAGTTCTTTAGAGGAGTCTTTGGAACGAGGCAAGGAAGTGGAGGAGGTGGAGGTGCATGAAGCCTGAGCCCCAAGACCTTCCAACCTGTGCCACAAATGACATCTCCAAGCCCTCTGTGTGCCTTGTGATCTGCTCAAAGCAGTTCACCACCCATCTTTTTCTCTTAAAAACAAAAATGAAAGCCAGACAATTGCCAGAATGGTTTATCCCAAAAGGGTTTTAAGCAAAGGCATCAACTCATCCCACTCTGAACTGGCAAAAAACATTTAGTGTGGTTGAAATCAAACCAACATGTATTGATGGGCCCATCTGTTGTTGATTTCTGGGTGTTTTGTTCCCAATTTTTAGTCACAAATATGAGGGCTTTTTCTGTTCCTTTCTATTAGGAAATGTCACTGTTTTGCCAATTGGTTTCCATCCTATTTCACCATTTTTTGCAATTGCTCCATCTCCCAGAACATATCTGCAGAATCTGTCACGAGGGAGACTGTGAATAGAATAAATCAACAACAAACAACCTGAGGGGAACATAATAAACAGCACTGGTTAGGGGAAAGTTAATTTGATATTTTTTTTTCCAATGTTCTGATGGATCTTTTTGTTGTTGTTTTTTTGCAAGGAAGAAATTTCCTGTGAAAGATGTTGATTCTAATGAGCAGTGACTGCACAGGGAGACAGGAGGAGATTTCCCTCAAAACTCAGGGATCTAAATAACCTTGCCCTGGGCTGCTAGGAATAATATCCCTTATGCCAAAACAGATTGACAGATGCGATTTAAAGTTGCTGTGAAGGTGTTTGCCACCCTTACCTGATTTCATAATTATTGAGTGTCTTTATTGCATTCTTGGCCTCCTGTTTATTGGAGAAGGTCACAAAGGCATAGCCCCTGTTGTTGCCATTGAAGTCCATCATCATCCTCATCTCGTAGATTTTGCCAATCTGCCGAGAGAGAGAGATGTTTGTCAGCAAGGTGGGAGTGGTGAAAGATGATTGGGATGGTACAGCCCCCCCAGTTCCAGTTCCATGGGCAGGGACACCTTCCACTATCCCAGGTTAATCCAAACCCCATCCCTCCTACCCTTGGAATCATCTCTGGCTCAGCCCTGCAATGCAGCTCTGCCCACCCCTAACTGATCACCTGCCATCTCACCTTCTCACACAGGGGGATAAGTTCATCCTCAAAGAGGTCTCGGGGCAGCTTCCCAATGAAGATCTCACAGCCCCTTTCTGGAGGAGGGCCATCCCAGCCCGGTGGTGGGCCTCCATATTTCCTCTGCCCGTTTTCCTGCCATCAGGGGAGAAAAAGAAGAGTTCAGCTATTGATTTTTAAACATGGATCAGGCCAACCCCTTCTCAGAGAATGACACCTGAGGGAGAGACCCTCCTTTCCTTCATCTCGTGGATTCATCTGGGATAACGCAGTGTCCCACTGCCAAAGCTGGGACACTTCCAAAGTCCAAGTGGACACAGTCAGGTAACTCCCTGGGAAATGGAAATCCTCCTGCCTCTGGGAGGGGAATCTCCCTGGGCTGTGTGTTAGCTGTGGGCTAGGTAATGGAACACTTGCAAAATTTATAACTTGGTCTTGATTTTCATCCAATCCAAGAATGACACCTGCCCACCCAGGAGTTCCTTGTGGAAGAGAGCAAATCATGGCCCCAAATAATATTCAAAGATGTGAATATTATTGTTATACTGATGTCAGTATTTCCTTTTTGGAATCTTATTGCTAGATGAGTGGGTCTCTGTTCTCCTCTCCTATTTTTAATCATATTTCCTTCCTTCCTTCCTTCCTTCCTTCCTTCCTTCCTTCCTTCCTTCCTTCCTTCCTTCCTTCCTTCCTTCCTTCCTTCCTTCCTTCCTTCCTTCCTTCCTTCCTTCCTTCCTTCCTTCCTTCCTTCCTTCCTCTCCCTCCCATTCCCATCTCTCCTTCCCTCTCCCTACAGTGATTCCTTGCTCCCAGAGGAGCTGGGGCTCCAGTAATTTTTCCATTTTTGGCTCCCTGACCATTTCTTTAGTCACTTCCCACTCTGGGATTATTCCAGGCAAGCAAATGCCTGTACAGCTGACTTAAGAGGAAAGCCTGAAGTACAAAAGCAACAGGGATCCTTACAGGAAAATAGGAATACACCACAAACTCTTTTAGTTTTCTGGAGCCTAGAGCAGGCCCTGAATTATCCATGTGGGTTCCTGTTTTGCCAATGTTTTCAGCAGTGATGGAGTCGTGGGAACACTTTAATTTATGACTGAGCTGGTGTGTGAGGGTGCTCAGCAAGAAATGAACCCTTCCCTCAATCTGAGGTGGCTTCACTTGTGGCTTGAAGGCAGCACCTCAACAAACCCTTCTTGACAAGGTGCCTGGAGGGCGGGTGGACATCAGCCACTTCCCAAAGATGAATGACCCAGGTGTGCACTGAGGAAGAAGATGTTTGGCTGCTCCAACAGACAGGTTGAAAGAAAAATCCCTAAAATACAGGGAAATTAGGAGAGGGAGGCAGAAAGAGAAAAGGATAAAATAGCAAGGTCAGAATGGAAAAGGAAAGGAGAGAGAAGAGCAAGAAGCTGTTGAAGTGTGTGGGGGATTGGGGACTGAAATCTGGAGTGTAGGAATGAGCTATAGCCAGATGTGAGAGGATGAAAAACCGAGCACCAGGATCATTCCAAGGTGGACAGGGATTGGAGTAACCTGGTCTAGGGAAGGTGTCCATGTCCATGGCACAGGGCTGGAATGAGATGGGCTCTAAGGAATCTTCCAACCCAAGCCACTCTGCCATTCTCAGAAAATACAGTAGATCTAAGACATAGAGAAGTCCTTTCTCTTGTGGGTCAGGTCCAACTCCCCAAGGGCACCAAACACAGCTGCTGGCCTGCTCCTGGAATGTCCTTTTTCCCAGGAATCTCAGGTTTTGCTTGGGGCTGTTGTGCCCTCTAGTGCTATGGAAAGCAAGGCAAAGTTCACGGCCTCCAGCTGCCTAAAATTCCGTGTTTCCCGTTCCTTCTCCCAGGATGCAAGGCTGGTCATGGCAGTGCCCAGTGCTTCCCAAAGCAGAGCTTGTTTTGCTCATGATAACCAAACAAGGCTTCCTCAGGTGAGTTTGAAGGTCACTCCCGGTCTCCACCTGCCCTAACCACGGGAGGTTTGGATCTTGGAGACCTTGGAGACCTTGGAGACTAAACTGGGAGCAAACCTTGGGGCAGGGAGGTATCTGCCTCCCGTGTGCCTGTGCAAGGATCTGCACAAAAGGGCTTCCCACCTCATCCCTCTTCTGAAACTGCTCAGTGGGTTTGCTTTGGCTTCCAGACACCAATCCTGACCTTTCCCAACATCCATCAGTGCTCAGAGTTGGCTTTTCCCTCACTTTTGTCATAATTTCCCATCAAGCAACAAAATCCTGGAGGAATAAGCTCCTGCTTTGTGAAAGACAATGCAGTTATGGTCAGCACAGATGTGACAGAGCAACAGAGGGAAAAGGAACGAGCAAGGAGTGATTCAGGAGCATGGATTCGCTGCTCAGTGAAGCCCCCAGTGAAGTTTCAGGATGAAGCTGGACGCTGCACAGAAGGATGGGACTGTGAATTCCTACCTGGATCAAATTATATCCCGTTCGCTGAATTAACGCACGGAGGGCGGCTTCTTTCTGTGTGCCGGTCAATCCATCCCCGGATTTGTGATTTGATTCCATTGTGAGTGATTAGCAGCAAAAAATCAGGTTAATTAGGGGTGCTCACTGCAATCAAATTTAAGATAAATTAAATCAATTAATATGGCCGGGAGGAGAAAGTCCACCCTCTTGAGAAAGTTTACAGGGTCGCTCTTTCTAAATCAATTATTTTGGAGATAAAACCAAAACAGAACAGCAGAGGCCATGGAAAAAGCAGAAACATCCCCCTTGCTGCATGGAAATAAATAGCATTTAAACCCACAGTCAGATCTTGGGGAGATACAGAGGGAATTTGTAGCCTTTTGGTGGTGTCTTAGGACGGAAAAATATGTAGGTGCCTAATCCTGCACTGAATGGACAACAGTGAGTCCTTCAGGCCTTGTGTGATGCTGACACCGGGAAAGGAATCTTGTACCAGCCATGTCCAACACCCTGTGAGAAGACCCACCTCCAAATTTGGCCTAAAATAAAAAATAAAATATTTGGCCTAAAATAAAAATTATTTTTGAAAATAAAGAACATGGGAAAACTTCAGATCTTATCTTGGTTCCGAGCTGGAACGGCCTTGGGTTCAGGCATTTTGAATCAGAGCTGCAGTTTTAGGTCATGGCTGATGCATGATTTTTTGTTTGGTTTGGTTTTGGATTGAAAATGTCATCAAACTGAAATCTGGCTTGGGCTACACACTGGGAAGGGTACATTTGTAACTTGGATTCACTGCTGGTGATTCCAGGCTGCCCTGTTTTTCTTGAATGCTAAGCTTTGAGCTTGTCCAAAATCCACTTTTTTGTATGCTCCAGGCATAAAACCAGGGCCTGTAGGTGCAAGGCTGAGCTTGAAGCCTTAGGCTGATGCTGAACACCAGCCAGAGCAAAGCCAGTTCTCTCCTCAGCTCCTTGTAGCCAGAGCTGGGGGCCACTGGGACCAAGGACTTCCTGCAGAGAAATGCTAAATTGTGTAATCCAAAATGGTTGTTATTGCCTAAAATTGCCTTTAATTATAGAAAGGTGGAAGCAAGGAGAGGTGGTAACTCCCAGGCTTGCCTGGAGAGCAAACAGGGCCACTGAGGGAAAGAGCCAAGGCTTGGGGCAGCCCACTTTTCCTTTGGACACTTCCTGCCCTGTGCTCCTATGCCTTTGTACTCTGGAAGGCTTCAACAGGTGCTTTCAATTTAAAATAGGTTATTCCCAGCACCAAAACTGGGGCATGGCCCAGGTGTTTGGGGGATTTCAGCCTCGTGTCACTCAGGCTCTGCCACATCGAGATCCAGAGACTGGGACACAAATCCTTGGAAATAGACACCTCTGTAAGGACAGGTTTTGGAGCTATTTAATGCAGAGGTTGGTGAGACCCTTCTAATTTTAATAAGTCTGGATTTTTCCCCCACTCTCCCAGCTTTGCCAGTGTTTGAATTCCTACCAATGTGCAGGGGTTGGGGGATGGATCGCCCAGGGCCACAGCTCCCTCCTGTCCCCAGTTGCCAAATGAGTGTTTTCTGCAGCAGCAGAAGGCCAGTTATGGGTTTGCTTTGCCCTTTGGAGGGCAGTGACAAAACCCTGCTGATGTTTGTGGTGTCTGTGGCTGCTGTGTCCTCCAGAGCTGGTGTTCAGCAGGCACAGGGCAGGATCAGCACACTGCTGTGCAGAAACCACCCGCAGCCTTTCCCAGGCTCCTTCAGGAAGAGAAAGGGATCCTTCAGAACACCCCAGATTGCTTCTGCACCCTGCCCTGCCTGGGCAGAGGCACCCCAGATCCACCCTGTGGGGGAAAGCTCTGTTGCACTGCAAGTGCAGCCCCTTCAAATCTGCCTCTGGAGCATGCTGGTTTCATCAGGGAACTGAGGGATCAAATTGCAGCAGCCGGTGGGTGAAGCTCTGTTAGCCCTCAGAGCTGGCCTGGAGCACCAGCAGGCCGGATGGCTGCTGCTCTGGATGCATTGCAGTGCATCCTTTAAGGCCACACATCCTCCCCTGCAGGGAAGAGGCATTTCCAGGAAGGTCTCCCTCCTTCCCTCCTGGGGATGGTTTCATGCTGAGCAGTGAGCACAGCCTTGGGGCTGGTGCTGGATGGGAACACAGCATCTCCCTGGCTGGTGCCTTTCCAGCAGGAGCAATATCCCTGTCTGTGCTCTGCCTTATCAGATGAGACAGCCATGCTCTCCTGGGCTCTTCTTGCCAGACATCCTGCAAAGATTGCAGCCTCTACACCAGCATGGCCAGACACTGGTACACTCCAGGATATGCTCCAGCAACCCACTTGGAATTAGGGAGCAACAGCATTCAAGGTTGCAGTGAAGTGTTAATTCCAGCCTGGTGCAAAATCCGGGCTCTGAGGGGTTTGTTAAAGACCTGTGCCCGGTGCTTCCACACATCCCTGCCTCTGGAGAAAGCCCAGCCTAAGCCATGTTAGAGGTGCAGCATGCCCATTCCCAGGCATGCCCCGACTGGCCTGGAGCTGTGGAGCTGATCCTGCTGGGAGTGGGGTCCAGCTGGAGAGCCCCACCCCAGCGGCCTGCAAGGACTCCAAAGGAATCTGTAATCCCTGCTCCCGGTTCCAGAGGAGGCCAGCACTGGACAGCTCTGCACACTCAGGGCTGGACACACACGTGGACAGCCCCACTTGGCCGCCCCACTCTGAGCAGTTCATTCACACATACCAATTACCAGCCCAAAGTCATTCACAGCTCATTGATAAGCTAAAGAGCTTTCCCCCCTCCGTGGGGTTTCTCTGGGATGGAAGCAGACGACACCTCTCTTTTTTCAGAGGAAAAAATCCCAACACGACAAACCCCAAACCCAGTAAAACAGCCTTTCCACCCTGTGATTTTCCAAGCACCTCTCTCCCCCCTTCCCTCCTGCCTCCCTTGACCCGAGGACGCCTAACACTTTTTTTGACAGGGCACTTTTCCACCTCTGCCACCCAAGGGTCCAAATCATGGAATCACAGAATCATTCCACTTGGAAAAGCCCTCTGAGATCATCGAGTCCAACCACTGACCCACCACCAAACCACATCCTCAAGTGCCACATCCACGTGTCCATCAGTGCATCCAGACTATTTGCAGGACACAAATCATGGGGGGATGTTTTATTTCTGAAATTGGTGGGATTCCAGCCCTTTCCCCTTATTCCAGGCACCAGCCCCAGTCCTTCTGGCCTTGCCAGTGTGCTGGGATATTTTTTTTACCTTAAGGGAGGAGAATTCCTGTCACCCAGAGGAAACACGATTACTTTCTCTCCTTCTTTGTTCCCTGAGCCAGGAATCAATTAGCAAATCTGCCCTCACAGGGAGAAAAACCCCCTTTCCGTGGCTGCTGATGGAAAATGTGAATGACTGCAGCAAATTCAGGCACTGTTTTCAGCTCTTCTTTAAAAAAAGAATCAACCCAGCCATGCTTAATAGAAATAATTTCTCTGGAATTCAACCAATTTCAGGGATTTGTCCTTAAAATGGACTACCATTAACAAGGGCCACCATGTGAAAAAAACAGGGAAAAAAAAAAGGTGGGGGGAAAGTTGCATCTTGTTCAGAAGTTTATATTGAAATTGACACCTTTGGAAGTGCAAATTATCCATATTTCCTATTTCATCCTCATTTTGATGAAACTTTGACAATGCCACCAAGTTATCAGGGTGACAGCATCAAGAAAGGGAAGGTTCTGCTTTTACCTTAAATCAGAATATCCTTTGGTCTGGTCTTCCTCTCTCCACTCTCATTTATTTTAGGTTTCTACTAAAATTCCGAGGCGCCAAGGCACAAAAAGGTTCTTTTATGTCATTACAAGCCCCACACCAACAAGAAACAAACTTCTTATCACACCACTTCACCTCTCCGTGACTACTTCTCCACATGGTTTCCTCACCACCTACTACAGGCACATCCTCTGACTCTGCTCCATCCATCCAAGAGCAAGGTGAATCCAGAGGCTTTTACACCCAAAAATGTGGGAAATTTTGCTTTGCTCTTGGGTTATTTGGAAAAAGAGGAGTCTCTTTCCTCAGTGCAGGGATATGTCCCGTGCCAGGATTTCTGCTGAGGGGAGCACAGGGGGTATTTGAGGGCAGAGCCTGCCCCTGTGCAGCCTTTCCAGGGATTTTTTCCAGGGAAAGCTGGTTCCTGGTGCCATGAGGGGATTATGAACCCATGTTTATCCCTCAGGATCAATGCATCTGACTGTGCTGAGCCACTTGGACTCAGATAATTGAGGCTGTTTTGATTGGTACCCCCTCAGTGCAACTGCTCCTCCTGAAGAATAACAACACCTGGAAAGACTGGATAACTATATCCCATTTTCCCTTAAAAACCCAAACAGGTAACAAGAGAAACCATTTTCCTTTCGGCTATCAACGTTTTGAGGATTCTTTTCCTCCCTCCAGGCTCCAAGCACTATATATTCCTTTCTATACATCCATAAACACCAAGTATTGCTCATTTTCTTCCCCAGACCTGGAAGCCTTGCGAGCTGCCAGCAGCTCCTTGCTGGGGTGACACGCTGAGGGACGGAGTCCGATTGAGCAACACAGCACGAGGCTTTTGTCCCTCAGCTTCCCAGGCTGGGGGGTTGTTTTCCAGCTCAGGTGGCTCCACAGAAAGGGGGAACTCACTGGAGTTTGCAGGAAAGCAGGGCAAACGAAGAGCAACGTGAAAGCACCGCGGCACACGAGCCTGGAGAGAACATTGCACGCCTAATCTGGCAAATTTTTTGCTCAGCCCTTTTTGCCTGGGAATCAGCTTCTCCCTTTGGAATCCCTTTCCTCTTGGGCACAGCTTTTGCAGCTCTGGTGCCAAATGCACACAAAATGCCTCTCAAAGCCCCTCTGTGATGCTGAGCCCAGCCTCCTTCCCTTCTTTTTCATTTGCTGGGTACTCTGAAACCATCCCTCCTCCCCTGCCTGCTCCCACCCAAAACTCCTGTTCCACTGAGGGAAAGAGCCTGGGAGGAGCATTCTGTGTTGGGCCAAAACTATCCCTCCTGGTTGGAAGGGATTAGGGAAAACTGAGAGGTTTTTAGGAGCAGTAACTGCCTTTGATATGGAGACTGATCTCTGGCAGAGAGAAGGAGGGATACCGAGTCAGCTGGAGAAATCTCTAATGATTAAGCCCTGGAAAGTTGTGCTTTAACAAATCCAGAGCAAATTATGGCAGGGAAAATCCCTCCTCCCCCTCTGCCTTGCCTGCCCTTGCTTTTGAGGCGAGGAGGAAAAGCAGAGAAACCCCTCTTGCTGTCGCTTTGCTGGGCAGAAATCGCGCCGAGGCCCCCGAGGAGACTTTCTGTGCCCACCCTGCTCATCCCAAACTCAACACTGCTGCTGTGGGGCTGTGTGGGTCCAACCTGAGGGTCCCAGCCCCCCAGCCCAGCCCCGCTGCTGTGGGGCAGCACCGGGGTGTGAATCCAATGCTGGGGCACTCCTGGGGTGGGAGGCTCCCGATGGAGCTGCTCCTTCCCAACCCCGTTCCGCACACCCCCAGAACAGTCCCACAGCCCCAAGCCTCCAGCAGCCCCCTCCCTACCTGAGCACTTCGGGAGATCAGCCCCCGGGAAAAGGTTCTCCTTGATTCTGGGCAGTTTGCGACGTGTCCCTGCGGTTATTCCCTAATCATCATATCAAACTCCAAAGGTTCAGCAGCCCTGGGCTGCTTTACAGTTGCACAGGTTAAACGTTAACCTGCCCTATCTCCCGGCTCCCCGCAGGCCTTTGACCAGATACTGCCTCAGACAGCACCTACAGGCCCAGCTGGCCCTGAGCAACTGCAGGGCACTGCAGGCAGATCCCAGCCGAAGGGCTCGGACCAGTCTGACACTGGTTTGGTCTCTCCATGCTGAACTATTTCCCCCTGATCCCTCCCCGGTGCTGCAGCTCTTCCCAGCAGAGATGCTGGGAAAAGGGACACAGCCTTGTGCCAATCCTGGGATCAGCAGGTGTTGGTTTGCTGGAGGAGTGAGAAATCCCTCTTGGTGGAGAAATTCCTCCTGGTGGAGACATTTCTCTTGGAATTTCTGCCACAAAACTGTGGGTTTGCAGGAATTGCTGCAAAACTCTCCTCCCCAAGCAGCGAAGAATGCCAGAGCAGGTTTTGGGGAGGTTTTGCTGCTCCTGGAACAGGCTGTGAATAAATCCAGCAGCCATGAATCTCTGCGAGGGGTAGCTGCCAGCTGGGGCAACCTCTGAGCATCCCTGTGCTCCTCGTGCCACAAATGGTGATGCAACAGCTGAATTGAATGTTTGACTCTTTCCAAAATCCTTCTGGACCCTCACAGGAATGAAATGGGCACCACGGGGGATTGGCAGAGTGATCTCATGGAATTATAGGATCATTAAGTTTGGAAGAAACCTTTTTGATCACCGAGTCAAAGCAGCACCGCCCCCGTGTTCACCACTAAAGCATTTTTCTCATACGGTGGGCAAGTTTAGGACCCAGCACCAGAATCCATCCCTGGAATTGCACCCTGCTGCGGCTGTCTCTGACCTCAGAGCTGGAGCAGGACCATGTTGGGCCGTGGTTTGCCATGGCAGAGCTGACACCCACCACTGATGCAGTCCCGGCCTTTGTTTGCAGCCCTGTTAAATGAAGCATCTCTAATTAGGTGTTGCTGACGCTTCAGCTTTGGAGAAGCGCCATCCCTGTGTTTGCTCAGCTTTAAAAGCATGAGGTATTCCCGAGGGGGGAGATGACAAGGCCTGGATCCCTCAAGGAGAGCAGCATCTCGCTCCTTGCTCCCTGTCTCAGCAGGTGCTGCTCCCATTTCCTGCCCAAACATGGGATTTTGTACCCACCTCTTTGGTGGCCACCTTTCTGCAGCATTTAGGGGTTCAAATGCAGGTTTGGGAGCACAGTTAAAGATGATAAAACCCCAAACAAGCCCTTCCCAGCCAGTTATGAGCATCTCTCCCTGAGCACAGTTTGGGATCTGCTGCTTCTCCTGATCTCCAGGGCAGAGCTTGAGAGTGACAGGCAGATGTAAGGATGGATTTTTCCCCTGTCAAAGGGATTTGTCTGTCTTTAGCATGCCATCCTGCCCTGTCCCAAGGGATTGGTGGGGTTTGATCACTGGTGACACTGGATTTCAGGCAGAAGGCCCCAGTGTCCTTTTCAGTCTCCACAGGAAAAGGAGCTGAAATCATTCAGTGACCAATGAAATGCCTCTGTCCTGGAATTGTGGCAGTGGGAGGAGCAAACCAGCTCCGTTAAATCAAGTGCCACACACCTTCATGCCCTGAAAAGAGCAATGGACATGCATCAGTTCTTGGGGAGGGCTGTGCACGTGTGTGTACAAAGAGAGATTGTTAAACACCATTACAGCTCTATAAACATCACTGTTCTCCCTTTCCCCCCAAATAATCGGAATGCTGCAATGCCACTGTGCTCTGTAATTAGGAGCAATTCAACTGATGTCTTAATGCTTTCAAAAAACAATCCTTTGCCTCGGCAGCCTGACTCATACCCTGCTAGAGAGCTGCTGCTAGGCTGGAAAGGAATTTATACTGGAGCAAACAGCCTGTATGTGTTTGTGTTTATAGATATGAAAACCACTTGGTCCTAATTCCAAAACTGATATTAGGTGGAGAAAGAAATACATATTTTTTTAATTGGCACAAATGAGGTTTCTGCACCCCCTTCCCCCAGGCTTCGAGTCTCTAAGGTCTTGTGGTGCCACTTTTTCCTTGTTGTGGCTGAGACACTTTGGGTTTGTTTGTGCCACGGAGAAGCAGCAGTTGTGCCCAAAGGGTGCTGGATCGTGCTGCTGCCAAAGAAAATAGAATTCATTGTGAAAGTTTTGTGTGCCTGTGGCCTCAAGATAAATCTGTGCCACAAGTACTCCTGTGATTTAGGGCAGTTTGATATGACCTGTGTTTGTGTAAGGCTGATGTTGGGATATGGATCAAATATTGACACTCCGCTGCTCCATAAATGTTCTGCCCAATGACTTTTGTAAAGCTGTGGTTACAACTTCTTCCCTCTCAGGTGTTTCTCCGAGTGTCTCTGGATAACAAAAGCATAAATAGTGGAGGTGCAATTCCAGCCTTGTTCCCTGGGGCAATGCCAGCCTGAACAATCCCAGCACAGGAGCACAGAATCCTGCACCTGCACACAGGGAACTGGGAGCCAGCAAGCCCAGGATATGCCCTCATTCCCCCTTGCTCTGCTCAATATCGGCTGCTAAAACCCGTGTCCAAAAATAATTGCAAAGAAGTGATTTCAAACCAGAGCTGGTGGCAACACTGGTGTCTGACACGAGAAGTGTTTTAATCCTGTCCCTGCTGGCCTGTCCTTCCCTGTGGCAAAGAATTCTTCAAAAGGCGTCATCCGACCCAAATGCTTGGGAGGTTTAATTGGGAGTCGCACTCTACTATTTTTAGTTGTGCTGACAATTTCCCAACCTGCTTCCTGACTTCTGCCCGGCACTTTCCCGATCCTGAGAGTGTGACATCCACCTGGTCTTAGGAAATGACAGGGGGGTCATGGCCTAAAAATACCAGCTACTTTAGAAATAAGTTGTAAATTTATTACTCCTATTAAGTGGGAAGGCAAACCTTGAAGTCACAGGTGTTCAGATTTATGCAATGCAGCTTGAAAAATAAAATCCTTTCTTCAAGATGTTACAGAACCCCAGACTGGTTTGGGTTGGAGAAGACCTTAAAGATCATCTTGTTCCACAGGCAGGGACACCTTCTACTATCCCAGGCTGCTCCAAGCCCCATCCCTTGGACACTTCCAGCTCTTATTTCTCCTTTAAATGCATTCTGAAGAAATAGAATGTTCTGACAGCAATGGTTTACACTGAACAGAAGTAAAAAGCAGTAATTGGATTTACTGTACAAATCACTGACAGTAAGTCCTCTAATGCTGTTAGGACTCCTTAAAATAATAGACTTAAAACCCTCTCCCAGCTGAAACCAAAGCTCCCATGGCAAATAATTACACTTAAAGGCCAGATGTGGTTATTTTCCAGCACCTTTTTGTAGCTTCTGCATGTGCAGGAGAAAAGCCTTGGGTTTTGGTTTTTTTTCTCCTTTTTCTCTCTGTTTCAGGACAAATAAGTGGGATGGGAAAGACTGGACTTTCACAGGTCTTTATTTGCTTTGGAAGGACATCCTGCACAAGGGTTACATGAACTCAGTGTGCCCCAGCCTGCCCAGGCGCCTACAGCATAAATCCTAATAAATATATTTAATATATCCTACCTGGAGAGGGAAGGCTGCTTGGGAAAAGGAAATACCCCAGGGGTTGGGTGCAGGTGTAAAGAAAAGGGGGTCGAGGCCACTGGTCCAGTTTGTTGGTAGGGGCAAGTGGAGGAGGTAGGAAAAGTGTTATTGATCTGGGGATATAAGGGCACTGATAAGAGAAATGGGAACAGTTTGTATGAAAAACTGGGCAGGTCTGGGGAGGGGAGATAGAGAGGAATGAGGCTTTATTTTTATATATAAATATGATACTAAGAAAAAAATTCTAAAAATCCCTTAAAATTTTTAAAATTTAAAACATTTAAAAAATTAAAAAGGTGTTGTTGGGCCTTGGAGATTTTTCCTCTGTTGGGAGACTGTCGCTGTTGAGCTGCTAGCTGAGGAATGACCCAAGTTCTCAGACAAGGAAAGAGAGAAGAACTTTATTGTTTTGATTTCTATATATATAGAGTTTTCAGAGGTGCACCCAGATTGGTCAGCCTGAGACCTCCCCCTAGGCCCAAGTGGCCAAGCCCGAACTGACTCAATCCGGAGACGTTGTTTGCAAAACATCCAAACTTTATCTTTGTTTATGAAATGTAGCAAAATGTTCTCACGAGAAAGACCTGTGCTAGTCACAGGAGACCAGGGAGGAAAATGAGATTTTTCCAAGCAGCAGGTTGGCAATTGTAAGTCAGGCCTAACCACTAAGCTGAGCCTTTCACCTCTTCTGAGCTTTGGCCACCTGGGCAGGCAAGAGCAAGCTGTTTGTGAGTTGTTTCTTTCCGTGTGGCTTTTGCTCTTTTCCACTTGTGTTTTCCATCAAAGCCCATTTCACAGCTCCTGTGTCGGCCTGGTGGATGCAGGCATTTGTGGAATATTTCCCACTTCACTCCTAAAGGGGTGGCTGTGTGTTCATGACTCATGGTGCCTTTCCAATCTGTAATAACCTTCTCCTGAGGAGTGGTCCTGCAGCACATTGATTACGGTGTGGGATGGCAGAAATGCACTTGGGACATCGTGCTGTCATTAAGGCATCGAGTACAGAAGTTTGTAAAGCTGGTCCAGAGCCTTTACAAGGGATTCAGAGAGGAAATAATGGTTGGTATAGGCTTTGATATCCTGAGTGGGCTTTGTAAGCCTCTGGTTTATTAATTCATCGAGAAATTGGATCACAGGATGGTTTGGGTTGGAAGGACCTTAAATCCCATCCAGTACCACCTCTGCCATGGCAGGGACACCTTCCACTGTCCCAGGCTGCTCCAAGCCCCAGTGTCCAGCCTGGCCTTGGACACTGCCAGGGATCCAGGGGCAGCCACAGCTTCTCTGGGCACCCTGTGCCAGGGCCTGCCCACCCTGCCAGGGAACAATTCCTTCCCAATATCCCATCCGTCCCTGCCCTCTGGCAGTTTGAAGCCATTTCTTGTCCCTCCATGCCCTTGCCAGAGGTCCCTGTCCCTGACTTTCCCTGTGGCAGGGAAAGCCAGTCAGGGTTCCCTTTGCTCCTGCTCAGGCAGAGGTGAGTGGAGAGGATCAGGAATGTGTGGCCTGTCCCAAATCACCTCAGGGATGAAGCGTGTCAGGGTGGGTTTGAGAAACTGCAAAAGGCATTCAAACAGGCTCCTGTGACCTGAAGAACCTGAGGAATAACAAGTGGGCACTGAGCATTCCTGGGAAAGCAAAGTCCCAAGGTGGGAATGGGTGGTCAGCTCCTCTAGCTCACAGGTACAGGAAGAATTATAACCTGGGGGGGGTGCCAAAGTGGGTGTTAAGTGCCCCACTGTCCCCCTAAATACAGACAGCTCATGGTGGAGACTTCCACACCTCTGCTCCAGCAGCCTCCAAGTGCTCAGAACCCAAAATAGTGCTGGCCAAGGGCTGCATTTCTCAAAATATTTCCCTCAGCCTGGCTCTTTTTCCTCTCTCCCCTCCCCAAGGGGTTGGTGGGTGGTCTGTTGGCTGGGCTTGGGGTTGATTATGGGGGGCCTTGAGCTGGAAGGTTTGGGGCTGGCACGGCAGAGGCTGGTGCAGAGCTGGGTTTTGGGGTGGGGGACCTTGTTGGAGCCTGGCTCAGAGGCAGGAGGGCTCATTCCTCCTTCAGGAGGCGACAAAAAGCAGTTCAGCCTCGAATCGTGAGGCTTGGCCCCTCCACCTGGGCTAAATGTGAACTTCCCCGAGGGTTTGGATCCAGCCGGCAAAGTCCCACTGTTGGAGTTCAGAGCTGCCAAGCTGTCCCAAATTCAGGTGGGTGGCAAGGCTGGACCTCCCCTCATGAGGCCAAATCTGAACAAAAAAGGGTCTGTGATGTAAGGCAGTGGTGTTTAGTTTGGGATGTGTGACTCCTAACCACGAACAGAGTCAATATTGAATAGAAAAGATTGGAAAAATAGTAAAAATAGTAGTTTCAGCAGGCCTGTGTTGCTTCAACATATGTGCAATGGGTATCTTTTGTCCTTTCAAGTATTTATTTTAATTTTCTTTTCTTTTCTTTTCTTTTTTTTTTCTTTTTTTAATGACTCTTGGACCCAGACAGCTTTTGGGGTGTTTGCTGCTCAAAATGAGCTCGAATAGCACCCTCCGAGCTGCACTGCAGAGTGAGGAATGGGAAATGCGCTCCTTTCGCAGTGAATGTGTTTAAACAACCCCTTTTCAGCTCTGGCCAAACCTAAGCCTTCAAACGTTTCCATGTCTGGTGTTTCTTTCAATAAATGGTGTTTCTTTCAATAAAACCTGACACCACCACTCCCGAGCAGAATCCCAGGCAGGTTTGGGTGGGAAGGAGATGTCCACGCTTCCTGGCAAACCTTGCTAGCAACACTGAGGTCACACTCTGCTTTTATTTCCCCTGCTCTGAAAGCAGCCAAACTCCTCACAAAGCTCCGTGCAGCTGGAAATGGGTGAATCCTCTCTAGCACCCAGCAACAAATTACAACTGGGAGATAACACACAGCCCCGGGCATTGGCTACGAATGGCACATTCCAAATATTTTAATGCCTGATTTGTATGTTTGGGAAGGAAGAAAACCCCTTCAGATGCCGTGCAATGCATGTGTAAATTCTGAATTGTAAATAAATATTTCTCCCTGGGACCTCAGCTTTCTTTGGCTGCTTCCCGAGAAGTGAGGTTTAAATGGGAATGCATTCAGCTGGACTGGAAAGCAGAGTATCTCTGGGATTTTGGAGTGGGATGGAGCTCCCTGAGCTGGGCAGGCCTCTCCCAGTGTTGATGGAATCAGAACTGAGAGCTGAGAGCATCCAAAGGGAGATCTGGAGGAGACACAGCAATGCAGCTTTACCTGGGTGGCAAACAGAGACTCTGAAGAGCAGTTCTCCCTCCTTTCCCTTTCCCAAGGGGTTAGAATTGTCCCTTAGCTGATGGATAAGGTGGGTCCTGGGAGCAGAGGGTGATGATCTGGCTGTTCCCAGGCTCCAGCACGGGGAGCAGGTGATGCAGAAAATGCTCAAATGCAGAGCAAACCAGCCAGAGGAGAAATATGAATGCAGGGTTTTCACAAAGGCAGCTGGTTTTGTTGGTTTTGCTCACTGGGTTATGCAGATGCTCCCTGTGTGTCAGGGATCTCTGACTGAGCTGGTGCTTTCAGCTGGGACAAAGTATAAAAAAGGTCATAAAACCAGCTTTGACTTCAGGTAAAACATAATAAAACCCCCAAAAAAGGCTTCTAAAACCAGTTTGCAGCAATTTATACTCTAGATACGCAAAAGGTTTCAGTGATGGCTCAGCAACAAGAATTCATCATTTTTCACTGTAAAATTTTCCTAGATTTAATAAAAAAACCCACAAACCCCAAACAATTCCCTAACTGGGTGTTTCCCCAATGGATTCCTACCTCCTGAGATGAATTTCACTATTTTTCATCTGCTCCACCTGAAATACTTCAAGTTTTACTGCCACAGCCAGTGCTGACTGAACTTTTAAGCTGTACCTTTCCTGGTGTCTTTGCAAATCTGTGGAGTTTTCATTATTTGTCTCCCCCAAGACAACATGAACACGTGGTGAGCGGAACAGGGTGTCATTCCTTAGTAAAAAAAAAAAAAAGATTTAATCATGAAAATTCTATTTTTGAGGAACCTAAACCTGAACACCTGTACTGGGAGAGTTTGCAGGAGCTGAGGATCATCTTGGATTGATTTCTCTGCTCAGCAGCTTCCAAAAGCACAACTCATGGAAGCTGAATGCTGCTTGGGATTTTAAACTCAAAATGTATTTAGCAAGCAGAGAGCCCTCAAGGGAATCGAGGTAAAAATAGCTGCCAAACAAGGGGAAATCGAAGAGGAAAAGAACATTGATATTCACTATATTCATTTCTCACAGAGTGCGACGTTAAGGGCTCTGCTGGGAAATTACATTATTATTGTTCAAATGCTGTGCGAATCCAAATAAAGGCTGGGAAGAAGCTACAGGATGTTCTCGGAGGATGCAAGCTTTGCTGGGAGAAAATGAAATAAACAGTTCAGCTTGAACACCTAAATATTGATATAAAGATGTAAAAGTCGAGGAGGCTTCACAGAGCAGCACGTGACAGGGATGGCCCAGGGCACTGGGCAGGCTTGGAAAGTCAAATATTCCCAGTGTCCCTGTGAAGTAGTTGGAGTTCATGCGGTGTCCTAGAAAAGCAGGATGTGAGCCAAGGAATGAAGGAATTACAACAAAAATAATGGAGTCAATGCCTGGGTTGTCCAGGAGCTGGGCTGTAGTAACACAGTGAGGAATGGGTTTAAAAATAGCCTCGTGGAGGGGTGAAAGGTCTCTGGAAAAGCAGCCCCGAGCAGTGGGGGATCCCCATCCTTGGGCACAGCCCTGGGGCCATGCTGGGGACCACCTCCCAGAGCTTCCTGGTGGCATTGCTGGGAGATGCCAAGGCTGCACGTGCTGCCACTCCAGAAAAGCAGCTCCTGCTGGGCTTTTGGGTCAGAACAGCTTGGGGCAAGAGGTACTTGTGGGAAAATCTCGCTGGAGTTCAAGGCTGCACGAGGAGGTCGCCGCTTTCCCCGCAGTGGCTCAGGGCTGACGTTTCCATTCAGATCCCATGGAGCTGCTCCTGGCTGGGGCCCAGCTCACTGCACTCACTGCTGCCCAGCATTCCCTTCACAGCAAAACGGAATGGGCTCCTCTCCATGCTCCTTTTCCCACTGCTTGGGCACCCTCCTGATTTTCCAGAGCTGCTCTTGACGTTTCAAGAGTTTCCTCCTGCCAGTTGTGTTGTCACCTCCAAGCTCGGCGTCCAAAGGCAGGAAATGAGCAGCCTGAGGAGGGAAAAGCTGGGCTGCACCCCAATTCTAGCTGCCCCAAGCACCCCCAGCCACAGCCAGGCTGCCTCTGGAGCTGATCCAATGTCAGTTTGGAGGCTGCTGAAGAGGAGCAGCCTCCAGTGGCATCGCCTTCCCAAGATAACCATCAGTTGTCACCCAGTTCAGGCGCTGGGCACGGCCGTGAGGAGCAGGAAGCTTTTTGGATGAGATGCTGAGCATTTTCCAGGAGCATTTCTGTCTGGGAACGGGCAGTGGGTGGCTGGATGGATTTGGGGCTGGCCAGGTGGCTGTCACAGCTGTGCTGTGCTGCTGGGTGTCACCCCCTGTCACCGCTGCCATCAGGGGCAGGGCTTTGTTCCATGGCTGCCGAGGGACAATGCACCAGGGGATGAGTTTTCCTGAAGGGTGGAACCATTTTGAACCTTGATTTACAGCTGCCTGAAAACTTTAATATATTTTTTTAAAAAATATGTAATAATATATTACAGTAAAACAGCACATTTTAAAAAATATAGAGACACTTAGCTCAGAAGTCTTTTCTTAAATTTGTAGTAAGATCAAGTGGTGGGAGATGACAAAAAGGGAAGGCATTACATGACAATTAGGCAGAAAGTGACTTTTTTTAAACAGAGTTATGACAAAACTCTCAAGTTTTGTTCACGTTCACCATTTTTCAAAAACCACCCCATGCTGAGTGGGAGGGAGGATACAGCCTTAAGATCCACAAACGCAGAGAGGAAAATTCTTCTGGGATAGCAGAGAGGGGAAAAAAAAACCCAGCAGGAATTCAGGCGTAGATGTTGAGGGTGTCTAAATCTGGATGCTGGATTTTTGCAGCCCAAACAGGTCCCACTTGTGCAGTTTATTTTTCCCCCCTCTTTATTAAAAAGAAAACTCTTTGCAGTCCGTGGCTGGAGTGCCCCGATGTGGAAGTGCCTCCGAAGGGGAGAGTTAATAATATTTATCTAAAACATGCCAGAGCCCACGTGGAGTCTGGGGGATTGGGCTGGATAAAACCAGCATGAAATCCCTGCTATCCTGGGAGTCGCTGGAGGGGTTTTTTTTCCCACCAGCCTCTGATGCTGTGGAGCAGTTGTGGTGAGAGCATGGATGTGATGATACCCTTGTAGCCAAAGGAATATTTTTAGCTTCCTCATCTTCCTTAAGGAAAATGACATCCTGCTTGTGACATTCTGAGGATTATTTTAATTTGTATTAGTAGGGGAAGGAGTTGAAGCTGTGGGACCATCTCCAGAGCAGTGTCATAAGCAGCAGGGAGAAAAAAGGCCAAAAAGAAAGAGGAAAATACAAGGAAATACTTCCAGCTTATTGCTGCGAGAAAAATATTTATTGTGGGGTATCAGAGTGTTTTATATAATCCTAGAATGGTTTGGGTTGGAAGGAACCTTAAAGCTCATCCCCTGCAGTGGCAGGGACACCTTCCACTGTCCCAGGCTGCTCCAAGCCCCAATGTCCAGCCTGGCCTTGGACACTGCCAGGGATCCAGGGGCAACCACAGCTTCTCTGGGCACCCTGTGCCAGGGCCTGCCCACCCTCACAGGGAACAATTCCTTCCCAAGATCCCATCCATCCCTGCCCTCTGGCAGTGGGAAGCCATTCCCTGTGTCCTGTCCCTCCATCCCTTGTCCCCAGTCCTTCTCCAGCTCTCCTGGAGCTCCTTTAGGCCCTGGAAGGGCTCTGAGCTCTCCCTGGAGTTTCTCCTCTCCAGCTGAACACCCCCAGCCCTGCCAGCCTGGCTCCAGAGCAGAGGGGCTCTGTGAACTCGTGAAATTTCACAAGCAAAAAAATCCTAGATTTTGGTGATTGGAATAATTTCCTCCGACTTACTGCATGTGCAATGTCATCATGCTGGGAATTTTGAAGGATTATAATTAACAGCAGAGAGCAGTGAATTCAACCCAGTTTCCTGCTTGTGGCAGTGGGGTTAGAACTGGCTGATCTTTAAGGTCTCCCTTCCTGCCCGAACCATTCTGGGATTCTGTGGAAATGCCTGAGCAGCATCACCAGGAGCTCTCTGTGAGGAGGGATGGATTTCTTGCCTGCTTCAGGAGCTGCAGATGTGTAGGACACAGACACACAGCACAGATGTCCCCACACTGCTAGTGCCCCAAGCCAGCTCCAAGGCACTTTTTGAGGGTGTCAGGCAGCAAGAAATCCTGGGACCAGCTCAGAAGGGGCTCAGCATCATCTCCAAACCATCATCTCCATGGCATCATCTCCAGAGGGATTGGGAACGCAGATTTTTTAATATAAATATCTTTGTTCCCATTTAGGGAGTTACTCCACGGTGAAAAGGCTCATATCTGTTAGTAAATTAGGCACTGAGGAGGTGACACAGTTTATTAAATTACCCAGTGAAATAGGGACTAAAACGATCACCGAAGAAGGAAACAGCACAAAATTAATCCTTCCTTTTTGCAGTCTTAAAATGCCCTCCCAGTGAAATCTTCTGTGTCCATAAGGCAGCTCCATCCCTTTGGAAGCTGCCAGGAGACTTCAGCTGATGATAAGAGATGGGGGAGCAAAATAAGTTCAGACTTTTGCCACTCTTTAAGCGAGTCATAAATAACTGAATATTTTCTTTTTTAACATGGTGGGGATTGGATTACTGCCTTCATCCAGCTCCTCCAAATCACACAGAGCTGTGACCTCGAGTCCACTTTGCTGCTGCTGCTGCTGCTGCAGAGGCTCTTTGCTTGCAAAAGCGACTTTGAAAGAGAGGATGGTGGGGGTTGCAGAGCTGGAGTAAAAAGCAGGGTATTGATTTTATAAAAATCCAGCATCACCTTTGATACTCTGTTAAAGTTACACCAAGGGAGAGCTGGCAAGGCTTCCAGCGGGATAATTCCAGCCCAGCCTGAGTAATGTCTGCGTGCTTCGGGCGTGCGGAGCGAGCTGCCTTTATTAGAAGGGGCTGCGATGAGAAATGAAGGCGCTGAGCCTTCCTGGGTTCAATAGCTGGCATATTTCACATTTCTGCCGGCTGTAAACTGTTTTCCTCAGTGCCTCGTAAGGGAGAAGCCACGGGGAGCCAGGAGAACGAGCTCTGGCAGCGCCAGCCGGAGCCGAGGGCTTGTTTCCAGCAGCACGTCGTGTTTTGCCTCCTCTGAACGTGGCTGTGGATGTTCACCCACTGTGGAGGGCTAAATCCTCCAGGACATTCTGGCAGCCCGTCCTTGCGGATGGGATCGAGCCCTTTCCTTCGATAAACTCACGGGGGTCCCACTGGGCAGGCTTAAAAGCAAAAATCGTGCGCTAATACAAGGCGCCAATGATGAGGGCTTTGTAAAGCGCTTTCCCAACACTCGTAGGAGCTGCCTGGGCTACAACCATCGCATCCTGGCCAGAAACCGCGGCTGTCCCTGAACGAACAGCGCGGTGTTAATGCCGGGGCGGGCCGGGGTGGGTTTATCCCTGAGAAACGGGGCTGTGCCCAGCTCAGCCGGGGGAACTTGCTGGGGCGGGGCGGAGGCGCTGCTCGGTCAGCTCCAGGACCGACGCCTCTTGACCCCCGGACAGCAGCACACACAAATCCCCTCCGGGTGCATCTCCCGCTCCATACCCCGAGGAGCAGCCGAGTTGCCCTGGGCACAAGTTTTCCTTTCCCAGATTACTGAGCATGTTTAACCGACTGCGTTTTCCCTTCTGTGCCTCAAAGCAGCCCGAGCCAGCTGGGATAGCAATAATGACCACGTACTGGACTGCTCACACGCTTCAACCCCGGAGAGCCTGCGTGGGGAGGCAGCTTGGGACCTGGTTCTGCTGTCCTCTGCTCCAGAGATTGGGTTTCCTTTCAGTAAAAGCTGTTCTCAAAAGAGAGTTGTAGCCCAGTGTCTCCAGTTGGGGTCCAGAAATGAAGGGGTGAAGGCTGGAGAGGCTGTCAGAGTTTGAGGGCAAAGGTGTAGATGTTGGTTTAATTCAGAGAAAATATGTAATTATCCTTAACTCACAGCATCCTGGGAGTTTTCTCTCTGTGCTGCTGGCTCCTGGGGCTGTGAAACAAAACTAAAACCAAAAGTGGTGCTCCTGGGGTAAAACACAGAATTACACAGTCCCAATTAAAAGAACTGTTTGGGTGGTTTTAAAAAACCTCTTCGGGGAAAGCTGTGTCCTTCTGATGCATGTGGGATTGTTGTAGGACAGAAACTGCAAAAACTGCATTTTGGAACAGTCAGGTGGCTGCTGCTTGATGGAAGTCCCCCTGTTTTCCATGTTCAGGAAGGACAGAGGTTTGGGAATGGCAACAGCACGAGTGTCCCTAGGGATTTAAAACTGCCTCAGCATTTGAGAAGAGGGGATCCTGCTTTCCTGACTAGGTGTCCTGACAGAAAGGCCACAACCCTTGATATTTAAATAGGCAAAGGGCTCTCCCATCCATAATTACATCTATAATTAGAAAATACAGAATTTCATTGAGAAGAGACCATGACACTGCCTTGGATAACCATGTTTTGAGAAAAAGGTTCCTCTATCATCTAAAAAACCAGGATGAAAGCGATGGTTGTGCACCTGAAATTGTTAAATAAATAATACAAACTCCTCCTGTCTCATTCCCAGGGGAGGATTTTTATCCCCTGGTGAAGATATTCTTCATCCTGATTTTGTTTCTACACAGGTCAGTGTTCTCCTGGGAGAACATACGGTCTGTAAAATAAGTGATGAAAAACAACCAACCCACTGCCTTACACACACATAAAGGACCAAGGAAATCCCAAGAACTTGCCTAATGAAAATAAAAACCCCAGAATGAAGCTTTGAAGCATTTCAGAATAATTAAACCACACCAGAAAATGATCATTCTGCCTTTAAAATGAACAAACTATCTAAAGCAGCTCCTTTCTGTGGAGCGAAGGGTTCTCAAGTCCATAATTATTTACACAAATAGAAAATTAGGAGCTGTATTGATACAAGACTTTTTCTTCCTTCTCTACCAAAAAGATTAAAAAAATCTCCACCTCCAAAGTCTTCATTTGCCTTAAAAAAAAAGAGATCAGGGAGTTGCCACTGTGCCATGAACTCTTCAACTTGGAGGAAGTAGTTACAACTCCAATTATTCTGTGACTCCAAGACCTGCTTGTCTTGGACCATCAAGATTTATTTAACTTTATTAAAAGCTTCATTAAAACCTTGATTGGAAAGCACACCAGGATGAGTAACTGTGCTTGGCACCCACATGGAATGGTTCACCTGGGGATGTGGCCAACTTCATCTTCCTCAGAGCCAGGCAGCTGCATCTGCTTTGCTTTATTCCCAGCCAGGTGTGAGGGATCCTTGTTTCCCTCCTCCTGAGGTTGAGGGAAGGCACCAGGAGGCCCAGGTGATGATCCAGGGTGGTTCCTGCATTTCCTGTCTCCACCCGAGGCCACACCTGCCCCATGCAGCTCTTTTCCACCCTGGGCCTTTCTCCTCCCATGCAGCTGCTGTGACAGACGTTCATTCTCACTCCTGATGCTTTTCTCCTACTCAGCCGAGGCACTATGACAAGAGGAATGTCCTTCTAGGTTCAGTTCCTGCCCCTGTGAGGAACTGGGGAACAGGTTCCACGGTGCCAGATAAGAGAGGACACACCCATATAGCATTTCCCTTCCTTGACGGCTTTTTGGCTTTGGGGGAACAGTGTCAGTCCCACCTAAGAGCTCGCCCTGTTCCCCCCCCACACTTCCCAGCTGGCTGTTTGGAGCCAGCCAGTCATTCCTGCGGATGGACCACACTCAGAGCAGCACCATTAGGACGGGAATAATTTATTTGGGGTCTATGACGAATCACAGACTGGTCTCAATGAGCCACGGCCAAGAGTAGGGAGCCCACTCGATGCGCTCGATGGTTTCCTGGGGCGCCATCAAAGGCCCGACCGCTGCCAGGCGTGCCGCGGGGTGCTGTGTCCGTGCGGCGCTGGTGCCGAGCTGCTGGGGCTGTGCCGCGGAGCGGGAGCAGCAGCACGCCCGGAGCAGCCTGCGGAACAGGGAGTGCTGCTGCCCGCCGGCCGAGGGCTCCGGGCCTTCGCCTCTGCTCGGGGGCTGTGCCGGGGTCTCTGTCTGCGCGTCGCGATCCACGAACAGCGGGATGCGGGACCTCCGCTGCTCTTGGAAAGGGCGCTCGGTCTGTATCTCTTCATCCACGAGTTCCAGAGCGGCTACGCTCTGCTGCTGCGGAGTCAGGGTGTCAGTCTGGGTGAGCTGGTGGACGAAGGGCGGCGGTTCCGTCTCCGGCTCGGCGGGGATCGGGGGTGTGCTGGGCGCTGCCGGGGGGCTCTCCGGAGTGATTTTGCCCGAGCAGGCCACGCAGCTCCTCAGGCGGCGGCACTGCCCGCGGGCCGCGGTGTTGCCCGGCGGCAGCTGGACGGGGCTGGACACTCTGGGGCGCGACCCCTGTCCCCGGTTCAGCTTGGTGGAGCTGGGGTGGCCCTTGGCGCTCTGCTGGAGACCGGAATGCTGCGATCGCCTGTCCCCACGGAGCGATGGAGCCGCGCTCCCGCCGCCCCCGGGCTGGAGCTGCTGCATCTGGGGGCGAGAGGAGACAGAGGTGCGGGAGGCGGATGGAGGCGCCTGCTTCGGGCCCGTGCCGGCCCCATCCCCGCCTCTCCCTTCTGCCCCATCCTTCAGCAGGTTCTTCTTGGAAGGCTGCGGCCTGGCTTTCCCGTTCTCCGTGGGCATCCTCTCGAGACTGTCCCGGGCAGCTGCGGCCTCCGGAGCGCGGTGCTGGGCGCGGCGGCGGAGCACAAGCCCGGCATGCTCCTGACACAGCCGCCGGGCCCGCGGGGACCCGCCGTGTCACACGGGCCGCGGTGCCATCGGGAGGCGTCTCTGCGTCACAATAACCCCGCGAGGCGCCGGTGTCACAATGGCCCCGTGAGCCCCGTTTGTGACACAGCCCCGGGCTTTGCCGCGGGCGGGCATGGCGCATCCTCGCGTCCCGCTCGTGGAGACCTTGTCCCCAGGGGAGCGCGGGGGATCCCAGCGCAGCCCGGACACTTCGGCGGCTGTTTGCACATCCCCCTTCCCTTGCCGAGCTCCCTGGGAGGGCCGGGCTGTCCCGAAATCTCGGCCTGCGCCGCTCGATCGTGGCGCCCACGAGGTGGCGCTCTCTGCCTGCCAATAACGCCCAATGCAATTATTAGTAATTGTTAATTAGTTCCCCCTCCTCCTCCAGGACTGCCTGACCCTTCGGCCGCAGGGATGCTCCCAGTCTGAGGATGGGGCAGCTCCGAGCCCGGAGATTTCCAGCCACGCGTGAAAGGCTGGAAGCACGGACAAACTGTGCAAAACCACCCCACCGCCCCCACCTCCTTCAAAGAAAGAGAGGCTGCTAATTGATTTCTCCACTTTAATTTAATACTCCATCGGTACAGCCTTGTCGTCCAGCTCAGATGCTTTGCCCTCTGCTTGCCCTGCCCTGGCAGTCTATCCCCAAAGCTTTGGCACGAGATTCCATGCGTTGGGATGTGGATCCTGAGCGGTTCCTGGGTGCCCTGAGTGCCCCAGGCCTGGCTGTGGGGGCCGGGAAAACCCCCCTCCGCTTTTTTTGCCTGCAGCCTGAAACCCTTGCCTGGAAACAAGAGTGGTTTGGGAGTGAAATGTGATAGGGGAGCGGATGGTGCCCTTTGCCAGACGGCATTAAAAATTCATGTGCACGATGGGCTCTTCCAAATAAGTCCAGGAAGGGTGAGTTCCTCCCTCTCTGGACATGCTGGAAGAGCACTCCAGCTGCCTCCCCCTTTAGGTGCCACCAGGGCCCGATGTCTGTGTGCCCGGGGGGTGGGCTCTGCTCCCTCGGGGCCTGGGGTGCAGGCTGTCCCTGCATGTTGGGATGAGGGACAACGCCTGTCTGGAGAGCTGCGTGTCCCACAGGCTGGTGGGGGTTGGCCAGCAGGGAGGTGACCTGGAGGGCAGGGAGGGCGAGGCAGCCAGGTGGGCACCTGGAGGAGCACAGAAACCTGGTGGGGAGGGATGTGGAGTCCTGGATGGGGAGGGATGCAGGTACCCGAGAGGGGTGGGATGTGGGGAGGGATGCTGGGTGGGATGTGGGGTGCCCCAGCCGTGAGGGACACGGGATAATCCGGGCAGGGAAGGATGGAGGGAGGCGTGCAAGGTGCCCTGCCAAGGTGAGTATCCAGGGGGAACCAGCAGCGGAGTGCTGAGGGTAGCAGCAGCCTGGTATGTGGGGTGAGGACAGGAGTGGGACGCTGAGCTCCTTGGGGGACGGGATGGGATGCAGAGCTCCGGGGTGAAGAGCCGGGGTGCTGAGTTCCCGGGAAGGGAAGGAACGGGATGCTGAGCTCCGGGGGGTTCAGGAGTGGGATGCTGCGCTCCCGGGGGGGCCGGGCCGGGATGCTGAGCCGCCGGGGATGCTGAGCTGCCGGGGGCCGGGCGGGGCGGGCCGGGGGGCGGCTCCACGTGGCTCATTAGCAGGAGGCAATTTAATATTTATGAAGTGTTCTTGTTTGAATCCCAAGTCTTCGGCTCCAGTTACAAGGAGCTGCGTCACCCTGCGATCACATAGTAATTGTTGCTATTTCCAGGATCCCAGCCTCGCAGAGTGGCACAAGAGCTCTTTCCTCTTTTCTTGTCCTTTTTCCCCGCCGCCTTTCCCCTCGTTTCCCGCTGTTTTCGGGGCTGTTTTCGCTCGCCGCTCGGCCGGCTGGGCTCGGCGCTGGCTGGCGGGCGCGGGGCGATGCCGGGGCCGCTGCCCTGAGCCGGGGCGGGCGCAGCCGCACCCCCGCCCTGCCCCTTCCCGGGAGCCGCTCCATGAGAGCGGGACCGGCCCGGCACCCCCAAAATGACCGAGCTGGAAGGGGACTTCACCAAGCTGCTGCTGCTGAAGGAGGAGCGGATCAAGGAGCTGGAGCGGCGCCTGGGGGAGAAGGACGAGGAGATCCAGGAGCTGCGGCGGCGGCTGCACAAATGCCAGTCCGTGCTGCCGGCCCCCAGCCCGCACATCGGGCCCCGCACCACCCGCGCGCAGGGCATCTCGGCCGAGCCGCAGACCTACCGCTCCTTCCACGACCTCCGCCAGGCTTTCCGCAAGTTCACCAAGGCCGAGAGGTAGGGACGGCACCCCTTTTCCCCCTTCCCGCGAACCCCGTTCCCGAGCGGGGCGGCCTGCGATCCCCGGCACGGCGCCTGCCCGGGGCGCGGAGGGGCTCCGAGCGGCCGGGAAGGAGCCCTGCGGGGGACCGGACAGCCCGGACCTCCCTCCCTCCCTCCCTCCCTCTCTCCCTCCCTTCGCTCTTCCCTTCCCCGCCGCGGCTCCGCTGCGGCTCCCGGGGGATGCTCGGCCGGGGCGCGGGGGGCGGCGGTGCCTCCCCGGCGCTGGGAAAAGTTTGCGGCGGGGCCGGGAAGTTGCTCGGTGGCTGCTGCAGAGCCGCCAGCACCCCCGGCAGCCCTGTTCCCGGGGCAGGTGCTGCCCCTCGCCCCGGCCCCCCTTCCCGACCCCGTCCTCCCCAAAAAGCGGAGCCCACGCTGCTCCAGCCGCGGGATTTGCCGCGGTGCTTTGCCTCCTGTTATCTCGCTGGGACTCGCTGATCCTGGAGCACTTTTTCCACGCTAATGTTTCTATTCCCCTGTGCCGCTGTTAGGCACCCACAGAGGGGTTTTTCTGGGGGGGGAGCATGGGGTCTGCATCACTCAGCCCAGGGGCTCAGGGATTCTGCTGCTTTCATCCATGTGGGAAAAAAGCAGCGCTGTGCCGCGGCTCCCGGCGGTCGGAGTGTGATGGAGAAGTTGCTGAGGGTTTTGGGTGTGATGGAGAAGTTGTGTGTGACCACAGCGGTCACCCTGCTTTGGGCAGAAGCTGCGGCTGCTGCTTCCCGAGCAAGGCATGGTCCTGTGTCCTCTGTGCGTGGTGATTTATTGCAGCAGAACCATTCCCGATGGGGTTCCTGCCGCGTGTGGGTGGGAATGCACAGCGCTGCCTCAATCCGCTCCCCAGATGTGCCCAGACTGAACCCCAGCCCCTTCCTCCTCACCTGTCCCCTGCCCCCCAATAACGAGACTATTTCCCAAACGAGGAGCAGCACTTGGCTTTGGGGTTTTTTAAAATTAATTGTTATTCTTTTCCTTGCACCTGGTGATGTGATAAAGCAAACTGCTGTGCCCCAGGAGGTGTGTGAGTGTGAGCAGAGAGTGTCCATCTGTCCTTCCCTCGGCAGCAGCTCCCTTTGCACCCCGTGCCCAAAGCAGAGGCCAGCTGTTGTGGATGGAGAAGAAACCCAACATCAAACTTCTCCTTTTGCTGTTGGATTTTTTGGAGGCAGTGACCATCCCGAGCCTCATCTGCCACAGGGAAGGTGACAGCAACCTGGACCTGTGGTAAGGGCAGGGACCCAGTGTCCTCACCCCATGTAATCACTGATTTAGGAGTTGGTAAACCTGCTCGTGGCTCTAGGGAGGTTTAGTCCTGGCCTGAGGCTTTGCCGTGCTGTTCCCAGGTTGGGCAGTGCCAGGAAGAGCTGTGTCCTTGTGGTGCTGTGAAGGCCATTTGTCCCATCCTGCACTGTTCCCATCACCAGATGGGATGATCCAGCGGCCAGGAAAAATTCCTGGTGGAGCCTGCGGGCAGTTCCAGGCTGGAATGCCATCCTCTGGAATCTCCCCATGCCTCAGCCTCGCTCGTGGTAGCCATGACAATGGTAACCAAGCCAGTCTGGGACTGCTTTTGGGTTTTAATTCTTTTAATTCTTCCTTTAATTCCGCTTAATTCTTCTCCCATCTCGTTGCTGGGAGGGTGGCAGGCGGCTCCGTGGTGTGCTGAGCACGCTGCACCCACAGCCTCCCTTCTTCCCCCTTTTCCCCCCAAATCCCTCCCTGTCATGGGTGAGATCAAGGTGTGTTTTCTCAGCAGTGTCTGGGTCCTTGAGCCAGTGCTAGGCTGAGGATGGTAACACCTTTTTTCCAAAACCCACAGACAACTTCCAGGCCATCAAAACCCCAAGGTGATGTGCAGAGCCATCTGTTTTCAATTTCATACCAACAGAAACCTTTTTATCCAGGTCTGGGATCAACCTCCAAACACTTCTTCATCTCTGAAGATAAAGATGTAGTGAATGACAATATAATTGGGTTTATTTAGGGCGCTCTTGAGTGTAATATACACTGACATGGGAAACTTTCAGGGAGTTGAAAGCATCAAACAGTGGGATGACAGGAACTCAAACAGGGTTAAATCCCAGCTGAAAGCAGAGAGGGGAGTTTGTTTCAAATGTGTTGTGCCTCTTGTAATGCATCTCTCTCCTGTGTAGCAAGGTCAGAGTTGCAAAGATTTGCTGTGAAAACAGAAAGGTGGTGGCAGATGTGTTATCTTTGGTCTGCAAGTGTGTCTTTATGCTGTTGTTCCTCCTGATAACATATATTTGTATATTTTAATGGTAGAAAACATTGCTGTGTAGCTGGCCAGTGTGTACAGCTATCCATGTATCTATATCCAATCTATACATCAGATTTTCTTTCAAAACAGCCACTTGCTGTGCCTGTCTCACAAAATAATTCCTCCCTGTTGTTCCCTGATCCGTTCCTGCCAGCAGAGATTTGAGTTGAGAAAGGAGCCACACTTCTTGTAAGCGATTCCTTCATTTCTTTCTGGTCAGTGAGTTTTTATTCACTTTTACCCACACCCAGCGAGTGTTTCGGCTCACACATGGCCTCAGGGCTGTCAGATCCAGCACCTGCCAGTCCCTTATGGCAACACGAAGAAGGAAAACCAGTTTGTCCCTGTTTTTCCTGGCGGGGTGGGAGCCATCCATGGATGATGCAGCAATCCAGGCACTTTGCTAATGCTCGGGAAGCGATCCCCAGTTGCTAAGCAAAGGCACTGCAGATGATCAATGATGCAAAAAGTAAATGCTGAGGTGTGGGCAAAGCTAGGACTAAGAGCTGGATCAGCCCTGCCTGTCCCTGCACCCAGGGGTGCTCCTTGTGCCACGGCAGTGATCGACCCGAGCCACAATCCCACCTCCAAAGCATCCTCCTGGCAAATGCCCTCTTAATTGCAAGGTGCAGTGTCTAATTCCAGCTAAATCCTGCAGATTTGGGGCGAGAAGCATCCTTCTAACCAGGGCAGCCCAGAATGACTTTGGGAACTCTGGGATGTTTCTGGAATAGCCACTGAGTCTTTGCTGTGCCAGAGCTGTGCCTCAAGTCCTGGCCCTGCAGGCAATTCCACTTTTGTGTGGGGTTACATCCTTGACTTCCCAAATCCAGCTTGGACCGTGCCACCCCTGGCTTCTTCCATGGTTTTGAGTCTGACATAGTGCTACCGACTCAGCCTCAGCATCATTTATGACAGATGAGTTTCTCCAGCCTGTTCCCAGTAATTTACCCATCCTTCTCGCCACCCTGACTTTCTCTGCAACTTTTTAACGGATTTCCCCCCTTTTTAAACTTTATTTCGGGAAGCGTTTGCCACAAGATGGCAGTGGGGTCTAACGTTTGAGGCGAGGTATTGGGGTGTATTGTGGTTTCAGCCTCGGAGCCCTGGACCAGTCCTCCTGCAGGTGGTTTTCCAGATCAAATCCAGGCATGGATCCTTGTTTCTCCTGGTTCTGCCTTCCCTGAGGTGCTGGGGGATGTTTTCCTGAGGGTGTGTGTTCATCCAGGGTGTTTAAACTCAGGATTAAAGGCTTTGGGTGGTCTCTGTGGTGCCAGGGATGGAGGATTGGAGTGGATGCCCTTGGCTCTGTGCAGCAAAACTCGGGCTAAGCCGGTGTTTGTGGCAGGATCAATCCATGCCTTGAGTTCTGGGTGCTGCTCAGGCCAGGCCCAGCCATGCCCAGGGGAAAGCTGGGCACCCTGGGAGGTCTCCAGTGCAAAACTCAAGGCCAGGTCACCTTCAAAGCTGGCCTGGGGCTGACCCAGGCTAAAGCAGAGCTGTCCTTCACAACCCTGCAGTTCTCCATCACTTTCCCCCCTACAACACTTTTGTCCCACTCCTCCATCGCCCCTGAAGCTTCTCTCTGGGTGGCCTCCACCCCCTGAGCATGGCACGAGAGATCTTCCCCCTCCCTGGCGCTGTGTCCTTCCTCCCTCACCCCTTTCTGGGAAGCGAGCTGCCTGCCTGCGTTAATTTAGCCATGATCTCATCAGCTGCCAGCCACTAAAGCGATATCGATCCTGCCTTCAGCCTGCAGCCCCTGAAACACAGCCCAGCTGCTTCCCCACTACCTGGAACCACCCTCCCTCGGGGCCTTGGCAGCCTGCAGAAGGAGCTTTTGCCTCGTTTTGCTGCTGGTGGCAGAGCAGGGCATGACCTGCTGCCAGGGTGGGGCATTTCAGCTAGGAAAGGTCACTTTGGGACTGTCCTGATGCAACGTTTGACAGCACTCGGCAGCTGTGCCTCAAATAGTTTACGCAGGGAGGTTTTGCTGGACCTGAGTGTGCTGTTTCTCCCTGTAAGGGCCAGCATGGCTTTGCAAAGCTCAGAGGAAGGAGAGCAGTCATTTGGACATTAATTACCACTCCAGGAACATCTCTCTTCCTCATTTACCCATCCCCAATCCGGTCCCATCCGCTCCTGATGCGCTGCAACAGCAAATTCCTGGGATGCTTGGTCCCTGGGTGATCCCCACCAAGGAGCAGCAGGATTTTATTCGCTGGAATTAACGCTGCTTGCGTTGCTCCTTGTGCCGGGAGCACGTTGCTGCTCCAAGGGAAGGAAATACAGAGGGAAGCTGGAGCTGGTGCTGTTTATCTTCGGGGAGAGCTGGAAAATATTCCAAAGAAAATTGTGGGAACGGGAGATGGACTCCTTGTTTGGTGCTCTCTGCTCATTTGGATGGATACAGGGTGAAGGCTGGGGACAAGGGGGTTGTCACTGCGGGGAGAGCTGTGACATCAGCCCCTCAAGAAGCCCAAGGTCAGACCAATGAGCTCAGGAGGGTTTTAGAAAGGGAGAGAAGCAAATGTTTATGGTTGATCAATGGAAATCATTTCCTGTCTTTTAATTTTTAATGGGCTGAACTCACTGCTCCCCCCTCCCTGGGCGTCGCTTCCCTTTGGCTCAGGGGAGACCTGAAAATTGAGCCAGGACGGGGGAAATTGGGCTCCCGAAGGGCATCAGATGGTGCCTCTGCAGTAGGTACAGCCTGGCGTCTGTCTGCCTGTCTGTCTGTCTGCCACCAGCTCCTCTGGTCACCCAATCCACCTTTCCCATGGGATCTCTTTGGTGCTCCCTCAGAGCAGAGCACAGCAAAAGGAGCTCAACTCGGTTTACTTGTCCACCTCCTCCAAAACCAGTGCAAAACAGGTATTCATTTATATAGAAACATCTGAAATTTAACGAAAAATCAGAACAATTTATATATAAATATATAAAATGAAAAAAAATCGGGTTATTTGATGTGATCCCTGGTCCTGGTGAAGACAGGAAGGGCGGCATGGCAGGATGAACATTTTCCTGGAGGGTTTCGGATGAAAACTTGGAATCCTTGCCTTTGCTGCGTGTTTCTCAGCTCTGCCCCGAGGAAGGGCACTGCCATCCCAAGGCAGCAGCGGGAAGGGCTGGGATGGGCAGGGAATGAGGCGCCAGCGCCCATCCCTGGCTGACGCAGGCTCTTTCCCAGCGGCGTCATCCCAAATTCTTCCTTCGGCCTATTTTTAAATGCCTCAAGTCAGGAGGATTTTGGAGCCTCCCTTGGGGCACCAAACCAGAGGCACACAGATTTCCAGGCAGCTGCCAGATCTCCGTGTGCCCCACCTTCCATTTGCCTGCAGCTTCGCTTCCCAACCCCTGAAACCCTGGTTCCATGGGAGCTTCAAACCTCAGCTGTGCTCCCAGGCAAGGTCACCATAAACTGCTTTTCCCTCCCAGATCTTTGGGGTGACTGGATTTATAAAAATACAGAAAGTTGGGAGTTGGGATTGTGTTGTTTTTCTGCAGCAGTCTGTGGATGTCACTTGGTGTGGAGGGGATAAAGGGTCCTGTGTCCCCTTGCTGCTGCATTTTTAACAGTGGCACATGGATGTGGTCATGTAAAACTGTTTGGCCTCATTCACTCTGGATTTGGCCTCTTTTATCCTTTCTTTCAGAATTTTTGAGTCATTTTTGTCAGAATTTTTGTCTCTTTTTGGTCAGAATTTTCATATCCTTTTTTGCCAGAATTTTGGTGTCATTTTGGTCAGAACTGTCCCATGGTAAAGGAAATTCTCCAGTGAAAATCCCCCCACCCAGAGTGGTGAAGTCCTTCAGAGTAAAACAGGACAGAAAGGACAAAGACAAAACTCCGAGTCCCTCTTTCCTAATGAGAAACTTCAGGAAAAAGCCTTCCCAATATATCAACTTGCTTGTGGAGTTGCTGCAGGTCCTGGAAAATCTCTCCCAGAGCTTGGCACGGGGCTTCCTAAAGAGCTTTCCCCTCTGCTGTGACCTCCTGAGTGGAAAAGATGAGGATTGGGATTTTTTTTTTAATAGATTTTTTTTTTCTGTGTTTTGCTCATGGGTGTTCTTGGAGCATTTTTGTTCCATTAGTAATAACACCCTGCAGTCGCAAATGAGGAAGAAGATGCTAAAAAAGGAGGGAGGGAGGCTGAGCCCAGGCTCAGGGTGCTGGCAGGAGCTGGGATGATCCTGGGGGATCCACAAGGACAAACGATTAAGAGCATTTCAAATTTAAAATTTCCTTTTTGGATTAAATTCATGTTGGGGGCTGAGCCTGACCTTTGTGCAACTCCCTACAAGAGAGGGAGAAAAGCTCTCCAGTAATGCAATCAAATATCTTCTGTTTGACTCAGAGGAGTGTAAAATAAATTTGGCAGTGATTTTGTCTGTGCTTTCCTGGTTTTGAGACATTTTAATGTCTAAAATGGGGTGAAAATATCCACCTCGTGGCAGTCAATGAATGACAAGTTGGTGGGGTGATAGAAAACTCACACAGCCGCCACAGAGGGAGAAAACAAATGATTATTTAATTTAAAATACCCAGAAGGAAACTGTGCAGGTGGGAAAGAGGTTCAGGAGAAATCTCTTAATATTTGGGGTTTCTGGCACAAAGTTTGCGCTAAGAGAGGCTGTGATTGATTGATTGATTGCAGCAAGCACAGCAGGATGGGAATTCTGAGTTGTTTTCATTCACATTTTACTCCTTCTTGGGAGTTTCTGTAAAATCCTCCCAGGTGAAAATCACCACCAGAATTTTAAGTGACCAATTAGTATAAAAATTCTGCTTTAAAAAAATATACATAAACTTCTATTGAGCTGTTTGTAGTAAGGGATCAAATCCTGAATCTCAGAATTCCACTTTCTATTTATGTATCTGCACCGTATTGCCAATATTTAGCTTTTTAAAACTCTTTAATGCTTCAGTTTCCATGCTCTGTATTATTTTTCCTGGTGTATAAAAGTGGAAAGGATAACTGGGAATAATTCCTTGAGAAGCTGAGATCCCAAAAATCTACACCCAAGTCCTCTGAGTGGCTGAGTCCTCTGAGAGTCTTTTCCCACCCAAACCATCCTGGGATTCTGCTTTTTCTGAAGTTTGTGTTTACCCTTTTCACAGAGCCTCGTAGGCATTTCTGGTGCCACTTCAGCCTGCACGGAGGCAGGGGAAAAAATCCCCACATCAGCTTCTTAGAGGGAAAATTGTCATAGAATGACACTGAGTGTTTTAGCAATATACAGCAGCCACTTCCTTGGCTACTTTATTTCTGCTTTCTCTGTAGTTCAGGAAAGTTGAACAAATAAAATACTGAAATGGAAGGATAAAAGGTGGTTGGGCTTTTTTCCCCCATTGATTTTCATACTGCTTTATGAAACCTGTGTCAAGCAAAGGGTGAAATCTCTATGTTCCCTTTCATCCCATGATCCAAGGCTGGGGCTCTCCCTGCCAGGAGCACGTTTCTCACTTTGATCTGCAGGTTTATTATCACGTGTCCAATCCAGGGAAAAGGCTGGAATGCCTTTTGGGACACACAGACAGGAGAAATTGGTCTCCCCTGCAGAAACCCTGACATTTTAAATTGTCTTCCCTGTATTTCTCAGCACTGCTGGGGCAGAGAGAGTTGGAGCCAAATTGAAATTTGTCCCTCCCCTCTGTGACATTAAAATAATCACTACAAAAAATAAGAATTTCAAAGTGTTTTATCTTTTGATGGGAGATTGCTCGTGGCAACTTCAACCTGTTCTTCTATGAGAAGATGCTGTAAAACACAAGTTGAGCTGGCTGTGGGTATTATGAATATTAAATTTTTTGCTTTGTAAATCTATATACTTGGAGGCAGAAGAGCAAAAAAGGAAGTGGAAATGGTGTCATGGGTCAACTGAAGGCCAGTTTTAGGGAAATTTTGGTGCTGATTAATCTCTCCTGAGTCTGTGCAGCCAAATCCATCCTAAAGCATCACTTGCAGGGGCCATTTGGTTTTGGGACAGTTGTGTCTCACCCACCCAGTTCCTTCTGCTGCTGCTTATTGACATCTTGCACCTTTTTGGTTGGGTTGATCCCTAAATTTTAGTTTCTACTCAGAGACTAAAAAGCAGGTACAGATTCCCATCTTTCATGTTGGACTGGTTGATTTCTGTATGGGGGAGGCTTCTCCTTCTCCTTCTCCTTCTTCTCCTCCTTCTCCTTCTCCTTCTCCTCCTCCTTCTCCTTCTCCGTCTCCTTCTCCTTCTCCTTCTCCTTCTCCTTCTCCTTCTCCTTCTCCTTCTCCTTCTCCTTCTTCTCCTCCTTCTCCTTCTCCTCCTCCTCCTCCTTCTCCTTCTCCTTCTCCTTCTCCTTCTCCTTCTCCTTCTCCTTCTCCTTCTCCTTCTCCTTCTCCTTCTCCTTCTCCTTCTCCTTCTCCTTCTCCTTCTCCTTCTCCTTCTCTTCTCCTTCTCCTTCTCCTTCTCCTTCTCCTTTGTTTTGTTGCCAGATATTCAGTAGCTAAAAACCACCTCTCTTTAAAAAGCCTCAAGTCCAATGACAAACGGGGAATTTCACACGGAATGATGTCACGGCTCTCCCCAACCAGCGTTTCTCTGATGGCTCCTGCCCAAGCACCACATGGAAAACTCCACTGGAGCTGCTTTCCCCGGCAATGATTTCTTTTGCTGCCCCTGCTCCGAGCCTGTGATTCCCTGGGAACTGGAAGCAGCCGCTCCTTGCGTGGGTGTTGTGCTGGTGGTGTTCACATTGTGCAGGAGAACACGGAGTGATAAATCCCCACATCCGTGCTGCAGCCTGCAGGAAGTTGGGCCGGCAGCGTCTGTAAACCCGGAGTGTAACCCTGCTTTGGGGAAGGAGATCTCAAATTGCATTCCTGGCCGCTCTGGAGCCCTTTTAGCGGGGCTGAGAGATGTCAGGTGGCAGAGGATGGGTGGGAAGTGCTTCAGCTGCACAAGTGGGAATCTCGGGAGGTCACTGGGGCTGGCTGGGCTCACCCAGGAGCAGGGGATGAGCCCTTGGCCTTGGTTTTCACTGATGCGTTTCTGCCTTTAATAAAATCACCCATTAATAAAATCCCATCACGGCTCAGAAAGCTGCCGGTGACTGAAGCAGCCCTGCTGGAAAGATTAATTGCCCTAATTGCTCTGCCTTAAATATTTGTTCCACATTTCCAGCCCGAGTCTGTCTGAACTCCCCAGCCCAGCTGCTCAGTCCTGCCCTGGCTGTTTGCTGTTGTTCTCACGCTTCTCCCCAGTGCTTTTCCCTCACTTTTAAACCCACCCTGCACCAGGATAAAAACCCCTGGAGCTGGAGCTGCTCTCAACGAGCTCGAGTTTGTAACTCAGCCTCCTCACTGCAGCCTTTTAATTGCATTGCATGGCTGTAAATGCTTTTTTCAGCCCAATTTGCAGGTGCTTTAATAAAACTTGCTAAGCTCACTCCACAAGGTCTGTTTTCCATAAGGCCCCTGTGGACTGGCATTTTTTGTCTTGCCTTAATTTCTCCAGCAATTAAATGGAGGCTCACACATCCCAAAGGATGTGCAGGATCCATGTCATGCTGCCACAATTACCCGTGGGATTTCATTTACCTGCTAAAAATCCTGGTGGAATGTTTGCTTTCCTCTGGCTCTCCAAAATGTGGTTTTTTTTAATTCCAGAGCTCACCAAAGATCAAGAGCAGAGCAAACTTAGTGACCCTCTGGCCCACCTTTTATTGAACGTTTAAAAGAACAGTGCGTAAAGACCTGACCCACTCTGTTTTCTGGTATTTTGGCTGTCCATAATGCATGTCCCCCTCTGGGTTTTACCTGTTAAGGTGCTGACCCATCAGATCACTTTTTAGCCAGGGATTTGCCCAATACTTTCCTTCCTAAGGCAGCCATGGCCATGAGTTTACTGCTCCATCATGAGACTCTCCCTACCCCCTTCAATTAATGAGAATCAAGTGGGGTTTGGGCAGTTTTACTGTGATGTTGATGGGCAGAAGGCTTTTCTTTCCAAAAGAAAGAAGGCTGGGCTAACACCTCCATTTAATTATACAAAATTCCTTATTTTATTTTATTTTATTTTAATTATTTTATTTTATTATTTTATACCTTTCCCCGTAGTCTGAGGCACCTGGGCCTGGGAGCAGGGGTGGTTTTTGGTCTGGAGAACACCAGGATTGCCTGAGCCTCTTGCTGAGCATGTGAGGATGTCCTGGTGTGGTTTCTTCTGCCCTTTTCTCTCTGCTGGTCCCATACCAAACACCTCTGTCCCCAGTCCACATCCTAAGGAGCAGGGTTTGAGGGAAAAGCTGAGGTGCTGCTTCAGGCTGCTTCTGCTCCCAGCAAAAGCTGCTTGAGCCCAATACTCCCTGAATGAAACTATGGAGAGAATGATTTCCCAGCGTGGGGGAAGCATTTCCACTGACATTATCTCGGTTTCTCTGTGAAGGATGAACCACCAAGCCCTAAAACCCTGGCCTGATGGTAAAAGAACTGTTAAACCTGGGCTGTTTCTCCTGGGGTTTTTTGCACAGCCAAGCTCCCCCTAATTTTTCAGCTCAAAAGGGCTCAGTGGTGCAGGGAAAAAAGGGTTTGGTGCCATGTGAGAGAACCAGGGCTGGATTGGGTCTGGACACAGCATTCATGTAAATCCAGTGTGATGCTGGATGGATTTTCTGCCTCACTTGCCTGGGAATGGAGGGAGGGAAAAGCCGGAGGGCCGCACACCCCCAGGCCTGCCTGGGAATGAAGAAGCGCTTTCAGCTGTGCCTCCCCACCCTCTGCCCTGTCAGAGGCCTCACAGAGCGGAGATCTGTACACAGAAGGCTCGAAGAAGGTTTGCAGAGGGGCAGAGGTGCCCTCTGGCTAACCACAGCACCTTCCCAGGAGCTCTGCACAGAACCAGAGTCGCCCTGGCCCGGCGGCACCGGCACAGGCTGAAAGGCCGCGCTGTTCCCACTCCGGTATTTTTACCGGCGAAACCCCGGGGAAAGATTCCTGCCAGGGAGCTGCCAAACCCCCAAACCCAGCGGGAAGCTGGGGGGAAGCATCTCCTGTGTGCTGGCATGCGGGGCCTGGCCATGGAAAACAGCTTGGCACAGCTCTTTGGGACTGGAGGGGACACGGGGTGGCTGCTGGCAGCACAGAGCCCGAAGGGGAAGGGCTGGGGATAAACACACTTGGGCAGGAAAAAGGGTGGTGGTTTGGGGTTTAGAGCAGGGATCTGCTCAGCTGGGGTGGTTTGGGGTTTAGAGCAGGGATCTGCTCAGCTGGGGTGGTTTGGGTGGATTAGAGCATAGATCTGCTCAGCTCTTGTAAAGCCCTTCGCTACTGCTCCAAAAATGGCACTTAATACTGAGGACTTCATCTACATTATAGTGTTGATATAATGGCAAATCAGATTTTTATTCTATTTTTTCCATAAACCCTTTCTGCCCTTGATAAAGATATTTTTTACCAGATCCCAGGTATTTGTTTACCTTCTTCAACACCATCTCCAGCTGCATCCTTTGTCATAGGAAGGTTTTTAGCACTCTGAAAAAGCAGTTCAGCCTCAGCCACCAGGAGTTACAGCTCCTTCTTGGCCTCTGGCTGCCTCTTGCCCTTTTAATTCCCAGTTTCCTACTCACACACTGGTCAAACATCACCCTCTGGGGTTGTGTGGGGCCATTTCTTCCCCGAGGGCCCCAGCAAAGCAGGGGATGGCACTGGACGGGCTTTTCCCAGCAGGAGAGCCCCAGCCTGGCGTTCCTGGCAGCCTGCAGGTGCCGAGCACGGGTGACATCCCCATTTTTGGAGGTCCTGATGCCCATTTTGTGGCTGTGGGGTCTTTCCCCACCTCAGACCCAGCACTCGGATTGCCAGGAGAACAAATCCTTGCAGAGATGATAGAGGAAGAATGTCTGAGTTGCACTGCTGTGCTTTGCAACGCATTCCAGCAAGGAGCCAGAAGGAAAAGGTGACTTTTTCCCCTCTCATTCCTTTGACCTCACTGGCATCCCCTATAAATCAGGTGCTGGGTGTGGGGAGCTTTAAAGGCACGATCTTTTTGGTGGCTAAATGCAAACCCTTCCCGTTTTCCCTGCTGAGATCCCCGGGATAAAGCGGAGCTGCTCCTGGTGGGGCAGGGCTTGGCTGTGCCTGCCAGCTCCAATCAGCGGCACTGACTGCCAGCAACTCCTCTGAAAGAGCCCCAGGCTGTCAATAATTCATACCTGCTGAATTATTCAGGCTGCGAGCGCAGCGGATGAGTGCAGCCCCCTGACCAGCACGGGAATGAGTAATTATGTTAATTAACCCGTGCAGCTTGCTGGAGGTGCAATTAAGTTCATCCTTCGGGCTGCCGCTGTTTTTTAGGGACAGAAATGAGATGAAACGGAACAAACTGAAGCTGCAGTTCAAAACGACGGGTTAAACCACGTGGTTTGAATGATCAGCAGACAGGCTGTGCTCTAATTCAGGTGGATTTATGCTCCACCAGCCCTTCTTCCCTTCAGGGAGGAAACAGGTACAGTTTTTAAAGCTTTAATCACTGCTCTCTGCAAGGACTTGAAGATGTTTCTGAAGATTTAGTAAGGTGATGTGCCAGTCGCTGCTCTTTTCTTCCTGTGTGTTGCTGAAGAGGAAGAGAAATGGGTATTATTAATTAAAGAAAAATAAAATACATATATTAAAAACCCATTAGCGCCATGAAAGGAGTCCTGATAATACTCTACGAGTTGGAAGCTTAATTTTGCAAACACATTGCTTGCCATTCAGTGGCCAGCAAAGCCTAAATTCATGCTAAAAGGCTTTTCTGGTAAAAGGAGAAAAAGAATTCAGTAGGTGCAATTGGAGAATACTCCCATTTCTCCTGCCCTTGTGCTGATAACAAGCCTTGTTTCACACTGGGAAGAACTGGAAGAACCCTGGTGGAATGGGTTAATGAGAGAGAAATTTAAGGAATGCCTGACATTTTTCCCAGGCTGGCATGGAAATGCTCTGAGCTTTCCCTGTCATGAAGGAATCACCCAGGTGAGGTGAATTCTCCCCTGAAAATCTCAAAACCTGCTTCAGCTGGGAGGGTTTTGGTGAAACCTTTAAATAGGAGAAGTGATGGTGGTAAAATCCGTGGTTTCCTCTCCTTTTGGAAGAGCAGAGATGGCAGAATTTGCCTCATGCCTGGGCAGGATTTTGGATTTGGTGTTTCTACCTCCAGTTTCATCTCCTGGTAGGGATTTTGTAGCACTAAGGAATTGGGTACTGGGAGTTTTTACCTGAGGATTGATTTATTTCACTGAATCACTTAATCTGCTTGGGTTTGATTTATTTTTTAAAAACATTATTTACCCCCTGTCCTGAGCATCCCCTACAAAAATAGACAAGCCTGAGGGGTAAAAAACCCCTATTTACTTAAATTCCCCATCCTAGTGAGCCTCCTATATTGATTCTTTTCCCATAATTTAGCTCTCCATGCTCAGCATTTGCTGTTCTGCTGCCCAATCAATACCAGTTCTGTCTGGAAAATGCATTCCTGGTTTTTAGAATCACCGTTTGTTTGCAAACTTTGACTTTATCTGTAGATCTGAGCAGTTTGGGAAGTCAGGGTTTGTTGTGGGGTTGTTTTGTTTTTTCTCTTTTGGGGGGGAGGTGATGGATTAACTGCAATTGCAGTGATATATTTGTGGTATTAGTGTAAGCTGTCTAAATTTAATTGACTTTTCTGGGAGTTGACAAGGGGATATAAATGGAAAGTAGAAAGAGCCAGACTCCTGAAAATGGGGTAATTTAAAATCTAAAGAAATGAGACAAAATGTGGTATGTATAGAGGAAATAAAACCCTTTTATTTTTTGGATTGGACATTAATCCTAAAAAATAGAGATGCTTGGGTCTGTGTGTCCTGAATTTTGTGTGCACACTCAGAGTGGTTGGGTGCTGAGCCAGGAGCTGGTGCAAATCAATGCTATGATGCCCATTACTGCATCAATTCATTGATTCCAGCATGCAGCAGATCAATCTTTTGCATTTCTTTAAGGGGGAACACACCCGGGAATGGTAAAGAAAACCCACCCAACGTGGGGTGTCTGCAGGCAGAGTTGTTGCAGCTCTGAAATTATTTGGTTCTTGGGCAAAGTGAATATTAGGAAGAGGAAGAAGGCTGTGAGTTGGATTGCTGTGAGGGACATAGAGACAGTGCTGAGGGTTTATAAATTCCTCTTTTGATAGAAATAAGCCCCTTCAGATGCCATGTGCTCACTCTTTTGGGAGTTGCGGTGGGGAACTCGAGAAAAACTTGTGATCAGAAAGTCGTGGTCCTCCCTTGCAGCGAAACAGAATAAGTTCATATATTAAAGCTCAGCGTGAGAAATAATAGTGTTAATTTTTTTTTTAACGCAATGACTGTTTTTGATTTGATATCGCCTTCTGGTTGTTTCGGGGTGGTTTTTGGTTGGCTGTTTCTCTGTTTTGTTGGTTTTTCGCCCAAGCGGTGGGTGTGAGGCTGCAGCTCGAGCAGGGCAGCAGAGGGCGGCCTTACTCCTTGTGATTGTGTTGCCTTCTCCCGGGAGAAAAGGGGCTAAAAAGCAGGGAAAAGGGGAAGAATGTGGGGAATGCTGTGGCTGCCAGAGCTGCGGGCCATGTAAGGGAGCGGAGCAGGGCGAGCACCCAGTGCGGGGAGGTGGCACAGGAGCATGTCATGCTCCAGCCATCAGCTGGGAACTTCTTTGCTGATAGCCCTGCCTTGGAGGCAGAAAGGAGAGCAGCGGAGCAAAGCAAGAACAAATCGGTTTTGGTGTATGTGGAAAGGAGCAGGAGTGGTTTTGGTGGGGTCTGTGAGTTTGCACTCCTGTTCCAGGGAGCAGGAATCTGGAATGAGTTGCCTTCCAGCAGCCTCAGTGCAGAGTTTGTGCCTCGTACTGACATTGATCCTTCCTCTTCTGACACGAGGCCTTTTCACAGTGTGCCAGCTGCTCTGGAGATGGGTTTGGACACTGGGATTCGTGTGCTGGGAGTGCACAGACTGGGCGAGGGGGAATTGCCCTGCCGCCTGGGCCAGGCTGCTCAAGGAAAGCAGAGTAGATAAAGCTGTAGCACCACCAGTTCTTGCAGAGGAATCGCATGGTCTGAGCAGGAGAGACCTGGAGCTGCTGGAGAGAGTGCGGAGGAGGCACCAGCATGAGCAGAGGGATGGAGCAGCTCTGCTGGGAGGAAAGGCTGGGAGAGCTGGGATTGTTCAGCCTGGAGAGGAGAAGCTCTGGGGTGAACAAATTGTGGCCTTGCAGTGCTTGAAGGAGCTGCAGGAAACATGGAGAGAGACTGGGGACAAGGGATGGAGGGACAGGACCCAGGGAATTTCTTCTGACTGCCAGAGAGCAGGGCTGGATGGGATATTCCCTGGCAGGGTGGGCAGGCCCTGGCACAGGGTGCCCAGAGAAGCTGTGGCTGCCCCTGGATCCCTGGCAGTGTCCAAGGCCAGATTGGACACTGGGGCTTGGAGCAGCCTGGGACAGTGGGAGGTGTCCCTGCCCATTGCAGGGGTGGCACTGGGATTTAAGGTCCTTCCAACCCAAACCATTCTGCGATTGTACAAAAAGTCAATGCCAGCCCAGAAATCTTTCTTTCCCAACCACAGAGAAGCAGACCCAAAACACACTTTGCCTTTGCAGCAGCATCACTTCCAAGGGATTTTCCCTTTAGGTGTGAGGAAGCTCCCAAAGGTTGGTATCACAATTCCCCAGCAGTGACAATTGTGCTGTTATCCACCCAAACCCAAGATGAGGAGCTGGGGTAAGCCTTCCAGAGGTGTTTTATGGTGGGGAAGAGATGCAAAGGTGAACCTTCCCAGCTTGTTCTGGAGAGGAGTTCAGGCCAGAGGAAAAGCAGCTGGGAATGGAGCTGGAGTGAGAAAAACCCCACAGGTGAGGAGATGGAGCAGTGCTTGTGCAGTGCCAGCCCTGCCCCTCAGCCAGGGCTTTGGCTGCTGATTTTCAGCAGCAATTGGGGAAAGGAGAGGATCAAAGTGCTGCCCATCCCCTGACTCAGCCAGGGCACTCAGCTGAGAGATGCTGGCAGTGCTGGGGAAATCAGGCGAGTGCTGGCCTCTAATGCTCTGATGAGTAGAGCAATCAGCCCCGGCAAACACTGACAGAGAAAACGGTGAATATAAACATTTTACACACTCCGAGAGCCCAACTTGATGGAGTTCCCCCAAGCATAAATAAGGAATTGCTGTAAGAGTCAGCGGAGCTGACTGTAAAACCTTTGTGAAGCCTGATGTGAGCCCCGTTTGCAGATTGTGCCTGGATGATTCATGGATATTTCCTTCATACTGGAACAAGCCGGGCCCTCCGTGGGGCGCAGCCATTGATTCTGAGCCTGAAATGATCACAGGGCTTTTTGGGAAATGTTCTCGGAGAGAAAAGGTTTAGCATTGCTGGAGTTGTGGCCATAAACACCTGTAGATCCCTAAATGAAAGTCTGCTGCTCCAGTGAAATATTTGCAGTTGCTCAAGACATGCAAATGTCAAAGACTTCAGGATAAATTCTGGCACAAATCTGATTTTTAAAAAGGAAGGCAGCTCTGAGTGCAACTTAAAGAAATACCAGCCTGTTCTCCCTGCATGTAAACCCCAGATTTAAAATATGTGGTTTGTGTTTATTATTATAAATACTGAAACAGCCAAATAATAATTTTTAATAAGCAGAAGGATTAATCTGATTATATAAAGAGACAGGGCACTTGTTCTCAATGCATCATGAAATAATGGTGACACACTGGTTATTTTCATATCAGGGCCAGCGGAATTTGTTTTTATTTCTAATCCAATTTCAAATATAAATGAATTGTTTTGAAGGCTGGATAAATCAACCTAACAGACCAAGGCAATTATGGGAGGTGAGTGGTGCATTACTGGCGAGGAGAGATAAGAAACACTGCAGGGGCTGAAAGGGTGAGGAGAGGGAGCACCCAGAATGGCAAATGCTCGGGGCTGCTGAGTGGTTTGTCACTGTGAAACCCCTGAAGTCAAGGAATGGCATCAAACAGCTTCAGAACTGGGCTGGAGAAATGAGCTGCTATCAATTAATGTGATTGGGGGGGCAGGAAATGAGCCTCTTGCTGTTCTCACCTTCCTGAGGGTTTTGCTTTCCACCTCTTGCAGCCAGAGCAGCGTGACTAAAACAATCAGCAAGGTGCAGGAGGCAGCTGAGGTCAGAGGAGGGAAGAGCTGGAGCTGTTCAGCTGTGCTTGTGTCATGGTTTAAAAGCAGAGAAGAATTGCAGCTGTCTTGTGGAACAAATCTCACTTTTGGTGAGCCCAGGTTTTTCCCAGCATCTGACAATTCTCTGGGAGAGCGGGGATTTTTCAGCCTGGAAGGGAGAAGCTTTGGAGTGGCAAAATTGTGGCCTTGCAGTGCCTGAAGGAGCTACAGGAAATATGGAGAGAGACTCTTTCCAAGGGCTGGACGGACAGGACCCAGGGAATGGCTTCCCAGTGCCAGAGGGCAGGGATGGATGGCATATTGGGAAGGAATTGTTCCCTGGCAGGGAGGTGAGCCCAGGAAAGCTGTGGCTGCCCCTGGATCCCTGGCAAGTGTCCAAGGCCAGCCTGGATGGGGTTTAGAGTAGCCTGGGACAGTGGAAGATGTAGTGGTGGGAATGGGATGGGATTTAAGGACCCATCCCAACCCAAGCCATTCTGGGATTCCAAGGGTGCCCCTCAGAGCTGTTGTTTGTTAGAGTCCCACATAAAGAAGGGATTTCCCATGGAAAAGGTCTGTAGAGCAGATGCAATCCCAGGAGGAACGTGGGTGGGGCAGTGAAGGTGACAGGGTCCCTGAGCCTGCGCTGTCCCCAGCAGTTCAGCTCTGGCTGATGAGCAGTGGAAGGAAGCTGGCCTGGCTATCCCAGCCATCCCCCAGTGGAAATCAGATCCAGCACATGGCTCCCACCTTCCTTCAACTGTTTCAGCTTCCCCAGTCCAACAGAGATGTGTGTGGGAGCCAGAATGAACCTGTTTTCCCAGCAACATCCACGGAGTTGATGTTTTTTACAAACTTCTCCTCCGTTGCATCCTGGATCTCGCAGGTCCAAGACTAAATCTGCCTCCTTACATTTCATTTAATTGGTCCCTGGGTTCATTTTCTGGTTGCTTATGGCTGAAAGCAAAAGGAAAACTGCATTTCCAGGGCCTGCCTTGTCTAAATGGTGCTTTTGCTCCACACAGTCAGTGCCCTGGGACTGCTGAGTGAAGCAGGGCATGGGTAGTGTCTAATTGTGGTAACTGCAAAAGAGCCCTGAGTGTTTATTTTGGCAGCTAGCAGAACAAGTTTCTGCTTAATCCGAGTCTAAGGAGACTTCCCAAGGTAGCTGAATTGTTTGGAAGCTGTTTCTGCCTTAATCCAGCTCAGAGGATGAAGTGTTCAAGCTCCGCCTGTGTCTGGGCCCTTGCTGGGCAGTCAAGCTTTTTCTGGAAAGTGGGAAAAATGAACCAGTTACTTGAGGTGTGTCTGGCCAGGAGGGACCAGGATCATGTGTTAGCTCCTTGCTGGAGAAAGCCCAGCCCTGAGGATGTCAGTCAGGCTGAGGATGTGAGAAGTGCTCCCAGGGATCCCATAGCATTCCCTTAACCCTGAGGGGCTGCGGGGTCCCAGTGCCACCATGTGCACCAGGGTGAGCTGCTGAAAATCCAGTTTTCAGGTGGTCATGGGAGAAAAAAATGCTGCTTTTTGGAGGGCAGAGGGTTCTATAGATGTGTGGGCAGGGATGGTGGAATAGGGTTCTGTTGGTGAGGGCAAGAAGTCAGAGGGACAGTTTGGGCTGCTCTAATGGAAGCAACAAGCTTTGAAGGGCTTGTTGAGCTTCTGGCTATTGAGAATGATTTTTCTTTTTGTGCTGTTTTTCTGTAGAACTCATAATGAAATGAGTGATGCTCCTGTTGTTTCAGGGACCACAGTCCAGGCTTTGCTCCAGCCTGGAAACACACTGAGGGAAGGGGGATCTCTCACCTTGTACTGACAGGAGGGGCTTTGTGCCATCTCTTCTTTCCAGGCAAAGGGCCCACAGAGGAGAATTTGAATCTTCAATCTGTGCTAGAAACCACCGTGTTACCTGGATAGTCCTCTGCTACTCCACACTCCCAATGTCTCCTCCTTCAGCTTTGCTTGGCACAAACATTCATTTCTGTGTCCTGCGTGTCCCTAATGTGATATAAAAAGCTAAATGCATTAGAGCTGCAGTACAGCACGTTGGTATTTTTTCCTTTGGCTTCTTCTGCAGCGAGCAATTTCTTGTTCCGTTAATAAGCTTTGTGGTGTTTTTCTTTTCCTTCTGATGCACTCTACCTCAGATTCTGCCTGGGAGGATTTCCTAGGCAGGCTGGAATGGCTGCATGCTCCTCACACTTCCCAGTGTTTCTTACTGAGCATGGGAAGAACTGATGTGCTGAAGGGGAATCATCAGGATAATCCAGTTTAGATGTTGGTTTGGCTTCCAGCACGCAGGAATCGATGGGGTTTAAATGACAGTGCTCAGAGCTGGATATCTCCATCCCTTCCGTGGGGAGGAACAAATGGCTTTCAGTTTTGTTTTAGAGGCTCTGGAAAGGATCCAAATAGGGAGGAACATCAGTGTCATGAGAAAATTGGTCTTGTTTTCCTAGAGAAAAGAGGCTGAAGCACTCCCCAAATATGGTCAGTTCCTGCTCCTTGGTCTTGGTGATGCTGCTTTGATGCAGTAATTTCAGCTTCATCTCCATCCGTGAGGACTGAATTATTTCCCAGCTGCTCCCTATAAATCTGTAGGGCACTGTGGCCTTGGAAGGAGCTGCCAGAGGCACTTTGGGGTGAAAGGAATGGCCAGATGTGCCTGAGGGAGGAGTCAGGTGTGCCCATGTTTCAGTAGGTGGCACTCCTTGCTCTGCCTCGGGGACTGACGGAGATTTTGGGGACCTGCTGGAATAGCAGATGGCATCCCACGGAGGAGATGTGGTCACTTTCAGGTGTGACCATACCTCGAGTTGGTTACAACGTGCTTTTTGCAAGGGTTCAGCTCCTTCCTTGAAATTTTCCTGTGTTTTTGTCATTCCTCCTCATCATCAAGGTGTTGCTGTGCCTGTGCAGGGAGGGAAAGAATTTGGCTGTGTGCTGGCAGCTGACAGAGCTCTGCAGGTCACACACCTTCCCAAATCTGCACAAAGCCTCCACCAGCAGGAAATCCAGCACAAAATCCAGGTGCTTCAACTTTCTGCCATGGGCTGATCTGCTCCTGCAGATATTTTGGGAAAAGAGCAGAAGGGATTAGGCAGGGGAAAAGCAGCACTTCCAGGAGGAGGAAAATATTTCTGTATGTGGTCAGTGATGCATGGCCAGCCTCTCTGTCCGTGCTGTCCTGGCCGGCTGGAGCAAGGTGACATTTGCCCGTCATGGATCCTGCAGCTCCCTGAGCCTTGTCTGGGCAATCCAGAGAGGTGTTTGCAGGATAGACAGCGTTCAAATATGGTTTCAGCTTGGAAAATGGCAGCTGAGTGGGTGCATTTGGTGACAGATGATCCCTGAAAAGGTTCAGAAGCAGAAGCTATTAAAACCTCAGAGCTGTGCAGAGAGGAAATATTGTGAGTACAGCAGAGAGAACAAACGTCCCTGTTCTGTGTGATTCCCACCAGCCAGCCCTGGCGTGCTGTGCTTTGGGGCAGATGTCTCCAGATGCTCTTTTTGGCTTCCCACTCATCCATGCACATTCTGGCAGTGGAGGGAGCAGGCAAAGGCTTTGGGAAGTTCATAGCCAAAGGTTTCCTTAAACTGCAAGCAGCTTCACCCTATCTTCCCAACACCAAGCCAGTTGGTGCATTCCTGCCATTCTTCTCACTAAAGCTCTTTCTTTCCATTCCCTGGATCAAGCAGACAAAGCAGCTGCTCTGTTGAGCCTGGGACTTTTTATTTCTTTTTTTTATTGGGAGCTTTACATTTAAAGGAATGGGATAGTAGGATTTATTTTTCTTGGAGTGGGGCAGTACCCTGGGATACCTGAGATCACACACCAGGATCTGTGCTCACCTCATGGTTTCTTTGGGAGAGCAGGGAACAGCCAGAAATAGGGAACTGCCGGCTGCCTTCCCATGGCAGAGCTCTGCTGTCGGGTTGTGAAGCCCTTTGGGCTGCTTTGGCCCCATCTTTAAACCAGGGAAGACTGGCCTTGGACTTCACAGCTGCTGGTTATGGTCCCAAATCTAAACCTGTGCAATAAAAATCTCTTTAGACCCCAAGGTCTTATGAAATCTTCTTCCCACGTGGAAATAAATGTATTTTTTAGGTACACTCAGCTTAATTCCCTGACAGCTTTATTTCCTGTAATTTCTTGTGTTTTTCTGCAGATCCTTTCTGTTCTGGGGCAGTGTTGTCTCAGTCCCAGGCTGTGCCCCTCGCATAGAAACAAAGTAATGTTATTTTACTGCCTGTCACTGACAAATTATGCAACAGTTTCCCCCAGGATTCTGGTTCTTTTCAAGCCTGGTGGGCTTCAGGTAACTGTATCTCCTCTCCCTCCTGCAGACATCACTTCTGCAGGGAGGAAAGCAATAAAACTTAAAAGTGTGTTGGCTGAATGCTGTTAAAATATTTTATTTATCACTGATTCCTAGCTTGTAGGCAGCAGGAATGCATCTGTTTAATGCCTGTTGTCTTTAAAATGGAAATGTTCAGCAGATATTTGGTACTTTTGTTCCCAGTGAGTTATGTCAGCCTGACATGGACGGAATAGACAGTAAAAAATGCTGTCTGGACTTAAACCCGTGGAAACAGCTAGGGGACTTTGCTTTGTGCCTGGCACAAATGCATTGAGAGGACTGAAAACTGAAGCATTTTGCACAACCCAGTCTTTTTTCCCCCTTGCCACATGCATCTCAAAAAATGGAGAGTCAAATGCATGAAGAATCTGCAAAGCTTTATGTCTGTGAGCAGAGGCCAGGCCCTTTCCAACAACAGCGTGGAACAGGGAGCAGCTCTAATCCCTCATCCATTCTGGCTTATAAATTTATTTTATAAAGACCAGCTGCAGGTTGAAAGCTGGAGCCTTGGACTCGGGAAAGCACCAGTGTGTAACAGGGAAAATATAAAAGGAAAAACCCCAAAGAGCTCAATCCCATAACCAAGGCTGGATGTCTGGCTTTGGGGCTTTCATCCCTGGCTCCTCCAGGCTGGATGATTTTATCAGGAACCCAAAAGCAGCCCTCAGGCCCCTCTTTGTTCCCCAGAGAGCCAGGGCTATGCTCTCATGGCGAAGATTGCTGGCCTCCTGTGCCTGGCAAACAGAAGAACCCAGAACCATTTGGCACCGAGGGCTCAGCCGCTGCGGCTCATTTATTTGATTTTGTTATTTTTGTGCTGCAGCCCCGCGGGCTATATGGGAGAGGTAGGGCTGCACAGAAAACCCCGAGGGCACGAAGGAAAATCCTGCACTCCGGGAAAATCCGATCAGGTTTGGTGAGGCAGAAACTTAACTTGGGCTTTCACATGGGTATTTGAGCCAGGCAAAAAATCTTCCAGATTTTAAGTTAAGGGGCTTTTTTTCAGTGCTCTGAAAGCCAGATGCCCTGCCTCCAGGCTTTTCCAATGCAGGCAGACTTGACCGATATTCCCATGAAAATCTGGGTTTTTGGAGCCCGGAGCTTGCTGAGACTTGAGGAGGAGCCATGCCAGGCGATGGCTTGTGCTTGCAGTCAGAGAAGACAACAATCGGCAATTGAAAAGCAAAGTAAAGGGGGGATAAGTTCTTTAAGGAAAAGCGGCACCTTGAGCGGAGCGGAGGAGGGAGGGAGGGGAGCGGACCCACGCCGGCAGCGGGACGGGAGCTCCGCGGCTCCGACCCGTGCGCTGGCCTCGGGCAGAAGGCCGGCGGGCAGGCACCGGCAGGGCAGGCACCGGCAGCCGCTCCCGGCCGGCCCCCTCCCTCTCCGCCAGCCCGCGGGGCGTGGGCGGCGCGGGGCGCGGCGGGGCCGGCGGGAGGGAGCGGGGCGAGCATGTGCATCCTCCCCGCCGCCCCTGCCTCCCCTCCCTCGCCGCTCGCCGCCGCGGGTGTCTGTGTGTGTGTGTGTCTCGGCTCCCGCGGCAGCCCGGCCTGACGCAGGCGGATCCACATCGCCCCTGCCAACAGCCCGGCTCCGGAGCGCCGTGCCGGGGGGCCGGCTGCGGCGGCGGCCCCGCGGGGCCGGGCCGAGCCCGCGGGCGCGGCGGGGGCCGGAAAGTTGCCCGGAGCGGCGAGGGGCGAGCGCGGCGGCAGGACCATGGGCACTTTGCGGGATTTACAGTACGCGCTGCAGGAGAAGATCGAGGAGCTGCGGCAGCGGGATGCGCTCATCGACGAGCTGGAGCTGGAGTTGGACCAGAAGGACGAACTGATCCAGAAGCTGCAGAACGAGCTGGACAAGTACCGCTCGGTGATCCGGCCCGCCACGCAGCAAGCGCAGCAGCAGAGCGCCGGCACCTTGCAGGGCGAGCAGCGGACCAAGCGCCAGGCGATCTCGGCCGAGCCCACCGCCTTCGACATCCAGGATCTCAGCCACGTCACCCTCCCCTTCTACCCCAAGAGCCCGCAGTAAGCAGAGGGTCACCCCGCCGCTCGGTCACCCCTCTCCCCCTCCATCCCGCTCTATCCCCGGCCCCGCCGCCGCCCGCCGGGCAGGGACCGGAGTGGAGCCCGGAGCGCGGCATTCCCGCATCCCGCATCCTCCCCGGGTGGCCCCGCGGGCTGGGAAAGTTGCGAGCGCAGGGTTTGCGGTGGAGAAGAGCGGCAGCAGCGAGCGCCGAGGTGCCGGCAGAGGGGGACCCGGCTGTCCCCGTCCCGGCTCCGGGGGATCCGGCCGCTCCATCCCGCCGGGGGACGGGGCAGCGGCGGGCGCAGGGGAAATGCTGCTGCCGGCGGGCTGAACCGGATCGTGTCGTGGGCTTGAGGGCTTTATCGCTGCGGGAGGGGGTAGGAGAAACCACCCGGTTCGCTTCAGGACCCGCAGGGAGACATTCCCAGCAGGGATACTTGGAGCCCGGCGGGACGGGGTGCCCGGTGCTCCGGGGGGTGCTGGTGTTTTGGAGAGGGGGCTTTGGCAGCTGCAGGGGCTCATTGCACTGTCCCGGTGTGCCGGAGGGTGTGCGGGGGCAGGGAAAGTTGCGGGGATCCTCAGGTGCCGGCGCGCCGGGGGATGCGCTGCCCCGGTTTCACACCTGCCGCAGATTAGGGAAATTAGAGCGCCTTAATGGGGAAACGGAGCCCTCGCGGGAGCGGCAGCGCTCTCCCTCGCTCAGTGCCTTTCCCCGGCCAGTAATTCGCCGTGCCTTTGGTTCAGCGCTCCTCAAGGGATAAAAAAGGAGGGAAGCGCTGATGAGCGATGGCTCGCTGGGCTCCATGTGCATGTACGGGGCGCGACCTCCCCGTCGGTGGGCAAACCCTCCTCCCCTCCGCCGCCGGCGCCTTCCTCGTGCAATTATAACCGCGAGAGAGCTGGAGGGGTAAGCAGGGGGTCGTCCCGGTAGTGGGGTGTGTGTGAGCTCCGGGATGCGGGCACCCTGCGGAGCCCGGCGGGGGACGGGGCGGGCGGCACAGGGACGGTGCCCTGCCGGGGTTCGGGGGCCCTGCCGGCGTGTCCCCTCAGGGACCCTGCCGGGCTCGGGGACCGTGGCAGGGCTCGCCGCTCTCTCCGCGCAGCCCCGGCCCTTTCCCACCGCCATGGCGGGGGCCCCGCCGTCTCCAGGCAACCGCTGCCCGCCCTCAGGGCCGCCATGGCGGGACCCCGCGCCGGGCCGGGCCGCGCGTTCTCCTCACGCCGTTCGCTATTCCCGCTCCCTCCCGCCACGCTGCCTTTCCCACATTCCCGTATTCCCGCCCCCCCATTCCCACCGCCACAGATATTTTGCCCTTTTAAGGCGACTGGCCGCGCGTTCAAAAGGATGGCAGGGGAGGAACGGCGGGGGCGCGGAAAATGCTTCCTGATAGCCCCTCCGAAAGGAATAAAACACCCCAAACAGTGCGCGCCGGGGGCTGTCAGGAGAGGGGGAGAGCGGTCTGTGAAATCCCGGTGTGTTTGGTAAACAGCCAGTGTGGGATAAGGCACCCCACGGTGCAAACTTCCTCTGGGAAAGGCAAAATCCCAAACATGTCCATTTTAACATGTCACTCCCCTCGGCGCCACTGAAGCGCAGGTGGAGCCAGCGCTCCGGGAGCGCCCCAGGTTTCAGCAGAGCCAGCCCGGAGCCTCCGCTGTGTCCCGGGAAATACATGGCAAGCCTGGCAAAGCCTTGGATTAGCGTTTTCCAGCTGGAATTTGAATCGCTCCTTGTGGAAATTCTGCCCTGCAGTCCGGTGTGGGGTGTAACTCCTCTGAGGGGTGTTCCGTATTTGTCTTCCATGGCCAATACTAATATGATTTACAATATTTATATCGACTTGTGGCTGCAGGTTGTAATCGCTCAGGTGGGTCGTTCCAGGGGCTTGGAGCAGCCTGGTCTAGTGGAAGGTGTTCCTGCCCATGGTGGGAGGTTGGAATGGGATAAGTTTTGACATCCCTTCCAACCCAAACCAGTCTGTGATTACAGGAAAAGATCCTTGTTAATGGTTTCAGGAGTGTACCTGGCACTGGGAAGTGGCTGTGTGTCAGCCCAAAGAGTTTGGTGGTCAAGATAAGTCCTGATGGTAGTGAGGTTTAAGGTGCAGAGGACCTGCAAATAACAAAATATGGAACGAAGAGTTGACTTTTTTCCCCTGTTGACACTGAACCTCAGTAACTCGTAATGGCACCCAACTTTTGGTTTTGTCAAGCCACCAGGAAGTGTTCAAAAGGCAAGTGGATGTGCCACTTGGGGACATTGGTTAGTGGTGGCCTTGGCAGTGCTGGGGCAAATGTTGGACATAATGGCTTTAGAGGTGGTTTCTAACTAAAATGATTCTAAAGTAGCCTTTGGGTGTGGTTTTTTTTTTTTGTAGTTAGGTGGATCTGCCCTCCTGATTGGTGGGATCAATATAGCAGAAAACCTGTTGGAACTGAATTATCATGAGAGTCATGGTGGATATTTGAGGGTCTGTGGTGGTGGAAGTTGCTGTGATGCCATGTAGGAGGTTCTCGGTTATGGAGCGGTTGAACTCTGAATGAGTTACAAGAGGGCTGGAGAGAACCTTGAGACAAGGGCTTGGAGGGACAGCACAAGAGGGAAGGCTTCCCAGTGCCAGAGGGCAGGGATGGATGGGATATTGGGAAGGAATTGTTCCCTGGCAGGGTGGGCAGGCCCTGGCACAGGGTGCCCAGAGAAGGTGTGGCTGCCCCTGGATCCCTGGCAGTGTCCAAGGCTGGACACTGGGACTTGGAGCAGCCTGGGAGAGTGGAAGGTGTCCCTGCCGTGGCAGGAGTGGAGATCCCGTCCAACTCAAACCATGGTTTGATTCTATGAATGGCTTTCACAGTGTGAAAGTAAATTTAATTGCCTCGTGTGGAAAAATACCATAGATCCGCAGGATCTTACACCCCCCCCCATTTAAGATGCATGGGGTTAAGTAAAATCACTTTTTCAGAGCTGTAAGAGTTTTAGTTGCTGTGCAGGGTTGGGCTTATTTTGCCTCTGAAATGTTTTTAAAAGTGAAACAGGACTTTGAGGGTTCACGTGAGGAACTAAAATCCATGGAGAGACACGTCCAGCCAGTTTCTTCCGTGGCAGAAAGAATGCCGTGACAAATCCTTCTCTCCTCTTCATCTTCCCAAATTGCTGTTCATGTTTGTTTTTCCACACCTCTGACCTCTCACAGGATATATCCTGGCTGCTAACAGCCTGTCAGCACGGGGGGGGAATACTGAGAGACTGAGTTTGTACCAAGTGCCTTTCCAATTAAAATTGTATAGAGCAGCCAAGCAAAGAGAAGCTTTTTTAACCAGCAGGCTGCAACTCTTCCCTTTCCCTGCCTCATACTTACCATGGGAAAATACCCAGGACTTTAATTTTAACAGGCTGCTTTGTTCAGGGATCGGCAACAGCTGTTTGCCTTTTTGGAAGGCTGTGTAATCAGCATGTTTTCTTTAACAGAAGGGAGAAAACAGAAATGTAGAAGTAGAATGTAAAACAGAGCACAGATCTCGTGAGTGTGAAGGGCCTGATCTGAGGTGGTACAAGCACTGTTGTTAACAGAGACAGCAGCAAAGTGCTCTCTTATTTGTAAGAAGTGTTGAGTTAATTGAAAAATAACTTGGTTTGGGGAGTTAACAGACTTCTTGGGAATCTGCTGAAATCCCAGAAACTCGTTTGTGAGAGGAGGAGCAGCCTGTGAGTAGTGTTTAAGAGGTCTGGTTTAAGAAATATAAAATACTTGGTTGCATAGCCTTAGGGAAAAGTGCAATATCCATTCAAGAGATTTAAGAAAATCCCTGCAATGGCCAGATTGGTTCTTTGAAGGCAAACACACGCTTCCTCTGTGGGCTAGAGGCATATTTTAAGTGATCATAATAGTCATAAAACCCCCAGAAATACTTGAAAAGCACTTTTATTTAGACTTTTGGCATGCAGTGGTCTTCTGGTGTTTATCAGTGCTGCAGTACCCAGGAGCCATTACTCTAAAAACGCCCCAAACCCCTCTCTCCTCAAGACCCACACTCTCCTCTTCCTAAAATAATTTGGGGGATGGTTGGTATGCGATGAAAGCACTGGGAACTGGTGGTTGGGATGATGGGGGCAGGAGCTGAGGCAGGGATGGTTTCCTGCAGTGTGTGGCAGGAGCTGGCGTGGTGGTGACCTCTTGAGTCCTGTTGCTTTCTGGTGAAGCATCTTGCCCCGAGAAGTCAGCAGAGATGGATGTCGTGGTGCAACCTTCATTTGTTTTTGGTGTCAGTCCACTCTGATGTGTCCAGCGAGCAATTAATTGAAATGCATTCATCATTTGTTTTGAGAGCTGGTAAATGCTGTGGTTGCTTTTATGTGCTCTCATGTCGAATCCATCTGAATGCAGTTAAATCTGATGCTTGACAGAAAAAAAAATCCATTAATGTCAGTGGGGTTTTTCAGTGCATTTTCAGGGGTCAGGATTTAGGGTCAGGATTTTATTGCCAAGTGCTGAGTGGTGCTGGAGCAGCGTGGCCCCAGTGGTGGGGGAGGATTGCCGGGATGAGGTTTTGCTGTGAGGGACGATGCTCTCCCTGACAGCTGAGAGCACGAGGAAGGACAGTGCTGGAGCAAGGCAGCCGAGCGTGATTTGCCCGTGTTTTGACAGCTCTGGCTCGGCAGTGGTGGCAGTGCCGGGGCTCCCCTCTGTGCACTCGTGTGACTCACGCTCCGAGCTGCTTTAATGCCTCGGCAAGTGACAACAGGACATTGTGACAGCTCAGCTCCGTGTGTAATACATAGCAGCCCTCTGAGGTTTGGGTTACTCGCAGTAGTAAGGAATGGCTGTGTGCTGCCAGGTGGTTATATGCAGAGAGCTACGATTTTTCTCTTTTGAAGCAGTGTTTTGGGTCATCTCTGAACATGCTTGTGCAGGCAGGTGATGTTTGTGCTGAGTGTAAACTCCAGAGGGGTCTGACTCAAAGGAAGGGAAAAAACGATTCTCCCAACAAAGCTGTTAAAGCTACGTAGTTGTCTTGTCATTTTCTCTCTGGTTCTTGCTCAGATGAGTTTAATTGCAAGACAAAACATCGCTGCAATGTCAGTTATCCTTAGTTCTGCTCAACGAGCAACACAGACTTCCCTGGGTTTTTCTGCTGCTTTTGGATATTAATTTTAGCAGTGTGGTGTCAGTAAGCTGTGTTTTAAAGCAAAGTATTTTTGTTCAGAAACTACAGTGACATTTTCGTCGTGGTTATGTGCAAAACAACACTATTCAGCAAGTTCAGTAGCTTTGAGCACACTAACAGCTGGTAATTAACATAGAAACTCTTTTTAAAATTCTAGAACGGCTTCATAATTTCATTTTCTGCAGAATTAACTTTTTTCCTTTTATCTGTACTACTGGAATAATTACCTGTACTCCTCTTAGCTGTATTACATTAATCCTTACCTGTATGAATGCTGTAGGTGGAGAGTTTTAAAGTGCTTCAACACAAAACGAGGTCCCCAGGCCATGGACACGAATTCCTTCTCTCCAGACTGTGAAAACATTCCTAAGCTTCAGCATCCCGTGTTCCTAAACACAGGATGTGTCCTACATGTCTGAAATTACTATTATTATAATAATAAAAAGCCAGGTCAGAGTGCTGAAACTGAGCAGAAATGGATGTAGTAGCACAGAATTTAGCCCAGCCAGCTGCTTCTGGAAGGAGAGGGGACTCTGTGAATCCTGGACTTGCTGAGCACCACTTGGAAAATATGAGTCAAGGGGAAAATTTGTTTCTTTAGGGAGTTAAAAAGGATCCAGTGACTTGATATGTATCAGTTTCTTTGGTTATCCTGCTTGGGATAGATGCTGCAGGATGATAAGAGTTAGTGAAAACAAACATCTTCCTATGGAAAGGGGGCCTGGAAAGCTGAGCTGGAGATGGGGGTGGATTAAATGCCATTCACTGCCATCAGTGACAGTCCTTGCTGCCTGTGCTGCTGGCCTTTGCTTTTGGCTTTTCACAGGGCCAGAATCCTTGCATATACATCAGGATGAAGAATAAATATTTTTATAAATGTTTTTCATCTGCTGCTTTGCCATTTCTAGAGGGTACATGCAGGCAGAGGAGTCCCTGACATTCGTGTTTTGTGTAGCCTTTGTTTTGAAGGGCAGAGAAAACAGGAAAAAATAAAAGCATTTGTTGCTACATTGGAGCCTAAACCATGAAAATATTTCCTTTCTCCTCTCAGCCTCTACAGAAAGTGGTTTGGTATAAATGTGCAATCACTCGGGTATGTTCTGTGTATCCTGCCATCCTGAACGCCTGGAATTGCATCCAGGTGGTTTGGAAATGGTGCTGAAGCCCCTGCCTGGCAGGGCTGGTGTCAGGGGAAGCTCCAGCGCAGCGTGCTCGGAGCAGGAGCACAGGACTGGCGTTTTGCAAGGCTCTTGCAGCCGCTGGTTTCCTTGGAAACCAGAGCCTGAGCAGGGAGAGCCAAACTTCAACACCCGTGCCTGCTTTCTAAGTCGAAAATGGGCTGTCAGACTTCCAAAAGTCTGGGGTCTTTGGGCTGTATTTGGGATTTGTTCATTAGGAGCAAACTTCAAGTAGGATATCACTGAAAAAAAAGCGCCTGGTCAGGCTGCAGCACGTCCTGCCTGGAGCAGTGCTTCTTTTCCCCAGATTCCCTTCTTTGATTTGGCTTGTGACATATTTATTGGAGGTGTTTCTTGTCAAACACCCCAGCTGTGTCAAGAAAGCCGTGCAGCATCTCCATGACTTGGGCTTGACGAGGATTGGAAACTGCCCAGCCCAGGCCAGCTCGTTTTGCCCACTTCTTTAATGTTCTCTGAGGTGGTGCTGCTTGTGGGTGATGTGAACAACGAGGAGAAAATATAACAGAACTGCCTGGGTTGATGGAAAATTAAATTGGAGTCTTGTAAATGTACACACACTTTGTGTTGAATGTGAAGAGAAATATATATATATATATATATATATAATGGCATGTATTTGCACTCATGTACTTAGCACCTGTAGGGGAGTATTGCATTCGTGCAAATACACTTTTATTAGGAGAGAAAACAATCAGGCTTTAAAATCAGTGGAGTAGAGGGAATTTTTTACAGAACCAGCAGGACTGTGGGAACACATCCTGGTCTGGTGGAAGGTGTCACTGCCCATGAAATAGGTGATTTTTAAGCTCCCTTCAAATCCTAATGAGGAAATGCAGTTGGCTTCTGCCACCACCGAGCATCATTGAGATTCAGGAGCCAAGGAGTAAATAACATGGATGTGATGGAAATGGAGAGGCACTGTTCCCTGCCCCCAGTGTGAGTGTGTCCCTGGGATGTGTCAGTGCTTGTTAGGATTTAAACTGCCTATTTGATGTCATTTGTGTGCTGAGATCCAGCGGCTGAGGGGAATTCATTACTGCTCTCGGAGTCCACAGGCTAAATGAGGAAAATAACGTTCTTGGTGGGTGATATTTCTGGTGAATAGAGGAAATCAATGACCCTGTGACTGCCAGCAGCATGTCAGGGCAGTGGCCAAGCACTTCAGGATGGTGTAGATAAAGCGAATGTGATGCAAACAGTGCCACTCAGCCACACCTTGAGGCTTGTTGGAAACCATACCTGGCTTCAGATACCGAGATGTTTTCAAAATCAGGACCCTCAACCTCCTGAGAAATTCCTTTAGGTGAAATGGAAGGTCAGGCATCCTGGAAACAGAGAGTTAGCCTCCACCTCTGTGCTTTGGAACTGGAGTATTGTTGCAGTTAGTAAAGGCAGGGGGTTGTGAGAAGTTGAAGGGTGGATGTGGTCTGTTGGAGGAGATCATCCTTTGGCAGCTCCTGTATTCTGTGGTGTGGAGCACCATCCTCTTCTCCCTTTGCTTCTGGGCCCTTGGTTACCTCCCCAGGTGTCTTGCTGCTGCTCCTCCTTCTGCCCAAATTTTTTTTCTCTTTCTATGGATGCTGTTTATTCTCTTCCCTCACAACCCCAAAGCTCCTCTTCTACACAGCTGTCCCATCCAGCGGGGTCCAGACTTGACATCTCCCTACAAAACCACCTTGTTTCCTGTGTACATCCAGAGGCAGAGAACCTCCAGGGACTGAAGCACAAGATACCACAGGAGGCTGGATTTTCCTGCCAATCCAGCTTTACTGGTGTGCCAAGGCCTTTTCTGCTCCTCACCCTGCCCCACCAGTGAGCAGGCATACCCAAGAAATTGGGAGGGGACAGAGCCAGGACAGCTGATCCCAACTGCCCAAGGAGTGTCCCAACCCATATAGAGTGATGATCAGGATGTGGAGCTGGGGGGAGGAGGGGAGAGATGGAGTGGGAAATATTTGGAGTAAGGGCATTTGTCTTCCCAAGTCACTGTTGCACAGGATGGAGCCCTGCTTTCCCGGGAATGGCTGAACACCCACCCACCCATGGAAACCATGGTATGAATTCCTTGTGGCTTTTGCTTTACCTGTTGAACTGCCTTTCTATCAGCCCAGGAGTGTTTTCCCTTTCACCCTTCTGATTGTCTGGTCCAAAAGGACCAGGGGTGGAGACAGTAATGGATACACCCTGAAGCTTTTGTAACTCAGGATTTGAGTTACAGTTTAATTACAGTCCTGCCTGTGGATCAAACAGGTGTCACTGGTGGGGAACACCAAAGAGTGGGACAAATCTCAGGAATGTGGGAGTGTGTGTGTGCCTTCACACACAGCTCGTGTCTGAGTCCTGGACAGAGCTGTGCATCTCAACTTGGTAGATATTTAAAACCTAACTCGGGGAGAGGTTGTGTGTGTAAAACCTATTGTTTCTCCTTCCGCCTCCTTGCACATTTAAATCATGCTCAGACAGCGACTGCACGAAGGGGGAGCATCTCCTGCTCATCAGATCTGTGATTGCTGTCTGTTCTCCTGGTGGAAGGGTGGCTCTGTGAGGCACAGGAGGGAAACGAGGCGTGCAGAGGAGAAGGCTTTTCTCCATGAGCACCGTGCCCAAACACACGTGGACTGGGATGCTGGGATAACGAGCACATTGCGGGAGTTTAAGGCAGGCAGATCCTCTGGTTTGCCCTGACTGTCCCGTGTTTGAGGGCATGGCTGGGAGAAAGCCAGAGCCACCTGAAGGCAGACTGTGATTGAAGTTACAAATATCCCTTTCCTCATAAATCTCCAGTTTCTTCCCTTTGCACTTTAGGCAAGGATTAACGTTAACGTTATCTAGGTAGGCAAAGCGACTCCAAAAGGGAGATAATCAAATCTCAGCTTTTTGGGTTTGTACCATGACTTTTGCACAGACAAAACAGGTGTTAGGAGGTTTTTTAAAATTGTTTTTTTAGTTTGAAAGCCAAAAATAACTCAAATAGGAGACCACTAGTGTGGTGCTAAGAGCATCACTTGGGATGTACAAGTCCAGGTTAAGCATTATCCCAGTATTTGCAGGTACAAGTGGAAAAGGGGAATAGGGAGTGAGGCTGCCCCAGCATGGTGAGGCCAAACACATGGGAGACCTGCTGGAAATGGGGCAGAGCCAGGGATACATGTCCGGGTCACTCACATGTCACCTCAGGAGCACAGTGGCTTTTCACCCTCTCCTTGTTTTGACTGGAAATTCCATTGTGAGCTAGAAAGGACATTTTCAATGGCAGCTTTACTCTATTTCCATTTGTTTTTTCGGTGTTTAACACCACAAAAGGTTCTTGCTGTGGTCTGTGATGGGCAAGTGTTTTAAGTTGGAGTCATGTTATTTGTTTAAGCTTGCTGGGCACAAAAATTTTGGCTGCAGGGCTCTGAAGAAGGCTCCTGCTTAATAAATACAGCTGAGCAATATTCAGAGCATTGTGGCAGAGCAGTTAAATGGATGGGAAATACGTGAATATGTAGCAAGCAAGAGGTAAAGCTCAGTGAACCTGTGCTGGCAGGGTGCAGGATCTGCAAGGGTGACTTGGGACAGCTGCCCTGGGCACTGGAGCAAAGCAGAAGCTCAGGTGAACTGGGGAGAATGTGGATGTTTGTGTAATATACCCAGAATGGGATCTTCACAGGGATTTGGAATTTTAATATATGCTGGAGGAGCCTGCTGAGGCTTAGGTGCTTCCTGGGAAGCCTTCAGCTCCATTACCTATCCTGATTTCCTTGGTCAGCAGCTGAAATGTTTTGTGACTTTGCTCATTCTGAAGAAATGATATATCATGGGGAGATAATATTCCATGCTTATTCCTAGCTTCTTAACGGAATTTTTATCAGTTCCACTGAAGAACAGGATGCACAAAAAAAGCTGCCTGGTTGTCAGGCTGTTTGCTCTGTGGCTCCTTTAGAGCTGCCTTGGCTCTCTCCGTGGGACTTTGCAGTAAAATGATGAGAGGGGCCATCCCACCCTAAATTCCAAGTGTCTGCAGGCATCAGGTGACATGAAATCCCTCGGTCCCCAAGGGACAGGCGGGGCAGGGCTGTAGGATGCAGACCCTGAGCATCGCTTGCTGGTGCTTCAGACCCACTGCTGGCACATCTCTCTCACTGCTCAACAGTTGGGTTTTTTTTTTTCCCTTCCACCAATATCTGCTCGTTGAAAACCCTTCTTGTGCTCAGTGTTTTCAGAAGACCTAAAAGCTGTTTTTCTAATCTGTTTGGGTTGGGGATCGTGAGATGGCTCAGCCACAGCTGCTCAGTGCCTTGACACCATTTTCTCTGGGATTGCTTTGTCGACTCAAGTGCACTTTGCTGCAATACAAACATCGAGGATAAAAGGCAGCTACCTCAGCAAATTAGTGTGAGAGCACTGCAGAAGAATTGTACGTGTGTATTTTGGTGTTTTGTTTTTTTTAGAGTCAGAATCTCCTGCCCATGGCGTGTGCTTTAAAAAAAAGTATTTGTTGTGCAGGGACGGCTTTTGAAAAGTTAAATCAATTGTGTGCTGGTTAAGAAACCTCCCTTTTAGCAGCAGCTGGGTGGTGTGGAATGAAAGAATTAATTAACCTGGTGTGGAATGAGAGAACTTAATAAACCTGGTGTGGAATGACATAATTAATCAACATGTGACCAGCTTGGAAGAGCAGCCACCTGATGGGTCCTGTTTGATTATCAGGGCCTTGGTTCCTGGCCAGCTGTGACTGAGCCGAGCTCCTTTGTGTAAGGCTGAGGTGAAAAAAAACTCTTTCTGCTGGGGCTTTGGCAGAAAACTGTATTTTCATACCCAAGACTCAGGAGCAGTGGTCACAGCACGTAGTGGCAGAAATTTCTGCTGGGGAACAAAAGCAAATTCCTCATCAGAGAATGTAATCAAATGGTGATGCTGCAGCTGGTTCCTTGCAGCCTTTGCATGCAGACAAAATAGCAGTGTAGTAGAGAGAAAATGTTTGCTGAGTTAACTGGGCTATATTTAGGTGCCAAATAAACAGATTTCTGCTTTTGACCCTCCCCCTCACACCCTCAAAACTGCTTTTTGGGCTGTCTGCAAACGTCTGGGCTGTTGGTGGCTTCTGTTCCCTGCAAGAGGAGTGATTGGGAGCGGCAGGGGAGGGACATCTGTCCCCGCTGAAGGTGCAAAAGGCGAGTTCTGGGCACACAGTCCCTGTGCCAGCCTTGTCTGCTCTCCTCAGTCCTTCCTTAGCGCTGTCTCTGCAGGCTGGCTGAGGTACAAAACCCTAAACCCCCCAAAGTTCCCCATGTGGGCCTTTGGGAATCTCGGGGTTTAACCAGGCCAGGTGCTGGTGCTGCACCCAGATCAGGGCAACCTCTGGGATCGATCCAGGCTGGGGATGAGCGGCTGGAGCAGCCCTGGAGAAGGAGCTGGGGGTGCTTTGGTGAGAGCTGGGACCTGGAAACCCCAGTGCCCTGGGCTGAGCCCCAGTGTGGGCAGCAGGGCAGGGGGGATTCTGCCCCTGTGCTCAGGTGAGACCCCAGAGACCTGCAGAGCTGCCCCAGCATAGGAGGGACCTGGAGCTGCTGGAGAGAGTGCAGAGGAGGCACCAGCATGAGCAGAGGGATGGAGCAGCTCTCCTGGGAGGAAAGGCTGGGAGAGCAGGGATTGTTCAGCCTGGAGAGGAGAAGCTCTGGGGTGACCTCGTTGTGGCCTTGCAGGACCTGAAGGAGCTACAGGAAACATGGAGAGAGACTGTTTTCAAAATCCTGGAGTGCCAGGACAAGGGGGAATGGCTTCCCAGTGCCAGAGGGCAGGGATGGATGGGATCTTGGGAAGGAATTGTTCCCTGGCAGGGTGGGCAGGCCCTGGCACAGGGTGCCCAGAGAAGCTGTGGCTGCCCCTGGATCCCTGGCAGTGTCCAAGGCCAGGCTGGACACTGGGGCTTGGAGCAGCCTGGGACAGTGGGAGGTGCCCCTGCCGTGGCAGGGGTGGGCTGGATGGGATTCAAGGTCCTTCCGACTCAAACCATTCTGAAATTCTTCGACCACTGTGCGCCTTCTTGATCCATATAAGAAGCAGGAGCTGAAAAATCAGCATCTTCCCTTCCGTGCTGCATTTTGTATCCCATCTTGCCCTTGCAGCAGCCTCTTTCCCTGGCACTGCTGTTGGTACTGATTGTACAGTTAGCCCTTTATTCGTCTGTGCATAATTTTGACTTCTTTTAAAGGAAGCAGCTCCTGTAATCGCATTGCCACAACAGATTAGGAGAGGGAGTGTGCAGATCACAACACTCCTCTGCTGCCTTTGACAAGGAGGATTTCATCAGCCTGCTTGGAGTGCTGCTTGCAGCCTCAGGGGTGGCCAGAGAGCAATGGGAAATCTGTTTATTCCTTTGTTTTTTTCCTCTTCAGACAGACTTGTGCTGTTCATGTGTTTTTGCCTCCTAATTTCCAGCAGGTTGGGGAGTTTGGGTACCCAGTGTTGTAGCTGAGGAGGAGAGAACTGTGGTCAGCACAAGGTTTGCTCTGCCCATCACTGCAGGATTTGATCTGTCTGCCTTTCAGTGCTGAGGAGTTTCTCTGTCCCAGAGAATGCCTAAAATGTAATTGCTTCATAAGCACAAACACTTGGTGATTAGAAATGACTTTTCATTCTTGATTAAAGAGCAAACTACAAGGCATGGTCTTTAACAAAAACAGGACACTTAAAATTCCAGTGTTCTCATTTAAGGGACATTGATTTTCACAGGCAGAAAAGCTTTCCCCAAATTTCCACTTGAAGAACAAATGTTAATGCAGATACAGGTTAATGACAAGTTTATTTAAGGCTTTCTTCTCCTATCAAACTGAAAGTAAATCACACAGCAGGCTTCAAAATTTGGTTTATGCCTGTTAGAGGTGTGCTAATGATGTGAAGAGTTTTGAACAGTTAAAATTCAGGTTAAAAACTCTGTGTGGGGTTTTTTAGGGTTTTGTTTTTCTTTTGTTAATCTAAAAGCTCTCTGCAGCACCAGCAGCTTTACAGGTGCTATTACCTTGGATTTAAGCTGCCTGCTCCATTTTGCTGTGCCATAATCACCACCGTGACCATCAAACCTGTTTATGTGCAGTAGTTCCTCACTGGATAAAGATTAAAACCAGTCTGCTGCTTCTCACAGAGCTGAGGAAGGTTTGAGCCCTGGCAGCTCTTGAATCCTTGTCTGACCTCATGTGAAATTCATGTGAAAGCATCAATCCCTCAGGACACCATTCCAGTACAGGAAGATGGCAGAGATATGTCTAAAGGCACGGTTTTTGTCCAGGTTAAGCCTCTTAAACCTTGTTTCACCCAACCCCCTTTGCTGTTCTTGGCAGGTGTTTTTTTTCCTGCCCAGAAGATAATGCCAAGCTTCTTCCTGGTGTGACAGCCAGGTGGAATTTATGGCTGTGGCTTATCCAAACAACCTGTAAAAGTGTTATAGAGTGTTTAAAAAATAATAGTTGTTATAATTCAAGTGAAGAATAAACAAACACTTGCATTCTTCTCCGTGTGCACAGACATTGACTCAGATTGGGCAGGGGGGAAAGACATTATTGGGAGTAATTTCTTTTTTTCTCTCTGAAAGGGGTTGTTGAAATGAAATACTCTGTTTTAATAACACAGAGATGCTGAGGCTCCACAGACTGCACACAATTTACTTGACCTTTATAAATAGAGCAGCCTTGTCTGTATTGGAAAACAAAAAAAAACCCTGAAAGCAGCATGCAGATTTATTAACCAGCACAGAGAGGAATTTAGGTTTTATTCCTTGAGCAGGAAGGCAATTTGTTCAAGTAGGATTTGGAGAGAATAGCACCGTATACGTTGACCTGCACAGGGTTTGGCTGCTTTTCCTTAGGTTTGAGTTTTCCTTTTAGCTCTGGCTGTTGTAGCTGTTTAGGAGAACAAGCTGAATTTAGATTTTAACAAAGAATGCTCAAAGTTGTACTGTATTCCCACTGACTTGAAAGGATGAAATGGTTTAGTTCCTTAAACTCACTAAAGGAAGGTGTGTTTTCCAGGAATTCTAGTGCCAGTTAATGTCATTGCTCAGTGTTTAACACAGGCTTGGGCTGATCTTTCCAATCACCTCCACTCCTGAATATATGGAATATTAGCATTTATGCCAAGAGCTTGTGTATGCTTTTGACTTTAAAAAAGAATTGTCTGTCATCTTTAAACTGCACTTAAATTTCAAATTACACTCTTTTGGCCTATTGGGATTAAACTGGATCTGAGATAGTTTCAGTTCCCTCCAGGAGTTCCTGTTTCCTCCCTGGAAATAACTCTGCTCCTTGGCATGCACGTTTTCTCCCTCTCTTTCTAGCTCTTTCTGTGTATTCCTTCGTGTAAATATTTACTCAACGCAGCCTGCGGAGCGTGGAACAGACTGAGAACAGGGAAGAGTTGTTACAGTGCTTTTCAGAAAGTGAACAAGGTTTCTCTCCCAGTCCTGTGAAATATCTGGGACAGAGGAAAGGAACTGTTTCCCTAGAAACCCACGTGTGCTGCATTGGAAGAAACAGTGTGTGTCTCCTTGTGATGCACTGATGTCCTGTTCTGCTTTTTTATTTGTGTATTTTTTCCCCCTTCATTTTGGAAACCCACACATGGAAAGGACCTTCAAATCTCATCCATTCCCACTCCTGCCATGGCAGGGACGCCTTCCACTGTCCCAGGCTGCTCCAAGCCCCAATGTCCAACCTGGCCTTGGACACTGCCAGGGATCCAGGGGCAGCCACAGCTTCTCTGGGCACCCTGTGCCAGGGCCTGCCCACCCTGCCAGGGAACAATTCCTTCCCAATATCCCACCACATCTCATGCAAGGTACCTCTGCTATTTCCTTCTTCCTTTCCTATTCCACCGCATGAAACCCTCAGGGTCCCTCTGGCTCCTTGCAGTCCCATTCCCAGTGATTCTGAGTATTTCCCCTGGCCTGGGCTCAGCTTTCTGATTTGTTTTGGCTGATATTTGTTCAACTGCCCCATGGAAGCAGCGAAATAGCAAGGGACAGGAACTTGCAGGAGGGGAGAAATAGTTTGGGAGGATGGCGGAAGGAACGGAAAGAGAAATCCATGGTGCTCTGCACTTGGAATGTCAAATGAAGCACTCAGACAAAAAAGGAACATGATCCAGAGTTGTTGTAATGGGAGCAAGCATTTTGGAGTTGGGAGATGGTGTGGGAAGGTGATGAGACATGAGGGTGGTGGGAAAGGGGAGAGTTAAGTGCAGGATAGTAATGCAAGGGAAGGGAAACAATCCCAGGAGCACATTATGGGAGCAAACTTCGTTTTCTGCTCGTATGATGCAGATAAAGGTAACTTAATTCCCTGCCCTCCTCTGGCTTATTTTTTCTGTCAGATTTCCCAGCCTGGAGAGTTGGTTCTTCTCTCCAGTGAAGTTTGGAGCTCTTGTGTGAACCAAAGCTTTTCTGTTGAAGCCCTGGGCAGCAGAGTGGCAGCACATTTGAACTGTACATTTTGGGGCTTTCCTGGCTTGCTGGGGGAGGCAAAAGAGCCATGTGCCTTAATGCCTGTTGCTGTCTGTGCTCCAGAAACAAGGGCTGCTCCTGTTTCCTGGTGAAAGGGAAATGTTTGTAAAGAGGAGAGCTTTCCCTTGGGAATGCCTCCATGGATCCCACGCTGGGATTATGGCTCTCCAGGCTGTAGCACCAGGAGGTCACTGTTGTTCCTGAGGGCCCTAGTGGGTGATCTCCAAAACTTGCTTGGGGTCTGGAACAGAAATCCTGTGAGGAGCTCAGCCTGGAGCAAAGGAGGCTGAGGGGGACCTTGTGGCTCTGCACAGCTCCTGCCAGGAGGGGACAGCTGGGGGGTCAGGCTGTGCTCCCAGGGAACAGGGACAGGACAAGGGGAAATGGCCTCAGGCTGGGCCAGGGGAGGCTCAGGTTGGACAGCAGCAGGAATTTCTGCATGGAAAGGGTGCTCAGGCCTTGGCAGGGGCTGCCCAGGGAGCTTTGCAGTCCCCATGCCTGCAGGTGTCCCAGGAAGGCCTGGAGGTGGCACTGAGTGCTCTGGGCTGGGGACAAGGTGGCCATTGGGCACAGCTGGGACTCCATGGGCTGGGAGGGCTTTTCCAACCTAACTATTTCTGTGAATTCCCCATGCTATTCCTTAGCTTTCCTTGGGCAGCACCTTTTGATTGCTGCATCTGTCTTTTACCTCCATATGTCCCATTCCCATCAGGATTCCCTGAGGATGAGTGATGCCATGAAATGTGAGGTTACTATTTGTACAAAAATATCCTCCCATTTGCTAGAAATAGGATGGTTCCCCTTCAGGATCCTTCCAGGCTGAAATTCCTGGAAGCATTCAGTGCCTCTGGAGGAGAGCTATTTTGATAAAAGAAAAGGGCTGTTTCCTAAAGTCCTTCAAAGCTCTTCAGCTTGCCCTTGCCTTCCATCAGAATTTGGTGCCTGCTTTCTCATAGCACATTTGTCACTATTATATTTCAAAACAATTCCTGTAAATTCTCTCTGTCTTGTGTTTGAGGAATAGAGTGCAGGTATCCCTGGAGTTTGCCTCACACAGTTCATAGGAAGTAGGGAAATTCCTCTGAATCCCCAACCCACCTCCAACTGCCCCCTGCAGATTGTTCTTTACAATCCAAGACTTTTCGGAACACTTTGCCCTGGCACTTGAGATTTCTGTGCCTCGGGTTGTGCTGTGTTTTTTGTGTTGTGGTTTCTTTGGTGAGAGGCTTTCTCTGGAGGTGTTTGCCTGGTGCTGCTCTCATCCCTGCTGTGGCTGTGGGATCTCCCCTGCATGAGGACATTGCTGAGGGCTGTGTCCTCCTGCTTTGGAATTTTGGTACCTTTTTTTAGTTACAGCCAGGCAACATCACAAGCTTGGGATTCTTAGTGGAATTCCTAAAACAAGATGAGCAGGAGCATTTCCGAACAAAAAACCATTTTGTTTCAGTATCACAGAGTCATGAAGGTTGGAGAAGCTCTCTAGGATCGTGGAGTCCCAGCTGTGCCCAGTGCCCACCTTGTCCCCAGCCCAGAGCACTCAGTGCCACCTCCAGGCCTTCCTTGGACACCTGCAGGCATGGGGACTGCAAAGCTCCCTGGGCAGCCCCTGCCAAGGCCTGAGCACCCTTTCCATGCAGAAATTCCTGCTGCTGTCCAAGCTGAGCCTCTCCTGGCCCAGCCTGAGGCCGTTTCCCCTTGTCCTGTCCCTGTTCCCTGGATTCCTGGCAGGGAGTTGTGCAGAGCAGTTGCTGTTGGGATATTCTTCAGAACTCCGTGGCATTGTCACAGTCAATGCTCATGCAGCAGAAATAGGAATGAGAAAATAATATTTGGGATGTGCCAACCTCTCCCCCACCTGCCTTTGACAGGCAGGAAACCAGCAGTGGTGCTTCCTTGCTCCCAGCCCCATCCTCCTGCTTTTCCACAGACACCTCCTGAGCTTCCTGCTGCTGCTCTTTCTCCAGTTAAACGTTATCAGGTTGTGTGGCTGCTCACAGTTCATCCTGCCTGCCACAAGGTGCTTGTCCAGCTCTAATCTGGTTTATTGGCAGGCCAGACAGAGCCTGCAGGATGGTGCTGTATCCTAGAGTGACCCTCGTGGGAGGAGGCACATTCTGCCCTTCCATCCCCACCAGCTGCTGCTTGGCACTTGGCAAGGGGCAGTTACTTGGATGATGCCACACATTTTGCAAATATTTACATCCCAAAGCCTGCCTGCAAACGTCAGAAATAAAGAAATAAATCCCCGAGAATATTTATTGGAAGGCTGAGGCTCCAAGCGCTGTCTGCATTCCTCTGTCACACACCTATGGCATTTCAGCCAGGGACTTCTCCAGGCTGGAGAGAGCTGATGGAACTTTCCTGGTGACAGTCACATCCATCACAAGTGGTGGGTGAATCAGGGTGAGGGATGTGAGATCTCTGGCGCTTTTCTCCCCTCCCCATCCATCACAATTCCTGTGACTCTCCCTCCTAAACTTTCCCTGGGAGCAGCTCTCTATTTCCCTGGCTGTGACAGCGTTCCCTGTGGATGTGTGTATGTCAGGGAGGAGCAAAGTGCTTTTGCAGAACACATCCATCTCTCCTGGCCCACAGTGCATTTGGAGAGGCTCCTGACGTGTTCTGAGCCTCTAATCCAAGGGAGCAGAGTGAGCTGTCTCTGCTCAGAGGATCTCTAATTGGATTTCTGCGTCTATGTAAATTAGGTTAGCATCCCCTTGGCAGATTTCCTGCTTATTGCACCAGGGTGAAGGCCATCTCTGTGCTGCCTATCCATAACCCCTTCTCCAGGGAATCTGAGTGCAGCACACTATCCACACCTTCATTTATCACCAGGGAGCCACGCAGACCTCCAAAGGCACTAATAAACTTGGGGCAACTGCTTTAGTGGCCGTTTAGCTCCACTCCTCATCCCTGCTCCAGTCAGGGGTCACTGCATGGAGCTGCCAGGGCTGGAAGCTCACATGGATAAGGGTTTGATCGATGGAGAAACTCCTGCCTTTCAAGTACAGGGTTCTTTTCAAGATGGATCATCATGACCTTCAGGATGCATTGTCTGGATGTCTGCAGCTCCATCTTGCTCACTGAGCTCCTTCTGGAGGAGTTGGGGCTGTTTCTGGGTCCCTGGCTGTGGAGACATATGGGAACATGTGTTTTCTCTGCTATTTCTGTAAAGTGCAGAAAGGCTTCAGCACAGCTGTGCTGGGTGTGAGCACTGAGACTGTGAAATGCACGGGGGTAACACCCCTTAAAGTCTGCTGGGTTTGGGCCAGGCATCCCTGAGAGACACCCCATCCCCCTTCACCACGGCTGTGCCGCAAGGATTCTGGAGGAATTTCTGCATGGAAAGGGTGCTCAGGCCTTGGCAGGGGCTGCCCAGGGAGCTTTGCAGTCCCCATGCCTGCAGGTGTCCAAGGAAGGCCTGGAGGTGGCACTGAGTGCTCTGGGCTGGGGACAAGGTGGGCATTGGGCACAGCTGGGACTCCATGGGCTGGGAGGGCTTTTCCAACCCAAAAGCTTCTCTGGTTTTGTGTTTTCACCCCTAATTAGTACCCAAAGCTGCTGCTGTTTGCTTCAGACAATCAAGTGGCTGCTGATTCCTGCTCCGAGGGCTCAGTAGGGGTTTCTCAAAATGTGGCTCCTGTGGGAGTTCCTCGGAGCTGTCAGAGATTTCAGGAGGAGGCAAATTGTGCTGGCAAGAGCCAACTTCTCCTCCTGACTGAGCTTGCCAACACTGCTGGTGTCTAAACCTGGGGCTTTGTAGGATGCAAAATAGGAGCTTAAAACAGGGTGGTAAATTAGGATCTGTGGGGTGAGACACATTAAAATGCAAGTTAACCAGCTCTTGCCTACAGTATTTTTATACCAACAACAATTTTCAGCGTAGGTGAAAGGAGATTTGAATATTTTTTGGGTTTTTGCTGAAATGATTTTTCTTTTTAAATGTCGAATGCCAAAATATGATATAATGAACAGCAGTGTACTGATATATTTAGAAAGCCTAAGTAGAGCTGTCTGAGCAACATTCTCTGCAGAGCAACTCGATTCTGCAACTCTAAGTTGTGTTTCAGTATGAGAAAAACTGGAAATGTGGGGGTTATTTTCCTGGTTTAAAGGTTTAGATCAGGGCAGAGTTACTTAACCTGCTGTTTGTCTCTTTTTAAATTGGCATTTTGGTTAAAAATTTTAGTGGACTCTTGTGAAAAACATATTCTGCCATCTAACTATTTGGGAACTGCCTTGTTGAAGATGCTTAAGATCCTGCTCAGAAATTCCCTCTTCCATCCTGAAGATGGGCTGTGGGTTGTGTGTTGTGGGAAAGGGAAGCACTGGAAAAAACCCCACGAGTGTATTAAAGAGCCTTCATGTTATTTGGTCCCAGACTTAAATCCTACCCTTATTCCCAGTTACTGAGACAGGAATAGCTCTCTGGAGTTATATTTAAAATTCCCTTGAAGGAACATCCAAAGTGGGCTTTATCCAGAGCCAAAACAAGCAGCTAAAGCAGTTATCAGCTATTAATGGCACTGGAGTCCAAACAAGACCCAGATCTTACCCAAAGGTCTGAGCTTTCCTGCACTGCTCTGCTCCTCTGAGGGAGCTGTGAAAAGATCCCTTTGTTCACTTGCAGGTTTTAGGCTTTAAAGGTACTCACTCTCCAGCCTTGTCCCCTCAGGAAGTGCCCTGTTTTGGGGCAGTTTGGTCCTGCTCCAGGAGCTTTGCCACTGAAGGCACTCGGGGAGGATCCTACCCCTTCCCCTGACTGCCTTGGTGCCAGGAATTTCACTTTGGTTGCAAAAGCAGCTTTGCTGAAGGGCTGAGGACTTCAAGCTGGTGCTTGAGGGATGGAATAATCATCCTGGGAAGTTCTCTCTCCTGCCTGTGTTTCTTAGAGCCCTGGAAGTGTCCAAGGCCAGGCTGGATGGTGCTTGGAGCAGACTGGGATAGTGGGAGGTGTTTGGGACAGCCCAAAGCGGGTGGAAAGAGGTGATTTTAAGGTCCCTTCAAACTCAAACTACTCTGGGATTCTATTCCAGAGCAGAGTGGAGTGTGAGTTTCAGTCTTACCTACTCTTTGAACTACACCAAGGGCTTAAAACAGAAGCTCTACAAAGGTGAGCTTTGAGCAAAAGGCTTTCCCAGCCCTGCTGGAAACTTGCAGCCTTTGCTTTTTGTGCCACATGGAATGGAGACCCCGTTTGGAAAGGGAGGGATGTGTGGGGACAGCTTAAAAAAATATCTGTCTAACACTTCTTGCCATGTGTTCGTATCCTGCTGGATAGTTTCTGGAAATCTGGAGCAGGCAGAATACTTGGCTGTGTTTTCCCTTTTTAAGGAAGGTTTTTTTTCTTTTTCCATGGCCACATTTTGTAGAAGTAAACACTTTTAAACATTTCACGGTGTGGATTTTAAACAGACGGCTGTTGTGGGGATTGGCTGGATTCTTGCATTGCTCAACACATTTGGGGTCGGAGGCTGCAGATTTTTTTCCATGCTTCTTATCTCTGAAATCAGCTTAATTCCTTGGGCAAGGATATGGAAGATCCCCAAAAAGTAGTGCTTTTGGGCATCAGTTTCTACAAATAATTTGGATTTTTACAGCAATGATGACCCAGCTGAAAATGGTACCACTGGTTGTAGTAGCATTGAGCAGGGTTTATTGTATGAGTAAATCAGGAGTTCTCATCTCCCAGGGCCCTGCACTTTTGCTGCTGTAAACTTGAGCTCTCTCTGTCTGCTTGGTCAAATTCCTGTGGCTGTTTCCCTCCTAAATATGGAGATTTAGGTTATCAGTAGTATTTGTAAATTCCTGATGGGGGAAACTCCAGAAAAAATACTCCTTCCCCTCATTAGTATTGGCAGTTTGAAAAGTTTTGCTCAAAGTTTGGAGAAGGAAACAGCCAAATAGTCTTGCTTCTTTTGAAGAAAAAGTATGCTTTTTCTTCCTTTTTTTTGCAGGCAACTTCCTGCCTGTCCATCCAGTACATTGCTTTTCATTTTCCTTACTGGTAGTTTAAAATGGTTTTGCTGCAGAGCTGTGGTGGTGAACACCCAAAAATTCAGAATCGTGTCAATAATCTTTGAATTGAACTCCTAATTAATTTTATTCCTCTTGATCCACCTCCATTTAATCAGCTCCTGCCAGCAGCAGATTTCCTGGGGAATGATTCCTGTGCTTGACCGCCAGGTTCCTGCAGGCTCCTCTGCAAACTGGGGCTGCACCAGCACGGGGTGTGCTGGGAGGGTTTTGCTTTCTGGAAGCATCCCTGGATGGGTCTGTCAGAGGTTTTTCCATCTGCTCTTAAATTCTTCCCTTCCTTAAACCCAGCAAGTGGCTTTTCCATGGTTGAAATGAGACCTTTTGGGATGGAGATGAATATTTTGTTCCAATATTTGTGGTAATTGTCAGAAGGTACAAATCCTGCAAGGGAATGTGGCTGGAGGGAAGAGCCTGGGGTGAGCATTCCTTGTGTTCTTGGAAAATGGGAATTCCTGTCGGGATAGCACCAGGCTGTGCTGCAGGGTTCAGGATTTGCAGAGCAACTGTGGATTAACTTGGGCTGCAAAGCATCCCAGGATGGATTGGGCAGGAAGGGACCATAAATCCCAGTGCCACCCCTGCCATGGCAGGGACACCTCCCACTGTCCCAGGCTACTCCAAGCCCCAATGTCCAGCCTGGCCTTGGACACTGCCAGGGATCCAGGGGCAGCCACAGCTTCTCTGGGCACCCTGTGCCAGGGCCTGCCCACCCTGCCAGGGAACAATTCCTTCCCAAGATCCCATCCATCCCTGCTCTCTGGCAGTGGGAAGCCATTCCCCCTTGTCCTGTCTCTCCAGGCCCTTGTAAATAGCCTCTCTCCATGTTTCCTGTAGCTCCTTCAGGCCCTGCAAGGCCACAGTGAGGTCACCCAGAGCGTCTCCTCTCCAGGCTGAACAATCCCAGCTCTCCCAGCCTTTCCTCCCAGCAGAGCTGCTCCATCCCTCTGCTCATGCTGGTGCCTCCTCTGCACTCTCTCCAGCAGCTCCAGGTCCCTCCTGTGCTGGGGCAGCTCTGCAGGCTCTGGGGTCTCACCTGGGCACAGGGGCACAGGGCAGAATCCCCTCCCTCGAGCTCCCCTCGCTGCTGGCGATGCACCTCAGGGGTTTTATTTCCCATCTGCTACAAACCAATATTGTTATTTATCTCCTGTCTTTGTGCCTGTGGATGTTCACAGCAGGGTTTGAAATTCCGCATTTTATGGCCACAGCAAACCTCTAACATGAGGCTTTCCACAGAGCTTTTGTGTAGGGCCCCTGTTTGCTGGGACAAAAACTGGAGTTTTTGGGGCTTACTGGGGATGCTGGTGGCTGGCTCTGGTCGGGTGGAGGAGCAGAGCACCCCCAGCCCAGCCCTGGGAGGTGTGACAGACACCCCTCAGTGTGCTTTGCTGCTGAGAGGCAGCACAGGCAGGGTTTTGTGCATTCAGTGCATTTGCAGCCAACTTGTTAAGGTTCTTTTTGCATGACTTCTGCAAATTCGAATGCAATTAGCTTCTTCCTCCTGTTGCCTTATTAATTACCGTGATGGACTTAAACTGATTTGGGACAGGATGTGTCGCAGAGGATTGTGCCCTTTTTTTAAACTCTTCATCAAGTCTCCATCCCATTGGGTCATTAATCTTGCAGGAAAATAGGGATGGCTTGGTGCCAGGCTGCTCGCTCTGGAGAGGAAAGATGGAAATAACTGCTTCCTACTCGGAGTGACCCCCTGCTTTTGGGTATGTTCACTCCTAAGAAATATTCATGGAAATGCCTCCTCCTTCAGACAGGCTCATTGGGAACCAGCTCTGCTCCTTTACAAATATTGTGGTTTATTTCCTTTGTGCGTTGTTCCTATTAGAAACATGAATCAGAAAGTACAGAGTAAATACTGCTGGAAAATGAGAGGTAATGGAACAGCTGTATCTTCCTTAAGCCACTTACTCGCTGTGGCAGGAGTGGGATTTTTAACCATTTCAAATACCTTTTATTTTGTATTACTAGGTAGGTTTCTGTATTCACATGTCTGGGAGAGATGCTGGTTTGAAATAATGGTGGTGATTAAGGAATGGTGTGGTTTGGAGAAGCATTTGTTATGGAATAATTGGGAACGATGGGTGAATTTGTGTTCTCTGAGTTTCATCTGTTTAATTTGTGTCCAATTCAGGGAGCTTTGCAGTCCCCATGCCTGCAGGTGTCCAAGGAAGGCCTGGAGGTGGCACTGAGTGCTCTGGGCTGGGGACAAGGTGGGCATTGGGCACAGCTGGGACTCCATGGGCTGGGAGGGCTTTTCCAACCTCAGGGATTCTGGGATTGTACGTAAAAATACACACAATAGAAAAACCCCTATTTATCTGAAATGGTATCTGTGAGTTACAGTGAAAGAAAAGCACAAAATAATAATAATAATAAAATAATGGGGAGGTTGCTGAAGGCCAGGTATGTGTGAATGTGTGGAACTGGCAATTCACAGGGCATGAATAATTTTTCTGAATTATTAAGAGTGACGAATATTCTCTCACAGGGAACAATAGAGGAGCTCTGCTTGGAGCTCTGACGTTGTATTTTTAGTACCAACTCATTTTCAAATATGTCAAATTCAGCTTTTTTTCTTACTTGATTCTAAAAGACTGATGGAATATTTCCTGCTGGAAGGGTTTGGAGCTCCCAGACTATGGAGTGTGGTTAATCTGAGATGGGAGGGGTGGAACGAGATGATTTTTAAGGTTTCTTCCAACCCACAGCAGCCTGGGATTCTGTGAAATACTCTCAAAAAGAAGCAGCTGGATTGCAAGGTGGTTTTGCTCCTCCTGCCAGCCCTGTTTAAGGGCAGCTGGAGGTGCTTTTCTCACAGGCTTTGTAGTTCAAGTCTCATCTTAACTAATTATCCCTAATAACAAAACCTATTTTGCTTACATTCAAGCATGACTGAGTTATTATCCAGCCTATTCTGTGTGGGTATTGAATTTTAGGATGCTCAGATGCAGCAGAGATGAAGCTTTGTGTCACTGATGACCCAGCCAACGTGTTTCCCTTCTCAATGGCTGTATTTTGTGGGGTGGTTAAAAGGGTTTGGATGACTCAGGGGCCCCTGAGCTTGCTCTGATATTTCCCTGTTGAGGACAGAGGCTGAATCAGGTGCTTCAGATGAGCTCTTACACTGAAATAATACTATTAAGCTCATAAATTCTCTGAGTTTGATCATGTTGGGTGTGTTTTGCTGCTTGTCCCTTAAATGGAATCATAAAGGTTTGAAAAGACCTTTAAGATCATCGAGTCCAACCGACTTCTGCTGAGTTTCCCTGTTCCTTTGCTCTTGTTTGGACCACATTTCCCAGCTCCTCCTCAAATCCTTTCCCATGCTCAGTTCCAACACGGAGAGCGTTGTTTTGTGCTGAGGATCTGGATATCCACAGGGAAGCTTGATGTGGTTGAGGAATTTCCCCCAGTCTTTGTGGGTATTCTTGCAACAGCTCCACTCCAAAGCCAGACATTTTTAAGGAGCCAAAGACTTCATCAGTGAAATCAGTGTTGAGCCTTGGAATGAAATAAATGCCTGACGTTTGAATGCAGGTCGATCTGATGATCACAAAGGGTTTAATTAGGCTTTCTTTGGTGGGCAGTTGGCAACACTAATAATGAGGTCCTGGTTTGGAGGATTTGGGGTGGCTGAGCCCACAAGAGCAGTGCTGAGTCAAGGCTCAGCAGGGAAAGCATCGTCACTCTTAGCTGTCCACCTGCACAAGTGGCTTTAGGGACTTTTGCCAAATGCCTCCTGTAGTGATTGTTAACATAAATACCCAGAGAATCAGCACAGTGTCACACTTTGGTGTGCTCCTGTTTGTGGAATTAAGAGAAAATATAATAAATAAAGTCATAAATCCTTTGCCTTCTTGTTTGTGCTTCCTTTCAGTTTTGTGTATGGAAGATATTCCAAGTAGCCATGTCATTGTAGATGAGAAAACTGTAGCTGAAAGAGTATTTTGCAACCCCATGGAATCTATTTTCATTTCCATGCTGGACGTATCTCAACCTTATCTGCAAAAAACCATTGCAAGTTCCCATCTCTCTAATTTTTTTCTTTGACTTCTCTGCACATTTTTAGGGAAAATACTGATTTGTTTATTTATTTATTTGTGCCCCAGGTCCAAGGAGCTAATAAAGGAAGCAATCCTTGACAATGACTTCATGAAGAACCTGGAATTGTCCCAGATCCAGGAGATCGTGGATTGTATGTACCCCGTGGAGTATGGCAAGGACAGCTGCATCATCAAGGAGGGAGATGTGGGTTCCCTGGTCTATGTCATGGAAGGTAGGGTTGGAAAAGATCTGATTTGTTCCTTTTTTTTCCAACACTTGGAGACAAAAACTTTTGTGGGAAAAATGGTTTCAAAGAAAGAGGTTGAAGATGTTGTCTAAATATGGTTGCTGCAAAATTGTGTTTATCAAATCCTTCTCACTCCTCCCCGGAACTGTCTGGTGGACTCACAGACATTCTGGCCAGGTAACACCTAAGGGAGGGGAGGTTTTTCACTTGCCCATCTATATTTTAATATCTGAAATCGTTCTTTTCAACAAAAACCCTTCCAAGGCAGTAAGCCATCCTTTTAACAAGCTTTCCTGCCAAATTCCTCCTGCTGTATAGTTGCAAATGCTCTTTGCTGGTTTCCCCAAACAACTTGAAGCTTCTGTCCTTTTAAGGTTAAGTCCTTTCTCAAGGCACAGGTTTAATTCCTCTGGCTTTTCATAGCTTTCAGTTTTGCACATTGAAGTGGTTTTTCTCTGAAGTGGGGGGTGCCAAAGCAAATTATGTGTTTCCACCCCCAGCACTGCGTGGAAAGATTTAGGGTTTTCAGTCCTCTGAATACTGAGACTACTTTGATGAGGTGCAGAATCTGTTCCGTTGATGATAAAAAAACTGCTTGAAAATAATCCTTGAATAATGTTTTCTTCGCAGTGGAAATGTGGAGGATTTGCATTGTGCAGTTCCATGCTTGCTTCCCCAATTCCCCCACAGCAGAGCTTTGCTCGTGGGGTTTTTGCTGCCTGGCTGGGTTTGGGGTGTTGTGTTCAGTGTTAGCCCTTGAAAAAGCCCCATAAAACAGACATGTTGAAATCAGGGTGCATTTTTCTCCTGCTCAGCCTCTTCCCATTCCCTGGAGAGGATTTAGGGGCATGACTTGGGGTACTGAGCACGGTGTGGTATTCAACCCTTTATTGCTGATAGATCTGATTATATTAATGGTTGCTATTTATCAGATGGCCATGTGGTGATGAGTGTGCAACAAATGTGTGTCAAAGACAAATTTGGTGTGTTTTGGGCATTGAAACTTTTCCATGTTCTCCCTGTTTGTGAGAGGGCATGACTTGGCTCTGCCCCAGCCTTCCCTCAGCCTCCTAACTTGATTTAAGATTATTTAGATAGCTCCCTAAATATGCATAATGCTTTGCAAACCCAATTATGGCGAGTTTATGGTCTGTGTTTAGACATAATGCAATGAGTGATGATGAAGTCATGGAAATGGGAGAGGACATTATCAAATAGGTCAGGTTATGGTTGGGAGAGCTCAATTTGGTTTATCATTCCTCAATTATTAATACAATAAACCCAAATAAAAACTCTGCTCTTTGGGAAACTCTACTGGGGAGACCCATTTTGAGTATTAACACTGAGAGGTGTTTTCTCAAAAATCAAAGAAATCTTGTCTTTCTTCCATTAATTTGTCTTTCTTTCCTTACTTAAGCTCTTGCTCTTCTTCGAGCTGGTAGTGAGAAAAACCAGAGCTTTGAGTCAGGAGCTGAAATTTCTCAGCAAGCAGAACACTGAATTTAGAGCTCCTTTGCTTTCAATAACTTCAGGAAGGGTTTTTTTGTGTGCATTCTGGGGTGACTTTGGCCACAGTCTGTGTCTTGCTGGTCAAATTCCCACCTCTGCTGATTTGAGGGTCCCCAGGTCAGTCTCCCAGGTGCTGGACCCACTATATCCTCGTTGGAAAACACTTTATTTCTCTGGCTGTGCTGTTCCTTCAGCCCCCTGTGCCCACCTCCAGCAGGAATATTCCTCCAGGCTGTGAGACTGGGACTAAAAAGAGGGATGTTGAGTGATGCTCTGGCTTAAACAGCTGAACAACTCCATGCTGGCACTCTGGGCTCTGCAGGGAAAACAATGCTGAGAGGAAAATAAACTTATTTATTGGATAGATACCCTTTCCTGTAAGAGAGTTTGCCCCTCTGAGAGGGGTTCAACAGACTCTTCAAATTGAAGGTTTTTAGAGCCGAAAAAGTTCTTGTTAATCAATCATATCCTGCCTCTAAAATGAGTCTGCCACCTCCATTTTTTTTCTCTTTAAGGGAAAAAACCTGAACATTTTCCTAAGAAAAAGCCTTGCCTTAACTCTTTTGTGGCTTGTGATTTTCTCTTGGCAGTGGGTGCTGCAAATGTATTCTGAGGCTGCACCCCAGCCCCACGCCTGGAGAACCTGGGGGAAGGAAAATCCTCTGTGTGCTCCAGCTTCTGCAGGCATGGAAAGGGAGAAGCTGCAGCTTTTTGAGAGCCACATTGAGAATCAGCCCACACTTCCCCCAGTTTGAGGAGTTTTCCCTCTCCTCTTAAATTTCCCTTTATTTTTGTCTTCAATCGTGGGGATTTGCCTTTTATTTTTAAAGGTGGCTTTGCTTCTTGCTTCCTTCTTGATAGCTCCTCGGAAGGACCGAAGGATCTAATTGTTATTACCCATGGGAATGTGGCTTTTTCCTACCTGGGCAGTCGCCTGGTTTCCCCCAGGATCCCTGCAGGCTCTGGGATGATCCAGCAGTCCATCCCAAATGCTGCATTCAGTCTTTATCTCACCCCCTTCTGACCCCCGTGCTCCTCTCTGGAATCCTGCAGGCTTTATGGGTTTCCTGTCTCTTGGAGAAATTGGGTTGTCCTGCTATATCCAAGGCAATGGAATGCAAATCTTGCACTGTTATCAGCTTGTTATTTTAATTTTTATGGTGTCTTAATGATTAACTCTTCCAAGAGTGTTATTTACTCATATTAGTGATGGGGAATTAAACATGCCTTGCACTTATTTCATGCAATGTTCATGAGATGAAATGGGATATGAAAAGATGATTGGGCTCATGACAGATGTGGTTTGATATTCTGGATAAAGCAGTTATTTTTAAAGCTGCAGAGCTAAATCTTAGCACTTCAGATGCAATAAGAAATAATGGTGAAATCATTCACTTTCAGCAAGGAAAAACTAACCTTTGGTCAGTCTAAGGCAGTATTTGGTAGGGAGGAGAAGAAAATGCAATCAAAGCTGGGAGCTGATGACTTCAGCCTTCCCAAGTTTGTGAAGGTGGTGCCAGGCTGGCAGGGGAGAGGGGACAGGAGGGTATTTGATGCTTTTGTACGATACAAATCCCCCAGACAGCTGAGTCTGGTGTCTCTGTCCTCGCCCGAGCCCTGCTGTCAGCACAAATTCCCCTTGGCACTGGATGAGAGGCTGTAAAAGTTTCAGTGTCAAGCTGACCTGAGAGTTCCTTTCATTTTCCCAGTGAATGCCCGGCTTTCTTTGGGATCTGCTGGTATTCACAGTGATTTACTTCTCCTGCCATTTCTCTAATCATCGCCTGAGCCTTTCTGAGTCTTTCTGCAGTGTGGTACTGACACAAAACTGGGGCAGCCTTGGCGAAAGCTGAAAGAATTCATTGCTGGGGAGGAGTACTCGGAGTTTATCAAACAGATAAACTATTCTGTAAATGCTTCTGTACAACCTGCTTCATCCCCAGGCAGCCAGATATCCATCTTCCCCTCTCCAGGGAAAGCAGTGGATAGGTGTAACCTCTCCCAAAACAATTCCTGCTGGATGGCAAACATAATTATGGTGTATTTTCCCCACATAAGATCATTGCTGAGGTGCTATTTATTTTTGTACTGCTCAGCAGTTATACAAAGGCTGCTTTGTGGTGAGGAAGGGTTTCTTTACCAAGTCAATTGGGGAGATAAAGCCTCATTCATTTTATTAATAATAGCAGCTGGAAAGGGAGGCACAAATGTCTTTCTTGTCCCCCTCACTGCCCCATGAGTCCCTTTCATTGCAACTCCCACGAGTGAAATGGGAAATAAGAGGACTTTTCAGCCTAACTGTGAACATGGAGGAGCCTGGGTTCTGACTTTTGGCTGTGCCCCTTCCAATCCAAGGCTCTGTGGTTTCGTGCAGATAGAAAGATTGCAGTGTTAACAATCATTAAAGGACCAGCAAAGGGAAAGTGTTCCCTTGGCTTTGGACTCCTCGTTTGCTTGGAAAACTCTATGAAAATAAGCAGACCCTGGGAGCTCTGTGCCCTTTGTTCCTGCTCTTGGTTGTGGGGAGAGAGCTCAAAATAGCCAGATTTGGGAAGGGGAAGAGAGAGGCTGTGTCAGAATGGTACAATGACAGAACAGCCTGAGTTGGAAGGATCCCACCAAGATCAGCTCCTGGTTCATCTGGAATCCTGCAGTTTCCTGCAGGAGCTCCTCCCAAAGAGATGTTCAGTAGTGACTTGGTCATTGCTATTCCACGTGAAATGGGGAAACCATTCCTCTTGGTCACAGGGAGTTTTTACACTTGCCCTTGGTTGAACATCTCTTCACCCCCAGGGGAAGCTCATGTGAGAATTTTCTGCGTTTTCTTCTCCACGGAGGTTTCTTCTCCTTTTATGAGTGGGGAAAACTGCCGTGGATTTGTGTGGGCAAGGCTCTGTGCAGCCCAGAAGCTGGACAGGGCCAGGTCTGAGAAAAAATCCAAACGAAAGGATAAAACCAGGAGGTTGGGGAGATGTTTGTATTGCATTATTCGGCAGAGTTTTCTGAGTTTTTTTGTGCTTTGATCTTCGGGGTCCTGATCTGCAACTTCTTTGCAGCCCTGGCAGATGGGTTTGGGGGGAAAATGAGAATTCTGCTCTCAGGAAACAAATCAAAATGTCAGATCAATGTTTGCACTGTATTTATCTAAAATAATGGAAATTACAGTGTATCCCAGCAGCTGCTGTTCCTAGCACATCCAGGCACAGATGATAATTAAATGCAATCAGAACACGTTGGATTTAAGATGGAAAAAGTAATAAAAATAAGATGTTTGCTATCCGTGTGCTAAATATTTTCATAACCTCTCGGTTCTGACTGCAAACAGCTATTTTGTGGAGCTACCAGAACACGAAGTAACACTGGGTGAGCTTTCTCATATTCTAAATAAGAGCAGCAGCAGAGGCTGGAGATGAGGCAGATCTGGAAAAGCAATAATCCTGGGGTAGTTATGCAGCCACATCCTTCCAGTGGAGCTTCACAAGGGAGTCTTTATCACTGCTCAAACCCTGTAAACTCTTATCTTGGAGTAGGAGGTAACTTGAAGTCATTTTCTGCCTGGATTCTGGGGCTTTTTTTTAATTTTATTTTTCCTGGTAGTGATGTGTAACTTCACAGGCTCCTGCAAGTAAATTGTATTTTGTGCTTCTTGTTGTTGTTCTTCTGCTCTTACCTCTTTCCTCTCACTATTTTTTGGTGGGGGATGGAGAGGTCCAGGAGCTTTTAAAAGGTCTTTGTTCAGAACTATGTGAAATACGACTTAAATTAGGGTTATTTTCCCCAGAGTTTTCAGCCCAAAACGTTGTGTTCTTTTGTGACTGTTGTTCCTCTTGGAAAAGGGAAGCCCATTTATAATATGGATTAAAGATGTGCAGTGGGGAGTAAAGAACTGGATGTGGCAAAGGCCTCCTGACGGGTCAGGGTGGAAGGGACATCTGGTGCCACCTCCCTGCTCCAGCAGGGTCATCCCAGGGCACAGGGCGCAGCATTGTGTCCACTGAAAGTGGTGAATAACTCAGGAATTTACTGCAGTCATCCTGGCAAAAAATATTCCTAAGCATCATGGAGCCATTTGTGCCCCTAAACTTATAAAATATGGCAAGGGGTGGAACGAGATGAGCTTTACAGTTCCTCCCAACGCATAGTGTTAGATTTATTTTGCAGAAGTAAGATGGGAAACTAAACTAAAATTTAGTTTCCCAGTGATGCCTGAAGGTTTGTAGTAATCTATGGGGTAAAAATTCCTCAGAGACTGAGAAAGTGTCAGGTCCCATGAGAGAGTTTTAATAAGAGTTTTATTAGAGCCAAGTGGTCAATGTGTCCTGAAATGAGAACCAGCTCCAGAGAGCTCTGTTCAACACTGGCTTCCTGTGCTTAAATTTGGACTGAAGAAACCCATGGAGGAGAAATTTTTTTAAAGCAAGGAATGTGTTTGTTCCTGGTTGGTACAAGATAAGAGAAGGAGATGTCCTTGGGAATGTTCATCTGGAGGGAACGAGTGGACCTCCTGCATGATGAATGAAAAGAAAGGAAGTTTATTTTCTGCTTGCCACCAGCAGCCTCTGCTTATTCTCATTTGTCAGCTCTCTCCAGGACATTGTTTTCCTTCTTGGAAAAATCACAGACTCCACTTGGCTGAAAATATTTAACACTGTCGAACGTATTTAACACTGCAGAATGTATTGAACATTGCAGAACGTATTGAACACTGCACAACTTACTTTGCTCATCATTGCTGCTGGCAGGATCATTTATCTCCCAGTCTTTTGCTCTGTCGACTGAAAAAAAAAGGCATTTGTGTTTCTTAAGGAGCTTTGGGTGGTGGTTAGGATGACCAGAGGGCTGGGATGTCCCAACAGCTTCTCGTGCTGCTTTGCCTTTTAAATTTTAGTGGTATTCTCAGTTTTGTACCTCTGGCAGAATAAATCCTACATCCCAGCAGGGTTTGGGCTGGAAGGGACTTTGGACAGGGACACCTTCCGCTATCCCAGGCTGCGCCACCCTGCCCTTGAACACTTCCAATGAAGCCTCTGATTGAGCTGACAAAAGAAGCAGGGCTGGAGCTCTTTGTCCCTGTTCCTTGTCCCTAGATTTGATTCCCAGCTCTGGAGCTGGGTGATTTCCATGTGTTAGCATTCCGAGCCAGGTCCTTGGGTGACACAGAGCAGCACAGCCCCATCTGTCACCGAGCTGCTGTCTCCATGCTCCGGTTAATGTTGTTATTTACCAGGGGAAGATGATCAGTAAGTGAAACCTTTCCTTCGTGCTCTGGCCTCAAACAAGGCAGCTGAGAGAGAGACTGAGGGCTGGGGCCAAGGCAGAGCATAAAAAGCTCTCAGTAAATGAAAGCTGATGGGAGTCAATGGACTGTGGAATGGGATATGGATGTGGGGACTTCCAGCCAGGATCGTTCCGTGCTGATCAGGCCAAGTCAGGAAGGAGTTTGTTAATTCAAACTACAAGATTGTGGGATTGTGGAATAGCGTGGACCTTAAAGGGACACCTTGCACTGTCCCAGGCTGCTCCAAGCCTCCAGTGTCCAACCTGGCCTTGGACACTGCCAGGGATCCAGGGGCAGCCACAGCTTCTCTGGGCACCCTGTGCCAGGGCCTGCCCACCCTGCCAGGGAACAATTCCTGTCCGTTATCCTACCTATCCCCGCCCTCTGGCAGTGGGAAGCCATTCCCTGTGTCCTGTTCCTCCAGCTGTTGTCCCCAAAATATCTCTCCATCTTGTAGCTCCTTCAGGTCCTGCAAGGCCACAACAAGGTCATCCCAGAGCTTCTCCTCTCCAGGCTGAACAATCCCATCTCTCCCAGCCTTTCCTCCCAGCAGAGCTGCTCCATCCCTCTGCTCATGCTGATGCCTCCTCTGCACTCTCTCCAGCAGCTCCAGGTCTGTCCTCTGCTGGGCCCCAGGCCTGGGTAAATCCCATTCCCTAGGGTCACCAATGTCTAATTAGGTTAAGGGTTAAAAAATCTCACTGGGCTCTTGTTCCTCCAGAGTAAGTGATGCAAAAAATCTGTTTTATAACACAGTTTTAATTTTCTGAACCCTTCAAGTCAGAATTGGCACTCAGGAGGCATTTCCAGAGCTGTGCATTGTGCTGCAGCACAGAGCAAAAAGAGGTGCTGGAGATTTATTTCACTGTCTGGAGATGAGTTATGACAACATTCACAGCATTATGCAGATCAGCTGTCAGACTGTGGGATATCTGCATCAGGAATCGCTCTGATCCAAGAATAGAAATCAGGGAGTATTCACTCTAATATTACAAATTAGTGATTTTAAGAGCTCCATAAGGAGTAGGAAACAAATGACCATTTTTAAAAGCTTATCATAAACAAGCTAATGCAGTGACAGTGCTGTGGGCAAGATGAGCATCAGTGATAAGGTTTCTTCGAGTCCTGTCAGGCTGATTTGGATTGTCCTGTGTTTGTTCAGGATGTTATTCCCCATCATGGGGGGCCCTGGCACAGGCTGCCAGAGAAGCTGTGGATTCCCAGTCCCTGGAAGTGTCCAAGGCCAGGTTGTCAGGGACTTAAAACCCATCCAGTTCCACCTCCTGCCTGGGCAGGGACAGCTTCCAGCAGAGCAGGTTGCTCCATACTGTGGAGAAGGAGAGCAGGGAATGAAGATGTGCCAGGGGTGAAGGGGTTTTCCGCCATCTGGGAATTGGGAGTCATCAGCAGACCTAAACAGGCAACAAATTCTAAGAGCTAAAAAAAGCTTCTTTTTTTTTCACTGGTGAAAGATACAAATTTGACATAAACAATTCCTTAGGAAATGTATAAACTTCTACATCTCAAGTATGATTCTGTTCCTAAGGGAATCTGTAATTTTATTAATTTGACGCAGCTATTTCCTTCCATGGCATCTGTTCTGTCAGCTTTGCTGCGTGCAGGATATTTGGGATATATCCCCAGTGGCTTGTGAGACCTTGTGTTTGCTCATCCCTGGATGTCCTTCCTGATCCCTGGAAAGACTGGAATCATAGAAAAGGCACCCTTTAAAGAACCAGAAGGGTTGTTCATTTAATCTTGGAGTGCATTAATAGCTACCATGTTTCTGTTGAAAGAAATGCTTAACCAACATCCCCCGTGGTTCAGCCTAATGATTACCACAAAAACCTGGCCAGAACAGGTTGGAAGCAGCTGCAAACGGAACTGTTCAACATCACAGATTCACATCAGGCTCTAATGAGGCAAAAATTAGCTCTCCCCATGGCAGATGATTGCTAATGTGCTGGAATATTGCTGCTGCTGCTGTCTCCGGCCTGCTTGGAATTCTAACATCATCCCTCACACCGAGCTGGGAGAACAATGCCCTGGGTTCTCCTTGTGGGGCTCAAGTTCTTCAGGACATTGAGTCAGGCAGAGAAAAGAGGACTGAGTTTGTTAAATAACCAAGTTTTCTCACATCAGGCATTGCTCCAGTGGTTGGATCCAGTTTCCTGAGTGCTTTACTAGGGAATTGCACCTTCCTCATTCCTGATGGGCACCTAGGTTTGCTGGGATGCTCATTCACCCAGTCTCTCTGGAGGAATGGACAGCACAGCTCTTCCTCAGGGCTCTCCAGCACAAAACCACCGTGAAAACTCTTCTTTGCCAGGAGAAAACAACTCTTCAGTTTATCATCTGGTGAAGAAACGAAACTTTGCCGATTGGTTTGTTAATGAAGGTGATCGACGCGATGCCTCAGCTCTCTCCATGTTAATTCCGTGCTGGGAAGGGATGCTCAGGTGGAACATCTGGCTGGGAGAGCCTCAAGCCATCCAGCAGGGAAGATGAGTGATTGTTCCTCCTGTTCACAGTGGACAGGGCTTCAAGTCCCAGTCGTAGGAGTCTGGAGAGCTGCTGCTGACAGAGTATCAGGAACATTTCCACCCCTCAGGCCCCACACCCCCATGGCTGACTAATGGCATCACAGAAAAACAAAAGGAAACAACTGGGACACAAGGGATCTTCCTGCTAAAGGAATATAAACACTGTGCTTCTCATACTCTCTGGACAGGAATGGTTCGCTGTGTTCTTTTTTACAGAATTTTTACTCTTCAGTGCATGATTTAGGACTTGGGGTTAAAACTTTCTCCTTTCCACAGCCAAAGGCCACTTCTTGAAGAGTAAGAAGTGCTTGCATCTTGTCTTTGCTGGTGGAAGTTCAGTTGGAGGGACCCTGCCAAGTAAAAATATTGACAGTGGAGCCATTATCAAGAAAATGTGAAAATCCAAATGTGCCAGGCTGCTGTCCTGGAGCAAGTCTGGGAGGAAGCACCTCCAGCCCAGCCATCACTGGGCACTTTCTGCTCTTTGGCTAATTGATCTCTCTGTGTCTTTGAGGAAAACTGTATTTTTTCCTCTGCAGCCTTCCTGGAGGATCTCCTGATCCCAGTTTGCCACACAGTCCTTACTGGGTGGTTTGGCTTGGTCTCAACATACATCCCCAATTTCTTTTTGTGATCAGAAATTGCTTTGTGAAGGACTTTTTCCCATACAATAACCCAAGTATTACATGTGGAAATGAAATTATTTCAGCTGACGGAAAGAGGGTTTTTTGTGGTATTTACCAAAGTTAGACCTAATTCTTACAGGGGAAGAACAGCTAGATTCTGTTGTTGACAAGTTTTAACAAAGGTCTTGCAGGAGGTAGTTTTTTTTCCAATCCTTCCTATTTTCCTCCCTCTGTCGCTGTAACAAGTCACCCTCTGAGCTGCTGTTGCTAAGCTGCCCTAAGAATTAGCATTCCCAGGCAGTCTCAAAGTCTCATAACTTCAAGAATAACCTCAGCAAGAAGCAATTCCATAGCCTCAAATGTGGGCTGAAAAGAGTCACTGCTATGTTGGGTGTGTTATTTGTGCCAGGGAACAACTCCTTGGGCTGCCGTGCAATCCAGAGGAATCCATTTTTATGGGATGTGCAGAATTCTCCCATCGGCTCCCCAGTGCAGGTGAATAACCTCCAAAATGGTTTTGTTTCACAGCCAACACTGCCAAGGCTCCCGGGGAGGGGAAGGGAATGCTGGCCTCAAAAAAAGGCAGTTTAGGTTTGTCGTTCAAAAGATATTGATTCCTACACCGTGGGATACTGGGGAATGGAGTAACTGTGTGGGATTTGTGTCTGACTGAATGGGGGAAAACGATTGGCAAACAGATAAAGCCATTGACGGAAAACAGCACAGGCAGGCAGAAAGGGTTTTATTGACTGCTGGGAGTGAATGGCAGAATGGTCGTGGGAATAAAGTCATTTTACCTGCTGGGGGCCAAAAGGAAGCAGGGCTTGGAGGAGGAGGAGAAATTTCCTGTCAGAGGAAGTGTGGGGACAGAGTCTGTGCTCTGTGTGGATTCCCAGCCTTGGGATGAGCTGTAACCCTGCCCAAGCCATGGAATAAACCCTGAGCAGGGTGAAAGAGGAACACTCAGTGGTGTGAACAAGCCAACATTACCTTGGCAAGCAGGCTGAGGCTGAGTCTGCAAGGCAGAGTCCAACAGATTATCCTTTTCTGGGGGTCTCCCCAGCGCTCTCAGCATGGAAAAGCACAGCACATTCCTGAAGAGCCAGCTTTCACCTCCAAAGGAGCAAACAAACTCCAATTGTCCTGGCTGGGAAGAGACAGTTATTTTTAGAAGCCCCCAGGTTCTGTGCAGACATTAATTATTAATTAATCTGCTCAGGTGATCAGTATTCAAAGCAGCTGTTCCCAGCGAGCTGCAGACCAACAATTAGTCCGTGGCTCCCTTTGTTGAGTATTCCTCGGTGATTGTGTATTAGGCAATTCCATAATCATCAGTAATCCAGGAAAAACCATCCTGCTGGCTTTGGTGTGCTTTACTGACCGAACCCTGCAGAAGGGACCAGTGGCTAAAGGTTTCATTGTACTTCCAGCTCTTACTTGCTTGGAAAGAAATGCCATCTTCTGCTGTGGACTTGCACTCCTTTCCCTTGGCTTCCTTTGATGTGTGATGGGAGCATGTGCCACGTGGTGTTTGTGGGACATTTGGGAGCTGGAACACCCTCGGACACTGTAATGCTTTTCTCCTTCATCCTTCCTTCATTCCCAATCCATTCCCTCGTGGCTTTGCACCTGCTGGCTCTCGCCTGGGGACTGAATCCAGAGGAGATGCAGGATCTGTTTTTCCCCAGCACATGAGATGCCAGCATCTGCCCCAGTTTTGGATACACCAATATTTCACATAATTGCTGTTCCCAGCTCGGTCAGATCACTCAGCTCCTCATTTATTTTGGATCCACTCTGCCATCCCCTCCTCAGATGAATTACGTTTGCCCACAGGAGTGTCTTTTTCCTGAGTCTGAAAACATTTTCTGTCATTCTTGATCCACTTCCTAATTTTCAGTGGGTCAGGAAACAACTCTTTCATTGAGAGGGAGAAAATGCAGGTGCAGAAAGACATTTTCTGTTCTCCCAGCTGTTCAAAGGTGATACAGGAGACTGGCTTTGGAAATATTGGCAGGCTTACAAATGCCTTATCTTTCACATGGAAGAAAGCAAACCTGTTTCTGACCTTTTGAGTGCCTTTGTTTACTTTTTGGAAGGTACTTCCAAGAAAAAGCAAGATTTAAGAGGAATTTGCTACTTAATGGGTCGATAAAGTATTCGATAAGGTGAGAGTGTTGCTTTCCCAGCCCAAAATAAATCACAGCACAGCCCAGCCTTGCACCTGAAAAGCTCTGGGGAGCAGGTACTAAAAAACAAGCCTTGGTGGGTGATTGTTTTGGGCCGTCTGGTGACGTCCCCAAGTCATGACTGTGTCCTTTCAAGCACGGCAGCCACGTCACTGCTGTGATTCATCCCAGAGCCTCCAATGTTTCTGGCTAACGTTGGGATGGTTTGTTTTCTTGACATCAGGGTAATTTGTAGAGGTGTTTAATAGCTGATTCAGTTCTGATTTGGCAGCAGGATTGCTGACGTTCAGGATTGCTGGCTTTGTGTCCTTTCAACAAAAACGCCCCAAAGAAAACCAATCCCCAAAACTCATGGTGATAGTGTTTATGAGTCGCTGTTTTTAAATGGATTTGTGTATTGAATATGATATAGCAGCAGATCTGTACTTTGCTTGTGTGCGATGGAGATGAAGCAGTCAGGCATTATTGGGCTGTTTATTACGGGTTTGTTTTTATGGAAGATGCTCATTTCCAGCTTCTCAGAAAACATGGGTTTCTCTCTTGCATATTAACTGAAACTGAGTGGCTTTTGCTGCCAGGAGAGGCTGCTGAGCTGCGTGCAGCTCTGGGGGGAGAGATGGCAAGGAGATCTCATCCCTGTGGAGATCGATCACTGGCTGCAGGTCCTTGAGGGTCACAGAGGAAGCTGAGATCATGTTTGTTCAGTGAAATCTTTGTCCCCTCTTTTCTCTACTGCTCTTAAACAGCCGTGACTTTGGAAGCACCTTTTGGAGAAATATTTGGCTGCTGATCTGGACATGAGGGAATATCATTCCTGCCCAACAGCTTCCCAGCATCCCTCAAAAAGGGAGGAGCTGGAGTTCCCTGCCTCACTGGGGTGTGTGTTCAGTCTGGGGAGCTGGACGGTTCATTAGGCCATGCTGAGCAGCTCTGGGCTTTGGGGAGAGGCTGGGGCCAGTCACACATCCCAGACATGGAGAGCTCACTGCCCCTGGATCCCTGGCAGTGTCCAAGGCCAAGCTGGACAGTGGGGCTTGGAGCAGCCTGGGACAGTGGAAGGTGTCCCTGCCATGGCTGGGGTGCACTGGATGGGCTTTAAGGCTCCTCCAACCCAAACCAGTCTGGGATTTTCTCCTGTACCAGGTTGGTAAGAAGTGACTGGAGTGTGGAAGGAGGAGTGTCAGGAGGGTGTTTGGGGGAGTGGATGTGCCAGGTCCATGGGTGTGCCTGGGCAGCTGGAAAACCTTGGCTTTGTCAGTAATGAAATCCAGGCCTTTGTAGAGGAGCAGAGCAAGCAGCTCTCTGGTCTTGCTGATCCTGCCAGTTTTTATTTTCACCTCCTCCCACTCCTCTGAGTTAACCTCAAGTCCTGATGGAGCCAGGAGTTACTTTGTCACTCAAAGTCGTGCTGGGACACTTGTGCCAGGTGGCTTTGCTGCACTCAGGGACAAGTGTGGGGTTTTGGCTCATCCTCACCCTGCTGTGAGCAACACCTCCTATGTTAAATCATATTACACACTGTACTTGTGAAACCTCAGTTTCCAAACTTTGAGGCCAAGGCATGCAAGGAGCAATTCATCCTTCCTTTCTGCCATTCCCAGCAGCTCTTTGGGACACAAGGTGACATCCCCTGAGCCAGCCAGCCCTTAGTATGCAGGGGTGGCACTCATGGCTGGAAACTGGTGTTCCTCACTCCTTGGAGCACTCGACAATGATCTCATCAAGCCTTGGGAGGATGGATGAGGCAGTGTGGAGGGAGAGAGGCCAGAACAGCATCTTCATCCTGAAGGACATCGGGAATGGAGTGATAACCCCAGAGCGGGGAGAGCAGGGAGCCGAGCAGCTGGAGAGCTGCACTGCAGAGGCTTTGTGCTGATGGAAATCTCACCCATTTGGGCTTCTTTGGAGAAAGATGAGAGCCCTGCTAACTGCCTGAAGTGTTCCCAGGGAGAGGATTCCCTGCCCAGGGCACAGGAAAAGTTTGTAACTGGGATGAACTCCAGGAGAGCAAGCCTGGCCCCAGCCTTACACCTCACCTTCCACCAGATTTCTGGTGAAGCTTTCCATTCAATGTGTAGTTCCTGATTATTTTGTAAAACAGGTTATTGAAATTTCTGCCATCACGTTTTGAACCAGGTTACTCAGTTTTTTGTCTGGTCTGACACCTCTTCTAATGAATTTTTTATTGTAACTCAGTGTCCATGTGTAGAGTTTCATTGTCTTTGCACCAAGCTGCTGCTATTTGCATTTGAATTGCTTTCCCAGGTCTGTCCAAAGTTTCTAATTTTCAATTTCCGAATTCTTCTGCAGTAAGAGCTAGTCAGATGAATAAAAGATGAAAAATTTCCTGGCTGTTTCATAGCTTTACAGATACAGCATTTCTGAGCACTCAAAGAAAGATCAGCTGTGCTCGTGCACCTTCCTTTGTGCTCTTCAAATAACTCCAGAGTTCAGAAATTACAGGGCAATGGCCAGTGCTGAGGACAGCTGGGAGTACATACGGAAAATTAGGAATTTGGGCTCATGGATCATCCTTCTGTGCATGTATCAGCCTGGGGCGCTGTGTCCCATACAAACTCGAGTCAAACAGCTTCTGTTTCTGTAGGATGTTCCAGAGGGTTTGAATGGCACAACCCATTTTGTTCTGTTCCATTGTGATCTTTTCAAACGCAGAGGAGGAAAGCCAAGGGAAGATACTGGTTGTGCTGAGGGAAAACACACATGCCAGACTGCTGTAGTGCTTGGAGCTTCACTCGTAGCTGGATGCTCCAAGTGGGCATTTTGGTAATCTGTGGGAGAAGTGTTTGTTTAATTGGAGGGATGAGACTGCAGCACATCGTGGGGGATGAAGGAAGGCTCTGCTGCCATCCATCTCTCCCAAGGAAAGGCTGAGGGAGCTGGGGCTGCTCAGCCTGCAGAGGAGCCCAGCTGAGAGGAGCCCTCAGCCCTGGCTGGCCCTGGCTGCAGGGAGCTCAGAGCAGGGCCAGCCTCTGCTCCGGGGGCACCAATGGCACCAGAGGAACGGCAGCCACTGAGCCCAGGGAGCTCTCCCTGCACAGGAGGCACAACTTCTTCCCTGGGCACTGCCAGCCCTGAGCACATGGTGCCCAGAGGCTCTGCAGTCTCCTCCCTGGGGATATTGCAGAGCTGTGTGGGCACAGTGCTGTGCCCTGTGCTCTGGGATGGCCCTGCTGGAGCAGGGAGGTGGCACCAGATGTCCCACTGTGCTCCCTTAGGCTGAGCCATCCTGGGATTCTGTGCTTGTGTTTGAGCTGTGCTAGCTGTGCAGCACTGAGAATTCCTAGGAAATCCAGTGCAGCAGTCAGTAATTGAGGCTGGTTAAGGAGCAGTAAAGGAGTCTGCAATGGCCACAGTGGCTGTTTGGTGAGGGAGCTTTATGGATATGTCTCCCTCAAAGCTCCCATTACTTCTTGTATTGTTCTCCTTCATTCCAAATCACTTCATGTCTTCCTTCCTCAAGTAAATGTGGTGTGATTTAATCACCTCCTCCCTGTGTCCACCTTCTGCGCCAGCTGGTCTTTTAAGCTCAGCTTTTTGGAGCCTGTGTCTGCTCTCACTCCACTCGGTTCTGCTGAGGTAAAGCTCAGTGATTCACAATTTAGGAGCTCCTTTCCCTTCCATGGAAGGTGTAGGTTGGAAATCAGGGAAAGGTTTTTACCCAGAGGGTGCTGGGCACTGCCCAGGCTCCCCAGGGAATGGGCACAGCCTGAGGCTGCCAGAGCTCCAGGAGTGTTTGGACAGCACTGCCAGGGATGCACAGGGTGGGATTGTTGGGATGTCTGTGCAGGACTAGGAGTTGGACTGGATGATCCTTATGGATCCCTCCCAACTCAGGAGATTCTGTGATTCCATGACCAGAAGAAAGCACAGGAATGAGCAGAGAAAGACTGTATCTTGATTTTTTAAAAGAGCTTTCAGATCCTCAGGTTCTGGTTATCCTGTTATTTGTGGCTGCAATTTTTTTCCCCTTTAAAATTGGTTTCCTATCAGTAAATTCTGTTTATTTCCCCAAAGAGTTTGCTTTTTAAGAGCTCTGGAATTTTTGAAGCGTGTGATTCTATGCAACATGGTTGGAACATCCATGGATAGCTTTCCATTTACCTTGTCCTGGAGAACTGTAGGGAAGCTTGATGCACATCAAGCAGTACCTGCATTTTGGGATTTCATCTTTGGCATTTGGATTTTCCCCAGGAATAAATGGAATAACCTTTGGGCTGTCAGTGGTTTTCTGTGTGAAATGAAAGCAGGCTCATTTTCCACAGGACCTAAAATCATTTCCCCACGAGTTCTAATTAAGCAGTGTTTGCACTTGAAATCAGGACTGTTGATAGGAAATTAATGTTTTCAAATGTGATTAAAAAGCCAATAGTTGAATATAATCTCTGCAAACTAATGAAAAAGAATAAAGCAGAATGGTTTAAGCCAGCTTTGTTTACACTCCAGAATCACTCTGTGTGCACATTCAGTGCTGGCTACACTTTTGCAAACCTAATTGCTCCTTTTTTTCCTGCTGGAGTAGCTGATAAGCAGATTTACGTGTGAAGAAACAAAATGTTTTCTATAAAAAACCCAAAATGTTTTATATGAAAAAAGAGTATCACCATGATTTTGTGTCACTGGGTGTTTTAAGGGAAGCTAAGTGATTCTCACTTCTCTTGAACCTCAGCCTGAGTCTCCATCCTGGGATTTGTCTTACGGGGTTAATGTTCGAAGACCTTGCAAAGAAACTTTGGTAATTCACTTGCTGATTGTTATTTCCTTCCTGGAACTGAAGGAGCAGCACTTTGGCCTCTTGCAGGGTGAAACCAGAGCCCTGCTGCTGTCCTGCTGTTGATATTTTTGTTTGGAGAAGGGCTCCAGTGTTTGCTGTGTTGCTCATCCCTCTGGTTTTTCACCTCCTGGCAAAGCCCAGGCCCCAGAGCCGAGGTGGATGGGGCCAACGAGCTCAATGGCTCAGATTTGTAGTGAAATCTGAGGCACATAATGATGTATTTATTATGTCAGATTTATTTATTGGAGCGTGCAGCATGCTCTGTCCTTGGGAACGAGGGTTATGGTTGCTGGAAGAGGCAGGAACAAACCTGCAGTGATATTGGTTACAGCAGGGTTTCCTTGCTGAGAGTTCATTTTCCTCCACGAAAGCAGCTTTAATTCTCTCCCTTTGAAACCAATCTGCTCTCGATGCCTTTTATTGGAAAAAGGGAAGCAGCCAGCACTGGGAAGAGGGTATAGCTCCAGTGGTAATACACGGAGAATGAACTTTTTTTGGGAATTGGCTGATAGTTCTGTTTTCCTCTGGAACTCAATAAAGCATAAGAGGCCCCAGCAAGATGCTGCAAGTCCCCAGCAATTCTTACAATAACAGTGACCATCTGCGAGCCGTAAGGTTTCATAACAATAAATAATTAACTTGGGCAAATGGGCTCAAATTCTCATTCATCAGAACAGCAGGGAAGAGAAGGGTTAGTGAATAATCCTGGAATCAATGTTTTCCAGCATCCTTCGTGCAGGGGCACATTCTGGATTTGTTGGCTTCTTTATTTTAAGCACAAAAATCCTTACGTTTCCGAGCTCTACAGGAAAAGTTGTTTTCTTCTCTTGTTTGGATAGTGGAAGGTGTCCCTGCCCATGGGAGGGGTGGCACTGGATGGGCTTTAAGGCCCCTTCCCACCCAAACCATTCTGGGATTTCCCCTGCCTGTTCTTCATTCAGAAATAACCTCAAAATGCAAGTGGGAAAAAGGAAGAGATAATTTAGAAACTAAAGGAAAAGATAATCAAAAGCTAGAATGGGCAGCGCCGGAGCCATGAGCGACGGTGGCCTCCTGCTGCTGACTGCACTGGCCCTGCTGCTGGCCACCAGTGTCCACCCCAGGGCTCCCAGGACGCCATGGCTGAGCCTGCTGGGACCAGCCTGATCTTGGTGGAGGAGATGAGTCCCAGGAAACCATGGAGGCTGGGCTGTCTCCAGGAGGCTGCACTGAGACAGGCACTGGGCACCAGGAAGGTGTTCCAAGGGGCAGGAGACATATTCTGAGAGGCATTAGGGTATAGAAATTAGGGTTATTGTAAATAAATTAGAATTTCCCCACAGAGCTGAGTGTTCCTGCTGTTCCGGATTGGGCTGGGATAGATGACTGTTCCTTTATTCCCAGGGACAGGCACAGTGCTGGGTTTGGATTCAGGCTGGGAAAGCTGTGGATAACACCTGGATGGTTTGGTTGGTGCTGAGCAGAGCTTGCCCTCCCCAAGGACTCTGCATGGGGCACAGATGGGGTGACATGGAGCCAGGAGGGAGCACAGGCAGCACAGCCTGGCCAGAGTGGCCACAGAGACATCCCAGCCCACAGGACATCCTGCTGAACATAATAATAAAAACTAGCATTTTTTCTTCCAGAATTTGAGAAGGGTTGGGATGTTGGTGGCAGAAAGACCAGCAGCCAGGACTGGGTTGGAGGAGCAGGGAAAGCTTGGCTAAAGGCAGTGCAGGAAGGATGGTGCTGCCCAGAGAGGAGAGGGCACTGCTGGAGAGGCCTTTGGGGCAGGCAGTTCCCACTGGGATGGCTGCTCTGGAATTCCTGCAGCCTCCTGCACTGAGGCAGCCCCAGGGGCTGCCAGAGTGGTGTTTCCCAGTGCCCCCAGACCTGTTTGCAGTGCCCAGGAGTATTCCTTGTGGGATTGACCTGGGAATGCTCAGGCAGCACAGGGGCTGTGCTGGGGGGAGGCTTGCAATCCTTCTGTTGGTTTAGAGGGGAAAGATGAGGAGAAGCTGGACACAACCAGGCTGAGGCTCTGCTTTTCCTTCCACTGCAACTGCCCAGCCCAGGCACTATTTTGGCAACACAACTTCCTATTACCCTCTTACTAATCTGAATAATTAATTGCTATCAGGTGAAATAATGCTGGGGAAAATGAGTCAGTTCTTCTGTTGAAAACATCCCAGGGCTTGCTCTGCTTACAGCTCAGAAGAACCAGAAACACAACAGTAATTGTGACACTTCAGGTGATGATTGTGGCTGGACTGCACCAAATGGCAGCTTTAATTTCCTTGGGGTTCTGCTAACCCTGAGTATTAAATAGCATGAGAATGAGGAGGCTTGCAAGTGGGGTTTCACTATGGGTTTTCCCTTCGTGGCTTTTTCTGTCTTGGAGGTCTGTTAATCTTCTTTTTTTGTTTGTGGGGGCAAAGCTTTGAAAAGCAGGCCTGGCAGTTGTGTGTGGTTTGTGACTGGGAGGGTGAGGCAGCCCTGGAGAAGATGATGTGAATATTGCATGGTGCCTTTTCCCCATCCTTTTCCTGGGAAAGGAGCTTTCTGTGGTACTGTCAGGATAAAAGATGTCCTGTGTAGTTGGTGGAATTGTTTCCTCTTGGTTTGTGCAGCAATAAATATTAAAATGGTCATTTTTTTTCCCGTGCTGCTATGTGCCAGGAAATCCATGAAGTTCATCTTTCCCAGTGTTATCTCCTAACTAGGAATTAAACTGCTCTGTAGTAGTGAGATGTTATAAGGCTGCCAAAATGTTGGCTTTTTGGGAATTCATGCTTCTGTCTTCCTGGGAGCCATGGGGTGGCACTGGTGGCCCCAGGACTGCTCCTGCTGTGCCCCTTGCTCCTGGCAAGGCTTCACTGCCCTGAGCTGCCATTTTGGCTCCCAGGCTTTTCCTGGCCATGAGCACCTCAGGGCTGAGCTGGATCTGCTGCTCCCTGGGGCGGTGGGGATGTGAGGTCACAAAGGGAGTGAGGCAGGGCTGTGACCTCACATGGTGACCTGGCTCCAACATTGTGATGTCACATTGTGACCTCACACAGTGACCTGGCCCCAGCACTGTGATGTCACACTGTGAGAGGCATTAGTGTATCAAAATTAGGATTAGTGTTAATAAATCAGGGTTAGTGTTAAATAACTTAGGATTCCCCCACAGAGCTGAGTGTTCCTGCTGTTCTGGATTGGACTGGGCTAGGGTTCCTTTCTTCCCAGAACAGGCGCAGCACTGGGTTTGGATTCAGGCTGGGAATGCTGTGGGTAAGGAGAGCAGGCCTCAGGCTGCTCAGGGAGCTGGTAGGGACGGTCCCTGGGGATAATGTTTTTGTAAGTTCTGGGGTTCATCAGTGCTGGTCCCTTTTGAAACATCACCTCCCAAGGGCACAGGAGCAGCAATTCCCAAATGTCAGAAGCCAAGCAGGGGAGGCAGAAGGCTGACTTGGCTGGACAGAAATCTCCTCTGGGAAAGGAGATGGCAAAGGAAGCTCTGTGCCCAGTGGAAGCAAGGTCAGGAGAAAGGAGGAGAACACAGAGATGCTTTTGCCACTGCAGGCAGAAATGTGGTGTGGCCAAAGCTGAGCTGGAGATGAAGGTGGCCAGAACTGTGGGGCACAATAAAAAGAGGAGTTTTGAATGCATTAATGGCAAAAGGCAGTGTAGAACCAACATTGGCCCCTTCCAGGGTGTGGATGTTCACCTGACAAACAGGGACAGGACAAGGCTGAGGTGTTTAATGCATTCTTGGCCTCCATCTTCAACCCTCATCCCTCTGTTCCCAGTGGAAAACATGGATTGTCCATGGGGCACTGCAGAGTCCTTGAGGAGGGCAAGCCCTGCTCAGTAGGAACCAAAGCACTCCTGTGTGACCCACAGCACTGCATCCACAGCCCTGCAGGGCATTTTGCACTCACAGAATCCTCTTTAGCCTCTCCCCACGAGGTGCAGTTCCCAGGCAGAGGTGAGGAGAGCAGTGGGAAAGGGCAGAATGTTTGTGTTCCTTTGCTGTCCCCCTGGGCCCTGGATGGAGGGATTGGCTGGGACAAGCCCTGCTTGTTTATTCCACACCTGTGTGCTGCTGTTAGGATGAATTTTAGCTGCATTTTAGCCTTGGCTCCTGCCTGGCTCAGAGATCTTGCTGGTTTGGGGTGAGCTGGGAGTTCCACAAGGTGTTCCAGACAGGATGGGAAGTGTTCCATGTTCTCCAAAGCAGTCCAAGTTCCTGCTCTTCTTGCCCTCTTCTCCCACCCACCCAGTGAGGTTTTGGCCAGAGTCTGCAAAGTGGCAGCTGCCAACAAGTGGGTGAATTCAAGTGGCCTGATGGTCTGCAGAGCCTGAGGGACTTGGGCTGTGGGAGAGGCAGAGGTTGTCTGCAGGATCTCCAGCTGCTCCCAGGCTCAGGCAGGATGGCTGTGGCTGTTCTGAGTGTTGGGAGAGCTCTGTGGAGGAGAAGCTTCCAAGGGTGTCCATGTTTGCCTGGGCTGCTGGTGGCTCCAGGGTCAGTGTTGCACCTCACTGCACAGAACCCCAGGATGGGGCAGTTAAGGGAGCACAGTGGGACATCTGGTGCCACCTCCCTGCTCCAGCAGGGCCATCCCAGAGCACAGGGCACAGCACTGTGCCCACACAGCTCTGCAATATCCCCAGGGAGGAGACTGCAGAGCCTCTGGGCACCATGTGCTCAGGGCTGGCAGTGCCCAGGGAAGAAGTTGTGCCTCCTGTGCAGGGGGAGCTCCCTGGGCTCAGTGGCTGCCGTTCCTCTGGTGCCATTGGTGCCCCCGGAGCAGAGGCTGGCCCTGCTCTGAGCTCCCTGCAGCCAGGGCCAGCCAGGGCTGAGGGCTCCTCTCAGCTGGGCTCCTCTGCAGGCTGAGCAGCCCCAGCTCCCTCAGCCTTTGCTGGGCACCGAGCTGCTGCAGCCTTGCTGAGCTGCGCAGCCTCCGCTGCCCCAATGCAGGAGCTCCTGTGCTGCTGGGCTGAGGATCCAGACTGTCTGGTTGGCTCAGCACAGGCACTCTGCTTCTAGTCCCAGCCCCAGGATTAACCTCCTATCTGCAGTTCTTTCAGTTGCTGAGTTATTACCAGACTTCAGGAGCTGGACTTCATTTTTATTGACCTGACTTAGCCTAAGCCAGTCAGATTCAGGCCTGAATCCCCAGAGGACACAGTAAATATCAAACTCGGGGTCATTCAGAGTAAGCCTGGCTTTGCCTCGTGGTTGGATAGGCTGGTTCAGCCTGTCCTGAATCTATTCCAATTTGTGTAAATATTTGCAGCCAGCCCTCCCCTTCCACCCACTGCAGTCCTGTGTCTCACTAATGTATGTCACCTTCGACTCCCTGCTGCTGATCCCTGTTGGTTTTGCTGGTATTTAAAAGCTCAGCCAGAGCAGAGTGACCTTCAGCCAGCACTGCTCAGGGATGACCTTCCTTACACTTCCCTTTCTACTTGCAGTGAAGATAAGTTTATAATCTGACTTTTTGTGTGTGTGTGTCAAGTGATCCTTTCAGGAAGAATCCTGCAAATTACAGGTCTAAGAAGGAGATGATTAGATTTTTGAACAGCAAAGAATTAACTTTAAATCTGAGAGCTGATAAAATACAAGGTTCTGCTCTGGCTCTCGCTTTCAGGAGCCCAGGGCAGTGGTGGAGTCACCATCCCTGGACAGGTTCAAAAACTTCATATTCCCAAAGCCTCTGTCCCAGGCCTTTTTAAGGGATTGCAGGTTAAGAAAAAAAACCCCAAAACCATTATCGTGAAGTGTTTTAAAAAAGGTGGAACAAGCCTAATTCAGGATAAATACACATTGTACAATAAAGTTTCAGCGCTAAGTGATGTAAAAAATGTGTTTTGCAGCCTGTTAAAATGCAGAGTGGGGTTTCCTGTCAGGTCAAACAACATTTTGATTAACTATGCTCTGCTCTAGTGCTGTGATGCTGCACTTCCCGTGTTCCGTTAGAACAGGGGGCAGAGAAAACTTCAATACCCAAATTCTCATTTTTGTGCTCCTCTTTTGTAAAGAGCAGCTACTGTAAGTACAGTAGGCTACATAGCCAGATTTAAATATCTTGTTTAGGTCTCATTTCCAGCTGAATATATTTATCCCAAAACATGAAGTGAAATTTCCCAAGTGACTCTTGTTCTTAAAATACACTTCAGCAAAGGTCAGCTTAGCCCCTCACAGCACCATTCTCGAGGAGAACATGACCATGCATTTTTCAGCTTCTCAAATCCAGCTGGAAACTTCTGCGAGCAGATAACTGGCTGGACATGCGAAAATATGTCCCAAGGTTCCCTGAGGATTTGAACCAAGGCACTGAAACAGGGAACAGGTTTTGGCTTGGTCCACAGCTGATAGAAATCAGCCTGAATTCCTTGGCTCCAGTTGAGCTCCTTGGATTTATCCTGGTGAGGATGCAGGGGATGTGGAGGAAGTTATTTCACTGGATTGACTGCTTTGTCAAAAAGATTAACCTGAAGCATTTCCACCATTTCAGAGCAAATCTCTGTTGCCAGCACTGGAAAGGGTTTCATTCATCAGGATGTGATTAATGAGGGCTGGCAGCTCCAGACAGGAATGGGGATTTTTTTTTGGTTACAAATCTGATATGATTTAAGTTGGGCTGAGTTGTTTTGTACGCACATTTTGGGAGCTGAGAGCACTTGGAGTAACTCATTCCTTCAATGGGAGATTGCCTCTTGGAATTTATGATGGGGGAGGTTTAACCTGAACATTTTTATGGGTTGCACTGCAGAATAAATAAACGCAAGGTAATAGATTTAAAAAGCAGTGGTGCTGCAGGAGGGGCGAGGGAGTGCTGGGAATGAGGATAATGAGACTGGATGGTCCTTAAGGTCCTTTCCCACCCAAATCCTTCTGGGGTTCCATGATCAGTGAAATCAGAAACGTTACAGCAAAAGAGAAATACATGATTTGAGTTAAACAAGCAAATTCTTCAATTTCATTTTCAGATTTTAGGGCTCTTTTTTTTTCCCTTTAATGTTTCATGGTTCCGGATGGTTTTCATTCAATAATAAGTAGAGGGAGAATTGATTTTGCCTCGGTTTATGCAGCAGGAGCTGTTTGTTCATATGATTCCTTCGTGTGCTTTCTGGCATGCCATATGTGCTGCTGCAAGCCAGCCATAAATGCAGGGTTTTTAGCAGTGTAAAAAAGATTTGAAGATATCTCAGCTGCATCTCAGCCCTCGTAAAGGAGCTGTTTAAATGCACAGATTAGAAATGTGTATTTTGCTGGCTGTAATTGATTTCCTCTAGACCTGTGCCCATTTGCCAGCTGAGAGGGAGCATCTTTATTCCTGGTAGCAGGAATCAGTCCAGGCTCCTCGCTGTCTGTCAGGCACTGGCTGGGAGGGGAATGGGGCCACAGTTTGTGAAATGTCATGGGGTTAAACACATCCTCCTGAGCCTCAGGCAGAGGAGCAGCCAGCACACGCATTGTCTTTAGGCAGGGGGAGGCTGGTGGATCCTTCTGACAGAATTATCCAACAAGGAGAGGGTTTTCAATCCAGAGAGGCCAAAACGTGGCAGGATTTCCTTTAATTTATAAACATGTCTGGTCTATCTTGACTTTTTGGCCACAATTTGTCCTCCTGAACATGATGCTGGTGACTTCTGACATTTTTTAAAGTGTTTAAAATTCATGCATCTTAAATCCTGGGCTTGTTTGACTCTTTCCTTGCTCTTACTTTCAACTTTGGAAATCTTTGGGCCACTTCAGTTGTGTTGCAAGCCCAGAGGTCTCAGTGAGGCTGCTCAGGGTGTGTTGTGAAGATGCTCAGGTTACAAAGGGAAGAGCTGCTGCAAATAAAACGCAGGTGGAAGAGCTGCATGGTCTCAGCCTCTGCTGAGGGCTGGAAAACACTTGGAATTTTACAAGCAAAGAGTGGAGAAGCTGAGCTGGACTGGCTGCACTTTCAGAATAAAATTGGAAAGCACAGAGGAAAAACAGCAGAAGTTGGAGGCTCACATCTCCAAAAGGCACCAAACAGATTGCAGCACCAGAGTTTGGGTTTGTTAAGGATTGTCTGAGGCTCTGGGAATTGTCCCTGCTTTAGACATTTGATATTTCTCTCAATGTGATGTTAATGAAGCTGGGAAAGTGCCCGTTTCAAGGCTACTTTGCTTCAGAAGGGCTAAATAAAAGTCACCATCTGCTACCAAATCACTGCAGAAAAACAAGTCTCTCTCTAATCTTGATTCCTCTCTAAGCCGTGAGGTCATGCTGGTAATTGCTGACATTCCCTGAGCTCCTGTGTAAATTTTACCATATTTCAGCAGGAATTGTCCAGACTCCCTTGCCAGGAGAACCTGGGAAGGTGGCTGAGGGGAAGCTGTCGGGGCACTGGGTGATTTTACCTAAGGAATTCACTTTTAAAACCTGAGTAGAGGAATAAACTTTTTCTCTGGCAGTTCTAAACTGTGTGGCAGTTGTAGAGCTGGGGCATCACGAGCATTCCAGGCGTTCCTGATGGAGTTTGTTAGCATTTCCTGGAGCTCCTCTGCACTTTGCTTGGATTTTGGTGGTGTTAAATCTCTCAGCACGTTGAAACCCATCTTGGCCTGGGTTCTGGCACGATTTTCCGGTATTTCCTGGTGTCTGCTGACCTTTCTCAGGGCTGCTTGGAAAGGCAAGTCAATCCTGTCCCTCTCTGCAAGAAAATGAAATGGTTGTTTGCCTTAACTGGCAGGGATTTGCAGCTGGCACCAGGAGCCTGCCTGCTGCATCCATGTGATTTTTGCTGCTTCCCTGCTGGAAAGCAGCTGGGTAGCTGTTATCTCCTGAAAGTCCTGCGTGCTTGGGAGGGCTGCTGTGCCAGCTGCCAGACCCTGACTGGGGAGTTTAATGGAATACTCTCTCCTTGGCACCCAGAGTGATGCAGCAACCATGCCTCAAAAACACAGCAGAGTGAAATGAAAGCCTTGGCCACTGAGGAGGCTTCAGAAGGTAGAACCACAGTGAAAAAAATCACATTTTGGACAAGTCTCTCCGCTGTTTTTGGAGCCAGTTGCCCATCCCTAGGTACCAGCAGAGCAGAGCTGTGGTGAGGAGCTGTTGGAGGGAGCAGAAGGAATAACTGTGATGTGTCTGGTAGCACTCAGACACCATGGGATGAGTGCAGCAGGGCTGCTGGAGCTCAGGGACATGACACATCCCATTGCTCTTCCAAAGTGATGTGTGTCAGTGCTGGAGAAGGGCAAGGGACAACCCCTGGGAATCTTGGGTGCAAAGAGGATATGGGAGAGGAAATCCTCAGCACTTTGGGGTGTGAGGAAGGGCCTGCTGAGCTCAGGAGAAAATCTATGGCATCGCAGAGGTTTTCTTTTTGTTAATTTTAGATTCTGTGTCTCTGTTTCCAGTCCTGAGTTGCTTCTTTTATGTTTCACTCCACCTGGGAGTGATTCAGTCGCTGGTGAGTTTAGACTGAAGGAGGCGTTAGATAGAGACAAGAAATAAGGAGGGATTTTCCCCCTCTGTCCTTGCTAGGAGACGTTTCTGTTGTGCAAAACTGCTGAGAAAAGGCTTTGACTCCCAATATCTCCAGTGTGTGTCAGCAAATATTCTGGACAAGGGAAAGAAAACTATCTTCTCCTTGATCCCTCCAACCCTAGCACCTCTCTGGTACCTGTGGTCACTAATTAGCAGAAAGCCAAATGAGGCTTAGCCAAGTCAAGCAAGGTGAGGTGGATTTCCATGCCTGGTTCCCTGGGCTCTTCCTCCAGGCACAATCAGAGCAGGGATGTTTGGAGAGGCTGTGAACTCTCCATCCCTGGAGTTTCCCAAGATTTAGCTGGTGTGAGGAAAGGAGAAGAGTTTTGGAGCAAAGATGGGAATAAACCCTGGAGTGCTGTTTTGGGAATCACCTGCCAGCTGAAGGGGGGTGGCATTTCCTGCTTCCTCCCCAAACCATTGCAGGGAAGATCTCCTTGGGAAGTTGGGATCCAGGCACGGACTGGGATAAAGCATTGCTAGTGATGTATCCTACAGGGAATGCTGCAGAAAGCTGGATAACCCCACAAAAGTAAATATGGCTGGATTATATTTCAGGCTTTCTTGGGAACGTGTTACGCAAGACAGGAAAAAATTATGTTGGGCAGGGTGGGAGTTTTTTCCACGTCTCCTCTGTTGACATTTCTTCCAAAGTTTGGGTACTGCTAAGATCAGCACTTTCCTGTGGGAAAAAATGGAAATGGAACATGGCTCTTGCATAAGAAAGGAAAATAAAACACTTTTCAGAAGAACTGCCTTTATTTGTTACTCAAGGCCTATGAAAGTGCTTTGTGAGCAAGAACAAATCTCCAGAAAATAAATGTTCTGGAGCCTCCAGAACCTAACTTACTGCAGAATGATTTAGGAATTCAGTGTAGTCTTTTCCATGCTGGAAATCAAATATTCCACAGGAGTTTTCGTCCCTGAGCTGAATTTACTGAGCACAATGTATTAAAAAGCTCTAGCCCAAGCATTATCTCACTCTCCTAGAAAAAGCCTCCTATTCTCACTCCGTGCCTCCAAGGACCTCTAGCTTCAGTTCATTTTTAAGGTCACTGAGATTAATTCATTTGCATTCCCAGTCAGAAATGCCATAAATTGTTTGATCAAAACCCTTCTCCTTTTTTTTTTTTTTTTTTGTGTCAGTCTTCCCACTCATTTTATGTAATCTCAGTTGGGTATTTTTGGAAATGAGGCCTGCCTTGCTGTGTCTTGCACTGAAATCCTCTCATGGTGGGAGTCTCCAGGGATTCAGAGGCTCACAAACCCAAACAGGCAGAGCCAGTGTCCCTAAAGGAACAATTTTTGTGTAGGGAGTGTCCTTATTTCCCTAAAGGTCATGGATTTTGATGCTAATTATGTGTCAGTCTTAGAGAAAGGCATTTAGGAATATTTCATGTTGATCTCCCTGTAAACATCCATTTCCCAGCAAAATGTGTGTTTTCCTGCAAACCTCGGAACCTAGGATTGGAAAATAATTACTGTAATAATGGCTTTGCCCAGCACTGCCTGAAATGTTATTGTAAATAATACTGGTGTCAAACATGCTGTGAGGAGAGAAAAATCTCCTCAGAGGGCTGCAGCTGGCACTCAACAGCTCACAGGAAAGGTTATGGAATTATGGGGTCATGGAGTGGTTTGGGAGGCACTTTGAAGCCCATTCAGGTGCAACCATGGGCAGGGACACCTTCCATGGACCAGGCTGTTCCCAGTCCAGCCTGGAATTGGGATCCAGGGGCAGCCACAGCTTCTCTGGGCACCCTGTGCCAGGGCCTGCCCACCCTGCCAGGGAACAATTCCTTCCCAAGATCCCATCCATCCCTGCTTTCTGGCAGTGGGAAGCCATTCCCTGTGTCCTGTCCCTCCATCTCTCATCCCTCTTTATCTCCTTTCTCTTCCTTGTTTGGTATCCTAAAAACCTCATCCTGAGCCAAATCAATCCCCAGGAATTCCAGCTCTGGTCACTGTAGAAATGGAACTGCAGAGAAAAGCAGAACTGAGTTGCACAGCTTTGCTGCCAGCTGCTGGAACCATGGAAAAGAATGATCACCACCTGGGTTCCAAACCCCAGGGACTGTGATAGATTTAGGAACTGTGGTGTTGCTTTTCTCCATGTAGGTCTGAAAAGTGTGGTTTTGGTGCTGCAGTCAGGAAACAATGGCTCATTCTCTCTATTTTTTGACGGTTGAAGACATTTCTGCAGTGGGAGCTGGCTGAGAGTGGGCCCTGCTCCTCCTCTTGGCTGTTTTCTTTTATTGCTGCTTTTTCCTGGTGGAGAGAAAAATCCCAGTGGCCTTTGCAGGGAGAGTGAGGGCAGAGCTGACTGCAGCCTGGAAAAACAGCAGGGGCAGCTTCTTACATGAGCACAGAGAGAGAGGACAACTTCTACTCAGTGGTTTCTTGGCTTAAAAATGTATATTTTAAGCAAACCGGTTTGGAGACAGTATTTTATTCTTGATTTTTTAAAGAAAGGGTAAAATTTCTTGTGCTTGTGCATTTATCTTGGTGAATTCTTCTGTCCTTAGTTCGTGCATTTCTAAATCTTGCCCTCCTTCTTATATTACATATGGAAGGATTCTCAGTGTAGAAGGAGGGCTATATATGGAATATACTCACCGAAAGGAAAACAAACCCCAACTGAAAATCCTTTTTGCTCTAAATGGGGGTTTTTAAACAATGTCAGAAAAGTTTAAGGTCTGGATCCAAGAGAAACACAGCGGTTTCTGTATGAAGTGACTGCCATAATGCGAATAATATAATAAATATCGTATCCACATCTGGGGTTGCCTGGAGGATTTGTGCTGCAGAGGAACTCTAATGACAGACAGATGTTTTACCCCAAATTCTTTCAGATCTGCTTCAAAAGCTGAGTTTCCATTGTTGCTTCTCCTTCCCTGAACCAACAGAAATGTGTTTTATAGTGGTGCCAAAACTGGTTTCAAAGGCTGCAGGCAGCTCCCAGGAACCAGATCCCACTTTGCTCATTGCCTTTGGCAATGACCCGTATGCTTGGCCAGGATATTTTTCACTGCCATGAAAGGATTTTCAGTATTTTTGATCTAATCCCCTCATAACCCCACCTTTAAGGGTGTGTGAAATGGATCTTTTTAAATAACTGTGTGTTTTTTTCATTCAGCAGAGGAGCCGATGGCAGTGTCAGGCTTGAGCTGAAGGTCTGAGTAGAGCCACAGAATATCCTGGGTTCTCCTGAGGATACCCTGAGCTCCTCCTGAGCTGGGAGGGAGCCACAGGGATCACTGATCCAGCTCCTGATCCCAGCAATAACACCCTGGGCATCCCTGGCAGCGCTGTCCAAACACTCCTGGAGCTCTGGCAGCCTCAGGCTGTGCCAATTCCCCGGGGAGCCTGGGCAGTGCCAGCACCCTCTGGGGGAAGAACTTTCCCAAATTTCCAACCTAACCCTGCCCTGGCCCAGCTCCACGAGCAGAGAGAGCTCCTTTGTGAAGTCCTTGTGCTGGAGCAACAGAGCCCAAATGCAGTGGCTCCTTACAATCCCAATTCAGCATTAAGCAGCACTATCAAGGCATGGTTTCCCACCTGGGATTAACTTGCTGGGAGAAGCTAAGAATGAAGAGGAAGGAAAGAAACTGGCAGCTCTCACAGCAGTGATTTTGGGGCTGCTTATGCAATGTGAGGCCTTCAGTGCAAAATCAATTACGATGAAAGGAAACAGGCTCGGAGCAAGGGAAACATTATTGCTGCAGAGCTGTTTCATTAGGGATCGATCGATCACCCCACGTCTCTGCTGCCATCCTTTCCTCCTCATACCCTGAACAGGGAGAAATCCAGCAAGATTCCTTAATCCTAATTGCTCTGATCCTGCTGGCAAGCTGGAATTTGCCTGGTTCAATTGGGTTTATCATTAAAATATACAGGATTTTCAATTGAGTGTTGCCCCATAGCTTAGAATTTTGTCGTTAAGTAACAAAAACATCCTTGCACCTTCATGGAGCTCTTGCTCTGTTCCTTATTTGGGAATTATTCCAGATATTGGGCTGTTCCCTAAACCTGCAGGAAGGAGGACTCAGGGGCAGAGGTTTGTCTCCCACGTCTGGATGGCTAAAGTGAATTTCCTGTAATCTTCCTGGATGTCCCATGATTTTGATTTTGACAGCAGAGGGAAGATTCCAGCGAGCAGCACTATTTCCATCAAAGCCTGTGTGAGGATCAGGGAGTCTGTACCAAAGGGGGAGGAGATTGTGTGGCATTATCCTGACTGGAGGTTCTCAGGGAAAGCCAAAATATTGTGGTTTGTTATTTCCAGGGGTTGGCTTTGAGGTAGCTCACTCACCTTTTGGGTTTGGGAAACCCAGAATTCACTGGGAATCTCTTAGCAAAAAAAGGATTTTCGTAAGAAACCTAAAGCTGGGTGAACAGGCTCAGGTTTCTGGAAATGTCTGTTGATCTTTTAGGTGGCTGAAGAGGGAATTGATTGTGGAAGGCACCAGAGAGAGCCTTTCAATATTTAAGAATCTTTTAAGAATGTTGAAGGGTTTGAAGAAGTCTCCTCCTGGGTGTTTTCAGAAGGGGACATGCTGAAAATCAGATTAATTTGGAAAGTCTTGGAGCATGGTGATCCCATTCCAGTGGGACAGCAGAGCACCTTGGATGTGCCTGCTTTCCCCTGCTGCCTTTGAAGGGTTTTTTGGTGGTTTATTCAGAATTCCAACACAAGCCCTCTGCTCCAGGCCCTCGTTTTTCACTTTCACGGCCCGCTGGAATGTCTTGTTGCTTTAATAAATTGCCGAAGCACAAAAGCGAGCTCTGCTCAGATATTTATGTTAGCATTTCTCTGTGCTTCAGCAAACACTTGCTTCAGTCCAAAAAATATGGAGTAATTGGCAAATACACTGAGAAATGGTACAGAAAGTGTTGATCTGCGTGGTAGAGATGAATGGCTTGGACAGTTTGGTTCCTTGTCACGTTGGTAGGAATTGATATCCGTCTCTTACTGAAATAATTAAATATAGTTTGCCACAGGAAGTGAGGATGAGTCTCCCCTGTGAAAGTGTTGACGTTTTTAATGTGCCTTTATGGTCCTAAGAATGAAGCAAACGGGGAGAGAAACCCTCTCTTTAGTGCCTTTTGCATTCCGTGGTGGTAATTGAAAGAGTTGGAGAATGCTGGTTTTCATTAGAAGGGAAAGAAATTCCAATTTATTGAATCATTTCTGTTTGCAGGTTTATGAAATGGCTTATTTGTTCGAGCAAATGCCAAGAGGCATCTGCAGCTCTGATAACCTGAGACATTGACTCTGCTCAGACATTATTTTTGCTTACAGTCAGGAGAATAGAAAGTTGACAGGGAAATAATGTGTTTTAATGAAGTATTCATCATTTCTTCCCATTTTTCATCATTAAAACATCCATTTCAATTTAGAAATGGACCTGGGAAGTCAGGAAATCTCTCATGCAGAACAGATGGTTTTCAGTGCAGATGGAAAAAATTCAAGCTGTTCCTAAACATCAGTCTGTGTATTTTAAGCAATTAACTGCTTTTTCTGGAGGTATAATGGGTCAATTCCTTTTTCCTTTTTGCACAGCAGAGGTGAGTTGCCCACAGTGATTACGCTCAGATTTTGTTTTTAAACAGCTGAAGGAAGCTCTTATTTAAAATACTCCTTTTGATTAACCACAAGGTGTATTATTTTGGTGGGATTCAGAATCGGTCAGAAGGATTTTGGTGGCATTTTTGTGGTTTTCTTCTCTTAACTAATGAGGGCTTCTTGAGCTTCCTTTGCAGGCCACAGTTCCAATGGAGTTTCCCATGCATGTGCTCTGTTTCTGTGGATCAGATTCTCCTCCTGCTTCCTCTGGAGGTGGGAGGGAGGATGGGGTGTGATTGCTCAGTGTTTCTGTGCTGCTGTTAATTAGCTCGTTAATTGGCCATGCTGCTCATTGTGGTTGCATTGAACATATGGTTGTGCTTGTCAGGGCCATGACCTGCAGGAGATGCTGTCTGTATATATCTATATATTTGTATATATTGCTATTTTATCTATCTCCTCTGATGGAGCACTTGAGGGTCACCAGTGAGATTCCATGAGCTCAGCAGAGAGGGAATTTTAAATGGGCCAACAGTGACAGGAGGAGGGCAATGGTTTCAGACAGAGGGCAGGGCTGGATGGGATATTGAGAAGGAATTGTTCCCTGGGAAGGTGGGGAGGCTCTGGGATGGATTTCCTAGAGAAGCTGTGGCTGCCCCTGGATCCCTGGCAGTGTCCAAGGCCCAAAGCAGAGCTCCCAGAGCAAGGACTGCCTGCACAAGGTGTGATTTTCCAGGAATTGGAACAGGAACCAGCCATGGGGTTTGCTCCTGACTGGAGCTTGTAGAGGTGGGGATTCCCTTTTCTGTTTGCTGCAATCCCACACACACCATGGGAAATACTTCAGTGTATTTTATTCTCCAGGAGAATCCTTCCAGGAGCATTCCTAAACTTTCCTGTGAGGCTTTAGACCTTCCTAATAATGGAGAATCATGGAGTCATGGACTGGTTTGGGTTGGAAGGGACCTTAAATCCCATCCAGTGCCACCCCTGCCATGGCAGGGACACCTTCCACTGTCCCAGGCTGCTCCCAGACACTTCCAACCTTGGGAACATTTCCAGGGAAGAGGCATCCACAGCCTTTCTGGGTTAAAGCACTTGCTATCCCAGAGGGAAAACAAAGGCAATTTCAAGTGTTTTCCAGTTGTACACAGAGAAATGTGAATATTGGGAAAGCGTCAGATCAGATATTCCCATTCTGGCCTTAAAGTCCTGCAGATTTCACCTGTAATATGTACAGCAGTCAGACATAGCAGTGTGGACAGTGCCCACAGCTCTTAATAAAAACCCAATTCAGCTTCCCCTTGGATTTTCAGCTTCCTGAGGTTCTAAGTGAGGCTTCTAAGCAAGAAAATGATGGATCACTGGTGTAGCTGACACATTGCTGGGATTATTTGAGGTGATCTGCTGGGAAGGTGACATTTTTCCCCCATGCTTTGAGCATTTTGCTGCATTCCTGGGCTGCAAGAAGAGGCCCAGTTGGAGAAGAGCAGAAAACAAAGATTGTGTTTCCCTTTTTTATTTCTGTACACAAAGATTGGACACGCTGATGTGGCATCTCAGCAATTAGTCACAACCCAAATGGAATAAATACCAAATGTAAACCAGGCAGATAGAGGCACCAGGTAAAAGCCACATTCAGATTCAGTTTGTGTGCTTTAAATCGCTCCAAGGGGATTAAAAAAAATCCTGGGAGCGTTAGGCAGAAAAGGCAGAGAGAGGCAGGAATGTCACATCATTTGTGGATATTTCTGTGTGCTAATATGCCAAAACCTTGATCACTGAAATATTATCCCAGTATATCAAACAGCCATTTTCCAGCTAAGGAAAAAAAGGCAGCTGCACTTTTTGAATGCCATAAGCTTTTAAGTTTTGATAAACAGATGTAGAACAAACAGCACCAGAGAAAACTGAGCATCAAACCTCCTTCTTGACTTCCTGCACTCCGAATGTATTTCACATCTCGAAACAATATTCAGATAAATTAATTAGCTGGGAATATTTATTCCCCTGGTAGCCTCAAGCTGCACAGGGAGATGGTGGAGTCACCACCTCTGGATGTGTTCAAAATCCATGGGAATGTGGCACTTGGGGACATGGTTTAGTGCTGGTGGTGCTGCCTGGACTTGATAATCTTTTATGACCTTAATGATTCAGTGGTTTTTTGCACTTATTTTTAGTGTTTTCACCTGGAAACCTAAAGCTTTTCCACATTTTTCTGGGAAAATAACCATGAATTCTGAAATCACTGGAGTTGCAAAAATAATTTGCTTTTTGAAGTCCAAAGCTTACTGAATTACTCCCAGCAGCAGAGCCAAGAGGACATTTCAAAGTGATGAGGGGTTCATTAAATCATGGAGCCACTGAAGGAGCAGTGTTTGCACACCCCCAATGGGCTTATTTTCCTAAAATTAAAAAGGCAACTTAAACACTAAAAGTTACAGAATAATTTCTTTTAATAGTGAACTTTCTGGGTTTAAAAGGTCATAATTTGAAATGCATCTAAACCTCCCTGCTATAAACAGCTCCGTAATGAAAGCCTGAGAGAAGGGCAGTGTGTTCTCACTGAGGAGAAGTGACAGGGACAACAGTGTGGGGGTAAATTCAGCAGCTTTGGGTCCCTGGTGGCTGTCTCTGTCAGGGGCTGTTGTCCCCAGGCCATGCCAGCTGAGATGTCTTTCATTCCCAATGTGTTAACCCACAGTGAGTATAGAACAGCAGAAAATGATAAAAACCCATCTTTTTTAATATCTTCGAAAGGAGCCCTTTGTGTTGCCAGGTCCTCTTCCTGCTGGACAGCTCTGAGCAGCTGATTTTCCTGTGTATTTTGTTTGTCCAAGCTGATCTCGGAGTTGAGTCCCTCCCTTTAAATCCTTCCTGTGTCTCATTGCAGCCAAGGTGGAACTAAAAAGCAATAAGCTGTTTACACCTTGGCAAAAAAATGTAGGAATAGAGGAAATCTTGCAGGAAAGATTTTTCTCTGTGGGTTTCCAGTCTGGGGTGGAGATCAAAGGAGCCTTGAGACACAGTTGAGCTCTTGGATGCTCATCTGTATGAAACTGGACCTGGACACCAGTTGAGATTTTCAGAACGCTGCTTCACAGGAAATATTTATTGTTCTAAGGGGGACAAAAAAATCCCCAAGAGTTTACTTGTGAGTGACTGTTTTCCAGAAGAAATATTCCCCAGCTGGAAAAGTGGGGCATGAAAATGACTTCCACACTGAGGCATGGATTTGGTGTTTTTCCCATCTTCTTCTGAACCCCACAGAGACCTCATGAGCCAATTACACACATATTTTTGCTTCCTTTCAAAGCTTTGCTAAACCCCAGGATATTGTAGGGATGGGTGGGAGCTGGACTTGGCTCTGGCAGTGAAAATGTGGCCACTTCTGCGTAATTTTGAAAAAGTACCGAGAGCAGTGAGTTGGCTCCACCCCTGCTGTGTTCCCTGTAGGGACACAGTGGTCCCAGATAAAGAATCAGAGAATCCCAAGATGGTTTGGGTTGGAAGGGACCTTAAATCCCCTCCAGTGCCACCCCTGCCATGGCAGGGACACCTCCCACTGTCCCAGGCTGCTCCAAGCCCGTCCAGCCTTACCCTGTGGCTCCTGCTCGGTGTTGATCAGAGCTGCAGTGCCATCGCTCTGGAACTCTGATTGAGTTATCAGCTCGGGCAGGGAGGCTCAGGCAGGTGTTCAGATCTGACTGAGATTTCCCCTGGTGCATTCCCTGCCCCCTGGCAGTCCTGGCAGCCTTTCCCTGGCATCCCCTGAGTGCCCCTTTGATCCCAGCCACCGCCGGGACCCGCGTGTGTGAAATCCTTCATTTCCCTTCTCCTCCCAAAAACACCAAGAGCCAGAGGCAAAGAGCTGGCCTTGGACTGCTCAGGGATTTGAAGATATCAGACAGGATATGAATTTTCACTCAGGCAGTTTTCTGGAAGTGAACAGGAGCATGAAATGCTGGAGCTCAGCTCCTCCTCTTCTTGGCAAATTGTTGGAAATGAGTCCCTGGAAACACGGGTGTGCTTTTATCTGTTGGAGATGAGGAGCTGAGGTCACTGTTTCAAAAATGGACAAATGGTTTGGGGCTTTTTCGAGCTCCCTGTGTGTGTCAGTCATCCTGTGGGGTGTTGGGGCAGCCCCTCCCGGGTTTGTCACAGCTCAGAAAATGCAGGAATCCTTCCTTGCTGGGGGACTGCGGTTTGATTTTCCTATCAGCGGTGGCTCCCTGGGCTTTTTTAAGGGGTGGAGCCTTCTCCATGGTCAGCAAGGGGAAGCTGATTTCTTTTTGAAGGGTTTGAGGTTGGATTGACCTTGGATTCCAGTGCTGGAACAACTCAAGCCTTGGATGCTTTTGGTGCTCTGACCGAACTGCTACGATGAGCTTGGGTGTATCTTCCAGGCACATCTCGAAGGACTGAACCCTGGGCACAGTACTGCTGTGATCCAGCTCCCAGGAGATGCCAGCAGCAATATTCCACCCCGTGTGGGATGTGTCCCTGTGCACACCCAGCCTCTGTCCAGGGCTGCCCGGGAATCGAGGTTTGGATTTCACTGAGCTCTTCCCTCTTCTCCTCGGGAAACAGGGAATTGCAATGCAAATTGCCTGGCAATTGATTCTTGGCAAATCGATTTCTGAAGGGAATTTTACTGTTCTGGTAGTCTCTAATGCACAGCCAGTATTAAAGGTTAAGAACTTGAGGGGAAAAAAAGCCAGGCAAATTGAGAGCAGAGCTCCATTATTGAGGTGTTCACCTCCTGCCGTGCAGGAAAAGCACCAGTCCTAAAGCTTTCACAAGGAGCTGTTGATGAGTTCCAGTAGAACAGAGTGTAATTAAATCAATTTTCTAATAATGTGCTCTAATTGCTAAGAAAAGCTCATTAGGCAGCTTTTCATCCTGTGTGAGCAGCATCTTGTTTGGGGTAAGGCCCTGGATCACTGAGGATCCAAGGATTACAATACATGATTATAATCATCCTGTAATCCCCAGCTTTGAGCTGTGTTAAAGCATTGATTTGTTACAAAACCAACCCCAAAACACCTTTGAGCAATTCAAACAAGGAATAGGTTTTTTTTCCCAGTCAGGCATTTTTGTCAGGAGTTGCAGGAAACAGATTTTATTAGGGAAAAAAACCACCAAACAGAATAAAAATCACGTTGAATATGAGGAATTGTATGTTTTATATTTTCTTTCCAGCTCAGGTGAGCTATCAAGAGGCTTTATTTTCACCAAAACCCATCCTTAATTTTTTTTTTTTCTGTTGATGAGGGCAAGATGAGCCTGGAGAAGCTGTGGCTGCCCCTGGATCCCTGGCAGTGTCCAAGGCCAGGTTGGACACTGGGGCTTGGAGCAGCCTGGGACAGTGGGAGGTGTCCCTGCCATGGCAGGGGTGGCACTGGATGGGATTTGAGGTCCCTTCCAACCCAAACCATTCTGGAATTCTGGGATGATCATCCAGTCCCAAGGAAATTTGAGAGGAGAGATTTAGGCAAAGTTCATGTGGACTTAGAATTGTAAAAAGAAATATTTAGAGCTTGATCCTGGGCCTGAATGAGTAGATTTTAGTAATGTTCCAGTGTAAATTTGCAGTTTGAAAGCAGCTGTTGTCTGGCTGAGCAGTGGCTTTGGGGCAGGACAAGGGGAGGATGGAGCTGTTTTGGAGAACCAGCAAAGACCTCAAGCTGTCCTAGGGTGTCCCAAGGAGGGGCACAGGGATGGGGAAAGGTCTGGAGGGGCCACACGAGGAGGGGCTGAGGCTCATGGGGGGACACTTTGGGACTCGGTGACTGGAATTTGCTCCCAGTCAGCACAAAGTGTTTCACGTGGGGCAGAGAGGGACAGCTCAGCTTTGCTACAGAGAGGGGCTTTGGCTTCACTGTGGAGAATTTGTAGAAAGCCATGGTTTTAATTGCTCTGTGCCCAAGCTGGAAGAGTTTGGTGCCAAAGGAGAGGTGCCTAAGGGAGGGCTCTGCTCAGGCCCTGAGCTCTGCCTCCCCTGCTCTGTGTTTGTTAACAAGAACATTTTTCACCTGCCTACTGAAGCTCTTCCAGTGAATTTCCTTCTTTTTTTTTTTTTTTTATTTTGCTGAAGCCTCTTATTTATAGCAGCACCTGTAAGATCGTTTTGTTAAACATCTCCTGAGGTCTAATGCCAAACTCATTGGTTTTCTTTCAGATCAGAGCACTGCGAGAGCTTAGTGTGGTATGAAAGTGAAACAGCCTGAAAAGCTGTGCCCTGTCACCCAAATGAGCTCATTTGGAGTTTCCTTTTGAAAAACAGATTATTTGTGGGATCTAAAGCATCACCACATCCTTTTATCTGCCTTGCTGTGGCTCTGTGGATCTTCTGCCTCTGCTGTGTGCAGTTCTGGGCCCTCCTGGCCAGAGAGCCCTGGGGGGGGCTAGAGAGTGTCCAGGGAAGGGAACAGAGCTGGGAAGGGGCTGGAGCACCAGGAGCAGGCTGAGGGAGCTGGGAAAGGAGCTCAGCCTGGAGCAAAGGAGGCTCAGGGGGACCTTGTGGCTCTGCACAGCTCCTGCCAGGAGGGGACAGCCGGGGGGTCAGGCTGTGCTCCAGGGAACAGGGACAGGACAAGGGGAAACGGCCTCAGGCTGGGCCAGGGGAAGCTCAGCTTGGACAGCAGCAGGAATTTCTGCATGGAAAGGGTGGTTAAACACTGCAACAGGCTGCCCAGGGCAGTGGTGGAATCCCCATGCCTGGAGGTGTTCAAAAGGCAAGCAGATGTGGCAGTCAGGGACATGGTTTAGTGGGCAAGATGCTGTTCTGTCAAAGGCTGAATTCCATCATCTTGGAGGTGTTTCCCAGCCTTAATGATCCCGGGATTCTGTGTAGGAAGAGCTGCTGACTCCAGCTCTGTGTGCTTTTCTCCCAGTGCCTGGGTTTGCCATCCTGGGCAGTGGCAGCAGTGCTCAGTTTATGGAATTAACCTCACTTTGCTGCTGCTGGCTCGGGTCCTGCATTGCCACCGAGAGCCCTACAGGAGCCCAGCTCTGCAAACACCAATTAAGAGGACAGGGAAGGCACAGCAATTACAGGAACACTGTCAAACCCCAGTGTTTGGCTTGGCTGTTTGCTGCCTGTTGCTGCCTACCCTGCAGACAGATCCCAGGCTGGCTGTGGAGGAGCAGATCCGAGGCAGCTTTGGATGTTCCGAGCTGATGAAATGAAGCAGGGTTTGCCTCCTTCCACGGGCTCAGTGCTGCAGCACAGGATCATGGAATGCTTTGGGCTGGAAGGGACCTTAAAGCCCACCCAGTCCCAGAGAAGGCTCCTACAACTTGTACAGCCCTCAGACTTTTTCCCTATGGATTGAAAGCATTTTGTTGTATCTTAAATGATGTGACAGACCTGTTGTGGAGACACAGATCAGCCTTTTGTTTTTCATTCAGGTGGTTTGAAAGAAAGGATCCCTTGAAGGAAATGTCACTTTAATTGCCAGACATAATTGCATTGTAGCAGAGAAAAGAGTTGTAACAATCCCCTGAATCCAAGGGCACCATCTCTGCTCTTTGCAATGCCTTGAATTATTTTCACTTCGTCTAAAGTTTAATTCAGCTTCTAAGAGCTCCACATTCAGAAAACTTTCTTTAGTGGGGAATGCAAAACTGAGATATTTCCAGCTTAACCAGCAGAGATGGGGATTTGTGAGCTGTTCAAGGACAGCTTCTTCACTGCAGTAAAAGTAGATAAGATCCAGCTGGTACCACCAATAATAGCAATTTTTTTAATTTCAAAAAGCCAGGCCTATCTCTCTGTTTCATTAATGATCTGGGCTGCTTAAATCCAGCAAAGGGAGGGAGCAAAAGGGGCACATTCTGTGTGTCTCTCCCATCTGTGGTTTTGGGATGCAGCTCCCCGTGGAGAATGGGAACATGGGGAATCATGGAATATCCGCACTGGGAAGGTTCAGGTTGGACAGCAGCAGGAATTTTTCCATGGAAAAGGTGCTCAGGCCTTGGCAGGGGCTGCCCAGGGAGGTGATGGAGTCACAGTCCTTGGAGGTGTTCAGAAAATGAGTGAATGTGGCACTCAGTGCTCTGGGCATGGTGGGGTTTGGTCAGGAGTTGGATTTGGTGATCTTGGAGGTCTTTTCCAGCCTCAGTGATTTGGGATTCTGGGATTTTATGATCTTTTCTTCACGCTGAATTGGTGCAGGAGTCGGACCAAGGAACACTACTCTGTTTAAAAGATTCATTTTTCCAAGCATTCCTCTCTGCAAAACCCAAGCTGAGGTTTAAATCCCCAGGTCTGTGTACTCCTGCAATGTGATTACTGAGATAAGAGTATACAAGGGAAAAAAACCTTAGCTACATCACTGATATGGTTCTATTTGCCCTTTAACTCATCCCATTCAGCCAGAACTCGCTTGGAGTTATCAAACAAAGCATTTCAGGCTGGAATTGCTGTGTAGGGATCGGAGGGGGAGATATTTTCTGGAGCCAGGGCAGTGGAGATGAGTGGAGGAGCTCTGATACTGCTGGAGGGGCTGCAGCTCCTGAGCTCCTCTGACATCAGCTGTGGACTCTTATTTGGGGGATTTTCTCCATGGCTCTGTGTCCCTCAGAGCTGAATCCATGGATGGGAGGGAGCAGGCTGTTCACAGGGTCCTTCCAAAGCAGGAGGGTGATTTGTCCTTCTTGGCTGTGCTGCTCCGTGGAAGTTCTCCAGAGCACAGGTGTTTTTTAGTGGATTTTAGTGACACCAAGTTGGATTTAATCTGGAAAAGTGCTGAGTGGAACCTGGAGATGAAGCAGTGACACCTTGGCTTCAAACCTTTGCAATATTTACACATATATATCCTTAAACCCTTTTAAAAGAGTTCTTCCTTGGGCAGGGTGGGTTTCCTTTGGTTTTGGCTCCCTGCTAAAGCAGGGGATGCATTGGTTGCTTCCACCTTCAGCACTGAGAGGAAGGAAAAGTTCATTTCAAAGATGTTTTTTAGTATTTTTTCCCTGCTGTCTGGGAATTGCTTTTTTTTTTTTTTTTTTTTTTTTTTTTGCGTGGGCTCACAAAACAAAAATTCATTGGGTAGTGAGGCTGTTATAAAACATTTTATTTTCATTTTTGGCTTCATCTTTGGGGAGAAACAAGCAGGTGTTGCTCCTGTGGCCTTGCAGCCCCTGTGCTGTGGTGTGGTTTTCTCACTCTTTCACACTGCTCTGCTGCCCACCCACTCGGAAAATATGGAATGGGTTATGGCAGACACTTTGGATTTTGTGGAGACTTAAAGGATCCAAACTACTCCTGCTTCCAGGCTGGAAGGATCTGTGGGGGAAGGTGGAGAGGGACTCTGTCAGGAGCTGGAGTGATAGGATAAAGGGGAATGGCTTCAAACTGAAACGGGAAATTTGGGTTGGATATCGGGGAGGAATTGTTCCCTGGGAGGGTGGGGAGAGGCTGGGATGGAATTCCCAGAGGAGCTGTGGCTGCCCCTGGCAGGGGTGGCACTGGGTGGGCATTAAGGTCCCTTCCCAGAGCACTGTGGGATCCCAGTTGGATGTGAGGTGCTCACACAGTAATGTCAGACACAAAAGAGGCCGAAGCTGTGCCCACCAAGCGTTCTGTGGGGATTTGGAGGGAGCAGAACTTGGCATGTGGTGTGCCTTTGCACCCACCCACCTGCTCGGGCACAGCCAGCCTGGGGATGGCAGGGAGCTCGTCTGGAGTCTCTGCCTCACTTCTGCCAAAAATACTCTCTTGCTGTGGCCTCTCCATGGTGCAGAGTTACCTCTCTGCTGGAGGCTGCTTTTCTTACACACAGCACTGCACACGGCGCTGCTGGGGTGCTCCCTTCCCTCGGGGAGCTGGAAACCTCCAGCTCCCTACCTCTCCTGCAAAACTCCTGTGGTGCTGATAAACCCAGGTCATGGATTTCACTCGGTGAGGGTCACCTCAGTGCCCAGTTCTGGGCCCTCCCAGCCAGAGAGCTCTGCGGGGGCTGGAGAGTGTCCAGGGAAGGGAATGGAGCTCACCCAGAAATCCAGCACTGCTGGGGCTCTGCTAGGCTGCCTCTGCCAAGCAGCAGCACAGCAGTGGAGGGTGGAGGCAGATTAAAAAAAAAGAAATTAAGCTCTTTATGTGAACGAGGGGAAGTGTTTATTCCGTGGAAATCCAGGGCAAGCCTTCAGAAATGTTGACTTCTCCGTTTTGAATAGAAACAAGAGGTTTTTCATTATTTGTGAAAGCAACACAAAACCCTCCAGTCAGAAGTTGATTTTTTGGAGGAGCAGCAATCAGTGATCATTCCTGCAGCTTTGTACTTATGTCATGTTCTCTTTTTTTTTTTTTTTAAACCAAAACCCAAGGCAATGTTTTCCTAGCTTTGTTGGCCCCCCAGGCAAGCCCTTCAGTGGCTCAGGTGTGATCAGCCTGTAGCCACCTCAGCTCTGTGGGGAGAGGCAAATCCTGTGCTCCTTCTCCCACCTCTCCTTCCTTCCCATTGAAATGATTCAATGACACAACACAAAAAGCCTAAATTTTGCCCAAAGCTGCTAAAAATTGAGCTGGTTTGCTGGAGCAGTGGCTGGGGCAGGAGTTTGGGTGCTGAATTCTCATTTTCTCTGAGCTCTGTGCCCCTGGCAGAGGTGTGAAGCTTTGTGGCTTTTGCTCCTTGCAATCCTGGAGCCCTTTTCCCACCAGGGCTGTTGAAATTTCTGGTTTGCAGTAATTTTGCAGCTCAAGGCATCTGCTCTGCTTGAGGAAGGTTAATCCCTACAAGGGATCAGAGACAAAAGGTCAAATCTTGATTAATTTTCTCCTGATTCTGGAGGAAAAAAGTAATTTGGACACTGCCAGGGATCCAGGGGCAGCCACAGCTTCTCTGGGCACCCTGTGCCAGGGCCTGCCCACCCTGCCAGGGAACAATTCCTGCCCAATATCCCATCCATCCCTGCCCTCTGGCACTGGGAAGCCATTCCCTGGGTCCTGTCCCTCCATCCCTTGGAAATAGTCCTCTCCACTTTTCCTGTAGCTCCTTCAGGCACTGCAAAGCCACAATTTGTTCACCCCAGAGCTTCTCCTCTCCAGGCTGAACAATCCCAGCTCTCCCAGCAGAGCTGCTCCATCCCTCTGCTCACCTTGGTCCAATGTGATCCTTTAAATCCCAGGCAGTCAGAGGCTTTGCTCCATCCCTGGTACCCAGAGGAGCCATTTCCCTGGGATGTCTCATCTGCAGCAATGTGCCCCTGGTTTCTGTTGGATAAAATGCCATTTCTGCAAGAAAATTCCCAGTTTTTCCTCTAATTCCCCTCATTTTTCAAGCAGTTCTGAGCATGTGGGTAAGAGCACAAGGAGTCTCTTGGCCCATCACTCTTTTTTCATTGCTAAGTTCCAGGGAAGAAAAAACCCACAACATTTTTCTGGCTCCGCTGCTTTGCTTTATTTTTAAAATATTTCCAGACAGGAATATTACATCCTTAGCTTGTGTGTGAAGGTGAAGGAAATAAACCCAGAGCAGAGCGTGAGGGGAATTCAGCATTTTTGGGCTGTAAAATGTCTGTGTGGCTCTGCCACTGCCTTTTGGAAGATTGAAGAAAATCCTGGTGAAATCCTGGCTGTTGGGCAGGGCATGGAGTGTCTGCTGGAGGGGCTGAGGTGTGGGGACAGTTGCTGAGGGCAGCTATCCACAGGAATCTAAGGAATTATCCCCATTTTTATGTGATTTTACAGGAATGAGCTGAATCCAGGTAGGAATTGTACATGAAGAAATGAGGGGCTGGATGAAAAAATAACCAAAAATATATATACATATATGTATATATATATAAAAATTATTAATGAATTGAATCAGCTTTAAGGAACAGTTTGAGCACAGGTTTGTGTAAAACCATATCCACTCCCACAACATCCCCAGGAAAAGCAGCTGGAATTTGGAATTATTGCAGTTATTTCTACATCAAGTCCCTAATGCAGCCAGGGAGTTATTTGATCCTTTGGACAAAGGAAAATATTCTTGGTGAAATGATTTGGAGGCAGAAATGCACTGGCATTTTTTTATTCTTCTGAGATAAGTGGCTCATCCTCTTGTTTCCACATCAGCTTTGCTGGAGGTGCTGTGGAACCTGGGAAAAAACCAACCCAACCCCAAAGATGCTTTCATTCCCCAGCACTGATTTCCTGAAGTGTCGGTGCAAAGATTTTTTTTTCTCTTTTCATCTGTTCTCTCGAAAATCCAAGGTAGCCAAACCTTTGTCATCTTTTCCGTTTGCCTGCAAATCAGAGCAGCTCTGGGGTGGTTTTGTTTTCTTTTTGAAAGTGAATTTCTTTGTCTGTACTCGAAGACAAAGACCCAAGGAAAGGCCAGGTCTCTGCAAGAGTTCCATCTGAGAAAGAGCCACAATGCAATTATTGTTCCAGGATCAAAAATTCCCTGTGTCTATAAATAATAAACAGCCAGGGAAGCAAAAGAGATTTCTATAGGATCTTCAAGTATCTCTAGGAAAGTCCTGGCAAGTTTTCAAATGCATTTTTCTTTTTTAAATTTAAATAAATACATTTTACTTGCGAGCTCTGTGCCAAAACTGTAGAAAAATGTGAAGGAAAACACAACATCACAGCTTTCAGTTTGTTGTAGGTTCTGAATTCCTACGGAATGAGGCAACAAATTCCATGGAATGTGTGTTCCATGGAGCGGAGACTTCCATGGTAACTCGTGGTTTTAATTCAGTTAGGATGTAATGAAGGTTGTTAAAGCTTTTTTGGGAGTTACATTGTGGTAAAAACCACACAAATACCCACCTCACCTTGAAGTGGAGAATTCTAACTCGGGGGAAGCTGAGGAATTTGAGAACATCCCTCTCTTTCATGAGCTGGGTGAAACAGCAGCAAGCAGAAAGTTGGGAATATTTCCTAAATCCCGTGGGGAGGAAGCTGATCCCACCTGTGTCAGAGGCAGGAAAACCTCTGGAAAGGCTGCAGGTGGAATAAAAATGTGCAATGTTCTGGGAGAGACCCGAGGAGGATTCGGGAAGAGCTCAGTTTGGGTTCTTCCCACTCGTAGTTGTGGGGTTTCCGTCCTTTCGGGGTTTCCATCCTTTCAGGGTTTCCATCCCACAAGTCAGGCCCACTAAGAACAATTGCTTATTTTAAAAGCACCATTTAAGAATTTTAAAATTGGTTTTTAACAGGATCTGGTGTAATATGGTCATGGCCTGGAGGGACTGGACAGTGGGAATGGCTTCAGGCTGGAAGAGGTCAGGGATAGATGGGATTTGGGGAAGGACTTGGTGGTGGAATTGCTTTCTTAGGACACATTTTTAGACTGTGAAAATCCTAATTTTTTTTTCCCTATGAGGCTTATTAGACACAGATGGAAAGTTTTCCTATTTTTTGAGTCATTGCTGCATTTGTTCTAAGAGCACCAGCCTTGGATTTAATAAATAATTCAGAGCAATTGATGCAGTTTTCTCTGGGAGAAGATATTTGGGATATATAATTGGTTTAATGATTTTTGGGACAGGAAGAGTCCAGGATTTAAAATATTGTAATGATTTCTTTTGCTGGCATACTCTGTTTAGGGCAGGGAAAGAGCAGCAAAATCTGGATTCTTCTTTTTGATTCCCTTTCTTTCAGTCATAGCTGATACTGAAAAGCAAAGCTCAAACTTCCAGGGTAGAATTCTAATTTGCTATCAAACAGGAATTGAAATCATCAAATTAAAGTAGTTTTCCTTGAAGAGAAGCCTCCTGCTCTCATTGCTGAAATAAAAGCTTCTAATTTATTTTCCTGACAGCAAATGCAGAGCTTTCACGTTTATCTTCTGATCTGCAAATCATTTTCTTGGAGAATTTTTTTCACTTAATAGCATTTCCTTCTCCCCACACTGCTTTAAAAGAAAAAAAAAAAAAAAAAGCAGGGAAAACTGCCCTGGGGGAGAAATCCTGAATTTTGGAAGTGAGCTTTCCATTTTCAATGGGATATTCCAGGGGCTGTGGGAGTTCTGGAGGGAGGAGGAAAGAAAACATGGAAGCATCTTTCAGATGAGAGTCATTGCAAGAAGATTTTGGGTTAATTAAACAAAATGAAGTAGTTGAGCTGGTAACACACAGGGGAATTTTTTGGGCTTTAATTCTGTGTATTTGACAAATTTGAGGGATTGGGCTGTGTTTTGGTTAGCTCTTCACTTGGAATTAAATGGATAATCACAGGAATGTGTCTCAGGAGGAGAAGTCCACCTCATCCTCAGATTTTCCTATTTTTTTCCTTGTTTGTTTGTTAGCAGCATTATTAAAGTGCCAAGCCCTCAGTGGTGGGAATCAAAGGATGGGGATGCATGGATGGAATGGGAATAGCTGGGCAGGTGGAATCTGATGGCAAATCAAAGGGTTGGGAGAGCTTTTTCTTCTCCATTTTAGAATTGGATGTGAAAGTTTCTGAAGGAAACTTAATTCCAACCTTCAGATCAGCCCTGGCAGTGTGAATAACCAGCTTTTCCAGGTAAATAAAATGGGATTATTTGTTTGTTCCCAATTATTTGGGAACAATTGCTGCACACGGCCACCACAGAAAGGAGTTTCTTTCCACTTGTGTAAATAGCAGCTCCTGAAACTTGAGGTTTTCCTGGTTTTTCGTGGCAATCTATATTCCCAGGATGGGTTGGGATCTCACCTTGTTAAAAACAGCAAATAAGAAATGTTTTCCATGACAAATCAAAGAATGTGTGGAGCCTGCGGAGAGTCTGAGTGTGCCCCGTTATCCCAACGCCAGCATTTCTTACCCAAACAAGAAACACAAACCTAAGTCTCTCTGTTAGGCTTTTTGCACGGGAAATGGTTTTCCTCAGCTCCTGAGGTGCCTGGGATTGACTTTGGACAGCCTGGAATCTGTGGGAACGTGTTGGATTATTCCCACTGTGTTCTCCTAACACTCCTCTTGCTTCTCTTTTGTCCATTTATATGAGGGAAAACTGGATTCACCCCAATTTTTCTCCCTTTTCCTTAAGTCCCCCAAGGGCTGTGCACAGATCTTCCTTGGGAGCTGGATACCCACTGGAATCATCTGCAGAGCTCCCTTCCCACCCAAGTCTCCTGTGATTCTGTGGGATTAATCCCAGATGAAGCCACTTGCCTTTCAAAACCCAGTAAATCCAGCCCTCTAAGGTGACCATCCCATAATATCCAGGTAATCCCATGGTGATTCCCAGTCCTGCAGCTTGGCCTCAGTGCCAGACTTCTGCCCTCAGTTCCTGCTGATGCATTTCCTTATCCCAGACTCAAGGAAAAGAAATCCCACTGTTTCTTTTCCTGCACCTTTGGCAACTCTTGATGCAAACCACGTGTCCTTTTTGCCATCAGGAATTCCCACAGCAATGTTCTCCTTCCTTTGCCATGGGAATAGTGATTTTTCCCTCAGATGTCTGGTGTGGCTCTCCCTGCAGCAGCACCTGGGGATGTGAAAGGGGTTTTGGTTGGAAAATCCTACAATAACTGCACTGTTGAAAGCCAAGCCTTGCTCAGGAAAGGCTGCAGCAGCCTCCTGGAGAACCCAAATAAAACCCTCTTTGGTTGACTGAGAAATGGGCAAAGCCAATTTTAGAAAGGTCCCTTTAGTCCTATTTGTTGTTGTTTTAAAGTTGATTTAGGTGTAGACATAGCACAGACCATAGCATTCATTTGCTAATAAAAACCCCATAAAAGAGCCCTGTTGGAAAGCTCTCCTGGCTGTGTGAGCGTCTCGGTGTAGGTGGAAAAAAAGTCTGGACTTAAATATGCAGTTAGTTTAAGGAGAAGAATTGATTATTTCTGGCAAGAGGTAAAAAAGGGCCTTGTTATTTCAGGGTGTCTTTATTGGAGGAAATAAAAACGCTGCTTTTAGGTGCTTTGGGGGAAAGGCAATGAGGAATTTTGTTGGAAATGTGTGAAAACTTTTAGAAGCCACACTGCTGGTGAAAGGCAGTGTTAGGCAGCTGTTTTCCTGAAACATGAACTGAATTTGTGCTCTTTCCTCCTCTCTCTGTGGGAGTTGCTGCTGGAAATTTTGATTATCCAAGGCAGCATCAACCCTCAGAGGTGTTTGAAACCATGGTGTCCCTGCTCTCTGCTGTCCAGAGATACTTGAGGCCTGGTGGTTCTGCTGAAGGCTCCATTTCCACGTGGACAGTTCTGCTGGGAAGTGTTTGCAGACCACTGCTCATTAATTACTCTTAATTGCTTCTCTTTTAACGGGGACCAGCAATTCTGAGGGCAGGAGAATTCCCTCAGAGAATTCCCTTCCCTTCTCCTCTGAAGGCACTGGGGGTTTGTTTCCCTGCTGTGTCCTGCTGCCTCAGGCATCTCCCAGGATGCTGTGGAGGTAAATCACACACAGCTCTCTGAAAGGAATCAAAGAAAATAATGAAAATGTTTAAAATTGTCTCCCCAGCTGCACCAGGTCCTTTTCCCTGTAGGGTTTTAGGAACAAAAGGGTGCTAACACTTCCCACAGCTTTGCTCTCCCTTTCCCCACTCCCTGGTGGAGCTGGAAACCCAGGAACTAGCAGGGTTTGGCCCCAGTTTGGGGCTTTGCAGAGCTACAGGAATTCCAGAGCTGTGGGATGGTCAATTCGGGGTTTCTGGGGAGCTGTATCAGTTTGGCAAGGGGGAAAATAAAGGCACAGAAGGACATCTCCAGGCAAAGGGTTTGAATCGCTTCGCAGTATTCCGGGATATCATGCTTGGAGGCAGCTTTCCAAATGTTCAGGAGCACAAGGATGCTGATCTGGTTTTTCCAGGAGAGAACTGTTGCAAGGAAAAAAAAGATATTAATGCAAAATGTCAGCTCAAAGTACAGTTTTTACTCCATAAAAATAATCAACAGAATGGACATCTTTTGGGGTAATTGGGTCATTCCAGCTTTCTTGGGTGTGGAGAAATTCCCTGTAATGCAACTCATCTTGTACATTCCCACTCCTTTTCACTAATTTTTTTGTTGTTTGTGTGGTTTCTGTGAGTTGATTTCATTGGTCCTTTGCTCAAATACCTCCTCACTGAATGGGGACTGGGACTGACACTTGATCACCAAACCCAGCAGGGTTCCAGGCAGGTTTTGGCTTTAATCAGAATTAATTTCATGTACAGTCAGAATGCAGGTAGAATTCTAGAAAGCCTTTGGATGAGGCCTGAAGTGTTTGCTTCCTCTAGCTGGCATTGTAAGGAAATAATGATTGAAACCAGGTAAATCCCCTTTGATAAATAGAATAAACCATGATCCATCACCGTTGATTCACCTGCTCTTGCACAAATCAAAATCCTTTGTATCTGCAATTGCTTCCCGCAGCGATATGGAAATTTTGGAGGAACCCCAGCAAATTGTGATTATTTCCAAACAGATTTCTGTGTTGCTGCAGCGTTGTTCTCACAGGAATTGTTCTGGAAACATCTCAAGCCTTTAAATCCACGGAGTGCCTGGGATGAGGCTTTGCATGAGCTTGTTTGATTCTTCATGGACTCAAACCCCACGTGTAGATATTCCTGGAAAAAAGGAGCAGCGCTCCAGGGACCATGCCGGGTGATTTCTGGGAATGTTTTCCCCCTAAAATACCTCAAAAAGCCAAGGTTAATTGCCTAACCGCAACCTCGTAAAGAAGGGGGGAAGCTGAAGGGCTCATCTGTGCCAGTATTTCACACAGAAATAGTATTAGAATAATCACCAGAGCTGATTTCCCCCCACACTTTATGAAGGTTTTTCATTTCACTGCTGAAGGCTTTTCCATGAGCGTTTTGTGCACAGCAGAGTGACAGATCCTGTTTGGATCTACTATTTAGTGCATGCTTAAATTAACGGCAGCCTGTTGACACAAGTTAATTACATTTTATACCAGTATTAATGTCCTCTGAAGAGAAACATCTCTTCTGCATTAAATTCTGCCGCTAAATTGCTCCTTGGCTGGTGGAGATGGGCTCCTCCAGGAAGTTTTTGGGATGCTTTCCCATGGAATTGTGTTCTTTCCTGGCATTTTTCATCTATTAACATCCAGTTGATTGCGCAGCTTTTACTCTAGGAATTCCTGCCATGATCTGCTGGGACAGGATTTTCCCCTCAGATTTCTACCACTGAGTTTTCTTTTAAAAACAGTTTGTTACCAGCAGTGTGTGATGAATGAGATAAGGAGAAACCTGCCAGGTTTTAGCATCTTCTTCTATTTCCTGCACAGAGGTGACTGATGCACTTTTCCTTTCCTTATTTTCCCCCTTTTCTCCACTGTCCTGCAGTAAATGACTGTAATCCAATTTTGGGCTGGACTGAATCACAGCCCTGTAAGGAACTGGGGAAGGCAGATGAGGAGAGGAGTACTTTGGGTTCCAAACCTTATAAATCCCTGGGGGGGAAAAAAAGATCCCTGAGCTCCAGTGAGGAATGGTTTCATTGCTTTAAGACTAAAACTGCCTGGAAAATCTTCCTGCAAAATGGCTCAAGGGAAGGATTATTTTTAGGGAAATAACCTGCTTGGAGTACGTCCTCACCTGTTTTTTCCCAGGAGAAAAGTGGATTCCTCAGTGCTAAGGAAACATCTGAACTTGATTGTGGCCCTAACAAATGAGCCTCAGGGATTTCCTTGCTGCTGCACCGTGTTCCTCACCTCCAGGTCTCAATATCTGCCATCCGTCACCGTGCGTTGCTCTGATTTCTCTTAAATGCGGAGAAAAACAGCACTCACCAAAGGGAGCAGAGGCTTTTATTGTTGTTGATCGTATCTGAGCAGCCAAAAACAACACAGGAGCTGTGCAAGAGAGGGGATGTGGGGCAGAGAGAGGGAATGTGGAGCTGAGAGAGGGGATGTGGGGATGGGAGAGGGAATGTGGGGCTGGGAGAGGGAATGTAGGACTGAGAAAGGGAATACGGGACTAACAGAGGGAATGCAGGACTTCTGTCAGTTTGGGCATAGGACAATGAGTGAATGCTCCAAACTCCAGTGCTGGCCTGGCCTGCTCTGCCAGGAAAAGACTGGAGCAGGGCAGGGAGCTATCCCAGCCCTTGGAAGCAGCCCAGGCCATGCTGCCCATCACCCCACCTGTGAGTCTCTCAACATCCTGGCACATGGAGCAGAGTGAGGAGAGGGATTTTTAGATCCACTGCACGCTCTGGCCAATGGATCCAATAGAACTGCCCACTCTGGCCGTTTCCCAGGCAACCAGCATGTGGCTCCAGCCTCAAACAGCACCCTACCTGCACCCTGCCCCTCCTGGAGAGGCAGGAAACACTGGCAAACACCACAGGGACCCCATGGGAAGCAGTGTGGCAGGAATGGTGTATGGGGCAGATGGAATGCTCTGGCTCAGCTGGCAGGATGAGGAGCAGGGGTGGCCCTTCGCTGAGATGGCACCTGAGGGAGCCACCAGCCCTGGCCTTGTGGGTATGGAATGTTCTGCTGAGCTGTTTCCAGAGCCTGTGCATGGTATTTATAGATATTTGGACGTGTTTATGGTAAAGAGAAAAATCTCAAGCAGTTGGAGGTAGAACAGATGGCAGTGGCTGCTTTTTCGGGCGGTGTTTCCTGGCACTTCCAAAATGGCCAATGCAGACCTCTGGCAGCAGCTCCTGCTCAGGGCAGTGGCAGTGGGACGGTTGGTGCTGATCCCACAGCTTGGAATGGGACATTTCTCCATGGCCTGCATGGCTCAGCCTAAGGGAGCACAGTGGGACATCTGGTGCCACCTCCCTGCTCCAGCAGGGCCATCCCAGAGCACAGGACACAGCACTGTGCCCACACAGCTCTGCAATATGCCCAGGGAGGAGACTGCAGAGCCTCTGGGCACCATGTGCTCAGGGCTGGCAGTGCCCAGGGAAGAAGTTGTGCCTCCTGTGCAGGGGGAGCTCCCTGGGCTCAGTGGCTGCCGTTCCTCTGGTGCCATTGGTGCCCCCGGAGCAGAGGCTGGCCCTGCTCTGAGCTCCCTGCAGCCAGGGCCAGCCAGGGCTGAGGGCTCCTCTCAGCTGGGCTCCTCTGCAGGCTGAGCAGCCCCAGCTCCCTCAGCCTTTGCTGGGCACCGAGATGCTGCAGCCTTGCTGAGCTGCGCAGCCTCCACTGCCCCACTTGCTGTTGGATTGCATTCCTGTGGTAGCATCGGATATTGGGAATAACTCCTGTGTTTTAAGGGTAATATTTCCTCTAAGAGTGAATTAAGCCTCATCTGCTGGGCAATTTATCTTAGTCACGGGGCAAGGTCCTGTCTTGCTGGCCTGCCCGGGAAGGTGATGAATCACTCCAGTCCCAGCAGCATCAGGGATGTTGGTGCTGCTGCTCCGAGCCCTGCACAGTGAATGGAGCACTCATTTATCCCTGCATTCTGACAGCCGGGAAGCTGTGTGCTCCCTGCTCCTGCCGGCCATGGGAGGCCACACGGAGCTAATGAAGTGACAGGGAAGGAGGACAGCGTGGAAATGGCTGGGGTTGGATTGGTGGCAGCGCAGGGATGCCGTGAGGGCCAGCCGTGCACTGTGACAGTGAGGGGACAGCATCTGTCCTGCTGCTGTGACACTGCAGGACAGGTGACAGCAGCAGGGGCTGGGCTGATGGACACCTGGGAATGTCCAGCTTGGAATCACACAATCCCACCTTGGGCTGGAAGGGGTTTAAAGCCCATCTCATTCCACCCGCTGCCATGGCAGGGACACCTCCCACTGTCCCACGCTGCTCCAAGCTCCAACCTGGCCTTGGACACTGCCAGGGATAGGGAGTCTAAAACCTCTCAGGGCAACTTCCCAGGAGCATTGGCTTTCCTTCAGCTTTTCTGTTTTCCTGGAGAAGAGGCTTGCTCAGATGCACCTGGGAGGAGAAATGCTCCAGGAGACACCCCAGAGGAAGCGGATCATGCGAGCTCTTATTCCAGGAAAGGTTTTTATCTGTTTATTCTTCCTGGAGAGCTGCAGTAAGATCTGCTGTGGGTAATGGTTCCCCAGAACACTAATGAAGGCCATCAGCAAGACTTTGGGCCCTGGAAGTGCTGCTTTTTCTCTCCCTGAGCTGGTTCTTGGCAGCAGGAGGTGGATTGCCTTTAAACACGCTATTGATCAGCTTAAGCAGCCTCTTTGACAGCACCTTCATTAGTTTTTCTCAGCCAGATCATTTTCTGTTATTAAAAAGAAGAGGAACAAGCGTGTTTGGAAACCTTTACTCATAGCTCCTCTTTATGACCATTTTCCGTGTGGTTTTTCGCCTTAAACAGCAAACATTTGTGTTTTCTATGATTTGCTGGTTGGTGGTGTTCTGATACTTCTGTTAGCTTAGAATCCCAGAGTGGTTTGGGTTCAAAGGGACCTTCAGTGCCACATCCAGTGCCACCCCTGCCATGGCAGGGACACCTTCCACTGTCCCAGGCTGCTCCAAGCCCTGTCCAGCCTGGCTTGGACACTGCCAGGTCAGGCTGGATGAGTCTGAGATGAGGTGATCTCTGATATTTCTTGGCATCTCTGATATTTATTAGTCTGTTCTCCTACATTACTGAATGTATATCCCCTTTCCATTAATTTTCCCTGGAGTTCCTGTGAGGCCACTTCAGAAGGCTATGAAGTTCTGGGGCTGTAGCTCTGTGGGTGGGAAGATGGAGGGTGGAAATTCCTGCCTGTGGAAGGGCTGTGTGACCCTGGTGGGGAATTAACCTTGGGAGAAGTTGAAGCGAGTTGGGGAACACATTTGGGGTGGGGAGAATGACTGGAAGAACTGAGGAACCAAAAATGAAGCCAGGTGGGAACAGGCAAAGGCATTTTTATCCTCTCCATGCAACTTCCCCATTTCCAATTTTGCTTTAAGGATTCCCTGGCATCTCCCTCACATGTCCCTGGCTGGCTCTTCCCTGTGCTGTCTGGCAGGTGCTGGGATGGGTTTTCCTTTGGAAAGCGGAATGCAGTGTCCCTCCCAGACCTGTGCCTCCCTCACAGTGAGGGATCTTGGCTTGCTCCCATCCCTGAAAGCCTGGCTGGGTGGAACAGCCAGGACTGGCAGCTTTTTGTGTCCCCGAGGCCGAAGGGCAGCTGGTGTGCTTTAAAAAGGCTTTTTACAAATGCTCAGGACCCCCCCATGGGTTTCTAGGTATATCATTTGTGCTCCCCAAGTCCTCCCAGCAGCCATTTGGCAGGCAATTAACCTGACAACGGGATACGGGAGAGATCTGGCACTGGCAGGGAGAACTGGAAATTGGGAAGGTTTTGAAATTGCTTTCCCAATCAGCGCCTTCCCCACTCCCTGCTCTGCAGTGGCTGCTGTCACACAGCCAGGGGAGGGGGTGGGTGACGCCCCCGTGTCCCCAAATAGATTTGGAGGTACATCTCATCCTTTTAGGATCCACAAAGGATCCTGTGCCAACATGCTGGCTCCCAGGGCTAGAGCCCTTCGAGCTCCAAGCAGCTCTGGGGGGTTTGGATCCCTCCCAGCTCAGGAGTGGGATGTGATGGGTTTCGAAGTGCAGGGAGTTTGTCACACTGTCATTGCCTGCTGCAGGACACTTCTGGAGCAGCTCTCTTCCCTTTTGTCCCATGATCCCGAGTTTTGGGCTTTCTCTCTCCCTTGTGAAGGAATGGGCTGAGCAGGAAGGGGTTTGTGCCCCCAGCACCCCCAGTCCCTGATGCCAGGAGCATCTCTGGGGTGCTGTTTGCACCTTTGTGGGCTTGTACTGAAGTCGAGGAGCTGACAGGGTGTAGGCAGATCTGGGACTGGCAAACCTCTAATCTTGCTCTTGCATCCAGTCAAAAATCAGAGAGACAACTTATCCTGAGGGATTTGGGTTGGAATCGGAGTGTTTTCGTTGTGAGACCCGCAGAAATGAAAGGTTTCTGACGAGGGAGGCTGGTTCAAGCCCAGTTGAAGTTCAAAGCACTGAGTGGGAGTTGTGAGTCCTGTGAATGTAGGATCCGTGCTTGGGCTTTGACAGCTCATTTCATATATCCTAAAGGAACGTCACCCACTTCCCAGGAACCCTTTTTGCTGGAGTTGTAACACCTGGAGTAGATATGACAGCGAATGGCAGTGTTGGAATAAGTTATAAATGGCTTTTTGATGCAGGGACGGGAGAGCCCTGGTCACAAAAGCAAAGAATTTTCTGGCATGGGTGTGTGGGAAGCTTGGAAGGGCAAATCCTGCAGCTGTGTCCGTCCCTGGAAGTGTCCAAGGTCAGGCTGGACAGGGCTTGGAGCAGCCTGGGACAGTGGGAGATGTCCCTGCCCATGGCAGGGGCTGGAATGAGGTGGACTTTAAGGTCCCTTCCCACCCAAACCACTCTGGGATTCTGGGGTTCAATCCACTTTTTGTCAGCTGGGTGGTGTGGCTGGCAAAAGGCTGTGTGATTCCCTGAGCTGGATCCGTGATTGCCACTGGGCCATGCTGGAATTGTTACTATACCAGTGCCAGTAAAATGCAGTCTGGAGTTGAAGATTTTGGTCTCCCGCTCCGTTTCCCTCAGCTCGAGGACAGAAATCATCATTTTGTGTTTTCCTTTTGAGCCTGCTCTCTCCCCAGCCTCTGACCTCATTCCTGGCTGAAGCCCATCTGCATTTTGGTGTTTCTCCTGTGGCCAGCTTGCAATCCAAAGGTCATTAAGACACTCTGAACATCACTTCAAGCATTTTGTTTGATGACATCCAGTTAAAATGTTTGATTTATCACAGCTCTGTGGGGAAAAAAGCTGAAAGCTCTTGCTCCTCTTGGCTTTGGCTGAGTCCGTTGGGTTTAAGGCTGCTGGTTTTAAGGAGCTGGGTCATGGCAGTGTTTGAAAAAGCTGCAGGGTGCTCTGCAGTAATAAAAGAAGACAGAAAATGAGTAACTTTCAGGTAATTTGAGGGCTGCTTTAATTTTCTTTTCCCTTTTTTATGTGCTTTGAGGTTGGAGAAGCATTGCTGCTCAGATTTCTGGGTACCACTGACATGGGGTCTCTGTGAAGTGCCAGCAGCCACTGTCCCCTGGAACACCCAGGAGTGCCTCAGCTGGCTGTAATTAGCTGGGCTAATTAATCAGGACCAAAACAAGGGCTCCTTTTGGTTTTCTGTGTCTACCTGTTGCTTTCCAAGGCTGCATGTTGACAGTGCAAGCACAGGATTTACAAGAGGAATCATTGAAATCTTTTGTTTGCTGGAGATGAAGAAAATAAATCAAGGAAATGCTGGTGATGTGCTGAGCTAAAACAGCATTTAATACCAAAATAAGGTCCCTGTCCTGTTCGATCAACACATCAGTGCATCAGGCACGAGGAATCCACCTGGAAGGTTACCATTTTTGTTTTCCACTCTTCAAAACACAAGGAAAGGAGAGATATTCTGTGGGTTCCTTCCCTCTGGCTTCATCACCACCTCATTTTTGGGGTTTTGCCCAAATGTTGAGCAAATTGCTGTGGCTGGAGCTGAGCTGGAGCTCCTGAGGGTGGGGGCAGAGCTGGAGTCTCCAGGCTCCCTGGCTGTGCTCCCCTGGCACAGAGAGCAGGGAATGGGAGCTCCTGGGCAGGAATTCCTGGTGTTCCTGGAGTGTCCATGCCTGGCAGAGGCAGAGCTGGGGGCTCTGCAGGAATCCCTCTGGTTTGCAGCCCCCAGGGAGAGATTTCCTGAGGAATCATGGCCTGTGGAGCTGCAAACCTGCATTTCTGTGCTCTTGTACCCTCCCAGGAAATTTTCCCCTCTCCCTTTATTGATGGCCTCTGCCTCCCACACAGAGTTTTCTCTCCTCACACATCTCATCAATCTCTGGCAGTGCCATCATCCCTTTCATTTCAGGGGACAGCTGCTGTCTTTTCAAAAATATGTCTTTCTCCTTCGCCTGCACCTTTGTTTCCCACATGCTTCCCCAGGGCCCTTCACAACCTTAAATCCAGGGGAAAACTGGGAAAACTGGGTGTGAGATAAAAGGGAAGTAGCTTGGCAGGGGGTGGAATGGGATGGGCTTTAAAGTCCCTTCCAACCTAAACCATTCTGGAATTCTGTGATTCCAGGAAAACTCTTGGTTCTGTTTAATGGGGGAAATAAAAGACTTCCCAGGTTTGCATCTCCAGGTGCTGTGTTGGGATGTGCTTGGCTCCAAAATTAGCAATTTTTACCAAATTCCTTGAGCTCACGGATGCATTTCTCAGCTGCCCTGAAGAGTTACAAACAACCTTATAAAAGGAAAAGCTGGCTGGGTTTTTTGCAGACACTGCTTTTTGTCCTTTTCCTTGTGGGGCTGTTTGTCACCATCCAAAGGAAGGAATGGCAGGGTTTGATTTGTGGGGTGCCTCTCTGCCTGAATTCCCAGCGGTTTTATTTCCTTGGAAAAGCGAGAGGTTTGGGAGGGAAGTGTGAGGATCCCTGCGTGGTGCAGAGCCTGAGGCACTTCCAGTGCTCACAGAATCCTTCAGGAAGATGAAAGATGTTTTCTTTAACTCCTGCTTGTGCCCTGAGTGCTGATTAGGAGTCTGAAAAACAACAATTCTCTGCCGCACCAGTCTGGATGGGGCTTGGAGCAGTCTGGGACAGTGGAAGGTGTCCCTGCCCATGGCAGGGGTGGGATGGGTGCACTTTAAAGGCCCTTCCAACCCAAACTAATCCATGATTTTTCAGCTCTAATGGGATTAGAAGCCATGGAAAGGTTCTGGAAGGTTTGGGTCTTCTGCTGTGTTCTGTTCCTTCCTGTATTTAACATACAATTAAAAATTCCTGCTGTATCTGTGAATTAGAGGACAATCAACCTTGTCATGTAGGGCTGTCAGCTGGGGAGTTGGGATTTGTGAAATATGGTTATAGTTTACTTCACAAAATAATAGAGAACTGTGAGTGCTATTTTTTAAATCAAAACTTCTCTCTTTTAATAATATTTTGGAACAAATTTAGGTAAACTAGCTCAGCTAGGAAACAATCTGGGGTGCTCTGCAGTGGGATTTGGTGCTCTGAGGTGGCAAAACTTGAACAGCTGGGGATGGATGCAGAAATGTTGGCATTACAGTGGATGAAATTCCACCTCTGGCAGCAAAGTAACAAATCAGCCATTAATGTGTGTTCTCCTTTAATGTCTATCACAGCATCTGCTCTGCACACCCCATATTTACTGAGCTGGCAGCTTCTCCAAGTTCTCCAAACCAGAAAGCAATAAAAGCCAAAACCATCGTTTAGCTGTAGTGTTGACTAAAACACACTTGATTGGCAAGCAGAGGTTGGATTTGCCAAGGAAAACCATCCCAGTTTATTAAAGTTGTTGCTTTTTGCCAGCAAAGTGCTCGTTCTGTAAAACTCGTGGTGCTGCTTTAACAAGACAAAACACTCCCTCAGCTTTCAGAACTGCTGTCAATTAATAGCAGCGAGTTTTCCTCACAAGCTGTGGCTGTCCCTGGATCCCTGGAAGTGTCAGTACTCCCTGTGCTTGCCACCGGCAACGCCAGCAGGAGCTTTGGCAAGGGGAAAACAGTGAAATAACAAAATGTGAGGACTCAGGAATTTGTGTTTCATTGATAATGGTGCGAAACCAACTCCCCCGGTGAAGGGCTGCCTAGGCAGGATTCCTCATTTCCCTCTCTTAAAAGTCAGAGCTCCAGCTCTGACTTTTAAGAATCTGCACACACAAATTGGGAGAGACGAACTGGAGGTTGTGGTTGTTAATGTGCCATTTCGATGAGGAGTGATTGCATTTCACAGCCACCCTGCCTTGGTTTTTTACTTCTTTTTTTTCCTGTCAGGCAGAGCAGCTGCACAGAATTCGTGTTTGGTGGGAATGGACCTCCCTGCTTTTCTCCTTAAATCGTGACTTGTCGTCAGCTGGAAGGGGCAGAGCTCACAGGGTCTGGGAACTGCTCTGTGTGAAACTTGTGTCTCCTAGTGCCCCTCATACTTCCATGGGTTTTCCTTCTCAGATAACTTCGGCCTTTCAGGCTCAAGGAGCAAAACCAAACATGAAAAATGTTCCTTGTGGTGATGTTTTCTGTGTCTGAATTTGGCAAAGCTGCTGTTTTGCAACTCCCATTCTCATCCTTTCTCGCTCGGTGCCGCCACAGAGTTTAAAGGCTGTTGCAGACACACAGTTCTTTGGGATTCAGCGGTGGGAATTACACATCCATAAAACTGGGAATAAAAAAACAGTGGGAAAAGCTGTGCAGCTCCATACACCTGCAGCTCCTCACAGCTGTTCCTGGCTGGGCACTTTGTGCTGTGCTTTGTTTGCCCTGGTGGTGTTCAGTCAAGAACTCCATGTTCTTGGAGGTCTTTTCCAACCTTAATGATCCAGTGATTCCCTTGGAAAAATGAGGAGCTGCCATTGTAGCAGCAGTGGAAGGGAAAGCACAGAAGGGCTCAAATGCAGCCATAGCTCTGTGGCAGTGCTTTAGTGCAGGTCCTGGGCAAGGTTCAAACCCAAACCCTGATCCAAACCTTGCTCCAAACTCTATCCTTGGCCCTTTTTCCCCTCCTCAAAGCCCAAATCTCCCTCATGTTTCCATGTTTTCCTGTCTCATCAGCCCCTGTGTGTGAACGCTCCCAGGCAGCAGAACCACTGCAGGCATCAATTGGCACCCTAAACTTCCTTTTTTCCTTCCGTTCCCTGAATATGGAAGTGCAAAGGCTGTCGTGCTGCAGTAACCTCTGAGTGGTGGAGGGCAGGCTGTAAAAACAGCTCCCTGCCTAGCCATGGGCTCTTCTTCAGTTGATATGATATTTTTCTGCTACAGATTGGCTCTACGAGTTGGGAATGGATCTCAGAATAACCAAAAAAAATGGGTTATCTGGGCTATTCATTGATTATCGAAAGAGCTTGTCTTTGGGAGTTAAAGAACTTGGCACCGGTAGCCTTTAAAATGAGAGCTGGTTTTCCCTGCTCAAGTGTCTGTGAAAAGTAAATGTTAAATGCTTGTGCTCAATTAAACTGGGACAACAAACTGTTAATGGAGTGCTGTTAAAGTTCTCCAGTCAAACACACGCAAAGCAGTGGCTTTTGGCCCTGGCTGGCCTCACCTGCACTAAAAACCTTCCCTACCCTGGTGCTGCTTCTGGCCAAAGCTGAAATCCAGGCATTCTGTGTCCCAGTTTGACCCAGAATTCCACATTTCAGGTCGGTTTAGGTTGGGATGGAAGTCCTGTGACTTCCCAGCAGGACAGCTCCCCAGCACCACACCAAGCAGGGTGGGACAGATGGCCTGGCATGGATCCAACAAGTCCATCCAGCTCTGAGATTTATCTTCCCAAATCTCCCTGTCTATCCAGTCCCAGCCCTCTGGGACTTGTTGCTTCTATCTGCAGCTTCCCATCCTTTCCCATAGCCCGAGGGAGAATAATCCTCAGTGGGGCTGGACAGTGCTTCACTCCTGCTTGGCCCTGAGCAAATCCATCCCCCCTTTCCATGTGGATCTGCCCCTCCTGAATGTGGAATTGGGTGCCAGTGGATCCTCAGCTTCCTTGAGCTGAATTGATTTGGGACCTGTGCTCAGAAGCTGCAATGTCCCCAAAATTATCAACAGCCATAGGTTGTATGTCCAATCTGTGGTTAAATCTCTGGGATGAACCAGGCTGAAAAATGAACCAAAAACCTCGGGAGAAAATGCAGGTTTTCTTTTCCAAGGCAACAATTCCAGCAGGAGATGGGTTAAGTAAAAATCAATGGTAGGTTACAACTCTGCAGTTGTTGTTCCAACAAATTCAGGTGCTCTGAAGAGCTGCTTGTAGAGAGGAGATGCAGGGACAAACTGTGAGTAAACAGTGTGTAAATAGTGAGTTAATGTGCTCCCCCCTGCCAACAGCTTCGTGGCAATCCTCAGAAATGTTGTGTAATAAATTGCTCTTAATTGGTTCCTACATGTAAGGAAATCATCAGCTCTCATTTACTGTTTGCTGTTTTAACTCATAAATTAGAAGTGCCACAGTGATCTCGATTCCATAACCCATCCTTGGAGTTACGTGCACAACACAAATAAAAATGAGAAAAATCAGAGTGGTCTGTGACGAAATTGGGCTCCTCTGAATGCACTGATATTAAAAAATCTTGGCTGAGCAGCTCCACAATCAAGAGAGGTAAAACAAGCTGTGCCTGCTGCTGGGAAAATCTTTGCCATTTTTCCCCCTCAATGGGGTTCATGTTCCTGATGCTGATCAGGACTTTGTAGCTCTTGTTCTGCAGCAGAGTTTCAATTATTTCTGAATTGCTGCTCCTGTAAGTGTGTGTGGGGGAGATAAGAGTCCATGGAGTCGGAGCAGTAAATCTTCCATGACTTCCTTTCCTACCAAAAAGCTCTGGAAAAGAGCAAAAACAGGCACTTGTAACAAAATCTTCCAGTTTTAAAATTTTAATGCAAAACTCACTTGTGTTATAAAACCTTCCAGACAACTTCTTTTTCCCTCAGTTCTTGCCTCTTCTTCCCTGAAGTGGAATTTAAGGGAATTGGATATATCCATGTGTGGCTTATAATGGCTTTAATTGCACAAAGGAAATTGAAGTTGTGGGAACAACAGAACCACTGGAATCGAAGAGGAGGCCTTTCCTCCTTGCTGGGAAGCAGGGATGGAACAGGTGCATCAAATTAAGCACATTATGCCTTTATTTCACAACATTCCTATTTTCCAAATTGCCCAGAAACACAATTATCCAACTAAGGAAAATATAAATAATGGCATTTCATTTAGGTAAGCATATAATGAATGCTTCCAATCTTTGCCTCTCGTGCTTTTTAAGGCTTTACGGGAGAACCTGGATCTGGGGATGCAGAATGGGGAAAGGGTTTTCAGGTAAAGAGGGGAATTTAGGGTGGAGTTGTCGTGCCCAGTTATTTGTGTGCAAACCAGGGATGTTCAGACAATGCCCAGGGCTGAGTGTCTGATTGGAATTCCCCAATTTCCCGAGGCTGCTGTGCTCCACTGCCCATCCCTGCACTTCCCAGCTCCACCTGTCTGGTGCATTGGGCACATGCAACACTTCAACTGCAAAGCAGAGCAAATGGCTCTGCCTGAGGTGTCCTGGAGGGGGAAAGGATCCTTTGAGTTTCTCCCATCACTTCTGTCTCCCAAATCGTGCCATACTGGCATTTCTGGGTGTGTTTGTGGTTTGCATGACCTCCTCCCAGGGTATGCTCTAGCTGGACCCTTCCCACAGGTGTCTCTGCTTCATTTTTCTCCTGCTGTTTTTATTTTTATTTGCTGTTTGAATCTTGCCATCTCAAGGTATCCAAAGTAATGTTTCCTCTCCAAATAGAAATCTAAATCCATCAGGCAGGCTGGCAAACAAACTGCTGGCAGGAAGGAGAACTATCTTCCCTTTCTTGAAATGTGTTGTCCTCAAATACACAAGACTGTGCTTTTGATTTCCCAGAGATGCCTGGAAGTGCCTGACGGATTTTTTTCCCCTCTTCTCCCAATGAAAGTGGATAATTATTGAAAGAAAAGAGCTTGTTTTGTGGGCAGGCTGGGCCTGAACCTTTGGTGCTTAATCCCAGCCCATTGGTACATTTGATACCTGTTGTCACAGCCATACTTTGCTGTTCCCAGGCTCTCCATGAGGGATGAGGGAGGAGAATCCTGGTGCTTTCTGCTCTTGGCCAAGTGACTGCTGAGCAACACAATGAACACGTTGTCCCTGTTGGACACCGTGGGTTTGTGGGATCTGTGCCTTGTGAGAGTGTTCTCCAGGTGATCCTTTCCTTGATCCTGATCCCTGGGATGGATTAACTGCTGAGGAATAATGATCCAGCCTCCAGCCTTGGCGATGTCCCCCTTCATCAGCAGCAGGTGGGCAGGCAGCATCCTCGGGAGGGCTGTTCTGGGCTCAGGGGAACCTCCAGGTAGCTGCTGGCACAGTCACATCCTGTGACAAGCAGCAGTCTGGCAGGTGGGATTCCAAGCCTTATTGAACAGGTGCCAATTCCCTCGGGAATCCGTGAGGTGCTGGTGGTGGCTGTGCTGCTGCTGGCAGCGGGGAAGGCAGCAGGGGCTGGGGGAGGCTGGAGGAGCAGCGGAGAGCAGGTTTGTTCTGTCAGCCAGCTCTGTCTGCTCCTTAATGGCTCAGCAGGACATGGCTGGCTCTGCTCAGACCTCGCCTTTTCAGCTGGCAGCACAGTGAGCTCCCTGCAGCTCCTCTGGCAGTGAGCCCTCCTTACTGACAGCCAGAAAGTGGCAGCAGGAGCCATCCAGACCCGAGTCCCGCTCGGAGTCACTGTCCTCGTTTCCTTGTGGGAAGTGTGGAATGTATGATGCACCTCTCCCCCTTCAGACTCCATCCGTGTGGTGCTGTGGGGGGCAGCAGGAAGAGCATTGCCAGCAGGGCAGGCAGGGATGCTGCCCTGTGCCCAGCCCTGGAGCAGCTCTGCAGTGCTGTGTGCAGCTCTGGATCCTCAGCCCAGCAGCACAGGAGCTCCTGCATTGGGGCAGCGGAGGCTGCGCAGCTCAGCAAGGCTGCAGCAGCTCGGTGCCCAGCAAAGGCTGAGGGAGCTGGGGCTGCTCAGCCTGCAGAGGAGCCCAGCTGAGAGGAGCCCTCAGCCCTGGCTGGCCCTGGCTGCAGGGAGCTCAGAGCAGGGCCAGCCTCTGCTCCGGGGGCACCAATGGCACCAGAGGAACGGCAGCCACTGAGCCCAGGGAGCTCCCCCTGCACAGGAGGCACAACTTCTTCCCTGGGCACTGCCAGCCCTGAGCACATGGTGCCCAGAGGCTCTGCAGTCTCCTCCCTGGCAGGAGGGTTTCTGGGTGGTTACTCTTGGTTATAACCTCTTTTACCCAGCAAAAGTTCTCAGCTGCAGTTGTTTTTATTTTTTACAATCAAATTTGCCCAGGCCAAAGCTCAAAGATGGATCAACAACTCACCAACTACAACAGTGTAATTTTTCATTTTCCATTTCCAAAGGGTAAATCCTGTTGGGGAGGTGATACTCAATCATGAGACCATCACTTGGTTGAAAGGGGCTTGCTCATCCAAAGCATGATAAATTGGTTTTTGGGGAGGACAACTTTCTCCCATGGCTGGGTTTGGCATATCCTCACAGGGTTTCTCTTTGAGAGACTTTGCTCCTCTTTGATGACAAATACAAAGCCCTGGAGAAACCTGTGAGCATCACCTGAATTTATCATCTGAATTTATGGCTCTGCAGTGTTGTGCAAGGCACAGTTTCACTGTCCTTTAGTGGTCAAGAGAATATTATGTGCTTGATATTAAAAACCTGCAGCAGCGTCAGTGCAATCACAGGTTGCAGAAGAAAGGCAGCCACTTGGAGGAGTGAAAAAAAAGCTTTATGTAAACTGCACAATGGAAGAGAAGCTTATATATCCTCTTGGGAAAGAGTTGGGAGCTGGTTCTTGAAAGTACAATGAAAAGGAGTAAATCACCTCCCTCAGAGGAGAAATCCATGTGAAAGTTCAGCGTTGGGACCCCTCTTTGGCTTTTTGTCCTCCTGCTCTCATCTCCCTCTGCACTCACAGAGAAAAGAAAGCAAAGCAGATGAGCTCTGTGGGTGGTTCCATGTTTCCTTTCTCATCTGTAACCTTTCCAGCTCTTCTGTGTCTGTCCGTCCTTAAGCGATGCTCCTCTCTGCGATTTCAGTCTGCTGTGAACTTCGATTGTTATTTTTGTGAGCATTCATTCTGTGGCCCTGCTGTGTTTGGTTTATATTGATTAGGGATCAATTCTTGCAGCTCTCCTGGTTTTCACCCCCAGAGCACTCTCAGAGCCCTGCTCATCATGCCCTTGCTCTTCTCATGCCTTCTAAGAAATGGGGGCTGGAGGTTGTTAAAAGTTTAGCGAGGAAAGGAATGAAAAATGTCTGTGTGTGAGTGTTTGCATCCATGCTGGGAACAAATCCCTGCTGGGCAGGGGAATGGAGCAGCTCTGCTGGGAGGAAAGGCTGGGAGAGCTGGGGGTGTTCTCCTTGAGAGGAGAAGCTCCGGGGAGACTCAGAGCTCCTTCCAGGGCCTAAAGGGGCTCCAAGAGAGCTGGAGAGGGACTGGGGACAAGGGATGGAGGGACAGCACACAGAGAATGGCTTCCCACTGCCAGAGGGCAGGGATGGATGGGAGATTGGGAAGGAATTGTTCCCTGTGCAGGGTGGGCAGGCCCTGGCACAGGGTGCCCAGAGAAGCTGTGGCTGCCCCTGGATCCCTGGCAGTGTCCAAGGCCAGGCTGGACACTGGGGCTTGGAGCAGCCTGGGACAGTGGAAGGTGACCCTGCCCATGGCAGAGGTGGCACAGGATGGGATTTAAGGTCCCTTCCCACCCAGGATTGTGTTGGATTGGGTGATTTTGGGATTCAGCTTCTCAGGTGTGAGGAAGCCAGTGTGGGAATGGAGGAGGCAGGAAGTGTTCAAGCCCCGGGGTTTGGGCAAGGAAACAGATGTTTACCATGTGAAAATAATTCCAACCAGGCCAAACCTGTTTCCCATCCAAACTCCAAGCTCCTACCCTGGTTTTCTTGGCCTGGCCACTGAAGTCTGGCTTTAATCTTTGGCCCTTGGGCTTTTCATGTTCCAGGATTACTAAAACTTCCTGGCATACTGAGGAAAAGTCTCTTCATGGCACCAAATCACACGAAGCCACTGCCTGTGGGAGTTGAGAAATTGTTTGCAGGCAGATGATCAGATCTGGGTGCTTTGTTTTCTGCATGCCCAGAGAGAGCAAGATCAGATTTTTTCCCCCCTTTTGCACAGTCAAGACCGGTGACAGAGCTCAGAAGCAAATGGGACTTGTCAGTCTGTATTCCCTCCATCATCAGAGCCTCATTCCTGCTGCTCTCTCATGTCCCAGACAGTAATAAATCACATTTTCTGAGCCCAGCCGACGTGCTGATTTGCAAACATGAAGCAGCAGCTCATAAAATAATGCCTTTCACATTTTTAGGGAGTAGACGTTGCATTAACCTGGAGTGGTGCAAATTGCAGCAGCAGTGAGTGAAATGAAGCTTTGCTACTTGAAAGTTCAGCACAGACTCAATGTATGCAAAAGTAATTAAAACTCAATTTGTTGTGTTTTCAGAAGAGACTTCAAACACGTTTGACAGAGAAATCACGTCCCTTTATATCACAAGGTGTTTCCAATCTTGTCATTTTCCCATTTGTCAGCCTTGATTTGGAATGAGAGCTCGTGCTTCTAAGCAGCGATCACCCAGCAAGTCCTGTAAGAATAAATAATTGTTCCTACCTGGATTTTCCAAGTGGATGCTTCCCGAGAGCGTATAAAAATGGGTCCAAACTTCCTCACAGCCCTTTGTCTTGACCTTCAAGGTCCCTTCCCACCCAAACCATCATGGGGATTCTCTGCTTTAGTATGGTTTGAGCCCTGGCTTTTTCTTTGCATCCCAGTCTTTCCCTGTTTCCCAGTGAACTCTGGATTTTTGGAGTTCTGTGGAAGGAAACAGCCCCTGAAAAGCTCTCATGGAGAGTCATTTGTGGGACAAACAGTGAGGGAATTGGGGCAATAAAGGAGCAGAATCTTTGAAAGCAGTGCTTTCAAATACGTTATTATGTAGTTGTCATCATTTCCTTGCTGTGGTGATGCCTGAACCCTCAGGCGTGTGAGGGTCTCCAGGGAATCCCCACTTTGTTTGCTGCTGACACTTTGCTCATATTCCTGCTTCTCTTCTTGATTCTTCTGGATGCTTTATGATACACTTGGCATTTTTTAATCAAATTTGGGTTGAGCCCCTGATGTTATTTTCTCATCTCCTCCTGTGGCTAGCACAGGTCTTTCTCATGAGAATTTTCTCCTGTGTTTTATAAACAAAGATAAAGTTTGGATGTTATTAAAACAGTGTCTCGAGATTTGGACAGTTCAGGCCTGGCCAGTCAGGCCTAGGGGGAGGTTTCTGACTGACCAATCTGGGTGACCTCTGAAAAGTCTATATAAGTTGGAATCAAAATAATAAAGTTCTCTTTCCTTACCACGCTGAGAATCCGGGTCTTTTCTCTGCTAGTGGCTCAACAGCGACATCCTCCTAGAAGAAAAAGCTCTAAACTCTCCTTCCTTTCCCCAGAGGATGCTCTGGAGGTCTTAAATCAGAGTTAGGTGCAAAGTGGGCTTACTATTGAGGTGAAATAAGGAAATCACAGGTGTCCATCTCCCTGGGAGGCTGCAGGATAAAATGGGATGGCAAGCAGCTCCCGAGTGCCCTCCCTGTACTTTCTTTCCCAGTGAAGAAGCTGAACTGGAGTTGTTCACTGTGCTTTGAATGTAGTTGGGAATGGTAGTGCTCCTCTTGGAGGAGAATTATTTTTGTTAAATGGGAAAGGATTTGTTTTCCAAAGAAATCGCTCCGTTACTGCCTTCAGGGGAGAAAGAGCAGAGTGAAATTCTGAAGTGCCTGTTCTATCAGGAACACTTTGCTGTCAAAAACACTGCCAAGTTTCATTGACCAGCTCCTCCAAACCCCTCGTGCCTGGACAAGGAATGAAAGCCCCCAAGTGCTGCTGGTTCTGTGTAACTCAGAGCCCAGCTCATTGCAGGTGTCAGGTGAAAACATGGATTTACTGGAGATCTTTTCCTGCTGCATCTGAGTCACTCAAGCGAGAGCTCTGCCTGCCTAGCCTTCCCTGCCAGCTGCCAGCCCCTTCAGCCTCATCCCAGGTGTTTGTTTAGCAGGAAAACATGGAAAACAGGGGAGAGAGGAGCTCTGCTGGGAGAACCTGAGGCCTGGAATGGGAAATGTGAGCTTGCAGACACGTCGTACTCAGAGAACTGTGAGAGAAAAAGGTTTGGCTCTTTGGTAAAACAGTGTGGGCTGGAAGGACCAAATAAATCCTCCTCCCCAGGTGTCCCTCAGGGGGATTTACCCATCTCTTCATGTTACTTAGCACAGTAAGGAGTTGTGAGCATGTGCAGCATCTCTGAGGGTGAGTGGCTTTTCAAAGTATTATGGCATTGGAGCATTTGGATGAATCCAGCTAAAACTGGGCTAAATAACACCTCCTCCCCAGTTATGGTGCTGTGGCTTGGAGGAGAGAAAGACTTCCCTGGTGATTGCAGACATGGTCCTTGAAGTCCTTCAAGGCTGGAAGAGTGATTCAGGATCTGCCCCGAGCAGGTTTTTTGGGATTTCCACGCAGAGCTGTTGGTGTTTGGCACTGAGCTGAGGGATCCGTTCCAGGCAGGTTGATGTGGATGTGCACCTGCAGAACAGTGTATCAAATGTTATGGGTGTGTAAATTTTCATGAATATTAGGTTTTATTGCTGTGAATTACAGCTTCCCTATCAAGTGGCTGTCTGAGGGTTTTTAAATGTGTCTGTTCTTTGTTCACTGCCTTGCAGGCACATGATTATCCTGGGAAAAAGGGAAAGAAGGGAATGAGTTTGTGCTGTTTCAAGGGGTCCCAACCACTGGATTTGGTCTGTGTTCTTTGATAATGGGGTTGCAGTGCCTGCATGTCCTGATATCACTGATCACATCACATATCAAATGTGATTTTCAGTTTAATTGAAGGGTAAATTAAAACTGACTTGTCAGCTCCCCTGTTTCATTTGTTTATAGTTTCACCTTTTGGTTTTGGTTGGGGTTTTTTTTGGTTAACATTTTGTCATAGAATCATTAAGGCTGGAAAAGCCCTTCAATATTGAGCCCAACCATTAACCCAGCACTGCCGAGGCACCTCTGATCCCTGTCCCCAGTGCCACATCCACATGGCTTTTCAGCACTTCCAGGGATGGCAATTCCACCTCTTGCAGCAGCCCCTTCCAATGCTTGACCACTCTTCTTGAGAAGAAACATTTCCTAATATCCAATTTAAACCTTCCCTGGGGCAGCTTAAGGCTGTTTTCTCTTGTGCTGAAATGCTTCCAAAATATTTTGAAAAGCCAGGAAATGAAAGTGAGAGCTCTGAAAAGCAAGGGAGGAGGCTTGCAATTAGGAAATGAATTTGGATGGCAGGATCTAACAGCTGTTTGGGGCAGGTGAGCAAAATATGTCTTTTCTCAGTGTATTCCACTGGGAACATCTCAGTCTTTTAAGGGAGATTATCTTAACTGTGTTAGAAGGGCTGTGAAAAATAAATCGATCAATCAGGGTTTTGCTTGCAAAAGGCTTTGAGTACCAAAAAAAGGGGTCAATTTATACTCATGGAATTGCAGCCATAATTCCAGGTTAAAGGTGCTGAGCCAAAATTTGGGACAAACACTGCAGCTCAGCAGGGCAGGCTGTGTCCTTCCACAGAATGCTTGGGGGAAAAGCAGTTTGCATTTGGGTTTGTTTGCTTTTGAGATTGAAAATTGCCATTTAGCAAGGTAAGAGCAAGGCAAATTAGACAGGACTGGAAGGGTATTTGGGCTTTTCAATATTTTATCCAGGGTAAATCTGAACCTCATCTCTTGTCTTTGATCTCTTTTTGGAACGGGATGAGGGGGTGTGTGTGAGGATAAACTGTCAGCATCTCCCACTCCCCACAGGTTCTTGAGTTTCACCTTAACTCCTTGAGTTCCCCAAAAATCTAACTGAGCAAACCACACCTTCTGTTGCTTTCCCCGATGGTCCCACACTTCTCTCTCCCTCCTTTTCTCAGCCTCCTGATGAATCAGGCAGAGCTGTTCATTTTTTGGGAGCTGTCCAGCTGAGGGGGAGAGTGTGGGATCAGTGCTCCCTCGGGGTGACACAATGCTGCGTGAAACAGAGACTGAAACAGAGCTTACATCAGACAGAAAACTCTGTGAGTCACAGGAGAATCAAGGTTGTGCTGGAGTTCTGGAGGTCACCTCTCTATACCCCTGAGCAGGGCTATATTACAGTTGTAAAGGTCTTGGAAAAACAACGCACATATATGGATGTGTATTTATTTTTCAATATTTTATGTGGTTTTTGAGGATGTGCATCTCCCCTTGCCAGTGGGTCCACCTGTAACACAATCCGAAGAAGAAGAAGAAGAAGAAGAAAATATTCCAAACTATTTTTCTATTCTCCCAGAGAGGAGGTACCAGAAAAAACCCATTTATTTTGCTCTGGTTGCAGAGTTCACTTGTGAAGGTCACAGGAGGAGATAGTTAGGGATGGCCATCTCTGCACAGGCAGAGCATTTCTTCTGGGATAATTCACTGGGGAGAATATTGGCAGTTTGGTGACAAGGTGGGCCTCGGGCACAGCTTGGGCTGGATGATCCTGGAGGTCTTTTCCAGCCTCAGTGATCCTGGGATCGCCACAGGCTGCCACACTCTCAGTGCTCCAGGCTGTCTCTCAACTGGGTTTGAGTCCCTACCTTTAAAGCCCAGGGGAAGTTTCTCTATCCTTTTTTTCAGCTCCTCTCAGTTCTCCCAGCCCCTCTCTGCCCCTGGGCTGCTGTTACAGATTTGGGCAATCATCTCCTTTCTTTCCATTCCCTGCTTCTCAACCCCGGGTGGAAACTGGGATGGAGCTCTGCTCTTACCTGCAGTAATCCCTTCTCTGGAGTGTGCCTTGATTTCAGTCCAAGAGGAGGAACTGAAGTCACCGCTTCAGGCTGCAGACGTCGCACACGTTGATTCATGGCTTCAAGCCCAGTTTCAAAACTGTTTCTCAAAAGCCAGTGTTAAAAAGCAGTTTTAGGATGTCATTTTTTGGCAGCAGGTACCTGCCAGGGAGGTGTGGCCAGCTTGGTAAATAGTTTCTGATTTTTGGGCACCTCAGCACAGCTTTGTGCTGGTGTCAGACTCTCCTAAATCAACTCTGGCACTGGAAATACTCCCCAGACAAGAGGATTTCCAGTGGGCAGTTTTTGGGGAGGCTGTCCCAGTTCCTTCACATTGGGACTGCCTCCCTCAGAGGGTTTTACAGGAGATAAAATCACTTGCTCAGCTCAAAACGGGTTTGCTTTCAACTCCTGTTGCCAGTGCCAGCTTAAAACAAAATCAGTCTGGAAAATGCTGTCAGAATTTATTTGGCTTTTCCCAGGGAGACATCCAAGGACAAATGCTATTTTCTCCATATTCAAAGCACTCTTGCAACAGTTTGGCATGGGAAAACAAGGTGAAATTTGGCAAAAGATGCATTTTTTTTTTTCCCTGACTGATATTATAGTTATTGTGTCAGAACTTTCCTGAATTCAGGTAAGGGATAAACCTATCAGGGCTTACAGTTCCCACGTGCAGAGGGGCTTGCCACTGTGTTGAAGAGTAACTTGTGCTCCATCTCAGGTGCCACTTTTGAAATATATTCTGCATTGTTCAGGAAAATCTGCAGATCCAGAGTGGTATTTCCTAAAGAAAACTTTCTGCAAACAATCGTCCCTCAGTTTTCAGAGCAGAGCTTGAATGGCATCCAGCAAATCAAGCTGCAGTCCAAGAGTGAAACAAGCACAGATGAAATCAAATATTGAACAGTCATTCAGGAATCCTACACTGAATTGAGGGAATCCTCCTCCCACCCCTCGTGGTGCTTTTGGACTTGGATGATGAAATTTATATCCTAGGAATTCATGAGCTTGTGCTGAGCCCTGCTTTTTTGTATTCCTCATTTTTCAACCTGGCGTGGAAATGTGATGAATAATTAGTGCCTTCATGGGAGAACCAGCCTTTGTTTCTTTCCCTCTAAGGAAAAAAGTACTTGAAAAGAGACCAGTAATGTGAATAATGGTAAAATCCATTGCTCTTATCCGTGTTTCAAAGGCATTGCTGGAATAGACAACTGAAAAAAAGAGAATTAGGCCTCCATGGTGTCTCCTGGATATGGAGAAATACAAGATAGAGATGTCCCTGGCTCATTCCTGGTGTTAAAAGCTTTATTGGACAACAGAAGAAACTCTGTTATTGAAACCTCCCGCTATATAGAAATACACTTGGGGTTCTCAGATACCCTCTTGGAAATTCCTGTATCTTTAAAATTAAGAATTGTTTGGATTTGGGAGTCATGGAAGATTTTGGCTCGAATCAGCAAGTGCCTCTCCCCTCTTGCTGGGAGGAGAAAGGGAGAGCTGATAGTACATTGCAAAAATCTAGTCTATTATAGAAATTCCACACAGGCTGACAACGTCCTCAGGTCAACTTCATCTGTTTTCTTCTGTGGCTGGAAAGAGAAAACGAGCATTTAATTACTGGGAGAAAGAAATGATCCTCCTGATTGAGGGAGTCACATGAGTGCAATTTACTTTATCCTTCCATTCATTTGAGGGACATGGATGCAGTTCAGCCAGAGATGTTGTTTAAATAAATTGTTTCATTGGGTGGACTCAGAGTGACAAATCCTCAATGTCCCCAACAAAACAAAACCTCTGTGCTTTGCTGGTGGTATTCTAGGGGATTAAATTGGTCCTGCTTTGTTCAGATGTGCTTCAATCATCTCTATTTTTATTCTTCTGTGGTTAAAATGATCCGTATTCAGCTTGGCATCCTGGGGAGGTTATTCAGGAATTTACCAGAGCACAGGCTCTGGCACAGGCTCCCCATCCCTGGAAGTGTCCAAGGCCAGGTTGGAGCAGCCTGGGATAGTGGGAGGTATCCCTGCCCATGCCAGGGGGTGGAATGAGATGAGTTTTAAGGTCCCTTCCAAACCATTCTATGATTTTCCAGGTACAGATTATTTTCTAGGCGGTATTTCCATGATTCCTGAAATCAGCGTGGAGATGCACCAGGAGCAATTCAGTGTCAGCCTATTTTAAGGAAAAAAAACAACCCTAAACCTAAATCCTGCTTTTAATTTTAATTTTGTTAATATTCCTCCACAGCCACCGCAGAGAAGATTCCCAGTGGCTGGGGCACAACCCCGTGAATAATTCCATGAATAATGCGGACCATTAGCAGTTGGTGTTTCCAAACAAACACAAGTGTTAGCAGATCTTCATCGGACCCTCCGAACTTAGCAATTAAAACTTTAATTGCTCCACAATTAAATTTGCAACTACGATGTAATTAGCATGCAGGGTTTAATTTGGGAAAGCGAGGCTCTGGCTAAAAGCCTTGGGGGTGTGTGTTTGCTGGGGACCAGAGCAGCAAGGGAAGCTATTTCCTCTTGCATTTCATGGAATATCCACAAGAATCGGTGAAATCCAGCTCCTAGGACCGGTTTTTCATAGGAAAAGCATGATTTCAGGAAGTTTTAGTTTATCTCCCCGATATCTTGCAAAGCAACAAGGTGAGGTGAGGCTCTGGCACAGTTTGCAAAGAGCAGCTGTGGCTGCCCCATCCCTGGAAGTGTCCAAGCATAAAGAAGCAAAGCACTGAGACTTACGGGTGTCTGCAGAACCCAAAATATTTTGAGTTCTGCGTGGTTAAAGGGATTTCTGGCAGGTATTTCTGTTGGGAGCAGGCTGGTGGCTTCTGGAGGCATCGATCTCTTGTATTGATCCTTAACTCTGGTCACCTTCTCATGCTCATCCTAGAAAGGGAATGGCTGGAGCCCTTGGAACTAGAGTATTTAAGACACTGAGATTTTTATTTCATGCCCATCATTATGGAATAGTTTCTTACAGCTGACGGAACAGTGCTTTGTTTATATGCCAGCTAAAGCTCCCCAAAATCAGCTCAGCTGTAAATTAAATAAAATGCTGAATTCAATAATGCTCAATATTTAGACTGAAATGCAGCTTTTTCTGATTTGCCTACTTGGAGAGAAGCATCTCTTGCATTATTTAGTGTTTGTCTGAAGGAGATACCAAGGCAAGCTGCAGATATATCTCCATTAATTGATCGGTATTGTATTGTTGCATTTCATTTGGTTCCTTTACCTGATTGATTCATCGCAGCATTTTCTTTGCTCCGTGGAAAGCTGCACTGCGTAGGCTGCAAGATAGGAAAAGAGAATGGGAAAAATGCTACAGCAGTCCTTTGACCTTTTAAAATCCATGAGAAGTGAATTTTGCCCACGTTCTGGGGATCTTACGGTGAGGTGTTTAATGTTCCAGATTGCTTAATTACCCAGCAGGAGAATGGGAGGCTTTCTCCAGGACAATAAATTGTAATTAAAAAGCACATTTATTACTGAACCACAGTGGAAGAGGGGCAGCCTCCCTGTGCCTCTGCTCCAGTGCCAAAGATGGGATAACTCCACCTTTCAACTCCAGCCGTCCCTGGGCTCCTGTCCTGCTCAGTCCTTCTCTTGTGTACTTGCAAAAATGGATCTGTGTTCTCCTGCTGCTCAGAATTGTCCTTCTTTGGAAACCATGAGCTACAAGTGAGGTGAAGTCATTCTCTTTGCAGGTTTTTGTTGTAGGGCTTTTTGCAGAAATGTGCTGAAATATGTTTCAGCTCTGCTGCAGCTCAGTTCTATTAAACAAAAAAATACATCCTTCAAAATAATTTAGGAATCTCAGAAGTGTGTGAGGCCCTACTGAAGGTTGATTTTGAGATATTCTTGAGGTAAACATCTGGTTTTGTGCTTCTTGTTAGAATGACACTTTGTATGAAGAAATGAATCAAACATTTCTAAAAATAATCATAAAAATTAACTTGTAATGAAGATGTTTGAATCCCCCCCAACTCTGAGCTCCTGTATCATAGAAAACGCTGCCACCATTTTACACTCCCACAGCCCGGGTAACACTCAGGTCATAATCATTGCCAAACAGCCACTTGCAGTTTGATAAATAACAATTTTTCCAACTTAAATGAGTCTGTGTTTCAGTTCTGTGATTGTATTCCGTGATCCCTTGAGCTGTTTCCCAGTTTGGGGTGTGAGGGGATGCTTTTTAGCGACGGCTAAGATTCGAAACCTTCACTCTTTTTTCCCGCCCTTTTTTCCCGCCCTTTTTTTCGGCGGGAATCCCCCCCCCCCCCCCACATCTGTCCCCTCACATCTGTCCCTTCTTCCTTCCCTTCTCCTGCCTCTCGCTTTTCAAATCTGCCTTTTCAAACCCCCCAAGAATTAAAAGCTTGGTCACTTCCAACCTCCCAGCTTGGTCCTGAGCTCCTTTCTTTCCATCCAGCCTTGGGTTTTAACTCCTCCTCCCACGTCCCCTCCCGGCATGGTACAGGTAAGCTGATAAAGCAGATCGCCCCTCATAAAATGAGATATTCAGAAAGGAAGGGCATGGAGAGATGGGAATTAAATAATAGCCACGGGTCAGAGCAATATTCTTTTTGATAATGGTTCTGTTATTCATGGATGAGTGTTCTCAGGGATTAGTTTCTCAGGGAAAATGAGCAAAATTACGCCGCCGCTCTCATGTGTGGTGTTAGAGACCTAAACCTTTCCTTTTTGAACACAAAAAATTGAGGGCAATTTCACCCGAAAGTGTAATACGTCAAACAAAGTTCACACTGAGTATAGTGTACTGTATTTCCTGACTGTACAGCTGCTCCACTGAAAAAACCTCAAGTGCTGAAAGTTTCTGTGGGCAACAGTTGGTTTTAACTTTTTGCCGAGTTTCTCGTTGATTCGCCCCAATCGAGCCCAGAGACACTTCAGAGACCAGGTCAGAGCAGTGGGTATTTGCTTTATTCGGTGCACCGGGTGTGTGGGAATTGTTTCCACCAAACACACTCACCTCAGTACCCCCAAAGACACAGTGTTATAGGTAAAATTCATGAATATTCATTACATTTTCCAGGATAGGAGTGGTTATACAAATAATTTCTCAAAAGTCATTAATATCATTAGCATGTGCACCACGCATTCTCTGTATGTCCTGGTGGTCTTTGGAGACCCCCAAAGCCCCCTCCAGGGTGAAGGTCCTTCATGGGATGATTCAGCAGTTTCTGTGATGGTTTCAAATGCGTGCTTGTACATCTCAGCTGATAAGCCATCAGGCCAGAGCTGTGTACCTACATTCACTCCACAATTTGAATTTGAGTTCAGCCTTCAGCCCTGGACAGGTGCCGTGCTGGTGAAAGGGGGCAAAAACTCAAATAGATTTGGGTTTTCTATTTGACCACTCCTTTCTCATCCTTCATAATACATTTAATTCCTTTTGAAGTTGTAGGGCTCTGGAGTTTTTTGTTCACAGAATTCCAGGATGGTTTGGAAGGGAAGGGACCTCAAAGCCCATCCAGTGCCACCCCTGCCAAGGCAGGGACACCTTCCACTGTCCCAGGCTGCTCCAAGCCCCATCCAACCTGGGCTGGAATCAAATACATTTTAAAACTTAAGTCTGAAAACATTTAAGTTCCCTTATAAAATGTCTGAAATAATTGTCCTTTTAAAAGGGTCTTTTCTTTTTCTCACAGATGGGAAGGTTGAAGTCACAAAAGAGGGAGTGAAGCTCTGCACCATGGGACCTGGCAAAGTTTTTGGGGAGTTAGCCATCCTCTACAACTGCACCCGGACAGCTACTGTCAAAAGTAAGAGCATTTTGGATGTTTTCTTATCTCTTCACTTGGAAGTTGCAGCCTCTTTTAGATGTTTCACTTTCTCAGGGAATTAAACTCTTCAGGGGATGGATTTTGGTATGGAATTTAGCCACTATGTGTGTGAAGAAGATGCAGAGGAAACGCTTCATTCAGTCACTCAGGTGGATCCTAACCCATGCAGGGGAGCCTGGAGCTCATACCACAGTTTTCCTTACAATTCCTGCTGAATCTCATGATAATTATTCTTTTGGTGCTTAGAAGAACCTTTCTGACCTGTGTAGGTCTTCAAGGGAAACTCAGTAAGCCAAGCTTAGTTTTCGTTCAGCACAAGCCACTGTTTTCGCACTAAGGTGACTAAAATAAATCAGGAGAAAAAAATCTGGATGGCACTTGACCCCCTGCTCTAAACTCCTCAGCACTTCTCCTGTAATCTGTTTTCTTTTATGAACGTTCTGGGCAAAGGCTTGGCTTGCATGGTTAAGCAGAGGAAATAAATCACATTGCTATGCACAACATAAATAGGTTTGTGTTTAAATTCAGGTGCAGAGCTGAGATCTGGGATATAGGATATCAAAGTTGTCCTGGATCTTGAGGAGAAGAGTTTATGGTGGTGTCTGTAGCAGAGGGAGATGATAAATAGTTGTGTGGTTTTAAGGTGCTGTGAGGGGGAAGTCAAGAAGGGTACAGATGGCACAGAATAATCCAAACAAGTGGTACAAATCTGAATAATGCAAACGAGTGGTATTCTTGTACCAGAATAATGAGGTGTGTGAGTCCCTGCTCAGAAGAAAGCCTTTCCCAAATACCTCATTGTGCTTGAAAAAGAGAGAGAAAGGAAGAGAACAAATGGGCAGGGATGAGAAAGCAGGAACAGATAAGTGGATTATTTTCTGCAGGACATGCTGTTCTCCGTAGTGCCGAGGGACATGAGGGGTGTTCTGTGCTCTCACCTGTGCAAACCTCGCCTTTTTCCAAGTGCTGGTATCTCAGGCGATGGTGATAAATTCAGATAAGAAGCAGGTTTGTGTGATAAATGCAGCTGGGGAAGGTTGGAAAGAGCAGAGAAAAGGTCAAATCCTAGAAAAGGCAGTGAGACAATCGCTGTTGTTTAGTTCCCCTTAGGAATACAGAGGTAAAAGGCACCTGATCCTCCACTCCCACGAGCTCATCCATCTGGAATCCCACATAGCCACTCTGTTCCTGTGGCCATTCTCTCCTGGTTGAGGAGGACACTCTGGAAGGGAATTGTGCACAGCAGGTTTTACTGTCAGTTTTCCTCTTACTTCCTTTTCCATGCCTTCAGTCTCTGCTCCTGAGCAAACCTCCAGACTGCCACGTGGCATTCAGTTGTCCCAAATCCCTTTGTCCTGGTTCAGTTGGGGGCAGGAGTAAGGTCACTGCTCCAGCCATCCTCAGAGAGACCTTGCCTCAAGGAAGAGGAGTCTGTGTTTGTTGCTACTCTGCTCCTTTCCCACTAGCATTGTGTAATTATAATTATCCACCTTCTGCTGCTGGGTTTGGAATCTCCTTCCCAGGGTCAGCAAGGCACTTTTAGGAATTTTCTCTCTCCTTACTGCACAAATCAGAAGCAGTTGTGGTTGTAATGGGCTTGGGGAACTGCTTCGGTTGCTGAGGTTGTGGAGGTGTTCACATCACCTCAGGCCATGGTGTTGACTTAACTCATCCTACACAGCTTCAAACACCTGCTTGTTCCTCTGGGAAATGAGAAATAAATGTGGTGAATCCCTAGAAAGGTGAATGGTGCTAAAAATTCCATTAAGCCTGGGGATAACTTTGATCATTCCAAGGTTTATTCGGGGAGGAATGAAATTGGTGACTGTAGTGAGAACAGACACTCAGTCAACATTGGTGGAGAAGAAGTGTCAGAGAGCATCATCCAGCTCCCATTTAGAGAAATACTTTAACTCAGGGCTTCCCAATGTTCAGGAGAGAGCTTTCCATCAGCTCCAGAGCATCAGGAGTGTGTTTTGATGTGCCTGCCTGTGCTTCATTACGAGGACATTAAGTGCTGCTTTCTGCAGGATGGAGCTGTGGCAGAGGCTGAGTGAAGGGTGGATTTATGGGGCTGTGGAGCTCAGCACTGCATCTGGGCCATAATGAGGTGTCAGCTGAGTTGACATCTCCTGCTGGAGCTGGGTTTTATGTGTACCCTGGCTTTGGTTTGTAAATAATAAAGATTTTAGTGTCATTACTCACTGTTAGTCTACTCGGGCTCTTCAGCTCGTGCTCACTCTGCAGGAGCAAACTTCACACATAAATCACTGGAGGAAGGGCTTTGTCTCTTCAAGAGAATTTAGGAGACGTTAAAATTTAATGATTCTGATCCTACTCCCGTTTCATAATGACCTCTTTAATAAGGCAATCCAGGGCTTTGCAAAGCCTGCCCCAGGAGAACTATTATCATATTTTTTCACTATTATTGCAGCCTTAAATAAAAGCGGGATGGCGTTTGAGTTCGAGCAGGGCCTGGGAAAAACCCAAACCTTCTGGGTGTTGAGGAGCACTGGAGGCAGGGACAGATCTCCTGATGTGTGGCCTTCTTTTAAGATAAATGTACCCTTTTTGACATCTGTTTTTTGTTTTGTTATTCTGCAGCGTTTGCTTTACATTTCCAGATACTACAGAAAGAATAATAGTGGCGAGTTGGGGGTTTTTTGGTTTGCTTTTTGTTTTTCTGGTAGAAACTGCTCAGTCTGCTCCAAGTACGGAATTGTCAAGGCTTTCTGGCTCCTTGATGTTCACAGATCACCTTCCATGGCACACACAGGGAAATCCAAATCAGCAGCTAATTTCTCCGTCTCTCTGAATTGATTAGCCAGAGTTCTCAAGTGCCTGCATGCAAACCTGGGTGCTGCTTGCAATTTAGAACAGAACCACAGACCTCCCTCCCTGATTCCAACAGATAATAAAGTTCAGAACTAGGAAAAAACCCCTTGTTATGGATGCACCTAAAGTGATGTCTCTGATCCCCTGCTTTTAGTGGCCTGGGCTGGGGGAAAGAGCAATGAGAGGTCAGAAAAAAAGCCCAAAAAAGACAAAAATACCCCCAGCTGAATTGAGGTTGTGTATAAAACATTGTGATTCTTCATTTTGATAACAGAAAAGATGTGGGAGGAAGTGGAATTAATGTGCTGTTGATATTGTGCAAAAGTGCTCATTCCTCCTTAAGTGTGGAGCAGATTTTTGCAGGTGATTTAGGGAAGATTTTGTGGAAGGAGCAGATTCTCCATCCTCTAAGGACGTTCCGCTTATTTTAGAAGTAATCTTAACATCAGAAATTGATTCCCTTGGGAGCAAAATTCAAATAAAACCATTGCATAGAAACATCTCTGTGTGAGGCAGATGATTTCAGGGGAGTTATATTCCACACCAGCCCCTGTTTTTGGGAGAACTATTAGCCAACCAAAAAAAAAAAAAAAAAAAAAAAGCAAGCAGAGGCTGAAGTTATTAAACTCTAAATTATGTAAATCTTTTTGCTGGCCCTCCAAAGGCAGCACTAGAGTTCCTCGAGCTGCCGCGCTTGCCAGCTGCACTAATTGTACAAAACCCAGCGCGGCGCAGCAGGATTAAGGCAGGAGCTCAGCTCAGGATTCCTTGCCAAGCCTGGATGAGTTTGAATTTTCCACTGCTGGTCGTTGTTTTTAATGGAGTCCTGTGCACTGCTCGCTGCAGCCCCAGGAATGACAGAACTTTGTGAGGAGCTTGGTAACGTGGATAATTCGCAAGGAAAAATGAGGCAGCAGTGAGTTGCCAATTAAAACTGCAGAGACTCGTTAAAAGCCTTGGAGAAGGATGTTGCCTTTGGATGTTCTCTAACAATTACAGGAGCCAGGATAAAGTTTGTTCAGATCTCCGTAAAACACACTTAGGAAGGAAGTTGACTTTAGACACTCCACTGTTTGATTAAAACCTCTCTGATATTACTTAGAGCTAAGAAACCGGGGATGGCTCAGCCAGTGTGGTGTGCCTGGTGGGAGATAAATGGATATATAAATGGCTATATCCTGGAAGAAAGTAATTTAAAGTCACCCTTCCGCTGCCTGTATTTTTCTGTGACCTTTACAGGTTTTGCAAGTAATGTGACAAAATGGGATTGGATTATTCCTCCAAGGGGATGATAATGAGAAAATGATGTTCAGGACAATGGGCAAGGTGTAGCAGGAGGTTTTTTCCCCTCTTCCTGTTCAAGAGCATCTTCTGGACGGCATTGCCATGGCTCTGGAAATGAAAGCATAGGGATGACTGAAATTTTAACTGAGGGACAGTCTAATGCAAGAGAGATGGGGAAAGCAAAATCAAAAATTCACTCACCACCTGGGTTCATTGTGTACCTGAAACATCCCCAGGTGTGTTGGAAGAAGGTTGCCCAGAGAAGCTGTGGCTGCCCCTGGATCCCTGGCAGTGTCCAAGGCCAGGTTGGACACTGGGGCTTGGAGCAACCTGGGACAGTGGGAGGTGTCCCTGCCGTGGCAGGGGTGGGACTAGAGGGACTTTAAGGTACCTTCCAACCCAAACCATTCTGGGGTTCCACAATTCACAAGTTTTCCAGGCTCTGCTTCCTATCCTCTTTTCTAAAGGCTTAAAGAAAGTGCTGAAGGAAGAGGTGGGGCAGCCACAGCTTCTGTGGGCACCCTGTGCCAGGACCTGCCTACCCTGCCAGGGAACAATCCCTTCCCAATATCCCATCTCTCCCTGCCCTCTGGCAGTTTGAAGCCATTCCCTGTGTCCTGTCCCTCCATCCCTTGTCCCCAGTCCCTCTCCAGCTCTCCAGCAGCCCCTTTAGGCTCTGGAAGGAGCTCTGAGGTCTCCCTGGAGCCTTCTCTTCTCCAGGTGAGCACCTGGATGTTCTGGCATCATGGGCGGCTTTAAGACTGAGCATTTAATTCTAGGAGGCTTTCATTGTTAAATCCATGTTTAAAACCTCTACAGAGCTGTTTGGCAGAGCAGATGAAGTAACAGTAAATAACAAAATACTATTTGTTGTGTCTGGTATGGAAGGAGGGTGACTGATCACCATGCAGGGGAAAGGAAGTGCTTCAGTTGTTCTGAAATACTTGTGGAGATAATTTTGTTGGTATTTTTCCTGTTGGTTTAATTGCAGAATGGAATGAGCTGAGAACCCATCACTTAAACGTGGCTATAAGGAGATGATGACTTTTTCTGTGCAGCCCTTGAAGAATTAGCTAATATTAACAGCAGCTGTCAAATAATTAGTTCATAAGAGCTCCCATTTCATCCCTTTTTATAGATGTCACTGAAAATGTTGCTGATGTTTGAAATATGGCCAGAGCAGCTGTGAGAAACAAGGTGACTGAACTTTGCTGTCGACAGTAAAGCTTTGCTTTGGGCAGAGTTTGATAAACAAGGGGATGCAGTGGAATATTTGCCATAAATATTAATTTATGAGCTCAGTAACACATGGTGTCTCCCAGATTAAAATGCAACAGACAGCACAGGGGCTGGATTTGCCCACATCATATAAAATTCCTCATTCTAGACTATTTCCTGGTACTAACTGGGGAACAAGAAGCCACTTGGTACCAAGGCAGAACCAGAACTGACCAATTTGTGTTTCAAAACCAAAGCAGCCACTGCCTTCTGTTCTCTAAAGCCACTTCTAGAAGCTCCCTGATGCCATGAAATCACCCCATGCTGCCTTTCCTGCCATCCATAAAAGCAGAGTTTATAAAGATTTGTTTTGCCTGTCGTAATTCAAGGTTTCTTTCTGAGTTACACTGGATTAATTTAAACATCTGATTGATTGTTTTGGAGGAGTTGTGCTTCCCTGTATCTCAAGTCCATCACTTCCAATAAACTTCCATTAAGGTAATCATCTCCCAAAAATAAGCTCAAATATGGTGCTAGTCAGTAAAAGTGGCTGCAGTTTTTATTGCTTTCAGCCAGGGTGTAGCAGCACCATCTCCACTGGCTGATCTTTTCGGATCAGGAGGATCCTGCTGCCTCTGTTTCTCAGGTAGCAATGGGCTCCAGATCTCTCCAGCCCACAGGGAACAGGAGGATTTCTTCAATGTTAAACCCACTACAGGTTTCATCGATTATTTATTTTATTATTATCCCTACCCCGTCTTTTGTAATTCCGTGGGGTTATTGTGATGAAATATGTGCATGAACACCAATACTAAAATTATTCTTCTATTAGAAGACTCCACTATTAGAATGTCAATGAGTGTTTTCTTGTTTTCCAGGCCTTTTTAGCTATGGCAAGGCTCAGAGCAAGGGAGGGAACCCTGGGATGGGGCTTGGTCAGTGGAAAGTATCTTCTCCTTTTGTCTGGACATCCCTGGAGGAGAGGAGACAAAATCAGGGGAAATCAGAGAATCCCAGGGTGGTTTGGGTTGAAAGGGAACTTAAAACGCATCCAGTTCGATCCCCTTCCACACCTTCCACTGTCCCAGGCTGCTCCAAGCCCCAGTGTCCAACCTGGCCTTGGACACTGCCAGGGATCCAGGGCCAGCCACAGCTTCTCTGGGCACCCTGTGCCAGGGCCTGCCCACCCTGCCAGGGAACAATTCCTTCCCAATCTCCCATCCATCCCTGCCCTCTGGCAGTGGGAAGCCATTCCCTGTGTCCTGTCCCTCCATCCCTTGTCCCCAGTCCCTCTCCATGTTTCCTGTAGCTCTTTCAGGCACTGGAAGGATCTGTGAGCTCTCCCTGGAGCTTCTCCTCTCCAGGAGAACACCCCCAGCTCTCCCAGCCTGGCCCCAGAGCAGAGGGGCTCCAGCCCTGGGAGCATCTCCATGGCTTCCTCTGGACTCGTTCCAGCAGCTACACATCCCTTTTTTGTTGGCGACCTCCAGGCTGGAGGCAGCTCTGCAGGTGGGGTCTCCCCTGAGAGGGGCAGAGAGGCAGGATAGCAGAGTACAGGGCTGGGCTGCTCCTCCAGCCAGGAAGCTGAGCCTAAACCAAACACAGAGCTGCTGTGGAGGCTTTTGCCTTCCCAAGCTGAGCTCCTCTATGTCCCTGCTGATGTGTTTTGTGGGAGTGGAGGTCCCTGGAAGGTTTCTAAGGGAAATGAACCTGACTTTCCATACGAGGGCTTCAGCCCATCTGCTGCTAGGGGTGAGGCTCCAGCCTGAGGGAACAAGGAGCAGCCCTGTAGACGTTTTGCAGACAATTCCTGTGCTGATGCAAGGAAATCTCTTTAACATGCAGCGTTCAGCATTCTGGATTTATTCCTGGTACTCTCACCATGCTTTGATTGCCTCACACTTTCGTAGCAGGGCTGTTCCGTGTCTCCTTTACAGGGATGTTGTTTGAAGTGGGTTTTTTTACATTGCCCAGGCATTGTGGGGAGATGTTTCAAGTGAGGAGAAGCCTGCTTGAGCCTTCTCTGCCACAGCTCTGTATTACTGCTCTGATATGTCAGTTCAAAATACTGATTAATGCTGCACATCAGTTACAGTTCCTAAAAGAAGCAGACTTCTTGATGGAAACAGAAAATCCCAGTGTATTTTTGGGGATTGTATGGTGTCCCATCAGACTCCCTGGCGTTTTCAGCTGCAAATGCTCTGGGAGAAAACATCTGATGTCTCCTCTCTGGTATTGACCTTCTGACCATAACTCCATTTGCTTGTGGCAATGATGCAGTAATAACCAAATCGATGGAATCATAATAATTCTAATAAAAATAATAATTCCAATGATGAAATCATTGGCTGGAAAAGACCTTCAGGATCATGGAGTCCCAGCTGTGCCCGATGCCCACCTTGTCCCCAGCCCAGAGCACTCAGTGCCACCTCCAGGCCTTCCTTGGACACCTGCAGGCATGGGGACTGCAAAGCTCCCTGGGCAGCCCCTGCCAAGGCCTGAGCACCCTTTCCATGCAGAAATTCCTGCTGCTGTCCAAGCTGAGCCTCCCCTGGCCCAGCCTGAGGCCGTTTCCCCTTGTCCTGTCCCTGTTCCCTGGGAGCACAGCCTGACCCCCCGGCTGTCCCCTCCTGGCAGGAGTTGTGCAGAGCCACAAGGTCCCCCTGAGCCTCCTTTGCTCCAGGCTGAGCTCCTTTCCCAGCTCCCTAATACTGCCAATATTTTCTCAAGTTTGGGATGCTGTAGTTTACTTGCATTTATCTGCTTTAAAGTTCCCTGGCAAAGATGGATTTCATATTATTTAAGTGCCAGCGTTAAAAGCGTGTGGATACCACATAAATTGACAAAACTGCAGATAGGCTTTTTAATTAAAAAAAAGGCACCCAACAAGTTCTCTGTATTGCACGTTTGAAAAACTCATTATATTTCATGAATTGCATCTTCTCTGGGAATGGACTCGGAATGGGAGTGCTTTTATTTATCTTCAGGCTGCAATAAAACCCATCCAGACAACAGAAATGTTGACAACTGCATTCACTCCTCTGAAGTTACTTGCAAAGCCCTTTACTTCCAAATATCAAAGTCAGTAGTGTTTGAAATGGGTTTGGTGAAGCTCTGCCCTTTGCAGCCTCTGCCTGACACCCAGTTGCAGGAAATGAGATTTAAATAGTGTCTCGTTTTTAATTAACTTCAGGAATGAGGAGCGTGGGAAGAGGCTCGGCTCTGTTTTGTTAGTTCTGTGTTTTTTCAGGGCTGTCCACAGCCTCTGTCCACAGCAGAAAGTGCAGATGCCACCCTAAAGTTTTCTCCTCTTTTCCTCTTGATATGTCACAGACACCCTGTATTGGTTTTTTGATGGGAATTGACTTGAACTCCAGACATTTGCGTTGCACTCCAGACATTTGAAGCAATCTGACAGCACTGGGAAATAAATGCAGAGATCTAAACAAGGCTAAATCCTGGCTGGCTTTGAAGAAAGAGAATTGTCTTTATTTGTTGTGTTTGTTTTTCAGCTCTGAGGGTTCTCTGCCTGACTTATCTAGAGTAGAGGGCGGGAGCAGAGGCTGACTGAATTCACTCAACGCACCCAGCTTGGAGCCTGTCTTCTAAACTTGGATTTTCTTTCATGGGTCAGGCAAAGGGAAGGATTTGTGGCAGAGTGTGGCAGAGTGTCAGTGTTGAAGAGAGCAGCATTTGGGAACTGTGATTGTCCCTCTGTGCTGGCACAACTGAGGAACCTCGAGGGCTGTGTGCAGTTCTGGGCCCTCCTGGCCAGAGAGCCCTGGAGGGGCTGGAGAGTGTCCAGGGAAGGGAACAGAGCTGGGAAGGGGTTGGAGCACCAGGAGCAGCTGAGGGAGCTGGGAAAGCAGCTCAGCCTGGAGCAAAGGAGGCTCAGGGGGACCTTGTGGCTCTGCACAGCTCCTGCCAGGAGGGGACAGCCAGGGGGTCAGGCTGTGCTCCCAGGGAACAGGGACAGGACAAGGGGAAACGGCCTCAGGCTGGGCCAGGGGAGGCTCAGCTTGGACAGCAGCAGGAATTTCTGCATGGAAAGGGTGCTCAGGCCTTGGCAGGGGCTGCCCAGGGAGCTTTGCAGTCCCCATGCCTGCAGGTGTCCAAGGAAGGCCTGGAGGTGGCACTGAGTGCTCTGGGCTGGGGAGAAGGTGGGCATCGGGCACAGCTGGGACTCCATGGGCTTTTCCAGGGATGCTGGGATTCTGTGATTTGAGGGTAGGTCATTCCTGGCGTGCCACACCATCAAGCTGTAGTGCTTTCAACACAGTCAGACGTGGAGCCACTTGGAAGAAAATCTCATTTCCTTCCTTTCTTTAAAGAGGCCTCCTGGGCAAAGCCCTCTTGAAATTCCATCCCCTCTGAGTGAGCATGAGGAGGGCACAGGGAAACCAAGGGCTCTTCCAGGAGGAATTTGAGCAGCTCCAAAGGCGTCACACAGAGTGAACAGCTTTACGATGGTTGTTGGGAGAGGATCATGTTCCTAACAGCTTATACCAGAAAAAAGGAAAATGCAGTGAGCAAGGAGCAAATGGCAGTGACTTCTCCAAGGGCTCGTGCTGGGAACTCAGTGGGATGCCCAGAGCTTCATGCTTGGGCTCATCCTTAGAGGAGATGGGAAGGAGGTGGTTGTCAGATACTCTGCAAAAACAGCCACGTTGACTTTGTTCTTTGGGGACATGGGGGGAATTTAGGAGAATTGAGCTGATGTAGGGAAGCAGATTAAGGCTGCCATGCTTTGAGTATTAAGGAGAAACTCAGGTGCTCTGTCCATGATGATCAGACACCTCCCTTGATCCTGGGCTTGTTTGGTTGGGAAGGACCTCAGGAAGTCTTCTCCAACCTTCCTCTGGGAAAGGGACTGCCAGGGCAGCCGTGGCTTTGTCCAGCAGTGCTTGGCACCCTGAAGGTGCCCTGAACCAAAGGGGCACCTGCCTGGGGAAGAACTTTTCCTTCATGTCCAGCCTGAATGTCTGAAATGGTGCATCTCCTGAGCATCGCCCCGAGTTAGGAGGGAATTTGGCAACAGCAGCTCTGGAAGTTCCCTCCTGGGAGGTGGGGGGGGTCAGGGATCCCACCTTTGCTCCTGCTGTTCCCGAGGAGATAGATGCAGTAATGTTCATGTCCGGTTATTCCAGTGCACACCTCTTTGTCCAGGGACACAGGAACTGCATTGGGAAGAAGTCTAGTTAAATATTAACTCCCCTTAACATCTGAAAAAAACCCCTTTGGGTTATTTTTAACCTCAGCGTTTACTTTTCCCTCCAGCTGGATAAACACTTGCTGGCAGGAAGGAGTGGAGGATGTGGGAATGGGAGTTGTGGGGCAGGGGGAGAGCAGTCAGGGCTGCTGCAGGTAGTGCTGACAGAACAGGGAGAAGTGTTTAAAATAATCTTTATTCTGCATTGTGATATTTGGGGGAGATTTAACAGCTTTTAAGTGTTCTCCTGCTTCAGACTCAGAGTCATTTGGACACAGCCTGAGCTTGTGTGGGGACATCAGGGGCCCTGCAGAGCTCATCCCCATTGTCCCACCTTTCCCAGGGAGTGGCATTTCCTTTTATTGGAGGGAAAAATACACTTGGAGTGAAGCTCACAGTTTCAGAATGAGTAGAGATTTCTGCTCTGTTCTGGAAGCTTGATTTTGGATAAGCTCTCCTGTCCCTCAGAACAGGTGTCTGGAAGACTGGGATAATTTGAATTTACATGCCTGGGATTGGCAGTTTCCTGGGAAAGGGTCTGGTTTATCCCATGCAATCAGCCCCGTGTGGAGTTTCTTGGCTGTAAATGCAAGTAACAGTTACGTGTGTGCCATTGTTGATGACAGCTCTGTGATGGAACAAAAAAATCTGTGACTACCCCATCCCTGGAAGTGTCCAAGGCCAGGTTGGACAGCTTTGCAGTCTTAAAGGGAGTTTATAAAAATCCATTTTCAGAATGAAGGCTTTTGAGTCTTCAGAGAACTAAATACTTCAAGGTTGGCTTGGATTTTTTTATTTGGCTGCACAAATATTTGCCTGCTTCAAATGAATTGTAAAAGCTTTATGGTGTTTGTCTAATCACTAGTGCGTTTTTAATTGTTGCTTGACAAACATTGTAATATCTAAAAGGATTCAGTAATTCCCCAGCTTTATGAAGCACTGGGAAAGGAGATAATCTTGTTTTGGCTGCTGCTACTGTAGAGTTTTTTGGGGTTTAAAAGAAAACCTTCTTCCAAGTCGAGGATGATGATGATGGTTGTATTTAACAGCTAATATTCAACTCCTGCTTCATTAATACAATAATCCCTGCTCAATTATGGGCAAATAAAATGCTACATCACTCCATCAGCTACTGCAAGAGACTGGGAGGCTCCCAGGCTTTGCTGTGCCTTTATTTTCTCCTGGTTATTAACAACAGCATGGCAAGACATCAGTGAAAATGTATTTTTCCCTAATTACCCAGTGCAAACCTATTTGCTTCCTGGATTGCCGTAAATATTTGTGTGGAATGAGCTTGCAGGCAAGTCTGGGATGGGATAGGCTATGGTGCTTCTCCCACATCCTGGTACTCCATAGCTCCAGGAGCAGCTGGCAAGGCAGGCTCTCCTCCAGCTGCTTCTGGAGCATGGCATTTTGGCAGGAGAAAAGCAGGGATGTGCTGCCCTGTCTCCAGTGGGAATGGGAATGTATTATATCTGTCTTCAGTGGGAATATATAAAAAAATAGATGTCAAACCAGGCATGGAATCAAGCAGGCTCATTAGCACAGTGTCCCATGGGGTTGTTTTAATGACTTTGCCATTAATGTCTGGAAAACAGTGACTCCATTCTTGCTGGATTACTGGTGGATGCTCCTGCACCCTCCTCCTGTCCCATTACCCTTCCCAAATAAATTGGTGTAATTACAGCACATGGATGTGTTTATCACAGAGATGCTCTGGTGCTAATCTATCACCCAGTAAAACCCCAGACTTCAATGGGTTTGGTGACAGCTGTGTCTTTTTTCATTTTAATAAAACTCCAGGATGGTTTGGGTTGGAAGGAACCTTCAAGCCCATCCAGTGCCACCCCTGCCATGGGCAGGGACACCTTCCACTGTCCCAGGCTGCTCCAAGCCCCAGTGTCCAACCTGGCCTTGGACACTGCCAGGGATCCAGGGGCAGCCACAGCTTCTCTGGGCACCCTGTGCCAGGGCCTGCCCACCCTGCCAGGGAACAATTCCTTCCCAATATCCCATCTAAATCTCACCTCTTAATTCAGAACCCTTCCCCTTGTCTCATCATGATCTGACCATGGAAATAGTCCCTTCCTCCTTTTTACAAATCCCCTTTTGATACTGAAAGGTGCTTCAAGGTCTCCCTGGAGCCTGCTCTTCTCCATGCTGGGAAGATGGAGAGGTGGCAGAGATCCATTGAAAATGTGCACTTTTAAATTCCTCTAGGAAGGGTTTATAGCTGACATCCACCAGGAAGACTGAGCAGTTTCTCAGGCAGTGAGTTTTTTTGGGGGTGGTAAATCTGGAGGAACCAATCTCAATTTTCCAACTTAGTTTGCGAATTAAGTCTTCCTTTCTGAGAAAAAAATTAATGTTATGGAAGTGTCTTTAGAAACAGTTCATAATTGCTTTCATCTGTTAAAGGCAAAGCATTCCCAGCTTTGTCCTTTAATATCAGCTCATCCTTGAACAACATAGTAGCAGAACCTGGGAAAGAAATGATTCCTCGTGGAAAGAAACACTCATTTCCATATTCCTTCTCTCTTTTTTAAATGTTCTGTCGTAGCTAATGAACTGCTGTGGGTTTGTGTGGGCCACGAACGTTCTGAATTCATTGTGTGTCTGCTCTCAGCCCTCACATTAGGACTGGAGCAACGTTAATGTCTTTTAATCACCGCTGTAATTGCTGCTGCAATGGGGTGTTACAGCTCTCGGGTGTGCTGCGAGCGGAGAGCTGACGCACACTTGTGTGAATTCCTCCAAACCCAAATGTTCCAGGCTGTTGGAGCTGTGCACAAATAATCCTCCACAAAGAAAATGTCCTTGTTGCTCTAACTCCTGAGTCCCCAGTGCTTTGATGCTTGGACAGGAAGAGGCATTGGTGGATTAGGGAGGTTTTCCAGCCGGGAATGGGCTGAGGTCCTCCCATTGGAAACACTTTGGAGCTGCATCTCCAACTGGGAAGATTTAATATTGATAAAACATGACTTATTCTCTGCAAGCTGCTGAGGTTTGAGGCTGTCATATCTGTAGGAGTATCATGGACTCCCAGATTGGTTTGGGTGGGAAGGGACCTCAAATCCCATCCAGTGCCACCCCTGCCATGGCAGGGACACCTTCCACTGTCCCAGGCTGCTCCAAGCCCCAGTGTCCAAGCTGGCCTTGGACACTGCCAGGGATCCAGGGGCAGCCACAGCTTCTCTGGGCACCCTGTGCCAGGGCCTGCCCACCCTGCCAGGGAACAATTCCTTCCCAATATCCCATCCATCCCTGCCCTCTGGCACTGGGAAGCCATTCCCTGTGTCCTGTCCCTCCATCCACTTGGAAAGAGTAAAGGTTAATGACATTAAAAGTCAGCCTCTGCCAGCCCTCCCAAGGAGAGTGGCCTGTCTGAGAGACCTTTTGCTGGATAAATTTTGTTGGAATATGGAATTAGTTTGCAGCTTCTCCAACTTATTTTCCCCCAAATATTTGTCAAGTTGCACATAATATTTCTGGAATAGTGGAGGCATTAACCTTTATTAACCACTGCAGAGACTGAAACTGTTAAAGGCTGATGGGATAATTAAGGCAACATCTTGGGGTGAGTTCACTGCTCCTCAGACCCCATTAATTTTTATGACAGTGATGAATTTGAATGCAGTAATAATCAGTTTTTCTCACTGTATGGAAAAACATTCTGTGAACCACTTCTGTAAATTCATTCTTTCTGAGTCCAAAGACATCCAGACTCATCAATAATCCCGCAGTTATTTACATGTCCTAAGAGGTTCCTGGGTATTGGAAAGGCAAAAATTCCACAAGCTGGGACAAACAGCACAGCTGGATGTACAAACTGCTCCTGTCGTGACACCAATGTGGGAATTCTGAATGGCTTGGGATAGGCTGGGTTTTCCCTCTTGGATTTATTCCCTGATGGAGTTAATCCTAGCCACTTCTTAAATGTTCAGGCCTTGAATAACGAGGGTGTGATTTCCAGGTGAGGCTGTGGGAATAGATTCATCGGGAATGGCTTGTTCAGGTTCTCTCTGCTCTCTTTGGGAGCTGTTCTGATCAGCATTAAAGGGCTGATCCTTGTGTCCATGCAATTAATCCTGTCAGAGCTATGGATAGTTCATGGAATCATAGAATATCCAGAGGTTTTAGCACACACCAATGAGGGGTTTTGCCTGAAATAAGCCTGTAAAACTCCAAGGTGATGCAATGCAATTCCAGATTACATTTGTCAGTGGAAAGAATTCCTTGCAGATCTAACCCCATGGATTGTTTATCTTGCCAAGCAGGGAGTCGATGGTCCCCTTTTAAAACTTGTGCATTGATGTTGTGCTGAGATGATTTTATGTTTTGTGCTGAGAAATTTATATTTGTGCTGGTAGAGCTGGGATTCTTCAGCCTGGGGAAGAGAAGCTGTGGCTGCCCCTGGATCCCTGGCAGTGTCCAAGGCCAGGCTGGACATTGGGGCTTGGAGCAGCCTGGGACAGTGGGAGGTGTCCCTGCCATGGCAAGGGTGGCACTGGATGGGATTTGAGGTCCCTTCCAACTCAATCCTTTCCCTAATCCAATGAGTTATCTATTAATATAAACCCACACCTTTTTGCCTATGCAGCTCTGTTTTTTAAAAACAATTTTCTTTTCCAATCTGAATTGCTTTTGTTAAACTCTCTGCAAATACTCTGTTTATAAAGTGGACATTAAAATAGGTTGAAAATTGTCTGGTCACAAAGTCAATGCTCTCAATTCCCATGCAAATGGTTCATTTTGTTCTTTAAACTGGTATTTGCACACAGTGGTCTGTGAATGTTTGTATGCAATGGAAATTCAACAAGTCCTGAGGAAGGAATTGGAATCCAGGAGACTTCAGTAGAATTGTGTGGTGCAGATTTCACAGCAGATTTGGTTAAAACTGTTTGTCCCTATTTAGTTCGTCACTAATCGCTGCTTTCACTAATTACTTTTTTTTTTTGTCTTGAACAACTGCTTGGAACAGCTCCACAAAAGCCAATTTGTTGTGTTCATCATGCAAAATATGCCACGACCAATTACACTGCATGAGCCCATATATTTAAAGTACAATAAATCATCAGAACACAGACCAGAATTTATTTCTCTGAGTGCACATAGAAATTAACCCAAAATTTTCCTATGGTGGTTTTATGGCTGTACCAACTTCCTGAGTTATAGCAGCATTTCCTGGTAAGGGGGAATGGATTCAAACTGAAAGAGAAAGGGTTCAAATTGGATTTTGGGAAGGAGTTGTTCCCTGGGAGGATGGGAAGGCCCTTGGGTAGATTTCCCAGAGAGGCTGTGGAAGTGTCCAAGGCCAGGTTGGACACTGGGGCTTCGAGCAGCCTGGGACAGTGGGAGGTGTCCCTGCCATGGCAGGGGTGGCACTGGATGGGATTTGAGGTCCCTTCCCACCCAAACCATTCTGGGATTCTTTGATTCCAAATCTGCTTGCGCCTTATATTTGCAGCAATGGGAATGGTATCTTGTGAGAAAAGAGGAAAATGAAGATGTGAGTGGAAAAAAAGGGAGCAGGGAGAGTGATGTGAATGATTCTGTTAATGAGGGATGAATTTTCCCTGTGCTCTGTGTCAAGGCTGAGAACCTGTCCCTGTAACAGACATCTGCAGACCTGTGCTTGCCTTCATGGCTTCGTTCCTTAGCTTTGCATTCAGCATCTTTCCAAATGACTCCAGTGATTCATTTTGGGATGACAAACTCCATATTTTAGCCGTTTTATCCCAGCTGCTGGGATAACTGCTGGTAGCAGAAGAGGCTGGAGGCTGTGGTGCACAAAGGGGGAGGAGCCCAGCCTGGCTGCCAGACCCCCTCAGTGACTCTGATGGTTTTATGCTGCTAAGTGATAAATTGCAAAGTGATCCCAATGAGACAGGACTGACTGGGGAGCTCCTGCTACCAGGACAAACAATATTCTGTTGTGTGGGAGCTTGCCTGCTTTTATTTCTCTCTTTTACCCTTTGTTTTAGCAAATTCTTTATTTACCAGAGCATCTGGAGGCCTGCAGCGGATTTGGCAAGTGGTGGAAAGCCCAGTTTGTTTAGCCAGTGGGTTATTTAGTTATTATTTGATTTAGTTGTATCTATGCTCCTGTTGGAGATGTGTGTGTGGAAAGGAAGGAATGGAAATTTGGCTTCCTAGACCTGGAGTCACAGAAAAGACCAAGCAGTTTCCTTCCCAAGAGCCCAAGGAGCTCAGGAGAAAGCAGGGCAAGAGGAAGTTATTTCTGAAGGATATAAATATGAGCCTTTTTCCTAGATTTAAGACAAGAGGCTCAAATCCTGAACAGGAGCGTGGCTCTGAATCCCCTTTGGAGATCAGCATTCCCCCACGGAATTCCTGCCTGTGGGCTCAGATGGTCCCCAGTGCATGGAATGTGTGGAAATGATGGGAACGAGGCATACATCAACCTCTCCAGGGGGCTGTTACAGCAAACTTACCACAAACAAAAGGTGGGATGGAGCAGAATTCCTGCTTCAGCTGATGATGTCCTTGTGTCCCAGCTGGGTGTCCCAGCTTTTGCTCCCTGGCCACCCACAGGTTCCTCTGTGGCTTCATCCCTGTGTGCAGCCCCTGAGTGCAGCACATGCAGTTCCATCTGCCACAGAAGAAACCAGCATGAGCAGAGGGATGGAGCAGCTCTGCTGGCAGGAAAGGCTGGGAGAGCTGGGATTGTTCAGCCTGGAGAGGAGAAGCTCTGGGGTGACCTCATTGTGGCCTTGCAGGGCCTGAAGGAGCTACAGGAAACATGGAGAGAGACTGCTTTCAAGGGCTGGAGGGACAGGACACAGGGAATGGCTTCCCACTGCCAGGGGGCAGGGCTGGGTGGGATATTGGGAAGGAATTGTTCCCTGTGAGGGTGGGCAGGCCCTGGCACAGGGTGCCCAGAGAAGCTGTGGCTGCCCCTGGATCCCTGGCAGTGTCCAAGGCCAGGCTGGACACTGGGGCTTGGAGCAGCCTGGGACAGTGGAAGGTGTCCCTGCCATGGCAGGGGTGGGAATGGATGGACTGTAAGGTCCCTTCCAACCCAAACCATCACATGATTCCATGATGTTTCCTTCGCTGAAGGCTGTTTCCTGGTGTCCCACTAGGCTCTGGTGACGATGTGACCTGGTGGTGTCTCTGGGGACCAGGGCAGAAGATCCACCCTGGAGCACTCTTGATTTGCAGTGAGAATCAGGCACCCCCTGGCAGAACCCAGTGATGCTGTTGATCCATGATGATCCCTGGTGATCCAAGCCATGGTGGCCTCTGGAAGCCCTGATCCTGGTGTGCAGCACAGGAATGAGGTTTTGGGGACACACAGCAGCAGATCCAGGATCTCCCCTGTGGAGAAAGCTCTGCCCACCTTTCCACTAGTCACGTCAGTCTGGGAATTAAATTCCGAGAGGAAAATAAGCCAAAATTTCCATTCCTGTTCAGTACCTCTCCAGTGGCCTTGATTCACCTGACTTCTTTTCCTTTTTTGCCTCAGCTCTTTTAATCCTGCTCATTAAGTAGTTCATTAGTTGCACTGATCCCTCAGTTAATCTGGAATCAGAAAAAGATAATTGAATTTAACTTCCCAGCACAATCCACCTTTAGATGGATAAGATTCCATGCTAACAACGGGGTTTGCTTCTATTAATTTTAAGAATTCTTTTAATTAGACTGAGAATATTCTTCCATTTACATGAACTAAAATATTGCTCATCCCAGGGAAATATTTTTGAAATACTGCAAATAAATGTGGTGGTAGAAAACAGAACTGTGTTGGATAAGGAGGGGTTTTGCTTGGTTTGAAGGCAACTTCAGAAGATAAAGTGGAATATTTTGGATTTTTCATCCCTATATTGCTGAGAAAAAGGTTGTATTTACAGTTTTGCTGTAAAGATAAATAGGAGAAGAAAAGAATTCCTCCAAAACCATTGCTTCCAGCAGTAAAAGGTTTTGGGAATGCAACAAACTTTGGTCTGGGGACTTCATATTGCTCAAAATATTTCCATTGCAGGCAGGTAACAACAGATAAGGGGTTTCTGATGCGTTACTGTGTCGATAAATGAGAGAATTTTCATTATGAGCAGCTTTAACCCTGTGTTAGTCACTAAGGGGTGACCCAGATTATTTGGGGGAGAAGGCAGGAGGGGAGCAGCTCAGGATCCTGCAGCTTGGATTTTGTGGGCTTGTGTGGAATTGTTTCACTAAGGATGACTGTTAAAAGTCCCTCACAAGCTGAATATTTGCAAAAAAATTCAGCTTTCACAGCAGCTGGCTGTTCAAATCCCTCATGGAAGCTTCAGAAATCTCATTTAGGATATTTAGTGGGTTGTCCTGTAAAATCAGTGGAGTTGCACAGAATAGAACATGAAATGTTGTGTAATCCCTTCTGCTGTGGGAAGGACAAAACCCAAAGCCTAATGCAGTCCAAATACAGACTTGGGTTGTTTTTGTTGTCTCCTATCTCCAATAACAATTGCAATTTCTTTTTATCCCAGAGCCTTGGAATGGTTTGAGTTGGAAGGGACCTTAAAGCCCATGAAGTGCCACCCCTGCCATGGACAGGGACACCTTCCACTGTCCCAGGCTGCTCCACCCCTGTCCAAGCTGGCCTTGAATGTTCTATGTTGGAAAGGAGATGGAGTAGAGAGCAGAAAGCCTCCTAAATCATTTGTTAATTAATACAAGTTTCAGTTCCCACTCCCAATGTGCTTTCCCCATCCACAGTCTTTTTACAGGCATATCCTCCTGGATGGGCTTCCATTTGTGTGTAGCACTCAGGGAATGGCCATCCTAAATTTTTGGGTTTGCTTCATCTGCACATGGTGGTTTTTATGGGAAAACTACAGTGTGGGAACTTCTCAGCTTCCTGTAGCTCACTGTTCTGAAAGGAAAAGTCTTAGGAAGGACTTTTCCACTTGGGTTACTTATTTTTAGGAAAAAAGCCTCCTGGAAGGCAGTGGTGGGGATGGGTCTTTGATTTCTAATTTCTCATGATGCAGGTGGGTAAAATATTTCCTAAACCTGAAAGAGGAACATTTTTGAAATTAAAGGAGTGCAGTGGGAAGGATGGTAGATATATTTTTGGACAAATAATACATTTATTTTTGGGGAAATATCTCCTGGCTGCCATTCATCCAAATGCCCTGGACAGGTGTGGATGAGTCAATCCCTTATGTCAGAGATCAGCTTTAGGATGGAAAGGCAGCAGGAATATCACCCTCAAAGGGAATGTTCCTCTTCCCTGTGAGGAGATAAATCCCAAAGAAAAAATGCCTGGAGCAGAGTAAATGCACCACTGGTTTAGTACCCCTGGGCCATTCTAGCAGTGGCTGTGGAGAGCAATATTAATAAATCAGCATTTGCAGCAGGAAGGAACGAGCTCAGATCGGGTTTTTATTTGCAGTTATGCCTTTGTTCAAGTAGTGTTTACAAAGAAATGGAATTCTCTTGTGGGGCTTGCACATCCCAGCTCATCTGTGCTGCTGTGGGAGAAGTGCCACCTCTTGTCCCACCTTCTGACAGCGGCAGGGACAGTGACAGCAGCACCGGGGACAGCTCCTTCCTCCCACAGCTGCGGACAAGGGATTGAGCACCAGGACACACGGAATGGCTTCCCACTGCCAGAGGGCAGGGAGAGATGGGAGATTGGGAAGGAACATCCTGTGAGGCCCTGGCACAGGGTGCCCAGAGAAGCTGTGGCTGCCCCTGGATCCCTGGCAGTGTCCAAGGCCAGGTTGGACACTGGGGCTTGGAGCAGCCTGGGACAGTGGAAGGTGTCCCTGCCATGGCAGGAGTGCAAAAGGATAAGCTTTAATTCCCTTCCAACCCAAACCATTCTGGGAATCTCTGTTACAACTGATGATAAATGCAATATTTGTGCCCTTCACATGAAAACAGGATCATTCCCAGGGAAGTCTGGAGACTCCTTTATTAGAAAGTGTCCTTTATTAGAAAGCGTTTCATTAGGGGAATGGGGAATGGGAGGACATCTCTATTTATATTATTTACTATTTTCTTTGATCATTAAATGCTCTGTAACTCCATCTCCAGCCCTCTCAAGTGGCGCCATAAAATTAATTGGTTACCTCTGGAAAGAGGCAGAGCTCAGGCACCGAGGGTTTGACAGCTGGGATCACAAACACAGTGGGAATGCAAAACAATCCTGCTTTACCTCCCCGAGCAGGCTCTGGGAGTGTGAGATCCATCAGGGGTGTCAGGGATGCCAGCAGCCCCAGGAGAGGCTGAGGGAGCTGGGAAAGGAGCTCAGCCTGGAGCAAAGGAGGCTCAGGGGGACCTTGTGGCTCTGCACAGCTCCTGCCAGGAGGGGACAGCCGGGGGGTCAGGCTGTGCTCCAGGGAACAGGGACAGGACAAGGGGAAACGGCCTCAGGCTGGGCCAGGGGAGGCTCAGCTTGGCCAGCAGCAGGAATTTCTGCATGGAAAGGGTGCTCAGGCCTTGGCAGGGGCTGCCCAGGGAGCTTTGCAGTCCCCATGCCTGCAGGTGTTCAAAGCCATGTGGATGTGGCAGTTGGGGACAGTGGTGGCTTGGCAATGTTGGCTCAGCTGTAGGACTTGATGACCTTGGAAGGCTTTTCCAACCTTCCCGATTCGATGAGGAGCACAGCACTTCTGTGCTGGTCTGCTGAGAATGATCCACACCTTTCCCTCCAGGCAATCCTGGAGGATCTCACATTGAACCCATTAAAAAGAATCCAGCCTTGATCCAACAGTGCAGTTTCCAGAGGTAAACCCCTTGGGAATTGTGTGCTGGCTGGCTCTGAAGTGGAATGTTGATGTCATTATGAAATCCAACCACTCCATGACCTGATGGGATCCAGCGTGTTCCCCTTCCCAGGAGCACCATGGAAGCAGGAGGCAGCTCTGCTGGGAAAAAGGGAAAAACCCTCTTGTTGGCTACACAAAAGATAGCAGGAAACTATTCCCGAGTGGTTTGCTTTTCTTTTAAAAAAGATGTAATTCCCCGTGTTCCTTCTGGCACAGGGGTGATCCCCCTGTGCTCACATTAACTGATTAATTAGAGGAACCCCAGCAACACCACTTGTCACAATTACACTGAGGAGCTTAAAACATGCAAACCTCCCCAAATTAATTGCAAAACCATTGCATATATGAGCAGCCCAAATTAATCATTAACTTAATCATTCCTATTTCGACATTATTTCTTTGTTAAAAGCGAGCCATTTGAATTGGATAATGAGGTGCCAGTGCCACTCAGGAATCGTGCATTCCCCTAGCTGATGGGAAGGAAGGGAGCTTTTGCAAGGAGCAGGACAGATGCTGCTCCAAATGCCTCCACAATGAACATTTTATTCTGATAAATCCTTCATTTATTTCCAGATGGCTTTGGAGTTTCTACAGCAGTTCCTGTGTGCTGTCATTTCCCCGTTGGATACTGTTGTTCCCTAATTCCTGTGAGCCCCAAAAGTGATGCTCACCCTGCTGGGCAAGACCCAGCCTCTGCTTCCAGGTGTCCCAACCCTCTTCTGGCAGCAAAGAAATACGAGCAAGGGGTGCATGAGAGATTCCTGGATTAGCACCAAATCCTGAGGATGGGAATAACTGGATTTTTCCAGAAGAAAGGAGGGCTTTCACCTCAGATACCTAGAAAATACTATTGGAGGCATAGTGAGAACAAATACATTTAATAGAATTGCCAGGTGTATTGTTTTTTGGAGCCTGCTTTTCCCATAAAACAAGTTTATTTTTTTTTTTAAGAAAGCACAGCAGAAGGAAGAATGCTATGGTGTTTTCTGCCCTGCAGGAGAATAATTCAGAGGACATGGGAATTTGAGGCATGACCGAAATGTGGTTCCTCCCTTCCTGCCCTGTGCCCAGCATCTCCTCTGCATCCCTGTGCCCCAGCCCTTACCTCATCCCCTGCACCACCCCTCTCATCCCCAGCCTTGCCTCCCCTGCTGCTCCTGGCTGCAGTCCTTGCCCTCTGGAGCTCATGAGAAATGAGTCAATTAAGTGGGTAGTTATTTCCCTGCCTGGTGGCATATGTAGGCTGAATGGATGAACTGTCTCCCCGAGCAAATTCCTTACATCCCTGATAATTGGAGAGGGGTATCCACTCTCCTAACACATTCCCAGATGGCTTGGTATGATCTTTACTGCCAGGTGTTGACTCATTTTTAGAGAAAATCAGCCCAAATCTGCAGCATGTCACAATGTTGTTTGAGGTGGAAGAGCAGGAATCTCACAGACTTTTTTAGGAGTTGAAGGGTTAAATAGGGCTTTAAAACATCCATTGTCCTGTCCTGGAGAATACCTGGATTGGTTTGGGCACCAAGCATGCTAAACAGGTGCTTTTGTAATCCCCAGCCTTACGCTTTGCTCAGGGAGGAGAAAAGGGAATATCCCTGGAAAACAGTTTGTCTGTCAGCTGCTCCCATTTACAGGGTGAAAGAAATCAGGATTTCATTGAATGCCTGAATTGCTGACATCTCTGTGGGGTTGGCTATCAAAATTTCAGCACCATTAATCTGAACACTGATCTTTTTGTCATGGAAAAAGGGATTTTCCAGGCTGGTTTGGCATTTCCCAGAGCCCATGGCTCCAGCAGTCCCTCGCACTCCTGTCAGCTGCAGCACAAACAGGATACACATCGTTTTGGGGTGGTTCAAGGTGATCTTTTCTTGGTCTGGTTGGGTTTGGCGACTTTTCTCTTGCACTGCCTTCACATCATCTCCACTCCTAATTAGAAACAGAGGCTTCTAATTAAATATTTCCCCAGTGTTTAATTAAATATTTGTCCGGCGCCTGTCAGCAAAGTGTGAACCTGCTCCGAGCTAACAGGGTTTGTTCTCTCTCAGTGGGACAGCGCTTACATCTCCCCAGGAAACCTCGGGATGTGTGGAAGCTCGTGCTCTGTGTGTGCCTGGCAAACAGCCTGTGCTGTGCACGTACATCCAGAGGAGCTGGGTGGGAGCAGCCCGATGTTATCCCTGGGCTGGGATCAGTCAGCTCTGCTGGCAGGGAGCCACGGGGGAGCCTGGATCCCTTCTGTGGGGTGGCACAGCGACAGCATCCATATGAGAGCTCCCACTCCCGGGAAAACATCCTTCAGCTTCAACTGAGGCATGAACAGAGAAAAGCAAGAGGGAAGGGTGAAGCCTGCTGATCACTCAGTGTCATCTCTGAAGGAATCCTCGTTTCCATCTTTGGGATTATAGAATCCCAGAATGGTTTGGGTTGGAAGGACTTTAAATCCCATCCAGTGCCACCCCTGCCATGGCAGGGACACCTTCCACTGTCCCAGGCTGCTCCAAGCCCCAATGTCCAACCTGGCCTTGGACACTGCCAGGGATCCAGGGGCAGCCACAGCTTCTCTGGGCACCCTGTGCCAGGGCCTGCCCACCCTGCCAGGGAACAATTCCTTCCCAAGATCCCATCCATCCCTGCCCTCTGGCAGTGGGAAGCCATTCTCTGTGTGCTGTCCCTCCATCCCTTGTCCCCAGTCCCTCTCCAGCTCTCCTGGAGCTCCTTTAGGCCCTGGAAGGGCTCTGAGCTCTCCCTGGAGCTGCTCCTCTCCAGGCTGAACAATCCCAGCTCTCCCAGCCTTTCCTGCCAGCAGAGCTGCTCCATCCCTCTGCTCATGCTGGTGCCTCCTCTGCACTCTCTCCAGCAGCTCCAGGTCCCTCCTGGAGGGAGGGAGCACAGGGGCAGAATCCTGCCCTGCTGCCTCTGCTGCTCTTGATGGATTCCCTGCAGTTCCCTCCTGTGCTGCTGCAGGACAGTTCTCAGGAGCTCTGGGATTGGGGTTGATTGGGTTTCTTGGAGGAAAGAGAGAGTTACAAATCCAGGCGTTTCTCCCCCAAGATGCTAAGCCAGGGCTGAATAGTCTGGATTTTCCCCAAACCTCTAACCCCTTTTTAATCTTTCAATCCCCTCTGTATTTACTGCTTTGCTGCTTCAAGTTGCCTTTCCAGATTTTTCCTGTTTTAGGAGAATTACTGAGTTTTAGCCACTGCTTTGCAACCAGATGGCTTTTTTTATGATTAATTCCAGTAATTTTGCTGTTGTTCCTCCTCACTGCTCTATTGCTGCCACATGACACTCTTCTGGTGTTATTAAGTTTCGCAGAAAGAAGAGTGGGGAGGAAATCCACAACTTAAGGAGTTGAAAATAAACAACAAAAAAGAAAAACCCAGTAAAATTGAAAACAGTAGAACATAATATTTTCTTTTTCATTAAAATCCCATTTTTTAAAGTATTGCAGAAAAGGCTCCCTCTTCTCTTTTTACTCTGTGACTTCATGTGTGAAGCTCTGACATACAAAATAATTTTGTTATTTTCCCCTTTCTAATGAGAAGGGGTGATTGATTACAGAGGGGCCAGGACTTTGATAGCAGTGCTGCTGGTGGAAGTGTTTGGAAAGAGAGTTGGGATTTACAACGTGATTTCTCTCCACTGGTTTGCCTGGGGTGGCCTTTCTAGGGAGTCCCAGGAAGTGTTTGGCTCCCTGGCTCTGCCCAGCATCACTCGGGCAGGAATGAAAAGGTCTTTGCTTGGCCAAGGGAAATCTTCCTTAGACCTTTTCTCCTGCATCTTTGAATGAAGTCCCTGACCATTCCAGCGTTACTGCAAATCTTTACAGGTTGTAACTCAGGAAAAACAAAAAGAAATCTGATTACTGGACATTTTCAAGCAGCTCAAGGGTGTAGTGACAGCAAGATGTGGCTTCCCATCTTGCTGAAGGGTTGTCCAAATGCTCCTGAAGCTCTGGCAGCCTCAGGCTGTGCCCATTCCCTGGGGAGCCTGGGCAGTGCCAGCACCCTCTGGGGAAAGAACCTTTCCCTGATCTCCAGCCTGACCTGCCCTGGCCCAGCTCCAGCCATTCCCTGGTCCTGTGCCTGTCACAGAGAGCAGAGATTGGAGCTGCAGATCCCAGTGAGTCTCCCCTCAGTCTCCTCTCCTCCAGGGAGTTTGGTAAGAACTCTTTTGGTGCTCCAAGGTTTTTTGTGTCTGGAAAAAGCTGGGATAGGTTATCCTGATGAGGCTCCTTCAGCAGCCCTGGTGCAGGAGGAGCACCTCAGGCAGTACCCAGGGGATGAGCACCTGGAGCCCATCCACACGAGGTGCTGGGACTTAAATCCTGGCTCTGTGATTGCCCAGAGAAGCTGTGGCTGCCCCTGGATCCCTGGCATGGACATTTGGGCTTGGAGCAGCCTGGGACAGTGGAAGGTGTCCCATGTTGGAATATTGGAACAAGATAGCCTTTTAAGGTTCTGTTTAACCCAAACCCTTCTGGGATTCCATGATCAGTTTGGCTCTGAAGGATTCCCAATATCAGGCTCTGTGTCATTACTCCTTCACTCCCTGTGAATTTCAGTGCCAAACCAAAAACCTGGTGCATTTTTGGGCAGCACGTGGCAGATATTCCCCAGGAATGTGGTAGCTTTTAGCAGATCTCCTCCTGTGCGTATCCAAGCTTGGAAAAGTGCTGGCAGGAGGACTTTGCATGATTGTGTTTTAGTTGGGAGCAGCTTTCCGAGCAATGATTCCTTACAAAGTGATGAAGGATGATCCCCTGAACTGGATATCAGCCTCCTAAGCTCCTCTCCTGGCTCTCACTGTGGTTGCCTTTGGCAAAGCCCCTCCTTCCTGGGCTGTTTTGATAAAATGAGATAATTTGTCAGTGTTTGTACAGCACTTGAGGGACTTCAATTTTCATGCTTCGGCAGCTGACTGAGGTGACTGCAGTCAAAAGTGGGATTATCTGAGGAGTATTAAATGAAATTTGTCTCATTAAGCCCAGCCTTTCTCTTGTTTTCCCAAAAACGATACTGGTAACTGCAGCTTTATCTCATCACAAGTGCAGGGCAATAATTGCTTTGGAAATTATACTTTTCCTCCTTTTCATGCCATTTCTTCGTGATTTCTGGGTGAAATGCTTCTTTTTCTCCACATAATGCCTTTCCCTGGTTCTACATGGAGCAGCCACTGCTGTTTGAGTCCACAACCCTTCCCCAGCTGTTTCTGTCCTGGGGATTCCTCCTCCCTTCCCACCAATGCAGATGAAATTGTATTTTTTCAGATGTACAAGAGCCTGTCCCTGTTTTTTGAAGCTGCCTGCTGTGATTTGGGCAGACTTTGGGAGGTATCCCAGAGAGGAAACCTGGGACTGAAGATGCCAACTTCTTCTGATAAAGCTCGAGTGCATTTTAAATAATTCAGCTCCAGGGTTTGAGATGACAAATGAATTTTTTATTGGCAATGAGGGTCCCATTGGCTAAAATCTTCCTTAAAAAATGATGGTGATGGAGCTAAGTGGGAAAAGGGTGATTTTCCATAAATGGGGCAAAGAGGATCTTTAAAGTTTGGTGGGAGTCTTTTTGTGGGTTTGTTTTTGGTCTGGTTTTTTTTTTTTTTACTGTTTTCATTTTGAATCCATTAACTGTTTTCCAGAGGCAGAACCCAATATTTTGGGTTTGAAACATTTTTAAAGCCTCTGCCTTAATTTTATTCCCAGTTGCTGCTACTTTGAAACGCTGGTGGCCCTACATAAAGGCTCCTGGGGGTGATGAAAGGGATTATCTGCAGAAATGTGGGTTTTGTGTTGGTAATTACGCTGTCATCAGAGCCTTTTCACGCTTGAGCAGACGTGAATTCAAGGTACATGTCCAGAACTCGTTGCTTTTCCACTCATGCTCCGGGGAGGTTGTTATTATTTCGGGTACGTCAGCGCTCATCTCAAACCCTTCTGTCACCAGAGCCTACAATAAACTCACACAATTGTGGGGCTGCAGAGTCTGGGGTGAAGGTATGGCCTTAACCCTAGGCTGGTTCCCTGAGCATCATCCTACAGGAGTATTTAAGGCATGCTGGGCTTTCCAGAAGGGCTGTGGGCTGTTAAATCAGATATTAGGAAATATTTCTTCATGGAAAGCATGGTCAGGCTGCCCAGGGAGGTGGTGGAGTCCCCAACCCTGGAATTGTTCAAAATCCACGTGGCATGTGGCACCTGGAGACATGGATTAGAGGTGGCTTTGGCAGTGCTGGTTGGACTCTGATCTCGGGGAGCTTTTCTGTCCTAAAGGATTCTGTGGCTCCATGGTGTGGTGAGGGCATTGCTCCAATCTGAGCATCCACCTGGATCCTTTTCGAAGGCTTGAAGAAAATCCTGGGACCATTTTGGCTCCTTAAAGCCATCCTGCAATGTGATTTTCTTACAGAGTGAATTTCTATAGTTTGATCACAAATAATTCCCAGGAAGGGAGGATGGGGTAGGTAAGAAATCTTTATTAAAAATCCAGAGGAGTGAGATGATTTTCAACTCCTGGTTTTCAATTCCCAGGGCCTTCACTAAGTGCCTGGATCGCAGCATAAAAATGTATAGGATTTAGCACTGTTGTAATGACAACATGATTTGTGCTTCCTCCTAAATGGAAGCACCATTTTATTCAGTGGGATAAGGGGAAAACCAAACAAACCAGGAAGAAAATAACAGATTAAAGGGTGAAAATCATCTTTCTGTGTATATCAGCCTCCAATAGATGGACTTATAAGAGAGTGTAATGTTCCATGGATTGTTTTGTGCAACTTCCACAGGATCAGCTGGGGCTGCTGTTGGTTCAGTGGCTGAAAAAGCTGGGAAGCTCCAAGGAAGAAGTGAAGGGGGAGGAGCAGATGAACATAATTATTTTTTGACTTAACACGGAATTCATCCTTGAAATCCCTGTATTAATGTTGGATTGCAAAGGAAGGAGTAACACAACCACCCCTCTGAAGCAGCAAGGAACCCCTCACCTTCATCCTTCCATCAAATTTTTGATGCCATCCCCAGAGATGGTTCTTTACACAGAGGTGGACTTTTGTTGCTTTCCTTTGAAACCTGTGCTGAATCTTCCATTTGGGGAATTTTGGGGGATCCATTTCTCCCACAGGAAATGGTGCAACCTCAGCTGCTGCCTTGCACTCAGGTATTCTACACCTTGGGTGGCCTGTTACCAAGAAATGTTGAAGCAGCATCCTGTGAGCTGTTTTCCAAATCTGTAAGTTGTAGGATTTTGTTGAGGAAATTCCATGTGTAAATACTTCTAACCCACATAATTGCCACAAATCTTAAAAACTCATTTTTTCTCTATCCTGCAAGTTGCTGGGTTTGTAGCAGTAGAGAAAATTGCCTCAAAATCATCCTTGGTCCCTGGTGTGGTCTGTGTCAAATGCCAAATTAGTGGAGGAACCTAATTATCCCTCTGCTCTAATTACATCAGCACAGCTTCACATGTCCTCAGGAGCCAGCATCCCAAAGCCCATCTCTGGGGCAAGTCTGGCAGCTTCTCCAGGCTTTTGACACTCCCAGTGGGGATGTTCATTCCAGGAGATCTTTCACCACACACAGCTGGAGGTGGGAGGACAAACTGTCCAGCATTAGAAAAAAAGAAACACATTAAAAAATCAGCTTTTTCTTTATGCCAGCAGAGCAGGTTGGGATGTCCATGTCTGACAGAGCCAGGAGTGACCATGAGAGCTTGGGTGAAATGATTTCTAAGGTCCCCTCATCCCAAACCATTCTGGGATCCTCTTATTAAACTCATCTAAAACTGTCATCAATGTCAAACCTTTTACAAACAAACCCCCATCATCAATCTAGGTTTCTGTATTAAATATATTTTCATTAATATGATGGTTTCCCAAGCTCCTACAGGATTTTCCTTTCTACTGCTGTAAATCCAAAGCACCCCTGAGTTTGTTCAGCCAATCCCAGGTGAAAATCTCATCTGGCTTTGATGGGAAGAAGAGAAGGAATGCACCAGGCATGGAAATGAATTAACAAATGAATTAATTTCTGGGATTGAGAGGAGAAGGTGTCAGGTGAGGTTGCCAGGATCTGGATGAATTATCTAGCACTCAGTGATCCATCAGCATTCCCTGAACTCCTCTGCAGAATTAACAGCAGCTCCAGATAAAAGTGGCTGTTTGAAATGAAGACAAATCTGGGATAAGTATGCAAATAAGCTGCAACAGCTGGCGAGACCTTTGTGGGGGCACTGTAATGATGCTCCGAAATTCCTGCACATCTGGAGGAGGACATTTGGCAGATGGTGTTGCTTAAGGCTTGGGAACAATTGCTGGCTAAAACAGTGGTTATTTTATTGAATTCCCAGCTGAACCGAGCACGGAACAGACTGTGGGATCGGCAGAGCGTGCTAAATGAGCAAAGGTTTGGGAAGAAGAGGGAATGCTGCATCCAGCCAGGCTGGGAAGGGGATAGTGCATCCACACAGGGAGCACGGGGAGTTTGGCCTTTGAGCCACAGCACTTGGTTAAATTCCAAAGCAAAGCCAGCCCGTGGCTCAGGCAGGTGTCACCGTTGGAATTCAATAATTAGATTTATTAAAAATGCAGGTTTTTATGGTCAGTCATTGGTGCTGGTCCTGGGAATAAGATGGTGAGGAATTTCTGTAGCCAAAGGAAAAATGGAGCTGTGAAACTTCATTTATCTCCTACATTCCTGCAAAGACCTTCCATCTCCAAAGTAATCCATGGAATCATGGAATATCTTGAGCTGGCAGGGACCCACAAAGATCATGGAGTCCAGCTCTGGGCCCTGCAATCCCACCAATCCCACCCTGTGCATCCCTGGGAATAGTATCCAGACTTAATTCTTCTGGATCTGATTAACCAGGAGCATGGGAAACCAAGGGGATGAACTAGTTTGTAGTTTTTAAGTGCGTATTTTGTCACTATTTCAACATCCCTGTTCCTGGAAAATGGCATTTCAGGGCTATCCAGCTTTTTTAGTGCCAGTAACAATAAAATAGCATTCCTCATGCAGTACTAGAGATTCCTCACCATTCATTGGGACAGCCCGACGTGCCAGTGGAACTTTTAATTTCCTTTGTTATTACCAAACTTCATCTGTCATTTGTTGGGTTTGGCTTTTCCAGGGATTTGGTAAGAATTTTAGGGACTGGATGTAATTTTTTAGCTGAGCACCACGTGAAATTCCCTGTTTAATTGATTAAAGACATTTGAATATTCATCACCCTTTTATGATTTAATTACAAATAATGGCCCAGCTTTGTAGCTCCCAGTTAAATGTGGGGTTAAAGGCATGAATTCTAAAATTAGGCAAAATAATACTTTATTATTCTTGTGAAAGAATAGCTGCACCTGATTCAAGGATAATATTTATAACTTAACTAGGAGTGGATTGGAATATAAAAGTGAGATAAATGTTGAAATTAGGAGTACACTCATTTATGGTAAAATTGCTGCTCCATTTTAGGTTGTCCCTCTTTTCTCCCCGCGGCAGAGCTTTTCCCTTTATTTTCCTTCTTTTTTTTTTGGCAAACACAGGTGGTTTGCACCTTGTGGGGTTGGTGTACAAAGCGTCCTCCCTGAGTGCCTTATCAGGCAGGCTCATCCCTGCTTCCCCTGTCCTTCATTCCTGTCTCATATCCCAGAATGCATTTCAGGTCAGGATTTTGATTTGTCAGAGTAGAAAGCAAGGAACCTGGGAATCCTTTTAATCCTTTTAACTGTGGGAAGATATGTCCCTTTTAGGGCAGGAGTGGGATAACCCAGGAACAAGTTTTTCCTGTTATCTCCTCAAGAAGCTGGGTGTGAACAGTGGGATCCTTTCTTCCGTTATCTCTTCCTTGGGATGCAGCATCCATGGACAGGCACCTTCTGAGCTGCTGTTTACAGGGCCTGGGAAGTGCATTTTAATTCCAACTCGGACAAAAGCAGAGGAAATCATAACTCCAATGCCATTTCTTCTCCCTTTTGGGAGTTGGGAATGGGAGCTGCTGGAAATCCTGCTTCCCCTTGCCAGCTCTAAATGAGATTTCTCCCCTCCAGCCCATATTTTTTGATAAAAACTGATGTCAGTTTTCCTCAAATATTGCTGGGAACAGCCAATTTCACAGCAATCCCTGCACACGAGCTGCCCTGCTGGGTTTTTTTGAGAAGGGGCTGGGCTAGGAGTTTCCCACCCTGATGTGTCCCTGTCCCTGCCAGGCTGTGCTGCCCATCCCATTCCAGCTTCCCTTTCCCCTTGCCCTCCCCAGGAGTTCGAGCATCACTCCAGCTCCGTGTGGAGCTCTCCTTCAGGGATGAAGTGGCCTTAATCCTGGATAGGATTAAATTCCACTGCATCTGTGGTGGTTTTGATTGGCCCAAAACATCAGTGAAGTGTTTTTAACATCTAGGAGAAATTTGGACCCCTCAGAAGCTGTTGTGGTAGGCCTGGGGAGGTGTCTGAGGGGTGGGGAGTGGCACAAAGATGGCTCCTGTGTGTCCTGAGTGCAAGTTCTGGAAGTTTTTACATCAAGTCCAGCAGAGCCAATCTCTGATGGCTCTGAAGGTGATGGACATGCTGCCGGCCAAGTTTGGGCCAATTGGAGGTGCTGGTTAGGCCTCTGTGAAAACATAGTTAAGAAAAATTCAAAACAAAACAGGCAAGCACTTCTTTCACTTCTTTGTAGTTGGAGGAGGAGGAGGTGGAGGTGAAAATATGTGAGGGAGAGCAACATGGAGACGCGAAGGTCAGTGAAGAAGGTGGGGGAGGAGGGGCACCCAGTGCTGGAGCTGAAAACCCTCTGCTAGCCACAGTGAAGGCCATGGGGGGGCAGGAGGTCCCCCTGCAGCCCATGGAGTCCACAGGAGTGCAGAAATCCACCCACAGCCCACGCCAGAAGAGCAGGTGGATGCCTGGAAAAGACTGTGAACCAGTGGGAGTCTCATCTAAGAGTTAAAACTGCAAAGGCCTTGCAAAGGAGAGAAAGGCCTTGCTCCTGGCATGGAAGCAGCCTGGCCTCGGCTCGGGAGAGTCTGCACAGCACCCTATGGACAAAAAGACTCATGTTGCAGCAGAATTTCGGGCGGGATGTTGCTCGTGAGATTGGACCCACGCCAAAGAAGTTCTCAAAAGACTGTCTCTCGTGGGAAGGACCCCCTAGCTAAGTAGAGAACCTCTTTTCCTGATTGGACTGACCAAAGAACCCCTCAACCTGCCCCCTGTGTGTGTTGCTGGTTTGGAAAGAGGAAAAAAAGGGGGGGGGGTGAGTGCAGAGACTGCTTCTTAAGAGGGTGGGGGTGAGAGCAGAAAGGAAAACTGTCTGGAGAGAGAGAGAAATAAGTAGAGATAAAGAGTATTTGTAGTAGAAGAATTGTGGTGATGAGTAAATTTGAGAATCTGCTCCGTGGACTGAAAAGAGACCCCACACCCTGCCCCCCCACCCGGCTTGTTGACTGTAAAGGAGGAAAGGGGGTGAATACTACAGGTTCGTAAGAGGGAGGGGGGAGTGAACCAAAACTGTATGAAAAGTTTATTTTTGCCTGCATTTATCCTCCAACTCTGTTAGGTAATTAAACACTTTTTGCAACTTTAAGCTTGGAGCTTGGTTGCCCTCTTTTCGTGCGTCCTCCTGGCAATGTCCTGTCGAAAAACCATGACAGCATCCAAAGGAATTGAACTCCCAGGGATGGGGCAGTGCTCAAGATGTCCCTTGGCTCAGCCCCTGGATGAGCACTGTGCTCCGTGCAGGCTTTGCAGAGACCTCCTTGTCTCATTTGTGATGTCCTGGTCCGGCCAAAGAGATTACCTCCCTAGGCCTGGCTGCCTGGAGTTCTTCCCTCTCTTCTCAATCCATTAATGAAGCTCTGCACTTTGACCTGTGATATTCAGGTGGCAGATGGAAGCAGCAGGAAGATGGGAAAGCCCTTAGAATGCTTGGAGGAAGACCCTTGGAGCCAGCCTTAGGGACAGAGGATTGTGCCATGGCTATTTTGCTGTATCAGGAGTGTGAAATCTGAGGATCAGGGGGTGCAATCCCAGGTGGGATCACAGCAGAGCTTGAGCAGTTAGAGAAGAGTAAAACACCTGTTTATAAATCAGCTAGACATGGAAATATTTAATGGGGTTTTTTTCTCACTGGGGTGGTAAAATTCATTTTCTTGGATTTGGAATGGCAAAGAAACTGACCCTAAGCCACTACTTTGGGGTAGTTTTGATACAGAGGAGCTGGGAAAGGAGCTCAGCCTGGAGCAAAAGAGGCTCAGGGGAACCTTGTGGCTCTGCACAACTCCTGCCAGGAGGGGACAGCCGGGGGGTCAGGCTGTGCTCCAGGGAACAGGGACAGGACAAGGGGAAACGGCCTCAGGCTGGGCCAGGGGAGGCTCAGCTTGGACAGCAGCAGGAATTTCTGCATGGGAAGGGTGCTCAGGCCTTGGCAGGGGCTGCCCAGGGAGCTTTGCAGTCCCCATGCCTGCAGGTATTCAGAAGACAAGTGGATGTGGCAGCTGGGGACAGTGGTGGCCTGGCAGTCCTGGGTCAGTTGTTGCTGACCTTGGAAGGCTTTTCCAGCCCCAGCAGTTCCTTGGATTCTGTGCTGGTTGTGGGTGAGCTCTGATTCCCTGCCCAGCTCCTGGGTTGAACACAGCCCCACACACAGATCAATCCAGCCTTTCCCCTTTTCCCAAGGTGAGCTCCCTCAGGGAAGCAGCTCAGCAGCAGGAGCTGTTTGTCAGTGCAGGATGATGTGGGGATGAGCTGATCTGCCAAGTGAGGTGACTCAAACAAACCTCATCCCTTCTGTGCTGTCCTTTGCCTTGGGACATCGTTTGCATCTTGAATGCCACTGGGCCGAGGGGTGTGGGAGAGAAATGGGATATGTGAATCCACAAAAGAGGAGCTCTGGCCAGAGCTGCCAGGCAGTGATGAGCAATGAAGGGGCAGGAATCCCCTGGGAAGCTGCAGCCTGCTGGGAATGCTCAGAAGCACATCTGTTCTATGATTGTCTCCTTACGGGGATAGGAACGGGTTGTTTCCCCTCCGGATGCTGTTTATCGACAAACAGCAATAAATAAGGATTGCTTCTCCCAGGAAGCAAACTTGAGGAGGAGTTCTAGCATGAAAGTGTGTTAGTGCTGTTGTTGTTGTAGTAATTACTAATGCATCTCAGTCTGGATGGGGCAGTATCCCTGTTTCTTCCATGGTTTTGGGATGAAGTGCCTTTCCCTGTGGGTGGAATTTGGAGGGACCAACAGCAAAGTCAGGGGATCTTTGTGCATTTACCATGAGTGCCAGGGTGAGGATTACTGAAGGAGATCAATAGAATGAAGGGTGGGCAGGCCCTGGCACAGGGTGCCCAGAGAAGCTGTGGCTGCCCCTGGATCCCTGGCAGTGTCCAAGGCCAGGTTGGACATTGGGGCTTGGAGCAGCCTGGGATAGTGGAAGGTGACCCTGCCCATGGCTGGGGTGGCACTGGGTGGGATTTAAGGTCCTTTCCAGCCCAAACCATTCTGGGATTCTGTGGTTCTGTGAATGTTGCATTGACCAAACCCCCTAAAGTTCAGTAGTAACAAGCAGCAAATGGAACTGGCTGAGACTCCCCGTCCTAAAACTCATCCTGGAATAATGGGAGCACGCTGTCTTGCAGTGTTTCTTGTGTTTTCAAACAGCTTTAGAAATGCTTTGACAATATTTGCACTAAATTGGAGTCTTAAATGATTTGGACCGTGAGATAAATTTAATTTCAGTTGGTTTTTTTCCCTCCCAAGTTGCTTTATCCTAACAAGTTCTAGCAGTGCATGAAGGGTTTTTCATTTACATGATGCTTTTCTGTTTCATCAAGTGCTTTGCTTGCACTCTGATGGTGCCTGCAGCAATCCTGAAATGTGCTAATAATGGTGTTTTATCCGAGTAATGAAAAGCAGATAAACAAAGGGACTTCTGCAGGACACAGATCCAGGCAGCAGCAAAGGGCTCCGTGTGGCACTGGTGCCTTTTGTTGTCCTGGAAGATTTGGGACCACCAGAACCGGCTTTATGTTCCTATAAGCATGTGCTGGTTTGGAAACAAAATCCCTGTATGTCCCTGGGGCTTTTTAGTTTATATCTGCCCCAAAATTAAACTCGAAGTTAATTAATTAAACACCCCGCTCAACTCCAGTTCATTACCAGAAGAATGGTTTGATACTCAGTGCAGTGTGGTGGTTAAAGAGCTGATTTTTATGTGTGCAAAACACTCTGTATGTGGGTTCCCAGAAGAAAATCTGGCATTGTAATGAATTCAGGAGAAATCCTTTTCCCTGCCTGAAGTGAATAGCATGGATGGGCTCTTGTGACTCAGGCAGATGTTTTCTGCAGGAATATACAGCACCTCTCCTGCAGAATTCCCCCAAAACAGACATCTCTTTTATTTGGTGATATTTCCAGGGGATCAATGGGGCTGCTTCAGCTCTTGCTTTTGTGCTCTCTGTGGCCAAAGCTTCTTGTGGAGTCCAAAGTTCAGGGGAAAGTGGATTTAGAAATGGAGATTGGAATGCAAAATTTACCTTTTGGCTCATGGAAAATGCAATGAAAAGAGTTTTGTTATAAATGCTCCCCAAAGGGGAGTGCTGGGAATGTTCACCTGGAGAGGAGAAGCTCCAGGGAGAGCTCAGAGCCCCTGGCAAAGGCTGAAGGAGCTCCAGCAGATCCGGAGAGGGACTGGGGACAAGGGATGGAGGGACAGGACAGGGGTGAGTGATGGCTTAGATATGGGATGTGACCCCTTGGAACACAGTGCTCCTTGTGACTTCTTTTTTATTTTTCATTCCAAAAATACAGAGAATCAAAGTGTCATTTAGGCTGAAAAAACCTTAAGATCACAGAGCCCAACCATTCCCCAGCACTGCCAAGGCCCCCACTGCCCCATGTCCCCAAGTGCCACATCCACACAGCTTTGAAATCCCTCCAGGAATAGGAATCCACCACTTCCCTGGGCAGCTGTGCCATGGCTGGACAGCCCTTTCCGTGTGAAATTTTCCTTAATATCCAACCTAAACCTCCCCTGGCACAACTGAGACTGTTTCCCCTTGTCCTTTCCCTTGTTCCCTGGGAGAAGATGGTGAGCACAGCCCAATCGCTGGGCAACACATCCACATGTGTTTCCCCAAAACTCCTCGAGGTTCATCATTCACCAGAGGGATTTTGAGTTTTCCTCCCATTTCTGGGTGATGTTTGTTTATGCAGTTGCTCATTTTCCTGTCCTGCAGCGTGATGCCTCTGGCAGCAACACCCAAACGCTGGGGAGGCGACAGCAGCCCCGGGATTACTGCTGTTCCTGCTTTCTGTCCACATTCCAGCCATTCCCTTGGAGAGCAGCAGCTTGCTAAGCACACAAGTGGCTGTCATCATCATTAATGATGGAGCTGCTCTGTAATTAAAGATGCCTTTGGCTCCAAGAGCACTGGGAATGTTGGTGTTGGTGCTAGTCAGCCTCTCTGGAGGAGCAGCCGATTCATCCTGGAGGGGATGGGCAGAAAAATGGGAACAAATCGTGGGGCTGTCCTGTCACTGCATCCATGGAGTCATCAGTGGAACTCAGGGAGTGTCACCAACGCTGCAGGACAAGGACTGTTTTGTGCACAGCTGCTTCTCTTTCCTCCTCCCACGATGGGCTTTTCATATCCTGGGAAATCTCCAGGGGATGGACCTAACTGGGGCTTTCCAGGACCTGAGGGAGCTAAAAATGGAGAGGGACCATTTCCACGGCTTGGCGTGCTAGAACACAGGGAATAGCTTCAAACGGAAGGAGATTTAGGTTTAGATGGGATATTGGGAAAGAATTCTTCCCTGGGAGGGTGAGGAGGCCCTGGGGAGGATTCCCCAGAGAAGCTGTGGCTGCCCCTGGATCCCTGGAAGTGTCCAAGGCCAGGTTGGAGCAGCCTGGGATAGTGGAAGGTGTCCCTGCCCATGTTGGAAAGCTGGAATGAGCTGAGCTTTAAGATCCATCCCATAGCATTCCATGACTCTATGAAAAATTACTCTATTTTTACAAGCCTGCAGCTGCACTGCCTCAGTTTCCCCTCATTTTCCATACTTGGAAAACGTATTTCTAGGAATGCATATTTCCAGACTAAAGCCATTCTCCTTTCTGGGATTTTTATAGGCTCTAAATAATATTTCGGCTGTTTTCTGGCACTCCCCAAATCACCTCATCTCCTCTTTCACCTGTTAGTAGAAGGCTGGGCTGATTCATTGCTTTTGAGCATTGTTTAATTATACCCCTATTACCAAAAAAATGAGGAGAGCTATTTGGGATCCTTGGGTATTTGGGAGGGGTGGAGGCAGGCCCTGAGCCTGCTTGGCTGTGATTCCTTGGGAAAAGGGACCAAAAATAGAATTTACATTTCAAACAGCTCCAGGCAGTTGTGCTAATTTTAAAGATTTTAAAATATCCATCAGTTCATGGAGTTAAATGGCTTTTTTTTGGGCCTCACATACAGACAGGCACAGTGGCAGTTTTGAGGAATGTGCTGATGCTTTGTCCAAATAAAGATGGGAAAATGATTGGAATTTGTGGAGAAAAAAGAAAGAACCACTGTGTGAAACCTTCTTTATTCCAGAGCTGTCCCTAAATGAACCCCCTGCATCACACACCTGGGAACTTCCTGAATTAAGACTTCGATTTTAGTGCAGATTCAGATGAATTTTTGGGAAGGGAAAAGGGCTGTTGCTGAAATCCTGGAAGTGCTACCGAGTCACCCAGCTCCAGCAATAAATCCCTGCCATTGCATTCTCTTACCCATCTGCATCAGCCACAGTTTGTTTGTATTCCTGATTATTCCATCATCCTGGATTGAAAAGTGATTGCTGTTTGACAGGATGAAGCTGCCAAGGGAGGGAAGGTTATTCCCAGCATATTCCAAACCAGAATATGCAGGACTTCAAGGCACTGTTATGACCTTTACAATGCAGTGTTACAGTAATATCAGTTATATCTCAGTTAAATAATGATTTTTAACTGCCTGTTGTCCGTGGAAAATGTGGCTCTTAGTTTTCCCAATATTGTGATTATTTCGGAGTTTTCCAGCAGTGCTCTGGAGTTGGTGCAAGGAGCGTTCCCTATCCCTGGGATCCATGCTCAGCCCACAAATGAGTCCCACAAGTAATTGCTTCATTAAATCACTGCCAGTGTTGCTTGTTCTGCCAAAAGGCAAAATGCTCCTTCCTTTTAATAAGGGCTCATTATTATATTGGGGTGTTTATAAAAATGCAAAGGAGAGAGAGAAAGCGTTAAAAGCAATTACTGGGAACATTTTTGTTGCTATAACGACGAGAGGCAGCTCTTGATGAGCCATCAGCGCCTCAATGTTGTTAAAAAGTTTCGTTGCCGTGACAACAGAATGCAGTTTTTATTTCCAGGGACTGATACTTTTGCTTTTTTCCCTTGTTTTTGGAGCAGCAGCCTGCATTGGGTTTTTGGAGTGTGAACTATTTAACGCACATGAGTAGGAAATGGGAAGTAGAGGACATAGGGGTGGATCCTGTGCTTTCCCTTGTGTGCTAAATTTGGCTTTTAGTAACTGCTGGGAACAGGGAAACTTCTGGGAGTCTTGGAGGGGAAAGGCTTTGATCCTTAAGGATATTCTTTAAAATGCCAGGGCTAAATGGGCTCTTGGGAAGTAATTGTTCCCTGGCAGGGTGGGCAGGCCCTGGCACAGGGTGCCCAGAGAAGCTGTGGCTGCCCCTGGATCCCTGGCAATGTCCAAGGGCAAGCTGAGCTGCTGCAATAAAGGCAAGGATTTAGTGGAAAGAGGTGAAAACGGCAGGAATTGCCCTTTGCCCTGCCCCAGTGATGGTCTGCAAGGCAGCATCTGGATTAGAAACCCCAATCCTGAAGTGTCCTTGCTGCTGCTCCTGATTTGTCCCAAGTTTTATGGAGCCCCATCCCTGCTCCCCTGCCAGGAGCAGGATTTTGCCGAAGCAAACCTCCTGTGGCTCAGCCCAGAAGCCACTGAAGAGATTTTTTGGGATGTGTGTGAATGAGGGAAGGATGAGAGGAGCGTCATGGGGTCCTGGCCTGCTCTGAGTCAGCAGGGAGCACTCTGGGAGAGATCCCGAGGAAGACAAGGAGCAGCATTGTAATTCCATATCAGCTCCAGGGAGAGATCCTGCAGGGCACAGATAACAGGCTCGGAGTTGTTCCCGAATGATTCCAGCAGCAGAGAAACATCACTGAGCTCCGGAGCCTGAGGAGTATCCATCCCTGTCTCCTGCTCCACGGGTGATGATCTGCCATGTGCTCAGGGAGCAGAGATGGACACAGGAGCAGCTCTCCAACCCCCTTCCCAGCCTCTCCTGCAGCATTGAAGCATGGAATCTGAGAAATGAAACCAGTTTGGAAATGAATCTCTCTAATTGCAACGCTACAGTTTGAGAATGCTCTGCTCATTAGCTCAGTGGCTGTGATTAGTGCTTATTACCTGCACTTAATTGCCCCAACCTTCTCTCTCTTTACTCCTTTTTCCATCTGATTTCCTGAGAATTAAGAAGTTTGTTTTGTTTTATTAAAGCACTGAGGAGAACAGAGAGATGAGAGAAGACGAGCACATCTGAGTTGCCCAAAACCAACCCAAAATTTCTCCTGAAGTTCAACTGGCAAAGTCCCAGCTCCACCTTTCCCAAAATTTAACACTGTGGAGCAAGAAGCAGAGTGTCCACGTGCTTCATCCATCTCCTCTCCCTCCCAGGTGTGGGTTCTTTACAGCAGTTGCTGCTAGAAATTACACCCCAAAAGAGCAGAACTCTATTTGCAGCTGGGCTTGAGATTTTTAATTTTTTTGCCTTCATAAAGTGATGTTCAGCTGGGCTGCAGATCTGCTTTGGAGACTTACTGCATAGTACAAATTATTTGAGGCATTTCTTTTTTCTGTGTTTCCTCTGCAGCCTGTTTACAAGCAAACACTTTTCCCTGTGTAAATTCTCCTACGTTTTCTTGATAGTGAAATATTTTACCTCCATATGTAGATGTTGTTAAATTCAAACTGGCTGCTTCACAGGTTGTTCCAAGAAAATTTCCAGGGGACGAAAAAATCATTTGTGACAATTTTTTTTGCTGTAGTTTGTTTTAACTGGGGAGTTTAGGAGTTATTCTTTTCACCCAACTCCCAACCAACAAATTCACTGCCCCCGCTCTGTGTTTGCATTAATCAGTCCATAACTGAGGTGTGATCAAGGCATTCCATAGTGATAATCCTCATTTTCCCTCCCCTTCCTGGTGATTCTGAATTGCTTTTTGATCCATTGTAAGTTGTTGATGGAGCAGGGATGTTTTGGGAGAGGCAGTGGGATTTAGGGAATGACCTGCAGCACTTTCAAAAGCACCCTGGGAAGCACTGAGCAAGCTCTTACCTGCTTTTGTCATCACCTGGCTGCACTTGAGGCCTGACAAATTCCAGTTGGGAATGCCCTGTGTGTTCCTGGAGGAGCTGGAGAACAGGGATATGAAGCAAGGGAGGCTGGGATTTCTCCTGGGTAGCAGGAGATTTGCCCAGAGGTGCAGTTTGCTTCTTCTGTAGTTAGATGATTTTCTCGTTGCTAACTCCTGCATCCCATGCAGGGTCATTCCTGCAAAGAATGGTTTTCCATGATGACCTTTCGCTGCTGGAGATCTGAATTAAGAAAGGGTTTTCCCCCAAAAAAGGGTGTAATAATCTCAGATCACAGGAGAGCAAGGCTTTAGAGACATTTCAGTGGAACTACTCTGGGTTAACACAGGTGAGGAGCAGGGCTCACAGAATACACAGAAACTCCAGGGAGGGACAAATCCCCTCACCCCATCTGGGAATTGTGAGGTTTTTATTGCTGGGAATTTCTCCCAGGCCCTTCCCAGGCTGCTGGAACAGTTGCTTGTCAACATCCCCCCTCTCTGCTAGCAGCTTGTCAGCAGATGTTCGCTTTCCCCCCCACAATGATTCATTTTCATCTAAACAACAGAAAAAACTCACAAGTAAAGCCTTGCTAGGTCCCATGAATTATTTAAAAATCATTTCAGATGTCAGAACTCCAGTTACAGTTCCTTGCAGCTCCCCGGTGACTCTGGAGTCATCGCCCTTGAAAATAACCCAAATTATATTTAATAATTGAATAGCATCTAGTTTGGTGTTTCTCTGTCAACTCTTGGAGTGACATTCAGTGCTCATTAGAAGGTGCTTGGGGTTGTTTAATTCTATATCATGCCAGGACTGCTGCCCAGGAACATGTTGATTTTAATTGCATTTAGCTTTGATTACAAAAAAAGAGTAAATCACTCCGAAAGGGTCGGATTGTTCCGTTTGGCTTCAAGCTGATTTGCTTTTCACAGCAGATATTTGATGTGGAAATCTGGTTCTGTGTGGAACAGGAGTTGTGGAACAGAGCTAATGCAAGGTGAAAATCAAAGCAGATTTGTAGAGTCTTTTTTAACCATGACAAAACGTTTTCAGAGCAAATTTCAAAATTCAGGGGTTTTTTTTTGTTTCATGACTTAAAATATATCTCATTGAGCCCTCTCTGCTGCCAAAAATGTACCAAATCCTACATTGTATGGATAGAAAATAATTCCTACATTATCTTGCATAGCTTTCTTCCATTCTCCTTCTTCCCCTTTCATTCTGGGACTCAGGAGTGGAACATTTGATTTTCAGTTAATTTGAGCCAGAACCTCAAATACTGCTTAATTTGGTAGAAATTAATGACCCATTAGAGGACTTAAAAGCCTTTTTCTTTTCTTCCCTGTGGGAATAGTGAGGCCCTGGGATGGATGTCCCACAGAAGCAGAGATCCCCCTGGATCCCTGGCAGTGTCCAAGGCCAGGCTGGACACTGGGGCTTGGAGCAGCCTGGGACAGTGGGAGGTGTCCCTGCCATGGGATGAGCTTTAAGGTCCTTTCCATCCCAAATCTGAGGCAAAATCCAGCATTTTCCCCAAATCCAGGGCAAGTACGCCCTGTAAACTCAACCATCAAGTACAATCCTGGCACTTCATATCCCAGTTTTTGATGGGTTTAGGATGCAGAGCAGCAGTGTAGGAATGTACATAATTCCGTAGTTCCTTTTATCTCCTGCAGAAGTTGAATTATTTAGGATTTATGACAGGAAATCTTTGCCTTTAGACCTTTCAGTTAAAAACGTGATTTCTTGCAGTGGGTGTGAATCCCAGTAACCAGCCAGTGTCAGGGGAGGGGGGAGCAACTGGGAATAACACAGTCTAGAAATTCTGTGTAAATTCAGTTTTGTTTGGACAGGGAGGTGCTTAATTGACTGAAAAGTGGAAATAAAGAACTAAGACAACAAACCAACTGTTTGGAATCAGTGCTAATCATATTTACCTTTAATCTTTCCAGGACTTTCATGGATTTGGGTGGTTTTGCAAGAATGATTCTGACTAATCCTGAACCTTTCGAAATTAGTTATTTTCCATGCAGGGTTTTAATAAGTCAGGTTAGAGCTATAGAATCCCAGGTGGTTTGGGTTGGAAGGGACCTTAAATCCCATCCAGTGCCACCCCTGCCATGGGCAGGGACACCTTCCACTGTCCCAGGCTGCTCCAAGCCCTGTCCAGCCCCAAATATTCCAGAGTTTTTGCCATCTGTGGGGCAGATGGGGTTCCCTTCTCTCCTTCATGGATCTGGTGTGTGAAGCCGTGTTTGAAAGCCTCGCTGTGGCTCAGTGCCCACCCTGTGCACAGGGTTTTTTTGTTTTTCCCAAACCCTCTGGGAGCTGTGGGCTCCAGAGACACAGAGAGAACAATCAGTGGGCGAGGGACTAATCTGGGATAATGCAGGCAGGGCTGGAGAGATGGAGCTGCTGGCCTGGAAAACAGGCTCGGATTAGGAAATGACAGCTTGGTGGGGTGTCCTGAAGGCACAGGGAGAGGAAAATGGAGCTGTTTGATGGCAGCACAAACAGGGCAAGGAAAGGAAGGATCAGTTTGGACTCCTTTTGATGCCGAGGAAAATCAGGAGATCTGGGATGGGCATTCCTTGGATGAGGTGTGGGGAGAAAAACAGATGTTTTTGTGATTATAGAAGGCCTGGGAATTGATACTCAGAGGGTGCTGAAAAATCTCTTTGTGATCTGTGCAAGTCCCAGGAAGGGGACAGGGATGGACAAAATCCGTCATTATTTGGAGGCAGGAAAAGGTGAATCCTGAGAATTTTGCTTGAGGGAATTTTGGAGTCACTCTGACAGGATTTCCAGCCCAGTGGGAGCTGTTCTTTGAAGCTGGGACCAGTGAGAGCCTTGGCATTGAAATCAGACCATCAGGAAAGAATGAGGGAAGGATTTTGGCATCATCTGTAGATATTCATTAAAAAACCTCCTAAACAGAATTGAAATACAGACACAGGAGTAGAGCAAATGGCGAGACTGACTGAAAAATAGAATATATTTATATTTAACAAGGTGTAAAAATTCATTCATAAGTTTGGTCATACCTTCACCTGCAGAAAAGGGCAAAGCATAAAAAATTAATTACTTTCTATTTCCTGATTTAATTGGCTGTTGAACACAAATTTCTCCTTTAAAACAAGGAGTCCTGTGTTGTTGATTTTTAATTTTTTTTTTGGTTATTATTTTATAATAAATGGTATCTGTTGGTGTGCTGGGTTGAGGTTTGAGCCCTCAGCCCTGAGGTGTGGAAGGGCTGCCTGAGGGATCCAGCATGGATTTGTCATGGATATTTCAGGACAGAGGCAGAGCCCGTGCTCTGATTTAAAGGAGTCTGTGCTGCAATTGGATTACAGGTCCCAGTTAAGTTAATAAAATCAGGGAAATGCAGAATTAAGGTGATTATTGGAATTGGTGGGTCTGCCTTACCAGGAAAAGCACAATTCCTGGAGGAGGAGATGAGCCCTGAGCTGTGCTGCCATGCTCAGAATGCCAGGATTTCATGGAAATATATCCATGCTTTCTTCATGTACATACATAAATGTATAACTACGTGGGCATATAAATAAAATATCAATTTCTGTTTCAAAGCCAGGTTGGATGGGCTCTGAGCAACCTGGCCTGGTGGAATGCCTGTCCAGGCAGGGATAGGAGCTGTGTGGAGAATTCCTGCTGCTGCTGTTGCATTTCCCAGATGTGCCACATCCTCACGGCTCTGACCTCACTCCTCGGGTAAAATGCACTCAGAAGGAACAGAATTGGATTTATAGATCCCAAATATGACATGAATTACCTTGAATACTTCATAGATCCAATTTAAAGGTGCTTGAACTCAATGTTTCTTAGCTGGGAGTGAGGTTGGGATGGGGTTGGAAGTGTCAGGTATTTTAAATTGGTGCATGGCTCCTGCCAGACCCCAGGAAATCTCATCATTAAACCCCACACTTTGGATAAAACCAGACCAGGGCCTGGAAGCAAAGACAATTGTTCTGAATTTAAGTTTTCCCTAATTCCAATCTATTAAATTATTGCCTAATTTTGGTGCCATCTTAAATCTCATGTGCTCTTGGGCTCCTCTGCCTGAAATCCCATAGAGTTCAAAACTAAGCTGTGGTGTCTCATGGAATTTTAGGGTTCACTCTTGAGACCTGTAACTTCTGCCTGTAGAAAAAAAGCTGAGCAGCAGCATTTTTAATCATGAAATCAATCCCCTGGACATACCCTACAAATAATATTCAGGATATTAACCACAGCCATGGCAATAGATTAAAATCCTTCCGTATTAGCTGGAAATTGTGGTTATGTTTGCTTGTAGCAGCATTTCCAGCAGGAAAAATGGTGCCAAGGTGTTGGAAAGGCTGGAGATTATCTTAATCCAGGAAAGACTGGGATCATCAGGGTTGGGGCTGAGCATCCTCCACCTCAGCCTGGGACAGTGGGAGGTGTCCCTGCCCATGGCAGGGGTGGCACTGGATGTGATCTAATGTCCTTTCCAGTCCAAACCACCCTGGGATTCTGGGATCCCATCTGCCACAGCCTCTCCTACCTCTGCCCATCCCAGTCTTGCCTTAGTTTCTCCTGATTTATCTAAATTTGCATCAAATTATCCCAAGGTTTATCTAAGTTTGATTTCCCTGTGAGTGCCACCTCTCTTCTCCCTGCTCCTTCCCAACTGCAATCAACCAAATCCCACTTTAATCCGTATTTTGAACCTCCCCACTTGTTAGCTCAGTCTCTCATGTCTGTTCTTCCCCAACAGCTGAGCTCACTGCTGGCTCTCAAAAAATAAAAGAGCTCCTGAACAGCAGCACTGGCATGTAATTCCCTCTGAAATCCATGAGCAAACTTTGCAGGGAAGGCAGATTTCAGTGAGTTTTAGCCGCATCCACGGCTGCCTTTGGGATGCAACAGCAAGTGTTGGGTGGATTATGGAAACTGGCTGCTGGCTGGGGACTGCAGACATTGAAAATAATTAATAAATGTTACTATAGGAAGGAAAAAAGCTCCTCAATATTCCATTTTCACTGTGATTTCTGAGCATTCCAGCTGAGACACCAACTACCACAGTCAGTGTTCAGTTCACAGCATTTTCCATCCAAGTCAGAACCATCTGGAATGATGGAATGATGCTTCTGCATATCAGGAAGGGAATTTTAGTTGATATATATATTAATCAACAGCCAGAGTAGCTTTATCCCCTGAACAACTCCTATAAATGTATGGGGAATGTTTTTATTCCAGCTGTCCCTCCCAGCATTTATTGAAACCCCACAAGCTTCCCTGATGGAATACATGGTGTTATTTCTGTTTGTATTATGGATTTAATGGCTTGGAAAGACAGCTCCTGGTGAATCCCATTAAAGACTCTGCCAGCCAGAGGAATCCAGCCTCCCCCTGCACTGGGGTGGGCTGGTTTGAGGAGCCAGCTTTGGGGGCTCAGGACAAGGGGTTGGGATTTTTCCTTTTCCTTTTCCCAAAGTGCTCCTCCCTCTGAGGGAAGCATTGGGATCCCCTCTTCCAGGCAGCTGATGGGATCTGCAGTGGCAGAGGGAAGGAACCCACTGGGATCACTGATCAGCTCCTGGCCCTGCACAGACACCCCAACAACCCCACCCTGTGCATCCCTGGCAGGGCTGTCTGAGCACTCCTGGAGCTCTGGCAGCCTTTGGATGTGTTGTGGAAATCAAGGTGGAAACCTCCCTGTGCTGCCGTGGAACGGGGAGTGAGCCCACCCCAACATTTTGGGGGGAATTCATCTCCCAGAGGAAACAAATCAGGCAAAAAGAGGAATTGGGAATTCTGAGTGCCCTGGGGCTGCTCCTGTTTTCCCAGCCTCGGGAGTATTGCAAGACAAAAAAAACACTGCAGCAAATGTTGCCCTAATTTCTTGATATCCCACTTTGCCCCTGTATAGAAATTCCTGATATTTATCTTTTGTTGCTCTTCCTGCCCATAAACAGCAGGATTGGGGTTTCGAGCTGCTTCATGTCCCAGTGTGCTGCCAAGCCCCAGTTTAACTGCTCAGGATTTCTCAAAATATTGGGATTCCAGCTCAAAGCTGGAAGTTTAGCTTTGTTTGCAGGTGGCAGCAATGGATTAGGTCTGTTTTGTGTTAAGAATTTGAGTAGCTGGGTTAAAAACATGCCATGGCTTTGTTGTGAGATTATTTTCCTTGCAGCCTCTGAAGGGTTGGTGGGTTTTCCCTCTGTCCCTTTTCCTCAGTGTCTTTTTCCTGGTGAAACCAAATCCCAGCTGGAGAAGGGGAGCCCCAGCCCTGGAGCCTTTTGGACAAGGGACAAGGAGTTGTTCCTGGCTCTGCTCTTCTCATAGGGATGTGCAAATATCTGTGTTGTGATGATTTCCATTTTCTTTCTGTTGTTTCTGTGGAGGGGATTGTGGGGTTCAGCTTCACCAGTCTTACAGCTCCAGAATAATTTATTCCACTCCTTCATTTCATATTATTCAGTCCAAAACGCCTTCATTTCTCTGCATGTCCTTTTGCTCAGCAGAATCATTCTGCTCATAACATCCTGTAAAAAAGAGACTCTTCCTGTTGCTTTACACCCAGACAGTTGCAGTTTTGGCTTTTTGGCTATTTTAGCAGTTTTGGGGCCATCATTTCAGAGTACATTTTAATTTTGTCTCATCCAAAGCCCAGGGAGCAGCTCAAAGATTCATCAGCAGAATAAATTCAAGCCACATGGTTGAACTATAAAGGAAGTTAAAAAAACTTGGCAGAGCCCCTCTGTAAAAGCTACAAAGCATCTCTAAAAGTAGTTGTCACATCTTCCCAGGTTTGGGATTAGCACTGGGATGTTTGGGACTGGTTGTGTAAGGAAAACAAACTGCACTTCTGCTTCTGCTTCCTCTGCTGCTGCTTCTGCTTCCTCTGCTGCTGCTTCTGCTTCTTCTTCTTTTTCTTCTTCTGCTTCTGCTACTGCTGCTGCTTCTGTATCTCCTGCTGCTTCTTCTGCTGTTTCTGCTTCTCCTGCTTCTGCTTTTTCTGCTCTTTCTTCTTCTTCTTCTTGTTCCACTTCTATTTCTGATTTTTTTCTGATGCTGCCTCTTCTTCCGCTGCTTCTGCTTTTTCTTCTGCATTTGCTTTTCTGCATTTGCTTTTCTGCATTTGCTTTCCTGCATTTGCTTTTCTGTATCTGTGTTCTTCTTTTTCTCCTTCTTCTGCTGCTTCTTTTGCTGCTGCTTCTGCTAATCCTACTTCCGCTCTTTCTGCTGCTCTTGTTTCTGCTCTTCTGCCTCTTCTCTTTCTGCTTCTTCTATCACTTCTTGTTCTGCTTCAGCAGCCTTTTCTGCTCCTGCTCCTTGTGTCTCTTCTCCTTCTGCTGCTTCTGCTTCTTCTTCTGCCTCTTCTGTTCTGCTTCTTCTTCTGATGCTGCTGCTTCTTCTGCTTCTTCTTCTGCTTCTTCTTCTGCTTCTGCTCTTCCTTCTCCTTCTCCTTCTCCTTCTCCCCCTTCCCCTTCCCCTTCTCCTTCTCCTTCTCCTTCTCCTTCCCCTTCCCCTTCCCCTTCCCCTTCCCCTTCCCCTTCCCCTTCCCCTTCTCCTTCTCCTTCTCCTTCTCCTTCTCCTTCTCCTTCTCCTTCTCCTTCTCCTTCTCCTTCTCCTTCTCCTTCTCCTTCTCCTTCTCCTTCCCCTCCTCTCTTCCAAGTGCCACTTTAATTAGACTTTTCAATCAATAAATCCATCATGCTGGAGAGGTGTCCCAGCTCAATTATTTGCACCCAGTGCAGGTATTTATGGCACTTTCCTCGTTCTCATGGTTGTTACTCATGAATTAAAGCATCCTGTGGTGCAGAATTGTAAATGAGAGTGTCTGGCTGGGAAAATGGATTTCCACCTGGCTTCCTGCTGCTCTCCATGCTCCAGTGAGCTTTATGGGAAGTTGGCCATTCTGTAGCTAAACAGTCCCATAGCACATGGAGATGAAGGGAAAAAAACCAGTAAAACAATGGTTTGTTACTTCGGGGAAATTAACATAAATTTTGCTGCATGTGAACAGCTCTTTAAAAAAGTGTTTTCCTTCCAAACCCTTTCTTGAGAACTCAGAGCTGGGAATTTCCTGGGCCTGGGTGATGTTGTCCCTTAAGAAAAAATCAGTGGATGAGGGTGAAGTGCATATTTTAGATCTCTTGGTGTCAAGATCTGTTGCAGAGCTGTTAAGATCCCTCCTTTAATTGGAAATACTAATTTTCCTTGGGACTGGGGCTCCTGGAGGCAACAAAGTAGAACAGATTTGTGGTCTCTTTTCAATGTGAAATTATAACTTTCCTCATTCCACTTTCCTGATACTGCTTCCATGATCCTGGCATGCCAGTGAGCTGATTTATCCCAGGCTGGATCTCCACCTTTCAGGAGAGATTTGTGTTGTTTCCCTCTTTTCCTTCCCCAAATAATTGAAAACATTTTTCCTCACCCCCTCTTGCATCCAGTGAACTAAAGAAGTTCTTTAATTCGAGACTTCTGACCTGCCTGAGAGGCTTTTTAGCTTTCCATTCATCTCCCCTCACCACATCACTCTCCATCACACTCCAGACAGGATTTGGGAGTATTTTTGTGGCTTGTTCTTTCTGAATCATTTCAGCTTTCAGTGTTCAGGACTGGAGTGAATACAGTTTCTGAAGTAGTTTGGGAGCTCGTGCTCATACAAGGGTTAATTAAAAACCTGGGGAAAGCTCTATGTTGTGGGAGTGTGAGGAGAGCAGAACTCCATTTGTACAGCCAGGAGGAACAGGAGGGGGACAGGGTAAAGGTTCTGTAAAATCACAGTTTGAAAAGAGCAAATCAGGACAGATAATTAGCAGGGTTTGTAGTACAAGCAGTTTGAAATTCCAAGGAAAACACCTGATGTCATTAAGGACTTCCTTAATTAATCCTTACCAGCACTTCTCATCAAGGCTGAGGAGTTATGAGGCTGCAGAAGAGGATGGAGAGATTTGGGGCAGACAGCAAAGACTGGGAATGATGTTGGAGGAAAACAGATGCTGGGGAAACATCAGGGCCTTCAACTGATCAAATGACCCAGGGTGAGGTTATTCCTGAATAATTCATCAGGAGTCTTCTGTGAAATGTTGGGATAAGAGGCTGGATTACCCCAAGAAAAATCCTAGGATCTTCCATAGGATCTGCTCCAGACGACTGTGCTTAGCACTGGCTGATAGATGATGTCAGAACTGTTTAATACTTTTAAATTTCATAATTTCAGGTGCCTTTTTAGTACTAATATTATGTATTTATATTTATATTTATATTTATTTATTCATTTATATTTAATACTCCAGGTGGTTTTGTTCAAGAGCAGAGTTTGGTAATAACAATTTCCCTCTGCTTCTTTCCTTGGTCATATCCAATCTTATCCAGGCACGTGTCATTCCCAAGCAAATCTGACCCACTTCCTTGGGACCTCAGGGTCTCTGGAATGGATTGGGGTGAAAGCAGAGCTCCCTGGAGGTCACAGGTCCTTCCTGCTTCCTTTCCTCCTCACAAAACCTGGATTTCTTATTTGTCACCTCTGAGGCCAGGGATTGAGCAGCAGCCAAAATATTCCAGGGATCCAGGGGCAGCCCCAGCTTCTCTGAGCACCCTGTGCCAGGGCCTGCCCACCCTGCCAGGGAACAATTCCTTCCCAAGATCCCATCTAACTCCACCCTCTGGCAGTGGGAGTTTTTCTCTCTCTCTGCATTTATCCTCTGTCAAATTTAAATTACTCCTTCCATACTGACAAATCTCCCTGGGGAATAACGGGAAAGGACCTTCTGGAAAATGGGATATCAGGATGGAGTCATCCTTGTCCCAGTGCTGTTGTTCTCCGAAACTTGGAACAGAAACATTTGGGAAGAAAGGACTTTATTCCTGCTCCAGCCATTGGATGCATCCCCTCTCCATCACTCCACGCTGTATCCTGGAGTCTGCTGGAGCCTCCTTCGTGATCCCTGGTGTGTTTGGTGGGATAAAACAATTCCATGTGCTCCTCCTGTTCAGTTAAATGTGCTGTTCATCATCATTTCTTACTTAAACCAGGAGGGAACAGAAATAGCTGGAAGTGGCTGTGTTTTCCCCCATGGTAATTTCCACAATATTCCCTGCAAAGCCCAGCCCAGGTGGGAGGATGGGTAAATAGGAGAAGAAATTTGAGGGATTGTCTGCCCAGAAGAAGCCCTGAGGACACAAAGTTGCTGCTGTTTCTGCGCCTGAGGGCAGATAAACAAACAGTTATTGGAATGAAATAGCCTGAAAGCCAAAGTGAGCTGATGAATTCCAGTTTGGGGTGCAAGGGAATAATAATTTTCAGGTCTGATAACACTGCCAGCAGCACTTGGGCTGAGGATGATTCGCCTGGTGATCCTTGAAAAAACTTGGAGAGGCTTCAGTGAGCACACAAAAACTTGGGAAGATGCTAAAAGAACACAGGGCCCTATGAATATTGCATTTAATTTTGGAAATAATGCCCCTGCTGGCTGCTCTCATTTCAAGGATTTTTGAATATTAAGGACTTGCCCACCTATCTAACAAAAAAAAATTCATATTAAAAAACATAAACAGTATAAATGTTGCTCTTCTGTAAATACTCTCACTTAAAATTTCGCATTTCCCTCCTTATTTCACTGCGTTTGCACGTGATGGAGGGAAAGGAGTAGCTCAGCTCTGACCCTAAACTTGATGATTTTCAGCCACTGGGCTCACAAGAAGAAAAGAAGCAAAACAGCCCAAACTTGGTCCTTCTGCAGGCTGGAGATGTGGTGGAAATACAGAAACTTTAGAGAATTAAGGCCTGGAGAGGTTCAATAATGAATAATCCCTATTATTTAGGGATTTAGGGCTGTTCAGCCTGGAGAAGAGAAGGCTCTTGACATGGATGAACCAGCTGGGACATACCCCAGGCTTTGGGCTGGACTCTGCATCCCTCTGGTCACCCCTTGCAATTGGGATAGATTTTCATGGCTTCCCAGGTAAATGAATAGGAAGAAAAGTTTGGAAAAGCTTCTTTTTGGAAAAGAAGTTTGGCATTGTTTATTGAGTTTTTTAATTTGCTTTAATCAGGGATGTTGATGGAGAGAGGGGTTTGACTCATTTACTGAAATCATTGATTTAGATCATTTCAGGCAGCTTGAATCAGAAATTAGGGTTTAACCATGGCAAGCATTTCAAATTTAAACTTTAATGATGACGTCTCCACCCCCATCCACTTCTGACCCAGGAAATCCTGATTCTTCTGCCTCAGCTCTTCCCTGTTTCTCACTTTGTCTTCAACCCTTGAACCACTGCAGAAATCTGCCATAAATCCTCAGAAATCATAACTGACATCAATCTCTTGGTTTAAGGTGCAGCTCAAATATCCTGCAGTGCCCAATACCCTCGCCTGGAGAGGTCCTAGAGCTGCAGCCATATAGAAATCCCAGTCTTGGGCATCCCTGTCCAAAATCCTGGTGGCTTTTGGACGAGTAGTGATTGTCTTCTGTACTGTCCCAAAGATCAACCAGAACCCCAGCTATGCCATTGGACTGGGAAAAAGTGTAAAAGTGGCACTAAACTTTCATTGTGCCACTGCTGCAGTGGGGCAGCTTTGACTGCAGGATGGTGTTCTAGAGGATTGAGTAAGGAAACTCCTGTTGCAGGCACATCTGCTTCCATCATTTCATTTATCACATTCCCTTATGGTTGTGCCTCCTGCAGCCAGGATCTTTTACCCCCAGCACCCAACACAGGCTGTGTGGAGAGGGATGGAGCAGGAAATCTCTGTGTCTCTGTCTGTTCTAATTCCCAGTGGATGTTGAATTTGTGGGACAAATCCCAAAGACAGATTTTTCATCTCAGGGCACTCCTAAATATCTAACTTTGAAGTCTTTAACAGCATCAAATCCCACTGAACTCCTCCTGTTTCTTCAGCACGACAGGAGATGATGCTCATGCTGATTGTGAGGGTCCTGCTGACATTTCAATCTCTGCCCTGATTAGCCTTTAGTAAAGCATCTGTTTATCATTAAGGCAGGAGAAATGGCAATGGAAAGTGTGATAGTGGTTCTAATTAATACAGAAGTGGATTGTCTGCACTTGCTCAGATCCTGAGCTGCATGGACCCTGGGGGGCTGCTGTGCATAATTAGGGGGTGTATGGATGGATTTATTGGAATGTATAGGATATAATTGTGTGTTATGGCTGTAAAATTATAAACAGTGGTATGTGCATTATATATTAAATATCTATTTATGCCCAGGGAGGTTTGGAGTCCCCATCCCTGGAGGTGTCACTTTGATTGTAAAACTAAAAATGCTTCTCTGAGACAGAAGTTTCTGTGTTGAAAACGAGAAGAGGCTCTGAAGGATGATCTGCCATGCAGCTGAAGAAGAAATATTCAAATTTGCCCTTTGAAAGTTTTCCATCCTGCAACTGCAGTTTGGGATAAAACCTCATTAAGGAGGAGGTTTGGGAACTGAAGGACCAGCAAATCATAGCACATTCATTTAATGGATTTTTATCAGTGAGAATATTTGTAAATATTTTGCTGAAAGTCTGTTTGCTCCGTGCTGTTTCCTGTAGTCAAATGGGGGCATGGGGACGGAATTTAATGCATTTACTCTCTAAAAAAAAAGAAATTAATACAAGTGAAGAGGTCTTGGGAATAGTTTTAATCAAACTGCTTCTCTAAGGAGGAGCTCTGTTATAAACTGTATATACTCAAGCATTTATGGCTAATCCAAATGTCTAAGCTGAGATGAAAACTGGACCTTTTGGGGTTCTATTCTCTACTTTATGCCCTGGTTTTCCCTGTTTTTACCATGGAATTTTGCCTCTGGTGTTTGGGGTGTGATGTTTGCTGTGTAACTCAGAGGTCTTGGAATTCAGCAGGGACCTGCAAACTGAAGCTGGAAAAGAAGGAATCAGAACCTCCCCAGCTGGGAGGTGTTTCATTGCCAGGGTGGAACAGGGCTTGGGTCTGGGAATTTCCTTGAGGCCAAGGAGGAATTTGTTGCCTTATTTGGGAGTAGGATGAAACCTCAGTGGATTTTGCTGGATAATGCACTAAGAATGTCCCAAAATCTCTTTGGTTACAATGAACTGACCCCAAATCCTTGCTCACCTTCAGCCTCCCTTGATTTCTCCTCATCTCACAGCTGCTTTCAGGCCATCTTTCCACCTAAAACTGGATTTTCCCAATCCTTTCAGTGCATGCTTAGTCTGTTGTCCAGCGGCTGAGTTTCCTGGTTTGCAGTGTTCCCCATTTCCATGCTTTCTCATCAATGACATCATTTTCCTCTGCAGTTCACAACAGGAATTTGGACATTTTTTGCTAATCACATTTTCCCCTTGTCTTGTTTTTTCCAGCTCTCGTAAATGTGAAACTTTGGGCTATTGATCGGCAATGTTTTCAAACAATAATGATGAGGACTGGCCTCATCAAGCATACTGAGTATATGGAATTTTTAAAAAGGTATGGCACTTGTTTATTTATCCAAAAACCCCGTGAAACTGCCGTCCTCTCTTGCCTCTTTTTTTTTTTTTTTTTTTTTTTTTTTTTTGTGAGTGCAGTATTTGATTTGTTTCCTTCTCATCTCTTTTGGTTTTAATTATTATGATTATTATTCTGATGATTTTTATGTGCTGTTTGCCCATCCTCCTGAGAGGAGGGGGAGTTTCATTCCTGTTGTGAGTTATTCATTGGCAAAGAGTCCCAGAGCCAAGGGGCGAGAGAAAAGCTTCAATGTGAGTCATTCAAAGTGTGCCTTGTGTCAGAAAAGACCCATTTTCGTTAAAAAAACACCCTTCCAGGAGAAAATTCTGAGGTTTAAACTTGATCAGATCCATTCAGGGTGTGTTCTCGTGCTTCTGGAAGTAAAATGGGAGTTTCTAGAGAAGAAAAGCTTCAGGTTGCTGTGAAATGCAGGCTGGATGAGTAACCAAAACATAAAGAGGAACAGAAAGCCAAGTTTTCAGTTCTTGGATCTGGCTCTCTCAAAAGTTCCTTCAGCTCCTTCAGAGAATGAAGCCTTAGAGAGAATCAGTAATGAATAATCCCTGCCATTTAGAGAGCTGAGAATGAGCTGGAGAGGAAAAGCTCCAGGGAGAGCTCAGAGCCCTGCCAGGGCCTAAAGGAGCTCCAGGAGAGCTGGAGAGGGATTTGCGACAAGGGATGGAGGGACAGGACACAGGGAATGGCTTCAGGTGGGAAAAGGGGAGATTTGGGTGGGATATTGGGGAGGAATTCCTGGCTGGGAGAGTGGTGAGGGGCTGGGATGGAATTCCCAGAGAAGCTGTGGCTGCCCCTGGATCCCTGGCAGTGTCCAAGGCCAGGTTGGACAGGGGCTTGGAGCAGCCTGGGACAGTGGAAGGTGTCCCTGCCATGGCAGGGGTGGCACTGGATGGGATTTAAGGTCCCTTCCAACCCAAACCAGTCCGTGATTCCATGAAATCCAGTGCCACAGGAGTGAGGAACAGTTTGTGTTTCACATCACCAAAATGATCCCAAAGGGAAGGAAATGTCACCAACTTGTAGGGAAAGGAAAGACCCAGGTTCCTGGGATGCTTTCAGCCATCCCAGTGCTACTCACACATTACTCAGACATTACACCAGGCTTGTCCCAGTTAGTATTGGAGAAAAAAGGGGCTCAGGGAAAAGGAAATAATAATAATAATAATAATAATAATAATAGTAAATGTTAACAATGCCATTATTGATAAAATATTAGTTTATACGAATAGGTGTTGTTTAAAATGTATGTTATATACAATATATAATATAAATATGTATATAAAAAGTAACATCTACATGATCCATAGGATCTTTTTGGTTGGAAAAGCCCTCTGAGATCATCAAGCAGGGTTTCCCTGGAGAGGGATAGGAGCTCCATGGAGATTTTCTGGAAAGTGTGGCCATCAAAGCTGAGCTTTTTCCAGGAGTCTCCATGGATGATTATCAACAGAGCAGCTCAGGAGAGGAAACAGAACCTGGTGCTTCATTTGAAGGGTTTAACCCCCATCAATTCCAGCATCAACAAGCCTTCCAACAAAGGCAGGAGTGAGTGTGGGATCAGCTCTGGGGTGGGAGCTGCTGGAGCAGGCCCTGTGCTCACATTCAGCTTTTAAACTCGGAGCTTTAATAGAGATTTTCCAGAAGATTGTCAAGATTAATTTGGATTCAGGTCCTGCAGAGCCTGCCCAGCTTTAATTTTAAAGCAAATAATGTAAGGAGGAAAGCAAGGAGTGTTTCCTTTCAGTGGCTGAGCTGCTTGAACACAAGCTGTGGCTCATTAGAAAGGCCTAAGGCAAGCAAATAAATATTTATTTTTTTAAAAATCTTACAGTTCATGAATTTAGGAAAAGGATTTCTTCCAGTTGGAGCACCTGTAGGAAGGTCCTTAAAAAATGTTACTTCCCATTGGGTCTTCCACTTGGGCTCTGGGCATCTTTAGCTGTCTCAAACTCAGTTTCAATCCCGTATGGAACATTAAATGCTCATTTTTAGATCCCATTTGGCACATTAAATGCTCATCTTAAAATCCCATTTGCTACATGAAATGCTGATTTTTAAAGATGCTTTCCTTCAAAATGTTTCTAAGGAAAAACAAGATAAATCCTGACAAGAAGGAGCATTTCAGTTGTTGACTTCATTCTTTGCTTTTTTTGGTGGGGGGTGGGGCTTTTTTCTTTCTTATGCTAATGCATGAATACAAATGCTCTTATTAAGAAATAAATGGGATAAAAATAAAGGTTTAAATGGTGGCTGCCCACAGAAAAGTCAGTGGAGTTGGACAAGATTATTTCTTGCTGATATTGGTCTAAAAAGTCATCCTAACTATGCCGTTATCCCAAGCAGCAAGTGAATATCCTCTTTGCCCAAAGTCATAAGGTGATGTTTGATGGGATCAAAAGCTGCCCTAATTCCCTGGCAGCACCTGATCTGAGGAGGGGCTGGAAAACTGGGCTGGTTTTTGATCCCTGTGTCTACTCTGCAAGGCAAATCATAGTGATTCGCTTTGAAACGCAGATTTTTGGTAGCTCATTATGGGAATAAATCAATATTAGATCATAGGGCAGCCAGCAGTGAGAAGTGAAATGTGATTTTGTGCTGTAGGTTTAGTAACTCCTGATGGTATGGGGGGGTTTTGTTGAATTTAGCTGTAGTTTTTACCCCAAATTGTGCTTTTTGTGTGTAATTGAGTATATTGGTACTTACACAAGTGCAGTGAGGTCACAGCTGTGCTAAAATCCACTGTACCTCTCACTGCAATATTCATTGGTACAGCCTCACAGTGATTTCTTTCTCAAGTCAGCCCTAAAAAACCATTCAATTTCATTAAAATCAGAATATTTCAGTTAAGGAAACAACTATTGATTAAATACATTTGGCCAGGGACTAAAAGATGGGGAAAAGCCTTGTGCTGTGGCAAGGCTAGATCATCAAGGTTTGAAGACCAGAACACCTTGAAAGAGTAAATATTGCATTTTTTTTTCCTTCCATGAAAAAGACTTCCCAAATGAAAAAAGCTTCCTTCAGTTAAAAGAGCTCACAGGTTCTGGTCCATGGTGTAAATTCCAGTTCATCCAGGGTCCTGGAAGCAGTCAGGAGAGCTGCTGAGGGATGTTTGGTGTCAGGAGAACTGACTTGGAGGCAGGATGGAGCTTTAGGGCTGGGTGCTGGGAGGAAGTCCCCACTTAAACAAGCTTGAATCCCTTGAATAAAACAATTCCTTGGGCAGGCATGGAAAGGATTCCAAGGGGGCCTGATGATGGGAGAAGCTGCAGACAGTGGGGATACCCAAAGTGCCCACAGGAGCTCTCTGGACAGCCTTGCACCTCCTGGGCTCATCCTTAAAGTGTGAACAGCCTGCCATCCAGGTTTTGGTGGGATTTCACTCTCCCTGCGTGGAAAAAAAGCTCTGGAACTGGCCCCACCTCTGGGATCCCTGGTGTGTTTGGGTTTTGAGCACATGATCTGAAATCCAGGATTGAGGGCGTCCCAGGGAAGCTGCTAAGTGGGAGGAACCGGCTTTGCTGCTCCACGGTGCACAGGCAGGCGCTGGAGCAGAACTGACATGGTGCTCCACGGGATCAACCTGGCCATTCCTGTCTGCCCCTTAACAGGAAAAATTGTCTCTCTTGTCTCGTGGAGAAGGCCAGGGTCAGGTGTGTCTGGAGATGCCTTTTGTGATGAACTGTTTCAGCAGCCACAGTTGAGGCTCTGTGACTCCCTGGGATGCTGGGAGTGGATGGGAAGGGGCTGGGGCAGCTGTTGCTCAGGAATAGTGGTTTCGTGTTGGCCACACGTGTTTTAACCTAAGGAAAATCCTTCTTGGAGGCAATGCACCTCAGGGAAAGGGGGGAGAAGGGAAAAGAAGGCAGGAGTGTCAGGTACCTGTTGATTCAGAGCATGATGGAAGGGGAGGATTAATTCCTTCCATTTTGGTGCCAGCTGGATTTGAAATGTTTGTTAATATACGTTGGAATAAGTCAATACCTCATTTTAATGTTGCTGATTCATAGAATTGAAGAATGGGTCAGCTTGGACATCAGCAGGAATTTCTCCATGGAGAGGGTGCTCAGGCCTTGGCAGGGGCTGCCCAGGGAGTTTTGCAGTCCCCATCCCTTTAAAAACAACTACATTTATTTTTACTTGCTATTTTTGATTTCCAATTTTTTTTTAAAGGATGAATGCCACCTTTATTTTTCTTTTTTTTTTTGTTGCCATCACTCCTTATTTCTCCCCACAATGAGAATCTCATTTGACTTTTCAACACCTGCAGGGTGTGATCTCAGGTACAGGTGGATCAACGGGGTGGAATCACTGGTAAAGCAAGTGTTCCATGGTATTATCCTGATGCAAACAGGCCCAGAATCCAATCTTTTGTCATCCCAATGGTGCTGCAGAGCCTCCAGGTTTCATCCCACATCCTGCCTGTTCAGGGAAAGAAAACGCCTCTTGTCAGGAATTTTGCATTAAGTCAAGCCCAGTCCTGGCTCGTGGCCCAGGAGGACAGTGGAATTCTGAGCTCCAGAGCTGTGACAGGACTTCAGATGTTTGTGTTTGCTGCAGCTGCAGCGCGGAAACGCAGCTCTTCACAGCTCAGTGCAGAACATTAGGCACAACTGGAGATTTATTAGGGTGTTAGGGTTTGTTTGAAGCCATTCATCCTTTCTGAATTATCATCTGGGATTGGAATACTGATGGCTGTGCATAGCAAGGGGATTGCTTTCCCTCCCTTGCTAAAATGAAGTGAGGATTGGAGTGGTGGGAGGGATTGGAGTGAAAGATTGGGGTTTTTTACTGCCAGTATTACAGTAGATGCAATTATTAAATATTTTAATCATATTCTGGTGCGACTTGAAATACAGGTGGTGTGATCTCCGAGTCAGGATCTGCAGATGTACCCTGCATGGCTTCCTTGAGGTTTCCCTCAGCCCAGAATAATGGGACAAGACTCGTTTGGGTGTTATTTTGCTGATTTTGGTGAGAATCTCTGGGGCTGGGACCTGTCAGCTCTAGAAGATGCTCAGGGCAGTTGTTCACCCCCGTGCTGCAGCAGAGGAGAGAGGAGCAGCCATGCTTGGTATTCAGGTACTAAAAATGATGGATTGTGGGGAATTGCAAAGGAGGAGACATCTGGAGGTAGAATATGACAGGTTTTACTCCTTAATTTATTACTGGATCCTGAAACTGTTGAGAAATACTGAGTGGTTTGATGTTGTCCTCTCTCCGTTAGGCCATGGATATTCCCAGACTGTCCTGCTCCTCTCATGCCCACACTCAGCGTCCCTCAGGGTGTCACCAGGGTGCCTGCAGAGTTGAAGGACCTTCAGCTCCTTCTCAGTGATCAGTGTTGGATTATAAATCATTCAGCAGTGGATTGCAAATCAAGCGAAAGCAAGAGCACAGGTTTAGGATTTAGATTCAGGATTTATTGCACCCAAATCTCTCAGTCTCAGCAAGGGAGGCTCACCTCAGGCATGATCAACATGATTTGGAGATCCAGGTCTGTTCCTTAACATTCTTTTTGAAGTTTCCCCATTAAACTCTCCTTCCTCGTGGGCTCCAGAGCTGTTTTGGGAGCCCTTGGATGGCATGCAGCCTTTTGATAATCCCAGATATTTCAGAGCTCGTCCTCGTGCCTGACATTTGTCACAAAAAGCCATTTATCCCCCTCCCCAGCCAGCTGTCACCCAGACAGGGCCTATTCTCGTGTCCATTGCCATGCTCAGATAACAAACACATCCCTCCCAGAGCAGCTGACAGTCTCCTCTCCTCAAAGGAGAAGCATTTCAGCAGGGCCACGAGTTTGCTTGAAAACATTACGCTTTTTGATCAGGCCAAGAGAGGAACTCTTCATGTAGTGGTAAAAAGGCAGCTGGAGGCTTCCAAAGCTCATTTCCTTTTGTCTGGCTCATAATCACATCAGCTCTTGTGTGATAAGAGGATTATTGTCTTTATCAGTAGTATTATTTTTCAAATAATAATTTCCTTATCATTTATAATATTTGATAGTTTATAACTGTGAGTATTTTTTGGATAACCTAAGCATTTCCTGACAGGTTACAGGTTGAAATTTAGCTTCTGTATCTTGTTTTTCCCTCTCTTCTAAGAAGAAATGGCTGAATTTCCCTGCAGAGTCCTTGATTCCATCTTATTAACCATGGAAGTCCATGGAAGAGACGTGCTCCTATGGCAGTGTTGGGTCTGCCAGGGTCAGAGATGGCTTTGGGTGGTGTTTGCTGGGATTTCTTCGCCTTGCAAAACTGTTAATTGTCTTGAGTTGATAACTGGAAAACCAGCTGAGGTCTCCTGAATAATATTTCAAGAGAAGAATTCCAAAGGAAAATATGTTAAAATCCGTGGAATGTTAGGGAGAGAAAGTCATGGAAAAAGGGCCTGTTCCTGCACAGCTGGTGGAAAAGTTTGAGCTCAGCCTAATTATAAGCCTATAATTATGAGGAGGATGTCTCAGGCTCCCTGTTTGAAAACTCTGTCTCCAAAGTGCCTTTGGAGCCCAATGAAAACTGGAGTTTGCCTGCAAATCCGCAGTGCCAAGCAAAGCATTCTGGAGAAGCATGAATTTGATGGAAACTGCAGCTTTGGGGCTGAATAAGTCATTGACAGAATATCTTAGGAATGAGGAATTCCATCTCTTTGGGTGCTGGATTCCTCAGGATGAATTGCAGTCTCCATAAGTACTTAGCAGTGCATTAACTTGGAGTCCTTTTTTCATGAAAGATTCATTGATGTTTCACCTGGCTGTGAAGCTCTTTGGGGTTTCCTAAATGGATTTTTAATGGAAAGACCCAGCATTTTGCGCATCCAGAACTTCAGACTTAACTTTGCCATGGCTGCTTTCTCCTGGCACCAATTCCCAGAGAGTGCAGTAACGTGGTGGTGGCTAAAGACAGACTTTGGGCTCTGTTTGAAAGGGAGATTCAGACACACAGCTCTAAAATGGATTGCCTGGCCTCAAACATGGGTGGAAATTCAATTGCCATGGCTGGGGAAGGGAGGAAAACTTGGGCCCAGCTAACCCAGCTGGGGGTGAGTAGCAATCCGATGGAAAAATGGAAATTGATGTGCCACTTGTCCCTGAAATAGTTTTATTTTTTTATTTTATTATGATGAAGCGTCGTGAAAAATCTATTTCAGTGAGAACAAAGATTTCATCAGGAGCCTGATGAGCTGTCACTTCAGTTAACTCTTAATAAACACAGAGCCCTTGAGATGTGTGTGCTGGAATGAGGATGGTGTGATCCTGTTTTGCTGATGGATCCTTTGGGAAGGGAGACGTGGCCAAGCCTAGGTTTGTCCAGGCAAAACCAAAACAGTACAGGCCTGTCTCTGAGGAGCTTTGAAATGAAGTGAATTATTGCTTCCCCTGCAGAGGGAGTTCGAAAAGTATGAATTCATCCAGACCCTTCTGACAGAGGATTTTAATCTTTGGGTGAAACAGTTGCTGAGTGCAGCCAAGTCGTGTCCCACATACAGACCCGAAATACCCCAAAATCGAGAGGAAGGACAGCGACAGTCTTTGGAGCCACCTGGTTGCAGCACAGGACTCAGGAGCACATGTGCACTGGGAAGTGTGTGAGAGTCTAAAGACCAAATTAAGTAGAGCTCCTGGCACAATTCCAAGCTAAGAGCTCATTAACTCCATCCCTGTGCTGGGCTGACCTCTGGGCCATGTGTGAGGACACCCCGGCTGCTCTTTGGCAGGGAATTGTGAGCTAATTTTGGCCTTGACATTACCAAATGCTGCTGTAGCTTCTCCTGGAGATAAAAAAGTCTGCACTGGAGATGAAGCCCCAGCTCAGGAAAAGCTGCTGCTTTGCTGTTTGGGTGCAGTGTGAGGTGTGAGGGGAATATTGGAACAATATTTCATTCCATTCACGGGATAGCAGCGATGATTCATGAGGAAACGAGATATTCCTGTATTTAGGTTGTATTTAGGTTGTTTCTCTGCAGAATGTGCAGGCTGGAGGATGTGTAAAAGTGGGATTAGTGCAGTGGGTTGATGTCTATACAATTTATATCCTGTGTGTTGCTGTCTTGGAATTATTTGTTTCTCATGCTTGCAGCTTGGTGAGCTCATCAATGGCTAATCTGGCAAGTAAACCAAGAAATTTGGTTTAAACAAGCATTTTAAATGAGTCCCAAGGTGGTGGATTGTTTCATCCAAAAGCTGTCATCTCCAAACCAAAACCAACCCATATTTTAATTAACACTCATCAAGAGCAGCTCAGAAAACCCAGGAATATTTGTTTCATTATTTATTACAACACTCATGCAGTTTGGCCATTGCAAAACTATTTTTGGGTGCTCCCACAGTTTTCCACGTGGATTTGCTTGGAATATCTATAAATTGGATAAGTTCTTGTTTCTATGCTTGAAAATTAGAAATGATGCTGTGTGTGCATATGAATTGACTTGATCCCTAAATGGCCACAGATGAGAAAAGTGGTCAATTGATTATTTACTCTTTTGTGCCCCTAACTCACAGTGACTCTCGTGTCACAGAAAATTCTCTCGCTGCTCAGAGCCACTGTGCCTGGGGCAGGAGGAGTTTGCTTCAGGAGCAAGAGGACCAGCACAAGGGAAAGGCTTTTAATCGTTGGCATTTGTGTTAAATTGTTGTGGATTTGAGGAAAATAGAGAATGTGGCTCCTCTGGGAACTTCTGACTGAAGTGAAACTGGGAGGGAGTGGAGGAACCTTCACCAAAGTGGAGAGGAGTGGAGCTCTGCTCTTTTTTTCTGTGTGTTTTGAGCCCAAGAAAAGGGGATTTGTGGGTGGGAGCTCAAGATCAAGTTCTTTTCTCTCTCTTGAGCTGACCTAAACCTTCTGCTCGGGTGGAATGGCTGGAATCCCTGGAAGTGTCCAAGGCCAGGTTGGATGGGGCTTGGAGCAGCCTGGGACAGTGGAAAATGTCCCTGCCCATGGCAGGGGTGGCACTGGATGGGCTTGAAGGTCCCTTCCAACCCAAACCATTCCATGGATTTTGGATTCCATGACCAGAGCTAGACCCCAGCACTGTGGTAACCAAAGTCAATCAATTCTGAGGTGGGAGAAGGAGGAATCTGTTAGATTTTCCTCCTGTGAAGAACTAATCCATGAGAGCAAAAGATGGATTTTAATTTCTGCTTCTGGACTCAATTTGGAGAAGCCTCCCAGGAGTCTGGAGAGGAGTTAATGACTCACAATGTGCTTAATGACCTGGTAAAGTTACTTAGTGCTGAGCAGACAGAAAGGAAGAGTTGGGCAGAGTGCGATCAAAGTTCTTTAGCTGAGATAAAAATGGAAGAGGAGGGGAAAAGCACTGTGGTACCACAGGTGTCAATGACAAGGCCAGAAAAAAATGTGGATTTTTTTTTATAGAATCATAGAATCCCAGAATTAATTTAGTTGGAAGAGACCTTAAAAATGCCTATTTCCACCCCCTGCCATGGCAGGGACACCTTCCACTGTCCCAGGCTGCTCCAAGCCCCAGTGTCCAGCCTGGCCTTGGACACTGCCAGGGATCCAGGGGCAGCCCCAGCTTCTCTGGGCACCCTGTGCCAGGGCCTGCCCACCCTGCCAGGGAACAATTCCTTCCCAATATCCCATCTCATCCCTGCCCTCTGGCACTGGGAAGCCTTTAGAAGGTAAAGGACAAGACCAGCAGCTCCCTTGGCCAGGTTTTCCAAGGACACCTGTGCACAGCAAAGTCAGGGATGAGTTTCTGAGCCATAAATAGGTGTGGAATTTCTGTCCTGAGTGGGAAGAGATTTAAAACGCTCACAGTTTCCCCTCTGGCATAAAGGCTCCTCAGAAAAGGAGTCACGTGGGTAATTTGGCTACCTGGGCAGGATCACCACCATGGAATGGTGGTTTTGGTTTGTTTTTATTTCAGGGAATTAATTCTGCTTTCACGCAGGACCCACGTTGTTGTTAATAATGGTGCAAATCCCATTTTTGACGTGAGCTGATGTAGCCTTAGTCATGTTCCTAATGAGGAGCATTTTCTCTTCAGCACCTTTCAAAGTTCCCTAAATGGTGCCATTTGTGCTCTGATCTCTTAATGTTTTTATGTCCAGGCAGAGACCAGTCTGGTTTTCCTGCACTGAGTCCATTTGCACATCATAATGATCATTTTATGCATTTGTCCTCTCCTTGCATGGGATGAATTTTTAATGTGCAGGCAGAGGGTGACACTTTTATTGCTTTTATGAGCATCAGGAATGCATTTTAAATTCAATTATGTACTGTGTCTGCAAATACCACACAAGTGACTTGCCAATAAATACATCTCGTGGATTACTGCAAAGTAAGGGGGACAGTAACCACTGGAGTGACATCAGTGGGCCAGTTTTTGTCACTCCAAAAAATACAAGTTAATGCATATTAGGAGGAATAATTGAAGCTTCGTGTAGACACTGATAAAGCGGCATAATTACTTCTGCAAGGAGATGAAAAGAGTTTCTGCAGCTCAATGAAGACAAACTCACCGGGTGCCCCAGCAGCTCCGAATGCAATTAGAAATCTGTGTTTTAAAGGGTAGGGGATGTCAGAAAAGGGCACTCCATGCACTGAACAGGAGCTCAAGGAACTCTCAGGATTTGTGCTGTTGAATTGAGCTGGAGATGAAGACAAATCAGGCTTAAGCTGAAGTGGCCTCAGAGGGATGGTAAAAAATCCTGAAGTTGTTAATAATTGAGCAAATTCCAGCTGACCTGCCGTGAATCACCGTTCTGTTAAGCTGCTGACAAGCAGGGTGAGCAGAAGCAGCTGGCCAGAGCTCACCAGGAATCAGTGAGATCCTGGTTTCACAAGAAACTCCAAACGGCTGGAAAACCAGGCAGGTAAAATCCAAAGCAAATTGGGATGTGAGTGTGCAGGCACACACATCCATAGGCACGGGATTTGTAATGCTCTGCGGGGAGATAAAGGGTGGTGTTGAAAAGAAAATAATGTCTTGCCACTGGAAACAAGGAAATAAAGTGTAAGTACTTGTCCAGAGGAGGTAAAGGCAGGAAGGACCAGCATTTGCTTCCAGGGCATGGAATAAGGGAGTGGTTCAGGTTTGCAGGATCATCTGCTCCAAACCCTGCTTTAAAACAGCTGAGGTAGAGCTGATGGCCAGCACCCAGAGAGATCTGGAGGGAGCAGATGCCTTGTCCAACACAGCCTCTGCTCCTCTGCAGCTGTGGGGATGGGAGATGCTCAGCAGCTCCTGGATCCTCTGAGGAAACCTGGATTTACCCATCCAGGCTAAGGGGATTTACCCTTCCAAACGACACCAGGAATCCAGGACCTTCTCTTCCCCTGTGGTTTTAGTTTCCAGGTTAAACTGATGCTTCAATAAATCCCCATCCTTCACAAAGTGTTCCCAGCACTGTCTCCATGAGGATCTCCTGGATCTGAGGGCAATGGATAAGGGATTGTGTCCCTGAGCCTCTGAGCTCCACTACAACCCCCACTGAGTTTTGATTGGAGAAAGGAAAAAGCACCTCTTGGTAAGAAAATATCCAGCCTTGTGTCCTTGGCTCCCCTATGGACAGAGCTCTGCCCCACGTGATGCTGTTCCAGTCCTTTCCTTATTGCTGGAAACGGGGAGATGAGAGAGGAAGCTCAGTTTATGGGATTTCTAAATCCACTGGACCTTGCCTTCCTTCACTTGGGAGATGATCTTTGCCATCTGATCTTCCTCTCATGCTGGTAATAATCCCTCTGAATCCATCCTAAGTGACAAATGTGCTATTGCAAGGACACTTCATGGGATTTTTGGGGAGATGTTACTGGGCACAACCTGGCTGCTGTGTTTTAAATCAATCCTCATGTGCTTACCCTGCTGTGGCTGCCCTGATCTCCGTGCCTGGCCCAAAATTGAGCTGTTGAACATGTGTGGGTCATTAAAGGGCATTTTGTTAGACATTAATCACCCCAGAGGGGTAAACTGAGTCATCTGCAAACGTGTGAAATGATCATCAGTAAATCTGGAATGACAGGAACCAGACATGGATTTATGGGAAGTGCTTTCAACACCTGTTGCTGGCTCCTTTTAACTGTATTTTGATACCTGTCAATGAGTCAGATTTTAATCTGAAGTGTTTCCTCCTAAACACATTGAATGGTGGCTTTAATCAAGATGAAATGTGGCCTTGCATAAATCAATGTACAGAGAAAATAAAATCTGCCAGCCAGCCATGATCGTATCATGATGAGCTTCTTTCTGTGGAAAAATGAAATAAAATAAAGCTGACTGGCATAAATTATAGATAAAAATCATTGCTGGTGGGGTCGTAGAGCCACAGTTGGATGAGGATGGGCTCTGGGAATAACCAAACTCCTGGATGCTGCTGTGGGAAAAGGGGCAGGGCAGGATATCCTGGACTACAGGGCTCAGGGCTCAGGGCAAGACTTCAGGACCAAAACTGGCTTCATTCCTTTTGGATCCATCTTCCCTGTCCTTTCCCCTTCCCTGACCTGCTTGTGGGCTAATTTGGGGTCAGGTTTCCCTTCCGATTTCTTCACGTCTGCCACAGAAATCCTGGAATTCTGTCCTGCCTTTTAGTATTTCTCTGTCGAAATACCAGCCAGGGAGCCAACAAATATTCCCAACCAGTGCAGTTTCAGTATTGTCTTCTGCACTTTTGGAACAGGACAAGTGGAAAAGGTTTGGAAGTTGAACCGTGGGCCGAGGGAATGACGGGGCAGGGTGCTGTGGAATTTCCTCCCTGGGATACAGAGGCATCCCTGCACGTGCTGACCTTTTGTCATCTGTTGAGCAGCAATTAATTAAACTAATTGGTGGGATTTAGTGAAGCTTTCACATTGCAGTGGAGAAAACAATGGAAAATAGGGACGTGCTGGAGAGAGCAAAATGAAACATCTGTTGGGATTCCAGTGGGGACGGATCCAATGCATGTTAGATCCAAAGCAAAATTCCCCAGGAGTCTCCATTCCAGTGGCAGGAGAGGGACTGCTCCATGGATCAGCTGATCCATGGCCACTTGGTCTCACTGCTGACCACTGACCAGAAGGTTCCTCCCCTTTTCCAAACTGCTTGGACCTGGAATGTGTTGCACTTTCCCCTCAGGGATCATGCTCCAGTTGGAAGCTTGGGTGTCATGCTCCCTACAGGACTGGGATGAGCCAGTAGGATCAAAAATCAGGATCTGTTTTGGGATCACCAGCCCCAGATGGGCTGTGCTGGGAGAGGAAGGCAGGACTGGGATGAGCCTGGGGGTAGGACCAAGAACTGAGGGTTGGATTTGGGATCACCAGCCTGGGAGAGGAAGCCGAGAAGGTTTGACAGCAGCAGAACAGAATTGTATGGAATTACTGCAATTGACTTCCCAGCACAGGAGTTTCTTTTTTAAATTTATTTTGGGTTTTTTATTGCCCATTATGCTGCTTGCCTGTCTCGAATATTCCCAAGATTATGTTTTCATAAACAATTGGATTTTTGAGCCGTGTGTGGAATCTGTCAGCCTTTATTTGATTATTTCTCCAATACAATCCAGGCCTCTCCAAGATCCTCAAGCCTTAATTCATTTCCAGCTGCAGAGGCTTTGCTGTGCATTAGGAAATTTGGGACTCCAAGATGTAAAGGGAGAGTCAACAGCATTGTAAACTCTGGGATTAAATCATCATTGGTAATGCTGCCAACCACAGGGTCACCCCTGCTAACTCCCAGTCTAGGAATGTGTTGGGCAGGGTATCTACGGTTTTTAATTCTTCTTGAAGTAGTTAACAACAAAAAAGGTATATATTTAGATGGTTTGGAGAAGTTGCCTGGGAGAATGTGAAATGCTGGTGATTTAGAGGATTTTACAGACATTTACAGCTTCTCTTTCTTCTGTATCCATGTAATTCTGGAGGCAGAAAATGATGGTGATCTCTGCAATACATTCATTTGATGGGGTGGTAAAAGGAGGATGCAGCGTTCGGCAGCAAACGGGGCTGTGCTGGGAAAGGGTGTCAGTGGCTCTGTGAAAAAGAGATGATTATTACAATTTGCTGTCAAGTGCAGCACAGATCTCTTAGGGACAAGACTCCTGCCTTCAATTGGTCTCGGAGATGTTGTAAATACCCAGTTTGGAGGAAAGGGACACAACAGACCGTGCATGCAAATGCCACTTGTCCCTTATTTACACTCAGCACGCCTTCAAAGCACTGATCACTGTTAAGGATCTCTTTTGACACACACCATGAGGTCAGTCCAGAAAATCTTTTGTTTTCTACCTTATGGGTTGCAGTTGAACTTTCAGTCTGCAAGGCCAGGTTGGGCAGGGCTTGGAGCAGCCTGGGACATTGGAAGGTGTCCCTGAACATGGCAGGGGGTGGAATGGGATGAGCTGTAAGGTCCCTTCCAACCCAAACCATCCTGGGATTCTGTGGTTCAGTCAAGAAGCAGAAATTTGGCTTGGTGCACCCACTCTGGGTCTGTCCAGAGGCTGAAGGGTAAGGTTTCATTTCCCATGAAACCCCCCAGACAAAGGGGGAAAAGGCAGGAGAGAAACTCCTTGACAACAGACTGTTTTGAGGAGGTAATTACAGTGCAAGGCAGAGACAATTTAATTTCAGTTGTATTGCAAATGCAGGATCATAAAAAGCAGCGTTCAGGGCTGTGAGGCTTTGCATGACAGCTTTTATCTTTAATCATCAGTGTATTTGCACCAAACAAAGTGTGGCCACAGGACCACAGCAGTAATTGTCCCTCTGTGCTGGCACAGCTGAGGGACCTCGATGGCTGTGTCCAGTTCTGGGCGCCCAATCCAGGAAGGACACTGAGGGTCTGGAGAGTGTCCAGGGCAGGGAACAGAGCTGGGAAGGGGCTGGAGCACCAGGAGAGTCTGAGGGAGCTGGGAAAGGAGCTCAGCCTGGAGCAAAGGAGGCTCAGGGGGACCTTGTGGCTCTGCACAGCTCCTGCCAGGAGGGGACAGCCGGGGGGTCAGGCTGTGCTCCCAGGGAACAGGGACAGGACAAGGGGAAACGGCCTCAGGCTGGGCCAGGGGAGGCTCAGCTTGGACAGCAGCAGGAATTTCTGCATGGAAAGGGTGCTCAGGCCTTGGCAGGGGCTGCCCAGGGAGCTTTGCAGTCCCCATGCCTGCAGGTGTCCAAGGAAGGCCTGGAGGTGGCACTGAGTGCTCTGGGCTGGGGACAAGGTGGGCATTGGGCACAGCTGGGACTCCATGGGATTGGAGGGCTCAGGGATCCTGGGATTCTGTGATCCAGCAGTGTTGGAAAAGATGGGTGGGTTGGAGGGTAGAAAAGCTCCACTTTGGGACTGCAGGTTGAATTTGATTTGCCAGTATGAAGAGATGGTGCCTGCTAGATCCAAAATCATCCCGTAACTTACTCCAGGGATTACAGCAGGAGCAGGTTCCCTCTGAGGTGGCTCAGGAGCAGCAGGGTGAAGCCTGTGCCTTGAGAGGAGCACCCAGAACTGTGCCTGCCCAAACTTCAGGGCTGCTCCCAGTCTGCTGCTGCTGCTGCTGCTGATGAGTCTTTGTAGCTTTTTGAGAAAAATTCCTGTTCAAGATGAATCATCCTGAGTGAATCCATGTGGAATGGGAGGAGGGGGCTCACATACCTGCTAATTACTCTGCCTCCCTCTCATCCTGACAGCAACAATTGAACTTTTCTTTGCAATCGGTCCCATCTCCCCAGTGGCTGCCAGAGGAGATGCAGTGGGAGGGCTCGGTGTGATAATGAGCTCCTGTCAGGCAGAGGCAGGGATTGACAGGAGCAAGGCAAAACACTCATCCAGAGTGCCTGATCTACCTGCTGAACACAAACAGAGTCGGGCTGGAAGTGGGGCCCTGGGTGGGTTCAAGCCCCACACAGATGGGCTGTGTAGGGCCGTGGGTTAGTGGTGGACATGGCAATGTTGGACTCTGCTCTCAGAGGTCTTTCCAACCTTGGTGATTCTGATCCTTCTGAGATCAATTCACATTCCCCACAGGGAAACAGAGAGGTTTGTACTGGTGATGTCAGCAGATCCCTTGGCATCCTTGGTATCCTTTCACCACAGGAGAGGAAAATACAGCTCCTGGCACTTTGTTAACTTCAGTATTTGCTCATCAGAGATAAGCTCAGTTCTGCTTCTCTCCCATTTTCCAACGTGTAGCAGGGAGTTGGATATAACCTCATCTCTGCAAACGAATGTTCCACAACCTCTTTTCAGGACTTCATTTCCCTGATCAGGGCTGTGTAATAAGTGGCAGAGCTTTCAAACTGTGGCTGTTCGGTTTTCAGCCGCTCCAAAATGAGTAATTGTGGGTTGTTTTTCTCCCTGTGTGGTTTTAGCACAGCAGACAAATCATCTGCAGCACCTGCAGAGCAAATCTGTTCTGTCTTCCTGAGGCTTCTGTTCCATGAGGTGCTTCCAAGGCCACCCCAAAGTGAAATTAATGGGAATGTGAGTGTCTGGTCTGTCTCCCTCCCTGTCCCTTCCTCCTGGTTCTGTAATATTCTTTAAGCTGTGTCTAGTTCTGGGGCACCACTGCCAGGGAGACCTTGAGGGGCTGGAGCCTGTCCAGGGTAGGGAATGGAGCTGGGAAGGCTCAGCTTGGACAGCAGCAGGAATTTCTGCATGGAAAGGGTGCTCAGGCCTTGGCAGGGGCTGCCCAGGGAGCTTTGCAGTCCCCATGCCTGCAGGTGTCCAAGGAAGGCCTGGAGGTGGCACTGAGTGCTCTGGGCTGGGGACAAGGTGGGCATTGGGCACAGCTGGGACTCCATGGGCTGGGAGGGCTTTTCCAGCATCAGTGATCCCATGAATCCAAGCAAAGTATGTGGGAAATTCCTACAGGAAAATCAGTCTCGACTCAGCAATTACCTGCATGACTGGGGAAGGATTGAGATATTTTCAGAAATAAATATACCTTTCCTGAGTTTAATTCCTGCCATTTCTCTTGTGGGTACTATGAGTGAAAATAACCAGCAGCTGATCCTCCAAATATTATTTATTAATCTGACAGAAAAGAGGAATTATCCTTCAATGCAACAGTTTGCAACACAAAAGGAATTGTTCCCTGGCAGGGTGGGCAGGCCCTGGCACAGGGTGCCCAGAGAAGCTGTGGCTGCCCCTGGATCCCTGGCAGTGTCCAAGGCCAGGTTGGACATTGGGGCTTGGAGCAGCCTGGGACAGTGGAAGGTGTCCCTGCCATGGCAGGGGTGGGCTGGATGGGATTTAAGTCCCTTCCAGCCCCAGCCACTCTGATTCCATGAAGTGATGTCGTGGCCATGATCCCGATGGAGCCAGCATTCCCTCCCTGACACAACTGAGAGCCCAGTGGTAGGCTGCCTGTACAGCTTGAGTTGTCCAAAACACCATTTTGTGGTGATATCCCAAATCCAGGATCAGTTTGCGCTGATCACGTGTAGCCTCAGTTCTCTTGGAGCTGAGACAGAGCCGTAGGAGCATCCCAAGTGTGCTAAGGAAGGACATTTGCAGATTCCAGCCACCATTCCAATTGGGTGCCAGAAAAGAAGTTTCATGGAACTCAGCCTTAATTTCCTTTTACTGGAGTGTCTGGAGTTTGGAGCTCTGCTGGCCCAAGGCACAGAGCAGTGACAACAATTGCAATTGTGATGGTGCCAAGCAGCAATAAAAGAGAGTTTTTGTTCAGGCTTAACCCAGGAGAAACATCTGCCACCGAGCTGGATGAGCACCCTCACTGAACAGCCTTCAAAAGTTTGGGAATGCATCTTGAGAGGGATTTAGAGAGTGAATGGTGGCTTTTCTATCCTGGAGGCAGAGCAGAGCCAAGGAGTTCTCTCTCGGTGTGTGGAAGATAAATGTCCTGTCAGGCGCTGGCAGCGCCGCCACCGAGCAGGGCTGAGGCTGGGAACAGCGCCTTGGGCCACAGCCAGGAGTGCCTGGGAGCCCTTGCTGCCTCCTCCGGGAGCGATCCCGTGGGATGAGCCCCAGGGATGGAGCAGAGCCTTGCTAACGGGGATGTTGCTCCTGCCTGGAAGCTGAGAGTGGCTCAGTGACTGTGCATCCCCAGGGCTGGAGCCACCACCTTTCCCACCTCCTTGGATTGGCCACGTCCCTGCTGTTTCATCAATCCGTGGATGTTTTAGCACAGCTGCTTTCCTCGAGTCTGGCGGCTGGTGCTGGGCGCATTGAGCTCGCTGGGAAAATGTGTCACGTTTGGAGCCAGCCGGAATCGCTCCAGACAGGGAGCAATTCCCCACGGGAAATTCTCCCGGGTCCTGGCTCTGTTATCCCTGCACAATGTTCCGTGGCTGAGCGGTGGGGAATGCAGCCAGGAAAATGTCACATTTCTTCCTTTCCCTGCTCACAGTCCAGGGTGTCACAGGCAGGGGGACTGGAGGAGGTCAAGCATGCTCCTCATCCTGTTCCCTGCGATGGCAGTTGCACTCTCCTGACAAAATCCTGTTGGTGGATGGATTAAAATCCATTTTTTTTGATTTTCTGCTAAAACTCAAATCCCTGGACTTACAGGTCTGCTTTGCCTCCTTGTGTGCTGCCTCTGTAGGGTGGCCTGCATCTTCCTGTGGATCCCAGGCTGGCCTTTTGCCAGATGACCCTATCATGTAGGCATAAATAATTTGCTATCCATACTTTTTAACAGCCATATCCCCTCAAGAGCCTGGAGCAGCAAAGAGAGGCTGCAGGTGAGCAGGTCAGGTGTGAATAGCTCCATTCCATACCCAGCTGGATCCCATCACCTCATCCCAGGCAATCACTCCTCATTAAATGGAATAAGAAGCAGCTGGAGACAGTCCCTCATAAGGACTGGGGAAAGAGGAGGAGCCCTGTTTTGCTGAGAGAGGCTGAGTGAGCTGCTCCTGTTTGTTCTATGATAAACTCCGGATCATTAAACTAGAGAAAACTTCCAAAATCATCAAGTCTAGTTTTACATGGGCAAAGTGGGAGATGGTTGTGGAAAAAGAGGAAGGAATTAAGCCCTTCACTTGTGCTGTAGGGAGGGAGGAGAGTAACGAGGTTTAAACTTCATTGAGAAATTTTAATATTAGATGCCAGAATACCTGTTTTTCTGGTTGTAGCATTGTTACTGTCTAGAGGAGATGACAGGGATGTTTTAAAATCCTCATTATTGATGGGACTTAAGGAGCAGTGGGTGAAAAACTTGTTGGAGAAAGTCTGGGTTTATTTGATTCTGCCTTTGTTGAGCAGAATAATTGTTCCTGGAAGAGCTAGAGCTGTGTTTGCTGTGATTGCTTCTGCCTTCAATACATCCCAACTCAAGGGCTCAGTGTTTGCCCTTCTGTAGTTTCAGGTTTTTTATGCAGCTGTAGAAAGGGAAATACAATTTTCCTGCCTCTCACTGTGCTGATCAAAGATTCCCTGGGAGTTCTGTGCTCCTGTTTTCCTCCCTCCCATGTGTTTTCCCCCTTGGAGCAATTTGCAGCTCAGCTGTTTTGCTTTAAGCTTTCCCTGGAGAGCTGAGGCTCCAGTTGCCTTTCAGGGCAAGTACGCACATGGAAATAATCTGGGAAACACTTGTTTTTGTGCACAACTCCTTCCTCAATCCAGGCACTTCTTGGAGGGAATCAGTGCTCTGTTTTATGAATCCATTTAATACCATCCTGTGGAGAGCAGAGATGGATTTTTATTGACCTGCAGAATCAACTCTTGCTCTCTTCTTATCAAAGAAACTCAAATATTTGGCTCTATTGCCACTTCTGGCTGTTTGGGGGATTCTGGCCTGCCATAAAGCTCCCTAAATCTGGGATATTAATGGTGCAATTCTGTGATGTGCTGGAATTGGAGTTTGTTTTGTCAACAAATTGCTTTTCCTGTTATACTGCAGTTAAAGTTTTAGGTTTTTCTCACTGTAAGATTTGGAATTTAAGAACTAAGGGGTTATTTCCCTGTCTTTTAACGGATTTGGTCTGTTATAGATGACTTTCACTACCCTCCCTTGGATTGCACAGGCATCATTATCCATACCCCATGATGGATTCTCCCCCAATTTGGGAGCATGAAAGGAGATATTTTTCTGCATTTATCTGGTCAGGTTTGTCTTGTTGTCAATATAAATAGATTCAGCTGAAACCCACATCACCAAATCCATCCTGGCTGCCAGGAAAAGGAGCAGGTTTCCATTTTATCTCCTTCCTGTTCAGCCCCAGAGCACGAAGGGCAAATACATCTGGAAGACAGAGGGGAGAAAAGCAGCTGGATTTGTGTCCACAATAAAGGCATCAATTAATTGAGGTTTCTCTTGTATTGCAGCGTTCCCACATTCCAGAGCCTTCCTGAGGAGATCCTTAGTAAGCTTGCAGACGTCCTGGAAGAGGTAAGTGCTTTGAATATTGGGATTTCACGAGTTCAGATCCCTCTGCTGGCGATATCCAGACTCTCCTTTTCCCCAAAGAGCAGCTCCCTAGTTGTGGATGCACAACAAGGCAATGAGAGGAGCTGTGGGAAAAATTAATCCAGTTCTGGGAAATAATTAAAATTAATCCAGTCTTTATTTAAAACAACAAAGAAATCACCCACAAAACGCACAAAAAAACCCCCTCAACACCAAAACCCCTGAAAAAAACCACCTCAGAACCTCAACAAACTCCCTGAAAAACCCCTAAAAACCATGAAACTCCCCTAAAAAAACCAAAGGAAACCCCCCATCTTCACCCTACCAAAAAAAAACCTCAACCCCCCCAGCCTTGCCCCATAAGTGGATGTAAAATACTTGGTTTGCATCACAGTTTTCCCCCATATTTTTTCCCACAATGCTCCCTTCTGTGCCTGAGGAATTCCAAGTGGCTCAATATCCCAGAAAGTCGTTATTAAATCCTTCCAAAAGGTGATTTAAGTGCAGGCAATGTGTGTGTGGCAGTAATTTATTTCATTCCTGCTCAGTTTTCCTCATCCATACCTCTCCATCAGGGAAGATGTTGCCGTGGATTTGGAGGGAAAGCACTGCTGACATTGGAGTTGATTTGAATTTCTTTTTTCCAAGCTTTGCAGGGGCCTTGTTCCTCCTCTGCCTTTTTATTTAGTGCCCAGATAAATTCTGTGGCTCCAACAAATCAGCTGTTTGTCACCCTGAATAATTGCATATTCACAGATAAGCTTTATTCCCTTTACTGCCAGGGAATGCTCTGATTTAGGGGGAGGGAAAAAAAAAGGATATGAGCTCCCTCTGCCATGAATTCCATTTGCCTATCTCGAAACCCCACTCCCAACCAGAATTTGCTTGGATCACATCACCAGCATTAAGCTCCTTACTGAGAGTTAAGGAGGAGAATAAAGGCTGTAAAACTTTCCCCGGGATGCTTAAAATTTCATGGAAGGGGGAAAAATACTTAACAAATATCAGTGAAGAAATGAGGCACAAAAGCAGAATTTGTGGGGAATAAATACGGATTTTTAGGATGGATGCTCCCAATTTCCTACTTGGAATCAGCCTTATTTCCTCTGGATTTGTCTTGGATTGATTAGGCTGTGTTTTACATAAACAAAAAATAAAAAAATCACTCTCTGGTCTGAATATTTAGATATAAACTCCCACCTGGCTCCAGCCTCCTTTCCATAGGTTTCACCTGTGAAGTGTTGGGAAAACCCCTCTGGGTCATGGGATTGTTAATATTACATGGAAAAATGTGTCTGGTGGCTCGGCTGGGCATTATCTGGGTGGCACCAACAGTGCAGTAATTTCAGTCTTTCTGGATAATTCCATTTGCTAAATGGAATGAAATCCTGATGGGAATAGGATGGGGAGTCTGTTCCTGGCATGGCAGAGGAGTGGGATGAGCTTTTGGTGGGATTGGGTGTCACTCAGACATCTGGGCTGGCATCTCCTCCTCTCCTTCCTTTTCTCCCCTTCTTTTTGGTTTTTTTTGTGCACAAAATCAGGATTTCTTTCCCATCCTTAAGTTGTTTCACATTCTGACAGTATTTTTTATATTTTGGGTTATTCCCTGTGCCATTCAAATGGAAAACCTTTATCCTTGTAGGATTTCCATCTGAAATTAGGGGTCCAGGTACCAATAGGTGTAATTAGGGTTGCTTGACCTCTCCTCTGAAGCCACTTCCAGGTGCTTATGATTTTACAGCTTTTCCATTTGATCTCAAATTCTTCATTGTGCCTAGAGCTGATTCTTCTACATTAAGTTCCCCAACTCCAAATACCTAGTCCTGTTTCAAAGAAGGATCCATTGGCCTGGATGTGAGGGATGGAGCTGTTACCTGTCTAAACATCTGTCCCAGCTCCACTGAACTCTGTGGGATTTTCAGGAGAGGGGAAGGAGGCAGGAATTCAGAGAGCCTGGGGCAGCTGCAGTAACCAATCCCAGACTGGTTTGGGTGGGAAGGGACATTAGGGATCATCTAATTCCATCCCCTGCCATGGCAGGGACACCTTGCACTGTCCCAGGCTGCTCCAAGCCCCAGTGTCCAGCCTGGCCTTGGACACTGCCAGGGATCCAGGGGCAGCCACAGCTTCTCTGGGCACCCTGTGCCAGGGAACAATTCCTTCCCAATATCCCATCCATCCCTGCCCTCTGGCAGTGGGAAGCCATTCCCTGTGTCCTGTCCCTCCATCCCTTGTCCCCAGTCCCTCTCCAGCTCTCCTGGAGCCCCTTTAGGTCCTGGCAGGGCTCTGAGCTCTCCCTGGATCCTTCCCTTCTCCAGCTCTCACCCCCAGCTCTCCCAGCCTGGCTCCAGAGGGGCTCCAGCCCTGGAGCAGCTCCGTGGCTCCTCTGCATTCTCTCCAGCAGCTCCAGGTCCTGGTTGGTGCCCCACCCAGAATCAGCTGAGATTTCAAAGTTCTGTAGTTCCACATGCACAGGAGGAGGTTGAATTCAGGTCTTGCTGGCATTTTCAACCCAGGCATTTTCAATCCTGTGCACTTGCTGTTCCTTTGCTGCCTGGGATTTAGCCTGCTAATCCATGGAAGACATTATGTGTGGGAATCAGAGCAGTTGGAGTGAGAGAAAGCAACAAAGGCACTTGGATTTGCCAAACAAAACCTTGCAGATCAGTTTCTTCTGCAGATAATGTCAGGTCTGAAGCACATCAGGTAGATTTGTCTTGTTTGTTGTGTGTTCAGAACTCGAGACAGCTTTGACATATATGTGTGTGTATATATTTATATATTATTGCTGGATTTACAGAAATTGAAACTGTTCCAGGGCAGGCTGGCCAGGGCTTGGAGCAGCCTAGGATAGTGGAAGGTGTCTCTGCCCATGGCACTGGGGTGGACTTTAAAGTCCCTTCCAACCCAAACCATTCTATGATTCTTTCACGATACCTGATACCATATTGAAATATATAATATTTATTATAGTTGCAATAGAAATTGATTTTAAAATACAACCTAAATATGTTTAATTGCCCTAAATCCAAATGCAAACCACTTCAGTAAGTAGTCCTGAGTTAACTGGAAACTAGTTGCAGCTTGGTAGTGCTGGGAATACCATTCCCATATCTCCCCATGTGGGGATTATTTCCCATGGGGAAATAATGGATAATTCCCCATTGGGAATTATTTCACTGGAAGCATTAATATTCAAACTTTGAATTGATTTGAATGCAATGCTGAGGTCGGAGTGCCAGCCCCAGGCAGCCTGGCCCTGGCTCCCAGTGAATCTGTGGACCAACAGCAGAGCCAAACTGGAAAGTGAGAGGCAGAGAAATGTGTTCAACTCCCCAGGCAGAGGGTGCTAGGGATGGAAATTGTGTTCCTGCAGTTCTGGGAGCTGAAATCTGGTATCACAGCTCCTCTCTGCAGCCACTCCAGGAGCTCGATTTATGTCCTGAGTGTGGCTTGCCAGCCTTTATCTCCTTTTTCATCCTTTTTTAAAAATATCCCAATTAAAGAATGAATTTCATAAGGCAGAAATGATACCAAAAACCAAACCCAAACTAACAAAATTCTTCCCTGTTGCTCGTGGAGCTCCTTCTGTTGTGGAGAATGGGGATCTTGGAGGAGATTTCATGCCTTAATTCAGCTTTCAAAGCTGTCCTGGGCCTTCGTGCAGAGATGCCAAGCATCCCTCCTGCTCCACACTGTCCAATTAATATGGATCAGAAGTCCTTGGGATGCCTCTGTTTAATTAACACAGTCCTGCTTTTATGTGGAATCATGTGGCAACAGTGAATAGAACAGGGAAAATGTGCAAAAATTAATTAGCTTGCCATAGAATTTGCGGTTTTTTAGGCTTATTTAGGAGTGAGGATTGCTCTTGCATAAAGGGAACCAGGTCCCTGGTCAGTCCTGCAGCTTCTGCCAGCACCGAGGCAGGTATGGATCTGATACGGAGACATGAGTTAGATTGGAGGGAGAATTCCAAATAAACAGGGAAGAGTAAAAGGTTTTGGTGAAGAAAATACACTTCAATGCTGTTATTTTTTTTTAACAAAGGAAGCACTCAGGGGTGTATTCACTGAAGGAGTTGTGGGATAGAGTAGGGAAGTGTTGTCTATGGAGGCATCAAAACAGCTTCAGTCACGACTGACTCCATCGCAGAGGGACAGCATTTTGTCTGGGGTTGTAGTTCCATTAATTTTTCCAACGATGCTCATGGGAACACATGGACTTCGGGTTTGCTGGTGCACCAGGAGAAAAAAGCTTTTTTTGGGGAAAAAAAGTATTAGGAAATAAAATGCAGCTGGGAAAGGTGGAGTGCAGGAGTCCAGTGAGGGACTCAGTGGCAGAAGCTGCTCTAGCACTTGGATTGGGATAAATGGTGTGATTTGGAGCTGACTTTTCCCTATGATTTTCATAAATGTGGGCACTGACCCCTTGAGGGGAATTAAAAATCAGTTAGCACAGGAAAGGAGTTCAGTATTCCCTGGTTCCTGCAGATATCCTCGGGAATGTGGCCATCCCTGGGAGTGTTCACTGCCCATCCTCTGCTCTCCTGCAGTGCTAGAAATGGGCAGGACTGGGGCTTTTCTTCCACACAATTCTGCAAAACTTATTGTTAGAAAACTCCAGGTTTTCTCCTGGTGGCACCTCTTGGGTTTTTGTCAGGTGCCAGGAGCAGCTTTTGGCCTCTGCCAGATGCACTTTGCAGGCAGGGAATGATGTTCTCTTTTTAACTAACATTTAGGAAATGAATTTTGAAACCTCTCAAGATGCTGCTTCTGTTTAGGCTGAAAATCCCAGTGGTATCAGAGGGATCTTTTTCCAGAGGCTTTCCACGGGAAGCTGAATTCCTCTGGAGACAGGGGAGTTCATTAACATCTCATTTACTGTCAGAAGTGCCCCTGCCATGGTCTCTGGGCTCCTTCCCTAAACCCCAAGCTGGGTTGTTGGTTTTCTTTCAAGTGCCTGTTGTAAAATCCACTGGAGTTAGGCCAGAGCACCCCAGCTGGGGAATTGCATCTCCTCCAGCTGTCCAGAGCACATGGATTCATGGAAATCTCCACGAGAACCCCAAAGGACCATCGGAAGGGTGGGAGTTGTAAGGAGATTTTCTCAGCTGTCAGGGAAGGAATTGTTCCCTGGCAGGGTGGGCAGGCCCTGGCACAGGGTGCCCAGAGAAGCTGTGGCTGCCCCTGGATCCCTGGCAGTGTCCAAGGCCAGGTTGGCCACTGGGGCTTGGAGCAGCCTGGGACAGTGGAAGGTGTCCCTGCTTTTTCAGCTTTTCCCCACTTCTTGGGCACCTCCTTCTCCTCAATCAACCTCCCAGTGGTGGGAAAAGGCACTCCAGCAGTGCTGTGGTCACCAGCAGCACACGTGGCAAAGGCAGCATCAAACAGAAAAAACTTCCCAAAATTTGCTTCCTCTCGGGATTTTCTTCCTTTAATTTATTTGTATTATTTTTGGCCGTGGTGCATTGAGTGGATGATCAGGTTCTCAGGAGGTCATGGATAAAAAGTGAAGTTATAAAGCTTTCCCTCTCAGGTTCTGCAGGTGTTTGGATTTAAATATTCCCTGTTTCCAGCTGGATTAAACCCAGCTCTGGTCTATCTGGGAGATATTTTTATGCCCTCTAAGCGGATTCTCCAGCTGATCTGTCACAGCTATGAGAGAAAGGAAAAAAGAAAAACAAAACATTGTTGTACTGTAATCTCAAATGTTTGCCAGGGTTTCACAGATATGAAAAGGAAGGATTTAAGCAAATCCGTAATTTATTATTTGCCCTGGTGGATTTGCAGGCTCTATTAGAGACACACAGGATGGATGTGGATATTTTTTGTGGCACCTGGGACAACAGAGAGGTCACAGGGGGCAACTCAGGAGCTCCAAGTTGTCTCTTCCCTGACCCAGCCTTATTCCTACTTTCCCAATATCTGTTTGTTTACTGTTCCCAGTGTTCAGATGCTTTGCAGCAAGGCTGGGGCAAGGAGCCCATGGAATCTGTTTTTCCAGGCATTTTCTTTGCTGCAGACAGGTTGGAGCCAATGGGTTGGTGTTTGCCTTTCACTTCCTGCATGGAGCAAATCCAATAAATTAATTCTGACTGAAATTTAATTAAAATTTGGGAATTGGGTGGGTTTTACTGTGGTGGAGATGGCTCAGCTAAAGCCTCTCTTCCCAAGGAGTGCTCCTGACAGCCTGAGCCAAGTGATTTTTGGGATGGATTTCCCCATGGATGAGGTTCCTGTTTTGTGCTGAGGACTTTGCTTTCTGTGTTGGATTCTTTGGGAGAAGCTTGGAAGGAGAGCGTGTGGATCTCTGGTCTTTTGGGCATCTCCTCCTGGGAATTGCCTAATTCTCACCTATGTGTCCCTAGTGACAGACCTGTATAGGCTGATTTTGGTGGGAATGAACCCCAGAAAGAAAATCCAACCTGGTGCTTACTGGAAATATTCCATGATTTCTATCCTTTAACCCCACAGCAGCAAACACAGACAATGCCTTTTTATCTGTAAAAACAGGGGAAAAACACAATCAGCAGCTCATTGAGGAAAACCCCAAATATTCAGTAACTTGAGGGGTGTTCTCCCTTTGATTCCAACTTTTTCCCCTCTGGATTTTCCCATAGCATTGCCCACAGTGACACCTGCTGGAATCTGGGACAAGGTTGGCTTGCAGGCCCTCCTGAGCGAGTCCTGCCAGGGATTCATTAGGAAAAAAAAATGAAGGGAACAGTCCATGTGGTCATGGAGACAGCTGTGGCCACCCAAGGAATGGCCACCAGGCTTGGAATGTTTGGAATATCGAGCTGGAGACCTCCAGCAATGGGATCAGTCGGCAAAACCCAGCTTTAAACCCTTTTGGGTTTCTCTTGGAGGAAGGGTTGGACTAGGAGTGATTCCTGATTCCTCCTGGCCAGCGTTGTGGAGGTGAAGGAAGAACCAGTTCTGTGCCCCTTGGAATTGGTGATGGATATGTGATGGAAATCAGGGTGTGAGCTTCCATCAGGAAAACCCTGTGGTCAGAATGTAGGGAAACAAAATAGGATCACAGAGAAATTCACCTCTAAAATGCATACTGGGATCAGGAGGAGTTCATTTCTCCAAGATCTTTCCGACCTCAAGACTCATTCCAGGTTCCTATGTCCTCTGCTACAATTTTCAGCAGCCCAGTAACCATTTAGGCAACATGAATTGCTGGAATAGCCCATAACCTATGGCTCATACAGCATTAGGAATTGGGGCTGACATGGTTTAATCCTGTGCTATCCCTGGTTGCTTTGGGGTTGGAAAAGGAGATGGCAAATCCTGGTCCTGGAGTCAGACTGAGCACACTGAGAACTCCAGATGGGATTTGCAGGTGTCCTGAAGGTCTCAGCTCACTCCTTCCTTGCTTCCTATCAAGTGGAAATATTGAAATTATTCCAATTCACCAAAGCTAGTCCCACTTTAAAATGGGAGAATTTTGAGGGGTGTGTGCAGGGAGTCAAGTATTTTTGTGGAAATTCCTTTTTTTCCATAATTTCCTTGCAGTCAGCTCTCAGAGGTGTGATATGGGCAAGGACACAGCCCAGCTTTGCCAGGGGGATGCTCCATATCCCTGATTTTCCCCAGCAGATGGGATGGGAGGGGTCAGGGCAGCATCTCCCCAAAGCCCCTGCCCGAGGCACTAAGGAGCACTCAGATCCTTTTCCTGACTCCTTTTGTTTTCCAGCAGCACCAGATGTCCCATCTGGAATGAAACACGAGCTCTCCCAGACTCAGCACAGCTCCATTTTCCTCCCAAAAATCAGGGAGAAATTCCCCCTCTCCCCCCAGCCAGCCAGTTATATTCTGGGAAGGGTTGAAACTCAGCTTCTAGAGGTGTCTTGGGATGATCCAAGTCTGTGGTTCTTCACCTGAAAGTCATGGAAAACAGGGATCTTTGTGCTTCAGGTGCTTTTCCTGTGTTCAGCCTGACCCTTGCGCTGAGAAAAAAGCCTTAATAACTCCAAATTAATGGAAAATGAAAATAAGTGACTGGTGGGAGTTTGGAGGAAAGTGGGGAGAAGCAGCTCCTTGCTGGGAAAGCTGAGGATGCTGCTGGAGTGGGGAAGGAGGATGTCGTCAGTCAGGGGAAGGGATGAGCTCTGCTCCTCCCATCCTGTGATTTCTGTCCCCTGGGAGCGATGGGAAATGGCAATAACGTGGCTTTGATCTGCTCCTGTCCCAGGAGTTGCCCTGTGTGGGATGGGATCCCATCTCTGTTGCAGTCAGACTCGTCTGCTTGCAAATCCAAATGGCCATTTCCCAAATTCCTGCCCAGAAAGCTGCAAAAAAATAGAATTTGGAGTTTAAAAAAGCACTGGTGAAGGAATTTTGGGATCATTGTGTCCTTGCCTGGTAAGGAAGGGGTCAGCTGTGCCTTGTGCCAAAAATCTGACCTAGATTACATTTCCCAGCCTTGCTCTGGTTTTCTTTTCAGGACTGATTTAAGAGATGCTCCCCAAAAAAAAATCTGCTTTAAAGCACAAACTAGATGGAAAAAGTCAAATATTTCTAAGTGGGGTCATTGTATGAGGGAGATGTTGCTGCTGCAGGGTCAGTTCTTGATGTGCTTCATCTTGCAGAAATCTCAGCTTTCACCATCTTAATTCAGAACGTGATTGATTTTTTTCTTTACACCTTCCTGTTTAGTTACCAGTTGTCCAAAATCCTGGAATAAGTTGGAGGCAGTGGAAAGGTCCTGTAAAGTTTTCTTCCAAGCAAAGTTGAAATAGGTTTATGCAGCTCCAGCCATGTCAATTTTAGCAGCAGGAAGTCTATGAAACAGTAAAAAGTACTGATTTCTGCATTTAGGGAGAAGATATTTTGCATTTCTATTGTCAAATACAGTTTTTAGCCCAATTTTCCAAGTTCTGTTGTCAAGGAGACAGTGGCAACCCAGGTGAGGGGCTTAAGGCAGCTTCTTTTTCCATTGGGAAAAGTTGTTATTGATGTTTAAAAAATTGAGATTTCAGCTTTTCCCATTTTCTGCACAGAGTGAAAGTTTACTTGCCGCTTTAATAAATACATTTGGGGCAAACATTTGATCTTTTGGAAGTGTGATTCACTTCCAGCACTCCTTGTTGTGCAGACTGGGAATAGAGGCTGACTTTGTGTCATGTGGGCTGATAAAACTCTGCCTTTTTTGTACCTTTTGGGGAGTTAATGAGAGGGATCAAGGGAAAAGGAGGATATTTTCCAGCAACAGCCAGAATCCGTGGGTATGTAACAGGGAATATGAGCTGAGAGAGTGTTCAATTCATCTACCAAACTCAGGACTGGCTGTCACCTGCACACAGCCCTCAAACTGGAAGCAACTGGTAAATGCAGGGGTTTAAACTGGGAAAATCACCTGTTTCAGTAAAAGTCTATAGGGATTGGATAAATCCAGTGTTTCCTGTGATTTTCCTTCCGGGAAAGTTGGTTTCCAGTGATCCTTTGAAGGGTATTTGCATATGGAGATGTACAGTCCCCTCATTGGGTTAGACCACAAAAAGAAAATACATTGCATAGCAGGTGACTGGAAGAGTGTCTGAATACATTGAATTAATGTGCATTTTTATTCCTCATGATGGATTCCAGAATGAGGTTGGATCCTCGTGGCAATGCAAATACCTGGTGTGAATAAGCATGCAAAATTCTGAGAAAATGAAGAAAAAGAAATGAAACAAATGGGCTGATTTAAGTTGTTTACTTCCAGTTTCATTTTGGCAAGGAATTGATTCCCATTCTAATAACTGTGGAACAGACCTGTGGATTTAGGGAGGGCAATTGGTTTTCCACGCACATTCTTCCATGATGAGGAGAAAAACCAAATCAGAGCTATTTGGGAAGGGATTGAAGAGCAGCTCTTTCCTTGCATTTCAATGAAATTTAATTAAACCCCTATGGACTTGAGCTGCTGGTGATTGGAGAGAGGTTTTGTGGTGCAGTGACATCATGGGATTCTGGTTCTGCTTGGATTTCCTCAAAGGTCCTGTGTGTTAATGTCCAAAGGAGGCTGGGAATGTCATGGAATTGGAGAGATTTCAGTCCTACAAAAGCCTAAAATTACATGTATGTGACCGGCCCAGGGCACACAGATGTTTAAATTTTTAATTTCTTAACTTTTTAAAAAAATTGTATTTTTATTTTTACTGAATTTTACTGTTTGCCAATTTTTACCCAGGGTGACTGATGAATTAATTCCACTCTGTTGCCTGGGGATCCTTTATCTAATTACCGATTCTCAGTTAATTCTCCACATTTCACAGTCATTATCTGTGAGTCTGGTATTATTTGAATTCCCAAGCAAAGCTTTTTGGGGTTTTGACCCCAATTTGTGGCTTGATCTGTGGTTGAATATTATTATTGCCTTTTCCCCAACTAATTTGTTATCTCCTATCTCTCCTGCGAATAAATACTTTTTTTTTATATCAGTACATCTTGTTTTCCTGGAAAATCTTGTTGCCAAAGCTCCTCTCCCCTTTCTCCTGACCCTCTACTACTCTCACCCTCTGCTCTCTTAATCCTTGAACTCCTTGACTTCTCCCTCTTCATCTTTGAGGTTGCTCTTGACCTTTTGCCTTCTTCACATCCATCTGTATCTCTGACCTTCCAGCTTTCTCAGCATCCTCTCCTTCCCCCGTTTCTCCTCCTCCCCAAATTCCTGCTTCTTCTCAGGAGGCAGTCCTTAAAAAGATAAAAGTTGGCAGCACAACAAATCCTCAACCACACAGGCCCCCTTCTCTCCAGCCAGTCCCGAGGGCATTCCAGGAATGGCAGAAGGAAAGAGCCAGGAGCTCCTTCCACCTCGTGCACCTTCCCTTTGGAAAGCAGGAACCTGGGCCAGTGTTTGCCCAGTGTGGCCTCCTTGTACACCTTGTTGCCTTTTGGGTGTTCCTGAAAATTGCACTCCACAAGGGCTGGGTTCAAGTCCAGTGGAAGGTAAAAGAAAGGTGATAAAATCACAGCTAAAAGGACACTGTCGTGTTTTCCATGACCAGAAGATGATACCATTGCGATTTTCTCTATTTCACTCTCAGCACAGCGCAGGGAAATGCAGACACAGGGAACAGCAATGCCAACCCCCAAAAGAAACAACCAGAAATTAAAGCAATCATTTAGCCTAAGAACTTGAAATGAGGAACATTTCTCACATCTTTGCATTTCAGGAACAGCAGGGCCCTGTTGTTATCCCCTTTGGCTCATCCATTTCAGTTTGTACTCCGTGGATTAGGTGTAGGCTGTACTTGCTTTTGCTGTAACAAAATAATTATTGAATATACTTTTTTGGCTGTCCCCATGCATCCTTTTAGATTCCTTTTCCCTGGAGCAATCCATGTGCCTGAAGCACGTATTATATCTTGATATAATACAGATTTTATCTTCATAAAGCCTCAGTCGAGGACAGATGAACTCAGTGTGTGGAGTCACCTCTTAATCATATAATTTAATTTTAAGGAATTACTCTTGGACCAGAGCTATGGATTTAGTAATCCTCATGTGTCTCAACTATATTCTATCCATGATTTGCGTTATCCAGAAGCTGTGCTGTGGCCATGCCCAAACAGCTCCTTTAGGTGAATTAAGAGCCTTGTTCTGGGTTGGTTTTGCAGGAATTGGAATCAACCCAAGAAGTGCAGAAGGGCCCACAACTGGAGGAGACAGCCAGAGTGTCCAGCTCATGCCCAGGGCTGTGTTTTCCTCAGTGCTGTCACAGCCCATTAAGGAGCCACAGGGAATCAGTGCAGTGGAAATGTTTCCCAAAAGGATCTGACAGGGAGACAGGCTCTTGTCACTGTCACAGCACAGCTTCTGCTCTAAAATACATGTTCAGAGTGCTGGTGGGAGTTCAAAGAGCTGCATTTTTAAGGAGGAGGAGTAAGTTTGTAATCCATCAGTAAGAAAAAACAAGATTTCCTGCAGGGCATTGCAGCTCAGATCCAGCTGACTGAAAATCCCAAGGTCATGGAATGGTTTGGGTTGGAAGGGTTTTTAAATCCCATCCAGTGCCACCACTGCCAGGGATCCAGGGGAAGCCACAGCTTCTCTGGGCACCCTGTGCCAGGGCCTGCCCACCCTGCCAGGGAACAATTCCTTCCCAATATCCCATCCATCCCTGCCCTCTGGCACTGGGAAGCCATTCCCTGGGTCCTGTCATTCCAGACCCTCAGAAACAGTCTCTCTCCATTTTTCTTGTAGGCTCCCTTCAGGAGCTGGAAGGCCACAGTTGGGTCACCTTCCTCATCTCCTTTCCCAATTCTGTGCTCCATAATTATTGTGGAATAAAGGGCATGAGTTCACCTTCTCTTCCCCTCTGCCCTGCATCTTCCTTATATTTGAATTTCCCACTTTTTGCCCTCTAGTTAAGCTGCTCTTTGGGTATTGAGATGTCTTGAGTGTCAAAAATCAGGGATAAATGAGGAGAGGACCACAAAAGGATAATCCTTTAGTTTGGCTATTTCAAGGAGCAGCATTTTTAGCTAATTCCTGGGAGTAAGACACACTGTAAAACCAGAGAAACACATCTGTGTGATTCTTAAGGAATTCAGTACAGAAGACTGGTATTTACCTGCTTGGTTTTGTACCATTTTCAGCAAATAAATATATTTTTCCATTTTATGTTGTTAGCATTTCTGTTGTCATTTTAGATCTGAAAGGATGTTTAAGGCAGCAAATCCAGAGCAGGAAAAAGAAATCTTCTAAAAGCTCCTTCTGTTTGGAGTTTTGCTGACAGTTCTGCGAGTATTTTTTTAAAGCACCAGCAAAATAACATCTTTAGGTTATTTTTATTTTAACTACACCCTGGATGCAGTGGGTGGGACATGGAGAACTGTCCTCAACCCCGTGTTGCCCTCACTGGTTTGTGTGGTGCAAACCCAGCTCCAGGGAGTCCAGCTCCTCATCTCAAAGCCACCTTTGTGCCTCTGCTCCCCCGACGGGACCTTCGGCGCCGTGGGCTCCGGAGCATTCCAAACGCCCCATTTCCCTCCTTTTTCCAAACATTCTCAGCATAAACACGGCAGTCAGAGGCATCCAGAGGCATCCAGGTGGAGGAAAAATGAGGTTTTCTGAAGTTGAACTGATGGGTTGGTCTTGAGTATGGAGGTTTCTCCGTGAGGCCTGGTGCAGCTCACAGACATCTCATTTTTAGTTGAGGTTTCTCTGCAAGGTCTGGTCAGGGTTGCTCCATGAGGCCTGGGCAGGCTCTCAAACATCTCATTTTTAATTATCTCATGAGGCCCAATCCAGCTCACAGACATCTCATTTTTAGTCAAGGATTCTCCACAAGGTTTTTCCATGAGGAGAACCTGGTTGAGGTTTCTCCAGGACACCTGGGCAGGCTCTCAGACATCTCATTTTCACGTGAAGTTTTTTTATGAGGCCGAATTGAGAGTTCTCCCCGAGAGCTGGTTGAGGTTTCTTCACGAGGCCTGGCTGGGCTCTCAGATGTCTCACCCTTGGTGGTGTTTGGAAGCAGAAGCTCCAGCTGAAGGTTGTGACTGATCAAACAAGGTGGGTGGGCCAAAGTCATGAAGGTCTGAAGTTGCAAAGGTGACATTTTTTGTGTGGTGGGTGAGATGTGGCCTGGTGTGTTGGGGACAAGGAAATTAATCACACAATTAACTTTTCTGAGAGGGATGGAATGGGGTGGTCCCTGAAATACGGTCTGTACATTGCTCACAGCCTTGCTTTGGGTCCTGCATCTCTGGGAGATTTTGGTCACGGGGAGCACTGGGACTCAAAACAGGAGTTTTATTATGACATTTGGTGCTTTGGACCTTATTGTTTCTAATTTTGTCTGTTTACAAGACAAGTTGGTCTCATAAAAATCCAAATTGATCACACACAAAGATCCAATCACTCCTGAAGAGAACTTGCATTGGGTGTTTTTCCACTCAGAGCACTCTTTGACGTCCTGCACGGGATGAGGGATTTCATAAAACGGGATATTTGCCCTTTTTAGAGCATAATCTGACAAGACCATGAGCTTGGTAGTTCTCCTGTGGGACACCTAGATCAGGGCATGGAGATTCAGCTATGTCTTATCCTGTCAAACCTGCTGAGCTGGCATTTCCCCCATCCTGGTGCTGGGATTTTTTCAGCATTTTAAGTAACACTGACCATAGAAGAAAGGGGAAAAAGCCCTGACATTTCTGTACAAGCTGTTCTTACTGGAGGAACACGGATCTCCAAAGAGGCTCCATGCAGGGCTAAAAGCCAGAACCTTGTCTTTATTTCCACTTTATTTCCACCTGAGCAAGCTCGTGGGCATCTGGCCCACCCAGCACTGTGCTCTCAGACCAAACAGACAGAAAGAACTCCATTAGAAGGGCAAAGCACACGGATGAGTGGATCTGTGCTAGAAAAGGGGGATTTAAGAGGAGGAGCATTGCCAGAGGATGGGGAGGATGGGTTTTTTCAAGCAGGAAGAATTGCAGGTGGAATTAGCTGTGAAAAAATGGCTTGGAATACATAAACATGAGGATGTGGGAGGTAGGAAGGGCATGGAAAGAGGAGCAAGTCAGGTGAAATGAAAGCTCTGAGTGACTGGGCACTCAGGGAGGGACTGGATGTGACTGAATGTGACTGGAATGTTGGAAGAAAGACTTGGCTGAAATTAGAGCTCAGTTTAAAAAAGAGGAGACAAAATACACTGAAGTGAGAGGCAGCTTTAGCTAAATTTTAGCTCTAGCTCAAATTTGTTTTCCTTCCATTCCTTTGGCAAGGTTCTGGGTGGGAAGTTTGGGAAGACTGATGCATGGGAATGGTCAGGACTCATGGGTTGGGAAGAGCCAAGTGTGGGAATGATTGGGAAGAGTTCTGGGTGGGAATGGTTGGGTAGAATTTATGGGTTGGGAAGTTTGGGAGAACTCTTTGGTGGGAATGGGATACAGCAGCAGCACTGAGACTCAGTTCTGCACTGGTTGCTGCTGGTGGTTGCTGCTGACCAAGAGCAAGAAAGGGCCTTTAAGGAAGCGGGTTTATCACATGAAATTGCCCAGAAATCACATTAAAAGTGCCATTAATGGATGTAATGAATATAGGTTGCCTGTAGTCAGTTTGGAAGCCTTTAGCCCAGTATTTTCAGTCATTACATTTTTGGGTGCCTACCAGATTCCACTTGAAGGGGTCTGATCCCAACACCTAAAATCAGGCCCTTTCAGGGAAATGTCACCTTGGATGGTCAAAAATGTGCACCTTCAATCTGCTCTCCAGAAACACCCCACATAAGCAGTAAGTTTCTGCAAGTTTGTGCCCAGATCTCCTCCAGGCTTTTTTTTTTTTCCTCCTTCTTCCCACTGTGGCACATGAAAATGGGAAAAGCTGTGATTTTCAGATCCTTGGAGACCTGTCAGGGTCATGGCAACCTACAAAATGGTGTTCCTGACCCACATTCTCCAGTCCTTTTTTCTGAAGAGTGACATGGTAATATTGAGGATTTGAGATTCAGATGGAGAACTATGTATTTTTTAATGTATTAATGTCCTGGGGAGTGTGAAAATGATTAATTACTGCTTTGATTTGGTGATTTGAATTACCCAGAGTTTCTTGTTTAGGTTGGTGGAAGCATCCACAGCCTTAACTCCGTGTATTTGCAAGACCAACAGACATTTATCTACCACGGGAGATGTAGGAGAGGTTGGGTGGAACCTCTTGGCATCCCTCAGCCTTTTCCTGCTATTGGTTGAATTTGCAGGGGGCAAAGCATCTGGGATAAAAATTCCAAGGTTTGGGGGGGGATCTAAATATCAATTCATAGTCTTAATTTAGAAAATATTTGGGTTTTGTGGTGATGTATAAGTGCACAGTGCTTTTGATGGGGTGACACAAGGGATGAAGGCATTTATTTTGTTTAGATGCCAGCAGTGATAAGCTGTGACATGAATTTAGCAAGGACCATTCCACAAAATAAGGCAAAAAGGGACAGATTAAACAACTGTAATAACAGCAGAAGAGCAAAACTTATTTATTGAATAAAGCCCTTGCTAGGAAAGCTGGGAAACCACCAAAACCAACACAAAAATAAAGAAGGAAAATAATCATTTTTACACCAGACTTCTTATTGCAGTTTAGTTTGTGTAGAATATTCCCTGTTGGAAATTCCTCTGTCTCGTTGACGTGCTAAAAATGGATTTAGGCTGTGAGGATAATTCATCTGGGCACAAACTGGCACCAGCACAGCCAGAAGAAAAATGGGCAAGCCACAAACACTTCCAGTTTAATTATTCTGTTCCTTGCCACAGGACAATCTTTAAGTCACAGCCAATGTCAGGCTGGGATAAAATGGGTCTAGGATGGTGTTCTTGCAAAGCTGCCAAAATATGTGCTGGAGAACAGGTTCTGCTTTTATTTGATCATCTTAATTTGGTGGTTTTTTCCCTTTTCAGACTCACTACGAGAGCGGAGAGTACATTATCCGGCAAGGGGCTCGAGGGGACACCTTCTTTATAATCAGCAAAGGAAAGGTGAGTTCATGCCCTCCCAGGGCAGGGGGCTCCCAAAATCCCACTCCAGCCTCTCCCTCTCCCCCCTCCCTGAGACACAAGGGTGGCAGCACTTGACACTTAATTCAACTCCTCGGCTGGGCCAGGAAGGAAGAGTGGCCTGAAGGGCTAAAAATGAAATGCCATGCTGGTTGTGCTCCCAGGGAACACTTTGGGGTGGAAACTGTTGTTGAGTCCCTGGGTAAAAAATGAAAAACTCAATTTTTTTCAAAGCAAACCCTACAGTACTCCATGATTTCGTTGCTAAGCTTCTCCCTTCCAAGGCTGGCTTCTGGGCTTCATTCCCATGGCTCTCTCTTCCCAGCCTCTCCAAATAATAGGAAGGCAGGGATGTCTGAGCTCTCTCCATGGGGAAGAAAAAAGGTCTAAGTTTCTCTTCCACTGGTCACAGGGAAAATATGCTTTCTGACCTCTTTCCCCATAAAATCCTGATGGGATTTTATAGACCAAGTTTGTTCCTTCCATTCAACAATTATTTATAGTTCTTTTAGCCTGCCTAATACACTTGAGAGACACTTGGCTGCTTTCCATGTAGCAGGATGGAGATTTTGGAGGGAATACACAGTGATTTCCAGCTGCCAACTCGTTTTCCACCATCATCTTCCACTTTCTGGGAGCCAGTCTTTATTGGAAGGAAAAAAATGGTCTTTTCAATAAGAATGTTATGGATAAGTTTCTGAAATGAAGATAATCATGACCTGCAGAAATCCAAGTTTGTTGGTTTGATGCCCTTTCGCTTCCCTTCACCCAGAAATAATATTCCCTCTTCCTAGAGTATGGACAATCATGAGCCAAGCTTCAAATTTTTTCTATTTTTCACATTCCCTGGGTCCCTGTCCCTCCATCCCTTGTCCCCAGTCCCTCTCCAGCTCTCCTGGAGCCCTTTGGGCACTGGCAGGGGCTCTGAGCTCTCCCTGGAGCTTCTCTCCAGCTGAAGATCCTCAGCTCTCCCAGCCTGGTTCCAGAGCAGAGGGGCTCCAGCCCTGGCAGCAGCTCTGGACTCATTCCAACATGTCCTGACTCTCCAAAGAAATGTAAAAACCAAATCCCAGTTGTTGACCTGGAGCCCTTCCCCTCACCCACAGGATGGAGCAGGAGACCACCCATGGCCTTGGCCATTGCTCCAGAGCCCTGGACTCCTCCTGGAGCAGCTCCTTGGCTTTGTCCCTGCCCTCTGCTGTGACAGCTGCTGGCCAGAAACAGGGAGCTATAATAAAACAGGGCACGTGGACTTGCTGAGAAATTCCCAGCCTCTCAGCTGGAGCCTGACAGAAATTCCCACCTGGATAGTTAAATCCTGCCCAGTTTTCTCCTCCAAGCTTATTGCTTTGGAAAAGAGACACCAGTGGCTGATGGATGGATGGAGCTGGAGAGGGTTTAATTTTAATGCCTGGTTTGGGACATCAGGTAGATGTAATAATTAATCCATGTTAAGGATACAGCCTGGAATAGAACCTCAGCAGTGAAACATGGAATAAATAGCAATGAAATAGAGGATTTTAGAGGCACTGTGTGCTGTCTGGCACCTGCTGAAGCTGGAGCACGTCACATCTCACGTCCTGTGGCCAGACTTGACCCAGGCAGCTCAGTCGGCCAGGAAAATGCTGGCAGCAGCTCCTGTTCCTGGGATCACACCTGCAGTGTCTGCAGTCAGCCAGAGCAGGATCAGGGAGAGTTCCTTAGGGAATCTCTGCCTTGCCTGTCATGTCAGAGTGTCTGGAGTGAAACAGAAGCATGGAAAAGTTTGGGTTGAAGGGAACTTAAATCCCATCCAGTGCCACCCCTGCCATGGCAGGGACACCTTGCACTGTCCCAGGCTGCTCCAAGCCCCAGTGTCCAGCCTGGCCTTGGACACTGCCAGGGATCCAGGGGCAGCCACACCTTCTCTGGCACCCTGTGCCAGGGCCTGCCCACCCTGCCAGGGAACAATTCCTTCCCAATATCCCATCCAGCCCTGCCCTCTGGCAGTGGGAAGCCATTCCCTGTGTCCTGTCCCTCCAGGCCTGTGTCCCCAGTCCCTCTCCAGCTCTCCTGGAACCCCTTTAGGTGCAGGAATTCTGCTCTAAGGCCTCCCCAAAGCCTCTTCTCCAGGCTGAAGTAAGCAGAGAAATATTTTTGCATTTCTGAGCCCATCACTACTCTCAGAAATACACAGAAAACTTCTGCTCTGTTTTCTTGCAGCCCATCCTCCATTGATAATTCTTTGAGGACCAAAATGCTTTCCTCCTTCTTCCCTGTCAGCGCTATCCACCCCACTTGACCCCACTGCTGAGCTTGTTTAGTTTATTCACTTTAACTCGTTTCCTTAAGTCCCAGCTGGAGTTGTCCCCTCCCTGAACTGGAGAGAGAGCAGAGCCACCCTTCATCCTTCAATGCCCCAGACTGGTTCACTTCAGCTGTGTCCAAATGGAAGTGGTTTTTGTTATTCCTGTCCCTTCAGGGAACTTGGGAATGCTGGAAATCACATGGAACAAAGCTAATGGAAGGCTAGGCCGTGTGTCTGATGCACAGCAAAAATTTGGAATTTCATTCTCCTGTGACTCTGCTTGTGCAGCCAACTGCATGTTCAGAGTTAAAAACATTCCAAAAAATCCAAAGCCGTTTGTTTTTGTGGGAGTGCTGGAAAATCACTTCCCTTGACGATGCCAAGGGAAGAGCACAGGACTCTAGGGAATTACATGGTTCCCACAGGAGCTTCCCCTGAGAGATCCAGGAGGTGACAAATTCCCCTCTGAACTAAGAGGCTTTGGTTGTTTCAATTAGAAGTTTCCTGAATCCCGTGGGGTTTTGGCTTTTCCACAGGTGAACGTTACCCGGGAGGACTCTCCCAGTGAAGATCCCGTCTTTCTCCGCACTCTGGGGAAGGGGGATTGGTTTGGAGAAAAAGCCCTCCAAGGGTAAGTGCTCCTTATGAAGTAGTTCTTGCATTTTGATCTTTTCTCCAGGATCTGTGCAGCTCTCAGGTGGTTCTGGCCATTTGGGAAGAGATTGGGAGTGGGTTATTCTTGTGGAGTCCCTGGATTTGTGTCCCCAGCTGAGTGGGGAATGGGGTTTGCTCTGCACTGAGCAGCTAAATTGAGACTTTCCCTTGCTTGTGGACATCAAAAATTAGTTTGTCTTTGTGCTTCCTTCTCCAAACATCCATTGGAAGCTCAAAGAGTTTGATTTTTGTAACTCCGGAGTGCTGTTCCTGTATGGAATAGGATAATGGTGGTTATCCTGATGGGGTGGATGGCTAAATGCAGGGCATATTGGAGTGGGTTTTAATTGTCTTGCTAAATTTATATGGGTTTGGGGAGGTGGAAAATGGATGTGAGTGACCACTTTTATAGAAACATTTTCCTTTGGGGATGAGCTAAAAGAAGAGAGGCTGTAAATCCCTTTTCAAGTGGTGATTATTATAAAAATAGGCTTTATTAAGGCAGGAATTTGGGACAATCATTCATCCTCGTGGACAAACATCTTTTCCTGGAGGTTTATCTGTGTGACAGAGCTCTTGGGATTTTTTTGGGATGCTGTGGTAACGTGGTCAATCCCTCCTCTACCAACCTACTCCCAAAAAATGGGTGGCAGGATATTTGAAGGATGAATTTCCAGAGATGTACCAAGTACAAACCTTATGAATCTATACCTTAATTACAAAATATTCTGGGTGTTAAACAAATGTCCTGGTTATGATTCCATGCCTGCCCAGCTCTGGTGACACAAAGCATCCCCATGGTGGGAATTCCTTGGCGTTTCAAACGCAGTAGTTTGAGTTGGGTTAATTTACGATACTTGGCTGCAGATATTTGAATATTCAGCATAGAAATGGAAACTGAATTATTGAGAGGATGTTCTCAGCATGCAGAGAAGGCAAAATCCTGCCATCCCTGGCAGTGTCCAAGGCCAGGCTGGACACTGGGGCTTGGAGCAGCCTGGGACAGTGGAAGGTGTCCCTGCCATGGCAGGGGTGGCACTGGATGGGATTTAAGGTCCCTTCCAACCCATGCCATCCCATGATAATTTTTTCGCTAGAGAGGTGGAATTCCTCCAGAACCATCCCTCCAGTTTGCTGCAGATCACAGGAGTCCTACAGGGAGATTTAAATGGAATCATGTGAAAATATTGTAATGTAAAGATTTGGCAGCTCAATAAGTTGCTAATTAATGAGTGGCTGTCAGGATTGTGGGAGACATCCCTGTTCAGCCACTTGGGAAACCTTCAGGATGATTCCACTACTGTAAAATACTGTTATGGCTGGGAGCTTGGGATAAAATGGAATTTTTACTCTATTTTCTTTCCTTTTTCGTCTCTGATTAATTTTTTACAACTTTACCAGGGCCCTTAGCAATACTTGAAATCCCAGAATTGTTGGAGTCAGAATGGACCTTACAGAAGAAGGACACCTTCCCCTAGACTTTATTAAATCCTGGCATTTTGTGTGCATAGAATAAAACAACTAAAAGCCATTTCTTCATTAGGATAGAAAATAATGTTGAAATGCAGCCCAGCAGGAGCTGAGATAACAAATCCCTCCCAGCAATATGTCCCTGACAGAGCCATCAGGGGCTGATGTGCATGATCCCATTTCCCATGCTCACAGCAGATGGCACCCATTAGTTCCCAGTATCCCATTGCACACCAATGATCCACATGGGATGGTCCACATGGGATCATCCACATCCTCTCCCAGTCCCCCTCACTGCTTCCTGGCTAATTGGAGGCAGCAGATGGATCATTTGCAGCCCAGCAAGACATCATTTAGGGTGCTCTGCAACCAGGTGATGTTTTCTTCATTGCAAAGGAAATGTTTTATAGGGCTGGTGACAACAATTATTATTTGAAGGAAATAAAGTTCCTTCAAATCAGCAAAGGGAAATAACTCAATGCAGCTCAGGTACTGAGCTCAATAATAACTCAACGTGAAGAACTCTGTGTGGCTCAGGTACTAAAACTGAGTAGTAATCAGGGTGTGCTGCCTTGCTGGCCTCACACAGCTGGATCTTGCTCCAGAACATCTGGAGCACACCACAGCCTCTTCCAGAGGGGATGTTTTGGGAGCAGCCACCCATCCCATTGGGTAGAAAACATGGTTTAGACTGTGGCAGGGTGTCTTACAGAAAATGGTGGGGGAAGAAAAGAGGACAGAGAGCTAATGTTTAGGAGAATGAGGGGTTTGAGCAACCTGGGATAGCAGGAGGTGTCTCTGCTCAAGGCAGGGGGTGGAATGGATGACCTTTAAGGTCCCTCCCAACCCAGACCAGCCTGGGATTCCATGAGTGCCTCCTTCCTGCTGTGTATTCCATCATATGTTGGATTTACACAGGGCTGGTGGTTTGGGTGCTCTGGGCTTCACCCAGATTTGGGATCCAGGAGGAGCTCCAGACCCACAGCAGTGGCCCAGGACAGGGGGCTGATGTTGGGAGAGGTGGTGGTGGAGCAGGAGAGGGAGGGGTTTGATAGAAATATTCATAGTTTGGTTCATAAAGATTTGACCAAACTGGCCAAGTCTTGAGTTTGGGATTTTGTGGTGAGTGCTTTGCTTTTTAAAATAGGGGTTCCTAAACACTCCTGGGCAGTGGCAACAGAGGAGAAATTTGGGTGAGAAGCCCAGGTTGAAGCAGAGACAGGGCTTGCGCAATACATGTGTGTCTATTGAGTGTATTTATGTATAAATATAAATGGGAGGGGTGTATCCTACTGACAAAAGCCGTGGGAATATGGATGATTTAAACCTACAGAAATTGCACAAAGTCATAACAAACATGTTCCATGTCGTAACATGAAAACAGCAGCTTGAATAAGGCTGTTTTGTTGTATTTCTGGGAGGAGACTTTTAATGCTGTTTTATTCTGAAAACAGCTGAGTTGGCTCATTTGCCCCATGTGAGCTGTCCGGGAAAAAAATGAATTTGCTCTGTGGGGAAGGAGCTGGGGGACACTGAGCTGTCCCTGAGCCAGCAGAGTGTCCTGGGCCAAGGAGGCCAGTGGGATCCTGGGGGCAGCAGGAAGAGCATTGCCAGCAGGGCAGGCAGGGATGCTGCCCTGTGCCCAGCCCTGGAGCAGCTCTGCAGTGCTGTGTGCAGCTCTGGATCCTCAGCCCAGCAGCACAGGAGCTCCTGCATTGGGGCAGCGGAGGCTGCGCAGCTCAGCAAGGCTGCAGCAGCTCGGTGCCCAGCAAAGGCTGAGGGAGCTGGGGCTGCTCAGCCTGCAGAGGAGCCCAGCTGAGAGGAGCCCTCAGCCCTGGCTGGCCCTGGCTGCAGGGAGCTCAGAGCAGGGCCAGCCTCTGCTCCGGGGGCACCAATGGCACCAGAGGAACGGCAGCCACTGAGCCCAGGGAGCTCCCCCTGCACAGGAGGCACAACTTCCTCCCTGGGCACTGCCAGCCCTGAGCACATGGTGCCCAGAGGCTCTGCAGTCTCCTCCCTGGGCATATTGCAGAGCTGTGTGGGCACAGTGCTGTGCCCTGTGCTCTGGGATGGCCCTGCTGGAGCAGGGAGGTGGCACCAGATGTCCCACTGTGCTCCCTTAACTGCCCCATCCTGTGACTGGTATGAATTATTTTAAGGCATGGCATATGGAAAAGGTGCAGGATTTGGGGAAGCTGTCCCTCTACTGGGATCGTGGCAGGTCAGTTCATGGATGGAACTGCTGACCCTGTTTGACCCTGAGAGCCTCAGGCAAAGAGTGCCCTCCCTTCATCCTCCTTCTTTGGATGGACTAAAATACTTACTTTTTTGTTATTATTCTTTACAAGATGTGTTTGTGGAAGGAATTGTGGTCTTTGGGTCATGCAGGAGGTGCTGTGCCCTAGTGACCCCTGCAGTGATACTTGAGCTGTTGGAACAGATTTATATCTGATTTGTTGGTTACATTCTCAATGATCTGAAAATGAGAATGGTGGTAGTTGTTCCTCATGGGACAATGCATCTACTTCCAAGAAAATTTGTGCTATTTCCCATTTATATCTCCGCCTCTGGTTGTTATTCTTCCCTAAGTTACAGAAATCAGCTCTCCTCTACCTGCCCCAAATCCCTGGGGCATGATTTGTGCCCTGACAATTTCCTGGAACAATAAACCAATATCCATGTGTAAGGATAGGAGTGTCAAGGGCCAGTTTCTTTGCTGACCATTCCAGAAATCTGATACCAAATTTCCCACCTGGAATAGGTCAGGAGTTGCTGTGATTAATGTTGATCTCAGCGACCAGAAAAGAGTGGAAATGCACATGGGAAATATTAAATCGGGAGTTTTCCAATCAGGATTGCAGCTGGTGGTATCAGAGCTCTTGTTTATTCAGAAATTAATGTCAGAGCTGAATTTAATCCCAAAAGCTTTTTAAAAAGCTGAGCAGGAGACATGGATAAATAGGACCTTGTTTCTTTGCCTTAAAGCAGCCTTCCCAGGAATGATGAGGGCTTTATTCCATTTTCATGGGAATATCCTTGCCATCCCCTGCTCCCACTAAACCTTCCCATCTGCTGCCCTATAAAGCCTCATTGTCCTGAATTTTCCAGGGAAAAGAGAGTGGAATGGAGGATTGGAAATGTTTGTTGCTCTGGGACACAGAGGCAGGCACTCAAGTGTAGATGTAGCAGGAATTTCATCTCAGGCTGACAGTTCCAGAGGGATGTACATAAAGGAAGGATATTTTTGTCCCATGGGATAATACCATTTTAATTCCTGTTTCTCCAGGGAGAACCACAGGTCCTTCTGTTGCACTCCATGTGTTTGGGGAAAAGGCATCCAACCACCAAGAAGTGTTGGGGAAGGGCCTGGGGAGCAGCAAAATTCCGGTGCAGGAAAACAGATGGAGTTTGTGATGGGAAGAGGCTGGAAAAATGGGCTGTGGGGTCCTGCCTGGGACATTGAGGGAAGGGCATGAAGCCATTCCTTGGTCTCAGTGCAGACATTCCCTATTCCCATTGCAGCCCAGTTTGGAAGAGTCAAGAAGGGAATTAAAAGCAGCCCCAGAGTAGGAATGCAGTCTAGGAAGAGGCAGTTCTGCAGCCAGGAACCCCATGGAGATGTGGATGTACCCATAGTGTAGAGGCCACCATAAAACTGGAGCAGTGTTGATGTGCAGGAAAATGAATAAAAACAACCCAAAAAGAATGAATAAAACCCTTTTAACCCTGGCAAGTTAAGAAGCAGTTTTTTCCACCCCTGTTGCTATGGTTTTTTCCCCATAAATCCAGGGTGGTTTTGCCCTTTTCCCACCACCTGCACTCTGGGTGTGTATCCCATGCACTATGGATCCAACACGTCTCCAAGGAGCAGCAGGAATTTATTCATCCATTATCTCAGCTGCTTTTTACACTTCCTGCAAGCACTGGGTGATCTCAGAAGATCTTTCAGCCTTTATTTCCCTTTCCCTGCCAGGGAGGAGGGAGCCAGCCCTGATGGATTTGGATCCATTGCCCTGAGGTGCAGGAAGCTTTTTGCAGGCTTTGGGAAAGCTGTTGGCAATTCCCTGCAACAAAAGCCTCCCAGGGGCTTTGGAGGGTGTGAGCTCCAAAGCTGGGACAGCTGGGAGTGGGGAGGCAAAGTGACACCGGGATTGTGTCACCATCTGGTGCCCTCAGGGCTGGAGCTCTTCCTGCAGGGAAGAGGTGGCAGCTGGACCTTGGAGCTGATTGATCTCCCAAAGGATCCTCCATGGCAGAAATTCCATTAAAGGGTGTCAGATGTGGCCCGGCCCTGCCCAGGCTGCTGTTGGGGTGGCCTGGGCTCAAAGACCTTGGCTCTAGCACAGATGGAGGGCGTTTAGGATTGCAAAATTGTGCCATTTTCATCAGGACCTTTGTGGTTTAATTCCAGTATTACAAGAATGATGGATTTGCTTCCCGTTCTCCAAGCCAGTCCCTTGTCCCAGGTGCCAGGCAATAGGATGAGGGGAAACAGCCTCAGGTTTCACTAGGGCAGGGCAGGTTGGACATTGAGAAGAATTTCTTCACCAAAAGGGTTGTAAAGGGAAACAGGCTGTCCTGGGAAGTGGCAGAACTCCCCAAAAGCACAATCCTGGCATGGTCTGGAAGTGTCCAAGGCCTGGAGCAGCCTGGGACAGTGGAAGGTGTCCCTGCCCATGGCAGGGGTGGCACTGGATGGGATTTAAGGTTCTTCCAACCCAAACCATCCTGAGATTCTGTGCTGATTCCCAGGATTCTGGGCCTTCCCTCTGCCTTTTTTTGGCCAATATCTCAAGGAATGAGCTGGAAAGGACCAGGGGTAGAGCAGGATGTAGTGGCTCTCCTAGCATCCTGCTTGGGAGCCCTGCACTGGGGCTCCTGAGTTGATTTTCTGCTTTTCCACCAGGAATGAATTGATATTATTGACTCTTCATGCTCAAATCCCAGCACAGAATGGATTGTGCCAAAGGCCCCATCCAGCCTGGCATTCCCAGCACTCAGAATTAATTGCTGACCAACATCCTGAACCAGAGCTGGCACCTTTCATCATTTACAATCCTCGCTGGCTTGACTATCCTCAAGCGGTTTTAAAACCTTCCTTCTCCTCCTGCATGCTTGAAAGTGTGGCACTAATTGCCACAGAAGGTTGTGGGTTTAATGGGGCTTGTTTGGGGTTGTTTTTCTTTTTTTTTTTTTGATTAGCCATCTGCTGCTTGAGGCGATGTCTCCGAGCTCTCAGATGTGCAGTTGACTTCTTGATTTTTAGAGTCTGTTGTCTGAGATGATACATGTGGCAACAAGCCAGCTGAAGCCAATTTTTCTCTCCTCTCTTTACATTTTCTGGCATATTTAGTGACTTGTGAAGATCTCTGGAAGGTGTCCCTGCCCATGGCAAGGCAGTTGGAAGTACATGATCTGTAAAATCCCTCCCAACTCAAACCATTCTGGGATCTTCTGAACTCAGCCTTACTTTTTCATTAAAAAGAACCACATATTTTATAGAAAAAAAAAATTGCTGTGTCTTAAAAGTACTGTAATATATTTCTCTACAAATATTATGTACATCAAATATTATATAATGGTTTGGAACCCATTCCCCCTTGTCCTGTCCCTCCACCCCTTGTCCCAAGTCCCTCTCCATCCTTCCTGTCGTCCTCTTCAGGCACTGCCAGGCCACAGTGAGGTCACCCCAAAGCTTCTCTTCTCTGGTTTGAACAATCCCAATTCCCTCAACCTTTCAAAATCTGTCCTTATAATCTTTTTATCAACCCAAAATCTCCTTCAGGAAAAAAGAGCTGTTAGGAGATAAGTTCCCTTCCAACCCAAATCTTTCCAGGAGCCTAAAATCAAAATTTTACTACTCTTCTTTTTACAAAAAGGGCATAAATAACATGAATTTCTGTGGGGAAGTTACACTCAGAGCCTGATGACTCAAATGCAGTTAGTAAATAATCAAGTGGTTTGGAGTCTTAAAGGCAATAATTGTTGCTTTAGAAAATCACAGCTTACGAATTGTTCTTGCTTTTCTACGACTGAGTCATAGCCTGGAAACTCAAATTGTTTATTTTTTTTCCTTTGAAGATGTTGTCTAGAGAGCAGGCACAATATTCCTCCTGCAGAGTTAAAAAAATCAAATATAATGAGAATATATATCTAATGTTGGGCAAGCAGAGTGTGCCAGATGGAGGAAGGCAGAATTCCAGGGGTTTGGGGGAAAGCAGCACTGCAGAAGGTTTATGGTTACCATTAGATTTGCTTTTGCTGCAGTGAACATCTCCAAGAATTTTTTCAATGCCTTTTTTCCCTCTGTGTTGCTTCAGAGCCTGAAAAAGAATTGCTGACATAGGGAATGCATAGGAAATAATAAATATTATTGTTATTTATTAGCTAAGAAAGCTCCTGGAGCACTATTTACATCAAAGAATATCTTCTTATTCTACGTTTTTAAAACAGCACCATTTGGGGGATTTATTTTCCTGTCTGGAGCAGGATGAGTGGAATGGGTGGTGATGGAAGAGATCTCAGAGGTCAGATCTGGTTCTTGCTTCCTGGAAAGAGTAAAACCCTGGGATTGCACTTTGCTTTTCCCGTCTGGAGGGTGTGAAACAGCCTGGCAGGGCTGGAGGCCCCAAACTCGTCCCTTTTCCCTCTTTTTAGGATTTTTTGTCAGAAATTCCTGTGCTGTGTGAAAGATAAAAAGGAAACAACAGGGAAAAAAATAATTCCAACCTAATTTTTGTCCTGCAGCAACACCTTGCTGTCAATAATAATCATCATCTGTTGAATCCAAACATTTTATCCTACAGTTTCAAGATGAGGATGTTTGTGTCAAAATGCTGCTTTATGACAAATGTTTCTGGCTGGGGAAGAAAAATCCATGCTCTGAAATGAATGTGTTTTTAAGGAGAGGAGAGAAAAATCCCTGTACAAGAGTTCCAGTGAGGCAATCACACGTTTTTCCTGGGAAAACACTTCCCTCAAAATACTCCCCCCAGCTCAGGTTTGTAAGGATTAAGTGAGAAATGCAGCAGTGAATTTTAATTCTCTTGACTTCCTTTTAAAGAAAAGCCCAAACAAGTGAAGATGCCTGTGGGGGGATGCAGGAGTAGGAATTAATTCATGTTAGCAAATGCTTGGAGCAGGTTTACAACAAGATGGAATCAAAGAGGGGGAAAAGAGAGCAAAAAATGGGATATCAGCTCCAATTTAGAGCTAAATTTACTACAGCACCACGTGGTGTGGCTCCTCTTCAAATCTCCTTTTATAGCCAGGATGGATTTGGGTTTGTGTGTCAGGCTTGGAGCTCCATTTCAAATTCCTATAATTTAGAAATTTTAGAAAATTGAGGGGGATTTCTGCACAGTAAATTCCAGAATTGGAATGCAGGGCTCACTCATTTGGTGATTGTTATGAGGCACCATCATAATTAAATGTTAAGCCCTGTGCTTTATAAGTAATCAAATGTGCTTTATTAGGGCCACATTAAAATAATTCCACCTCTAAAATATAGAATGATATCAATTCATGGCTTGCATTTTGCCTGCTGTAATTTAAATACAAAGGGACCAAAGCAAGTGGCCTTGAGTTGCACCAGGGGAGGTTTAGGTTGGATATGAGGGAAAATTCCTTCACCAAAAATGTTGTCAAGGTAGATTTCAATTTCTTTCCAGCCATCACTCTCCCAGTCCCCTGCTTTGAATTTAATGATTAGTAACATCGATTTTAAGTCTCAGGTCAGAGTTTTTACCCATGGCCAGACTTGGCAGAGGGGCTGTTTGTGCAGATCAGGCTCCAACAGCTCCACTTTCCCTCTGAGCAGGGAGTGCCTTGCCCTGCCTGTTGATACAAAACATACAGTTAAGCCTTTAATTCCTGCGTGTATTCCAGCAGGTTCCTGTTGTCCCTGCCTGTCCCTGTCCCTGTCCCTGTCCCTGTCCCTGTCCCTGTCCCTGTCCCTGTGCCTGTCCCTGTGCGGTGTCACTGTGACTCCAAAGGGGGAGCTGGAGCCAGCCTGGCCCCTGGAATCTTGGAGAACAGCAAGGCTGGCTGGGAATACCCACCCTGAGCGGGGTGACATTTAAAAATAATCAATTGTGCTATCATCACCCAAATTTGGGAGTTACTCTACGTGAGAGCAGAGGGTAGCATTTAAAAAATAGTCAGTTGTGTTATCAGCACCCAAATGTGGGCGTTATTTCAGATGAGGGCACAGGGTAACATTTGAAAATAATAAACTGTGTTGTCAGCAGCCCAGTTTGGGTGTGATTTCAGGTGAGGGCTGAGGCTGAGCGTGGCTCTTGGGAGGGGCAGCACTCCCATGACAGTGCTGGCATTGGTGTGAGGAGCTGACATTCCTTTGGGGTTGGCTCCCAGCACAGGCCTTTGGGGATGGTTTTGCCCTCGGGAGAGGCTGGTTTTGATGGTGAATTCCACGTGGGTGAGCCACAGGGTCCCTGTGTGCTGAAGGTGGAGGGTTGGGGTTGTTCATTTAGGGCTCAGTGACCCACTGACACTTGATTAGGCTGGACCAGCTTGTCACTGATCCTCCGAAACTGCAGTGGAGGCTCAAGCTTCCCATTCCAGGTGAATTTGAATGGGGAAACAACGCCAGCTGTGCCAGCTGTGGGGGAGAGTGTGTGATGGATCTGACCCCGTGCTGGAGAGCTCCTCCCTCACTGTCAGAGCTGGATAATGCCAGCCCTTCCCCCAGGGCTGGGATGAGGGTTGGTCACTGGGACACTCCATGGACAGCGCTGGTTATTCCCAACGAGACACCTTGGATGGACATGGGATCCTCAGGCATTGCTGATGGATGTAGGTGAGAGAGGACCCTCAGCACTGGGATTGACCATTAATCCCAGGGATTTTTGGGATAGACTGCAGCATGCTGCCTTCTCCATGAGTTACCTGCTTTACCAAAGCCTGGCCATTGCACTGATGGACACCTGACCCATGGAGAGCCCATCCAGCCCCTGCCCCTCTGGGAGGCACATGTCCCACCACTCCTCTCTCCTTCTGTGGGATGCAAAAGGAATTCTCTGCTGATCTCTTCTTGGAGTTCTCTTCATGGTCCTCATTACCCACAATCCTTCCTTTCCTCTTTCCCTTCATTCCCTTCTCTCTTTTGGATCTTTTCCCTCACCAGAGTAGCACATTCTGAGCTCCTCAGTTGCCGAGTTCTCAGCTGCTGCCCCATTCTCCTCTCTTCTTACCACCAATATTATTGATTGATTTGAAAGCTGTTGGGATTTCTTCTCTTCCAGTTTTACAGCATCATCAAGTCATGATTTGAGCTGAAGGAAACTCGCAGGGGGCATCTGGCACAACTCCAGCTCTGAAGAGCTCTAATCAGAGCAGGGTGCTCAGGGCCACATCCAAATGCACTTCATGCATTGCCACAAAGGGATGGATTTTATTCTTTTTTGGTTTTCCTTTCCTTTATTCATCTTTTGGTCAATCAGCTCAACTGTTGGTCTTAGATTAAATCCATTCCTAAGCATTCATAAAAGAAAAATGAAAACAGGACCACCAATCCATTTTTGGACTTGGAGAGTTGGCACTGGAATTCAGAGCTGCCAGCTTGTGGCATTTCTTGGCACCCCAACGTCCTTATTACTCCACATGGTGGAAGAGCTGTGTTTGTTCTCCAACCTCCACTCAGGGATTGCAGGGCTTTGTTTCCTCCTTTTCATCTCTTTTCTTGGGTCTTTTTCCTCTCTTCCCTGGACCTTCAGCTCATTTCCTCTGCCCTGATGTCTCACAGCTCATTTCTGGACTTGTCTCTCTCCCAGACAGGAGAGTTCTCGATATAGAAAGTCTCCAAGATTTCCACATGGCAAAACCCTCCAGATGCTTTATGGCTGGACACTGCTGGCCTGCTCTGGAATTGCTGTGATGCTTCAGGATGGCTTTGACCCTCAGCTTTCCTGTTCAAACCCCAACTCCCCCTCTTTCCCTTCATGACCTCCCCCATCCAACCTTTCCACTGGTGATTTTGGCACCCCACACCCATTTATTGCACTCTAAAAAGTATCTTGGGGTTTCTTCCTGATGCTCCTGAGCCTGGGAGGAATTCCCAGTAAAGACCCACAGAGCTACCCAGGCTTTGAGACCCTCTAGAAAGTGCAGATTTGCTGACAATAATTACATTTCCAGTATTTATTTCATTAAATTAACAGTTGTCACTGAGGTCTCTGCCGTCTCTTACAGTTTGAAGCAAGGTGTCAGTGATTCTCCTGGGAATTTCATCACAGATTGTCCCAAATCCAACAGGAGGGATGGGAATCGTTGAGCTGCATGCCTTGGATGGAACAGACATTTTCAGAGGTTTAGCTGTGTTTCTATTCAATTAAAAAAAGGAAAAAGCTCATTTAAAACTCCTAAAGCTGTGGGCAGCCTTCATCTCAATTTAATCTTGGGTTTGCTCAGGCTGAAAAAGTGGTTTAGGGTTATGTGGCAAAACTTCCCTAACGAAGCAATTTCACTCCAGCAGCTGAAGGGGCTGCCAGAGATTGAAATGAATCCAAATTTTTTGTATTTCTTTTTTTTTTCTTTCCCTCAGCCCCTGGGTTTGTAAAATCCAGTTCTTGATTCCCAAAGTCTAAAGCTCTAAATGACACATCCTTAAGGCACCTGCTAAATTCCATGATGTTCTCAGTTGGGCTATAATGAAATGAAATCTTTTCAGTTGTAGAATTGCGTAGAAGCTGGAACATTTTAGAGTTTTATATAAACCATGATCTTTTAAAGATGATAATGACAATTACAGGAGGTTACTCAGCATTTGTCCTAGGTGCTGTTTTATGTTCTCATTCCATGGTATAATTTTAGATATAAAACATTTGGGAACTTTGCCCCAAAAAAAAGTGTTAAAATAGGACTGCCATGGTAATCTGTGCCAGGGCCTGCCCAGCCTCCCAGGGAAGGTGTTGACCAGGTGGGGATTGGCTGATCAGTGCTCTTGGAGCTCTTCTTATTCCCTGTTTGGTTTTTGCCTCTGGTGATTTATTAAATTAAGTGCAGCTGCTGAGCCCTTCATGAAGAAAATGGGTCAAGCCACATTTCATGTGGCTCTGGCTGCTGAATTCTGTTGTTGCTGCTCTTCTTTTTTGAGGAAAGTAATGCAAATCAATGGTTTCCTCTTCATCTGTGCCAATTTCCTGGTTTTTTGGCTTTGCCTGGCTTTGAATGACCTGATCAAGGCTGGCAGATAAGTTCCATAAGGAGGCTAGGTCTGCAAGGCTCTGGTTTCTAAAAACTCTTCTGAATTTGTTCAAGGTTTAATTGAATTGTCCTTGAGTGGAATAATTAACATTTAATATATCTTAAAGATGCTCTTGTCGCCCACTAGCTGATTAAAACAGCAATGGATGAGGTGTGATAGGGTTTTATTTCACTTTAATGAAAAAGTGGTCATTTCATACCCCTGGGTTGTTTCACTTGGGGAATATAATTAATTATGGACTAGCGAGACACTGGTTCATTACAATCATTCTGAATAAATTACACGAGTAATTGGCTTGAATCATTAATGGGTTTGGCAAGCAAGGGGATTTTACAATCCCAGGGTCAGCGTTGTGTCACTCAGATTTGGGGTTATCTGTCACTTCAGACTAAACTTAGGCCACAGTTTACCTACAAAAATACCAGTTTTAATTCCTACAGAAAATTCCTGTAGCTGTGTCTGCTCTTCCCTGCCTTTCTGGGCTGCTGGAAACACTGCAGTAAATCATAGCAACATTACTGAGGGATTCCTGGGAGGAATGGGAATGGTGGGAATGGTTTTTCCATCGGCAGACAGGGATTTCTGAGCACTGTTCCCATCTCAGCAGTGGGAAACCCAGATGGGATAGAGTGATTGCCTGCAGGGATTCAAGCTGGGCATGTGGCACTTGCAGCCTTTTAACTCAGCAATCATAAGGACTTCAGTTGGATGTGGGAATACCTGCAGTGTATATCCTTCATATGTTGGTGGCAGCTCTTGGATTTAATAGGAATTCCCTTTCCAGGCAGGTGGATTCCCCAAGGGGTGTCACAGATGGAGTTTCTCTACCCAGAGAAAAGGCAGAGCAGCCACTGGGACAGATGGCAGCCCGAGGTACTGGAAAGAGAAGGCTCTAGGAGACCTTCCAGTGCCTAAAGGGGCTCCAGGAGAGCTGGAGAGGGACTGGGGACAAGGGATGGAGGGACAGGACACAGGGAATGGCTTCCCAGTGCCAGAGGGCAGGGATGGGTGGGATATTGGGAAGGAATTGTTCCCTGGCAGGGTGGGCAGGCCCTGGCACAGGGTGCCCAGAGAAGCTGTGGCTGCCCCTGGATCCCTGGCAGTGTCCAAGGCCAGGTTGGGCATTGGGGCTTGGAGCAGCCTAGGACAGTGGGAGGTGTCCCTGCCATGGCAGGGTGGGATGAGCTGATGCTTAATTTCCCTTCCAACCCAAACCTTTCCATGATCCACTGACTTGCAAATGTTCCCACCCCAGCACTGCCAATAATCCCTGTGTGCCTGAAGGAGTCAGCAAAGCTGAGTGGAATTAACACAGGGCAGAATTTTACTTTTGCTAAAACGGTTTTTGTGATCCTCCTGGCTGTGGGCAGATGTTTTAGGAAAGGCTGTTTGGCACTTGGAAGTGTGAACTCCTGGCTGAAAACTGAGGTGAGGGTGCCACTTCTCCCAGGTGTTCAGGCACACATCCCAAATCCATCTGCCACCTTCCCTCGGCACTCCTGGCTGCTGGGAACAGCAGACTTTGGCTTCTGGCTCAGCAGCAGCCAAGAGAGCTGCAGGGAATTGTGTCCACCTGGGCTTTGGAGCTGTGAATCTGCAAAGTGCCATTTGTCAGGAAATAAACAGGTCTTACTTTATATGTAGGGAATATCAAACAGTCCCGGAATGGTTTGGGCTGGAAGGGACCTTAAAGCCCATCCAGTTCCATGGACAGGGAAACCTTCCACTGTCCCAGGCTGCTCCAAGCCCTGTCCAGCCTGGCCTGGAACACTTAAACAGTGCAGTCCTTCCTTGAAACACACATTTGGAATGTTAATACTCCCAGAAATAACTTTATCTAAACTTCCCTTTGTCCTGAATGCACCAAAATTCCCCTTTTATAGCAAACTAATTGAGGAGGGATTTGATTCCCATGGAGACACTGACATCCCAAGGACACCCAGTGCTCCTTTCTGCCCGGCCTGAAAGACCCGTGGGAATATTAATATCAGAACATTTATTAGGAAAATGTAATTCTTGATTTCCAGGTCACTTTCCCAGACTGTTACAGTTCTGTATTCAAAATCCAGGGTAGGCCCAGTAACGGTGAGATTTTGTTTGGTTTTGTCACATAAAACCTTGATTATTTCTTTCTTTTTGCTAAGTCAAGCGTAGCCGGGTGGTTGTTGCATCTTGCTCTGCTGCAACTGTAGGCCAAGATGCAGGTGAAGTTATGGAAATTATTACAAATAAAAGGCAATCAAAGCTTTTAAAAGACATTCTTAAGTCTCCAGGTAGGCAAATCCCTTTTTTTAAAGGATAGAAGATCACCAGATTTGGGTGCCATTCCTCAGAATATCCCGAAAAGCTGATTTTTATCTCACATCACAGTGTAATCAGAAAATACCCAACAAAATAAAAATAGAGATAGAGATGCTGGGTTGGAGCTGTTATTGATAAATTCAAGCCAATAACTGATTTTTCCCATTTTTTCCCCTTTGACTGGTTTCTGACTTGTCTCATCCTGAAAGTTTTAAATCAACCTTATTAAGAATATTGTAACAAAGTTGAGTGCACAGTGCCGGAAAGGGGGAAAATGCATTAAAGAACTGGAATAGCAGCAAATTAGGAACCTTTGGATAGTCCTGTGGCATCACTTCAAGCCCACCAGGGAAGAGCTCATTTTTTTTATATTTCTGGCTTGATGACCTTGGAGTTCTTCTCCAAACTTACTTCTGTGCTCCATGTCTGCATCAGTCACCTGGATCTGCCTGATTTCCATAGGAAAAAACCACCCCCTGGCAGACCAAAGTTTGGATTCCCAACCTTTCATCTTCCTGGGAACCCGACATGCATTTGCCATTGGCTTTGATATAAAACTGCATCCCTGGGATTAATAAACACAATGTGCTCTACTAAATTTCTCTGGATTTTAACGTGAAACTAATAAAAGGTGCCACTGGAAAAAGCTGCACTTGAAAAGCCATTTCATAAAAAATGTTCTAAAAATCCCCTCAGGCATTCAAATCTCACCTTGTAAAAGGGACTGAAATACAGCAGGAGGGATTTGGCTCCAAGGTACCCCAGTTTGAGGACGTGTAGCAAAAACCTGTGTGATTTAAGCTTTATGGATATTGGGAAACAAAACATTTCTTAGAGAACACAGATTCTGCTCGTTCAGCTTTAAAACTGCTATTTTACAGGTTTTTTACTCAATGTAAGTAAAATGTCCAACTCTCCAAATAGCAAATGTACCAGCTCCCTCTAATACTTTGTTTTATGGCTCGTGAGCACCTTGTTAGCACTTACTGACTGCTCCTAAAATATATTTCTACTCCCAGTGGCTCCAGCTGAAAGGTTTTAAACCCTGCCAAGGGTTGTACAACAAGATTTATCAAAAAAAGGAGCCCTTTGTGATAATTGACTGGAATATTTATGAAGCTGAGGACTCGGGTCTTTCAAGGCTCTGTTGGCTTTACTGCACTGAGAGTTCTGAAAGTAAAAAACTCCCAGGAGCTGCTGCTGAAATTCCACCAGAGATGTAGAAATGTAAGAAAAAAGAGAAACAACGGGAATCACCTGAAATATTTTTACATTTAAGGCAAATGATGGCAGCCTGAGGTAAAGCCATGGAGCAGAGGCTGCTGTGTGAACTTAGCTCTTCTTGAATGGAGCTGTTGACAGCTTGTCAGAAGGAAAATTGGAGCTTCCCTGTGTGGTGAAGTGGGCTGTAAATTCCAAGGAGAAAAACAGATCTCTGGATTTCACTCCTTAAATATTGGCCTCGTGTTCCCAGTTGGGATCATGATATTGTTGCCACCTAATTCCAGGCTGGTGTTAAGGAGCTGAAAGAGTGCACACGAGGTCTCCTGCTGGCATTTTTGGCCATGCTGCACAGCCAAGCATCTCCCGAGGGCTCCCAAATCCTCCCCTCTTGGATTTCCCCGGCCGAGAAAGGTCACAGCTGCTGCAGGGCTTCCTGCAGGTGCCGAGGGCTGGGCTGGAGGAGCTGGCAAATCCCCGAGGGTGGCCCAGAGCAGGGAGCTGGAGGTGCCAGGCGTGTCCGGGGCCATGCTGGAGCAGCCGGGGCCATGGAGCGCTCGGCCAGCCAGGGCCACGGCACCGATGAGGAGTGCGGCTTCGCGGGAAGCAGCTCCGAGGAGGAAGAGCATGAAGGCCACACGGTGTCCGAGTCAGTGCTGTCCCCTCCTCGCTGGGGCACAGGGGGTGGTGGGCACTGCCAGCAATTCATTCATCCATTCATTTGCTGTTCATAAGTTGGTTTTTTACACTTCTAATATAGCTTGTGCACTTAGCGCCGTGCTCTTAAAAGAATTACGTGTATTTGATGCACTTGTAGGAATTAATTAGCTTTGCATTTAATGCAGTAATTCAACGTAATGCCACACACTTGTCGTAACTCCTTGTTGGGCTTTCAGTAGTTACTTCTGCATTTAAAGCTGCGCATTTAGGATGTGTTAGGAGCAACCTCTTCATTTAATATCTTGCATTGGTAGTAATTAGTTGTTGCATTGAATGCCATGTATTTACTAGTAGTTAGGTTTTTGTTTAATGCTGGGCACTGGCTGTATTACTGGGAGTAATTACCTTTGTTTTGAATGCTCTGCCCTTGTAGTAGTTACTTTTCTATTTAATGCCTTAGTTACTTGTTGGACTTAACACCATGCATTTCCATGTAGTAACTTTTGCATTTAATGCCTTGCACTTGTAGTAGTTACTCTGACCTTTAATGCTGTGTATTTACCGTTAGTAACTTCTGCATTTAATGCCTTGCACTTGTAGTAATTCCTTGTTACATTTAATGCCAAATACATTACTCACTAGTAATTACTCACCTTACAAATTACTCACTAGTAATTACTTCTGCATTTGATGCATTTGAATATTCAATTTCAAATTTTATTGAAAATGTTTGAACCAAAGCCACCAATTTGATTGTATTTTCCTGGTCTGTAATCATCTCAATATAAAACAGTAAGAGGTTTTTTATAAAACAGTAACAGATCAGGACAAATGTCCCTGATTCATAAATATAAAGGGTTAAAAGACTTTTTGTGGCATCTGGGATAATGGGACAGATGTGATAAGTTTTAACTAGAATTAGTGAACACCAACAAGTTTCATACTCATTTTAATGATCAATATATTGGCAAAAGCTGGCTACAGCAACTTAATGAGGAGTTCAATATTATCATTCCTCATCCTCTCTGTATTAACCAGTTTTAGGAGTTAATAGAGATAATTATCCACTGCTATTCAGCTGCTTCTCTCTCCTCACTTTAAATGAGCGCAATGTGATTTATCAGTGGGGGAAATTAGCACTAATACACACTTAATTCCAGTCCAAATAGACTCAGAGTCAGCATTCCAGCTCAGGCTGGAATATTAATGTTCTCTCCTTGTACTTCTGCTTGCTCTGCTCTAAAGATACGACCACGAAGAGAGCTCCAAAGCAATTAAAGTTAATTAATGATGACCTCAAAAGGAGAGTGCACGTGCACCACCCTTTTTGAACCATATTCCTGCTTGAGTACCTCCAGCCCTTAAAAAGGTGAATTTCTATTCCTGACAGCACCTTTAAATCTCATTTTCTGCTTCAGTGGAAATGTAGAGTGGTGTTCCAGCCAAAATGAATGAGGTGTGTTTAGAAGAGGGGAGGTCTCTTTTGCCTGTAATCCACTTACCCTTGGAATATGGAAAGATTGGAGGGAATTGGGATAAAGTGAATCCTGTACATTTATTTTGGCAGCAGAGAACATGCAGCACCGTCTCTTAAACCCTGATGGAACCCCAAATCAGCCTGATTAAAATGAATTAAATTGATTTTTTTTATTAGTCTTGGAATTCTAGTCTTTTATTAGCCTGTATGGATGATGAAAACAGCAGGGAAAAGCTGTGAAAGCCAGAAATTGATTCCCAAATTGCTTGAAGAAGCGTTTATTTTTGGAAATCAGAAGTTTGCCATGGAAATAACTCCAGCAATGTGTTTTTCCTTGCAGGGAGGACGTCAGGACAGCCAACGTCATCGCAGCCGAAGCGGTCACTTGTCTGGTCATAGACAGAGAGTAAGTCACTCATTCTGCCTGGGGCTGGGGGGGAAACTCCCATTTTTACCTTTTGCAGAGCTTAACAAGAGCCTTGGATCATCTTCTCCAGAGAGGCTGCTTCATCTTGAGTGATGAAGTCCCAGATGTGGCCATGATGAATGGAGGGAAAGTGACCCTAAATCAACCAGAGAAAAGCCAGGAGTGACAATGAGAAGCTCAGGAAGAGCAAATGGAAATAAATGAGGGGATGGAGTTCTTCTGGGAAGGGATGTGGGTGGCACTGTGGGACACAGGTGGAGTTCACAGCACCAAAGGCACAAAAGATGTGATCCTGGTCCATGTGGGGATGGAGAGTCCTTGGGAGAAGGACACAGCCCTGCTGGCAGTTCTGTGCCTCAGAGGAGCTACAGGAGGTCACAGGAGTGAAATAATAACCTGTTAGGGAGCTTGAGGGAATTGGGAGGGTTTAATCCAGAAAAAAGCCATGCCTGGATGCTCCTGTGCTGCAAATCCAACTGCTCTCTGCAGCTGCTGGGAATGGGATTAGAAAATGCCATAAAATGCCATAAAATGCCATGAAAATTGAACACGACTCCTGGGGTGGTTTGCCAGGTGTGAGAGCACTGGCATAGACCAGCAAAAGGCAGGGACGTGTCTTCCATGGGAATCTTTCCATGGGAATGTGAGAGAGGAACAAGAATTCAATTCCTTAGCAAGATAATAGTTTAATAATCTTTATACTTTTAATAATTAGATAATTTAGCAAGCATTAATTCAGAGAAATAAAAACCAGCAAGGAATTTATGCTTTGGTTTTTTACACTTTTGCAACAGACATTTTTGGTTTGCACTGTAAGAGTTAAAAACCCCCAAATAATAATAATTGCAGAGTCACTCATTCCTGATCATTTTTCAGACTGTTCCTTTCCTTGTCTCCTTTGCCTTTTCCCCAGTATCCAACGCCCTTGAAATAGTGAGGAAGTACAAAGTTAAATTTAAACTGATGAAGCTGTGGTTAATCTACACCAGAGATTCTATTAACACTCTGCAATTAGCAGAGTGACATTATTTATAAAATTCTTATTTATAGTGCACGAAAAGTGACCCTATTTAAGGGCCTATTTATAGCTCAGGGCAGGTTGTCCTGTGTCCTGAATTTCTTGTCCCAGCTCTTCTCTTAGGCTGCTATTTTATAGGATTGACAACAACTGCAGGAGCAAAATTTCATGTGGAGAAAAACTACCAAGACTTGTGGCTATTTGGGAAATCGGTGAGGGAAAGCAACCTTTTTCTTCTATCCAGATGCAGTGCATTTTACACCTTTTGGGTCATTGTGAAGGTTGAGTGGCGCAGAGGTGGCAGTGGGAGCAGGGAGTGGGTGTTCCCTGCAGCTGGAATCTGTTCCATGCAGCAGGGAGGGTGACACGAGTCACTGAAGCTGCCAAATATTTCCTTTTGCCAGACAAGCTCTTTGCCCAGTCAGATGGAAGCGCTGGAGCAGCAATTTCCATGCTCTGTGGGTGTCCCCATCTGAAGCATCTCAGCAAAACTGCTGTTGCAGTTTCAAAAAACCAAAAGACCTTTCCTTAGCACATGGAATTCCTGGGGAATTCCACTCTCCCTGACCAAGATCACCCCTTGGCATTATCTGGCAGCAGGGCAGCTCTTCCAAATTCCTTGTAAAGGTCTTCCCAAGGCATCCAGAAATTGTTCAGCTGCCACACTCCCACCTATTAACAAAGAGTCACATCTGCACACCATAGCAAGTTATTCCTGAGGGAGATGTGAGCCTGGGCTCTGGATTTGCCAATATTTCCAGCAATTTTAGAGCTGGTTTAGTGGCTGCACAGCTGGAGAGTGAATAATATGGAAACTTTCTTCATAGGGATGAGCTCTGGGAAAGTTGGGTTTGAGAAGGGAATTGCTTAAGCATGAAAAGAGGGAATACTTTGCCTGCAGGTATTTCTGGAATGTATAAAATCTGTATAAAGTGGCTATGGGGAGAAGCAGTGGGAGCTGGAGATGCCACAAGGAAAGTCAAACTGGAGCTCATGATGGCTCTTTCATTACCAGATGATGAAACCAGAGGGCTCTTCCAGTCCCAAAACCACCCCAAAACTACCCCAAAGGCACCCAAAAGGAGCAGGGCAATTTCTTGCCAATGGAGGTAGACATGCTTTGCAAAGTGCATTTCCAGTATCCTTTTCTGCAGTGGGAATGAGCAGAATCCTGATCTAACAATGAAAACAACTCTCAGGAAGCATTTGATGCATCCCATGGACTTTGTTCCCACTCGCCTTTGTCCCAGAAATATTTGTTACAAAAAACATTGGCATTTTTTCCATCTTGCAGTTGTGTTTTTGAGACGCTTCCTTTACCAGAGTAATGAATTTCAGTGGGATTTGGTCCTTAATGCTCTTAATTCTCCTCTGGGAGGGTGGGCAGGCCCTGGAATGGAATTCCCAGAGAAGCTGTGGCTGCCCCTGGATCCCTGGCAGTGTCCAAGGCCAGGCTGGACACTGGGGCTTGGAGCAGCCTGGGACAGTGGAAGGTGTCCCTGCCATGGCAGGGGTGGCACTGGGTGGGCTTTAAGATCCCTTCCAACTCAAACTTCTCTGGGAATTCTGTGATTCCCAGTAGGAGCACCATTCATTTTGGTCCCCCAAGGAAGAAAACTGCCAGGAAAACCCAAAAAACCTTGTGCAGTCCTACCTGGTCAGATGTATGAGAAAGAATGAACTTGGCAATCAGAAAGAAAAATTCCCAAGGAATTTCCCATTATCATCAAAATTTCAAGAGCAAGAGGAGGAACCATAATCCAGTAGGGAAAATGAAGGGAGATGGTGACGGGGGTGAGGAAATGAGGGTGACAAGACTGAGGAAATGAGGGTGACAGCTTTGCTAAGGGACCACAGCACGGGGCAGCCTGGGCACTTCTCCATGCTCAAGCTCTCTGCTGAGTTGGGATTGATTTGGGGACTTAGGGAATTGCCTTGGAAACCTCATCAAACTCCACACAGTGGAGGGGAATTGTAGAAAAAAGGTCAGTTGGATAGATGAGCATTTGGAGGAGTTTGGAGGAGCCTTGGGATAATTGAAGAGCCAGAGAGCTCATTGCAAACCCAGCCATGTCCTTCTCATCAAACATCCGCTCTGGGCAAACACATTCATATTTTAGAGCAGCTCTCAAATATCTGTCAGGCATTTCCATTTCCAAGCTTTTTTTCTTACAATTCATGGACTTGCTGTCTTCAGGGCTTGCCTTGACCCTACAAGATCAAGGCTGTCGTTAATGAAGTTTTTCCTGTGGTGACACTGCAGGAATTCATCCTTTGGGAAAAAAAACTTGCTGTGGAAGAGACTTCATAGTATTTGCCTCCAAATAATTCCAAGCTTGGCCTTCTCAGAGCTCATCCTGATGAATTTCCAGGCTCCTTGGAGGGGTTATTAGATTTGTTCCAGAAGTACCGTTGGGGAAAAGTGAACAAATTGGTGCTGGATGTGATGGATTGGTCCTTCAGGAGCTTGGCTAGAAAAGGTCTTCTGATCCAAATGGTGTAGACACCCTTTGAGCATCTGTTCTGTGACCAGTTGGAATGAAGATGCCCAGGCACTTCACTGGCAGTCCCTTTGTACAGAGAGAAAACAACAGGGAAAGGCTCCAAACTCATTCCTGACATTTGGATCATCATTGGCACCCTCAGGGACGAGTTGGTGCAACTTTATAATTCCTTTCTTTTTATCCACACCTACCTCTTGAAACTAAAAAAGTGTTTGAAAGTGTTCCTGGCTGCTCCTGAACCGTCGGAATATTTACACTGAGGTTGATTCACGTTCATCTTTTATTTAAATGGGATTTTTTTCCCCCTCCATATCATTTATTTATGGCACCAACAATGTTTTCCTGGAGCTCAGAGATTTGGCAATGCTGTGGGTGCTGGGAGGACAAAACTGCAAATAGGGACAGAAAGGAGCTGATGGATCAGAGCCAGGAAAACTCAAGGCACAGCTGCTGCTGACAGAGAGTTACAAAACTACCTGGAATTTACACCAAATGCTGTTTTTCGAGTTTATTGTCTTCTTCGGCTGCACATACCAAGAGGATGCACTTTTTTTAAAGGCAGCATTTTAAATATTCCAGCTATTTTCTGCTTTTCCACGTTGCATTTTATGGGTTTTGTCTGCGTTTCAAAGCCTGGGTTTGGTTTTTATCAGGGAGAGCTGTGAGGTATCAGCAGAGGTTATTGGATCAGCCCTCCTGGCAATGGGAATTGGAGAAAAATAAAATAAAAAAGTATTATCCTGGCATGACTGACCCCGCATAAGCTGAGCCGAGCTCTTTCAGGGGAGATTTTAGGGTTTGCTGCTTTACTGTTTCTCCCAGTCAGAGCGAAGTTTATCCATGGAGAAAATTGGTTATGAGGAGAGAATAGAAAAAATTTAGAGAAAAGGCCATGGGGAGAAAAAAACCCAAGAGTTTCTGATTGAATTCTTGGGGAGGTTGGGACTGAGTTGAGACTTCAACAATGTTGAGATGGGCAATAAAAAAGGACTCGAGAACTTTGATATCCACGTGTCCTAATATTAAAAATGTTAATATTAATGTTAGTAATTACCTGGATAAAATTCTCTAGCACAAGTTTATGTGAGAGCAAAGGGGTCTGTGCCTTCTCTTCCTCATTAATGGATTAATTAATTTGCTTTTCCCGTGCTGCATAAATGATTTCCTTGATTGTATGATTTCAAATATAATGAATTAAGTGGAGTGGAAGCCTGCGGGAATTAGTGTGGGCAGAGGATATTTCCTGAGCAGGAAATCCCAGTGGAGAATCCTAGCATGGGTCAGGCTGGAAACCAAATCCTCATTGAGAAAGATAATTAAATATCCCCTTCTTATTCCTAAAGTCAGCAACGTGGCCCTGAATGGTGATTTTTTTTTTTCATTCTTTTTTTTTCCAAATTTTCCATTCATCTTTTTGTCAACTTACAGCAATTCCCATGCTCCAGCTCTGTGTTTTGTGCCTCAGGAGTGTCAGGAGCACAGAGGAGCCAGAGGAATTGCAGGATTTTCATTTGTGAAGCTGTGGCCTTAAGGCAGAGATCAGTCAAGAGTCTCTGGTTTGCAGCAGTTCATCCTTTCAGATTTGTCTTCATTGAAAAAAAAAGACAACCTGTGTGTGACACATGCACTGGGAATATTGGAATTGGATAGTTGGAAAGTAGCTTTTCACCTGGAATATTTTTGTTTGAAGGCACTCACTGATTTAATTTCTAGTTTTTCATGGAACCCCAGAAAGGTTTGGGATGGAAGGGATATTAAGGATCACCCCATCAGTGGTGGGCTGGGCAGTGCTGGGTTACTGGCTGGACTGGATGATCTCAGAAGTCTTTTCCACCCTCGATGTTTCTGGCATTTTCCTCTCATGGTGTCCCTTTGTCTCCACAGCTCCTTCAAGCACCTGATCGGGGGCCTGGATGATGTCTCCAACAAAGCCTACGAGGATGCAGAAGCAAAAGCAAAGTAAGTGTTTGCTCCTTGTGCTCAGCAGAAAGCCTCCAGCTTGGTGATGGTGCACCACTGGAATTCCCAAAAAACCCCTCCTTGTTCTCCACACAATGGTGTAAAACAGCTGAAAAAGGAGAGATTCCTCCTCTGGATGAAGGAATTCTCCTCCTGGTGTCTCCCTGGTTCTCCCCATGAGTACGGAGATGAGTCTCCTCTGCTCAGTGCCCAAAGCCAGCTTGTCCCAAGGTCCTCCTCAGTCCCAATACTGGAGTCCACAGAAGTGGATCTTCCAAAAATCCTCTAGAAATATTGTGAGGTGAGAAACTCCAGACCCTGGAATTGCATTGGAGGGAATTGTTGAAGAGGTTTCATTTCTGTAGAGAACTCTGACCTTTCTCAGATACTTTCACAAAGCCAAACAGATTTTGAGACAAAGGATGGGCAGTGGAATTTGTCATTTTTGGGATAAAAACTGGAGCTGCCTTGATGTGAAGCAATATATTCATCTCAAGTCCACAATGAATATTCATTCCTGTCAGAAGGGAGCTGTAGTGCATTCGTTTAAAGTATTTTTTAAAAACCCCACTTTTCATTCATTCTGGAGCTACGATTTGATTTTAATCTGAAAGCTCTGAGCTCTGATTCTCTCCCAACGATTCAAGCTTTTCAAGAGGATCCTGTTCTGCTCAGAGAGATGCTCAATATCAGCCAAACGTGATTCAAAGGCAGAAGTTGTTGAAAAGAAAATTGAATTCGCCCTACACAAAATTTCTTTACTTTTCCTCCCTCTCAATTAGTTTGCTTTCATGGGGATTTGGTTAATAGCACGTTAAGGAAGGGGAGAGATGTTTTCTCAAAGTCAAATGCTTGGAATCACTGCCTAAATTGAAGATTCCAATTAAGTTATACATAGAAACTTCTCATTAAACCAGAGGGGTTGGAATAGTGTCTGCTCAAGGTATTTGGCACCTCTGCAGAGGGAAAGTGAGAAGCCCTAATTAGTTATCAATTAAAAATAACCCTTGGTTTGTTTCAGGAACTAAGTATCCATCTCAAAAATCCTCGTTTCGTGAGCAAAACTTGTTAATCCTGCAAAATGCCCACAGATTTCTCTTTTCTTATCTTTGAGTAATATTTGAAATATTTTATTATATTGAATTACTAAAATTCATTAAAGGGTACCAAAAGGGTTGCATTTTAGTTTGGAATAATATTTTGCTGCCCCAGATCTAACATAAACTTCCTCCTTAAAAAAAGTTCCATTAAAAAAGTTAAATTCCATAAATTCTTGTTGACTTAATTAAAAGCGTGGGAGACTGTCAACTTCCTTTACCATCCCAAAACCCAGGAATTTTGGGCATAGAATGCTTCAGACATTCTGTGAGTGCTCTATTGAAAAATAGAGTATTTAGCAGCCCAATGCCTTATTCCTGTTTGCTGGGCTCCTTGAAATCCAGCAGGAAGATGGAGAGAAGAGGGAAAAGTGACACCAGAGGAATTTCAGCCCTTCCAGAAAGTTCTGGTGTTCCAGAGTTACCTGGTGAGGTAAAACTCCTCAGGGAGGAAAGTTTCCTTGGCTGCAGTTTAACCTGAATTCCTTTCTGAGCTGCAGTTAATTAGCTCCAGCTAATTGTCCTTCAAGGGCTTCGTTTTTCCGAGGGGAGGTTTGTGAGAGGGAAGAACTCAGAACATCAAACACAGTCAGGCTTGTGAGGCTTTACACAAATCCCGTGGAAAGGTTTTGCTCCTGGTTTTTCTAGCTCACATCTCCTTTCCAGAGCTCACTGCCAGCTGGGACAAGCCTTGGGGTGGATCCTGTGGATCGAGGGGATCAGGATGATCAAGGCCAGGTTGGACAGGTGGAAGGGGTTGGAAGGAGATGGGCTTTGAGGTCCCTTCCAACCCAAACCACTCCAGGATTGTAAATGCCTACAGAATCAGTGGTGCTGGGTTTTCTCCCATTTTTCTATGCTGGAGCACATCCCTAGAATCCCAGAGCTCAGGCATGGCTGAGAGGATAGGCAGCAGTTACAGGCTTGGAAGATCTCTCCAGGTATCCACCTGCCCTCCAGGTCTGGAGGAGCTGAACTATTTATTGGATTGATTCTTGTTTTAGAAGCACTTCCCTGCTTTTTGCCAGCTTGGGATTGGCAGTTCCCTTTAAGGTCCATGCTTTGTGCTCCCTCTCTGCAATCAGCAATCACCAACACATCATCTGGGAGACCATCATTTTAATTGGAGGGGATAATTGTAATTATAGGATTAGACAGACTATAGTATGAATTACAATATTCTCCTCCTCAGATGAATCTCCCTGCTCAAGCCTGGACTCTGGGCTGCTGCTCCAGGCTCTCTGCAGGTGGAGGTTGTTCTGACTGCACTATTCCCTTGGGTTTTTTCCCATTCCAGCTGTGCTGCAGCCCTGAGGGAATCTGGCTGGGCACTCACAGCCAAAATTGGCTGCTTTTAGGAGGGCTGGAGGGGACAGGGACCTTTGTGTAGTGTGTGCTGTCCTTGCAGCTCTGGCCCCAGAGCCCTTCATCTTTCTGGCCCTGTGTTTGAATGAAGATCTTCATTAACAGTTGGACTCAAAGATCCAAGAGCTCTTTTCCAACCTGACTGATTCTATCCAAACCTTGTGTTTCAGTGGCCTGAGATGTCCCTTTCTTCACCTTCCATTCCCTGTCTCACTCCATTTATTCACCACAAAGCATCCCAGGGTTCATTGACTTAATTTTGCTGCAGAGGGTGGTAATTAATATTTTTCCATTTTATATACCTGTAGAAATGAAACTATATGAAACTATAAAGATATCCCTTAAGGTTCCAAAATGGGAGCTGCCACTTAAAGAGGATGATTGAATGAGGGTCTGACTTGGTGCTGGCTGGAAAACTTGGCCTGAAATAATCCACCAAGGATGTCATTCTTCCTGCAAGAGGCAGTATTTCCTGGCTTCCTGGAGCTGTGATGAAGAGCTCCATCCATCCTCCTCTGTGTCCCTCGTTAGGGACCATCTGGGAAGCAGCTTTTGCCACAGCTATCCGTGGTGCCAGACTGGGGAGAAATCCCGTGGGATGTGCAGAAAGGTGGCAAAAAAACTCCTCAGGGCTATAAAAAGCAGAGGTTGCAGTCATTTCTTTTAAGCTGTGTAAATAATTAAAGCCCTGCTCCTCCCTGGTGAGGGCTGTGAGGAAGCAATAACTGATTGTCAATCCCTGGCCAGTTTGTGTTAGCTGCAACATTTGCTTTTCAGAAAAACTGAGACTTCAGGTGGCAGTATTTGGCCTCTAATAGGGAAGAGCTTTTTCTTTTCTGCTGGAGAGTTTTGTTTTTCCAGCCTTCAGCCTTCAATAATTTGTATTTTCATCCCAATGCCACTGGTTTATATCCAGCTGTGTCAGGTTATCCTGATAGCTGTAATAAATAGGGGTGGAATTAGAAAAAAGCATCTCAGAAATCATTTGAAAATGTGATCTGATAATGGGCTGGGACTGATGGCACGTGGTGGGGAAAAGTCAAGGCCTCTGAATCAGGCTGCTGTTCTGTCCAGTTGTGGAACTGGGGCAGTTCTATTTGCTTTCTGGAATTAGGGCTGTCCTGAGGGAGGGAAAATGCAGCAGAAATCATCCTGAGGATGACAGATCCCAGTGGGAGCAGGAAAGCAGTGTGGATGCATCCTTGTGCATGGCCAGTCCAGCTGCACATGGTGGGAGCCCTTGGTGGTCTGGGCCTTGGGAATATCAGCCATTCCTGTGGCATGGATCTGAATCCTTCCCTCAGGAGCTGCTGGAATACTTTGCTAATCCCAGCGCCTGGAGCTCGGTGTGGCTCTGCCTCGGTGCTTTAAACAGAAACCTTGGCCAGCTTTGGGGGTGTGTTGAGGCAAAGGCAGCATTAAAACATTTCTGTGCACCCCTGGGGGTGTGAATTTGTTGTCCAGCACATTTTGGAGCTGTCCTGAGGATTTATCCAAACAGCTTTGTCAGGATTACACCACTGGAAGTTGGGCTATTTCTGTCCCACTGTCATCTGCTGACTTAAATAACAGAGAGACACTTGAACAAAAGGTAATAGAAACAAAACTCAGGGATTCTGCTGCCACAGGGAGCCAGTGATTTTTGGAACTGCTGGAAATAGGTGTGGGGTCATTTGTGGCTTTCCCAGTGCTGGAGTTCCCTGCCAGTCCAGTTCTCCTTGGTTGTACCTCAACAGCTCCTACGAGCTCAAACCTCAATTTTATACCCAGGAATCTGTAAGGGAAAGGAGAGAAGGAGATGTAGAGCCAGTGAGAGAGGAAGGGCAGGTATGTGCAGGGTGCTTGCACCCAGGGAAGGTTTGGGAGGAAAAGATTTGGGCTCTGAGAGGGAAGCACAAGGGCAGGAGGTGGGACAGCGTTGTCTCCCCGCTGTCAAATCATCTTGGCAGAGCTGGAAAAGATAAGGAAGTTGCCAGATAAAGAAATTCCTTCCCATTCACCAAAAAACTACCCAGGCCAGGATTTGATGGGAGTAGCTCCAAAGTTTGGAAAAGCTGGTGGTTTAAACTGCAGGGAGAGGGGCAGGAGCAGAGGGTGGAGGTCCATGCTTGGCAATGAGTGAATATTCCTTGTTGTCCCTGCGAAAGTTTGTGAGTGTGGGACCCAAACCCAGAACATTTTCATTCCATTTACCCCTGGACATTTCCTTCAGCTGACCCCTGGGACACAAACTGTGTCACACTGGAAGATGAAATCCAATCACCCAAGTGTGAAAAGGAAGAAATTTAATCCCACTGTAAGTGAAAAATCCAATGCAGCCTGAACTCCAAAGCTGCTGCCTCCGTCCCACCCGCAGCTGAGCCACCAAAACAAACCTTTTTTCTTCTTCCCTGGAAAAACACTTAGTCACTTTTCCTGAGAGCCCCAACTGCTTTCCATACACAGCTTCCAGCCTAAATGTAGTCCCCATTCCACTCAGGATTTCTACCCTCATCTCATCCTTACCTGAAGAGCCCTTTCCACACCTAAAGGGGCTCCATTTGGTTGTTTGCAGCACTTGGAATCCCAGAATGGTTTGGGTTGGAACAGACCTTCAAGCCATCCAGTGCCACCCCTCCCACGGGTAGGGACACCTTCCACTGTCCCAGGCTGCTCCAAGCCCATCCAGCCTGGCCTTGGACACTGCCAGGGATGGGGCAGACACAGTTTAGGGCATCCCAAACCCCACAGTGGGCAGTGCACTTGATTTTCCTGGCTGTGCTCTGCTCCACTCCCATTGATTTGCCCTCAGTTGCATTTGCTCCATTTTCTCCGTGCCTCACTGAACACTCCATGAAATGAAGTGCTGAGCTCTAAATCTTTGAATCATCTGAAAAAAAAAAAAAACAAGGAAAAGCTGTTCTCGTGATTCACCTGATCCTGCAGCTTCTGCTTAGGTATGACAAGATAAAACATCAAAAACATAGATAAGATGAGATTGTGAATATGTGAGAAAGCTCAGTGCCTGTAAACCTTGAAAGAGGAGATCAGAGCCTGATCTGGCCCATTATGTTAGGCATTAATGTAAAACAACCTGGAGCTTTTTAATGGGGCTATTGTTATTAAATTTCTGGTGCGAGTTAAAAGGGCCTCATTCATGGCTGTATTTAAAATTCATTTCAGTGATGGCAGTGAGGTGTTCCTGCCTCTGTCTGCTCAGCAAACCGGCGCAGGGAGATGTGTTTGAGCCCTGGCTTTGCCTTCTCTTGGTTTCCTGACATTTTCCTGTACAATTGCTCTGCAGAAACCATCAAATAACATCATTTATTGATCACAGAGCGAGGGATCAGAGCAATACCATGGGCTCCGAACTGTGCAAATTGGAATTTGCTCAGCCGTTGATGATCTGTGTCAAACAACTTGGCCATGGCCCCCCAGCCCCTTCAGAGCTGCAGGTCGTGGTGCTGATCTCAGTCTGGGATTAAATCCCAGGCTTGGTCAGACCTGGGTGCATCTCCACCCCAAGATGCTTCCTCGGCAAGGTGCGTTCCAGGCGCAGGGATCGTTACCCCTTCACCCCTTCGGAGGCTGCTCCTGTGCAGGAGTGATCTCATTCATCATGGATTTCTGGTGCCTTGCAGCTCTTTGAGGGGCCAGCGATGGGAGCAGGGCTGGCAGCACTCCAGGCAGTGCTGGGACTCCTGGAACACGCAGGGAAGTTGCCAGGGAGTTCCTGCAGATGCGGGGTTGGCACCAATGAAAAAGCCACTGCTCATTTGCTTTGAAACATCAGCCTTGCCCTGAAATTCACCCCTTCCCAGCTCGCTGTTCCACTTCCTCCACTCAGGGAAACGAGGAGTTCAGCTTTGGAAGCTGTTTTACCAAGCCCACAGCTCCAGATCAGCTGTTTTAATAACAACGCCGGAGCTGAGCTGTCAGATTTTGCATCTGGGTCAGATTCAGACATGAAAATATTTAAGGGTTGAGCAAGTGCTTAGTGAGGACGTGACCCCCTTGCTTGGAAAAACTGCAGATCCAGGAGAAAATGCTGCTCCAGGCTTTCTGTTTCCTGCTGCTCACACATGCCCTTGCTAAGTATTGAAGATGACATTTAAAGCAAAAAGGATTTGCTTTCCTATTTTATGGTCACAGCCTCTGCAAAGCATGAAGTCCTGCAGGAGTGAACCTTTCACCAGCCACAGACCCCACCCAGCACCTCCCAAAATCTCCCTGAAAATTAAATATCATCGACTGCTTGTCTTCCCACCAGCTGAAACTGGTCATTTCAACTTCTTTTTGGTGAGCTTGGTTAGCAGAGAAACAAAAGGAATAATATTTCCTCCTGTTTCAGTCAGTCAGAGCCCTTTGGAGAAGGCACAATGAGGGTGCCCAAGGATAAACACTCCTGGGATATTTGTAAATGGGCATTAAAAGTGTCTCTAGAAAAAAAATGATTCAATCTATTTTATTATGGCCTTCTAAAAACTCTCCAGAGTTTGGAAGAGTTCACAGTCCCAGCAGTATCTCTCTCCCATTTCCAGTGTTCTTGTTAGGAAGAATCTTACTGTCCTGTTGGAATCGAATTGAGAATTTCAAAGGGATAATCAAAGTTTTCAATCAAATTGATAATTTTCCTGCAGTCTTTCGTCTTTACAAAGCCCCTTTCACTGTTAAAAAATAAAATTATCCAGGAACACCTTCAAGATACATCCAAAAGCATCTGGAGCTGGGAGAAAGCATCCAGCCTGCTTTTTCCTCAGAAACCCATTTTTACAGTGCATTTTACAGAGAACTTCAATCTTTGTGCCAGTATTCACTTGAAATTATGAAGTCCACCTGAGAAGGTCCTAAGTGAGTGCTCGTTGGCCCATTCCCACATGGCAAAACTCCAGTGTTGAGGGATGAGAATCCAGAGTGACTTGGGGTGATCTGGGGGATTCAGGATCAGACCTACAAATGAGGAGATGGGGTTTTGCTGTCCCCAAAAACGAATGATCCAGCAAACATCTCCATTTCAAAAAGTGGGACCAACCCCTTCCCTGTGACTCTGGGTGTTACCGTTTGTGTGCCATCTCTTTAATTGATAAGGAGCAGCCTTATCTGCCTTTGCCATTAGGAAAGCCCCATGCCCAGTGCCCATTTTGATCTTCATTTGTCTGATAAAACACAACATTTCCAGCTTGGACCTGTTCATTTGTATTTTACACTCCTGCTCTTTACTCTCAGTTTCTATGGGAACCTGGGCTGTTACAGCAGTGGAGAATAAAGAGATGAGGAGAAGTCTTGGAAAACAAAACTCCATTTCTCCGCTGAATTGCCAGGCACAAACACTCAGCTTAGAGCCAAATAAACTGGGAAGGGAGCAGTCAAGGCAGGAGGGTTGATAATAATTATTGAGTCCCTCTTTGCTGAAACACCTCTGTCACGCTTTTCTACTTGGAAAATCCAGGTGTGATGCGGGAAAGTTGGGATTGGGGAGGAGATAACAGGTTGTGATGCTTGGCTTTATGGCTATTTTATTGCAGAGTGCTCCAGTGCAACTAAAAATTGTATCAAAAATTGTATCTTTTTAGTGTAATTAATTACTGATGAGGTGGAAACATGGTTCATGCACAGTTGTGTACATGAGAAACACCCTCCAGGTCATACATTCCAGGGCATCATTCAGGATCTGCTGCTTCTCTCCGTGATTCATGCAGAGGAGCTGAATAACGAGCAGGAAATAATTAGGAAAATCCCCTTAAAGACATTCCTTGCAGCACCATGGAGTGAATTCTGGACAAGATGCTGGACTGAGCCTTGGCCTCAATGATCTGGAAGGCCTTTTCCAACCTCAGTGATTCTGTGTTTGCATTTCCATCAAACATGGAAGGATGTGGGTGCAATGCTCTGAATGCAGACTGTCAGCAAGGCGAGGCTGAATTTTCCATCTCCCAGCAGGTCTGTGTTTCAAATCCAGCAGATTTGGCTAACTTGGTGAGGATATCAACAACAAAAGGGCTTGTGAAGCAGTTGGCCCAGAGAAGCTGTGGCTGCCCCTGGATCCCTGGCAGTGTCCAAGGCCAGGCTGGACACTGGGGCTTGGAGCAGCCTGGGACAGTGGAATGTGTCCCTCCCATGGCAGGGGTGGCACTGGATGGGATTTAAGGTCCCTTCCAACTCAAACCATTCCATGAATCTGTGATTTCAACACAGCCACTTGCTCACCACCATCAGAGCCTCTGATGTTGGAGGCTTCAGGAAAAAAAGCCTTTTTTCCCAGTCCTTGGGCTGCAATTGGCTCATCCTTCCATCCCTGAGTCCAGGGCAGGGGTCTGGAGCCCTGGCAGCTTTGGAAATACCACGACTGCTGTCAAAAGGCCTCGTGCAGGCCTTGCAGAAAAAGCCTCAAAACCCACTCTGCTAGAAAATAAACAGAGGACCACAGATTTTGTGCCTTAATGAGCTAAAACACTGGCACCTACTTAAAAAGCCAATTTAGATGTCATCCAGGGGGACGCAGACATTCCTAATCCCCACGGATGGCTTACAAAGGAGTTCTGTATCCTCTGCCTTGCCTGGTGTTAATCAGGCTGAGGTGCCTGACAGGAAAATCTCCCAGAATTACATTTGTGTGGCACAGAGCTGACTTCAGGCCTTGTCTGATTCGTTTTCAGGCGAAGGGAAGCTCATTTGAAACCTCCACTGCTAATTCCAGGAAAGGAAGGAGGCATTAAGGCTCTCCTGAGAGTTTCGAGTGACAGCAGAGCCATTAGCAGAGGGGAAATGCAGGAAGATGATCCTTATCAGAAACCACGTGTTTGGCTGTGGAGTTCAACCCCAGGAATCATTATTTACTCCTTGGTTAAGGGTTGTTTTTAATGTTTCTGGGTTAATGTTTCTGGGTCTCTCCATCCTCTCAGTGAGCAGCAGATAGAGTTTGGCTGTTTTCCGAGGATGCTGAAAGAGGGAGGAGTAAAACCTACTCACCAAGGAAGAGAGGATAATTTCTGAAAATAGAAATGGACTTTTGGAAATGGTTTTTGTGTAGTGAGACCACGAGGTGGTACTGGAGAAGGCCTTTGTAAAGAGTCTCTCTCCATCTTTCTTGGGTAACACAATGAGGTCACCCTAAGCTTCTCCTCTCCAGGCTGAACAGTCCCAGCTCTCCCAGCCTTTCCTCCAAGCAGGAAAGGCTTCTCCTTCTTCTCCATCCTTCTGCTCATCCTGCTGCCTCCTCTGCACTCTCTCCAGCAGCTCAAACCCTTGCTGTGATCTGGGTTTTGTCTGGAATGATCCCACAAAGGCATCATCCCCTTGGGAGGGCCGAGGTTTCTGCTGGAAAAGGACAAGGAGGGTGGGTTTGGTGTGCAGCATTCTGCTCCTTCCTCTAACACCTTTCCAGGAGCTCCCATGAACCCTCCAGAGGCTGCCAGAATATTCCAGGGAATATCACCACATGCTTGCTCTGCTTCTCTGTGTGCTTCCTGTGCTCCTGAGGAGAAAAATGGGCCTTTGATCTGATGGCAGACATCCCACAGGTGATCTGTCCTGGGGTAAATCTCCAGTGTGTCTTCATTTTCCAGACCAGGACATGGATCTGAGGAGATGAAGCAAATTAACCAGAATTCAGAAAAAAAGAGGTCTGACATCATCCTGCTCTTCCATGCTCAAGGAGCTAACATTGGGTCATTATTGCAAACAGCAAGAAAATTGTGATGGTTTTGGCTTTGGTTGTGAAAGAATTAGTTTGTAAAACTCAGGTACTTGAATGTGGAGACAAGTTCCTAGAGCAGGGCATGTTCAGTGTTATCCCAGATATTAAACATTCAGATAATCCGAAAAAAACCTGGATTTTAGTGAAGTCATGCCTCCCTTTACTGAATACATTTTGAAAATGCTGCATTGTAGGCAGTTTTCAGGCTGGAGAGTCCCAGCTGGCTCAGCTCCTGTGGTGCTGTCGTTTGGATAAAGGCAGGCTGTTTTCCTGCTCCTTCCCTGGTGATCCCTGACATTCCATCCTTCTTCTTGCCCATCAGCATGGAGCTGATGCTTTCCTGGGACTGTCTTGAAGGCAATCACCGTCTAAGAGCCTTGTTTTGGCATTGGAAGTTTGAGTTATTTTTTTCTGTCTCTTCATTTCATTTTGATTGGAAAAGCACTGAGGTGCTTTTGCCAGGTCCTTCCCAAAGTCCTGCCAACAAGTTTTGCTTCACTCTGTTTCTTTTTTGCTACTCTGAGTGGCTGAATATCAGTAGAAAACCTCACAGGAACTTTTATCCATCAGAATTTTTGACTCCATCAAGCAGCAGCAGCCACAGCACTGCACCCTGCAGGGTCACAGGTGGAAGCTCCATGCTCTCCAGAGCAGTTCTTTCTCCAGGAGAAGACCTTTCCTTTTGTCTCCTGGCAGCTTCGTGTCTGTAATTGCCTTTGCTGGGGAACATTCGGAGAGAACTTTTGGAAATCACATCAACTCTGCCGAGCAGATGAACCTTACATGACCCCTTCAGGAGCCTCAGAGTGTGCCTTTATGGGAGACAGTAGATCAGTTTGTTCTACTCTTGATGAGAGTTTTCACTAACAAAGATACAGAAAGTAGAGGCCAGCGGTCCCCAGGTCAGCTCTGCAAGACTGACACAGAATCCCAGAGTGCCTGGGGCTGGAAAAGCCCTCCCAGCCCATGGAGTCCCAGCTGTGCCCGATGCCCACCTTGTCCCCAGCCCAGAGCACTCAGTGCCACCTCCAGGCCTTCCTTGGACACCTGCAGGCATGGGGACTGCAAAGCTCCCTGGGCAGCTCCTGCCAAGGCCTGAGCACCCTTTCCATGGAGAAATTCCTGCTGCTGTCCAAGCTGAGCCTCCCCTGGCAGAATTCCGGTATATCTGTGCTACCTCCAGAAAAGTTCTGTCAGGAAATCTGGGGACTCTGGAGAGCTGCAGGCGGTGCAGGGGAGGCATTGCTGTGAGGACAAACTGGGAATGCTGCAATTGTGTGATGAAAATAATGATGATTTTTTTAAAAAACGGAGCTGCTCTTAAAAGCAGGACAGAAACCGAATGAGAGCATGGAGGAGCAGACACACGAATGTCCCCAAAGGCCCGGCCTTGCTAGAGCTGTTAAAGGATGTGTGGCAGTGAGTTGTCCTTGGAAACGTGGGGTATTCCTGCCCTCCAGTGGAAGCAAGGGAAAGTGTTGGATAAAGAATGGGAACCCGCAAAGGGATGCTGAGAAACCCTCAGGAAGCTCCTTGCGTTCAATCCATTGTCCCCTGAGGCACCCCTGGTGCTCTGTACAGAGCCCTTGGACTTCTCTGTGTTCCCCTGCCCAGACCTGCTGCTGCCCTGTCTGCCACTGGGTTTTCCAGGAGCTGATCCAAGGAGATGATGTGTGAGATTCCAGAGTCATTGGGAACGTGGCTCAAAGGGGTTTTTGGGGAGCACTCAACCGTGCAAGCCACACTCAGCTCCTGGGATGGCACAAACCCTTCTCCAAAACGAGCTGAGTGCATGGGAGGTGTTTTAGGAGCTACTGTGCTCCGTCTGAAGAGAGGGAATGATGTTGAACTGTCGGGATGTGCAGGGTTTGGTGCCTGGGTTCCCACATGAGCCAGCTTGCATCCCTTTCCCAGCCAAGGAGGTAAAAATCCTGGGAGTTCAGGTGCTTTGTTTCGTTCCTTGTTTCTGTAATGCCTTCCTGAATGGCACATGAAAATATTCCAGCATTGTCAGAGCCCTTGGGAGTTTCTCCTGCGGTGAACTTGGGATGAGCAGCATCAGAGCAGCGACAGCTCTGCTTTTTCCTGGCTGCCATGTGCTAACAAAATAAATAAATGCCTGAGGAGAACTTTCTTTGACCTGGTGGAGACAAGCTGTAAGATGGAGCAGCTCCTGTCCCAGCATGTCAGACACAAACAGCTCTGGGGTTTAACGCTGGCAGACGTGACAAATAAGGGCCTGGGGTTTCCCAGTTGATCCCAGTTCTGTGCAGATCTGCTGGAAATGCCAGTACCGGAGTGGCCTCAGTGCATCCAGCTGTGTCCTGTCCCTGCCTGTGCCCTCCAGCAGGGAGCTGGAAGGGGGACAAGGGCAAAGACGTGATTATTGATGTATTGATTGGGATCCTCTGGTCTCCAGATTTGGGACTCAGGCACTTTTCTGCAGATGATAGATTTTAGCATTCTTTGGTGGCTTTCTCTTCCCTGAACCTGCACAGCTGCTTTCCATGGCACACGCTGACCTTTGCAACTCTGATCATCTCCTACCAGGAGATGATCTGGAATCCAATCCAGATCCATGCTCCTCACCATCACTTCCCAGTTCCTTTTCCAACCTTACTCCTTAGCTTTTGAGGTGAGGGGGGTAAAGGTGCATGAATGACCATCCCTACCTGCTTACACAGGATTTCCCCCCACACTTCATTCCTAAAGGATTTCAAGTGCAGGTATGACCTTGTCCCTTGTTGTCTTTAATTCCTTGTGCAGTTAAGTCACCTCAGGCTTTTGTTTGTTGCTTTTGGTGATTTCATCTCCTTGACAAATGTAATTTTACATCTTCTCCCCCTTTTTCCAGTTCATCCCAAAAGATGTTGAGCAGGAAGGATCCGAGCACTGCTGGCCTCCCTCCATTAGGAAAATGAGCCATGCATTTCCTATTTCGAACTTTTTTGTTTTAATCAATGCACAGCCCTTTCGTCTTATATCATTCTTGTAAGAGCCTTTCAAACCTTGTCAGATGCTTTTAGGAAATCCAAACCAAATGTATCCAGCAGATCTCTCCTTCCCAAGTGCCTGGGGACTCCTTCAAAGGGCTCCAGTAGGCTTGGGAAGCGCCTTGGCTCTTCCCCAAAGAACTCAGGTTTATCCATGTGTCCCATTCTGTTAGGACAGATGTTGGGTTTGGGGGATTGTAGGGCTCTGGATCCCATCCAAAAGCCACTTCCATGCTCCAGGTCACCCAGAAGTGCTGCCTGAGGACCGTCTGCTCCCTTGGTCACCTTAGGTGCCCTCCTGACCCTTCAGCTGGGGTCCCTTGGAGCTCCCCTGGGAAGGAAGCTGTGCTGGGAGGATCTTCCCAAGACCTTCCAGGCTGAGCCCAGGGGTAAAAAGTGCCCTGAGCTTTTCTCCCATGGCTTTGTTCTCCTCGGTGGGCTCTTCCCACTTGGGCTCTGTAGGCTCTCCACAGCCCATGCTCAGGCTCGTGCTGCTGCTGTGCTCAGGAAGGCTTTATTATTTGCTTTTAAGCCTTTTGAAGTTGCTATTTGTGGGGTTTTTCTGTCTTACGGTGTTTTTCCTTTCAGCTGGACAGGATCTTGTTCTTTTTTCTTTCCTCTTGCTTGATTAGTTTGAAACCACTTCATATTTGAAGGGTGCTCTTGCTTTTTATGTTCTGGCTCCTGCTGCCAGTCAGCCACTCCAAATTCCTCCTGGCCTCTCCCAGATCCATGCTGGGTGGGTTTGCTGTGTCCAGATACCCATGTGCCACTGCTGGGATGTAATTCCCATCATCAGCTCTTCCAGCTGCTCTTTGAATTCCCTTTTGGGACCTTTTAAGTGGTGCTTTTGTATTCTCTCATTCTGCTGCTTTTCCCTGACTTTGCCAGGGAAAGGCCTCCATTATTTGTGTGGAGTTGTTGAACTCTTCCTGCCCCCACAGAGTCCATCCCACGTGGAGCCCAAAGGACCTGCATGGCCCAAGCTGGTGATTCTGCTTCCCAAAGCGATGCTCACACAAGAAAGCAAAAATCTCAATGGGTAACTCAAGTTCCAAGTGGGTTTGGAGCAGGGAGATCACAGGATGGGGTTGGTTATGTGGTTCAGGGATTTGGGGATCTCTTCGCACATTTCCATCTGTGTGCCAGAGTGAACAAGGGGATCACCAAACCCCTCTTTGTGTGCACTTGCTTTGCGAGGGGAAATCTGCTTCCTGCCTGCTCCCACTTTCCCAGTAGGATTTTACAGGATATTCCTCTCCTCCCTGCCTTCCTCTTACATGTCACCTTTTTTTCTCCAAGTCAGTTGGGATGGAACATGCCAGATGCAGCAGTGTCCACCAGCAGAGCCAGCATGGCTGGAGCGCTCCAGTGTTGGCCAGAGGGATAAATCCTTGAGGGTTTGGCAGGGATGCTTTGGGAAGTTTGGGACCCCTGTGCAATGAGAAGGTGTCCCTGCCCATGGCAGGGGTGGCACTGGATGGGCTTTAAAGTCCCTCCCATTCCAAAGCATTCTGGAATCCCATGAAAAGCCCCTTGGAGAAAGAACACAAGTTCTCTCAAGGTAGAGCTCAGCTACATAGCAGCTCCCAGGCTGGAAACCATCTCCAAAGGGAACATTTCCCAGAGCATTTGGGCCATTGGAAAAAAGAGCTGAGGGCAAAACACAGAATTGTCTGACACCCCTGGGGCTTGAACAAATGCACCATAAGTGGTGAACACAGCGAGCTGGACAAATAAATGTGTCTGACATCATCCATTTATTGATCCATTCCCACATTCCTTAAAAAATTTAAGAGGAGAAAGTTGCAACCAAGTCCTTTGAACGTGAGCATCACCGTTGCCATGTTGATCTTCCCTTGTGCAGGTCCTGCCTGCAGGCTGGATGCAAAAAATCCCAACAACTTTCCTTAAAATGCCTTTGGTGTTGTTCAGTGGCACCTTGGAATGCAGTTTGGTAGCTGGGATTTATTGCCCTTGCAAAGTTCATTTGGAATTTTAATGCATAATTCCTCTTTTCCTGAGTATTCACATGGGTTTGCCTCAGTGTTTTCCAAAGGAAAAAAGTCCCCAAAGGATCTGTAGGTTTTGCCCCTGAAGTCAGTCAGGAAAGTGAAAGGGAAAACCCTTGATGCCTTATTTTCCAGATAGATTTTATTGTCTACAGATCCAAACTGTTGAATCCAGAGCTAATGAGGAGAAAAGAGGGAATTCAGGGAATTGTCTCCTTTCTGATCAAAATACTTTTTTCCCCCCCCTCTAAATTAATCAAGGGCATTACAGATCACCATGGGAAGTTTATTTTTCACTGACCTTTTGCCAACTGTCCCCAAAATGCAGCTGATTCAGCTGCAGAACTGGGTTTAAACCCCAATTTGCCCCAGAAATGCATGACTTGAAAATTAATTGATTTGGCTGTGGATAAATAACATTTTATTGCTGTTCCATTTTGTGTCAGATATTCATTGGAATTTCATTGGAATGAAATGAAGTTGTTGAGGTCCAAGAGCAGCATTTGAGGTGCTGTGAGAGATCTGCTTTTCCTTAGGATTTTGTTTAGCCTGGAATTCCAGGTTGTGCTGGGCCATGATAGGATGTGATACGAGGCATTTCTTTGGTCTCCAGCTAAAATCATCCAGAGTTAAAACAGGAGACAAGGAAAAAGGGAGGGAAAAGAGAAGGAACAATCCCCATCCTTAAGCAATATCCTTTAATACTGCACAGAACAGGAAACTCCACCAGAGGAAGGAATATTCCACATCCTCCCTCCTCCCCTTTTAATTAAAATGGATTCAAATCTGGGGGGTTTAATCAGACTATTCTGTAGGGTGTCTTGTTTGAACTATTTCAGGACATTCTGGCATTGGGAATATTACAAATGTTGTTTTACCCGGAGCTGAATCCAGCGCTTGCCAGAGGAGGTGGGGAGAGTCCTGTTGGAAGCTGTTTCATCAGGAGTTCAAGGAGGAACATGTGGAAAACAAAATACACATTTCCACAGTGACCTCCCTTTGACTTCCAGAGAAATCAGGGGCTGTGTTCCCTAAAAACCCTCCCTGTGTTCTGCTGAGAGCACTTTGGCTCAGATCTGTATGGAGTTCCCATCAGCTGGCATTTTCTATCCCCGTTTGTTTGGCTCTTCCACCAAAATTGTGGCTTTTTTCTGGCTCATCAGCACTGTGTGGGTGTGGAATGGACAATTGCACAATGTGGGGGTTGGAATTGGGGACCAGAAGGTTGGGATTTTGGGAGCTCAGCCCCCTGGGAGCTGCTGTGGGCTTTAAAGGGAGTGATACCCTTCCCTGTGTTACAAGAGGAGAGGATCCCACATGACTATCTGGGAATATTTCAAGACATCCAAGTCTTCAAAGCCCCAAAATTTCAACAAACCTGTTTGCTTAGCTACTGAACCAGCTTGGGATGAGCTCAGCTTGCTCCAACAGCACAACATCAAGTTTGTGGTGCCAAGCTCAAACTGAAAGGTGATTTTCTTTTCAAAAAGGGGAGGGGACAAATGAACCTGTGAAGTTTTTAACCCTCTATTTTAACTTTCAGAGCTCCTTCCCCTTCCAGAGGAAGCCAGAGATGCCATGGCTTTAATGTCTGGTTTAGCTGCCACTTAAATCTCCCTTTCTGTAAGAAAATCTCAAGCAGGGGCTGTGCAATTTTCTACTGATGTGAAAGGCATGAGGTCAGGTGCTGGGGCATCCAAGAGAAATTCCCAGCCCTGAAAACAGGGACTTGGAAAGAAAGCCAACCTTTCTTTTCCATGCAATGATCCCTGCAGCTGAAGCTTCAAACCCATTGGCACCACCAGCACGTGGCTTTTCAAAATCCCCAGGAAAGGGCTCTTGGCTTGGATTTTTGAAGGTGTCAGGTGTGGAAGGCAGTGGTGGCAGCGAAATCAGGAGTTAAAGCCACCTCAGGAGGATGGGCTAGAAGGAGGAGATCTGACCTAAGGAAAAGCTGGGTTGTTATTCCCATAGTTCCTCCCTCTATCCATGTACAGATCCATCCTTCCACTCTTTCTGTGTGGTTTGCAATTCAACAGAAATAGAGAGCAGAAGATGAGTTTGATGTTCTCCTTCCTGGTCTTTCTTGTGGCAGGGCAGCAAATCCTCATCTGGAGGGAAATCCTCTTTGGGTGACACCATAGCATCCATCCTTCCCTGGGCTGGAATGGCATCAGGATAGCAAATCCCAGGCAGGAATTCTTGATGGAGACATCCCGGAATAATTTTGGGATCTGAATTTGTGAATGAACTCGTTAAGTGGCAGTGATGTGGCAGAGCTGGGAATGAATTAATCTGTATTCACAGGCAAAGAGCTGCTCTTTTCCTTGGAATCTTTGTCCTTCCCAGTGCCAGCGTTTCCTTGGGAAGTTCACAGGTGCATTTGTGCATCAGGACATGTGGTACCCAGAGGAAGAAACACAGAGGCCTTTTCCATACATGCAGGACATTGTTATTCCTGCTCTCCCTGGGATTTTGGGGCAAATCCCTGGGAAACTTGTGATCCTGAGCTTTCCAGAATCATTGGAGCCAGCAGGGAAGGGAAGGTGTGGCAGCTCTGCCATCATTTGCTCCATCTGCTCTTCAATTCTGGAGCCTCCTGGTGACAGGAATTCCAGCCGTGTCCCTGCCACTTCCCATTATTCACCTTTGGAATTGCACCTCTCTGCACTCAACAGCACAAATCCAATCTAGGGAGCTTTCCATGATTTCAGGGTACCAGGCAGGCCAGGTCCCATGGATAGAGCAGACCCAGGTGGGTCATTTCAGCCCAGCTAAAATGTGGATAGTCAGCTGGAGAGAAAGAACAGTCAGAATTGGAGATTTGGGGCAATTTTTGCTTTCGTTTTCTAAGTGCCACATCAGCTGAAGCAGCATTTCATAAGAAATAAATTGTGGCTGCTTCATCCTGGAAGTCCTTTCCACCCCAGACTATTCCACTCCAAACTACTCCCATGATCCTCTGACCCCTTTAGAATTTTTCTGTGTCTTAAAAACCACAAGGGGAGGGATTTTCTTTTGGGGGACACAGAAAGAAGGTGTTGGTGTGGGGTGTATTTCCCTGCCCACCCCAGCTGTGGATCTCAGGCTCCTTTAACCTGTGTCTCCTTGCAGGCTGGGACTGATCAGCACCATCCAGGTGCTGCAGCTCCACTGCTGCAGTTTTTGCAGAGATTCCATATTTCCATCTTCAGAAACGCATTTCCTCAGTGATGGGTGAGGTAGTGACCAGGCCAGCTGAGAAAACCACAAAGCAGGTGTCTGTCAGTGGGGAAGGCTCCCAAATTCTGGGTTTATCCCCCCAGACTGGTGGCATTTGCTGGGATCAGGGTGCTTGGTTACCATTTGGTTGCAGTTCCTGGCTGGCTGGCAGCATGCAGGTGGAGAGGAGCCAAGTTTTCTCTGGAGATGACAGTTTGCTAACAGATGTCTGATGTTTCCCAACATGGGAATCAGGATGGGAATCACGAGCTAAGCTGAATTTAGCAAAACTGAGCAGTTGGGGAATTGCAAACCTTTGCGCCTCACATTTTCTCGTTGATCAGCTGCCTGGGTAACGCAATTATTTCATTATTTTTGTTGTTGCTTGTAGCTTTAGGAGGCAAAGCCTGAAATAGCTCTCCGAGTAATCATCATCCCAGGAGGCAGCTGCTCATTTAAATGGTTGGAATGCTGTCAGTAGGTGACAAAAACCAGTTTCAATAACCAAAAAGTCCCATTAGGAGGACACTGGGAGTTGATTCCTGGTGTCCCATAAGCTCCTGGGAAAACCTCAGCCTTCATTTTAAAAGCTCTTTATTGAAGAACAGGCTTTCCATTGGTTTTCCCTTTCCTCATCACACATCCCCTGTATATTTTTGTGTGTTTCCAGCTTTGATTTTCAAGGCATTTTGACCTGGGATGAGCAGCACAATCACCACAATATCCAGGGAAGGGCTGTTAATTACAGCTAATTCAACTGGAGACAAAAAAGTCCAGAAATCCCAGTGCAGGAAGTACATTTTTCCTACAGAAAAATACTCATATTTCAACTCCTGTATTCCTTGGCACTGCCCTCCTAGTGCCTTGTAAGGGTCTCTTGACTTTGGGAGGTGATAAAATCAACAGATGTTTTTCAAACCATCATTCTGTCGAGTGAGGAGCTCACACTGCAAAACCTTGGGAGCTTCTGTTTGGGGAGCAGCACGCTCAGTTGTAGGAATTTGGAAGGAATTCTGAATTTCACGATGAGGATCATGCCCCTGATTTCTGAATTAGCTTGGGAATATTTGTATTTTCATCTTTTTATTGAAGACATTTATCCTCCAGCTTAGCAGGTTTGAAATGCATAACGACTTTATAGGAATTTGGTGTTTAAGTGGACTTGGGCTTTAAGTGGACTTTGTAGCTGGGAATAAAACAGAATTCCAATGTGGCTGTCGTTGGGGGGCATGGGAAGGGCTTGTTTGCTTGATTTTCCACGTGTTTTGGTTCCACTACATATTTCTGGCTACATTTCATTACATATTTATTTCTTCTGGGTTTTGGAGGCTTGTTGCTGTGTGTTTAGAAAACAAAAATGTATCCAGTTTGTCTCCTGTGCTTTGCTGCACTTGTGTGTGCCCACTGCATCCAGGGAGTCTGGCAGAGGGAATTAGCCAAGGCGTTTCCAAAAGCAATCCCAAGAATGCTGCAGGTGCATTTTCTAAGCAAAATAATACATTCTTTAAAACACGCTCCTATGCAAATCCCGAGGATTTCAGCTTCCTGCTCCAGGAAGGTGTCCCTGCACAGGGCAGGGAGGTTGAAATTGGATGGTCTTGAAGGTCCTTCCAACCCAAACCGCTGTGTGACTCTGCCCCTGGAATTTTACATTTGCCTGTGCATTGGCAGATTCTCCACGCTGGGATTTCACCTTCCTGGCAATCAGAAATCTTTCGGTGTATTTAACTGCTCCGTACATTCCTCATGGAAACGAGAGGCACTCACTGCTTTGTCACCCCTGAAAGGATGGCTCTGCTGTGCTTTGGGAGGGGACATTGAAATCCTTTTTCAGTGCTGGCCTCGTGACGAGCACGGAGGGATCAATGAGCAGCTGTGTCACACAAGGTTGTCCTGAGCTCCCAGCAGCCTCCGTGCTCATTGGATTCCAAAGTCGGATGCATCAGGAGCAAGGTCACCGACAGGATCTGGTGACAGCATCAAAAATAAAGCAAAGCCAAAGTCATGTATTGACAGCACCCCCTGGGAGAGAATTGGCCTTTATTGCCTCAGGTTTGGGGCTTTGTGACCTGGCTGTTCACATTTCCTGACTCCTAGTGGTAGTTTGCCCTTTTCACTTGGAAAACAACCGGGTTTTGCTCTTTCTCCCCCGTTGTCAGTGAGGTTTTAAATAGCCCAGAGGAGGTGGTTTGAAGGGAAGCTGCCAGGGAATCAGTTGATGCTGTTAATGCAATGATCAGGCCGGGAATGTCCCAAAGCTGGGCAGGTGCCATGGGAGTGGGATGGTGCTCATCTCCCCACTGCTGTTACCCTCACGAGTGAGGCCTGCAGTGATTATCCAGCTGTTAATTAGCTGCAAGCTCTTCCAGCTGCAATTGACCCCTGCACACCAAGGCAGCTGCCCCCTGCACCCCCAGGCCTCCCTCCATCATGCAGCCAACTCTTTTCCCAGAAAGTCCCCAGCAGCCAAAGGTCGGGCACACACAGGGACTCTGCGGCAGCTGAATGTCACATTTGATGGAGGGGGTGGATCCTGCTCATCCATTTCCCCCTGAGCCTTTCTAAATATACCCCAAACCTTAACAAGGAGCTATTTTGGAGGAGTTATGGTCATGGATAGGCATGGGAAGCTGATTCTGGCAGGCTTGCATGGGTTGGATTTGCATGCTCCTTACTCAGGGGTTTGGTGTTGTGGGACAGTTGGACGTGGGATAAACAGAGAGCATCGGGATTTTGGGATCTCCTGGCTTGGGATGTCTGCTCCGAGGGTTTCTACAAGGAAAAGAAGTGAAGATATACTTGTAGGACTGTTGATCTGTGACTGAAGTCATTCATTTCAGGCATTTGCAGCTTATGGGATCTGATTTCATAAAAGCTGACTGGGATTTCTCTCCAGGGACCTTTAGTGATCCTGCCACTTCCAATAAACATTTATAGAAACTGCTGCCAGCCTGTGGATAAGAGAAACTCCTAGGAGAGACTTTTATCTTCCAAAAATCCTTAAAGACACCAAAATCCTTTTCAAAAAAGCCCCAGCCAGGAGAAGATGGATAGAAAATGCCCAGCTGTGGCCTTGGGAGCTGGACTGCAGTGCCAGGCGTCGCCTTTGCTCCCTCAATAGGGATGTTTGCTGTTCCCCCTTGGAAGAGCATGCCCGCCGGAGCCATGCTGGGACTGGGAGCAGCAGAGTGCTGAGCTCGAGGCGGTTTGGGGCAGTGGGATGGAAGTGCAGCAGGTAAAGGCTGGCCCAGGCTCCCGCAGCTCGAGGGCGGTGGCGCGCACGGCTCAGGTTTGCACCTCTAAGAAATTTCCGTTTTTTCGCCTCAAAACCTCCAGATACGAAGCCGAAGCTGCCTTCTTTGCCAACCTGAAACTGTCGGATTTCAACATCATCGACACCCTGGGAGTCGGAGGGTTCGGGAGAGTGGAGCTGGTAGGTGACTTCTTCTTTGTGTAATCCTAAAATCACAGGATTTGTGATTCAAGGTTTCATTTCCTTTGTTATGATACCCAAAGAACCCAGAGAAAAATGATCTGATAGGATTGTCTTGTGAAGAAAGCTGACTTCCATTTCCTGAGACATAAAAAATGCACCAATAAATGCTTTGCAGTAGCCAAGAAGGATTTATGCCCCAGGCTGAGAGAGGAGCACACATCTCCCTCTCTCTTAAGTGGTTTATGGCATTGATTTATGGCCTTTTAGAAGCAGCCTGGAGAACTGGGTGGCTGGTGGGTGCTGGGATTGGAAGAGCAACCTAAAATCTTACTTAACCAAACCCAAGCTAACAGTAGAAAGCCTCTCCTACGCATTTTTTATTCAGGTGTGGAGTGGTTCCACTTGGTTGTCCTCAAAGCTAAACATTAAGCACCTGAACCATGACAATGCATCCCAAAGAGGGAATTTTTTTGTGCAGAATTGTAGAGAAAAGACAAAACCTGAGCCTGCTTTTTGCTCTGCTTGGCTTTGGAGCTCTGTGGTCTCCTTTCAAGCAGAGCCTGAGCAGAAGGAGACCCCTTTGGAACACGGAGGCAACACAAAAAGTGTTGCAGTGGGAAGTTGGATTCCACTGCAGAGGAGCTCTGGATACTCTTGCAGTATGTTAGGAACTCCTACCAGCCCAGGCAGGACAGGAACAGAGTTCCTGTTGCCACCACAAAGCCTCAGGGAGCTCTCACTCCATAACCCTGTGGGAGCCAAAGGCAGCTGGGAATTGGAAAAGGGGCAAAACGAGGTGTTTTGGTGAGTAGTTGGGATGTAAAGAGGAAATTCAGTGTGCAGAGCTTAACTTGCCCTTCCCTGTGGCTTATTCCTGGCTTTTCCTGTATGGATGTTTGTGAGGAGGAGCAGCTGGGAGAACATTGATCCTTCCTGGGCTTTGGGGTTTCATTTCTGATTCTCTTGTTTGCTATTCAGCTGTTGTTTTGGAAGAGAGTTGGGAGAGCTCTCCAGCAGCTTGGGAAGGATTCCTGGAGCTTTTCTTCAGGGGTGGGTGTCCCACTCCTGAAAATTTTCTCCAGGAAAATTCTGGATAAGCTCATTTTTGGTAGCTCTTAACTGACACTGAGCTGCACACAGATCAAACATATTTAAAAGAGTAGCTCAACACACAAGATTTTATTGTTTCTCTTTACCACAGAGGGAAACTCTGTTCTAAATCCAAGAAAATATTCCTTTGGTCAAACCTGAGCCTGGAATTGCTGCCTCTTCCTTCCACCTCCTCCACAAAAAATATGGTTTATTAGTTTGGGCTGAAAACGTAAAATATATTGGAGGAGTTGGCTCTTTTATTGCCTCAATATGGAAGTGCAGGAATGTTCCTGGAAAACAGTCACATTTTTTGTGCTTTCCAGGAGTAAAATGGATCAGGGAAGTGAAGGACATGGCAAGGAAATTATAAAGGAATTTTATAGCTTTGGGCACAGAGCCTCAGGAGGTCACTGCTGGAGAGGGCAACTGGTGGTGGCTGGGGGCAAACTGGAATGTCTGGGGCTGGGATTGGCCAAGAAGGAACAACATTCCCATTGGATATGGTTTTCCAGACACCTCTGGGAATGCTGGTGGCTTGGAGAGGTCTCCTTTCCATGCATCAATGGACAGGGATGTGGCTTTTAGGTCAGACAGTCTAAAATAGAAATTATTTTCAATTCCATGGATGTTAGACATGGAAATCCCCTTTTTTCCTTGCTTTTCCAGACAGTTTTGTCTTCTGTATCTCAGGAAAAAACTCCAAAACATTGAAATTAGTGTTGTTTTCTCAGTTTTTTGGTGGCTCCCTGATGCCTCTTCCAACATCCTTATGGATGCTCCTCTTCATCCCAAACTGGGCTACCTAATCGACTTTTATCCATGTTTTTCTTGAGGGATAAGCCACCCAGGCTTGGAAAAACCACATAAATAAATTGGAGTAGCTGAATATCCGGGATTGGAGTCATTTTGCCATGGAATCAGTTTGTGGAGGTGGTGGCTGAGCACAGGGAGACTAAAAATCAGGCCCTTGCCTTCTGCACTCCCCAAAAAGCCAAATCCCTTTGCAATGTGGGGATTTAGAAAGACACAAATAAAAACATCCAGATAAAAAATTCCAGCCCCATTCCAGCTTTACGGGCTCTGGACAAGACCTTTTTAAAGTGGACACAATGGAATTTTTCAGCTTTGTTTGTGTTTTAGGAGAAATCTGGCCCCAGTTTCTGAAATGCGATGAAATCTCTGACAGCCTCCAGCCTGTCTTGTAAACAAAGCCATTAGTGAATTAATTAGATAACAAGGCAAAAAACTCTGTGATTGTCTTCTGATAGCCTGAGAGATGCAGAATCCAGGTATTTTTTGCTGGAAATTTCCAACTGTGTCTAATTTCCAATTCCCAAGCAAGCTGCTTAGCCCAGCTACTACGAAGCTTTTTGTCGCTGTTGAGCGGCTAGCTGAGGAATGACCCAAGGTCTCAGACAAGGAAAGAGAGGAGAAGAGAGCTTTATTGTTTTGGATTCCATATATATAGAGTTTACAGAGGTGCCCCAGATTGGTCAGCCCGAGACCTCCCCCTAGGCCCAATTGGCCAAGCCCGAACTCACTCAATCTGGAGAAGTTGTTTGCAAAACATCCAAACTTTATCTTGTTTATGAAACATAGCAAAATGTTCCCACGGGAAGGACCTGTGCTAGCCACAGCTTTTTATTAGAAAGATCATTTTTGTCTTGGAAATCTCCTGACTTTGGGGTTTAATTGTCAGGAATAGCCTTGAGCTGGGCCAGGGGAGGCTCAGCTTGGACAGCAGCAGGAATTTCTCCATGGAAAGGATGCTCAGGCCTTGGCAGGGGCTGCCCAGGGAGCTTTGCAGTCCCCATGCCTGCAGGTGTCCAAGGAAGGCCTGGAGGTGGCACTGAGTGCTCTGGGCTGGGGACAAGGTGGGCATTGGGCACAGCTGGGACTCCATGGGCTGGGAGGGCTTTTCCAGCCTCAGGGATTCTGGGATTCTGTGAATTTTTTGGCTTTTGGAAGAACAGATTGTTTGGTTGCCATCAAGGGGAAGATTTGGGGATTTCAGTGAGGGATTTGAGATCAGGTACCTGAGGAAATCCCAAGCTCATCGGACAACCCCTTCCATCTTCCTTCCAAGCTCAGCAAAATTCTGATTATGATGCTTTGACCCTTTGTTCTCATCCCTTCCCAACATTTGCAGCATATTCCCTTCTCTGGCATGTGCAGGAGGTTTCATCTTATCACAACCACACTGCAGAGCCGTATTTTAATTTGCCCTGAGTTTTGAATTCCTCTTGAAACTAAACACATCCTTTGGAGGTGGAAAAACATCCCAGGGGTTGTGTTTTAATGGGGAGGGTCCTGTCCAAGTTTGGAAAGGTGGGATGTGTTTGGAGCCCAGCAAATCTGGGCAGAGTCAGGGTATGAGCTGGGCCAGAGGCTGCAGCTCCGGCTGGAGGCAGGAATAAACCAGAAAAATAGGTTTTCTATTTCAAACAAACCCAAACTGGGAAGCAGAGCAGGATCATATATGGGATTGTTGGAGTTCAGCTCCATTTGATATTTCCAAGGCCCCACACTTGTGAGTTTTTCCATTCTCCACACATTTTAGCCACAGAACCCTTCTTCCTCCATTTACTTTTCCTTGGAATGATTTTATGCATGAAACCCTTGACATTCCTCACTGCTTTTTAGCCTTTTGCTCCCAGACATTTCTGCAAAATCGTCTTTTCCTCTGGGCTTCATAAAAAGACAGAAATTTTAATGTATTTTCATATATTTGCCCAATATTTCCCCTTTACTTATAAAAAACTTGGCTGTGCTTGTTGTCAAGCAACAAAAATCAGTTTTCAGTGCAGGGGTCAGGATGTGGAATTAAAGGGGTTTAGCACACTTGAGTGTTTGGTTAAAAATTGTTACATTTGCTTTTTTTTTAGTGTATAATTTTGCAATTTATTTTCCTGTAGAGTCCCACAGTGCTCCAGCTGGGGTAGGAAATTTAGTGCTTTCCGAACTGGTGGAATCTGGAGTTTTCCAAAGAAAATAAGGTCACTTTTTCATGAAAGACACAAAAATTAGGTGGTGAAATCCACGGTATTAAATCAGGGAACCCACTGGGATTTATTCCCAGCACCCTTTGTTCTGTGATATTGGAATTTTTTCACCCCAATCTCCACCAGAATGTTGTGTTTATTTTTCACACTGATGCCTGGTACTGATTAACATTAGGAAAATAGACATTTCAAGTGAATTTAGAATGTTAAATACCTATTTTTTCTAAGTTTTGGTAAATTCTGCTCAGCCCAGATTTCACCTTGATTTCGTCAGGTCCTCAATCCCTGTGTGACACCTCCCTGCTCCCCTGGCTTGATTTAGATGGATAATATCCAGTATTTCATCCAAACACTTCAACTGAAGCCATTTATTCAAAATGAGACATTGAAAAAAAATAGAAACCAAGGCCCCAAACTAAAACTAAACTAACCCCAAACTAAAAATGCTTTTATCCCTTTTAGTTGGCCAAAAATGCAGAATTTCTTTGCACTTTGAGCTGTGGTCAAACCAGCAAAGATAATAATTAGGAGGTTGAATTTCTGTGGGAAAACCAGGACAGGAGCTTTGGAAAAACAAAAGTGGGCGGGAGGGTCCTAATTTGATTTCTGGGAATTCTGGGGATCCCATCCCTCCTGGTGTTTCCCTGATCCCTGAACCATGACAGAACCAGAACCTGTTCAAGGGATGTGCCCTGGGACAAGCATGGGGGAAAGTCTGGATAAGACTCTTGGGAATGGTGGGATTGTTGGGGTGTCTGTGCAGGGCCAGGAGCTGGACTGGATCATCCCTGTGGGGCTCTTCCAACTCAGCATGATCCTACACAGGTGCCTTGTCTCACATCAACCCACATCCCTCCCACCAAAACAACACATGAATACATTTTCTGTTCAGTAAATTCTGATTGCATGAGTGTTGCCTCCTAACCCTAAAGGCAGCCTGGGTTTCCGATGGGGCTCAGTGACAGCCAAGCTGCTTCCCTGCTGGCAGGAGCCAAATTCCTGCAAGGACACCAAAATAGAAGCTGCCAAATGGCCCCTCGTGCTCTGAAGGGGGAAAGCACCTCTCTGGAATATTGCTGGGAGCAGCTGCCGGGAATTGAGAGGCCTGGGAGGTCAGCAGTGGGGTTCCTCAGAGGGGCTTGGCCAGCATGGCAAGGGTGGCTGCCCTCCAGCTGGCCTGGGAACAGGGAGCTGTCCCTCGGCGGGGCTCAGGAGTTGCCAGGGTTACCCCGAGAGCAAGCAAACAACTCCTGCCAGCCCCAGCTCGAGAGCCAGGCTAAAAATGGGGAGCAGAGGATTCAGGGAAAAAGCAAAGGTCTGAGCAGGCAGGGCTGCTGGAAAGCCAGGGCTGCAGTTCCTGGCCAGAGCCAGCTCTGGTGGGATGAGCTGCAGGAAAAGGGCTTGTGGAAGCTGCATGGCAAATATCAACACCTCCTGACCCCACAGGGAAGCCCAGAGATGGCTTTTCTCTAAAAAATGTGGTATTTACAAATGGCTTTTTAGCAGCAAGCCAGGGAGTTAGGAACCTGGATCATGAGTGACGAGGTGGGAGGGATTTCTGGAAGGCAGGGAGGTGGCATTCCCGGCAGGGAGCTGGGACTCCAGCCGGGCTGTCCCAGCAGATATTCCCTGTCCCTGACCCTGTCACCCGTCCCCCAGGTGCAGCTGAAGAGCGAGGAGGCGCGGACGTTCGCCATGAAGATCCTGAAGAAGCGGCACATCGTGGACACGCGGCAGCAGGAGCACATCCGCTCCGAGAAGCAGATCATGCAGAGCGCCCACTCCGACTTCATCGTCAGGTACCTCACCCTGCTGTGCCCTCGGCATTCCAGGGATCCACGCTGGGATCAGCCAGCCGGCAGGGAAAAGCCTTCAGCTCCGTTCCTGCAAGGGAATGTGGATGTGGAGCAGGAGGAATGTGTTGGGCAGAGCTTGGTGGTGCCGCCAGGTGCTCCATGTGGAATTCCAGATTGGTTTGGGTGGGAAGGACCTCAAATCCCATCCAGTGCCACTCCTGCCATGACAGGGACACCTTCCACTGTCCCAGGCTGCTCCAAGCCCCAGTGTCCAACCTGGCCTTGGACACTGCCAGGGATCCAGGGGCAGCCACAGCTTCTCTGGGCACCCTGTGCCAGGGCCTGCCCACCCTGCCAGGGAACAATTCCTTCCCAATATCCCATCTCTCTCTGCCCTCTGGCACTGGGAAGCCATTCCCTGTGTCCTGTCCCTCCATCCCTTGTCCCCAGTCCCTCTCCAGCTCTCCTGGAGCCCCTTTCGGCACTGCACTCCCTATCAAGAATTTATACATATATACATATAAATACATATATTCATCATGACTCGGCTTTGCCCCTGCTCAAGGTAATTTTATCCTTTGCCTTCTCGATTTCTGAGCTTTCCTTCCCACTAAGGGAAGCTGGAAGGCAGGGCTCCATCCTTTGAAATCCCACTCTGCCATGAGAACAAGCAGCTGTGTCCAGCATTCCTCTTCTGGGAATATTTGATCAATCCAGCTCAGCATCCCTGCACTCCTCACAGGCAAACACCTTCAAACCATCTCCCTGTCCCACACCTCAGCACATCTCCAGGGAATACAAGGGAGTGCCAGGCTGTTCTGGTTGTTAATATAACAACAACATTCCCTGGATTTTCCAGGGCTGTGGGGACAGAGAGGGAGTTCTTTGGATGCCGTAGGTCAGGATGGAGCAGTCAGTGGGTGCTGAGGATCTCTGGAGCCACCTCGAAGGGCATCCAAGCCAAGGCTGCCTCATCCCACCCTGAGAGATGCCTGGCAAACTGTTTTGCCTGCTCCCAGGAATTGCTCAGGAGACACAAACAAAGCAAAGCCCTGGGATGAATCCCAAGGGAAGCACGTGGCACTCAGGGGGTGTTTCCTTCCCGGGCTGATGGCTGGGATTCCCCTGGAGCTCATGGCTTCTGCTCTGATTCATGGGTGACAACTGGAGCCTGACACTGCCCGGCTGCCGTTCCTTTGGGAAGTGCTGTTGGATCCATAGACATTCCTTGTCACCCAGGCCAGAGCCAAATATTCCCAGGGGCTATTCCAGCTGCTGGATTTTTGGGAGGCTGAGCTGTTTTGGGATGAGAGGGGAAGTGCAAGGCCAGCCAAGCCACCATTCCCAGAAATACCCACTCCTAAATAAAACCTGAGCCTCCAAACATTTCTTAACGGAGCCACTGATAGTCATGGCTAATAAATGAAATCCTGCTTCATTTCCACTTTTCACCCTTCAGTAGGGAAGCAGAACAAGGATGTGTCACCTCTAGGTCTTCTCCTTCCATGCCATGCAGCAATTCCCACCTTTTACAGCAACAGCCATCCCTGATGATATTCAATACCCCATGGAAATCCTGCTCTGGGGAGGGACTTTCCAAGTCACAAAGTCCAACCTTTTGCTAGAAAATATTTGATTTATCAAATTTGGTATCTGCTTCCTGAAATTCCTTCTTTCTATCCTAAAATGATTCAAACCTGTTTATTCCCTTTCTTGGAGCAGCTGAGATCACATTTTCCAGGTGCAATGGGCAGAAATTTTAATATTTCAGTAGATTAATTCAGTTTTGAGCTGATGGGTGAAAGGGGGTTTTAAAATAATCTTGGAGCAAGGACATAACCTCTGGAATATCATAATGGAAAAGACAAAACTCCTGAAGAACTTTATTATTTTCTAAATTCATTGTTTGTTAAAAAGTCTTTGAAGAATAATTGGGTTTGGTTGTTAAAATGAACTAAACCAGGAAAAGGGAGCAGGAGAGGCCAAGTGGCACTAAATAAAATTGACTCTTGGATAAACTAAAACTCAGAACAGAATGCTCTGGGTTGGATCAGGGGCCAAACAAGTGCAAATATTTAGAGGAATAAGGAAATAAAGAAGTTATTCAAATATTATGGCATTTCAGATTTAAGACTAAAATAATACTCTTTTTTCTAAATTTTATGCTTGCATGATAGCTGATAAATAATATTTGATTTTTTTTTTAATCTGCACATTTTAAGCCAGATTTAATGACCATAAAATTTCCAGCAGGGCTACCTTAATATGGGAAAATATTTCAGTAGCATTTCAATTACTAAGCAATTAAAAATGTGGCATTACATTTATTATTCTTGAAGTTTTCTGTAAACTTTAATGTAGATTAAATGTGTATTTAGATAAATTATATTTTGTCCAAGTGCCCAGAAAGAAGAGGGTGGATTTTTGTTAAACACATCAATTTTAGAATTATTTACTGGTCAGTTAATATCTGATTTTATGTAAAATGTAAATGGATGTCTTCCAAAGGAACCAAATCCTGCAGTGTTTCCCCCCTCATCCATCACTCCATAAAAATAATAACTGGGATTAGCAGGGAAGAGCTGGAATTGCAAACCCACCTGGTTTCCTTTCTGTCGTGCTCTGAAATTTTTTAACCCCTGGAATTTTTAACTCCTGGGAACTGCCAAGAATGCAGGAATTGCACCAGGATAGAATCTCCCTCAGCATTCCCTTCTGCTGCAGGAATTGCTAAAATCAATATCTAAATAAACAGCTGCAGAGAAACCTTCCCAGTATCCACATCCTGCTGGATGGATAAACCCACACATGGAATGGGAAGTACAAAAGCAGCTGGACATTAAAATGAAGTAACAAAGAGAATTCTCTGGGGTTTTTCACTGTAGTTATTAAATATTATTCCACACATCTATAAATCTAATTAATGTTATATCATTAGGAAATCCCATGAGCATGGATTTTCGAGCCCAATTCCCAACTCCAGGTTGGGTTCACACAGCCTGGCCATCCCTTGGGGCAGGAAGAGCATTTCAGCTCCCTGCTTGTGGCTGCTCTTTGAACTCTGTCAAACCAGCTTGGATAAGGGATTTATTCCTGTGTTTCTGGTTGCCCCCCCAGGCTCTACAGGACGTTCAAGGACAGCAAGTACCTGTACATGCTGATGGAGGCCTGCCTGGGGGGAGAGCTCTGGACAATTCTCAGGGACAGGTGAGTGGGAAACTCCTGTCCTGCACTGCGGGATGTTTCCTACTGTCATGGAATTCCAGCTGCAAGGGTTGGAAGGACCTTAAATCCCACCCAGTGCCACCCCTGCCATGGCAGGGACACCTTCCACTGTCCCAGGCTGCTCCAAGCCCCAGTGTCCAGCCTGGCCTTGGACACTGCCAGGGATCCAGGGGCAGCCACAGCTTCTCTGGGCACCCTGTGCCAGGGCCTGCCCACCCTGCCAGGGAACAATTCCTTCCCAATATCCAGTATAAACCTACTCTCTGTCAGGGGGGAAGCCATTCCCTGTGTCCTGTCCCTCCATCCCTTGTCCCCAGTCCCTCTCCAGATCTCCTGGAGCTCCTTTAGGCCCTGGAAGGGCTCTGAGCTCTCCCTGGATCTTCTCCTCTCCAGGTGAACATTCCCAGCTCTCCCAGCCTGGCTCCAGCCCTGGGAGCAGCTCCATGGCCTCCTCTGGATTTGCTCCAGCAGCTCCATGTCCTGCTGATGTTACAGTTTTTAAATCACAATTTCCTATCCCAGAGCTTTTCCCTTCCCTGTTTGCTGCCCTCCCTCTGTGAGTGTGAATTGTGCCCATGGAGCAGGAAAAGCTGCAGGCAATTGTAACTCTGGCATAGCCTCATCACTGGAACAGAATTCCATTAAATTTGAAAAGATTGGTCAGAAGGCCAGGATTAAATTGGCATTTAAAGCCCCTGGACAAATTTTTTTCTGTAATTCTTCCTTTTCCGAACAGCCTTTTCCTCACTGAAACAGAACTGGAGCAAAGTTAGCAGGTGCTGGGTGGGATTTTTCCTGATCTTCTGTCAGAGCCTGAGAATTCCATCCTTAATTCTCTGGGATTTAAACTGAGGTTCTGCTGCCACCTAGCTCGGACTCCCTCCTGCTCTCAGCCAGCTCCCAGCAGGCAGGGGGATGTGGTTTTCTCTGGAATACTGGCTGCAAACTGCTAGAACAAGGATCCAGAGGTGCAGTTTGGAATTTGAATTAACGCTTCAAACCCCAGCAGTTGTGGGTTTTCTGCCTTTTGTCTCAGGAACATTCATACAGAACTTATCTCCACACCTCAAAGGAATTTTAACACTCAAAAGCCAAAATTGTAATTAGAAAAAAACACCTTTTTGCTTACAAGATAAGGATTTCTAAGATTTCTTACTAAATTATGGAATAAAACCTAAAATAGTTTCAGCTATTGGAGGCAGAGAGGCTGCTTCCAAAATGGAAATTTAATTAGATTGAGATAGAAAGTTTAGCAATAGGCACTTTCCAGGTGTTAAAAAGTGATTTTCCTGCAGCAATAGAAATTTTAACAGCAGAACAAATTCCATGGGGAAGGGATCCACTTCCCAGGGATTCCCCTAACGGTTTTATCCCATTTTTCCTTCCTCCTTTTCCACAGGGGCTCATTTGAGGACTCCACCACCAGGTTTTACACGGCGTGTGTGGTGGAAGCCTTTGCCTACTTGCATTCCAAAGGGATCATTTATCGGGACCTCAAGCCGGAGAACCTCATCCTGGATCACCGAGGTTATGCCAAGCTGGTGAGAGCCAGGCCCTCCTCACCCTTCCAGAGAACAATTCCTTCCCAAAATCCCATCTGGCCCTGCCCTTTCTCAGTTTAAAACCACTCCTTGCCCACAGCAGTTTCAATTTAAAAGGAAAAAAACAAAATAAATCAAGCTGAGCTGGCAGCGATAGAAAGTCCTAACCCCCAGGAAGCCCTCGGTGCTGGTGTTTGCCTCCCTCATGGGAATATTCCTCAGGATAAACCAGCAGAAAGGTCACTGTGGTTCCCTGGGCCTGGAACAACCCTCGGTGCTTTAATGAGGAGAAAATTCCCATGGGGAATGCTCCTTTCTGCCTTGCCTCACTTCAAGAGGAGCAGAGCCCAGGGCTGACATTCCCTCTGATGCCCTGGCCTGACACTGCTCTGCCCCTTCCCCCAGGTCGATTTTGGCTTTGCAAAGAAAATAGGATTTGGAAAGAAAACATGGACTTTTTGTGGCACCCCGGAGTACGTGGCCCCCGAGATCATCCTGAACAAAGGTCACGACATTTCGGCAGACTACTGGTCCCTGGGAATCCTGATGTATGAGCTCCTGACTGGCAGGTATGGCCATTGGAATTCAGCCCAGCATTCCTGCCCTCAGCTCCCTGATGGGGCTGGGGCAGGCAAGGGCTGTGCTGGGCCAGGGAGCTCCTCCATGACCTTTCCACACAAATCATCCCAGTTTGGCCCTGAGTGGGCTGAAGGGGATGGGAGAAGGGGAAGGGTTTGCACTCAAGTGGGGAGGTTCCTCACTGCTGGAAAGGAGGAGGTGAATTGGGCACCACCATCCATCCATCCATCCATCCATCCATCCATCCCTTCCCATATTTAATTTGGGATATCACAGCTGCTCTTGGCAGTGGTGGCTTCCTGGAGCTCAGTCCCCTCAGCCCCATCGCTCACCCCCCAGCTGCCCAATCCTTCAGGTTGGACACAACCCCTCCATCCATGGAAAGGCAATTCATCCCCACTGGAATCCCATCCCACAAAGGCGAGCCAGGGAATGCTGCTCAGAGCCTCAGGCTGTTGGGATGTGGCTGCCAAAGGGAGAAGAGGTTTAGCATGGAAAACTTCTTTCCGGTGCTTCCCTGCAGCCAACATCGCTGAATTCCAGAGCTCCTTGAGAAATGGATAGGATCACAGGAAGCAAAGCATTCCCAGTTGTCATCTACCTTTTCTCATCTGGATGTATTCTGTCAGAGTTCAGTGCTCTTTTAAAGACAAATTTTTATTAAAGACAAGTTTTTCATCTTTTTCCCTTCCCTGCCCCCTCTGAAGTCCCCCTTTCTCAGGCCCAGACCCCATGAAGACCTATAACATCATCTTAAGGGGAATAGACATGATCGAATTTCCAAAGAAGATTGCCAAAAATGCTGCTAATTTAATTAAAAAACTATGCAGGTAAGTGGATGAAATAACAAAACCCAAAAAGCCTTGATGTTGTTTGCAAAGAAATGAGCTGTTCGGAAGGATTAAGGATTTGTTATTCCTTTTATAGGGACAATCCATCAGAAAGATTAGGGAACTTGAAAAATGGAGTGAAAGATATCCAAAAGCACAAGTAAGTGTCTTCTCCAGCAGCCACCAGCTCCAACCCCCAAGAAAAGGCATTCCAAGCACCTCCATTTTCTCCTCAAAACCACTTTCTATCCATAATGGAAATTCACCATCCTTTTGGTCCCATGGGAGTGGTTAAATGATGTCTTAGGAGTTTAGTGGGATAAGAACAGGTGAGAGACCCATGCCAGGAACAATTTCTCTCCTCCATCTATGCTGGACCTTCTCTCCTCCCATTTCCAAAGCAGCAGGATTGGATTGCATGGATATTTTTGTGGGAAGGCTCAAGGCTCATCCACCCACCTTGAGCAAACCTGAGGAGAACCACAGGTGGGACACCCTTGTGCATAAAGTTGGGAGCTAACCCAATTGCATGGGAAAAAAAGGGAAGTTCCATGGGGTTGCTGCACACACTTCATTCTTGGCCCCCCCTCAAGAAAAAAAAAAAGGGGATAAATTCCAAAGGCATTTGAAGGCAAGGTCTGTGGGAGATGAAACCTGTTGTTCAAGCCATTTTCTTTTCTTTTTGTGCTACACCTGTCTGACTTTGGATTCTTCCCTCCTTTCAGATGGTTTGAAGGCTTTAACTGGGAAGGGTTACGGAAAGGGACACTGACACCTCCCATAATCCCAAGTGTAAGTTTTCCTGTTGCTATTTTGTCCTCCATGGCCAATTCCTTTGGGGTGCTGTGAGCTTTGGGTAGTGGTACATTGGATTAAGTGGGAATAATGTGCTTTATTTCTTCTGGAGATGCTTGAGGAAGCCACTTTAGACACATTTCCAGCTAAGCTTGGTCTTCAGGCAGGCTCTTCCCTGGGAAGGTGCTCTGGGGAGGGCAGAGCCATGGGGAAATCCCCTTTGCAGCAGGAGGTGGAGGCAGGATCACTCACTCCAACACATTTTCCTCTCTCTCACCTGCTGCACTCCTTTCTTCATCTCCTTTTCCCCTTTCCACAGAGAGCTGCCAGTTCCACCCCTTCTCTCTGTGTTCCCTTCTCCTTTATTCTCACTTCCTTTGGACAGGCAGGTGGGGTTTGGATGCCATCTCCCCTTTCTTTGGCATTAACCTTCCCTTCTGCGCTGCCTTTTGTGCCTCTGGCCCTTTTCTCCCTGCACCCATGTCCTCCCTGAAAAGCCCTGTTGATGTTTAACCGTGTAACTGGGAGCAGAGGGACAGCTCCTCTTTTTCCTTTGGAGCAAAGCCCTTCCTTTGATGTCTTTGTGAGCTCGCTGCCCTCAAAGCCCGGCTGCAAAGGGAAACCAAACAGGATTAGCAGACAGAAATCACCTTGGCCCCTTCTGTCCTGCAGCCTCCCCTCCTTGTTCCAGCCTAATCCCTCGGGATCACCGGGAGAATGCCATTAATGGGTGTTTAATTGCACCCCATCGCTCCATCCTGCAGCTCCTGAAGCTGCCATCCCAAAGTTTGCTTAAGGAAAGAGCCAGGAGGGTTTCCCATCCCCCTTTTTGCCCTGTGGGATGCAGGAGCTCCTGGAGTCAGTGGGAGAAAGCAGGACTTGGCAAATATCTCCCTAAACAGTTTAGAAATGTTTTCGAGATCAAAGCTGGGTTTGCTTGGGGTTTGTTTGGTTTTTTGGTTTTTTTCTGTTAAGCTCATTCCAGAATCTTGGGATGGCTTGGGTTGGAAGAGACCTCAAAGCCCATCCAGTGCCACCCCTGCCAGGGCAGGGACACCTTCCACTGTCGGAGGCTGCTCCAAGCCCCAGTGTCCAACCTGGCCTTGGCTTCTTTTTAGTCCCTATTATTTCATCAGCAGGACCACATTTCAGGTCAAGGCAATCGAGTCAAGCTTGCTTCTTCACATCCAGCTGCAATTCCTGCTTTAGGAATGCAGGATGTCCATGTAGCCTGAAAAAACCCAGGATGTTTTCCTTACTGGTTTTGGTGGATTTTCTGTTCAGTAGGACTACTTCCAACTCTGCTTTTACTCCACATAGCAAGGCTGACTGAAGCAGATGGGAGCATCCTTTCCTCTCAGAGGAATCCTCTTCCAGGACAAGCCCAGACTGGCCCTAATTCCGGTTCAATCCAGCTCATCCTTTCCCTGAGCTCTCAGGAGCAGCATCTCCTCCAGACCTGCTCCTGAGATCTTCTCCAAACCCATGGATGGTTTTTTGTCAGCCTCAGAGCCATCAGTCCTGCTCCACCTTGTTTTCCACAAGTTTTTTTTGGCAAAGTCTCAACTGCCACTCTGAAAAAGGACCCGAAATAGAGCTCTGGGGGCAGACATGCATTTTTCCCTCAATCCACCTCCCCTTGTTAGCTGGGAAGCAGCCAGCAGGGCCAAACATACAGATTAGCTCCTTTTTTTTGAAGCAAAAAGGCTTTTCCCTGCTCTTTATCTCTCATTTCTTATGTGGCACTACCAGTGAGGCAATCAAAGAGCTCTTATTCCAGGGGGTTTTTGGAAAGATCCCAATTTACAACCTGCTGCTAGGGCACCGCTGAGCCTCACTACCACAGCTGGAATCTGGCATTTTACCTCTCCTTAAAAGCTCAGGACTCTTCCAGGAAAAGATGAGCTAAGGAAGCAAAGGGTGAGGCAGCAGCAACAAAGGAAACAGATCCAGATAATCCCAAAGAAATTGAAGCTGCTAAGATTTGAGAGGGTGGGTTTATTTTTTCAAAATGAGTTGGGTATTCCATAGTCCTGATTTCCTCCAAGATGCATTCAGCAGGGCAGGCAGCACATGAAATTTAGAGCTGCACTTGACAGGAGTTGCTGTCTTTTCCCAAGGCTTGCAGCAGCATCCAGCATCAAATGAGAACCTCAGGAGGGTTAACAAGGCCAAGTGGGTTAGGAAAATCCCTGGGATCAATCTAGGCTGGATACTGGAAAGAAATCTTCCCTGTGAGGGTGGGCAGGCCCTGGCACAGGGTGCCCAGAGAAGCTGGGGCTGCCCCTGGATCCCTGGCAGTGTCCAAGGCCAGGCTGGACATTGGGGCTTGGAGCAGCCTGGGACAGTGGAAGGTGTCCCTGCCATGGCAGGGGTGGCACTGGATGGGATTTAAGGTGCCTTCTGTCCCAAACTAGTCTGGGATTCTGGGATTTAATGACTGTCAGTTGGCCCCTGGCTCAGGCTCTTCCACAAATAAAATGACTGAAAATTGCAGCAAGAGTTTTCCTGCTCTGGGTCAGGCTTTAAGTACTGAATTTCTCCTTATTTTGGGCTGGAGACCTGCTGGTTTCTTGCATTGTTTATTTTTTTGATTGTATTGACTTTATCAAGCCCTCACTGTAAAAAAGTTTCCCTCACTATCACAAAGCATGAAAATCAGGAATTCTGTAGCCAGGGTCGATTTTAAATACCATTCTTTCCAAAAAACAAACGGGCTTGGCCTTCATCCTGGGAAGCTGGGTTTCTCTGGAAGGATCCTGAGGCTGAGCAATGCTTGCCAGGAGATTTAAAGGCAGCAGAGCTCAGCTCAGGAGCCACGGATGGGAACTCCTGGGCTCTGGGAGGCGTTCCCAAGTCTGTTGTGATAACCTTGTTCCTACGGGTAGGAGAGCTTGGGAGAGCAGGGGAGCTGTGGGAAATCTCCCAGCACAAAGCCATGGATGCAGCACCTCCCTGGCTGGTGGGATTCTCCAGGATGCATATGGCTGTGGGATGAAGAGGGAATGTCAGCACTGGGATGAACTTCCCCCTTCCTGTCGCTCTCCTTCCCCCAGGTCGCGTCCCCGACGGACACGAGCAACTTCGACAGCTTCCCAGAGGACAGCGACGAGCCACCCCCTGACGACAACTCAGGATGGGACATCGATTTTTAACGTTCTTTCTCTTACCTGCTTCTGCCTTGCTGAAGACAGCTTTTCCTGGGACGTGGCTGCCAGCGGGACGGGAAGACCGGGATCGGGGAGGATTCGTGCTCGGGGTCACCACGATGCCTTGATTGATGCTGCTCCAGTAACTCCAGTGGCATTAGGACTTCTTGCTCAGTGACAATAGCGCTCTCCATGTTTTCTGTCGGAACGTGACCCGGCGGGGACACGGCGGTCCTGGCACAGAACTCCTTTTGTGTCACCACAGGGATCTCGTCACACCCCTGCTCACCGGAGTGACAGATCGGAGGCACTTATTCCAGCTGCTTTTCCCCTAGGATCAGTAGTGATTGAGGAAGTGCTGCAGCTACTCCAGTGTGGGATTTGGGCTATTCCCACCCTCCGAGCTCCGCGGGGCAGCGCCAAAGCCGAGAGGAGCGCGGGCAAAGCGTTCCTGCCAGAGCAGTGGGGAAATGGCTCCTTTCCCTTTCCTTTCCTAGCAGAATTCCCGACGAGACTGAATGTTCCCTTCCCTCTTTGTTTTGGAAACGTTTTGGTTCAGCCTGGTGAAACAAAAGCACAACTGCTCCAGCTGCTGTCCAGGCAGGTTTGGGTCGCTTCCCTAACGTGGCAGCACCACTCTTGGGCTTTCAGTTCTCCTCTCCCTCGGCACCAACACGTGCATGGAAACAGAAAATCAGAAAATCATGGAATGAATCCATGGCACATCTATTAACCCATTTCACACTTATTCAGCCCTTTCACAGTGCTTCAATCACAGAAGGAAGCGGTGGCAGCCCATCGGTCTTGATTGATTAGGCCTGAAATTAAGGATTTAATTAATTAAATCCAAATTAAATTTGACCTTTTTAGACCCAAAGGGAAAACCATGAGAGCTGGGATGTCCTTCCGAGGTGCTGTGTCCATCCCTCCCCTGGGAATAAACCTGTCCCTGAACCATCCTGTCAGGAATATGTAGCAGAGGCTTCGCTCTCCATCTTGATGATTCCATGTCTCCATGTCTGCATCTTTTCCGTGTTTAGTGCAAGGATCTCATTGAAATAAAAATCCTAGGCCAGTTTGCTGGCTCAGGTGGAACATTGCCAGTAATCCTGATGCCTCTCCAGGCTTAGGAGCTCCATGGGAAAGTCAGTGGAATTCAATGGGAAATGGGCATTGGATGTGTCCCTGCGAGGTTTCCAGCGTGCCCAGTCTGTAGTGACTGTGTTCAACACAGGGATGGCCAAATCCATATGGAAAAAGAACTGGGGAAACCAATATAGTCAGGATAGCTTTTCCCTCACTTTCACTGCTTTTCCTTTGCTTGAATTCCCTGCTCTGGTTTATAGGATGCAGCAGAGAAATCCTGTCCTGGGTTCGGTTTGTGTACATGGGAGTTAAAGTTTATTCCATAATCCAACAGGAAACATCAGCTTTTGGTTTCTCTGAGAGACCTTGCCCCAAAAAATCACAGAATCATGGAATGATGAAATGGTTTGGGTTGGAAGGGACCTTAAAGATCCTCTCATTCAAACCTCCTGCCCCATTTCGCCTCAGCTGCCAAGAGCTGAGAGTGGAAAGATCAAGTCTTGCTGACAAGGACCTTTCCCATATATTACATGGAAAATGTCCATTTGAGCAGTAAAAAATTCCTTCCCTGGTGGTAAATCCCAACTCTCTTGCTTGTTCCTGATAGAAGGATTTAATTAAAAGGCTGTTTGGACAGCGTGGGCCCTGTCTGCTGTTTAATGTGGGCTGGGTCGTGTGACACCTTTGAAACCAGTCTGTGGCTCTGGAATTCCCTCCGTTTTCTAAAGGGTGAGGCCACACCTCTGTCACTGTCATTTCAGGCCATTTCTGCTGTTCTTGAACCATTAAAACTTCATTTGCCTTCAAAACCACGGAGAAAAGGCAGTAACCCCTGGCTTTTCCTCCTTTCTCTGAGGGATGGACAGCACCAAGAGCCAGGGCTGAGCACGAGGGCTAAAACACTCAGCAGGCATCTTACACAGCCCTAAGAGCCAAATTCTTCCCTCCCAGCCCCCTGGATTTCCACTCCATGGGGACACGGAGTCTTGTCGCAGGGTGGTGCCACCACATGCAGTTGGCAGGCATGGAGGAGAAAGCACCATGAGGATTTGGGGGATAACCTGAAACCGTGCTGGGAAGGAGGGTCTGGAATGGGCTGAGGAGTTGTTTTCCTTTTTTCCTGTCCCTTTTTTCCTCGTGCCAGGCATGGGAATCGATCCCTGCAGCGTGCACTGTGCTGAATCTGAGTTTATTTTGATATCCAACACCTCACTCGACGACTTCCATGGCCTCTCCTGAGCATTAACACTTGGCATATGTATATGATAAGCCTTCAGTTAGAAGTAATATATTTAAGTTGCTTTATATATATCTCTATATATCCACAACAAGGGATTGCCTCTGTGTTTCCACCTCCTGTCCTTATTTCTTTGTCTCCTTCCTCGATGTGCGGGACAACGGCGTTTTTAGGGAAGGGGGAATCAGCTCCCGCCTTTCCCGAGGGGGCTCCGGTCGGTGTCGCAGCTTCTCCCAGAGCTGCACTGCCCACAGCAAACTCTTCTTCAACAACAGGACCACGAGCAGATATTTCTGTAAATAGGTATTTTCGTGTCGATATTTTGTGGGTCACACAGGACCTTTCTGTTCTTTTCCAGTTCCATGGCATTATTCCTTCATTTCCTTATTTGTAATGTAACGTTTTTAGGTCGAGGTAGACTTGAATCAATGTCATGTTTGTCGGTATGATTAAACTTTCTGTCAGCTGTCCTAGTCACTCATCTGTCCCATAGTTCTAGAACATCACTGGCTATCCGGCATTGTTGCAAGTGCCTTAAATCCATGGCATCTTCTAAAAAAAAGAAAAAGACAAATTTGGTGTTATGCTGCATGACAAAGACAAACACACCTCAAACTGTCGTCCTTTCTTAGCTTGCTGCGTTTTACAGTTCTTTCTGCGACCGATTTCTAAGCCTTTATTATCTGATCTCGATGAATTCCAGAAATGATGACGTCGTTCTCTGATTTCTGTTCAGTGTACCAGAGCTGTGTATCTGTTAATGAGATACAGAGTCATTTCTGTGAAATGTATCAATGTCATGTGCGGGTCAAATTAATCTCTGACATCCTAGCAGTCCCTCGACAGGTATTCCTGTTTTGCTAAGCTCTGCAGATCCCACCCATCCGTGCCGTCCCACACAGCCCCCCTTGGGAATCTCCCACCCGGGACAAATCCACGCCAGTGGCATTTTCCCTGGCCTGAAGCCCCGGTGCAAAGACGAGGCTTGTTTGCACCACTCACCAGAACAGGATCTGTGCTTTTCCCTGCCCCATTCCCTGCACCCACGGCGATGAGCCCTGCAAGCTCCTCCGTGGCTCCCCAGACGTGGGCACTTTTAGGGCTCTCTCAGAACAAGGGGAAATTCCCATTTGGAGTTGCCTCTCCCCCCCCTGAGTCCCGATTTACGCCAGTTTCACCCCACCCCTTTGTTTTCTACTCTGTTTTTCTCTCCCTCCGTGGCAGAGGTTTTGTTTGTCGGGCAGATGCCGGTCACCCCCGGCCATCGGCCGCTTGCACTCTTTGGATGTTGACTGAGGAACTTTGGGGTTTTTTTCATAAACTTCCATGGCTTTTGTTTCGCTCTGTACTCCCCCCTGCAGCTGTAATTGCCGAGTGCCTGTTGTATACTTTATAGAGTTGAAATAAAAATAATTACTTTTGAACGGCTGTCAGTGGGTTTCTTCCGGAGCAGAAGATGGGTTTGGGAGACATCTTCAGGTTCGTGGTGAAATTTGGGGTGACAGGGTTCTGCTCCCAGAACTGGTTGCCCAGAGAAGCTGTGGCTGCCCCTGGATCCCTGGCAGTGTCCAAGGCCAGGTTGGACACTGGGGCTTGGAGCAGCCTGGGACAGTGGGAGGTGTCCCTGCCATGGGGGAATGGGATGAGCTTGAAGGTCCCTTCCAACCCAAACCATTCATGATTCGATGGTGACACAGAGGTGAGCAAAAGCTGGGGGAAAGGAACACCAAAACATCCTCCCAGGAGGGAAATCAGTTCGGGAACAGCCCAGGGAGGAGCTGGGAATCGTCACCCATCATTTTGTGGGATGCAGCAATCGCGGGTCGAAGTTAATAAGGCAATAAAAACCTCGGGGTGACGTGGCCCTCACCTGAAACTGCCAGGGGAGCACCGGGATTTCGGGGCGAGGCCTGGCGCTCCTCAGCCCGGGCTAAAAATAGGGAGGGCGGGAGGGTGGCCGCGCTGTGCCGGGGATGTCACCCGGCGGTGACTCAGCCGCTTCTGACGGCACCTGCCCGCCGTGCCCCCGAAACCTTCCCGGGCAATGATTAGCCCGTTCCGGGCTGGAATAGGTGACAGTGGGTGCGGGACAGCGACATGCCACGGGGAAGCGATAGGTGCAGCAATTGCGCGGCCGGGATCGCCCGGCGCGGGGTTTGGGTGCGCTGGGGCGCTGCTCCCGCTCTTGGTGTTCGCATTGAAACCAAGCTGAGAAAAGAAATAAACGGCAGCACGGGGCCGCCGCCGGGAAAAGCCGGGTTCATTAACGGCGGGTAATTAACCAAGGTTAATTACCGGACCGGCGCGCGGGAATGGGGAGCAATGGCGCGGCGCGGCCGCCAGGGGGCGCCCTGGGGCCGTCCTGCCCCGACGGGGAGGAATGGGAATGGGAATGGGAATGGGAATGGGAATGGGAATGGGAATGGGAATGGGGATGGGAATGGGGATGGGGACGGGGATGGGCATGGGAATGGGCATGGGGATGGCGATGGGGATGGGGATGGGAATGGGGATGGGAGTGGGAATGGGGATGGAGAGGGAATGGGAAAGGGATGGGGGGGCGACGCCATTGATCTCCCCGCATCAAAGGGCCCGGAGCTCCCCCCCCACCGCCGCTGTCCCCCCGCCCCGGCTGGGGTCAGGGAGCAGGGCGAGAACCCCCACAGTGCCATCGTGTGTCCCCCGTGTCCCCCCGTGTCCCCCCGTGTCCCCCCGTGTCCCGCACCCGGCCCGGCGCAGGGGGTGCGCAGCAGCTCCTCTCCCTTCCTGCGAGGCTGCGCTGGCGCCAGGAAGGACGCGGGGGAGGCGGCGGGGGGGACGTTGAGGAGACCAAAGGAGTCCTCGGGGGAGGGCGGGGGGGCTCCCTGCACCCACCGCGGCCCCCACCCACTACGGGGGGCTGCAGAAGGGGGAGTCCCCCCTCCCCTTCCCTCATCCCGGTCCCCGCCGTCGGGCGCGCCCGGCTGGAGACAGCGGCGGCGTCGGGGCGTGCGGAGCATCTGGCCGGGAACCGGGCGGGGGATGCGGGGTGGGGTGGGGGCTCTGCCCTCGCCCTTGCGAAACCCCCGCCCGACCAATATGGGAGCCCTCGGGGCGGGCCGGGGGCGGTTTTGGGGGCTCACGGGCACGGCCCCCTGGGAACGCTTTGAAATCCCAGCCGGCGGGCCCCCCGCCCCGAGGGGCGGGCAGGAGCAGCCCCGGGGGTATAAAGGCGGCGGAGGAGCGCAGAGCCGCCGCTCGCGGCTCGGTGCTGTTGCTCGGGGACGCGGCGGGCACGGCAGGCACCAGGATGCGGGGGCTGGTGGCGCTGCTGGCGGCGCTGAGCTGCGCGGCCCCGGCGGGGCGGGCGGCGGCTCCCGGGGGTGCCCTCAGCTCCAACGCCATCAAGGGACCCCCCCGGGCGGGGCGGCCGAGGCCAGCGCCGCCCCCGCGCCCCCTTCGACGGCAGCAACAAGGCCCCGCCGGCCGCCACCCGGCAGGTAGGAGAGAGCGGGGATGGAGCGCGGGACACCGGGATGGACTGGGAACACACCGGGGATGGAGGGGACGCACCGGCATGGAGTTGAAGGACACATTTGGGATGAGGGGTGGGCCGCCGGGGATGAAGGCACACACACCCACACCCACACACCCACACACCCCCCCCCCACCGGGAGATGGAGTGGGGGGACACTGGAGATGGAGGGGACACCGGAGGATGGATGGATGGATGGATGGATGGATGGATGGATGGGACGCCCCGGGATAAGTGGAGGAGAGACCCCCGGGGATGGAAGGGAGGGATACGCACCGGGGATGGAGGGGATTGAAGAGGGAGGACACGGCGCAGATGGATGGAGGGGATGCCCGGGGATGGAGGGACACGCACACTCCGGGGATGGCGCACAGGGACGCACCGGGTGCGGGAGACACAGACACACCGGGGATGGAGTGGGGGACACCTCGGGGATGGAGACGGGGAGGGACACAGCGGAGGTGGACGGAGCGGACGCGTCGGTGACTGGAGAGGGAGCGCAGCGGGGATGGAGAGGGGGGAAACTCGGCGATGGGCCCCGCTGACCCCCCGCCTCCTCTGTGCCCCCCAGCCTTTCCCCTGCGTCGAGGACGAGGACTGCGGCCCCGAGGAGTTCTGCGGGGGGGCGGCCCGCGGCGGGGGAGCCCCGCTGTGCCTGGGCTGCCGGCGGCGCCGCAAGCGCTGCCTGCGCGATGCCATGTGCTGCCCCGGCATGACCTGCAGCAACGGTGAGCGAGCGGGGGAGCTGGGGGCCGGGGGGGGATGGTGTGGGCTCCCACGCGTGGCTGACAGCCGCCCCGCTGCCCCCCGCAGGTCTCTGCACGCCCCCGGAGCCGCCCCACGGAGCCGCCGAGCCGGAGGAGACGGGCACTGAGGCGCTGCCCCGACGGACGCCCGCTCCCGCCTGGCTGCCCACTGCCAAAGGTGAGGAGTGTCCGCTGCTGTGACCCCTCTGTCCCGCCCGAGGCTGCCCATCCTTCCCTGCTGTCCCCTGGGATCACTCCAGGCTGCACCACTGCCCTGCTGTCGCCTGGCATCAGTCCGGGATGCCCGACCTGCACCTCTGTCCCCCCCGGGATCAATCCAGGCTGCCCATCTGGTGCCTCTGTCCTCCCTGGGATCACTCGGGATGCCCAGCCTGGCTCACTATCCACTGTAGGATCAGTCCAGGGTGTCCACCCTTCCCTGCTGTCCCGCATGGGATCAGTCCAGGGTGCCCTTTCTGCTCCACCATCCCCCACGGGGTCGGGCCGGGGTGCCCCTCTTTCCCCCGTCCGTCCCCTGTGGGATCACTCCGGGATACCCCACTGACTCCATCAAATCAATCCGGGATGCCCAGCCTGCCCACGAGTGAGCTTTGGGATGCCCACAGGGGGATTGATCAGCCCGGGCTGCCCAGCGTCCCCATGAGCGATGTCCACCCTGCCCCGGCATCCCCCGTGGGATCGCCCGGCCCTGAGCATCCCCCGCTGTCCCCCGCAGGCGAGGAAGGTGACTTCTGCCTGCGCTCGTCGGACTGCGCGGCCGGGCTGTGCTGCGCTCGCCACTTCTGGTCCAAGATCTGCAAGCCGGTGCTGCGGGAGGGCCAGGTGTGCACCCGGCAGCGGCGGAAAGGCTCGCACGGCCTGGAGATCTTCCAGCGCTGCCAGTGCGCCGAGGGGCTGGCGTGCCGCCTGCAGAGAGAGCTCGGCCCCGCCGACGCGTCCCGCCTGCACACGTGCCAGCGGCACTGAGCCACCGACCGACGGACGGACGGACAGACGGACAGACGGGACAGGCTCCGGGACAGGCTCGGAGCGAAGGTTGTTTCTCAAGGGAACTTCTTCTAAGCGACTTCTTGCAGTACGTTACTGTGTTGTGAATACTCGAGCTGGCACTTAGCTGTACATAACGCCGGGATTTTGAATGACTTCTTTTAACGAGTTTATTTTAATGAGTTATTATTTTGTGCTCCTCCGAGGGCGCTGCCTGGCGCCCCTCAAGCCGTGACTGTGACTTTGTACGCACTGGGTTTTTCATTCTGGCTCGAAGGGGCGCCACCGTCTGTGTGCGAGCGAATAAACTCCTCCTGAAATCCACCCCGCGCTGCCTCCGCGTCCCGGGCTGCCTCCTTTCCTGCGGGAGGGAGGATGGATTTCCTGGGGGGAAGGAGAGGCGGGGGCGGCGGGTTCATTCATCCCCCTGGGAAGGGCTGCTGGGTTGGCTGCTTTTTAGGAATTCCGTGGCAGCCACTGATGCCCTCTGGCCACCGAACCGAGGATGGGTAGCGTGGCTGGGGCTCTGGGAAGGACTCCTGGCACGAGTACAGCCTCTCCCTGGTTTTGGGAGGGCGGAGGGAGTGAAGGATGGCTGGAGGGGCCGTGCTGGACCAACCCCGGCTGCTGCCGACCTCGACTGCTCCATCCTCGCTCCGTGCACAATAAAGATTCATTTTCCCTTCACTTTGCAGCTCGTTCCTGTGGCTTCTCACCCTTTTGGGATGGCTTGGAGGGAGAGAAATCTGCGAGCACACATTTTTTTCCCCCACCCCTTTGGCTTCTAACGCTGCCTCCCCCGGCAGGCTGCCTCAGCCTGGGAAAGGGGCTTGGGGGGCAAAACCACGGGGGAGCCTCCCCTGCACACCCCAAAAGTGCTTTGCAGCCCAGCCTGACCTCAGCACATCCTTGGGGGGCTCTGGGGGCACCACGCAGGGAGCTCCCCACAGCTCCTGAACGCTGCCTGCCCGGGGGGGTTTGGGACCCTTGGGGTTGGTGTCGCCTCTTTCGGGCATTTCATTCCCCCGGGGGCATGGGATTGTGGAATTCCAACCCCACTGCAGCTCTGCCAGGAGCCCGGCAGGGCCCGGTGGTGCTGAACCCACTCCACAGGCACAGAAAATGCAGAGGGAGAACAGCTCCAGGGAGAGGCAGGCGGTCAAGGGATTGTTCCCAACTCCCTTCCAGCTCAGGGACTGGCTGGGAACAGCCAAAGCTGCCCCAAAGCAGAGGGTAAAACACTGATGGTCCTCAAACCACCTCAATCCACCCTTTCAGGCTCGCTGGAGCAGCTTTTACTGGAGTCGCAGCACGAGCCAGACTCAGAGTCTGGAGTTCAGTGCTTGGATCATCGTGCAAGGCTGGGAAAATCCAAAATACCCGATTTAAAATACTTCTAAAAGCCATACTTAAAAAAATATGATTGCACAACATAGATAATAATAATCTGATTATTTTATTATCATAATAATGTCATGTTCAGTAAGGGGCAATGAAGGGAGCTGGCTATGAAGAAATGAAGGTCCCTGGCTAAGAAAAGCATCAGGAGCTGTTCAGATGGGTTCAGATCTGTCATGAACAGTGTCATATTTCATCCCTAGGACGTTCAAAACACTGCCATTAGGGTTAGGGCTTTTTCTCCAGGGAGTTAGAGAGCAGCACAGCTTTGACACCTCTGCAGGCTGGAAAAAATACACTTGTGGTGCATTAAATACCATTTCTTGTCATCATTCTCCATCCTCTTTGGTTTTGTTCAGGTTGGCCACCTCCAGCCCTGTCCTGCTACCTCAGACATCTCCAGAATAACCAGTTTCATGGATAGATTCCACAAAAACAATGGTTTTGTTGGGTTTTACTCCCTCCTCTCCCCCCTTACCACACCTGGAGTCAGGATCTGTTCCATTTCAGCCTCTTTTGGGCTTTCAGGGTTTGTTCCTTGGGTAAAGCACCGAGAAATTTGATTTAGGAACATCCCTTAGGGGAAAAAAAAGCCACGAGAATATGACCCCGTGTGTGTTGAGGTTTAACCAAAGGAGGTCTTGGGAGGGATTTTCAGCCTTCCCTTGGTCCTGCTCCAGAATCTGAACCCACCTTAGGTCTGCATCCTCCTGGGAAGTCAAAATATTCCTGTAGCAGCTCAGGAATGGGGATGAACAGCCCCTGGCCCCAGGGAGGCAGCAGCAAAGGCTGCTCGTGCCCCTCTTTCCCAGGGGAAAGGCGCCTGGAAGGTGGCTGGGAGGCAGTGGGATTTTCCAAGGAAGAAGGAGGTCCCTGCTGGATCCTTCTCCACATCCTCACCAGGAATACCTGAATCCATTCTTTGCAAGCGCAAACCCGACCCAGTAACAGCAGTAAAAAGGCTGGTGGGAAGTAGAAAATGCAAAACTGGGGAAAGCAGGGGATGTGTGGAGCCTCCCAGTCTGGACGCTCGGCGTGTCCCGGTGAGGATCTCCCGCTCCGACCCAGCGGGCAGAGAGGGACAAAGCGCCGAGCAGCTCCTGCCGCACCAAGCGGTGACCCTGCTGGGGACGCAGCTCGGGATGCCCTCGCCCTTCTCCTCCTCTCCAGGGAAATGATTCCCTCCAGAAAGTCAGGAAAAGCCCCTTTCTCCCAGGCGAGGGGGGAGTCAACGCCAGAGCCACCAGGCTCGGGATTCCAGGGGCTGGAAAAACACGGACGGTTTGGAGGGAAAATCGAATCCCTCCATGGGTTTCCTGGGATGATTTTTCCACACTGTGGGTACGGATTCCCAGGAGATGGATCATCCCAAAGCCTCTCCCGGGGACAGACAAGATTGGCATAATGGAATTTATCTCCCGGGGGGAGGATGGGACACAGCGCAGTTTTTTCTGCCATTTGGGATGAAATGAGTTTTCAGGGAAGCAAATCCTATTTTCTTCTCATTTTTCTCCCTAAATTCTTCCCAGAAACCATTGCCACCTCAAGCTGTTGCACAAAAGACTTTTATTTTTCAATAATTGTCGAAGGTAGATGCTCACACTCTCCTCTCTTCCACCTGTATTCACATCGCGTTTAAATCTAAACGCCCCTAAAAACGCTCGCGTGAGGAATAAAACCTCCCACAGCGCAAGAAAGGGTTACAAAACCCCCTAAATCCATCCACAGGCATTAAAAGGGAAAAATCCCTGTTTATTTTAATCCTCACCTCTCCCGCCACAGAGCCGAGCCCTGCCCCTTTCGGCTCGGGAAGATGAAACGGAGGCAGCAGGTGAAATCCTTTGTGGCTGTAACGCAACACGCGGAGCTGTGGGGCGGTTTTGGGGTTTGTTCCGCCGTTTATTTGGGGCACTTCAGCCACCTGCTGGAGCCGCTCTTTGTCCCCAGCCTTTCAACTGCGGGCTCGGCCGGGCAGACCTTGATCTCCCTCGGGAGCATCCCGGTGGTCCCACTGCTCGCGGGGCAGCAGAGGTGTGCGATCCCCCGCGCCCCCGCTAATCCCGAGGGATGTGGATTCCCTTTTTTCTCCTCTCTCTCTCAAGTGGCTTTGTTTTGCCCTCCCTCGGTGCCCGACTTGTGTCCCTAATTAACACCTTAAGAGGGGGGTGAGGCTAACGGGGCTGCTTAAGGAGGGCACCTCTGGGCAGAGATCCTAATCCCGCTCCCGCGGGGGGAGTGCGCCCATTAGCAGATGATTTTGGGAGAATTAGGACCATCAGCATTTAAATGGGCACGGCCTGATGAAAGGCTCGGCTTGCCTTGGCTGCGAGGTTAAGCTCCGGCAGGGTTTTCCCCCCAAATCCCAGGTGTGGGATGAGGAAAGGGAAGCGTTGTAGGGGAATGGATGGACATTGTGGGGAAAGAATCCGCGTGAGTTTTGTGGAGTTTTTTCTGCCGTTTGGGGTGAAATGAGTTTTCGGGGAATCAAATCCTATTTTCTTCTTCCTTTCTTCTTCCATTTTTCTTCCTGAGTTCTTCCCAGAAACCACTGCCACCCCGAGCTGTCGTACAAAAATACCCCTTTTATTTTTAAATAATTGTTTAAGGGGAAGCAGTTGAAGGATTCCACAAGCATGTGGTCACGGCAAAGGGGTGAACCTGCAGCGAAACCCCAAAAGTTTTCTCCTTTTTTTTGGACATCATCGGGAGGAAGACATGGGAACAAAGGGTTGTTGCTTGTGGCAGAAGTAGGGGATGAAGTATCCTGCAAGGATATTTGGTCCTGGAATTTGGGCTTTGCAGCTTTAATTCCATTTTTCTTTGATTTTCCTTTTTAATAATAAATCCACAGATGACACAAAAGTCAGGAGAGATAAATCTGGTAGGAAATAATAATCGTGGATTTGTTAAGGTTGGAAAAACCTCTGAGAACATCCAACCAGATCCAAATCCCGGGAGAAAATATTGCAACTCTGGAAGCACAGAACTGTGGAAAACAGGGTGAGGAGGTGGGAATGTTCCCAGGAGAAGTCTGGCAGCTCCCAGGTGCCAAAGGGAGGCCAGGAGAGGTCTGGAAGGCTTCAAGATGCTGATTTGAAGAGGAATAAGGGATTTTTCCACTGGGAAGGGTCCCTGTCCATCTTCCTGTGGCAGCTCAGGTTGTCAAGCCACTCTTATCTTCAGGTGGATGTGCTTTGATTAAAAAAAAAAATTAAATAAAACAATGAAACATCTGATTTGATTGTGCCTGGCTTAATATTTCTGGGGTTTATGGAACTAGGTTTAAAACACAAAAATGCCACCATCAATCAGTGAAGAATTAGATTACTTTTAAGGTTTCTTCCATCCCAAGTTATGGATTTTACATGGCCAAAGTGCTGAAGGGCACATTCTGAGATTGATTCACTTACTCTATTTTTTCTATACCTATTTTTTTAAGTTTGCCTTGAGAGCCAAATGAAAGTAGTTCTAAACAATATTGATCTCCTTTTAATTCTCTATTTTCCATTAATTTATGAGGGGGTAAGTTATAGCTTTACAGCCAGGCCAGGTGGCCCTTGAAAACATCAACTTCCCAGCTTGGGAAGAATCCTGGAAGTCCTGGACCTCACCCTTCTATTTCCGAACACCTGGATTCACACAAGGAACGATATACCCAAACTAGAGTTATTTTAACTTCATTTATTTTAGCATCTTTCACTGAATAAGGATGCTTTCAAAATTTAGGGTGACCCCAAGGTGTGCGAGGATGTCCCTGCAGGTGTGGTGTGACCCCAAGCTGTCCCTGCAGGTCTGGCGTGAGCCCAAGTTGTCCCTGCAGGTCTGGGGTGAGCCCAAGTTGTGTGAGCAGCTCTCTGCAGGTCTGGGGTGACCCCAAGTTGTCCCTGCAGGTTTGGGGTGGCTCCAAGTTGTCCCTGCAGGTTTGGGGTGACCCCAAGTTGTCCCTGCAGGTGTGGGGTGGCCCCAAGCCCCCACCCTCCCCGAGGAGGAGCTGATCCCTCCCTGTCCCGGTGCCTTTGCCGTCCCGGAGCTCTCCCGTTCGCAGGGCTGTGGGGCTGAGCCGGCAGGGATTCCTGCCCATAAATGAGCATCCCGGGAATGCAGCTCCTCCTGGCTGCGGCCCAGGCTGTGCAGGGATGAGCGACGGCCAGGGGAGCAGCAAACCCAGATCTTGGCCCTATTTGGAGCCCTCCTTGCTCACCACAGCCCCGGGGCCGAGGGGAGGGAAGAGCCTGGAGCTGTTATCCCAGGGCTTTATCCCACTGCCATCCCCAGGGAGCACCTGAGCTCGTGGACTTTGGGGTTTCCAGCCCAAACCACAGACCCTTGCTGCAGAAAGCAGCTCTGTAAGGTTTTTAAGCGTGCCAGGGTTTTGGGGTGCTGGTTCTGTTCAGCAGGAATTCCTTCCTGGAAAGGGCAGCCAGGCACTGGCAGGAAGGTCTGGAGTCCCCATGCCTGGAGGTGTCCAGGGAAGGCCTGGAGGACAGCACCAGCTGGGGACAGCAGCAGTTCTGTGTCACTGGATGCTGGCAGTGGCTGCAGTGGTCCTGCCGTGCCAAGAGGAGATGCTGGCACAAGAAGTGGGATGGGATCCTGGAAAAACCCATTTAGCACTTCCCCAGTTGTATTTGGAAACCAGTATCAGCCAGAGAGAAATCCCTTTCTTCAGTTCACGTCCCATGCATTCAAAATTTTGCCTTTTAATAATTTTGGTTTAGAGATCATGTTCTTTCAAAACATCATTGATTTTTGGTCAAAGCATTGTACTGGGAAAAGAGGCTTCCAGCTGACCTGTTTGGATCCTTTTAAAAATCCATCAAGGTTGTTTTGGGTTTTGTTTTTGGGGTTTTTGACAACTGGGAGCAAGGAACCATCATGGAAGGATTTGGGTTGGAAGGGATCTCAAATCCCATCCAGTGCCACCCCTGCAATGGCAGGGACACCTTCCACTGTCCCAGGCTGCTCCAAGCCCCAGTGTCCAGCCTGGCCTTGGACACTGCCAGGGATCCAGGGGCAGCCACAGCTTCTCTGGGCACCCTGTGCCAGGGCCTGCCCACCCTGCCAGGGAGGGAGGATTCTTATCCAGCAAAAGATCCCATTGCCACCTCTGGATTTATTTGTCTCCTGTTTGGTTTATGAGTCCTCATGGTACCACAGCCTCCTTTTAAAATGCCCCAAGAACCCTGAGCTGCACTGAACAAAATCAGTTCCCTCTCCTGGCATTTTCCCAGGTTTCACTGCTCCCTAAAAATGGATTTCCATGTGGAATATGCAGCCTGGAGGTGGCTGTTTGTGCTTCAAGAGGCAGCAAAGCAGCAGTGACCCCAAACCCTAGAGCCGCCTAGCGCCGGGTTTTGTGCTGTTGAGCAACCCCAGGTATCAGCTGGATTCTTCTCCCATTTCTGCTGCCTGCAGGTCACGTCTCCACACTGCTGGGCTTCCTGCCTTTGGGCAAAGGCCAAGTTCTGCCCCGGGAAGCTCCTGATGGTGCACAGAGTGCTGTTCACGTGGCCTGGAAGTGATGACATGCCCCAGCATCCCCCAGCATCCCCCAGCTCCCAGGGGGGTTTGGACACCCCCAGAGATGGGATTGTGCTCCTGATGGTTGTTTGCAGCTTCTTGTGTCAGAAATGATGGAGAAAACCAGGCCCTGCTTACCTGGCCACCTCGATCCTTCCTTAGATCTGACTCTCTCAGGTTGCAGATGTAGTGAAATTGAAAATTAGTAAAGCAAGAGCCTTTCAAAGCTGGAGTTTTTGTTGTCGCCATAAACCCTTAGACCTGAGCATCTTTTACAGCCTAATTCAGAACCTTCACTGTCATTGAAATGTGAAGACTACAGCCCACACCTGCTTTGAGAAGATAAATGTGTTTTCCAGGAGTGTTTAGGTAAGTCAACCTCAATTTTGTAGTTTATCCCTTAAATCCTGTTGTGCTCCAGATCATCACTGTTGCACATATTTCAGTTTTAATTTCCTCCTTGTCAGTAGAGTTTTAATCACTTTCAAATCAACGCTGGGGATTTCACATCTAATCCTGGGAAACAAGAAAAGGAATGTGCTCCTTCATTTAGGAAAAGTTCTGAGGTGGATCTTTCCAGGTCTGTATTTTGGGAAGGGCTCTGGGTTTGGTTTAGTATTGACTTTGTTTTGCAGGGCTGCTGAGAGAGGATAAATCAGGATAGATAATTTTTGAAATAAAATTTATGGCTTCTTGCTGACACAAACTCAAATCCCTTCTGGGGTGAGAAAGAGGAACGTAAGCAAAATTCCAGAAGAAAAATACAAACCCCACTATTTTCTTCCCAGAGTGGCTGGGTGTTCACATGAGCTGCTCCCCAGGTTTAGATAAGGCAGAGATGAAAAAGAAAAATGGGATTTTGCCAAGAACGAGGAGAGCACTGGAACGTGCAGGACCTTTGTTTTTGTTTTCTTCCTTGGGGAAAGAAGCTGATGAGGTCACCACGAGCACTGGTGGCACAGAAAGAGCTTTTCAAGGCACAAATTGGCCTCTTATCTCCCTCCTTATCTTTACGGGGATGGCTGGGCTGCGGTGGGTTTAGTCAGAGCCAGAGCTTCTGTTGCAACCTCGGAGCTCCTGAGCTCTCCCTCCCTCCCTCCCTTGCCCTCCAGGCTGAGCCTCACCTCACGTTGGGAATATGCTCCTCTTCCACGGGGCTGTGATGCTCTCTGCTCTGCCCTGATGACCTCTCTCCACCCTGGAATGGTCACAGAACCGTGGAAGGAACCCACAGGGATCATCCAGTCCAACCCCTGGCCCTACACAGACACCCCAACAATCCCACCCTGTGAAAAGTGGTTGGAAAAGTCCTTTTCTTCTGCTTTTGATGGGATTTTGTTCTTTTCCTGCTTTCTCCTTCCACCCTTCCTGACCCACCAGGCACAGACAAAAATGTCTTTATTTTCAGGATGCTGAGGCTGTCCCATCCCAGTCCCACCAGTCCCCGACTCTCTGGAGCCCAGACACTGAAAACTCCTGACAAATAATCATTTTCTCTCCCTCCCCTTGCTGGAAGCTTCCCAGAAACTCCAATGTCGTGGCTTTGTTGTCGCCCTTTCAATCCCTTCCTAAATTTCTGGGATCATCCCCAAACCCCCCAAAGTGCCCTTGGAAGGGGGGAGGCTGCTCAGGGTTGCCTCCCAGCACCTTCTCCAGCTTTTTTCTCTCCTGTCAGCCCCTCAGAATCTCCTGCCACTGCTCTGTAGGTAGAAGAGGATGAAGAAAATTACAATAATACCAATAAAAGAGCAGGAGAAATGCATTTGATGCTGAATGAACACATTTCAGGCACGTTTTAGGGGTGAAAAGGATGTGTCCTGATGGCAGAGGGGGACAGCAGGAGACACAGAGCAGTCTAGACCTGACCTCTACCACCCACCCACGTATATTTGGCAAAAAAAGCCAGCTCTGCCTGCTGGGTTTTATTTTTCTCACTGAGGTACACACGGCTCTCAAATAAACATGATTATAGCCTGCGTGGAGCTGCAGCTCGGGCCAAGCACTAAAAATAGTGGGCAGAAAGGAGAGACTTCAATTAGATGCAGAGTGCTCAACAATTTAACTTCCAATTGGCTTGTGGTTATCCCCCAACGAGGAGCCAGCCCCGGCAAAACAGGCCCTCAAATTGAGCATTTTTTCGAGGGGGTTGGCCAAAAAAGAGGCCTGGGTGTTGCATGTCGAGGAACTCGTGGGTTTTTGGGCCATTTCCCTCCAGCTGGGTGCTGAGGCCTCACACTGGGGCTCTGTGGGGCTCTGACAGGTGGGGACAGCTCTGTGTCCTCTCCTCAGCTCCACTTTGCTGGCCCCACAACGGTTTTGGGGTGAGATTTGGCTCCTGATTCAGCCCATGGTGCAGAACTTCAGGACCAGGGCTCAGAGGCATCCCGAGAACTCCTTGATTCCCACCCTCTGCTCCAATCCAGGGTCTGTTTTCCGTCCAGCTCCCAGCAGAGCCTCTCACCCATCAGCATTCCCTCAATTTTTATCTGCATTTAAGTTACAGAGCTGTCTAGCAAGAAGAGCTTTTTCCTCCGCTTTCATTCCAGACAGAGGAATCCTCCTTTGTTTCCCAGGATCTGGGAATAGGGAATGGGAATCTGGGAATGCTGCCCTTATTCCCAAACCACCTTTTCCCTCCCCAGTCAAGACCCCCAGAAAATACCTGCTGTGGCCCCAGGATCACCAAGGCTTGGTCTTGTACCTGTGACTGTTCTGGGGGAGAGCATGGCAGTTTAGGGGGGAAAATCCCAATGTTTTGAAGTAAAAGTAGCAAGTGCATTACAGTGCAATATCCCATTGAAATTTCCCCTCTGCCAGTCTGAACCCATTCCCCTTGCCCTGTCACTCCAGCTCCTCTTGCAGGGTTACCTCTCCAGCTTCCCTCTATCCCTTCAGACCCTGGAAGGAGCTGTGACATCTCCATACAACCTTCTCCTCTCCAGGCTGAGCAGCCCCAACTTTGTTTCTTAATATTATTTATTTATTCCAAATAAAACCCTCTTTTTATAACAGAGGACTTGTATTTTTTTACTCCCAGACCTTCTCTCTCTTCATTTATTACATCAGGTGTTCCATCATCATTAATTTAAAAAGAAATCCTGCCCCAAAATTAAAAGTTGTTTGTATTTTCCTTTTTTTTTTTTTTGTTGTTGTTGTTTTGTTTGTGAAATAGGGTTTCCCCTGCTCTCCAAGCAGAAAACCGAATGGAAGCATGGAAGTGAAAAGGTGATTGCATTAAATCCACCTTGACGAGCAGCCCAGGAATGCTTTGAGTCCCCAGAGGTGAGGCTGTGGCACATCAGACAGCAGGGCCGACACCTCGGGAGCCTCCCGTGGGAAATCCTCTTCTTCCCGAGGGATGCATGTCTGGGCTTGTTGGTTTTTCTCAACTCCTGGAATTTCCGGAAAGAAATGGCCTCTTTCTGCACCAGTCCATCCCTGTGTGGCATCCCAGCGCTCAGGGAAAAGTTCTCCATGGAAAGAGAGGTTCACCAATGGAGCAGGGCTGCCTAGGGATGGGGGATTCATTATCTTTGGAAGTGTTCTGAGAATGAGCAGATGTGGCCCTGCATGGTTTGGTGGGGGTGATTGGTCAAAGCCTGGATGGATGATCCTGGAGGTCTTTTCCACCCTCCCTGACTCCAGGAGTCCCTGACCACCATTTTCTTTTGGCAGGTTGGGAAAAAATGCAAATTGTTTTGTTGCACAGACCAGGACCAAGATAAATGTCTGGAATGAGTGTGGAGGGACTTCTGGGGGTTATGTGTGCCCAGCAGGGACACCTCCCACTGTCCCAGGCTGCTCCAAGCCCCATCCAGCCTGGCCTTGGACACTTGCAGGGATCCAGGGGCAGCCACAGCTTCTCTGGGTTTGGGTTGGGCTGGGCAATGGTTGGGTTTTCAGCCATGAAGTTCTCTGGATTTAGGTTTATTGCCTTTTCTTCATCCCCAAATTTCTTCCATGCTGCACTTCCATCCTGGCACAGTTCATTTTCCTTCCAGAGACACCATCCAAGCTCATTTTGGTTTGGGACATGTGGAGTGGAGGCCATTCCAAGGTGGAGTTTGGGATATCCAGCCATGCCCATGGACCTGTGGTGTTCATGCCCTTTCCAAATTAGGGATATGAGAAAAGGGCTTTTTACAGAAGATTCTGCAGGAGGAGAGTAGGGCACAGGCACCCCCAGTGCCCTTCGACAAGGAACACCATGAATGTGATCAAATTCCCAGCTCAAAACACAGATTTACTGTAACTGAGCAGTGAAGGGGGGATTCTGCCTCAGGTACAGAAAATCCAGGGTTTGCTGTCAGAAATGCAAATTAAATTCCCAAAGAATTTAAAGAATTTAAAAAATCAAAGACCCCCTCAGATGGGTCCCAAATTCCCAATATTTATAGAGAGGAGCTCAAATGTCCCACCACAAGCATCAAAACCTCATTCCCCACAAGATGCCCACTTCTTTATTTATTATTCTTATATTATTTGATGTGGCCTGAGACATTCACTGCCCTCATATTTCAGGTGGTACCTTTTTTTCCGGACCATTCCAGGATTTTTCCTGAGACCCAACAGCCAGAAAAATATGTTTTGGTTTGGCTTGTTGGGTTTTTTTGTTCTCACCATAAATATCCCCTGTTCATGGCTCCTGATGTGATGAAGTGATGGATGGGAAGCTCCTTGGCATTTCCAAAGTCACGCTCCAGATTGCTGCTTCAATCTGACCCCAAACAGATCGTGGGGATGAGATGAGCTCTGCTCTTCAGCCTCACTCAACTGCTGCTTGAGCTGCTGAGCTCATCTATAAATTTGTCACCAATTCCTAAAGCTGGAGGACTCAGAAAGTGATGGACAACTTTGAGGAAGAAAGGAAAAAGAAGAAAAGCCAATCCAGGGCTATTCAATGCCCAAATTCCCATGGCAGCTGCTGCAATTTGTTTATTCCCAGAGCAAAAAACACTTGGAAATTTGCTGTGAAGAGGATGAAGGATGAAAAAATTAAGCAGGCAGCCTGCTGGCTGTAATTTAGGCAGTGACCAGCAAAACTAAAATTCTGCTTGCGTAAAGGAAGCTGGAAGGGAGAACATGCAGTGGGTCAGGACGGCGCTGGGTGCTGTGAGTAGAAATAAAATGAGGTTAATAATAAACATCTCGGCTGCTCTTTTAAAGGCCTTATTTCTTCAACACATGCGGAAAGTTGAAGTTACAGCTCTGTGAAATTTCTGCTGCCTGCCTCATCTGTTTGTCATTTGCTCCCTGGATGCTGGTGGTAAGAATTCCGGCTTTTGGAATAATGTTTGTGGTAGGTGGTCCCTTCAAAGCTGAGCCAGTTGGATTTGCTGGGCGAGACTTTGCTCATGCAAAATTTCCCTTCAACTGCATCCAATGCTGGGATGATTCAGTGCAAGGGAAACTACTGGGCTGTGATTCCCCTCTCCATCCACACAGACACTTTGAAGTGGAATTTTTCCTTGATTTTTGGGGCCAGAGAAGTGGTTGGGATCTTTCCCCCCATCCTCCCCTTCATTCCCAAGAGAAAAAGAAAATGTTTATAGGCACGCTGGTGCTCTATATTTATCAACATAAAAGCTAAATATAGCATTGTTTTCACACACATTGCTGGGGCTAACCCAGCCATAAAATAAACACGCTTTCTGATCCAGAAAATGGCATTTTAAAACAGGTTTACAATTCTTATGGTGTCATTTACATTTTTATGGTGTCAAGGCAAAAATGGAACTGCTTTCCCCCTCTGTGCTCATCTGAAGGAGGGAGCTTCACGTGCTCTTTAATAAACTGCATGGACACTTTCCACCCAGAAAGGATAGAATTTAAAAAAAAATTGCTGCAAAACAAGAATTTAAGATTTCACGGTGAAGGTTAATTTCATAAATCAGCACACAAGCAGACACTGATGTGAGGTGTAGCTGAGCTCACACTGTGGAAGAGATGACTCCAAGCACCAGATCAGACAAAAACCTTGAAAAACTAGCAAATCAGCTTAGAAACCCTTTTTTGCCAATAGGGAAAGGAAAAGGAAAAAGAAACAGGTGTGCTTGGGTTAATGTTGCATTGCTTTCTAGGCAAAAAAAGCAACATAAATAAATAAAATACAATACAACACATGTGGGGACCACTGTGTTTATTTAGCTTTTGCTGAATTCTAAAAATCCATGAGGCTCCAGGCAGGGAATATTCCAAGAGAGGCTAAAAGAAGAAGATGGGCAGGGAAAATGCAAAGGGAGAAGATGGGAAGCAAAAATGAAAAGGGGAAAACCTGCGATAAAAACATGGACAGGGTTTCACTTGAGATGTGTTGCTCCACCAGCACCAGCCACCTGGATTTCACTACAAATCCATGGATTGTGTGGGTGATGGATCAAATTTTTTAATGCTGAATTTGAAAAATTATTGCTTTCTATTGATTTCTAAATGATTTTTTAATTGTTTCTCCTTGTCTTTGGTTAAACTCCCAGGAGCCAGCAGCCCATTCCCAAGCTAATCTGGGTGGCAGCTCCTTCCCAACTCCCCATCCTGGAAAGTCACTGGCAGGAGAGATCCAACTTCCTTGGAGAGCCTATGTGTGCAGTGGAGAGCCCAGAAAACAGCCCCTAAATCAGCACCTAAATCAGCACTTAAATCAGCCCCAAAATCAGTCCCAAAATCAGCCCCAAAATCAGCTCCTAAATCAGCACCAAAATCAGTTCTGAAATTATCCCCTAAATCAGCTCCTAAATCAGCCCCTAAATCAGCCCCTAAATCAATCCCTAAATCAGTCCCTAAGTCAGCCTCTAAATCAGCCCTTAAATCAGCTCCTAAATCAGCCTCTAAATCAATCTCTAAATCAGCCCCAAAATCAATCCCTAAATCAGTCCTGAAATCAGCCTCTAAATCAGCCCCAAAATCCATTTTAAAACCCTACATGAGTTTGAAGGTCCTTTCCAGCCCAAACCATTCTGGTATTCTGTATTCTCAGAATCCCCCGTGATTCCATGATTATTAAATTCTGCATTTTTCGAATTCAATCTTACTATCATCCAGGTTTTATTTGCGCATTGGCAGCTCCTGGCAGTTGTAATTCCTGCTGATTTTCCTGTCCTCCAGCTGGCAGCGGATGGAGAATTCCTGGAGAGCAACGCTCGCTGATGGGCAGGGCTGGGAGCAATGCTGGGGTTGTGTGGCCACTCCAAATATTTGGAATTTTGCTTTTTTCCACAGTGCTTTCGCCCCTGCTGCATTGCTCACATCCCTCCTCCTGGGCACCCAGGTTTGTGGGCTCTTTCCCAGTAATTTCGTGCTGGAAGGAAGGCAGGAGAAGGGGAAAAAATTTGGGAATTCTTCCTGATAGAGGCATTCCCTATGGAAAAGCTGCTCTATGCCCTGGGATTGCTTTCAGCTGAACCGCAGACTGAAATTACAGTGTTCAAATTGTTCAGAGCAGCGATAGAAAAACAAACCTCAGCTTCTTGGTGGCTCAGTTTCAGCTTTGGCTCTGCTACCACCGGGCAGCTAGGGGTGAAAAAACTTTTTTTTGGTTGGGAAACGGGAAAAATCTCATGTGTAAAACCAGCAGCGGGCAGAAAGCAGTGCTGGGGTGTGGGTGAACATGGATGCTCAGCTCTAATTTCCAGCAAAGCCTCGGCGGAAGGATCCACTCTATCCCTCGGGACTGGTTTCTCAAGGCCTCCAAATTTCCCCAGGAAATCCCTGTCAGGCAGCAGCTGCTCAGCACCCTCATCCCCTGGGGAGCCCCTGAGCGGGGTGGCTTTCCTCACCCTGGGCACAGGGATCAGGCACATTTGGGGTGGCTGTGCCCCAGAGCAGCTCCCGGCGGTGTTTTCCCCATCCCAGCGCCATTCCCGGCCTTTCCCGCTCGGATGCTAATGGGATAACTGGGCCAGCAGCTTTGAAGCTGAAGGAGGCAGCCTGGGCAAACAGGCCGGATAAACACAGCGCCTCACGGCCGAGCAGCGCCGGGCCCGGCCTGCTCCCAGCCCTTCCTCCCAGCGCCTCCACAGCCCGGAGGAAGCGCAGGTGACAGCTGAGCTCTTTGCCCCTCGCCAAGGCGATCCACGGTGTTTGATCCGTCCCTGCGGGATGCTGCCGGGAGCACACACGGGTTAATTGAGCGGCATTAACCCGAGTCACAGCCTGACCCGCTGGGTAAACATTTCCCCATTGTTCCTGGGGATTCCCGTGCTGGGAAGTCATTAATAACCTGCAAGTCCATTCCATTTCTCATTGTTTATCAGCTGCTTTTGGCAGCCTCCGGAGCTGCTGCTGGAGCATCCCGCTCTGCCCTCAGCCCAGCTCCAGCCCCTGGGAAGTCAACAAGCTGACGTGGCCATTCATCTCCCACTTCAAACGGGCAGCCAGGAGAGGCAGCAGCAACATCTCACATCTGCTCTTCCACTTGCTGCTTGCCGGGCCTGACTCGGGAGAAAAGCCCGGTCTGGAATCCTCCCGCACTACCCGAACCTGCCAGCATCCCCAAAAACCCTGCAGGGACTCATCTCAGCCCTCACTGGCACTTCCAGCCCTGAGCAGCAGCACCTGGACATGCTCCACACAGCCCCTCAGAGCTTAGGAGACCAAATCCCATCCTTAGCCCATGAGTATCAAACCCTGCAGGTGCTTCCATGGATCCATGCAGCTCATTTTGGAGCTAAAGGCAATGGTCCTTGCTCCACATCCCAGCATCCTGCTGGCTCCAGAGGAAGCCCCAGCTCCCTGCAGGCCTGCCAGGAGCGAGGCAGGAGCTCAGAGGTGAAGGTCCATCAGCATGAAGGCATCACCTCCTGCAACTCAGTGTGGAGCCATTCCTTCATCCCTTAACCAGCCTTTGGAATGGAGCAGGATCAGAAAATCTGCTGGACTGGCTGGAGGAACAAATTAGGAGTAGAAAATCCACTGAACGTGCTGGAGGGTCAACAGGACACGCTGGAAATGCTTAATCTCATTATTCTTGGAGGGAGGGCACAAAACACTTTTAAAATGATAAATTTTTTTACTAATAATCTTTTTTCTGCTGCCACACATCCAGGACAGGAGTCACTGCAAGGAGGGAAGCAGGAGGAGCCCACGAGGGAAGCATTCCTTGTGGTTGAAGGAGAGGCACCTTGGAGCCATCACAGCCAAACCAAACCCAGCACTGCTTTTTCTGGGCACAGTTTGCTCCTTGTGCTCCAAACATTTGCTTTCCAAACCATTTCTTCAAACCACAAATGTTAAAACTTTGCCCTCTGTGTCCAGAATGCACCTTTCACTTGTACAGGAAAAGTCACCAGCTGCTATTCCATGGGAAAAACTTCATTAAAAGTGGAGGTTTTGTTAAACTTCATTACAATTTCGTGAAACTTCCTGGTTTCACCAGGATTTTATTTTGTTTTACCTCTGTGGGTAAAAAGGAAGATGCCAACCTCTCTTCTGTATCACCTACCAGGTCATTTCCTTTCATCTGTCATTTGAAATACAGGATTTTATTTTATTATTTTATTTTATTTTATTTTATTTTATTTTATTTTATTTTATTTTATTTTATTTTATTTTATGCTACCCAGCTCTCCAGGAGAGGTGATGTGGGGCTGGGTGGGTGAGGGCAGATCTCTCCTCCCTCTCCTCCTGTTCCTGCTTTTTCCCCGGGATGCTTTCCTGATATCGGAGATTAGGTCCAAAGCCCTCCAGGCAAGGAGGAACCTCCACGTGCATCTCCCACATCCTAAAGGGATGCTTTCATCACTGGGATATTGCATAAGGACAGGGAGGGAGAGGGAAGATAGGAGCTTTTCTTTTGCTTTCTTCAGGGCAAAGCCCCGCAGCAGTTTCAAGACCTCCTGAGCCCTCCAGGTGATGAAATTACCTAAATAGACACCTTGATTTCCCTGGACTTTAAGCTCCCTTCCAACCCAAACCATCCTGGGATCCTGTGATCACCATCTCACTTTATATATAAATAAAAATATAAATACATCTAATATCTAGAAATATATTTATAATATGTCATTTTCCATGTGTGATTTCTGATGTCATTTTGTAATATCCAAAGTTGTTTTACTGAGTGCTGTTGCTCACGGGGATGAGCTCCATTACTCCGAGGAGAAATTAAAACAGGATTTTAATTCAAAATCATCTGATTGGATGGTGTAAACGCTCTGTGTGTGTGCCCTGCACGCTTCAGACCTGTTCATTCTCACTCCTGGACAATTTTTTGGAAAACACCCACGGCTTGGTGTGTCCTGCAGGACAAGCCCAGTCCGTGGCTTTGGAGGGCATTTTCGGGGAAAACCAAGGAATATCCCTTCCATCGAGGTCGATATTATATCATTCAGTATTAAACATCCCTAAAAATGATGAATGCGCACAATAAAATGGGTTCATAATCAGAAAGTTGGGAGGATTTTCCCGCGTTTATTATAAACCCATGCCGACAATGGGGAAAAAAAAAAAAATCAAACTGCAGCGCGTCAGCTCCATGCTGTGAGGGAAAACATTCCCGCTCCCGGCGGAATTTTTGGGAAACGCCCGCGGGCTTCGGGGTGCTTTAAGCATCAAGCGGAGCGCAGGGCGGAGCGCTCGGTGCCTAAGGTGAGGAGGGCACGAAGAAAGGAACGCGAGCGCTTTGATCGCGGCCAGGTGTGAATTTGGGAGATTTGGGAGCTCTTAGGAAGCCAGGGCGGCACAAGCGTAATGGGGGCGCTGGTTTTAATGGGCACTTTCATCTCGGCCCGCCTGGAAGCGGCGGGGATGGGGGAAAAGGAGGATTTGGAGCCAGGAGAAGTCACTTGCTGCTCGGGCAAACACAGGGGATAAAATACAGCATTTCTTTCCAGAAGGTGGGAGGAGGGAAGCCGCGAAGAAGGAACAAGGGAAGGAAAAGGAAAATATGGGGAGAAGAGCCAATTTCCCCAGCATCAATTGATCCAAATCTCAGTTTCTCCAACAGATTTATTCCCTCTCTTACAAGCCTCACCCCTTCTAACCCTTGAAGAACTCCATGGCTGCAGCCAGTGCTGCTGAATAACCCAAAACCTGCACGGTGGCATTCAAAAATGTCCCTTTTTAATAAATGCCCTGTTTGTTTAAAAGGTTGTGAGGTGTCATTTTCACAAGGAAGGGAAATGCTGGTCCCTGAGGGCAGGATTGATACCGGAATCAGCGAGCTCCACACCCCATGGTTTGTCTTCCTGACGGGATTTTACATAATAGGCATTTCAATGAAAAAAAATCCCAACAACTTGAAAATCCTTTTGAAATAAGTATAACCCACATTTCACCTTTCTTGTGTTGAGGATAAACATGAGAACAAACAGAGTCACTGCTGGTTGCCTAGTTTCAATCAAACAATACCCAAATAAGAAATACTGAGGGACAAATCCTTCACGAACTATTTTTAAGAAGTCACTACTAAAGGCCTGACATCTCCATTTCATTGCTCATGGAAACACCGAGCAAGGCACCAAAACAGGTTCTTGCAGCCCAAGGATTTCCCCAGCTAAACCCCAATGATATTCTTCCCTTCATTGCCAATCATTTGCCTTCCATCCCAAGCCACTGGAGAGGGAGAAGCAGCGCAGTGAATGTGGCACTTCCCAGAGGTGCTGGATAAGCTGGGGGTGCTGCTGTCCCCTCAGGCAACCTCAATGCCACCTCGGGTGGGAAGGAGCACCTCTGCCCTCTCCTGGGACAGCCACAGCCTGGCGTGGCCTCCACAAGGATTCCAAAGCCTCTGGGCATTCCAAACCAGCCCTGGTGATGGTTTGAGGAGCACAGAAGTGACAAAGGTGTGGAAATGAGACTGTGCAGCTCCAGAGCTGGGCACTGAACCTCACTGGGGCTCTGGGACTCCATGCCTTTGTCGGGGGAATTCCAAGAAGGGAATCTGGGGCAATTAGGAAGCCCCTCGAAAGCAGCACATCCCTCCCTCTGGCTCATCCTCATCTCTCTCTCCCTTGTGCTCCAGCCTCCCTCCTTTTATTTTCCTGGCTGCCTCTGATTTGTGGCCAGGAACCACTGCTCCAGGCCTGCTGGGCTCAGCCCCCTCGACAGAAGCTGTTCCCTGCGACCACAACCATCCCAGGAAAATCGGGATGGGGATGGGATATTTACCCTTGGATTCAACAGCATCTGACAATCCGAGTGATTCCTGTAAGACCCCGAGGAATGCAGAGCTGGAGGAGGAAGAGACGTGCCAGAACCGACTCCTTTTCATTTCTCTTGGGCTGTGGAAAGCGGAGCCAAGGAAAAGCTGGGATAACGAAGGCCACGGTGGTTTTAATTAGCTGCAAGCCTGGAATGTGGGGGCTGATTGCGTTGGTTTAATGATGAATAAATATGGAATGGTGTGGGTGGGCGGGTGCGGGAGATGATCCATGGATGGGTAATATAAGGAATGTCGCTGCAGCATGGTCACAGCACTGCTGGGCTCTTCCCAAAGGACATCTCCAGGCTCCTTTCCAGCATGCCAGGGAAAGAGCTTTCTTTGGAAAACGGCACTGGATGTGGCTGTGCTTGCAGAGGGGTCACACCTGGAGCAGGATCAGGTGCTCTGCCTGGAGAGATGCCACACAAAGCTCCCGGGACAGCAGCAGGGATGGCATAAACCTGGCACAAGCAGCCCTTGTGGTCAAAAGCCCTCAGGGAAAGAAGTTTGTCCTGGGAACACCCTCCTTCCATATCCTAGCCGCTCCCTGCTGGGCACTGCAAGGTTTTAGCTCAAAAGGCCATAAATCGTGGAATTTTGGTGGTGTTTTGATCCCAAATTAACGTGAGCAAGACAGGGCCCTGCACCATCTCTCTCTGGCTCTTCCAAGGAGGGCAAAGCCCAGGCAACCAGGAGGCAAAGGATGGGAACACCTGGGGCCAATCCTTATCTATTTCCTGATATCCAGGGTGTGATCAGCAATAACCAGACCTTCTCTGGACTGTCCTGGGGAACCTTCCCTCCCTCCCATGTGGAGCACAGGTCAGTTGTGTCCCTTGGCGGCAGAGCACACCGAGACTGGATAATGGCTCAGTTTAGGGATGTGTTAGAGCTGGGGTTCTGCCCCAGGGCGTTTCTAGGGTCTCTTGGATGTGGTGGAAGCTTCCTGTGGGATTCCACTTGTGGTTGGCCAAAGAGGGAATACACCCAGGATAGAATCCTACCCCTGGAATTCCAGCAGGAGGAGCAAAAGGAGCCTTGCTTGTCGTGCTGCCCTCTCTGCCCCACTGTCCTGGCCTTGAAACACCTCATACCCCTCGGACACATCTGTGGGGAGGCAAAGTTTGCAGGACTCAATGTTGAGCCACCCCCAAAGTGTTCCTGGTGCAGCTCTGATGCACAGAGCCATGATGGAGAGTCATGGAAATACTCTGGAAAACATGGAATTGAAGTGCCAAAGCTCTTTGAACTGGCATAAAAGTTGCTGGAGTGTGTCCAGGGCAGAGAATGGAGCTGAGGAAGGGTCTGGAGCCCCAGGAGTGGCTGAGGGAGCTGGGAAAGGAGCTCAGCCTGGGCAAAGGAGGCTCAGGGGGACCTTGTGGCTCTGCACAGCTGCTGCCAGGAGGGGACAGCCGGGGGGTCAGGCTGTGCTCCCAGGGAACAGGGACAGGACAAGGGGAAACGGCCTCAGGCTGGGCCAGGGGAGGCTCAGGTGGATATTAGGGACAATTTCCTCACCAAAAGGATTGTCAAGCAGTGGAATGAGTTGCTCATGGCAGTGTTGGTGTCACCATCCCTGGAAGTGTTCCTAAGGGGTGTGGGTGTGGCACCTGGGGACACTCCGTGGTACTGTGTGACTCAATGATCTCGAGGGCCTTTTCCAACCTTAATGATTTTGGGATTCTCTGAAAATGCTTCTCAGGCCCAAATGTGTGCCAGGTTTAGGGCAGGTTCCTAGAGCTGGGGCACTGTTGCGATGTCTTTTACCTTCCACAGGACATCATTTGCATAAAAGAGGCCAGACCTAAAACCTTCACCTCTCTCCTCCCAGCCCAGCCTGTTTTATCCCCAAACCCACAGCGCATCCACACAGAGAAACCTCGGCTCCTGTGACGTGGAACAGTCCACGCTCCCTGCCAGCGCTTGCTGCTGTCGTCAGCCCGTGGGATGGGAGCCTGGAGCACCAGCCAGGCCCTGGGAGCTGCAGATCCCCACTGTGCTTCGACCTGGCGTGGATTTTGCTCAGCGCCGCGGATTGAGGAGCTCAGAGCAGCCACAGGTCCCATCTTGCTGGGAGATGCACCAATTCTGGCTGCAAATCCAGCACCACTTCCCTGACAGAACCTGATGGAGACTCCCAGCTCACAACCCAGCCGCGGGAAGCTGCTCCATTATTCCCCTTTTCCTTTCTGGCGCGGCAGCCTGGGACGAGCCCGAGTGGCGTCCAGCATCGCGGGGTTCTCTGGAAGTACTGGCATCTGGTGCTGCAGCTTGTGGTGTCCTTTCAAATGAGCAGCCAGGCAGCTGCCGAGCACATGTGGGGAGGCAAGGAGCTGCCTTGCCTTTCCAGGGATGCTCCGGCGAAAGCTCTCAGCCTCGGCAGCTTCCTGGAGCCTCTGGGAGCAGCGAGTTCAGCGCTCGGAGAGGAGGCAGCTCCCAGAGCAGGGAGGAACCTCACGGGAGATTTTCATTCCCCTTCAGCATGAGGGTTTCAAAGTCACCGAAAGATGGGGATGTTTGGATGTGGGGGTTGTGCTCCGAAGGGTTCAAGCAGCAGAGTGCAGAATTCATGGAGTCATGGAATGGTTTGGGTTTTAGTGACCTCAAAGCCCATCCGGTGCCACCCCTGCCATGTCAGGGACACCTCCCACTGTCCCAGGCTGTCCCAGGCTGCTCCAAGCCCCAGTGTCCAACCTGGCCTTGGACACTTGCAGGAATCCAGGGGCAGCCACAGCTTCTCTGGGAATTTCATCCCAGCCCCTGCCCACCCTGCCAGGGAACAATTGCTTCCCAATATCCCATCTAAATTTCCCCACTGTCAGTCTGTACCCATTCCCCCTTGTCCTGGCATCATATTTCCTTACAAAAAGTCTCTCTCCATCTCTTTTCTAGGCCTCCTTCAGGTACCGAAAAGCTGCAAAAATGCTTCAAACACCCCCAAAACTGCAGGACTGAACTTTCCTAGCAGAGATTCCACTTTCAGCCTCCTAGGAAATAATTTAGCAACTTTTCACATTTTGCTGCAAGCTGGGAGACCTGGACCGGTGACCCTCCATTTGCAGGGTGGGCACAATAATTTGATTTCTTCGTCCCCTGTGGTTTCTCCTTGCAGCTTGGGACATCTTTTTGGCACATGAATAGTTTGGTCCCAAAGAAAATTCCAGATCTTTCCAGAGGTGGAATTCCGGTGCAGCGTAACAATGATCTCTTCCTGTCATTACTGATTTAGGGCAGGAGGCCATCACCGTCCCCAAAAGCAGCATCCAGAGGTGGGATACATCCTCCATCCACTCCCTCCTACCAGGCCTAAACTAAATCCTGCCTCTGGAAGAAGCTCTGGAGTGGGGAATTCCAGTGGAAAAGCAAGGTGTGCCTCAGAGGGAGGTTTGGATTTGCTGAGGGCTTGACCATCGCGTGTTTAGCAGGGCTGGGAGCACATCCCTCTGCATTTTGCTCCCTTTCCTCAGTCATTTTCCCCTGCCTCCTGCTTTCTCTGTTCCCCAGCCCTGGAAGGACAGAACGGACCAGAGTGGGAAGTGGAGCAGGAGGCAAACAGCTGCCCCACGGACAGACATTCCCAGTTTTCCTCCCACACATGCCCATGCTCGTCGGTCATTCCCCAGGATTTATATCCAACTTCCAGCCCTGCTCAGGGGCAGGATGGCCCAGCTTTGGGGTGGGGGAGAAAACGCTGCATCCTGCAAAGGGAGAGGTGGAACAAGTCCATGCTTTCCCTGGCGGTCACACCGTGTTTTCCCTGGGGGCAAAGCCGTGTTTTCCCTGGGGGCAAAGCCATCTTTTCCCTGGGAGCAGCGAGGGAAATTTTGCAGCTAAGCCTGCGCAGCAGCCGCTGCAGGATGTGGGGTTTGCTCTGCCAAGAAAAATGAAATAATAAATGGGAGGAGAGAAAGCCTGCAGCCTGCTCTCACTTTCACTGATTTAATTCCAACGGCGCTAATTTCGGGAACGCCAGCCCTGCCTTGCACGAGTTTTTCCCTGGATCCTAATCCCTCACTGCTGGGCAGACAATGCTCCATCCTCCTGCCCTTCCAACTTTCATGGATTGGGCAGGAACACAACACCCCCACTCCCAAATTTTCAGCACCCCAACCCAAGGGAGTTTGGGAGAAGTGCTAGAATGGATGTAAACAGGGAATTACACCCTTCCAGCTGCACGTGGGGTTATAATTACCCGGGAATGCAGCTCAGCCGCTGGTGCATCAGATGCGCCACGCTGTCGCCAAATTTGCAGATGTTCAGCCTTACTTTTATTAAGCATGACAATGCCCAGCAGGATCTATTTTCCCTGATTATCCTCAAATGGAGAGGAATATTAAAAGGCAGGATAATTAAAAATAGATGCCTAAACAAAAGGATGTGTCTATGATTCTTCTCCGTAGCGCTTTGAAATAGTTCAAATTTCTCGGCTGGCTCGTGTGTACGGGGAAGCCAAAGGATGTCTTAAATTCAGACATATGTCTTCATTCTGTTTAATGTGCCAGAACAAAAACAGAGCTCGAGACCACCATGAATTGATTTGGAAGCGACGGCTCCTCGTCCTGCTCCGCCAGACTCCAGGGCAGATTGAGCAGCGAGGATGTAAAAGCTTCCTACAAGATAAGGAGGGGGGGAAAATGGGATATCGAGCTTAAGTGCTGGATTTGATGTTGTGGATGTGACACAGGGAGTGTGACCTCAGTTCAGGTGTTATTTTTTAAAGCCCATGTGCAGGGATGTTTTCCAGAAAAGCTTTGCAGGAATAATTTCCTTAAATCCCCCCTGACATTTAGGACAGGCTCTGAAATAGCCATTCTGCCTTGGGTTTCTCTGGAGGATAAGGAGTCAAGGAGAGCAAACAACCAGATTCGGAGGAGACTCAGTGCAGGGCAGAGGATGGGAAATTAAAGGGCCTGGCACAGATTACCACAGAAGCTGTGGCTGCCCCTGGATCCCTGGCAGTGTCCAAGGCCATGTTGGATACTGGGGCTTGGAGCAGCCTGGGACAGTGGAAGGTGTCCCTGCCATGGCAGGGGAGGCACTGGATGGGCTTGAGGGTCCTTCCAACTCAAACCATCCTGGGATTCTGTGATTCTAACATAGCACAACTGAGAGCTGGAAAATTCAGGAATTAGTCATGGGAAAAGGGAAACTCAGGTCAAGAAATGGATCTTATCCTCCAAAAAAGCCATAGGTTCAACTTTGCAAACGTGCACAGCTTCAGGATGAAGTAAAGAGAGGCACAGATTGACAGGGCTGGGAATGACCCAGTGCCAGGCAGGAGTGCTGCCCTCAGACCCAGGGAGGTGGCAGACACAGCTGGGAAGGTGAGGAATGAGACTCCAGAGGATGGGATTTGGGATCCTCTGACTCGTGTGAATCCACCTCCACCCTGAGAATGGCCACCCCCATCCAAACCTGAACCCAAAGCCAAAGCCAACAAATCAACCTCTGCTCCATCTCCATGCATTCCCCAATGCCTGGACACCAAGCCATGACGTTCAGTTGGATGTTTTGGGGCAAGGAGGAAAGAAAAGCAGGGAGAGTGAAAAGGAAGAACCCCAATCCCAAACCCAGTGATCCAGCACAGCCTTGCAGGGACTGGGGGTGCCTGGCAGCACCCCGAAGGTCAGGCTGGAATGGGCCAAGGTGAGCATGGACAGAGCTCAGCCATCATTTCCTGGGCTCTAGGACACATTGGCTGGTTGCCTGGGAAGAGATGGGAACTGCTGTTTTTCCCCTGAAATGCAGCTTTGCAAAACTGGACGAAGATTTTCAAATCCTTGTTGAAGTTTCAGGTTCTTTTTTCATCCAAATTTGTGTGGATGAGCTGACATGTCCCGCAGCACCTCCATCCCAGGGAAGCTGTGGGATGCATTCCAAAAGTTAAAACCACCTCAAAAATGGGTCTTGGTGCCTAAAGCTGAGCCCCAAACACTGATCTGGAAAATCCTGAGCCTCCTGCCTGATCTAAAGGGACCTAAATCCTGTGGTCTTAAATCCCTCCAGACATCCAGGATGTAGGCTCAGGGTCTGTATTCCATCCAGGAATGGGTGGCAAACATGCCAGTAGCCCTCTGGGATGGACTGTGATGCTCCTGTCCCCCAAAACTATCCCAAAACTGCCAAATTTAGCCAAGCACCTGACTTGCTTTCCACTCTTGTCTGCAGAACAGGTTTTTACGTGGCAGGTTTTAGGCAGAGCAGTTTCCCATGGAGACAAAATTCAGGCAGCACCACCTCAAATCCCAGTTTTCCCTTTGGAAGTGCCCAGCACTGTCACCCCTGGAGGACACCAGTGCCTGTGGGTCGAGTTTTATGGCCGTGATTCCATCTGGGATAGTGCAGCAGCTCCCGTAGCAGTGGGGTTGTATTAATCTCAGCCTGTGGTTTCCAGTGTTTTCAAAGAATCTTACAAAACATCCCAGCAGCAATGGGATTTAAAAGCAGTTTTAATGACTTCCCGCTGGCTGGGAATGTCCAGGCTCCTGCCGGGAGTCTCTCTGGGCTGGGGATGCCCAAAAATGGATTTGCAAATGCCATCCCCTGTTTGTTTTCTCTCCTCCCCACATGGCAATAACCAGGGCTCACCACTGCAGATGCTTGGGGGCGATTGAAGGATCCCATAAAAGCGGGAAGGGAGGCTTGGGGAGCAGCGACCAGGCCAGGAGAGGAACAGGATGGCCACCTGAGCTCCAGCAGCACCAGCTGGATTGGTTCCTGAGCGTGCCCAGGAACAGAGGAAGGGAGAACAAAAAAAAGGGTTATTCCAGGAAGAAGCCTGGATGAAGGATCCAGATTTCCTCTCCATAAATCTCACTGTGAAATGACTCATGGAAACCCAAGGTCTGTCTTCCCAACACTGCTCTCACTCCGAGCAGTTTCCTGGGATCATAGCGGGCTTCTCCAAACACTCCCAGCTTCTTCTGGATGGAAGCTCAGGGAATTATCCCTGTCCCCTCCCATGCCTGGATGTTCAGCAGCTCTCCCGGTGAAGCCCTGGGAGGGCAGTGCTGGCTCCAGACTCCCAAATCCCAACTGCTCCTTGACCTTCTGTGACACCTTGGTCCCAAAGGTGCCCCTGAAGCCCCAGATGAGCACTGAGCACTGGTTCAAAAGCCCTGCTTGAATTTCTAAAACTCCATTTCCAAACGTCCTTTTAGGATCTCTGGCACCTCATGATCAAGGTTTGGAGGGCTGTTCTCTCCACCTCTCCCTTGTGCTCCTTCAACCAGAGTTGGGTAGGATGTGACTCCCCCAAAGTCCTCCCACCTTCACCCCACAGGACCCAGCTGTCCCCTCAGAGCAGCCCTATTTGGCACAAAGATCCATCCATGGATTTTCCATATATTTTTGGACACTCTGTTTGTACACACTCCATAAATGAGATCAAGGGGAGAAAATAACCCAACCCAACCCAGACACAGCCCCTCGAGCTTTGTTTTCTCCCACGCTCGTTAAGTGCCAAACCAACATCTGGATGCTCTCTAAATGTGTTATTGAAGGAGAAGATGCAGGGCACGGCCCTGCAGCAGGGATGGGAGTTTATGGCTGCTAAAAAGATCTGGGGAAAAACCCTGGAGTAGCTCAGGTTGGTGCCTGGGACCCACCAGACCCATCCTGTGTAAATGTCCATTCCCTGGCAGCCGTGAAGATTCCTGGAGGATCTTCAAGCTGAATGCTGAGTGATGGTATCCATGGAGACATTTGTAGAAGCCTGGGCAGTAAGGAGTTAATCCCAGAATTCCAGGATGGTTTGGGTGGGAAGGGATCTCAAAGCCCATCCAGTGCCACCTCTGCCATGGCAGGGACACCTTCCACTGTCCCAGGCTGCTCCAAGCCCCAATGTCCAACCTGGCCTTGGACACTGCCAGAGATCCAGGGGCAGCACAGCTTCTCTGGGCCTCCACCTCAAAGTCCTCATTTCCAGAAAGATCCAGAAGAATGGGCTGCATGTGCTCACCCAGTTACAGGAAGAGATTTCTGTCCCTGATTGACGATATTTCATTTTAAACGTTCTAGGGGAAGCAAGCAAAGCAATGGCCAGGCTGCAGAATCATAAATGAGTTGGAAAAGGCTCTTTTATTGTGGAAAAAGAGCTGGAAAGAAGTGTTGAGTTGAAAGCAACAGGTTGCTTCTGGCTTTTTGGGAAAAGGTGCCATTTGTACAATAAGCACCATTTGTCCTGGAAATGACAATTAGGATAAAAAACAACTCCTCTTTAATTAGTCCTAGGCCATGGGAAGAGGTTGCATAGCATCATGACTCATGCTTTTAATCATCTCCTGCCTAGACCATCTCCAAGCTCTGGTGAGAAATTAGGAAAGGCAGGAATTTTGTGTGATTGGATTTTATTTTGCTTGTTTGCCTTTTATTCCGCCCCCTAACATATGGGAAAGAACAGAATTCTGCAACACCATTCTTGTATATTGGAAAGAGGTCTGGCTCCAGCCAGATGTGCTGCAGGAAGGGATTGCTGTCATCTTCTCCCTTGGGATCGGGAGTTGGGATTGTTCAGCCTGGAGAAGAACTTTGGAGTGACCTCATTGTGGTCTGAAGGAGCAGCAGGAAAAGTGGAGAGGGACTTGGGACAAGGGATGGAGGGACAGGACCCAGGGAATGGCTTCCCACTGCCAGAGGGCAGGGATGGATGGGATCTTGGGAAGGAATTGTTCCCTGTGAGGGTGGGCAGGCCCTGGCACAGGGTGCCAGAGAAGCTGTGGCTGCCCCTGGATCCCTGGCAGTGTCCAAGGCCAGGCTGGACACTGGGGCTTGGAGCAGCCTGGGACAGTGGGAGGTGTCCCTGCTCATGGCTGGGGTGGGATTGGATGGGATTTAAGATTCCTTTCAACTGAAACCATTCCATGATTTTATGCTTCCAAAATTCTGTCCTTTCCACTGAGAAAGCTGGAAGCAAGCTGGAAGCTTCCTGTTTGATCCACATCCTTCTGCTGTTTGGAGATCTAAGGAAAAACAAATGAGAATTAATAAAGTGCTTCTGCTCCTTCCCTTTTTTTTTTTTTCTGCTGCTTTTAAATGCAGCACCATGGAAGCTGTGCTTGTGTTTTCCAGAAGGAAAACCCTCAGTGAAATCTAGCAAAAGCAGATTTTTTTAAGGGGACATTACATTCCTTCTGGATCTGTCACCCTCTCCACTAATCCCATTCAAGCACAGGAAGGAAGGAGAACTTCATTCTTCTCTGTGAGGGTGGGCAGGCCCTGGCACAGGGTGCCCAGAGAAGCTGTGGCTGCCCCTGGATCCCTGGCAGTGTCCAAGGCCAGGTTGGACACTGGGGCTTGGAGCAGCCTGGGACAGTGGGAGGTGTCCCTGCCCATGGCAGAGGTGGGACAAAATGGCCTTGAAGTTCCCTTCCCACCCAAACCATTCCATGACTCCATGGTTAAAAAGATAACATTAAATAGTGACTCCTGGGCTAGAATTCCCATTCTCATCAATTTGTTTTCAACCCACCCAAACCCAGCCTCTCATTCATTCCAAACCATCAAATTCAACTCCTCCAGCCATATAAAACTGCAGGGGAATCCGTCTGGGATGAACAAATTTTTCCAGTCTGTTTGGATCTTGCTCCAGAGGAAAAAGGGGAGAAATAAAATCTGTATCAACTTCCACCAATGAATTCAGAGAATATCGAAAGGTATTTCACTGTGCCATGGGAAAGCAAGAAGGAAAAAGTGCTGGGAGGGAGAGGAAAGTGGGATTTTCTCTCTCGGGGGAGAAACTTCATTGTTACAACTATTATGACTTTAGTTGTGATGATTTGCAGGGTCTGCAGTTTTCTGTCAGTTTGGTTCAGGTCTTGCTGGGTTCTCCAGGTGCCCTGCTAAGGCTGGGGTTTGCTTAAGCCTGAGCTAGATGTTTATAGGTCTAAACCTAAACTCTGCTCCTCAGGGTTTCACACTTGTAGAGCCAGCAGGCTCAGCCAAAGCTCTGTCAACAGCCCAGTGCTCTGCTGGACTCTTTTTGGAACTTCACACTTCATGGAGAACACCAAAAATTCCCACTGATTCCCTCTCTCTGATATATCCAGTAAAGATTCACCTTTCTTAGGCTGTCCCAGACCTTGCACATCACAGAGCCCCCTCAGTGGTCCTGCAGCTCAGCTCTGAGGTGTTGGAGGTTTTGGGACTTTGGTTTGGGTTCACTGAGTTTGCCTGCTAATTTAGGGCAGAAAAGTGCATTTCACCACCCCTTCAGATGGTATTGTTTTTGTCCGAGGGGTTACACAAAACAAACATATTTTGCTGCCCTGGGGAGCTCAGGACACCTCAGGCAGAGCCCAAACAGAGCTCTATTTATTGACCTCTGTATATTTAGTTCCCCCCACACCTCCTAAAGGGCTTGTTTTCCACTCCATCCTCTCTCCAGGGTTTTCCCCTGCATTTCCTCCCTCTTGTTTGTTGGGATTTAGGTGAAACTCCAAGAGATCTGCGTTTTGAATTCAGTGACTCAGTAAAACTGGGCAGATGGAGGACATCGACTCTCCTGTTTAGCCCCCCAGACATTCCAACTAAATTCAACAGAGCTCAGGGGCCTGGAAGTCCCATCTCAAGAAGAAAACGGGATAAAAGAAATATGTAAAAGCCATTAAGGGTATTTCACAGCCCCCCCAGAGAGGGGTGAGGGGTGGCACATCCCCACTTCCAGCCTGTCCCGAGAGTCGTCAGGACTGACACAATCAAAGGAATTGCCATGTTCTTCCAGAGGGGAAGCACTGCCGTGGAAGTGCAGTGAGACGGGAGGATGATTCCCAGCTTTCCCGAGGCGCCGCTGTTTTCCCAGGCAGCTCTGCAAGCCATTTATCATCCCCGATCCGTGGGGACATGGATCCTCCCCAGGGAGCTCTCTTTTCCCTCTCTCCTGCCTGCCAAACCCTTTCAAACCAGAAAGGAATTCACCCACAGCTCCTTTTCCTCTCGCAGCCCCCTTGTCCTGCCGGGCTGACCGCTGACATCAGCTCCGGCTGCTCCAGCAACCTGGGCTTTTCCCCCGGGGATAATCAGGAGCAGCCCCTGGAGCAGCCCCTGGGAAGAGAAGGAGAAGTGCTGCCTGCTCCTCGGGATCCTGCTGGGGAGCAGCCCCACCACGTGCTCAGTCCGCACGGGGAGATGTGACATCACCGAGCCTCCCAAATTCATTTCATTCATCAGTTAAAGGAAATACATGGGGGAAACCCTGCATTTCCCTGTCTTTTTCAAAGGCCACGAATCGTTTGGATAAACTCAGAAATACACTTTGGATGGGATAAAAGGTTCCCACCGTGGTATTTATTTTTAAATTTTTTTCTAATGTTTGTAATGCTTGACTGTCCCAGTGACACAGGTGCTGGACGAGATGTGAGGGTGGCACAGAGCTCTCCAGAGGAAGGCAGACAGAATCTGACCTGACTTTGACAGGAATAAACCCAGACACTGATTTTGCTGTTCCACTAGAACTTGAAGTTTGTCCTGTAATCCCAGGCCCCCTCTCCTGCAGCTATAATTACCTAAATCAAGGTTCATTAGTGGCTGATAGCAGCATAATTACAGTGTGAGACCTCATCCTGCATCATTAGCAGGAGCTCATGCACTGAAGGCTGAGAATGATCCCGGTGAAAGTTCACCTTCCATGGGCTGTCAGAAATCAGGGAGCATCCCAATCCATCCCCCAGCCTGGATTTGCACAGGCTGCTGGCCCAGACTGCCAGGATTGAGCCTCTTCATTCCTATTGTTGCTGAGGGATTTTTGTGGAAGTCTAATCAAAGGCTCGCTGCTTCCAATAAGCTTTGGAAAAGCAGCAAGAAACAAAACCAACCCTGCCTGAGTGGATTTCTCCTACTCTTCATGTTTGCCCCAGCCTTGGATTATTAATTGCTGTGACTGTGATGTGCTTTGATTTATTTAAATCAAAGCAGGCTCCTTTGGCTCCCAGTTTAACTTTAAATAGACATTGATACAAGGCTTAGTGATAGAAAGAGCAGCTGGTTTTGATAAATGACATCCGGAGATGCAGGGGACTACTGAACACAGAAACTCCCAAATCTCTGCAGGTTACTGTGCATCACAACACACACATTTATCCTGCTCACAGCACCCAGAACAAAACCGAAAAATTCAGGAAAATCTCCCCAGGAGCACCTGGACATTGTAAGGAAGTGCCTTGCAAAGGTTTATTAAACCTGGGAGGTTGAGTCTTGCACCTATGGAGCTCCCAGGTACTGCTCTGACCCTGCAAAAATCGTTAATTAATTCAGTAATTATGGCTATTCTGTGTTGATTCTCTGTTGATTCTCACTCCTCAATTTGCTACGGTTAAATGCAAACCCCAAAGCTGCAAAACTGAGCTTTATTTTAGCCTCAAGCTGCACCAGGGCAGGTTTTGGGATGGAAATTAGGGAAAGGTTTTTCCCCCAGAGGGTGCTGGGCACTGCCCAGGCTCCCCAGGGAATGGGCACAGCCTGAGGCTGCCAGAGCTCCAGGAGTGTTTGGACAGCACTGCCGGGGATGCCCAGGGTGGCATTGTTGGGGTGTCTGGGCAGGGCCAGGAGCTGGAATTGATGATCCCTGTGAGTGCCTTCCAGCTCAGGATATTCCATGATTCCAAACAACTGGCTTGGAGGAAAATCACCCAACAGCCCAACACCTGTGAGTGCTTCTGTGAGAAGGGCCTGAGACACTTCAGAAGGTGGTGGCAGAAAAGCAGAATGTGGCACCATGATCACAGAATCTCAGAATCCCTGAGGCTGGAAAAGCTCTCCCAGCCCATGGAGTCCCAGCTGTGCCCAATGCCCACCTTGTCCCCAGCCCAGAGCACTCAGTGCCACCTCCAGGCCTTCCTTGGACACCTGCAGGCATGGGGACTGCAAAGCTCCCTGGGCAGCCCCTGCCAAGGCCTGAGCATCCTTTCCATGGAGAAATTCCTGCTGCTGTCCAAGCTGAGCCTCCCCTGGCCCAGCCTGAGGCCGTTTCCCCTTTCCCTATCCCTGATTCCTGTCAGGGAGTTGTGCAGAGCCACAAGGTTCCCCCTGAGCCTCCTCTTCTATTTATTGGCAGATCCTGTTTCTTTTAGGAAACCACAGAAAATGGAAATCTAATCCAAGCTGCCAAAGCAGGTGGAGAGAGACAGGAAGAATTCAGATGGACTCAGGATCCAGGGACAGACCTGATCATTGAGGTCTCTGTTCACCCAACCTGTGCAATTCCCAGCAGTGCTGCCCGAAGCTGCCCTGGGCTTAAACACAACTCCAGCAGCTGCATTTCGACAGGGAAAATTCCCTATGGGAAAAATGGGCTGAGGCAGGTGGATCTCAACCAAAAGGGTATTTTGATTGCAGGGTTTATTTGATCTTTATTTCTTTTAAGCACGGCATCTGTTGTTTCTCCCACTCTGAGGCTCCGATCTGTTCCCCTGAGCAGGTGTCAGGCAGGTGCTGCTCAACCTCCCAGCAGCTTTGCTGTCCTGACACCCCACAGCTCCATCCTAACACAGGGTACGGAGCCTACAGAAACCCTGAGAGCTCCCAGGAGAAGGAAATACAGGGGAAAGGTGGGGATGAGCACCTTTGGCTGTGTTGATTTGCCGAAGGCACAGTGTATTATCAGTGTCTGACAGCTCCTGCAGCTTCCTCTGCTCTTTTCGGGATGATCTGAAAGCCATGGGGTGGGAATGGATTTGTCAGGGAATACTGGGATGGGTGTAACTGTGTATCTTTTATTCCTAGGAATGCTCTGGACGTGCAGCACCTGCCCAGGCACCCTAAATCCCATGGTCACCTCTTCTGCTGTGCCAAAGCCAAGCTGGGGGTCCTGGTTGACTGGACATTCATTAAATGATGGGAAAAATGGGCTTTTCTTGCCCCCTCAGGATCCAGCAGGAATCAGGGGAATTCTGGTGGTTCATGGCTCCCTCTGCCCCAAGTTTGGGTTTGGGGAGGTCCCTGGGGCTCCCAGGCAGCTGCTGCTGAAATATCCACAGGGAAGGTGGGCAGGGATGGAATGGGGAGAGGAAGTAAGCACAGGAAAAGGCAGGAGAAGGGGAATGGCTCCTTCCAGTGAGGAATGTTGGGATCATTGTGGGATCCAGGCCAGGAGAGCATGTGGGACTTTGCAAGAGCCAGCTGAGTTTGCTGCATATTCCATTAGGAACTGAGCTGTGCCATGGGATGCCTCAATCCTGCATGGATTAAGGGACTTCCTCTGACTCATGGTCCTGAATTCCTAAAGGCTTCCTCAGCCTTGGGAATCAGGGATGATTTTTAGTGGTCTTAATTAAAAAATCAATTAATTTGTCTTTTCCTGATCGGAGAAAAGATTAATTAAGTAATGCTCCTGAATAAACATGGGGGGTTTCCTTGTGTGGTGTGCTGCAAATTCCCTGAGTTTTGGAGAAAGGTTTCCTCCTTAAATCCTCTAATTCTTTATTTCTTATTTAAAATATATATGCAGAATACCAGAACACAGATATGGGGCATCACAGTTTAACACAAAGCAATGTTTTAAGGCTCTTATCAGCCATATATAACCTATTATAACAATAAATAACCTATATAGATATTTTTTCATAATTAATATAAAGATATAAGTATATATAATATATTATTATTAATAAATACTTATTATAAATCATTATAGTTATAATGATGGATAATAAATACCTATATGATATAGTAATAAATATCTCTATGATATAGTAATGGCAGCTAGAACAGCTGTGAATTATCTTGTGAACCATAATCATTAATGAAGAACTACAATTATCAATTCTTCCTCTCTGCTTTCACCCTTTTGTGAGGCACTTTTTAGCAATAACCCCCCAACTAAACAGAAGGAAAGGGATTTCAGGATTATTGCAACAAGGGTGGACTTCTGCACACATCACTCCCTTGCAGGACCCAAAACCCTTAAAAAGGGAGAAGTTTCCTATAGCAGCAGGATCAGTTTCTAATGCACAAGGCTTTTCCCCATGCTCAGCCTGGGGCTGGATGGTGTCCCAGCTTGCCAAAACCGAGGCAGGGATAATGGGATGTGAGTCAAACTGTCCTGCAGGGCTCTGTAAACTCCTGTTTGCACAAACACAGCGGCAAGTCCTCCCTTTGAGGGTAGAGTTTCTCCAGCTCTGTGGCTTTGGGTTTCTCCACGTACAAACAAAGAGGGGAAAATCAAACACTTGGCCCAGGGCTTCTCCTCAGCGGCTGATGAGCAGCGCTTCATGCTGCTTCATCAACAAAAGCCAATTAACACTTCACAGGCCAGCAGGGACTGAGTGCTGCTGCTGTTTGCATCAGGAGCCATGCTTCTCCTTCTCCCAACTTCCATGGGAGCCACGGTGGCTCCTCAACCTTCAATCACACCCAGGCTGAAAGAGTTCACAGAATAATTTCACAGAATCATTTCACGGAATCATTTCACGGAATCATTTCACAGAACCATTAAGACTGGAAAAGACCTTTAAGATCAGCAAGTCCAACCATCAGCTCAGCACCAGCACTGTGTTTCTCGTGTGTTTTCCAGTGCTGGTGGTGATGGCTACAGGAGGCTCCTAATGCAGGACAGGATGGCTGGAACCAAGGTTTTCCTGGGCTGGGAGAAGGAAGGAAAGCAGCCATGGGTAAGGAGTAATGTGTCCTACTGAGGAATGTGGCAGAAAGTCCAAAAATTGGGATTTTAGTCCTGGATGAGGAGCTATTTCTTGGGATTGTGGGGCTGAGGACCAAGCATCCCATTACACCTGGGTTCATCCCACTATACACGAGCTCATCCCATTATTCCTGAACTCATCCCGTTATATCTGGGCTCTGGAGCTGCTGCCTTGGAAATTTTTATCCTCTTTCTCAAAGTCATATTCTGTCTTAGGGTGCCCACATCCCAAATGATTCCCAAGTGAGGGAAAAGCACAGCAAAAAGTTTGCCTGAGCTGAAAGAATAAAGGGACAGAAGTGACCTGTCCTGTTGTTGGGAGGATATAAATCAAATAACACAGCTTTTTTTTCTATTTAGTGGAGTCTCCTTTCTTAAGTCTAGATAATACATCATTAAACCAAAAGAACATGGTATTTTTCATTTTTAAAGATAATTTAATGAGGTTTTTTGAGTCTGATTTGGGTGGGGGGGTTTATTTAACTTCAAGGCAACACCAGCACAAACCCTGAGCCCTTGTCACCGGTGGGGTTTTAGGAATGAACTCTAATAATGGCTTTGTTTGATGTACTTTTAATGCGTGTTCCAAAGGATCCCGCCTGATAGAGCATCCCAGAAATGGCCCTGCCCCAGCATTTCCTACCCCAGCACATGGATTTGATCTCCAGAGCCAACCACAAGAAGCAAACCACGTGTTAACAGCGTGGGAACACCGAGCAGAGGGACCTTGCTGGCTGCCTTGGGGACACGAGGAGATTTCGGGATCGTTCTGCCCCACTGACATCTCTGTCATCATGGAGACAGATCCCAGAGCTTTTTTGGGGATAACAGAAGTAACTGGAAGGAGGGAAATGTGTGTGTGACCAGGGGTGAGCTGGGAAGCTTTGCAGATATTTCATAGGTTGTGAGATGAAGCAGTTGGAGACTGAAATGCTGACGAATCCCACAAATTTCCAAGGAGAAACCCAAACTTCCACAGAGTTGGGACAAACACTGGATCACATTTAGGATGCAGATATCCAGGTGCAGACAGTACCCAAAGCACTGGGGCTGGAGCAATGCTGTGATCCTGCAAGCACCTTCCTTGGGCCACAACTGCTCCAGGGAGTTTCCTGCAGGATTCCTGACAAGGAAAACCAACTTCCAGGGGATCAGGGAGGGACAGGGTGCTCTGGGACAGCCTGGGAGGCATGGAGAACAAGAATGGGGGGCTGGAATCTGCTGCCCATGCCACAAAAGCCAGGTGTGAGACAGAACCAGCAGCAAGGTCAGCACAAGCCAAGGGGATGCTTTGCCATATCCCATCCCAAAAATCTCCTGGCTGGCACAGGATGTTGGAGCTCTGCAGGCATTCAAAAGCTGTTTCAAATACGAATAAACCTTATGGAAAAATAACATTCCACCTCCAAATCAGCAGGGAAAAGGGAAGAGTGTCCATGTGAACTCTCACCGTGTGCTCAGTCTGAGCTGATGTTCTGATGAGGGCAGGAGAGATGGGCTTGGCAGACCTGAAGGATGAGATCAGTTCACCCCAAGAAATAAAAGATCTCCATTTAAGCACGTGCTGATGGTTCTTAAGGCACTTAAAACGAGGTGTGTGCCCCAGAGCTGGGCTCAGGCCGCTCCCCTGAGCTGGGGCTGCCCTGACAGTCAGCCATGGAATGGGAGAAAAGAGGAGGAAAACCCAAAATAGATGCACGCACACACAAAAATGCAGAAGGAGCGTTTCTTTTTATGTCTGTCTGCTGAGCTCAGTGGGCTTTCTTGGCTGAGTCTGAGCTAAATATTCCTGAAAATAGCACAGGGCCGGAGCTATTTCAAAGCTCTGGCTGGATTTGTTCTGTGCACTGGGTGGGCAGGAAGCTCCATTCCATAAATCACTTGCAGCGAGACAGGAGGCTGTAAAAAGGGAGGGTTTTTTTCCCTGCAGTGTTTTTGGTTCTGAGTGTTCTGAAGTGGCACGGGCTGCACACTGGGGAGAGCTCAAAAAATGGGTTTGTTGCTGCTCCACAGACATTCTCTCACCCATGAGAGACCCAGGGAAACACTGGGAAGGCACCTCTGTGCTCATAGGCTGACCAGCTTGTGCTTAGACTGGGCTAAAATATTGCAAAAATATTAGAGAAGGGCAGATTTATGTGGGATGTTGGGAAGGAATTCTTCCCCAGGAGGGTGGTGACACAGAGAGCTGTGGCTGCTCCATCCCTGCAAGTGTCCAAGGCCACTTGGATGGGGTTTGGAGCAGCCTGGGACAGTGGAAGGTGTCCCTGCTGTGGCAGGGGTGGCACTGGATGGGATTTGAGATCCTTCCAACCCAAACCATTCCAGGATTCTCTGATTTTTCAGCCTCTTCTCATTCCCAACCCTGTGCAAAGCCCTCCCCAAGCAGTTTCCAAGGGGAATTCCAGCCTCAGGAACCCCTGTGGTGGAATAATTCCCCAGGAAATAAAACAGGTGAGTTTTCAGGAGACTCCTGGGACATTCCTGGGCGCAGACAGGCAAGGCTGTGTGGATGAGGGGAGAAGCAGGTAGGAGAACCTACTTAATCCAGGGATTCTGCTTAGAAGATTCTTCTTAAAACTTTAGGTTAGAGCTTTGCGCTCCAAAAGGATCCAGCTGCAGGTTAGGTCGCTCCCGGTGGTGGATTTTGGGAACAACAGGATGGGAGAGAGGCAGGGAGTCAGCGCCTCCTGCAAGGAAAAGCTGCTGTCTGCTTCGACGCATGGAGTCACGACTTTTCCCACTTACTCCACAAAAAAATTGGTATCATCAGGATCACATCAGGACCGAGAATGTGCCTGGGCAGCTAAAACACCACAGAGGAATAAATGTCACCAGGGGAGGAGATTTTCCTCCAGGGAAACTCCCACAAACAGGGCAGCAGGGGAAGGTCACACCTGAGAAAAGTCAGGAACAGCCAAGCCCAGAGAGCCCTGTGGAATCAGCTGCTCCAGCACTGAAAGCCTTGGTGAATCCACCCAGCAATTCCAGCTCCTGCCTTTCCCTGGGATTCCCTGCCAGTCTTTGGCCTCCACAGCTTAGCAGCTTCCTAGGTTTGGAAAAGCTTTTGTGTTTCCCATAGCTGGCAGTGTCCAAGGCCAGGCTGGACGGGGCTTGGAGCCACCTGGGATAGTGGAAAGGTCCCTGCCTGTGGAACTGGATGGGCTTTAAATCCCTTCCAGAGCAAACCATTCTGGGATTTTCTCCATTCTCCTCCTTCCTGACAGCACCCCAAGAGCCCTTGGAGAGGGTTTGTGGAAGTTCAGGGGTCAGGTGTAAATCAGTGCTCCACTGAGGAGGAATTCTGCAAAAAACCCAAACAAACCCAACTCCACCCAATATCAGCAACTCCAGAGCTTTTCCCAACTCTGTGGCTTGGATTTCAGAGAATTAATTGATCCTGACTTAGGAGAGACCATCCAGTGCTGGGAAGGCAGACTCAATATTTTCATTTTCCATGGCAAACATTAGGATGACTCACTAAACCCAGGCTGTGCTCCCTGACTCTGCAGCATCCCCTGCTCAGCATTCCCTGGCTGCTTTCAGCTCCCTGCATTTGTCAAGGGACCTCCATGGATTTGCTGAGTGCTGAAGTTGGCTCTGAAATTCCCTTCCAATCACAGGAACCACACAATAAGTGGAGCCATTGTGATCTGATTTGCACAAAATGAGCAATCTGGGAACCAGTTCTGGTGGTTCTAATTCTGGCTTTGATCAGAAATAAAGGAAAATCTTGGAAAATTAGTCAGAAAACCTCAAGAGTCTGAAGTGTAAAAGCGTTGATTGAAGCTGAGTGAGAAATGGCAGAAATCCTCTGGTTTTGCACAGTGCTGTAAACAGTTCAGGGGTGGTGTAGCTATTGTTGTTTAATGCCATAATTCGAGATATAGCTATATATTTATAGATAGATAGCTATAGAGATATAGATAAACATAGATACATAGATATATTTCCCATTTAAAACAAAGAAACCTCAAACAACACCATTTAACCTCTTCTCTCTCTCAGACATGGATTTCAGACCCACAAAATAGATAAATAATATTTTCCATCCTGTCTGCAATAACCTTGGTGAGTGGGATGTATAACTACCTTCCCACCACCTCCCCAGCAGGCTGGAATCATGGATTTACAGCTGGAATTTCATCCTACCAGGAAATTCAGATATTTGCTGCACCCCCAAAGCTGAGCTGTGATGTGGAGATGTTCCAGTATCTTCCCAATGCAGCCAGGCTGGGAGAGCTGGGAATGTTCAGCCTGGAGAGGAGAAGGTTGTGTGGGGACCTGCTGGAATTACCTGCATTTTAAAAAGAAAAAGAAATAAACCAGAGATCTGTAAATGTTCTCCCACCCCCGGCTCACCAGTAGAAATAGCACCTGTAAAAAGTAAAATTAGAGTAAAAAGGCCTCTGAAAGTGTTGAGAACTCCTGCAGTGCATTCCATGGGGGAAACAAGCCATTAGGGCTTCATCCAGACCCTTGCTGGAGACCAGGATTGAGGCTGGAAGGTCACAGATGGATCCAAAGGAGGAAACTTGGGGACTGGAACTGGGAATTCATCTTGGAGAGAACTTGGATGAGAGATGAAGGATGCAAGAGCCAGGAGAGAGCAGCTCTGCATGAGGAAGTTTCCCCAGGAAATGGGATTGGAGTCCCTCAGGAGGATCCAACCCCTCCTGGCAGGGCAGGGATGAGGATTCCAGCTTCTCCCCACATTCCCTGCCCAGGAAAGCCCTTTGGAAGCTGCTTCCTTTTTGGTGCGATTTTCTCACTGAAAGTGAGACTTGAAAAGAACAAGATGTCCCTGCCCATGACTGGATGGGCTTTCAGGTCCCTTCCAACCCAAACCATTTGGGGATTCTGTGATTTTAGGATTTTTTCTTAAGCTGGCTGAAGGATTTGGCTCCCAAATCCCACTAGGAGTTGTTACAAGTCCCGAGGTGGTTTGGAAAAGCTTTGGTGGAAGTTTATTTCCAGCAGAGACATCCCGTGCAAATAAGAATCCTGAATTAAAACTCTCTTGTTTGGAAGGTGAGGGTGATTAGGGAAGTCACGTTTTTAGGGAGAGAGGTATTATTTGATGGATCAGAGGGTCATGGAATGGTTTGGACCTGAAGGAACCTCTCATTCCACCCCTGCCATGGGCTGGGATGCCACTCACTCCATCAAACCAGCATCCTAATAAGGGTTTATTCCCTTTTTCCTTGTTTTCCCTGCACTGAATGACCAACAAACCCTCAAATATTTCCCAACCTGGCTTGGCCACGCTGTGTATTTGCATTTTAAGCAGGACTAAGTGCTTGTCAGGGTGAGGAGATGACAAATTTGCCTCCTGCTGCCATTTTCCTCCAACCGAAACCACCCCTGGGAAGAGCTGGGGAAAGAGATAAAGCGAATTCCAAGTTGCTGGAGCAGCCAATGGAGAGAGGGTGGGAGAGCCCAGCGAGGAGAAGGTGATGGAGAGATGGGAGATCTGGGAGACAACACAAACTGGGAAGTGCTTCCTGGTGAGCCTGGGGTATAATCAGGCATCTGCTGCTCGTTTGCTGGGTGTTTTTTTAACTCCCATCCCAATCCCCCGAGCCTCCCTCCCCTCCTGCCTTTCCTTTTTTCGCTGGCGAGTGCTGTGTGTTTGTGCAAGGGGTGTCAGGGCCCTGGAATTGTGATCCCAACCAGCAATTTGGGTGTGTGGGTGAAAATGAACCGTTGTCGTTGGTTCTTTTATGGGCCCAAAATATGGCTGTCCAAAAACCCCAACATTCCCCAGCGGAGCGCGCTGCATCCAGCCCATAAAATGTCTGGGATGCAGAGACGGGATCCGAGCCGACTTCCTGCCATGAAATTGTGCTGCACTAATGATCACTGCTTGCTAAACTTGGAGCCCTCTTGTTTTTCCCGAGGGATGGTATGTTGTTTGGCCAGGGGGGAGAAAAATAAAAATTAAAAAAAAAAAAAGAAAGTGTTTGTGTGCTGCAGTTGTGAAGCGGAGAGAGCTCGAAAAAGTCACCTGGCGTGGGACTGAGCAGCCAGGTCAGCTTGCAAAAAAACCCCAACGAACATTTGAAAGCTGTAAGAAAATACAAATAAAAATTGATTAATAAAAACTTAATTGCCTGTCAACCTCCATATTTAAAATCAGTCCATTTTTCGGGGGGGTTGTCTCTCCTGCCCTCTGTTAACCCCCAATTTTTTCTCCTCATTTCCCAAACACTGCTTTTCTAATCATAATTTTAAACAGAAGAAATGCTGGTTTTTTGCCTCAGGACAGGTTTGGAGCGAGGAGCTGGCAAACTCCAGGCTTCTCAAAGTGCACCCCTGATGCCTTGCAACAGAAAGATCTCAGTTCAGGGTTCTGACGCTGGGTGGGAAAAATAAAACTCAGAGAAAAAGAAGATTAAACTGAGATGTGATGGCAAAAAAGGGAATTTGAGGTCCACTGAAAAAAGGGGCTTTTTCTGTCAGCATCACCCTGACTTGGAGGAGTTTTTTAAGCTGGCTTTGAAGAAAAAAGGCATTCTAATGTGCCAGAGGGAGCTGATAAAGATGGATTGGGAAGAGGACAGGGCCAGATGAGCCCATCAACCCAGGTACCTCTGAGCTGTTGTTTTAGGGCTCCCAAAAAGCCACCCAACCTTTAATCCTTGGGATGAATCTCCAGCAGGAGAAGTCAATCCGGCTGCTGTTTGGCCTTCAGCTCAGGAGGATCAAAGCTGGGATTTTTGGGATCCTTTTGAAGAGGCAGCCCGGGTGATTAGTGTCACACATGCCTGTGACATCTCGAAGTTCCCGATGCAGGGCACGGTGACAGCAGCCACAGCTGCAAAAAGAAGGAATTTTCTGGCTCTGCTCCCTATTTAATGGCACTTTTGGAGTGCCACCGGTGTGGGATGTGTCAGCCCATGGAAGAGAATTCTTCATGGAAGAGAATTCTCCATGGAAGAGAATTCCCTGCTTCCCAGGGCACCGAACATTTCAGGAATAAAAACTTTCACCAGCAAGGTGAAATTCCAGCGGTGTTTTAGGTGGGATTTGTAATTTGGTCACTCCCTCTGCTGGAGGCTTTTTGCCTCAGCCCCATGCAGATGGTGATCTCATTAACAACCGATTAATCAGGCTCCACACCGTGGGGGTTTTTAATTTCTTTTAAAAATAGCTGCATTTAACTCTTTTCGGTCCCCCCAGAGTGCAGGGCTGTCCCTGTGATGAAAATCCATCGGGATACACACTCAGGGCAGCAGGGAAAGATGGGCCAGGAGAATTCCCAGGAGTTTGGAGTAATTTTCCCTACAGGAGCCTTTAACCAGCACCTTGTTTTTAGCAGATCCAGCAGATCCAAGCATTGCCTTGAAGGCCTTCCAGCACTTTCCTAATATTTTTGTGGAGGTGGCTCTGTGTCAATGGGAAAAGACTGGAAAAGGGTAAATAAATGAAATTAAAGCATGTTTGGCTAATGAGGATTGATAAAACACAGCGGTGCAAAGCTGTGTATAAAAATAATTATAACGATATAATTAATGGAATTAATTCTTAACTTCCCTCAGCAGGAGGAGATTGATGTGGGAATTTTTCCTGTAATTAAAATGGAAAAACTGTGGGACATCCCCAAAAGATTGGACAGGCAATGTTTTATTCCCATCAATCCCAATCCCTGGCAGTGTCCCAGGCCAGGCTGGATGGGGCTTGGAGCACCTGGGATTGGCTGAACTTTAAGGTCTCTTCCAGCCTGGAGCATTCCATGGTTTCCTGGAGCAGTTTTCAAGTGGCTGGTGAAGGTTTTCCCAAATCTCTCTCCATTTTTTCCACTGCTCCTCGATCCCATGGTGTTACCTGGGAAAGGTTCCACTGCAAATACTGGAGAAACAGGGAATTCTCCCATTTCTATGGAATGCAGTGTGTAACCTGCCATGGAAAATCTAGGAAGAGCAGACAACATGGGCCTGTCTGTGCTCCCACTACCTCTGGCTGAGAAATATCTCAGCAATTAGAAATCCAAAATAATTTCTAATCTAAGATAGTTTCTAATTTCTAAGCAAGAGCTATTAGCCAGGGCAAGTTAAAATTCAAGCTTCTGAGGAGTTCAGAACATCATAAAGTGCTGGCTGGGGAAAAGAAACACTGAAAACATTGAAAAGTAGAAGATAGTAAAGCATTTTGAAAATTCTTTAGGGCATTTGAAGATGTTTCTCAAAGCTGTTGAGTTGGTATTTTTGATAGTAGCATCCGACAACCCAAAAGCTCTGAAGCTTTCTGAGAAAAAGTGGAATTCTCTTCAACCGTCCTGACAACCACAGGGGAAATTTCTCCCTGGCATGCTGTCCTTGAAGGTTTTTGAGGAGGAGGTGGTTCAAGGTGATGAAACAGCATCAGATTTTCCAGCTTCTGGGCAATATCCAGATTCTGGGCAATATCCCAGAAAAAGAAGCTCTGGATGAATCAGTGTGAGGAATCCCAGGGCCAAGTCCAGGCCTGCCGTGCAGGAGGAGTTCTGTGTGTGACACCAAGCAGGAATTTGGCTACTTCTCAGCCTGGTTCTCCGAATATTTAGGAGCACAACATCCATAATTTTGTGCTGGGACACTGGAAAGCACCATCTGTGCTACTCCAGGAAAGCAGGAAAAAAATCATGGCATGTGGTAGAGTGGCATCAAACTGTCCCCAAATGTCCCAGGGGGACCAAGGGGGACATCTGATGCTCTGTCAGTCTCACTAATGGTACCTAGGGAAGTGGCATCCAAAATCCTGGGAGCCAAAAGTTGATTTCTTTTCCTGAAAGAGTATATAATATGCCTGAGAGAATGTGGTGGGTTCAGACAGAATTCCCCGTTCCTTGTTTCCGAAATTCTGGTGGATGAAGTAAAGCAGCCACCCCTGGGTTCTGCCCTGTAAACAAAGAGCAAAGAGAAAATTTTCAAGCTTCCCTCACCTTTTGTAATCTAACTATACCTGTGGCTATGGGAAATAGTGGCAAAAAAGTTTAAAATGTGATGGAAATATAATCAATTAAGAGGTTTCTGCCTCCTGGTTATGCACAGCATCATGGTCAGACATGGACACGAAGCTCAGCCAACACAGGAACAAACATTTCCAGTTACATGCAACCAAAATATTACAGAATAAAGATGCTCCAGGGCTCATTTCAAGGGGTTTGTATTTTGTTTTGGCTTTGTTTTCTTTCTTTTTTTTCCACACTGCTGAGAACCCCAAACTTTCATGAGTCATGACCAGACCTAAACCTAAACCTAAAACCAGGACTTTTCCCCCACCCAAAGGAACGAACTCCCCTGGCTGGGGATTTCCATCTGTGCCTCCTGAATGCTGGGATTTTTCAGGCTCCCTCATGTGTTCCCAGCTACATCCTGTGATTCCCAGCGCGCTCCCAATCTGGCCAGCACAACTTCCCTGTCCTTATCAGTGCCTCGTCCGCAGACTGGAAGATCTTAAGAGGGAATCACATCTCCCTGTTCACTGAATTCCTGCTGCTGCCTGGGGAGGAAGGCTTGGGCTGATGGAGCAGAACTCGAGGCAAGAGACACTTTGATGTTTTAGGGACTTTTGGAAGGCAGGAATCCTCCATAAAGAGGATTGAAATCAGTTTATTAAATCACTCCGAGTCTGCCATCGAGCGGTGACACCTCAAAACTCATCCTTGACTTTTTCAGGCTGCACAGGGGGGAAAATGAAAAAGTTGGGGTTTTTGGAGCTGGCACTTAAAATATGTTGGAGCAGCTCTCTGTCCCATCAGCTCCCTGGAGGAAGTGTCACTCAGCACAACGGGCCACAGGCTGTGCCTATAAATTGTCTGAAATCTTCCCTTTCAGCTGTTAGCTGACAAATCCAAACGGGAATTACATAAATACCAGCCCTACATGAAAGCCTGAGCGCAGGGCTCCTGTCTGCTGACGTCTGAGGGCTCCAAACGCGGCGAAACCACACGGAGTTAATGATAATTGAGATCAGATGGCCTTTATCAAAGCTTCCCCCAGAAAAGCAGCTTCAGGGAAAAACCCTTAAATGTGTGTCTTGACCACAGTCTAGCGATCTCCTTCCGCATTGGAGCCTTGAACTCGTTTGTTGGGATAATTACCCAGGCCCAGGAAAGTTTGCAAGAGTGATAACTGCCTATCCTTTGATTGCTGATCATTCCATCCAGTGGGCTTTGGGAATTCAAAATAATTCCCCCCGAGTGCAGGATGGGAACCTGGGGATTCAGTCCAAACTGACAGCCAAAAAGCCAAGCAGCCCACAGAAATTTGGGATTTAGAATGGGTCCAGAGTGAGACTGGGGAGAGGCAGAGGGGTAACTCTGATGTGCCACTCTCTCCTACCGTTAATTGGAGGGCTGGTGGAGCTCCTGCTCCGTCTCCAGCGCCGGAGGAACGACCAGAAGGTCAAACGGGAGGGAGAGGAGGGGGAGGAGGAGGAAGCGGTAATTGAGGAGCCCAGAGATGGCTGGGAAAGTGCTGCGAGGAGTCTGAGTGTCTGGCGAGCTCCAAACAGCAGGGCAGGGACAATCCTGCTCCTTCCTCCCTGCCAGCCCACGGCCATGGCACTGCTGAGCGCCACAGCAGGTGCCCCGGCAGCAAAGCTTAATTAGCCATGGTTCGTTAGCTGTGGTTAATCAGCCGTGTGATCTGCCCTGTGTAATGACAGAGATATCAGCCATCCACACTCACACCTCGCTTTTCCAGGGATGAGTGGGAATGAGGAGCCAACAGCAGAACCATGGAGCAGGTGAAGGACCTTCCTTCTGCTCTGACTCTGTTTACAGAAGGGTTTTTTCTTAAATATAAAATTTATATTATATAAAATATAAAATAATTTATATGTAATATAAAATTTATACTATTTATAAAATGGAAAGTATTTTTTTCAATGTTCCACAAGAAATCCCCCAGGCCAGGCTGGCAGCCACCAGCACAGCTTGGTTGTCCCCTGGATCCCTGGCAGTGTCCAAGGCCAGGCTGGACAGACCTTGGAGCACCCTGGGATACTGGAAGGTGTCCCTGCCATGGGACTGGATGAGATTGAAGGTCCCTTCTGACCCAAACCATTCTGGGATTGTACGGTTCCGTGACATCTGGGAAAAAGGGATTGGGACGGCAGGAGTTGCATGAATCATGCCTTGTGTCACAGACAAAGTGCAAAACCATCCAAACCCTCCAAGACTGCACAGGAAAACAGAGGTAGGAGAAGAATTTGGGCAATTAAATTGCAGATGGATGTGCCTGAGGCGCAGAGGAGGTGAAAGAGCCCAGGGGACACCAGGAGAGCAAAGAAATGCTGTAGGATGACATGAGAAAATGCAATCCAAGGAAGAGGAATCAGGAGTCTGAGGATCCAAGTACAGCAGAGCAATGAGGGATGGATCCAGAGGAACATGGACCCTGGGATGGGTGGGAATGAGGAGAATCCACCCTCGATCCAGACTGGATTGGTGCCATGGAGGGACAGAGTGAGCCAGGGACTGACGGCAGCTCATGAAGACATTGGGTTTGTTCCCATGGGGAATATTCCGACTGGGAATGAAGTGTGTGCCCAAGAGGAAACTTGGCATGTTCTCAGCTCCCTTTTACAGCAACCCCCATTGCCCATTCCCTGGATTTCAAAGGATTATCACAGATTTTTACATTTTACAGGCTCATTGAGGCTGGAAAACCCTCCAGGATCATGGAGTCCCAGCTGTGCCCAATGCCCACCTTGTCCCCAGCCCAGAGCACTCAGTGCCACCTCCAGGCCTTCCTTGGACACCTGCAGGCATGGGGACTGCAAAGCTCCCTGGGCAGCCCCTGCCAAGGCCTGAGCACCCTTTCCAGGAAGAGCAACACTGAATTATTTGAAAGCTTCAAGAAAACAGCAGCAGCTTTACAACTGGAATCTCCTGTTTGGATGGTTTATTGCCCCTCTAGAGAAGGAGGATGGAATTCACAAGCGAAAAACCAAAATGGGTGAGTTACTTCAGCTTTTCCAATAAGAGCAATTTCAGTTTTCCAAAAGAACACGCGATTATTAATATCTAATCTGGCTTAAATGAGGATTTTTTTGGTGGAACAAGGAGCTTCAGCACAGCCACAATATATCTTTATAATGCGGCCCAGTTGCCAAGAGAGACATTACAATGACAAGGGGAGTATCTGGAAGTGTCTGGGTGGTATTTTTGGAGCTGCATTTGAAAAGACAAAGCCACAGCAGCACATCCTTCTAATTCCAATTTAAAGGCAAGAAAATTCAATATTAAGTACTTTCTCCTGCAGCTGCTCCAAGACTGAGATTGTGCTGCAAAAAAGATGCAGCTAATGGATTTTTTTAAGTGTGCACAGGACCTTAAAATGCTCACAGAGCTGCCAGCTGTTGGCTTGGGAGTCCTTTAACTCTGTAGTGCCATCGGGGATGTTGGCAGACCCAACACAAGCAGACCTGGAGACCTGGATCAGAACTTGGATAACTGGTTACAAAGGGAAGGGGGAAAAAAATAAAATCACGGCGGTGTTGAAGAGTTGGTCTGCAGTCAGAGAGTCCCAGAATGGTTTGGGTGGGAAGGGATTTAAAGCTCATCCAGTTCCATGGCAGGGACACCTCCCACTGTCCCAGGCTGCTCCAAGCCCCAATGTCCAACCTGGCCTTGGACACTGCCAGGGATCCAGGGGCAGCCACAGCTTCTCTGGGCACCCTGTGCCAGGGCCTCCCCACCCTGCCAGGGAACAATTCCTTCCCCCTTAGCTCCATTTCCCTGTCCAAAGTCCCTCTCTGTAAAATGTATAATATTATGAAAACGTGTTTATATCTTTATAGAAATATAAATGTTGATGGATTCCATTGGCTCTCCAAAGGATGATGCAGAGCATCCCCTTGCAGCTCTGCCACCACAGCCCAGTTCAGCTCATCCCCAAATGGATCTGGTGACATCAGCCTGGCTCTGAGGGCTCTGTGCTCACCCTGTTCTAAATGGACTTGATCTAAATGGATGTTCAGTGAGGGAAGTTAATCATTAATGATGTCCCTGCATCTGAAATCGAGCACAGACCCACAGGCTCCCTGCTTCCTGAGCTTGTGCCATCAGGAGCTGGCAAACAGGGCTCTAAGAGGGTGGAAATCTGAGGGTTTTTTGAAAAAAGGAACTTATGTGGTTTAGTTCAGGTGCTGGGGCAAAACTGAGATTCTTTTCCTGGTGGAGATGAAAATCCTTATCAAAACACACTCCTGATGGGGTCCTAAACACAAAGTGGATCAGCTGGATATCCAATACCCCATCCCTGTATTCCCTAACATGCTATTCCATTGGGATAAAGCAAAGGTTTTCCCAATATCTCCCCAGTTTTTCCCCAGTGACATGTGCACTCTGTCACCGACAGGACAAACTCAGTGGGCTGGATGCCAAGCACAGGCAGAGGCACAAAGAATTCTCTTTGTCACTCAGGCATAGCCAGCTGAAGGTGTTTAAATCAGAACAACATGGAGCAGAAATCAGGTTTTCTGAGCTCTTTAAAAACCCTGAATGAACACCACCATGACCAAACCAACCCCCCAGCAAATACCTGATTTTCATCTCGCTGCCCCTCCCAGAACTGCCATAAAAATCCAGTCTTCCCTCCCCCCCCAAGCCATTTGATATCAAACCAGCTCTCACTGAACTCCTGCTTCCTGTTAGGACCCAAATTCTGCTGTGACATCGCTTCTGCAAAGAACCCACCCTCATCCCTCTTTTCCATTAACTTGATTAATTGTTTTTCCATTTGTATTCTTTGTGATGTTCCTCCAAACACTCCACAAATTATCTGGCCTGTAGAAAGCCAGAAGTTGTTTGGCTTTTTTTATTTTTCCCCCCTTCCTCTTTAAACTCAGCGCAGCTCGGGAGACTTCAGATGTCCCATTAGTTTTAAGTGCTGAGCGCAGACCTGCTGGCACCACCGAGGAGAGGGAGGGCTCTGAGGATGCTCCCTGTCCCAGCCAGCCCAGAGCCAAAGCCACCCTATTATTAGAGCTGCTGAGACTCCATTTCCCATATTATCGATCATTAAACCTGGCTCCACACTCAGGCTGCTCCGTGGAGCTCTCCCCGAGCTCATTAACCACACTGGGCACTCATTTACTTCTCTTTTCCTAACGCACCAGGGGGAAAAATGAAATGCAGGTGATTTTTTGGGGCTGGGGGTCGCCGCTTGATCTCCCAACTAGGAGCAGCAGGCGTGTTTTGCTTGTCAAGGGGACAGTAATTCTTCAAATCCCCCTCGAGAGATAAGGAGAGCTTTTGATGTGTCATAATTACAGAATGAAAAGGAGCGGATGCGGAGCTGCCGTGCCACGGCAAGGTCACCCTTTAAACACCCCGGATTCCCTCTGTGCCTGAGCCCAGCTTGTCCCCACCAGCACGGGCTATTTTTAGGCAAACCAGCAGCCCCGTTACACATCCTGGCCCTATAAAAGCAGCGCCTCTCTGGTGCTTCTCCCCAGGGCAGCTAATGAGTAGGTAGGGAAGTGCTGTCTCCGAGCTTTGGGCTCGCAGGTTTTCCCGAGGAAGGACAGCGGGAACGTCTCCTCTCTGGCGTCAAACAGTCCCCCCGCAGCATCCGCGCAATTTCAGTCATTACAAGGCGACCTTGCGAGCGTGGAGCCCGGTGCAAAATAAAGTAATTACACTTAATTAGGCAGCCAAAAATAAAAAAGAGGAAAAAAAAAAAGTGATGGCCTGGGCCTCGCTGCCTTAGATGTAGCCTTTTGTTGGCTTAACACGGGACAGGTAATGAATGAAACTTCAAAGTGTGAGCAGCTAAATTACTGCTTAATTAGTGGAGGCCTCGTCAAAAACACAGCAGAGAAACAACGGCAACAGGAAAAAAAAAAGAAAAACAGAAAACCAGGCAAGAAACCAAACCCTCAATTTTCTGCTGTCAGAGGAATGGAGGCAGAGATCCCCATCTCAGAGAGGCCCTGAAATGAAGGATTATTCCATCAAGTGGGTGTTTGGGTTCAAAAGTGAGTTTTTGTTAATGCAGGACTCTCCTGGATCAAACCTGACAGTGCCCAAAAGGGACCTGGGTGCAAACAAATTCCTGGCTCCCAAATCTCACTGGCCTGGCAAGCTGCCTTCCACTTCCCTGCAAGTGTCCAAGGCCAGGCTGGATGGAGCTTGGAGCAGCCTGGGATAGTGGAAGTGGACTGGAACAAGATCAGCTTGAAGGTCCCTTCCCACCTGCCCCATCCTGGGCTTCTGTGGTTGTTCTCATCCCATTTCTCACACACATCACACAGCAAGTCCCCTCTCCCCAGAGGTGCTCAGAGTTGCAGGAGAATCTGCAGAACTTCATTATTCATTATTTCATATTATGTATGAAATTTGTTTCATCTCTCTGCCCACTCCAGGTATTTCCCAGTGAGAGCAGCTGGAATACAAAAGAACATCTCCCACAAGGCTTTCTGCCTGGCTCAGCTTTTCCCTCAGCAGCCCCTGATGGTTCTGCCCATTTTCCCTGCCCTTCCCACCCCACTTGCCTGTCTCTCACACCTTTTCCCCTTTGATTTTCCCTCTCATCTCTCCCTCTCATCCATCTCTGCTGAGCCAGGCTTTTCATCCCCCTCTGAGGAGCTCCTTCACACTCCCCATCCAGACTTGGTGCCTGAGATCACAAGCAGTCCAGGAAAAGGTGGGAAGGAGGATCAAAACATACAACTCTAGCCTCCTAAATCTTTTATTTCAGGAGTTTTAGAGGATGAAAATAGTATTTTATGATTTTTTGGGGGTGGGGAGTTATGTCACGTCCTGTCCATGCCCTCCTCAAACAACAAAAGCTACAAACAGCCCCAAAAGGCACAAACTTGTTAGAGGACTTCTCATTCTCTGATTCCACAGCTCCAAACTCTATCAGGTGCTCATTTTGGAGTGGTAGCTCCATGCCCAGTTTGGGGTTCTGCAAACAAAGTCCAGTTTTGAGAAAAAAAATGAGAAAAATATGGAGAAAGAAATTACCTCCCCACTGTCTCCATCTGAAATTTAGCAGCTTTGCTGTGCTGGAGTAAAAAGTAAAATAGAGGGGAAGGCAAGCAGAAATTCAGCAGAATTTTCCCAACCTGTGCACCAGATAAGCAGGGCACAAAAAGCAAGCCTTATCCAGCTGGAATTGGATTTAAATTAGGTTCCTCATATCTTACAACAATATGTGGAAATTATTCTTTTAATTATTTCGGATGAAATGCTGCTGGAAATGTTGGGTTCCTGATAGGATTCAAATTCAAACTCAGGGAGAGCTCACACACATTTCCCTCGCTGTGAATGTTCTCACTGAGAAGCAGCTGGACTGGGAAAAGAGATAAGAGGTTGGAGAGCTCCATCCCTTTTTCCCCAGGGACAGCAGTGGGAATTTCACCTACTTGCACGTTAATGCACAGTTACAACGTGTTGGAGAGGAGGGAAAATCCAGAGGTTGCCACAAAGGATATTTTTGATGACTTGAGGTTTTTTAGGAACTGTCTGGTGGCAACACCTGGGTATCTGGATGCTGTTGCTATGTCACCAACTCACTCTTTTTCCAAAGGCATGGAGCCATGGATTGGCTGTTGATTGACCTAATTTACTGCCACATTCACAAATAATTCCAGAGCAGCTGCCTCACCACACCATGGGTTTGTCTAAAGCCAGGCGGAAATATTGACTGTAACACATTTTGGGTGAAAGAAGTCCTGCAAAAATCAGAAGATCTCTGCCAAATCCCTTAACAATCCTCTCTCAAATCCATGTGTAAAATTGCAGGAAGATTTCCTGTGTTTTCTCTCTTCAGGCTGCTGTTAAACCAAAGTATTCCCGTCGTATTCCATGGAATCATGGAATGCTTTGGGTGGGAAAGGGCCTTAAAAGAAAGGAAGCAGGGATGGGATTGCCCTGGCTGCAGAACCCACTAATCCCAAGACATGACACCACAAATCCCTCATTCCCACCTCCCAGTTTCACCTTCCTCCTCTCCCCAGGGCATTTGTGGGGCTGAGATCCTCCTCCCTGGAGCAGCCCAGCCTGTTCAGTGGAGTTCATGGCTCATTTTCCCAACCACAGCAATTTCACAGCTCACTTTCCCTTCCCTAACCTTGCTCAGGCTGCTCCTCACTTTTTCATCCCAAGGCTTTGTGCCGTGTGCCTCAGCTTTCCAGTTGAGAAACGATGGCCTGAGGGCCACCAAAACCACAGCTTTGGCTTTTTTCCTCACAAGAGATTCATTCCCTGCCCTATAAATCTCAACAGTCAGGAAGTGGAGCAATGATTTTTCCATTTTCCTAAGCATTCACCTGAATCATCTGAAGCCATCCACATGCCCAGGGCCAGGCAGGGAGAATTCCCTCCGTGCTGCTAACAGGGATTTTAATAAAAGCTTCTAAATTGCTTTATTTTTCTCAAAACAATATGAATAAATGAATAATGTTTGGTTGTTGTAAGGAAATATGACAGCAGGTTTGCTGTTGGGTGTTTATTAATGCACTGGGAGATCATGGAATACCAACATGGTTTGGGTTGGAAGGGTCTTAAAGCTCATCCTGTCCCACTTGGGGGGGGGACACCAAGACATGCTGGGATAGTGGAAGGTGGCAGGGTTTGGAACTGGAGGAGCTCGAAGGTCCTTTCCAGCCCAAATCATTCCATATCCTGGGATTCTCCACCCAAGGACTCAGACAGAAATGGCATAGGATAAAACCTCCTCAGAAAGGAGAAAGAGATTTGATGTGAAGCTGTTTGAAATAAAAATGACAGTAACTCATCTCCTTTCCATCTCAAACATTTCTTTCTAATTTCTTTTTAAAAAATGTGATAAAAGCAGCCCTTTTCTGTCATTTCCAAGCAGAACATCTAAATTTTCAGCTGGAAAATGTGATGTTCTGATGAATCCTGTACCCGGGAGGTCTCATCCAGAGTGCAGAATCCTGTATTGCACATGTCCTGGAAGTGACAACCAGCTGGAGTGAGTCCAGAGAGCTGCTCTGCAGCATCCACTGGAATAACCAGATCCATACACTCCAGATTACCTGGAGAAGGGCTGGGCAGAGGAGCCACTCAATAACCACCTTCAAAAGGATAAAACCCACAAGGCACCACATCCTGCAGGAGCAGGGTGAGGAGCAACAGGGAGTTTTTAAGAGAGAAGTGGATGTTGGGAGAGGCCCAGGAAAGTCACCAGGAAACTCAGATGTTGCAAGAACCTCCCACACCTACGACTCGGAGATTATTTTTCAGTTCTCCAGCCCACCATGACTCACCTGGTGAACCTTTGGGAATTCCTGCATGTGGGACACCCCAGAAGGCACAAGTCCCTGGGAGCAGATGGTTCTGGTGAATCAGTCTGCTCTGAGCACAGGCCTGGACAAGCAGGAGGGAAGGAGGAACAGCTCAGCCTGCCCTGCCAGCAGCCAGCTCAGAGCTTCACGGAATCACGGACTATGCTGGGCTGGAAGGGGTGACATTCCCATGGGATTAACCAGCGTTTCCTCCTTCCCAAGCAGGCTGCAGGGAGCAGGCAGCACGGTGCCTCCGAGGGATGATTCCAAAGGCATTTTCCCAAGCTGCTCACCCCACACACATCCTTCCCATCACACAGCTCCAGTGAAGGGTTTGAATCATGACAGATTTAATATCTTACCACATCTCGACTGCAGGAAGAAATTCTGCTGGAATTTACCTGGGATTTACAGAATGACACCGGAATCCAGGTGCTGGTAATTCCCTCAGGGACACTTTGGGGCATTGGGATAGACACTTTTGTCACTGCACTATGGAAAGCCAGAATTCCAAGTGGTGGGTTTAGAAATGCTTCCTCGTCCAGGAAAAAGCCAGCGGAAGAAAACAGGGCTCAGGAAATAAAAATATATGTAAGACTATTATTTTAAAGCAATTGCAAGGGGAAATAGCCCAAACAATGCCCTTTTAAACTAGCTCAGTGCTGGGAAAAAAGGGCCTGTGGGGACAGCCCTGGAGTGGCTGGAGTGTGTCCAGGGAAGGGAGCGGAGCTGGGAAGGGGCTGGAGCACCAGGAGCTGCTGAGGGAGTCTTTAAGCCAAGGTGAAGGGTGGGAAATGCAGCGAAATCTTCCTGAATGCTGACAGCCCTTTTACATTTCAGCTGGCAGCTCCCAGGTGGGTTTCAGAGGAATTACCTCCAAACACATCTGCTCACAGCTGGAGAGCAGCTGTGCAGCTCTGCAATACTCAGGGTTTAAGAAACCTGATCTTTTAAGTCTACAAACCATGTAGTCCACAGAAATGCTCGAGAGGAAACAATCAATGAATTCTAGCATTAAACGGAATTAAAAAGCTGCTTCCTGAATTGCAGCAAGGAGCTCATTGCTTTAAACGTACAAAGCCTTTCCAGATTTTCCAGTGTGGAGCAGGAGCTGGATTTTGCAGCTTGAAACACCTCCCCCTCCCCTCCCCTCCCCTCCCCTCCCCTCCCCTCCCCTCCCCTCCCCTCCCCTCCCCTCCCCTCCCCTCCCCTCCCCTCCCCTCCCCTCCCCTCCCCTCCCCTCCCCTCCCCTCTCCCTCTCCCTCTCCCTCTCCTCTCTCTCTCCTCTCTCTCTTCCTCTCTCTCTTCCTCTCTCTCTTCCTCTCTCTCTTCCTCTCCTCTCTCTCTTCCTCTCCTCTCTCTCTTCCTCTCCTCTTTCCTCCAGTGCCTCCTTCTACCTCGTGGATTGTACTGATCCTCATACCCTGTCTGCGATGCCAAAAAGTCTGTGCTGTCTGGTTTTCCTCTTAATCACAGAATCCCAGGATCCCTGAGGCTGGAAAAGCCCTCCCAGCCCATGGAGTCCCAGCTGTGCCCAATGCCCACCTTGTCCCCAGCCCAGAGCACTCAGTGCCACCTCCAGGCCTTCCTTGGACACCTGCAGGCATGGGGACTGCAAAGCTCCCTGGGCAGCCCCTGCCAAGGCCTGAGCACCCTTTCCATGCAGAAATTCCTGCTGCTGTCCAAGCTGAGCCTCCCCTGGCCCAGCCTGAGGCCGTTTCCCCTTGTCCTGTCCCTGTTCCCTGGGAGCACAGCCTGACCCCCCGGCTGTCCCCTCCTGGCAGGAGCTGTGCAGAGCCACAAGGTCCCCCTGAGCCTCCTTTGCTCCAGGCTGAGCTCCTTTCCCAGCTCCCTCAGCTCTCCTGGTGCTCCAGCCCCTTCCCAGCTCCATTCCCACAGATCTGGGAGTGAGGGTGGAGCTGCCATTACTTTTAGTCACAAGTGGTTGAGCCACGCTGGATTTTAGGCACCAGCAGACATAAGAGAGACTGGGAAGATCAGGAATGTGCAGGCTGTGGAATGAGCATGGAAATGCAGCTGAGGGGATATTGGTCAGCGAGGTAAATTGCTTTTTGCAGCTGCCAACCCACTTGTTTTGCTGTTTCCCCTTTACACCACCAGCTCAATCCTCTCTGCCAGCCTTACACCAATACCTCCATTTTCTCTTCCCAGACTTCATCTCTTTTCCTTCTCTCACACATTCTGCTCAAACAACAGAATAAATTATTCTGTAAGATCTCCACACCCATTTTTAGACATGGCAGCGAGAGAGACACTTCTCCCAGTCCTAGTGATGCACACCGCTAAACGTGAATTCCTGCTGAGCACAGAAACACACACAAGCCTCATCTGAGGAGCTGCAGCACCTCTGGAAATCATGAACAGATCAGCAGCAGTGGGCTCAAGTTCCTTGTTTTCCGAGGAGCATTCATAGTTAGGTCTTCCTGCCTGACACATTTGGAAACCCTCGTTAAAAGAGTTGTCGGACAAGCCAGGCTCCGCAGCGTCTGTTTGGAAATCCAGCCCTTGCAGCACAGGAAAAGCCACACATGGGGCAGTAGGGATCAAGTCGACTTCAAAAGGAGCCACTGAGCACTAAAGGGATGATTTGTACCAAACTGGATGGAGAAACCTCAGAGGTTTTGCCATGGCAGCTGGGGAAGTGGGAACTCACACCTCTGGATCCTGCTGGAACCACAGACTCTTCAGCTGCCTTGGAAATCTATGGCTCAGCTGAGGAGCTGGAGGGGGAATGCCTGATGGGAGATTTGGGAATTCCAGAGGGTCATCAGAACTATTGGAATGAAGAGTTTCCTTGTCAGGAAGAGATGTGCAGCCTTTGGGGGCTGCTGCTTGTGCTTCACCCCTGCCATGGCAGGGACACCTTCCACCTTCCCAGGCTGCTCCAAGCTTTCACTGAGATGATTTTAGATCATAGAACTGGCATATGAATCCCAGAGAATTCCTGAGTCCTGGTTTCACCCTCATAGACTCAGCTGTCTGAGCTGCATTTGCCTGATATTTCTCCATTTGAAACAAAGCTCGTTGGATTTTTTTTTCCCCCAAAGGAATTGGAAAGAAATCAAATTCCCCTCTGACAAGCCAGGGGGATTTGTGAGACCTCTGGGCAAACCTTGGATTCCTGTTCATCCTCCCTGCACAGATCGTCTCTGTCTTGGGGGACCACTGACCTGCATGATGCCTACAGAATCAGGAGGAAATTAAGAAAGAAAATTTAATTTAAAATGGATCCCATTTAAAATAATTCAGTGGCAAATCCAGCCATGTAGGAAGAATTATTTCACAAATAGATGACAGTAATTAATGGTCAGACTTTATCATTTTAAGGTCTTTTCCAGCCTAAACAATTCCTTGATTCTATGATCCCTTCCTGGAAAAGCCTTGTTGTTAAGAGCTTTTTGATGTTCTAAACACATCCTAATATCAAGATTTTACGAAGAAAATATAGAAGTTGGTGACAAAATAAACTCTTTTGGGAACACAACCTAAACAAACCTTAGGCAAAATATGGAGGCACTAATGGCATTATTTTCTCAATGTTAGACTGATAATTAAATAAGTATTCACTTTACTAACCTATTTTTTAAAAAATTAGGATATGCAACTATCATGATTCCAGCCTGTAATTAAGTGGTTTAGAAGTTCTTAATTTTTACTTGTAGGCTTGCTACAAGGAGCTTCCTAAATTTGCCATTCTCCTTGTGATCCAAGTATCAAAGACAAACAACTTACAGGAATATTCTGGAATTGTTAAGCAGGGAGTGTGCAGCTAATTCACCACTAAAGCACAATCTCCTGCATGTGGGGAAAGCACAGCTTTTAGGGTCCTGGATCCTGGGAAGGGAGGGCAGCTTGAGCCACGTGATGATCCTGCAGCCTTCCAGCTGGGAATGATGTCCCAGGAACAGCCAGAAGAGGAACCATTCCATGATCCTGTGATTCCAGTGCTGTTTTCTGCCACGTCTCAGTTTTCACAGCATCATGGAATACCCTGACCTGGAAAGGACCCCTGGGAATTCCAGCTCCTGCCCCTGCACAGGACCACCCCAAACCTTTGAGCTGCTGAATTTGGTGCTTCCCCAAACCCTTGCAGTGCTTCTCCAACCTTTCAGCCACTCAGGACCTGCTCCCACCACACCCCTGAAGCATCCCACGTTCCCAGCTTTCCCAACCCCGCAGCGCTTGGATCGCTCGGAGACTGATTTATTCCAAAACGCTCCTGGAATTCTCATCCTGCCATTCCATGTGTTGGCTGCAGCCCCAAACTACAACCAGCCCTCCTCAAAGCAGGTTTGTGGGTTCTGTTCCCAAAGCCAGTTTGGGAATCCAGCCATGCCCAAGACACAGATGTGGGGTGAGAAGGGGGGAATTTGCCCCAGCCCAGAGTGGGGATGGAGACCAAGCCACTCCTCAGCTGCCTTGGGGACTCCCAGGCACACATGGTGACCTCAGGGCGAATTTTGGGAAGTGAAGGCTCGTTAACATCAGGCCAGGCTCCAGCATCTGGCCACAAGAACATCAATTAGCTGCCTCCCGAGTCATCCAGCAGCAGACAAAGGCAGACTCCCGGCATTCCAAGGGAATGGGTTTGGAAAAGGAACAGGCTCCGAGTTCAGGCAGTCGGTGCCAAGTCAGCTCTGTGCTCACCAGGTTTGCTACAAGGAGCAGAGGAAGTGGAGGTTTGGCTTTCTAACAAAGCAACATCCTTTGGGACCCAAAGGAAAAAAAACATTTCCTGTCTGCCACTTCAGCTGAGGATGCAGGGCTGCTCCGGAGAAATCTTTTCCCCCAGGAAAAAATGACACTGCTGTATCTTCCCTTCCTCGAATCACGACATCTTTCTGCACCCCATTTCCATCTGCTGATGGACAGCTCTGTTGGAGCTGCTGTAATTGGAAACAATTCCAAAGGAAACACAGGAGTTCCATGGAAGTGGTGCTGTCAATCCGAGTTGCTGCAGCAGCTGGGAGCACCTCAGAGATGTTCCCAAGTGCTGTGAGTTAGAGGCACCCAGGGTGACTGCTAAAAGCAGGGCAACTACCAAGGGGAAGAAAAACTGCAGCAGTGCAATGAGCTGAATCTGCTCCCAAAGAATTCCAGGATTTGAGTTGTTCCTCTTCACCCTCAGCAGAATAAGGGGAACTCATGGAAGAAGTAAAATCCACAGCCAAAGCCTGAATTGCAGAGCTGCTGCTGCCACGATTTGGGTGCTGAGCTCACTGCACTTCACCCTTCCCTGCTCTCTGCTTCCTCTCACTGCCAGTGGGGTTTTTGGGGAAAGCAGAACAGTATCCCAAAGGTAGCAACAAGTGGGATTTTTGGCCCTGGCTTCAAGCCAAGATAGATCAGCCCCAAACTTTGAAATGCCCCAAAAATGAGGGCATTGGGTGCATGAACCTGCAGCCTGCTCCTTTTCCAAACCAACCTGGGTTTCTGCAAGGTCTCCCAGTGGATTTCATGTGGCAAATATCAACAAAAAACTGTTTCCAAGCAGACTCCTGCAGTCAAATCCAATGAAATTTTGCTTAATCACACATAAGCCTGAAGGGATCAAAGCAAAGCAGCCCCAGGCTGGCTGGGCAGAAACAGGCCAAACACGGAGAAGGATCTCATCCAAGCAGGAATTTCTTTGGGATGGATTAAAAGCCACAGAGGCTGAAGGAGGAGAATTAGTAAAACCCAAAGCAAGCAGAAGGTCATGGCCAGCAGCTCCCTGCCAAGGAGCAGACAACAGTTCTGGGGTGGATGTGGGAAGGCATTGAGCATGGAAAAGAGGATCTGTCTGACTCTGTTTTCACAGCCTTGCAAGAAACCCTCAAAGTCCAGCGATCTGTGGAAAGAATCCCAGATTGGTTTGGGTTGGAAGGGATCTTAAATCCCACCCAGTGCCACCCCTGCCATGGCAGGGACACCTCCCACTGTCCCAGGTGCAACCTCTCCCACCTTCTATCGCAGGATGAAATCCCAGGGTGAAATCCTAAGATACAGCATTCACCCACACCGGTGCTGATGGAACAGAATTCCATGAAAAGCCTACTCCCATTTGGCTTCTCCTTTCTTCCCTGGAGAAGCACATCCAGAAGCGTGGGTTGCAGCTGATAAGGAATTTTTATTAATTTTAATTCATGTTTATTAATTTTTAATAATGTTAACTGAGGGCATTTACACCATGGAAAACCTGTAACATTTGCTGCCTTCCCATTATAAATAAAAGAAAGGGAAAAATTTGCATCCCAGCATCCAATTGCAGAGCAGGCAGCTAGAATTTGACTGGATTTTGGACACATTGAGGTTTCTGTGCCTTGGAAATCCTCTTGGAAATCCTGTTGGAAAAGGAGCTGTTCAGCCACATGGGGATTCAATCCCACCAAGGATTTCGGACCTTTCCCGCCCCCCACCCAGGGGGGGGGGGGGGGGGGTGCGCGGGCGGGGGGGGGCCCCCCCCGCAAGGGATGCACCGGTAATGAGCCACTGACCTGGGAGCAGCTCGGCAGGAAAGGCTAATGTCCAGGGCTGCAGGAAGCTTTTCCTGCTGATTCCTGTGGAGCTGGACCTCTGCTCCCAGAAATCCTCTGTACCCTGCTCGTTTGTCCAGCTCCAGCTTGTCCCAGCACTCAGCTGCTTCCAGGAACCAGGAATTGGGCAAGGCTCAGGCTGATGCTTTGGGCTTCTTGTTTTTGTAGAGAGAAGAGGGGAGGGAATGTCGCTGTTGAGCCGCTAGCTGAGAAAAGACCCAGGTTCTCAGACAAGGAAAGAGAAAAGGTGGCTTTATTATTTTGATTTCCATATATATAGAGTCTTCAGAGGTGCCCCAGATTGGTCAGCCAGAAACCTCCCCCTAGGCCCAATTGGCCAAGCCCGAACTGACCTAATCTGGAGACGCTGTTTGCAAAACATCCAAACTTTATCTTTGTTTATGAAATGTAGCGAAATGTTCTCACGAGAAAGACCTGTGCTAGCCACAGTGGGAATTTTTCTTTCTTATGACAATGATGTAGTTCAGCTCCTTTTATTGATCTCTCCCCATAAATCAGAGTGATTTGGGGGAGAAAAGACTTTCCAATCAACAACTGAGGCATTAATTAGGTGAGAGATCTAAATTGGTGATATTTATTCCAAACTAAACCTGGAGCTGTATATTCTGTGTAGTCCATATCAGTCTAGGGGAGGTATTTTCTGTATCTCCTCCAGTTGCTGCCAGAACCCAAAATAATGCACCCAAAGCCTGAATTTTGCTGTGGTTATACAAATCTGGGCTGGCCAGTTGGATTTCTTTTGGAGGCCATCTCGTGGTGGATGCATTTCAGAGTGGAGTTCTGTATTTGTCAGGGGGAAAATGAGGAAAAAGGGACCTTAAATCCCATCCAGTACCACCCCTGCCATGGCAGGGACACCTCCCACTGTCCCAGGCTGCTCCAAGCCCCAGTGTCCAGCCTGGCCTTGGACACTGCCAGGGATCCAGGGGCAGCCACAGCTTCTCTGGGAATTCCATCCCAGCCCCTGCCCACCCTGCCAGGGAACAATTCCTTCCCAATATCCCATCTAATCCCACTCTCTTTCATTTTGAATCCATTCTCCCTTGTCCTGTCACTACTGTATTTTTGCCTTTTTTACTCAGTTTACTTAAGAAACAGCACAAAATACTTTTCACTTTATTTCTTGCTTCCCTGTTCCCCAAACCAAGAGAATTTGTAACTCCCCATGCTTGGCCCAGAAGAAAGAAGTGATAAGAGCAACAGAGTTTGGGTTGAATCCTTTTTTCCCCAACAGGAGGTGACTGAATAATTGCGCTTTATTAAAAAATTAAAGAAATAAAAAGAGAGAAAGGGAAGGCTTTGCTGAGGCAGCTCCCAGGGGGTTTCTGCTGCCTGTAAAACACCTCCTCCTCTCCCGGCTACTTCCCTCTCCAGCCCCACAAGATCAAAGTATAAGGAACAAATGGAATAATTTCTTTACAACTTCAAGGTAAACCTAATTTGCTGGAAAGCTGGAAAAAGTGAAGAGCTGGAAGGATGAAGGAAGCTCATCCACACAGGGCAGTGGGAGCTGTGAGGTGGCAAAATTCCAGTCACATTTCAGGGAATAAGGCAGCCTTGGAATTGTGGGTGTTTGCAGTTAGGGAATTCCCACCTGCAGCCAGGATGAAATGCAGATGAAAAGATCCCTAATCCCAGTTTTTGGCTCAGGGTCAGCCCTGGGAGCAGACAGGTCTGCAGTCAGCCTGAATAGAACAGCTCTGACGTCAATTCCTGCACTGGCATGTTAAGGAGAGGTGGGAAATGGATCCCATCTTTGGGATCTGCTGTCCCTGAAGGAAAACAAGTGAGGCCATGGGGTACTGTAAATACAGGACCTGAGCTGGGAGAAAACTGGGTAAAATGGAAAGAAAATGGGAAAAAAACCCCATGGACTTGGGAATAACATTGATATTTTACAGCACTAGGAAAAATTAAAGGGGAGAAGTTTTAACCTGACATGTTACCCACCAAGTATTTCAGACAAAATCTGTATTCAGGGTGGGGAACTTGGATGATCAAGCTCCTTCTGGGGTTGGATGCTTTCCCACAGTTCCCAGGGAATATTTCTCTGCACCAGAGACACACACAGCAGGATGGAATGTGTTGGCCTTTGCATGGAAGAAATCCCTGTTTGGCCACTTCCCAGGAGGGTTTTGTTTTCAGGTATTGTCCAAACACCGTGAACAATGAACATTTGCTTCCCAGGCCACAGCAGTGCAGCTCTGCAAAGGTCCTCTGTCCTTCCCCAGCCTCCCAGGGGATTTTTCAGCACCTTGTACTTGTGGTTTCCTACAGGACACGAGGCCAAAATCCATACGGATTCAATTACCTGGGAACAGCCCCGGTGCGCGCCGATTCCAGCGGTTCTTGCGGCTGTGGGGAAGGGAAATGTGGAATTAACACTCCTCACACCACTTCCAGTCACGGAATATCGACCACAGCTCAAGAGGAGCAAATCCAAGGTCAGTCCATCCACAGGGAAGCCACGGCAGAAGGTGGAACAGCAAATCCAGCGAGAAAAGCCTTAAACAGAGCTCTGCTCACCTTTGCTTGAAGCCCAGGAGAACTGAGGGAGCAGTTAAACACAAATTTAATCCCTGCTGGTTGTGTCGTGCTGTTCCAACACTGCTGGAATCAATAAGATATTCCTTTTCTTCACAATCCCAGGCTATATTACTGTCCTGGCCTCGCTGGCACTGCAAGCACTGGGGCTTTTTGGAACATCTCTTTTAAACATAGGTGGGAAAGAACAAAATGCTGCCACATCTGGAACATTTCCAGCTGTGCTGGTTTTCCTGGGCCTGATTTTCGGGATAATTTGTCTTCTGAACAGCAAATGTGAATCACAGAAACCCAAATTGAAGTAGCAGCCCCAAAACATAGAAAAATATTGAAGATTTAATGAAATAAGAAATAACTTTCCATCTAAATTTTTTTTTTTTTTTTTTTTTTTTTTAGCTTAAAATGACATTTTTGCCAAGGATAAAATAGGAAAAGTCGCTCCCAAAAATCTTTGGAAAAGCTCATTCTGGGGAATCTGGGACCACAGTGAGGGAGCTGAGGTCACTCCATGCTCCTCATCTCCATCCATCAAACCCCAAACCCACACAAACCCCAAAGGGAACATCCCCTGCGGCTTTTCCCAGAGTGGATCTCACTTGGCATCCTCTCCAAATTATCCTCAGCTCCCAGTTACCGTGGTGGAAACAGAATTCCAGGACCCTCCTCCTTCCACAGCCAGCAGTGGGAAAAAGAGGAAATTCCGTATTTTATAGCAAAGTTTGTGCATTTCACGATCCCCCTCTAGTGACTTTTTTGGGAATACCAGCCTGGAGAAAACTGAGGACACACAGCCAGACCCTGGCGACTCACTCCTCTTTTAAAGGACTGGGGTTTATAAAACCCAAGGATAGTTTTCAAAGGAAATTGAAATTATTTTCAATAGTAGGAAAAGGATTCACAGAGTGGAAGGTTCGCTTCTCCCAATTAAGAGCAGCTCATCCCACTTTTTCTACATCAGCAATATGATCCTGAATTCCTGTTTCTTTCTTTTTTTTTTTTTTTTTTTTTTTTTTGGCCTTGGCAGTGCCCTTGTGGGGTTACATAACTCAGTGACACACTTCCCCTGCCCTGATTTCCCAGGTCACCTTCTAGCTGCTTTTCCTGGGGGAAGGAGGACCTTGTTCTGAGCAGGAGAATCAGGTGGGAAACTTCCAGCTCTGGATTTCCTCAGGACGGAAAACTTGACCCAGGAGTCTTCCTAAATGCAATATATTTATGTCCAGACTCCAGAAATCATCTCAGCATGGGTGAATTTGGATATAACTCCCAAAAAACCCAAATCAGAGCTAATATCACGTTGGTTTGGAGAATTTTATTCTAATTTTCAAGGTTAATTTTTTCTCAGGGTTAAAATTCACCAGGTGGCTTTAGGTTGATTGACTTCCACAGTTTGATTAAGATGTCAAAGTTCCTCACAGTGGAAATAAAGGATAATGCAAGAAAGACGCCCATGGGATAATATTTCCACAAGGAGAAACAGCAAAGGTCTAGGAAAGCATCATTCCTCCCATGGAAAAATTCCTAAGGGCATTTCCCAGAGGTCACACCTGAGACCAGGAGCCTGCACAGGATATTCCCAACTCCTCAGTGAGGGAATGAGCTGCTGCCTTCAGATCTCCCTCCATCCAGTGGGATTGCAGAATTTAATTCATTGTAAAAGGAGAACACCTTTCCCCAGTGCTGAATTTGGGGCACTCAGTACCAGGCTATCCTGCAAAATCTTGATTAGCCCTGGTTTTGCTGGCACAAAAACCCCTTTCTGGCCAGTCTAAATTTATCCCATAGCCTGGAATAAATTCCACATTCCACTCCTCAATCTGTTTAGCTCTTGCTGAACCCTTTTAACCACTGTCCCTTCAGTCACTGGACTTTGGAAATGATCAGTCCCATCCCAGAGATGGAAAATTCACCTCATTTCTGACCCCAGGAATGTCACGGAGGAACTGATGGAGTGATTCTCTTTTGGGAAGAGAAAGCAATTCTGCTTTGACTGTGTTAGTTCCTTCCAAATGTATTTTCAATTCGAATTTATTGCCTAGTTTCTGTGTTTTCTACCTGTTGTTCCATTTTTAAAGTGGTGTAAATGATAACAGAATCTGTCCATTTATTTTGGGATAAACTGCGATTCCAAAATCACCAAATCATTCATTCTAAAGTTTAGTAGCAAAGCTGAGAAGAACCAGAAGAAATAACTGACACAGAGTGAGGACATTGAATACCTGGGATGATTTCCAATCAAATGGATGCAGGGAATTCTGCCACATCCATTCCTTGCAGAGGTGCTGCCGGCAGGGTGACAGAATCCCAGATTAGTTTGGGAGAATTATCCCAAAAAGCACTTAGGAGAGAGGTCCCAGCCCCATTTGCAGCAGATAGGGAAGAGCAGGAGGAATAAAGTGAATTCTCCTCTTCAACGCCACAGCAGAAGGGGAGAACACCTTGATCTCCTCCCTTATCCTGAAGATCTGGAGCGATTTCCAAAGCGTTCTGCTACTTTCTTTTGGAATTAACTCTTTTAAACGACTTCTTAGACCACTTGGCTCCACACCTGGGTAATTGCTGGATCGTAAAACGGAGGATTTCATTCCCGCAGGAGTGGGAAAGTTGCTCCCTGGGAAGGTGGAGCCACCCGGAGAGGCTTTGGCCATGGCGATGATCAAGGGCTGCTCATACCCTGAGCCCTGATAAGGAGTTGCCCTTATCAGCCAGCAGTTCCCACCTTTTCCCGAGATCAAGGGAGCTTCTCCCGTTCGTGGAGGACCTGTGACAATGAGACAAAGGACTCAACCCACAGGGTTTTCCCAGCAGGAAAACCAGTGCATGTTGTGGTGGGAGGATGTCCACCAGCACCGCAGGTGGAGGTTGGACCTTTACACCATCCCAGCCATGGCTCTGACCTGCTGAGCAAAGCTTGGCAGATCCAGCTCTGTTCCCAGTGAATTCCTGAAAAAGCCTCTCCTTACCTGCCCTGGCATTCCTGAGCACCTGGAGGTTTCCTCCCCTTCCCCTTCTCCCCCTCAGCGAAGCTGCAAGAGGAGAGATTTTCTCCTTTGCACATCACCCAGTCAGGATCCTCTGCTTGCTCTCCAGTCCTGGATTTTCCACCCAGATGCTGTCCTGGAAATAGCACCAAACAATTTGGGATTGGTATTTTTGCAATGTAGATTTTCCCTGTGCTTTTTAACCAAAATATACATCTACAAATATACACATTAATCAGCATAATCACAGTGCAGTGCGATTATGCTGATTAATGTAAAAAATCATGGAATTCCAGACTGGTTTGGGTTGGAAGGGACCTTCAAGATGATCTTCATCCAGCTCCCTGCCATGGCAGGGACACCTTCCACTGTCCCAGGCTGCTCCAAGCCCCAGTGTCCAACCTGGCCTTGGACACTGCCAGGGATCCAGGGGCAGCCACAGCTTCTCTGGGCACCCTGTGCCAGGATTCCTTCCCATCTAAATCTCTTTTTTAGCCTAAAACCATTGCCCTTATCCTATTGATCAACTCCCAGCTGGATTATTTTGCCCACCTGGCTCTTGCTCATTGTTGATTCCCCTTTCCCACCCCTTCCACATTCCCAACACATTTAGGAACAGCTCATTAACCTGAGAAATCCAATATTTGATGCCATCTCTCCAGAGAGAGATGGTGACACAGCTTGAGATTGTTTGAAAGTGGAGTAACAGCTTTGCCAAGGATCAAATAGGGAAAGTGGCTCTGAAAAACCTTCAGAAAACTCTTTCTGGGGAATCTGGAGCCACAGTGAGGGAGCTGAGGTCACTCCATGCTCCACATCTCCATCCACGAAACCTCAAACCCACAAACCCCAAAGGGAACTTCCCCTGAGGCTTTTCCCAGAGTGGATCTCACTGGGCATCCTCTCCAAATTATCCTCAGCTTTTCAAACACTGACTTGAATTTATTCCTCCAAAACTGCTTCAGTGGGGTGGAATTGAACAGAAATCACTCTGAGTGAGCAGTGTCAGGGGAATATTCAGGGAAATCTCTTCACTGGAAGGATTGTCAAGCTCTGGAAAAAGGCTGCTCCAGGAATTCGAGTCCCCATCCCTGGAGATGTTCAAAAACGTGCAGATGTGGCCCTTGGGGACCTGGTTTCGTGGTGGCCCTGGCAGTACTGGCTGATCTTGGAGATTTTTTCACAGCCTTAATAATTCTAGGATTTAATTTTCTTTTCAATTCACAAGCAATTGTCCAACCCAAGGAGATACAGGTTAAACCTGTCTGGGTTTTTTAGAATTTTCCCTAAATAATGCAAAGAATCATCCTGCCAAAAATCTATTTATTGATAAAATCTGCACCTAAATAAAGGAATGGGTGAGTCTGAGATGCAGGAAGATCCTTGAAAACAGGGAAAGCTAAAAATCCCCAGCCAGAGCAAGACCAGGTAGGAATATGTGATAAGAATTGACATAATTGTAAACAGAATCCTGTTTTTAGAGCTCTATACATAACCTTTAATCCCCACATGAAGTGCAAGAAATAGCCCATAAGTAAGAAAATACAACAGGATTTAGTGGCAGCAGAGCCAAGACTGGGAGATTTGGGGCTGGGCTGTAATTCCTTGAAGTCAGGAGCAAAACTTCCATGGAATAAACATTCAAACACTGTCAAGATCTTGGGAAAAAAACCAACCAGGATTTAAGCACAAAACCTTCTTACACCTTTTTTCTCTTTTTCAAGAAATATATTTAATTTCACATGAACTTTAAAAAATGAAATATTTAGAAATATTTAGCACCTCCCATTAGCATCAAGATTTCTTCCATTACTACATCCAAAGTCTTCCTACTCCCAGCAAATAAGAGCTAGAATTCCTTGGGAAATACTGGGGACACTGGGATTTTCTGTGGGAAAAGCTGGGCAAAGCTGCTCTTATTTATATTATTTATATTTATATTTACATTTATATTATTTATTTATATTTGTATTTTATATTATTATATATTAGAATATTTATATTAGTATGCTTGTATTTAATTTACATTATAATTTTATTTTTATTATTTATATTTATATTTATATTATTATATTTATATCTAGCTTTCTTTTATCTCTGCACTCTTTTTGATTCTCTGTGGAGTATAAAACCCCTCTGGAAAGATGGAAACTGGAGGACTCAGGAGTTAAGGAAGAGCAGCCAAAACACCCTGGAATATCCAGCTGCAGATCTTATAAAAGCCTCTGTGGTTCCCAAAAGTGTTATTCCCAAGTGGATTCCTGTGACACATCATGGATACACCTCTTTGCAGCATTTTTCCCCCTGACTTTGCAAAAGAAAAAGTCACTTTATTTATTAGTTCATTGCCGTTCTGTTGTAAAAAACGAGCTTTTGAAGCTTTGTGGTGAAAAATGAGAAATTCCCTGAGGTTCTGGTGCTCCAGAGGAAATGAAAGGAGCAGGAAAGGCAAAAAGCAGAGCAGGACGCTGCTTGTTTTTAATGAACCCACGCTGGACAATCTGACCACTCCTTTTATGGAGAAATCCAAGGTTTTTCCCAGGGCTGTTCAAAAATAGGCTTCACTTTTGCCTTGTAAGTCACTTATAAATATCTATGGAAATCTTGACCAAAAAATCCTCCCTGGAAAAAAAGAAATGTTGCAACTCCCGCCACGTTTTGGGGCTTTTTTCTTACCCTAATTGTGTTCATGTTCGTTTAAATATTAAAAAAATAATAAATAATGCAACAGTTTTCGACATAGAAATCCCTCGGGGTTGCCTGGGTTGGGTCTTGCAGAGATTTTTGAGGATTTGAGGCTTTCCTGCTTTTTCCCTGTCCTGTGCTGACATCTTCTGGGCTCTGCTCAGATTGCACTGGGACAGCCCAGAAACTCCCAGTTCGGGCCATTAGGAGACTTCCAAAAAATCACATTTTTTGTTTCCCCCCAGGATTATTCTCCTCAGAGCGTTTTTTGCTTGGCCCAACAAACCCCTGCCCGATTCCCAAGGACGGACTGGTTTTCTTGGATTTTCCTGGTTTTATTTTGCACATTCTCATGGAAAAGGAGGATGAGGGGTGGAAGACACCCCTCAGCTTCCCAATCCCCTACATCTTGATCTGTGAGGCTTTGTCCAAAGGCTGCTCCAGCTTCCCAAACTGGCTGTATCCCCGAACAGAGCCTGGTTTGGGATTGGTTTGGGTTTTTTAGAGGAAAAAAATACCCAGCTATGGGTATTTATAGCCAGACCATATCCTGGCTATGTATTTTCACCTTGGAGCAATAAAAATGAGAAATGTCTATTCCATATGCAAGTATTTAAAAAAAAATTTAAAAAGCCACTAAATACAGGCACATCTAAGACAATCACCCCAAGCTGTGGCCTGGAGAGCTCTTCCAGGCACATCCACTTGGGGATGGAAACTCTCGGACCAAACCAGGTGAGATGTGGGCATGGAGCTCCTGGTAGAGTACCTCCCATGGATCCTGGGAAGGCAGGGGGAGGTAAAATTAGAAATTAGGAATTAGACCTTCATACTTCCTGAAAGAGCTCCTGGTTCATAGGTAAACTCCATCATACCTGGATGATTCATTTCTAATTGATGCTTTCCTGAAAACCCCAGAAAAGTGAAACCAGTTTTCAACAGCAGCCCAGGGCATCCACAAACCAAAGGCTGTAGCTACCAGAGAACCCTGGAATCCCTTCCTTCCCATCTCCCTATTCTATGAAAAGTAGCTTTGTTTTCCCCCTTCTTTGGTCCAGAGAGAGTAGTTTGGGAACACAACTGCACCTTGGAGGAGCAAGTGAAGAAGATTGCGTTTCCACAACCTGTTTTATTCACAAAAACAAAGAGGAGAGGGGAGGAAGGTTAGCTCAAGGAACTGGGCACAGTGCAACAAGTGAAGATGATGTAAAGGCGTGTCTTTCTGCTTGGCGCCTGCAGCACCTAAAAGTGACTTGAACATCAGCACACTCCTCACTGAAAACGCTGCCTAACACATTCAGATAAGGTTGATGAAGAACGCCTTCTCTTCACCTGCTTCCTTCTGGGACAGCTCCAGCTGCTTGAGATCTGCATGCCTGAAGTCGTAGCAAGCTGCTTTTCTCTCCTTCTCGCTGCACCTTATGCCCCTCAGTGCAAATGCTGCCAGGAGCTTGCTGAAGCAGAAACAAGCATTCTGAGCACATTGTGGCTGAAAAGCAGCTTTCTGGTGAAATTTGTCCAAGTTCTGAACGAACACTGCTGCGGTGTGCTTAGGTGCTGCTTTGTTCGCTGTCTGCGCACAGCCGGAGAGCAGCAGAGCTTGTCCGGAGCTAAAGCGCGCTTCAGGGCGAGAAAGCCGGGATCCGCTCTCTTCAGCCGGGCAAGGCTGCGGGCAGAGGGGGTACTGGAAGAACGCCTTCTCCTCGCCTGCTTCCTTCTGGGACTGCTATATCTGCCTGAGATATGCATGTCTGAAGCTGTCTCAAGCTGTTTATGTCTGCTTCTCGCTACACTTTGTGCCCCTCAGTGCAAGTGCTACCAGACACTTGCTGAAGCAGAAACAAGCATTCTGAGCACAGTGTGGCTGCAAAGCAGATTTCTGGTGCACTAAGCTAAGCTCACATGGAACACTTCAGCGGTGTGCTCTCTGGCTTCTTCATAGCTTTCCTCTTCAAGTCAGGCTTCCTTGCAGGTGAGAACAACTTCTTCTCCCCTGGAAGGAAAAGGGCATTTTCTCCTTGTGCAAATCCCCAGGCCTTTGGCCACTGGGGATGAGAGCGTCACCCAGGAGCATCTCCCAGGAGCCTGGGCTCCAGAAAGCCTTTGGCATTGGCCTGGTGGGAGCCCTTGTCCTTTCTCTTCTCAGTGAGCTCGTGAAGGGCTGGCATCAGGTCTTTTCTCTTGCTGGGTTTTGGCTTCACAGTTCCCTTGACTTTTGGCTAGTCCTTGGAAGACTAGTCTGTGACCTCCGAAGGACCAGGGTGCCTCTTCACCTCCCTGACTCTTTTGGACTGGTCATGAACCAGGAGCTCGCCAGGCCTTTTGGTAGCCACAGCCTTCCTAGGCAAGGCCTCCTTGGTGTGCGCAGGAGGCTTCAGGAAGCTGTTTTTGGTTTGAAGACGAGCTTCCTGAGGAGCCTTGTCCACCTGGCCACAGTTCTTTTCAGGATCCTTGGTCACCTGGCCAAGATTCTCGTGGAAATCCTTGGCCTTTTCACCAGAGCTCTTGTGAAAGTCCTTGGCCACTTGGCCAGAGCTCTTCTGAAGGTTCTTGCTAACTTGGCCACAGCTTTTTGGGAAGTCTTGGCCACCTGGACAGAGCTCTTGGGAGAAGTCTTTGCCACTTTGCCAGGCCTCTTCTGAGAATCCTTGGCCTCTTGGTGAAAGATTTTCTGAGAAGTCTTGTCCATTTGGCCATAGCTCTTGTGAGGAGGCTCCGTTGGCTTGGAGTGCTGCTGGCAGGAATTGCTGCTGATGCCTCGCTGCTGCTTCTTACCCTCCTCATGCACATTCTCAAAGGCAATTTCCCTGGGACTCTCTTCTTTTCTCCTTCTTGTCTCTTTCTATTGCTCAGCCAGTTGTCAAGCCACCACTTGTTCGAAGTTGATGGCTCAGGCTGCCAACAAAAAGAAGGATTCAAGCCATATGCATTTATTGGCTGTTTCCATCCCAGCACAGCTCACCAGAGCCCAGGGACTCTTGCCTAGAGGTCATAAAGTCTGGGCTTTTGCCTGTGAAGAACTGACTAGAGACAAACAGGCCATGTGCACTAACTTGCTCCTTGAGCACCATGGATGGAAATTAGCTGAATAAAAAAGGATAAACCACCTCATGGCAAATAGGTAAGCCTTGCCTGGAGTGAGAAGAGTCTTACAAATCAGTATTTTCAGGACAAACCAGGCAAAATTTGGTAACAGAGCAGAAGTACAACACCTGCTTCCATCCTAAGACACCCACATTGCAGTGGGCAAGAGGCTGTGGAAGCAGTTGTTGTGGTCACCTCATGTGCTGGTGGGTGCAGCAACCTTGGAATCTTGTTCTTCTCACTGTCACCAGAGCTGATCTCTGTCCGAGACTGAGGCACTGTGGGAGTCTCTGGTGCTCCCTGACTCCGAGCTGCTGGGCTGTGCTGGTGCCACCCTCTTGCGCAGGCACTGGAGAGCTCTGCAAGGCCACCAGGAGACCAAGTGAGAAAGCAGCAGGGGGCAAGGTTCCTTCCTTACTCCACTGACACGGCAGCATTCCAAACTAAAGCTGAAAGGTGTGTGTGGGCACTGAGAGGAGAGGGGAGAGGCCAGAGGAATACATTGCCTTAGGAGAAAAATAAAGCACTGGGATAAAAAACCCTCTGGGAATGATCAAAGCTTCAGCTCACACCCAGCCAGACAAATAGATAAGCAGGACCTCACTGCTACATTGTGAAGCTGCATTCAGCTAACTGAAGTTAAAAGAAAACCCCAAAACACCAAAACTGGCCAGTGCCTTTCTGAAAGCCCCTACCCTCAAAGGAAACAAATTCCAATAAAGGCTAACCAACTTCAGGATGGAATCCTCTTTTATTATTTTATTTTTCTCCTTGATATTTTCTCTTCTTCATCTGTGTTCCTTACTCAAGCCAAAAACATAGGATGTACAGACACACTGGTGGAGGGGAGGAGGAGAAAAGAGGGGAACACTGGGGAATATAAAAGTCCTGGACAAGACAAGTGGGAATGGTTTCAAACTGAAAGAGAGCAGGGATGGATGGGATATTGGGAGGGAATTGTTCCCTGTGAGGGTGGGGAGGGGCTGGGATGGATTCCCCAGAGAAGCTGTGGCTGCCCCTGGATCCCTGGCAGTGTCCAAGGCCAGGCTGGACACTGGGACTTGGAGCAGCGTGGGACAGTGGAAGGTGTGAGGAGAGTTGAGATCATCTCACAGGTCCCTTCCAACCCAAACCATTCCATGATTCCATGATTTCCACTATTTCAGTTTACCTGCATCCTTTTGGGATGGTTTTTGGAGTAACTCCTCACCCTTCTCTCCTCTTCCATCGCCTCTGGAAAATGAACTGGAGCAATGCAAACATGGAGGTGAGGAGCTCTGTGTGGTTTTTAGGGAATCCACACAACTTTCAGCACCTTCTCCTTCAATTCAATAAACCCTTAACACAGGGAAGAGCTTTGGAGGCACATGGGAAAGTGGGATCATGGGAAAAGTGGTTCTGAGTGCTTCTGCTGGCTTGGATATGAGGTTTGTCCCACAAAATGATGGCCCAGAGTCAGTTGAGTTGGAAAAGACCTCCAAGGAAGGCAGGCAGGAAGGGTTTTCCCTCAAAATAGAGGGGAATTCTCTTTTTCAAGGGGTTTTGAGGGCTATGGGGGCTGTGATGGCAGTGGGGTCTGTGAGAGCTGACATGGCTGTTTGGATTTTAGGGGAATTTATTCACGGAAAGGATGGTCAGGCTGTGGGACAGGCTGCCCAGGGACGCGGGGGACTCATCATTCCTGGAGGAATCCGTGATTTGCTCTGCAGAGCAGGAGGGGAAATTGAAGCAGGTAAAAAATCCCAGCGATGCTGTCCTGGCCAGGACCACAAGGGGGACTCTCCTACAACTTTACAGGGGAAAAAGGATTCCGAGGGACAGGGAGAAGAGGAATAAATCAGTTCTGCAGCTGAATGTGCAAAGGCCATTTGAGGCTTTAAGTTTTCAATCTTTTAATCTCCGAAATTCATTAACAGCTACCTGTTTGTCTTCACGGGCAGCTGCTGCTCTGGCTCCTCTCAGCTCCTGGTTTGGTGCTGCAAATTGCACATTGCAAACATCCTGTTAATTCTCATTAATGAATTTGAGAGGCTTGGTTGAGCCACTTTAGATAAAATATACAACAAAACCCCCTGACCACTCATAAATTCTATGTTGTATAACCCACTCTGACCAGATTCCAGGGCTGGCAGGACCTGGCCAAGGCACACCAGATGTTGGCAGAGCTGGAGGGTGCAGAGGGTCACAGGACAGCTGAGGATTTGGGTCCGAGGGCAGGAAAAAGGGAAAACCACGTGGAAAAATGCTGGGAGGGAGGGAGGAGTGGCATGGCCAGTGCTGGTCAACTTCAGCCACCCAGGGAATCACATCTGCTTCAGAGTAATGCATTAAAAATGGCCAGAAGAGGAACAAAAGCACAATTGGAGGGTTTTATGAACGTGGCCATATTTTGTGGTGGTTTTCTGTACTTCCTGCTAACACCTGGCTACCTTGAAATCCCCATACAAACATCACTCTCTGCCCCCAGGCACGGCACACACCAAAAGCATTTGGAGCTCTCAGGTTTTACCCTGAAAATCAAGAGTTAAAACACAAGCCCTACTCCCTTTAAGTTGTTGGAAGTGAATATAAAAGGCACAATAACTCTCAGTTTCTAGAGAGTTAACGTAATAGCCAAGAAGTATCACCCTGAATTCCCTCTCTGTTGAAATGCAGAAGAAAACCCAGAAATCCCGGAGTGAAGCTCAGCTATTGTGCAGCTTCATTTCGTGGGAGGCTGTGGGTTTGTGGTGAGAGTCACGACTAAAAGGAAACTGAGAATGAGCTGCCAAGTCCCACAAAAGCCGAGGTCACCTCGCAGTTGCTTTAAAAGCTTCTCCAAAGCAGGGACATTATCATTCTAATTAGGACTTCCTTGTAGTGGGGAGAAAATTTGTATTGCGCTGCTGCCATAATTCTCCTTATAAGTGAGCAAATAATTGTTCTTACTCGACACATTAAATTCCTATTATATCTTCAAAACATTATCTAAAATCAAGAGTCAAAGGGTTTGGGTTTTTTTTTTTCTGCTGGAGGCCAATTGTTCTGCCAGGGAAATTGCAGCAGTGAGGGGCACATCCCATCTGATGGCAGATGTACAAATGAGACACCAGACTGATCTTCACCCCTGTAATGAGCCTTTGTGAGGTCCCAGCTGTGTGTGACAGCGGGAAAAGGATGGAATTTGCACCAGGAACAAAGGATTTCACAGAATCTCAGGATGGGGCAGTTAAGGGAGCACAGTGGGACATCTGGTGCCACCTCCCTGCTCCAGCAGGGCCATCCCAGAGCACAGGGCACAGCACTGTGCCCACACAGCTCTGCAATATTCCCAGGGAGGAGACTCCCACTTCCATCTATCCAGGTGTCAATTTTCCCGAAGCTTGTGGAAAATTAATTCATTTGGAGACTGTGAACCTTCATTTGAATCTGGATGAAATTGGTCATTTGGCTCAGAAATTATTCTGAATTATGCTGACACTTGGGTGGACACTGCACCCAGCTCAGTGCTGTTTCCATGGGAAATAAACCTGAAAACAGGAGTGCAACAAGAACTTTATTTTAAAAAAGAGGTCCTCAAGTCTTAGGAGAGCTAATTAGTACCTCACATCTGCTGGAGAACTAATTACTGATGGGGTAATTTGGGCAGGCAGCTGGGAAGTGGCAGTGAGGGAAGCCCAGTGGGGCTATGATGCTGCAGGCCAGGGCAGGAACACTTCCCACAGGATCTTGAAAAGAACTCAAATTTCTGAGTTCCTGGCTTTTTTTTCAGGCTACTTTTGGGATTTCAGGTTAATGAGAAATGCTACTTGGAGATTTTTGGGGGTGTCTGGATGAACCTCATTGGTCCCTTCCAGCTCAGGAACTTCTCTTCCATTCCTATGAAGAAATCCTTTTGCTTGGTTGGTTTTGGAGATTTTAGTGATCCTCTGAGATCTAAATTAACACTCCTCTCTCTGGATTCAGCCAGAAGGAGCCTGGAAATGTGTTTTGAACCAAGACTGTGACACAAACCCTTCTTTCCTAAACCTTTTTCAAAAGATAATGCTACAGCATTCCTTAAAATGTAGAGGAGGACAGAAAACCATATTTAGTTTGGGGGTTGCATTTTCCTCTTAGTTTCAGCCACACAGAGCTGTGCTCAAGTGGAAATAAAATCTCCCCAAGACCTCCTGCCTGAGCAGACCTTTGATTGTATCATTTGTGTATAAATCAAACCTTTTGTAGAATTATGGGGAGGAATTCAACACCAGCTAAATTCACTTTGCTGCTATTGATGAGAACATGCAGATGTGCCAGGGGAGATCTGGAATCCCAGAATCCCAGGATGGTTCTGGTTGGAAGAGACCTTAAAGCTCATCTCATTCCACCCTGGGGACAGGGACACCTTTCACCATTCCAGGTTGCTCCAAGCCCTTCCCAACCCAGCCTTGCTCTACTGTTACAATTTTGGGGCAAGAAAATCTCATAAATCCTATGAGCACAGCTAAGGGCAAAGGTGCAGCTACTCCAAATTCCAGACCTTCTTTTGCTGAGCTATAGATTGTTTGGAAAAATTTGTCTAAGAAAAGGGTAGGGCCTTGATATTTGGGGTATTTTGATACCTGGGGAGTCAAGTTTGGAGTTTCTTCTTTGTGTTCCTCATGAAATTCAATAAAATGAATCAGCATTGGCCATTTTGTTTCCCCCTCTCCCCAGGACTAGCTCTGTGTGATGCTAAATCCCAGCAAAACCTGCTCAATATTGGATTTATTTAAAACCTGCACTTTGCTTTTCCAGTCGAAGAGCCTCTCACCTGCATTTCTGAGAGAACAACTTGAAATAAAGCAGCTCTTTGGGAATGCTGGGACAGTGATACTGTCTAGGGCTGATGTCTGAGGTGTAATACATTAAAAAAATAATCATCTTTCTACCTGGGCAAAATTAATCAGATTAGAGAGTGACCTTCACACAATTTCCCTCAGTGACCTTTACTGAGGAAAGAAGAAATTCTTCCTCAGATGCAAAAAATAATCACTACAAAGCAGAATTTCTCTAAACTTTGCTGTTATCATCCTCCCTAAAGTCTTGAAACAGAATTAGATTTCCCTCCAGCATCACAGCATTCAGTTCTGCACTGTTCTCTAGAAGCATCCCATCCCTGGATCCCCAAAAATCTCCCCCAGAAGCTCTGCCTGGATTCCTGTGGCATTCCCAGGACCACTGCTCTGGGAACAGCCCCAGGCCTGCTCTCAAATTCCACTCAGTTGGGTACTTCTGGGAGCAGAGGACACGATCTGGAGTGGTGTGCACTGAAAAAAGGTTCATTTTAGCTTTGGTGCCCTGAAAAGGTGATGTTTTCTATTCTTTGGGTATTTCAGCAGAGCGTTGAGGGCGAAGAGAAAGATTTTCAACAGTTGCACTCAGGATTTTGTCCTTGCTCTTGGAAGAGCTGCAAGAAGCCACTGCAGAGACACTTCCCTTCCCCAGATCCACTTGGGAATCCAGCCCAAACAACTTCCCAGCTGTTTTCCCCTCCAAGCAAAGATTCCAGGACCTCCTGGAAGCCAAATATGGGTTAGACCCCCCAGGTCTGTGAAAAGCACGGCAACCCCACAGGGAATCCCACAGCCAGAGGGCAGGGATGGGTGGGATATTGGGAAAGAATTGTTCTCTGGCAGGGTGGGCAGGGGCTGGGATGGAATTCCCAGAGAAGCTGTGGCTGCCCCTGGATCCCTGGCAGTGTCCAAGGCCAGGTTGGACACTGGGGCTTGGAGCAGCCTGGGACAGTGGAAGGTGTCCCTTGGACATTTCCAGGGTGAGAACCATTTCTCCCAATCCAGCAGCTAGAAATGATCCCATATTTTAACCTTCCCAGTTACACCTGGCATTGACTGCAGCAATCTGCTGGAAAATGGGGAAGCCACTTCCCAGCCACTCAGAGCATCACACAGAAGGAATGTGGGGACAACCACCACCATGGCTGTCACCTACTGGACACTCCTGTAAATATCAAACCATGTTCCCTTGAAATGTATGACACTTCCCAGGAAGAATTTCCATGAACTGGCTTAACCCAGCCCATTCTCACTGGGTGTTTTCCCACCATTTGCTAAAAAGACACCTTCCCCCCCACCCCACCCCATCACTTTTCCATTTTGCTGTTTTCCAGGTTCTGGCAGGATTCAAGCTGAGGCATTGTGCTGGGACATTTCTGCCAGCACACAGACACTTGTCACCCACCATCACCACGCTGTCCTTTGCCCCACACCAAATCCTGGCTGCAGGGACATTAAGACAGAAATATTTTAATATTAATATTTAATTTCCCAACAGATCCCTGGTAGATCTGTGGGGCTTTCTTTACACTCTTGCTCACAGTAGTAAATATTTAAACAAGGGAGAAAATAGAATTAGTTCCATTTTCCACCTTGCTTTCCTTTTCCCCTCCCAGCAGGAATTACGCTGCCCTTCCACAGCCCCAGAATTCCTCCTTTGGATCTTCTCTGATGAGAAAATTCAGCAGGCACTGTGCTAAGCCACCAAATCCTGCTTGGAGGAGTGTGGGAATGGAATCAGTGGCAGGAGGGGTGATTATCACCTTGATCCGCCAGCCAGTGAGTGCTTCTGCCACCCAGGGGAAGCTGCTCGTGCCTCGCCTCAGCCTGACAAATTTCGGTGCTTAAACAGCTCTAAATTACATCCCAAGGCACAGATCTGGAGTCCTCCTCCTTGCATCCAAAGCTGTGCTAATGCCTCGCTTCCCAAAGGGAAATAAAAGGGATTTTTACCTTTTTTTACTGGATCAATCTGAGCAGTTCCTGCTGTAGGTTCTGTCTGCCACCGCCTGCTTACTGCCTAAAATCTGGAGTTATTTATGGCATGGCATCCCCAGGAAGCAAAGTTTGGAATTCTGTATTAGCTGACAGGATGACACCCCCAGAAAATAAAAGGGAAAAAATACCACACCCCTCACCCCCCTGAAGTCTTGTGCACCTGAGAAAAGTTTCCCCAAAGTATTCCCCGTTTTGGAAGTTCAGCTACAATGGAGTTCGAGTTTAGATGACACAGCCCCCCACTGCTGAAAAAAGTGGGATTTCTGATCTCTCCGCATTGCAGGAGAAGCTCTGAGCACCTGGACAGCACAAAGGAGTTGGTGGGGAAGGGATTTCCTTTGGATAAACATGGACAGCAGTACTGACCAGCAGTGTCCTGCCCCAAGATCCTTCCCAGAGCTACAGCTGCTGCAGTTGCTCTAGAAATAAAGAAACAGCTTATTTTCCCCTTAGAACACTGAGAGAAAACATTCCTCTAAAAAGCACATGGCCCTATTGAATATTCAGAACAGAACTGACAGACTTTGCAAAAAAAGCGAGGCAGTGAAATAATAACAGTGTCTTCAACAAGATTAAAATAGAAGATTTTACTTGTTACTTCAAAGAATAGATTTGTTTTTCTCTTTCATCCATCAGTCTTATCTGTATGTCCAGCCTCCAGCTAAACTCCAAACAGCTGCTTTAGCTCCGGTCCCAAGTGCAAATATGCCAAGGAAAAGGGAATCAGGAAAAAGAAACACCAGGTGGTTTTGGTTTTCTCACATGTGAGAGGCTACAGCGCATTTCTCATGCCTCAAAACAGCACCAGTGCTCAGAATATTTGGTCAGAAACCTCAGCTTGAGAAGGAGGTATTGGACAGAGAGGCCACATCGACATCACAGGTGGACAGATCCCAAAGACAAACATTCCCCAAAATCCCAATCAGGGATATTCTCTCTGCTGCAGGAGAACCTGGGCAGAGGGAAAACCAATGCAGCCACAGCAGCACAAAGTCCTTTTGCTGCCAGAGCAGATCCAGCCTCGCCCAGACCTGGTGGTGAGGCCTCGGCTGTGGAGCAGTGTAATTATTAATGACACACATTTATCTGTTGGCTCTTCCAATCCTCCCAGAGGAATCCAGTTTGTTCTCACAGCTGGTTTGATCTCACCCCATTAAAGAGTCTGCACAACACGAGAGGACATTTTTCTCATGTGAATGTGGTTCTGCTTTTTTCCTGTGCTGCATCACACTGGAGGAAACCCTTTTGCACTGTGTCTTTTGGGTGTTGGTGACAACAAACAGGGACAGTTCTCAGCTCCCTGCCCAAGCTGGGACAACACTCTCAAAACTTCGAGGTAAAACCAGGAATTGTAACCAGGTGCCCAAATTTGTGTTGTGTATTTCACATGTAGTGAGTACTGAAAGCTTTGGAAACAACTCTGTGTGTGTCCTGAGACCCTTTGCCCTTTCCAGATCTCTCTGTGCACATTAACCTCATAAAATATTCCCTTTTCCTCCTTTCCCCTGGGATCCATTTGTCTTTCCAGCAGGTGTGTGTTCAAAGGGATCAAAGTGGAATGGTGACAGCACTGCTTAACCCAGCACCCACCTGGGCTCAGGAATGGATCTGTTCTCTTCCCATGAATTACTTTTTAGTGCCTCCCACTATCCCACAGGCTCATGGATCATCCTGGTTTATTCCCGAGGAATACAGCCATAGGATGACAATTACTGCTGGAGCACAAAAACGGCAGCTAAAGACTGTGGAAAGAAGCAAACAGAACCAATATGGGAGGAGGTGAAAAGATAAAAAATTGATCGGAGAAGAAAATTGGAACAGCTAATTTACAAAAGAAAATTAACAAACCATGGCCAGGTAGCTCTGAATAAGATTAATTGCTACCCTTGCCTTCCTCTTTGCAATTTTTATCTTATTTCAGCTTCTATTGCACTTTTCTAAGTGCCTGTGCCGTAATCTCAGGAACTCTGATTCCATAACTTTGCCAGTTGGGCACTGTTTGCATAAACTGCTCTGACTTTGGAATTGGGACTCAAATTTCAGCAGCTGATGAGGATTTGCTCCATTGACTTGGATGGATTTATTTGGAATTTATTACTCTGAGGTCAGAAGGCAGAGCTCTGGATATAAATCTCGAACATAAATAGACAATTCCCAAGTCCAGACAGTAGCGCCACAAGTACCATACAGGAAAAATAAAGCCAGGCAGGTAGAGAACTGTCTGGAGGGTTCAACCAAAGGGGGCTGTGCATTTATTAGTAGTTTACTGTTTATTAAACGAGAACTCCAGATCCCAAAAGAACTCATTATTTGCAACCAAGTAGTGTTTAGTGAAATGGGAGCCTGTCAAAACTGGGGAGGACAACGGGTCGGTCCGAATGTGAGTGCAAATTTTTGCCTGGGACTTTTTAAAACGTGCCGTTTGTCGTGGACGACGGATGTGCACCATACAAACTCCGTTCATCTGCCCCGAGTGACCATAAAAAGCGCAGTTTATTATAAACCGAAGTAAAAACGAAAATTTAAAAAAAAAACCCCAAACAACTAAAATCACAGTTTTGTCATTGGTATGTGGAGGTTGTTCCAAGGGCCCATCCAGAGCTCCTCCTCGTCGGACTGCGTGTGCTCACTGTGCGACTCCAAGGGCTCCCTGACATCCCCGCGGTCAATGACCGATTCCCGCTCGTCTGTGCTTCTCAGTTTGGCCCCCGCGGCCTTTGTCCCTGCGTGCTCAGCCCCCACAGCCGAGGAGAAGGAGACGCTGCAGGGCCTGCAGTTCATGCTGTCGCCCGGGGCCGGTCCCTGGGACAGCGTGTTCAGCGGGACGCTCTCCTCGTGCGTCACCGCCAGCTTGTCCAGTTTCCTGAACTGCTTGCCCAGCCTGCCCGGGGAGGTGGCTTTGAGGCTGTTGGCGAGGCAGGCGCGGCGGGTGCGCACCACGGAGCCGTTCTGCGCCAGGTACACGTTCCCGTTCCCGTTGGCTGGGGCACCACTGGGATTGCTCAGCCGGCTCCTCTGGCTGGGATCCGCAGCGCTCTCCTCTCCCGTCGAGCTGGTCTCGTACTCCGGGTCCACCACCAGCTTGATCCTCTTCTTTTTGGCCCACTGTTGGACGAGAAATAGAAATGTCAGGGCAACTCTATTTCTTTATTTCCCTGCCCTTTCTGTTCATTAATTTTCCACCTTTTTCCATCTATTCATTTTCCATGATATGCACAGAAACTCGAGGGCCCTGAGGAGGAAGCCACCGTGCAAACAATATTTTAAGAAAGAACTCCAAGGTGTAAATTCTAGGAAGGCCTTGAAAGTTTTCTTCCCTCGCATTGTGAATTCCGTGCATGAGCAGCTCTGCTTTGTATGCGCCACAGAGCCAGCGGAGAAAATCCCGGGACATACACCAGGGAAAATCTCCAGCACAGCACTGGCAAAATTGGCTGGTTAAAAAAGGAACAGCTCCATGGAAGGCTTTGGAAATATTTCAGGCAGGTGGGATTGGTGGAGAAACCAGACTTTAGTTTCTATAATTTATGGAGTTTTTCCAAAGAATTAATGCAAACAATTTCCACGCTGCTGTGACTTTGTAGTGGCAGTGATTCCTTTATGGTGAGCACACAACCCCCACTACCAATTAAAATTGTTAATTTCTAATTGATAATGCCTCCTTGCAGCGCACTGAAAAGAGCTATTACCCTTCTTTCATTAATAATTCAAACACCAAGATGCCATCACAGTTAACCCCCACTGCAAAATGCACACAGGAAACATAAGAAAAATCTGCTTTTAAAGAAAGAAGAACATGCAAGGTAGAAACAGTTGGTAACTCTTCAGTTTTTGAGAAGCTAGACTTGGTAAAAATTACTTAGATGGCTATTTTATTGTTCCCGGCAAAGTCAGACTATGTTCTTCACATGGATATATTCCAGAGGATCTATTCCTGCCTAGCTTAAGTAGGATTTACTTTAAAATTGTGTGCAGCTACAACTTTGTGCTGCGTGGGGAGGCAAAGGGGCAGGTCAGTGATCATGGATCGAGTTCAAACAGATGTTTGAATAAAATAAATTAAAAATGAAATTAAATTAAATAAAAATAAGATAAAATAATAAGAAAAAGAATAAAATAAAAAATTTTAATAAATAAATAAAATAAAATAAAATAAAATCACTGTACTGTTAGGTGGGAATGGCAGAGGTTGGAAAATGTGATCCATTTGCTTTCCTGACCCAGCTCACTTGGTCCTCCTGCCTCTGCATTCCTGGCTTATGCATCACTGGTGTTTGTAACCTGAATCCCATGATCCAGGAACAGCCCAACCCCAGCTCTCCCAGTTATGCCCAGAAGTTTTGGGAATGTTGTTTTGCTGAAATTCTGCTTGTCCTCCCTGCAAACAGGGGGCAGAGAACTCACTTAAACATTAGCAAATGTATTCATACAGTATTAATGCATAAGATGAGAACATGGATGAATTTAAAATCTTTACATCCTCCTCCTCCTTATCATTTCTGTTCTTCCCTAAACCCCATCCTCCATGAAAACTAAAATTTCTGTATCTATCACTGAGTATATCTCTAGTGTGTTTATATATATATATAATTTTTGTAGATATATAGATCCACAGGGCTGGAATTAGTTTGGTTTCCCACAGTTCTCTCCCGAGGACAGCAAAATGCTGGATCAGTAAACTTTGCCCTTTCCTTTTGGCTGTGAGCATCACTCAGGAAAGACCACACAGAAGGCACAGCAAACCAAGCCACTCCTCACTGCAAACCATCACCTACTGTCACTCCTCTTTAAAAGGAGGTGGAGTCACCCGTGGCCTCCGACTCTGTAATTCCAGTACCCAGGTGCTCATCCGACTGGGCCTGGCTGCACTCCTTTTTCCCTGTTTTCCTTCCTTTCCCGTTGGTATCAGAGCTCTGAGTCCCAGGGGATGTGGTGGTTTTCCTGGACGTGGCAGTGCCTGAGCTTTTTGTCCCCGTGGTACCTTTGGAGGTCACGCTGATCTCACTGTCCAGGCAGGAAGATTCATTCCTGGCAGTGTCCTCCCTGTCACTGTCCTCTGGATCCACCTCCTCTGCACTCTCCTCCTCACTGTCCTCATCAGGAACAGCTGGTTTGCCCCCCTTGCCCCTTTCCCCAGCAGCAGCTTTTGCATTGGCAGCTTTAGAACCTGCCTTGTTGGAGTTATCTGCTGTCTCCTCTGCCTCTTCCTCTTCCTCGGACACCTCTTCGATGGTGTCCTCTATTTCCACGCTGGCGGAGGACGTTTTGCTCTTGTAGCTGGACCCCGAGGTTCTCCTGTAGCTCATGTCCCTGTCACTGCCCGAGGTGGTGGAGCTGATGGATTTCTGGCTGGAGTGTTTGCCTCGGGAGCTGCCTGACCTGCTTTTCACGCTGGACCCTTCCGTGCTTCTCCTGCTGCTGGACTCACTGGTCCCTGACCTGCTGTAGGAGCTCCGTGTGGATGAGCTCTTGGACAGGCTGCCATCCTCATCGCTCTCGGAGTCTTCCTCATCATTGTCTTCTTCCGACGAGTCCTCCTCAGACTCACTGCTGGAGCTAGATTCGGATTCCTCATCGGAATCCCCCAAATCCCCCACTTCCTCATCTGAGTCCACGGTGCTTTCCGTGGCCTCATCCTGATCCAGGGTTATTTTCAAGTAGTCTTTGTCTTCCGACTCGGAGCCGGAGCTGCTGCTCTTCTCCGAGGACTCATCCGAGGGGGCTTCCTCCTCCTCTTCCTCTTCTTCTCGTAGTCGCTGTCCTCCTGCTCGCTCTCTGCCGTGATACTGATGGAAACTCCCGACTTGGCTTCATCCCTCTCAGACCCTTCCTCTCCACGTGCCAAATCCCTGCCGATTCCCTCCTGGAATTTCCTGGAGACGCTGACACGCTTCAGCACGTGGTTCAGTTTCCTCATGGAGGGCCTGTCATCCGTGGATTTCTGGAAATAGCTTCCCCTGATCATCATGGGTTTGTCCCTGTCTGCCTGGCGAGCCGACATCAGCTTGGCATAGCTGGAATCTTTCCTGCCTTTCACTTTCTGCAGGATCATGGGGAATATCTTTGCCTTCTTCCAGTGGGAACGAGCAGACTCAGCTCTTCCTACAGGTTTGTGGGCACTGACTGCCACACGACTCAAATGCATCACTGCCTTTAGCCTCCTTTTTCCCTGGCTGCTCCTAAATGCTCTTCCAGGACCACGGCCGAGGTCCATCCCAACACCTAAAGGTCTCCCTTCCACTGGAGGCCCTGCTGCCTGGCTTATCCCTCTGCTGGGAGGGCCTCTGACTGGACTCATGCCCTGCAAATTATGAAAATTAATTGATTACCGCTTGAAAGAGAGTGATTGTGATAACCTGCACTCTATAAAATAGAGTAGAAGCAGATACAATGTTTATTTCCCAGAATCAAAATGGACTTACCTGTTTTAGAACAGTTTCTGTACCAAAGTTATAGGGGAAGTATTGGGGTTTTAGCATTTTAGAAAGTCGTAGAATGGGCTGGAAATGCACAACTACGTCACTCTGCCACAGGGAAAACACTGGCTGAGAAATGTTCTCTCTTCTCATTTAATAATGGATTAAGGTCTGGTATTTATGAAAATTAGACTTTTTTTCTCAAAAGAAACATTATATCTACTTCCTTCTGATTGCCACTGACATTCTAAAACTTTTTTTAGATTTCACTGTGAACTTTATGACAAACGAGTTTAGGTACTGCTTTTCTCAGTGGAAAAGCAGAGGAATATCAGTAGTAGACTCAGAGAGTCATGGAATGGTTTGGGTTGGAAGGACCTTAAATCCCATCCAGTGCCACCCCTGCCATGGCAGGGACACCTCCCACTGTCCCAGGCTGCTCCAAGCCCCAGTGTCCAGCCTGGCCTTGGACACTGCCAGGGATCCAGGGGCAGCCACAGCTTCTCTGGGCACCCTGTGCCAGGGCCTGCCCACCCTGCCAGGGAACAATTCCTTCCCAAGATCCCATCCAAATTTCCCCTCTTTCCATTTGTACCTATTCCCCTTGTCCTGTCACTGCAGTTCCTGCTGAAGAGTCTCTCTCCACCTTCCTTCAGGCCCCTTCAAACTCTGGGAGGTTTCCTCATTTGGTAATGATAGAATTACCTAAGTTTAAATGGATTTTTCTTTCAAATAAAAACAGAGGTGGATTCTAAAGGAAACATTTTGTTCCTAGAAACGAAAAGGAATTTTGTGCTGACAAACTTTACAGGCCACCAGAAGGGCCAACAATGCTCGAGCTTGGTCCGTGAAGAACCCAATTCTAATCAATCCCAACACCCATCTGGTGAGGTTTGGTGGCCCTGGGAGCTGCTGCAGGGACAGGAGGAGCTTTCCAGAGCCTCTCTCTCACCTCCTCCGCCGCTGGCCCGTGGGGACTGTAGTAGTAGCCACCGTCGCTCTCCACCACCACCTCGCCGTACTCGTCGTACATCCCTGCCGGGGACAGCAGGCGCCGGCGGCTCCCGTACTGCGGCAGCTCGTACCTGTGGGGACACCACAGCTCCTCAGGACAGGCCAGAACGGGCTCACAGCTCTGATCCCACAGCACTCAGTGCACACCTCACATCCAGAGGGCTCACAGCTCTGATCCCACAGCACTCAGCGCACACCTCACATCCAGAGCGCTGCCAATGGCTCTCCTTGCTTTTCTCCCTACCTTTCTCCCTTAGTGGTAACCAGATCCCAACTCTCCTGTTCCAACAGCCACAAGCCCCTTAGGGCACTCTGAATTTTGAGTTGGATCAGTCAAGATCCCCCCAGGTACATGAACCTTCCTTCAATCCACCCAATTTTTTGGGGGGAATCTTTTGTAATAGTCATGGAACAAAAGAGCAGCTTTCCTGGGATCAGTTCTGGAGAATACCTGTGAGTTTGTAGGGTCAGCAGTAATTCCTGAAGATCTGGAGGTCCAATGGACTTTATTGGAACAAGGCAGGATGGGGATTTTTGGAGGGAAATTTAAAAGGCCCCAAGGCAGAATGGGCTTTTTTGGGGGAAATTTAAAGGGCCACAAGGCAGGATGGTGTTTTTTGAGGGAAATTTCAAAGGCCACAAGGCAGGATGGTGTTTTTTGAGGGAAATTTCAAAGGCCACAAGGCAGGATGGGGTTTTTGGAAGGAAATTTCAAAGGCCACTAGGCAGAATTGGGTTTTTGGAAGGAAACCTAAAAGGCCCCAAGGCAGGATGGGTTTTTTTGTGGGAAATTCAAAAGGCCAGCTGCTGGCTGGGAAGTGTGAGCAGAAAGGATTAATCCCTGAACTCAGGAGGGGAGGAGGTGATGGAAATTAATCTCCCAGACAGCAGAAATACACACACACAGAGGAGGATATAAACCTACTCTGCGGGTGGAATAATGACATTCCTAAAGAAGCAGAGAGTCATAAAACACCCCCTGAACCTCTGAAAAGAGTTTTGTTGTTGGTTCACTCCTTTGTGGACACAAAGATTAAAGGAATCCTGAGGGGAAGGGAAGTCCTGCGATTAACTGCTGGAATAATAAACATCACCAGCCTGGAAAAGCAGCACTTTTGGAAATAAAGAGGAAAAATGGAACTATACCCGTGCTCATAACTGTAGTAATCCTGGCCATAGTATTCCTGCCCTGGATCAATTCCAGACTCCATGCTTAACTCCTGGAAAAGAGAAACATGGATGGAATGCAAGCAGTGTGAAAACAGCCCAAATGCAATTACTGATATCATTATTACTTATGATGTAATTACTTCCTCTGACTGCAGAAATGATCCCCATCCTGTAGCACCAAAATACCAATGTCTCCCATTTGCTCTTATTGCTTATTCTGGAAACAATTTTGGGGCTGAAAGATGGGAAATGGAAAAGGTTTGCAATTGCACTGCACAGCGAGGTGCTAAAGCTTCCAGCACCAACTGCTCAGCTCAGCTCCAGCTGGAAAAATCCATCAGCAGCTGACTGGCATCTGGAAAAAATCAGATTTCAGTTGGAGAGGAGTGGAATCATTCTGTCTGGAAATCTGGAACTGTGGGATGAAGCCTGGGGGAGCCACTGAAAGATGCTCTTGGGGAAAATTGGAGAATCCCAGAGTGGTTTGGGCTGGAAGGGACCTTCAAGGTGATCTCAATCCACACCTTCCACTATCCCAGGGTTCTCCAAGCCCCATCCAATCTGGCCTAGGAAATACCAAGATGCAGTAAATTGAAGGTATTTAATTAAAGTAACATAACTGGGATTACAAGGCCAGAACTCTACTTTTTATCTAAGAGCCAGGGGGAAAAATTACCTGAGACAGAGAAGTTTTTATTAGAAAAGGATGTGAAAGCCATGTCAAAACTTACAGAATAATTAAGAAATGAAAAATAGTGGTACCTCTGGTCTGAGAAGAGAAGGTCTCAGCAACTGCTGTTGCTACAAAAGAAAATGAGAGAGAGGTTAATTAGGCAGCAGCAATTAAAGTGCAGGTGACTGGTGTTTAAGATTAGAAATAAATGCTGAAAGCACAGGTCCTTTGGAAATTTTTTATGGCAGGCAGCTGGATACTTCCATACCCTGCGAGAACACTGAGCACCTGATGCCATAAAATCCCTTTACAATCCACCATTTCTTTTGCTTAAATATAAAATAAAATTCCCAGTTTTTGTGGTGATTGTCTGAAAGATTTAACTCAAGAACTTCCACCAACAGGCCAAGAGAACTAAGTTCTGTATCCAAATTAAGAGACACAAACCAGTGGTGCAAATGGAGGGAAAAAACCCACTAAATATCAACCTTTGGGACAGAAATGTATTTTGGAGAACTTTTGAACTATAAAAGGAGATTGCTCTGAAGGGAACTCTTCTCCCTGATTTTCATGACTGGAGGAAATGATGCTGCAGGAGCAGCAGAGCTCACAGGCTGAACATCCCAGCCTGGCTCCAGAGGGAAGGGGCTGCAACCCCCTCAGCAACTTCATGGCCTCCCCTAGACCTGCTCCAACAGTTCCTTGTCCTTCCCATGTTGGATCCACCAGAACAGGGCACAGAATTCCAGGGGTGTCACCCAAGAGCAGAGCAGAGGGGCAGAATCTCCTCCCTCCACCTGCTGCTCACACTCACAGGACGCACGGGAAAAGCACGTTGGTGTTAATTAATATTTGAAAGGTAATTGGGTGCCAGCCTTACCTCTTGCTGAGCATATCCTCGCCTAGAAGTCAGGAAAAGAAAAGAGATAAATTAGTGGAATGCAGTGAGCCTGCACAAAGATGCACATTGCCTTTCTTGCTGGAGAAGGGTGGAGAGAGAATGGAATTAGAAACAGAACTGGCATGGAAAGAAATACATATCTCTGACACCAAATATGTTTTTCTTTGGGTTTGCTCTGGACACAGGCATTGTTGCATGGGAAAGGCTGGAGAAGCTTTGGGATCTTTCCTTGCTTCAGGCTGTGAATGGATGAGGAGAAATCCCCAATCCCCAAGAGCCAGAGAGCCAGTGCATCCAGAGGGACTCAGGGAAGGGAAGGGGGATCAGGAGAGGTCCTGCTCCATCCCTTCCCTGCTGTGCTACCATCCACAGAGGGACACTGTCCCCTCCCACTCTGCTCAAGCAGTGACACAACTTCCTTCCTGTTCCTGGACTTTCTGCATCCATTAGGAATTGCCCTGGAGCTTGTATCACTAATTTCTTGTACCAACGTTATTATTCCAATTACACCTTCCTAACACTTGCACAGTAGGTGGGAGTTAAATCCCTTTTTTTTTGCTCTCTGTTCTTATTTTGCCACAGGCTTTGCGCTTCTGATCTTATTGGGAATGTATTGTTGGTTTAATTCATTTTCTTGGAGCCTTTCCTGGGCATGACCAATGCATTTGTGTCTATCAAGTTTTCTATTTTCACATTTTGTGCCCGAAAATTGAAATGGTTTCAGCAAAACTAGGGAACAACAATTTAGGCCTTGGACTTTTTTGTAAGGATAAGCCTGGATTATTTTTATTGTAGTTTTTAAGAAGGAAAGGATAAATGCTCAAAATTATGTTAGGCTTAACGTAGTACACACCCAGCAGTCTAGGGGAAGTCTTTAATTACACTAAATAAATAATACAAAACAGAGAAAAAATCCTTTTAATTCTTGAATATCCCCAGCTCTAAAGCTTCCTATTAATATTCAGCACATGGAATTGATTATCAGCATTGAATGAATGCTGTCGCCTATCTAATATAAACCTCATGGCCAGCTGAAATGAAGATTTATCATCCAAAGATGATCTGTGACGTTTCAAAGCCCACTCGAGGAATGCTGGATTTAGTTCCCATATTGCCTACGACAATCTCTGGATAAAGGAGGTCTGAGGAGAAGGAAGCCTATTACTCCTAATTGCACTATATTGCAGATTAAAAGCATAATATGAGCAATTCTAATTACATTTGGAATTCAACCTTCTTACAAATAGCACCAGGCTGGGTTTTGCTGATCCTTCTCAAAGAGTTTTGTGTGGCCTTGATTAGAAGGGAAAAAAAGTCCCCAAAAGACATAAAATTCACTCAGCACAGCCCAAGGATCTATTCTGGCACAAAGACAAAGGGCAGGACAACATCATCTGTTCCAGGAAGGAATTCCAGCTCCCCACAGAAGGAGGGATTGCTCCTGGGAAATGTTCTCAGCCAGACTTCCCTGCAGTCAGCCAGAGGCAAACTTTCCATGTGGGATGGGAAGCGAGGCCATGGAGCCTGTGAGGATGTGTGGTAACGGGACAGCCAGAACACAGAGCTGGTACTTGAAGGGAGAGATGAAGCCAGAACGAACCCACTCGGACAACACGTGCCACCTTTCACTGCTGAAAGAGCTTCAGGCTACTGGGGTTTGCCTAAAGCAGCATTTCCCCAATTCCTGGCACCCCAGCAGGCGTTTGCTCCTCCGTAACTCAAATCTGTTTTCATATCAAAACCAAAAGGATGGCAAATCCCAAGCACTACAGATAGACCTCAGAGGGAGCAACTACTTTTTCCTTCCTGACATCTCATCTAAATCTCTCCTCTTTTAGTTTAAAACAATTCCCCATGGAACATCCAGACATCTAAATGGGACAGAGCTTCCCTGGTACAGCTTCTTTCTCAATCTAATAGAGTAATTTCTTTTTTAACAAAGGCTATGGAAACAAAGCAGCAGGAGAACAAAGGTTGCATTATATCCAGACGAAATGCATCCAGTTTTTGTGAAGTTTTCAACTTCATAAAAATTTCCAGAATGAGAAAGTGAACATTCCTCATCAGTGATGATTAAAACATTGCAGTTGTGCCACCCTTGGAGAATTCAGCATCAAAAACATGTGCATCCCATAAATGATACGGATCCTGTTACAGCAAAAATAGGATGGATAATCCCTCCCCTTGCACACTGAGCTACTCCTACACCTACCTTGATCCTACAGCCTATCCCAACAAGGGTTTTAGCAAAGGAAAATTCTAATGGATCAGCAGAGCTTGTGGGATGGAGTTCATGGAGTTTGGCACTGGGACAAAGAAAGAGGAACTACCTTGAGCAGCTCCTGACTGAAGCATCCACACATGTCCTAACTGCAGACTTCAAAAACCCAAAAAAACACAAGAGAAAGAAAAAGCCAAGCACCATAGACATGTTGAATCTGCCAAACAGTCTGATAAAGAATTCTTTACCTTTTTGCTTAGAATTGCAATGCTTGATACTGTAAGCATAGAAAAGCATCAGAAGTTTTGCTTCACTAGGTCATAGTTGCTTTCCCCAATATGGTTTTTCAAAGTTGTCATATTAAACTTTTTAGATTTTGGTAAAGGACTGAAAGGAGACTTGCAAGTTCAATCAAACATTTACATGCCCAAACTGCTTTTACTCACCTTTTTTTTTTTTCCGAGGACAAGCTAATTTACTTTATATATACATTTATAACTGACATATTTAATATAAAGATCTGATTCAGATGACTGTGAGCAAAAAAGCTGTTAAGTAAATCCATATTTCATGGATTTTTACAAGCACTTGGAAAACCCTCACCTGGTGACAACTAATCAGAGTGACTTTATTATGGTTTAATTGAGATGTTTCAGCTTGTGACAGAGCAGCATGGAAGTTAAAGAGAGACAGCAACAACATGCACATGCAAAATCATAAAAAACAAGCAACAAACGCTTTGTACATGAAATTAATTTACAAAATAAAAACTTGTTCACATGCAGTCACAATATATAAAAAATATGCAATGGAAGGCAGATGATGGAGAACAGGAGTGGGGACACAGCCATGTTTTCTGAGAAACCAAGAGCAAACCCTCCTTCTGACTGGAAACAGGAATTGAGCTGCCTGAAAACACCAGCAGAGCAGAGCCCATGGAATGGGGAGGTGCAGTAGGAATTATGGAACGCTTGGGTTGGAAGGGACCTTAGAGCTCCTCCCATGGCAGGGCCACCTTCCACCATCCCAGGCTGCTCAAGGCCCCTCCAATAACCTACCAAAGCAGAGCCTGCTACCCCCAGGCCTTCCTTGCTTTGACACCCAGCATGTGGCAGAAGATTCCTTCCAGGGTGGGGCTTTTTATGGGCAAAGCCAGAGATTCCACTCACAACTGCAGGAAAATCTCACTGATGTTCCCTACAGTGAAGGCTGCTTAAAGAAGGATTGAGCCTGCTGCCATCTATGCCCCATCCTCGGGTAACAATGGACAGTTTCCCCCAGGAATTCCCAGTAAACAGACTAAGAACCAGCAAGATGCAGTTCTGAGAAAACAACCTGCAGAATTATATTTTACATCACAAATTTCTGAACGAACAGGAAAGACAAGGTCTCTCCGTTTGGGATGGGGAGCGTTTAAATCGAGGTGTGCAGCAGAGAAAGGGGGAATAGTTGGGATTTCCGGAGAGTCTGAGGCAGATACCATGTGCTGCATTCCTCCCACTCAAAGCGAGCGGGGAACATCCACCCGTGAGTGTTAGAGAGCTGTCGACTGGGAGGGGAAGCGTTTCTCCAGCTCCTCCACCACACAGCTCAAGCTCCCGTTCTGCTGGTTGTGCTCGGCCACAGCTTCGGGCATCGGGAGCTCGGGGCTCGGGGCCGCTTTGAGCTTGGGGACGTGCTTGGGCAGCAGGTGGTTCTTGTCTATTTGGCTGTACATGTTGGCCACCGACTTCTCGATGGCGGCCAAGTTCGGAATGTTCTTAAGGATTCCTTTGAGCTCCCTGTGGGGAGGAGGCTCTGGCACTGCGGCTGGGGCGGGGACAGCTGGCTGTTTGGCAGGGGATTTGGAATGCTTGGCAGGGGACAGGAGCTGTGTGCTAAGAGGAGATGGAGAAGAAGACGATGAGGAAGAAGAAGGAAAAGAAACTACGGGTGGAGGGGTAGGATGTGGTGGCAACAGAGGAGGGGTTGGAGGTGGTGGTGGCAATGGAGGTGGCAGCTGTGGAGGTGGGGGAGGGGGAATTTTAGGCGGGTCTGGAATGCTTTCTACAGCTTCTTTGGTCTGAGGAGCTAGACAACTTTGGCAAAGTGGTTTCTTTATCCTGGAAGATGGAGGGGTTGGTTTGCGAGTCGGCGGAGGAGAATGTTCCACGGGGTCGTCGTGGTGAGTGACGATCACAGCAGGGACCACGGAGGCCTCCGCTTCAACTCGGTCGGCACAAGGCGTTGGAGAGGACAGAGGGGACGAGCGCAGGCGGGGAGAAGCCACTCCACTTTTGGGAGAAGCCACCCCACTTTTGGGAGAAGCCTCCACACTTTTGGGAGAAGCCACCACGCTTCTGGGAGAAGCCGCCACACTTTTGGGAGAAGCCACCATGCTTTTGGGAGAAGCCACCACGCTTTGGGAGAAGCCACCACGCTTTTGGGAGACTGCTCTGGCGTGTTCTCTCCCTCCTGGGCACCGTGCGTGGGCAAACGTGTGGATTTCACCTCGGGAGACCTGACTTGCTTCATCTCCTGCAGTGCCTCGAACTGCCTGGCCTTCTCCTTCACGGTCAGCTTGGGGCCGCTGAGCTTGCGGAAGAGCGGGCTGCTGACATCGTCCCCACTGTCCTGGTGCTCAGCTCCATCCTCCTTGGCCGTGAGCCTCTGCTGCTGCCACTGGATGGGGTCCACGATCACTGGCCTGCCCAGGGACCCTGGTGCATGTCTCCTGGTCAGGTGAGCAGGCACCGTCCACGCCCTGTGGCCACCCCCCAGAGAGGCCTCTCTCCAGGCCAGCCTCGAAGGGGAAAGAGGATCTAAAGTATCGTTCCTTTTCCGCAGGAAGCCGGTGGCGGTGGGGCTTTGAGGGAGGCCTTCCATGTACAACGGGTTTTGGGTGGTGAGTGGGTTCTCATCGGACAAAAAAGTGATGTTACTCGAGGATTTGGGGAGGTTATTGTTCAGGGATCCATTGATATTGGATTGCTTGTGAGCCTCTATAGCACGGGAAGCAAAGCTGCTTATAACTCTCTGTCGGTCTCCTTCTTCTAAGACTGACTTTTTTCCCCTGCTTTGTTGGAAATGGTAGAGAAGAAAAAGACTTGAAAGAAAAGAAGATAATCACGTGTGAGGAAACATGCATGGACATAGGTACTTATGAGAGAGAGAAAAAAAGAATTTATGACATGAATCAGAGCCATTAAATCACTTCTAGCCAACTACAGCCCAACAGGAGGAGCACATCTACGACCGGGCAAGACATTTACTTTTGCATCTTCTTTAAGGGGAAAGGAAGGAAAATTAAAACAAGTCACTGCTTGTTTTAATTTCAAGTTGCGTAGCTACTCAGCGAGTTCAAAACTAAATTTACCTCTCGTTAAAAATACCTCTTAGATTTCAAAATTATTCACATTGTGCCCTATCCACTCAGAGACACAAAACATCAGAGAAGTACCGATATGTGAATGAATTTCATCTCTTGTGTGTAGGAATTTCGTCTCTTCACCACGTTGAACCCAATAAAAAGTCCCTGGGGTTGGGTGACATCAAATTTCTACACCAAAAGTGGGAGGACTCAGCACTTTCTGGACTTCATCTGTCACCTCATTAAATACCTCCCTCCAATATTTTTAATCCCACAACCTTCACAGCAGATTGGAAAAGAAACAGTATTTTAAAATCAACAGCCCCAAACTGCCTGCTAGAAAAGTGCCTTTCAAGGCCTATTTTAAATAATGCTCACCTCAGGCTGAAGTGAAATTTCTTTTTCTCTCAAGCTGTGAGAAATATAAGATTTGGGGCTGTGTCAGGCAGAGCTAAAGTAAAGCATGAGCACCAATCTCATCTGCCTGCACAAACCAAAATATAATTTAAAACTGGTTTTTGTGACTTGGAGATGTCTAGTGTTTTCATGTAAGTTCTGAGTTAAAAATTCTAAGCCTTGTCTCTAACAAAATTCGAATTTCTATAAAGGAATAGGAGAAAAAAATTGAGTTTTCCATGATTCCGTGAATGTTGGAAGATGAAGTTCTAGACCTCTTGGTCACATTGTTCCGTGGGTTTTGGTGGTGTTGTTTCATATCTCAGAAAATAGAACTAAATCCAAATGAATAAAAAATTAACCTCTGGCAGTTAAATACTCCCTAGTGAAAGTGGAAATTTCAACACCTAGAAGGAGTTAATGAAGAGATCTTAATTTTCCTCTAGGTTATTTAAGATGTGGAAATCCCCTGAGGGTCTGTATTTAATAACAAAACCCTTTTGTTTCTTTAATTTTGTTTCCTGTTTTGATCAGGGGACCACCCAGACAGGGAATCCCCAGGTCCCTAACAGTCCCAGGGAGCCAGGAGGACTGGAATTCCTGCACAGAATCCAGGGATCATCATCCCATTTGAAAAAAACACCCAGCAAAGCTCCACGAAGTGAATAAACTCCCCCCAGGCACTACAGTTTGCCAGAGCTGAGTGTGCCTAAGTATCGCCCTGGGCACAGTGAACGAAAACGAATTAATTCCACACTAATTAGAGAATCCCAGAAGGTTTGGCCTGAAAAGGACCTTAAAGATGATGTGGCTCCAACCCCCTGCCATGGGAAGGGACACCTTCCACTGTCCCAGGCTGCTCCAAGCCCCAGTGTCCAACCTGGCCTTGGACACTGCCAGGGATCCAGGGGCAGCCACAGCTTCTCTGGGCACCCTGTGCCAGGGCCTGCCCACCCTGCCAGGGAACAATTCCTTCCCAATATCCCATCTCTCCCTGCCCTCTGGCACTGGGAAGCCATTCCCTGGGTCCCTCCATCCCTTGTAAAGTCTCTCTCCTTCTTTCCTGTAGCTCCTTCAGGCCCTGCAAGGCCACAATTTGTTCACCCCAAAGCTTCTCCTCTCCAGGCTGAACAATCCCAGCTCTCCCAGCCTTTCCTCCCAGCAGAGCTGCTCCATCCCTCTGCTCATGCTGGTGCCTCCTCTGCACTCTCTCCAGCAGCCCCAGGTCCTCCCTGAGTTGAGCCCCCGAGCTCTAAAAGAACTCAGAATTCCAAAGCAGCCAACTTTGAGGGCAGCCAAGCACTGCATCTGCTGCAAAGTGAGAGAAGCTGTGACTCTGAACTTGAAGGAGCCCCTCCAGCAGAAGGCTCATGGAAGGTGCCACCCCCTTTCTGCCCCTGGAGCAGATGACTCTGAAAGCTCCTCAGCTCCCTCTTTGCTCCTTGTGAGGCCTCTGAGAGCTGAGGTGATCCTGCAATGTTTTCTGTTTGTGTGGAGCTGATTCAATCACTGAGGACTGGTGAGTTCAGCTTCTGTGAACTCAAAGACCCAACAGGCCTGGCAAGGAATTGGAATTAACAGTCAGGGAAGGTTTAAATCCAGCCATACATCCATGAACTCCCACCAAACCTCTGTTCGTGCACTCACTGTTGGTTTGGCTTTTTTTTTTGAGCCTTTGGCTTTAGAAATAACGCCCTTCAAGTTCAGCAATCACCCTTCCTCCCTCTGCTTCCAAGAACAGGGATAAAGAAGCACAGAAGTATTGGAACTTCCCAGTAAATGTCTTTCCTGCTCAATAGACAAAGAAAATAAGAGCTTCGCCTCGCAAGGCTGGATGGGAATCGCTGGGAGGAAAATTAACTAATTTCTACCAGCTACAAATATGAAGACAATGAAATAAGCTTACTTACTGATGCCTATGGATCCAAAGACAGGGAAAAATGCAAACGGTGAGACAAGGCAGATTTAAAACTAAAGAGCTTTGTTCTGTTTCACTTGCTATGAACACTGAAGAAAGCAAACAAGACACTGCAAATGAATGATGGCAGACTTAGGACAACTAAAACAGGGAATATTGTACTAAAATTCATGAAAAATGGCAATAAAGGATTTTGCCCAAATAATAATTTCCTAAGGTATATCTGTGACCTGAAACAAAATATTTCATGGGGAAGAAGAAGTTAATTTGTAATTATATTTATCGAAGCGTGGTGTTTTCTTTAAAATTCTATGGATTTTGATTTCTCTTTGAAGGATTTTTGTGTTTAATCAGTTCCTCAGCACAATGGATAAGCCTTGCTTGTATGCAAAGACATCTGAGAGAAAATATTCCAACTACAGCACCTTTTTTGGTGCAATGAAGACTATTTTTTGTCCAAATTAACATAAAGCTAAGCCTCAAAGTCGATACTGCGGATCTGGGAACTGGCACCTCTTTGTGGCAGCACTAAACCCCCAAAAAAACCTTTGCAGGTAAAACACAGCACAACCAGGCTTTTCCTGGGTTTAGCATCACAGCACATCATTAATTTCAGTAGAAATTCTGTTCAGCGTAAAAAAAAAAAAAAATTTTATCCAGCAGGCACCTCCCTGCATAAGGGTACAGATGTTGCTCCCAGACAGAAGTGCTCCCATTCCAAAAAACTCCATTCCACACGTTTTTCCTCCCTTCCTGCCAAAGCGTAACTTGACAAAGGCAAAAATTCAGGTCCTAGGAGAAGCTATTCCTGCTCCCAGCACTTTTTAGCCCCCTATTTACCCAGAAAAACTCAAGCCCTGGGATTATTCCACACACAGAGACTGCACCCAGTTGTCCAAGAGTTATAGATCTGTCATGGCCCCATAACATTTCCTAAACTCCATCACAGCAGCTGGAAAATGTCAACTTTTGGGGCAAAACAAATAATGCTTGAAAATGGAGCAATCCTTGTTTCTACCCTCCACTCATTCCCTACCTGCTCCAAAGATTATTAAAGTTGTGCTCCTCAGCATTCCTTGCTTTTCAAGGATAACCAGAGATGAGGAAGTGTACCCCCCACCCAGTATCACACAAATAATAATTGGCTGGAATATTTTCCTACTGAGAGTTAAATTGTTGTTGGAGTCCATCAACTTCAGGTTTACAGAGGCATGAAAAGGGAGGCAGCCTTGCAAGATGATTGTTTTATGGGCATGTGAGAGGTAAAAGATGCATTTATTGAGCTACCAGGGGTTTCTCTGCTGTGACAGTTCCTTTAATTTCAATATTTGAATGGGTTTAAATTTAGAACAAAAAAAACCAACAAAGTGAACACTTCTTACTAGAAGAGATGGGGACTTCGGGGCAGCAGTTTTCAGGAAATTATCATTTTGAATGTGTGCAATGGATAAGAATGAATTTTATTGGATGTGTTTAGTCAACAGCTTAGGAAAACATGGCCTAGATGTGCCAAGGAACCCTGGCAGCAATGACCTACTGTAGGATCTTGCTCCTAGGAAAACCATCCAGTGAGACAATTTTGCCCACTTAAAAATCTGTTAAAGATTCCCCCATGCAATGCAAGAAGATTGAATTGGGTTTTTCCCTCCTTCCAGAGTAATCCTATTTCTTTCCTGGATGTTGGAGAAGCCCAAGCAGCTGGGAAATGAAGAAAAGCCTTTTGGACAGAGACTGCATGAAGTGATAATGGAGAATCCCAGAACAGTCTGGCTTGGGAAGGACTTTAAGGACCACCTCATTGCAAGCCCTGCCACATGCAGGGACACCTCCCGCTATCCCAGGTTGCCCTGGGCAGTGATTTTCTAGATGGATCTCCAGGAATACTCACATGGTGCTGTCTCCAAGCTCCTCATAGAGGTTGTTGGCCGCAGCTCCGGATGGCTTTCCTGCCGGCAGAGCCATCTGGATCCTTGCAGTCTTGGCACACTCAGCCTGTCGCCTTCGGGGAGCCACAGGGGAAGGGGAAACACTCATCAGGAACACCCCAAAACACACCCCCAAATCAAGCAAAATGTAAAGTTTTCTAGGTTTATAAGCATCCCTGAATTTTGTCCTAATTGAAGTAGTAACGTGATCACCACCTCCTGGATTTTCCAGCTCCCTCTTGTTCTGGTTTGGTGGAATCCCAGAGCTTCCCAGAATGGTTTGGCTTGAAAAGGACTTTAAAGCCCATCCATTCCCACCCCTGCCATGGCAGGGACACCTCCCACTGTCCCAGGCTGCTCCAAGCCCCAGTGTCCAGCCTGGCCTTGGACACTGCCAGGGATCCAGGGGCAGCCACAGCTTCTCTGGGCACCCTGTGCCAGGGCCTGCCCACCCTGCCAGGGAACAATTCCTTCCCAATATCCCATCCATCCCTGCCCTCTGGCAGTGGGAAGCTGTTCTCCCTTGTCCACTCCTTTTTCTTAATGGAGTTGGCTGGGAAATTCCTGTCTGATTAACGGTTTTCCTGAAAAAATTCCTTTTTTTTAAATAAGGAGTAAAATCACTGTGGAATAAATTTCTGCAAATTGGAGTGTAGGAATTAAAAAAACAATCTATGTTTCATATATTTTGAGAATAAAATTTGTCAGTGTTCCTATGGAAGCTGAAACAAAGCTGGAAAGATATACTTACTCTTTGAATCTGTTTGGTTGCAAAAAGAAAGAGATAAAAAGGAACGTTAAATAAGTTCTGTTTCCAACAACTGCCCATAACAGGGACTGCGACAGGAGTAATAAACTACAGGCTACTTAATTATTCCACACATCAAATTCCAGAATTAATGACTTGTTTAAAGGATCAGAATTTCCAGAGCTGAACAGTGTTTGGCTGCTGGTTTTGATCCCCTGGAAACAATTCCAGAGTCAGCAGAAATATGAATTACAGCAGGGAAAGAAAACAAGACATGAAAACATGAATATTTCTCCTCTTATTGTTTTAGCAGGTGCATTTTTATACCTTTTTCTTTATATATATATGTATATGTATTTTAAATATCACCATATAAATAATATAATTGTTATTTTATTTATATTTTCCCATTTTGGGCACATTTCAAGAATGTATGGAAAACATTTTCAATAATGAAGGAGTATTATTTTTGGTTATTATTTAGAAGATGCCATTTTTTTGTGATTAGGAAATAATAAATTATTTATAAATACCTTACAGGGTTGTTCTGGCTATTGGATTTCAAAGGAATAATTTTTAGATTGATTACTAAAGAAATATTTTAGGAAAAACACTGGGATTCCTTTGGAAAAGGAGTAAAAAAGGCTGGAATGAGAAAACACACCATAAGGGGTTCAGCATTCTCATTTAACTCTAAAATTCCTTTCATTTTCTTTGGCACTCTCCATAAAAATACAATTTATTCACAATGGGCTGCTATAAATCCCAATGTAAGTCAGCCTTCTAGATGGGAAAAATGGGATTTCTGGATGGAATGAATTTAGGCAGATTCCTCAACACTCCTAAAAGAGATTGATGATGTTTGGATAATCTAGCAGACGCCAAGGAAAAATGGGGCTGTCCCATTTCTTTAAGGAACCTGCAATTCGGATAATAAACCAACAGGATGCAGGATGAAGTGGCTCATGGAAGCAAATTTTCCACAGAATTTTGGGAGAGGAGGAGCAGTTTGGGTATGCTCTGCCGTGCCAATGGTGCAGAAGTTGGTCAAGCTCTTCTGAATTCCTTTAAAAGGCTTTTTCCCTTGACCCAAACTGGGGAAATGGGGATGTGAATATAATCATTCATTAAAGAATAAATCAGTGAATAAATAGATTTATAAATCTGTGAATATGGATAAAATACATACGTAAGTAGATGAATATAATCTTTAATTAGAGAATAAATCTATGAATATATAAATATAAACATAAATACATTAATAGATATGGAGGCTTTAAGTCCAAATGCATTGATTTTAAGTATGAATGGACCTGAAAATTTTAGTTGAGAGGAACTTGTTGGACATGTTGATTTTAATTAATTTATCAGCCAATTACTTGAACCTCTCCAGTGTATACAGGGCAGATATCAAACAATCAAACTGATGAAATTCAAGTATCAAAAAATCAAAATAATAAAAAAATATCAAAAATATCAAAAAAGATCTCTGATGTTGCTACAAAATGGCTCAAAACCAACTTTCCAGGAAACACTTGCAATTAAGAAGCTCAGGAAAAATATTTTAGGATTTAAGCAAAAAAATGTGAATCCTTTTATCGAGCTGTGCTATGTGAAACAGCACCTTTTTCTTTTTTTTTTTTTTTTTTTTGGCATGGAATTCAGCTCTGGATCCTCACTTTTGTGTTAAACACCTGGGTTTTGAGCTGGTGTTTTGGCACAAAAATCCTGCACCAGAATGTTGGGAAGCCCAGGACTCACTTCCCACGTTCATCACACCGCGCATTGAGCAACCCTCATGGTGAGAGTGGGACGAAACCCAGAAATTAATCTCTTATAGATAAATAGATATAGAATATAAATGCATCTATAATAGAAATATATATAATAGAAATATATACAATAGAAATATAGATAATACATTCAAAAATTATAGAAATAGGCAATAATAAATAGAAATGAATCTCGCAATGATGGATAATCATCGCAGCAGCTCTGCTACGAAACGCAGCGTCTCTACTACGAGGTTACAAGGCCTGGGAGAGGAGGAGGAGGAGGAGGAGGAAGAGGAGGAGGATGAGGAGAAGGCAGGAGGAGGAGAAGGAGGAGGCGGAGGAGGGTACTCACTGCCTGTAGCTGACCATGACGATGAGGATGGCTGGCATGCAGCACAGGATGATGATGACAGCCAGGGCCAGCAGTGCCCCCTCGGTGAAGCCCACGGCCTGCGCCTGTTTCTTGACGTTGGCCACCACGTCGGGCGTGCGGATCTCCAGGATGCGCCCGCCCTGGCCCAGGTACGGCTGGAACTCCTTGTTGATATCCAGCAGCTTGCCGTCCAGGAACCTGCCATGGCACAAGGAAAGCCAACTATTAATTAGGGCCGAGTTCATGAAGGGGGTTTTAATGAGGGTGGGTTAATAACCTGATGAAGTGTGCATGTCGTTTTTGTGTGCTTTGGAATACTGGGAATTCCAATGTTTAAACCCTGGGAAGGAGGGCTGAGCTGAGCTTATCCTGATTTCCAGGGGCACAGAGTCCTCAGTGGCATCTCCAAGGCCTTGCTTTGTGCCTTTCCTTCTCTGCCCTGATCCAGAGGATCAACCAACCCTTCCTGGACACATCCCTAAGGACCACTCTGCCCTAAAGACCACCCTGATCTTGCCCAGTTCACCATCCCTGGAACTGTTCAAGAAAACTGTGGATGTGGCGCTTGGGGACATGGGTCTGTGGTGGCCTTGGCAGTACTGGGGGAATGCTGGATTCGATGACTTTGGATGCCTTTCCCACCCTTAATGATTCCATGGTTGATGCTGCTCTAAAATCAGGCCATTTTTAGAGGATTTGCTGAGTTCCTCAGGGAAATTCTTCGGCTGGATGGACAAAAAATACACTGGCCAAGGCTGTGACTTCTGAAGGAAAATAAAAGTCCTTGGATCACTCCAGAAGTGAGGACTGAGTGTCTCACAAGGCGCCCAGCTGTAAATACTGAACTAGAGGCACGTGTTAGGATGGAGGATCCTAAAAGCTGGCAGCTACAGCAGAATTCCAGACCCTTACATGTACAGTGGTTCTGGAGAAAGATGAGGGGGAAAAACCCCAGAAAACTTCAATTAAAAGGCAACAACAAAATTCTGAATGCATTTTTGTGTATAAACTCTGAATATCTAAAGAAAACCTGGGATAGCTTTGATTTCCTTACTCTGATCATGAGGCATAAATTCCACTCCTCAAAGGCCTTTTCTTAAAGGGTGGTAATTTCTTACAATGGACTTCCCCTCAGATTAATTTCCTGATTAATCCTTGCTGCATTTCTTGTCCCTGATTTTTTTTTTTGAATTTTGGGGAGAATCTGCTCTGCTCTGGGTGTGCAGTGGATGAACTGGATCTCGTCACAAGCAGAACAGCTCATCCTGAACAGTGAATTTGGGCTGGTTCCATGACACTGAGGGCAAAGAGGCTGCTCACCCCCACCTTCAAAAGGCATTTGGAGGAATAATTCGCATTCCTAATGTCTTTCACATACCAATTCTGTGGTACTCGAGAAAAAAAATCCCTTTTCCAACCTCAGCGATGGCTTAAAGTGAATATAAACATTCATTTGCTGCTCACTAGGTGTCACTGGTGCATGTCCCACGTCCTCTGAGCTGGCAAAAGCCTTCCCAGCAGGATGGCATTAAATCCCTGGGTGATTTTAACCACTTTTCTGTTGAAATTCTGCTTGCATTTTCCCGACAAACCCTTTTGAACAGGTTCTCAACTCGGCCGTGAGCGTTTGCTCCGTGACGGAACCTGACACGTTGGGCGGGAGCTTCACGCAGTTTATTTTTAACATTTTTCACTTAATTTATGCAGGAGGAATTTGCTGGATTCAACTTTTATGCTCCAATAAATCAAAGCCTCTTCCCTAGAAAAGACAGGGAAGGAGGCTGATCCTTTCAGTCTGGGAAATTATCTGAGTGGCCTCCGAGTCTTTCAGGGGTTTGTGGGAGAGGGAGAGAAGAGCTGAGACTATTCAGAGCCATTTTTGGGGTGTAATCAAACGGATTTGGAGCAAAATGATGAGGAGCAGATGAGGGAAACAGCCTCAGGCTGGGCCAGGGGAGGCTCAGCTTGGACAGCAGCAGGAATTTCTGCATGGAAAGGGTGTTCAGGCCTTGGCAGGGGCTGCCCAGGGAGCTCTGCAGTCCCCATGCCTGGAGATCTTCCATAAATGTGTGGCTGTGAGGACATGGTTTAGTGGTGGGCTTGGAAGTGCTGGGTTGAGGGTGGGACCTGAGGAGCTCAGAGGGTCTTTCCAACCTCGATGATTCTGTTTGATGAGATTCCTGATTAAAAAATGCCAGGTATCAATCAATCCTAACAGTCTTTAGGGCAAATATGGATCTCTCATTGTCTATTGGTCGTACAAAGTGCAGGACAGGGAAAATTCTGCAAATCTTGAAAGACACACAGATTTTACCCCCTGGCAGTGATGAACTCTCCTGGATCCATCATGGAATTACTGAACACCTGGAAAATCACTCAGGGGAATTTATCTTCCTTATTGCTGATTAAATATTCTAAACAGGATGTTCTGTTTCTTTCAGACTTTCTCACCCTTCTCCCACCATATCCAGTTTATGAAATGATACTTTCTCATACTGATCCCTTTTTTGGTCAGGGCCAGAGCAGATTCCTGGCTGGAAAAAGGGTGGTTGGGACTTGTGGCTTCCCAGTGAGGGGACAAGCACTGCTCAGGTATCCTGTGACCATGGCAGGAAGAGCTCTGAAATCAAACTCCCAGCAAAGAAGCTCCCAGGAGGGAGCTTTACCTTTTAGGAGGTTAAACTCTTCGTAGATTTGGGTACACCCCAAATCTCCTGCAGTTCTCCCGCTTTCCAGTGAAAACTTGGCAATTCCAGCTGCAAAACTCTCTCTCCTTACTCCAGTGAGCTCACACTCACTCACTCACTCACTCACCCCCCCCCCCTCCACCCCAAAGCCAGGAAAGCATTCCCTGGGATTTTGCTGATTTGAATATTTGAAAGCTTTTGAAGAGAAGAAAAAAAAACCCTCTAAAAAGCTGAGTGTGCAGGCACAGGGAGCATTTTAATGAGGTTGCTTCCCAGCTGATCCCCCTTCCCTTCCTGTTGGAAAACCTGATTTTTAACTCATCTAAACTCTGTTCTGCTCTGGGTATTTCACTGGACATCTGAATGTCCCTAAAAAGACATTCCAATATTTTCAAAGGGTGCCAAAATGAAGAGGGACATTTTTTTTCTGACCATGAAGGGAGTCTGCAAAGCAAAAAGTTTATTTTTTCCTGGAATTCAAAGAGCCAACTGCTTCCATGTTCTGATATCAGCTGATTTTCATATCCTGACAGCAGTGGATTTACTGAGAGCTTTCCAAAGGGAGGAGGAAAGGGTGTCAGAATCTTGAATAAAACTGGGGGAAAAAATCACATTGACTCCATTCTGGGAATGACCAATAGTGGACACAGTGACCATGAACTCCCAGACCATCACTGAGACCTGAAAATGCTGAATGACCACGGGAGAACTTAAAAAAAAAAAGCCAGGAGAGGGAAGAAGGCTCTATTGCCACCCTCTGAAAGCTGCTATTGCTATTTTTAGATGCAATTTTTATATAAAATATTCAATTTTTATATTCCTAGTTCAGAAAAACGATGCTGGAATACTGGAGAGGGTGCAGAGAAAACTTTAGGTGATTAAAAATCTAGAACATAGCCCAGAGTAGAACTTCTCAAGAATAAAAATACAGAGGATGATGTGATCATGAGCCTAGACCTTGGTGGGACCCAGAAATCAAAAGCACCATTGGATGCTTTAATTTAGCACCCAAATTCATAATAAAACTGAATCTAGACAAATTAAAAATAAAAACGCTGCAGCACCAATGCCTGGAGATCACAGAGGACTTTTGGCCCCTAGGAAGGAAATTCCTTGGAGGAATTTCAGCTGGAAGCTCCTCCACAAGGTGGACAAAACTGTGGTGGTGACAACATCTGAACCACATGGATTGGGACAATTTTGCCCAGGGCACTAGGCTGAACTCAGTGGGCAAATTCCCACGCTATCTGTAGGGAATATCCATGCAGCAGCTGCTCCAATGGATTTTTCTATTCAGTTTCTAACAGACCAACAGATTCCCAAATAATCCATGGGAAGAGAGGGAGATGAACAGGATCAATACTCACTTGAAGAGCTCGCCCCTCATGATGGCTCGGTTGGTTTGCGGGTCGATGGCGTAGACCATGAGGTCGGACTTGGTGTAATCCTCCTCGGAATATCCATCCCCAAACCGCCGCGCTCCGATGGATTCCACCACCACCGTCGCCCCTGGAATCTGGTCTTGGACGTAGCGTTCCAAAATCCTAAAGGGAAGACGGAGCCAGGAAGCTGCAGTGACTGATTTGTGCCGCTCACCACTGACTGCAGCCAAAATGAGGTACTGACGGGCAAAACCCCCAGGATGGGAAGGATTTTCACCTCCAGAGCACTTTGGAAAAGGAATTCCTGCTCCACATAACCCCTGAAATGCTGAACTCCTGGGAAGAGCTCGGCAGTGCTCAGAGAGGTCTCCAGAAATGGTGTCCTTCCGTCGAGCTCCTGGTATTTATGACCCGGTTTGGGTTTTGAACGGCTCACGGGAAACACCGCCTCTATTTCACACCAAATCCCCCTGCCATCCTTTCATTAAGTCATATGATTCCAGCACTCCCATGCCAGCCTTTCACAGGGTGCATTCCATAAATTTTCACCACAGAAACAACCACTCAAACGATTTTTTGTGGGATATTTCATCCAGCCCTCCGATATTGCACAACATTCCGGGGGCTGCAACGCCTGCTGCTCTGAAAGGCACCAGGATTTACAGGCAGGAGAAAATTGGAATATTGGGCTGGCACATTTCCCTCAGGAAGTAAAATCAAATTAACTGCAGAAGGATTCCACAAGCAGGGCAAAGAAAGGCTGATAGAATTCAAATGTAACAACAATAACAACAAAGCCAACAACACCACCCAGAATTGCTAAAGGTTGATGAAGTTTCCAACCTGGGACCCAGAAGGCTTTGCTCAAAGACCACAAAGAGTTTTATAAACAAAAGCATAAAAGCAAATATCATCAACTCTGGGCAAAAAAAGTAGGGAGAAATAATCCCAGAGAATTTTGAACTCTAAATGGTCCTTCTAAATTTTGAAGAAAATAGAGAATTTCCTGGGCTAATTGATGTGATCACAAAATGCAAAAGCTGAGCTGGGAGACAGAAGCAAGGGAATTTGAGGGAATGTGCTGCCTGATCCATCAAGGATGCACCAGGGTGTGGAGGAAGACACATCTCCCACAAAAAAGGTCATCAGTGACTTTAAGAAGTCACTTGTTTCACACAAAACCTTCTACAGTTGCTGAGGCTACATTTTTGCTGTTGTGGGTTTTTCCTGACATGAGATTTCCACCAGCTCTTGATTTTTCAGGACTCCTGATTCACATTTATTCCAAGTGTGGAAGTTTAGCATGCCCTTAAATTTTTTTTCTATAAGCTTTAAGATAGATTTTTAATAACATCTTGAAAAATCCAAGGCCTTCCTTGGACACCTGCAGGCATGGGGACTGCAAAGCTCCCTGGGCAGCCCCTGCCAAGGCCTGAGCACCCTTTCCATGCAGAAATTCCTGCTGCTGTCCAAGCTGAGCCTCCCCTGGCCCAGCCTGAGGCCGTTTCCCCTTGTCCTGTTCTGTGTCCTTGCACAAAACTGACTGCAGCCACTCCAGAAACATTCCATAGGGTTGGAAGGTTATCAGGTAGGGTCACTTCTGGAAGAATTGGCAACAACTTTCCCTTTCCTCAGAAATCCCTGCCATCCTGCTGGAATTCATTGCCCTTGAGGAGATTTTTGTCTAAAATGTTATTAAAACTGAAGAACAAAGAGAATGGTTTGGACAAGGGCTGCAGGGACAGGACACAGGGAATGGCTTCCCACTGCCAGAGAGCAGGGAGAGATGGGATATTGGGAAGGAATTGTTCCCTGGCAGGGTGGGAAGCAGCAGACCAAAGCCCAAAATCTGGGAGAAGGCAGCACATTCCCAGCCTGCTCTCAGTGCTGTGTCCATGTGTTCAGATCACACCTGAGGTCACTGTGCCTTCCAGGCACACAAACCCCTGGAGAACACAGGATTACATCTAGAGGTTCACCCAGGCATCAACAGCAGGACGTACTTTAGGAATTTGACAGTCTGTTTTTGGAGTACATAAAATATTTTAAGAAATGGGGAAAAAAAATCTCCCAAACACTCTTTCCTTCAGGACTCAAACCTCCAAAGACTTGGAGTGAGCAGTGTTGAAGACTCGATATCCTGTGTGATTTCTGACCAAAGTTCTAGTTCCCATAAAGAAATTGGTGTAAAAATAGTGATAAATGTGTATTCTAGGGATTTAAAAATACAAATTTGGCCACCCTGCAGAGCTGAGAGCATCCAGCTCCCCCCATCAGCATCAATACAGCCTTTTCATGGGCTTTAATTAACTCCTCAATTCTGCTCCACCTCAGCCAAATTCCAGCCATGTGGAGCCTTTGTGAGATGAATAATTGTCAGTGGAACCACTGGGTTTCCAACTGGACTCTCCCAAAGACACAAGGACCAAGTCCAGCCCCTCTGGTGCAGCAGTGACAGATTTGGGGGATACACTGGAGTCCCAGCTTCCAGATTCCTTATTACAACATAAATAGAGCTCAGGGAAGCCTCTGCTCTTCCTGTGGTGCCTGGGGTTTATTCTAAGCCTAAAAACATCCCTTTTATCTAAAACAGCCTTTCCAAAAGTTTATTTTTCTATCACCCATGTGTACAGCAGGAAGGAGCAGCACTGAGCCAATTCCCTCTGCACAGTATAACATCTCCAATATTCAGGAAACAGCCCAGAGTCAATACATTTATCCTAATCCTGTAAAAGTAGGACTTGTTAAGGCTGGAAAAGACCTTAAATATTCAAGTCCCCCTGTCACCCCAGCACCACCACAAGCAGATTGGATTGCACACCAGAAAGGAAATTTGCTTTCTTCCACACTGCTGGAGTTTCTTTCCTTCTCTTTGTGCTCCTCCTGTCAAATCCTGCCCTCCAAAACCCCTCCACACACTCCAACTTTTGATTTCAGCCTCATTTGTCCCAGCCACAGAGGGAACACTGCGCTCATCCGAGGAATAACACCCAGAGCCATCTCCCCTCTGACCCCAGGGCAATCTCCAGACTCAGCACTAAAAGGTTTTTCCTGCAGTGGTCAGCAATTCCCAGGGCAAGCAGGAGTTGATGGCTTTATCCCAGAAGCCATGCACTGCTTTAGAGAGCACTGAGTGGCTGGACATGAAATAGGACACAGCCACTTGGTGGCAAATGTCCCTTGAATCTATTTATTTCATCTAATTCAATGGATTCTGTTATGATTTCCTCTATTTCTTTTCTAAATTTGCAATTTAATTGGGAATGAAACATTCTGGAGCGAAATTTTTACCAATTCAGGGACCAAGGAAAAGCAAAAACACAACTGCAGGGAAATCATCCACGTCTGAAACACTTCCCTGAAGAGAGGACTGCCTGTTCCATCTCTGAGATATGAAATTTATTGCCTCGTATACTCTGATTAGACATAAAATCCTATATGATGCACGATGTACATGTGATGTATATTATGATCTATAATTTACAGCAGCATTTACTGCTGTAGTATTTTATAACATCTCTTTTAAGTGCAGCACAGCTCCTGTGCATTAAGGAAAGTTCCTCTGAGCAATGGTGGCAGTCAGCTTTAGATATGCAAACCATTAAGTCAGGAGGCTCAGCCTTCCTGTTCCAAAAACACTCCCTCAGCAAGAACTCCGAGGATCAGCACTTGATTTTACATTTGGATCGTCAGGGAATTTTACATTTGGATTGTCAGGGAAAAAATGGCAAATGTGACATCGCCGTGCAGCCCAGAGAATATGAAAAGCTGGATGAAATTAAAGCAGCTGGAGGAAACCATGGAATGACTGCAAGAGATCCTGTCGGAAGTGTCAGGGAAGACAAGTCCACTGTGTTCCTCAAAAACCTCCCAAGCCAAACAGTGATGCTTTAAATCTCTTCCCTGCTTTGCTTGCTTGATGTGGACCATTAACTCCCACCCATCTCTGGCTGTGCTGAGTGTGGAAAAACTGATTTATGTCATTCTTAATACCTCATAACTCCTGCTGAAAATTACAGAACCTGGGATAACTTCTCCTCCAAAGTTGCTTAAACCACTATTTATTTTATTGTGAAAAATCACTGTAATTCCACAAATGAACCAAGTACCCTCTTCCCTACTATTCCCCATCACCAATTGTTGGCTAAATGTTCTATTTTCAGGGATTAATATTTGCCAAAATGAGAGGAGAAAGAGCTGAGTAACCTCCATAGTGACAAATTTAGTTGTCCCAGAACGGTTTGGGTTGGGAAAGGATTGTAAGGATCATCTCATTCCAATCCCCCTGCTATGGCCAGGGACACCTCCCACTAGACAGGGTTGATGATAAAGTCTTTTTATCTGTTCATTAATTACATTCCATTTTTCAACGTTAATTGATTTGATTTTTATAAATTAGCGCATTATTTGAAGTGGCAAAACTACTTTGGTCTGAGACTCCAAATTTCTAGGAAATCCCTCTTTTCAGGAAGTTATTCCTGGTGCCAGGAAGTGCAGTCCTTGTGAGTTCAGCCCATTTCCTGAACTTCTTTCATGGTTCTGATGTTCAATCTCTCAGAGCCAGCTCACAGCTGGCTCAAAACAGAGGGAGAAAAGGGGAACATGCCCGAAATTTCCAGGAAAAAAATCCACCAGGAATTTCTCCTAGCCCAGTGAAAACGTGAGCCACTCAGAGACTTTTCCAATGAGTGATTGCACCATCAAGCCCAAGGTATTTCAAATTCCCTGCAGAACACCAGGCAGGATGGACCCGAGCCATGGGAATCTGAGAAGTGTCACTCATCACTGATTGAAGAGACTAAAAAAGGACAAAATTGATTATAAATTATTTCCTACAGCATTTTCCATCCCATCTTGGCTAATTCCATGATAGCAAACAGAGAAAATTGTCTCTGTGTTACAAAAAGAAGCCCAAAATGCAAACCTCAGCCCTGGAAGGTGTCTGGGGGCTCTTCTGGACCAGATAAAAACCCTCCCTCATTCCCTGATCCATCAAATCCCAAACCCAGGGAACTGATTGATATCTGTGGGGTAAATGCACTGATTACCCAATGAGCTGCTCTTTGTTCTGCTCCACGAGGGTGGGAGGGACGTTGGAGACGATCACCTGCATGTCCAACTGATTGACCACGGAGACCTGGGGAGGAAAGAGGGAAATTCCATTGGGAAAAAAATTCCAGCTGGGAAATCTTGCAGCCAAAGCCCAGAAACATCAGGCAAAGATTTCACTGGAACTGTAATTCCAGGTCTGCATCAGAATTATTTTTAAGGTGAGCACTGCAAAAGCTGGGTTTAGTTTAGACTTAGAGGATCCCAGATCTCCCACGGGCTGTACTCAGAATTCCTTCGGAGCATTTGGGTGCTTCGGATGCCAGGAAAATCCTCCCTTGGAGCCATGCAATGTGCACCGAGGGAAATGGAAACACAGGATTAATTCCACTAAATCAGGGCTGCTTTGTGAGAAAATCAGGAAGGAAATTGTTCATTTACATTGAAGAGATCAGTAAGAGGTTTTAGTTTAATCTCCAATTGTTTTAGCTTCTCCCTCTATCATAAACCAGCACATTTTTCCATTGAGCTTTCTCCTAAGAAGAAGCCAAACCAAAAACCATGAAAAAATGCCTCTAATCCAGCCAACAATTGTGTGCTTTGTTTGAATAAATTAAACTCCTGTTTTCCACCAAGGTATGGAGTGACCTCAGACCAAATCTTTGGCAATTGGTATTTTTTACTACGAACCCAAGGTCACTCCAATCCTGTAGAGGTTTCTGGAGGAAAATTTGGAAAACTAGGCCAATGTTAAAGGTGGTACATTTAAAAATCAAGGGTTAGTTGATTCTAAAAGAAATAAACAAGCCCTGATTTTCCAAAGAGAAGCCCTGGAAGCACAGCAGCAGAAAAGCCTGGATGTGCTTCCACATCAAACACTGACTCACTGGCTTTGAAGCTTAATTCAACTTTAAATATTTAAATGTTCTTGAAATGTCATCTGATGCCCTGATCAGGCTACAGTGTTAGAAACACAGAATTATAATGAGCTCCAAATAAATTTGAGACTCAAATCATGCAACGGAACTGGAAAGCAATGATTAATTTAATAGAATTAATTACATTTGCCAATTCTAGCAACCACCGCACAGCCAGGAACTGAGAACAGCATAAAGGCAACACCAAAACCAAAGGCAGGAATTCTTTTGATATGGAAAAAATCCCAATTATCATCACTTGTTCATGTACAAAAACAGGGATAAACACACAGGCATGACAAGCTAGAGGAAACCAAGGGTGTTGGACAAAAATCAAGCGACATTTGAGGTTTCCATGGTAACATTAACTTGCTTGTTATCCCCATTTGTAAAGGCAGGCAAAGCAGAAAATTGCTGGTAACCTCTAGCCCATGAGTGATGCCCCTTTGATCCCAAGTTTTGCCCATTAGGCACTTCCCGAGTTTGAAATCCAGCAAGGCAGAGCCTGCAAGGAATCCTGATGGTGATATGGCACCAGTGGGTTCCTGGGAGGAGCTGAGACCTGAATGAGGAGGGACTTGAAACCTCTAACAAACACTGGATTAAAGGTGATCCCCATGGTATCGTAACCATGATATCCACAATATCAAATAATGACAGGGAATATCCACCATCTACACTTCCTCAGCCCCTCTAGGTGCTTCCTTGCAGCAAACTCATTTCAAAATGTCATTTTTTAATGAGGTTTTTTTTGTCTGACAGGGGCTGAAAAGAGGAATTCCATCCCATGGAAGCAAACTGGGAACCTACAGGTGTCCTTCCCATGGATTGTCCCCACCAGTGCAGAGGATCTGGCAGGTCCTGCTGCTCCCAGAGCTGTGCCAGGCTCTGGAGAAGCATCCTGCTCCCAGTTCTGGAGGATCCCTTGCTCTGCTCAGCTTCATCCCAGTCTTGTACCGCTGCTGGTGTCCTGCCTCTTCTCTGAGACACATCCCAGTGCAGTCCTGTCTTCTCCCCCCCCACCTTATTCTTTTGCATGGGAGACATTAAATTCATCTCCTTGCTCTCTGTGCACTTTTGAAGCTGGTGTGGAAAGAAATAACACCTGAGGGCCTGAGCAGCCAACCCCACAGCAGAAAAATCCTGCTAAAAACATGGGAAAGGATTTTTGTGTATGGATCATGCTTGGTGCATAAAATCATAGAATCCCAGGATAGTTTGGGTTGGAAGAGACTTTAAATCCCACCCAGTGCCACCCCTGCCATGGGCAGGGACACCTTCCACTGTCCCAGGCTGCTCCAAGCCCCAGTGTCCAACCTGGCCTTGGACACTGCCAGGGATCCAGGGGCAGCCACAGCTTCTCTGGGAATTTCATCCCAGCCCCTGCCCACCCTGCCAGGGAACAATTCCTTCCCAATATCCCACCCAGCCCTGTCCTCTGGCAGTGGGAAGCCATTCCCTGTGTCCTGGCACTCCAGCCCCTTGTCCAAAATCTCTCTCCCTGTTTCTTGTTGCTCCATCAGTCACTGGAATCTCATAAGCAGGTCACCCCAGAGCTTCTCCTCTCCAGGCTGAACAATCCCAGCTCTCTCAGCCTTTCCTCCAAGCAGAGCTGCTCCATCCCTCTGCTCATGCTGGTGCCTCCTCTGCACTCTCTCTAGCAGGTCACAAAACCTTTTGATTTAAGAACCCAAAGGCTTTATTCCAGTGCCTTGAAGAAATAAGGCACAAGCACTTTATGCCTTTTCTGTAGGTCTGCCCGGAATGAAACTCTCTGCAGCATTAGAATTTCCTAGGAATTATTCCCTAACAACAATCCCTGCCTGATACTTACGAGCACCTCTGCTTTGCTGCTCAGTCCTTTGCCGTAATCGTCAGTGGCGATGACCTGGAACTTGAAATAGGATCTCCTCATGTTCTTGAAGAGCATGGCAGTTTTGATCAGCCCCGTGTAGGCCTCGATCACAAACCCCTCCTTGCCATCCTTGATGGGGGGAATGATGAGCCTGTACTGCATGGCGCTGTAATTCCCAGTGTCCTTATCCTCAGCCTGACAGGGGAAACAAAACCAGCAGAGGCAAACAGGGTAAATATGCACGGCAGGAGTCATTAACCTTGTCCTTAAATCAAGTTTCATCCTGGCCCAGCAAATTTCTGCCACTCTGACATTTAAAACATCAGATCCCTGAGCACAGATTGGGCTGGTGCTTTAAATGCTTCATTTAACTTTGCTGCGCACAGTTTTGCTTTTCCAGCAATTTCTTCCTCCTCTGTTGGCACTGAACTGCTCCAAAAGAGAGAAAAAAAAATTAAAAGTTAAAAAACATAAGTTCACTTTCAAGTCTGCAACAATACCTAAGAACTGTTTAATTCTGAGAAACCTTCACTGCCAAAATCTGCTTGAAAAGGAAATATCAAAGAAAAAACCACCTCAGCAACTTGTGCACAGGTTCATACAAGAATGTCCTTCATCCTAGAGATATTCTGATGGAGCTGAGGCATTTTTTGAGCAATGAAATAGCTTTTTATTAAATTTAGGAAGGATTGAGTGGCATTCCTGCAGTGGTGCCCTGGGAGCTGCTGTGCAGGGTGCAGAGATGTGCTGGCACTGGTGCTGAACTGGACCAGGATGCAGAGCTGGCATCAACCAGGAGGTGTTATTCCACCTTCCCTGCTCCTGGCAACCCTGTGCAGCCCCATCCTGGCCTCTCCAGCCTATTCCTTATGCTCCTGCTCCACCTGTATCCACAGGAAAGTGCTTCCGAGGAGCTTTGCAGAGCTTTCCTATGATCCTTGCAGGGATCAGCAAGGTGGGAGCTAATTAATGCCTGAGCACTCATTAGTCCTGGGCATGGCCTCAGCATCTGGGACATCTTGGGATCTATCAGCAGGTTTTTATGGAATTATTTGTGGCTAGCACAGGTTCTTCCCACGGGAACATTTTGCTATGTTTCATAAACAAGATAAAGTTTGGATGTTTTGCAAACAACTTTTCCGGATTGGGTCAGTTCGGGCTTGGCCAATTGGGCCTGGGGGGAGGTCTCGGGCTGACCAATCTGGGGCACCTCTGTAAACTCTATATATATATGGAATTCAAAACAATAAAGCTCTCTTCTCCTCTCTTTCCTTGTCTGAGAACTTTGGGTCATTCCTCAGCTAGCCGCTCAACAGCGACAATTATTGGCATGGCTCCTGAGGCCTGTAGGTTAAGCTAATGCTGGAATAAAAACCAGCCCTCACTTCGAAAAGGTGCATGGAAAATCCATACTGTGCCACAGTTTAAGAACGAAAACCAGTAAGATGAGCTCCTGGAATGACACTGGCTGTCACTCCTCATGGACACACAGCTGGCTAAATTCCCATCCTATCTCAATATTTTGCTTTCTTCTAAATTCACAAAGCTTCATCTGGCTCAGCTATGAAAAGCATAAATAGGAAATGTGTTAAATTGTTTTTGTTCTCCGGCTCTGTAGCTTTTTTTTTTAAGGCTTTTAAAATCGAGATTGCTGCCTCCTGGGTGAGTTCAAACCCCTTTATTAGGGATGTTAGGAAAGATGGGGAAGGTTACAAAGCTTTCTGAATTTCACTCTGGTTCTGTCAGTCAAAACAGTAAAGGTATCAGCAGGCTTTTCCAGAGCATTCCAGCTTTCCAACTGGCACGGGGACATACAAGCCCAAAACACCCCGGAGCCAGCAGATGGGAGCTTGACAGGTGGAGTCAGGAAAATATTTGGCTTTCCACATAAATACATTGCTGAAGGAAGAATGAATGCAAAAACATGCTAGGACACAGAATCGTGGAATTTTTAAGGTTGGAAAACACCTTTGCCATCATCACCTTGGCTGTTAAACCACATCGGGCAGTGCCACTCATTCCTTGAACTTGAATTCCTTGAATTCCAGGGATTGTGGCTCCACCACCCCCTGGGCAGCCCCTTCCAGTGCTCAGCCACTCTTCCATGGAGAAACTTTCCCTAACATCCAGCCTGAATGCAAGGAAGTGGCTGGAGAGAAACACCAGGTGGATGTTTGGATGGTGAGAAATGAGGACAAAAGTGAAAGCAGCACCAGTGAGTGCCCAGCAAAGACCAAAGGCTCCCTGACTGTGCCCTGGAGAGGAGCACGACGCCCTTCCAATAAAAAGCCAATTTCTCTGCTCAAATGGATTGATGAGGTTGGTTCAGCTGGGTCAGAAGCCCATCTTATTTGTAACATTAGCAAATTCTCTCTCAATCAAAGCTATGGCTTTTAACCGTCGCTGCTTTCAATGACACCAGAAATCAATTTCACCTTCGGCATTTCACGCCTGGAGACGTGCAGGACTGAAAACAACCCAAATTTGGATCCAAATGAAGGTACTGATGCTGCAGACACAGGCATTGAATGAAGTCAGCCTTCCTGCACAAGCTCAGGGCACCCGAGCTCAGCATGGATGAGATGTTTCAGTCGTGCAGCTGAGTTGAAGGCACAGAATTCTGGGGAAAGAGGCCTTTGGACATTTGAGGCTCACAGCTCGTTAAGTGCTGCAGTTCAGGTGCTCCAAGCTGGTGGCTCTGAGTTAATGGTCAGCAGTTCTGAGAGCTCAGTGCCACCCCAGAGCCATTAGCAGCCTCAGCCTCACCCCAATTCCGCCTGTTTCCACATCCACACCGGGATGGGCAAAGAGGCACCAAAAATGATCCCATTCCAGCTTCAAATCCCTGAGCTTTCCTGTCTGCATTCCCCCTTTCCTGTGCTCCTGGATCAAACCTAAGGACACTCCAGCAGGGAGAGCTGTGAGCTGCTCCCAGGAACATCCCGAACTTCTCCAATCTGGGGGAATGATGTTTGCTATTCCTGCAATTTGTCCTGAAGGTAAATATTTCTGACACTTCGTTAGGGAGAGATCTATGACATCTCAGGGGTTGCATTATGACTGTCAGAGGAGAGAAAGAGCTGCACTTCATCTTCATATTGCAGCAGCAGATTTGCCTTTTGTGCTGCGCAGGAAATACAGATGTTTCCCAAATCCTGCTGTGATTGAGGGCTGAGAAACATGGATGAGCCCAGGAATTACCAGGAAATTCCAGCCTCCTGTGATCAGCTGTGCCCTCACAGACACCTGAACCTGGAAATTTGGTGCAGCCATTGCCATTTTCCTGAATTTCCAGTATTCTTTCACTTCTGTGCTCTTTTACACCTTCATTCAGCTCAAGCTCTTTGGAACTCCTGCTCCTCACCTTGGGTTTGCCACTGGCTGCATTAGGAACTTGTAGCCTTGAATTTGTTTTGAATTCATATATCTGTCCATATATATATGTGTGTAAATATAGAAATATAAAAATAAAAAATATATAATATATTAAAATATTAAAGTATAAATATCAAAAAATACAAAAAAACTCCCAAAACATAGAAATACAAAAATATAAAAATCTAAATATATTAAAACAAAAATATAAACCAAAAATTACAAAAATATAAAAATATATTAAAAATTAAAAAATGAAGTGTATAAATAGATATAAATATAACTACATCACTGATACTGATCACTGCCCAGCCCACTTCCCCATGCCAGGAATCTTCTGAGAAACACAGGAAGGAAGAAATAAGGTGAATGGGAATTGCTCTCCTTGTCCTCCAGTGGTGTCCAAACCCTGCCAGGTGCTGAAGGAAACCAGGATTCCTTTGGACAGGCTGTCCCATGGGAAAAGACATTGAATAAGAGGATAATCCAAATCCAAAGTTAGATTTTGGAAAAACTAACTGGAAAAAATGGATTTTATTGTCATTTTTCCTCTGCCAATAGCAGTTAGTGCTCAATAGAATAAGTTTGTGTGTGTGAGAGGGAATTATTTAAGCAAGACTCGTTCCCTGCAAACATTTCAGGATGAAAACATCTTTATAAACTGAGAAGCAATAGAGAAAATTCTTTCTCTTCACTACAACTAGGACCTCTGATATTTCCTCATTTAAATCCATAATAATTCAATCATTTATTAAATAAAGAAAGAAAACCAGAGGTGAATAGTGTTCATATTTAGAAAGCAAGGGCTAATAACATCCTGTTATAGAGAAAAGCCAATTCCTGCTGGTGATTTCCCTCAAGATGCTGTTGTTTGTGGATTTGTTTCCAGGGAAGATGGAAAATATTGTGTTTGGAGCTCAAGGAAGCCTGGTTGGAATTCTGAGGGGGAACAACAGTAATTCCATGAAAATAGCAGGGAAAAGCAAACTTATTCTCATACAAGGAAATGCAAAGGAAAGCTCAAGGCACAGCATTCATAAATTAGAGGCTGTGAGTGTTACATCTGGTTTTAATTAATATATTCATGATGAAAAACACAAAAATGGGCTCTCAAATATATTGGAAATTCTGGGGGGCGGGGAAAGGGAACTGGAGAAAAGGGGACTTGGGGCAGCAAGGACCAAATCCTTGGCTAAAAATTGCCATTTTATTCAAATATATCCCTTTTATTTTTTTTCTTGGAGCAGCAGCACCTCCCAGCTCTCAGAGGCCACTGCTCTTAATCCAGTCAGATCCCCAGAGAATAATTGCTGTGGTTTATCACTCCCCAAATTAATTCTGATTAAAAATTACTTTCGGAGAACGGTTTGTGGCATCCTGCTCAGCTTAAGCTTCCTTTTTATCTACTTAGAATAATCTTATAGAAATCTAAAGCAAGGCAGCTCATTACCCTCCTCAGAAAGGCTTTTATATTCAAATTAATGGATTGAAGAGGATGCTGCTGGCAGCAAACCAGTGACCTTAGAGAGCTGCAAGAAACTCCATAGGATTGGCCTTGGCACAGATCAGCTCTTTGGATGATGAGAGAAGTTTTCATCCAATACTTTACTGGCCTGTTTGTCTTGAAATTCAGTATTCATGGAAGATTATGGACTCAGGATTAGTTTTCTTCCCTCTCTGTTTTGTTCAGTTTTTTTTTTTTTAAATTTTAATTTATTTTGGTGTTTGGTTATTTTTATTATTTGTGAAATTTTGTACAGGCCAGAGTAGAGCATGACTGAAGCAAATGAAGCTGAATGTTCAGCGTTGTATTTGTGATTAATTGATCCCTAACTGATTTATATCAATTGCTCAATTAACAATTAAGGACTACAATCCTTAATTAGCCCCATAAGTTATGATGTCCTGTTAAAGAAGAACTAATTGTGGCAGTTTGGGGGTGGTTTTTTTTCAATTTGAGGCTCATCAAGGCTGTTGCCAGTGCCAGGAATAATGAGAATACACTGAGAAAAATTGCTTTCTTCTCCAAATTACTCAGATGATGTGGAAAAAAAGGTGAGCAACTGTTAATGAATGCAGAAGATGAAAGCAAAAAATGCTCTTGGAAAATCAGGGAGGATTTCCCAGCCTGTTCCCATTCTGTGGGATGACTCTAAACATCCTTTGACATTTGTGCTTTGTATTTCATTTGCTTTCACAAACTCCTCCTTCCCCTAAATGGCTTTGCCTTCCAGAATTTTTTATCTACTCCAGCTCCTTTCCCTGTTTTCTGCTCCCCACAATCCCCTGGAAGGAGGATGGAGCCCGGTGGGGATCAGGCAAGGGACAGGAGGAGAGGAAAGAGCCTCGAGTTGCTCCAGAGGAGGTTTAGATTGGATATTTTCCTCATGGACAATTTCCTCATGGAAAGGGTGGTTAGGCATTGAGCAGGGCAGGGGTGGAGTCCCCATCCCTGGAAGTGTCCCAAAATGTGTGCATGTGGCACCTGGGGACATCACTGGGGGTGACAACAGTGGTGCTGGTGGAGGGCTGGACTCGATGACCTTAAAGGTCTTTTTCAACCTTAAATATTCTGTGATTCTTCAGCGATTCTGAAGTTCATGGATTTGACACAATATTTGGATTTGCCACCATTTTTGGGTTGCTATTTTGGATGGAGTAGAAGCTTCCCAATTCCCCACTTCTCTGCCATTCCTGCCCGTATTTAGGGAAGGGCTGCCATGAAAGCAACCAAGAAAAACCCAGCGAGGGACAACTTTAATAAGCTCTGAGCTTCTTTATTTCATTCCTGGTGCTCTGAACACATCATTTATTTGTTTTATAGAAAACAAAGACCTTTTACTCTAAGCTATTAATGTCTGATGCTAATTGTAGTCTGTATATTATATTTTCATTGATTTTCACTCTCTTTTTAAAAAATGTCCCTATGGATGGTTAATTTTACTCCCACTTTCTTCCCAGTACAGACCTGAAATTGCTGGTTTTTCCCTTTTGAAGCCTAAACAAGCTGCTGCCAAAATAGGAAAAACTTCAGGTGAAAACTGGCGTTGAACATAAAAGAAATGTTTAAATATTAACAGATCTAACATGAGAGCTACAAATTGGCACAGGAAACAAGCACCTAAAACTGAGTAGAAATAAAAGCTGGGTTTGAACTCAAAATCATCCTCGTGTCAACATCAATCATCAAGCAGCTTTAGAAGGCACAAAATTCCACATCTCCTGTAAAAAAAATCAAACCAGTGAGTACAATTTTTCCCTCTGCAAGTGAAGGGGATTGAAAAAAGCTTCAGCCTCACCTTGACTTTCAGCACAGAAGAAAACATTTTGGCATCCTCAGACACCCCTCCAATGTAGGTTTTTTTGGTAAACACAGGCACGTGGTCATTCTCATCCTTCACCTCGATAAACACCTTGGCTGTGTTACCTGACAGAGGAGAGGGAAGGAGAAGGGAAAATGGAACATTTGGTGATAAATTTGTGACATCTACTGCCATTTATAGATTTACAGCCCAAGGAGATCATGTGCAATATGTGCAGGGATAGTACTGTAAAAACAAGAGGTGCTCATTACCAGCAGCTCTGCACCTTGCCTTAGCTATTTTAATTATTCCTCCTGCCATGCAAATACTGAACAGCTGATTCAGTCCTGGTGCCTGTAAACTCACAAATGGTCACACAGAGCCCTGGCTCAGCAGCCCCAACACCTAATTAATGTCCTGTGTTAATTGAGAGCATCCCTAAGCCTGTCCTGGCTCCCATCCCATGGCCTGGCCTAGAGGAACTCCACAAGTGTTGAGAGTTCCACTCCACTCCCTGAGAGGTTCAACACAAACCCCAGAGGTTCAACACAAACCCCTGCTGTTAACTGGGTTTTATTAAACCATTCCTGCTCCAGCCCATTGAGCAATAAACATCTCCATCCTTCTGCAAGGGGGAAAGCATCCAGCAAAAAGCATGGAGCTGCTGCCAGGCAGATTCCACTGCACAGTCATCGCCACCAACATCTGCTTCCCTCTTGCAGATTGGGATCATCCAGAAAGATTGCTGGAAATGATGATATCCAGTTCATTAAAACCACATTTGCAAGTGATAAACGGCCTGCTCGCTGAGCTGCTTTTCCCAGCTCCCTTCTCTGCCAGGATAATTTCAGTGCTGCACAGGTGCCACTGAGCCGAGTTACTTGTACAATGCAGGCTCTTTATAAAGGGCTGATGAGATGGAGGGGAGGAAAAAATTCAACCTCAGACTATTTCTCACATGGCCAAAGTCAAATTCTGCCTATCTGATGGAAAGACAGAGGGGAATAAAGAAAGGAAAGAAAAGAAAGGAAACTACATGAATAGTCAAATCTCTCTATTCTGAAAAAAGATCCTTAATGTTTCTGGCTGCAACAGCAGACTAGAGCAGGGAAAGGAGATTCCCAGGCAGACTTCCCCACTGCAGCTCCACCCTTCAGGGAAGAAGGCAGCACTAAAAGCAGGATTGTGTGTGGAAGAGCCCTTGCCCTGCTGAGCCTAGAACCAGTGCTATCCCTGGCTGCCACCAGTTTGGTGCTGGAGGGAAGCTCCTGGTTTTATCTGTGCAGCTGGGAGCAGGTGCTGGCTCACCTGCACGGGCTCTCTCTAATCCCAATTAAACATCATTTGCATAATGCTCACAATTCTCGTGTCAGGCCGGTTTGGGGGAAGTGGCTGAGCCCTGTGCAAAGTTTGCCTTGCAATTTGCTCAACCCCTCTTCTGTTTAATTTGCTCTCTGAGCTGCCAAAATGCTCATTTGTTTAGCAAAGGGTGAATGCTTTGAGAATGGAGAAATGGAAGTTCTCACATTGAGCACAAAGCAAATTTAATATCCTGCATATCCACAGGCCAACATCAGCACCATCACCACTGAACAGCTACCTGCATTTCAGCTCCCTACAGAAATTTTGGGACACAGACCTCCATTCTGGCAGAGGGAGTGCAATGTGGCATCTGTGAACTCCTCCCTATCCCAGCCTTTGGATCCAGTTCCTACAGCTGGCTGCAGGAAAAATTTATACCCCCATGTAGGTAAAACCTTCCATCTTTGGGGCTCCAGGTCTGGAACCCAGCTCCAGTTCAGTTTTTTTTTGGTCATGGATTCCAGGAGTTGAAAGCAGGACTTGCTCTTGAGTGGGACTTCTTGTGAGACCTCCCAGAATCCAAGTCTAATTTTAATTACTATGACTGAGCTGCCTAAACAGGTGGCCAGGTGGAAGAACAAAAAGCAAAGAAAATGGATTTCAGTGCTGCCTCAGTCTCCTGCAAGGTCCCTTTTCCCTCCTCTTTTCCACCCCCCCTGGAGATGAGCTGCAGGGCACAGAAAATACAGAACTGCAGCTGCTTCCAGGTCATCCTCAGCTTCTAAGAAGCAGTGCAATAATCACTGCCAAGCCTTTTGGATCTTTCAGCTTCTGTGGTTTGCTTAAGGGGAGTGAAAACACCCTGAAAGCTGCTCTAAAGCTGAGGAACCTCTGAAACACCTAAAATGAGTAGACCATGAACAAGCAACACAGAAAACAAACGCAGCAAAAACTCCTGGGTCACTGCTGAGAACTAGCAATTCATTCGCAGAAGTTTTTCCCAAACATCCTCATTGAAAGCTCTTTTCCAGTCTCCCCATCTAAAGATGTGTCAGATCTGTGGGGGCCTGTAGCTCCTTGGCAGGCAGCAGAAATGAAGCTGAACGAAAGCAAAGATTTTTGGGCACTGGGATGTGCTTTGATGATGCTCTGAGTGCTCCCAGGTGAGTTTTCCTCAGTGCTTTCACCAGCAGCACTGCCCTTGCCTTCTGCACCATTCCCAACCAGCCTCTCATCCAGCTGCTCTCCCATGCATGGATAATTCTGACATAAACCCCTGCATCTCCAAAAAGCGGTTCTGCAGCAGCCAACAGAACCTTTCCAGAGTTCATTCCAATCCAGCTGGGAGGGGGAATTGGAATTGGCCAGGGTTTGGGAGCACTTGGCTCTACTCCTGCCTGACAAGTGCGTGGAGCAGGCTGTGTGCTTTGGCAGGTGAGCGGAGCTGAACTGCAGCTGGGCTCCATCTCACATCCTGCATTTGGCAGGACCAAGCAGGAATCAGCACAGAGTGTTTTTCAGTGGCATTTAGATCAGAAGGAGCCCATAGAGCCTGGAGAAGCTCATCATGTGCTGCCACTGACCAAGAGAGTGCAAAAAGGAGCAAACAGCAGCGTGTGGACCAGCACTGCCCCAAGGTCTGATTTAAATCCACAGAAAACCTCCTTTTCTAACAAGTGGTTTTATGCAGCCTCTCAAAAATGCACTGCTTTGCTGCCCAAAGAAATGGGAGGTTTGTCCCAAGCTCCCCCAGAGCTGTGAGGCAGCAGGATCAGCTCTCCAGGCTCTGCCTGCACTGACTCCATCTGCCACAACTCCTGGATTTGGGAAGTGCCAGAGCAGCCAACTTGGAAAGCACCACCAGCACCAACTTTTGCAACTGAAAACATAAGGCTGCTTTACTGCTACATCAACACCACAGGGACATGGAATTCGTGGTCATATTTAACACAGCAGAACAATCATTCCCATTTACTATGGAGCAGCTGCAGAGTTTAGTTGTAAAACTCCCATTTCCACTTGATTCCCAAAGGGGTTTTTTGGGTTTAGGAAACCAAAAACTGAAGGAGACAGAACTGTTGCCTTACCTCCAACACCCAGAGCAAAGCCCTGCTCAAAACAGTTCTACCTGACTGCATAAAACATGGAAATAACCGATGGAAGGGTGATTTTGCTTTATAGTGTTCTGACATCAAGATAAAAACCACATCTCATCACCATCAAACCCAACTCTACTTCCATTCAAATGAAGTAAAATCACACAGCAATTTCATAGCACAAAGTTTCAGTTCAAGTAACTCCTTTAATGAGTTTGACTCCACTGAAAGCAAGAATGTGACTTTGCATGATTTAGCATCATCTATTAAACCCCCAGTTTAAGTCACCAATTTGATGTTCTCACACTCCAAAGGACATCTCAATTTGCTTTCTCTCCTCACATATTTATTCAATTATTGCCAGGCTATCAGCTGGCACCATCACTGAATGACAAGCTCAGTTACACTCAATGCACCCTCACCATTGCCCTGCACAGGTGAGAACTCCAACTCCTACTTCTCCATAATTATTTCCTATAATGCCATCACTTAGAACAATTTGGTACTCAGCTTCTGAGCTTTGCAAAATGCCTCTCTGTGTGCTGGCTGAGCAGTTTGTCAGGGCTGTGTTCTTTACAGAATCCCAGCATCCCTGAGGCTGGAAAAGCCCTCCAGGATCCCCAAGGCCACCCTGTCCCCAACACCCACCTTGTCCCCAGCCCAGAGCACTCAGTGCCACCTCCAGGCCTTCCTTGGACACCTGCAGGCATGGGGACTGCAAAGCTCCCTGGGCAGCCCCTGCCAAGGCCTGAGCACCCTTTCCATGCAGAAATTCCTGCTGCTGTCCAAGCTGAGCCTCCCCTGGCCCAGCCTGAGGCCATTTCCCCTTGTCCTGTCCCTGTTCCCTGGGAGCACAGCCTGACCCCCCGGCTGTCCCCTCCTGGCAGGAGCTGTGCAGAGCCACAAGGTCCCCCTGAGCCTCCTTTGCTCCAGGCTGAGCTCCTTTCCCAGCTCCCTCAGCCTCTCCTGGGGCTCCAGCCCCTTCCTCAGCTCCATTCCCTGCCCTGGACACGCTCAATGTCTATCTTGAAGTGAGTGGCCCAGAAATCCCTGCAGCTCCAGAGCAGGTCACCAACAAATGCCAGAACCAATTCCACCACTTCAGGGGTATCCAAGAGCAGAACTGGCAGCAGGTCATTGCCCCTCGGTGTCACAGCTCTGCATTAATTCAGTGCCACACAATCCTGGAGCTGTGCATTCCAAGCCTCTATCTCCAAGTGGTTCTTCTGTTCAACCTCAGCAAAGCCCACAGTGAAGGGTTAATTGTGCCCCATCTCCTCCCACTGCAGCTCATCAATTCAGTGCCCTGAAACTCAAAAGTAGTGTTTAACCTGATTAAAATTCCTCAAAAACAAAGTGCCAAGAAAACGGAAAGGAATTCATCATATAAATGCAAGAATCAAACCCAGAGGTCAAGGGATCTCCATTACAAACCAGAAGTGATTCAGCTGGCCAGATACTTCTGAAGTATTTTAAATATATACATTTATCCAATTCTTTAGCCATCCCTGCAGCACAGTGCAGGGATGTTGTATGTTGTATACTCCTGGATAGCCAAACACACTCAGTTTGTCTTCCTTCAAGCTGGCCTGAACTCCAATTCCAGTCATTATCAAGCATTCCTGAATAAAATAATTCAGCCACCACTTTTCTGGAACTGCTGCTCAGCTGGGAGAGCTGCTCTTGTGCAGAGTGGGAGCCAGAGGATAATGGAGATGATAAGAACCTGCTGAGATAAGAACCTGCTGAGATAAGAACCTGCTGACTCCCTCGTGTCTTCAGCCACGCCAGAGAAAGGTCTGGAGAAGGCTTTGTGCTCCATGGAAGCCTCGTCTGCTCCCTGGCTATTCCTTGGCTGCATTTTTATGGATAGAACCTTATCTGGATTTCTCCCAGGCCCAGGGAGGAGCAGGTAGCTCTGTCTTTTTCATCCATTCCCACCCCTGCCACGGCAGGGACATCTTCCACTGTCCCAGGCTGCTCCAAGCCCCAGTGTCCAACCTGGCCTTGGACACTGCCAGGGATCCAGGGGCAGCCACAGCTTCTCTGGCAGGTTGGGCTGAAAGACCCAAAAATGCCCATGGGCTGTGATCCCATCACTACCAGCACACCCTGAAACCACAGCAAGGTCACCGGAGGGCAGTTCCAACATCCTCAGCAAATAACAGCCACAGCCGTGTCAAAAAGATGGGAAAGGCAGGATTTTGGACACTTACTCTTGGAGGGGACGCGCAGGTTGGATCTCACCACCTGCAGGGAGTCTGCCTGCACCCGCAGCTCATAGCTTTGGACACGCTCATAATCCAGAGGCTTCTTCACGGAGATCACTCCCGTTCTGTTGTGGATGGCAAACACATCTGAAGGGCAGCAAAAACACAAGGAGTTTTCTGAGCTCCACCAACAGGGATTTCCAATGCCCAGGGGTTTTATTTTTGAATCCAAGCAAGTCATTCCCCCTCTGCCTCCTTCCCTCCCTCCCTCAGGCCTGGAAAAGCCCATGGAGCTCCTCTTTGTAGATGTTTTTGAGGAGCAGAGCAGCTGGATCTGCACTGCCACTGGGAAAACCAACCTAGAACCACGGAATCATGGAATATCCTGAACTGGAAGGGACTCACAACGTCCACTTGGGGACAAGGGGAAAGATAGGACAGGACCAAGAGCCCACTCTCATGGAAAGGAGGATGGAGTAGGGAATTCTTTCCATCCCTCCCAATAATTCCGTGTTATTTTGTCAGGATGTCCAGGCAGGTCACAGGGAGTATCCCAGCAGGATGCTTTGGTTAGATATCAGGCTCTAATCTAACATCTGTGGTTACAGCACGGACAAGTCTATAATCCCTTAAAGCAGATTTTAAATCAAGTACAACTCCATCAAAGCTATTTCTGTTCTTACTCGGATGTGCCATGGCACCCCGTGTGGCACCAAGGGGAATTTTCACATCTGTGAATATTTTCTCCTTGTAATTCCACTGATTAATCTGAGTTTTAGGTGATCTCCAAAGGCTTGATAATGGGAGTTATAGAATGATGGAATGGTTTGGGTTGGAAGGGACCTTAAATCCCATCCAGTGCCACCCCTGCCATGGCAGGGACACCTTCCACTGTCCCAGGCTGCTCCAAGCCCCAGTGTCCAACCTGGCCTTGGACACTGCCAGGGATCCAGGGCCAGCCACAGCTTCTCTGAGAATTCCATTCCAGCCCCTGCCCACCCTGCCAGGGAAAAATCCCTTCCCAATATCCCATCTAAACTTCTCTGTTTCAGCTTGAAGCCATTCCCCCTCATCCTGCCATGCTCTTATAAAAAGTCCCTCCCCACGTTTCTTTCAGCTTCCCTTCCAGCCCTGGAATTCCCTCCTGCTCATCCAGACAAGGTGGGATTTCACCTCGATGATCTCAGAGTTCTTTTCCAAGCTGAACAATTCCGCAATTCCCCTCAGCAGCTTTACTTCTCCACACTTTCTTACAGATCTCTGCAAGGTGCACCCACCAGGCTCAGCATAACCACAAGATGGAAATATTAATCTTAATATCATTATGGACATGATTGCACTTACCCTCTTCATTCCCTGACACGATGGAGTACACGACTGTCTGGTTCAAGGCGGCCGCGGTGACAACGGCGACCACGGTTCCCTTCGGGGCACTTTCACTCACCGGGGGAGGTCTGCAGAGAGGGACAGAAGGATTTGTGTCAGATTATTGAAAGCTGTTCCTCAGGTTGGTGTTTCCTCCATCTATCAGGCTGCCAAAGGATCTGCTATTAGGGAAAATCGTATTAAGAAAGGAAAAGGTTTAACCTTGGCTAAAGCAAAACCCACTAAGAATGGACAAGAGGAGGCAACGTAAAGATCTATGGATCTCAGAAATGGGAAAGCAGGGAATAATGAGGAGAAAGAAGAATCACCGCAGCCTGATCAACTGGAAGCAAAATAGGCCAAACCCGATCTTTTATATACATTTTATATAGATCTATAGATCTTTTTCATATATTTTATATAGATCTATAGATCTTTTTCATAACAGATCTTGAATATAATCAGGTCAAAAATCTGGACAGAATCCACACCTCCTTCTTTCCAGGGAATAACATTGGAAGACCAAATGGCACCTGGGGACATGGTCAGGCAGTGGCCCTGCCAGTGCTGGGGGCACAGTTGGATTTCATGATCTCAGAGGTCTTTTCATGAATGATTCCACTAATATTTTATCTCCTTCCCCTTTCATCTTCCAGGTGTTTTTCAACTCCACCCCACACCGTACTATCCCATTCTAAGGAGAGGGAATGGTCCTGGCCAGAGCTCCAGGAGCTCTCAGGGACAGCTGGGATTGTTGGGGTGTCTGTGCAGGGCCAGGGGTTGGATCCATGATCCCTGTGGAATATGCTGATCCTCCCAGCTCAGGATATTCCAGGATTCTAGGAAAGTTGGAACCCCAGGACACAGTCCTAACGACTGAACCCAACAGTGGCCAATCCTCCCTTGAACCCTGCCTTACAAACATTTCCTTTGCAATGAATATTGCTTTGAACATCCAAGGAAAATATCGATATATGGAATATATGGAATTAGGTTTTGGATCATACAACATCACAGCAATCTCTCCTTTCTTTCACCGGTGGAAAAATTCCCTTTTACTCAAACACACGGGCATGGAACAGATCCCTCTGCTCCCACCTTTCTGGGCTGGAATAAAATTCCTTGTTGCTCCTTGGCTTATTAAGCTCTAAAACCATTGCTGTGGAAAGCTTTTTAATGTGCATTTTGCCCATATCCTGCTCTTTATCCTGTGCTTCCATCTCTAAAAACATTTACTGGGGAATAAATTCATTATTTTCCAATTTCTGAATAACTAAGATGGGAAATGGTGGTTTTTTCCCTGCCATATTGTTTTAAGCTGTTTTAGGGCACAGGCAAAGGTGTTTTTATGCCATAATTTTGCATCATTAAGTGATAGATGGAATGGACACCAGGAGAGACCCACACTGATTTCTTTGAGCGTGAAACCACAAAATAGGTTTGAGAAAATAAACAAAGCAACCACAAAGAAGAACAGGATTGAAATGAAGTCATTATTTGTGCACAAAAATGCTGAAAATAGGTACAGATTTAAAAAATCTTGGAATTCGCTGCATCAGTTCTCTGTGTCTTGATCAGAGTGGCAAAGGGAGACTAAGCAGATCTCAAACACCTTGCAGGGCACAACTATTGGAAGTATCCAAAGTGAAAATTTAACTTTTCCTCTCTGCTTTCCTGCTCCTTCTTTTTCCCTGTGCTAGACACCTCACTCCCAGCCCTTTTTCAATTTGTCTGATAGCCAATATGCTTTAAATTCACCATGAAACTTGTCTATCTCCAACAGCATGAACACGAGATTCAATAAAAAATTAAATTTCAACCCAGCAAACCCAATAATAATTTGGAAAATTGGTTCAGTGCTGAAGCTTAATAGTGGGATGTGGATGGACTCCATATGAGCCACTTCAGTTGCCTCTACTTTGTGAATGTTGTATTTTGTATCTGTTTATGCAGAATATTATAATATCAAATATTTTTATCTATTTATATTTTAGTGGATGGGGGTCCATTAAAACCTCAGAACTTTAAGTTTTGCTCAAAGAGGAAAGACCTGGACATATCTTAGAGCAATAATCCACCATTTTATCAAGTTTTTGCTTTCCTAGTAACTACCTGAACAGCTTGTCCCAGACAATGATTACTTTTTGTCTGGAAAAGAATATTTTCTTCTTAATTAGTCATATTTATCGAGCAGTTTATCTTCAAAGTGTCATGTATTCCTTCCTGGACTTGATATCCTGCCCTTCTGTCTGCATTCCCAAACTGGTTGGAGACACTCTGACCTTTCCATGGTATTTATCTCCAAACCACACGACAGGGGAGTCTGGCCATTGCTCCAGTGATCCTGCCTGAACCTCTTGTTTTTTAACCCAAATGTCAGGTTTTGCTCTCCTGATCTATCTGCATCCCTCCAATCTTCCCAAATTAAACCTGAGGCCATGAAGGCAGGAATATCCCTGCCTGTGGCTTCTGCAGAAGCCAAAAATAAAGGGGGAAGAAATTCCCTCCAAGCACAACGTAGAGCACAATCACACACTTGGATTGGTCAGACTGATGGATAAATTCCAAGAATAACATGGCTGGAAGGATTACACATTGCTGGATGCCACGAGGGTTTAATGCTAAAATTATGGATAATTTCAATTCCATATCCACACCCCCAGAGTGATTCATTCCTACATTTCATTAGCACAGTGCTGGGAGCTCTGCCCCCGAGCCTCTCCAAGCACAGATTCCCAGCCTGGATCTGGCTCCCTGTGCTTTCCTCTTCACCAGGAAACACCTCAGCACAACATTTCACTGAAAAATAATTCCTAAAATTCCAGCTTTCCTTTCCATTTGGTATAAAGAAGTATGGGATTTTAATAAAAAGCAAAGTAGCACTACTAAAACAAGGAAAAGTGGGGGAAAAAGGATTCTTCCACTGTAATTATCTGATAACTCATTCCCTAATTTTTTCATGGCAAATCCCATTCTGCTTCAGTACCTGCTGCATAAGCAATTTAATTTTACTTTCTAACCACATTTCCTATTTTTTATTACAAGCCAAGTCACAACCAGCAGAAAACCACCAAAACTCAAGAGGAAATTACAGTTATTTTCCTGAATTCAAGCTGCCACTGATGTGAGATGCAAATTCCAAATGTGTGTTGGAACCTCCAGCTTCAGTGTGAGGAAAACATTGACTGTTTTTATCCCCACATCTCCAAAATCTTCAACAGAAATGTTGCCAATGGTCTTTCCCTGATGAAATGTAAATTCCATTCTAGGAAAGGTGGGAAAAGCAGTGGTAGGACCTGGAAATGCTGGGAAAAGGATGAGCCAAGTGGATGTTCTAAATCTGCCAGCATTAAACAAAATATTTTTGAGGGACAAAAACACTTTTGAGGGACAAAAATAACCCCCTGGGGACTCAGTGACAAGAAGGGGGAAGTGACTCCTGAGGGGAAAAGTGATCCCTAACAGGGGAAAATCCCAGGGAGCTCTACTGGGAGGGGAAAAGAGAAACTTCAGGAAACAGAGGTTTCAATTAATGCAGCTCAGGAGCAGCGTGATGGAAACCATTCCAGAATTCTCTGATTCTGGAATTCCCTGATTCTGTGAGGCTTCAGCCATTCACAGATATCGAGAACCATGGAATATCCTGAGCTGGAAAGGACAAGAAGGATTGTGTCCAATTCCTGAGCTCCAATCCAGAGCGCTGGGGATCCTTTTCCCACCTTTCTGAAGGAAGCAGCAAATGACAGAGATTCCAACCACAGAATGCCATCCCTACCCTCACTGCCACCATGCAGGGTTCCCTATTTCCCAACAAGGAAAACTGTCTGGTTTTTCAGAGAACTGGGGAAAATCTCCTGGAATAATCGACTGTGATTTTGTTTTGTGAAATCCTTTATTTCGGAAGGTATTTGCCTCCAGTATTGAAGGATTTAATTGGGTGGAAAACATTCTGACGTCTCTCCCACCCAGGGAGAGCGAGCTCCATGTGTGTCCTGATGTCCCTTTTGAAGCAGAACCCATTGCCACAGCAGTACTGCTGCTGGGAGAGAAATAAAATTAAATCAAATTCCATGCTACATTTACATCGACTAATAGCCTGGAATTCACAGCTCCCCATATTTCCCCATCAAACTCTGAATTGCTGGACAACTGGACACATCTTTTCCGACAGGTTGGGGAGCTATAATACAACACTAACACAAGCTGTAAGTTTGCAAAATTCCCCTTTTTTTGCAGCTCGGGAACGGCTGAACACCTGGTTAATGTGCCCACGGGCACTAATTAGGAGGCAATGATGCTGCTCCCGATTCCCATTCCATTCCCTGCTCCAGCAGCACTCTGCCATCAGCAATGACCTTCCACTTGCAGAGGATGTGGGATTTATTAATTAACAAAACACCAGAAAGACCCCCAATCCCTTTCAACTTTTACTGTTTGAAATTGAGGACGTGCTCATAAAGAGGACAGGGCTTGCTAAAAATACCTCTTTATATTCAACTGAGGCTCCAGTCACATCTGCTCTCCCCTGTTTCATAGCGCTACTAATTAATATCTGATAATTAAGAAATGAAAGTGCTGCCAGAAGTTGTTGGGAAGGAATGGAAGCTTCTGGATTAATTCTTTGAGGCAGAGGTGAGCTGGATGAAGTCAGGACAAAAGCAAAAAGGGCTTGGGAAAGCGGCTTTGAACAGCAGATTGGATTTTCCCAAAAAAAAGCAGCGGAATCTGACTGGCAGCCAACACCCCACAGGAGATGTGGTGACTGGAGCAGCATCGGCCGTGTCCTTGCTGGCACTGAAGGTCAGCTGGGCTCCGAGGTGGCCCAGCCATCTCCAGTTAAATGTCCACATGCTCCAGCACTTTGATTCTTTGGGATTTCTGCCTCTTTTCTCCACGCTCGGCGCTTCTGCGGAACAACGTCTTGGAAAATGCTTGGTTTGTCAGGCACTGCTGCTGTCAGCTCTCTCCCAGTCATCCTTGATATCCATGGCAAGGGCAGACAAGGATCCACTGCTGATGCAGTTCAGCTCCTGGCTCTGGAGGGAAGATCCTGCTGGAGCACTGGGACCATGCAGGGCTGACTGGAGTCACAGAGGTGGGAAAAGCCCTGCATGGCCATGGTGTCCAGCTGGGAACCCAGCACTGCCCTGCTCCCCACGAACCACATCCACAGCTGCTCCCAACAATGCCCGGCATGGGGACTGCAAAGCTCCCTGGGCAGCCCCTGCCAAGGCCTGAGCACCCTTTCCATGCAGAAATTCCTGCTGCTGTCCAAGCTGAGCCTCCCCTGGCCCAGCCTGAGGCCGTTTCCCCTTGTCCTGTCCCTGTTCCCTGGAGCACAGCCTGACCCTTCCCAGGTCCAACCTTTTTCCAGGCAGTCAGAGAGAGTGAGATTCTAAGAGGGTGCGAATGCTGGGATAAGGAACATCCCAAATCCCACTCAGCCTCCACTTGTCAGTCCCCTCCAGCAGAGCCAAGGATGCAGAAGATCCCCTCTGATGGACTTTAGGAGGAGTCTCTCACAGCCATGAGGAAGGAACTCTATTTTATCCCTCAGTTCTCATAAATCAACTGCTCCACTCTGTATTTTGTGGATCTCAGAGCCCTCAGCTGCCCTTTGCTGTTTGATATGGAGAGCACAGCAGCGTTCCGAAGTCTCCAGAATAATTTACAATCCAAACAGAGGAGGTGGGGGGGGAAAGAGACCAATTAATTTGCCCCAAATGATGCAATAATGCAGAGGGAGAGCCAGTGAATAAATGCCAATCGCTGCCTTCACCCACTTGACGGCTGGAAGTCCCTTGCAGACACAGATAATGATCAATCAAAGGCTCCCTGGGTGTGATGAGGGCTCCAAGCACTGCTGGTGTTCCTCTGGCAGAGCTGCCAGGCTCAGCAGCTCAGGGCAGAGTGGCACTTTCATCTCCCTTTCTGCCTGTGCCATCTGCTCTCTCTCTGTTTTGTATTTATTTTTGATTTTGTAGCACAGGCTGCAGCTTTATTCTGTAAAACTGTTCAACTGTGACCTTTCCCTAAACACACAGCAAGGAAGTTTATAAACCAGCTCCGGAACAGCGCTGAAATCATCCAGATTATGATAATCAGACAAGCAAAGATCAATACTAATCCACTCTAAAGCCACTAATACTCAATCCTGCTGAAATCTGAGCATCCACACCTAGCAGTTTTTTGTTTGCAAGGGGCACCACTGCTCTAGGCTGCCTTTTGCCCTAAATATATCCCATGGCACTGGCAGATGAGCTCCTGTGACACCTGTGTGGCAATCCCTGAAAATGTTAGGAATCAACACCAGCCCTGTTCCAGAATATCTGAGAGAGTCTCAGAGAATCGGCAAGTTCTGGGGTTGTCCCCATTTCATTTTTGACATTGAGGAAAATAAAGAACTGTCTGTGCTGTCCACGAATGGTTTTAAGAGCTTCCTAAAACAGTGAGCAAAGGATTTCCCAGCAATGGAGCTTGTCCTGTCACTCCTGTCACACTGATGATTTGTCCCTCTCTGGTTTCCCTCTATCCCTCCATGCCCTGGAAGGAGCTGTGAGGTCTCCATACACTCTTCTCCTCTCCAGACTGAACATTCCCAGCTCTCCCAGCCTGGCTCCACAGGGAAGAAGATGCTCGAGTCCGCTCAGCACCTTTGGAAATACCTCACAAATACAGGGAGCAGCAGGAACAATCCCTCTCGGGAAAAGTCCTTCAGCAAAGGATTATTATTAAATGCAAAGTTTACCACTTGGCACTGGCCCTCCAGATTTCACATTTGTTTCAAGTTAAATACAAAATTAGGAGAAGAGGGAAGTATTTTGCTGTTTTCCACTTTTTCAAGTGAAGAATATTCCAATACTCCCATCATGAGGACAAACAGAGTGCAGATCACGCATTTTTGTCTAAACTCATTTAAAAAGCTGAGCAAGCCCCTCGTTTAGGGTCTCCTGAAGACAATTTCTGTTCAATTCCTGCTTTCTGATTCCCTGCAGCCCTTGGATTTGGAAATATCTGCACAACCCCCACCCCATTCTGCTGCTGATTCTGTCACCACATTGGCACAGAGAGAACACAACTTCTTGATACCTTGATGCTGCTTGCCCTGATCTCATCACCTCCTATTATTGTAGGGATGTCAAATGGATGAACACATTCTCTGTCACAAAATTCAACACATGAAGAAGCCTGTGCCCCACTTTTTTGTTTGCTTTGGATCAATTTTGAGACACTGAGGTGGATGACATGAAATTGGCAGAGGGTAACTTTATCAAATCATGCCTCTGTGGTGACAATAACCCTCACCTGCACTTCTAACCTCAAAGAGGTCAAGTCTGAGTCACATTTGCCTCCCACAAATGGTGTAGAGAATCAAAAAATGCCTCACTCAAATGGTGTAGAGGATCAAAAAATGCCTCACTCAAATGATGTAGAGGGTCAAAAAATGCCTCACTCAAACGATGTAGAGGGTCAAAACACACTCCAGGAAACTTCATCTAGAGCCCCAGTCCCAATTCCAATGCAAAAAATCCATTGTTTCTCAAAATGAATGACATTTTCAACAATTTCTGAGGGGAAAATTTCAAGCAAAACTTCCCTCACCATCACTGCCAGTCCAGTTCTTTCCCACAGGAGACAACCTGCTCAGACAAAACAATTCCACCACAATGGAGGATTTTTGTAGCCCTATTTCAGCCTAGCCTTCAAACAGGACCTGATTTTGGCTTGAAGAAGCACCAGTTTGATGGTGGAAGAACGAACTCCTCACCTGTACTCGTCCTGGGTGAAGCGCGGGATGACGGAGGGCTGCAGCACGGCGATCTCCACCGTGGTGGTGTTGAACTTCACAGGATCCCCATCGTCGTAGGCGATGACCACCAGCTACAAACAACACAGCAAATCAGCCTCTGCCTGCACCAAAGAACGCTCTTCATCCTGACTTCCAGCAATCCTGCTGTTTGCAGGGTCTGATCTAACAAATCAGATGGGGTTTTCTCCTGCTGGAAACCGCGGGGTGGGGAAGAACGAAACACAGAGGGAAAAGGCAAAAGCCATCCAAGGGTTGAACACTCTGCTGGAAAATTTACAGAAACATGGAAAACTGGAGGAATTTTCCATGGGAAGGGTTGTTAAACATCAGAAGGGGCTGCTCAGGGAGGTTTGGAGCCCCCAGTCCAAGGAACAGCTGGATCTGGCACTCAGTGGACATCATGGACTCGATGATCCTGGAGGGCTTTCCCAACCTCAGTGATCCTGGGATTCTGCAGCTCCCAATAAAACCAACAGGAGAAGCCCTGGGTGAGAATTATCTGTTGCTGACGTTAACATCCAGAACCTGGGGCTCGCTTAAAAACAAAACAATTAACGTTACTTCCCACCCCCTGAAAAAAAATCCTAGAAAAGACTCTAAGCTCAAACATGGACAGCACCAAATCACTTTCTCCTAAAACAGGCCTGTCATAAATACTCTGATTTTTTTTGACTTTTACTCTCTTTGTTGATTTATCTGTGATTTTGTGCTGGCACAAGCAGGTTCATTTTTTGGAGGTTTTTCAGCTTGCCCAGGAAGGTTTGAGATCTGCTTGCAAAAGGATGTGACTCCAGCCCACTGGAGAAGGAGCAATGGGGAATTTTCCAGTTCTTTCCCTAAATTTTTCCTCATTTCATGGAGCAGGTCAGCACCTCATTCTAGCAGAGAGTTTTCAGCTCATTTCTGCCAGTCCGAGTTATTCCACCACAACCTTTTTTTTCCCAGCCAATTTATCAGGAAAGCCACCAGTGGAAGACATAAATGCTGAAATTATGCAGATGTTAAATAGAGACTGGAAAAATTCCCAGAGGATTCAGCAGCAGACACAAGCCCAGTGGACTAGAAGCAAATGCCAACTCCAAGTGGTCCCATCACTGATTTCTGGAGTCTTTTCTGTGCTTTTTCCCTAAGAACCCACATTTTCTGGAAAGTAATTCCCTGCTGAATGTCCTCTTTACTGTCCTAATATGAAGCAGTGTGGGCTAGATTCTGGTTTTGGAAAACAGCCTCAAAAAACAAACACTAAGATGTAAAAACAAGAGCAGCAACAGAAAAGATCCACTTGGGTGATGTTAACAGTGGACAACTTTATTCCTGATCATGGAAAAGTGTGCAAATAATCCTCTCTTTTATCCTCATTCCAAAAATAAATCACTGAAAGAAGGAAAAAAACACACCTTAATGACTGTAAGGAAGTTTCCAAGTAGGAAAATTACATCAAAGGCAAGATATTATGGATGTTATTTTTCTTTCCTTACTGACACGCTTCTATTTTCTTTTTTAACTACCCCCTCCCTTCATGGACCTAAAGGGCAGATGTTCTACTGACTTTAGTTAAAATGGTTAAATTCTGGTTAAAATCAAACCTTAATTCACACAAATTCACTCCAGACTCTTCAGGACCACTCACAACAAAATGGGAATTTAGGTTTCCCTGAAATCTACGTTTTTACATTAAAACACTTGCGAACAGGAATTCCCAAACCACCCAACTGTGCAACGGTAATTTTCTTTACCAGAAACCTTGCTCTTCTCACAAACTTCTCCCCAGATTCTCCTCAAAAGCCCTGCTGAAAGTGAACTTGGGAAAAATGAGGGTTCCCTGAGCTGCCTGCCTGTTTTCCCCACCCTCCCAACAGCTGCAACTCCATCCATCCAAGACATTCCTGAAATCAGAGTGGCACAAAACACACTCCAGAAAAAAAAAAAAAAGAAAAGAAATGAGGAGATAAACAAAATTGAAATTTTGCATGGAATTCAATGGAAGTTTGGATTTGATCTTGGAGGTCTTGTCCAACCTTAATGATTCTGGGACCTGTCTGCGCAATAGAAAGAACCAAGGAGAAGCATGGAAAGGAATCCCAGGAATCCCAGGAATCCCAGGAATGTTTCCTGGCCCTGCAGCTCAGTTTGTACCTTGAACACGGTGCTGGGCTCCTCGTTGAGGTTCACTCGGGTCACCACACGTCCAGAGTTCTCCTCCACATCAAAAATGCTAGCACTGTAGGGAAACTGGACTACATCCACCTTGTAGCGGACCAGACTCGCTGGGGTGCCCTGGAGTGAAAAAATGAGGCAAATTGGGTATTTCTGGGCTTTTACACATCTCATTAAGGGTTAAAATGGGACAGTGGTGAGGCCGTCACAAGAAAAACTTGCTGTTTGTCTTCCTCAAAAATGAGCACCTCCTTTAATTCCCCCAAAATACCTTCCGTGACACCTGAGAGGTCCAGGAAGAAAAATCACCAGAGGTTTGGAAAGAAAAGGGCTGAACCCATACCTACCTACACCCAGAAATGTTTTACAAATACTGACATTTTGAAACAGAAGATGGACTGGTTAAAACACCTTTCAAAAATATTTTAACTCATTATAAAACTCATTTGAAGTTTTATAAGAGGGTTTTCTCCCTGGATCTCCTGGAGGGTTTTCTCCCTGGATCTCCTAAAGTGTTTGTTTTCTCTCTGCATCTCCTGGAGTGTTCTCTCTGGATCTCCTGGAGTGTTTTCTCTGCATCTCTTGGAATGTTTCTCCCTGGATCTCCTGGAGGGTTTTCTCCCTGGATCTCTTGGAATGTTTTCTCTCTGGATCCCCTGGAATGTTTTCGCCCTAGATCTCTCGGAGTGTTTGTTTTCTTCTTGGATCTCCTGGAATGTTTTCTCCCTGGATCTCCTGGGGTGTTTTCTCCCTGGATCTCCTGAAGGGTTTTCTCTCTGCATCTCCTGGAATGTTTTCTCTGCATCTCTTGGAATGTTTCTCCCTGGATCTCCTGGAATGTTTTCTCTCTGCAGGGTTCCATTTCCAGCAGACAGCTGGTAGGCTGAAGTCCCTCTTGAGACTTTTGGAGACTTTTGCCAACTACCTGTAGGATGTCTCCTCTGCCTCTTCCTCCAGGCTGGGGGTCTAGGACAGGTTCCCTCTGATCCTCTTTGCACACCAAGAGCTGGATAAGAATTTCCCAAAGTCTGGACATGCAGAGACATGGGGACATTTTACAAATTCAATCTACGGTATTTGGGAGCAGATTCAGAGGAACACTTCTGTCCTAGCAGCAGCCTGATTGCATTTTCTTAAAGCCTCTGAGTCTCGAGCTCAGATTAAGCTTTGACCTTTACATTATGTTTAAACAGCCAAACTGTCATTATTGGGGAATTGCTGATTTTCACCTGGATTCAATAATGTGCTTTGCTGGGATTGGGAATTTATTCCATGTCCCATGCCAGCCACGAATTACATGGCAACAGAACATTTCCTTTTGTAAACAGCAATGGAAATGGCTACAGAAGTGGTTTGAGCTCACTAAATCCTACCAACATTCTGCTGATCCAACAGAAGCCATTGGAGCTCTGCCTCCAGGGAGTTCCAGCCCGGGAAGGGTTTATGAGGCCATCACAGCTTTAATCACCCAAACTGCCTCTGCCAGGCGTGCTTTAGTGGTTAGCAAATTACTAAATGATTTTGTTCACAGTTAAAAGCATTTCACATGTGCTAAAGAGGGCAAATCCTGGGAAAAGTGAGAAATTTCCACGATCTCGGCATAGCAGAGTTCATTATTAACTTTCCCCCTGGCATTCCCTGCTCCAGTCATTTTTCTTCAAGGTTATAATGAAGAGCAAATTACCTGCTGAAATCCCAGTAATGGCCTTCAAGTTGCCTGGAAGACGGAGAGCCCTCATCATCATTAAAGCTGCTCACACCAGGTAATTTGGGATTAAATAAACAAAAACCTCATCAGGTTATTGTTGCTCCTGACGTGATTATCAAGTACACTTTTCTCCTGTCACCTCAGAAAAATAACAAACCCGGGATTTATTTTTTATTTATGGTATTTTGGCTCTGATGTAATTAGAAAAATCTCCAGAGAGATTTCCCAGGGAAATCTATTTAGAAGCGAGTTTTAATTATCTGAAATATTAATCATCTTTCGCCTCTGTTCTAAATTAATTTAGATACATTATTATGTCTGCAGCAAAACTCGGATCTAGCTGATAATATTGCCAGATAAACCGCAGAGCAAGGATTGTGTTTGGCACATTCATTCTCTCAAACCAAAGTTTCCCTGAGATTCGGGACTAAAATGAAAATTAAAAAAAGCTCATCCAGCTCCAATAATTTCTCCCATGGCTGCATTATTCCATAAAGTTCCATTTGCTGTGGGGAAATGCCATTCATTTGGGACACAGGTGACAGCTACAAACATGTCCCCAGTACTGCTGAGGCTCTCTCCATGTATTACCTCCATACATAGATTTCCACTCAAACCTGAATCATTTGCACAATAAGGAGCTCAATAAGGAAAATATTATCAAGCTAATTCCATGAAAAAAATTAGGAAGTGGTGCTAAACCCCCCCAGATTCCCAGGATTTTGGAAGATGGACAGCCTGGAGCACGTGGATGAGTTTGGTGGGTCTTACACCAGCTCGGGGTTGTGAATGGGGAAATTCACCCCAAATTCATTCCTAGAAACCCTAAAATTGGAAGGATTTTGCTCTTTAGTAGGTCACTCAACAAGAGGGTCTGAAATTCTGAATTAGTAAGCTGAAAATTCAGAATTTTGAACTGAACACAAAAAACCCCATCACCTTGTAAAGCCCTGAGATAACTACTTGAAGAACTCCTGGAATTTGCCCCATATCCAAATCCCCAGCAGACACTGAAATTCCACAGGCAGAGCTTTTAAAAGATCAAAGTCTGGCCTGCCTGAAAATGGTTTTACCTCCAATTAAATCTCAGTGGAATCTTTAATTAAACATCTCTTCCTTTTAGTGGGTGCCTGGAAGACAATGAGGACAATTACTCCCAATTGGACAAAAAGGGCTCCACTGAAGGAAAACCTCAGGAGGTGTTAGGAGAATGGATAAAGCATTAAATGGGATGTTCTGGAGCTCTGGAAGCTGAAAACAGTAATTTGAAGAATTATTTATATATTTGTATAAAATGCTACTACATTAAAAATGTAGAAAAATCTGCTCTGGATTGCTCCAAACGACCAAAGGACAAAATGTTGATTTACCAGATTTCATGAAAACAAAATTTTCAGGCAAAATTTAGCAGATTTCAACCATCACACGGGTGTTTCAAATTTGTGATTACAAGGCATGCACAAGTAGCTTCTGAAACACAACTTACATTTCCAGTCACTACAAATAAAAAGACAATGAAAACCAGAAAAGAGAGGAGGAAAGGGTCAGAATTTAAAGTGACATTTACTCCAAGCAGCCCTGCAAATCTTGCTGTGGCCTTTAGAGAAAATCTCTGGCTTTCATGTTTTAATTGACATTTCACCAAGGACCTGCAGAACAACTCCCTGGGGTCTCTGATGCCTCCAGGCCAAGAGGTTTTGAAATGCACAGGTCAAAATAAAAGCATCACGAAGTATCTAAGAGGAAGTGCTTGACCCTGGCACAGATTATTCCTGTTTTAAGTGAGCCACTCTTAATAACAATCAGAAATCTGTGGGGTTGTTTTGCAGCTAACCCAATCCTCTTATCAACCTTGCATTCTACTGATGGTTTAGGGTTTTAGGCACCAGTTACCTGAAGAAAATCCCACATTTTCACCCTCGGATTTGTTCATATGGATACACATTCCTATGTCGAAGACACAAAGAGTTGTAAATAACTCAGTGTGTGAAGGTTTGCTGGGAGGAGTTTTTTTAAAATAAAACCAAGAGAAGCTTTCATCTTCACCTCCAATAAATGAAGTTCTGTTGGATAAATTTACAAGTAAAAACTTGTTCTTCTTCCTCCTGAGTGTTTCTGAAAGCACATCATGGCACTTCCACACCTCCAGGCTATAAATTCCTAAATAATTTCGGAAATACACCCAGAAAACCATGTCCCAGGTGTCTTTCACCCCCTCATGTTTCACCTAAATGAATATTTGTTTGTGGAAATGGAGAGCCAACCTCCACTGCCACAACTCCCACCTCCACCTTCCCCCAGTCCTGCTCTTCTGCTCTTGGAAAAATTCAAATCCGCCTTCTCTGTAGAGAAATCCCACACAGGTGCTGAGCCTTTCCATGGCATCCATATTAATTTGCCAGCGTTGGGATTTGCTGGAAACAATGGTTGTCTCTGAGGAGCTGATTAGGTCTGAAAAGCTTTTATTGCAGATGATGGAAAAATCTGGCTGGACTTTTATTCTGGATGTGGGAATTACAGACATTACTTGTAAAATAACAACAGGAAAAATGAAGCTTGGAGACTTCAGATGAGTTGGGCTCTTACAAACAGGCATCTTTCAAAGCTACAATTATTTTTTTAATAGACACACATTTCTGTCCCTGACCTGATAAAAGAAATGTATTAGTACCCTGCAAAGAAGATTCCAACAGGTTAAAAACCCCCAAACCACATATGTGACATATTGATGATAACTAAGAATATTTCATCCCTTAAGGCACGTTTAGAGGAAGGTCCCCTCGCTGAGCAGAGAAAAGGTTGTGTGCTTTTAAACCCAATTTCCAGTGAATTCGTATCAAATGCTTTGTGACACCATTTAATGTCAAAGCCAGCTTCAAATAAATAGGCATTTTCCAGTAGCACAGGCTGGCTCAGGCAGGAAAAGGAACAAAGCCCTTTATGCGTGAGAGTTTTTACTTTTCAAATAAAAAAAGATGAGGGACAAAACTACCAGCCATTAGTTTGAAATAAAAAATCCCTTTCAAAACCTGCTTTAAAAGCTTTCCTCCACAGCTGGCTGACTTTTATGGCCCTTGCATTTATTAAAGGCTTCAGGGTAACTTCATTTTTAAACCCCCATCACAATCAACAAGTGTTCACATGATAGTGACGAAACTGTTAGAAAATGTTCAGAAGGGTTTAGGGCTGTTAAATGAAAAAATGGAATCACTTCGCATTGGAAATGCTGATTGCACAGGACTAAGGATTAGAAATGTCATTAATCAGAACTCTTGTTTCCCCTCAGTGATATCTCAGTCTTCAAAATTTAGACACAGTGATTATAAAACAGAGCTTTGATCAGAATGGGCAAAGAGAACCAAAAGATCTCATTGTGAGGCAACAACATTGATTTAATGGTGAAGACAAGCTGCCCAAACCCCACTAACACCACTTTTAGCTAAGCCACACCTGATTTGTGTCCAAGCACTTCAGCACCTTTTCATGTGCAAAGCACATTCCCCCTGAGGATTATTCTCTTTATCAAGCCAGACACTGACAGTTAGAAATGAAACCTGGCTGGCACAACAGCTCTGGCTTTTCCTGTCCTCAGAGCATCCTCTGGTCACCGATGCTCACCAGGCTCTGATGACAAAAACTGCCATCACCCTCCAGAACAGGGAAAGAGTCAAAGGTGTGCCCAGTTCTGTCACTTGAGGACTTCACCAGGGAGCAGCAGCACAAACCAGGGAGAAAAATCAACTTTCTCCCCCAGCTAAGGTCCCTGGGTTCAAATCTTGCCCGTGGGATGTGCAGCCTGGTGTCACCCACCCCTGGGGTGGCTCCGCTGGGAAGTGCATGGTGGTGGTGACATCCAGCAGTGACAACCTCACCAGACCGGGGTTTGTTTCCTCTTTAACTGCCCCTTCCCTCCCTGCCTGTTCCTGCCATCCTGGGAAGCTGGATAAAGAGCTTTCCCTGGCAGACAGGAGCTGAGGGATTGATTTTCCAGCTCCAGGAGGCAGCCTGGGAAACACAGCTCCGTCCTGAGCAGCAAAGGCCAGGCTGACATCAAACAAACTGAGCTCCTCGTCTGGGGAACTCCTCACAATTCAGGGTTGAGGAGCAAGCAGGGGCCCTCGGGAGGGTTCAGGTTTCTCCCTGCTGGTGTGGAGCAGGAAGAGGAGCTTTTCCTTACCGGGGGATCCTGATCCTCGGCCGACACCGTGGTGATGACAGTGCCCTTGGCGGCATCGGGAGCGACCATCCCCCTGTAGAGCTTCTGGCTGAACACTGGCGCGTAATCGTTCATGTCCTGCCAAAAACAGAGTGCAGAGCTCAGCCCCAAGCTTCCAACAAAACCCCAGATGCATCCACAAATGTTTTGGTGGAGTCTCTCCCTCCCTCTGTAGGGATTGCCATTCCCGATTCCATTAGGGCTGCACAAAACCAGGGGGAAGGTGCTGAAGAGGCACCAAAAAATGGATGTGGGATGGCTCAGCTGAAGGGAATTCTGCAGGAAAACGCAGCCCCACAAGAGAGCAGAGCAGAGAACTCCACACCACTTGCTCCTTCAGCAGCAGGCTCAGCTCGTTTTCCAAAAGGAATGAGCTGCTCTGGCTTGACTGTGTTTTTTACCTCTAGTACCCAATAAATTCAAGAGAAATAAAATGTCCTTTGTAGCATAAAAGGGCATTTGCACAAATTCTATGTAAGAATACAAAAATATATGTATATATATGTATATACACCTGAATACATCTCCAGTATTGTGCACGGTCATCCAGAGTTGCTTCTGTTTGCATGGAGATTAAAAACAAACTCTGCTCTTTACTTTTCCTCTAACAAAATGAGATTTCTACAAAAACACTTTTTCCAATTAAAGTTTCTTCTTCTCTAGGAAGTCTTTGGGTTTGTGGTGATATTCAAATCAGACGAGTCTGTTGCTCATTGAATGTTGTGTGTGATGAACTGGGAGATGTCACCTGGTCCAGTGGAAGGTGGGTGGAATGGGATGGGCTTTAATGGCCCTTCCAACACAAACCATCCCCTGATTCCCTGGGAATCTGCAGGCAGAGATTTGAATCCAAGGAATGTTTTCCCCAGAGTAGTGAAGGAGAAGTAAGAGGGGATTTAACATTTAAATATTTATATTATTATTTTAGTGGGGCACAAGCAGGAAAAGTCTCTTAGTGTCCCCATAAACCAAAAAACTGTGAATGTCCCTGTGCACACTGACATTCCCAAGGCCATCTGATGCCAGGAATGCTGCACTGCAGGGATTTCTCTCCTGCTCTGGCTGTGTTTGGCCCCTGCCCACCTGTCTGGGAGCTGGGTTAGTATCAGTGCATTACAGCAAGTGACGGCCTTAACAAGTTTGAAATTACATATTGATTTCCTCCTTAATGCCTTCCCTCCCCTCCCGCTTTGTTTCTCCTCGTTGGCATTCCCAGATGACAGCCTCACTTCCCAACATTTTTGTTCAGCATTTTCACACTCTGCAGACAGAGCAGTGCTGGTTTCCAACAATCTCTTTGCTCAATAACGACCCTGGGAGTCCTGGGAATTTGCTGTATCCTGCTCAGGGAATCAGGAATGTGCTTGGGAAGTGGGATCATGCACATGCTGTGCTTTCACTCTGTTTTGTAAATAAATCTGAATAAAAACAGAGAAAATCTGCAGCCAGATAAGCAGTGCCACAAAGGCTGCTTTGCCGTTATCTATTAACTCATGGTTTTTATTACCTCACTGTCGAAACAGGCGGCCCAGGCATTTGAAAGGGAGAAATATGGAGCAGCCATGCCCCAGATTTCCCATTTCCATCTTTTGGAGCCTATCTGATCCTTAAGGGGGGCCTGGATTTGTGTTCATGGCAGCCTGGATTTCTGTGGCTGGAGCAGTGAACTGGGGAAGGTTTTAGGATGCTGCAATTTGGCCCTTCTTGTAGGATTATAGCTCACATTTAAAAGGGGATTTCATGACTTCTTACAGCCACTTTGGGGGAGGTTTACTGCCCCATTCCTGAACCTGTGCTTGGGGGTTGCCCTCCTGTGCTGCATCCACTTCTGTGCCAGGTTTAGAGGTATTTTAAGGAGCCATCAGATGCAATCTTCAATTATTTACCTGTTTACAAGCAAAACATGTCCGGGGCTTTGGCCTCTGCTCAGAAAAAAAACCAGGACTTGCTTTAGACATTATGGTTTTGTCAAAAGTCTCCCTGTGCTGGAAATCAATATTCCCTTGCTCTAAACCCATGTCTGAGCTCATAAATGCACATCAGGCCTTTCCAGCCCCTTTGCAGTCTGCTGCCTTTTATGACAAGTGCAATAAATAGCAAAAAAGAGTATTTTTAAAGTCATCTCCTCATCTACTCATGTTGAATGTCCAATCCCCCAAAGGGAGAGAATGAAGAGGTTTCCTTTGGAGCACAGCATGGAAATTCCCCAAACTTCCCACTCTTCCCACAACTCCAGTTCTGGATGTGCAATTTTGTGCTGTTGTTTCCTTTTGAACAGCTGTCACTTCACTCTGTGTGCACATTCCCAGAGTTGGTGGCTGTGGGAATGCTGCCTCCAAGTGTTTCGTAATTCCCTGTTGTCTGGGGACTTCCAGGGGCACTTTTAACATTCCTGTAATTGCGAAACTCCTTTCTAGGAAAAGCAAAGAGGTGGTTTGGTAGCACTGTACTATCTTTGCCCCTTTCCTAAATATTCATGATGGAGTAACAAGGCAATAAATGACAGGCAGAGGATTGAACTGATCAGCTGAGATGGAAGAAAAGAAATACATCTGTTCACCAGCACTGCAGGCCAACCCAGGCCTGTTATTCCATGAATGCCACGAGAAATGAGGGAGATTTTGGAGGCAATCCAGCTGAGTTTTTAAACCTTCCTGGAAGTTTTGTGGTGCTGCTCTGTTCTTTAACTGGGCCCAGTATTGAGCCCTGTGACACTGGGCATGACCCCTGAGATCCCAGTTCTCAATGCCCTCACTGCCCCCTCATCCTCAATTTCTGACATTGTTAGAACTGAAAAGCTCTGCCTTTGTTTATTCTTGTTGCTCTCTCACTTTGATTTCTTCACCTGAGATGATGGCTTTGTTCCACTACACAATGTCCTTGAAGAACTCCAAAGCAAACCAATCCCACAATGCAGAAAGAGGAGAAAAAGCACTTCTACAAACAAGAAAGAGGCAAAGTAATATAAAAATAATGCTGGTAATAAGAAGAGGAGGACACAGCATAAAATATGCAGAGGCCTTACAGGTCACATGATACAGAAATTCTACTATTTGTGTTTAGGAACACATTGCTCACTTAGAAACAACTGTTTCTGTTAACAGACCCTATTGCCACAGTAGCTGCTTCCAAATGCTAAATCCTAATAATTTGAACTGCAAGGATTTTGCTTTTTCCAGTACTGGGAATCATCTGGATTGTGAGGGGATGTGAGTGGGTACAGCAAGAGGCAAAACAAACTCAGCCCTCCCTCCGCAGCTTCACAGGAAAAGTTAGGAAATCAGCCAAAGCAACTTGTGAATGGGGGAAAAAGAAAAACCTTGCTCTGTTTGAGGTGGTGGGAAGAAATCAGTGCTCCTTGGACTATTCCTCCTTGGAAATACTTGAATGGACGCACCAGTGATTGTTCTGTGACTCCCTGAGAGGGGTGGTTGGGTTCTTCTCCCAGGGAACAAGGGACAGAAGGAGACAGCCTCAAGCTGTGCCATGGGAGGGTCAGGTTGGATAAGGGGAAAGACTTCTTCAGCTTCAATGAGCTCTGCTGCTCATTCCGTTGGTTGGATATTCCACTGGATAATGATGGACGACGCCATCAGACGTCCAGAGCTGCCTCAGAGAATTCCATTACCCAGGAAAAATTACAGTGCTCGGGGTGAGGAGCTGGGATGGGAGGAATGACAAATGGAGCCCTGGAGGACTGGAGACCTGAGGAATAACACAAGGAAACTTCTGAGGGCTGGAGGGGCTGGATCTGTGCTGGTGACACAAGCCTGGCCCCACCACTGCATCTCTCTCGTTCAATTTTGTGTTCTTATCCTGGGGAATCTGCCCTAGGTTCAGTTCCTGTTTGGGTTCTCAAACCCTGTATTAAAGCAATTACTCAAAGCCTAGCCTATAAAAAAAGTGCTAGCTCAGGAATTACCCAGAGGAAACACATCCAGTTGCTGCAGCAGGAGCAGGAGATGCTGAAGGGGAGGGAGAGGGTGCTCTGTTCTTGTTCTCACTCATTTTCCAGTCTCTGCACCCTTCTGCTGCTGCTCCCACTCTGGGATCAGCCCTCGAGGTGCCTTGTGGATTCTCCCCATCTCCAACAGGGACAGCACAAGGTTCTGCCTTCAACCTCTGCCTTCTCCCCAGATCTTTGGATCTGGGAATTTCATCTTTAATCCCTTGTGACCAACATTCATAATATCTGCCACCTGACATCGACCCCACCAATGGCATCTGCCCAACAGGATGAGATATCAAATCTTATTCCACAAGTCCTCCTCTGTTCTCCAGAATGCCACTCAAAATTCCACTGTCCCACCTATCCCTCCAGGCTGGAACCTAAGCATCATTTTCATCTCAGCACTTAACTAATCATTCCCCTGATCTGGTGCAAAACCCAGCCTACAACACTCACCTTAAATTGGATTTATTTTCTTTCTTTTCTTTCTCACTGAAAGAAATTCTCTCCTCCTTCCAGGCCCTGTTCTGTCCCCAGCCAAACAGCTTTTGCTCCGAAATTGTCACTTCTGGCTCCAGCCTGCTATTCCAGCCTCACCACAGCATCATTGTGCTCCCATTTTGTCACTCATGTGTGGGAAGAGTTTCCAGGAGAGCAAGAACTCATTTTTGGATCCTATTAATCCCCTCCTGAAATTCCCTATTCCCACAGCACCTTTGAGAGTGCACAAGCTGCTGGTACACTGAGGCCACCAAGATGAACTGTATTTTTCCCTGTCATTAATTAATACAATTAACCACACCATCACACAGACAAAAGCTTTTCTCTGAACGTGATCCTACTTGAAAACCTTTAAAAAACCCCAACAACCCCACCCAAACTATTCTTCCAAAAATTCAGTGTGCTGGGAAAATGTTTCATTTAGGGGAAAAAAACAGGTTTGAGCAACTTGCTCTATGAAAGTCCAACAGAAGAGGCTCAGGGGATGATGAAAAAGCTTTGTTTTCTGTGAATGCCATGAAATGTGCTGGGAAAAAGCACAGATTAGTCAGAACAGGTGACCTGCAGCTCACACTGAGACGTTTTGCAGACAGAGAGGCATCACAGAATGCTTCTGGCATTGTCATCAGAGCTAATAATGGGAGACATTTCCTGTCCCAAAAGAATTCTGAGCTCGGGAGAGACTGACAAATAGAATTACCCAAAACCATGGGGCGTTCAAGCACCTGCAGATCCAGAACAGACTGAACCCCACACTGCCAAATACTCTTCACATTCACACTTTTCAACTGAACATTTCTGAGCTGTGCTTTTGGCTCTGCTACAATTTTTGCTCCTGGGCTGCAATCTGAGTAACTAAAGTCTCTTCTCTCCCCCTTTTGAAAACAATTCCAGGAGGGGTTCATTTCAGCTTTTCAGGGATTCCAAAGGGCAAAATGCTTGTATTTGTGTCAGGTGTTCTTGGATTTCATAAATCCAGGATTTAACCACCTAATTGCATGTGGACAAATAATTACAGCTGTTACGAATTGTGGGTTTAACTGAATGAGCTGCTCATAGAATAAAGGCTCCCACAAGTGAAAAGCAGGAGAGCAGACAGTCCTGGTGTTTGCTGCACAGTGATGGAATATTCTGGAATGGCTGGGAGAGGATGCTGCAGGCTGAGGAGTGCCCCTCTTACCTTGACCCTGACGGTGACAGTGGCCAGCCCGGGAGGCATCGTGCCCTTGCTGTCGAAGGCTTCCACCAGGAAGGTGAAGGTGGCTTCTGGGTCCGAGAAGGATTCGTAATCCAAGGATTTCCGCAGTGACAGCTCTCCGGTGTGCTTGTCCAGGGCAAAGTACTGCCGTGCTTCCTCAGTGTGGATCCGATAGTTCACATCAGCACCCAGGTCTGCGTCCTTGGCCTGCAGGGAGCACAGGACATCCAGCAAAATCCATCCTCACAGAACATCCCTGGGCACCTGCTGCTGCCCTGGGGAGAGGATCACAGAATCCCAGAATGGTTTGGGTGGGAAGGGAATGTCAAAACCATCCAGTGCCACCCCTGCCATGGCAGGGACACCTCCCACTGTCCCAGGCTGCTCCAAGCCCCAATGTCCAGCCTGGCCTTGGACACTGCCAGGGATCCAGGGGCAGCCACAGCTTCTCTGGGCAAAAAAACCTCCCCCCATGCTCCAGTTCCCAATCTTTTCTCACTGTCCCACCGCCAAGTTCAACAAGAACCCTGAATATTCCAGAACAAACACCCCCCGACGCTGCCTCACCTCCAGCTGCAGGAACACAGTGCCCGGCGGCAGATTTTCCGGCACACTGACAGTGTAGGAAGCATTGGTGAACACAGGGCTGTTGTCGTCGATGTCCAGCACCCTGATGGCCAAGGTGAGCGTGGAGCGCCGCGGGTCAGCAGCTCCGTCCGTGGCCTCCACGATGAGCTCGTAGTGATCCCGCAGCTCCCGGTTCAGCTTCACGGCCGTGTAGATGCTGCCGTTGGACGTGATCCGGAAAAGGTTCTTGAAGTTGGCCAGGCTGTAGTGCACTTGCCCATTGACCCCGGCGTCTGCGTCTGTAGCCTGGAGAGGCAGTCGGAAAATCGAGGATTAATGCAAGAATTCCAAACCTCCGAGGGAGAGCCCACAGGAGAGAAACCTGGGAAGGATTCTGCCAAATCTGTGGTGTCCAGGAGAGCTTGTTGGGGCAGCCTGCCTCTCTCTGAGCTTGGACTGAAGATAAAACATCCCACAGAAAGAAATGGCTCAATTCCCAGGGACAGGGGCCAGGCTGAATGGATACCTGCTGGATTTCTTCAGGAGAAAAGGCACATTGAGCTGCCCAGCCTAGGACAGCTTGTGAGAGGACAAGAGGACATGGCCTGAAGCTGTCAGGTTGGACAGCAGCAGGAATTTCTCCATGGAAAGGGTGCTCAGGTCTTGGCAGGAGCTGCCCAGGGAGCTTTGCAGTCCCCATGCCTGCAGGTGTCCAAGGAAGGCCTGGAGGTGGCACTCAGTGGGAGCACAGCTAGGACTCAATCCTGGAAGTTTTTCCAACCTGAGTGATTCCAGGATTCTATTTCAATTTTTTTAGTTGGGATCTTTGTTCTCGCACACTGAACCAAGCCTCACATTTCAGTGTCAGCCAAATAATTCTCGTGATCACATAATTATAGGGATGGACAATATTAATAGGTTTTCATAGAGCTCTCGTTTAAATGCTGACCTGTTATTTTGCCTCCTCTTAATTAAATTAGGGTGTGATGAACAAGGGTATGTAAATTAAACAAAGGGCACTCTGCGAGCAAGATATTCTCATTTATTTGCTTTCATGAATGACATCTGTGAAGATCATAAGAGATTTGCATGTTTTGTTTTCAGAACAGTTGCCAGGAATGTTTAATTCCAGTGACAGTGCTCATTGTAAGGCTTGGTAATGAAACAGTTTATCTTGCTAGAAATCAATTAAAAGTTAATTAAAATTGCTAATAAGGAAAAAATCACTGTGTTTCTTCCCTGCATTACACCCAAGTGCTAAGCAGGGTTTGCTACAACTTCATTCTGACTGGGCCATGGGTATCACATCCTTCTAATCCACATCTGCCAGCTGGATTTGCTTAATTTCCAATCAATTCCATTTCCTCAGTAGAAATAACTGAAAAGCCAACAGAAAAAAAAAACCCAAAACAAACTAACCGAATAAACAACAAAAAAAGCCCCACAGGAATCTCCAAGAACAATCTGAAATATGCTTATAATTGGCAACCGTGACAAAAAATTCCTGTGAGACAGCATTTTTGTATCAGGTTAGTTTGCAAGGATGTTTTGGAATAGATAAACTTGTTGTTTAGGAAAGGAAATTAAAATGACTTTCAAATATAGGGCAGGCTTTGCAACTGGGTTCCTAAAAACACAGCTATGAATGTTGTAAACTCATTTGTGCACATCCTTAGGCAAAAATACTTTTACCACATTCTGCAGGACTGATTTGATTCACAGAATCCCAGAATTATTTGGGTTGGAAAAGCCCTCCCAGCCTGTGGAGTCCCAGCTGTGCCCGATGCCCACCTTGTCCCCAGCCCAGAGCACTCAGTGCCACCTCCAGGCCTTCCTTGGACACCTGCAGGCATGGGGACTGCAAAGCTCCCTGGGCAGCCCCTGCCAAGGCCTGAGCACCCTTTCCATGCAGAAATTCCTGCTGCTGTCCAAGCTGAGCCTCCCCTGGCCCAGCCTGAGGCCGTTTCCCCTTGTCCTGTCCCTGTTCCCTGTGGCAAGCAGCTCCATGGAGAAGGATTTGCTGTTGGTGTGGACACTCTGTCTCTCTTTGCAGTCATCACTTTGTACCAAAATGGACAACTTCAACCCCAATTTCACCTCCAGATCTGTCACCAACAGGTCCAAATCTTGCCAAGAAGGTGAGGGAACAGGAGGTGTGGGAAATGGGGAGCATTCAGAGCCTTGCTTCCAAAACTAGCCCTGGCTGAACTTACTCCAACCCTGACAACAGGAACCAGTGACATCCCAATAAATTTAATCCCATTTGGTCATTGCCAACTGAATTTCCTGAGTGAACAGGTACAGAGCTGGAGAGAAGCAAGCAGACATCTTATTCCCATATAACCTGATCCCAATGGAAGGCCCAAAGAAGACAATGGCAGATCTGTTTCCAGGCAGAAGTCTCTTCCCAGCCTTGCAGATGTTGCTCATACATGACAAGAGGCAGCAGAACCAGCAGCTGTGCTTGCTGAAGGCAGCACAGCCCTCAAAGGCCACAGGGGACATGGGCACCATGGAAATTGAGACCAAAAAAACCCCAAAACAGAACCAAAAACCCCAAACAGGAGGAGGGAACCAGCAAAAAGAGGGAAATTTTAAAAGGAATGGAAGAGATTCCAAGACAGGGCCATAGTGCCATTGCATCTCAAATGCTGGCCCATTCCTACCTCTCCCATCTCATAGAGTCCCAGAATTCTGGAATGGTTTGGGTTGGAAGGGATGGCAAATCCCATCCAGTGCCACTCCTGCCATGGCAGGGACACCTCCCACTGTCCCAGGCTGCTCCAAGCCCCAATGTCCAGCCTGGCCTTGGACACTGCCAGGGATCCAGGGGCAGCCACAGCTTCTCTGGGCACCCTGTGCCAGGGCCTGCCCACCCTCTCCCCACTGCTGGTATTCCAGTGACTCCTCAGGTCTCCGGGATGACTCTTATTTCCATCTCTAATTTATGAAGTACTGCACGATTAAACAAACCTGGAAAGCTGGGAGTATAAATGACTCACTGCTTTATTTCCCAGAAAATACATCCCACACTTATTAGAGATTCCATCACCTGCGAGGCGACAGCCTTTACCTGACGAGGTAAATTTAGATTTGTGTTGCCAACTCTGCTTCCACATTACCAGGGAACCCTTGGGAATATGAGCCAACAGTGTTTCAGAGCAACAAATTACCTCCTTCCATCTCAAACAGCAGGAAAACACAGTTCTGGGAGATGGGAATGACTAAGATACCTCCTGAAGGATCATTAACTCTGAAATACAATGACAAGGGCTTGAATGTCAACACATTCATTATATCATTATCATCCTTTTCCAAAGAAACCTCCTATTATATCCCCAAGTCGTGCTCATGAGGGTGACAGGCTTTGGGTAGGTTAATTGAGGATTTGTGCCTGGAATGCTGGAGCTGGAAAACAACAAAGCAAAGTTGTTATTCCTACTCATCTCCAAATCAGAGACAAACATGGTGGGAATGGCCTCCTTAAAGCTGCAACTTGAAACTCTTCCTAGGGACCACTCTGCCACAAAAACAGCTTCCTCCAGCTTAAATTTCCCTTCTTCAGGAACAAAAGTTCCCCACAATCCCTACCCAAGCCAAGAAAACTCCTGAGTTTGGACAACTCCTCCAGTATTCCAGCAACCCCCACAGCTCCAGGCAGGGATTGTGCTGGAGGATCAAATGATGCTGCTGGTGAGAATCATTGTTCTTGTGGCTGATAACATGACTCTTTTATGACTAGGGGTTTAATAGGTTTATTACTGAGGGTTTAATGGGTTTATTCTTCTGGGCTGGAAGTATTCCCAAGCCCCTCATTTGTGTCCAACAGCAAATCAAGTGTGGGTGGGAGTGTTAGATTGGATTTTGTACTTGTTTTGCAGGGAGATTACAGTTTGTGCCCACAGGACAAAATTAACATCTCCCACATGCAGTCAGAGGCCACAAATATTTGAAATGTGCCTGACCTCTTGGTCATAAACCAAACATTTGTAAATATTTGACAGAGGGAACATAAAAAGTTTGGATTTTCTTCTTTCCTGAAGTTTAGAAAGGCTTTTCCTCTCATTTGTTGCTTTTCCCCTGCTTTTACGCAGCCTTTCACTTTTTTAATTTGCCCAGAGGGATGGAGCTGCTGTGCTGGGAGGAAAGGCTGGGAGAGTTGGGATTGTTCAGCCTGGAGAAGAAGGACTTGTTCCCTGGGAGGGTGGGCAGGGGCTGGGATGGAATTCCCAGAGAAGCTGTGGCTGCCCCTGGATCCCTGGCAGTGTCCAAGACCAGGTTGGACACTGGGGCTTGCAGCATCCTGGGACAGTGGGAGGTGTCCCTGCCCAAGGGATTTAAGATCCCTTCCAACCCAAATCCATTTAGGATTTTTTGGGTTTTGCTATCAGGAAGTTTCAAGGCGAATTCTACTTCTTTGAGACCCATATGCACATACACCCTTTGGAAAAATCCTGAAGGTTTTGTGGATATTCTCCAGGAGCTTCAGCATCCGACTGAATTCCCAGCTCAGGGCAGCTTATCCTTAACTATATTCAGAATGGGATAAAGGAAAAACCCTATAAATATTCAAGTATTGACATAATTTTCAAGTACTGACTTATTTTTAGGCATTAGACAAGCCAGAAGAACCCTGGATGATTAATTCCATGGTCACTGCTAATTCCTGTGCATCTGGAGGGTTAATTCCAAAACCCAGTAAAAGTGACTCCAAGCAAAACCAAATCCTAACTTTGGAGGCTTGGCTGTCCTTGGAGGATGATTCCAAATTTTGTGGTTTTGGTGAGCATGTTTCTTGGCAATGTTATGATCAAGAGATGAAACCAATGCATTTTGCACACAAGAAAAAAAAAAACACCAAAACCCCTCCTGTCGCTGTTGAGCGGCTAGCTGAGGAATGACCCAAGGTCTCAGACAAGGAAAGAGAGAAGAGAGCTTTATTGTTTTGAATTCTATATATATAGAGTTTACAGAGGTGCCCCAGATTGGTCAGCCCGAGACCTCCCCCTAGGCACAATTGGCCAAGCCCGAACTGACCCAATCCGGAGAAATTGTTTGCAAAACATCCAAACTTTATCTTGTTTATGAAACATAGCAAAATGTTCCCACGGGAAGGACCTGTGCTAGCCACACCCTCCCAAAATGAAAGCTTCCAAATTGGATGGAATATATTGTTTAAAATCTCCACATTTAGCTGGGTTACCCAATATTGCTCTACTTTTAATCCAATTTAAAGTTATTTTTGGAATTTCTCTTGACTTAGGGTTGGGAGGGACCTTAAATCCCATCCAGTGCCACCCCTGCCATGGCAGGGACACCTCCCACTGTCCCAGGCTGCTCCAAGCTCCATCCAGCCTGGCCTTGGACACTGCCAGGGATGGGGATCAGCCACCAAAATCCTAAATGGGCATGAATTAGAGACATGAAATCCCTGATTCAGAAGATTTAGTTTTCAGGCTTAATTCCTTTCCCTCCTGGATTGTCCTCTCCTGCTAATAATCTCCCTTTTCTCCCTGGTCTTCTCCTTTTTCCTGCATCTCTAATTTTCCCTCAAGTTGTCTTAAGGCCCAGGAAAGCTGGTAATTTCATTTCAGGAGTCTGTGTTTTCAGCACAGACCAGGTGGAATCTGCAGGTTTTGGGAAACAAGGATTTGGGAAAACTCCGATTCCTTCCTCGACTTTTCCACAAGATCTCGGAATGTAATAAAACAACAGAATCACAGATGCTTTGGGATGGAAGGGAACTTAAAGCTCATGCCATCCCAAGCATGGGCAGTAATTGCTCAGCAGCATTTTAAGGAGTTTTCCTGCTTGCAGAAACATGGGATGAGCTGCTTGTGAGGGATCTCCGGAGCTCATTTAGTCCAACACAACAGCTGGGAAATTTAAACTGGGCTTTAAATTACCACCTTATGAATGTATTAAATAAAAATAGGAGGGTGTAAGAATTCAGTGATACCCACAGACAGAAAGCTCTGTTGGGAAATAATTCCATTCCATCAGCATTCTGGAGGTCAAGGACAGCACAACCCAAAAAAATGCCTCCAAACTTTGCCACCTTTTCCGGTAGGTGGAACACCTCTGTCCTAAAAACCAACTTTCTGAAAGCATTTCTTTTGGAATTTAAACCCCAGCAGGTGACAGAGGTCTCACAGCCCCTGCAAACTGCTCTTATGATTGGAATTCATTTATCCTGTCTCCGTTTTGGCGAAGATCCAAGGGCCAGTGGTGCTCGAGCATCTGATCAGGGGGTGCTTTAGCCACCACCCCATCATTCTTTATCCCCGTTTTCCATCCCATTGCCTTCCCTGTCACTATCTCCCCTCGACAGGGACACATTCATGTTGGAATTTTCAACCAGCACTGATCAATGACCCCAAAATCCCCAACAATGAACAAACTATGGGGTTGGCTGAACAAATCTGTCTATAAACAAAACCCCACATGAAAAAAACTTCAGTCAAGTGATGCCTTTCATCTCCTGGGCCCCATCACCTGCTCATTCAACCCCAGGCTGCTTTTTTAGACTCTGCAACAAAGTGCTTGGGGCTGTCTTTCCCTGCCTGCCGATCTATTGATCCCTTTCCTAAATGCCATTCCATCCTTGTGACCTGCCATGCCCTGGGATTGATGGAAGCACAGTGCACAACATGGATCATCCCACCAAACCATCCCATCTCCAGCTGCTTTAGCCTGCCAGAAAGTGCCTGGATTTCACTGACAATTTTCCAGTTGGAGCACTTGGATTCCTGGGGGTCCTTTGGAGAGACTTCCACACAGCAATTGTGCTCCTGCCTTGCTGGAGGATCCCTGGGATCAGATGGGAAGGAATGGCAGGGAATCCAATCAATCCAATCCAATCCAATCCAATCCAATCCAATCCAATCCAATCCAATCCAATCCAATCCAATCCAATCCAATCCAATCCAATCCAATCCACCTCTGACTGCCTCCATTTAGACAAATAAAGGTGGAAAAATGAAATAAAAGGGATTGGGAACACATCTGCTCCCCTGCCACACCTCCTTGGGAAACAACCCCCCAGATATTGCCCAAGTCCTCATGGGAATCCCCTTGGAAGCACAGCTTTTCCACTGAGAAAGCAGAGCATGGAAATCTGCCGTCTGTGGCTGGAGTTATTCCTGGGAGTATCCAAACCAATTATTTTATACGTCAAATTGCTTATAATCCTCATCCTTGGAAGGGTCCAAGGGCAGCTTGGATGGGGCTTGGACAATTTGGGTCAGAAAACGACCAATTTTCATGACTTACCCTTACTTGACCAACAAAAGCATTGGCTTCCTCCTCCTGCACAGAGAGGTTTTTGGGGAGAAACATGTCAAAAACAGGTCCGTTGTCGTTGACATCTGTCACCACGATATTGACAGTGGCAGTCGAGGTCTGGGCAGAAAAAGAACATTGGGAAAAAATTCTCTTTATTTTACAGCTTCACCGGTGACAACCCTACTGTTATTTCTCAGACAGAATCACAGGCAAGCAGAATATCCATTTTTTAACGTGTTTTTGTGAGAAAGGATGCATTTCAAGAGCTTCTTTTGCATTTTTAGGAGACAAAACAAGCTCAAGACTGACTCATATATATTCTTTTTTTTTCTCTTTTAAGGATTTAAGGAGTTTTTGTTCTGTGTGTGTGGGAAAATTGGGAAATATCAAAATTTGCCACAATGTGAAAAGGAAATGAGTGATTTATCCATCAAAAAGACACAATCATCTTGTGTTATCCTTCTGTGTCCTCCTTCCCCCACCCCACCCTGATATTCCATTTTTACATCCCAGGAGGTGGAAACAGCAGAATTAACAGGAAAGACAGGTAGGAAGGAAAAGAAACATTTGGAATTGTTTCCCAGCTCTTACCTATGGATTTCCAGTATTTTTCCCACTCCTGGCAATTCTTTATTCATCTAAAGCACCCTCCCTGCCAGCCAACACATCCAGAGCAATGCTACACTTGTCATATTGAAGTTTTCACTTCTGAATTTAAAATGCAAGATTTTCACAAAGAAATCATATTTTGGAAGGGAAAAAACACCTCATTGAGATGCCAAATAGGAAAATTAGTTTGGAAAATGTTATAAAATCGTCTTCCTAAACTTGCAAGTGTGCTGAAGTAAGATCCTGTAATAAGAGAAACATTTGAAATAATCCCTGTTTTTATATGGGTCACAGTTTAGGAAATGATCAGAGATGTGAATGAATCTAGAATTCACTGCAATAAGACAAATACTTCAAATAATCTTCATTTTTTTTATTGATCCCAATTTAGCAAATGATCAAAAGTGGGTGAAATCACTTTTGGAGCATTCAAAAAATTCTGGGTTAGTAGCAAGGGTTCTCTTCCTTAAAATCAGTAACAACAGACTCTGAAACTGAGACAGAAAACGGGAATGTTCCTAAAATCTCCCTATTTCACCTGAATACAGCAAAGATTATTCACCAAAATCAACATTTTTCTATCCCCATTAGATGGCTCCAAAGATTTGTTGAAGCTCCCAGCCTCAGACTGCAGGGGTTTGTAGAGGATGCCAAAAGAGGCACTGAAACAGCAAAAAAAAATGACAAAAAACCAGAACAAAACAAAACAAAACAAACAAACAAAAAAAAAAAAAAAAAGCACCAACTCTTCACATGTTTAAATATCACTACAAGCCTTTAAAGAAAATTGAGTGGTTCCCCAAAATAATGAGAGATTCCCAACCGCTGTTCCATGGATTTTCCTCATGCAAATCCAACACACGAAGGTTTAAAAACTGCTTGGAGGCTTTTCCACAACAGAGTCATCAAGCAGGGTTTGGGAACGAATCCTAAAACTGCTCCTGGGAATTCCAGCAGGGAAAAATCCATCCCAGCCTCACATCAGGCACTCCCTATTCATGGCTGGAGCAAGAGCTGCTTCCTTGTCTTTTCTAATAAGCATTATTCAAACCAAAGATCCACAGCAGCAATTTAGAGCTTTCTCAGGGCCCCCAAAATAATTCTTACGTAGATAATTCTTCCCTAAGCAACAGTTGTAAAATTTACATCGCCTGCATGAATCCTAAGGGTTCCAGGCCCTGATAAATGTTATGGATGATAAATCTGAAGGAAATTCCACTTTATTCTTATTTTATTTGTGCCCTGTAATTTAAATGGAAGTTGGGAATTGATGAGAGAGTTCTGTGCCTCGGAGAGGAAACATTCTTAGCTCTGATGTTGAGCAAGTTGATTAATTTGGACAAACTCAAAGACAAACCTGTCATGTTGAGAGATAATTAGTTTGCAAATAATGAAATCGGAGGCAAGGCCTTTATTTGATCAAAAAAGACTTGGTAAATAATGCTGCTGATCTGCATATCAGGATTTATTGATATTCATCTCTAGGAAATGATACCTGAGTGGTGATAGAATCCACAATTCCATGATTCTATTTTCAGACCTTCTCTCCTTCTATGAGGAGTTTAAAAGAAGGATCTTCCAAGATATAAAGAGGAAATGTCCAGCTGGATTGCAAAGAAATTTAGGAGAGAAGACCCTGAGGTGAAGGGAAGGGTAATTCTGGAGCCTGTCAATAATTACCCTAAGGAGAAAAAAATCCCAGTAAGTCTGGAGAGAAGACAAAAACTGTCCAAACACCAAAATAACGTCCCATGGGAAAGCTCTCAAAATGAAAACCCCTCACACACCCAAGAGAGGGAAATCTGGCTGGACAACTCCTCTCATGGAAACTGGAGTTCACAGATGAGCCAGAATTTTTAAGGCTTTCTCACACAAAACACAGAACCTGTCAGGAAAAGAGGAATAGGCAGGGTGTCTTTAGTTATAGCTTGAAAAGAAAATAATTTGAGGAGATCTTTAGAGGAGGAAGATCAGATAATGGATCTGTTTATTTTGCTCCCTTTCATATATTTAGAAATATTCCTTCTTGCTGGATAATGGAACTGGCGGAGTAGAGACAGGTAATATTCCAAGGAGTAACAGAAAATGTACTGTAATTAATGAATTCTCTGTATGCTACTCAAGAGGTAAAACTTTGTTTAAATTACCTTGATCCAGGGCTGTTTGCTCTAAGGAAGGGAATTAATTCCAGTGTCGTGGGAGACAGAGGCTCGGAATTATTAATGATCTCCTAAGATGGCCAAAATCTCCAAGTGTGACTCCCAGGATTAAACACAAGGCACTGAAATCACAGAATCCCAGGATGGGTTGGTGTGGGAGGACCTTAAAGCCCACCCAGTGCCACCCCTGCCGTGGGCAGGGACACCTTCCTAGGCACTGAGCTGCTCTGCTCTGCTAGGCAGAAAATCCCATTTCTGCAGTGCTGGCTGAATATTTTCAGCAGGAGACATTGGTTTTTGGAGGTTGGAATTCCGCTTGTATCACACAAGACACACCAGGAAAACACAGTAGAGGTCCTGTTTCACCTCCCTAAATCAACTAACACACACAAGCCAAAAATCAGGAGCACAGAGGCTTTTTCTTTCTTCTAAGAAAAGCCACGTGTATTTATTTTGAACTTCTCCCTCTGAGAGGTGAAGACAGGAATTCTCGCCTTGGAATCACATCCAAACGCACCGGAATTTGTGAAAACAACGTGGGCTTGGAATGTGTTCTTTCCTTCACACACCACTCTGCCCATCTATGGCTGAAAGCTCATCACTTGAGAAATACAATTATTGTCCTGCCTGCCCAATTAATGCATCCTTAATTGTTTGTTGTGTCGGATTGCTAACGGTGATGGGTCGTGTTTTCCCGGGAAAACCCACGGGCCTGTTAATGCTCCACGTCACAACTCAGACCAACGATAATTTGGGAAGAACAGCTGAGCATTTTAAACAATTAGCAGCATTCCAGGGAAGAGTGATGGAAGGGTGATGATGATGATGATGATGGGGAGTTAGATTTCCCTAGAGAACCTCAGGGATCGAGAGCCAATCCTGGATCGTATCTTTGTCCTACTCCAGTATCCCATGGATTTTAGGGCGGGCACACAGCTCTGGTGGCAGCTGTGGAGGAAGGAGGTTTAGTCGTTACCAGATGAAGAATGCAGGAAGTGGTGGGTTGAGAAAGGAAACAGCAAGATGTCCTCTTCAGTAGGAGAGGAAACAGCCTTGAGTGCTTCCAGGGGATGTCCAGCTTGGATATTAAGGAAAATTTCCTCACCCAAAGGGCTGTAAAGCACTGGATCAGCTTCCCAGGGAAGTCCTGGAAGTGTTCAAGCAACTGTGGATGTGGCCGTTGAGGACATGGTTAGTGCTGGAGTGATCGATGGTTGGATTTGGTGATCTAGAGGTCTTTTCCCACTTTAAGGATTCTGTGACCTCCATAAGTACGGGAAAGGCATCCAGAGGGAACACTGCTCCCCAGAAGTGTGGGGCTGGGGCTGCTGGACCCAAAACAGGAGCACAAGCTCATGTGAGGTGTCCTGCTGTCCTCCAGACTCCTGGACAGCCGGAATGGGAAGAAAGATCCAGGTAAATGTGTCCCCATGGGGCAGAGAAGATCCTCCTGCCAGGGCTGGAGATGCTCAATGAGCCTTGCTTATCCCCATGGAGAAAAACATCCCTGGTTTTGTGAGAACGAGAAAGTCATCACCTTGAGACACAAAGCTCTCAAAGCAGCCTGGGATAAATTTCTTCCCGAAAGCATCAACGATTTCCAAGCACGGCAACCTTTCCCAGCTGAGGTATTCCAGCATTTTATACATTATTATTTAAAAATTCATGAGCAGAAGTTTTGCCCCTTTGCTTTTAGGTCATAATGGCTATAAATCTTTCTTCACACAGAGTTTGGCTGGGAAATATTGTGGATATTGAAATTCCGGAGCGCTGGTCCCAATTTCTGCACCAAGATCGCCAGGTGAAGTTACAAACACTGAACTTACTCAAAGTAACAACAAAAGTAACAACAAAAAAACCCCATGGCAGTAAAGTCTTTTTCCTTTGGATGCCTTTCAAATCTGAAAGAAACAAGCAAATACAGCAAATAAAACCCCAAAGCTGACTTTAGGCAGGTTTGACTCTAATAGCTGGTTTCATGTTGGATGGAAAGGGATCAGGTTGGATATGTTACCAGCTAAAATATGTTAATGGGATTTAAATTACATCGTACCTGCCTGGGGAATTAATTTTGGGATTTCAGGCAAACTGCAAAGAGGCATCTGGTGAAATCACTGCTTTTCTGCAGGCACTGATGGAATTGTTCCCAAAAACAAGCAGCAGGTGAATGAGCTTGGGGAGCAGTGAGTTTGTAATCACAGGAATCTTTTTTTCCCTAAAAAGACGCCATAGCTTCCTGATAAAAACCAGTTAAAAAGCAGAATTCCTCCATGAAATGGCACTGACTGCTTGGAACAAGCATCCTGGGAAGGGTTTGGCACAGCACTAGCCAGGAAGTCGGAGTGAGTCCTGAGAGCCTTTCAAACAGCAGGGAATACATGCAGAGGAGCTGTAAATCCAGGGCATCGTGCAAAGGCACAGGGAAGCCTGGCAAACCAGTCCCACCCACTGTTTCCTGGCATGGAAAAGGCCTGGAGGTTTCATGGCTCGGTTGATCTGCCCCGTGTCATCCATTTGTAAAATGAAAGCCAAGGAGCTTATCCAGCTTTATTTGTAATCCTGGCCAGCCCAGCTCCTCACCCTCTGCAGGAGCTGGCACCAGGAGCTGTGCAAGATTTCAAGTGCTGTTGCTGGACAATTTTAAGAAGGAAGGTGCCCCAGCACTGACAGAAAACATGAACAGGTCAGGGACAGTGACAAAGACCCCAAACCAGGCACAGAGAACACTACAGGCTGTGCCCACGTTTCACCCTGAGAACAATTCCCACATGAAATTCCAGGGGAAAAAAAATAAATCTGGAGCTCTCCATAGTTTATTTTGAGTAGTTTTTTAGAGAGTTAAGCTTCAAACATCCTATCTCAGCTCACATTTTCTGCTAAGCAGCATGCCATGATTAACAGGATTGCCTTTCAAAACCCCAACTATCACCTTCTGAGTGTTGGAATACATCTGCTGGCCACCTAATCCCGGGGCAGAGTGAATGGATCCCTCTCCAGATGAAAGGAAGAAGAAGGATCTTTCCAGTCCCCTTTTTTTAACACCCCAGGGAGTATTTCAGGAGCGTAACACAGCCTGAACCAACATGCAAGTCTTTGATTTCCATCTTCAGATTTCCCAGCTGGGAGCTGGAGATCAGAACCACGGAACTCCCAGCTGGGAGAGCAGGTCACAAGAACAGAGCCACAAATATTAAGATGAATTACCACAAGAACTGTAACCAGATTTTTCATGGAAAAGGTGTAGGCTCTGTTATAATTACTCCACGTTGCCACAAAACTGGATAAAGGCTGCAAACTCTCTCAGGATTTTGGGGTGTGTGGGGAAATTCTGAGTAAATCCTGAGCAGGAAGGCAAAGCTTTTAAGGTGAAGAAGCTAAAAAGAGTATGAGATAAGAAAAATCCATGAGATTTTCTTCTACCATGATGAGCCCAGGCCCAAATCCCAGAATTTCCATGATCACTCCATAGCAAGGTGTCAGAGATGTCCCTGTTTCAATCTCAGAGCCTTCCAGAATATGTTTCCTTGTTATTTATTAATTATTAGAGATATTATTTTAGATCTGCCCTCATACACAAGGTCAGACACACAGAGATTTCTCTTCCCCTGCGCTCTTATTCCATGGCAGAGCTGCTGCATTGCCACCTACATTGCCCAATCCAGCTGCAAATGTTTAGGAAAAAATAATTCCATTGCCTCTGCCTGATCAATAAACACATAGCCTTAAATAGTCCACAATTTTACAATATGGAAACTGAAAAAATCACCATTTTTTAATGCTAAACACAAATGTGAGCAGCAGTTTGTGAGGTTGGTTGTGGTCATGGATCAATGCAAACATGGAAGACTTGGAGACAGCTCCTGATTAAAAAAATGCTATTTTTGAAAGGGTAGTGGCACTTTTCCAGACTTTTCTAGAGAGCTGGATGGTCAGTTGTGCAAGGGGGCTGGATGAAGTACAAATCACTAATCCAGTGAAGAGGGGAGTGGAGGAGGGAAGGGGAGGAGCAGTTGTTTCATAGCGCAAGGGGAAATGGAAGATGAACATCTTGGAAAAACGGAGGAATAATCCAAAGAAGCAGCAAAATCCCTTTTCCACAATCAGAGGCAGTGACCCATGGGCTTCCCCCACTCCAAGCACAGGAGAACTGTCCCAGTTTTCGGCTGTTTTTGGTCAGGATCCACCAAAAAGCCCTGCAGCCAGCCCAGCACACTCACCCCGTCGGGTCTGCCGTCCGAGGCGGTGACGATGAGGATGTAGCGGTCAGTGCTCTCCCTGTCCAGCGGCTTTGCCAAGGCCAGCAGGCCGGAGCTGGCAGGGAAAAAACCAGGACACATTAGTGGTATTGCAACTGGTGGAAACTGGGAGTGGGAGCAATAGGACTGAGAGGTTGGTGGGGAAAATAATATTTCCAGAGAATTTCAGGGGATGCTGCAGTCAATCTGCCTCGTGGTTATCCAAAGAAAACATGGGTTGTGTCCTGTTGAGCTTCCTCCAAAAAGGAAAATTTTCACTGGATCTAAAATACTTCCCCGGAAGTTGGTAAAAACCATAGGGAAATGAATTTTGTGAATGGTTTTTAACCCAGTAAATGTGGAGCTAAATGTGGATTCTGGAGAGAGGAGATGGAACCTCCAGCATCCTCCTCCTCCTCCCAGGGCAGGATTCCAGATGCTGAGGATTCCTTTTCCAGGGGAAATGATGCTCCAAAGGGAAAGGGCAAAGTGCAACACCATAAAAGGGACAGACCTGAGAGGGTTTCTATATAAATAGATATTTATATCTATTTTATGCGTATAACCACATATTATTATTTAAAATATATATTAATCTACATTTTATCTATAACCACATATTATTATTATTATATAAAATATGTATTTATATGAATTTTCCATATAATCAGATATTATTACTATTTAATAGATACAGCTATAATAGTTATTTATACAGCTGTAGTTATTATAGCTATAAATATAATAGCTATATATCATTAAAATACATGTGTATGGATATTTATGAATATCCACAGACAAGGGTTAAAATTCCATCTATACATCAAACAAAGAACATGATCCATATTTTATATCTACCAATATACACATATTAAAACATATCATATTTGCAGTTTTAGTTACTTGGTTAGTGTCATAACTGGGTTACTAATCCTGATCTGATTATTAAGAGTTTAATTAAACTAAGGAAAATTCTTAGTTTAGCAGACAGACATGGCCTGCAAGAAGGCGAATCAATCAGCCATAATATATAAATATATTGTTATAAAGAAATATATTTTAAAAATTAAATATATTTAATAAAATAAATTAAAGATATTATTTTTACATAGAAAGATCTGGTTTTCAGCATTTGTTAGAGACTCTACAATAAAATACCAACAAAAAAAAAAAATCAGGGGGAAGGAAGAGTAAATAAAACATAAAAGACTTAAGTGGTAAATTATTAATTAAAAAAAAATCAAAGTGGAGCTGAGAATAAAATATTGACATCAAACACTGACCTGCATAAATCCATGTGCACTTCTTCAATATTTTCTACCATATTCCCTTTTTATCTCCTTCCTACCACTGGAAAAAGTACACTTTGCTGTCTGTTTCAATAGCTGAATATCAGTCAGAAGGCAGGCTCAATTATCAATACCCTGAATTAGAAATCTCCTCAGTTATATATCCTAAATTATCAATATCCCTGTGGTTTGTTTTTTAGGATTCTGATTCCTTTAACACTCCAGCTGTCCATCCTCACTCTTTCTGGGGAACACAAGAAGGTATGGAATTCCCAGAGATGATTTTTGTGCTGGAGAAGGAAGAACAAAACCACCTCCCAGCCCTCGGATTGAGGAGGAAAAAGATGGAGCAGGGAGATGTAAAAGTGGGAATATCCAATCCTCATGCTCCAGGCAGGGAATTACACAGGGATTGACTGCATGCTCCAGGAAGGAAAACAATAATCCAGAAAAAGGGAGAGAGAATGCTGGCCATGAGCTCTGCCTTGGCCTTCAAGTACCCAAAACTGAGATCAAGTCCTGCTGCCTGACACCACTCCCATTAAAGATGTTTTATTTAACAATTATCTCCTTTAATTGATCAACACATTTCAGTATGCAGGAAAAAAATGAGAAGGCAAAAGGGTGAAGGAAACTTGGCACAAAGCCTTTTCCAAGGGAACAGGAAGGGGAAAGCACTTCAAGGAACTCTCCTTTTCTCCAGGAGGTGCTGGAGCAGAGCTGAGTGCTGAACCCCAAACGTGCTCAGATTTGTTGGGGGATCAGGCTGCCCCCGAGAGTCCCAGAGGATGGGCATGGAGGGATGCAGGAGGAATTCCAGCTGGGAAGTCATTCCCATGCCCCCTTTAACTGCTTGGCTCCTGGCTATGGCCACCCTGCTCACATCCCAAAGTGGGATTATTCATGTTTAAAATTGAAATTGATTACAGTGCCTACCTTCCACTGTAATCCCCCTTTGGAGCATCTCTTGTGTTGCCAGGTTGGATTATTCAGGTTAAAATCAGCAAATTGTGCTTTACTACCACTGTAGCCCCCCTTTGGAGCATCTCTTGTGCAGCCAGGTGGGATTATTATACAAAAATCCTACTTTACTACCACTGTAACCCCCTTTTGGAGCATCTCTCATGTAACAAATTGAGATTATTCAGGTAAAAATCCAAAAATCCCGCTTTGCTACCACTTTACTGTGGGAAGTTGGCTCATAACCCTCCCTTCCTCCTGCAAGGGAAAGGATACTCTGGATTGCAAATAATAACAGGTAAATAATGCCTAATAATAGGTAAAATAAGGACAAGGGTGGTGGGCCAGGCACAGACCAACCTGGTGTTTATAATTTCACAATGAACCCTCTCTGTCTCACTCTATTTACGCTGGAATTCAATTTAAGGAAAACACAATTTTTAAATGATGCTCAAAAGGCTTTTCACTACAGGCTAAACCATAACAAGTCAGGAAATTAAAGCAAAACTTGTCCCTGTTATTAGTCAGGAGCTGACAGGTAAAAGGGTTTTAATTAATCCCTGGCCACTCTTTCAAATAGAATCTTCCCACCTCAGTGAGTTTTCCCTACCTGCAGTGTTTAAAAGAAACCAACAGTGCCCAGTGAGAAATCCCAGAGCAGAATTTGGCTCTCCCTGATGGCTGAGAGCCCCTGAAGGAGCAGCTGAAGGTGTCTGAGCACAAACCTCTCCTCCCAGCTCCCACATTCCCTGCCCTGATGAGCTCCAGGTCCATTTTCCGAGTTTCCCACTCACCTCTGAGAGAGATTAAACACTTGCTGAGGATCTCCGTTCTGAATGAGGTATTTGATGGGGTCGCCCTCTCTATCGAAAGCCTTTAGGGAGGGGGAAAAAGAGGATCAAAATAAGTCAGTGGCAAAGGTTGCTTTTCTTCCTTCCATGTAGAAAGCAGGGAATGAAGTTTTAGGGAAGTTTCCCACAGGGATGACACCAATCTGTGTTTCTAAGGAACTCTGGTTATTGATGAGTGGCTCAAGATAAAGCTGAAGCACATCAGAATTCTTATGCTCCACAGAAACTACAATATCCTCAATACAGGGTTATTAATTGCTAGTAATTATTAGTAATTCTCTAATTATCAAATTACAGCTACATCCAGCAGCATGAGTATGAAATTCAGACTTTAATTTAACTTCTATTTTTCTGCAGCTCCTCCACACTGCTTATACTGAACTTTTGGTTTCCTTTCTTCCTATTCTTCATTTCCACTTCTTCTCCAAATCCCTCTTTCTGTTCTTTTACCAGAATCCCAAACTGTGGCTGATGCTGCAGTGAGCCCCAACTGCAGCACTCGCCCTCCACAAGAATTTGCTTTTTGGGGGGTGAAGATCAGGGTGAGACCTTTAAGAGGAATGAGCCAGGAAATCACTCACTCAAAACAAGTCAGGAGGCTCTCAGAAAGCCAGAAAATCAAAGCCTGGCTGCAGCTGATTTCATTTTCTCCTTATCCCCAAAGAAAATACACTTTTCAATCAACATGTTTAAAAAAAAACCAAAAAAACAAAAAACCTCCCCCCCCAAAAAAAACCAAACAAAAAAAACCAGGGAGAAAAGCTGATAATTCTTTTTAAAAACTGTTTTCTTTAAAAGCAAAGAGCAGGAAGTTCTTATGTACAGAGGGAAACCGCTGAAGGCGAGGGAGAAAAGCAACCTATTCCTAATTTTTTCCAGATCAATGGCACAGAGTGATTCCATAAATTGCACACAACAATTCCATGTTAGCTCCTTGTTCAGCACAGAACTGGACCCTGCTAACAGCCCCATTTGTTCTGCAGACTCCCAGAAAAACGACAGCATTTGCATATTTTAATTAATAATGGCTGGCAGAACATGAAGCCATAAACGCCTCCCAGGCATGCAATAAACTCGGAGGTTTATTTACAAATTAATGCAGTGGAGATGGTTTAATATTGCATTAATCTCAAATGTTGTTAATTAAAACACCAGTCAAGACCAGGAGGGTGCATTAGAAAATAAATAAGGGGATAAGGAAGAAATAAAACCCTCCATCATCAGCATAAGAAATTTTAATGGACAAGAGAAAGTGAATTTTATTTTCCCGAAGTCTAAAGGGCAAATTCAAAGCAGCTGCATTTGTGTTGTTACTGACCCTGATGTTTTGCAGCTCTTCAGATTTGATAATTTGGGAATACTTGAAACACTTTGCTGGCTCTCCCCCCAGGATTTTGTAACCCCCGTGTTGTATGCAGCACTACCGAATTATTACGAAGAGAGACTCAAAAAAGCATCATCTATTAATCTGCACCAGCCCAAACATGGATTGGATTGCTAAGACTTGGGAAAAGAAACAGCAGGGTGAAAATTTACAGGTGAAAACACTCGTTCCATATTTGAGGCCTGATGACATTCCAGATTGTCAATGGAGGCAATACCTTAAGGCATTGCTAGAATTCCACAAAAACCAAACAGAGATGCCTCATTGGGAAATTCCTGTTGTTTGGAAAAGGCAGCACAGGATTGTCAGAAGCTGAAATATTCTGTTTAGGGATGTTTAAATTGTCTTGGTGGATTTTACACAGCAGAGAATAAAGGAAGATGGAGACAGAAATCTGCTGCACACAGGAGATGTCCTTTAATACAGATGGGGTTGGAATGCTGGATGAGGGAGCTGGACTTGGAATTGAGTTGAAGGGACCTCAAATCCCATCCAGTGCCACCCCTGCCATGGCAGGGACACCTTCCACTGTCCCAGGCTGCTCCAAGCCCCAGTGTCCAGCCTGGCCTTGGACACTGCCAGGGATCCAGGGGCAGCCACAGCTTCTCTGGGCACCCTGTGCCAGGGCCAGCCCACCCTGCCAGGGAACAATTCCTTCCCAATATCCCATCCATCCCTGCCCTCTGGCACTGGGAAGCCATTCCCTGTGTCCTGTCCCTCCATCCCTTGTCCCCAGTCCCTCTCCATCTTCCACATTCAGGTTCAGGACCACCAGCCCTACAAGAGTTACAGTCCTGGACTAACCCCCAAAGCTGAAGCCAAGCATATTTGGGATTTAACAATCAAGTATTTTTCATTTAATCCCAGGATCCCTGAGGCTGGAAAAGCCCTCCCAGCCCATGGAGTCCCAGCTGTGCCCAATGCCCACCTTGTCCCCAGCCCAGAGCACTCAGTGCCACCTCCAGGCCTTCCTTGGACACCTGCAGGCATGGGGACTGCAAAGCTCCCTGGGCAGCCCCTGCCAAGGCCTGAGCACCCTTTCCATGGAGAAATTCCTGCTGATGTCCAACCTGAGCCTCCCCTGGCCCAGCCTGAGGCCGTTTCCCCTTGTCCTGTCCCTGTTCCCTGGAGCACAGCCTGACCCCCCGGCTGTCCCCTCCTGGCAGGAGCTGTGCAGAGCCACAAGGTCCCCCTGAGCCTCCTTTGCTCCAGGCTGAGCTCCTTTCCCAGCTCCCTCAGCCTCTCCTGGGGCTCCAGCCCCTTCCCTGGACACACTCCAGCCCCTCCAGGGCTCTCCAGAACTGGACACAGCCCTCGAGGTCCCTCAGCAGGCCCAGCACAGAAGGGGCTGTTTGGGGTTTAGTGAAACATTAAAGCAGATTATTCCATTGGAGCTTCACTTTCCAACCATATTTAAATCCCATCAAATCCTTCAATACTAAAACCTGCCAAGAGCTTTTCTGCCTGCAAAGATCCCTCAGGCACAGACTCCGGCACCTGTCAAGGAAACACAAATGTTCCTGTTTCTCAGCATGCTCCTGGCTTCTCTTCGGGGCTTCCAAATCCCAGTGTCTCCCAGCAGGGAGGAGAAGGCTCCTGAGCAGCCTGGCCCTTCCATCCCTCCCTCCCCAGCAGTGCCAGGAGTTAATTGGCAGCACTGGGCTGAACGAGTCCTCCTCCCTCAGTGCAGGTGACTGGATCCACTTAACCAGCTGGAATAATCCCAATTTTCCAGCGGGAAACCATTTGAGCAGGAGCTTTCCCATCCACCTGCTTCAGCAAGTCAATTAGAGCTCCTTTATTTCACTGCTGCCAAACACAGCATTAAGGAAGCTCCTGATCCCTCAAAATAAGGCTTTACTAAAGAGCTGCCATTTCTCTCCCTGGGTTTTGGGCATAACATAATGCAGGAAATGAGGAACAGTAAATAAGCGAGGAGAAAACTGATTTTTTTAACCATCAACCCAGCGAGGGGAGGTCTGGTGCTGGTGCATGATCCCTGATCCCAGGGCACAAGGTCCCTCTGATCCTGGGCCTGGCAGCACCGGCGTCTCAGCTCCCTCTCAGCCTGTTTGCTCCACCCACCGAGGGGAAGAAACATCTTCAGGCATTTTTCAAGGACGACAGGCTAAGGAAGGCAAATTGCCAAAAATCTTGCTGAAATTCCATATGAATGAGGTGCTGGCAAATGTAGGGAGTGATTTTAACACCAGAAATCATAGGCCTGTCAAGTTTTCAACCACTCATGGGATTTTTTTCTAATGTCATCATCACAGAACCCCAGAATGGTTTGGATTGGAAAGGACTTTGAAGATCAACTCATCTCACAGCAGGGACACCTTCCACTGTCCCAGGCTGCTCCAAGCCTTGTCCAACCTGGCCTTGGACAGTGCCAGGGATCCAGGGGCAGCCACAGCTTCTCTGGGCAGAGCCATTTGCAGCCTGAAGCACCTTTTGCCACATTTAAAACAAAAATAAGCTACAGAAATAGCCGAGTGAGCCCTTTTTCCATACAGTCCACGTCAAAGGGGCTGTTGATTAGAATGAAATAATTAATCACTGTAAACTGCCCATTATGCATGGATTGGCTTGTGTGGCATGGACACAAACAGAAGGAAGGTGATGAAGGTTTCACCCCCCCTCAGGGAGCCCCAGGGAATGGCAGGGAAGCCTCTGTAGACCCAGGGCATCCCAGGAAAGCCTCAGTACCTGCAGGTTTAAGAGCACAGCTCCGATCCTCATGGCCTCGCTGACCTCCAGGCTGTACATCAGCTGCGGGAAGCGCGGGGGCTCTGGTTGTTGGGGGGCAGCACCTCGATGTAAACGGTGGTGATGGAGCTCCTGGGGGGGAAAACCAGTCAAAACCAGGCCAAACCAGGCAAAACTAGTCAGAATCAAGAAATCCAACCCTCGAGGCAACCCACAAGGGCTGCTTTACACACTGGGTGCTCTCCAGCTCCAACAGACTCCCTTTGCTCCTTTAAAAGCTCTGGGAGATATTTTTCCTTCTGGATCAAAAGGAAAGCAGGCTGCCACGTGAACAGGAAGAAAAGCTCAGTAATTTCGCCCAAAGCAGCCCAAAGTGGTGTTCTTTCAAAAACAGAGCAGCGAGATATCAGTGCACACCAACCAAATAAAAATTCCCATTTCAGAGCAATAAACCCTCTTCCAGAGCAGTGGCCATGCAGGAGGCTACAAACCCCTGGCAAAGCCTTCAGCTGCACTGAATCCCCATCCCAAAGAACTGTAAACAGCATTCCAGGTGGGATATTGAAGGCTTTTTGGGACATTTATGCTGCAGACCCTGCACAGACCATCCTGTGATCCCACTTGATATCCAACTGCTCCAGCTTGGGAAAGGGATCCAGGAGTCCCTGCGGAGAAGGGAGTTTCAAATCTGACTGAAGGGGATCTTCCTCTTGCCCCTCTGCTCCGTTATCCCATCTGCCTTCCCTGCTGCATGTTAGCACAGCATCCCCACCTTGAGGAGAGCAAGTGCTGTGCTGCTGTTGCAGCTTTTCCCCTCAAAAATCCTTTGACAAAGTTGATAGATCTCAGGTTTTGGGGCTGCAGGAAAGAAACCAAAGGGATTTGTCCCGGTTTTTTTTTTTTTGGAGGTGGGGCAGGAAGAGGGATTCTAGGAACAGTAAGCAAATTTTCTTCAAACATTTAAGGCAATAGTATCTCTGCTTTAATTATCTCCACATGGAATCATGGAATGGTTTGGGTGGGAAGAACCTTAAAGCCCACCCAGTGCCACCCCTGTCATGGCAGGGACACCTTCCACTGTCCCAGGCTGCTCCAAGGCCCAATGTCCAGCCTGGCCTTGGACACTGCCAGGGATCCAGGGGCAGCCACAGCTTCTCTGGGCAATCATCAAATGTAGGATGAATGTATTTCTATCCATGTTGACCAGCCTATCTTTGGCCAAACCTATTTTTCACTCTGTGGAATTCTAACCTCCTGATCAGGGAGTTTCTGGATTCGACCTGATCCAGCAGATCCCTGTATCACCAAGTGACACAAAGCCCATGCCCAGGAATCTGAGGGATTGGGAAAATCTAAAAGTCTGACCTGAAATAGTTTGATTTTACAAATGTTTTTGTTGTTTCTTTTTTCTTCAAAAATAGAAATTGTTGTACTTCAATATAGGAATGGGCCGTGCAGGGAAGTAGTGAAATCCCCAGCCCTGGAAGGCTTCAAGAAACAACTGGATATGGTTTGGTTGACAAGGTTGAACTCCATGATCTTGGAGGTCTTTTCCAATCTTAACATTCTTAATCCTCAATACATTACTAATTATAATTAATAATACTCACAGCCCAAATCTCAATTGGAGCACAGCTACCCACCAACATTTTAAAATGTCATTCCACACAAAAAAACCCCAAAAACCAAACCAAAAAACCCTCAAACAAACAATAATGAAACAAAAAAAACTACACAGAAGTCCAATTGAAATTTGGGGATCCCCAACTCTTTGAAGGGAAATTACTGATTTTTGGCCTTCACTCTGAAGTACTACACAAAATAAATGCATAATTGTTCTCAATCTTCTCTTCCGCACTACCAGCCCTGAGAGAGGGCTTATCAAAAAAGCAGGAAGGAGGGAAAGGAGAGTGAAACTCAACCAGGAGACTTTTACCAGATGTTCATTTTATGAACAACTTAACAATCTGAACGGAACAGTAATTATAAAATATGTGCACAACCACATGAGATGCTTTCCTGGAGATATGATAGAAGCAGCAGGTCCTGAGGAAAATCTGGTTATTGAAATCCCACTCTTGTGTTTTCTTTCCTTCTTACATTTCCCATTTGAAAAACAGGTTTTCACTTCGCAGTTGTGGGAGATTTAAATGCTGGAAATTCCTGTTCCTCCCTGCCATGCTCTTTGGACAAGGAAGTTGTCGCATTATCAGTACCAGGCCCAGAAAATGAGAGACACATTTTTTTCCCCCTCACCCCTTCATGAAATGACATTTTGGCACAACTGCCACATTTAGGACACAAACTCCACAGAAACAGGTGAGCAGGGCTTGACACCTTTGCTGCTTTTTGAACACAGAGATCACAGAATGGTTTGGGTTAAAAGGGACCTTAAAGATGACGATGTTGTTCCACCCCCTGCCTAAATCTTAGATTTGCAGCTTACCCTTTTGTATCAGCTGGGGGAAAGCAGAAACAATTCTGCCCTTGGGGGTTTGGGGGGACAAAACCCCCAAGTGGGGACACTTGTCCCTCTTAGTCCAGTGCCCCAGTGTCCCTCTTAGTGGGGACACTGCACACCCTACTCCTGGAGAGGCTCCCCAGCTTAGCAACATCATTATTTGGGATGCTTTATGCATTTTCTGAGCAAAAAACATCTCACTTGCTCTCTTCTTTCCATCCCTTCCCCTCAATGAATAAATGGACAGTGAGAGCACAACAGACCTTGGCAAGCAAACGCAGCCAGGAAAACTTGGTACTGAAAGAAAAACATCTTAAAGCACCACAGAGGGCAAGGATTCGACTAGGCTGCTTTTCCAGAAGGTGAGGAGGATAGGGAGGCACGGAAGGAAGCATGGAATTGTATCCCAGCAAGGACACCAGTGTGGATCCCAGTAAGAGGACGAGCTCAGGAGGCTCGTTAGGAGCTGCACTAATTACCTTCTCTGCGCAGGAGGAGCCCTGTCGGACGCCCGCACGGTCAGGGCGTAGGAGCGCCCCACGTCCAGCAGCACCCCAGGGGCAATGGTCACCAGCCCCGTGCGCTCATCGATGACAAAGTGGCCCTGGTCCCCAGCCAGGATCTCGTACACCACCTCTCCATTGGCTCCCTCGTCCGCATCCACGGCTGTCAGCTGCCAAAAAACCACAGCGTCAGCGGGGAGACGCTTCCAGAGGCTCGGGAAAGGTGAGGATATAAATGGGGAGTTTGAACATCTGGAATGCACACAGAAATTTCTAAGCACTGAACAACAGCTAAAATGAAATGTATTTGGTGTAAGAACATCCCGAAGCAGAGAAAAACTGCTTGCTAAAGAGCACGAGCCAATTATTTTAAGATACAAATGAAGAAACCTAATTAAGACCAAGTTTATTTCCTGTGGGTTGGAATTGATAAGGCTTCCTATAAAGGAAGAAGGGAGGAGATGACACTTTTTGTGCAGCATTAAATAAATACAATTCTCTCATTGTATTTACATAAATTTTTAAGAGGAGATGACCTCTGTTCTGTGATTTTTGGGGCATTTCAAAGGTTTGTCCCATGTTCAGTATAAAATGTCTCCCAAAATGCTCTAGGAGATGAATTAAGATTGGCTGTTAAAGCTATCGTGGGCTTAGTTAGTTCTTGGCTAGGAGAATATTTATGACTTTCTGTCGCTGTTGAGCCGCTAGCAGAGAAAGCAGACCCAGATTCTCAGTGTGGCATAAAAGAGCTTTTATTATTTAATTCCAACTTATATAGATTTTTCAAAGGTCACCCGGATTGGTCAGTTTGAAGCCTCCCCCTAGGCCTGATTGGCCAGGCCTGAACTGTCCACATCCGAGAAACTGTTTTTAATAACATCCAAACTTTATTTATAAAACACAGGAAGAAAAGGGAAAAAGTTCCCATGAGAAAGGTCTGTGCTAGCCACAGCTTTCTACCTGAAATTTTGTATTTCCCTGAGCCTGTGTGCATAAAGGATTGAGATTATTTTATAAAGCAATTAGATCCCTGAGTTTATGTGTGGGACACATTTTATTTGCAGCCCCACAGCAGCCTCAGCTCCTGCCCCAGGCCCCTCCTGTCACCCTGGGACACCCTGAGTCAGGGACAGGAGCTCAGGGATAGCTCTGCCAGGCTGTGATGGAAAATCACCCATCAGTCAGTGTGGCGTCACAGCAACTGCAGCAGCTCACAGCCTCCCAAAACTGCCAAATCAGCACCCAAAACTGCCAAAGAAACACCCCAAACTGCCAAATCAGTACCTCAAACTGCCAAGTCAGCACCCAAAACTGCCAAAGAAACACCCAAAACTGCCTAAGAAATACACAAAACTGCCAAAGAAACACCTAAAAAAGTGCCAAACCACCATCAGCTGCAAACCAACACCCAAAACTGCCAAAGAGACACCTAAAACTGTCAAATCAGCACCCAAAACTTCCAAAGAAATACCCAAAACTGTCAAAGAAACACCTGAAACTGCCAAACCATCATCAACTGCAAACCAGCACTCAAAACTGCCAAACACCTGAAACTGCCAAACCAGCACCCAAAACTACCAAAGAAACACCTAAAACTGTCAAAGAAACACTGAAAACTGCAAACCACCACCCAAACCTGCCAAAGAAACTCCCAAAATTGCCAAAGAAACACCCAAAACTGCCAAAATAGCTTTGCTCAAGGATGGCTGAAGAACTGGAAGAGCAGAAACCAAATCTTGTCACTCAAAGAATTTTTTTTTATTTACTCAAATGAAGCCCAAAGTTGCAATATTTGAGTTAATCCCATTTGCACACAACAAGAAGCACCAGGGAGAGGATGTGGATCATGGAATCCTGGAATGGTTTGGGTTGGAAGAAACCTTAAAGCCCATCCAGTTCCATGGGAACAGACACCTCCCACTAGACCAGAGGCCCATCCAGCCTGGCCTCGGACACTTCCAGGGAGAAACTCAGGGATCTAATTGCTTTCTAAGATTATCTCAATCCTTTATGCACACAGGCTTGGAGAAATACAAAATTTCAGGTAGAAAGTCATAAATATTCTGCAAACCAAGAACCAAAGCCACAATAGCTTTAACAGCAAATCTTAATTCACCTCCTAGAGCATTTTGGGACACCTTCAAGGATAAACCCTTGAAATGCCCCAAAAATCATGGTACAGAGGTCATCTCCTCTTAGAAACTTAAAAAACAAAAAAGTACTTGTGTGTGGGATTTTCTTAATCTATCTCATTTGGTATTTTCTTTCGGAATTCTGAAGAAGCCCTCCCATGAAAATTGCAATTTAATCCCTCCTTCTATAGCTGCTGTACATACCTGGGTGTGTTAATTAACCTTGGAGAGAATAATTATTCACCCAAGTGACAGAGCTGTAAAAATCTTGTCTGCTAAACTTCAAAAGTAACACACAGAAAAAAAAAAAAAAAGAGATAAATAAAGCCTTTATGCAAAATACAAGGTCCTGAGGATTTAATGGCAGGATTTGGAACCAGGCCAGTTTTTACTGTGACAACAAGAAAAAGGAAAATTAATTGACTACACAAGCACGGAGATTAAGAAGGTTAATTAAACCTGCAAACACGGAATGCTTGGAAAGATAAGTGATTTGAAAAACATTTCGGGGGCAAAACCAGGAATCAAACCTGGGATTAAAGAGAATTAAAGTTTAACTGCTGCCATAATATATGATTCCACAAATGCCATCTCCAGCTGTCCCAGCCCGATAGAGCTCCATAGTTAACAAGATTGGAGCAACAGGGGCTGAAATATCCAGGGAAAAGAACAAAACAAGGTTTCTTTCACTCTCCTGAGAAACTCTGCACACACCAGGATCTGCTCCATTGCATCGACATTTAATGTGTTGGAAGTTTGGCAAAATAGGTGTTGATTCTGCTGCAGCAAGAAGTTTTCTTGGAGTAAAAGGAGATTTAGGAGTTGTTCTCTTGGGGGGGGGGAAAGGAGGTTTAGAATTGGTTTTCTTGGGAGGAAAAGGAGATTTAGGAGTTGATTTCTTGGGAGGAAAAGGAGGTTTAGGAGTGGTTATCCGGGAGGGAAAAGGAGGTTTAGAATTGGTTTTCTTGGGAGGAAAAAGAGATTTGGGAGTTGTTTTCTTGGGGTGAAAAAGACATTTAAGCTCGGTTTTCTTGGGAGGAAAAGGAGGTTTAGGCTTGGTTTTCTTGGGAGGAAAAAGATTTGGGAGTTGTTTTCTTGGGATGAGGAGGTGGTTTAGGAGTGGTATTGTTGGGGGGAAAAAGGAGATTTAGGCTTGGTTTTCTTGGGATAAAAAGGACATTTAGGCTTGGTTTCCTTAGGAGGAAAAGGAGGTTTATAAGTGCTATTCTAGAGAGGAAAAGGAGATTTAGAAGTGGTATTTTTTGGGGGGGAAAAGGATATTCAGAAGTGGTTTTGTTGAGGGAAAAATGAGATCTAGAAGTGTTTTTCTGGAGGGAAAGGAGATTTAGAAGGATGGCCTTAAGCTTCCAAAGACACATCTTGGCCATGATGTAAACCCTACTCAGGCTCACTGCAGACCTGGAGGAAATCTAGCTTAAAGGTTTGACTTGCAAAGTTTTCACAGCAACACTCGTGGTCACCTGGCCCTGCCAGATAAAAGGATGACCAACTGGACAGCAAAATAATATTGCAGCATAAAAAAGATGGAATTAAGTACTTTACTAGGTTTACTATGAATGAATCTTTCCAGTGCCAGTTATTATTTACCACATTTCAGTGTTTTAAAGGACAGATTTCCCAACTGAGAGACTCTCAGGGAGCACAATAAAATACTTATGAAAGGAGAAGGAAAAATCAGGTGAGAGATTTTCAGGCTGAAAGGAACAAAACAGAGAGATTTAAACTTGACTCTCCTCAAGCAAGGCCTGACATAATTTCACAAGTACTGAGAGCAGACAACTGAAAAAAACCTGTTTTTCACACTTCTCAGCAAGGTAACAGGGAAAGAAGGGAATGTCCTTGGTCTAACCATCCTGTCAGAAAGAAAAAAATGGGGGGAAAATTTGGATTCTGCTGGTAATCCATGTACTTTCCTGCTGTTTGTGATTATTTTCAAGCAGAACCTATTTTTTTTTAATTCCTTCATTTTCTAAGAGTGTAGCAGGCAGCAAAGACAAGTAACTTAAAAACGATTATGTTTCGGGTTCTTTTTTCAGGACTAAAATCAAACAACATCTCACAAAATGAGGCAGCAAGAAAACACAAACTGTGGTTATCTCAACTGGCATTTTTTGTCCACTTTCATGCAACTGCATTCCAGTAAAAAAGGTAAGAAATATAAGAATATTACCCTGAGAATAATAAAAGCCAAGAGGCTGAAAATCAGCCTGATTATTAGAAATGGTTATTAGGCTGTCCAGACTTTATTCTAACCCAGTTTCTCTGATAGACAAAGTGTTTTTATGGACTAATTTTCCTCTGGGAACTGTCAGAGCTGAGCATCCTCTGCCAGCAGAGGATTCCAAAGGATCCTCACATCAGGGATGAGGTGAGTTTGCTCCTCATGCAGAGAACAAGATGAGTACTATTGAAATCACCAGGTCAGGATTCAAAAAATGAGAAAGAAAGGTCACTTTGGCCTTTGAGAAAGTTGTTGTAAAGCCTTTATGTATATAAAGTCTTTTTTTTCCATCCCTCTGCTCATCCTGGTGCCTCCTCTGGATTCTCTCCAGCAGCTCCAGGTCCTCCTCCACTGAAATCCTAACACCTGACCCTTGGCTTTTGTTTTCAGCTGGGTAATTTATCAACTTGGATCATCTGGCAGTGTGGGATGAGCTGGAAAACAAACCCTCTCCCAGAATTTTCCACCTTCCCCCTCGGACCAGATTAGAAACTCAGAAAACCTGGAAGGAGCCACGTGCTGACTGGGCAGACAGAGTGTAGATTTGGGAGAACCTCACTCTCAGAATTTGAATTTTTTGACAGAGGTGAACTAAAGGCCCAACTTCCCCATTATTCCTTTCCTGCTCATAAAGGAGACTATTTTTTTTCTTTTGAAATTTTTCAGCTGAAGAGTTTCTGTGGAACCTCAGAGGAAGGAGCTGAGCTGCAGACAGGCCTGACATTGACTTTTAGCGATTTTTAATAGTTAAATTAATTAATGAAGTGCATGCAGAGACACAAACTTCATTTCTAGCTGGTTTCATTTCCAATTTCCATGAGCAAGGCCATGTGCTGTACCAAGAAGTGAGTTAAGAAAGGGAATAAAACCCCTGGAATTACCTTTATGACACCTTCCCCAGGCCTCATGTCCGTGTAGATCTTGACGCTGTAGGAGATGTTGGAGAAGGCTGGGGAATTGTCGTTTGCATCGATCACCACGATGTTGACAGTGACAGGGACACTCTCCTGGACTCCATCAGAAGCTGTCATCTGCAGAGGGACAAAACCAGCAGGACAGGAAGGTATTTTATGGGTGTGCTCTCCAAACAATTCCAAGAGGAATGTGGCAACCCCAAATCAGCATTTTCTCTCCGTGATTTACAAGGACAGGAGGATCCAGCAGGTCCCTGCACGTGCAAGACTTGAGGCAAAAGCAAAGCCAACCCATCCAAATCTTTCCACTGTGCAAGTGAGAGGGAAAAACTTGGGATTTCCCAGGGCTGGGGCTGGGATAGGAGCTGCTGTGTCCGTGCACAGGGCCTGAGTTTTTTCACAGCCCATTCCCAAATTGCTGTAGGGCTGGTAAGGGGTTCACTCCCAGCCTGAGGGAATATTAAATCCATTTAAGCTTTCTCCCCGCTCTTTTCTTTTAATACTTCTGGCTGGGGTTTCTATCAGCCCAATTTTTTTATTTGGGGCTGAAGTAAAGCAAAAAGCCCAGGACAAGGCTCATGCTCCTGGCTCTGGGGAATAAAAACGAGAGCTCAGCTCCTGCTGTGGGATGAGGAGCAGGGAACACCCTGGATGGATCCTTTCCCACCACTTGTTCCCAGCAGAGCCTGGAGGGTTTTCCAAGGAGAAAATTCCACGTTCACTCACGGAGAAGGTGTAGAGCTGCTGGAGCTCCCTGTCCACGGGCTGCAGCAGGGTGAGGTAGCGGGTGATGCCACTGGGGGTCACAGTGAAAAACGTGCTGTAGTCGTTCAGGAAGAGGTGCAGCTGCGGGTCCTTGGTCTGCCAGCAAAATCAAGGGGAAAAAGAGCATTTTGGTATCAACTCAGAGGTGCATTAAGTCTCCAAGAGCATTTTGGTATCAGTTCAGAGGTGCTTGTTTTAGCTGGAACCTAAATAAGCACAAATGGTGTGACTAAAAATCTACAAAATGGTAAAAAAAAAAAAAAAAGGTAAAAACCTCACTGCTGGCATAAAAATCTAATATTCTTGATGAAAAACATATTAAAAAAGCACTAGAGTAAGAAAATCCAATTGTAAACAAATACCTGCATTGGTTTTAAATAAATGCTTCCCCCCCCATTAAACAGTAAATTTGAAGCCAAACACAACTTAATATGAGAAACCAGATTCAAGCTTTTTCTTCATGTTGAAACCCAACCAAAGCTGAACTTGATGAACAGAGCAATAAACCAGCTGGGTTGGTGCCATGGAAAAAGAGAACAATGTGTGGTGAAGTGTTTCAAGAAACAGAGGCAGCTCAGGGGGTCTCTGTAGGGCTCAGAATCCAAATGTATCCATGCAGAATTAGGAACCTCTCAGTTATGGGGGAAAAACGTCATCAACGAACCGAAAAGGAACATTTTAAGGTAAAGAGAGGAAAAAGAGCAAGGGATTTACAGTTTAAATTTCTAAGGGATTGTAAATTTATAAGGGATTGTAAATTGACTTTAGGACTCGTGTCCCTCCTGACTTGCACCTCTTTCAAGGTGTTTTTGAGTTATTTAACTGATCAGATGCAATCATTAATTGCATTTTCAAACAAACCACACCACCTTTTGTTGCCCAAGTATTCCAACAACTTTTGGTGTCCTTGTCCATAATCTGGTTAATTTGACCTGACTCCTTGTGCTGTTCTCACTCACGAGTTGTGGAGCTGATTTGTGTTGTTGGTGGAAAAATAAATGCAAAAGGCTGGGAGACAAGTCCTATCAAAACTGGTTTGAACTGCCCCAAGGGATGTGGAGATGAGGAACCAGAGGAGCAGTACCAGGAATGACAGAAGATCCTGGATTTTGCCAGCTGCTTTCCAAGGTCATTCCACAAATCCCACCCCTACAGAGGAGAACCAGCTGAATTCTGGAAACAATCCCAAAAGGGGACAAGCTGAATTGAGCACATAATCCCAAAAGGAGCATTACTTCTCTGGACACTCTGAATCCAAGCTCTTCTGGAAGGTTCACTCTATGTTGCCACAAGTGCCATTCCTGGGTGATTCAAACCCTTGGAATCACTGGGGTGATTCCCAACCCAGCCAACCCTGATCTGCACCGACTGGCACCAGGACAGAGCAGCCCAACACCAGGACAAAGAGAAACTGCTTTCAAAAACAAAGCCAAAACAAAGCCCCAAAAGCACAGATTCCACGATTTAAAGAGGAAAACATTCCAGGAAGCCACAGGAAAGAATTATCCAATTGTTCCACATGAGTGGTTCCTCACTGCCTGGAGCTTTGCTGCAACTGCAGCTCCCAGGAAAATTCAAATTCATTTGAAATGCAGCAATGCAAATGGCAACCTCTGCATTCCAGGAAAGCTTAGGAAAGGTAATTGCCAATAATTGTCCACTTTGTAGACATTATAAAGTCAGTTAAGAATTTCATTTACAAAACCTCCGGGTTGTTTTGCAGTCCTTTTGAGCACCAATAAACAGCATTTTTCCCTAAGCTGTTCCTGAGAAAAACCAATGATGGGGATCCCAAACCCTCCTGGAGCAATGTGTCCCATTCCTCTGCTATCCTTGTCTTAGAAATGTTCTCCTGATGTGGAAGGGAAATTGCCCTGACAGCAATCAGTGCCTCTTTTACCACCTTCCATGCATGTCTGAGCCACAGAACAATTTATTCCCTTCATCTGGAAAAGCATTGTTATGCTTGGACATTATTACCAGGGATATTTGACATTATTATCATGGATCCTGGACATTATTTTTCCATTTTATGCTGCAGGAAAACTCAGCTCAAGTTAACATTTCACATGAGAGAAAACAACCCCAGCTACATTGCCAACACAATTTTCAATAATTTAATTTTTGAAATTATTTTCTTTGCTGTAGGTAAGCATTGTGATTCCTGGTGTCATCACTGGGTCTCTGATAAATTGTTTAACATAGAATTTGAACTAGAAAACGATCCAAATCCACCCAAAAGAGTTCACATGCAACCTGCAAGGACCATTTCAAGCACACAGTTCAACCCTGAGGGACTTTTTAATTTTAATTTGTAATACTCAGGATGTCTTGGAAGACTCATAATTATTTAATGAACATGAAGCAATCACAGTGTGTGACTTTATCCCCTAAACTGGGTCCAGCATGTTTCAAGGGCTCTTTGCAGGCTTCACAAAGCAAGGGACAGACAGTCCAAACCCCAAACACCAGCAGGGCAGAGAGAAATGAGGGGAGAAAGGGGGAAATAAAGGAAGAAATCACACAATTAAACAAAAAAAAGAGGTTTTGCACACAGAACACCCAATACCTACGGGGAAGGCACCTGGCTTGACCTACAAAGGGAAACACAAAATGAACATGAGTGAGGAAACACAAACCCAGGACTGAGGGACAGCAGAACATTTGGGGAATTCATGGTTACAGATTAAAAAAAAAAACCAAACAATAAAATGAGGCACACAAAATGCTGCATTCAATAAACTCCTGGGCTGGAGGGTGTTCTGCTGGAAAAGCCTGTGGAAAAGTTTCTGTATGGATGTGAATGTTCCATTCCTGCTGCTCCTCAAATCCCAGCAGGGGTTACAACTGTGCCCAAAGTGAAGAGTTTTCTCAAACTGATGAAGATGAACCCAAAATTATCAGGGATAATGATGATATTGCCAAGACTGAGCAGACAAGGCCATGAATTCTGTATGCATTTCAACAATCCCAAAAGTTTTTTGGATGGAGTCTATTTGGCTCCAGAGTTTTCCAGGGCAGCCAGAATGAGCTCCAAGAGCATCCAACCCGCTCCTGGCCCTGCATGGGATAACTCAGGAATCCCAAGGCCAGACTGGACAGGGCTGGAGCAGCCTGGGAGCGTGGAAGGTGTTTGAGGTCACTCCAACCCAAAGCATTCCATGATTTATCCACAGTGCAGCCTTCTCACCAACCCCAACCACTGGATAAATGAACTCTCTCCCATGGAAAGCAGAGAGGAAGGAAAAGAGAGGCTTGGGAAGCTTTACAAAAAGAGCTCTCAGCCCCCACAGTTGAAGTTCCTCATCTCGGCTTTGCTTTGCTTATATACCTCTGTGGCTTAATTTAATTTATGCCATTTAAACAGAGCACTTAATTATATCAGCACTCAGCAGTGCTGCTCTAGTGAAAGCCCTGTTTGCAGTGTCCCATCTAGAAATTAATTTCTGCCAGGTTTAGAGCAGGACTCTGTTATAATTCCCATAGGGTTTCAATTTAGGAAGGGTTTTGTTCTTTTTCCCCCTTCAGATGTGGAGTTAAGTGAGCACTTTCTTCCTGCATGTACCTGAGGACAGAGAGTCATTCTAATGTTTCAATTAGCAGGCAGAATTCCCTGTGATTAGCCAGTGCCACCACTGGGAAATGGGATGCTCCAGCATGGAGAGGGTTTAAGGGAGTGACCCGTCAGCAATCCTTCAACTGAAATATATTCCTAAACCCATGAATGTCCTGAGGTACCACGAAACCATCAGGACACTGAGCCCTGCAGGAGTTAAGGAGCATTCCCTGTGCTGACAATCCCACCCTCAGCTCCCATCCAAGCCCACGAGGAGCAATTTCAGTGTTTTGCCATTTAATGTGGGAGTTCTGTGCCATTGCTGTGCTCCCAGCTGGAATTCCGGGAATCACAAAGAATTCACTTTTGGCTTTGCCTCGTTTTGCATCACCTGGCTGAGGTAGATTTTCACCAGCTTCACCAAACTCCTGCTGTTCATCATCCCATGAAAATTAAAACATGATGGGAAACCACCTGAAGCTCCCTAGGAAAAGCATTTGGGCTCCTAAACTGCCGAATCCATGGAATATCCTTTCCTGTGGATAAGAGATTTCAGGTCTGTTTGTACCAAACCACAGAAATGTGTTACAACTTCTAGCAGGCTGCCTGAAGCAGCTAAAGAATGATAAATTTGGTTTTTAGAGCATTTTCTGATGCAGATTATTGAAGTTATGGCAGTGCTCCCAATTAAGAAGCTGCTGCAGATTGGACAGATTTTTTTCATTATTAGTGATGCAATTAAAATGACAAATCTTTGGGCCACAGCTCTGTTGTAAATTTTAGTGCAGGCAAACGCAAGTGTATTAATGAACTGCCCTACCCCAGATTCCAATACTGGGAGGAATTCAAAGGAATGTGCTCCAGAGGAGGCACAACAATAAAAGGTGGGAGCCTGGGACGAATCTGGGACTTTTGGTGGGGAACAGGTATCCCAGGATTGTATTACAAACCGAGGAAACTAAAAGAACAGGTTGCTCCTCCTGTGCAGAAATCCCCTAAATTCAATGTTTGTATTTGGAGTGTGTAAATATTATGTGTGGTACTTTCTGCATGATTCAACCGTGAGACATCCATCCTGAAATAACCAAGGAAGATACAATTCAGGAGTTAACAGTTCCAAGTGATCCTAATTTTCTGTCTTGGGTATGATCTAACCCAGAGTTACATGCTGTGCTCTTTTAGTGACAATGGTCTCTCATGTTCCTTAAAAAACATGAATTTGCCTAAAGTCAAGCCTTGAAAAGCAGATTTCTTTCAGACTCTCAGGTTAAGAACTTTATTCAAGAGATCCTATAACAATTCCTACAAAACCTAAACCTGCAGCTTGGCTTTCCTTCTGAACTCAGAACAAAAACAAAAAGGAAATCATCACGAAATCGAGATTTGTTTTTGTATTTATTCATCTAAACAGGTTTGCCTCAATTTAAAAAAAAAAAGGTAAAAAAGAAAGAAATCTGGAAATAATGGAAATGCAACCACTCTAAAAGAACAGAAGTACCTCTTCCACATCGTTGTCCAGCACCACGAGCTGCAGGGGGGAGGTGAGGTTCCGGTTATCCGAGATGGTCGTTCCCACCGGGGAGGATTCCAGGATGAAGCCCTCGTAGGTGGACCTTGTGAAATAAGGCTTCTGGTTGTTCTCGTCCAGGATCTCGATGTGCAGGTTGGCAAAGGCAGGGAGAGGGTGGCCATTGTCTTGTTCAGCCTAAAAAATCACCTCGTTTGTCAAAGGTTCCCAGCCAGGAACACCACAAACCCCAATTAACCATGGGTAGTTCAACTTAAGAGTCCTAATCCAGCTAAAACATGGATAACATTGTCCACATCCCTGTTATGGAGCTCGACACCATGGGAAAGAGAAACACCAACTGCAAATCAGCTGGGAGAAAAGAACAGGAACACTTTCCATCACAGTCACATTTCCACAGCCATGAGAACCCCAAACCTCGTGCAAACTTCAAGCATTGAGGGTTTTGGGAAAAGCTCTGAGGAATGAAACAAAATTGGGAATGCTGATTGCAGAGCAGAAGGCACAGCAGCAGCAAGAGTTGAACCCAAAAGATGGGAACAGCACATGTGGACAGGCTTGCTCCCTCTGTCCCCAAATCCACCTCTTCAGTGTTACATGAAGGGGTTTTTAATCTGGATTTTGCCTACTTTTGAATCCCAAACTGGTTTGTGTTGGAAAGGACCTCAAAGCCCATCCAGTGCCACCCCCTGCCATGGCAGGGACACCTTCCACTGTCCCAGGCTGCTCCAAGCCCCAGTGTCCAAGCTGGCCTTGGACACTGCCAGGGATCCAGGGGCACCCTGCTCCCAGAGAAACCATGGATCTGTGTCCAGCAAAATTTTTCACTTCCATGAATAACTCCCACATTTCAATGCAACTCTGCACCTCCCAGGAGTTACTCCCTGGTATTTTTCACCTCATTTATTCTAATTCTCCAGCTTCCTAAAGATTAAAGCACTAAATGTCCATTCCCAGGGTGCCAATCCAACAAAAACCTGTGATCCTGCTTTCTTTTCCTTTAGCTTCCCCACCACCAACGGATTGAAGCAAGGGAACAAGGGAATTAGGAGACAAAAAGGAATTTGGTCTCCAGTTTATAAAGATTAAAGCAAGGGAACAAGGGAATTAGGAGACAAAAAGGAATTTGGTCTCCAGTTTATAAAGAGCAAACCAGTTTGAACTGTAGTCCTGCACATGACACTGCAGCAAGAACAGCAGTTTCCTATTTCCACCCATGGCCAAAAGTTGTATTCCCAAAATCTGGATGCACACAGATCCTGGATCACAAGAGAGAACAGGACCTCAATTTCTGTTGTTGACAGGACTTTCTGTCTGCAGAGGTTTTACTTCTAGTCGGGCATTTCCCCCCATTTCAAACCAGATAATTCCTCATTTTTCACATCAAGAATCCAAGGAACTTGGGCTGGAAACATCCCTTTGATTCCATCAAGGTTGTTTTAAATTTCTTATTTAAACACCTTTTCTTGGTCTGAAAAATGATAATTCTCTTTGTTTATCAAGCAGCAATAGTGTCTCGGCAATGATAAAAACCTCTGTTCAAAAAATAAGAAACAGAATTATTAAAACCTTCTATTTCAAGTAAAAAGAAGTATAAACATAAATATTGTTATTTTCTTCAAAGGAGGTGATGACACCTTGAGTAATCCATAAAAAACTCATTCAAAACACTCAGTTTTTAGGAAAAATGCATTTTTCTCTTTAAAACACTCCTGGATTACTCTTGAACAACAGGAAAAAAATGCCCAGGGCTTCAGTCCAGTGAAAATAAACTTCGTGTGTCAAAACCAACCTCACCAAAATTCCCTGGCAGGACTCTGGCTCCAGACCCAGGAGGGTGAAACTCCAGAAATGTCCTGAGATGAAAATTTTCTCTGAGTTAAAATACTGAAAGCATGAGAGAAAATCCCAGGAAAAGTCTGCTCCTCAAGCAACACACACTGCTGGGATTCTACTGCATCATGGAATCACAGAATCCTGGGATCTTTTAGGTTGGAAAGACTTTCAGGATCATGGAGTCCCAGCTGTGCCCAATGCCCCCCTTGTTCCCAGTCCAGAGCACTGAAATCCTCTTTCCTTTTGCTTTTCCAAGGAAACTCAGTCCCTGCGCAGCCCAAAGGTTCCACACAATCCCTGGGAGTTCCTTTATCACAACCCTGAATGGTTCTTTTTATAAAGAGATCCCAAAAAAACCAGAAAATCAAACCACAGAGAGGCTCAATCTTCTGAACAGCTTGAAACACCACAACGATGCTCCTGCTCCAAAGTGCAAGCGAGCCCAGAGCAAATTCTGGGATAAAGGCAGAATTCTAGCAGGAACATTTCCCCAGGAAGGTGTCACAGGGTTTGCTGAAGTGCTCGGAATTACGGCCAAACACAAAGAAAGTTGTTTACTCCCAAAATTGGACCTCAAACTGGAGACCCTGGAGCCCAAAATGACAAAGCAGAGGAGTCCTTCCTCACCGAGCGCTTGCACTCCAAATCGCTCCAGCTTTCCTTCATGTTCCCATCTTAAAATCATGGATTCATCGCATTTTTTGGTTTCCAAAGATGCCTCTATTTTAGGGAAAAAAGCAAGCCTTGAAAACAGCCACTTCATCTTTTTGCCTTTTATTTGAAACATGGAATTTTTTTCCCATTACAATAGGAGGAATTGATTTGGTTTCAGGTGTTCCATAAAATCAGCCTTAGAAGTGACACTTGACTATGAGCAGAGCTCAACACAGAACCTTCATAATGCTCCAAAAATATAAAAAAGCTGTGATATTGCCAATTTTTGCTCCGGTGCCCTATTTCTTCAGTTTTTCTCTTTGTGTGGGGGTTTGGAGGTTTTTTTGTTTGTTTGCTTTGTGGTGGTTTGGGGGCAGATTTTTTGGTTTTTTGCTTTCCTTAAGGTTTTTTTTTTTAAGAGGTGAAGTTCTGCATCACGTGAGTTGTTCCAGACTTTGGGAGCTTTCAGGGAAAACCCTTTTTCCTCAGATTGATCTGGACTTGATGGCCACAGGTTGAGCATTTTTGCTTCCTACCACCTACTTTGGAGCAAAACCAACCGACAATTGACATTTCCTTCATCCAGAAAGCCACTGGTATCTGAGCCACAAGGCATTTTGCTTCCAGTCCTTAAAAAAAAAGTGTTTTAGGGTCAAGATAATGAGGGAACTCTCAAATAACCCTAAGGAGTGCAATTCCGAGCTGGAAAGGAACCAGAGGGATCACTGATTGCAAATCCAATTTGGATAAAACTCAAGAGTTCCCATTTCCCCATGGAATAACAGAATCCACTTCAGCCATCCTCCATCCAAAAAATCTGTCCTCAGGTGCAAGAAAACCAAATTGTTTTATCTAAGACACTTCCATGCTGCTCCTTTTCCACAGGAATACAGAGTTATCCCATCAGTAAAACAGGATAAACAGGAATAAATTAAAAAAAAAATCACCAAATGGGGGGGAATTCCTTCATGCCAGATATTTTATTTGATAAAAATGGGAAGGCCCATTCCTGGAAGCAAAGAAAATCCCCCAAAAAAAACAACCTAAAAACCCCAAACAAAACAAAGAACAAAAGAAAAAAATCCCCAAACTAAAATAATGATAATCACTCAATATAATTGAACTGGGAGATCAGGGTGAAAATAGGGACAGCATTTATCCAGATTTAGGCTAAACTTTAGGACTGGGGATTAATTCCCAAGGTCAGCATGTGCAGCACAAGAAAAAAGCAGTGAACTGGATTTAAACCTGGTTTAAGGACAGGGAGCCCAGAATATCTTCAGAGCACAGAAGAAATGTGACTTTGCTGTCACTGTGGCAGGCAAATTAAATCAGCACAAAAGGTGTCTGGATACTGGGCTTAAAAAAACCCCAAAACCTCTGTTTTATGGCCGTGGATAAAGGGGGACTTCAGGACCAGCAAGGCTCAGGGAGGCTTGCAGGGCTGCAGGGCAGGGATCACTGATTACAGAATATTTTCCAAATCCTACAACTCTCTCTATTCTTCCCTGAAAAAACCCACCAGCTATGAAGCCATTAGGCCAAGTTTTAACTGCTGAATGTTAAATTTTACATGGAAAAAGGGTTTTTATCCAGAAAGGAAATTTCTGTCTATAAGAGACATTACAGAACATCCCAATTATTGATTTTAATGATTTCATTGCTCTGGGAGTTCTGACGCACAATTGCAGGTCAATCTTACTGATATGAAGAAATATTTTAGTGATTTAAAGGGAAAGTTTGGGTTTCCTGCAGCCTTTTGTTCTTATTCCCAAAGACAAAACCTGTCCCTGCACTCGGATTTGGAATTCTCCATCAAACCCCTCTGCTGTATTAAAGACAAGAGAGAATAAAAGGCTGTCTCAAAGAGAATTAGTTGAATTCTGAGTTCACCTAAGGGCTGAACCTTGGAAAAGCTAATTTAAAAAACACTTCTTGTCCTTAGGACCTACAGGAGATGCACAATTGAAGGAATGATTTGGAAATTTCAGCCGTGGCAGGAAGAGCATGGAGCAACTCTTTAATGAAAATAAACTTCTTCCATTCTTTTCCTAATCTGTCATCGTGAGTACAAAAATCCAAGCATTTAGAGGAGCAAAGAATAAGCACAAATCCTGTGAAATGCAGGAAGATGAAGAAGGAATGCAGGAAATGGGAAGAGGGGAAAATTGGAACTACCCAAACCAAAGGGAACAAAGGATGGTGGAGCCAAGTGATCAGAACAGGACGGGAAGAGTTGAAGGCTGAAATTCTTACAAAAATCAACCAAACATTGCAGAGATGAAGTTTTTGAAGGGGTGAAAATAAATAAAAAGAAAACATAATTCAGGACTTTTAAAGTCTCCAAACCCATGGAGTGTTTCTCTAAATCCAAGAACTTCCAGTCCAGTGAGCCTGAACTGACAGAGATCTCCTCACTGCCTGTCGGAATTGTCTGAAATTCAGAGTAAAACAGCCACGGAATCACAGAACCACCAAGGCTGGCAGAGTCCTTCAAGGTCATCGAGTCCAACCATTGCCACATCATCACCCCTGAGCCATGTCCCCAAGGGCCACATCCCAATGCCTCCTGGACACTGCCAGAGAGGGTGACTCCAACACCACCCTGGGTGACTTTCTCCAAAGCCTGAGCACTGTTTCAGGGAAAAGGAATTTTTTTCTGACATCTAAATCAGAATCTATGTGTACAGAGCTGCAGTGCTTTTCTCTCTGTTCTTTTCTCCACTTTCACTAATGATTTCTAATGTTCCCTTTCTTTTTTACATTTCTTTTTGGATCACTGAGCCAACCTTCATACTCCATTCCCAGTTCCAGCACCAGGATCTCATTCCCAAGTCAGGCCAGAACCCATCATTTCATATAAAAGCTTGGGACAATCCCTTCTGACACGTTCCACTTGATTTTCAAGCCACGCCTAATTTTATCAGCTGCTTTATTACTGACTCACTTGGTCTTGCAAAGTCCTTCTGCAATTCTACAGCCAATGCCTGGAATTTTCATCCCAGGAAGTGTCTGGAAGACATGGGATGAAACCCCATCCCAGGCAGGCTTGGCAGTGCTGGGGGAATGGTTGGAATTGATGATTTCAGAGGGTTTTTCCAACCTAAATGATTCTGTGATTATATCCTTGTCTTTACAACCAGAATAGTAGATGTATTTATATTTATATGACGTATTTTATATATTATGATTCTGTAATCGCTCAGGATCAGAATTAGCTGTTATTACAGTATTTCCACCATGGAGATCATTCCCAAATTTCTCCAGCCTGGAGCTGTCCTCCACAACCTCCTCATGTTTTAAACCTGATCATTTCTCAGCCTTGCCAGTGGCTGGCAGGGAATTCTCTCCCAATCTCCCTGAATTTCCACTTGGAACAGGAAACATCCCTTGTGCAATCCCAGCAAACATGGCACAGAAATATCCTTATTTCCTGCCTTTCCCTCTTCCCCCCTATTTTCTTTAACAATCTAATTGGGGTTTTTACTGAGATGCCCAAGTCACATAAATCCTTCCTCATTTCCCAAATACAATCAAATGCAACAGACAGTGGTTTATGAATTGACCAGCCAGGCTGGATGAAAACCTTCTCTAAAACAATCAGTTTAATTAACTTAATCAATTTATCTACCACTTTAACTAATTACTGGATCTCAACCCACTGCAAATATCGAGGAGAAGCTCCTGGAGCTCCTCATCCTCAGCCAGCTCCCAAAGTGAGTCCCTATGAACTGAATCTCCCCCAGCACGAGCAAATTTATCAAAATCAAAGTATAATAACATTTCCCAGGGGTGGGAAACTCTCCATAGTGCAGGAATTCCATCCAGGAGCATTTCCCTGCCTGTGCCAGCTCATCCAGCCCTCTGCAGCCATTAATGGATCAGAATGGGACTGCCAGCTTCGATTCTGCCTGATTGATTAATAACTCCTCTTCAAACAGGAAAGGAGCAAAAGGGCATCCATTTGATTCATTCTCCCATTTGCCTCATGCTTCAAACAAATTAACAAAAAAACCCCTAAAAAACAAAACAAGAACAAAATATAAACCAAAACCAACCACCCAACCAAAAAAACCCCAAAAAACCCAAAAAAGAAACAGAAAGAACCCTGAATAAAACAAACAAAAAACCTAAAAAACCCCAAACCCCAACAAAAAACAAAACAAAAACAAAGAAACCCCAACCGTAGAAACAAAAAAACCACAAAAAACCCAAAAAACCAAAACCAACCAAACAAAAACCAAAAAAACCCCACCCACAACCTGCCTGACACCTTTTAGAGCTGGTGACAAGAACATCATCTCATGTCCACAGACAATGTCTCAGGTCACTGTAATTTTAGTTAAGCCCTTTTGTTATAAAGGTTTCATCCCCATATTTTGGCAGCCTCACTGTTTTGGCCATGTGGAAATTCCAAAGGGAATGCCCTCAAAAATCCGCATGTTCTTTAGGAAGGATGTTGTAATAATGGCCACGTCTCTTGGCAGGGATGGAAGTGCCAAGAGCTTCCATAGGAGGGGGAAAATCGCTTTTCTCCTTGCTTATCATCTAATATATTCCCGAGATAGAGGGAGACTGAAACCCAGCATTTGTTATTAGGATCTTTTTAGTTTTTCCCATTTTCTCCCAATTTGAGAATTCAACATTTATCAGCATTTCCTGCCCACCTTCTTTCCTGCATTCAAATATTCCTGTATTGCATTCCTTCCTTCCTGCATTCAAATAAATATTCCTGTCTTGACTTAACCACCTTTTCCATTTCACAGTTTTCCATAATATCTTAATGGGGGGGGGGGATAAAATTGATCTCCTGATATCAGAGGGAATATTTTAAAGCTGAAATTGAGGGCGTGCTGCAAAAATAGCAGATTTTCTGTTTGAAGGGAAACTTCACATGTTGCACCCCTCCAGATAAAACAGAATCAGATCCCACAGCAGAGAGAAATGAGAAATGTGCAACACAAGAAGCTGAAGGTTTGATTTGGTACAAGCCTGAGCCTGGTCCAAAAAATTCCAAAGGTCCCTGAAGGATCCAGCATTAAAACTTTGATTGTTTTAGCAGGTGGCACATTCTTACAGATGGGTCCTTTGCCTTACTATTTCCTTCTTTTCCCTGACTGCACATTTACCACAGTGACAGAACCTCCTCAATCCTATAAACATTGCCAATAATGACCCAGGCTGCTGTTTGGGCACAGAAAACCCCCTCCTTCATCAGTAAATTGATTTAATTGATGGATTGTGCTGCCTGAGTTTGGGAACTAAAGGGCTGCAGGGCTTATCCTGTAACTCCTTAGGACAAAGCAGGCTCACCACACATTTCCTCCAGAGCTTTTTGTTTTCCCAAGAACACAAACCCAGCAATTCAGCCCGAATTACCTTAATAACCAAGTCAAACTTCTGGTGAAAATCCCTGTTTATGGGCTTGAGGAGGGTCAGCTCAGCCGTTGTGAGATTCATATGGAAATACTGGGGATAATCCTCGGGAGTGCCTGCAAAAAAGACATTGGGGTTGGAACAACCTGAAGGGTTTAGTTCAACCATGTGTTTATTTGACTCATTAATTATCCAAGGAACGAAGCCTAATTCTCTTATTGGAAGGATAAAATGTTGTCTTATATGGAGCTTAAGGATACTATAAAGTTATGTGTTTAATATTTTATTTTTTCCTTTTCTCCATAACCACGAAGATTCCTCTTGCCTGGGACTCCCTAAGTACTTCATAACAGCAGGAATATTACTATTTAAGATATAAATAATGGATATAAGTAATAACAGAAGAAATAATAATAATAATATGATAACAACAGATAGGTTATTTTAGAAATCCTTCTAGGAAAAGTGTTACTTTTAGGAATGATCACTTCCCTGAAAAATGCTGCTATTATTTGAGTTAGAAAGAACTTTCAGAAAGCCTGGAGATAAATTCCTGCAATAATTTAATTTGCAATCCTCCAATGACAACCTAGCTATATAAATTATACATCTATTTATATATATTTTATATATTTCTATTTTCTGTGACTCTCTTGCTATACATCTGCATCATCCACCCAAAAAGCAGCAAAACAACATCCATGGATTCTTTTTTCTCTTCCACCACCACAGCTTCAAGCTCCAAGTCCTGTATCCCTTCACTTTGCCTTTTAATTTCCACTCCTAATAAATTAATCTCATTTTTGAAGGGCACAAGGCGCCCAGCAGGAGCTCCAAACTTTTGGCAGGTGGCAGATTTTGCTGGTTGTGGAGGCTGCACAGCAGCAGGGCTGAAGCTGAAGTTCAAAAAATGATGAAAAAATTAAGGAGCAATTGCAAAAACTCTGAGAAAGTGGCTTTAAAAAAATTTATTATCTCATATTTTAAATAAAACAGCCAAAAATGCACAAAAACTTTTGGAATGGGGAGGATCCTCTCCAATCCTGTGTCAAAAGAGAAGAAGGGAAAAAGAAAGGAAAAAAAGAAGAAAGTTAAAAAGAAGAACCATGGAAGAAAAAAAGGAAGAAAAAGGCAAGGGAAGAAGGGGGGAAAGGGAAGAAAAAAGAACGAAAAAAGAAGGAAAATGTAAGGGGGAAAGAAGGAGAATAAGAACAGTGAAAGAAAATAGAAAGAGGAAAAAATAAGGGAAAAAGAAAGAGAAGGAAAAATAGAAGGAAAAAGGGAGAGAGGTGGGAAAAGAGAAGACAAAAGAAAGCAAAAAAGAAAAAAGAAGGAATGGAGAAAGAAAGAAGAAAAAAAGTAAAGAAGGAAAAAAGTAAAGAAGAAAGAAAGAAAGGAAAGGAAGGAAGGAAGAAAGGAAGGAAGGAAGGAAGGAAGGAAAGAAAGGAAGAAAGGAAGGAAGGAAGGAAGGAAGGAAAGAAAGAAAGAAAGAAAGAAAGAAAGAAGGAAAGAAAGAAAGAAAGAAAAAGAGAAGGGAAAAAGAAAGGAGAAAAACAGAAAGGGAGAAAAACAAAGGAGTGGGGAGAAAAGTCCCCAGAGCAACCCAAATTGCTCTTCAAAATCCTCACTTCCACCTCCCCCTGGCTGGGAAGACCATGGAGTTCAACGTGGGGAACATGGGAGAAGCTGTGATTCCACCAAAGCTCCCATTTCCAAATCCCACAGAATGTCTGTGTGGATTTTGGGAAGGGCAGTACAGGTGGAGCTGCAGCCACCAACCCCTCCAGGCCTTTCTGATCACATCCCACAAGGCCAGGAATGAGATCCAAGCATGGGGAAAGAGCAGGAAAAAGGACAGGAAACAGCAAAAACAATGAAACAAACTTTTAAATTCTGAAGGAAAGCTTGCAGGAAAACTGGAGGTGGATGCAGTAAGATCCTTGGGGCTGCCCTGTGCCAGGAGATTTTTGGGATGAAATCGGCTCTAATTTCCTGGTTTTGTGCCTGTCCATGGAAAACGCATCCCAGCAGAGCACTGGAAGTCTCTCCCTTCCCTCGATTTGTTGCTCCATCACAAAACCAGGTGACAATTCTGGATTTAATCCGAATAAACGCTAATTAATGAACTTCCACGTGGCAATCAAACCCCAACAGGGAGAACAACGATTCCAAGCACCCCACTGACCACGAGAGGGATCTGTCCCACTCTCCCAGGCAATCTTTTCCTGGCTGCTCCTACCCAAGGGAGGGATGGGGAGGGACAGGAAGATAGCAGGCACGAACCCACGAGGATGGAGTAGAGGATGCCGGGTCGCTCGGAGGGAGGCTGGATGTTCCGGTCCTGGTCGATGGCCTGGATGGGAGGAGTGACACTGATGGGATTCACCTGGGCCTGCAACGAGACATCACATCCCAAACAGAGGAGTTAGAAAGGCAGAGGGAGTTCTGGGGGCTCAGCACAACAACATCTCACCAGGAAGGGATTGGATGAAAGTGCAGGAGGAAAAACCCTCGGAACTGAGGGATTATTTAGGGAGGGAGGGAGAGGAAAAGAAAGGAAAGAAAGGAAAGAAAGGAAAGGAAGGAAAGGAGGAGGAAGGGAAGGGAAGGGAAGGGAAGGGAAGGGAAGGGAAGGGAAGGGAAGGGAAGGGAAGGGAAGGGAAGGGAAGGGAAGGGAAGGGAAGGGAAGGGAAGGGAAGGGAAGGGAAGGGAAGGGAAGGGAAGGAAGAGGAAGGAAGGAAGGAAGGAAAAGGGAAACAGATAGAAGAAAAAATAAAGAGGGAAAAAAGAAGGTGAAAAAAGGAATAGAGGAAGAAAGGAGAAGGAAAAAAGAAAAATAAGTAAAGGCTCTCCTAGCCTTTTCCACACCAAAGAAATGTAAGATACAGACATGCCAGTGACAGGCAGGTTTAGAAAGTGGGGATGGATGCTCTCAGCCTCCCAAACTGGGACTGGCAAGCTCCTTGTCCCACTCCTGCTCACGGCTATTGTCCCTGTTCCCATCTCACCAGCCAGCTCCTTTGTCACTGCCCAATTCCATCTGGGACTCTTGGAAAAATGGGACTCTTGAAAGCCTAATGAGGGAGACGAGCTCAAAATAGGCAGGGAGAAAGAGACAGGAGATATATTTGACATTTGCTTGAATTTTTAAAGGCCTCAGGACAGCATAAAACTTGCATGGGCAGAGAGAAGATCGCACAGAAAACTGACCAAGGCTAAAACACTATTTTTAAATTCCCAGATCAGTTGGAGCCCTCTCAGAAAACCCACATTAGACTTAAAAACACATCCACAACAAGATCAGATTGGCTAAGGCTGGGTTTAAACTCACCCAGAGTGAGCCCAGAGATGCTGAGATCCCCCTGGATCCCTGGAATGTCCCAGGCCAGGCTGGACATTGGGATTTGGAGCAGCCTGGGACAGTGGAAGGAGCTCTGAGGTCTCCCCACAGCCTTCTCCTCTCCAGGCTGAGCAGCCCCAACTTCAATAATTTCAAACTGTTTTGAATTAAACTGGCCTTGAAGCAAAACCCAAGGTGCTTTCATGTTGTTTTAATAATCCACAGGTAATGCAGCAGCTTTCTCACTCCAATTTAGAAATCAGAGCTATGAAAACATAAAACAATGAAGCAGCCATTAAGTTAATCAATGGGTGAAAGCCCATTAATGAATCAATCAAAGCACACATAGGAAGTTTAACAAAGTGACCACATGCTCTTAGTCAGAAATGATTGTTTTTAAAATGAGGAGTCAAACTATGACTCTTCCATAGGTATCCAGCATTCTTGCAAGAGACCCAAAATCCCCCAGCAGGCTCCTTCTCAGGAGCTTCATGACAAGATGAAAGCTCATTAAAAGGAAGGGAAAACAGATTAATGAAGGAGTGAGATGTCTGAGAGGCCCCAAAGTGCCTCAGCAGCCCCAGCTGGAGGCAAAGCAAAACCAGGGGTGGGTTTGGCAGGGAAAGGCTGGGAAAAGGGCAGGGAAAGTCAGCACGGAGCCCCAGCAGGGCTGGGAGATCACTCGGAATAAACAGAACCCAAATCCCAGCCTCTTGCAGGGGAACATGAAAGGCTTCCCGAGCTCTGGCACAGGCAGGTGATGAAAAACAAACAAGGTCCTGTCGGGCTGAGGGGGAAAATGCAGTAATTGATTATCCTCCTCGTTAGGGCAAAGCTCCCTCAGTTATTGGTGTGGGGATTAAGCACCTTGCAGGGTTCCATATGGCAGAATCCTGACCTGGGCAGGCTGCAAAGCAGAACTCCAAGCCCACCCTGCAACTCCTACCACAAATATTCATAAATTCTAAAAATCCTCCTTCAAACACAGCCTGCCAGGCAGTCTGCAGGGCCACCAGATGATCAAGGCAGAAAAATACTTAAAAAAAAAGCTCAGAGAGAATAAGGTAGCAGCAAAAACATCTTTTTTTTTTTTTTTTTTCCACCCCCTTGTTTTGTGTGCAGCACAGAAGCACAGCAGCACCTTCTCCACATGGGATGTCCAGCAGGTCCTGCAAAAATCCATGGCCTTCAGAGAAGTTATGAAAGAGACAAATTAAAGAGTGCCAGGGGGGTTTAGGCTCCTGCTGAGGATTTTGAATAAAAGAAAGAGCTGATATTTAAATGAATGTATTCAAATGGTGCTTCAGTAAATCCAGGAGTGCAGCTGCATTCAAAAATCCAAACAGGATATTTAAGCACCTCCCTCTGTATTGATTTCACCATCCCATGATGCCACAGAAGGATTGTGAGGGAATTCACAACTGAGATGCAGAATATGAACCTGGGGCTTTCAAGAACAACAAAAAAAAAACCCTGAATAAAAGTGACTTTTAAACAAAAGTCACATATTTTCCAGTATTTTGTATTTCATTTTATTTAACATATATTAGGATGTCCACGAATGCCAGGCTTCCAATAGAAGGATATGGACACTGTGGATTTTTTTTTAGTGCAGGGAACAACAATACTCCTTGCAGAGCTGATAACAAGGATTTAAAAAATCAGATTTTCTATCTTTTCCATCTACCTTAGATGCAAAACTCAATTTGCTGACCACAGATCCTTAAGGAAAACTTCTTCCTTTGGGAAAGATGAGAAGGAAAAGGGAGGAAACAGGACATTTTTAGTAGAATAACCCAATTTTCTGCTCAGAGCTGCCTTTTTCATTTGTGGGGATGTTTGTGGTGTGTTTTGGAATTTTTGGTGGTGTATTTGGGGTTTTTTTGTGATGTATTTTGGGGTTTTTTTGCTTGCTACCATGAGAATCATTGTGCTCTAGGAAACTGAAAGCGAGTTCACCTTCCTCAGCCAGGAAGGTTCTTTTCTATGCAGATGATTTATTCCTAAGAGGTGCCTTTTATGGGATTGACAAGGAACCATACAGAACCATCCCAACATCATTCCTCACACTGGGAGAGAGATCTTGGGAGAAAACCCCGAGCATGATTTGAAGAAGCTGCAAGAGAAGAAATTCTCTGCAGAAAATTGTTTGATCAAGTTGTGATGTGAGTTAAAAAGGTTTATGTAGCAAAAATTCTGGGCTGGGAAAAACTTCCCAAAAAAGGGTAAAATGACCTGAGGAAACCAAATCTGCATTGCTCAACCCCAGAGATCAACAGCCAACTCTCCTGAGCTGTACTTCTCAGAATTATAGAATCAGTGAGGTTGGAAAAGAGCTTTAGACCCTGCAGCCCAACCATCAATGCAGCACCACTGAGCCATGTCCTCAAGTGCCACAGGCACACCTCTTTTAACCCTTTCAGGGGCAAGATGGGGCAGCCACAGCCTCTCTTTGCCAGGGCCTGCCCACCCTCCAGGGAAGGATGTTTTCCAACATCCCATCTAGCCCTGCTCTCTGGCAGTTTGAGGCCATTTCCCCTCATCCTGGCACTCCAGGTGCTTGGAAAAGTCATCTCTCCATCTTTCTTGTAGCTCCTTCAGGCCCTAGCAAGGTCACAATTTGTTCACCCCAGAGCTTCTCCTCTCCAGGCTGAACAATCCCAGCTCTCCCAGCCTTTCCTCCCAGCAGAGCTGCTCCATCCCTCTGCTCATGCTGGTGCCTCCTCTGCACTCTCTCCAGCAGCTCCAGGTCCCTCCTGACCCCATCTGGGAGGCCAGAAATGATCTGCAAATTTAAAACTAACCAAACTTTTCTCTCTATTTTTCAGAAGTTCCCCTTAATTTCCAGATGCCACAGCTCAAAAGCCACCATGGGTAATTTCTGCTGTTGGTTCTGACCTCTCCTGTCTTCTCTGGGGGTAAAAAAGTGTTTTAGTGGCCAATAGGGAAAATTAGGAAAATTCACCTCCTGTCCAAACTCAGCCCTTAATGAACTTTTAGCACCTGGTTGAGCTGTTCCATCCAACCCAGGGCTGCTGTTTCTGTCAGGCCCCATGATTATGCAGCTTCCTGAAATGAAAGCTGTAACATTCAAATATCCTGGCAGCTTGGGTTGTTAACAGAGTAAGCTGTCAGAGAACACAATTCTTTTCATTTCTCTGTAAAAACAAGGCACCTCTGAGGGGGAAAAAACGACCATTTTGAAAGAGCAGCAAGAGAGGATAATGAAGCCAAGCACGGAGGGAAACAGAGCTTATTTTTATCAATGATGTCTCCCAGGAACAGCAGGGCCAAGAAAGACTTGCATTTCATCAGGATCTGATCACAGTGCTGACTAAATTGCTTTTTCTGTCGCTGCCACGCTCGATAAGGAGTGTGGCCAGCAGTGGCTGTGCAGGGCATGAAATGAAATGCCTTTTGCCATGAGCCTCTGCCTTGGCACCAGCAGCATTCCATCCACAGCTCCTCCTCCTCCCAAGGTGATGGCTGCGATTAAACAACAATAAACATTCCTTTTTTGACATTCTGGGGTTTGTTTGAAGCCTGTTTCCTCGATTATCCCTCAAATTCTTGATGGAGGGTTTGCTATTATCCCAATTTCTGCACAGAGGAGGAGGTTGTACAGCCTAAGAGAAGCACCTGCACCTCCCCAAAAATCAGAAAATATTTCAAGGTCACATAGAGCCACCACAATGACTTCCAGATTATTTTTATCTTCATGTCTAAGAGTCTTTTCTTTGCCATAAAAAACAAAACACCAAAACAAAAAAAAAGCCAATCAAAAAACCCCAACCCCCCCCCAAAACCGCCCAAAACTAAAAACAAACAAAACCCCAAAAAAACCCAAAACCAAACAAAAAACCCAAACAAAACCCAACAAAATAAACCAAACCAACCAACCAAAACAAACAAAAAACCAACCAACCAACCACAATGACAAAGCCCCAAAAACCAAAACCAAAAGAACCCCACAAAAAAAAAAAAAGACAAAAACCACCACAAAAACCCTTGAAATATTAATCCCATTTTGTCTCCTGACAACGGCTATTTCTCACAGAGGGATAACTCTCTATATAATATATCTATATATTTCTATATATTTCTGTTTCTCTTCCTAAGGACAACAGGCTTCTCTATGCCTTTAGAAAAATCAGCCACAAAATAAAGACACCAGAAAAGGCACAAGAAGTCATCAGCAAATGACAAAAGAGGAGAAGTATTTGGTGGGAAAATATAAGCAGTACCACTGGTGGGATTTTTCTTATTTTCTTATTTTCTTTATTTTCAAACTAGAAAACAAACAAACAAACATAAAAAAGAATAATTCATTTGAAATTTAAAAAAAAAAAAGAAGAGAAGTATCAAGAAGGTATCAGTCAGTATTTCTCCCAGGCCCTTTGTCTCTTGGCTGACTCCCTTTACACAGAGATTTGATCAGGATAATGGTGGTTCTTCCTTCTCTTATGCCCACATTTCATCTTCCTGCAGAGAATTTGGCATTTCCTCACCTGCAGAGCAAGGAAGGTCCAGAGTCTCCCAGCAGTGGGAATTTCACAAGGATGAAACATTTGGGGTCAGCAAAACCCCACTGCAATCCCCACTCTCAGCCTGAAGAATATTTTCATTTTCTGCCCTGATTTTCCTCTCTTTAGGGTACTCCACAAGCACTTCTCTCATCCAGGAGTGGGGATGTCACCTGGAACTCCCTCACCACTTCATTCCAGCTGTATTCACCACTGCCCCTTCCACATTAGTTTGCCACCCTGACAGAGAAAGAGTTTTAGGGGACAAATTTTGTGGCCAGAGCCAGCTACAAATTCTGCCTCAACACTATTAAATCCATTCTACTGCACTGCTTTAAAGGGAACGTTAGAAGTGTCACTTTTAGACTGAAAGTTCTAGGAAAAAAAGGGTTTTCCCAGATCAATTCTGGATGTATTTTCAATAAATCTGTGCAGATGTGCCATGTGTTTACATACACCTCACATCCTTCATCCTTGAGCTCATCCTCACACCTTTTTAGGGTGAAACAGGGAAATTTGGTGTTTTATGGAATGCTTTTGTTTTTCAATCCCAGGACAAAAAGCAGGAATTCTTTACCAAGGACACCTCCAGCACTGCTGTGCTGCCCAGGATATTCATCCAGAGCCAAATGCAGATTGATCCCATTTTCTCCTTTTGGGAGAGGGAGTTCCACTCCCCAGGAATTTCCTTGTTCTCCACAGGTGAGACCTCCAGGATTCAAGGAATGTTTTCCACAGAACCATTAGCAATAGCACGGAGCAGAGGCAAACATGACTGACCTGGGAATGGGGATTTTCTTTAATTTTATTTCATTCCCAGGGGTGATTTCATTGCAATGTGCACTTGCCATGCATTCATTTTCCCACCTCTAAGTTCCTAACCATGATGAGAAAGTGTCAGGCAATTAATGGAACATTCCTGGATTTTGATTTAAAAAAAATGATTCCATTATAAAATCAGTCATTTTTACCAGTTTATTCAGCCTGCCAAATCAGATTTGGGATTGAACTTTACAGCTTGATGAACAGCTAGAAAATATCTGTGTTTTTATCAAATTGCCAGCCCAGCCCAAGTGTCTGGAGAGCTCCCAGAGCTGCTGCTCCTCCTGTGCCACTGTGTCCCCCAGGCCACCCCACAGCCCAGCCCCAGCAAGAACCACAATGTGCTTCTCTCACCCCAAACACGACTTCAAAGATGACCTGCAGGGATATTTTTCTTTTCCTGTTTCATTTTTTTTAACCAAAATCTTCTCAGTTTTCAGGCGAGCTTCATCCTTTTTCCCTTAAATCCTCCACTTTTCAGGATTAGAACTACTATATATATCTTTTCCTTTTTTTTAACCCTCAGACTGCAACTCAACTCCTGAACCACAACTGGGTTAAAATCCCCAGGAGGAAATTGCCTTTCAGACTTTTTATTCTGCAGCCTTGCTATAATTTCCTCAACCACGGTGTTGTTTGAAACACCTGGTTCTTCTGACACTCCCTGCATTTTGGGAGTTCAAATCCCAGTTTTGTTTGGTTTCCAAGGGCAAACCAGGCAAGAGAACCTCTCCTCTATCTGCAATACATCTATATTTAAAGTCACAAGGTAATCTGAGATTTACAGAGCCTGATCAATACCTCAGCCTGGCTGCTAAGAGAGATTATTCTTCATGTAGTCACATATTCAAACTCCTGACAATTTCACTGACAATTCTTTTTAATTAGTCATCCTGGTATCCTCCCAAATACATAAAATTTAATTACCTGTAGCAGCACAGCTCTGTGATTTTAACCTTTTCATGCTTCGCTACTTTCCAGTGACATTTCCCTTAAAAAAAGGCTCTACCTGTCAAGGGATGGCAGGTGGGAGACAGACAATCAATCCTAAAAAGGGGAATTATAGGGAAAATCACATCAGCCGACTTAAAACGCCTTTTAAGGCCCCTTATCATGCACTAGCAGATAATCAATAGCTTATCAAAGCTGTCCATTTGGACTTTACTGAGTTCTTCACTCAAAATCCCTAATTCAGGTTAGAATACTGTGAATTTCATCTATTTCATCCAGGTCGAACTTCACATCGACCTGCTGACCTCAGGCAGAGTGAAAAGAGGTGGAAAATGCAAACGAAAAGTTGGCCTGGAAGAAAAGAGGTGGCTGCAGCCACGAGAGGATTTTATCCTTGTTTTTGCCTGGCTTTCCCACTTCCAAAGCACTCCATGATTGCCTATCTGTTCATCTCGTATCTCTGCCAAAATTTAATTAGAAAAATTGCTATCTGCAAATAACCTGGCCACAACTGCAACTCCTGGCCTTTTTCCATATAAAGCACCCTGACAATCTGCATTTCCCCTCCCCTCATCACAGCATTTACCACAGTTGCTACTGAAAGATGAATCCCTGGGAAAATGGGATAACTTGCTCATTTTTCAGTGGGAAAGGGACTGTTCAGAGCCTCACTCGTTAAGCTCTGCTCTAATTTACTCACCAACAAGAATGGAGAGACACAGCCAAGTTTTCCAACATTTCTCTGCTGATTTCCTGAATAACCACTTCCCTGTCCACCAAATAATTTTGGGAATTCAAGTACCCAGGAACTCCCATTCATATCAACCCAGCACTAATTATCTTGCACCAAAGATTTTAGTCTAATTATCAGCAGGGCTATTCAAAACATTCACTTTTTCCTTCCCCAAAATGATTTGTCCAAAGAGAAACAATTCTCCTAACGATGAAAACTCTGTTTTCTCTGGAAGGCAGACTTTGAACATTCCGTTTTGCCAGCAGACACAACTGTGCTCAATGCTGGGCCAGCTCCAGCAGGAAGTGTAAATTCCATCCCCTAAAGAGCATTTAGCAGCAGTCCCAAAAACTGGACAGAGCCTGTTCAGCTGGGAAAGGAATGATTAGAAACAAAGGAATAATTAGAAACAAATAAAATGATTTCCTGGGGCTCGATGCCACTGAATCACAAACATAGCTCACGAGTCTCGACTGGCCAAAGGCTGGCAAAGCTCTTTTGCCATGTTTGAATCAAAAAAGCCAAATCTTTGGACAAATGAGGCAAAGAAAATAAAGGCAGATTGAGATTGAACTGCTCCAGAGACCAACAGCTCCCTAAATTAACCACGAGCATTTGCAGTTTGAAATGTCACATATCGAACAGACAAACACAAAAAAAGGGCAAAAAAAGAAAAGTGGCAATTGAAGCTGACTTTTTTAGTTTTATGCAGTCTGACTGTCTTTAGGGGTGATTCCCTCCCCATGAATTGTCTTTAAGCAGTCAGGTTTAGAAGTCAGCTAGAAAAAAACCCCAATTATTCTGTGGGATTTTACCACTCACACAGGTTGGAAAGGCATTCCTGATTTACTATTCTTCAATAAAAGCTGAAAGCGTTTATTACAGTGGATTTAACCTCACATATCCACTTCAACTCAGCCTAAGGGTTAATAGGGTCAAAAGCTGTGTCTTTCAGTGCCCTAAAACTCTTCCCTGGCAGCTGTGGGGGAGCTCTGGGTGAAGCAGCAAATCTCTCCCACTTCAGGGGAGGTTATTTGGTGTTCATTCCACGGCAGATCCCAGGATCAAATGTCTCTGTCCTGGTACTTCCTCCAGAAAAAGAAATACATTAATTCATTTATTAATTTAATGACCACTAAGAAGAAATCCAGAACATTCACAGGTACTTTTCCCTTTGATTAATATCACCAAGATGGGGGATGCTGTTTCCAGAATTTTCACTTGTGCTGTGGCAAGTTTTATATTTATGTGTCTCTAATCAACAACCAGCACAGGCTTTCTTGGAAACTGAAATGTAGCTAATAGCAATTAATTAATTCCCAACTTTTTCCCTCAGTAAATTCATTGATAGATTCCAACTACACTGGACAAAAATATTTCTCTTACCAGTGACATTAAATGCTTTATTTTAGGGATCAGCTAATAGGTATCTTGCCCAGTAAAAAGCAGGACTTCTCTTTCCAGCTACTGCCTCCAAATAATTCACACTTCAAGGTTGTTCCTCATTTGTTAATATTCCTTCTTGTCTTCATCGAAAAAAATTAAAAAGCAAATTAAAAATAATAACTAAAAAAAGATGGTGTTGAACTAAAAATAGTCCTTTAGCCTAGGGAGAAGGGTAGTGGTAGCTATGGAGTAGGTTAACACAGAATAGGTATAATACATAAAAAGGTAAAATAGAAGATATATATAATAGAAATGTTTCCTAGCTGAATCCAGGTATCATCCATATCTTCCAAAGGAATTCTTGCTTAAGAGCCAAGTAAATATTTGAGGTTCAAGTAATAATTTCTTCCACTTAGGTTTATCAAAAGAGATAAACAGCAAAGCGTTAGTGGCTCACCAAGAGAAGCAGGGGCTCATTTCAAAAATCAGACATGAGAAAAGCCACAAAACAAACAAAAGCAGTTGCCCCTGAACGTCCTGCAGCTCAGGAAAGTTGAATCAATGAGTTTTGCAGCTCAGTACCTCAAGATAAAGCAGGGAAAAGCAGGAATTTCCACAGTTCCTGCCCCTGGCTGGAGGCAGCAGGACAGGGAGTGTGTCCTGTGCTGAGCAACCAAAGATAAAAACCTTAATGTCAAAGCTTCACATTATTTTAATGTCACCTTAATGTCAGAGCTAATCAGGTGGGGCAATACCTACTGACTCAATTGGTTCTGCCTTTTGATATCCTTGAATATATGAATCAAAGGTCAGCTATCAATATGGATCCAGCAATCCCTGTTTCTGTTCCACCCACCACAGCTGCACATCTCCAGCTGCAACTCTGCTGGCAGCAATGGCAATTCCGAGTTGCACCAGGAAATGCAGAAGTTTTCACCTCATTCTGGGATTCAGGTGTGCATGGAGTGTGGAATGAGCCTCACAGTCACCTTTATCCCTGTCCTGTGGATGGATGAACAGGCAGACTTAGCCCAAGGACCCCAATGGGATAAACCCCCATTGCTCTTCTCTCGATCAAAACCTCATCACAGCAACAAAAAGTCCTTTCAGAGATCAGAGACTGATGCTTCCTCTTCCCAGATATCTTTCTCCTAACATTTAGAATAACATCAATTGGAATGACATCAATTCCTGTCCTAAAAGTGCTTCTTGGGGATATTTTGAGAGCGAAACACGGACAGATCAGGAAAAGCAATTCCCCAGTTTACCGAATTTCAAGACTCAGCCCTTGCAGCCAACAGGCAGTTAGTTTGGCACTGAATCCAAGCTGGAATTTCACCATAATTCCCACATTCACCTCACCTCGGCTTCCTCTCGCTCAGCACAGAAAGACACAGCTCCCAGCCATGCCCACGGGAAAAGATAAAACATAAAACCTGGAAAAAGCCCAGAGGACTTACAGGATCGGTGAGCTCCGGCAGGCTGGCCTGGTAGGTGAGGGGTCTGCAGTCCCGGGTGTTGCTCACCAGGACACAGGGCAGGAACATGGGGCCCAAATCGTCCCCATCCAGCACATCCACCGTCAGCGTGGTCGTGCTCGTGCGCCGCTCGTTCAGGTTCTGGGCTCGGTCCTGTGGGGCAAAGCAGTCCAGCTGGTGAGGCTTCCCCAGCTCAGCATCTCCCAAAAATCTCCTAAAAACAACCTCCCAAGAGGTTTGAAGCAAAACCAGAAGCGCCAGAATTATCCATGTTCTAGGAATAATTGCAGAACTTCAGGCTCAGAGCTGCAGCCTGAAAGGCTCACGAGGAAAATTAAGAGAGAAAGTGAAGAAATACTGCAAGACATCTATCACTCAGAAATAATCCAGTTTGGGGAAACTAGAGGAGTAAAACTATAAAAATACAGCAGTTTTGTAGGAGATAAAAAGGCCCAGTGCCTTATTTATAACCAGAAATTGTTGTGGTTTTACCCAAAGTGCACATTAGCAACAGTTCACCTCTTCTTTCTTCCTCTGTTTAGTGAAGAAAACACCATGACTATGCAATATTTTGTTTAAAACATTCAAAAATATATCCATTTTCACCGAGGAACTGCTGCGTGAGCTTGCCTTTGCAGAACTAAAATCTTGAGGGGGAAAATGGGCCATGAATTAAATCTTGCCCTCTTATCCTAATGTAACACTGACAGGGAAAAAAAAAGGCAATTTTTAAATGTATTTTTTATTTCTGCTGTTTAATATCATCATCTATGTGAGATGAATAGGCCACTGCTATAAATGGGAGTGAATGCATTTTTTTTTTTCCTATTTTGCAGTCCACTCAGTTCTTGCACCAGCTTCACATTGAGAGTAAATATGGGAATTTCTGCATTCAGCTTTCTTCACAAGCATTGATGAAAAACAATTCCAGCTGTAAGGAGCAGCCTTCATCATCAACTAAACCATTCCTACATTCCTCCAGGAAGTGCCTCAGAGTAATTCTGGATCAAAGCAGACACAGAGGAATTCATTTCCAGCAGCATCTCTGGGAATGCAAGGACAACAAAGCACTGATCATGTAATCAGAGGAATGGGATTACACAGTACTGGGAGAATTCAGTGCAGCCTGTGGGGGTTTGGAATCCCAGACTGGTTGGGGTGGAAAGGGATCCTAAAACCCATCCAGTTCCACCCCTGCCATGGGCAGTGAGACCTTCCACTGTCCCAGGCTGCTCCAAGCCCCAGTGTCCAACCTGGCCTTGGACACTGCCAGGGATCCAGGGGCAGCCACAGCTTCTCTGGGCACCCTGTGCCAGGGCCTGCCCACCCTGCCAGGGAACAATTCCTGCCCAATATCCCATCCAGCCCTGTCCTCTGGCACTGGGAAGCCATTTCTCCTGTGTCCTATCACTCCATCCCTTGGAAATAGTCCTCTCCATGTTTCCTGTAGCTCCTTCACATTTGTTCACCCCAGAGCTTCTCCTCTCCAGGCTGAACAATCCCAGCTCTCCCTGCAGAGCTGCTCCATCCCTCTGCTCATGCTCATCCTCTGCACTCTCTCCAGCAGCTCCAGGTCCCTCCTGTGCTGGGGCAGCTCTGCAGGTCTCTGGGGTCTCAGCTGAGCACAGGGGAAAGGAGCACTGAGCCACCCCTGGAGCCTGAATCCTGCTGGCAAAATGCTCAACATGCCACAGAGTATGCAAGAAAAGAGACTGCAAAATGAATGTGCACTTCTGTGTCCAAGAGATGGCAGGAATGTGTGGATTCAGGATCTCCTGTGGCTTCGGAGCACTCTCATTTCCCACGAACGAAGACGTGTCACAACAGCCGTAAACAACAGAGGGCAAGTTTTCATTTCAGTTGTTATCATAAGGACAAAAAGGGAAAAAAAGCTTTCACAGCCCTCAAGGGCACCAAAACCCTGCTCTGATGACAGATATCTGAGATAGACTTTGTACATCACTTCTCTTCTTATCCACTGCCAGCCACTCTGGAAAAATCTCTCTGTACACTTGTGATATGACTTGAAGTAAAAATCACCTCTTTATAACAAAATGCATTTCCAACCTGAAGGATGCAATGAAACTCTGTCCATCAAACTCATCCGAGTGCAAATCAGCCTCGCCAGATTTGCTGGAAAATGAACATTTAGTGCCACGAGGCTGCACTTTGCTGCCTGGGCTGCACTGCATATTTGCAAGTAGCTCCTTGTGCCAAAAAGGTTGGCTTGTCACACTCTGAGCGAGCTTTTTTAACCAGCAATAATATGCCTGAGCTTTCAACAGCCTGGATAAATCTTAAATGAGATCTTCAGCAGGAGAGGATTTATCAGAGCTGGTATTTCAGCAAGGCTCTGCCTTTCCTCAGGAAGGAAACTAAAGCTGCACCTAAATCAGGGGCATAAATGGCCTTCGTGAGATTTATACTCACATTTGCTTGAACAATGACAAAATAACGAGTCTTTTCTTCGTAATTGAGTCTTTCCCTCAGAACTACTGCTCCGGACAAAGTGAGAGGAATATCAAAGGTCCTGTTGGAGGTCTGCAAACGAGAAAACAAAGCAATAAAATCGAACATGCCTCGAAGTTAAAATATGTTTTAGATGGGATGATCCCTTGCCTAGCATTCCAGGGCTGCATCTGCTCTTCAGAGCAGAGATTTTAAACCTTTCTGTGTTTCCTCCCTACCCAATTTCCTCCTGAAGAACCCCACAATAATTGACCTGTACAGAACAGAATCCACCCGGACTCTTTACTAATTCCAACCCCAAAAGTCAGACTACTCTGCTTCTTTCCCGTTTGCCATCCTGAATGTGCAGTGGGGCGTTCAGAGCCAATGATGCAGTGGTGGAGATAAGAAATCCACATCATTGTACTGATCTGCTCTTCATTCTGCCTTTCATGAGGGCAATGAAGTGTTAAACAAGCAGAGAACATCAACGTTTAGGTGCCAGTTCATGCATACGTTCCTACACGAGCAAATTCACATTTCGGGGTAAATGCAGATGTTAAATCAGGTGAAATGCAATTTGTTCTGTGTGTTTTCTTCCACACACTCAGGTGTCAAAGCTGGGGCACAGGGTGGCAGGAGGGCATCAATTTCTGACCTGAGATCCAATTGCAGTTTCATTATCAAATTAATCTCATTAAAAAAAGCCATCTTTTCATGCTTCAATCTTCCAATGCAGAAGATAGTTAATACTGAAGTATTTTGAATAGGCAACAGCAATACAATATTCTGCATACAGCACAGGCACACAGGAATATTCTTTCCTTGTATCACATAACAAGGCCTTTGTTCATTTGCTATTTCAAGTTATACAAATATAAATAATATAAATATTAATATGGACAGATATAGATACAGATACAGATACAGATATATAGATATAGATATAGATATAGATATAGACAGGACTATAGATATTGATATAGATATGAATATGGATATGGATATAAATATAAATTTAAATATTAAAAAAAAATATAAATATAAATGTAGACAGAAATACAGACACACATGGAGGTAAGAAGCCCGAATACCTTGTCGTTGGGATTGTACTGGATGACATATTCTATCTGGCCATTGGGACCATCATCAATGTCAATAGCACCATTGTTTCCAGAGAATCCTGTGAAGATGGTTGTTCCAACTGGAGTTAGCTGCAAGAACAGCAAGAGACACCCATCAAAACCTTCAGGTTTTAAAGTTCATTTTAACTTTATTTTCCCCCCAGCTCTGGTCTAGAATGCATCAAGACAGAACCTCATTTAAAAAAATAAAAAAAGACATAGATGTGAAAAACACTCTGTAACACTGAAAGAACCCATGAAATAAATATAGATTAAACCCAATGAAAGCTCCTTTTTCAGACTTGGGAAGGCAAACAAGGACGAGCTGCAAGCGTAAACAGAACTTATTTGACAGTGTGAGCAGAGCCAGATTAATATTGTTACATGCAAACACAAACACCCAGAGAGCTCCGTGGCTCTGAACAAACACAAGAGCCATGCTGTTGCTCCAATATTGTGTTGGCAGCAATTGAATACCCATTAAATGATGGCTTTCAAATGAATCCATTTATAAGTATCCCCATGCAGATAAAGAGAACAAAATCAAGGCCCATTGAGAGCAAGGACAGAAGATTTCTTGGGAGTCGTCATTCCTGAATTTTAATATTCAGGAAACTTTGAGAGTAATCAATCTGAAAGGGAAAATCAAATGAAGTTCAAGAAACTTGAACTTCTTGAAGCTCGAGAAATACATGTTATTCCACCTTTCTGGTTTGTAGTGCTCACAGCAAAGCAAAGACAACTCCCCATCTCCTCCTGCACTCATAGTTCCTGTTTTATTTATAAAGCTGATAATCAAGGGTGTAGTGGTGAGCAGAGTTCTCTGAGAAACGTTCTCAGGGCTGGGAGTGTTGAATCTTTGAAACAAACCCCACCAATCTGAAGCCTTTTCATGCTAAAACAAGTGGGGCTTAATTTACAATACCTCCACTATCCACACTTACACCACAATTGCTCTTTATGCTCATGTTTTGCTAAATCCCATTTGCTCCTCTCTTAACCCCATTTTCCTCTCTCTTAACCCCATTTTCCTCTCTCTTAACCCCATTTTCCCCTCTCTTAAATCCCTTATACTCACTTTTAACCCTCTTTTCCTCACTCTTAATGCCCTTTTCCTCTCTCTTAACCCCCTTTGCTCTTAACTACGTTTTCCATTCTCCTAACCCCATTTCCCCTCTCTTAACCCCATTTTCCCCTCTCTTAACCCCATTTCCCCCCTCTTAATCCCCTTTTCCCCTCTCTTAACCCCATTTCCTTCTCTTAACCCCCCTCTTTCTCTCTCTTAACCCCATTTCCCCCTCTCTTAAACCCCTTTTTCCCTCTCTGAACCCCATTTTCCTCTCTCTTAATCCCATTTTCCCTTCTCTTAACCCCATTTCCCCCTCTCTGACACCCTGTTACTTGACATAAGGGAGTTTACCCAATTAATCCATGGTTAAATGAAGGTCCCATAAGTGGAAGGAGCCAGGCACTGAGCTGGACAGCCATGGGATGGAATGGGATGGAAATCTCCCAGCTTTCTGCTGCCCAAACAGGAAAAATTCCTGGTGCTCCCAGATGGAGCAGCTCTGGAGACATCAGACATGCAGAATTCCAGAACAGTTTGGGTTGGAAGGGACTTTAAGGATCATCCCATTCCACCTCTGCCATGGCAGGGACACCTTCCACTGTCCCAGGCTGCTCCAAGCCCCAGTGTCCAACCTGGCCTTGGACACTGCCAGGGATCCAGGGGCAGCCAGGTTGAATATTGGAAAAAATTTTACTTCACTGAAAGAGTGGAGTTTTGTTTCTCCATAGGAACTTTTGGTATCTCCTAGGGAAAAGGCCCGGAGTTGTACATCAAAGGGTTTAACCACACCGAACGTTTTACGTTATGCAAAACAAAATGTTAGGGATGGCAAAGAAACAATTCCAGGACAGCCTGAGGATAATCATCTCTGTGGGAACTCAATCCACTGGAAAAGAACCACGATGATGAGAAACAAGGAAGATTCCAAAAAGGATGCAATTAAACAAATAGAGAAGAGATGCACACAATAAATCTTCTTCTCCCACAGTCTACAGCTGGAACACTTAAAAACTTCCTTCAGTGTGATTAATGGCTATTAGAAGTCAAGATGCAGACAGCAACGTTCAGCCCTCCCATAAAACATTTGGAAAATAAATTTCCCTGTTATTGCCTATTTACAAAGTTAAAAATGAATAATTTTTCAGAGGGGCCCCAAAGAGCAAAGCAAAGCGAGGTTTCCAGTTAATCATTCTGAGCTAACGCTCTTTTGATGATGTCTACCTGCAGAGATTAATTATTTCGATACCGCAAGGAAAAAGATAGGAATAATTACACCACAAGAAATGAAAATTCAGCACAAGGTCTAACCCTCAACAGCCCAAACCCAAAGTTTTGAGATGACTGAAGTTCAAGAAATGCACTCAATTTGCAAAGGATTCCCATCTCTGCCAAATTAAAGGAGGAAAAAAGAACCCAAAACCCAATAAACAAACCAACCTTACAATTTTGGGTTCCAAGCAGCTCTAAGGTTACATCCATCTAATAAATACTGACTTCAAACTGTTCTAGGAACCCCACCTCCACTTCCAAACAGAACCTGCTATTAAATGCTCCTGACTTTCCCTGCAGGGCTCAGGAAAGTGAAAAACTAAGACCAAAACAAGTCAGTTTGATAAAACCCAGGCAGTGCTGAGTTGGAGCTGCATTCAGCTCAGACAAAAATGATCCAGATAAGTTGTGTTTAACACAAAACACAGACACCACCACTGGGCCTCAGCAGTACAAGATTTGACTTCTTAATCCTTGTATTAGGCTCCATAAATTGAAACCCCCTGTGGCAATGCCATAGATTTGCCTGTGGAATATTAACTGAGCCGCATAATTCCTCTGAATTCCACGCCAGCTACAGAACTTTGGTTTAATACTGCAATAACTCAAATCTTCAAGCCACCAATCCGGTCAAATTTAGCCCCAGGCTAATGGCACTGTCAGGAGTTTTTCCTAACTGAATAACGATGGGATATTTTCATAGAAATAAAAATATGCCATGCAAAAAGCCAAGGGAATAACTCTGCGGAGGATTTCTCATTATCATAAAAATGGTGACATCAACCTTCACTTGGTTCTACTTCCACAAGGAGATTCCTAATGCTGTGCAGAGCAGCTGGAGTCAGTTGGGATACTTGGACTTGTAAAAGTGTTAGGAAGGGAAAAGGAAAACTTACTCCTAAATGGTGGGGAAACAGAAACTCTGTTTTCAACTAAAACTTTCCAAAAAAAATATTTTATTTGTAACTTAATTTGAATCCCAGCACTGCCACTCCCAGCTGAGCCACCTGATCCAACAAATTTTCCAAACTCCATTAGCACTGACAAGGACAAGCCATGTGACGAGTCCACACTTTTAAGAGAAGAATTAAAATACTGGGAAAAAAGTATTCCCTCAATAACCATGTAATGACAATTTTGAAGCTTGGAAGGCATTTCATTCTAAGCCTTCTCGGAAAATCCAGGTTTAATTTGAAACCATGTCTTTTTCCTGTGCAAATGGAAAAGGCATGTGTGGAACCAGGATTTATGTGCTATTTACAGCTGCCCTCAGCTCCTCTGACAAACTCATCCCAGTGTGTTGGGGACAGCTCAAATGTAACGATAACTTGACATAAAAACCATTGCATTTCAACAAAATATAATAAAATCTGCTTCTCCTTGGAGTTGTTTTATGTTTCTTCCGTAAGAGAAATTTCTGGACTTTCTGGTTGACAAGAAACCTGAAAATAAAGCAAAAAATAACCACCAACCTTTAATCCCAGTGCTTTCCTGTTGCTAAATTCACCAGAGGCAGTGCCAATTATGAGCAGAACAAACGAGCATTAAAACATTTAATTGCTCATTAAAACCTTTGAGAGAGTTGAAGAGGCTTTGCGAATTATTTTTTTGTTAATTAATTAATGAGAGCGTGAACTCACTGAGTGCTGCTCAAGGGCACAGTGGTGCCATGTCAGATGTTATCCATGGAACAGAGATAAAATGAAAGGAAGGAATTATTTAAATGAGGGTGCAGCTGGTGGAAAGAGCAACATTTGGCCCAAATGCACTGCAAGAAATGCTTGGTGTCCTCAGAACTCCAGACCAGAAACATTCCTGCACTAGGTCTGGAAAAACAGGGAAATTCCATGGCCAATCTGAAAGCCATGTACATTTTTCCACTTTCCACATAATTTCAGCCCCCAGATTTCTATTTCTGCATGTAAATTCCCCTTTCTACTCATTACTAAAGCCCTGAGATGCTAACCCTGAAAACACAGACTTTTTGTACTGCTTATCAGCAGATTATTCAGACCCTAACAGAATAAAAAACTCAACTGGAAAGTGAAATGAAGTTGTACCAGCTCAAGAAGGAAATAAGCTTTTCCTTCAAATGACACAGTGAGGTCAAATCCACAGCTCTCTATTCCATAAAAATATGACAAATAATATAAAATAAAATCATTAATTTCACGTTTAATATAGACCAGTAGCAATAAACCAAATCTGCACTTTGCCAAGCTTCAATCTTGTTAATAAAACTTTCTCAATTGTATTTTACTTTCTTTTTTCATCCATAAGAGTGTTTTATTTCAGGTTTGTTGTTAATAGTGCATTAATTTAACAGAAATCAGAAGAGAAAATCATGAAGAGACCACTTTAGATTTGGGTGTCTTCTGCAATATTCCTGGTGAAAAATATGCTGGTCTTTGTATTCCTTAAGGAAAAGCAGGATTAGATGCTGAAAACCAAAGCCCACTGAAGCAAGGAGCTTCTCAGGAGCGACACAAAAATCAGGGATTTGAAACCAACGGGGTTTTTGGGTTTTCAAAGGAGAAAGCTGGCATTCCCATGACCCCACCCCAGGGAGAAGGAGGAAGACAAGGCAGCTCTGACCTCGTTGACAGCCACGTGGTAGCGCTGCTGCTGGAACTGCGGCGAGTTGTCGTTGCGGTCGCGCACCACGATGCGCACCTCGTGGTTGATGACGGTGCCAACCTTCTTGTTCACACACTGCACCTGCACCACGATGGACTGGATGGACAGCGGCGGCTGCAGGGAGAGGATGGCATAAAGGGACCTGAAAAATGGCCTGGTGGAGCCTTTGGGTTGGGTTGATAATATTGGAATTTATTGGATCCCGGAATGGTGTGGGTTGGTAGGGACCTTTGGGATCATCTCATTCCACCCCTGCCATGGCATGGACACTGTCCCAGGCTGCTCCAAGCCCCAGTGTCCAACCTGGCCTTGGACACTGCCAGGGATCCAGGGGCAGCCACAGCTTCTCTGGGAATTCCATCCCAGCCCCTCCCCACCCTCACAGCCGGGAATTCCTTCCCAATATCCCACCCAAATCTCCCCTTTTCCCACCTGAAGCCATTCCCTGTGTCCTGTCCCTCCAGCCCTTGTCCCCAGTCCCTCTCCAGCTCTTCTGGAGCTCCTTTAGGCCCTGGAAGGGCTCTGAGCTCTCCCTGGAGCTTCTCCTCTCCAGGTGAACATTCCCAGCTCTCCCAGCCTGGCTCCAGCCCTGGAGCAGCTCCATGGCCTCCTCTGGACTCTCTCCAACGTCTTTCTTGTTTCTCTCTTGTCTTGAATTGAAAGGTCATGTCAGAAATAAATCCAATTTGCCACCAATTCCATTTGCAAAGAATTCAGAAACAACTTTCAGTGTGACAATCCTGCTGTTCTCACTCCAGTGAGCACAGAAATACTCCAATAAAAATAACTCCCAAATTGATGAATGGACGAAGAAATTTAGGCTGGAATGGCCTTCAGTACTCATCTGAGTAAGATCCAAGACTTTTTAGGCTGCCTTTAAGCTGCAGTCATTGCTGAGTGTAGCTGGATTTATTAGCCAAGCCCAAGGAAAGTACAAGTATTTGAAATTATAGATACTTGATAAATATTTGATATTCTGGATTTACAAAAAGATGTAAATACACATTGGCACAAACTGTTTATGAAAGCAGGGACAAATCATCCCAGAACTTCTCAGCAGCTCCTTGCACCTTCAGTTCTGATTTATCACTGCTCATTCTTGCTTAAGTACTGAAAGTTTTGGAAGAGAAATCTGGGATTTTCTTTTTATCTGATTTGATTTGGAAAACATACTGCCATTCTTCCTAAAAATCAATGGAATCTGGTAAGATTTGCTGTCAAGGAAGGCAATAAATAGAGGACAGGATCAGGCTAAATGAATCAGCAGGGAGAGAAAAATGGGAAGAGTATCCAAATATATGGAATGCAATCATTGATGAATCAGAGACTCCAATTTTTGTTCTGTAATAAAAAACCTGAATCTTAAGGTTTTTAAATAACACTTAATAAATCCCTCTCCAATTTCATTGGTACTGCAAAGTTTCACGTGGAGTTAAGTTGAAAGATGAGAAAAACAGTTCAGGGTTTTTCATTAACAAAAATACCCCCCCCCCCCCCCCAAATGGTTCTGTGATTTTGGGGTAGCACAGCCCTGGTTCTGAAGGCTGGAAATATCCTTTAGGAGAATCTATAAGGTTGGAAAAGACTTCCAAGACCATGGAGTCCTGGGGACTTGAGTCTAGTAATAATAGGAATTGGGTTAGACTGTGACTAATATTGAAACCCAAATAATCTGATGAGGTTCTTTGGGTAAAGCATTGACTTTGATTCACATCAAGGTGACAAAAAAGTGCCAATAAAAAGTCCTGGAAAAGGAAAGAAGACTTAGCACTGATCCAACAGAGATTTTGGTTCCTAACTCCCTATGGATGTGTGGGGGGTGATAATAGCAAACCCCACATTTCTTAGAGTGTTTCTCCAGCTTCGCTTCCCATTCCAGGCTCTCATTTTTTGCTCAGGCTTAAAATTAAATCTGAGAGGCCAAAGCTGCTCCAACAGCTACTGGTTGGCACTTGAGGAAGTTCCAGCTCTTTCCCAGGAAGTCTTGTGCCACCATGACCACTCTGCCACTATGTGCTTTGCATGGGAAAACAGTTGGTGAATTAAAGTGAAATTAAGAACAGCTGAATCCAATTAGTGCCTTTCACCAGCACATGGAAATGAGGAGAAATTTGCATGTTGTTTTTGGTACTTATGAATTTATCTCAAAACACACGGAGAAGACAAATTAATCAATCAAACTGATACAAAACAAACTTCCCTGCACTCCGAGGAGAACTCCCGAGTTTTACGGCATTCTTGCCATATTGATTGCAGCCCTTGGAAGTCAATTTTCCTTTCAGGTTATGTTGCAAGGTTGAAACACTGTGAGGAAATGTCTCTATTTTCAGAGTGTTTTCTCTTCCGTGAAATTAGCCTGGATGAGAACACTCCTGTTTATTTTGTGTTTCTCATCTTTCTTTGTGTAAAAATCCAACTTACCCTGACAATACAGACACCCTCAGGAATGAGAGGAGTGTGTGAATTTTAGGCTGCCTTAAAAAAAGAATCTGAACCAGCACATTCTCAATGGAACATGCCAGTTTTGTGAGTGAATTGTGGCAGTCACGACTCCTTTGCCCTCCCTCACATCTCGTAATTCAGTGTACACAGGGCAAGCAGGCTGTTAATAAATGTCACAGGGCATGGGGTGAGCAGCACTTCTTCCAGCCAACAGCAGCAAACCACAATCAAAATTTAATTCAACAAACGAGTCGACTTTGGTCAGGTATAAAACGCTCACATCCATTTTTTTGTTGTTGTGTTTGTCCACAATATTTGCACACACAGTCAAGTTCCTGTGTGCTCCCAATAAATCCTAAAAAGGACCAGATTAACTCCATTCACATCCATCTGGGGACCAGGCAGATGCAGGGATTATATTCTAGCAGGGCTGGTGTTGATGGTTAATTAGAAATGGGTGTTTTTGGGGAAAACCAAGCCTGAACTCACATCTCTGTCCAGCACACGGCCAGTGCTGTTCAGGTAGAGGGTCTGCTTGATGGGGTCCAGGATCACCCAGTAATCCACGTTGTCCTTCAGGGAGAGCTCGATGGTGGGGTCAGGCCCTCCTGCTGTCCCTTTGATCAGCATGTTGTCCACCAGGATCGTGCCTGCAACGACATCAAACACCCCAGGGAGGAATTTACAGGGAATCCACATTTTTATGTATTTTTGTAACCGCTGCAACACTGAAAATGCTGTTTTCTGCCTCGGCTTTCTGGTATTATATGTTTTGAGTGATGTTTAAAGAGTCTGAACCTTATTATCTGTAATGAAAAACTGCCTCTGACACCGGAGCTGGATCAGACAATGCCAGGAGAAGCACTCGCAATGCACAGTGATTTAAATTGACAATGAGACCCGTCACATCCACCTATCTGCTTAACAAGATGAGCCTTTTCTTCATTGAGCAATCATCTCCCAATCTCACCTCGAACAAATGAAAACGCAGAAATAACAACCAGGCCCGGAATAAATTTTCTGCAGCGCGAGCGACACATCAAGGTGATGATGGGGAGAAAAAAGCACGGTTACATAAAGCTCTCCAGGAAAAAAAGAGGGTTTCTACCTTGAGGTGCTGTGCAACAGAAACTGAATTGCCGCACAAAGAGGCGAAAATATATAGGATAAAGGTGGTACTGAGAGGAGCAGATGGCTCTGAGGATGGGTCATTCCATGGAAACACGGAATCACAGATTACTTTGGGCGGGAAGGGACCTTAAATCCCATCCAGTGCCACCCCTGCCATGGCAGGGACACCTTCCACTATGCCAGGCTGCTCCAAGCCCCAGTGTCCAACCTGGCCTTGGACACTGCCAGGGATCCAGGGGCAGCCACAGCTTCTCTGGGCACCCTGTGCCAGGGCCTGCCCACCCTGCCAGGGAACAATTCCTTCCCAATACCCATCTATTCCTGCCCTCTGCCAGTCTGAACTCATTCCCCCTCATCCTGTCCCTCCAGTTCCTCTTGCAGGGTCTCTCTCCAGCTTCCCTGTATCCCTTCAGACCCTGGAAGGAGCTGTGAGGTCTCCACACAACCTTCTCCTCTCAAGGCTGAGTAGCCCCACCTCTCCCAGCCTGGCTCCATACAGAAGGTGCTCCAGTGCCATCAGCAACTTCACAGCCTCCTCTGGACTCCAACAATTCCATGTCCTTCTCATGTTGGATCCACTGGAACAATGCCCAGAATTCTCACCAGAGACCACCTTGTCCCATCCTGCCAGCTCAGCCTTGCTTGTGGCAGTCAGCTCCCAGCCCCCACAAGGCACAGAATTGCCCAAGGAAAACACTCCAACTCAATTCCCAAATGTCAAGCCTTCCTAACCTCCCTGAGTGTTGCCCTCCAGTGCCTCAGATTTGCATGCACAGCATTCAGAACAGCTCCTCTGAAATTTCATTTTCCTGCAAAATTAACGCTCCCCAGCTTGGATCACACTGAAATATTAAAAGGAATCATCTTGGTGGAAGTTTACCAGCAGTTAGGGAGAAAATCTGTGAATGTCAGCAGCTGCAGAATATTTGAATTAGGTTAAGGTATTTATCATGTAAGTTAAGATTTATCATTAGGTTAAGATATTTATCATGTAACCTCCTGGTATTAAGGGCCCAAAGAATTTATTCCAAACTGCAGCACAAAGTTTCTTTACACCTTCACTTTATGGCAGTGACTCTGTATAAAAATATTCATTCAAGAGGAATGGCCCCATGTCGGGCTGATGCTTTTTTGGCTAAAACAGTAAAATAATCCCTGATCTTAACCCCAGCAAACTGGGGGAAAACACCACAGTAAGGTTTTTTCAGTCTTTTATTTTGAAACTACTATTTGCTGACACAACAGAGATGACAGGAAGAAAACTGCCAAATATTTGGGAATAAAACTGCCAAGCTTTGTACCAAAAACTGGTTTCAAATTCAAGGAGCAACAACCTTTTAGCCACGTGAGAAACATTGTTTTTACAATGGTTTATGGCTCTTGCCACGATTTCCTGTCCAATACCATCTGTACAGTTCTACTCTGCCCTAGGAGCTTGGCCTGGCAGCCTCGGGGAGACCAGCACTGGTTTGAACATCAACAAGAGGATTCCACCAGGAAAACCCAGCTCATTTCCAACCCTGCCACAGTTCCAAGGGTTGATCTCTGCTCAACAATTCCTCTCAAATCTGTAAAACCCACCAGCCCTCATTCCTGTGCCTCAATGATGATGCAAACAAGGGTTGGTAATCCACATTCACTCATAAAAATATCCAAACAACTTAAAATCTTACTGTGATGATGAATTTCATAGTCTGGATTCAACTACCACCACTCCACTGATCTCAGTGCTTTTATTCTGCATCTCATTGGACTCAGCTCTGCTTCATTCTGCTTGGTTTCACAAAGCACTTGTGTTTACTTTGGTTTGATCCAGAGATTCTTTTCTTCCTAAAAATGGGCTGGATTTTCCTCAGGTATTCATGAGGCACCCATCCTCTCTGTCTGAGAGACAGCAGTTTGTAAATCAGCCTTTTAACAGCCATCCTTACAGTCTAATTTTTCCAGTTTATGAAGTCTCTGATATTTCAGAGGTCTTCCCCTTTCTCCTTTAAATATCTCTAATTTTTTCCTTAGATCCTGCCTCTCTCCCTGGCCTAAAATGCCAGGGAGGGAACCTCCTGAGGATAAATCTGATGTGACTGCGTCACCAGTTTGTCCATGAATTCCAGCACCACAGCAAACCTGTCCTTTGGGATTTGTAACTCATCGATACAATGAGTTTACAGAAAATCTGCTCTTGCAATTTTTTTGCACAAGCAGAAGTTCAAAGAATCCCCGAATCCCTGAGGCTGGAAAAGCCCTCCAGGATCCCCAAGGCCACCCTGTGCCCAATGCCTACCTTGTCCCCAGCCCAGAGCACTCAGTGCCACCTCCAGGCCTTCCTTGGACACCTGCAGGCATGGGGACTGCAAAGCTCCCTGGGCAGCCCCTGCCAAGGCCTGAGCACCCTCTCCATGCAGAAATTCCTGCTGCTGTCCAAGCTGAGCCTCCCCTGCCCAGCCTGAGGCTGTTTCTCCTTGTCCTGTCCCTGTTCGCTGGAGCACAGCCTGACCCACAAGCTTGGCTGTGCACAAGTCACTGCAAAGGACACCAGGGACTAATACTAGGGATATTTTCTTGACTAATGAAAAGGAAAAAAAAAATACTGACAAGAAAGTTCTTTGCCCATCAACACAAGCAGATTTTAAGATTTTCACCTTCCATGCAGACCACACAATCTGACTGCTTTTCCACCTGCCCTGAAGGCTGATTGATGACTGAGGCACCTTGTGGAATGACCACACACATTTCTGAGGGATTAGTACAGGACAAGCTTCAAGGGATCAAAGTCAAGGAAGCTGTTGGCTAAAAAAGCAACAAAACCAACCAGACCCCAACAAGCTGAAGAAGAAAGATCTTTTATAGATCAGAAGTAACATCATTTTTCTGAGCTTGTTGCAATTACTTAACAACAGCTGCAAAGCAAGACAACGAAAGCAAAATCCATAAAGTGCTGTAAGCATTTTAACAATAGTTCTACACCAGACTATTTCCTTGAGAGGAATCCAGGAGCTGGAAATCTTCATTAGGCTGAAATAAAAGGGAAGGGTTTGATTTTACAGCCCAGTCTGAGGTGAACATTCTATGGGGAGGGCACCAGACTCAGGTGCTAAAGCCATTAAATGTGGGATTTGCTGGTGATGCTCTGCAGGAGCAGAATAATCTCTTGCAGAATAATCTGCAGGAGATGGGGGAACTAAGGACCCCCCCCAAAAGGGGATCCTTTTCTCCATTTCGTTCTTCAAAAACTTCTCCCTCTGGGAATATTTCCTATTTTCCTTAACACATCCAAACTCTTCTGAATGCATTCTAACCCTGAATGGTACAGAAGGCAAACTCTGTCTCCAAACTCTGTTTACACTCAACTGCTACTCAAAATCCAAGCTCTGTAAAACATCATTTACAAACCACGGCTTTTAGGATGAAAACAATTGCATCCTTCTTCACAATTAAAACAAAATACCCAAATACCTGTCTAAGATCAGCCCAAACACCCACCTAACCTTGTGTGCTGGGTGCTCAGGACACATCCAGATAGCAAATTGAATTCCAGCTCCCTCCTCCACATGCTCCAGAATAACCTTGTCCCTGCTCTTACTGGCTTTGCAGGTGAAAAAAAACAAAGATGTTTGAGGCATTTACAAACCGCATGGGCTCTTCCCCAAGGGGTTTTAAAAGCTTCCACACTGAGAAAGCAGTGACATTAACACTGCTCATCTTCCCAGCAGGCTGGGGATGAAGCCTTAGACACCTCTTGGGACAACGAGGTGCAGCAGATGATAAAAATTAAATGGATAAAAATGGATCAGCTGGAAGATGCTCAACATTGGTATCGATTGGTTGAGTCCCTGGCAACCCCATGAGGGTAAAACATCCCTTGAAATAAAATTTTGGAAGGGGTTTCTCTTTTGGTTTTTAGTTTAGCCAATGGGACAGGAAACAGATTGATAAGGTTGACAGAAGATTGTCCATTATCTACACAAAAACTTGCTGGTTCTTGGGAAAAAAAAACCATTCCCAGGTTGGTGCTCTCATACCAGACACGAAAAACAATCATGAACAAAACTGGTACTTTATAAAGCACCCCACACACAATAGAAAGGCTCTCAATTAAAAAAAATACTCAGCCTACAATTTCTGGGAACATTTGAAGAAGAAAATATTCCTCTTTTCCAGAGAGCAGAGAAGTAATAAAAATGCTCATCCTACAGCCAGTGGTGAGATAAAATCTCTCCTGGCTATTCCAGCCATCCCTTTGAGGGTCAGGGGTTGGACTGGATGATCCTAGTGGGAATCTTCCAACTCAGGAGATTCCATGAGTCCATAAGCACATTAGCACCGGGAAATGAGGTTTTCCTGTACTTAGATAACCTCCTTTGTGAGAAATACAAACCCAGCATCATCCCAGGGAATGATCCCAGGAATCATCCCTGCATTCCATCAAGGTCAGACAATGAGGGAAAACGCTTTCAGAATGACTCAAGCCCAAGTGAAGAAGGAAAGTGTTGCTGTGCAGCAAAACCAGGAGCAAGGGGAGATTTGAGTCCTCACTGAAAAGCAACACAAATGGCAGATTTGAGTCCTCACTGAAAAGCAACACAACCAAACTGGTCAGAGACTGGAATGGGCTCAGAGCTGGTAGCCCTGGATTCAGGCCCTAGGATAACAGCCAAACATCCAGCTCCTCACTGAAATCCAGGGAAAACCATCAGACTCTAGAAGGAAGGGACCTTCAGCACTGCATGTCTTCAGATGCCGGACAAAAGGTCCTGAGGAAAACATCCTCTCCTGGGATCCAGCTGGATGGACTGATGGGTCTGTTTGCTGTGGTCCTGTTACTTCCAGGCAGAGCAGAAACCTCAGCGAGTTTTACTTCCATCCACATGGAATCATTAAGGTTGGAAAAGACCCCAAAGACCCCCGAGATCATCAAGTCCAACCTTTAACCAATATTTTATGGAACACTGGGCAAGGAACCACTCAGAGATGAGGGAGAACCAGTACAGGGAAGCCTTGGAGCACAAAGGAACTCGGGATCATGAGATTTGACACAATTCCACCTTATGGGATGATGTTCACCCCAAAGCAAGGGATGGCTCTTCCCACAGAACCTGATTCTACAACCAGTTTTCACTCCTGAGAGTAAGCTACTCACACCTTCCCCTGATGAAAACTCCGGAGTTTATTTTGGTACTTTGGGGAAAAAGTATGTATATTAACAAAGTTTGTGTATATTCCCAGGAAGGGCTGAGCTCCTGGGAGCACAAATCCTCTGATTATGTACATTGATTATGGAGTTTGGTACCTGCAACCACAATCATTTGCACTTAAAAGGAGCCACGCTCCCAGGGATATCCAAGTGTTCCCATTTAAATATATTATCATGAACCCAATCTCGGTTCTGTCTCAGACCTAGTTTATTTTATTGAGACTACATCAATAAATGTTGTACTTTTTTGTCTGCTCAATAGGTCCCAAGCCAAAGCAAACCCAATTTTATCCATTTTTTTTTTGTTCATCCAATCCAAATCTGCTCAACTCTAAAGCCCAAGCACTTATCTTTTTCCTTTTAGCTTCGCTAACTTTGGGTTTTATTTTCTCCAACTTTTCCTCAAATTAATGGGTTGAATGCACTGAAACCTCAACTCCTGGCTTTTTTCCCACAGAGGAGCCCCAGGATTTTGGAGGATGGATGTGACACAAAGAGTCCCTCTTCCTTGATAGTCCTTGATGCACAAGATACCCATGAAATGGGTTGTTCTGTTTCATTCACATTTTTCTGAGGGCACTGTATTTCCATTCCCATTCAACAGAAAATGGAAAAATACCTAATTTTCATTCTGATTTTAGGAAAATGGCATCTTCAGAAATACAGATTTATGTCGTTCAGGAGATGCCAAGCGTTGCTGGGTTCACCTCTCAAAATGGGAACCCACATTTCAGAACTAACCTAAAATCCATCTCTGGGATTGAGGAATATGGGGGGAGGCTCTTGTGCTCTCAAGACAAGGTTAATAATGAGGGGGGGCATGGCCTTGGCCAGGGAAATTCTGATGGAAACTTTCATCCAAATGAGTGTTTCTGCACAAAACCCACCGAGGTGAAGATCCATCGCACTTCCCTCACACCCCACATATCCAGCTAACCTCTTTTAGAGCTCCTGGGCAAGTTTTGGGCTGTGTCAATTCCCAAATAAATATTTAAAACTGGTTTTGTAAATCTTGTTTGCTTTCCAACTCCTTTAGCCACTTCTCAAGCCATCAACATCGGGTTTTATTTGCTCTCTGTTTGAGAAGTCTGATTTACACATTAAACACACAAGCACTCCTAAATAATGGAACAGATCGAGCAGCTTTTTGGGAACACCATGATCTGCAGTGGCTATTGGAGGTGTCAATTAAATAACCTGAATGTTTTCACTTTAATTTGGAGCCATCCTGGGGCCTGTTTGCAAACCATGCAGAGAGGAGCAGTGGGAGCCTGCACTGCTCTGCTCTAACCCTGAATTATTAAAATTATCAGAGCCTATCTAAACATTGCTCATGGTTATGCATAATGTTTTTGAATGTTTCCTCGGCATCTTCTGTGCACCCCATGCAGCTGTTTTTACCTCATAAAGGAGGTAAAAGGAGGACAATTTACTGATGCTTTTCCATTCTCTTTATCTGCTCATGCTGGTTTTCCTGCAGGAAAGCATACTCGGGGAAAAAAAAAAACCTGAGCATTGCCAGCAGACCTGGATTTTCTCAGTGCACCCCAAAGGCAGAGCCATTAAATCTGTGTTTTCCAAAATCTGTTTTCCAAAATTGAACCCCAATGCAATTAGAGTCTCTCTCCACCTTTCTTGCCAGCTCCTTCAGGTCCTGGAAGGCCACAGATGGGTCACCCCAAAGCTTCTCCTTTCCAGGACAAACCATTCCAACATTCCCAGCCTTTCCTCCCAGCAGAGCTGCTCCATCCCTCTGCTCATCCTGGTGCCTCCCCTGGACTCATCGAATGAGTAAAATAAAAAACAATCACAGACCAAGATTTCCACAGTCAGCTGAATTTGGATACAAGTCTTGTTAAGCAATAATTCAACCTTACAATACTCCTGCTGTGAAATCCCTCCTGTTTTGGTCCAGAGGCCAAAGGAATCCTTGAGGAGTGGAGCACTCCATAGAAGGTGCACACCGGATTTTATATCAGATTGAGGAAAATCCATGACTTCTTATCCATTTTGCCTTCAATCAGGATGGGGAAGCATCTTCATTCATGGGACAGAACAAATCCTTTCTTTTCCTGAGAATTGCTTTGGGATGGAAGGGAGATTCCATCCACTTCCATCCACATCCACTATTTATATCACAGAAATAAAAAGTGTGAAAAAGGCCTTTGGGATTCCTGGAATTCCACAGGACCTTTTGTAACCTACAATTGTGCATCAGCATCTGCTCATGCTGCTGTCCAGGAGTCAGAATTTCAAACAACTGACAAAATCTCCCAAATTGAGAGCTTTTGGGAGCAAGAGAGTGATGGATTACGGTGGCCAGAGTGGTACAAACAGCAGTCTGACATCTTTCCATCCTATTTTATTCCCATTCCACTAAACAACATGAAGTGTGGCAGATTTATCATCACTAGTGCAGCTCCTGGTTGCGTTTGCAGACATCCCAATAGAAGCACAGGAATACTTGGCACTACACCCAGCCTGGAAGAATTTGATTTTCCACTTTGAAAAGCTTGTTCTAAGCAGTTTTGTTGCTTCTTCACACATTGCCATCCCTGGAAGTGTTCAAGGACAGGTTGGAGCAAGCTGGTCTCGAGGAAGGTGTCCCTGCCCCTGTCAGGGGGTGGAACAGGATGAGCTTTAAGCTCCCATCCACCCCAAACCACGCCATGATTATGTGATTCTTCCTCACTCAAATCCCAAGTCCCTAATGCCACTAAAGTGCTCTCATCAAAAAACAATTTGAAGCAGCAGTTTTGCAGTTATCAGGGAGAAAAGCAAACCTGTAAAAGCCACGCTGCTCCCCAGAGCCAGTCAATTATTTCACACTTCCCTGACCTGGCTGTCAGGGAAGCAGAAAGGTCATAACCAGCTTCAAAGTGTTACCCGAGGATCAGCTTTTTAACCTTTTCATCACCAGACTTGAAAACCACAACTGATTTCTTTTCCCTTCAGCCAGATCTGCTCCTTTTCCACAGGGAAATCACCCTCACCAAAAGCTCTTTGAACACTTCTCAGCAGGAAGAAAAAGTCAAGGGAACTGAAACCAAACATTTGAGGGAGGTTGCTAAGAACTCACAGCATTTCACTTCACCTGTGATCTGAAAGATCTCTCAAAAACTACAGTCTGAACTGGAATAAAATATTAGACATGTGAATAACTGAATTTTTGCTGTTCTATTTTCCCTGTGGAAATGAAAATGGACATGAGAGTGGGTGCCAGTGTCTTCTCCCAGGTAATAAGGGGCAGGACTAGAGGAAATTGAAGTTTCCAGGTGCTCTCTCAAGCCCAGCATGGCTTTATCTCTACACTGAGCAATTCCACCAATGCACTGTAAGAGCAAATTATTTGTGCAGTTGATTCTTCCTTTCAGCATTTCCCTGTTTGTGTCTTTCCCGAACACATCCTGCACTCCCTTCCTTGCCTTTGACAGGAATACTAAACAGCAGAGTGTGGAAGCAGATTGCAGAGCTAATTGAAAATAGGAACATGGAGCCTAACGATATTAAATAAAAAACCCTGTCAAGTTTAGCAACAGATCATTTGCATCTCCTTCATTTTGTTGTACAACTTCCCTGTTTGCACAGAAAAAACCCAAATCGATGTCAAGTTCCTTTGTAAGTGCCTGGTATCTAATAAGGATGAAAATAAGTATCTCAAATGCTAATGAAGCATCGTGTTTATTTGCCAAGCAAATTGCTGGAAGGCAAATGACTCTGACAAGAGCAAAAGGGAGGAAAGGCCATAAGAACTGCCTCACTTTCCAACCTCTGGGACACTTTTGGTCCTGGCAAAGTGGTCCTGGCTCAAATAGCAGCTTGGGAGGTGCCACCAGCCAGGTTTGGATGCCAGGACTGGTTTTGGGGGCTTAAAGAGCAGAGTTGCCTGTCTCAAACACTGTTAAATCCACGATGTAAGGACAGAAGAGAGTGACAGGATGGAGTGAACTCCAGGCCTGGTGAAGGCGAGATCCAGTCAGCACATCCTGGAAAATTTATCCCCAGAAAAATTCCTACTGTGGATACCTGGAACATGGATGCAGATAACCCCCACAGCAGGGACTTGAGACAAGAGCAGGGTGGGATAATTATCTCTGTTATCTCTGGCTTAGGGGGAGGAGAACAGATTGCTGAGAATGGACACAAAAAAGGCAGAATTTGTGGGCCACAAGGAAAGCCAAGGCAGCAGCTCCAACTGGGACAAATGGAATTCCAACAGGGACAAAGCAGATTCTGGCAGGGACAGATGGTGACCACTGACCCCAAAAATCACCAACCCAAAAGAAAAGGAACTCTGAGCTGGCACTGATAAACATTAGAAAGGAAATTCTAACCAACAGCATTAGAGGACTGTGAAGCTCACGAGCATTAATTCCTTATCTGTTAAAATGTATAAATAGAGAAAAGTTCCAAAGGATCTGTCCACGGGGGCTCAGAGCTAACAACAATCCAGTGGAAACCAGGAATTCCCTGCCCATGGCAGGTTGGAATGAGATGATCTCGATCCCTTCCAGAGAATTTACTCTTTAAAAACACCTCTTTAATCTGCTACCAGTTCTCCATCCCATGTGAGGAAGCACCAAAAATGTCTTATTGAAATGTGTGGGGCTTGATAGGCTGGATGTGGAATGAATTCAGATGGTTTATATTTGTAGATGAGCAGACGTAGAACTTTACATAGGAAATATTTTCTTGGAAGATTTAACACCACAGGAGCTGCTTGTTTGCCTTGTAAAAGTCTATTAATAATTTTCTTTTAAAATGTTGTTACAGTGTCAAAAGAAGACCTAAAACTTCTAAGTAGCCTGATAAATTCACCTTGTTTATGGCTTTTTGTTTGCAGGGTAGTGACAGTTCCCAAGCTGGGGAATGCAGGAAAGCTGGGGGATGGAAAGGAAACCCTGGGAAGGAGCTGGCACCAGCCCAGAGCAGTTTCTCTGCTAGGAAAGATGCGCTGATGGAGCACCTCTGTGATGGCTTCACTGCAGGAACAGGATCATAAATCTAGAAGGTTTCTCTCCATAAACTCCACTGGTGTACAGTGTATTAAACTGGCTCCTAATAAACTGCACTCCTTCCCTCTCGCTGGCCTCCCAAGCACATAAAACAAACACCTAGAAAAGGAACTCATTTAGAAAATGACGTCTATTACTTTTTCTGAGAGGAAAACAGTGGCCAATGGCTCAGGGTGACAGTGGTGTCCCTGAGGGATCCATACTGGGACCAGTGGTGCTTAATATCTTCATTAATGACACAAAGGGATGGAGGGCAACCTCAGCAGGGCTGCAGGTGACACTGAGCTGAGGGAGACCTTATTAAGACCTTCCAGGACCTGAAGAGGCCACAAGAAAGATGGAGAGAGACTCTTTCCAAGGGCCTGGAGTGCCAGGACACAGGGAATGGCTTCCCAGTGCCAGAGGGCAGGGATGGATGGGATATTGGGAAGGAATTGTTCCCTGGCAGGGTGGGCAGGCCCTGGCACAGGGTGCCCAGAGAAGCTGTGGCTGCCCCTGGATCCCTGGCAGTGTCCAAGGCCAGGTTGGACATTGGGGCTTGGAGCAGCCTGGGACAGTGGAAGGTGTCCCTGCTCATGGCAGGGGTGGGACTGGATGGGATTTGAGGTCCCTTCCAACTCAAACCATTCTGGGATTCAATGCAAAAAGTGTTCAGCCACAAATGTCATCCTTCCAAGGCAGCCCCAGAGCTGCCCTGCTCCCCAGGTTTCCTGTCCTGCAGCATCACAGCCACGTCACCTAAATGCATCTGCTGACCTCTGGCAGTCAGCACTAAACATCCAGAGCTGCTTTCCATTCTGACAGGTTGCTGCCAAAGACAGCGCTTGATTTTCTCTCAGTTTGCATAAAGCTCTCCTTGAAGAGGTCAGAGCATCCCGAGGGAAATCCAGTGTCATTGGAGAGGCACAATAACAGCTCATTCCACAGGCCAATAAACAACACTGGAAGCAATTCCTCTCGGACATTCAAACCCTTTTGCTTTTCATTTTATCTCTCCCTTATAAAGTGTCCTGTCATTTCCAGTACATTCTTGCAATAAAATAGAAAGGCTGAAAAATGAACTGGTGATTTGCTGAGATGCATCTGACTGTGGAAAAACCCACTCCATTACAGGAAATTAAGAGTTGACCTCAGGGACCAGGCATGAGCCACACTCAATATCGAGTGTTAACTTTGTTCCATCCCTCCTGTTTAGCTTGTGAGACAAATGAGACACTAAAATCTGGTTTGATCCTGTTCTGCTTCAGCTCCTGCTCCAGGCACTGCAGGGATGGTGTGCATGGACAGAGAGAGGAAGGGGCTGTTTACACAGAATCCCAGAGGCTGGAAAAGCCCTCCAGGATCCCCAAGGCCACCCTGTGCCCAATGCCTACCTTGTCCCCAGCCCAGAGCACTCAGTGCCACCTCCAGGCCTTCCTTGGACACCTGCAGGCATGGGGACTGCAAAGCTCCCTGGGCAGCCCCTGCCAAGGCCTGAGCACCCTTTCCATGCAGAAATTCCTGCTGCTGTCCAAGCTGAGCCTCCCTGGCCCAGCCTGAGGCCATTTCCCCTTGTCCTGTCCCTGTTCCCTGGAGCACAGCCTGACCCCCCGGCTGTCCCCTCCTGGCAGGAGTTGTGCAGAGCCACAAGGTCCCCCTGAGCCTCCTTTGCTCCAGGTTAATTCCCAACTTCTTTCTTTTCTCCAGCCCCTTTCCTGTGGAATCCACCAAGGCTGGGCCCTGCTGGGGCCTGGCAGTTGAAACCACTTCCTCTCTATACACAAAATTAGCAAAAGTATTTAGGAAAAGGAAACTTGTAGGCTCAAGGTTTTGCCTCCTCTGTCTCTACCCTGAGGGCAAACAGATGATTTGATTGTGTCACTCCTAGCTTTGCCGCTGCTCACTTCAAACTTCCTCCTTTACATTCCCTTCCACAGACATCATGGAGCTCCCTGGTGTAACTCCAACCCCTTTGCCATTCCTGGTTAGGGCTGAATCTGTGGGATTTGGGGCATTAAGCACAGCTCGATTGGAGGGAGTGCCCAGCAGGCGTAAGTCTGCCCTGGGAATACCACTGACCTCCCTGCCTGGGCTTCCCAGGGTATGCAGCAGATCCCTGGTTGCTCCTGGCCTCTTTATGGGCTCCCACCGGGGCTGTCAACCCTGGACCTCTTGGTGACAACTCCTGCTCTCCAGCCTCATCCTCTCCCATCACTGCTGTTCCTACAGCATTCTCAGCACACTTCCCTACTGACCTCGGCATTTTCCCTGCTGAAATCTGATTTAATGGAAGTGAGGCGCAGCAGTCAAGCTGATCTTTGCACTCCCCCAAACAATTCAGCTGTGAGCCTTTAACGAAGCCTTAACGACAGCAATTCCAGCTCGAGAGAACAACAGAATGGTGGGAACTGCAAATAAAAAACGGGTTTCAGCTGCAGCATTCACAAGCCCTGCTGCTGGTGACAGATACCTGTCATATCCCAAATGGAGCTAGGAACAAGCTTTGTTCCTTCTCAGATAAATCAGCGTCTTCCCTCCCAAATATTTTCCCAGTAATGGAAGGCAATCATGCCTCCAGCTTGGGAAGACATCGTCATTTAGAACAATACAGACAGCTTGCTTTTCAGAAAGGAGAGTGATGGGACCTAATAAAAAGTGGCCAAAAACTCCCAAGCAGACTTTTCACTGCACTGGGCGCAACACTTCAAACCCGAATCCAAATAAATATCGAATAATGAAAACATCTTGGTGGCTGAGTAGCACTTGTAATGCGCTGTGAAAAGCTGTAGACCTAATGGATATTTGGGGATTTGGGCACCAAGCTGCTCCCACAGGCAGCTGTTGGACAGAAAAGCTCTCCATCAGCTCTGCAAAGCTGAAAGGACTTGCTCAAATCAGAACTGACCCGAAAACCACATTCAGGAATGAGCAGAATAATGGACATTTACACAAAGTTTCATGGTTGGACTGAACAGCACATGAGGAAGTTATAACACAGTTTATGACTGATAATCACATTATCTGAGACCTCTGCTAGAGTAAACTGAAGGAAGGAATGCCTGAATATGTCAACTTTAACAATGAACTGCTGAAACACCACAGAAACTGTGCTCCTGCAAGCAGGGCTGGAGCTGAGCCACCCCAACGAGTCTGGGCCATTTCTCACAAATAATGAAAAGAAAGACACTGCAAGGGGGAGATTTGGTGGCAATGGCACTCTGAAGTCTGCTGGAGTGGCCAGCTCTGTTCTCCAGGGGAATTCCACCAGGCTTGCTGGGAGATGATATCTCTAAGGAGCAATTTGGGTCTTGCAGTCATTAAGAGAATGTGGGAAGTAAGAAATACTAACAAGACTCGGGGTTTATTCCTCTCTCACTTTTTCTTTTTCATTATTAGCATTGTTATTACATTTTGCTTTAATCCCAGAAGGGTTTGGGTTGGAAGGGACCTCAAATCCCATCCAGTGCCACCCCTGCCATGACAGGGACACCTTCCACTACTGTCCCAGGCTGCTCCAAGCCCTGTCCAACCTGGCCTTGAATTTCCACAACCTGATTTTTGCTCAAGTACACAGGTACCCATCCTGAAAATACAAAATATGAGCTGACAGGAATCACCTGAGGGCTGGAATCCAACCAGAATGTGGCCAGAGATAGTTCTGAAGGGAAATCCCTGGAAATAAGCAGCTGTAAAGTGTGCAGAGTACCTTTGCTCTCCTATTAATGAATGCACCAATGCCCCATAAACTCCCAGACAGTAAAGAATATCAAACCTAACACAGATTGCATTATTCCACTGGAGAGGCTCAGCTAATGATTCCAACTCCACACTCCTTGTCAAGTTAAAAGATCCTGTAGACACTGGGATATTTTCTGTATTTCCCAGCCAATTGCTGATTGTTTATTCAGAGCTAAGAATGCAGCACCAGCTGAGGCAGTTCCCCACATTGTCCCCAAAGACAGCAGGGTGGTTGTTCCGATCCAACAGCCACTTCGTTTCCATGGCAGGCAGAAAGGAAGAAGAAGGCCTGCCAGAAGCATGGATTTTACCATAAGGAAGTGCCTGGCAGGTGGTTCTGGGGCACAATTACCCTGGATTTATACATTTATCTGGTGTAATCCTCAGTCCTGGCTATGGCACCTATGATTATTTGCCTTTATCTTGTTATGGCTACAAAATTCTTGCGACACTCTGCCCAATCCCAGCAGGATTTTCCCATACATAAATCCATGCACTACAACTGCTCCTACTTGGAGTTTTATTTCAGTTCATTTGCGCCATCTGAGAGTTTGCAGATATGTTTCTGCTAGAAAAATACTTTAAAAATCCATCCCAGCAGCATCACACTTAAACATGGGCTGGTTTACCTCTTTTCCAAGCTGAGCAGATTTTACCCTCTATTTTTTCCAGCTTTCTCCCTTCTCCAACTCTTTCCAAGGAGGCTGCAGGTATTTTTTTGGTGGTGCATTCACCAGCTCTAAGGGAGCCATCAGCTGTCTTTGCCCCCTGGATCCCTGGCAGTGTCCAAGGCCAGGTTGGACAGTGGGGCTTGGAGCAGCCTGGGACAGTGGAAGGTGTCCCTGCCCATGGCAGGGCTTGGAATGGGATGGGTTTTAAGATCCCTTCAACCCAAACCAGCCTGGGATTCTGGGATTCTTTTCCTTTCAGAAATTTGTGCTTCCTTTAGGACTTCACTGGAAACAACCCTCGTTACTCTCATCCCATGTGCTGCTGCTGTACAGATCCCATCATTCCCTGCCTTCCAGCAAGCCTGGGATGCATCTGTTCCAACAGGAACTCCAGATGTCCAAAGCACACGGATCTCCCCACGCCACTGTAGTTTGTAAGACTTCAAGCATTAGTACAAAAATCTGCATGTTTGGTCTTGGTCTGGTTGTTTGGCTGGTCTAATCAGAATAAAATTTCACATCCCAAGGCATTTCTTCCTTGTTTTCTACCAAGAGTTAATCAAATCCTACCCTACCCCTGTGTTTCCTCCACACAAGATGAATTCCCTCAAACTGCTCACTTGTCGAAACCATTCTATTCCTCAGGTTCCCTCCAGACTTCTAACCATGAATGGCATTTTGGCTGAAGAGAAATGCATCTGAAATGGCAGCTATTAAAGGGAGACATGAAACTCCACAAAAACCTTGGAGGCACTGCTAAGCAGGTTATTCACCTCCTGTTCCTTACTCTGTTTTATTTGGAAAAACAGACTTTGATGGGAAAGTCTGTTTCTGACTTTCTCCACCTGAAATGATATTTAAATACTGCCACAGACATTTTCCCCCACGCTCCTACCAGGAAGAAACAAAATATTTCATGCTGGATCCAATTAAGATGCAATCAATTTTAACTGATTCTGCTCTGAGTAGGCATAAATATTTCTCATAAAGGAAGTTAGGATAATTGATTGATTTAGATTAATGGGGAGAAAGTGAACTCTATTACAAACAGCTGGGAATTAACTTTGTCCTTGCAAGCATGAGACAACACCAAAAGTCTCTTCAGCCAAATGAGAAAGGAAAAGAAGTTTTTCAAAGAGGGCAGAAAGAGCTACTTAGCACAGCAGGGATTGAAAAGCTGGAACACCAATAACTTCCTACTGCCATATTAACGACCTGTCAACTTTGAGTTCCACACACAGCTCTTGATTTCAGCTGCAAAATGTCCTGCTCTGTATTCATGCTCTTGCTTCAAATTCAAAGTACAAGTTCTCTTTCTCGTCTGTTTTCCCATCATTGTTATTATTTTAACATCAATTGCGCTACACACATTTTTTTCCTTTTCCTTCTTTTTTTTCTTCTTTTTTTTTCTTTTTCCTTTTCTTCAGGTGTAGCTGAACATCTCTGTCCACAGGACAGAAAGTTCAGAAGCACTGGTTAAAAACCCATCAATTTTCCAGCAGGAAAAAGGGATTTAAGCCACAAGATGCTGCTGAAGCCCTGGTTATTGACACTGAAAGGGGACAATGCCAAAGCAGTGTTGACAGTTCCATGCCTCTGGTCCCAGCACGTGGGTGTCTCTTGGAAGAGCCAGGAGTGCTCAGATCCCTTGGCAACAGTCCTGAAATAGGCAAAGCAAACATTGTGCCATTCCTTAATCCGGGTAAATACACACATCAGTTGGAGGCTGATCCCAGGAAAAACAATGCAAACAGACATAGGAGACCCAGTGCATGCTGCAGGAGTATAATACACCTATTAACGTGGGACAATGGGGGGAAAAAAGACATCAAATCAGTTATTTGTAATGAAATTACAAGCCTGGAGAGTAGAGGGAATGCAACTTCCCAAGTTTAAATATCCATGGCCTCCTATCACATAAGCTGATTATGAAACTATGAAAATAAACTGGATGAACATTAAATGGATTAAGAGCAACTGAGCTGAGGTCTCGAAGTGCAAGCAGGAGGAAATCCCTGCGTCAGCCACGTGGAAACACACGAGTCCAGCACTGGGAATGGTTTGGAAGTGCAGTGGGACTGGGAAGGCTCTGGCCAGCACCAGGACACTGCAGAGCCCCTCTCTCCCTTAGAGATGAAAAGAGTAGCAGGCTTTGAGCACACTCAGGGCAAACAGAGGCTCATGCCAGCTCCAGGTGTCCTGCAGCACCTCCCTGCCATCCCTGCTGGAAGCGGGACTTTGTCCAGGAGCACTGACCCAGGCTGGAGGTGTGGAACTGAGGGGTAACGAGGGGTAATGTCAGCAGAGCAATGGGGGAACACTGCGTGCTGCTGGGGGCCAAAATTCAAATTAATCCAATCCCTGCCCTTGGAGAGGAGTCCAGCCCAATGACCTTATCACAGAACCTTTGGTTTCATCAGAAATGCTCTACAACTCCCTTTTTCTGCTTCATCAAGCAGAGAGTGAGGAATGAGATGCCCAGACTTGTGCTGCCTTAAGGCCCCAGGGCAAAAACTGCTCTCACTGTGGAGAACAGCAGCCCAGCCAGCCTGGATTCCCACCAGGGGAAGACAGAAGGTGAGTTTTCATTCAGAAGGGGGATATTTTCCTTTAAAGGTGGGAGACTTCTTTTTGAAAGCAAATATTTCCTTTTAGAAGTGGGATATTTAGCTTTCCAAGTGCTGTATCAACAACGGGACGGGATCGTTCATTAATGATGATGGTGATGACTGGGAAAATAAACACTGTGAAGTTACAGCAGCGTGATAATTTATTCAGCACTTCTCAGGCTCATCCCATCACCCACCTCACAGCAAGGCCTGGATTTTGGCTGGAGCTGGGAGCGTGTTCTGCTTCCCTAATTTCCTGATGGCTTTGATGGGATCAGGCAGGGAAGGGTGAGAGGCTTTCTGAACTCACAGCTTTGCCTTTATTCTCTGGTTTTGGGTTTAACCTCACAGACAGCACTCATCACCAAAATTAGCCCAACATCTGAAACTCAAAATACACAGAGCTACTCCACGGATGCCACATTGCTTATTATGTTTAAAGGCTAATTAGAGCTAATAAAAATAATATCAAAATGTTCAGGGCTGTGCCTGGCTGCTGAATGAGGAGGAGGGTGCAAATCACCACTGAAGGGAGAGCAAATGTGTGGTTTCAATGTATTTTAATGTTTACTAATCCAGCAGAGACATCTGACACCCACCAGGCATATTTTCAGATAGCTGAAAATTAACAGAGATCGTGCCACTAATTATAAAAACAATAAAACAAAACCAAGGCAGCACATTTTAATTAAAGAATCCTCCCTTTTGTTGTTTTTTTCTTTTTAATCTATGCCATGTCATATTTCAACAGTAAAAACACCCCACCCCAAAGCTTCAATGTGCTGTCAGTTGGGTGAAATTGCCCTTGAAAAAAAAGCAGCTACTGTTTCCCATCTGTCTGCAGAATAAAGGATTAATGAAAGGAAACCCTTAGTCAATTTAAAAATAATGAGCCATCAATATGGAGCTGCTTCAGCTCTATCAAATGGAATTAACAGCTCATGGGTTAGGTTTTTCTTTGCCTCTGTCTCCTCTCTTTTTATCAATACAGTTGATACTAAAAGGCAAAAATCCTAAATTTCACAGCTCTCAACCACCCCATCTGGTCATAAACAGGCAAAATGGACTAACTTCAGTTGGGCTAAGCCTTACTAAAATGGAAGTAACTACAACTTTCCAGCACCTTTTTTGACACCTCAACTCCAAGCAGGCATCAGCCACACCAAGGACTTGGGCCAAACCTGGCACGAGCAAAGGAAATGCCCCGAGCAGCTGGCTGGCATGGGATAATCCCATTTGTAGGGATGACTGGAATTGTACTGCAGGGAAAACAAGTGAAACCCCCCAGGTGATGGGGGGAGCGCTCCCTGGGGATCTTGGATTTCAGGGAAGCACAGCAGTCATCCTGAACAGGCTGTGAGCCCCCAGGAGGTGTCTTTAATCTGGAGTTTGCATGAGGACTTTGTGAGTCAAGCAGGCAGAACCCCATGCAAAGCTATTTATATCCAATTTTATCACCTGTTTCTCCTCTCCCCCTCCACGCTGACCTAGTGAGGCCCAACAGAGCTCATATATTTTGAGCTAATGATGAAAACCACGTCCTGCCAATCCACCTCCTGCGCTGGCATTTACTGGTGCTCGGGAGCCATTTGGAATCTTGCATTCTAACCACTACCAATTATCATAAAAAGGTTGAAGTCTTCACCTGCTGCTTGATAAATAATGCATGAGACAGCTTAACAACAGGCAAGAAACAGCACTGCCAGATCTTGAACACTTAATATCCGACCAGCCCTGCTCCCCAGGGACCCAACAAAGCCCCGTGCTCAGGGGCAGAGCCTGGGCAAAGAAAGGTGCTTTTCAAATGCCTTTTCCAGAGAGCCACAGATCAAAACCTGTGGTTTGCTTGAGATGTTGTTCATAAAATAACTGGAATAGCAGGAAGCTATTCCTGTCGTATGGTGTCGTATGGCATTCCAAGGGGGAAAAGAGCATCTCACTAACCTGAGAGCTCTGTGGGAACAGTTCCTGTGGGATTAAACAAGGAGGTATTTCCCCATCTCAATGATTCTAGGAATTCTATGATTCTAGGAATTCTTCTGATGGAATTACATATTTCACTCTACTGTTACTGAGCTTTTTTTTCTTCATTTTTTATCCTTTTTTCTTTTTTTTTTGTCCTCTTTAAATTTTTTTATTAATAGACACAGCATCACCCCTCAGGCCCACCCTCAAGCTATGCTACCAGAGAAGGGAAGAACATCCTTCCCTTTCAGCTCCTCTCAGCCTTAAAAACCAGAGCTCCCCTGTCCTGCTGCACACTCAGCTTAGAGGAAAGTGCAGCTCCTGGCATTGCCAGGCTGGAAAAACCCAGTGGAACACAGCTGAATGTTGGAAAAAACACAAGATTTTTTGGCCAGAGCTTTGCTTTTACAAGAGAAGTGGGAGAAATCAACTGCAATCCTTCACGGGCTAAGGAAGGTAAGGACAAGAGAAGGCAAGGAATGGCTCCAAGGATTTTCCTGTTGGAGAGATGGACACTGACAGCGCATTAGCGGTGTGAGATCCCACAGGGAAACACCCTCACTGGGACAGCAGGCTTAATGTGTGTTCTAAAAAGGTCAAGGGAAAAGAAAGCAAACACCAGAAAATTCCTGGATTAAATAAGTAATGACAAATGGTCTTTCAGTTACCTGATTTAAAAAGCCAAATGAAAACCCAAATCTCTTCTTTGCTACAAAAACCCAAGGGGGAGAACAGGAGTGTGCAGAACATCACACCATAAACATCAACCATTTGGTCACCCTATTTCCTTCTTTCACAGGGGAACTGCTAACCATCTGATGAGACAATAAAACATTCAATTCTAATCCTAGAAGACAGAAAATTCAAATTTTGCCTCAAATTCATTGCTGAAGGACCTGGAAGGAGAGATATGGCTCTTGTTCTGATCCAGCAACCACCTCATGGGATGGTCTGGGTTGGGAGGGACCCTCCTCTTGTTCCACCCCTGCCATGGACACCTTCCACCACCCCAGGCTGCTCCAAGCCCCACCCAAGCTGGCCTGGGGCACTTCCAGGGCTGGGGAGCCCCCAGGAGACCAAGACAAGGCCAGAATCTGGAAAGTGAAGTACATTAAAAGGGACCTTTGACAGACAGACAGGAAGAACAACTCATAGACTACAAAACTTAAGACAGAAATTAGGACATCCAACAGTGAATTGCAGAGAGGGACCAGCATTCCCAAAAGAATGCCCAGAGGGACCCAGGAAGATTTTTGTTTGTAAGAGGAATGAGACACAAAGGTGTCAACAGGGGAAACAGGATCAGAAACAAAAAAAATAATAAAAATAAAAATAGAACAAACAAAAACTATCAAAACACACAGACACGCTTGAAAAGTGAGCTGATTCTCCCTGCTGCTGCTTCCCTCTGGGATGCCCTTTTTAAAAACTATTAATTCCTTGCATGGAAGATAATTTGTCACAGAACTGCTCTTTTAAACTTCACCCTGTTGTGACAGTGACAAAATAATAGGCCCAACACGAAAGCTCAGCAGTGCATTTCAGAAGCAACATGTGCCAGCTTTTTCATTGGGCTCGTAAACCATCCTGAGAAATAAAATTTTATGCCTGGTAGCAGCATTGTATAATTATTCTCCTGAAAAGAATTAATATACATTGGAGCAAATGCTCGGTAAAAAATTCAGAAAATCATGGAATGGTTTGGGTTGGAAAGGAATTAAAAATGATGTAGTGCCACCCCTGCTATGGCAGGGACACCTTGCACTGTCCCAGGCTGCTCCAAGCCCCAGAGTCCAACCTGGCCTTGGACACTGGCAGGGATCCAGGGGCAGCCACAGCTTCTCTGGGAATTCTATTCCAGGGTCTGCCCACCCTCTTAGTACATTAAGCCCAGACCTAATGATTTATTTTAACCAGGCTCTATGTTCCTAAACAATTGTGTCAATAGGATAAACATGTAGAATAGCAGGGTAGTGATGAAAAATGATGGTTGAATGAAGCAGGAGAAAACTTGCAGAGCCACGGAGCAGAACATTTGGCTTGATTAGCGTGACTTTGAACATCTGAAAGGATACAAGGAGCTTTCACATGAGACCGTGTAACAAAATAAACCAACAAGTGGAATTCATGTTTGAGCCAAGCAGAGCTTTGAAATCCATCATTTATTGAATTATTTTACTGTTCCAAGCACTCTGCTGTTCAAAACAAGCAATAACTTAAGTGTGATTCTTATTAGCGCTTCAAAGATGGAATAAAGTGAAAAATTCTATTGTTTTGGAGCAATCTGCTTAAAAACACAGGGAATATGAGGGAGAAACATTTCTACATTTCTCCTGAATTCCTAAACAATTATCCATCATCTCAAGATCAAATTAAATTAGTGCAATTAAAGGAAGCTGGGACAGAACCATTTAAAAAGCCATTTTTCTTCCATTTTTTCCCCCATATTTTCCCCCTCTGCTCCCCCTTTTTTGGGGAGGATAAAGGGTTATAAAAACACTGAGGACAGCTCATTAGTCAGCTGGTCCAGACCCATGCTCCCAGTGCCACACAGCCACAGGTTGAAGAATGGGAGAGGCATAGCCATGCCTGCTCACCCAGGTGTGAAAAGGGACTGGGGTTGTATCACCACTTTAAATGGAAATTTGGGTGAGGTTCCCTTGGAAGGAGGTGATTTTTCAAAAGTATGCCTGGCTTACAGAAGGCATCTCAGAGAAGTATTGGGAATTTAAGGTGCTTTCCAAACCAAACCAGTCTGGGATTCCTCCCCAAAGGAAGCTAACAAAGGTGACTTCTGAGAGCCGAGTTGGCTCAGCTCAGCAGAGCCCCAGCAGCTCCAAACAGCTGATCCCAGACGGAGCAGCTCCAGCAGAGCTGGCAATTTTGGAAAGGGATTTCCTGCCCAGAGAGCTCACCAGGGCTGAGGGAAGAAGAACAACTACAGAAGCAGCAATCCCAACCATCCCCTCCTACTCCCCGGAGCAAAACTGATTTGAAACAGGCTGAAAATGTAGCAAATCCTCCAATTCTTGCACTGCTTCGCTGAGGCAATCAAAGAGCATTGCTACTGAAACAACAGTTGATGTGGCAAAATTATATGGAGGAAATCATTAGGGGAAATATGCAGTTCTTTATTGGCAAAGGTAAATAGACGCCCTGGGAATAGGAATGGATCACGTACTGTAATTTAAATAATTTATTCTGCATAGTCAAACTGTCAAAGACGAGCTGCTCAGAAAAACTTCTGTCACTCTGAGGAGAATTTCCAGTAAAAAAGGAAATCCCAAACACATTTTGAAAAGGCTTCGACATTACAGAGCAGAATTGTGATCCACAACAATTATCCCTACCCCAAAACAGAGTTGAATTCCTAATTTTTGTCATTCAAAGATCACCTCTCTCTCATCCCTGAAGGCAATTCAAGGACCTCTGTTTCACCTCTTCCAAGAGCATCAACACCAGTTAGGATATTTTTCTGGACAGCTGACAGCATAAAATAATTTAATATTCCCAACTTTATCCCTAATGTTATTTTCTCCCCTTAAGAATTAATCAATTTCTAAACAGATGACTTTTCTCTACTATTTCCACCCCAAATTATCTCCTGGTTTTGAAACTTTTTTTTTAAAAACACGTAATTAAAGAAACCAAAAAAAAGAGAGAACTGCAGAGATCTTTAACAAAAGCTCTGCTAAAGTCCTGGCCACTGTTGATAAGTAGAAATAGAATAATAAGCTGATTCATTTTACAGCTTCCTCAGTCTTTACACATTTGTCCTACATGAAAAACATGAGAATTTAAACCCATGGCATAAAACCAGCATTAGATGCCAAATTGATTCATTACTTCCCAATGAAATCCTTAATGCCCAAATCCAGAGGATGTATCATTATGGAACAGCAATGAACCAACAGGCTGGAATGAAACAAAAATAATTTCCATAAATTTCAGCCTCTTTTCCCATCTCATGAATTTATAAATGAAATCAAATTGTCAGGGAAGAAGTGATACTTTTTGATTGAAGCACCTGCAGGCAGAGTTGAGGAGCAGCACCCATGAACCTGCTGCTGGCATGAAAAATGGGGGAAAACCCCCACAAACAGAAGTTATAAAAAAAATTTTCCAGATTTCATCTCACTGAAGACATTTATTAACTGAGTAAATTATGGAGGAATTTGAGGACAGTTCTCAGACCAGAGCATTTAGAAAAATAAACTGAGTCAGCTCCACCTGGGTGTCTGTGGATTCCCTGGCACTCAGATCCTGCCCAAGGCTGCCCACCTCAACCAGGGAGGCAGCAGCACCAAGTCCTGGTGCAGTTTGGGTTGAAGGGACCTTAAATCGCATCCAATGCCACCCCTGCCATGGCAGGGACACCTCCCACTGTCCCAGGCTGCTCCAAGACCCAGTGTCCAGCCTGGCCTTGGACACTGCCAGGGATCCAGGGGCAGCCACAGCTTCTCTGGGCACCCTGTGCCAGGGCCTGCCCACCCTCACAGGGAACAATTCCTTCCCAATATCCCATCTCTCCCTGCCCTCTGGCAGTGGGAAGCCATTCCCTGTGCCCTGTCCCTCCAGCCCTTGTCCCCAGTCCCTCTCCAGCTCTCCTGGAGACCCTTTAGTCTCTGGAAGAGCTCGGAGCTCTCCCTGGAGCTTCTCCTCTCCAAGTGAACACCCCCAGCATCCCTAGGAACTGCCAGGCTCCCAGAGGAGCCCAGGGAGGAGCAGATGGAGCAGAACTCCACAGCCCTGGCATGTGGCACAGTCAGTGTTCAGCCCCCACCAGGCCACACAGATCAATCCAAATCCACTCCTCCTGGCAGAATTTGTCCAGAACATTCCAAAAGCGGAACAACTTCGGACAGAAGTTACTCAGTCTGGCAGCTATCAGATCTAATGGATCACCTCTTTTCCTTTATAAAAACGCGAAGCTGGAATAAACTCCACAGAGAGAGGCCTAATTTGAGCAGATGTCGTTACCAGCCTGGGCCTGGTCCAGCTCAGATTTGTACTGCTGCTTCATCTCCTGTTTTAAATTTGGGATTAATGACCACCGAACAGCATCAGCACCCAGAGATTCAGCAAAACCCTGCTGGCACTCATGGCTGAAATCACATCGACTGCCCGCCGAGCTGGAACGGCCAGACTGGGCCTCGACCCTTGGCCCAGACTTAATACCAAATTGATTTATTTATTGGCTTCAACACCTAACCAATAAATGCACATCACATCTCCATTGCCAGACAAGGCAGATCCCGGGCTGGTGAATATAAATTTGAAAAGGGTAGTCCAAAGCTGGTCCAAAACATTCCTAAAGACTTCAGGGAGCTGTAAGATTGTCTACAGATGTGGGGAAAAGCTCTGGGTGGGCAGAGAGGCATAAAGACAATGGCATGAAGTAGGTTAGAAATCAACTGAAGCACTTGCTCCCAGAAACATTTCTCAGGAATGATAACAACATATAAATGAATAATTTGAATTTTTTCCATTGTAGAAACGCTACAAAAAATAGTGCACCAAGTAAAAACAAAATGCAAAGTGTCCTCAAAGTGCCTTTATGGGGAAACTAAGAAAAATCAACACAAAATCACAGTTTGGTATCTTTCCCTTTCCACACCTACACATACACTGAAAACTTAGGAAATGCTCTTCTCAGAATCCCTTGAAATGGTAAAACTAAGATGACTTTTCTTTCATAAAGCTGATTTTTGAATAATGGGAAGCGAGAGGTGCAAATATTTGGTTTAAAATTAAAGATTGAGATGCTCATGGAGGCAATACAAGAATATCATGCAATCACTTAGGTGGGCAAAGTCCTTTCCCAAGAGTCTACTTTCCAATAAAAACCTTTCCCAAAGATTCAAGTCCCTTGAGAATTTCAGGATGCTCCTCTGAAGGGAAAAAGCACAGATGGCTCCACATGGAGGCCTCCAAAAACTTGGGGTATAGTGGCAATAAGAAAGTCTGAGCTAGGAATAAGTCTCATTCAGTCCTTAAAATGAGTTAAAACCAAGTCTGAACTCTAGTAATTAAATAAAAGTAAATCCATGGGTGAAAATAACTGTCTGCCTATAAAAATCATCCAGAAAAATTCAGTTTTGCTGCTAATATGATCTGAAATACTATTACCCATTTCAGTTCAACACATGGAAAATCATAAAATAATTCATTTATTCCTTAAGAAAGGTCAAGTTCTCTCCTTCCAGGATTGCTCACATGAGCACAATTATAATATGATTTACTATTGTACCTAAATTATTTGATATAAAGAGATATTCACCCCATGGTGGGAAACTGTCAAATGTTAACATCTCTGCTGATCTCTCCAGAAGATCTTTAAAGGTCAGGAACAGTGTCTGCATGCCTGACCATGAAACCAAGCCACAGTTATCTGGGAAAATATTTTTATTCTGTGAGATTTGTTGGTCTCTGACTTCCTGTGAATCAGGAGTGATTGAGCTCAATGTGCCATGGCACAATGGAACTAAATATCTCTTTGGACACTCCTGATTGCAGGAGAAACCACCCCAGGAGGAGGAAAAGAGCCTGGTTTTAACAGCCACCCCAGTATCATGTATTTTCAGCACACAGGTGTATTAAAAATCCGTTTATTAGAGGTTTTTACCTGTAAATACTGCTATCCATCTGGCCTGGAGCAACTCCAACAAGGAATTCCCCCAGAGACAACAGCAGAGAGCATGCTGTTCCACCAGCATGACCTGGCTTTGTTCACCATTACCTGATAAACCACAACCCCACATGGCACAAAACCACACCCAACTTGCATGGTTAAAAAAATTCAACCCACACAATAAAAAGCCAGAAGGAGTAGTAACTTACAATCAGGAGTAAGCTGATTGTAACAGAGTAAAGCACTTCTGCCCATCACAGTGCTCTGCATAAATGCAATGTTCAGACCACAGATCAACAATCTGAGAACTCTCATGATTTGACAGGAGAAGTAAAATAATGGGAAGAAAAAAAAAGGACATACAATTTTTTTTTGAAAATTCCATGACTACAAACAAGTTCTGCCATTTCATGGGTGGCCATAAACTCATGTTCTTAAACTCACAGGGAACCAACAAACAACCTTGCAAAAACCACGAGGGAAACCTGGAATACCACTTTTAACACTCCTGTCATGCTGCAGAGTGAGGTTTCAACTTTACCCAAACACAATAAAACCAAACACTGACCAGAACTGTGTCCTCTGGCACCATCCCACGGACTTCAGAAGAATTAGGAAGGTCTATTTGCAGCAAGGGACTTAAAGACTGGTTAGAAATAATCTGTGTTATAAATAACTGTGGGGCACTCACCGTTGCGACTCTCCTCGTCAATGGGAACTATTGTGGCTGGAGGACCTGTTCTGGCCAACTTGCAATCTATAAAGATGAAAAGAAGAATTATTTCTCATTCCAAAAGTAGGATCTTGAGGGTTGTGTTGTTGGGGTTTTTTTAAGGTCAGCATATTTGGCATGCTGAAATCAAGTATTCCCTTAAATGTGGTGCAGGTATGAGCTACAACTGATAGGAAAGTTACACTCAGAAAGGATCCAAAACAGAGCTGCTTGCTTACCCCTTACTCAGAGAAACTTTGGAAAGCAAGGGAGGATGTGATGACAAAAGATTTCACAACTCAGCTATGGTCCATATTTAAAACACTTGAACAACACAAATTTGATATGGGTTTCCTTCTTCCTTTCCACGTCATGAACACAGCCCGCAAATCAGAGAATCATGGAATGGTTTGGGTTGGAAGGAATCCTAAAGCTCATCTCATTTCATCCCCTGCCATGGCAGGGACACTTTCCACTGTCCCACGCTGCTCCAAGCCCCAGTATCCAGCCTGGCCTTGGACACTGCCAGGGATCCAGGGGCAGCCACAGCTTCTCTGGGAATTCCATCCCAGGGCCTGCCCACCCTGCCAGGGAAGGACTGTTGTCACATTCCACCATGATCCAGTTGGGTGGCTACACTAATGAATCAGTGTCTTGCTCTAGAGATCCCATCAGGAATCTCAGCATCTGTCAGGACACAGGGAATATGATGGTAATTCAACCCAAAGAAACAACAAAGAAATGATTAAAAGGGATAAATCATAATTAAAGCTTCACAACAGAAACAAACATAATTTGAATTTAATTGCAACAAAAATGATCTACTTAGTGAATGGAATTTTAATAACTCTAAGGAGAACACAAATGAAAAGCAGACGAGCAATGTTCAGGAAGTCATATTTTGCCATCTTACCCTCATATTGCCAGTCTGGAGTCAAAAGTTTAGAGTCATCAATGGAAGCAGAGCAGAATAACGAAAGAAAATAAGTAAGAGTTTGTTGGTTTACTCAAAAGAGAGGTTCAAAGATATCAAGCAGTACATGCAGAGCCAGCAAACGCATAGGTGTAGCCTTGAAATCCATAAAAGCATGATCACCACGTGTGATGACTGCATTTTAGGACCAAGCAGGTTTTCTACATTGAGCAGCAGAAAACCACTACCCCCTTTAAAGCACATGGAAATCAAAGTTCATGAGGGAGAGCTTTTCATTTTCCAAGAGCCTCAGAGTGCCATGGACACAGCGAGAAAAGAGAGAACCATTCCCCTTCCCCATTCACCCCACAGGACTGGCTGAGATTGCAGCCCGTGATTTTATGGACATTTAGAGGCTCCTCTGATGCACAGCCCAACCAAATCCCACTTGGATGAAATGGTACCTTCTAATGAATTTCTGGCCTCAAAATAGGAAAGAAATACTTGAGTATTACTGTTTTGTTTTGGGGTTTTTGGGGTGGTTTGTTTTACACACAAATCCCAGCAGGAAATCATCTGTGAATTGAACACAAGAGCAAGCTGAGGTGGTGGGGTCACTCCCTCCACACAAATATTGAGAATTGCAGGGAGCTGCTGTGGGTCACTGCCCACAGAGATCCACCAAAATGCTGGGTTTGCCAGCACAGAACCATTAAGGTTGGAAAATACCTCCAAGATCACCAAACCCAACTTTGACCAAATACCTCCATGCCCGTTTCTCCATTTCAAAGTGCCCTAGGCAGGCTAAATAAAATTATTAATGCATAAACTCTCCCTCCCTCCTCCTTTCATTCTTATATGGTCTACTTTGATATGTAACAATTGAATATTTTCTGTTTGTTTGTCTTTTATGAATCAAATTATCTATTATTTTATTTTAAAGCTTTTTGTTTTGAAGGCATTAACAGAGCAAATAAATCACCTGGAAAACCACATCTTTCATACCATTGTAGTTTCCTACGACCACATTTTGTGGGAAGATAAGAAATGTTTGCATTATCTACATGAAATATGGCCTTTTATTTTTTTCCCCCTGTTCTTATTTTTTCCGTTGGATAAAATTAAAATTCCAGGGCCATCACAAAACCAACTCTAACTTTTTTTCTACAGATGAGTGTTACCATTTCCTAGAGGTTCAGGATTTGGGGAACTTCAACAAACTCCTGATTGGACAAAGAAGCTCAATGACACAAACTCTTATGCAACTTTGTTTTCAACAGTGACCACCACACACACAACCAAACTAAATATCCGAATAAAAATCCAAAGCAGGGACAATTTTTAAGTCAAAAAATTGCATATACCTTCCCAAAAGAGCAATTAGGATTATTTTAAAAACTCCATGAGCTTTTCCTCCATCTTCTCTGTTTGCACGATGGTATTCTCCCCCTGCTGGGCATCCCAGTGAAAGGTTCACCCAAATCAGACCAACTTCTAGTTCATATTCAGTAAGAAAACTATCAAAATTACAAGTCAAATACATGTTTACATGTTAACAACTTTTCCCAAAATTGGTTTTCCATCAAACATCCCAATTTTGAGAATGATAATCAAAGCATTGTACAGTGCATTTCAAAGCAATGTTCAGCATTTCAAAGGAATGTCCAGCATTCCCATGAGGATCTAGGGAGTCTCACAGAAAAGGCAGGGCTGGCCAGCAGAAGTCAGCAATTTGCAGAGGATTTATTGCAAATGTGAGCAGGTGAGGCAAGAAAATTTATCATGAGATAAATTTCAGTGAAAAGAAGAGATTAGAGCAAGAGCCAGAACTAGGGGAGAAAAACAACCCAAGCAGGATGGGAGTAGGAAACTTGTGAGTTATCCACACATCTCCAATAGGAGATTTGTGAAGAAACACAGTTTTAGTGCACAGATAAGAGTTTACAGATTGTTTCACATCATTTCACCCTGCCAGCACTACCCACAGCTCCTTTTTCAGACTTTGTCACCCCTCCCTTCCCTTCTCCAGGAGCAAACCTAACAAAGCCACAGCCTCAGTTCCACATCCAGTACCACACATCTAATACTGCAGTCTGACACAAATTTCCAATGCAGAGACAATAACTTGAATTAAAAACCTAAAAGACAAGTGGCACGTTGGGTGGTTGGTTCCCTTTCCCCCCGCCCCCTTTTTTCACCGTCCCCAACAAATAGAATCAATAAGCAGCAATATGAGTTCAATAAACCATAAGCTCAAGCACTGTGTTGCACAACCAGACCCTGGTGGGAATTACTGGGGACATTAAAAAGAACATCTTTGGGCTGAGCCAGGTGCACAGAAAGGTTTTTCCCACTGTCAGGAGGATGGGACTGTCTGGCTCTGGACTGGCTCCAGTTCTCTCAAGTCTTTTTCTCCAGTTTTTTGTTTTGAAGTAATTCCTCAACAGGAATTACTTCAGCACTGAGACTGCTTTATTCAACCTAGAGAAGCACAGAATAACTGCAGCCCCAAAGGTGACTTAATAAGGAAATATTTCCACCAGACTTTAAACCCAAAGAACAGAAAAGTGCCCCATGTCAGTATGTGGGCCTTGGCAGAACTCTTTGAGCCATTATTTCACCTTTTCCAATTTTACACTGCGGATTATTACCAGAATGCATTACCAGAACATGCCTCTGTTCCGACTTTCTCAACAAAAACAAGTTGTCCTTGAAGTTCCTGGGCATAATGGAACAGTCTTTGAATCAAATCATGATAAATCTTGAAAAAAGGAAAAGCATTCCATAAACAAGCTTCCCTCCCTTACAGCTTTCATGATGCATTTTATGTCTAAGCAGCAACGCTGGGAAATGGAATCCTGAGGCAGCAGTGCCTCTGCCCCAAACTCCTCACAGAAAAGGCAAATAGAACTTGCTAAATAACACAACGAGCTCTGAAGGCTTTCCTGAGACCTTGATGAAAAGCATTGCTGTTCCTGCTGTTAACGTCACTGTTTTTCTATCAGTGCTTCTGCTTTACCCTTCTATAATCAAGAGAAGGGGATAAATAAGGGCCTCTCTCCTTGGCAGCAAAGTGAGATCCTCTTTAGCAAACTCTCCATGTAACAGTGTCAAGGCTCAGCTCGATTTGGTTTCTGCTGGCTAATTTTCATTATTTCAATTACTAATTATTTTTAATGAGATGGCTCAGAGAAAACCCTCAATCACTGTCCTGGGTGAGATGCTCAGCAAGGTCAAGCAGCCTTAGCAGAGACAAACACAACTTGGATAATCATGTGTTTTCCCAACGGAGACCTGCTGGATCATCTTCCTTTCACCTTCCAAACCCCAAATCTACTTCCTGTCCAGCAGTTCTATTCCTGGAAGGACTTTTCTCTGTTTTACAGCTAAAACCACCGAGAATCGTCTATAAGAATTAAAACAAAGGTTAATGAAGCAGTTAATAACAAACTCCCAGTGTGGGGAACCAACAGGCAACACCAAGAGCTCTGCAGACACACTCACATTCCTGAGATATCCCACACTCATATTCCTATATCCCTAAATTCCAGCTCAATAAAACATTTGAATGACCTGGGAGCAGTGTCAGGAGAGGGCTATTCTGGTCTTTGAGTCACACAGCTTCAAAGTTTAGTAAGAAAAATAGCTTGGCCCACAAAGCCCTAAAAATTTAAGTGACTTTAAGTACAAAAAGGTCTCCCACAAGACATGAGAGGGGATTTGTGTTCTCATTAAAAGAGCACAAATTTGGGAAAAGTTCAGTAATTTAGTCCTAACCCTCCAGAGACAGGAGTTTTACCTTGACACAAAAAATAAGTGAGGAGCCCTGCAGGGAGAACAGGGCTCTGGAATCATCTGGAATCATTCCATCAATCCAATCATCTGGGAAACAAACAGCCAGCCTGAACCTTCCTGGGGAAAACAAACAGTTATCCTAAACTTTCATGGGAAAACCAACAGTTATCCTGAATCTTCCTGGGGAAAACAAACTGTCAACCTGAACCTTCCTGGGGAAAACAAACAGTTATCCTGAAATTTCATGGGGAACACAAACAGTTATCCTGAACCTTCCTGGGAGAACAAACTGCCAACCTGAACCTTCCTGGGACACAATTCTGGGAAAGAACTGCAATCTCCTCCATAGCGTTCCCAAAATAAAACTGCGAAAAAAATCCACTTCCATATGCTAATCACCAACTCTTCTTCCAGCTGCTGCAGAAACAATCATTACCCTGAGTTATTTGATTATTTATCTCATATTCAAGTTTGCTTTTATTTAGTCAGATAAATTGTTCCGTTTGTTTTTATTTAAACAGTCACAGGGAGCGCAACGGGCAATTTCAAACCCCTGACTCAGTTCCTAGCAGATACTCAGCCCAATTGAAAAGATTTTCCATTTAACAAAGTTCCACCCACTAACTGCTGAAGGGAATTATTTTATTTGTTGGCAGAATAAAAGTTTATTCTTTAATTTGTAACTGAAACGAGGATCGGACTCTAAACCTTGCCAGTAGCTGTGGAAAGCTCTGTTACTCCTCAGCATCAATCCTGACCCAAGTTAATTCAACAAAGGTAAAGTTAATTTTGAACAAAGTTAATTCTGAACAAAGTTAATTCCTAGAGCTGCTTCTCAAGACAGGAAAGAACAAAGTATTAACTCTTAAATTTGTCTCTTTGTAAATTTTTCCAAATTCTTCCTGAATCCACAACATCTTGGAGCAAGATGAATTGGAGCAAGTCATGGCTTATTCATTTGGTACCACCCCATCATGGTGCAGGAAAAAGCAGCATCCAACCATTCCCTACGGACCCTGTATTCCCTCTGTGTCTCCAAGAAACCACTTCATCATCCCCAAACACTGCAGCAACAAGAATTTATAGCAAGTTCAGGGTTCTGATCCACTTCAGTGACTGTGTGCTGCCAATAAGATAAATGGGAAAATGGGAAATTCTTCAAGGAGCCGCTAAAGCCACTTTCTTTGATATGCGTGTGAAAGAAAAAACCTTGGATAGCTCAACATCCCACACAGAGAAAACCTCTGTGGGAACAAGGCACTGGCAACTTCCTTGGTACTACAAAAAGCCTGACCCAGCAAGCAAGTCCATATTATTTCCCAAAGAGTGGGAGCAGAGTTCAAGAAAAGCAGAGGTGAGTTTTCAAGGACCGAGCTTAAAGTCTGGATTTGTTATGTTTCGTTTCTTCCCCGCTGCATTTATAAGCATTTTAATTTTGCTCCAGTGAGAATTATACAAAGCCAACCGTCTTAATTTCATGGATGCTCTTTTCTTCAACCATGACCGTTTCCCTCGTGGAGAGGGGAAGAAAAGGAGAGCTTGTGAAAGAGGGTTTGGAAAGTCAGAGATGAAGAGAGCTGAGAAAGCTGGGGCTGTTCAGCGTGGAGAAGAACAAGTTGTGTGGAGACCTCACAGCTCCTTCCAGGATTTCAGGGGCTCTGGGGAAGCTGGAGAGGGACTCTGCAAAAGGAACTGGAGTGCCAGGACAAGTGGGAATGGGTTCAGACTGGCAGAGGGGAAATCTAGATGGGATATTGGGAAGGAATTGTTCCCTGGCAGGGTGGGCAGGCCCTGGCACAGGGTGCCCAGAGAAGCTGTGGCTGCCCCTGGATCCCTGGCAGTGTCCAAGGCCAGGCTGGACACTGGGGCTTGGAGCTACCTGGGACAGTGGAAGGTGTCCCTGCAGTAGAATTTTGGATCTTTAAGGTCCCTTCCAACCCAAACCATTCTGGGATGCTAGAGTATTTAACGCCTTTTCTCTCCATTTCCTCCACGCAGTTAAGCCCATTGAGCACTTTTACAGAAGTCTTGGAGACACAAAGTGAGAACCAGCAAGGCCCACCCTCATGCCTGAGTCACTGACAATATTGTGGCCATTTTACCTAAGGAACGAAGTTATTAATGAGGAAATGGACACTTGATTTCTGCCAGACCACGGGCTGGAAATTCCAGAGAGTTTTTGTGTGTTTCTGTTCCCAGCTGCACTTTATTCTCCAAAATGCCCCAGTCGCCCCTGAAGGAAGCAGCCCTTTGTCCTCACCTCCACTTCCATTCAGCAGGGAACACTCAGGGCAAAAAAACCATGAAAGAGGCTCTAAAACTCGATTTACAGACTGAGGGTCCTCATAAAGAGCCACATAGAGCCATACATTTAAATGGAGTAACCAAGCAACCCCGTTTCAGGGGGAAATGCCCCGCCTTGTTTCCTGTGTGAGCATTCAGCTCCACAGCTGGGCAATTTGGGGGCAGCCTGGCATAACCTTTACATTAGCTGGCTCGTGCTGCCTGGCTCTGCATTGACAATGGCATAAGAAGGGCTTTCACGGGCTATGTGCAGCTCTTCCTGAGAGAAATCCCTAATTGGAGAATCTGGGAAGGCACCATGGCCAACCTGAGCTTGATTCAAACACTGCTTCAAGCTCCAGAGTTCGTGTGAGCAGATCAGAGTTAAGCTCTGCTCAAAAATTCGGCACTCTGGAATTCCAGGGCTTGAGGGAGGTGAATTTGGGGTTGGGTTGGGTTTGAATGGGACAGAAAGCGAGGCTGAGGGATAATCCAGTGCCAAAAGGACAAGCAGCAAATAAAGACCATTGTGAAAAGCTCCTGTTCCATTTCAGATCATGCAGCCTGAGCAGCCGGTTTCTTTTGTGGTTTTATTCTGCCACTCTTCCCCATTTTCTTCTTTATTTTATTTACAGATCCAGTATCTATAAAGGGCTTGGGACGTGCAAATCGCCCTGCAAGTGCCATGCATTGCTGTTTTATTTTTACAGCTCGAGAAGAATGCAGAGCCATCTCTCTTACAGGCAATGTGCTTTTAGATTGAAATAACTCCCCATTTTACAGGCAGTTTTGGTGTCAACAAGAGTCTTTAAAATCATACTTGTGACTGAAAACACTGTAAAGCACATAAAAATATGATACCATGCCAAGCAGCAGCTCAAATTGCCATTACCAAAAGTCATTTTTAAGACCATTAAAAAGCACTGGATGAGTCAAGAAAAGCTGCAATATCTTCAGGAATGCTTTCAAAAGTTGATTAAACCTGCTTTTACCCATTCCTATGCCCCCAGCATTCAAGTTTCATCTTATTTTCAATATTTGTTGGAATTGCATTTTGCCTATTAAGCCTGTGATGAATTTAAGACAGAAGCCTCATAGAGGAGGATGAAAAATTTCTAATATTGGAAATTAAACTGATTCCTGCTCCTATAAGCAAATTTTAAATTAAATTTTGACTGCTGTAGTACCAGTAGTAAAAGCAACTTGGGAAAAAAAGCAGTTGGAGATACTCCTAACCTTTCATAGTGTTGGAATTTCTTTAAAATCAAGTAAATTGGCATTTATTAACTGAAACATAAGGCCAACCAATAATATTTAGCCTTGCGCTGTTCCTAAAGGGTAAATTTGTCGGCTTGAGGCTTTAGGTTAAATATTGAAATTGGCAATTCTATTTAATAATCAGGTTTCTCATCCTGCCCTGAAGAATTTCTCCTCTTTCAGTCCAGCCTTTCATAGTCCACAACACAGAAAAACCTCAGTTTGTGTTTCACAGGACCCATGGAGATGAGCTGAGGTGGGGGAAAGGAGCACCAAAAGTCATTTTAAAACTAAATTTAGGGGGAAAACCTTCATGGAATTATGATATACACACAGGAATATTATTATTTTCAAAAACAGATGTCAATTTTTAGGGTATTTCAATACTATGTGAATACCATTGAATGTATTTTTGAGAAGGTGGTTTGGGTGACTTCCTTTAAAAAGCAGCACTTCATAAATGAGAGTAGAAAATAATTATGCAGATGTGAAACCTCTAACTTTGGGGCTTTAAAATTCTAACCCACATCCCCTCGTCCTAAAAATTAGCAGCATCCACATGTTATTAAAAAAAAATAATCAAGTTGTCAGTGTCTGGTGTAACAAACAATTTTGCTCCTCTGAAGTCACCACTCCCAGGCTATAAACATTCCAGTAATTCCAGAACTTTCCCCGTGGTGCCAATCTCCAGCAGGTAACCCAGGAAAACAGGCACTAATTGAGCTGCCACTCCTAGGATTGTTTGTGTTCCAGGGAATTAACCACCAATTTGGGGAGATCTCTATAGTGTGCCTATAAATAGCTTTCTCCTGGTATCTCTAATGAAGGCAGTGTTGATCAACATTTAATTTAATCAGGACTTCAAGCTTTGCCATCCCAAGTCATCTCCTTGCCTTGAAAGACACTCAAGTCCCTCCACTCCTCAAATTCTCCCTCAGACTCCGCTAAAGATATCCACACAAACAAATTCCACAAGTGCATCTTCATTACAACAATTACATTTCCCCCTTCTTTCACCCAAAATGTGACCCAGTTCTGGAGGGACATGTCCCACAGTCATGGGGCTCTGAATTCTCCACCTCCAACCAAGGAATTCCCCATCTCATCCTGGCAGGAATTCTCCACCTCCAACCAAGGAATTCCCCATCCCATCCTGGCAGGAATCACCATCTGCTCCACTGAGGACTAACCTGGGTGTTTCAAGGATGGATTTTGATGCTGTGTCTTAACTAAGCCATGATTTAATTCCCACAGGCTGCTATGCTTTGGAAAGGCTTAGGTATTTTAGGCATCCAACATCAGCTACCAGAAAAGCCCCAAATTTTGTTTTTAAGCCCATTTCCAAGCAGACGTGCAGCAGCAGAACCCAGGAAATGGAATGGAATGAACTTCCTGCTTCCTGGGGCTTCACCAAGTGACCTCATTTTGCACAGAGGATGCTGACAAAACTTGGGGATGGAACAGTCACTCAGCCAAGGACCTGGAAAGTTCTGCCCTCCCAGCCTGGGTGTGAAGTGTGGGAGCAAAACAGGCTCCAAAGTCACAGGCAGAAGGTCCTTTCCTGTCCTCAGCAAAGGTGAAGGCACCCAGGACATTGTGCAGCTCCTGGGTCACAGCAGTTTGCATGTCCCTCAGCCACAAAAACGCAGAGTGATGAGACTTCACGGGAAGTGTCATCCCTGGAAGAGTCTGCTAATGACTGATGGTCCAATGGATTCAATAATTGAAGCCTGGGCTGCTTTCTGACCATCCTGGAGCCAGCCTGTGTCTAAACAGCCCGAGTTAATTAGAAAAGCAACGAGGACTTCAGTGCTGAAGAGCTGCGGAGAATTATTTGTGGCTCTCCTGGTGAGCTGAACGCTTTGGAGAGCTCATTTGTTGAGCAAAAAACAAGGCTATCTTAGTTCTATAATTAAAATTGCTCCCAGTCTGCAATGTCTTACAGGGGATGTGCTTTGGCTTCCTGTCCTGCAGTTTATCACTCACGTTTTCAGGGAAATTCTACAACAAAACACCTCCCAGTTTGCAAAAAAACCCCAAACCAAACTGAACCAGACTAAACCAAAAAAAAAAAAAAAAAGAAAAAGGATGAGGAAGGAGAAGGGGGGAATGCAAAGTCAGTACTTTCTTCAAAATTTGTTTTAGAAAAATTTTGTCTTTATAAAGATTTTGTCTTTAATATCATCATGGAAATGAAGTCTTAGTGTGGCTCATCTGCTGCCTGAAACCTTTATCATCAACCAACTGAGAAATTGCACAGAGGGAGTCGCTGGATTTCTGCTCCATTGGAAAAGACATTTCATATCCCTGGCAATATAGACTCCAAAGCCTGAAAATATTTACTTCTCCATTTTTATCTCCTTAGAAAACACTTTCAAAAAGACACGCCTTCCAGGATGTCCTGATTGCCATCAAAATCTCTCTTGTCTGAGTTGAAAGCATGGAAAAAATACCATTCCCTAAAGGGCAGTAGTGGAGTCCCCATGGCTGGAGGTGTCCAAGGAAGGCCTGGAGGAGCCCTCAGTGCTCTGGGCTGGGGACAAGGTGGGCATTGGGCATAGGTTGGTCTGGGAGGGTTGCTAAAACCTCAAAGACTCTATAAAATAGCAAAAAAATATCATAAATGCTGCCTCTGGTGCTGGCAAAAATACCTGAACATTTTGTGTTCATTCACCCATGTACATTAATGTTAGTTTAATTTACCTCTGTAAATTAACATAACATGCAATTCAGCTCCCTGTTTCAAAGACAATAATTTTTTTTTAAAATTAATAATAAAAAAATAATAAAAAGAGGATATTTGCTGATAGAAATGAAGACTGATCATGTGTCCTCGTAAAGATACAACTGTGCTTGGTGTTTTGGCTCCTAAGGAAAATGGGAAGTGCCAAAGGAATCTCAGCCTCTGCCCATCAGTGATCCTTCCAAGGACCTGAGGACACCCAAACCCTTCTCCAAGCAGCAGCTGACTGGAAAGGACAGGATTAACAGGAATCCTTTCCAGGTCAGTCCAATCCAGGTGCAAATCCAGGGAAGTTTGACATCAACAAGGATGGTCAGCAAAAACAATGTGGTTTTTCTCAGTCATAAAAATTGTAATTTATAAAAATACACGAATAATTTGGACCCAAGGGCTACAGAGAAGCCACCAGCAGGAGGACAGAAGTGATACCTAAAGCTGGACTCAGTTTCATTTCTAACAGCTGGAAATCCAAGGATTCAGGGCAGCTTTTAAATCCTCCCTGTAAGGTTTTCCCCCCTGAGATAGCACTGGGAATAATCCTGCAGATGAGACAGCAATTGCATGGGTATTTCTGTAGGATTTAAAGTCTTCTTAGCGTCTAGTAATGCCCAAACTCTTCCCCTGCTAATCCCATTCAGTTTCTGAAGCCCTATTTTTTGATTTTATCTCCCCCACAGCCAGTGATAAAGAGGAGCACACCTGACATGGAGCTCCTCAGCCTCTGCTCCAGCTCCAGGCTGGCTGAAATGGAGAGCTTGATTAATTTTGTATTAGCCAGCTGCACAATTGGAAATAAATCCCAAGCCATTGATTACACGAGCAAGAACAAGCAGATAAGGTATTTTCTTTGCAGACCTCCAGTACTTAATTATACAAAGGTTCTACCCACAGGGATGGGGAGAACAGAGGTGAGCACAGCTCTGGGAGTCCTTTGTTGTTTTCTAGGTGTGACTGTTCACATTCTTTAAGTTTTAAATTAGGTGCTGGTTTTTGTCAGGGGCAAGATTCTGGGTTTAATTCTGGATAAAGAAGAAACTCTAGTAATTTATCTGAAACCATTCACAATTTGCCTTCCCCTGGCAGCTTGTTCATCAGTAGTGTAATTAGCAGACAGCAGTGGGGTCAGTAATTATGTGGATCTGTGGGAAGAGTTTGGATATCAAGCAATTCAAGGATATTTAAGACACACTGGTAGCACCACATTTCTTGGAGCACTCAGATGATGTTAATCACCATCTCCTGAGCAGAATAAAAGCACCAAGGCCTGGAAAGCCAAGTGCTTAGCCGCTGAGCTGGCAAACCACTGCCTGTGCCACTGTCCCCAGTGATTTTCTTACCCAAACAGATCAGATGGGAGATCTGAGGATCACTTGACTGGAGCAGCATCGTGGAGGCAAGCTGCTGTGGCATCCTGATTAGCTCCATCTGATTATGCCTTCTTAATTGCTCGTTAAATGAAAAATAATCTTGCTTTCCTGCAGGTTGGGCACTGGAGGTTTGAGAGATAGGGCCCATTCTGTGAATTACAGTCTCACCCTTTACTGGTTTTCTGGGGTTGTTTTTTCCTTTTGGAAATCATAAAAGAAAATGTACTTGAACATCATTTCTATTTGAACATCCCATATATCTTCTCTTTTCTAACATATGCAACTGTAGGAAATTTTCCCAGCCTTGAATTTATTTCCAAAGCAGCCATCAATCACTCCGAGATGTTATTTTGCTGCCTTTGTTGATAGAGATTTTGTTTACAGTTTCTCCTTCACTGAAATGCCACATTCTATAAGATCTGTTTCTTATGAGGCACTCACAAAGTACCTTTGTCCTGATAGGAAATCCATCCCTGCTCAATTAAATGGGGCATCAGCAAATCCTGTGCAGCACAGTGGGACAGAGTGGGAAGAAGAGGCTTTTGTTTGATGGATGGTTTGGGAGCATTAACTTGGAGTTCTCTGTATATTTTCTATGAATATAACAACAATAAAAAAAACCAAAACCAAAAACAAAACCACCAAAAAAGATTTTAAAAAACCCTCAAAGCATTGAAGAATCTGCTTCCTGTGTGTTTCTGTGTGTAACAGCAGAGTAACTGCACAGAACTGTAGAAAAATCTGAGTTAAAAGGGACTTTAAAAAGTCCCACCCCTGCCATGGCAGGGACACCTCCCACTGCCCCAGGCTGCTCCAAGCCCCAGTGTCCAGCCTGGCCTTGGACACTGCCAGGGATCCAGGGGCAGCCACAGCTTCTCTGGGCACCCTGTGCCAGGGCCTCCCCACCCTGCCAGGGGACAATCCCTTCCCAATATCCCATCTCTCCCTGCCCTCTGGCAACTTAAGGCCATTCCCTCTGTCCTGTCACTCCACATCCTCACAAAAAGTCTCTCACCAGGAAATGCTTTTTTTGTTTTCTGTTTAGCACAAAACCCTTCAAATTGTCAGAAGGTTACAAAGAGCTCTGCCCAGATTTGTGCAATTAATTTTGCAATAAGAAGCAGTAAAGGGAAACTTGGAAGGATTAAAAAAGAGCCACTGAAGAAAGGGCAGAGCTGAAGTTTTTGACTTGTGGATGTGAAATTTCACTTTCTAAATAAAACAGAAGCACATTGAGCTTAATAATAGTGCAAATGAAAGGATCCCAACCATTTTATAGAACAAAAAGTTGGAGGAGTCAAGACATTTTGACAAAGAGTAAAATCTCTTAAGAGTAGTAAAATAAAACAACAGGAAAATCCATCATTTCTATGTAAGAAGATAGGAAAATATAAGTTAAACACCATAAACTTTCATCCAGCACTGTAACATGGAAGAAAAACCACTCCAATTTCTTCTCTTTGATTTTTTTTTCCAGGAAGTTTTTTCTGAATTTCCTGTGATTTTGCAGTAATCCATTTTTGTGCTGTGTTATTTGGAATTGAACTCAAAAGTCCCCAGCCACTTCTTGAGAAACACAATCAGGCTGCACTGGCCAAATGGTTGCAGAGAAAAGCAACACCAAGCAGCACCAGAAACCTTGGTTTGAGCTAAGATCAGCTGGGGGAATCAAATTAAATATTTAAATGAGGGAAGCCTGAGTTGTTTAGCACTCTGTGTTCCCCTTTAGGACAATCCCTAGAACTTGTCTTGCTCCCCTTTAGGACAAGTTCCCCCAAACAAGTCCCTTCAAACAGCTCTGCTTAGAAATAAGGTGTGAAATTATCCCTTGTCAGGTCAAACCATCCAATCTATTTATATATCCTTAAAGGGCAGGAACAGGATTATATCAAATCCATGACATCCCAAAACAAGAGGAGAACCTCTCCTGGTCAGTGCAATTGAGGGAATACAAACAGCACATCTGAGCAAATGAAGAGGAAAAAGAATTATTTGTTTTTCCCATGAGAACCACGGAGTAGGATTTGCCCTGGTGTAAAGGACAAAGACATAAAATATTTTGTGTTGTGTAAATATTGAGGGCAAAATCAACACCAGCTTGAAAATCAGAGACTAAAACTAAGATATTAAGGTAGAGGATAAAGAAATATCTGCCAAGGCAGGGGCTGCCCAGCGAGCTTTGCAGTCCCCATGCCTGCAGGTGTCCAAGGAAGGCCTGGAGGTGGCACTGAGTGCTCTGGGCTGGGGACAAGGTGGGCACCAGTGCCAGGTTTAGAGGTCCTTTCCAGCCTAAGTAATTCTGGGAGTCCATGGTTCCCTGCTCTGAACATTTAAAGATGCCCAAGAGTTTGCAGTTCCTTGAACTTCAACCCCATTGAGATATTCCGGAAATGAGAAGTGGTCATGGAGCACCATGAAATTCCCAAAAGGGAACTGAAATGGCATTGGAGGCAAACCCAAACTCCCACCACAACCCCCTCCTGTGAAAGTCAGATTTCCAGGCTAATTCAGACTAGAACTGAGCCTTCAGTGGCACAGAAATCCTATTTATCTCTACTCCAACTGGAGAGCAGTTTCTCTCCTTGCTTCCTTCCCCACCTCCTCAGCCCTTCCTGCTGCAGTCATGTTTAACAAGGTGCAGCAGGATAATTTGGCATTATTTAAACATTTGATTTCTGCCTCCATATATCAGCCATTCATCTCCCTGCCAATTTAAAACTTTCCATGCCTCAATACACTGCCTAATAAATACTGCAAAGCACAGAGGGGTTTACTTTCCTTTACTTTTTTTTCCAACCTAACCCAAAAGTTTTCTTTTCGCCAAGTAAGAAAAAAGAAAAAAAGGAAAGAGAAAGAGAGAGGAAAAGGGAGAGGGAGAAAGAGAAAGGAGAAAAATGAAAAAAGAAGAAAATAATTCTCCTCCAAAAGAGATTCTCCAGAAAAGATGAGAGAGAAGGCGTTAGTGATCACACCTGGGCATTGAAAAACAACAGCAATATTTGTGGGAAAGGTGTGGAGAGAGTTTGGGTTTTTTAGCATTTTTAGGTTCAAATCCCCAGATATTTCCTCAAGTTTTGATCAAGCTGAAGTTCCTGGGCCTTGTTTTAAACAGCCAATTCTCATAACAAACAGATTAAAGCAGAGCAACGGGGAGGCAGTTTCCTGCCACAGTTTGTCAACACATGACAGTCTCATGGAAGCATTCAGAAAATAAATTCTTTGTGCTAGACTGAGACAAGGAGAAATGAGAAAGGGGTTTGGAAAGTAACGTGACAGAAAGGGGACAGCAGGTAAAGAAAGGATTCCTGACCTTCCATGTCACCAAGACACAGGAATTCTGTGTTTCCAAACTATTGCTACAAATACAATATAGCCAATAAAAATAAAAAGTGAGCAGGCAACAGAAATTACTGGTGGAGTATGAGATGAATGACATGACACCAGGGCAGATTTTCAATGCTGCCCATTGAAGCATCTCTCTTAGCTCTTTGAAAGTCAAACTAGTTTAATTATTGCCCTTCAAACACAATTTCAAAGCCTGATTTCCTCCCAAGTTAAAATATTTACATTTCAGGGCTTCCTCATAAACATAAAGAAACAGAGTCCATTTGTATAAGCTGCCTTAGCACTAAATCTAAACCTAAAATCTAGTGGGCCTACTGAGCTGCAAATGTGTTTCTGCTCTAGAGAAACCCAGAAAGGAAAGGTTGTGGCCTTCAAAGTCTTCATGCTACATAGAACAAATGCAAAATGTCTTCATGACTGAGAAATAAACCAGCAAGTTCATGACTGAAGAGCTTTGTTGGGGAATAAAGCACACAGTTCATGACTGGAGAGCTGCAGTGGCTCTGCTCACACACACTCCATGGCTGTAAACCAACACACGAATGCACAGACACAGTGGTTGATGATTTTTAGTTCAGGCCTGAAATTATCCCTGGAGTTAGAGCTGCAAGGCCCAAAGTCTGAGAGACTTTTCTGGAGGGCACAAAGGGTGATCCAGGACAGGTCCCTCTCAGCTGGGCTCCTCTGGAGGCTCAGCAGCCCCAGCTCCCTCAGCCCTCCCTGGGCACCGAGATGCTGCAGGCAGAAAGAACTCAGGAGTGCAGTGCCTGGAAGAGGCTCATTCCTTGCCAGATCCCACAGTCTGGTGGTTCCAAGGCTGTTGGAATCCAGGATTTCCTCCTTCTCCAGAAGCAGCTTCCTGCCTCATCCATCCCTCCCAGCCACGGGGAGATCCCAGGTCACTCAGTCCCTTCTGCCAGGACTACAATCTGCACATTAACAGAGCTGAACCTCGTTTCAATGCCCCTATTTCATGAGTAACTCTCCTCTCACCAAAGGGAAACTCATCTCCTGCCACCTCAAAGCGCTGCTGGTGGCACTCAGAGCCACTTTGAAGGACTAGACCCTTCAGAGGAACTTACGGCTCCACTCCAGCTGCACAGCATCAAGGGGAGCTCTTTGCCCTGCAGGATCAACTGCACAGTTCCTGACCTAATGCACCAAGTCCCCATAAAACAAACATATGATTCCTGTTCCCAAGAACAGAGGCTGCCCCTCAGACAAGAACCTGGTGGCATTTCTCTGCTCTCCCTGGATCTGTGCAGTGCAGGGCTCTGGGAATGATCAATGAGCTCTTCAAATATGCATTTTCCCCAGTTAATTTCCTGCTCAACAGGAATAGATCTAGATCTGGAACTATTTTATTTCTAAAATAGCCTCTTAAGGTGATTTGTAAGGCCCCATTCGTGATTCCATTTTTGTAGCAGAAGATTTGTTAGACTGAAAAAAAAGACAGTAGCTAATAGAGGGGGCCTTGAAAAACAGGGGAAGGGGTTTGGGGCTGAACAGTCCTGGTGGCACAAGTGAACTGTTGTGGTTTTGACAGGAAAAAACCCCTTTTTTAAAAAGTCATTCCCCACTCAGGATAGTTGGCAAAGTCCATTTCAGTGGTTCTTGTGACATGCTGATAAAAAACACCCATCTGCTTAACACTTAGGAAATGAAAGCCATCCTTGGATGAGCAAATCTTCTGATTAGCCTTGGTTTTATTTTGTGAGACTTCGTTTCAGAATGGAACAAAACCACTGAGCCAGCAGTGAGATCCAAATTCCACAGTGCAGGTGTCCATGGCTCATCTCTTGTTCCACAGTCAGGCAGAAAGGAAGGAAAAGGAAGGAAATGAGTCTGAAACCAGAAGATTGGAAGAACTACAGTGATCAGTCCAAATGGAGTTGAAAAAAACCAACATTAAATAATCAAGAGAGCATTCCTCCTTTGTCATACATCCCAACAGAAATACTTCCAGCATCCTGTGTGCATCTCCTCTGGGATAAACAAATATTATTCCTCAAGTGAGTCAGAAGGGATGATTTCATGGAACAACTCCAGGAGATTTCATCTTCTAGAAATCCTCAACCCAGCATTCTGGTTGGACTCGCTGCTCTTGAAGGTCTTCTCCAACCAAAATGATCCTTTGATTCCACTGGTCCCACACCAAACACAAGTGGGACTCGAGGATGGATATTTTTGGGGTGGGACAGGGTGGTGGAATGTAGGGGACAGGTGACATCAGCCCAGCCCTCCACCTCCTGGAGAACCCCTCAAACACAGCCCAAACTGGCATTTACAAGATAACAAAATGGCCAGGCTGGGCTCATCTCTGAGAAGATGAATTCAGGATTTTTGTTGGAATTCTTGTTCTACAGATAAAAATCCTCAGGAGAAACATAAGGGACTTCAACTCTTCATTCATGTATAAAAAAGTGCAAAACAGCTTGAGGTTAAAAAGCAGCCCCCCAAAAAATCCTCAAGAACCCTTCAAAGATTCCATGGGATGAAACAAATCCCCACAATTCACAACCCCTTTATACAACCTCTGAAAATCCCAGGAAGAGATCCATTGCAAATTTTGTGGGTGGACCTTCACATTTGCTCTTGGTTTTTAAAAGGGATCAGAAGGATTTTTGCCTTTTTTTCATCTTTTAAGAGAAAGAAGAAATTATTGGTCCCCCTACCCCAAGCTCACATCTGTATCTTCACAAAAGGTATAGACTCAATCTAAATGCTTTAATTAAATCTCTTAATTGGCAAATAATTGCTGCTGGGTTGGTTTGGTCTGCCATAAAACTACACACAGAGAGTTTTGAATTCAGCAGCTTTCTCTGCTGACCAAAAATTGCTGCTAAATTGTTTCTTCGAGTCAGAGACATTGGATTAGAAAGAAAAAAAAAGGAAGAAATTTGATCCTGTGTTTCCACCTTCCTCCTCCCTGATTCTTTTAGCCTCGGAGTTTGCCTCTGAATTCAATAGAGGAGCAGTGGAGAAATAAAAGAGATTTTAGCTGACCTAATTTCATATATTGCACAGCTACAAGTGACATTCCTACTTTTACTTAAGCTAAAAGATGATGAAAAAAATTTAAAAAAAAAAAATCAAACCTTCGCAGCATTGCTCCTGTTTGGAAGAGAGACAACAGCAGGAACTGTAAAACCAGATCTCTTTCTTTCAAAAAATCCAAAACCAGATCTCTTTCTTCCAGAAAACCAAACCAAAAATACACACAATATTCCCCATCCCCACTCAAGCCTAACATTTATTCTGGTGCCCCACAGGATTGAACAAAAGGATCCCAGTGTGAAATAACTGGAATTAAACACTGAATGGGCTCATCAACAGTAAATTAGGACTGATGGGATGGCTTTGTAACAAAAGAATTACGAAAGAATTTTTAATAATTAGGGGATGTTTTTTAAGACAAAGGGACTACAGTAGATGGGAAGTGCTTGAATTTCATCAGGAGCAGATGGGATCCTGGGGAAACTTCCCACTGAAGTCTAGGAAAAAAGCAGCCTGAGCTTTTTCAAGGCAGTCCTGGATGAAGTTACTTTGGGACATCTTTAATTGCTGGGGCTGGGGAGGATCTGGTGACTCAGGAGGTCAAGGAAAACCAGGGAAAATAAAGAATAATGAGCTAGTGGAGCAAAATGCAGCAAGATGAGCAGAAACTGAGGCAACATCCACAGCTCCCACCAGGGAAATGGAGATTTGAGTGCTGGGTGCAAAGAAACAGCCCAGAATTTCAGCCAGAGCTGATTTTTTATTAATTTGTATTTCTTATTCTGCTGTTCTAAGAACTACACTGGTTGGAAATGGCAACTGCCAGAAGAACACATCTTTTCTATGTTGTATTTCAGGTTACAAATTTTGTTCCTGCCCATGGGAACTCCAGCAGGCCCAGGCCTGAGCAGAGTTTTCTATTTAGCTGCAAGAAACAGATTTCCAAGGAATTATTCCTGGAAGCATTGCCTCATTAGCTGGGTGCCATTTGCTGAGTCACCAGTGCCCCACCTTGGCTTAAATCCATTTCCAACTCATTTTTCCTCTGTTACACCACAGTGGAATTTATCCAAAGGGCTTTTAGCTCACACTGCCCTTTCTGACCACAGTGTGGGGAAGGAAGTCAGCTCAGTTTGTATCAGGGTGCTGCGTGTTCCTCAAGAAACAGCATTTCTGTGCAAATTCCTCTGGAAAAGCAACAGGATTTTGGCTACTGTCAGCAAATTGATACTCATTAAAACAAAGTTCCCCTATTCAGGTCATGTAAGAGAACATTACCAAGGATTAAATCAAGTGTGGGTTCTGTGATTAATACATTGGCACAAGCCAGGCTAAAAAAAATCCACTCCCAAATTATGTTTAGAACCCTTTGAAGGAAGGGAATTGCTGTATTTATTCAGTCACATGACACTGTGATTAAAGAGTGGTGGTCCTGCCCTTCCTCCAAATCACCTGGAAGAAAAAGGGTTCTGGACACTCTTGGGATGAGGACATGGAGATCAGAATTTGTCATACAAATACAAAGGAACAGAAATGGAAACCTGAGGAATCCCTTTTTCCCCCCAGGAGATCCAGCTGTCCCTGTGCTGCCTGGGCCATCTGTGCTTTGCACACTAAGTGTCATTCACACCTAACTAGGAATGGCTCCTCAACCAAAAATCCCCATTTTCCTCTCCTCAAAGATGCCTCTTTGGAGAGATGTGATGCTGCCAGTGTGAGCATGAATAAAAATCCCACTGAGAAGTGTTGCTGGATTTTCTCTGCTCCCCTGAGTGTCTCCACAGTCCCATCATCCTGCTTTTCTTCCCACAATTATTCCCACTGCTCTCCCGTGTCCACAGGCCATTCCAGTGCCTCTCCTTCATCCAAGCCAGCATTTTCCTCCTCAAACCACCACCACCAAGGTCAACCTGACGGCCCTGCTCCTCCACTGCAATTAATGATTAAAAAGCCAGTTAATTGGAGCCCAGTCAGAGCAAAAATGTGAAATATGAGCAGCTTGTCCACTTCAGTGTCAACAGTGACAGTGATTATGACAGGGTGTAAAAATGGAGAAAATTAAATTAATGCTGCCTTGTACATTGTGGGCATCAAATAGAACGTGGGGTTGGGCTGGGGGGTGGAAGGGAATAAAAGGACATTTGGAGAGCAATTAGGAGAGCAAGAAAAAGAGACTTTCGACTCGACAGCAAAAAACAAAGCATGATTCAAGCAGGAGTGAAGGCTTCCCATGAAAGCAAAACTACTTGACTTCCTAACTGACAAAAGAGAGGTTTCTAAACCCAAATCCAGCTGCCAAAGTCATAAATTTGTACAATTACAGCTCTACCCACACGGAGTGCCATGGATAATGAGCAACTTCACTGCAGACACGCTGAAACCACACTCAGTTTTCACTTATCCCTCTCATTATTCTCAAGAGTATTTGGGAACAACTCTGACAGATTTTGCCCTTCACTGTTGTTAAATTGTTCAAAAGAATAAACCCTAATCAGTTATCCAGGGCTGTAATTTTTAATTACCAGAGATCACTGGCAGGACACATTTCTGCTGTCTTTAATGAAATTCAACCAAGATGCTCCCAGGAGGAACACGAGCTACTGGTGCCACGTTTCAGGGTTCCTGAGGTCTTGTTTCCCTAGGAAAACCTAGAAAAAACCTCAAGAAAAAATCCCAATGTGGATTTTTTCTGAAGCTTTTGGTTATTAACGATTCTATTAAAGTCCTTTTCCAACCAGAACTGATTTACAAACAAAGTAAAATTTGTCAAAAGTTAAAGCTTGTACAACAAATAAGACAAAACCAATTTTGATACTCGAGCCCAACACTGAATAATCACAACTGAAGACTTTTATCTTGCCAGGTAAATCAACAGCTTTGGAAAAATCCAATCTCCAGAGGTTGCTGAAGCCATGAAACACAAAACACGCCCAGAGCTTTCTTCCTTGTAACCTCTTTTCCTACCACATTGTAATAATTCTGGGGTTGAAAAAAGCACTCCCATGAAATTCCAGAGGCATCCCAGCCCTCCCCCAGCTGCACCCTTACCTTCATCATTCTGGGCCTGAGCCCCTGGCAGGACAGCAGCGAGTGCTGTCCCCACAATGAACCATTTCCAGAGACCAAGCTGCTGGACCATTTTCCGTCAAACTTCACTCAAGGCACAGCTGCGGAAAAAGAAATTTCAGATTTTTGTTACTCAACCTGCACAAAGCTGAGCCACTGCAAAATATTTCCCAGGTAAGCACCGAGGGGATATGCAGTCTAGGAGAGCATGGCATTGTTTCAGCCTTAAAAATAAATAAAATAACGAAGGAGAGCCCCGTTAGCATTAATCAAGACGTGTGCTCTCATTAACTCGATGACTGTGCATGCACAGCCCTCCACGTCAGGAAAATGCAAGGTTCTGGCTTAAATCAGCTCTGATTTCCATGATTTTCCTGCAATGAAGGATTTCTGTTGTCCTTCCTGCTTTCAAGCACTTTGGAGAAGAAGAGTGGCAGAGAAATTGCACTGATTAAAATGAGGGTGTCACTGCAAAAGGCTGGAGGGACCCAGGATTCAGAGGCATTGCCCAGGAAAAATGGGATTTTTCTCTGAGGATGGCCTTTTAAAGGAGACAGGCTGGGTCGTGTACAGGAAAAGGGGAAAAACACCACCACCCCAAAAAATCCCCTACAACCACAAAATAAAATTTAAAAAATAATAAAAATGAGAAACAAACAAACAAACAAACAAGAATAAACCACACCATAAAAAACCACCCTCCCCAAAAAAACCCACAAAACTCAAAATAAACTCCCCCCAAAAAACAACAAAAAACCCCTAAAAAAAAAGCCACCCCCAAAAAACCCAAACATAAAATGAGCAAAAAAAAGCAAAAAAAACCCCAAAAAATCAACCAACCAAAAAACCAAAAAAAACCTGAACCCCAAACCAAACAAAAGAACCCCAGACAAACCAAGAAAACTGCCCCAAAATCAGGAGAATCAACCGGCCAAGGCAGGTGTGGCTGAACTCCAGAGCATATCTGGAGTGTGGAACATTAGAAAGTTACCAAAAGCTCTGGTTCGTGGCTCCAATATAAAGAATTAGGACATTTCTGTAGCCCAGAACTGAATGATTGAAAAACATTCCTTCAAATTTCAAAAGATTGCGATAAATACAGTGACAGGAGAATAGAGTGGACAGAGACTTTCAGCAATATAAACCAAGTTATTGTATAAAGGAAAAGCTGTACTAATTAAAAATCAAACCACCTGGCAAAACAGTTGCATGCCAAGAGTTTTGGAGGAAAACCTGTGGGTTTTTTCCACAGGATAAGGAAAGCAAGCAGGGAAACACAATAAACCAGACTGAGTGGCCCATATCTCCCTAAGTATTTAAAGTTCCTAGGTGGTTGATAATATATATTATATATAAATATATTTAGTGTGCTTCCAGGACAGCTCACATGGGTGGGATCTCCAGGACCTCAGAGGTTTTGCCCGAATTTAATGATTGTATCCTGTGATTTCTGAGGCTCCCTCAGAGAGCTCCTTTTCCCTTTGCAAAAGCCATGGATTGCAGGTGACTTTATTGGATTTTAATACCAACATTCCAGGAAAAAAAAGCAGCAGCAAAAGCATTTCAAATTCTTCACTGCACTTGCTGCTCCACTTCCTAAAGGAACTGTTATCCCCATGTGCCAGGAGACTAGAATTGCTCAAAAGGGCTTTTCCCCTCCCTTCTCCATCCCAAAATGGATTGGATTTGATTCCTGTCATCCAAATTTCCATTTAGCCAGTCTGGAATTTGCAACAGCACCTTCAAAAAAATAAAAAAAACCACCACCAAAATTACTTTTACTGTGGTATATTCCTTCTGACTACTTGGAAATCAAGGCTGAGTGTGTCTCCACAAGGCCCACATGGATTCCAATTCAACATCCCCATCAGACCCCCAGGGAATTTTGGGGATGGGAACTTCTCAGCATTTCACCACTTTTTCCTCCCCAGTTAACAAAAGTTCCTGAAGGACTGGGCTCAGCTGCTTTTCCACTTGGAGCAGTGTTGTTCCATTAGGTGGCATTTACTTCCAACCTTCTCACCTCAAATCCCAGAAAACAGAAGTTCAGGAGGCTCCTGGTGCCTCCAGGTCAGCCTGAGAAAAATCCCATCCCAATCCAGACTTGAGGTGTTAGCAGACCTAAAAAGAGCTGCACAAACTCACTGCACAGGCCTCTGATATTTGATTTTACAACCTTGAAAAAACAAAATAAAACCCCAGCTCTCCAATCACGATGTTCTATTTTAGAAAGTTATTCAGAGCTCAGCTGACACCCTTGAGTGGAGTCTGCTCCTGAGAGATTTTCAGGACGGAATCTTGACAGATTTATTTTGGATTTTGATGAAATGTCAAGTTAAACCACAAGGATAGCAACACTGCTGCTCCCAGAATAAGCAGCTCTCTATGCAACTGGAATACAACAGAAGAAGAATCCTGGTTTTTCCTTCCATTTGTACTAAAAAAAAAATAAAAATCAAAAAACCAAAAAAGCAAAAAAACAAACCCCAAACCCCCAAAACCCAACCAAACAAATAAAAACCTCTGAAAAACCAGGCGTATGAAGTACAGAAAATGAGAACGTTAAGATCAAATGACTCAGCTAACTCAGAAATAGCTCAGAACAAATCACAATTTCCCACAGTGCCAAAAGGTTGACAACCTGTAAGAAAGAAGGTTGAACTCCAGCCAGGGCAAGGGACAACTATGAACTGATGAGAGAAGAAAGATCTGGAAAGTAAAAACATACCAGATGTGTGCAAGACTCAACATTTTCCTGGGAAATATTCTGATTTTAAATTTTAAGAGAGGATAAATATGAATTTAAAAAATACCCATTTCTGTGTGTGCAATTATTATTTACATAACCAGCCTGAACTCCCTCAAGCATCAGGAGTGACATATTTTGCTTAGTGGGGATGCTCTTTGCACCCAACCATTGTGATAAATCTTTTGAAGTATTTATTTTTTTAAAGGTTGATGCAACTGAATTGCGTTAACACAGCAAAAAAATTACAGTGGACTGGTTTTTTATAAGGTTCATAGTTATTACTGATCAGCTGAACTCTCTTAAATATTGCAGACACAAAATAAGAAGTGCAAATGTTTATTCTGGAGACCTGTGCCATAATAAATCAGAAATGTCACCAAAACAGCAGGGAAAAGCCTGTTAGAGAAGGCAAAAAGGAGAATAACTTGCTTTAGAGTCTGACAGCATTCCTAGCTTGGTTAAAGCCGCAGTTCATAAAAAACTTTGTCCCAAATACTTGATTTTTGTTACCCAAACAATTCTGGTGAACTGCCAGCAGGAGGAGAAAAGCTTCTCAAAGATGCTTTAACCCCAGAACAGACACACACCAAAAACCCCAAACTGCTTTGCCTCACAATGCTGTTCAACACTGAAGTCACTTCAGCTGGCACCATGTGAATTCCCATGGAGTTCATCATATTCCTACAGAATTCATAATATCTGAAATAAAATTCCCCTGGAATTGATATCCATGAATCCCAAAAGTGTCTTGGGGGGGAGGGGGGTTAGTTCTGATGAGCAGCTCCTGAGTCCCTCTCACTGGGGTGCACCTCCTGAGCACATCTGCTGGGAAGTTCCTGTGCTGGAAAACAGCCTCACCTGGGGCTTCATCCCAAAAATAAACCCCAATTCCAGCTCAGGGATCACCTCTGGCACTTTGGGACATCCTGGAAGGCTGAAAATCATCCCACACGGTCCCTCCATGCCCATTCCCAGATCCTATCTCACAGGCCTCTCCAACCAGGAGAAAAGCCAGGCAAGGAAGACTTTACCTTTAAATTAGAACTAGTTCTGGCTCTGATTGACCTGCAAGTATGACTAACTCTGTGCTGAAGTCAAGCATCTGCTGAACTGCCTTCCTCAAGAATTCTTCAAGCATAAGCAAATATTTGGCTGTGTGGTGCTATGGGGAATAATTTACAGTGCAAATCCAGCCCTTTCTCCAGCTTGGGATGTTCCAAAAATCCAAACACTACTCCAGGTTTTATTTCACTGACACTTCTCGAGCACTTCACACGTGAGTACTTCAGCCTGTGCACTCCTGGGTTTCCTCAATCCTGTTAAAGTGCTCTCATGCTCTGGGATTGGCACAGCTGACTTATATTTGCTCATTCTCCTCTGCTTGGATAAAACCTTTCAGGAACGTGAAGACTTAGGATCTAATTTCAAGATCAAACCTGCTCCCACCTCCATTCCCTTTTCCCAGCTGCTGGATCTGTTCCACAGAAATAAACACATGAAAAAAGAGGAACACTGATGCTGCATTCCTGTCCCTTGTCCTAGTGTTATCAAGCTCTGGAGTTTTTAGCCTTTCTTGGAGGCAGCGTTTTTAGGAAGTAAAGACACAAGAACAAGATAACAATTAGGACCATTATTTCTATGAGGATTTTCCACTTCTGCCAGCAGAACATCCAGAAATGATGATTTTAAAGGATTAAAACTATTTAATGCTGCTGATTCCCTCTGAAAAGAGGAGACAGATAAATAGATGGAAAGTTTGCATGGAGAAAAGTCAACTCAACTCACAAAAACAGAAAAGAGAGAAAAGAGCCTTATGGGATAACTGAGGAAGGGAGAGCAAAGCACTTTTGTTTCCTGCTTCCGTCACTGGTGGTGATGTGATTATTTCTTGTATTTTTAACAAGTAACGCAGTTATTGGATGGATTAACAGCCTTACAACTCTTCAGCATTCATTCCTGTCCACAGGCCCCATCTTTTAACTCATTATGGATTGTTTTATTCTCTTTCCCAATCCCTCTGTATGGACTCCACCTAAAAAAATATCATTTTCCAAGAAAGTTTTGAGTCACAAAAGAAGTTGTATGGCTGGACAGTGCTCATTTGAAACTCCTGCTGTGCAGATGGTGCCTCCAGAAAGAGGAGAGAGCAAAGATACCCTAAACCCTGAGAGCAGAGCCAGCAGACCTCAGCTGAAAATTCCCATTAACATCAAGAGATTAAAAGAAATACAACCCACATTAGTCAGGAGTAGCTTGGTTAGCTCTTCAATAACCTTTGTCTTCACAGAATCTGCACACAGAGCTGAAGTTACACATTAAAGTGTTAATAATGAAAATATAATTCGATATAAAAGCCCAAAGATCAGTTTCACTGCTTTTACTGCAAGACAGATATTGGATTTCATCCCAAAAACCTCTCCATTTCTCCCTCACCAGAGCCATTTTCTCTCCAAGGATCCTTCCCTGGGATTACATAACACAGAGGAGAGAATCCAAGGGGTAAAATCTCTCTGACACCAGGAAATATTTTGTCAGGAGCCCCTCTGAGTGCTCCTTGCAGGACACCAGGAACTGTCTCCACATGTCATGGCTGAAAAACTGACTGCTAGTGTAAAAATGGAAACATCCCAAAGTACAACGGGGCATCAAACATGTCCCAGATTAATGAACTTAATTCATTTTAGTGAAGAAAATTCAAGTAGAATTTACATGCTGCCTCTTCGCTTTGCTTCGGCGATTTTTATTTGAATTTTGTAAAAATAAGTACACTGGACTTGTCAGATTTCTAGAAAATGAGTGTTTCTACTCATTCTACACTCCCAAGAAATCCCAAACATTCCCTCTCCCACTAGTGCCCACCTGCTATTAACCCCCAGCAATCCAGAGACACAATCCCCTTGTGGCTTTTACCCTCAGCAGAGCCCATCCTAAATTAAACCATTTCCCAGGAATTCAGGCTTCTCTTCTAGAAAAGAGCAGGGAATCAAAAGTTTCATCTTCCTCAGGTCCTTGGTGCATTGTCAGTGTATCATTATCATTCTGTACTTGAATCACAGACTATTTATTTCAACCTCTCCCACAGCTCAGCAGATTTCCTGGGAAGCCTCCTCAGCCTGGACAGCAGGATTTCCTGTGCCCCTCTGCTCCCCAGGCTTGCCTAGATCTGCCACCACATCCCTCAAGCCTCAAGCACTTTCTCCCTCCTCTGCTTCATGTTTTTCCTTCTCAGGATTTTGGGGTGATCTTACCCTTAAAATCCCTTCTTGTCACTTCTTGATAGGCACTAAGAACATCATGGACGTGATTATGGGTTTTGATTATGCTTGGGTTGATTTCTGAGCTTGTGGGCTGGGAGGGAAAGGAGGCAGTTGGGACTTTACTCCCATTTTGACATTTTTAAAGGGCTTCACAAAGCTGGAATCACTTCCCTCTCTACACAGGGTGCCCAGAGAAGCTGTGGCTGCCCCTGGATCCCTGGAGGTGTCCAAGGCAAGGCTGGACAGGGCTTGGAGCAGCCTGGGACAGTGGGAGGTGTCCTTTAACCAACCCAAACCATTCCATGATTTATCCGTCTCCATCTCACTATTCCACCTTCTGAATCCCCTCATCCCTCTAGCTGCTTCTCAGCCTTCTGGCAATCACAGAAATCCCATAAATCCATCTCCTGGACCTCTGTTTCTCCAGATACCCTCACACCTCAGTGCTGCATGATCAGCTCCTGCTCCAGTATCTCCTTGGTCACATATCCAGCAAGAAATGGCTTCTGAGGAACAGGAGAGAGAGGAAGGTGGGATGTTACAATTCACTGTAGAGACAGGAAAATGACAGATGACTTGGGAGAAGTGCAGGCAGAGGGGTTTTCAAGTGGTTCCTGTTTGCCACAGGGAGCTGTTTCCAGGCTGGAGGGAGGCTACACGTGCCAGGGATTGCTGCCATGGAAACCAAGAATGGTTTGGGTTGGCAGGAGCTTCACAGATCATCTCATCCATGGGCAGGGACATGCTGCTCCTCCCTGCTCAGGCCCTGGTGAGCTGAACCAACTCAGCCCAAAAAGTCACCTCTAGTTCAACTCAGTCCTGGGTGTGAATCCCAGAGTGGTTTGGGTTGGAAGGACCTTAAATCCCACCCGGTGCCACCCCTGCCATGGCAGGGACACCTTCCACTGTCCCAGGCTGCTCCAAGCCCCAGTGTCCAACCTGGCCTTGGACACTGCCAGGGATCCAGGGGCAGCCACAGCTTCTCTGGGCACCCTGTGCCAGGGCCTGCCCACCCTGCCAGGGAACAATTCCTTCCCAAGATCCCATCTCTCCCTGCCCTCTGGCACTGGGAAACCATTCCCTGGGTCCTGTCCATCCATCCCTTGTCCCCAGTCTCTCTCCATGTTTCCTGTAGCTCCTTCAGGCTCTGCAAGGCCACAATTTGTTCACCCCAGAGCTTCTCCTCTCCAGGCTGAACAATCCCAGCTCTCCCAGCCTTTCCTCCCAGCAGAGCTGCTCCATCCCTCTGCTCATGCTGGTGCCTCCTCTGCACTCTCTCCAGCAGCTCCAGGTCCCTCCTGTGCTGGGGCAGCTCTGCAGGTCTCTGGGGTCTCACCTGAGCACAGGGGCAGAATCCCCCCTGCCCTGCTGCCCACGCTGGGGCTCAGCCTGGAATTGGGTTAAGAAACAGGGAAATGCAGGGAAATCCAGGGAAAAGCACTGCACCTCAGCCCTGCATTGTGCAACAGAGAAAATTCCACACCATCACAAGCAAATCTGAGGTGGATGGAATGGCCAGGAGGGAAGTGATACCAGACAAGAACCTCAATCCCACATTTCAATTGACTCCAGAAGAACTCCTCAGTGTAAATGCAGCACATACCTCGGAATGGGTTAAGCAGTTTTGCTGGACTCAAGACATCCAGTTGTTTATTTTAATAGTTCACTCACAGGGCCTGTGTTGGTTGTTATTTCTAGAAGATGATCAGCCAAAATGGGTTTCCAAATGTTTAAGCCACTACTGAGATACCCAAGTAACAATAAGATCCTTGAAGGAAATCCAGGAATACCACCAAACCCAGAGCTTTAACAACCCAGCAATAACACATCACTCAGAGGAATGGTTTCAAACAGGGCTGTGCTCAAATTTCAAAAGCTGCCAGAGTAAATAAGATTGTTTCACCAATTTCCTGTAACATCTCATAAAGGAAAGAAACAACCTTGTTTTCTGACAGCCTTGAAATGAACAGCACCCTCACAGCCACACGAGGTCATAGGTTTTGTCTTGGCTGAGGCCAGATGGGGGAGAATGGGCAGAAGCAAACGAGGAAATGCACTTGGAGATTCAGGAAATGACAGCCCCTGCACGTCCTGAGAGCATTGTCCCCCTCCTCCACTCACTTTTCATCATCCTACTTGATATTTTCATTGGTGCTGAGCTGACATTTCCATGAATTCCATTAAAACCCTGGTTTTTAGGAGACTTTAGATTGAGCCGCTGAAGCTGAATAGGCTGGAAGCAGCCAGCACAGGGTGACATTCAGTGACCAACCCATGGCACACGAGAGAGGCACCACATTCCTGCCAGGAATCACAAGTTCAGGCATCAGAGCTGAACTTCTGAGTCTGGAAGTTCAGGACTTTGGATAAGGGATGGAGGAACAGGAGGAGGTAGGATGGCTTTAAACCGAAGGAAAGCAGGGTTACATGGGGTATTGGGAAGGAATTGCTCCCTGGGAGAGTGGGGAGGCCCTGGAATGGAATTCTTAGAGAAGCTGTGGCAGCCCCTGGATCTCTGGAAGCATCCAAGGCCAGGTTGGAGCCACCTGGGATAGTGGAAGGTGTCCCTGCCCTGGGACTGGATAGGCTTTAAGGTCTTTCCCACCCAAAGCATCCTTGGATTCAGTGAAAATAAACCAAGCTTCACAAATGAGGGAAGAGACCTGTCTGACCTGCAGTGATAGAACCTGGCCCAAGATGGAGCAGCAGAGACCTCGGGATAAAAATCCCTCCCAGTCAGACAAGGACATGGAGCAGAGGGAACCTGAGGCATTCAGGGGCAAGGAAAACATAGAAGGCAAAGTTCCTGATGGACAGCTGGGCCACGGATTTCCTTTCCCATGGAAAATCCATCTTGGAAGCTGCTCTGTCCGTAACACTTCCAGAGGGAATTTCACCACCAAGGCCCTGGCAGCAAGATCATAACAACAAAATAACAAGAAACATCCATTCTCAAGATAAAACGAGAAGATAAAATCAGTTTTCATTCAGCATCCAAAGAGATCCCTTTCAACCCAGGAATGTATTCCATGGGATTGGCAGCAGGCCTTGGGATTAGGGGTACTTTGAATTTCCTCCCTCAGTTTTTGTGGCTGCTGTTCAAAAATGAGTAAAGAGAGGTGGGAGACAGAGGAAAGCACCCGTGGGGTGTGAGGTTGGCTGTCCAAGATGAAAGGCTGAACTGTGAGAAACCCAATTTTAATGCCATTCAGCTGTAAAAACAATAGAAACCTAAAAGCCTAGAGGGCAGATGAGCTGGTCCACACACCCTCCTGCTGCTGGGTGAGGAGGGAAGGTATCAGAGCATGGAATTCAGTGCCAGGTGAAAGTCTGCCAGCTCCAGAGCTCAAGCCCTGGCTACAAACAGAGCTGTCAGCAGCTCTGCGAGGAGATAAATGCATTTACTACCTGGGCAGCTCGGGAAAGGGATCTTCATTTGGATAAAAAGGCACGCTGGGACAAATAAGATATTCATGGATGCAGAGAGGGACTGGGAATTTGTCAGCTTTGCAGCTATTTTCCCCTCCGAGGAGGAGGCACGGGAGTGGCCGTGGGGACTGAGCTGAAGTAAACAAAATGCTGGGGAGCATTAGGAGGGAGAGGAAGAGATCCTAAATTCGAGTGACATTATCAGGGACAATAGGAAACCCCTGGAGCATTGAACAAAGGGTTTGCTGCCGTTCTTTCACAAAGAGACACCAGGGAAGGACAAAGGCTCGGGAAGGACACTGGGGGACCTTGCACTGCTCTGTCAAACACAACAAAAATCCCCAAAAGACCAAGCCCCACCTCAGAAATCCGACTGGTTTGGGTTGGAATGGACCTTAATGGCCATCGAGTTCCACCTTCCGCTGTCCCAGGCTGCTCCAAGCCCCAGTGTCCAACCTGGCCTTGGACACTGCCAGGGATCCAGGGGCAGCCACAGCTTCTCTGGGAATTCCATCCCAGACCTTGCCCACCCTGCCAGGGAACAATTCCATCCCAATATCCCATCTATGCCTGCCCTCTGGCAGTTTAAAGCATGCAAAAGGAAGATTCCCAAGGATTAGTTACTGCAAGAAAGAGATGTTACAGACATCAACTGAAATCTCCATCAGCAAAGCTGCTGTAGCAACAAATTTTTCTTATGACACTGTAGTATTTCTGTCCTAGAGGAATACATACAGGAATAAAAGCAAGAATACACACAAAGAAATCTTTCTCATGTACACCAAACACTGGGGCTTGTTCAGGAAGTCATCAGGACAAAGGAAACACTCCAGTCCCAGTTGTTACTTCTCCAAACAACAATAGATATAATTATGCAGATTCAAACAAGGACATTCCATGCCTCAGGGCTTTGGCAAGCTGCCTGCAGGAGCCACGGGGGAACCCCCAGGTAGAGCTGTGCACCTCACCTCAGGTAAGGTTCAGGGACACATTCCTTTCTCAAAAACATGCAGAGAATCAGAGGAGTATCTGCTGAACGGAAGCGATTAATGGCTTCATTCAGTTGCTAATTCATGTTTGATTTTCCCCCCCAGCTGTGTGGCAGAAATTGAGTAAGACCTGTAAAAGCCCATAAATGAAGTGTGAGTTTCCTCACAATTCTCTACACTTGTTCCAAGCTGAAGAAACTGCCTGGAGTAAGAAATTTCCTTCATGTACTCTGAATTTTACTCTTTTTCCATCACTTTGGTCCTCAGCACACAACAGAGAAGAGGGAAGGTTCTGCACCTGAGCATAAGGCAGGCAGGTTTGGGGAAACTGGGGCTTCAATCCAGCTGTTCCAACAAAATCCTGATTCAAAATGTGACAGCACATCCCAGGGGGGACCCTGTGGCTCTGCACACCTCCTGCCAGGAGGGGACAGCCAGGGGGTCAGGCTGTGCTCCCAGGGAACAGGGACAGGACAAGGGGAAATGGCCTCAGGCTGGGCCAGGGGAGGCTCAGCTTGGACAGCAGCAGGAATTTCTGCATGGAAAGGGTTCTCAGGCCTTGGCAGGGGCTGCCCAGGGAGCTTTGCAGTCCCCATGCCTGCAGGTGTCCAAGGAAGGCCTGGAGGTGGCACTGAGTGCTCTGGGCTGGGGACAAGGTGGGCACTCGGGCAGAGCTGGGACTCCATGGGCTGGGAAGGATTTTCCAGCCTCAATAACTCTGGGATATGTTACTGCAGTGACAAGGGCCTTTCCCTGGAGCTGCCTCCTCACACCTCCTCATCACTCACACCACTGATGTGAAGCATTGCCTCCCATGGGTGAAAACTGGGGGGAAAAGATCTCTTTCCAGACCAAATATGCTGATAACAATAAGATGCTCAGCCTTGGAGGGAAGCCATCGAAATCAAGGCAAAATCTGTAGAGAGGCCTTTGGGAAATGATCCAAACTAGGATCCAGCCAGAAGCAGTGCCACTTGTCCCCAGGACACTGTCTGAGGTGGCACAATGAAGTGGAGAACATCAGTCATGACATCAGTGCTGCTCAACAGCCTCACCCCATCCTGAAGTTGAAATTTTCAGTGCTTTCTCATGAATTGCATCTTGAGGGAATCAGATGGTTTGAAACTTGGTGGGAGCAGAATTTTTTAGGTCCTACAGGATTATGTGCCAGGATTTTGGTTTCTTGCCACCCCGCTTTGAAAGGTCAAGGGGAAAAGGAAGGAATCAAAGTAAGAATGTGTCGCTGTTGAGTCGCAAGCAGAGAAAGAAGACCCGGATTCTCAGTGTGGCATAAAAAAAAAGAGCTTTTATTATTTAATTCCAACTTATATAGATTTTTCAGAGGTCACCCAGATTGGTCAGTTCGAAGCCTCCCCCTAGGCCTGATTGGCCAGGCCTGAACTGTCCACATCCGAGAAACTGTTTTTAATAACATCCAAACTTTTTCTTTGTTTATACAACACAGGAAGAAAAGGGAAAAAGTTCCCATGAGAAAAGTCTGTGCTAGCCACAAGAATGAGAGCAAGGCTTGGAGAAAAGTGAGAAAAGGTCAAGAGAAGCCAGCTTTGGCTAAACCTCCTTAGAGGCCATTTGGACTGGACACCTACTGGGCTGGGAGGGCAGCAACTCTTCAAAATAGCCCCAGATTTAACCTGGAACAAGATCTGGATTACCCTGAAACAACTTCCTCTTTTAGGAATAAAATCCTGGTGTTTCTGTTTCGTGCCCTTCAACGTAAGTCTTGTTTTTAAAGAAACCCAAACAGGGAAAGGTTTTTGTCCAACTGAGTGCTGCAATTTTTACCACATTTATGACTTTTAATCTCAAGACATCTTAAGTCTTCTACAGGTGGTGGTAGAGGAAAGCCCTTCACAAACCCCACCATTTTATAATGGAAAACTACAGGAAATCCATCCATGTCACACAGCTGCTTGTTGGAACTGTGCTTCACTTCAGTGTCATTGCAATTGCTTAAAGAAATGATTTGAGATTGAACTGTTCTTTAAAACATGCATTTCCAAATTTGTCCTTTTTTGTCCCAAGTTCCCTCCAAACATAAATATTCTTCATAAATATTCTTCAAAGTCTGCTGGAGAGCAGACTGTCCAATATGGAAAATATCACCCAAAAATGTTAATCAGTACTTGAATAAAAGTATTCTGCTGAGGATATTTTACCAGCTCCACTCCAAATTGGAAGTTTAACGAGATACAGAATTTTCAAATTCGTCAGGAGCACAAAATGACCCAACTGCTCTATTTCTTAGTGTCTGCCCCAGATTTCTTTTCAGCTCAAATTAATAATTATCCTTCTAAATTAATAAATTCTACTTTGAAAATCTTGAAAGGAGGAAGTGGTGCTCAAAGAGTCTGGATTTCGGGGTTGATATTTTGCATCCCTTAAGGGAATTATAGAATCATACGATGAGTTGGGAATAGAGCTTTGAGATCATCGAATTCCAACCTCCTGCCATGAGCAGGGGCACCAGGTTTTCAGTCACTTCAAATTCAAATTTGGGCCCAGGCAAGGAACAAGCAAAATCACTCTCCAAGAATATTTATGGGGTACATAATTCCACAAATTAAAACTTTGCTGGATAATACAGAGGAGCTCAAGCACACCAAGGTTGCCCAACATAATTTGCTGAACTCGTCACGTCTCCCCTCCATTTCTCACCAGAACACCAAATCTTCGTTCCACCTGTACAAACTGGAATCAATTCATATTCATTCCTCCCTCTCCTCAAGCTGAATACCACAGAAATGAGTATTTATTCAATGATTTTTTTCCCTCTTTGAGATCACTGACACGGAAGGGCCTCCAATACCAAATAATCCCAAGTCAGGGACACCTGGCACAACATCCAAGTCAGGGCTGATGGGAAAAATGGGAAGCAGAGCAACAAATCCATGTTAAGGTAAAGAGAACAGCAGGGCAGGGAAGCCCAGGGAGCTGTCCTGGTCACAGGAGATTGGAGGGGACAGGCTGCACTCCAACCCAAGGATCAGTGACAGCATTTTTAGCATATTAACAGAAGAGGCCTCTGAGTGGATGGGATCTTTAATGCCTTTGCAAGGCTTTGTTTGCAGGCTCTGCCAGGCAATAAAGTGATTTAGCAAAATGTCAGGGTGGAGGGAGGAGGCAAGAAACAGGAGGCGAATTCCTCCCAGAAGAACATCAACTCTCGGACTGCTCGGCAAAAGGCAGCTGAAGGATTTACTGATCTGCTGGAGTATTTAATGGAATTATTCTCCTGAGCACAGCCTTTATGAGCTGGATCATTGCTATCTCTCCCCCAATAACTCACTCCCTCCTCATTATGCAAAAAAACTTCACATAAATACCTCTACACTCATCATTCCAATCACTCGTGCCACTGCTGTTTAAAAATCATCTTCCACTGCCACTTCCCCTCATTCCATGGCCTAATTCAGCAGAACATTGCTAAAATCCAATTCGGAGCGTCCCAAAACACACAGTAATTTTGCTTTGTGGCAGGACACCAAGCCCATTCCTATTTGATATGAAAGTTTTGTTGAAAGTTAATTAAATGGCCAATCTGACCATAAATTTGGTATTCTACACTAAATTTTTTTTCCAGCATTTTATAAAACCTAACAAATGCCTGAATTGCAAAACAGAAGGTGGGATTTCTGAAAATAAGTCAAACTTCATTCTTATTTCAGGGAAGGCAGAGAAAAGTACAGATTTTAAAGTCAATTGGCTACACAAATTTTATTTTTCAGGTAAGACCCTCTTACATAAAAAAGTTTTGCAATAAAGCAACATTTTGGATTTACTTGCAAAAAATTGTTGACTTCAGCTGTGTTTGAAATGAGAACAGGGACAGAGGCAGAAAACTCTCCGGTTTTAGAGAGTTTTCTGTAGTTTCCACACCCTACTACTGATCCTACAATAGGACAGCAATATCCTTGTTCTTACATCCATTAGAGAAGTTTTCATACCAGCTGTATAAATATTAACAGCAGAATAAAAAAGGAAAAGAAAAAGAAGCCACCTTTGAAAAATTACAGTACCCATAAAATCTTTTTTCACTTTTACAAAGACAAACGTCAGTCAGGACAAACCTATGGCTGATCAGGCATTCAAATAAAGAGGGATCATTATGACCACAAAATAAAGTTAAAAAAAAAAGGAATTACAGAAAAAACCCAAAACAGTAACAACTTATTTCATGTGCTGATACCCCATTGGAAGAGGTAGGAATTATGTATCCTTGCTCCCTTCCCCCTCAGTCATTACACAGCTCCATCACATCCTTGTTCTGTCCTTCCTTTTCCAGGCTGAGATTCCCAGAATTACTTTGTTATTCTTCACAGAGGAATTATTTACACATCTGCAATTAAATCTCTGCTGAATTTCCCCTGGATTTCATCAAATCTTAGCAATGGGGGAATACGTGGGACTAATTCCCAGGGAAAATGAAAAACATTTTTTCCACCTCCTGTGTTTCTGGAGGGGAATTTAAGTGTCTTTTAACCAAGTCCAAATGTTGAAGAAAAAGAGAAACTCTCAACACTTCCCCACCACTGCTTCAGCTTCATCTCTTCCATGAATTCACCTCTCCAATCTTTCCCTGGTAAATCATTCCTGCATTTTCTCTCATCTTTCAGGAACACAGAGCTGGAAAAAGCCCTGCTCTCCTCATCACCCCCCAGGAGAGGACATCAATCCCAGCAGGAATGCTGAGAACAAACCAACCACAATGAATTATGTCTGTGGCTTATAGTTCCAAGAGCTAAATCTCTCCATCAGGCTCATCTGTCACTGGGATGCAACAAGAGCGAAAGTTTTTTGGGGAGAAAGAGATTTTTTAAGTCAGCTTTAAACAGTTAAAGACTATCAGGGTATTCCTCAACAAACACGAATGATTTGTCTCCCTGCAGAGGAGTCACTTTAACCCCTGTGCTCCCAAACAAATCCAAACCAATCCCAAAGCCCTGGATGCTCCACTTGGAGGGAGCACATGGTCAGGGCTGTGTGCAAATGTCATCCAGACTGGCTTTCATAAATTAAACCATAGAAAAAAGAGGCAGAAAGCACCAAAAAAGAAAGGAAAACCAAAATACTGTGTCAGGTTTGGCCATGGATCTGCAGAAGCAGCTGCTGGTTGTAACTCTTCGTGTGCCAAGCTGGGGCAGGGAGTTAAAAGCCATTTAAAACCATGATCAGCTAAGCTCTGCCATCGCTGTTACTCCTCAGGTCAGAGCTCTGACCAAAACTCACCTTAAGGAACAAAAATCCAGTGACCACAGCCCTCCCCTCCCTCAAAAATCCTGAGCTGGTGAATCAAAAGCTGTGCAGAAGGCTGGGTGAGAGAGCAACGCTCATGGGAGGGAAAGAAAAATATTTCTATACCCAGGCAAGCAAAAAAAGGTGCTTTTAAAATCAGCATTCAATAAAGCACAACAACTGCATTTGCTAAACCCAATGCCAAGTCCTGCTGGGCGGACATATGGCACATAATAAACCCGAAATTGGGTAGAACTGCTGAAATACCATCAGATAAATGAAATTATTTTCTAACAATACTTAGCTACTGGGAACAGCTCCTGCCTTCCTCCACCAATTACTGCTTAATTACTGTCAGGCCACACTTCCTAAAGGAACAGCAGAAGGGAATTTATGGCATCAGTAAAGGAAACGTCTGCTAAGTCAGGAGTAAGAATCATTATTGTTTGTTACAAACTGGTTTCTAATTCAATAGATAACAGGCAGCAAAACAGCATGATTGATACTGTTGGTTAATAAATTAATCAGCGAGCGCAATCTAATAGTGCTTAATAATTGAAGGATGATTTAATTTTTAAGGATGAGCAAAGTAGTGGGAGGAAGAGGTTTCTCCTGGATTACAGAGCTCTGAAGGAGCTAGGGGTCATGGAATGAGTGGTGGCTTTGTCACCTCTTTGCTGCTGGGCAGGTGAGCACAACTGCCAGAGGGACAGAGATCTGCCTTGGAGAGCCCAAACATCCCAAATACCATAAATTCATGGAATGGCCTGGGTTGGGAAGGACCTTAAAGCTCCCATGAGCCACTTCTGGAGCATGTCAAGGTCCCCCTGGACGTTTGGGGGATCACTTCACAGCAATCACACCACACAGAAGAGACAAAACAAGTGTTTCTACATCCAGAGGTTCCCAAGGATTTGAATCCCTCCTCTCCAAGAGAAGGGCATCAATCAGGCTGCTCATAAATTTCTGCTTCACTAAGTTTGCAATACAAAAGCAGTCTGTTCCCTAGGGACAGAGAGAAGTAGCAGCACTTCAGAATTCCAGCATTTCTGTGAGCAGGCTCGTTTCCAAAAAAATAGAAAACAGAATACAGTATTTGGAATACTTGAGTAGCTAAAAAAAAAAATCATCCACAAATGGTTTTCAATACTATATGCTCTGCTTCTGCTACTCTTTTCCACCTCATAGTAGGATACACCCCATTTCCTACCTGAAGGGCAAGAAAATGGAAGTTTGCTGAAAGCCAGAGCAGAAGCAGAGGAAAAACTCCTCATCCATTTCCACTCAGGGCTGTCTGCTGCAAAGCTCCAGGCTTCAAGGACAGTCAGGCATTTAAGGAAAAATGTCTTCATTTTGTTCCTCAGACCATTTGAAGCACATGTGATAAATCTCGAGAACAGCTTGCCAGCTGCATATTCTAAGGAGGAAAAAAAATCAGGGCATGAGAGGGACAAACTTCAGTAAACAGATTAATTCTGTTAAAATTAATGATTCTGAAGCAAGAGCCACAAGGGACAGGGTCCTCCTCCCTGCAGCCTGAATTATTGCAATAAGGGAGAACATTGCAAAAGCCACCTGACAGAAAGCTCCAGATCCATCAGGATTTTACCCAAAGTCTTTAATGAGGTGAAATAAGGCCCCAAAGAAATAATAATAAAACATGTTCAGTGTAGTTTTGGCTGCATATTCACTACCTTTTATATACATACATGCAGAAAAATGTCCATCAGCATTTGCCATAGAATCCCTCAGTGCTCCTTTTCATCATCACTCAGCACCTTGAAAGCTATTTAATAATCCCTCTAATAATCTCTAGGACCTGACATTTTAATATTTGGACTGGAACTTCGAGCTTACTGGAAAGTAGGAAAGACAGTGAAGTATTAAAGTGACTTGTGAACTCTGAGTCTCTAAAACTCCATAGAACCACTCCTAAAACAGTTTTCTACACATCATTTTACTGGTTAAGACCGGGAATCCCTTAAGATTCTTAATTCTGGATGCTTCTTTCTCCTTTAAATTAACTTCTAGGAAAAAACAGGAAGATATTTCTCATAACCAGTGTCTCTTGTAATCCTAATGGAGCAGTACCCAAACTTGACAATTTAATTCTCATTGCTCATGTAAGAGTGTGTTCAGTTGGGTGTTTCAACTTCCCACTTCCATCTGATCATATGGGAAGGCACTGAAGTATCAAAGTGGAAGGTGTTCTAGGCAATTTAGCTTTTAATTAATCTAAACTTGGAGCTAAAATTATGATACACAATTTAATTTTATGTTTTAATCAGGCCCTAATAGAGCATTTTAATCTTCAGAGCATGTGCTCACATTTGGAAGGGTGCGATGGATGGCTCAACGAAACTCTCCACATCATTTGAAAAAATGTGATTTTTCCCAGGCCCTGAATTTTAACTAATCCAAGAACAACGGGTCAAACAAAGCTTGAATAGTGAGAACTGCGGCAAAATCCCCAAACTTTGCCTCACTTCAAACAAAGATGCTTCATTTTTGTAAAAAATCATGTGAAACGGCATCAGAAAGTACAAAGAACCCAAACAATTCATAAAGGAGAAGGGGACACCTTCCACTGTCCCAGGCTGCTCCAAGCTCCAGTGTCCAACCTGGCCTTGGACACTGCCAGGGATCCAGCAAGTGTGGATCTTCCCTGGGAATCTGTCTCAGGGCCTCCCAACCCTCATAGCTGCATGGGATCAAGTGAACATCTCCACCCTGGCAGATATTTAAGATGTGCAAAACAAAAAAGAAATCCTGCAGCAAACTTTCCCACCCAGTTCAACCATCAACAGGATAAACAAGGAACAAAAACTCCAACAGTCAGAATTCCACGTGTGTCCAATACACAGCAAGTTTTGCTACTGAAATGAACACCAGAAAATTTAAAAAAAAAAAAAAAAAGAAGTTTTAAATCATAAAATTACTAAGGTTGGAAAGGACCTCCCAGACTGAGTCTACGCTGTGACTGATTCCCAGCCCAGAGCACTGAGTGCCACCTCCAGGCCTTCCTTGGACACCTGCAGGCATGGGGACTGCAAAGCTTCCTGGGCAGCTCCTGCCAAGGCCTGAGCACCCTTGCCATGGAGAAATTCCTCCTGAAAGTTTTAATAAACAAGATTATTAAAAAAGTTTTATTTCCGAGGCACCTTGCCCAGGTTTGCCCCAATGGACACCAACCAACACAGAACCTGGAACAAGGTGAGAATCTCTCCCTGCAGTGTTCCTAAGTTCAGATCTCGTGCTCAGGACGAAGCAGCTTTCAGGGGACACCAGAACCATCTTCTCATTTCAGTGAAGCCAAAAGCAAATGGCCCAGGCAGACATTTTTACCCAGGTAAAAATGTGGTGAGGAGCTGCTGCCTCCAGGCTCTGACAGGATGCCCAGGCAGTCGGTGCTGACAGACCTCTTAGGCTCCCAGTAAATAAAACTGTCAGAACAAGAAAAATGAACAGTTGGGAGTGTGAAGGAAAAAAAAAATTAATTGAACTTGATCTGGACATCAGTTTAGCCTCTGGGGCAAACTAAAATTACTTGGCTCTTACTACCCTGGAAACATCCAGCTCTCTGTCCAGGGTGATTCATGTTTCAGGCTGAATCATCGGAGCCAATTAAGAAAATGTAAGTGCCTGACTTTGTTCTGAAGCACCACCCACCCCCTGATGCTCAGACCTTGCTCTGAGTCCCCACAGACACTGACAAGGACAAGAGAAATGTTCAGTGCTCCAAAAATGAGTGGCTCTTCCCTTGTCTCCCAAAACCCAAGGATCTCTCCGATGCCACGTGTTGATAAAATAATGAGAGCATGAAAAAATGGAATCCCTTGCTCAACAAAGTGAGGGCAGAGAGAAAGAAGAATTTACTGTACTTTGCAATTTATGGTAATGAAAAAGAGCCAGAAAATTTCATGAGGGGAATGTTGCTTCAATGGGGAAAAAGGAATGATGAATTATAGCCATGAGGAGAAAAATGCAGGTCCCTCCTCTCTGTTCTCCACCAGAATCACTGAGCAGGTGCCACCTGCAACTTGCCCTCACACAGAAAATGCAAAACCAGCCCAATTCTTCTACCGAAAGTTCAGGTGAGTGCCACAATCTTCTTTTTTTTTTGAATCCTGCAACAAAACAATTCAAAGTGGTATGACTCATTCTAAGTTGGAAACACATTTTCAGAGTTTCCAATTGCTAGGAATTCAAAAGGGGATTTTCACGCTTAAATAAAAACCATCCAGGTGTTCCCAAAGCAACTTGAAGGTGAACACACCACGGGATTTCTTCACTTTTAAATGTCTCGGAGGTAAGCAGGCACTGAATGACAGATCAGAAAGAAACTGAAACAAAAATATATCCCTTTTCTGCATTCAGTTCTTTCCCACTGCATGTTTACAAAAAAGCCCTCCAAACCTGTCATAGGCAGTAAGGGCCAGGAGCTGGACTTGGATGATCCTTGTGGGTCAGGATATTCCATGATTCTATGAAAACCTTGGAGAGAGGCAGAGAGATGGGACACACCAATTTCCTTTGAGCAGACATGGCAGATTCCATTGTCTGATGCAGAAAGATTCCCTAACAACCATCCTGAGGAATATTTTCTCTGCAGAAGGGGTTCCACTGAACAGTAGGAAGTGAAAAACTGAGAGGTTTTATTTTTTTTCCTGTAGGGGCACGAGAGTGTGAAAGAACCACACTGAGATGATCCTCCCCACACTGACACCCACGTAAAGTTCCATGGTGAAGGATGCCCTGACATCTTCCCAAGGAACAACCTGCAGGCCAAGGAGCTGGAATGTGTCCTTTCCACAACAAACAATTCACAAAATTAACTGCTTCCAATTCTGGCCAGGAATCATTCCAAGAGCAGTGGAAAAGCCAACAAGTTTAGACACATCTTTAGCCACCTTCAAAGATAAAGGTTCTTGGAGCAGCCTGGGATAGCAGAAGGTGTCCCTGCCTATGGCAGGGGTGGCACTGGATGGGCTTTAAAGTCCCTCCCATTGCAAACTGCTCTCTGATTCTGTGAGGGAACAGAGATGACAACTGTCAAACTTGAAGGAAATTATTGGTGAAAGCGAGAACTTTGCACCATTTTTATTGCTCTTTTCAAAAGCTGATGATTCAGAAAGAACTGGCAGGGAAGGCTGGAGAGTCAGCAAATGTGGCTTTGCTTATTTTCATCAAGGAGATTGGTGGCAATCACAGCTGTAATGGCAGGACCGGCTCCTTTCCAGCCTTGGAAAAAAGGCAAGGGAAGTGGCTGAACTCAGAGACTGGAGGAGGTTTGAAGGTTTCATGAAGGGGATGTTGCTTCAGTGGGGAAAAAGGACTCAAGAATCAGAGCTATGAAGAGAAAAATGCAGGTCCCTCCTCTGTCCTCCACCAGAATCACTGCCCAAGTGCCCAAGTGCCACCTCCACACAGAAAACACAAAACCACAAACCCTAACCCAATTCCTCCAATTCAGAGGAGTTCCACAATCTTTTTTTTTTTTAAATAAGCCAGCCTGTAAGAGGAGCAATCCACTTGAAGCTGATGACTATTATTTACATTTGTAATAATATATTTCAAGAACATAACTAATAGCCTGCAGTAATTTAGTCACCAGAATTCCTCCATTTGACATCCCTTCGGAGAAATTATGAAACGAACCCTAAACAGATGTTGACAAGCTGTTCCCAAACACGGCTGCAACATAATTTTGAAAAACTGCTTAACTAATCAGCATTTGAAAGTAAAAACACTGCCTGTGACCTGCATTATCATGCAAACAGTGTATTATTTTCCCCTTCTAAATCAAGAATTCATTATCATATTTGATTTATCACGCACAGCCCTACAAACCCTATTTACCCTCCGGCTCCTCAGCCCTCAAAACTCCTTGATAATTTAATATCTCATCTAAATCTTTGTTCTCCACATCTCATCAAAATATGCTCCAGTCCCCAACACCAAAAAAACCCAACCCAAAACAATTTAAAAAATACAAATCCCAATCCTATTGCTGAAGTAATACCCACAGTAACTCCTGTGCCCCAAGCACAAGATGTTTGACAAACTTCATCGTTAAAAACAGTTTCAAAGCAAGGGGAAATTGTTAACATCCCTTGGTAATTTATGGCAATGGTTGATTACCTTCAGTCAAATATTTACAGCTTGTTTACAATTCCAACATCAACAATTTTGACTTCCAGTCATTTTATCTTGTTCCACATTTCACTCCAAGAATGAGGCCCTCAAGCACTTAAAAAAAAATCAACCTGCATCAAAAAGATCACCCTGCTAATTACTTTCTCTGCTCGTGTGAAGAGTGGTGGTGCTCCACAGCTCTTATTGTTAAAGCTTAATTATTAAAATATCATTTTAGTTGGAAGAGCAACAATCCTGTGAAGCTCCCAGGTATTCATAGGAAGCTTCCAACATTCCCATGTGCCTGTTCCACCTGGTTCTTTTCTGTTTTTATAGCCACCAAACCTCTCACTTGGACAGCCCATTTGCCAGTTCCCCCTCACCTAATCAGCCTGACGAGTCCAGTAAACGAGGATCACAGCAAACCCACTCCATCTTCCCAATTATTTGAATTTTCCAGCACACTTCACCTGGAGGAGATTTGGGGAATCCTGAATTAGCACAGAGTTGCCACCAGAACTGCTTGAGACTGGCCCAGGCAGATCAATTACAGGCAATCAGTGACTCCAACTGGGCACTTCCAGGAATAAAAGCTTGGTAACCTTGAAGGAAGGCAGGGGGAATTCTGGAATAGCTACCAGAATTCAGCTTTTCTGTAATTACAGCCTGGGAATTCACAGGAATGACATGGTGAAGGCTCATGGTAGAAAACCAATGTAGTTTTGAGCAGAACCTTTCTGTTGGTAATAAAAACTAACAAACTAACAATAGATTGCAGTCTCTGTCATGCATTAATACAGAAATCCACAGGGAAGCCTTGGAAAGATGTTGCTATTTCCTCTGGCATCAAAGCTACCAATCAAACTACCAAAATAAATGATAAACAACAATCCAGCAGGAAGGGAACAAAACAAACAAACAAAAACCCCTAAAACCACACAAACCTTTGACACAGCTAAAGAGAAAACAAAGGGGAAAATCCTCTCAGCCGCTGTAACCCACTGGTCAAAATTCCTGCTTTTTCTTTGTGTATATTTATATTCCACCCAATACACTGCTACTCTTTATTTACTCATTCTTTATTTATTAATTATTGACACACACAACTTCTTTGCTTCAGGAACTCACATCAGGCTACAGCTATAACTCTTGCAGCACTAAATATTTGTGTTCAGGAGCATTTTCACTGAAACTGCTCCAGCCAAAGTCGTATGAACTACAGATCTCCACTACTACAATCCAGTTTTTCCCAAATGTACACAGAATGGCAAAACACACTGGAAAAGAAAAAGCCTCAGAGAGGGAAAACATCCCATGTGTTTTTACTTCTGCATCTCAAAGCAAAACACTAAAGGGGAAAAAACCCACAAAAACCAAAAAGAAAACTTAGCACGTTCAGATTCAGTCCAAATCCCAAAGCTAAGTGCTTGAAGGAGGGAAGAACCAAAAAAAGCTTTTTCAAAAAAAGGGAATATTCTGAGTATGCAGGGAAAGTGAACTGTTTTCTGGGGCTCCACAGACAAAATATGACACTAAGAAATCCAAAATATAGGTACAGGACAACAGAGACGAAGATCAGTTGTATCAGAAGGTTGTATTTTCTTAATTTGTTTGTTGTACCTTTGCCATCAATCACAATTCTGGATCCTGCAACCTGCATTCCCACATAGGGGTTATTCCCATCAAGGTACAGGAGTCTTGAGGAAATAAAGGAGCACAAGGGAAAACCCTGCACCAGGCAGGAACAGCCCCAGCATCAGCACAGGAGCAGCTCTGCGGGAAAGGAGCTGGGGGATGCCAAGCCCCCTTGGCTAAAGTCCCTGAGCCAGCAGAGTGTCCTGGGCCAAGGAGGCCACTGGGATCCTGGGGGCAGCAGGAAGAGCATTGCCAGCAGGGCAGGCAGGGATGCTGCCCTGTGCCCAGCCCTGGAGCAGCTCTGCAGTGCTGTGTGCAGCTCTGGATCCTCAGCCCAGCAGCACAGGAGCTCCTGCATTGGGGCAGCGGAGGCTGCGCAGCTCAGCAAGGCTGCAGCAGCTCGGTGCCCAGCAAAGGCTGAGGGAGCTGGGGCTGCTCAGCCTGCAGAGGAGCCCAGCTGAGAGGAGCCCTCAGCCCTGGCTGGCCCTGGCTGCAGGGAGCTCAGAGCAGGGCCAGCCTCTGCTCCGGGGGCACCAATGGCACCAGAGGAACGGCAGCCACTGAGCCCAGGGAGCTCCCCCTGCACAGGAGGCACAACTTCTTCCCTGGGCACTGCCAGCCCTGAGCACATGGTGCCCAGAGGCTCTGCAGTCTCCTCCCTGGGGATATTGCAGAGCTGTGTGGGCACAGTGCTGTGCCCTGTGCTCTGGGATGGCCCTGCTGGAGCAGGGAGGTGGCACCAGATGTCCCACTGTGCTCCCTTAACTGCCCCATCCTGGGGTTCTGTGCAGTGAGGTGCAACACTGACCCTGGAGCCACCAGCAGCCCAGGCAAACATGGAAACCCTTGGAAGCTTCTCCTCCACAGAGCTCTCCCAACACTCAGAACAGCCACAGCCACCCTGCCTGAGCCTGGGAGCAGCTGGAGATCCTGCAGACAACCTCTGCCTCTCCCACAGCCCAAGTCCCTCAGGCTCTGCAGACCATCAGGCCACTTGAATTCACCCATTTGTTGGCAGCTGCCACTTTGCAGACTCTGACCAAAACCTCACTTGGTGGGTGGGAGAAGAGGGCAAGAAGAGCAGGAACTTGGACTGCTTTGGAGAACATGGAACACTTCCCATCCTGTCTGGAACACCTTGTGGAACTCCCAGCTCACCCCAAACCAGCAAGATCTCTGAGCCAGGCAGGAGCCAAGGCTAAAATGCAGCTAAAATTCATCCTAACAGCAGCACACAGGTGTGGAATAAACAAGCAGGGCTTGTCCCAGCCAATCCCTCCATCCAGGGCCCGGGGGGACAGCAAAGGACACAAACACTCTGCCCTTTCCCACTGCTCTCCTCACCTCTGCCTGGGAACTGCACCTCGTGGGGAGAGGCTAAAGAGGATTCTGTGAGTGCAAAATGCCCTGCAGGGCTCTGGATGCAGTGCTGTGGGTCACACAGGAGTGCTTTGGTTCCTGCTGAGCAGGGCTTGCCCTCCTCAAGGACTCTGCAGTGCCCCATGGACAATCCATGTTTTCCACTGGGAACAGAGGGATGAGGGTTGAAGATGGAGGCCAAGAATGCATTAAACACCTCAGCCTTGTCCTGTCCCTGTTTGTCAGGTGAACATCCACACCCTGGAAGGGGCCAATGTTGGTTCTACACTGCCTTTTGCCATTAATGCATTCAAAACTCCTCTTTTTATTGTGCCCCACAGTTCTGGCCACCTTCATCTCCAGCTCAGCTTTGGCCACACCACATTTCTGCCTGCAGTGGCAAAAGCATCTCTGTGTTCTTCTCCTGTCTCCTGACCTTGCTTCCACTGGGCACAGAGCTTCCTTTGCCATCTCCTTTCCCAGAGGAGATTTCTGTCCAGCCAAGTCAGCCTTCTGACTCCCCTGCTTGGCTTCTGACATTTGGGAATTGCTGCTCCTGTGCCCTTGGGAGGTGATGTTTCAAAAGGGACCAGCACTGATGAACCCCAGAACCTACAAAAACATTATCCCCAGGGGCCTTCCCTACTGTCTCGGTTTTGGAGACAAAGTTTCAGGAGGAAACACTCTGGTATGAGCACCTCCTCCCCAGGGAAAAGGCTTCCTTCCCCCCTTTCCTCCACCAATAAAACAAATTAACCACAGCAAGTGAAAGTGGGAAAACTGAACTATTTATTAACACAGAATGGAACTGGGGGAAAAAAATAAAAAGAAGAGCAAAAATAAAGGGAAAAGAGGCTCCCACAGGAGCCAACACCACAGCTGGCAAAGCTGCTGGATTCTGGTGACTCTGCCCCCTTCACTCACTGGCATGGCCTTCCTCGGAGTTCGGACTTGCCGGGGTCACCCTGCAGGCTGGAGAGAAGGGAAGGAAGGTAGGGAGGCCAGGGGGAGGGAAAGGAAAAAAACCCAAAGAACGTTTTTCTAAGCTAGTGGGAAGCATGGCGGAGAACTGTCTCCCTCACAAAACCCGGCGGAGAGCTGTCTCCCTCACGAGGTCTGGCAGAGAACCATCTCCCCCAGTCTCTCCGAGAGCTGTCTCTCTCAGGCTGTTGGACTGAGCCACTTTTATAGCCTGGGCTGTTAGACCAAGCCGTTTAACCGAGCTGCACATGCTGGTTCTGTTGAACTGACCCCAGCTCCAGCCCTGTCCCCCGGGTCCATCTTACAGGCACAGAAACCCTGAGCATTAAACAAATGGTTAAGGAATAAAGTTGCTCCATAATGTCACCCCAGGACACCTACCAGCTCCCTGAGCAGCCTGAGGCCTGCTCTCCTTACCCACAGCATTCCCAGCCTGAATCCAAACCCAGTGCTGCGCCTGTTCTGGGAAGAAAGGAACCCTAGCCCAGTCCAATCCAGAACAGCAGGAACACTCAGCTCTGTGGGGGAATCCTAAATTATTTAACACTAATCCTGGTTTATATAAACTAATCCTAACTAATATACACTAATGCCTCTCAGAACATGTCTCCTGCCCCTTGGAACACCTTCCTGGTGCCCAGTGCCCGTCTTGCTGCAGCCTCCTGGAGACAGCCCAGCCTCCATGGTTTCCTGGGACTCATCTCCTCCACCAAGATCAGGCTGGCCCCAGCTGGCTCAGTCACAGCATCCTGGGAGCCCTGGGGTGGACACTGGTGGCTGCAGGACACTTGTTCCTCTGCCACCTGCTCCTCTGCCACCTGCTCCTCTGCCACCTGCTCCTGGGAATTCTTCCCTGGATTCAGCTGGGCTCCCTTCTCTCCCAGGCCTTCCCTGGCACTGTCAGTGCTCAGGGATTCCCTGGTGGTGCTGATGCCCATGGGATCTTGCTGATCCCCAGGGAGCAGGGAGCTGTGTCCATGGGCTCCTCACGTTCCGCAGGCTGCCAGGGCTCCCTGGGACTCTCGCAGGGCTGGAGGCTTCCAGGAGCGACGTTCTGAGGGGGAAGGAACTCGGAGGGAACGAAGCATCGCTGCAGGCACAGCACCTTGAGGGGCAGGGGGCTCTCTGTGGGAATGGAGGCTGTGGGAAGGTCCTGGCAGGGCTGGGGGTTCTCAGGGATGGGGAGGTTCTCCAGGGAGGGAGGCTCTGGGAAGGAGGGAGGCTCTGGGAAGGATGGAGGCTCTGGGAAGGAGGGAAGCTCTGGGAAGGAAGGGAGGCTCTGGGAAGGAGGGAAGCTCTGGGAAGGAGGAAGGCTCTGGGAAGGAGGGAAGCTCTGGGAAGGAGGGAGGCTCTCACAAACAGCTGGGGTCTCCAAAGGCTGGAGGCCGTCAGAGGCAGGGAGGCTCCTGGCACGACGGTGGCTCTCTGTTCCCTCATGTCCCTCGCCACATGGCTGCTGTCCCAGGCAATGCCATCTCCGCAGGGCCGGAGGCTCTCGCAGCCATGGCCATTCCCGGCGGGAGCAGCCCGGAGCACAGCCGAGGCACAGCAGGCCAGGTGGCCTCGCTCTCCGGCCGCTCCGGCCGCTCGACAGCTCCTGCCACACTGGCTCTGCCGGCGTCGAGCGGCGCCCGCGGCCGTGCGGAGCCCCCGGCAGCTCTGCAGCTCTGCAGCTCCCGGGCCGCTGCTCCCGCAGTGCCGCAGCCGCAGGGGACGCGCTGGGACTGGGGGAGCATCCGCCCGAGGCTGCGGGCCCTGCGAGCCACAGCGATGATGGCCCTGCAGAGCCGACAGGGATGAAACCCCGTGGCCCTGCAGACAGACAGACAGACAGCCCCGATGGCCCTGCAGACAGACAGACAGACAGACAGCCCCGATGGCCCTGCAGACAGACAGCCAGCCCCGGTGCCAGCAGCAGGGCCAGCTCGGTCAGCAGCAGGAGGCCACCATCGCTCATGGCTCCAGCACTGCTCATCGTGACTGCACTGGGAGCTGTGGGGATGGCCTGGCTGATACAGGGACACTGTGTGAGGTCACAGTGCTGGGCCAGGACACTGTGTGATGTCACAGTGTGATGTCATAATGTTGGGGCAGGTCGCCGTGTGACGTCACAGTGTGAGGTCACAGTGCTGGGCCAGGACACTGTGTGATGTCACAGTGTGATGTCACAATGGTAGAGCCAGGGCACTATGTGATGTCACAGCATGATGTCACAATGCTGGGGCCAGGACACCCTGTGATGTCACAGTGTGAGGTCACAGTGCTGGGGCCAGGTCACTGTGTGAGGTCACAATGTGACATCACAATGTTGGGGCCAGGTCACTGTGTGAGGTCACAGCCCTGCCTCACTCCCTTTGTGACCTCACATCCCCACCGCCCCAGGGAGCAGCAGATCCAGCTCAGCCCTGAGGTGCTCATGGCCAGGAAAAGCCTGGGAGCCAAAATGGCAGCTCAGGGCAGTGAAGCCTTGCCAGGAGCAAGGGGCACAGCAGGAGCAGTCCTGGGGCCACCAGTGCCACCACAGCTCCCAGGATGCTGTGGCAATTCCAGCTGGGAGCAGCCTCTGCTCTGTAACCGAGGACATCCTGCAGACACAGAGGGAGCTGGAGTTCCCCCGTCCCAAGTTCTCTAGCACAATTCAAGAAAGAAATCCATGGATAAGAACAAGAATCAGATGCATACAGACCCTGTGAAAGGATAATCAATTCCATTTAGTCTCCAGTTTCAACCATTTCCCCTCTAATATTCATCTACTCCCTTTGTCAACCTTCCAATCATGAGATTTATTGAGAGAGGAGATACAACATTTTCAACCAGCAAAATTCCAAGGAAAAAGCTTTCTATTGGCAGCAAATGTTTGTGGATTTTGGGTTGTGGATCATCGCCCAAAGGGCTCCTTTAACACAATAATCTGAAACTTTGTGTTTAGGTTTGGTTGAGCTTTCCCCATCTGCACAAGGAGCAGCTTTGCTTTATTTGCAAATTTGCAAATATTTCCATCTATCACAAAACATTAACTGGAAATGAGAGCCATAAAGCAGCTGATGGTTGGGTTTTCTAATTCAGTGCAAGGAACACACTCAGATCTGCTCTGTACACTCACAGCATGCCAGGAACAGAGATAGCAGAGAGGAACAGATCTTATCCCCCTCCACAAACACCAACCCATTTCATCCACAGACTACTGTCCTTCTGGAAGAGATGTGCTTTTGATGAACACACAAAACATCCTGTCCTGCCAAGCTCTCCTGCACTGCAGTGGCTGGGTCATGTCAAGAGTGATCACTGTTTAATTGGAGCATTATCTACAGAAGCAGCAAACAAGCCCTCGGAGACAGCTCCAAATGTGAGGTTTACGTTTCTTTTCCTGAAAATACCAAAGAGTTTGGACTTGCCATCTGTCTCTGTACTTTGTGCAGACCTGCTCAGAAATGCAGTTGTTCCTCTTGTCACACGTACAAGACATCACGGAAACACAGATTGGTTTGGGTTGAAAGGACCTTAAAATTCCTCTAGCTCCACCCCAGGGATACCTTCCACAGTCCCAGGTTGCTCCAAGCCCTGTCCAGCCTGGCCTTGGACACTTCCACAGGAGGTGAATCCATGGGAAACCAACCTGCATGAATCCAAGGTTAATGCACATACTCCTGCATTGGTGGACAGCTGCTTTTCCAAAGGATGTCATGTTCCTAAAAATCATCCCTGTCTTTCCCTCCTCTCCTTTCTCTTCCCTTTTCTCAAAAGTCACCATACTGGAAAAGTTCCTCACAAAAACCAGGAGCCTTAAAGCAAGACAACCCTTCTAATCAGGGCAGACAGACCCCAAACCACTTCAACCCTAAACCTGAAGCCAGAAATGTCCCCAAGGCTGAGAGCTCCCAGAGAGACGAGGACCTTGCCAGAAGTACAGTAACCCAGATGTGTATTAGGCAGACACTCTCCACAAGAAAAACAGGACCAGAATTCAAGTTGAGGTGTGATTTGAAGAAAAGAATGAATATTTATAGGAAAATTAAGGTAGCTGGAAAAAAATACTATAAGGGAACAGCAGCTGGGTATGACAATTACAGAGCAATAGTAAGAAAATAACAACAACCTGAATAACTGTAACAAAACTCCTGGAAAGCAGGATCTGAGATGAGAAGGAAGCATGCCATCCATTTCCACAGGTAGAAGGAACAGCCATTCCAAAGATTTCCCCCAAATTATCCTTTCTTTCAAATAACCTCTGAGTAAACATGGAACCCACCTAAAACCAGGGAAGCAGCACCATCAGTTTTCAGCATTCTCACAGCAGCAAATCCCAGAATGAAGAAGCCCTCAAAAAAGCCCAGTTTGAAGAAGCCTTCAAAGTCCAACCTTTCCCCCAGCACTGCCAAACCCAGCCCTGTCCCCAAGTGCCACATCCATGTGGCTTTTAAATCCCTGCAGGAATGGTGACTCAACTTCATATTGCAAACACAAGGTGCTATTTGAAGAAGTGCATCAGTAAAGCCATGTTAAAAATCAACAGATGGGAGCTAAAAACAAACAAAAACCCAAACCAAAACCCCCCCAAAAATTGGTTTTTTGGTTCTGCATTTCCTAGAGCAGTACCTTATTTCCACAAGAACATAGATCCAAACAACAAATCTACAAATCCTAGCTGGCTCTGCCACATAGTTTGCAGTAGGACTTTTATTACCTCAGCCTCATTGCATGAGATTTAAATTAGCAGATTCAATTAGGTTTGTGCAAAATAAAATCCCAGATAAGACTCATATGGGTATTTCCTTTTCACAACCTGTTATTCCCAGTAAAAGCAAAAAAAAACCAACCCCCTGATTAAAGTAACAGAGGAAATGATGTTGCTTTTTAAAGGCACTAATTAGGTTTCTGTGGAACGCTGGAGGGGGCCGGCTGAACCCATCCAATCTACATGGATTTTACAGTTCATTTCCAAACTCAGCCAAATCCCAATTTATCTCGTTTGAGAACAATATTTCAACCTCCCCTTTTTTTTGGCCATGAACCAAAACCAGCATATTTGACACTCCAGCTCCAAACCAGTGGTGAGAATTGTCTGGGAAAAAGGAAAAAACCTTCAGCTGCAGGGATATCCCAGGGTAACAATTATTGTAAGCAAAGCAAGAGGCAGAAACCACCTCGCCTGGAGATTGGTAGCTGAGCCTGTGCCTGCAGATGCTCCAGACCTGAATTCTCTTGGAAAACTCTGCAAAGGCAGGACAAACTCTATCGATCTTTCTCCTCAGAGATCAGGGTTGTGTGTGGTAGAATTCCTGAGTCTGCCCAGCAATCTTCACATTCCTGAATTTCTGCATTTCAGACCAACTTGTCCAGTCCACAGACTCAGCCTGAGAAGGATGAAGACTGGCCAAGTCCTCAAAACTGTAAAAAAAAGCCTGCAAAAAATTGGGTTCAAGAGCAGCACCCTCAAGGCCTTAAGGTGTGTTTTGACTGCAGAGAAAATTGATAGAAGAGTTGCATGGAAAGAAGCCAACATGGTGAAAACCCCAAAAGCTCAAAGCCAAGGGTTAAATCCATCCAGCTGCTGACTTTGGCAATACTGATTCTAATGCCAAAGTATTAAGTAAAGGGCAAACAAATAAAAATACACAATAACTGCAAGTCAATACCTTAAAGCACAATAAAAAAAACCAACCCAGAACAAACAAATCGGTTCAATAAGCTTCATGTCCTTTTCAAAACTGTTCTCTTATTAATATGACTAATAAAGTTTGGCTACAACAAAGCAATAACCCGTGCATGAAAAATGGGGAGTATAAATGCAGTTATTGTTTGGAGAAATCAGGGTACACACACTTAAGGAGCCCACAAGAGCAAAATAAAGCTGTGTTCACAAGCATATTAATCCTGAATTAATTCATTGCTGTTTCTTTTCATGTGCACAACAGACTTAGGCTCATTTATGACACCTAAGGAGAAAACCAGGTGCATCAACTACTCAAGACTTAGAACATCAATTATCTACTTGGTAAATGATGATAACCCAGCAGACAGCACAATGCCGCAGTAACCAAGGGTGTTATTTTCACATTTTTAAAGCAAACCTTCAGCTGCCTGCACCCTTCTTAGAGGGGGCACCTGGGCTGGAGCTGGTAAGGAGCCCTGGGATGCCTGCCAGCATCCCCTGCTCGCAGGCACAGCCTGGGTGGTGTTTATAAACACACATATGTTGTGCTGAGCAGGCTGCACTTCCTCCAGGACACAATCCAGCCTTTCAGGCACACAAGGAATACACGGCCAGATTTTCTTCTATTACCTTGCCATCTGTTGCTGTTGTCTGAGAGCTGCAGGTTTGAAAAGCACTCCCAGAACACATTTTGGTGTGAGTTCCTGGTTGTGTTGTCTGAGACTCACCTCATTTTCCCTACAGAAATTCCTGCAGCTCTCTGCTCTCACAAACACCTTTCTGGCAGCCTCTCACGGTGTTCTCTGCCCCTGCCATGCTTTGGGGTGATTCATACACACAGGAGTTGCACAGAACTGGCTGTGCTGCTATTTAACTCCTGCAGGCTCCAGCATTCCCAGGGAGGTGCTGGAAGCTGAACTTTATCTTCTCCTGTGCCCCCATATTCCCACCATGGCCAATTCCGGTCATTCTCTCCTCAAGGACCTGTAGTAACCTTGGTGCCACTGCAACCAGCAAGAGAGAAGTTTCACCAATCCCAAATACAAGCGTTTCAAGCATTAACATCATAAAAAACCCCATCAAAGCCATATCTCTCCCCCTCAAATGTGGGGGGAAAAAAGCTATTTTTAATACCCACTAAGACTGGAGAAGATGCTTTTCATAAGATGCAATGATTTGGCTTTAAACCAATTTTTAATTAATTAAACTGCAAGCAGAAAAAAGCACTAGTTAGTAGACCCACTTCAATTTATTTCTTTTTTTTTTCTAGATAGTTTGTACAAGCTCTCTGTCAAGTTACATCCACAGCAAACCTGCTCTGATACCCAAATTTCAGCTACATGAGATAGGAACATCAAAACCCAGAGAAAGGTTCTGTTTAATTGCTTCTGCAATTCTGCAATTTAAAAAACCCAAACAAACACATGCCTGCAATTGAAGCAACAAACAAGTTAGAAAACAATCTCATTTTGCTCATTAAAAGTTGAGTCCACACTGCTTTGAAGTCTGAGCTCCACAATTTCAGGTTGGGAGAGACTGAAAAGAGTTTGCTGTTTCCTTTTTATTTTTTAACCATCGTCTTGAGCAACACTTATCAATTCTAAATGCAAATTAAGCTGGGCTTCATTTTGCATTTGTATTCCAAAGGTTGATTGCCAAATGCTGGAGTAACAAATAATACAGCAGATCTTAAGAGCTCAAGAAAGAGAGCAAGTAGCACAGACCTATATTTCTTAGACTTAAATTCAGTTTTCACTATCACAGACACAAAAATTAAAAGCCCCAAGAAGGTTTGAATACAGAAATGATCATATATCACATTTCATAGGAGTAGGAACTACTCCAAATAGAAATTTCCACTCTTCCCTTAAAATTTCAACTCAGCAGTGTGTAAAAAAACTTCACTTAAACACTTGCATTCCTTGATTTTCTCATGCACATAAAATCAAGAGGCAAAATCTCATTAAAAGGCAACCACTTCTTTCTCTTGCCTATTACAGCAAACTCCACGCTTGTCAGGGAACCCAACCTTCCAGAGTTTTGCAAAATTCTTGCATTTCCTCCTGGCAGCAGGAATTCAGGTTTCCTACTCAAGCTTTAAGCATCTTTCTTTTCATGTTAAGAAATCAGGCTTTCTCCTCCCTTCTCCCACAGCTGAACAGGCAGAGCCCTACCAAAAATTCCAGCACGCTGGAGCTGGATGGGGATTTCTGCAGAGAGGGAGAGAGTGGATCTGCCATAGGTTGATGTCATTCCCTTCTCAGCTGGCTCAGCAGGTTCCTCTCCAGGGATACAAACCTGCATTTCACATTCACTCATCTCATTCCCTGCTCAGTCCCTGCCTTGGAAATACATTTTAAAACCTGCAGGAACTAACCAAGAAACTCACGAGCTGGAAGAATCAACTCTCAGCAGACAAAAGGAGAGAAATCAGCTGCCCAAAAAACACCTGAGGGGTGGTTGTGAAACTTGGATGTTGCTTTGACAGCACCTAAAAGCAGGGATGGAAACTTTGCCTTTGAATTCCCCCTCTGGGCTTGTCCCCAGAGCCTTTGAGAGCATCTTGTTGGTTTTACATGGAGAAGACAAGATAATCACGGTGACAAATGGCAGCGTTTACATTTGGGACATGATTTCACTCCTGAGCACATCACCTGTCTGCCACACCGACTCTGAGGCCCTCCAGAGCTGGGATTTAAGCCCAGCCTTGTTAAACCTTTGCATTCAGCTCCTGCTTTGCTCTGCAAAAGGCTGCGGGAGCAGCTTCCACCTTCACCTCTGCCACATTCACCCTATACAAAGCCCCAGGCATCGCCTGCTTGGCTCTGTGGTGTATTCCTGACTTAATCCATGCTGGGAAACATTCCTAGAGTTCAACAGGTGAATTCTCCCAGTCAAGTTCATGCATTGATTTCCGTGGAGAGTATGCACAGTGCAATTTTCCTGGATTTTCCTTCATAATATCCCTGCAGCAGCTTCTCATTTTCTCAGCTGCCTGCGTGGGAGTCAGACCCAATCCCTAAAACCAAGGAGTTCTGGGAATTTGGACTTCCATGAAAATGCTGATATTTGCTTTATTCTCCCTAACCAATTATTTCTGAGCACCTGAAGAGCTCAGAAACCAGAGAAAAGCACCAAAGGTTCCTCACCACAACCCCGGGGCAACTTGGGGTTTAATTGGAATTTGTCAGTGAATTGTCGAGTTTCCCAGAAGTTAAAAATTCTGTCCAAAACTACAAGAACACAAAGCAGGATTTGCAAAATGTCAAACCCATAAATCTTGCAAAGCTGTAATTTGTTTCTTCCCAGCCTTTGGGAATTAATGGGATTACTAAAAGCAACGTATCAAAAATGGGAAAAGATTAAGCCTTCATTAATTTATAGAGCAACTGATTAAGCAATATTGCTGCTCTGCCGACTAAAACTAACATTTTACCAGGCTGTTAAATAACTGTAGTTTAAATAAAAAACCTCCAAAGTGGTAACCTTCTAAAAATTTAGGATTAGCCCAGCATGCAACTGCATCACCACCTACTGGGCAGTGATCCCCAGGGGATCAGGGCTGGAAAAATTGCAGGTGAAGTTTTGTGAGGAAGACTCTGGCAGTCTCTAAGACAATGGATTAGAAATTGAAATTTGTATTAGTCCTGCTAGTCCAAAGCCCCTGATATTATGAGGTGAATGGCACCACAAAGGTTTGGTTCCCGCTCAGCTCCAAAGCGCCTCCCAGCAACCACTCCAGTCATCAAACTGGGAAGAACTGGGCAGCACCTGAGGCTCAGGCTGCATTGAATTCCCCTGGGGAACCTTCAGGAACATCCCTGCCTGTGGCAAATTGGTTTTCCCAAAGAATATACAGAATTTCCAACCAAAATAGCCCCAGCAGAGGAAGAACAGTGACCCCAGGGTGGTGACCCAGGCAGCTCATCTCCCTCACCCGGGTTTGCAGGTCTTGTGCTAATCCCGGGCTCCAAAACGACAAGAAAATCCAGGAATTTCCAGATCACCTACAGCAAAATCTCCAGGGAATGGGAAGCCATCCCTCATGAAAAGAGATCTTTGAGCATCCAGCCCAAAATGAGTTGGTGCTGAAGTGCTCAGTGGTGTCAGAAACACCAGAACAAACACAATTCCATGGTGCTGCATCTTCGAAACAAATTCCTGCCAAACCAGGATTTGCTGAAACACCTGCTTCCTATGTGATATCAACACCTGACCAAAAAAAAGGCCAAAATTCCCCAATTAAACGAGTGACAGAACAGATAAAAATATTCCATTTGTTACCTACAGGCTGGAGAAGAGCCAAAAGGTGTGCAAGCATCCTCATGTCACAGATAAGATGCTGTAACAGCAGCATCCACAGGGTTTATTTCATTTTCCTTTCTTTTTCCCCCTCTCCTTTAAATGCAAAGCCCACTCTCTGAGCAACACGCAGAGAAAAGGAACCTCGTGGTGACCCTAGCCGTGCCTTCTTGCGGTGCTGTTTGAATCCCAATCCCAACTAGGGGGAGGAGGAGAGTGTCTGTACCCCGGGGGAGGATTCACAACTGTACGATGTTATGTGATTAGCATCTGCAGCACTTCCCTCAGGGTGGGGGGGAGAAATAGATAAATTGGGCTAAATGCAAATTTGACTGAAAATAAGCAAAAGCTGCTGTTGGAGCCTAAAACCATCTCAGCGAGAGAATTTGAGTGCACAGAGCAAAGGGAAGAGAGGGGAGCACCACATACAATCCCTGCTGCCGTCCTTGCTGTGCCCTCCTCAGTCCTCACCTTGGAGGAGACCCTATTAAATCCATCAAAATAATTTTCCTGCCGAATTAGAAACCCCGTGGAAGGAAAAATAACAAAAGAGAGAGTTCAGGAACAGAAGGGTTTCCAAGTGAGCTTCTCAGATTGCTGTATCCAGATATAGAACAAGGATTTAACCACCTGCTTCCACTGTGAGCCACAAAGCCACCTGGCAACGTCTAAATAGGAGATTCACTCCATAACTTCATGTAAATACAGAGCACACTGCTTGGAACAACACATATTGCCTTAAAAATAAATATATCAAACTTCCCCAGGAGCTACATGGCATGAAAATGCAACAGGCACTACAGAAGCCCTCGTTTTTCCAGGCAGGGAAACAAAATTCCATTTGAAAGGTAACATCAAAATTATTCCTGATCTAATTTGAAGGATTACCTAAAAACCTAATAATCTCCAATGGTAATTAGATAAATGGCATACTCAGATTGATTCAGGATGTCATTTACAGCAAGAGCCCACATTCCTCTTGTCTGTAACAAGAATGCTCCTTTGGAATGATCTTCCATTGGGAAAGCTCCATCAGTCAAAGCTAAGGAGCCAGTGGGAGGTGCATTTTGAACTCAGGGATGCCTCAAAGTCTTGAAAAGGTGTTTTTGCAACATGAATTGCATTTTTATTGACTTACCAACCTTCCATTTAACAAACCTCCTCCTTTTCCTGCCCCACTTTCAGCTGGCAGTATTTGCCCAGCCTACATGGACAGACAGCTTGGGAACTGCAGCTTGGGGCTTCCAGAAGAAATTCCTGGGCTGCATCTCCTTCATCTGTCAAATTCAGCCAGGGAGCAAAGGGGAAGCGCATCCCCAGCTCAGCTGCCACCCTGGCAGATTCCAGGCTCCACTTCAAATATTCTCCTCTTCCCCAGACACTTCCTCAGAGTACAAATGCCAGGTCCTCCCCTGAGCTGCATTCCCATCTTAGGAAGTGGAGAAAGAAGGAAAAAGTGCATCAGTGCAGCCACGGATAGAATTAAATGTGCATGTTCCACTAAAGCCATCAGGAGAAGCTTCATTATTCCATCCAGGACCTGAGGGAGCTCCAAGAAAGATGGAGAGAGACTCTTCCCAAGGGCTCGGAGTGCCAGGACACACGGAATGGCTTCCCACTGCCAGAGGGCAGGGATGGATGGGATCTTGGGAAGGAATTTAGGAATCCCAAAAGCAATAGAAGTAATGGATAAAAAATGCTGAGATGCAGGGGGAAGAATCACACCAGGAGTTCCATCAGCACCACTCCAGCTCTGGATGAGACAATAGGAATTCTGGGGCACAGAATCCATCAGTGCCTAATGCCTTTAAAGGCTGAGAATAGAAATGTTTTCAAGGTGAAGGAGTGCTATCCCTACAGAAAAGGGCAGAGGCTCTACAAAACCTCAGCCCCAGCAGCCTGGAGCTCCTGGTTTCTCCTAAAAATACATTTTAATGTAAACAATACATTTTTTAATGTATTGCCATGGAAAACAATTGCGCAGAACACAGAATTCTCTGCACTGCCACCTGCCCGGGGAGAGGGTTATCCTGCAGTTCTGTCAGGATCACACCAACTGTCAACAGCTGCAAGAATAAAAACTTTGGGAGCAAAGCAAGGCCTCGGAGAGCAGTAAATGGGATGAGTCACAGCAGGACGAGCTCTGAAATGCTGCTGGGGCACTTATCCCAGATCTATCCTTTAATCAACAACAGGAGCCCCCAGCCCTTTCCCCCCTCCAAAACCCATTAAGAGCTTGGGAATAATCCATGCAGCAAGAATGAAGAGCACTCATCACAGAAGTAACTCCATTTCAAGGCACAGAGGACATACTATCAAATCCATAATATTAAATATAACTTGGATTACTGTAAAACAGACAAAAAAAGCTCTGTGTCCCTACTCTACAGTGAGTTCTGAAATACTGAAACTGTTTCTGCAAGAAACGCTCAGGTTTTGTCCTTAAATTTAGTTGGCCTCTTCAAAACTTGCCAAAGCTCCAGCTTTTCTACGTTTATTTTATAAAATATTGATCACTGAATATGACGAATTAACTGCAAGCCAGACATCTATAACAAGTGTGTGGCACTTAAGAATAAACTGCAGTTTTATTGGCTTTTCCTCTCCCTTAAGCTCATCTTTATTCTTATATAGTCTCAAACCCTCAATATCACTAAAAATCATTGGGTTGTATTTCAAGGAATTTATGTCTATTTAATGATACTTCGCTGTTAGTAATTGAGCAGAAGGGGAAGCATTTTTTAAAGAAATGGCAGTAATTGCTCCAAAATCCTCTTCTGGAAAGCAACAGATGTTACGGTGCTTCCTATAAGCCACATTTTTCAAAAAAGACAGTTTTCCATGAATTTTATAGGAGAAATTAGTACTAACATTCCATCCTCCTTTCTCCCCAGCTCCTGCTAGAACAGAGGAGCCCTGATTTCTTGGGGCTTGCAGCTGGGACACAAGACCAATATTGGGAATAAAGTTCTCCTTCCACTAAACACAAAGAACCCTCCAGTTCCCAAATTATTTTTGAGAGAGGGATGAGGTCTGAGCACCACATGGAGAAGCTGCTCAAAGTAAGGAGCAGTGATCACATGGCAATAAGGATCATACATATAAAATTATCATATTTTGCAAATCATTTGCTACTTCTGAAAGGTTTTGGATCTGATATTTTAACTCTAATACTTCAAAACCACTTGAGGACTCCAAGTCAGCTGATTTGGTTCAATAGCAGAGATGGATTTCAAAGCATTAAATAAACCTTCTTTTGGTTGCCCTTAGACAACAGTAAATAGTCCAGCATTTATTACATATACTGGACACTAAACACTGAATTTCCTTTCCACTTCTTCTCTGAACATGGTCAACACATTCTAAAACACAGCATTAAAAGGACAATGGATTGCTGTGAACATGAGGTGAACTCGATGGCCTTCCTGTCACTTCCAAAACAGATTATGAAACAAAATCATTCCAATTCCAGGCAATTCCCATCTGGCTTCCAGCAGCCACAGCCTGGAGGAATAAAATGCATCCATCCAGCCCAGCCTGCTTATATGTTTATTCACAGGTTTAACTTCTCTTTCTCCTCTCATCCTCCATGATTTACCTTTCTTCCCTTTCCTTTCATATCATATCCTTGGTGTCCTCCTGCTTTTGCTCAATCCAAACCCTTGCGCTGCTCTCCTGGCGAAAATTGGAAAGACCAAATTCTCCTCATGGAATCACAGATTGGGAAACAGCTCTGAGATTATAGAGTCAAACCTTTTCTGAAGCGGCAGCTTCCCGACAAAAAGGATTGGAGGTCATAACCAGAAGGAGTTTCTGAGGAGCAGGCACAGAGTCCGTGGGACAGGCGAGATCTATGTCACCTCCACACCAAAGTGACCTTCAGTGATTCACTGTTTCATCCCCAGTCTGATCCAAGTTCTGGAAACCCACTGGAGTGCATTAAAATGTCATGTTCCTAATGAAGCTGCTTTGGGAGACGGAGGAGCTGAGCTGGACGCTGCACAGAGCTGTTCCAGGAGCTCTGACTGATGAGACAGGCACGGATAAGATTCCTGCACTCACACCGCTGGAGGCCTCATCATTTTTTGACACGTTGTATTTCAAAGTACTCTTAATTCCCTCCAGTTATTCCAGGAGAAATGGTGCCGCACTGCAGTGATTCCAGCCAGCCCTCCCTAAAGGATGCACTGAAAGGGAATACTGATCCCCTGGAGTTTGCTTTCCCAGGGATCAATCTGCCTTTGAACCTTTGAGTTCACTGTGGAAGAGCATGGAGAGAACTTGCAGGCGATGAGGGCACCTCCCCACACACGAGAACCGAACATCCAGCACGGAAATCTCGGAAATTTCCCTGCTCCTAGGGGTGAAACAGCTCTCTAAAGACCCTCACAGACAAAGTCATGCTGGTAAAACAGGAGGAAGATGCTTTTAAAGAGAATTTGAAGAGCCATCCCTTCCCCCTGTTGGAGAGTCTCTGGATCCCATCCAGGGAGCACACATGGTTGTCTTGGATGATCTCACTCTTCACAAAGCTTTTGTGAAGTAGATGGACAGAAGAAATTCCTCTCTGTGAGGTGGGGTGGTCCTGCCACAGAGAAGCTGTGGCTGCCCCTGGATCCCTGGCAGTGTCCAAGGCCAGGTTGGACACTGGGGCTTGGAGCAGCCTGGGACAGTGGAAGGTGTCCCTGCCATGGCAGGGGTGGGAATGGATGGGCTTCAAGGTCCCTTCCAAATGGAACCATTCCATGATTCCATGAATAACTAGGCCTACTCTCGATAATCTCCTTGCTTCCAGCACCAGGAAGAAGTTTTAGCCATGCTTTCACCTCAAGACCAGAAGAGCAGAATCCTGTAGAACACTAGGACAGCCCTAAAGGTTCATTTCTTACAAGATGCTATTCATATTTGAATTGAGACAATCAACTCCAGTCTTTCCTACTTCCAGTAGCTTCTCAGCGCCAATCACGGGAAAAACAATAACATCTCAAACTGGTTACAATTCAGAGTTCAGCAACTCCTCCTTTGTGGCAGTTTGGGTGGAAGCTGACAGAAAGTTGCAGCTATCGAGATCTTTAGATGTTAATGGGAGACAGTTAATGGGAAGTTAATGAACCACCCCTGGCAGGGGCAGAAACCGATAGTATTGATGGATGATTAACAGGGGTTATTGGATATGCTGAAGGTGATCAGTAATCCATTAAGACCATGTTCTTGTAACGGCTAAAGTTATACTTTGTAACAGGATAAAACCACGATGTTTCTGTTCAATAAATGGAACTTTGCATGAGCCAGGCTGGGTCCCCAGATACAACGCTGACACTCCTTCTACACAACCCAGTACTTTTAATAAGACATTACCAGAGGGAAGGGATTGTCCCCCTGTACTGGGCACTGTGAGGTCACAGCCATATCCTATGTCCAGTTCTCCTGGCCAGAGAGCCCTGGAGGGGCTGGGGCATGTCCAGGGAAGGGAACAGAGCTGGGAAAGGCTTTTCCGACCTAAAAGATTCTGTGATTGCAGTGTTGTTTCTCCAGAATAAATACAAAAAATGTTTGTAGACACTTCCTTCAACTGTTAATATGTAGAGGACAGAAGGTTGTTCTGAACAGCTCAGAAATCTGACTGTACAGCACAGGATATTTAAAATATAATATTAAAATAAAGGAAAGCCTTCCTGAGACGGATAATCCATACGGATTCAGCGAGCCTAAATCAGAAAAAAATGTCACCCAGCCATCTCTTAAATAACAGGGACAGCATTCATTAGCTGGACTCACTGTCACCCTGTGCAGTTCATTAAGGATGCTGCTTTCTGCGTTCACACAGGAAACTGTTTAGAATTCCGCTGGACCTGCTCAGGCTTCCCTTTCACTAGAGCTGGAAAGGAAAAAAAAACCTCCAGAGAATGAAAGCCAAACATCTGGCACATTCAGCAAACACTTGCATCCTAATAGTGGGGGGAGAAGTCATCCCTCTCATCAGCTCATTTCATGCCAGTCGTGTGGGTGGGCTGCGGAGATGGGGAGCAGAGCAGCCTCTCCTCACCCCCACCAGGAACTCAGATTGCGATCTGCACGATGGATCTTCACTTCCTCTGCTCACTGGGCTGACGTTCTCATGAGGAAAAGCACATTTTTCAAGGACTATATGTAATATTTATATATGTATTTATGTGGTCTGAAGGACAGAACAAGGCCAGAAGCAAGGGACATGGAAGGCAACCTGCAAAAAAAAAAACCCTACAAACTTTGCACCCACACAGAATGGGTCAGGGGCCTGCAGTTGATGCTTAAAGGCCTGGAGTCCCTCAGCTCTGGAGACTGAGTTGGGCTTTTTCAGCCCAACTGAGAGGAGAAGCTCCAGGGAGATCTCAGAGCCCTTCCAGTGCCAAAAGGGGCACTTTAGAGGCACTTGGAGAGGGACTGGGGACAAGGGATGGAGGGACAGGACACAGGGAATGGCTTCCCACTGCCAGAGGGCAGGGAGAGATGGGATATTGAGAAGGAATTGTTCCCTGGCAGGGTGGGCAGGCCCTGGCACAGGGTGCCCAGAGAAGCTGTGGCTGCCCCTGGATCCCTGGCAGTGTCCAAGGCCAGGTTGGACATTGGGGCTTGGAGCAGCCTGGGACAGTGCAAGGTGTCCCTGCCATGGCAGGGGTGGCACTGGATGGGATTTGAGGTCCTTTCCCACCCAAACCCCTCTGGGATTCAGTGAAGTTCCCCTTTGGCTCTGCTCCAGGCAGTAGGGCCAAGCCACAGCTCACAGCTCCAGGTGCTCCCACATGGATATCAAGGAGCTGCTGCATCCAAACCAGAGAAGAAAATCCAGTTTCCCTCTACAAAGCTGTGAGGACTCAGAGCTGGGTCTAAAAGAGACAGAATTGGGCTGCAGAGGGTGCAGGCAGAGGTGCCAACACAATGGGATGAGGAGCAATCCCAGTCCAAAGAGGGTGAGCATCCCTGCCAGGAAGAATGGCTCTTGGAAAGGCAGGGAGAGGCCTTGGAAGCACAAGCAGCTCCATGTGTCCCTCAGCACGAGGAGGAGCAGCAGACACTGCTGACACCCACAGCCCCACGTTTGGAGCTGTTGAGAAGGACCATCTGCAAAAGCTTCCCAAGAAAAGGCCACAGGGAAAAGACCGTGAGGCCTTTCTCCCACTTTTAGGAGGAGGAAGAGCAATGGGGACAGGAACTGGGGGGGGTTCATGTACCTCTGTTCACAGAGACACCTCCAAGCTATCCCTCATGGAATTCTTTGGCACTGAGCTAAGTCCTTGTGAGCAGGGAAGAAGAAAGACATTCTCCCAAAGGAGAAGCAGCAGGTTCCTCCCACACGAAGGTTTGTGCTGCACTCTCAGTTCCCTGACACCGATCCAAGGCCAGGATTGTGCTAGGCCTCGGATCAATCCATCATCTTCCCCCTGGAAAGCTCTGTGAGCAGCCTTGGGCTGTGCCTGGTGTGCAGCTCATCAGCTGAGACAATTGTGGCAATAACCCTGCTCTCCCACGGCTCATCAACTGCGATGTGGGCTCTGCTCCCCGGCCCAGGCTGGGAATCAGGGCGATTCCAAGCTGTTACATCGGAAGTTACAGGGCCATAACTTCTCCTCCTGCTCTCTGCGTGAAAGGAGAGCATTGCCTGTGCTGTGTTCAACATGCAAATAAATCAGGAGCACACAGGAGCTGAGGACAGGAGTCAAGGTGAAGGGAGAAGCACGTCCCCTCCGCCTGTTTCCCGGCACACCTGGGACAAGCACAGTCTGCTCGAGACTTTTGGCTGCATTTCAAGCAGTTCACGGAGCACAAAGACTGCAAAAGCACCACCAAGGCCCATTTCAGCGTGCTGCACGGGGCTGAAGGGTCATGATGGCACAAATTAAATGAGGTTTTAGCGGTGCAGCAGAAGCAGACAGGGCCATCCACACCCTGCTCCCACCAGGCACAGCACTGGCTGGCCAGCCAGCACCAACTCCTCTAGATCTGCAAAAGAGAGCACTGTGGGTCAGAGAATCATGGGATGGTTTGGGCTGGGAGGGACATTAAAGATCATCCAGTCCCAAACCCTCTCCCATGGGCAGGGACACCTCCCACCAGCCCAGGTTGCTCTGACCCTGTCCATCCTTGATTTTGTGCAGCTTGTTTTGTACAACATTCCTGCCTTCAGAAGTAGGTCAGGTCGGCTGCAACTCACCTATTTTTGAGAGTGCAGGGCCAAGCACTGAATAATTGGAAGTGTTATAGATTAGAATGATCATGGGTAATTTTTGTTGTAATTGTGGTGAAGGGTTGAGGAGTGGATTTTGTGTGAATTGTTCATTTTTGTTCTGTGTCATTTTGGCTTTGGTGTTGGGAATTTGTTCAGTTTGGTTGTTTTTGTTGTTTTGAGTGAAGGTTGCAGGATCAATGTGGGTTTTAATGATAATTCTTAAATACCTTAAATAAGGTTTCCAACACAGTGTCCACCTAGCAAGAACAGCCCTGACCAGTTCATTAACTGGTTTACCAAGTGTAGGAAAAACTCATAAAAAAGGATCAGGAGCTGTCACTGGAGGAACCTGAATTCCTCCACATTCCAGAAGCACCCCAGCCTCAGCACACTCGGTCTGGAACAAACCATTTTTGTCCCAGTGAATCACCCAAAATTACAGCTCCGATTGCTCATGGATTGTCACCATCCTGCTTTACTCATCCCTCATTTACTTGAGCTAAGATAGTGGAAGTGCTTAAAAATTATAACATTTGTTTAACTCAGAACCTACAGTGTGCATGGATGCTGGGAGGGAAAAGTGCACTCCTGAGCAAGGGGAATTTTTGGAAATGCAAAAGGTGTTGCAGCGTCTCGAGTGTCACAGAGGAAGCAGATTCAGCTGCCACAACTTCAAAGCCAAAGTTCTGGTGATATCCCAGAGAGTGAACAATTCCAGGAAGAAAAGCCACTGCAGAATTTCAAAGCCAAAGCTCTGGTGATATCCCAGAGACTGAACAGTTCCAGAAAGAAAAGCCACTGCAGAATTTCACATCCAAAGCTCTGGTGATACCCCAGAGACTGAACAATTCCAGGAGGAGAAAAAGCCAATGTAGAATTTCTCTTTACAAAAGGTGGGTGTGGATCTTAAAAACCACTTTAACATTTCCAGACACATCCGTGCTTTAATAGAGCTCACAATTACTTCTGGATATTGTGATACAAAGGTTTTCTTCTTAAAAGGTTGAATTTCAGCCTGGATTTTTGCACTGGAACCTTGCAGCTCTCCATCAAACCAACAGTTTGGATCCATGTGTGCATGAACCTGTGAGCACCTTACGCTGGGGGAAATAAAATCTAAAGTATTTTCTCTACAGAGGGACCAGAACAGCAGCATTTGAAGAAATGTGGTCTGAGGAATGTTTGTGCTCCGTCAGGGCAGAGCAAACAAATCCCACATGCACTTGTGCTCCCCAGATGAAATGAACTCTGATTATTCAGCCTTGTGGGAGCCACAGTTAATGGCAGGGTGGAAACACTGATGCTGTTCTGTCTGGCCTAATGTGGGGCAGAGTTTTTCCATTCTGGTTCTCTCAAAGAGCTGCCAGAAAGGCAAAATCTTGGGACAACCAGCAACCTTGATCTTCTTACTTCTCCAGACATGAGCAGGGAAGATTTTCCCTTGGAGAAAGAGACATGGAGCCATATGTTAAACTTGAATATTGGCTCAAAATCACCTTGGGAAGAGCTGATCCAGACAAATTGCATTGGGGGCCAGTAATGCCATAAACCTGGAAGCACCACATGGGTGGCTGTGGTGTTCTTAAAGAGATTTAAGAACTCTTTAGAAATTGGGCCACCATTGGGGAATTTCATTTTCCACATGCAAAGAACGAAGAATACAAACAGCAGCGTAATTTGTGTGCTCTCAGAGAGGATTGATCCAGCAGGAAACCTTTGTATCTGGGAAAATAAGGTTAATTCATCCTCCATTTGGAGAGGGTGCAGTCATAGAAAAGAAACTGGATTTGAATGATAAGTAGCTGATTAAACAAGATGGAGAAACAAAAGAAAAAGGGGGTGTAATTAAGGGTTATCAGCATTTGTTTGGGAAAAAGAAAAAGAGAAATTAGGGAACTAACTAGAAAAATCAGCTGAAATGAGGAGCTCAGCTGTCTGAATATGAAGAAGGCCCAGAAATCTTGAAATCCCAGGCATCAAAATCTTCAATATTCCATGGAAAAAAGAGGCAAACACTTTCAGGAAGAAGGACTCTGAATGGATAACAGGGAACTAACTTTAACATCAGGAGGCTTTAAATGGAAATATATGGAGTTTTAAAAAAGCCTAAAACCAGACACAATGAAGAAGTTAGGGGAGGAAAAAGTAGGGAGGATTGGCATAACAGCGTCTCAGGAGATCTCAAAGAATGCAGGATTTTCGGGGTTTGAGAACTTTACAAAGATTTTTGGGTGCTCTACCCAGGCAGGGGTCAGGATAAGAACAATATGGATTCCTCTGCAGCGAGATGGGTATTTTGGGAAGGATAGTCATCAAATCATTAAGGTTGGAGAAGACCTCCAAGGTCATCAAGTCCACTCAGTGTGCGTACAAAGGAAATTTTTGACCTTGTTTCAGAAAGGGTGTTAATATTTACCGTGGGAAGAGAGGGAGGGGGTGAGTGGTGAAGAAATGAAAATGCAAAAAGAAATGAAATAAAAAAATAAGAAACACAAGGGTATAAAAGAAGAAATCATCATAAAGGGAATAAAAGCTGTAGGGGCCATGAAAGTCAAAGGCAGAGTTTGGAAACAAATGGCACACAAAATTGAACACCACTCCGATGGTTCTTTTAACTGGGATACTGCAGACAATTAAAGAGCAGGAAATAAATTATTCATGCTTAAGAGAAGAATTCTCTCCAAGCCATCATCACTTCCTTCAGTGGCACAGAGACCCAAGTGCTCTTCCCTTCAAATTTCCTTCCAAAGGCATGAAAGCACTGGGAAATGTGACCAAATTCCTTATTATTCAGCACCAGGTAGCTGTTGAGAGACTAACTAAGAGATTGCTTCATAAGATCCCATTCCCCAAATGCTGGAGATCCCATTAATCTGGGGTTTAGCTGAGTGTTCAGCAGTGTCACATGGGAAAATGGGAATTAAACTGCAGCCAGCAGAGGCAGCTGGGGGTAGGTGAGCATCTGGTTCACGGGGAGACAACAGCAGAAGTCCTCAAAACTTAAGGGATTATTAGAGGGTCTTAAAATTCAGGCTTGGAACTGATCTCATTAAACATTTCAGCAGGAACTGTGTCCCTGATGGCAGGAACAGGTTGATCCAGCCCCAAAAGTTCAGTGGTGCTGTTAAACTACACCAATGCCCTTCACAAGTCCACTCTTAGTGAAAATCGGCCTTTTTTCTTTTTCTTTTTTTTATAAAGCTGATGCTTGTGGATAAGAGACTTTCATAGACACACAGACACAAAATACTAACCCACAATTTACAAAGTAAGTTAAAAGTGGACATCTCAAATGGCACAAAAGGAATTAATTCACAATTTACACCTTTAACCCTTACAACAATTCAGCTGTACAGCAAGCAAAGACTAGACTCCAGCATGGCCACTTAGTTTTATTTTTTTGTCTAAACAGCTGAAATTTTATTAATTTCATGTTATTTGAAAATAGTTGTGAGGAAAGGTTTCTTCAGCATAGAGACCCATCTCCTATTTCTAAAAGAAGATGCTACCAGAAAATCCCAGACACTAGGAAATCAGGATGCTCATAAAATGAAAAAGAAGAGAAAAAAACCCTATAATAAAATTCTAAAATCCCTCTTTTGTAATAGGAGAGGAAAAAAAAAGGCTCTAAAGCCTCCCCACCTTTCCAAGGAACATTAAAAATTTTGCAGCACAATTTTCCAGGCGGCTGCCTTTGTGGCAGAGCCATTACACCTGAGCAAATATGACACAAGGTGACAATACAATTATTCCAAGCAGTGATTTAGCACGACGAGAACACCATAAAGAAGATATCGAGCCCCAAACTTCTCCACAGGCTGCACATTCCCTCTGCAAGGGTAAGGTGTGAAACACAGCACCTGGGAGGAACTTTCCTGCCTCAGCAGCTCCAGACAAGAGCTGGAGAGAAGGATTCATCCTTGAGCAGTGCCATCCTCTCCTTAAATTCCACTCTTATTTCTCAGGGGTGCACCTGGCAAAGCCACAGGGATCATGTTCCTGAAACCTGAGTGCTGCCACAGGCAGATAAAATGCATCAAATAACCCCTGGCTCACCGTCCTGCTGCCTCCCCTGGCAAAAAAAACCAACCCAAAGCAAGATAAGAGAAACTGAGAATTCACAGGCTAAGTCTCCAACTCTCCAGAGCAAAACTCCACCCCGTGCCAGTCCAGGCCATTAATATTATTAATTATTTACCATATCTCCTATGATATCAGCTTCCCAGCTCCACCAATCAGCTGGCTTTATAGGGAGGAAGGAAATGTGGAGCTGGGGTTACCCTTGCACAGGGAATGTTATCCTCATGTGACAATACAGAGCTCAATACAGAGCTCCCTCCGGGTGGAGAAATAAAAACACACACCTGCCTTCTCCCTTCAAATGCTACATCAAGTTTATACACTTGTTTACAGTTCTCCAGATTAAATGGGATGCAGTAATCACTAAAATCCTCCTTTTTTATAAAAATCTAAAGTAGTGGCAGCATGGCAATGAACACCAGGCAAGGAAAATGCAGGATTCCAAAAAGAATAATTAGTAAAATAATACCAAATTAACACACAAGGAAAACGTAAAAAAACCCCGTAAAAAACAACCAAGCAACCCAACAAAAAAACCCCAACAAAACAATACAAAACGAAAGTGTGCATTAAGAAGAGTTAAATACGAAGGACATGCGAGGTACGACCAAAACAAGTGTTAAATTAGGGTTAACTGTGGTATGAGACAAAAGGAGAGAGGCAGACAGAAAGTTCTAGCAGAGCACTTACAGAGTGTAGAGACTTATCAAGGAATTAGCCAGGTACAAGCCCTTAAGTTTCCTAATCCTCAACTCTAAAAGCTGCAAATCGCAGCCAGGACGCTGCTGGGCAGGGGAGTGCTGCGAAAAAATCCCTGTGAGCGAGAGGAGCGGAGCAGTGGGACCTCCGCTGTGCCACCACCGTGCATTTCCAGCCCGAACAGCTCCAAAGAGAGTGTTCAGAGCTCTCCTGTCTCACTGCAGGGAAGCCACGCTGATGGGAGAGACACAGAGCTCAGCCTGACAAAGGACATTAAATTAAATTTAACTCCCCCACTCCAAATCAAACGCAATGAGGAGGACAGGATTCTTCTAAAGAGATGCATAAAATGTCAGTCCTGGGCGTAATTTTGCCTGAATTCCGAGGGAATTCAAACCGAGGGGAATCAAAGAACCCCCGGGTTGAGTTGGCAGCTCAAAGTTTGCTGCGCTGGGCGATACCGCGAGTTCCCCCCGCAGGAATACACCTGCACCCCCGAAGCACAGAGCCACAGCGAGCCCATCCAACAGCCTGAAGGGAGAGCAAGGACAAGGTGAAAATACCTGGGCATGTCAGAGCATTAGGTACCCGGCCATCCCCCGCCGGCTCGGCATCCCGGCTGCTCCCGGCGCTCTGCGCTGCCCCTGCCGGCTCCGGGCACTCGGCGCTGCCAGCCCGGCCTCCCTCCCAGCACGCTGCCTCCCAGCACCCTGCCTCCCAGCACCTGCCTCCCAGCACCCTGCCTCTGCCCCTCTCTGCTGCTCCCCTTCCTCCCCCTCTCGGCTCGGCTCGCAGCTCGGGGAAGGCGGCAGCTGCCGCTTCCCTCGGGAGCTGCTTTGCCAGGACAGCAGGAATACGCTGGAGCTCGGCTCGGCACCGCGATGCCGCTGGATCAGCCTCTCTCTTCCCGCCGTGCCGCCGGCTGGAGCAGGGCTGGGGAAGGAGGGCAGGCTTGTACTCACCGCCGTGCGATTTAAACAGCATTCCCTTGAAAATCCCCTTTGCAATTCCCCGAAACTTCACGGAGTCGCCGTGCAACTCGTGGGAGACCGCCCAGGGATCTAATGGAGCTTATTTAAATCAGAGGGTCACGGTTTGGGCTGCAAAGGACCTGAAAGCCCAGCAGTTCCACCCCCTTCCCCACCTTCCACTGTCCCAGGCTGCTCCAAGCCCCATCCAGCCTGGACACTTGGATACTGCCAGGGATCCAGGGGCAGCCACAGCTTCCCTGGGCACCCTGTGCCAGGACCCCTCCCAGGGAACAATTCCTTCCCAATATCCACCCTAAATTTCCCCTCTGTCAGTTTGAATTTCCTATTGTTTTGTTGGCATTGTTGTCCCTATTACAAAAACAACAACAACAAAAAGTTCATTTCTTTCAAAATAAGATTCTTTTTTTGTGAGGGCACATGGTGAGAGTAAAGGGGAGCTCACAACACAAGGGTTATATGGCCATGTAACCACTGTGAAATAACACCAGAGCACTCCAGGTCTTGAAAACCTCTACCGGGACTAAAATTGCTCCCCAGTCCTTCAAAAAATAAATACACAAGATTATTGCAAACCTGTCAAATGCTGCTGCTTCTCACCCACAAGCCCCACTTGGCAGCATGACTTCAAACCTTTTTTCCCTTCAAAAACCTCATAGAATTAAAATAATCAGAATAAGCATTATCTTTGTGTTATGAGACCTGGAATATTATTTATACCTGAACACCAAAACCAAAATGAAATAAAAAATCGAATATCCATAGTAAGACCCAGGGTAATTCCTTTTTCCTGGTGTAGCCATGTGCTATATTTAGTTTGTTCTACCACTTATTAACAAGATTTACCTGTCCTGCAAGAGCCACCCTCACCCAGACTTCTGTAACAGTGCTCACCCCTCTTATGGCCCCAAAACACTAAAGCCAGCTCCCACAAAATCAATAGTACGAGACCTTCAAGATGGGAATTTTCCCCCATGAATGAAGAATTCCTACAGGCAGAAAGGACAATCCAAGAGAAGCTGCTTCTGACTGAGAGAAAAGGCTTCTCGCTCCTAGACATGTGCATTAAATATTTGATATGCTTGAAGAATGTTATTGTTGGTAGCTCCACACTCCCTCAGAACATCATCAAAAGGAACTAATTCACCTTGTGGGCTCGGATCCGGGAGTGCTTGGCAGAAGGGAGTTCTTTGGGAAGCGTGAGGATCTGACAGGAATAAGGATGATTGGCAGCAAAGGTGCTCGTTAGTTCCCTTCTCCTCCATGAGCATCTCCCCAACGAGTCTGACCTGAGCACAGCAGGGCCAGCATCTCACCGAGGGTTTTCCTGGCAATCCATGGATCAGCTGGAGTCTCCTCAGGATGTGTTTGCAGAGTGCAGCACAGGGAACACTAAAATCACTTTGGCCAGACTCAGAGGTGTGTTTTTCTGCACTCAGGGATGCCTCGGCTGGGAAATAAATTCTGCTTTTGTAAAAAGCAGGAGCCACGGTGCCGTAAGAGGCTTGTGTGTTCTTCACCGACCTCATCCCCAGCTGGCAATTCCAGGAGGGGTGCCTGTCCTGGGAATGTCCCAGACAGACAGACCAGACTTACTACAGAACTCTAATTCTCCTATATCTGGATACAAGTTCCTTAGTCCAGTCTTAAAACTTGCATACAGTTCCTTCTCATCTTCCCAACTATTTTAAACACCTCAGAGGACATTGAGATCTTTGGTAATTATGGAGCTTGTCCTCCCAAAACACATCTGTGGGCATGCAGAGGAGAAGAAGGTGCCTGGGATCAGTCAGTCTGGATTTACCAAAGCTAAATCATGCCTGACCAACCTGTCTGGGATACAGTGACAGAAATAATAAAGGGATGGAAGAACGTGGATGGGAACACAGCAGTTATAATTTCCCTTGACTTTCCCGAGACTTTCAGCACAGTATTTTTGAATCCAAGTGAGGACAGTGGGGTCTGAAGGGGTGAAAAAGTAAAAAATGGGTGAACTAAAAAACTGGTCAAATGACAGGGCTCAGATGTGGCAGGAGGAGACACAACAGGAGGGTTTTTCCCCAGAGGGTGCTGGGCACTGCCCAGGCTCCCCAGGGAATGGACACAGCCTGAGGCTGCCAGAGCTCCAGGAGCATTTGGACAGCACTAGGGATGCACAGGATGGCATTGTTGGAGTGTCTGTGCAGGGCTGGGAGTTGGACTGGATGATCCCTGTGCATGCCTTCCAGCTCAGGATATTCCATGATTCATAAGCTGAAGTAATCAATGAGGATAATAAGGAATAACATTTCCTCTCAAGGACAGCTAAGCGGTGCTGCAGGGGCTTTATAGTCTCCATCTCTATGGTTTTTTTCTGGACAAAGCCCTGGAGAACCTGCTCAGAACCCAAAACTGACCCTGCTCAGCACTGATGGGACCAAGGACTTTATTTCAGTTCCTTTACAGCAATTCCTTTCCTTACTGAGCAGTTGCTAAACAGATTTGAGAAGTTGTAGTTACTACTTAAGAAACAAACATTGGGTTGAGTCTTTAAGTTAACAGCGTGTATTTCCAGTTAAAAGCAAGGCCACAGCTGGGCAATAAAGTAAAAATCTTCATGATTTTTGAATTTTGTTGAGGCAAATGACAGTACTGGCAGCTTTCTGCTGTAGAGGTGTCTGGTTTATGTGAGGAGCAGCATAGGGAGCAGAGGGAGGCTGTTGGAATTGCACAAAATACAGAATAATTTTGTCTCCCACCTGATGCAGCATGTTTATTTTCTTCCTGAAAAGCAGCAAGTTTGCAGCTTTTGAAGGCCAAAGATGCAGATGGCAGCTCAGTGACTGTGATCAAACTGATGGCAGGGAGGACTAAACATTATTCCTGGTTTGTTTCCTGTCATTCAGTTGGTTTGGCCTTGGAGGAGAAGGCTGGGGTGTTCTGTAATTCCCTGCAAACAGGAGCTCTCAGGAAAATGCCGAGCACCTCTTAATTACAGCCCAACATCACAGTATGGCCCTGGGCATGCAAGAAAGACCTTCTAGGGGAGGAGAAAATGGTAAAAATGTAAAGACAATTTGTGCAGAGGCATATCAGAAGCTTCCTCACTGATTCTGTTCATCCTTTTGTGAGCATTTTTGTCCCTGAGAGGCAAAGGGGGCAAGGAAAGCCCTTCCCAGCCCTGTGGAATGCTGGGCAGAGCTCTGCAATCTGCCCATCTGTTCACAGGGAGGGATTACACCAAATCCCACTGAGCCTGCACACTCCCAAATCCGGGAGGAGCAGTAATTGGCTTACTGGAGTTTGCTAGATCCATAATTTGATCACAAATTCCTCTCAAGGCAAGTTCATCCGCGGCGTTCATTTCTCTGCCTTTCCAACGGCTCATTTGTTCTGCAGCACTATAAATATTATGTGAATGAAAATCACAGGAAATGGCTATTCTGTGCTCCAGAGCTTTATTAAGAGATATCTATTTCAAAAAAAAAAAAAAAAGAAAAAAGCTAATTATATCTGCATTTACACAGCTCCTTTCAGAAAGATTATCCAAGACTCTTTATAGAGCATCAAATGACAAGCCCAGAGCTCTGCCTGTGTGCAACAATCAGATATATTCCATATGCAGCTGCCATAAACATTTCTATTCATGCCAGTTCATCTGTGCAGGGATTAACGGAGTGAGAAAAGCTGGCCAAGGACACCTATTTAAAGAAGCAGGAGGTTTAAGTGGATGGAACCCGCACAGGAACTTCTCTTCTAAAGCACAGCACAGCGCATGGCGGTGGAACCTGGAATTCTCGCTGCAAACACAATGATTTGGGTCCAAACCCACCCCATCCTGCTTGGAAATGATGCTGGATGTGCCAGGAGCACTTTTGGGGCAGCTCCTGAAAACACCTGCCCAAAACCAGCAGGGCAAGGGGTGCTCTTCACAGAGTGGGATTTGGACAATGTGCTCAGAGGGACAAGATCCCATCCCAGCAGAGCAGGAGGAAAATCCCCCAGTGCAACGCGGCACAGCACGGCCAGCCCAGCAGTCCTGAGCTGAAAGGAGATTTCTGGGAAACAGGGGATTTTCCAGTGCCTAAATCAGAGCCCAGACTGGAAATGCTCCTGTCTCCCAGGGCAGCTCTGTGCTGCTGCAGTTTTGCCTCCTCATTCCCAGCTCTGGCTCTGTGCACGTGCAGAACACGCTGCCACCGAGGCTGAGAAGCACATTTCCCACCTTAAGCCAAGTGAAATCCAGGGGCTGAGGTGTGTAAATAGGCTTCCTCACACTTCACCTGCCGTGGCCTCGCTCCCACATCCCCAGCCCTTCACAGAACTGCTGCTCCAGCTCTCTACAAGCAGCTGCAGCAGGGATGTGGTGCCCCTCATCCTCCACGCGGAAAATGAATCCAAGCTCCAGCCCATCAGGACCAGGAGGAAATGAGTCCAGGAAAGCACTCCAAGCATCAGGATAGCAACAATTTTGGGAGAGCCACACCTCACCTGGCTGCTGAATCCCTGCCAGCAAAGCAGGTTTTACCGGGCTGCAAAGCCAGATTAAGAGATAACTCCCCGCTAGGCTGGTCAAGAAAAAACGCAGAGAAAGTCCTGGGACAGAATCCCCCTTCTGCTGCTGTGCTGGAAGCAGAAAATGTGAGCTCTGCTTAACCCTTGAGGAGAAAAATCCATCCCTAAGGCCCCAGTGGGGTGAGTGGGCACAGAGCTCTCCTTTCCCCAGCCCTGAGGGAGAGGATCCCACCCTGGTGCTCCTCCTGCCCAGGGTCACCGCGGGTGGCATCTGCTGCCCTGTTTACCGCACAGGGCATGGCATGGGGGACAGGCTTGGGGCTGGCCAGGATGCCCAGGGAAGCCTTTTGGGATCCTGAGGCTGCCTGGTTCTTGTAGGGGCTTGTAGGGCCAGCATGGCCCACTGAGAGCCACTGGGAGAGGACCTAGGGACCCCAAAACATGCAGCAAGGTTGTAAACATTCACTTAATGTTTGGAAAGGGGCACATAAAGGAATGTGGCACATAAAGGAAATACACAGACACAGAGGCAGCAAGGGAAACACACAAACCCCACTGCCATTCTTTGCTCATCCTTCAGCGGTAAAAGGGCAGAGAAAGGCACCACACAAAATGAAATGCTCTTTGGAGCAAAGGGGTGTTTTAAATCCAAATATTCTTATGAGACATTTGATATCTCCTCATCCAACAATTCTGGAAAAGCTGAAATCCTGTCTGGGAGATTTCCCTACCTGCTCCAGCAATAAGCCAAACTCTGCACTAGGGCTTTTTGGTGTATTTGTTTCTCCCTCTGGTACCTTCTCCCACACTCTGCTCACTTTCCAAAAGCACATTCAGGGCTTTTGGAATTCCATAGATCACCTGCTTTTCACTACCTGAAATTTTAGTCTTCCAATGGCAATTCTTTAATCGTTTATTGCTCGCAATTCAATTTTTGGAAAGGTAAAAGGCTCTCTTTGGAGGTGCTGCTTCAAAGCACCACAACACAACACATCCAGTCCTACACAGTACAACATACACTGAATTTCCTTTTAGCAGAGCTCCCATGGTTTCTATCATTATGGTTTCTGTTATTATGGTTTATATTAGGATTCTTTTCACACCCCACAGCCCCCATCAGGAGTTACCACACACTGAACTTTTCCCCCAAAAAAGTACTTTTTGTTCTCCAACCTGCATGGATTCTCCCCCAGGACACAATGGCAGCCTCCGCTCCAGCATTGACCCTTCTGGTTGGATCCTCATAGGAACTCCACTGTGGACAAGAAGTGCTTTATTCCTGGAATTCTACAGAGCTGCAAGGTAGCTGAGCACTGTAAGTCAACTGCATGCTGGCTCTGTAAATCAGGGCTAATTCCCACAGATTAGAGAAGGAAATCCGTACAGTTCCCCAGGTCCTAAACCCTACTGCTGAGAGAAGAGCAGTTTGTTTCTTCCCAAATCAAGGTTTTGGAGAGGAAAATAAAAAGGAATTGCCACGAATCATTGCTATCTGCACCCAAAGCATCAGAGGAGGTGAACCAAGAGCACCAATCCCTGGCTGTATGTTGGTTCCCTGACCACCCACTCCCAACACTGGCTGTATTCACCCCAAATAACATCACCATCCTGCAGTTATTGCTGTCAATAACAACCCCACAGCCACAAATCCCTCCCTGCTGTCCTCACCCAACTGCTCTCTGAGGAATGTTACTCTGCACGGGAGGGTTTGAATCACTGTGGAAGACAGAGGCAGAAAATTTAGTTCAGTCTGGTGTACTTCACCCCAAAATGAAGATTTTCCCTGGATTCAGAGGAGTATTTGCCCTCCTGATTCCTTGGTGCCTCCAGACAAGGGCTGTGGGTATCACTTGGCAGGGAGATCCTGTCTCTTGGACTGAGCTCTTTTAGACTTTCTCCACACCTCCTCCTGTTCATGGAATCACACAATACCCTGTGCTGGCAGGGATCCACAGGGATCATCCAGTCCAGATCCTGGCCCTGCCCAGACACCCCAAACATGTGCATCCCTGGGAGTGGAGTCCAGTTCTTGCCCCTCTCCAAGTCTCTTTCTCCACCAGGAGAGAGAGAAGTCTTCATTTATCACTCAGAGCTTCCAAGTAAAAGATGATGGCAAAGAATTGCTCTCATATCCAACTCAAATCCCACACAGCACCTGCAAAGAGCCCATCAGACATAGCTGCCAGGGAATCATGGAGTCCTGGGAGGGTTTGGGTTGGGAGCGACCTTGAATCCCATCCAGTGCCACCCCTGCAATGGCAGGGACACCTTCCACTGTCCCAGGCTGCTCCAAGTCCTGTCCAACCTGGCCGTGGACATTTCCAGGGGTCCAGGGGCAGCCACAGCCTCACAGGAGAACCTGCAGGAGAGAAGAATTCCCCACTGTGCTCCAAACCCTTTTTCCCTCCGTTCTGGATAAAGGTGAATTCCAAGGCACTTCTATCAGCCTTGCAAAAAAGCACCAACTGGCACAGCTCTGAGGCTGCTCTTTTGGAGCTCTTTTGGATCCATGATGGAAGCCTTTGGATCACAGGAACAGACTGCCCAGGGCAGGGGTGCACTCCCCATCCCTGGGAGTGTTCAAGGAATGTGTGGAGTGGCACTGGAGGATGTGGATTAGTGGTGACAGCAGTGGTTGATGGTCAGACCCAAAGACCTTAAAGGTCTTTTCCATCCTTAACGATCCTATGATTCTATGGCTTCCCTTTTATTCTCTGAGTCAATGGGAATATTTAGGATGAGAGTCTTAAAATATGCCAGAAGTTCACATTCCTGCAGTTCTGAGCTTCTCCAAGACACTCAGGGATTAAATTCCAACAGACACTTTGCCATTGGTCTAACGTGACGGCAGTGCCGCCGTTTTTCCCGATGCTGAGTCTGGTCCAAAGGTGAGCAGGGAGCCAATAATTCCCTTTCCAGTGCCAAGGAGCTTATTTGACACGTGACTGAATTGCCTGGAGCCAGGAGGAGTGGGAAGGATGCAGGAAGGATCCTGGTTTCTCCGCAGTGCCCACAGCAAATCCCAGAGTGCTGAATTCCCAGCTTTCCTGTCTCTCCCCTAAACCTGGCAGCTTTTCCTTCTTAAAATGCTCCACATACCTTGTACTTATTCACTGTTGGGGAATTCTTGATTGGATAAACGGCAGGCAGCAGGGGAAGTGTACAATGTGTATTTAAGATATTTTCCTTCGCATTTCTTATCCAGCTGAGGAAGGAAGATTGGAAGCACTCGACGCCTTCACCTTCGCCTCCTGGAATCATTTCTATGTTAATGTGTCATTATGGGATAGACTTTGATCCAGGGTCAAGCAGCTCTCAGAACACTGTGCGGTATTGGGAAAGTTAATGGGAACATATTTAAAGCATATTGAAAGAACAAAGGTGGATTAAGAATACCTTTAAGTATTCCCCGAGTTCATCTTTATGTTGATACTGGTCTTACAGGAAATATGATAAAATACCTCAGACAGACCTCAGGGGGTTTTAGGAATTATACAGGAAAGAGTGAAGTCATTAACATTCCCAGTTAAAATCTTTTGCAGATAACCCCCTTATCCCTTTTCCACCTCCACTCTCTCCCACATTTCTAATTTTTATACTGGAATGTTCCAGGGCTGGATGCAACACCTCTAGAGAAAAGCACAGCAGGAAGCCCTGTTGGAGTTTGGCTGAATCAAGCAATAGTTAGACTAACTCCAGGTCTCCAGGTATCTGCTGGAATGAGAGGAAGGTGGGTTCTCCTCACACTTTGGCTGTTTTCTGCCTGAAACCACAATATCTCTAACCCTTACACAGGTTGTGCTGACAGAGTAATTCAGAATTCTGTCCAGAGTTATCCTTGCCAGGCTCTCCTGGGTGAGACAACAAAACCAAGGAAGAAACTTGTGCTCCCCTGGCAGTTTCCATCATCCCTCTGCCCTTTTTTTTTGCTCTCTCTCGTGTCACCACACACATGAAGCCACTTCTACTTGCAGAACCACTACAGAGCCCTCTTGAAACCTCTCCTGTACCCTCCTGCTGTAATTGCCAAATCCAAGTGGATACGTGGAGAATGGTTTTGCAATACATTCTTTTTACTCATATTTATGTTTTATCATAAATAAATATTTTTGAAATATATTTTATAGTATATTTTAAAAATCATAAAACCTATGAAAATAGAACTCAAAGCATGGTCCAGATCTCAAAATGCCTTTTCTCTCTCCCTGCTAAATGCTAATTATGCCCATGTAATTTTCCTTGATCCAAATAGCTCCCTCGCTTTCAGCTTCATCACTCATCCCTATTTTCTCTCCTCTCTTCCCAGCTCTCCTGGTCCTTCCCCACCGTGTTAACTCTTCATTCTCTGTGTATCTTCACCAAAGCTTCACCTAGTTCCTAGTCCCAGCTGTGGCTGCTGGTAGGAGACCCAGATTTACTCCTAGAGTTAACTTCACACTTCATTCCCTTCTACACAGCCAGGCTGGATGAGGTGGGATCCTGGAACAAAGGAACATATCAAACCCAGAGCAGCAAAAGCAGCCTCCAGCACAGGAATGCTGATGATCCTGCCCCTTCCTGGGCTGCTCCATCCTGTCTGGCAGCAGATTAACAATAACAACAAATGGTGTTCAATAAACTCCGTGTGGGAATCACTGGAACTCTTTTGCATTCTCGATGATAATTGTAACAGATCTCAAGTATCAGGCTGGTACCAATCTTGGTGTAATGAGACAGCAGCTCATTAATGAACAAATATTGAGATTTTGTTGGCTTTGTACTGGATTACCACAGAATCCCAGGCTGGGGAAGTGTGGAAGGGACCACAATGGGGCACCTGGAGTCACCTCCCTGTTCTTCTCTGCCCATCTCTCCAAGTTATCAAGGCCCTATGAATTATAAATAATAAATAATAAACACTGTATTGTTCCACATTCAGAAGCAAAATCGACATCTTAAACCCCAAATCTTCCCTCTCACCCTTTGGGCTAAAATGTCACATCACCTTCTTGACCCCCAGAGGGAGATTTAATTGTTGAGTGGGAGCATTAGATCTATACCCAATTATTATTTTCAAGCCAGAACAGCACTTCATTTTGTGATTTATACATTTATACTCAGTGCAACTGAACTGTATTAATTTTAAACCAGAATAATATTAGGAAATGAAGATCCTGCTGAGTGTAACACGATAGAAATAAGAACTATAAAGGCAGTGTGAACATACATCAATTCATTATAGAAGCCTTTATGTCTAAATAGCCCCACATTCTTGGGGAGAGGGAGGAAATGTTTTCATTTACTTAAAAACAAGAAGAAACTCTTACAATGATAAGTTACATATGAGTGTTTTCTTTGCCAAGCAGCACCTGGCTTTGCTGAGGGACATTTGTTCATACTGGCGAGAGAAACTATTCTGGTAATTCAGAAAACACTGTAACAACCTCTCCTAAATTCACTTTTAGGCTGAGCAATGAAAAACTTCACTCAGAAAGGGAACTTTGGGGACAACAAGCCCTGAAGACACTTCACCAAAGACCTACATGTCATTTTTACTAGAGCAGAACTCGCATTATGTCCTGTGTTGTTTTGAGCTTTCAAATTTTACTATGACAATCTTTTTTCTCCCCCCTACATTCCCAGTCTGGAATACAACATGGCAAAGGCTGATTTTTCATCCTGTCATTCATCCATCCCTGGGCATTACCTTGATCAGAGCAGCACTTTTAACAGAAAACTTCTTTCTCCCACACACAGCAATTCACCTATGGACAAATACTGTCATTACAACTTTTATCCAGCATAGAAAAAAAAAAAGAAGAAAGAAGTGTTTTCTTTCCTTTGCAAGAGCCATCAGCCTTGCCCAGTGATGCCCTCCTGGCTCCACCAAAACCTTTGGCTGTTTTGACTGCATGATTTAGATTCCCTATCATCACTTAACTTGCTCAGGGCTTTGCTGTTCCCACCAAATTTTCCTCCACAGAGCTGTTCCCTGGAATATTCCATTTCACAAATCAAAGACAGGCAGAGTAAAGGATGAAAGCTGACTTTTTTCTCTCTACAAAATAACAAGCTGTCTTTGGGAGGATTCAAAACTTCTGTCTTCACAACACAAAATACCAATGGAGCAAAACAGGCACAAAGAGTGTCCAGCAAAGTGAAATGAGATCAAAACCAGGGCAAAAAACCTCAGAAAAAAATCTCAGTGAGATTGGGGTGGTGAGAATTCCCTGAGATGTGACCAAGACTCTCACACTGGAGAGGCTGCAGAGATGAAATCTCCTTTCTTTTCCCAGTATCTCTATGTATGAATTTTTTTTTTAGGTCCTAACAGACAACAGGAACTGGATGATGATGTCACTCTGTCCCTCTGCTCCAAAAGAAAAGCAAAGAAACCAAACCTCTCAGAAATCCTCTGTGTTTGCAAAGAAATTCACCCTCTCAGTGTAGGGATCTTGACCCAATCCTCTGATTACCATGAACACCCAACTTCCCATTTGGTCACTCTCCCGCAAATCGAAGGCGCTGTGTAAAAATAGTCCCAGTGACAATAACAACACTGATAATGACGATGGAGATCTTTCTAAACTACGAACAAACGCTGATTTTACTCTAAAATTAACTCGTGGAGAATGGGAGCATTTTTGCAATCCTTGAGTTCATTGTTGCTTTCCTCTGTTGAGCTTTCTGGATGCTATTTCTGCAAGGGAAGAATGAGTCACTGTCTTGTCTTGCGCTGAGCCCTCGGTGCAGCTCGGTGTCAGCTGGCACAGAAGGGATTTGGGGACAGGTGCTCCTCAGGAGGCAAACACCCAGCAAGTGACACTGGGGTCTCTCTTCTGGGATCAAAGACAATGTGAGAAATCAAGGTGCTCATGAACAGGACAGACGAGGAGAGCTTTGATCAGATGGTGCCCCCACAAGAGCGAGGCACCCTGAGAACCCTCTTGAGGATTTGAGAAAGGGCCAGGAGTGGCTCCATGGCTGCTGAGGTTTGCCAGGAGAGGGTGTTCACTCAGGAATTTTATTTCCCTGCAGCCACTGAACACTCACTTTTGTGAGGAAATTCATAAGGCACTGAAAATTTCCCGAAGTGTCTCCATTCCAGGTCTCTTTTAGCTTCACCTGCCAGGAGGCCATGAGAGAGTCAAGTGTGCCTGAGCTTTTGGGGTCACCTTCACAGAGAACTGAGTGTGCCTGAGCTTTTGGGGTCACCTTCAGCAGAGACTTGAGTGTGCCTGAGCTTCTGGGGTCACATTCAGTGGAGAGTCAGGTGTGCCTGAGCTTTTGGGGTCACCTTCAGCACCAGGCTGTGGTCAGGATGGGTTAAATGGGGCTTTTCAGGGCCTAAATCACAGGGAAAAATCTCTTTTAAACAAATGGCTGAGCAGTCAATGCCACAAATCTTCATGCAGAGCCCAGACTCTAAAGCACCTTTCACCACGAAGTATCAACAGACAAGGAGTTTATTTGGGATTTATAATTACTGCTTCTTTCTTGAAAAGCTGCAGCTTTGAAGACATTGAAAGCCTCATGAACTGAAGAGCTGCTTATGGCACTTCTTTACTTAAGAAAGTCAGAAATTCCCTGCACTTGGAGCGAAGAGCCAAAAGAACTGCACAGATATTTCTCCGTGCAGAACTCCCAAATGTGCCACTGCCTTCTTCATCTCTGGCCAAAACCCAACTCAGCAACAGGTGACCCCAGAGATATTTCAACGCTCACATTTAGGGCAGCAGCCTCTCCCTCAGTCCTAGAATTCCAGAGCTTTTATAGCCACCAGCCCAGAGCAGGTCCCACACCTGATGCACCCCAGGACCTCTCCCAGTTAATGCCAGGGCCCAAGGATGCTCCTCATGCACCCCATGTGTTTCTTTAGTCACCTAGCACACAGGCGGTGCCTCTTTCTGCTTAAGTCTGCCCAGAATGAGAAGGATGTGGAGGTATTTAGGACCCTGTGTTTCAGAGGCCAGGTAATAAGGATCAGCAGAAGAGTTTAATTTTCCTCGCTTCTCTCCATCCCCAAAGCTGCGAGCATTAATATCCCACCCAGGCTTGGGGATTGCGGATTCCAGCAGGGCTGAGTCCTTCCTTTGCTCTTACATTCACGACAAAAGGCTTTAGAAGCCTCAGCACCGATTCCTAAACACCCCCAAACCCCCACATGCACAGGATTACCAAGGAGCTCCTTGTACAAAAAGCTTGATCTGCCTTTTGGAATGTCGCGTTCCCTTTGCCCAATGCAATCCCGCAACTGCTGCAGGACATCGCAGCCACAAAACCCTTTCCTGCCGCCCTGCTGCACCAAGTCACCTGCTAATGTCCCCTGTTCAGTGATGTAAGCCTGGCCTCAATCTTCTGTTAATGAAAGAGAAGGAAGAGGATACTTTAGCTGCTATTATTAGCTCTTAGTACCTGTCCGCAGAAAACAAAACAAAACAGAGCCTTTAATTCCCCAGGCTCCCGAGAGAATCAGCTGGTGCAAAACAACCCCACAGTGGGTGAAAAACGTGGTGGTGTCCAGGGATTTCTTCCCCTAAGTGTCTGCTTGAGGAATAACCTTCCATCTACATCTAGAAAAACACCAGTAGTGCTATAATTTAATCTTTACAATCAGCAAACGGAATGTTAACTGCTCGATTTCGCCTGAAGCTCCGGGACGGTTCCCTGGATTGAGCTGGGGCAGGATTTTGCTTTAGAAATCACAGTGCAGTGTGAGCACGGCGGTGTTGTCCATCATCTTCACGGGGTGCAGTGGCTGCTTCCACCTTACTCCAGCTGAAATGTCCCCTGTGCTCCCAAGTTTGGAGTTTCCTGGCCATCCATCCCTGCAGAGGCACATTGTGGTGCTGTGCCCACCTCAGGGCACAGCTGGGGGTTCCAGCCCTTCATCAAAGACACCTCGAGAAGCGAAGATAAACCCCAGCACCTCGACTGGTGCCTTTAAAACACCACTAAAACAAACTCTGGAAATGCTCCAAACTTCAGAACTTCTGTTCCTAAAACCAAACACCGATTTCCTGCCATGTTTTCATAAATCTGCCAGGCATCTGAATATTTTTTTAGTAATTACTGAAAATCCAGCTCAAATATTTCCTCCAATATTTGATGGCTGGGGAAAAAAAAGGTGACATCTGCGACTGCTTGATTGCTCCCCTGATGGGATCGTGGCTAATTAAGCATTCCAGGGTAATTGATATGTACGTAAATGGATTAGGTGCTTACAGTTCAGCCTGTGTCCCTCAGAGCAGCTAGTTCTGTGCACTCTTCAAGCACAGCACACGCTGGGATTTCAGCTGGATTTTCCTCTCATATTCCTTAAGCAGCCTGACTTATTTAAGGGAAAGAGTGGTTCACCTCCCAACTAATTGACAAAGAATTTTGAAATCTCTGTGAATGAAAGTCTTTTGAGATCTACAGAGATCTTTTCAGATCTAGAGAGAGGGAAAAAAATACAATGTTAACTTAGGTTTAGTTTTTTTGACTTCTCTCCCAGGAAGTTACCAATACCCAACTTTGATTTTTGTCTAATTCAATAAAGGCAAATGAGAAAATAGGGAACTCTTCCACAAGCAATCCTTCACTCAGGCATTCTTTTCAATTTAGAATTTTTGTTTTTTCAGAAAACCAAATTTTCTAAGTATCTTAATGCCTACTCCTTGTGGATTATGTTGGGAATGACAAACATCAGCAATTAAACCTTGAATCTGGGCTGGGGCTGGCTGGATCTTGCTGCTTCTGAGATTTTAATGACTTTCAGATTACTGAAAACTTCTGAGGGGAAAAGATCACTACTGTTTTCACACAAATAATTTCTAAAGAACCCCTGGCACCCCGAAAAAGGAGGATTAATATAAAAACAAGCATAAAACCATTACATTTTCCAAGCTGTCTTGGCTTTTCTCATTTCCATACCCAAATCCAGCAATGCACAGACCTTTGTCCCATGATTTTGGTGTCCTATTGTTCTCCACACTCCTTTCCTGCTGCAGCCACATTTCTCAATGCCACACTTTAAATCCTGATGGTTTATTGCCATCTAAACCAACTGCAGATCTATTTATAAGACAAGAAACTCAGTTGTAATTTTTTACTACAACCATTCCAACAGATTGGTGCTGAGGAGGTTTTTTGTAGTGAAGGCTGCTTTGCAAATAATTCAAAATGCAAACCATTCTTGGAATGAGACAAGACAAACTGCACAAATGGGTTTGGGTCACACACACAGATAAAGTCCTCCCTTAAATCATAGAATCCCAGGATGGTTTGGGTTGGAAGGGATCCTAAAGCCCATCCAGTGCCACCCCCTGAGGGACAGTAAGGTCACTCCAGAGCAAGTCTCCATCTGCCCATACTGATACGCAAAGAAATTCACTCTCTGACATCTGGGAAAACCTCATAGTGTGGGCAAGGAAATGAATAAATCATGGCCAGTTTGCAGAAGAAACACTTCCTTCACTTAGGGAATATTGCAAAACATCACTTCTGTAACCCTTCTCCCTTTAAGTAAATAAACTTTGACTGGATGACATTAATTAATTGCCAGGAAGAAAATAGTCTGTGCTACGTTTCTCCAATCCACTTGGCCCACTTTAGGGAAATCTGGCCAAATTTCCTTGCCAGATAGCTTATAGATGAATACATCATGTCAAACTCTACTTCTCTGCCATCCTTAAGATCAACATTCAATGCCAAGAGTTTTCTCCTTTTTCACAATTCCAGAAAGGCAGGAGATTGAAATACTGTAGTCTGGGACGAAAATGTGAAAAATTAGGAGAAAAATACCAAAAGAACGTTTTATTAATTCCTGCTTTTCCCTTCTTCTCAAGCTTGTGAAAACAGCACCAGGTGCATTCCTTTCCCTTTCCCTTTCCCTTTCCCTTTCCCTTTCCCTTTCCCTTTCCCTTTCCCTTTCCCTTTCCCTTTCCCTTTCCCTTTCCCTTTCCCTTTCCTTCCTTCCTTCCTTCCTTCCTTCCTTCCTTCCTTCCTTCCTTCCTTCCTTCCTTCCTTCCTTCCTTCCTTCCCTCCCTCCCTCCCTCCCTCCCTCCTGTAGCAGATGTTGGAGCATTTCCTAAATGTATTTCCAGAATTTTATAAAAGCACATACAACCAGAGGTCCCCACATCACTTTGGAGTGGTCAGGAAAGAAGGCAGAGCTTTGCAATGAGCCGAGTTAGAAACAGAACATTTCCGTGACTCACATCAGTTATTCCTGGAAGACAATGTCTGCTGCCAGGGGGTTAAATCCAAATGGTATTTTGTAAACCACTTTTTCTTGCAGAGGTGACAAGGAACAGGCAGCAAATACAGAAAGCAACAGTTGGGAAATGAGGCAGCACAGGAAAGCCGAGATAACACACAATTTGACTTGAGCATTATTCCATCCCAAACCAGGCTTTCTTCTGCCTATTTCAATATGTAGCACCTAAGGTGCCTTTCCCCCGAGAATCAACACCTAAACCAATCATTCCAGATAAATCTCGCCCTGCCTTGTTTGTGCATCATTTAGTCTCAGATGCTTCAGGGGGAATTGCAGGAGCAGAGCCAGCCTGCCAGGTGACAGCTTGCCAGGGAAAATAATTGGCATTGTGCTTGGAGGTGCACAGCACCAGCTCCTCCATCATGTGCTAACAGGGAAGGCTAAAACCCAGTCAGCCTCCCCCTGCCAGGCCTCCAGGTGAAAATATTCCAATTCCTACTGGAATGGAGATCTGGAGGCCAATGCTGTGCGTTACATTTACCGTGATAAAAGGTGTTTATGGTGATTTATGGGAGGTGTGGAAAAGGCTGATTCTCGGCGCCAGCATTCAGCTGTTCCCTCCTGGAGCTGCCAAAGGCTTTCAGGGCACACAGAGAGTTTGAGGAGAGGGAAAGAGCTCTGTATTTGCACCTCTGTGCATAGAACAGAATGTGCAGGGTGCCCAGAGAAGCTGTGGCTGCCCCTGGATCCCTGGCAGTGTCCAAGGCCAGGTTGGACACTGGGGCTTGGAGCAGCCTGGGACAGTGGAAGGTGTCCCTGCCATGGCAGGGGTGGCACTGGATGGGCTTTAAGGTCCTTCCCAATCCAAACCATTCCGTGATTCTGTGGCAAGAAAAGTTAGCATAAAGTGTGACTTAATAGAAAAAAATTCCCCCAAATTTTTCCAATGTTTTAAAAATATCAGCTGTGTTCTACACTGCCCATCACTGCAGTTTTCAAAACACTTCCCAGGATTCCTAAGCAAACACTACAGTGCAAGTAAATAAATTAAAAAAAAAAAAACCTGCCCTCTTCAAATTGTTCCCCCAGCCCTCTCCTGTTTCATCTTTTCCATTTTCTTCTCTTGGACACAGCCTCAGCTTTCTGCAGCCCTCTTGTATTTCTAGCAACCATTCCCTGTTTTCAGCCAGGGAAGGTCCCTCCTGGATTTTCTCCTCTCTCTTTTGACAGCCAACATGGCAGAACATCCCATGGGACAACTTCAGATTGGATCTCTGCCATCTGCAATATTCAATTCGAGGGTTGTTCCCAACTCAGCAAAAAACCCAAAGTTGTTTCCCTTTATTAAATCCATGGAATCCCATCAAGGCTGAGATGGGAAAAGCACTCTGAGATCAACCAGTCCAGCTGTCAAACAGCACCACCCTGTTCACCAGTAACTCCTGTCTTCAAGGTGACACATCCAGAGGTTTTTGGAACATTTCCAGGGGTGGGGAATCCACTGCTTCCCTGGGCAGCCCCTTCCAACACCTGGCAGGCAGGAAGGAAACCGGCAGCCGATTGTAGACAATTTTTAGGGGAATTTAATGGAAAACCCTTCCCAAGCCCAAACTCCAAGTCTAAGGTTTGTTTTCCAGAACATCATGGAGACCATAAAAAACCTGCATTTAAGTCAAGAGCTCAGTAAATCCAAGAGTGTAAGAAACCTTTGTGCATTCACAGGATGATTTTCCTTGGTAACAAACTCCTGGGTTTTGATGGACAGTCTATGAGCACAAATAAGAAAAAACCACGGATTTAAAACTTCTTTTCACCCTGCTGTCCATACCTGAAGTTCACAGAACCAAATTTAAGCAACCAAGACTAAAATCTCAACCCAGGGGCAGGTTTTATATAGAAAAGATTCACTGATTTCTGGGATCTCCCATTTCCAGTGTGTTCCCATTTCTGTTTATCCACAGAAATTGGGTAACAGGCACAACTACAGAACATTCCCAAAATTCCTCCCCGAATTGTTTGCCTACAACTGTAGCTGTTGATGAGAACAAACTCACTGAGCAAGGTTAAATTCCGCTGTCTCACCCAGCCACAGTCCGTCATTTCCACCCCCAAAGTGATAAAAAGTCCATAAATAAATAAAATAGATAGAATAATAGATAAAACCTCCATGACTGAAAGCAGCAACTTAGAAACTCCACGTTCCATTGTTTTCATAAAGCAAAATTAACATTAGCAAACTTTTTAGATACGGAAGTTTTACAGCTTTTTTTTTTTTAATGATAAAATTAAAGTCAAATTGCAACACCAAGGCAATTAAGGGAAATAGCTGAAATAATATCAGGGCTTCACTGACTGAGAATTTAAATGAGGCATTAATTAGTCCAAGACAATATTGAAAAATGGAACCATCTTGTACTTATTCAAAATGATCAGCACCATCCACAGGAGCCAAATCTCAGCATCATTAAATAAGTCTTCAGAAATTAATTAAAATTCTCAAAATGTGCAAAGGCAAATTTTCAATATCTCTAAGCTCACAAAAACTTCAGGCCTATGTAATAAGAAATAGTTTTGTAGCTGTTTATACAGACATTTCTCCTGAAAATTCTACTGCTTTTACTTTTTGGAGTGGATGTCATTGACACAGCCCACGAGCAGAGCCTTCCTCCACCCCAGATTTTATTTTTTCTTTTTCATTCAGCCAAGTAATGCCTTGCTTTCTACAAATCATCTTCAACAGCTCTGCCAAGGATGCAGCTGCAGTTTCTATCAGCTGAAACTCCAATTTGGCCAGGTGAAGTTGCCAAAGCAATGGAAGATGTGGGAAGCCCTGGCCAGAGGAGGGAGAAGAACAATCCTGTGTCTATTTAAACTTCCACAGTCGTGGTATCTGAAATTTCAACCTAGATTGCACCCCTTTTGATAAGAAATTCTAATATTTAGCTAGAAAACTTTCAGCTCCAGGATACATTTTCCTACTATTCAGAAAGCTTTTTCTTTGTGCTTATAAACTAAGGTCACTTCAAAACCTGGATATTTCTGTTGGAGACATAAAAGTGAAATGGTTCAAAAATCCCAAGGAATACTCCTGTGCTGTTGGATATTTTGGGGTAAATAACAATTTGCTGCTCTGCACTTTCCTGTCAGAGCTTCTCAAGGCAGCAAAAGCCCTTTCTTTTTTTATATTTTTATATCTTCATCCTGTGTGCAGGTCTGTAGGACTAATGAAATGCAGAGCTGCTGGAATGGTGGAGTATTTTGATGCATGGATTTGTCACCTTCCCTGCCAGGTGGTCTCCAGCCAAGTATCCCAACAGAGGAACTCCCAGACTGTATGGAAAGAGGTGTGGGGAGGAATGCACCAGCACAGAGCTGACAAAAAGTGACTCTTCCTGCTTAAACTGCTCATGACATTCTCACTGATAGCACTTCACATACTTATATATCAAAACTAAAAGAAATCCTCCTTCATTGGTTCTGCATTGCACAATTCTTAGCATTTAGTATCTTACTGGTTATTGATCCCTTCACCTTTGGTGTTAATTTGGTTCTCATTCTAGAGTTCTCAATCTTTTGGGTGATGTCTGTTTGTCTCCATTTATCTCCTCTGTATCCTCTGGCTCCCAGCCTGGAGATGCTCAACTCTCAGAGTCTGGGAATCTCCTTTTTGTGGACTGAAGCCCAGCAGGTCTCACCCGGAGGAACTCAAACCCTTGGAGTCTCTGGGAGAAAAACTTTAAGGGCTTACAGAATGTCTGGTGCTGCCAGGATAATGTTTCATCATTTGTTGCTGTGTCCAGCAGGACGCAGCTCCAAGGTGGGGTCACTTTTATCTCCTATGGGGGTTTCAATTATTGTCCTACCTGGCCTTTTAAAAAATTCTGTAGCATTCCCTTGCACACTACTGGATTTTTGATGGTTAAATCTTCCTACACAGACCACTGGAAACTTGTCCTGAGAGCTCAGCTCATCCGTGTGATTTTAAACTTGCTCTTACTGATATTTTCTATTTGTAAATCTGGCAATCGAAAATCAACTAATTAAAACCAGGTGGGGTATCAAGTCTTTCAGGCAGAGGCATCCCTGGTGAGATGGTGTTCTACCACCACTAAATATGGCCCAGTTTAATCCAAATAAGTCCTTCATGATTTCATTATTCTCCTTTTTATCTTGCACTGCTTTGCAAAGGTTCACTCCTTGGTTCTTTCCCACATGAATTCCTAATCGCTGCCCCAGCTTTCCCACAGCACCCCAGCTGTACTGGCATTGAGCTTTGAGTTACTGCATTGAGCCATTCCCTGCTTTAATCCCAATCTCCTACTGAACAAATCCCCTCCTTTTGCACATTCCAATCATCTCTCAGATTCTGCTGCTGACAATGTGTTCCTTGCCCTGCAACACAAAAGAGAAATTGCAGCAATAGCTGGGGGATGCTCGGTGAGGCTTCAGAACCCAGAAATGCTACAATTACCTGCATCAATTGTTCTATTCAAACATGAGAACAGCTCCCAGAGCAGAGCTCTGCCAAGCCATGCTGTGTCTTTGCCAGGGAAGAGAGTAGGAACAGGTAAGAACACACTGGTTCCTCCTGGGAATAATCTCCAGCAACTCCCTAAGAAGACTTCCAGAAGCTGAGGTCATGTTCTCGTCATTACTGGCCCGTGGTGGATTTTGCCCTCATGACTCCAGCCAGGCACTTTCTGAAGTCCAATCTGGATAAAACCTTTCAAGGCAAGAAGCTCTGCAAAGTAACCACACAGATGGAAGGGATCTCTCCTTCCTTCTCCTCCTTCTCCTTCTCCTTCTCCTTCTCCTTCTCCTTCTCCTTCTCCTTCTCCTTCTCCTTCTCCTTCTCCTTCTCCTTCTCCTTCTTCTCTCCACTGTCCAACCTGCACTGAACCCCACAGCATTCAGCATTTCCTCAGAGTCACCCGGGAGCAAAACTTCCTTCCATCCCAATCCCAAAAGATTTACCATTGACAACAAACTCCTGAGGAGCAGGAGATCCCATGGGAATCCACAGTCAACAACCCCTGCATTGAGAACTGTCATTGCTGCTCTCCATTTCTGCTTTTTCACAAGTGTCCTGCAGACCCCAAGTGCCCCGTGGCCTCCCTGTCCTCCCCCCTGCAGCCCACAGCATTGCTCTGAAATTCCCAGATCCTGGGCTCCTTCCTGCTGTGGTTGTGAGCATTGCTTCCCAAGACTCTCATCAGGGCAAACAGCTTCTGTCCCTGCCTGACTTTTTTTCTCTTCAGTTAATTAAAGCCCAGCTAAAAGGCTGCAGTTGGACACTCTGTGTATCCTGAGCCACTGCCAGGCTGCATTCCCATTCTCCCTGGGACATCTGCCTGTTCCTGGGCACAGAGATCAACCACCTTTCAACACAAAATGTGTTCCATCTCAAATCCTGCCCCAGCTCCTTCACCCACACCTGTTTTCTCCATTTCCTCGAGTCAAGCAGGGAGGGCCTGACCTTCTCTGGAGCCAAGAGATCAGCAGGACTGAGCTCTCAGAATGAATATTCATGGGCTGGATCTGCTCTGCTGATCACCGTGATCCATCACCCTGCTGCTGCCTTGCAGCCAGATTTTAATTAACTGCCTCAAAATGCCTTTTTTCTTCCACTGTTTCCTGTTTTCTTTGCTGCACTTTCCCCATTTGTTGGGACATCTGTCTGTGCCTCATTCGCATTTTTGTCTTTCTCCAGGATTAATATTCATACATCAGAAATCAATTGGTTGGAAAGGAACTGAAATCTCACTCCAAATAAATAAAACAGCACTTAAATAAGATAGAAAAAGTGCTTCAGAAATTGTGGCACTTTCCCTTAAAATAGCAATTACCCACCCTAACGAGCCCTGGAACAAATGTAACCCTTGCTATTATTTCAGTGCTCAATATTTAGCTAGGGAAGGTTCTGATTGGATATTAGAATATATTTTTTTTCCCCTGGAAGAGTGATCAGACATGGGAATAAGTGACCCTTGGGGACACGGTCAGGGGTGGTGATGGTGGTGCAAATCAGTCCCTCTTTAATGCATCAACAGGGTAACATTTGGCCATGAAGCATCCTCCTATAAGCAGAAAAGTTGTACAAAAGTACATCCCAGTCTGACCATAATTATGGCACTGCTGTAAAATCCTCATTTGCTTAAACTGAAACAAAATTCCAGAAATGAACCTTTCTGTCTGACAGCCCAAACATCTGAAAAAGAAACCTCAGCACTCTCATGATTTGCTTTCTGGGGGTCCAAAGCCCAAAGATGGATGTGGGAGTTGTGCAAAACCTGGGAGGGGAGAGCTGTGGATTTAAAGCTGTGTTTGCCAGGTTTGCTGCTCCCACTTTGGAATCAAGGGGAGGTAGCAGAGATTGTGGGGAGCTCCTGATCAGCTTGGCCAGTCTGAGTGCTCTGCTGCCAGAAATCCATAAATCCACCCATCTTTGGCCACAATAAACAGCAATTCCTGCATCTCCACCCATTGCCACAGGTCTGTTACAGACACACTGGGAGATGGAAAATGAGAGGTGAGGGAAAGCTGCATCCCCTGCCTGGATTCCCCTTTTGGAAGGGTTTTACCAAATCTCTGGGTTTTGAAAGGAAAAGAGAACAGGTGACAGTGGCTCTTAACCCTAAGAAAGGCCAAACACAGCCAGAACAAGCCAAAAAATTACTGCAATGCTCTACAAAAACCTGCAGCTGGATTTTATTTTGATTCAGCGTCTGACAGCCAAAATTAGGGCTAAAAGGAGGGAGGAACTGAGAATCTGAGGCAAAAATTGCAGCATAAAACCCACCAGAACACTAAGGAATATAAAGCCCAGCAGGACCAGAAAGCAGCAGGAAGTCAGTGCAGTCTCAAGGATGACTTGAAATGACTTGGAATGGGACAGGATTTAAGGTCTCTCCCAACCCAAACCATCCTGGGACTCTGTGATCCAATGAAATAAATTGCTGAGGCAGAGATTTGGGAAGCCACCAAGGAAATATGGATCTCTTCAATATTCAGAATTCCATGCAGATGTAGCTCAATATTTTGAAGCCCTCATTAATGCTCAATTCCATTCACCAGCATAAAGCTGCCAGTCCCCCAAAATGAGAAGTGAGAAGGATTTTCCTGGTGCCTCAAACACTTCTCAAGGTATTTCTAGAAGCCTTGGGTTTGGTTATTTCCATTATTTTTTCCTGTGTGTGTTAAAGATGGGGTGGTAGAACAGATCCAATCTTTCCTTGCATTTCCTTTGCAATGTAAACCCAGAAATCTGTGAGCTGCAGACTCCTGGTGACTAGAACTGCCTGAAGCCAGGGGAAATCACAAGTAACACAAGTATTGAAAAAAAGATGTCTCTGTCACCCCTGAGCCTGTGATTTGCCTTTCCCACAGGATACCTGTCTTGGTTCTCAAATCAGCTGCAGACTGCCTGGCTTTGATTGCAGCTTCCAAGAGAAATTTGGGATTTATTCTCTGAGGAAGGAAAACTCTGCTTTGTGTCTCTTTGCTGTCTTGCTTCATAACTGAAAAAAACCAAAAACAAACCCAACTTTATAGGGAAAAGATTAAATAATAGCAGCAGCAGTGATTTATTTACCAAAAGAAAAGAGATTATGAGCAATGTTGGAGCTGGATTGAGCAGGAAAGTGGGAAAGTCTTGGGGTTTATGTCAAATTAAATAGCAAAGAAAGCATTTTGGGGTTTTCTTAGTGGGAGAGTTTGGTAGCTCTGACTCTTGGCACTTCTTTTATTCACACTGAGCTTCAAAATATGAAACTCACTTGGTGCAGGCCAAACCTTGGTCCCAGCAAGAGGCAGAAATGTCAAATGGAGCAGTGAAGTGTTATTTGGCTATGAAAGGTTCCTGGCACCACGATACAATTTCAAAGCTGAGATTAGGAAGGAATGCCCACGTTTAGATCTAAAAGAGAATAAAAAATTTAAAAAAAAAAAAAAAAATTCCTGCCTAATTCCCACTGGCTGGATTAAAATAGCCAGGCTTTTATAGCAGGGAGGGCTGGGGCAGAAAAGGTTTAATTTGTTAAAAAATAGCCCATATTCCATCTAATCCTGAGAAAAATATTTGTAAAAATTATTCCACAGGCACACAATATTTCACTACATAGCTCATAACCGGTTGTGCTGCATTCAGCTTTTTTTTTCTCCCCCTTGTTTTAAAGGAACTCAAACAATGCAAAAAAGCAACTAAGAAAAAAGAAATAAATTGAAAGTTGCCCTCTAAAACTCCTGCCTGCCTTGTAATAATTACTGAGACAAATGTTCTCCTGTGGAGAAATAGAGAGGTGCTTTCATAGCCGTCACAAAGCACACACTTCTGTGGCTCACAGGTGCAAAAAGGAATAGACTGAATACATAATAAATTCTCCTGCCAGTGAATTGTGCAGTACAGAATCACAGTCACAGCTTTTTGAGCTCTTTATTAAATTGAGAGAGGCAGAGGTTTCACTCCAAGGACTGCTCTGAAAGTATTTATTTGCTTGTAGAACCCAAGTTCATTCTTTCTTTCTTTCTTTCTTTCTTTCTTTCTTTCTTTCTTTCTTTCTTTCTTTCTTTCTTTCTCTCTCTCTCTCTCTCTCTCTCTCTCTCTCCTTCCTCTCTCTTTCTCTCTTTCTCTATCTCTCTTTCTCTCTTTCCCTCTTTCTTTCTCTCTTTGTCTCTTTCTTTCTTTCCCTCTTTCTTCCTCTCTTTCTCTCTCTCTTTCTCACTTTCTCTCTTTCTCTCTTTCTCTTTTTCTCTCTCTCTCTCTTTCTCTCTTTCCCTCTCTCTTTCTCTCTTTCTCTCTTTCTCTTTCTTTCTCTCTCTCTCTTCTCTCTTTCTCTCTTTCTCTCTTTCTCTTTCTTTCTCTCTCTCTCTTTCTCTTTTCTCTCTTTCTCTCTTTCTCTTCTCTCTTTCTCTCTTTCTCTCTTTTTTCTCTCTCTCTCTCTCTTTCTCTCCTTCTCTCTTTCAAGTTGGGATAGTTACAGTGCCAGGACATGGCAGGAGAGCTGGAGAACAAGAGGCGGCAAAAGGGACAGAGAACAGCAGGCTGGCTTAGCTTTTTATCCCTAATCCCATCTTCCCTGGCTCACCCACCTGCAGGGGCTCTCCTGTTTATTCCCACTGAGTGTATAAACTCCAAGCAGCCCCACAAAATAAAATGGGAAGGGTGATAATCTCCACAGGGCTCCGAATTTTGCACATCCATTTTTCAAGCTTCTCCTTAAAAGCCTCTTTTTGCTATTTCTCTGCCTAAACTCAAGATTCCAAAACTCAGAGGGAGGAAAAAAAAAAAAAAGCCAGTGAAGGAGTATTTTGTGCCTCAGCTGCCAAATCACACAGAAGGGACAATCTTCCCCATTTTCCCAGTAACACAAAGGGAATTCTGCACTCAGCCTTCCAGGCTCTGAAGGAAATTCAAAACCACTGTTGGTCAGGGAGAATATTATTCTGGATATTGCAGAAGTGTAGCAGGAAAGTCAAACACCCCCAGAGCCTTCTGGGGAATGATTTTGAGGCAACAACAGCTCTGGAAAGGCTTTGGGGCAACAGCAGCCCTGAGGCTCTGCTGGAAGTGCAGCCAGGCTGGGCAGGAGTGAGCTGCAGGATCTTGGCTGCAGAGGAGCCACAGCAGGAGCAGAGCTGGGATGAGCTCAGCCTCCAGTCCCTGCTGCTGTCAGCCCATCCCTGCTCAGTAACACTCCAGGATTTCTCTGGATGTCAGGCAGGGCTGCTCTGTGCATGGTGGGGCAGAGGAGACACCCCAGTGTCCCTGCCTGTGTCCCACGCTGGGCTGCACACACCCCCAGCCATCTGTTCCTGCTGAGTGAGGCACCCTGCTCATTCCAGACATGCACTCCTCCCATTCCCACTCAGACAGAGCCTTAATTCCACTTTACTCTCCTTCTGATCTCAGCAATCTGTCCCTGTGTCTGCCCTGTCCTTATCTATCTGCTCCTGCTGTGGCTCCTCTGCAGCCAAGATCCTGCAGCTCACTCCTGCCCAGCCTGGCTGCACTTCCAGCAGAGCCTCAGGGCTGCTGTTGCCCCAAAAATCATTCTCCAGAAGCCTCTGGGGGACTCTGTTTGACTTCACTGCTCTATTTCTGCAATATCAAGAATAATATTCTCCCTGGCCAAGGGTGTCTTTGAATTTCCTTCAGAGCCTGGAAGGCTGAATGCAGAATTCCCTTTGGAATCTGGGGAAAATTGAGGAACTTCCCACCCCTGGAAGTGTCCAGGGCCAGGTTGGACAGGGTTTGGAGCAACCTGGGACAGTGGAAGGTGTCCCTGCCATTGCAGGGGTGGCACTGGATGATCTTTAAGGTCCCTTCAAACACCAGCAGAACAGTGCTTGAGAAACATTTGGCCTTTCCAGCCTTTTGGAGGAATAACTTGGGAGAGTTACAAACATCCAGCCCCAAAGTGAACGGCAGAGCTCCTGAGATCAGCACAGCCTGGGAATTCAGTGCTTTCCCATCAGGCCTGAACCTGAAAAAATGGGCTGCAGAACAAATTGTCCAAGGAAATGATGGATCTGGGAATGTCTGTGGCATTTTCATCCCAGAGATGAAATAATCCAAGGCAACCTCAACCATTTCGTCCCTCTGTCCCTCATTCCCTGCCCAGCCTCTCCAGAGCTGCTGCTGGAACAAGGAACAGGAACGAAGCCCAAGTCTCCATGCAGTCCCCAGGCTGGCCCAAATCCAGCTGGATTTGTTCCTGAGCTCCCCAGGAGCTGGAATGTCACCCAGCTGAGGAGGCAGAAAGCAGCTCTGATGCTGTGATGCAGTGAGGCTGCCTGGGCTCAGCTGCCTGCAGATGTCCAGCAGCTCCTGGGAGCTCAGGAAATGCCTGGGCCAAGGGCAGTGGAGCAGGATCCTCCCCTCTGCCCCTGGAATGGGGCCAAGCAGCTGGGACAGTGCTCTGTTTGTGAGCTGCCAGTGGGGGCCATGGGCTGCTTTTGGTGTGAATGATGCTAAATTCAGCCTGGCAAATAAACCTGACTTAACAGCTGGACAGTGAGGCCAAGAGGTGGCAGAGAAGCTGCTGAACTGACCTGGAGATACAGGACTGGCAGGGAACTCCTTTAAACTAGAAAGCTCCATTCCCACTTTCAAACAGGCAGGTTTTTCCCCTGGGAATGTGTGAGGGTTCTTCCCTTGGGTTTTGGGGATGTCTTCAGAGACCTCGAGGATAAGAGGAAGAGATTTGCCCATGAGTGTTGGTCTGGGTGAGTTACATCAATCTCTGCTTAATAATTGGGGTTTTTTTGCTGGCTTTGTTTTAATAGAATTGCTCCCAGAGGAGGGAGCATTTCAAGATTCCCAAATTCCAGAAAATACTTGATTCCGGTTTGGGAATCTCAGAATTGTTAGTGACCTTAAAAATTACCACTGCTGCAAGAGGGACAATTTCCTTTGGGAATCACAGCCAGGGCTCTGAAGTGGGCAGGGAGAGACACCAGGGAATGCTGCCTTCATGGGAGCCACGTGAAGGAGAGACTCAGCCACGGAGCAGAAAAGCTGATTTGAGAGAAAATCAACCTGGCCAGAATTCTGCTCCCATTTAGATAAAAGAACACCCCTAAACTTCCTTTGATTCCAGACAAATCATTTCAGCCAATCCTGAGCTCTGGAAAATCGCTAGGAGCACCGGAGTGGTTGGAGCAGCCTGAGGATTATCCTGGTCTCCATCAAGGTAAGCAATCCAGGAGCATTTTTAAGCAGCAATCACAGGGCACTGAGAGAAAAGCAGACCTTTCAAATGGTAGAGAAAGAGGTGGTTCAGATCTAATCCCATCACGGGTCAGCCCCAGCGCTGGGAGGTTTTTATTTCTGCCTGTGCTGCTGAGAACAGAGCCTGAGACAATTTCCTGCACCCACCAAGCCAGGCTCCTGCTGCTCCTGCCCAGCCTAGGGCCACCATTCCTCCCTTTGCCTCCGGATCCTCTGCTCCCCAGCCTGGAGAACCTCAGCTGAGATGTGGCAAATCACATCTTTATGTATTAATTATCGCCTTAAGCGGCAATTACAAACCCAGACAGAATTCTGCATCAATGGCCAAGCGAGGCAGGCACTGCTGGAGCTGTGCAGCTCTCTGTTTTCATCCTAAACAGAGCCTCAGGAAGGAATCATTTCCAAGGGGTCAGGAATTGAGGAGAACTGTATTTCCTCACTGCATTTTATTTGATAAATACATTTCTGTGAAATTATGGTGCTCTCTGTTGTAAATCCTGTCTAAGGGTATGTCAAGGCAGCGATAAATGGAAGTGCAGACACTTCCCAGCATCCTGAGGGATCTGTCAGTGCCTGTCCAGGTGGGCAGCAATGTCCTTTCCTGTGTTTCTGGGTATTCTCTTCCCACATGAAGGCAGAAGAATTCCATGAGCCGAGTGCTCAGTGAAGAGGAACTGCTTTTAATCCACCTCTGTTGTATCTTTGGAGAACATTAGGATTTACACTGCCCTGTCACCACAGAAAGGCATGCAGGGAGGGAGCTGTGCAACAGAGGCATCTGTGGGGAGAATTAATGGGAAGAGCAATGCATTTGTGGGAAATGTATCCTGACTGGCACAATTACCTGGGGAAAATGTGAGCAAAATCAGAGCAGACTCTCTTCTCTGTAAAAGCCAGTTCTGATCGAAAACCCCAACAGGCTGCAATTAACAGATTCCACACATTTTGTCCTGCTCTGGCTTCAAGCTGATGTGTTCCTGGCAGAGCCTTTCAGGCTGCTGCTGACACATAAATTATCAACCTCTCAACATCTGCCCTCAGCAAACTTGGCTGCTTTAGTGCAGCAAGAAAAGCCCCCAGACATTTCTCCCCAAATACTGGGATGGGCACGATGTGGGTGAGGGCAGCGCAATCCCAGCTGGCAGTGGGAAGATCAGGAATGCAAATGGGGCTTGAGGCAATGTAAAGAAACACCAGAATTCCAGGGCTGATCATCCCTGGCACATCCCAGTGCTCAGGGACAGGCAGGGGAGCAGCCAAGGAGCTAAGGGGACAAAGCCAGCCAGGAGCTTCCAACAGCAGCTGCTGAGGACAGGAGCTGCTCTCTGGGAAGACACTGGAGAAAAGAGTCATGGAATTATAGAATCCCTGAGGCTGGAAAAGCCCTCCCAGCCCATGGAGTCCCAGCTGTGCCCAATGCCCACCTTGTCCCCAGCCCAGAGCACTCAGTGCCACCTCCAGGCCTTCCTTGGACACCTGCAGGCATGGGGACTGCAAAGCTCCCTGGGCAGCTCCTGCCAAGGCCTGAGCACCCTTTCCATGCAGAAATTCCTGCTGCTGTCCAAGGAAGGAAAATTCTTTTCCCATTCTCCCAGAGGGTCTCATGAGCACAAACCTCTCTCCTGTATCTGCCTGCATCCTAAATACACCCACCTGGCTTTTCCATCCCACTGGGACCTGTGGTTATTTGGGTTAATACTCCCTGGGTATTTTACACCTTCCTTACAGTCATTTCTGTGTCCACAACTCCTGCAAAGTGGCCACTGTTTCCTCCCTCCTTCCCATTTCAGTCCCACTGACCTCCCCACATTTTACTGTCCATGACAACTTGCAGTGGCTTATTCCTGCTTCAAGACTTTGATACCAGACAAATTCTTCTGGGACACCCCAAATCCCCAGTCAATTGGAAAATTAAGAAGACTTCAAAGCTGCAGATCTATAGAAATTCTTTTTCCACCTTGTGGTGGTTTTGATTGGCCCAAAACATCAGTGAAGTGTTTTTAACATCTAGGAGAAATTTGGACCCCTCAGAAGCTGTTGTGGTAGGCCTGGGGAGGTGTCTGAGGGGTGGGGAGTGGCACAAAGGTGGCTCCTGTGTGTCCTGAGTGAAAGTTCTGGAAGTTTTTACATCAAGTCCAGCAGAGCCAATCTCTGATGGCTCTGAAGGTGATGGACATGCTGCCGGCCAAGTTTGGGCCAATTGGAGGTGCTGGTTAGGCCTCTGTGAAAACATAGTTAAGAAAAATTCAAAACAAAGCAGGCACGCACTTCTTTCACTTCTTTGTAGTTGGAGGAGGAGGAGGTGGTGGTGAAAATATGTAGAGGGAGAACAGCATGGAGACGCCAAGGTCAGTGAAGAAGGTGGGGAGGAGGGGCACCCAGTGCTGAAGCTGAAAACCCTCTGCTAGCCACAGTGAAGGCCATGGGGGGGCAGGAGGTCCCCTGCAGCCCATGGAGTCCACAGGAGTGCAGAAAATCACCCACAGCCCACGCCAGAAGAGCAGGTGGATGCCTGGAAAAGACTGTGAACCAGTGGGAGTCTCATCTAAGAGTTAAAACTGCAAAGGCCTTGCAAAGGAGAGAAAGGCCTTGCTCCTGGAATGGAAGCAGCCTGGCCCCGGCTCAGGAGAGTCTGCACAGCACCCTATGGACAAAAAGACTCATGTTGCAGCAGAATTTCGGGCGGGATGTTGCTCGTGAGATTGGACCCACGCCAAAGAAGTTCTCAAAGGACTGTCTCTCGTGGGAAGGACCCCCTGGCTAAGTAGAGAACCTTTTTTCCTGATTAGACTGACCAAAAGACCCCTCAACCTGCCCCCTGTGTGTGTTGCTGGTTTGGAAAGAGGGAAAAAGAGGGGGGGGTGAGTGCAGAGACTGCTTCTTAAGAGGGTGGGGGTGAGAGCAAAAAGAAAAACTGTCTGGAAAAAAAGAGAAATAAGTAGAGATAAAGAGTATTTGTAGTAAAAGAATTGTGGTGATGAGTAAATTTGAGAATCTGCTCTGTGGACTGAAAAGAGACCCCACATCCTGCCCCCACCACCTGGCTTGTTGACTGTAAAGGAGGAAAGGGGGTGAATACTATAGGTTCGTAAGAGGGAGGGGAGAGTGAACCAAAACTGTATGAAAAGTTTATTTTTGCCTGCATTTATCCTCCAACTCTGTTAGGTAATTAAACACTTTTTGCAACTTTAAGCTTGGAGCCTGGTTGCCCTCTTTTCGTGCATCCTCCTGGCAATGTCCTGTCCAAAAAACCATGACACACCTCCATCATCCCCTGCTAAGTCTCAAACCCAGATGACAAGTTCTAGGTGCCCTGGAGAGCAGAGCCAGCTCTGGTCACTTCTGTGGCTTTCCTTGTGTCACTGCAGAGCTGCAGGAACTTTAGGGAGAGTCCTTTAGGGAGGAGAATTTAGGAGCAGATCCACTTTGGGGAGGAATGGCCCAGTGCTGAGATACAATTCAACCAAAGCTCCAAGTACAGAGCCTTGAAAATTATCTCTAACTATCTTGAATAGGGAAAATAAATTAATGGGTGTGCATGGGAGAAACAAATCAGGGAGATAAGGATCATCTATAAATCTACTGAGGCTACGTGATCACTGCAGCACAGATCTGGGATGAATCCTGTTCTCCTGGTGAGGATGGAGAGGCTGATGTGGGAGAATGCTCCTGTTCAGGTCACTTCTGAAGGACTGTCCTTAGCCCCTGAATGCTGCTCTGCATTGCAGGGAGCTCTGGGAGCACAGAAACTGCATTCCTGGAGGATAAAGCCCTGAAATCCAGGAATCCCAGGATCACAGGATCCCCAGCATGAGCTGTTCCAAACCACAACACACCTCAGTCCATCCAACAATTCCCTGGATGTCAGCTCAGGAGCAGCTCCCGTGCTCCAGCCAACTTGGATTTGCTTCCCTTTAAAGATAAACCACAATGCCTTAAAAACACCTCATGGAAGGATGCTCAGGGAAGCCCGGGGTAGTTTTCCCAACTCAGCACAAACATTTTCCCTGACTGGCCAAGCCAGGGATTTCAGAGGCTCTGCTGAGTGGTGCCCACTAAAGAGCTAAATCTGAATTTATATGCATTTCCCAGAGTGATGCCAAGCACCAGTGGGCACGGCAAAGCTGGGGCTGAAGCCTTGGCATGTCTTGAAGCCAATATTTCTATTTTCAGCCAAGTTTCTCCGGGAAGGGAGGTTCACACAATCATTCCACATCGCTGCCTTTTTGTCCTTCCCCCCAAATTCTTTGATAGCAGCATCAAAGCCATTAGGATGCAAATCACTTCAGGAAAGCAGCAGCCAAGATAGAGCTGTGAGCAATTCCCAAACATCCCTGTGAGGGGATGTGCTGCAGTTGCACTTCCTGTTGATGAAATGTAAGGAAAGTCCATGGAAAACCAGTTGTTCCCATTCTCCAGGAGAGGGAAAAGTCCCCAGATCCCACTGAGGATACAGGAAACACAAGGAGCCTGGAATTCACCCCTCACAGCAAGACTTTTAGGTTCAGCAGCATTTCTCAGCTCATCCACAAGGATGATGTCTCCCTGAAAATGGTTTTTAACAGGAATACACCAAAAAGGGATAAACAGCCAAGATTTGATGCACTGATAACACTGAGCCATGGGTCTTATCACCTGGGATAAAGCAGGGAGGCTTTCAGGAAGAAATGTCATATCCTGCTTCTGTACCCAGAAAAGCTAGAATTACCCATCATAGCATTAAAACCTGAACTTCTCCCACTATAAATATTTTTTCCCTTCCCAGAGAGTGTGGAAAACAGCTCTGGGAGAATCTCTGGAGTTCTGTTAAAGCCAGAGCCAGCCACTGCTGCAGCTTCACCTCCCTCAGCCTAACTCTGTCCACAAAACCTGTAGAGGGCAGTGGATAAAAGAAAATCAAGCACCAGAAAGAGCCATAAATGCTAAACACAAATTTAAAAAAATTGGGATCTCATCTAATGACTTCCTTATATTGAAAAGCTTCCAGGTAATTCCATGGATTAATGGATTACTGCAATGGGATTTTTCCAAGCCCAAATCCCAGGCTCTCTGGCAGATTGCACTGACAGGCTTTACAGCAGAGCTCTCCCTTTGGGATTTACTTGGGTTTTTTTTTCCCCAGCAGAAATCTTGCACCTTTGCTAAAATGTGCAGCCGGCCCTCCCACTGCTGTGGTGCTCGTGGGCAAACAAGGCTTCCTCCTCCTCCAAGGAAAGCCACAGCAAGCCAAGGAAAAGGAAAATACAGCTGAGCAAAGCGGAGTGTTTACACAACATACAGCAGCGCAACATTAGTGCTCAAATTAATATCAATTTAATATCAAACCAGCCAGGACCTGGAGCAGAAAGCAGCCTCCTGGATAATTCCTCTGTGGTTTTCAGGCACACTGCTAATAACTTCGTTATCCATTTGGCATATACAATTAACTCATTACTGAAGGAATATGTAAAATCCGGGGTAAAGCTCCAATTAGGCCCAGCAGATAAAAGCATTACAGCAGGTACAGGCTCCTTTGTCTTATCTCACACACGAGAGCATTAATCAGTATAGCACCGGTGCTTCTGATCACCTCACTGTAGCTTTAGGAACTTCTCCCAGCTCTGTAAACCTCATGTGACTCCAGAATTGGCTCTGCAATTACCACAGGCACAGCTCTCCACACCTTTGGGTTTTTTTGTTTTTTCCTCCCCCTGCCATGGTCTCCTCTCTTTCCCATCAGTGTTCCCTGTTGTATCAGTTCCCTCGGATGTAAAAAGGGGACAGAGAGCTAATGACTGCTTTTGTAATGCACATTTGTGAAGATTAACACTCACATGGACTTCTGAGCCTTCCTCATACTCCACAGAGTCGCTGCAGTGTCCCAGAGCAAGGGCCTGTAGGAACGAAAGCTGGGACAAGGCTATTGATGCCCTGATACAAAATCATGGTGCCATCATCTGTTATACAGATCCTGCATGTCACAATAACGTGGGGACACCTTTTGGAGGGGGTTGGCAGAGTCTGGACAGGGAGACTTCTCTTCCTCCTGGGAGAAATCCACTTTTGGTGATGGCACTCTGCCTTCTCCAGAAAGGAGAAGGAAAGGGTAAAAAAAAAAAAAAAATTAAAGCAGAGGCAAGCAAGAACAGTGAGAACGGGTCATGACCATGGAATTGAATACAAACAAAGAGAAGCTGGATTCTTTAAAGAAACTATTTGCCTATGGTTTACTCCTCTGGGAGTGATCCAAACGCTGTGCTGAAGTTCTCCCCAGCATTGCTGGGACAGAGGTTTTCATTTGAACCAAAGGAGTCAATATCAAAGATCCATTTAAACAGAACATGAGTTTGTGCAGAGCCACAAGTCCCGGTGCAGGGATGGCTGCACAAAATGCTCTCAGTGCAGGTGCTGCAGCTGAGGGCATGTGGAGCTCTCAGGCTTTCCCTTCCCTGCCCTTCTGGACTCTCCTGCTCTGAATGTGACCTCAGGAATGCACAGGTTGGGGACAAGGGAAGATGTCTGCTGGCAAATGTCAGTATATGCTAGGATTTAGCATTTCTACCCTCTCATAAAAACAATTATTTTAAATTAGGAAAGGTGGGGGTGACAACTGTGAAGAACAAAACCCAAAACCTCAAAGGTATTTGCTCCATTTTATAGCCCCTCACCCCAAAATTTGGAGCATATGGTTATGCAGAAAACTCGGTAAAATCAATACTCCAGCAATAAAATTGCACAGCAGCAGGAAACCATTTGGCTCCTCAGGCCACTGGCAAATGAAGCAGGGTTTTGTGAATGTGCTGTTAATATACAGACAGGGAGGTAAGTGACTCAAAAATAAACACATTGGATCCAAAGACTTCTACAAACAAGCCCAAATCTAGTTCTATTCTCTCATTAGCAAGTACACTGAGAAGCTTCTGGCAAGCACTGCCATTTGTTTTAGCTCATTATAATAGCTCATTAAAAACAGAAATAAAAACCTGGAATATCCAAGCTAACTTAATGGAAACAGGGGAAATCTTCAGTCCTCACCACCAGCACTGCTGTTCTCCAAGTTTAATTGGAGTAAAATCAACTTTTGTCTTGCTACACTGTGATTTACAGGTGAAAGCAAAAGCCTGCTGTTTGAAAATGGCTGGGGACCTGGTGAAGTCCTCTGCAGGGATGAAGCAATAGGAATATCTCAATGCATTTCATACATTCCCCACTAGTCATCACACCCCTTTCCTGCTCCAAGACACCGTTGGACCTTTCATTCCTGATCCATGTTCATTAAAAGGTCCTCAGAGAGACATTTCATTTCATATAGACACAATTTGGGATATTCTACAGGCTTTTTCCCTCAGAAGAAAAGCAAGGGAATTTGATCACTGCCTGACTCTGGGCTCACCCAGCTGAATTTCCCCTGGTTTCAGACAGAAGTGGAATTTCCCCTCTCTCTCCAAACAGGCCCAATGTCCCTAAGAAGCTGCCTGTGCTCTGAAGTGGCTCTTAGGAGCTCTAACAGTGCTGAGGTGGCTTTAAATCAATTCTGCTCAAGGGCATTTTTTTTTTCAGAGTGAATGCTCATTCTCAGTCTATTTTTCTTCAACTAGAAAACAGAGGATAATTAGGAGAAAACAGTGCCATAAATCTTCAGGGGAAACAAAAAAAATAAAAAATCAAACCGTGTGCCCAAATGAAAGCATTTCCCAGTTTCAAACTATTAGAATTTAACGTGGTTCCATGCAGATTTCTGTTCTTATTTTGCCATAAAAGGGTACGTTTTTGCCTGAACCAGAAGCCTTGTGCACACAGTTGCTGTTTTCCATGGCTCCAGCACAAACAGCTCCTCCTGTCCTTCCCAGATGTGGGAGAGAGGCAGCCTAATCATGCTTCCAGACCTTCCCAAAGCAGCAGGATGGGATTTGAACATTTCCAGTCCTTAATAACCCTTCCCAAACTGTGCTGACCAACGAGAACATCCCAGAGCTTCAATCCCAGCTCTCTCAGCTCCCTCCCTCTGATCATCTCGGTGCCTCGCTCCAAAATGACCACTTTGCAATCACTTTTCTCTTTGCTTCCTTGATCAGATGTTGTCATAACAACTGAAGGTCTCCTGTCTTTCTGGGGGTAGCGCAGATATGGACTCTCATTTATTCCCAAATTCCAAAGCCTCTGGAAGGTGAAACACAGCTGTGGAGGGGGTTGGTTCACACACTGCCAATATCACCCTGGAAAATCCATCTCCGAGGAGGCACCTCTTCATTTGCAGCTGGCCCTGCCTGCAGAGGTCACAGGTTTCTCTGGAGGACAGGAATGACACATCCACTGTATTACTCAGGTAGGAATTGAATTACTGCTCTCCCAGGCCTGCCATTTGACTTGGCTGTCAAGTGCACAACATCTAATCAAAGGCACTGGGCTGTTTCACTCTGCTGACTCGCAGCTCTCCGAGGCCAGAGGGGATGGGCTTGGCTTTGCCTTGCTAATAATTTCCAAGTAGATGAATAAACATGTGCTCTGGAAGGCTCTTTTTCTACAAATCTCATCATGAGTTCCAGAGGTTGAGGTGAGAACAGGGGAAAGTTTGGATAAAGGAAAGTGTGGGAATGTCCCAGGAGGGCCCAAAGTGTATTTAGAAAATGTTCTGTGCACCACACCTCTTCTTTTCTGACAGTAACAGCAGTTTGGAGGTGGTGGATCAGGCCTGGTAAGAGTTCCAGGCTACCTTTGGAACTGATTTGGGGTATGATCTCAATCCCTAGCACAGTGCAGAACCTCACATCACTCATTGGTGAAGGGACAGAGCCCAGAACACACCAAAAAAACACAATTATGAGACCCAGGGTCTTCTAAAGAAGAAATAAAAAAACCCCCAAACAACCCAAACCTTCATTTTTCTCACTTCTCTGTATCAGATGCTTGCCCATCTCGATTAGAATTCAGGATGACTCATATTCCATGGCCCTTCTAATCCCTAAAATGCCACCACCACACCGAGTTGCTTGCAAAGATGCTCTAAGGCACAGTGAGCAAAATTCCTGATAGGATTTTTTTTCCTCTTTATTCAGGTAGATTTTAACTCTCTCCCTTTCCAGACCTCCAGACTGATACACAGCAGCAGCCACTATTTAAATGAGGCAGTGATGGTGAGTTATTGTGATGCACTGTCCATTATTTTATATTAAACCCAGCAGAAGTGGACTCTTATCACAACTCTTGAAAGTGGTTTTCCTTCCCTGTCGATTTTCATCCAAATAACCAACTTATCAACCTTGCAAATGTCAACCTGCACGGAGGCAAGGAGCTGGGAAGTTCTTCAGCAGACACTCTCCTTGGGAGCGAAAGGTCAGTCTGCATGTTATTTATTCTTCCTGGGGAAAGATTCTCCTCCAAAGTCAGGGAAGGCTTTTTGCTATCCACAGAAATAATAACAGAAGATTTTAACCAAGAAAAGACCAGCCTCAGCCTAAATAAAAAAAAAGAATCTTTTTAAGGATTCCTTTTTTGACATACGGACTGAAATATACCCAGAGAATAAAATCAGGAATGGAAGGGAATTGTCCTCCAAGGAGAGCCCAGGCACAAGCCTAGGTTTAGCTTCTACTATTGGGGGAGTCAAAACTGCCAAATCCACTGTGACTTCCACATGGGAATGTCTCTTACTGGCACCTCTTTCCCACCAGTTTTAAATGCCCTTAAAAACCATCCTGTCCTGGCTTTGGCTGAGATAGAGTCAAACCACAGCACAAACTTCTGTTTCTCTGTCTCACTCCTCTTGGAAACCCCAATAACCTCTAATTTTATAATGGAGTGACACTACGGCCAAGGCAATGCCGTGATCGATAGTGCAAACAACATTTTGTTCCTTATGGCATTGTTTTAGTGCAGAGAATGGAGACCCTGGTGAAAATAAGGAAAATCTGTGGCTGGAGAAATCCAGCTCCGGGGTTAGTTGGGGAGACAGATGCAATAAGAAACAAGCACTGCACTCAAATGCAATTTTTAATGTGCCAGAACCACGGCTTTGAGGGGAGAAAGAACAGCAGTGCAGCTACTGCACCAAATTTATAAAAATAATCCAAATTTCTGAAGAATAAAGTCATTATTGTTGTAACAAAGGACAGTCTTGCCCTTAATCTTCCTTGAAGGTTTATGACACACTTTTGCCAGCAACTTCCCTCTTGCATCAAGCCCCCATCAGGATGTTTATCAGGAAGCATTTATTTAATAACATGAGGTTCTAAATCTGGTTCCTTCAATGTCAGTGTTTTACCCACAGTGTGGGAGAGCTGGAACACAACAGATCCAAACATTTTCTTGGTAACATGCAACTGCAGAGCTGGGATGCAGTTGCACATTATGTAATGCAGTGGCATTGTTTATATTGGCCACTTACAAGTTGACTTTGGTTTATTTAAATTTTCCATCTGTAGGTTCTGGCTCCCTGTCCAAATCTCCCCCTTTCCATCGTGTTCTAATGGGTATCTGTTCTCTGGGAACATCTTCTCCTTCAGGGCCCCGTTAACTGTAACAGTTTTAACAGTTTTCCATCTTATTGCATGTACATAGCTTGTTTTTTAAAATCCACAAAATATTGCAGTTTCCTTTCACTGTAAAAGGAAAAAAGAAACAGATTAAAAATTATTTTCAAGGCCTGATGACCTTTTCACTCCTAAGAATGGGACCACTGGGTTTGCAATGAGGAATAATCAACAGTGGCATTGCTGGATAACAGCAAATACCCCAAACAGATCCCTCAGGTTTGTTTCCTTCAGAGCATGGGGACACCAAAAACTGTGAGCTCCTGAGGACTGCAGGTGGGGCTGCACTCAGAAATCTCACCCCTTCCCCAGAACCCTACTTGGAAACTCTGGGTTTTTGTCCCAGCTGGGTTTGGAAAGCCCTTCTGGAATGCCACTTGACCCTCTGGTCTTTTCCCAATTTCCAATTTAGACACACTCGGGACACACTTTAGCCCACCAGCCTTTCTAGCTGGGTGATCAGGTTCTATTCCCTTGATGATATTTGAAACTTCAATGTATTTTTAAAAATTGAACATCTCTGTTTTGCAGGCAGGGAGGGAGGGACACCAGGCCGTGCCTCATCCTTCTCTTTGCGCTCTACCTTGATCTGATGACAACCAACCCAACCACAAATGTGTGAGAGAGCCTTGGACAACTGGACAAACCCTCCCCTGGTCCTGCTCACCAGGCACAGCCTGACATCCCTTCCAGCAGTTTGGGATTTTTTAGGAGCTCCATCACCAGGGCTTATCCCATTTTAATCCCCAGGACAAACAAACCCTTCACAGGAGAATCCTGACAGGAGCAGCCCCTAAGGAAGGGCAGAGATATTCATCCTGTGGGAGAATTTCCCTAAACTTCCAACTGACCCCAAGGGCTTGCAGCTCACTCGCTTCCTTAACAAAAAGTATTTCTATTTTTCAGGCCCTGCTGAGAAACTTCCAGAACTAAAGCTACCATGGCACAGGGTGCCCAGAGAAGCTGTGGCTGCCCCTGGATCCCTGGCAGTGTCCAAGGCCAGGTTGGACACTGGGGCTTGGAGCAGCCTGGGACAGTGGAAGGTGTCCCTGCCATGGCAGGGGTGGGACTGGATGGGCTTTGAGGTCCTCTCCAACCCACACCATCTGGGGATGATTCCTTGATGATTCTCAGGGAAGCACTTTCTGTATTTCCCAGCTCTGTGTGGTGTGTGGCACTGCCCAGCCCAGGGCTCATCACCTGTGGCTGGGATTTTTTCCTTCTTCCCTTTGCATCCCCCTCTGGAGGATTTCCCCCGCCCCTGCCTTGCCCAGCAGTGAATTCTGCCCCAATCCTGCTGCAGTTTTGCACAGTCAGCTCTCAGCTCCACCGGCAGCACAGCACAGCCCGTGGCTGTCGCAGCTCATTTCTCAGCTGAGTATAAGAGGTTTGTGCAGATCCCTTGGAGACCATGCTGCTGTCATCCTCTCACTCAGGAAACTGCTCAGTTACTCCAGCCTTCTGTTTCCTAGCTTTTGACCAAGTTTTTCACTGATTTGTACAGCATTCCTTTTCTTTCTCATCCTTTTGGCTTCAATCCAAATCCTCGGAGGGTCAGACGCAGAGCACAGCACACTCAGGATGATCACACTCCTGTTTCACTGAGAAGGACCCATGTGGGCTTCATTTGCTCCTCTGAACCATCATTTTGGTATCACTCTGGGGGTGTCACTGTGCAGGTGGGGTTGTGCTAAGATTCCCCATCCCTGGCAGTGTCCAAGGCCAGCTTGGACAGGGCTTGGAGCAACCCGGGATAGTGGAAGGTGTCCCTGCCCATGGCAGGGGGTGGAATGAGAAGAGCTTTAAGGTCTTCCAACCCAGACCATCTGTGATTCAACGATAAAATTGCCCCTCTTTTTCCTCTTTCTCAGTAGTTTTAGGATTTTTCACCCAGAGGGAAGATTGCTGAGTGATCCCCCAGGCATCCTGGAGCTGCACTTGGGAAGCTCTGTCTCCAGCTCTGTCCCCATGAGCAGCTGCAGTTCCCCCCCCAAACTGAGGTTTTCTGCCTCAAGGACCAGGACTGTTCACTTAGAGCTTGAGATCCACCCTGGCTCAGTTCCATTTTCCTGTTTGTTGGGGATTTTTGGAGGGGAGGAGGCAGATGGGCTGGTTCCACGGAGATCAGTTCCAAAGCTGCTACAAGAACCTACTTCCTGCTAGTCTGGCACCTTCCTCCTACTCCTCACAAGGTTGGCTTCACACCTGCAGCCAATTCAAACTTGGAATCAGGTGCAGAACTTGATATTTTCGACCTAAAATTTTATTTATTCAGTCTTTATAAGGTACCTAGGCTCTGAACTATTTTGAGTAAGTGGCAGCTCTTGGAGGAACAGGTGTCCTGGCAAATGCTGCAGTTGTGAAAGTTGTGAAATTCTGCAGTTCAGCTATGTGTTACAACCAAACACTTCTCCTAAAAAAACCCCCAAAGTTGAACTTCCAAATGCTGAAACTCTAGCTTTGTTTACAGCAGCCCCTCTGCTCTTTGTCCTATTTTATGATTATTAAATTTTATGCTGCTTTTGTTTTACTAATCCACAAAGTCAACAGAATTCTTTGGTGTAATTCTTGTGTCCTTCACAGCATTACAGGAGTTTCAAAACCTGCATCAAAGACCTTGTGCCAAGGTCACTAAAGAAGAATTAGGCAGGGCTGGTCATTCCTGTCCGTCAGGAATGCTTCTGATCCCTCCCCTGCACCTGGAGCTCACCTCATCCTGTGCCAGTCCCCTCTTTCCCCAGCTCCTTATCTGCCTTAGCCAGCTCCTTATAATTCCTGGATTAATCTGCGCCATCTCCACTTTCAATAATAATTTCCTCTGGGAACTGCACTGAATAAAAGCTTCCTATAAATCTAGAGAGCTTAAGCCCCCTGCATTCTCTGTAGTGTGAGATGTTCACTGGTTCAGCAAAAAGAACCATCCTGGTAGTCAGATAAAATCACCTGCAGAGCAGAATTTTCCCTTTTATCCCACTTTCCACTCAGGACCTCCTGGATTACTCTTTGTTCCAAACCTGACCTAAGAAATCAGCTGATCCACATGCACTTCCCAGGATCTCTTTTTGCCCAGTATTCCCACAACAGAGTGCATTACTCCCAGATGGAAGTAAACACTAAAGGTTTTTGCCAGGGACCAAAGGTAACAATTGGAAAAGTGATGGATTCACTTTCAAAATCACACAGACTCAGCAACAAAAAAATCCCAACAAAAAGGAGAATTGGAATTGCAGGATGATTTTCTAGCTTCCTCCTGAGACAGCAATATTAAACTGATGTGGATGTGGAAGGGGAATGGAAATTTTGCCCTGACAAAGGCTTTGGCTAGAATTAGTTCCAGCCATTTGAGAACAATTGGTTCCTATTGCTCACGAAGTTTGGAATCTTTATCTGGATTTTTCCTTGGAAAGAAATGATTTTTTTTTCATAGCCACTCGAGTTCAGTGCCCAGAAGAAGGAACCTGCCACATCTCCTCCTCCTTCTCCTCCTCCTCCTCCTCCCCTCCTACCACTCTGTGTTCAAAATCCCAGCTGGAATTCCACAAGTGGAGACACGGCCTGAAGGGAGCTAATCCTGGTGGTGAGATGTGCATTCCCAACAAAGCCAGCCTCTTTTCCCTGTGGCCCAGAGGAGCTGCTGAGCCCATTTCCATCCTGTGATTCCAATCAACAAATCCTTGGTGCCACAGAGCGTGCAGCACCAGCATTCCTGAGGGACACGTTTTCCAGCCTTTCCCCACATTTTCGGCGTTGTTATTACAAAGACATGACCTTCATGGTGGAAGCATTGTTCTCACTGTATGTCTGTACAGACACCCTAAAACATTCCTGAATTTACCACCAGCAAACCAAAAGTTAAGGAATCCAAGGGAAAAAAATAATGTCATTTGCAGGAAGTGCAGTGAACAAATTGGCAAATTAAAACCATCCAGAGGTGAACTCAGCCTCAAGGCATACAGGTTATTAGAAATCATTGGAGAGAGCATTTTGGGAATCATTTTCAGCCAAAACATGCCCATATTAAAAAGGGAATTATCACAGTACCTTAACTGCACTTCTCAGCCATAGCTGTGGAGATTAGATGTTGATCAGCTGGAAAATATAAAATAGAAGATTAATGATATTGTTCATATCTTAATTACTGATTAAGAAGAGCAACTCATCTCATACATTTTCCTTTATTTAAATAGTTTTTGCTTCCCAAACAAGGAGAGAAGGGCAGAACACACAGCTTTCAATATCTGCTATTTTATTCCTGATAAAGGCAGCTTCAAATAAGAAAAATAACAAGAAAACAGCGCCTGAGGTTTTCATTAAAGTAGTTTACATATTTTCATGAAGGCTGTCAACTCAGAAACCAGGCAGAAATTCATAACAAGTTTTATCCTTCTAAAATACCCATTCTAAAACACATCAGGCACTTATCTGTAATTTGTTTCGACTCAAATATATTCTCTGCCCTTCCCCAAGATGAAATATTGAACAGGAAAATCTCCGACTGCCTCTTTCCAGCTCTTTTTTGCTGTGTGCCTGTGAGTTATCCCAGGGATGGGGAACACAACTGAGGGGTATAGGAGGTAATTCCCAGCTTTGAAGTCTGCTGGAAATTTGGGGAAATATGTGGATGTTGTGTTGACTTCCATCAAAATATTCCATAAGGGGAAACAACCTGGTATTTTATTAGCCTTTGGAATTTAACTGAGTAAAATGGGTAAAGCTTTGTTAACAAGACACCAGATGTGTGTGGGAGTGCATCTCTTTTCCCAGGTCTGCTTGACCAAATAATTCATCTCTTCTATATATATAAATACATATATAAATATAAAAGAAAAAAAGAAGTACAACCAGACAGAAATAAGGAATAAGCAGCACGCAGGTTGTTACAGCAGACATTTGTTTGTATTTCTGCAGACATCCAACAATTCTAATATATTTTTCAAGAGGAAGAAAAAATTGTTTCCAGCATAAAAACATACTGCTGAAACTTCCTCCTGAAAGAATTCCTGTTCTCTGCTCTGAACAGAGCTGGAGAGAAGGTGCCAAAGAGGCTTCCAAGTCCATTCCAGTGCCTAAAGGGTCTCCAGGAGAGCTGGAGAGGGACTGGGGACGAGGGATGGAGGGACAGGACACAGGGAATGGCTTTCCACTGCCAGAGGGCAGGGATGGATGGGATATTGGGAAGGAATTGTTCCCTGGCAGGGTGGGCAGGCCCTGGCACAGGGTGCCCAGAGAAGCTGTGGCTGCCCCTGGATCCCTGGCAGTGTCCAAGGCCAGGCTGGACATTGGGGCTTGGAGCAGCTTGGGACAGTGGAAGGTGTCCCTGCCATGGCAGGGGACTCAGGATGGGAGGAAAACTGCTCTGGGCTGTGTGAAACACAGGCATGTTCTGCCAGCAGCATGATCACCCCTGGTTTCCACATCCCACCAAAAGAATTCCATATCCACCCCCAAAAATCCACAACGCTAAGGCTGCAATGGCTTTGCCCAGAGAATTCCCAGTGCCTCAGGCATGAAGGAAAGGACAAAATGAATTGCACTGCCATGAGAACAGAGTTTCCTCCTTGCTTTCCTCGGAGATGAATGCCCATTGTCAGCAGCTTTTATGATAAATGATCGTCATTGTGCGCGTTGGTAATGAAGATGCATCACGCTGTGTGTTGTTCACACACGGTAGAACACTTCTCCTCTAATCACCAAGGGCTTCGACTGCTGCAGATTGTTTTGCAGGGAAAAGAAAAAATAGGCTGTTTGGATGGGAATTGGTTTGGATTTTAATGTTGTAACAAGAAGCAGAGAGTTCAATTCCGAGTTTCCCTAGAAGGTGACGACAGAGCCATGAGCTGTGGCTGTTCCATCAGTCTGGGCTTTGGTGTGAGAGGAGCAGGTGAAAGCAGGGGTTGTTTCCTCTAAAAGGCACCTTATTCACATGCACAAAATTCCATTCATGTGGAATTGACCCAAAATTCAGAGGAAATGTTGGTAGAACTGTTTTAGGATGCTGTGCTCACTACTTGCCTATTCCAGGCTGGAACTGAAGAAAAACTGAATTTCAAAAACTGAAAAAACAAGTCTGAAGCATTCTTTGGGTGCATTCCTAAGATTCTCATTTTTGAGGGCAGCCATCTCCTTTTAAAGGGCCATGGAAATGATTAAGGGGATGGAAAAGCTTGGAGAGCTGTTGGTGTTCACCTGGAGAAGAGAAGGCTCCAGAGAGACCTCCAAGTCCATTCCACTGCCTAAAGGGCAAAGATGTTGTAAACCAGCGTGAAGAGCTGGTATTATCTCAGTGTTATCTCAGCTAAGGAAAGCAAATTCCTATTTCTCATGAAGCCAGAATCCTAAATCTCTCCTGCAGCTTTGAAAATTACTCCCTTCATTTCAATTAAGCCAATGTTACCTGTAATGATGCTTACAGTGTGTACATTTCCCTCTATCACACCCTGGCAAACTCCATCTCTCTCAGTGGCTGATCTGGAATTTCAATGCAGAATTTTAGAAATTTTTATCCCTACCTCACGAAATTAAAGAATACTGACCAGCTCTTGAAATATTCACAGAATCTGCTTTCTGCAGAGACTGAAACTCCTTTTTTTTTGCTGCTTACAAAGCAACTTCGTGAACCAAAATGGGTTGGGGTGGGGGCAGCAGAATTCTTTGCTGTCAACATTTTTTCTCCTCAACTGCAGCAAGAAACAGGGTTCGATTTTGCCTGAAAAGTGTGTTCAAAGTTTTCACCAAAAAAAATACAAATGCAACTATATCCTTCAGAATGAACACAACTCATCTGCCCCAGGTTTGAGTTACAAATTAGTCACCGGTAAAACAAAGTGCAGGTGTTGTTCCTAGAATCTCTTGGAAAACATCTTCCAAAAAGTCTCCCACAAATATGTAAAGGGCACTACCCCAGCATTTTTATTAAAAGTTTTCTTGTCAAATGGGAGCCATGAAAATCTGATTTACCGCCAACTTTCTTGTGGAAAATAAACCCAGTCATGTTTTTCTTGGCAATGGAAAGTAAGCCTGAGTCAAAGTAAGATTTGTTTTAGCATTATTTCATGTTTTCTGAATACATTTCATATATATTTATGTCTGCCTCTGTTTCTACTGCACGGAAATGTTGCTCTAGCCCAGCTGGTGGAACTTGCTTGGCTGCACACAGGGGCAGTGATCAAATTCCAAAATGAAAATCCAAGTTCTCCTTTTTTTGTTCCTGTGCTCTGTGCCACACAAACTCGCAACTGCATCAGAAGTGTATTTAAAGAATTTACTGCTTATGATAAAATGAAACCTCCAAAGGAGTTTTAAGAAGTTTTAGGGTTTTTCTTAAGCGCAGGTTGCTCAAATTTCCTCAGTGCCTTGGAAAAAGGTTTGGATTTAGTATGTCTTAAAGCAAAAAAGAAATGGGTCCTACAACAAGGATCATCCCAATGATGATGTTTGATGTGAGGAGAAATGTAAAAAATACCTTTTCCCTGGCTAGTTCAGGCTGCAATGGCTTTAGCTTTCTCAGTGCTGACTTCTGTCTAAAAGCAGAAAACACTGTGCCACCACTGGAATGCTCTTATCCATAGAAAGCTGGAGAGAAAGCCAGGGAGAGGCAGAACTCCTGGATCTGTCCTCAGCAGCTCTGCCAAGCACCAAGCTGGCAGTGCCCACGAGTGTCCCAGCCCACGGCCAGCTGCTCCTCACTCCCTTCTGGCCAGGCTCCCACTTCCCACAGACCACGCAGAGCTCCAAGATCTGTTCCCATCACAGCCAGATGAGGGGTTAATTTGGCAGGAAACCCCTGGGAGCTCCACATTTGTGGGATTTGGGGAGGTGGGAAGGCAGGGACAGTGGTGGGCAGCAGCATGTTGGCCTTCACAGGCAGGGAGAAACTGGGAACAGCCTTTCCACGCTGGAAAGATGGGACACCTACTCCCAGATGTGCATTTTCACTTCTAATGTTCAGGGGAGTTTGGGGGAAACCGACAGCAAGAGGCACCAAATGCAAAACCCACAGGGGCCAGGAAAGGATTTGGGATTTATCTGGGCAAACACGGAGCTGCAGCTGCTCCCAGAACACAAACACAATGTTGGGGTTTCAGCCACAAGCTGGGCTCAACCAGCACCTGCATGTTCCCAGACACTCACTGGAACTCCAGGCATTCCCACGGGCCAGAAGGAGTTTTTGAATAGGGCTGGCATAGACCTGCACGATGTAATTTCACTGTGCTTCTGAAACAAAAGGATGCTCTTCCACATTTTTCACACTCACCCCTGTCCTCCTGCAGTCTCCCTCCTACTCTCCAGCTCAATAAGGTTCAGGAATGTCTGAACAGCACAGGGAGGTGTAAAGGCTCCCACAGTCTTTCATCCCCCAGTCTGTGTAATATTTTCTGTGTAATATTTTCTGTGTAATATTTATGTAAGCCCATTTTAGGCTGTGCTTGGCTTGGTTAATATTTTTCCCACTTACACGGAACTATTCAAGGAAACCTTCAGCAATGTGTAGATTTATGGCTCCAGACACACACATTCCCAGCTATTTTTCCTGCATCAGGAGTCTCCTCCCTGGGGATACTCCAGAGCTGTGTGGACACAATCCTGTGTCAGCTGCCTGCTGGTTTAGACATTGGGGCTTCAATTCGTTCCCACACCAGGTCTGTTTTGCATCATTATTGCAGCATTTTTCAACAGCATGATCCAAGCATAATAATTTTAGCCTTTAAATTTGAATAACTTCCTGAGGAAAAACCACAGTCTATTTCTAGAGCTTCTGTTTGTGAGATAATAGGAAGAGTTGACTTAAATTTTCAGTAGGTGCCAAAACTCCATTAAAACCGGGAGGTATTTTGAGGAGTTTGTACATTGCCTCACACAGAATGAAATCCCAAGGCCTGAGTAGTATTTTACACCTCGGCAATCTTGCTGCTGGGGGTTCTCAGACACTGCTAAAATCGGCCTCAAGTTTTTTGGTCATAATCAGATCTGATCCCAAGTCTGGAGAAGTTCAGGACTATTTCTGTGCCTCCTGCACTTTGAGATCCTGGATTTTGTGTTTCTCCACTTAATTCATGACGACAAAGGAATACCTGTGGGATTTGCAGAGCTTGTGAACCAGCCACTCCAGCAAACCTTTTAAGCATGCAAAGAAGTTTCAGCCATTTCCTGACATTGCTGCAAATGAGAACTGAATTGGAGCTGTAGCATTAATACATAATACTCACATTAAAGCCCAGCAGCACAGGAGTTGTTGAGATTCATATTCCAGGCAGGAAAACAAGTGTCAGATCCAGAGGTGGGCTTGAAGGTGTCATTGAGTTTTTATTTTAGATTTTCCCCTGCATCCTTTAAGTTGGGGTTCAGGGCATTTTCTTCAACATTATTGGATAATATCCAGCTTAAAAAAACTCCCATGTTTCTTATCAAAGGAGTCTTTTGAATTGAAAAATCCTGAGGAAAGCTCTTCTTGCCCCATTTCCATTTTTTGCAATTATTATATACATATTAATTGAAGCAAAGTCTTTAGGAAATGGTTCGCATAAGCAGCTTTTAGCTGATGAATTATCCCTGTCATTTAAAAACATTCACATGGCTTGTTTATGTTACTTTTGTTAATTTTATTGTAATTTAGTATTAATTAACAGCCCTGTCTTTACAAGGTGTTTAATCAGTTACAACTCTTAATTACACCACAGCATTGCTTAATAAAACAACACACTATTTGGGATTAAGTTAAATTGGTTAAATTAATCTGTTCTCCTCTTTTGTGGGTAATTTATTGCACGATAAAAGCAAGTAGTGAAATTATTTTCATGGCGAGTAGCCTAAAAACTACTTTAAAAATCTTTTGTACCTTAACTACAGGGAAAAACTGTCCCTACTATCCCTGCCCTCTGGCCCTGGGAAGCCATTCCCTGTGTCTGTCCCTCCAGGCCTTGTGAAGAGTCTCTCTCCATGTTTCTTGTTGCAACCCCTCCTGAGACCTTTCCCAGCCCTCTTAGTCATGCACAGCCATCTCTTCTCTGTTGGGCATTGCTGAGCACTCACGGCGAATGAAATAAATCGTAATTACTTCAGATCATTTCTTCCTGCATCACCATCATTTCAAATTGTAACTCTGTCCTTGTTGAAATGCCTCCAGACCTTTCTTAAGCCTTTCTGTCTGCGACTCCCTGGTTCTAATCTGTGATATCTCACAACCCAATAAGAAAAATAAAAACTGAACGTGACAATTATTGTTTATGTTTGTCACAAGCTCGGGACAGACTGGAAAACACCTCCCAGTGTGGCAGCAGGCATGGAAGACACTGGGCTCACACTCAGCCACGACCATGTTTTTGGATGCTTCCCCCACATTATAATTCTGATGTTCACTTCTGAATTTTTAAAAGAACAACTGAATTAGAAACAAATTACAAATCTACTAAACCAAGGATTTCTGCAAAAAAAAATCCCTTGTCAGTCTTCTGGGACCTCTCCTGCACCCAGGGTCACAGACAACAGTTCAGACTGTGCTGGCCACTTCTGCAGATGCTTCAGGGTGAATGTCTTAGTCTGGTGACTTGAATAACAATCATCCCACTAATTATTATTCTAACTTTATCTATTCCTCCTTGGACCTTTGCATTATCTCCTGAAATTAGTGAAGAAACTCTGGCTGTATTTCCAATGCTCCTCATGCTGAGCGGAAGCATTTAATAAAATATTTATAAACCATACTATTCAATACTCAACCTTTGGAAAAGCAGTGCCATGCATTTTACACTTACTTGGGAGCAAAACTAAACTTCACAAATGCTTTAAGATAAATATTTCACTAAACAGAGTGGGGAAACATTCACACTCCAAAGTCCCAGAGGTTGCTGCGTCTGACTCTGATTGTTTTATGATAAATGGATGGGTGTGTGCTCTGACAGACCGGCAGAGACAGAGCTCAAGTGCCCCAGTTTATGGAGGAAAGAGGAACTGTTGAGCTCTAAAGGCTCGCAGAAGGTTTTTGAGGTGTCTGAGCTAATATGACTTCTCGGCAGCATCTCCCATATTTCAGAGGTGATAGGGTGATACCTTGGTGCTGATCCTCATTCCAGATTTTCCCTCTGCACCAGGTGTTTGCAGAGATAAAGTTTTACGCCAGAGCAGAAGCACCTCTGTATAATTTGTGCCTTTCCTCACTATGTGCTTGTGCACTTCCCAGGGCTTTACTGCAGTTTTACCTTAAGGGAATCCACACAGAAATTCTGGAAAGCAAAAGCCTTTTCAGAGCCTTCTGTAGTCATTGATCACTCAACAAGCCAAGGTTGGGACTGGCTTTAACTGGAGGCCTCTAAACTGTGCAAACTCCTCACATCTCCAATCACACCCAGTTTTATACTGGAGGCTTAGAAGAGCTGACTTTTTCCCAGGACTGTCTGTCCTCTTAAACCTTCTGCTTCTGGGATTTGTTGTGTTTTCTGTAGAATGAGGAATCCATGAGGTTTTGCTTCAAAAGCAAGGAGCATTCCTACTTGTAGCAAAAACGTGCTACAGCCTCAGGCTGGGCCAGGGGAGGCTCAGCTTGGACAGCAGCAGGAATTTCTGCATGGAAAGGGTGCTCAGGCCTTGGCAGGGGCTGCCCAGGGAGCTTTGCAGTCCCCATGCCTGCAGGTGTCCAAGGAAGGCCTGGAGGTGGCACTGAGTGCTCTGGGCTGGGGACAAGGTGGGCATTGGGCACAGCTGGGACTCCATGGGCTTTTCCAGCCTAAATAATTCTGTGAGAGGCAAGAAGGACACCAAGGGATGTATTTCTATCAAACTGGCACCACTGTGCACTGGGGTTCTCCTGGAGGAAAGTCTAAGCTTCACGTGTGCCTTTTTTGGCCAAATCTCCATCCATGGCCTCAGAAACAACCTTCAGTTTCCTGGCTGGTGATTTTCCATGGAGAGCATGTCCCATGCTTCCCAGATGCTGGGGTAAAATGCCTCCCCTGGGTCTGTTACTCCTCTAACATTCCCTTTATACCCAGCAGTTATAAAGGTTTGGTTTGATTTGATTTGATTTGATTTGATTTGATTTGATTTGATGTGATGAACCCCCCAGAACTCTCCATCCTGTGCTAAGCCCAAAGCACACAGCTCAGGGTGTAAGATGCTTCCACACCTTTCTCAGCCCCAAAACCCCTAACCCAAGCAGAGCCCAGGAAGGCAGCCGGGCTTTAAAGGTTGGGAAAGGAGAAGAGAAGCAAAGAAATCCAAGAAGGGAGTGAAGACAAAATACACAACAGATGAAGAGCACAGCAGAGGCTGGGGAGGAAGGCACCACACAGTAGGTGGTTTCCAAAGAATAGCCTGGCACTACCCTCACATGTGGCCACCCATGGCTGGATCACTCATCTCCCTCATGGCAATCATTTAGGAACATTTTAGGACTTGCCATCATCACCACCAGTGATTTAAATTTGGGATGTACAGCAGCACTCCCATAGAACTGTAGCTCTCCTGTCCCTTATTTAGTACAAAATTAGTCATTTCTTTGCTGTGACAATTCACTGGTGAAGGCAAATCTTAAAAATGAGCTTGCCAGTGTTTGAGCTTCAAAAATCTGTCTCTGTAAAAGCCTGATGATGGTTCTGCATTTCATCACGTCACGGCTGCATATCACCAGAAAAATAAAAGTCACAGCTCAAGGAAGATAACAGGGTAATGTCTGGAAGGGCTCCTGGCTGTCAGGAGGAGCCCTCACGACTGAAAGGCAAGAGAAAATCTTTCCCTAATCTTTCCTTTCTGAAATTGCATCGTTGTGCTGAAGTACTCAGAGCTATCACAGGAGCACATCCACCCACACACCCCGATGCACTCGACATGAGGCTCTGGCAAGGCACACAAAGCAAGGCTTCATTGCAAGGAGAAATCCCAGAAAACCAGACCCAAATGGCCTTTGGGTATCCTTGCACCAAAGAAAAAAGGGGAAGAGGCCAGGAAACCTCTCACTCCTCAAACACACTGACTCCTTTCAAAGAGGGGCTTTATTCATCCATTTGGGTTAAGACACAGCTACTAAAGGAGGGGACATCTTCAGAGTCCTGCCCAGGACAGAGCTCCTGGCAGCATCACAGGAGCCCCCACAGCCAATGGGCAATGTTTAGAAAAAGAGGGAATTGATCTTGTTCTATCAGCTTTGAAAGTGCCTCTGGAGCAGCCAGAGAGCCTTTCAGGAAGGTTTCTGCAGACTCTCCTGGCTGTGCTTTGATTGCTGTTGTAGCTGGGACATCCAGCTTTAGTACGAGGGGATTATCTGTTATCCCCCCCTTTGGGAGCTCCTCCTGCTGGGACAAAGTCTTTTCTCTGCTTCATCTCTTAAATTTCACATCACTAACAAAAGTACAGTACATCCAGCATCACATTTCTTTGTCCTAATGCCCCTCAGCCCCTTGAGGCTGAACAATCCCTGAATGGTATTTAACATCATCAGATCTGATTCTTAGCTCACTGATAAACTGAAATCTAATGGCATTTTGGGGTTCACAATCACAGTTGCTTCATTTCACACTGCTCATTAATGCTTTTCCTGCTGTATTTTATGGGAAGAAACAGAGTTGGAGGGATTAGATCACAGCCCTGGAAATAAAGGAAGATTCATTCTGCACTTCAGCATCAATTGACTCTGGTGCTGTCCACAAGGAATACCCTTGGCATCAACAGCACCATTTAATCCCTTGCTGTCCTCTGGTCCATTCTCTCCTGGCTCAGACAAATCTCCACCACTTCATCCCAGGAGAGCGAATATCCTGCTGGTGCAGTGCCAGGAGTGTGTTTGAACAGGGATCACACAAAGCAGAGCTCTTTGGAGCACCAGGGTTTATGTTGGGCTCCGTGACCCCTCCGAGGGCTGGGGACACCTTCAAAGCCCAGGGCACAAAGCAGAAGTGAGGGCATTGCTCCTGGCAACTTCGGGGCATTGATCTTCACACAGGCAGCAGTTCCAAAGGGAGCAGGAAGGTTCTGAGCCCGCCAGTGGGATATGGATTTGGGGAGATATTTCTGCAGCCAAATGCTGCCATCACAGGTTTTAACAGAATTTAAAGACAAGGAGAACTGAAGACTTAAAGGTTGTAACATTGCATAATTAATTAGAGTGATACTGAATAAATCACTGAAAGGAAAAGTAACCCAAACTTTTCTCCTCTCCCATCAGTTCACTTGCTCATGGATTCACATCTGCAGACCAAGAGGGAAGGATATTCCCTATCCATGGTCCCTGACTAAAGAACGTGCTGCAGTGCAGAAATGCAAAGTAGAGAATTGGAGAGGAAGAGCGAAACCAGTACTGGATGGTGTCATATCTGCTTAATTTTCTTCATGTGAACATGTCCAGCAGCTCCAGGAGTGGCTGAGGGAGCTGGGAAAGGAGCTCAGCCTGGAGCAAAGGAGGCTCAGGGGGACCTTGTGGCTCTGCACAGCTGCTGCCAGGAGGGGACAGCCAGGGGGTCAGGCTGTGCTCCTAGGGAACAGGGACAGGACAAGGGGAAACGGCCTCAGGCTGGGCCAGGGGAGGCTCAGCTTGGACAGCAGCAGGAATTTCTGCATGGAAAGGGTGCTCAGGCCTTGGCAGGGGCTGCCCAGGGAGCTCTGCAGTCCCCATGCCTGCAGGTGTTGAAAAGGTAGGTGGATGTGGCACCTGGGGACATGGTTTAGGGGTGAACAGGGGGATGCTGGGTTTATGTTTGGATTTTATGACCTTTGAGGTTTTTTCCAACCTTTAGGGTTCTGTGATTCTGTGTATCAGTTGGCCAAAAAAAATAGAGCTCACCTGGTTACACAAAAGCAAAGGCAGCCTCCCAGCACTCCCATCTACCCACAAAATGCTCAAATCCAGCCACCCCAAAGGCACAAACTCAGCAATTCCTGCATGCACACCAGGAAAAACTCCCACCCACAGAAATTCCTGGGAAGAAGGCAGGAAGACATCAGCTGCCTGCATAAAAATCCTGTCCTGCTGCACAAAATCCTCTCCAGACACATTCACCTCCCAGTCTCCTTTTGCTGTCATTTCCAGGGGTTCAAGAGACCAAAGTCTCCTCTTGCCAGCCCAGATGAACTGAAAACCACTCTTGGTGCTGCTGACAGCTGAATGAGCATCTTGCCACGTCTGCAGAGAGTCTGAGAATCAGAGAGACAGCCCAGTGTCACCCAGAGGCCACCCAGAAAGGAAGAACCACTGCCTGGAGGTCCTGGCAGCAGGAGGAGGGATGTGCTGGAGCATGTGGATATTCTGCATTTCTGCCAAGCAGAGGATGCAGTTTTTTCCACTCAGGTCTCCATCCCTGCCCCTCCCAGGGGTTCTCTGTGGCACAGGGTGTGCTGCCCTCACCTCTGAGCAGGCCAGGAGGAGAGAACCCAGCCTGAAACACTGAATCACAGAAACACAAAGCGCCTGGGTCTGCCCACACAGAATTCCAGGCTGGCGAGGAAGAGAAGAATCGGGGAAATGATCTGTTCATAATCGTAATATCCGAGATATTAAAACCATCATTATCCAAGACAAGGATCCTAATTCCTGTGTTTTCCTGCTTCTCTGCTTGTGCTCTGCGGAGCTTTTTGCACAAAGGGAATGGGTTTGTTCCCAGGCAGTTGTTGGGCTCCTTTTCCATTTGCCATGTTTGCCTGACAGGCAGGGAAGCAGCACAAAGTCCTTGGCATCAGAGGGCTGGTGGGCACCCATCCCCATGCCAGAGGGGCAGATGGAGGCACCCAGCCAGCTCACAGCTCAGCTGCACCACTTCAGGAAGGCTTTTCTTGAGGGTTCACAATCCCAGACTGATCCTTAACACCTGTATACGTCTCAGGAATGTCACAATTTTGGTGGGTATCCAATCTGAGTGTGCGTATCCAATCTGAGTGTTGAATTCTTGGATCTTCCCTCAGGAGAATGCTAAAAATTAATAATTTTGCCCTGCTAATCAGGTAGAGAAACAACTTTGCCCGTTATGTCCATGTAATGAGGCAGTGTTGAAGCTCTTGCTGCTGCCAACAACATCCTCAAAATACAAATGTGTTTGTAGAGGTCCTTGCCCTTCACCCCTATGAAGAGAAACCTGCCTCAATCTATGGCATGTGACAAAAAAGGTCTACAAGAAGCCCTTAGATAGATTTTCCCAGTCTTTCTGCCCATTTGTTACAGAATTATAGAATCCCTGAGGCTAGAAAAGCCCTCCCAGCCCATGGAGTCCAAACTGTGCCCAATGCCCATCTTGTCCCCAGCCCAGAGCACTGAGTGCCACCTCCATGTCTTCCCTGGACACCTGCAGGCATGGGGACTCCATGACAGGATTTGTGATTACTTTTATATGTATGTTATAAATAGTAACTGTTATCAGGCACAGTTACTATGCCTGATATTTTTTAAATAAAATTCCATTTATTTTATAATTAGGAAATATAAGCAGGAAGCCATCCAGGAAAGGAAGTGGGAAGTCCCAGTGGATAAAGGGATGAACAAAAGCAATTTTAAAAAGAAAACTACGAGAAAAATTGGAATTTTTCTTTCAATTGAAGAGTAAAGCCTGTGGAGGGATGGAGCACTTGTGCCATGAGGAAAGGCTGGGAGAGTTGGGATTATTCAGCCTGGGAAGAAGGAGATTCAGGGTGACCTCATTGTGGCCTTGCAGTGCCTGAGGGGCCAACAAGAAACATGGAGAGAGATTATTTCCAAGGGATGGAGGGACAGGACACAGGGAATGGCTTCCCAGTGCCAGAGAGCAGGGATGGATGGGATATTGGGAAGGAATTGTTCCCTGGCAGGGTGGGCAGGCCCTGGCACAGGGTGCCCAGAGAAGCTGTGGCTGCCCCTGGATCCCTGGCAGTGTCCAAGGCCAGGTTGGACACTGGGGCTTGGAGCAGCCTGGGACAGTGGGAGGTGTCCCTGCCATGGCAGGGGTGGCACTGGGTGGGATTTGAGGTCCTTCCAACCCAAACCACTCTGGGATTCCCTGACAAACCAAAGCAGAGTCAACTCAGAGGAGGAATCCCAAGGCTGCAGTTTCCTCTTCTTGGCTCTGAGTGTATCTGGAGTCACAACATGCTCAGAATGAATGCTTTTTTTGTTAAATGTAGCAATTAGATGTTCAGCAAAGCATATTCCCATCCTAATTCGATTCCTTTCATGCATCCCCCTTTAACTGATCCCATTTGTGTGCAGCAGGATTTCTCTGCCACCCATGAGAAGTGTAATTTCTTCTCATGCCACATTTGGGGAAACCATTTTATGATCCAGCTGTTGGTACCCCATTACCTTCCAATGAATCCTTTATGGCTAGCAAACATCATCTTCTCACTACTTAAAAGTTAAAAACTGTCTGCATAATATATCCACTATTTTATAGCCAGTATTTGATTTCCAGCATATGATATACAGTATTTTTTCATATTTATCCCCTGAAAACCACACCCTCTGATCCCACCCCTGCCTAAATAAATCAATGGAGTCCCATGGTCCTCGTGCAGCCCCTTTCCCTCATGCTGAACAAAATAAGCATGACATCAAATGCAGTGAAAAAATAATTCATCAGCTGAATCACAGAGTCTTCCCAGAAAAAATGGAACTAGATATTGGTAACATAAGTGTGGAATTTATATAAAATAAGCGAACAGGCTTTGCAGGACAAAAATCAGGAGAGCAGGAGAACATGAAAATTCACTCCTTTGCCAGCTCCACATCATCCACCTGCCTCAGCTATCAGCCAAAAAATAAAAAGAAGAAAACCCCAAGATCTGGAAGCTCAGGCTGAACCCCACAGGAAATTGTTAAAAACTCAAGAAATTGAGTGTCCAGTCTTAACTTTGTTTTTTGTAACCTTCTGACAGCATTGCCCAATGAACAACCCCAGTGCTTTCAGCAGGCTGAGGGGTGATGACTTAAGGACTTTTGACTACAATGTAAAAAACGTGGCTTTGACTGAAGCCACAATGAGTCGAAAAGCCAAAAAAAACCCCAGACAATTTTCCTCTGAAGTGTCTCTTTTACCAAATCACAGGTGACTCTAAGCCTTTGCTGCTGGCAAGGAATAATTAATTTTAAAGCTACTGAGGTTTTGTAATAGCATTAATTTCTGCGGACATTTGAGTGTCATAGACATTTTAATTAAAAAAACCGAAATGACTTTATGGTCTGGATGATACTGGTGTTTCCATTCTCGAGACCACTGTTAAATAGATTTGTTCCCTTCAATAAGGGGCATCTTTTCTTGATGGTTTTGAAATGCTCTTCAGGATTTCAGTTCCACCCTTAGCCCCTGCAGCCTCCCAGCTGAATTATGTTATTTGTTATGTTAGATCATAGAATTGTGTTATGATATTATTATTATTTTATATTATATGACAAAATGTATTATTCCTGTCTCTGTTTGAAGCTGAATATTCAGCTACGTATTTACCAAGCCTAAGTGGTCTCGACATAGAAGAACTTAAAATTCCTTCCACATCTCAAATAGAGCAAAATAACATTCTATGACTTTTCCCCCTCCCTTTAAGTCATCATGTAGTGAAATTGGAACCTGAGCAGACAGCAGGGATCTCACACCATTTGTTCTGCTCCGAATGAACGCATTATAGACAGGGAGTCATTCCTGCTGCCTCTCCTCACTAATTCAGAGGGAAAAATACTCATTTTATTTGTCAGGAACACAGAATTCTCATTGCCCACGTGCCAAAGGAAGCAATTTTACAAAATGCCTGTAACTGATAGAGAAGGAAGGCGCACTCTGGCTTTCAAACTCCCAAAAACCACCGGAGCTGTGCCTGACTCCACAAACTCCACTGTCAATTCCAGCGTTCTCCCAAGACAACAGTTTGATCCCCATTCCACCCATCCGCAGGCTGCCAGAAGGGGCAATTTGAAGTTGTGTTAATTAATAGTTTTAATTAAACCGTGGAAAACACAAGCACGTTAAATGTGCTGATACACCAAGCCGGAAGCAGAGATGGATTCATCCATGGAACGCTGCAAGGTGTGATGGCATATTATGATTATTAAAGCTTTACAAATCAGTTACAACTTAAAACCATCACTGAGAATAATTACAAGCCTAAAACAAACAACTCATTTCATTCTCATATCGTGAGAGCTACCTTCTATTAATCTGTTTCTTACCAAGAAGTTCTTAACTGGGAGAGGCTGCGCTAAGAAAATCACACTCCAAAAATCCACTTTTTTTTAGCACAAACGTCAAATGAGCAAAAAGCCCTTGAATAAAACTTAGGTATTTTCTCCTCTGCATAACGATAATGTTCTATAGAGAACATGACATGATGAAAGAACTTCAGAATCCCAACAGCAAGGAGAAAAACTAAACAAGTGATAAACCCCCCAATGTCATCAAAGTGCTGGGGGCACAAATCCCAGCTGCCCCCAGGGAATGGTGTGGGAATCACTGAAGAAAAATGGGGAGATTCTGAAAAATGTGACTTTTACAAGTATCTTTCCTAGACAAAAACCCAGTGTTATTCAACTGTTCCCTCTCAGTTTCTGCATTCCTTGGATTCTGGACATATCCACGTATCCCAGTACAACACGCTCCCATGAATTTTCCCAGGTGGACGTGGAAATGTGATGGAGGTGTTTCCTCCATGTCTGATTCTGTTCCACCCTTTGAAGACCAATGAGAGCAAAACAAATTCCTGCTCTCCCCGAAGCCCTGGGTTTGGCTGGGACTGAGTTATTTTCCCTGCCAGGAGCTGGTGCCATGCTGTGGGGTGGGATTTAGGAGGAGAATTCTGTTGGTAAGGTGCTGATGCTGTGGTTGGTGCTGGGTCCTGCTCACCCCAAGTCAAGGATTTTTCCAAGTTCTCCATGCTCTGCCAATCAAATACAGCAGGAAGGAACCAGGATAAAAACCTGTCCTTACAAACTCTCCACATGAATCCCTCCTGACACCATTCCAACTTGTGGCATTCCAACTCCTCCCTACACCCCAAACCAATGGCTTTGCATTTGTCTTGGTTCTCCAAATTCTCCAGGCTCCCTCTTCAAGCCAGGCCTCCTGCATTTCCTCCTTATTTTCCTAAAGCTATTTTAGAACCTACCAAAGGCTGTGCAGAATTCAGGGTTTGCTTTTTAAACTCAGCCCTCCCACCCTCACCTCCTTGCCTTGGCAGGGTTTGCATGATTTGATTTACACAGCCAAGAACATTTTCCATATTTCTGCCAATGATGAGCCAAATTGAAATGCAGGGTTCACACGGCATCTGATATTGTAGTTTTCATCGAGTGGAGACAGAGAGCAAACCTCCCCAAACCAAAATCTTCACAGCGAAGCGAAAATGAGCCGGTGTCAAATTACAACTGAAATTACATCCCTGCACAAACAGCAGGAGCAGTGAAATGGGAAAAAATGCCATGCAAATTATCCCAGCTGGCAAGATGTGTTCTTTAAAAATGTCTAACTTTCTCATAATGAAATACTGTGAATTTGGGGCAAAAAAACCTACCCCCAAACACCAAGACCCCCAAACTATCCTACAGCACAGTGAGCCTGATAACTCCTGCCTGCCTTCCACTATCCCAAATCCAGCCTGATTTTTAAAGCCTTTTCAAAACACTGGATTTGCTTCGGAATGAATTAATGAGAACATTTTCCAAGCAACATGTGGGAGGCAAGGAACACCAACTGATTATCAAATACCAGGATTTGGAGAATATAACCTTTGGGTGTATGCCCTGTGGCATTCCAGATAATTTCTCCATGGATTTAATGCAGTTTATGTGGGAAGAAGCTTCACCCATCCTCGAGGGTTAATGCTGCACTGTTAATAACAGTAGTAACGTGATTTGCACAAAACAATTTCTATATAAAGAAAAAAGAGTATGTTTTAAACTTAAAAAATAATTTCTCCTGAAATTAGAGTAACCCACAGCTGGCAAACACAAAGTGGAACCGAAAAACCTGCCAGGTGCTCCCATGCAGTGCTCCTCTTTCACAGTCCATTGGAATAACAAACAACAAAGGTATCCAGGACGAAAAAAAGGATGCGAAAGAGGCCCTGAGTGTAAAGATTCAGCTTAGAACCAATCTCTCCTCTCCTCTCCCTCTCCTCTCCTCTCCTCTCCTCTCCTCTCCTCTCCTCTCCTCTCCTCTCCTCTCCCTCTCCTCTCCTCTCCTCTCCTCTCCTCTCCTCTCCTCTCTCCTCTCCTCTCCTCTCCTCTCCTCTCCTCTCCTCTCCTCTCCTCTCCTCTCCTCTCCTCTCCTCTCCTCTCCTCCTCTCCTCTCCTCTCCTCTCCTCTCCTCTCCTCTCCTCTCCTTTCCTTTCCTCTCCTTTCCTTTCCTTTCCTTTCCTTTCCTCCTTTCCTTTCCTTTCCTTTCCTTTCCTTTCCTTTCCTGGAATGAGGAAGGAAGGAGGCCATTCCTGGAAGCAGGAATGAACCCACCAAGGTGGGAATGAGACAGGGAACCACTTAGGGATAAATTTACAGTTCCCAGGGAAAAGATTCCAGCAAGTGGGAGCTAAAGGAAAACCAAACAAGTTTAAGATACACCATGGTAATTTTCTGAATGTCAGACCCCAGAAATGTCCCACAGCCCTGGGGGCACTGCTGAAAGCATCCCTGGAAGCTGTTTTTCTCTCCCTTCAGAGCAGGGCAGCAGTTTTCACTGCTGAACAATAGGATGTGCCTGGCTTCAGCATGCCGAGGTCACACATTAATTGCACCTCATCTCAACACCAACACTCTCAAGTAAACCTTTGTGCCCAGGGCTGACCTCAATTTAATTCTCATCAGTGGCCTACGAGTGGAAATAAGTCACAACAGCATCTAGCTACTCCCAAGATCCTGAGGTTTCCTTTTGGACGTATTTTCCACACCCAACTTCACCTGTGAATGTGAAAGCTTTTCCCAATCTGAACCAAAATAACAGGAAAAAATAAGAAGATAAAAGGGGAAGACAGCAGGATCTATAAGTACAGTGGCTATAATCAGTATATAAAGGTAGGAGCTGCTTCTTAGGGCATCAAAAGAGAGCGATGTTTATGGACATCTGTTTTCCCAAAGGGAGGTTATAAAGCACCATTTGAATGATTTCATATCTGCTCCAAAGATTGGTACAGGAGAACTTCAAGAGATAAGGATACATCATTCTGCAACTCAAACCGCTCTCCAAAGTCCCATTAATGTTGTTCATTCTCCCCTGCAGAAATGAACCCATAACTCACTCACAGGGGTTGCAAGAAACACCATAAAATTCTGAGTATCTCACAGGGCAAATGTCTGCATGGGCAAGATAGTGTGGAATTATGGTGCATGTGAACCCTCAGCAACCTTCCCGTGGATACTCCATCACCTGCCACACAACTGGAGCTGTCCCAGCTACAAAAATCATACACAGAATGGTTTGGGCTGGAAGGGATTTAAAGCCCATCCCGTTCCACCCCTGCCATGGCAGGGACACCTTCCACTGTCCCAGGCTGCTCCAAGCCCCAGTGTCCAGCCTGGCCTTGGACACTGCCAGGGATCCAGGGGCAGCCACAGCTTCTCTGGGCACCCTGTGCCAGGGCCTGCCCACCCTGCCAGGGAAGAGTTTCTTCCATATATCCAACCAAAATTTTCCCACTGAGCTGCTGAATCTGAGGTGGACGGAGGTCAGGTGGGATCTCTGCCAAGGACAAACCTCCTTGGAGAGCAGATGTTTTACAGCCAGCAAAAACATGGAATATATTTAACTATCACACCTTAGAAGCTGTGAAGGAAAGGGTTTCCAACCAGTTAATGTTTTCCATGGCCCATCCTTCAACAATTTCCCATCTGGAGGTGTCTTTACAACTTCATGTTTGTTCTCTTTGCTCACACTCACACAGTGGCACCATAAGCTTCGCAAAAGCTTTCACATCACCAAGGAACCACAGGGCTCCACTCTCTATTTTCATTTCTATATTTTTAAGTAAGATGTTGAAAATCCCTGTAATTAGAACTAAAAGCATGCATTAGTGGGACTTAGGTCATTAAAAACCACCAGTGAGTTCCCACAAGATGTTTCCACTGTATCCAGAAACATCTGAGAGTATTTTATTAATCAGTAAGTTTTAAAAGGTGTATTTATATATTCATGCTGCAAAACAAGATTCCATGACTGTGCAAATTGCATCTCTTCTCACAGCACTTCATTTCTAGCAAATTAAATGTGGCACTCCCAATAACCTCCATAATGAGGCAGCTTGATGTGAAATAATTCCGGGTTTTCACAGCCTTCAGGAACAATTATGTGCAATGAACGGCGATTTAAGGCACTGAGTTTGTTCAAGCATATCTGCAGCACCTTTTCCCCACCTTCCAGGCCTCGAGGTCCCCTGCAAGAGGCCTCGGTCACAGAGGAAAGGTGGCTCGTGGTGGTGGTGAGAGCCTCAGCAGAGACTGCTGACTGTGCCAGGGATTGTGGATGGATTCTCCTTTGAGGAACTCTGCAGGAAAACTGCCAGGGAGCATGTGGGAGAGGAACTGCAAGGCAAGGCAGTGTAAGAAGGAGTCACTGGATCCTAGTGTGATATCCTAAGTGCTTCCTCTGCCATCTCTTGCCCTGCAGCAGCACATTCATGAACCTTAGGATTGGGGAAGGGGGAGTAAAGGTTTCATTTGTGTCCTTGCTGTGGCATTGTACTTTCCTGTGTGACCTCAGCAGAGGACTGAAGGAAGTTCTGCCCTGAGCACATGGTGCCCAGGGGCTCTGCAGTCTCCTCCCTGGGGATATTGCAGAGCTGTGTGGGCACAGTGCTGTGCCCTGTGCTCTGGGATGGCCCTGCTGGAGCAGGGAGGTGGCACCAGATGTCCCATTGTGCTCCCTTAACTGCCCCATCCTGGGGTTCTGAACATGGAGGACACACCACTGATATATGTAAATACATCAGTGAACACTCTGGAAGTCAGAGTAATTCTATAAACTATCCATCTCTAATGACAGAATGTATTTTTCCCTAAGTAATTCTCACAAAGTGATTATATTCTCTCCAGAATGAAGCCATATTTCAAGATTTTATTATTACAAAGTACAAAACTGGGGGTTGAGACACGGGTGAATACCAATGATCTGGTGAGAGACGAGCCACAGCCAACACAATCCGACAGAATCTTTCAAGCCCTCACATTTTATTTTACTGCCATTACATGGCATAGCACTTTTTATGGAATAGTCTAATAAAAGTGATACAACACTGTGGGAAAGCATTTAAATAAAAAGACTACTGACTTGCTCCTGTCTTTTAAGGTCTGCTTAGCTGGGAGTTGTTCTCTGAAGGGCCTGCTGGAGACCCTACAGTCAACTCTGAGCCTCAGCAATTTCCCCCTATTTCTGTGGAAAACCCTCAGGGTCTCTTCTGCTCTCTGTTGGCGACTCCTTGTTTAATAATCAGAGAATCACTAAGGAATTGAGGTTGGATGAGACCTGAGCTCATCCCCACCTCTGAGACAGTGGCAAAGCACCAAAAGACAATTGCCTTTGCTCCAGATGGGCACAGACCTCACTTTAGCAGCACAGAAGGCACAAACAAATGACACCTCTGGTTCTTTGTTTGTATTTCAAAGGCAGTGTCTTTGAATTGAACATTTCAGGTGATGATCTCCCTTCGGATGATTGGAATTTAGTGGTGCCAAACGGCCTTTGGAATTTGACTGTTTGACTGCTGAATTCTGACATGTCCCACATAGCCATTAGATTACAACTATCCTGACTGCTGTAAAATGTGCCTAAAATTACACTCTTCAGCAAAATCCACAGCAAACAGCCTCATTATGTGTGATTACCACGGTCACTGTGTCATTCCTAGCTGGGTGTGTGCTCACTGTGAGATCACAAGCAAAATCCATCCCATCCCTCAATAAAATAATTCCTGGATAGCTGGAATAAGAACCAATAAACCATATTTAGCTTTTATAGTACACAGCAACCTCCACAGAGCACAGAGAGACCAATCCTCTACCACTGCTGAGTTCTCACCATCAACAGCTTTGTTTGGCAGTCTCAGATTTCCAGATTTTCTGCAAGTACCACGTGAAATGTGAGCTTTGTTTCAGTTCCAGAGGCTCCTGTCTTTCCCAAATATTCCTTTTCCCAAGAACTAAACCTGGGAGGACAAAGAGACAAAGGCACTCTGGAGCACCCAGGTGCCCACCCTGCACCCCACTGCATTCAGCTCTCTTCACAACCTAATTCCCTCTGGAAGTCCAGAGCACCATGAGAGCCTCAATACTGTTTAATTACAGCTGGAATTGACCTGGAATTGACCTGTGAATGCAAAGGAATCACATGATCCTAAAAGGGACAATTTGTTTGAGGGCTGGAAAACCACTGGTGTGGGAAGAATCATGGAATTCCTGGCGGTACCCAGTTTCATCTAAAGCTTTAAAACTAATTATTATTAGGATCTGGAGGAAGAGACAAATTGGGATAAACTTCATAAAAAACTGAAGGCATGAAAAATATTTTTGCACACAGAAGCCCAATTATGATTTGTCATTGGTTCAGCATTACAGAAACCCAAACGGAATTCTTTATAAACAAATCTTTTGCTTAGCAAACTTCTAGATGAAGCAGTAAAGTATAATAACCTCCCTTAAACTGTAATTTCAAGCCTTGCTTTGGAGTACATTGTAATAAGAAATAACTGCCCTGTCAGGATAATGCTCCTGCAGCTCCTGAAGAACCAATCAAAAGACCCCAAACCCCACAACAACCCCCCACCTCCCTCCCCCAGAAAAAAAGATCAAAAAAATAAAAACCAATGGCAGTGCCCATTTCAACTTGATGGCAGCAAAATCTAAGTTCAAGTGGCAGAAAGTATCAATAAACAATCTCCTCAGAGAGAGTTACAGCCACTTCAGCTTTATTACTTATTTAGAGACTATTCATCTTCAGCAGCCACTAGACTGACACTATATCCCATTCCACTCCAAAATAATTCTCACAGCTGATCTGCTGGATGTGGTGGGATAAAAACAAACAACAAAAAAAAAGTAAATGTAGAAGAGACTGATTTACAGAAAAATGAGTGTTTTTAAAATCTCCTAAGCTCAGTACTTACTGTTAGTTTCAAAAATAGCACCTCTGGATGAAAGTTCCAGCCACAGGAAAGATAAAACATTTAGGAAAATGATTCATTTGTGTTCCTTGTCCAGAAACTTATTCCAGCTTTGATCAAAATCGACCCTTTCTGTATTTCTACATGAGATGAAGGCAGAACATGAGCCTGAGGTGATGTCACAGAGTCACAGAACCATGGAATGGTTTGGGTTGGGAGGGACCTTAAATCCCACCCAGTTCCACCCCCTGCCATCTCTTTTTGTCACAACAGACAGAACACATGTCAGATTTCCATCCATGAAGTGCAAACACAGCTGTAACTTCCCCACCTGAAATGTGTCACGGGTTGGAACGAGACCCTCATCAGAAATTTAGTTATGTTTAAAAGTCTCTTTAGGGCACTGATGGAAAAGGAAGGGATGGGCAGGAGAATCTCCACACCTGTCAGTTCTGGGTTCCTGGGCAGGTTTGAAGCAATCAGCCGGATGAAAGGAAGTTCTAAAGCTTCGGGAGCTTTCCAGGAGCAGCCTCACACGCTTTATTCCAGGCAGGAATGTGCCATGCCTGCTAAATACCACACCTGCACACACTGCAAGTATGTCAGTTATTTGATCCCTTCCGGGAAAGAAACGTTTCTTATTTCTATGAAAAAGCCCCATTTAAACTGGTGGCACGAGGTTGTTTTATAATAATAATAACAACAACAAAGTAACAGAGGGCAATATTGCCAGCATTGCACCACCACCTCCTCCTCAAATGTGAGAAGAGGTGAGATGAAAACCAAGGAAAAATAAACAACCTAAAGCAATCCAAGTGGGACTCAATGCTAAATCTGGGTGCTCGTTTCAGCTAAGGAAAACAGATTGAATCCAATGCTGTCACAGCCTTAAAATACCCACACCAGAGCACACCAACTTCCTCAAATGTTTTCAGATCCATAAGTTTTATGCAGCCTTTTCAAAGCTGCCTTATAAATTTCTCCCTAAACACATCAAATACATTAGCTTCAGATAAAACCTGCTCCTCAAATAACTTCTGCTATAAGGAAGGAACAAAGGTCAATCACGACTAAATTGGATTCTTCTAACAAAAATGAGAAAAACTCTCAGCCATGTAATGTGGAATTCAGGGATGGGTTGGTTTCAGAATTAATTATGACTGCCAAGTCCTCCTCAAAGAAAGCAGAGCAGAGCAAATGACACCAATATATAGATATTTATTAGGTGCAGCCTGGCCAGAGACTATTCCTGCTTTCTGCTAGAATCACTCCACAAATCTGCTATGAAAATCCCTGAGAATCTAGCACTGGGTTTTGTTACTGCCATAAAAGTCAATGTATTAAAAGATTGTGTTTTCAACGCCCGGACCTCTGCTCCTCCAGACAGGGACAGGACCCAGGGATGGCTGGGGCTGGGCCAGGGCAGGGTTAGGTTGGAGATCAGGGAAAGGTTCTTCCCCCAGAGGGTGCTGGGCACTGCCCAGGCTCCCCAGGGAATGGGCACAGCCTGAGGCTGCCAGAGCTCCAGGAGAGTTTGGACAGCACTGCCAGGGATGCCCAGGGTGGGGTTGTTGGGGTCCAGGAGCTGGACTGGATGATCCCTGTAGGTTCCTTCCATCATGGTTCTGTGGAACTGTAAATCTTCAGCCTTACACAGGGAAAAGTTATTATTTCAAGAATCTGTGCAAAGGAATAAGAGGCTTAATAAACACCCAGCGTGGCTCAAAGGATCGTGACTGAGTAATAATTGTTCTTGTACAGAAAATGCCCTCTGAGAAAAGCCCAGCTTAGCCCTAACCAAGAGTTCACAATGCTATTTATCCACATTATCAGTCTGGAAAAATGCTCCTTTTATCAAAGCCCACTCTGATTTACAGACAGCTCCCTCTGGTTTTCCAGGACAGGGGAAAGGCAGGAATTGTACAGGCAGGACACCCATCCATTCAACACCCCCATGATTGCTAACTCCATCTCAATTAATACAAAACTTTCTACTCCACAGGATGACAGCTCACAGAAGTTTAACTTCTGACATGGAAGACACTAAGTGGGACAGCCCCTCAGATTGGAAGGATCTGTCACTTGCGCCAGCATCCCCTGGAATTGCCCCTTATGGACAAGGATTTTATTTAGAGGGTTTTTTGTTAGAGAAAAGCTTTTCTTTCCAAACACCATGAAGCAGCACTTCTCTCCCATGCTACCTTAAACAATCCTTCCTCTACCACTACAACAGCAAGAATTTTAAACAGACCCAATGGGTGTTTTATGTCTTGAAATCCTGCTTTGCACTCCTTGCCACAGAACAAAAAACATACAGCAATTCCCATTTATTTGAAATCAGAAGAGACCAAACCAAAGACGGGAAATAACCTGGCCCTGGGCTCTGAAAATACTCCTCTGTTTTTTCAAATATATCACACATAAATCATGTCAGGAGAACTTCACCTCCAGGTCAGCCTTTTGTGGATATAGGGATCCACAGACTCCTCCTCAGCCTGGAAATCTTGGGATCGGATTATCCTCTCATTCTCATTGATATCAGAGTCCCTATTACAGGTCTAAAGTCTTGTGACCTGGGTGTTATTCCCTTCTGCTACAAATCTTTGGCATTCCACGGGACGCAGCTCTCTGCCCTTCCCAGGATTTCCTGCACAGTGTTCAGTTCAGCAGTGCAGCCAGGAGATTCTAAGAAGAAAAAACCAAAATCTCCCAGCAAGGGGGAAGTGGGCAACCACCCCAAAAAGCCTTGAATTTTGTCCCCATTTTGATAAGATTCATTAAATGAAGCTGTAAAAACAGGCAAGGAATGGATGAGCCTCCAAGGTCTGGGCTCTCAGGAAAGAAGAAGGATTTCTGCTTGTGGCTGCCAGATCTTCCAAGAACCAAGCACAGCTCATGCCCTGCCACAAAGCTCATGTCTGTATTTCTCATTTCTCCTCCCCGGAAAACAGCCAAGAAAGCCATTAGGCAAAATAACCCCCTGCTCCACCAATGCATCACTAACGCTCCAAAACAAGTGAGCGAGAACAGGAATTCTGTCAAAGGCCTGAACACTCTGAGAGAGAAAAAAAATCTGTGGACGGATTTAGAACCTTGAATTTCTCTCCCAAGGGAAGAAGGATGCAGTCAGAAAACACCAGGGGAAAACCAGAAACAACATCAGAGCCTCTAGTCCGTGTTTTTCTTGGAAATTACAAATAGTTTTTGTATTTTCTGCTTCCACCAGAGGGAGGAAAAATGAGATGACTCTGGTCATGCCTCTCCAAGGCAAGGGCTGCTGCCAGACACTCTGGCCAATCCAGCATTCCAGGAATTTAAAAGCCCAACAAATTGCAAGAGCCACCCTCGAGCTGTTAGAAGCAAGGAGAGTGTGTTCCCATCTGCAGCTGGGGAGAGAGAAAGTGGATTCATAAAGGGGAGAGAGAATCCTGAAAAATGTACCCATATTTATAGCAGAGCTTTAATCCTCACCAAGAAACAAACGAAACCACTGTCAAAAATGTACCCAGAGGGATGGAGGCACAGATACAGCAACATTCCCCGCGGGAAATGGAATATCCTGGGAGGAAAAACAGTGGCATTCTGGAAGTGTGGCACACCTTCCTCAGCCGGGGGACTGATTGTTCTGGGAATGACAGAGGAGCTTAAGCTGCTGCAACTTTATCGAGTCACACAGAAATGAAACTGTGCAATTGCTCCATTTCCTTCAGCTCGTGTGTCTCAGGGGCTGCCAGGGAGCGCTGGAGCTCCCACCCCTGGAGGTGTCCAAGGAATGAGGCACTCCTTGCTCTGCTCTCTGCTTTCTCCACACAAAACCAAGGTTCTTTGAAAGGGAAAACCACTCCAATGCTACTTGCAAGGGCAGCTTATCTCTCCTTTAATAGGAACACATATTACAGATAAAAATTAATGCCAGTGTCTATAATATTTTATTTTTTTTTCACATGGCCCTGCCATAAAGCTAAGAATGCAGAGAGAAACCTAGAGCTGATTAATTATACATACTAAATTAATTATACATACTAAATCATTTTACTACAGAAGAATAAAAATGGATCTGTGTTCTAATTGGGATGTTAAAGCCCTTACACCAAGCTAACCACTAAATAACTGTGAAACCAAGACAACAGCATTTACTTCTGGCAAATTCTCCAACATATCTAATGAGGTGAGGACTTAACACAATTAAACTCCTCATATTTTAGCAAAGTCTCTTACCTCAGCATCTCCCTGTTCAGAAACTGTTGAATCTTGAATTTGCTGAAATTAAAACCAAATTTATGAGCACTTAGAAAGGCCTCTGGCTACCTGCACTCACCAGGAGAGAAAGGTAAAACAAGCTTCACCTCATTAGGAGGCAGAAAAGGCTTCAAATGTCATTTTGTGAGGAGAAAATAAACTTCTCTCCTTAAAAACCGGGGTGGGGAACTCATTTGGAAGCGTGGACGATGCAGCAAGAGGAGGAAATGATGTGTAGGAAAAGCTGCTTTGTCTCTGACCTTCTGTAATTCCAGTCCTGCTTTTAACTTACCTGAGTTTTGCACTTCAAGACTTGATTTCTTGAGTGCTGCAGATTTAAGTTGTAATTCCTAACTCAAAAGTGTTTTTCCCCCTGTACTTCCTGTAATTGGAAAGATTGGGATTCCTATCAAAAGTCCTAAGTACTCCTTTTGGAAGAACCAGATTTCAGAACAGAGGGAAACTCCACCTCAGGAGGGCAAGATTTACTCAGTGTAAACCTCTCCAGTCCCTAAAATTGATGCCCTGCTCAAGTATGAAATGATTTTATAAGTGCTCTTTAATTAATTACACCTTTTTAAGGCTTTACCTTGTTTCTAAACCTTCATGGTTCATCTTTGCAAAGCTTTTATCTGTTTTGAAAGATTAGAATTTCATTTTCCTAGACCTTTAGAAGTGTTACATTATTACTTCTTGTGTAATTGTAGTGTTTCAGCGTAGCTTTGAAATGCTGTTAACAAGAAAGAATGCAATTTTTAATTTTAATGCATGTCAGAGGGGAAGAAAAGGCAGTGTGTTAGAGAAATTCTGGGAAACAGGGAGACAACTTATTGATAGTGGGTCTGTTATTTTTTTAAGAAATGTTTAAACAAGACAGAGAGTTCTGAGGTTGACACAAACACACTGCATCTCTGCCCAAATCTGGGTAGTTCTGCCCAAAACCAGCCAATTCTGCCCAAATCTGGGTAGTTCTGCCCATATCTGATCAGTTCTGCTGCTGCCCTCCCTGCTCCATGTCCCTTTTGGGGATGCATTTGTTTGGCTGCTGCTCTTGGCAAGACAGACTCCACTCCGAGCTTCTGCTCTGATTTATTTCTGCAGAGACATCAATATTGAAAATACCACCTCCTGAAAATTAATAGAGTCTCTGAGAAGCAGGAAGTTGTTCTCCCACTGCATCTCGGCCATCACTCAAAGCATGGCCTTTATCATGGAGCACATGAAGGATTAACGCTGACTCCGTGGTCCCGAATTAGAAACAACATCTTGGAAATTAACTCAACTTTCATGAAGGCTTCTGCCAGACCTAAAAGCTGGAGACACTTGAAAGTAAATGTATCATGAACAATTTGGCAGTATCAGCTTCTTCACACTGACATTTAATATTGACTCTGAGAGATCAAAACCCTGCAAAAAATCTCCATTGTCAGGGAGTCTGCTGCTGTCACAGCAGTGAGGTTCAGTCTGGAATTTCTTGAATTCCCTTCTCATCAGCAGCCTTAGACAGAATTCTCTGTCTCTGTGAACTCTTTGGAGTTTCTCAGCTCTGTGTTTGTACCCTCCTGACCCCAAGCTGTTAGTGCCAACAGAAAATAAACAGCAGAAAACATTGGATAACCTCCACTATTTCAAGTCCCAGAAGGTTATCCCCACTCCCTTGAACAGTGAGTTCAAGGGACTCCAGTGAGGAATTGATTATTCTCTACCTTGTCTATTTCAAATCTGCTTTTCCTCCAGAACTTGAGCACTTCAATATGAGGAATTATACAGGACAGCTAATTAAACTCATCTGAGGGCCTACTCAGTGATTAAAACCAGCTGAAGGTGTAGCTGCTCTCCTTCAGACTCAGAGCATATCGAAATCAGACAAATTTTAAACAATGGCTTTAATGGGAAGGAGGGCAGGGCTGGATGGGATATTGGGAAGGAATTGTTCCCTGGCAGGGTGGGCAGGCCCTGGCACAGGGTGCCCAGAGAAGCTGTGGCTGCCCCTGGATCCCTGGCAGTGTCCAAGGCCAGGTTGGACACTGGGGCTTGGAGCAGCCTGGGACAGTGGGAGGTGTCCCTGCCATGGCAGGGATGGCACTGGGTGGGATTTGAGGTCAAAATCCCACCCAAACCCCTCTGTGATCCTATGAATGTCCTGCACAGACACACTGAGGATTTCTGCTTTTCTCCCCTGGACAGACCTCAACAACCTTGTGAACTGCAGGAATCTCTTGGAGAGCTCAACCAACCTCTGCAAAGCATCACTTCCAGTCTAAAGAAACAAATCAGCATTTTAAAATCCTTCTTCCACCCGCAGTTCTAGTCTCTGCAACAACCACATAAATAGAGCAGCATAAAAATGTCTAAGATGACCATTTGGTAATATTCTTAATTGACTATAATAGCAAAGATTTACAGTTCATTTATCTGCATGTAATTTCAAGTGAATCTTAATATTTTTTAGCATTTTTTAAGCAGAAAACTGGATGCAAATTGAGTTCATAGATACATCAGGTAATATAGACCTGGCACAATAAAAAGGATGAGTTTGAAGAGAATATGGGTTTAGTTCTTAAATTTGTGAAGCATAACATAATGAATGCATCTCATTTCACTTTCAAAGCCACCTGAACAACACACCACCTTTTTTTTCAAGCAATTACTCCCCACCCACTGCGACTGTGAGGACAAGAAGTTTGCAAGGACAAAATGTGTATTGGTTAGGAAAGGTCCAAGTGTGAGAGAATTCCATGGACCAGCTTCATCTTTCAGCCATTTTACCTCAGCACAGCAAGAACAAAAATCCCATTGGCATTAAAAGCACTGAAGAAGAGAGCCTTGGGACACGACTGAAATGTGAGGAATACTGTTAGGATATTTAATTATCACAGCTGGAAAATGAGGTCTTGATTCCATCACTTAATCTTAGATCTCCCAGCCTATACAGAGACAAGGTCACTTGTGAAAATGCTGTTCCAGGAGTCACAGGTGAACCAATAGGTAAGAAAATGTATTTCTGGTTTTGTCTTTTTTTTCATATTACCATTCAACCCTTTCCCCATGCTCAGTGGAAAGCTACAGAAGAAATGGCCAATTATAGCTCTGCACAATCGTGTCCTTCTTTTCTGTTTCACCTTCTACATCTCTGTGAAATTAATCTCATGCTAATGGCAAAAAGCTGGTTTTTTCTCCCTAACAAACAAAGGAATTAAATGATATCCAATCACCAGCAGTTTTCTCCAGGAATACAAATAAATGAAACAACAGCACTCCGCCAACTTTTGAAGAGCGTGGCTGAAATCTGAATTATTCAAGCAAATCTGGTAAATCACTCCCAATAATCCATCTTCAGGATCTTTAGGAAACTCAAAGGCCAATCAGCATTTACACCCAGCCTGTCTTTTCTGTCTCAGCCTTTGAGAGTTCAGATCAAGCCCTTAGACACTAGAAGTTCCTCAAAACCAGATGTCAAGGAAACAGAATTTGGGTTTTTTTTCCCTGTTTTATAATCCAACACTGCCATGCATCCATGGGCTGTGCACACACAGCAGGGCACACTACCTCTGGGAATTGCCAATTTCTCTGACCCCTGGGCAAAGGGGCACTTCTGCACCACTAAATTTTGTGGAAAATGTCCTGTTTAGAGGTGCTTGATTATAAACATTTCCTTTTTAACCAGGCTATTGACAATTGGTGTTTTTATTACTTATTTGTATTCAGCCCCCAGCACAATCTATCATTTATATAGCACACATATTTCTTAGTGATTTGAGATAAATTTTGTAATTAGAGGTTTGGGGTAACAGTCCCTGGCTATTCTTGAGAAGTTTCTCTGGGAGAGAACAGCTGTAAATTGTAATTTTGCTATCACAGCTCTGCATGTACAGACCAAATAAAATGATAATGAATGGGAAAGCATCAACTGTAACTCATAAAATGTAATGAGGTATTAAAAATGCAAATATTAGAGCCATTTATAACTGGGCCTGGTACAGAATTCAACATCAGGAGCATCACAATGGTCAAACCTCAGGGAAACTTCTCTTAAAACCTAAATTCACCTATTTTTAATAAAGAATACAGAATAAATTTCAGCACAACTGACAGTGAGCCCCAGTTGCATTCCTGCATTTCTAAACCAACCCTTGCCAGCTTTTGCTTTTTTCCTTCCAGAACTTCCCAACTCTGAAGCTAAAATCGTGTTTGGATCTGAAAAATCTCTGCTTATGGCATTTGCCCCACCCACATAAGATCAAAGTTTGGTGCAAGCATTTTCAGTTCCAGCGAGGGCAGGATCTGGACTCATTTCATGCCTGCACACCATGCTGTCTTCACTGGTTTTTGCCAGATTTTGTCCCTATTTTGCTCTACCTCCCTAGGATTGATTCATCCCTCACTGATTCATCCCAAGGCTCAGGAGGCTCCCTTTAGGCGCCTGCAGATTTTTCTCTCTTTCAAAGTCGATGTGTTTACTGGTGAAGACATAAATGTGTCTTCTACAAGGCCATTTAAAGCCCCAGTTTTGGTCACCTTAAGGAAAGGGGGGAAAGGCACTGCTGTAACAGATCAGTTGTTGTACGTGGTTTGTACCCACAGAGCAGTTGGATCTGTTCTTCCCCATCTCTCAGTGTGAAAGCAATCCTTGTGCAGGAGAAAACCGCAGAGATTTTCTGGCACAAGTTCCAAACTGCCCTTTCCTCACCTCTGCTTCATTCAGTTTGTCCTGTCAAGCATCCCTTCAGGTGAGCAGATGATTAAGCAGGTACCCAGCAGTGCTCAGGCCATGCCCTCCATGTCCTTCTCACTCCACCCAGCAGCTCATTCAGCTTTGCCTTCAGCCAGAAGCAAACCCAGCTGAGGGAAACCTCAACCCGAACTGCCCCGTCCTTTGGCACAGATTGATTTCATCAGTTTGCAATGTGCTAGTGGCAGGAATCACAGAATGGCTGAAGTTGGAAAAGGCCTCCAAGGTCCCCAAGCCCATGGATTTTGTGAATACCTGCAGGCATGGGGACTGCAAAGCTCCCTGGGCAGCCCCTGCCAAGGCCTGAGCACCCTTTCCATGCAGAAATTCCTGCTGCTGTCCAAGCTGAGCCTCCCCTGGCCCAGCCTGAGGCCGTTTCCCCTTGTCCTGTCCCTGTTCCCTGGGAGCACAGCCTGACCCCCCGGCTGTCCCCTCCTGGCAGGAGCTGTGCAGAGCCACAAGGTCCCCCTGAGCCTCCTTTGCTCCAGGCTGAGCTCCTTTCCCAGCTCCCTCAGCCGCTCCTGGAGCTGCTGGACATGTTCACATGAAGATGGACACCTGAGTACTGCCAGCCCTAAACCCTCATTCCTCACTCTGCCATTGAAATGAATCCCAGGGAAAAGAGAGCTTATAACAAATGCACTTTGTTCATCAACTACTGCAATTAGGCAGCGCACAGCAGACCTTAGGGCATTCCTTTGATGCAGCACTGGCTCTTCTGTAGGAATATTTGATGTACAAACCACGTTTTCCCTGCTAAGTGCTACTTCAGGCAGCACTAAAACAGTTAAACCCGCGGCACTGGCTCTCCCTCCAGTGCTCTCACTTATTGTGACTCAGGGTTTATCTCTTTAGCCAGACAGGTCATTAATTTTCCCAGGTGTTTATTATCCACATGAAATGTCCTATTCCACTGGTATCAAGTGTTTTATATCTGTGGCTTTGCCTGTGTGAAATCAGTGAGATGACCAAAGACCTTGATATTATCCTGACGTTATTACTCAATATGACATCTCTATGCCTTGGTCCCCTGAGCATAGTAAAAGTAGTTTTATAGTCAATTTTGTTGCCAAATAAATCAAGCCATAATCCCCTTGCCCCTCCAAAATCCATGATTTTTTTTTCCTGAGGTAGTGTAGGCACCAAAAGACATACTATACAACTGCCTACTAAACTTCAGCCTCCCAAAGTAGATGATGAATTGCTGCCGTTTATTAGACAACTCAACTTACTATAGGTGCCAAATCCCATAAAATCTTGAGCTCTCGTTGTCAGACTCCAATTTGGGAGAGCCTTCTCCTTTCCTAAAGACCCTGCTTTTAATGTTAAAAGCCAACTATGACAGTTTTATCCATTAAGTAATGCCTACATTTTCAGAGGAGGGATGGGTGGCCATATGTCACAGGAAATTGGGAGTAAATCTTTCTCTTTTCCTGGCACACTCTGGGAGCTTTTTGAGATCCGTGTCCTCTCAGAAGAGCTAGGATAACAGCGCAGCAATGCATCCTTCAGCTACACAGTATGGATTCCTTTTTGTTCTTCTTTTTTTTCCTTTTTAATACATACTCCTGAATGTCAGTCTCTGAGAGATGGAGCTCTCAGCTCCAGCTTCATTTCACACCCTTCCTCCACATTCCCGGCACTCCCCTTTGTTAGCATCTTACTTTTGTCTCTTCTCAATGGCGCCAGTGCCAAGGACTTTATGCATTTAATGCCATCCAGCACGCTCCTGTTTTGTTTTCTTCTCCATTTTTTATTCACACCTGCTAAAAAACCCTTTTCAACCAGAGGCTCTGTCTGTGTCTATCTCTTGAGATTCCTGAGAGCTTCACTCCTCAGCAGCTTTACTTTGCATGGTCCTCACCTTTCCTGCCCTGGGGCTAATGCCAAGGCTGATGGCATAAGCCTTGTCCTTCTCCCTCTATCCAACACATCACCTGCACTGATTTCCATGAAAATAAATCCTTTTCCTCCTGGATGGCCAGGAAGCAAATAGAGTAAGCATGTGACTCCTGAGGAAAAGGGCTGATGGTAAAGAGATCAGTAGTAAATAAGAGGGAAGTAAAAGGTTGGTGATAAAAGTAAGTGAAGGTAAGTGAAAGCATGAGAAATGAGGACCAGCAGTAAATAAAAAGGGCAAAGGAAGAGGTTTGTGCTGGAGATGGTGTGGTTTGATAGGAACTGCTTTGAGTCATCTAGGAATGTCTTCCAGTGCAGCTCTGAGCTGCTGCCACACAATGAAACCCACGTCTGTTCAGTTTTATAAACTCTTTGTCCTTGAAAACATCACCTTTTTAATACTCTGCTTTCATTTAACCATCTTGAAGCCCACAGACAAATCTATCTGCCCCTTCATTCCCATCAGTCAGGAGAAGATCCAGGACCTGTTTGCCCCATGAGGAGCTCAGGACAGACTTTTCAGTGGAGGCCTCGTTGTTTGACCACTGAGATGGGAGTCAGGGAGAGCAGCAGGTATTTTACCCTTCTCTTGGAGCCCTCCAAAGCTGCAGCTCCAGGAGGAAGCCACAGCTCATCCCAGGGTCATTCAACCCAATCAACACAACGACAACAGCTGGAGGACACAGAAATAAAAACCTCAGCCTGTCCAGCCAACAATATGAAAATCACAAATTTCATCTTCCTCTGAGAATGTTGGACAGAGGAGGAAAATGCCTAAATGAAACAGAAGGGCAACATGAAAAAGACATGAACTGTGAAAAACTTAGAACCAGAAGACAACTGAACTTGCCCACAAATGTGGTATTAATGAATTGACAGATCTGAGTTCTCCACATAATCTGAAAATTAACCAGCTCTGAAGACAGAGGAGAAAACACTGAGTCTGACTGATTGTTTTTAATGCTTGCATCTTGTAGCAGAGAGATTAAAAGGGATTAAATGATGGGAGAAATTACTAATGTCAAATTATTAATGACATAATGATTAATGTCACAGCTACTTAAATGCACAATAGAACGGATTTCTTCAGCGAATTTGCTTTTTGTGAAGAGCAGCTTTGCGAAACCAATCTAAATATTTTTGTCTATGATTTATTACAGAGCTTTGTGTGAATGCTCCTCACAGGGGGCTTCCAAAAGGATCCTGGAGCTTCTGCATCAACTGCTGTGAAACACAAGCTTTCATGTAGCTTTGGGGTTTATCCAAATGATCCACCTCAAATGTCCTTTCTGTAATAAACCTCTTAACACTTGGGCTTCTCTCTTCCCTAGCACTGGATTGTGATCTGAAAACTGCCTGTTCGGTCACCTTTTCTTAGAAAATAAAGTGTCAAACACATCTCAGCTTGTTTTCTGTATTACAGGAAAGCATTCACTCTGGAAAAGGCAGAATGTCTTTGGCCTTGGCATTTTCCAGTAGGGAAGGCACAAGCAGTGAGGACATGGATGCAGCACAGAGAAACATTTCTATTTAACCAGCTCTAAAATGCCAAGCACGTGCTGAAGAGGAAGGTCCTGGGCAAAAGCTAACCAGCAGTCAAGTTTATTTTCCTTTTGCTGTTTTTCCAGGACATGTATTTATGTTTTTAAACAACAACCTTTATCAACTTCAGACAAATGAAATTAAGCAAACTGCCTGCAATTCAGCTGCTCAGGCACAACCCACTGCTGGCATTTGTGTTGTCATTCAGCAACAACACTCAGTCCCACCAAACCTTCAGTCTTTGCTAACCTTGAGAACTGTTATTATCCAACTAAAACCAGTGTCCCCAGGGGAGGCAGCTCCTCTATCTGCCCTGCAGATCCAGCTCCCAGCTGCCTGCAAGTACCCAGCAAGGTACTCCAATCCATATATTTTACGATTATTATTATTATTTCTATAATGAAGAAATAAAAGAGAAAATAGAACACAAATTAAATCTGTTCTCCCTTGAATCCCAGGTGTGAGTAAAGGTGAGGATGAGATAATGAGACAACTTCCACATCCTTATTCCTGTGAGAATCCCTGGAGCTGTCAAAACAAGGGATCCTTGCAGGGAATGGGATGGAGATCCTGCCAAAGAGCAGAGGAAAAGTACCAGAGTGATAGGCATGAATAGGAGGTGCTGTGTGAGGGAAATCTTCCCCTGAAATCCTCTCAGAGCTGCTAACACATGAAAGACAAGAGAAAATCCTCCAATTTAACTGCAGTTAAATAGGAGGAGCTGGAATAAAATCTCCTTTATGGCTTTAGTGTCAAGTAGTGAAGATAAATGGAGAGAAAACCATCTTGCTGTGGATCCCTAATTGGAGTCTCTCATTTTCCCAAATAACTGGCACATTTGACTTCTCCCAGCAGGAGAATATGTGTCAATAATGGAATATTTTAGCCTGCTAAACCTTCCAGTGATCAAAAAGACCACTGCAAAGGCTTAAGCAGTGCAGCAAAGGACAAGCACAAGCAGTTTGAGGCTGTAGACTGAGCCACAGAACAAAGGATTGGCTCCCAGCAAGGCAAAAAGGGAAATCAAGTGGGAATGGTCCTGACATGACCCAAATCCTGGAGGAGAAGGGCCACGTTCATGGGAATGCCTTCTGCAGAGGCAAAACATGAGGTCATGTGCTGAGTTCTGAAATGCTCTAACCCACAAGCAATCCCATCTTTTCCACTGAAATGGCCCCAAAAAGCACCTTGGGAAGAGCAGGAAGTATGCCCAGGGAAGGGACAGCAGGCAGCTCTGAGGCCTCTGGGCTGGGGGACAACAAAAGCTGCTCCATCCCCACCTCTGCAGGGCAAGAATGACCTGTGGCCAGGAAGAAATGCCTGCAAAGGGCCCACAGAGAGGGGAAAACCATCATACTGTTCTTTAAATGCAGCCTAAAACATGGTTCAGTGTGAACATGAAATATTCAAGCTGGCACTTTGCTGCTCTCAGTGATATTTATAAGGGGGAAAAAGAATCCACAATTCCTTTTAAAGCAGAATCCAAGAGGATTTCCTGAACTCCAGGAGCTGCCTGGAGCTGCTGCTCCTTCCCAGCAGCCCAGCCTCAGGTTTATATTTGACTATCACTTGTGCCATCAAGGCAGAGGTGTATTCAGTGCACTTCATAAAACAAACACAAGTGAAAATGAACACCTTTATCCTTACACAGATGATGATCTTCTCCCTGTGACATTATTGAATTGTCCTACTTATCAGCCTCACTCTTCTAGGACCTGTCATAACATTCCCAGAAATTTTTCCATTAACTTCCATGGAAATTGAGTTGCCTTCTTGGTTTTAGAAATCCTGTGCTCTCTGACTCAAATTGTTGCTGAAATGAATAAAAGCCTTTTTTGTATACAGAGAAAGTGCATTCTAAATGTAATGCTCTTTTCCCTTGTTTTAGTTTTTTATGAAATCAAAACATTTCTCACCTTTTCAATCTATTTTCAGCTCAGCTTAACAAGAGCATCATCTTTGCTCCTACCAAGCCTTAGTACTGAATTTATTCCTGCAATATCCAGATGTGATTATCAGCCAAGATAAGGGATGCTGCCTCCATTTTCTCCTGCTGTTTCCAGGGGTTTATTCTGTTAACCCCCTGGACATAACAGAGCATAAAGGACTGCCAAGTGCCTGTAAACAAGAACTGCAAATGCATCATCCCAAAGTGGACAGGCGGGGAATAAAGGATTGGAATGGCCCTCTCAGGATTCCCTGTGCTTTCCCCAGCCACCACTCACCAATCACTGCTTAAACACTTGCTCCATTTTCCAAGCTATTTATTAAAGCACCAGCACATTTTCTGTGCCTGTGCTTTCCCCAGTCCCTCCATTAGTTCCAAATAACCCCTTTCACCTCTGGAAGTTCAGTTCCTACCTCTGCTCCAGCTGCTTTCCTGCTACCTGAACAATATTTGACTTCATCACTTCTTTTTGCCACTGCCTTAAAGTCCATCCAGTGCCCCCCTGCCATGGCAGGGACACCTTCCACTGTCCCAGGCTGTTCCAAGCCCCAGTGTCCAACCTGGCCTTGGACACTGCCAGGGATCCAGGGGCAGCCACAGCTTCTCTGGGCACCCTGTGCCAGGGCCTCACAGGGAACAATTCCTTCCCAACATCAGTTAAATTTCCCTTCTTTCAGTTTGTATCCATTCATCCCTGCCCCATCACTCCAGTTCCTGCTGCAGACCCCTCTCCAAGTGGTTTTAGCAAGAGTTCCTCAGATGAGAACATTCTTTCTGAAGTCCAGATACAGCAGATTCATGGATGGACAGAAGTGTCTGTGAACTGTGTTGTGTTTGGGACATTTCCACTCCCATTTACCTCCACCCACTCCTGGACCCTGCACTGCTCCCATTGCTCCCTCTGCGTACACAGGGCTGAAATTTATTTCTCTTTCATTTGCCTTAGAGATCAGCATTTCCCAACACCCAAAAATACCACTGATAATTTTTTTTTCAGTTTCCTGGAGGCTTTCCTTGCACTGACCAGGCTTTTGGGGTGGCTGTCCTCGCAGATGCCTGGAAACATCCCTTCCTCTCCTTAGACTGCAAATTAGAATTAGATTTTCATCTGTGACCTAAAGAAACTCTTGTCCCTTCCACATCCTTTTTGATTGGATCCCTTTGGCACAAATCTGAATTCACTGCTGTCCTTGGCTGCTATGAATGCAACCCACAGAAAAGGAAGACACTTCTATTTTTAGATGAAAGCAAAACAAAACAAAACAAAAAGAAAAAAGACCCCGGGAGTCCTTTGTTCTTGACTTCCCATCTCTCTGCTTTGCTTTCTCTGCCCTAACAGAAGATGAGGAGTTCCAGGCATGAACTACTGGAGGCTGGGATTTGGGAGCTGGAGCTTTAGAGAATTCTGTTCAAAAGAATTTGCTCTTTCCAGTGTATCCTTTTAATTCAAGCAAAGTGATTAAGTACAGGTACATGGTGTCAAGGAAATTGGCTCCATATAATGCCCTCAATGCAGAAAAAAAGAAATAAGGAAGCAAATCAATAATGATTCAAGTATAAATGCAGGAAATATAAAGCTTTAGGGCAAACACTTGATAGCAGAAATTTTAGAAACCCCCAAAGCCAAATGCAAAACAGAATCAAATTTCCCAGAGAAAATGAGAGAAAAGTGGAGAATTAAAGCTGGGTAAAGTTTGCTGACCCAAAAGAAAGGCACGAGCTTCCAGCCACAGCAGAGTGCCCAGGCTTTGAACGTGCTGATTGCAAGGGACGCAAAATCCTACGAGGACAGAGATTTGATGAACTCAAATTAGTGGAAATCTAAATGAAATTCCATGAAAAAAACCACAGGTGACACATGGCATTTCAGCCTTAGGATGGGACACCACAATTCCTGTTTTATCAGCCACAATGGTGCCTTGAAGGACCTCCACTAGACCAGGTTACTCAAAACCTCATCCAACCTTTGGCACCTTTATTGCATAAAAAATGAAATGCAAGTGGAATGTTTATGGATTTCCCCAACCATTGGTGAAATGTCAAAAGACAGAAATAAAATTTCTCAGTCAATTCCTGCCTGCATTCACACAAAAATTACCATTAACCTCAGTCTCCCAAACTCGCACATCTGAAATGTCAAATCTCAGTTTCACCACTTAAACTAAAACTCAATTACTGCGATTGTTAACCATAAACAAGTGTAACGTGATCAATTGTATGTGAGATGTTTGCTGATTAGCACCTGTAATAATAAATCTCCTTCATTACCTTGAAGTCTGCTTTTTTGTTCATTTTTGAAGATGATCAGTCAAAATGTTTTTATCTCCTCTTTGTGAGGAAAACAAAAGAAGGAAAACACACTGTGCCAAATGCAGGTTCTCCCTCACTGAAGCTATTTCCTGATAAAAACCTGGAGTTTCTTTCCTTAGTTTCAGGCAGCTAAAATGAAATAAAACACCCTTTTAAAACTTAATGACTGCTATTGTAACACTCTCTGTCATTCACCCACTTTACCAACATGTGTGGGAGAAAGCTTGAAACACTGAGACTGTTTAACAAGCAAAATGAAGGTTTATGTTCTTCTTCAATTAATGACAGTATTATTTCTCTTCCATCCTAGTTTTCCCACAGTTCCCCTGGCATAATGATGTGTTTAGGATTTTCTGGTAAAACATTTGCTCTAAAATATTTCTTTCTCCAGGAGTTGCTTTGCAAGTATTTCTGTCTGAACATGTTTGCAAAGCAGACCTGGAGGAATGCAGGGTATCAATCCTACAGCAGAGCTGGAACCGAAAGCATTGAAAAGAAAGTAAGTCTTCCAATGAAATCTAAAAATTAATCTACAGCTAAATCAGATTTTTACCCATTGTCTGCACTGGATTGTAGAAGATCTTTGGAGTAATCCAACCCTTCCCTGCTGGGATGACCTCAAACAGCCAAAGCCTTGGAGGCAGATCCAAGGAACCACCTTTAAACAGAATCCAGAAGTGATCTCTTCTTTCTCCCACTGGGGTGAACAAGGTCTTTTTACCTCCTGTGGCTTTCCCTTCCATACAAATTTTTCTTTCAGCCTGAAATCCACATCTTTTCTCCGGAGTAGCTCCAGCCTGGAGCAGGCAGAGCCCTCTCTGAAGATGGCAGTGCCCAGGGGTGCCAAGAGCTCTCTGGAAGGAGCCAACCCCAAAAGCTCTTGTTGGTTGTGCTTCCCAAGGCTTGGAGTCTCATTCCTGTAGCCTCGGGATCTCCAGGTTCCATAAACCAGTCCCACAAAGGGGTGCAGTAAACCTGCCTGTTCCCTGAAGGCTTTTGGGATGCTGTCTGAAGGTTTCCATGGAAAACCCCTTGGATTCTCTAATTAGTGCTCTGCTCCTCGGGTGGTGCTGTCTCAAAAGGCAATCACCTGTTCCCAGAGCATCCTGGCTTTGCATTCAGAGCTCTGCAAACAATAGCAGATCAGGTGCTGAAAAGCCCTTCCCTGTTGAGCTGTTTGAGGCATCTGGAACAACAGCTGCCTCCATGCATCTGCACAGCAGTTTGCAGTTAGAGATTTCACTTATTTACCACTTTTTGCAGCACACCAGCTTATTCATGCAATTCTAATCACTTCTAACACGGCTCCAAGTGTTTTTTATCATGCCAAACCCTGCCTTATTTCCTCCACACTTGCTGTGGATCTTTCTCCTTCCATGGAACAAAGGTCTGGATTTGTGTTCCACCTCCAAGCATCCACCCCAGGGCAGCTTCTCTGGAGGAGCTGTTCCTGCACTCTGCACCTGAATTTGGAGTTCTGATTTAACTCTCCACTGCACAACCCACAGAGAGTTTGGGCAAGCTGAAACCAAGGCCTGGCTAACTCAGTCACTAAACAAGGTGTTGGTACCACTGCAGGACTCTTTGCTTTGCTGGTTTTCTCCTCCCACCAAGTACATCCTTCTTCAAAACTGAGCACAAGACATGTTCAACACAGCTAAAATTGCCAAAATATCTGGTTTTTAAAATTTTTTTTGGTGACTCAAGCTATTAACTTAAGAAGATACCTAAAGAGGAGGCTGAAGCAAATGTTGAAGAGTCAATGAAGAAAGAAGCAGAGGTAGTATCAGACACCAGTAAAGCTCTGGCTGAGCCTCCACCAAACAAGAAATAATCTAACAGAAGGCAAAATCAGGAAAAAGTTCTGGTTTCTGCTAGTTTTCTCCTCTCTAAGAATTCAATATCTATCTAAGTATTGCCAGCTTCTTAAAGGAGTAAAAATCATCAGGTGAGAGAAACTCCACATATCCATGTCCCCTCCACCCATCCAAGCAGCCCCTGCCAGAATGTCCCAGTTACTGAACAAATGCAAACTCTGTTCCACTCTTGGGAGGACTGAGGCATCCACCCCTCCTGCAGCTTTTAGATCCTCCAGGAGCGACATTTGCTTTGAATGCTATTTAAAAAAAACCAAACTCTTATTTCAAATCTCAATCTTACAAACTGCTACTAGAAATTAGAGGGTATAAAAGCAATGGCTTGTGAAATATTAGCATGACAGATACATTTTATCAAGAGCTGACTGGTTTGCTGATAAACTGACTCCTGTAACCCAAAAAATGCAATCTCCCTGCGGTCTCTCAGCCCTGCTGACAGTGAGAACCCCTTCTGAAGGCATACAATTAAAAGAATCAAATCTTCATTTTGCCTATTCTGAATTTGTCAGAGAACCACACATATGGATCAAAACACCTGTTTTTTTACTCATTAACTGGGTGACTATAATACTACCTTGAGAGCAAATTGTGACTCTGGAATCTCCTGATTTTTCAGATGAAAGGAAGAAGTTCAGTGAATGAAAGCTGTTTTTGTATAAACCAGGGTTTGTAGGTTGGGTGTTCCTACACAGTGGGAGTGAAAGCACCTCAGGGAGTGAGCAGATGGCACTGTCTGTGCAGAGAGACCTTAAGCACCAACACCCAGCAAACTTCCAGGGTCAGCAGCGTGAGGGTTTTTACTTCAGAACTCCCCAAGTCTGATCTTTAAAATGTATTCACAGAATTACACAGAGATGGCTATTTTAAGCAATGCTGCCTCAATAATAGAATGACGATAAACAAGTTGAGCTGCCTAACGTGAAATAATAATCACCCAATCCTAAAGCAAATAATTTCTGTTTGGAGCATGGCTGGAATTGCACAGATCCTTTTTTAAACGGTGACTCAGCTCCACCTTCTCAAATTTCCACAATGACCTGCTGAACTTTCAAATCTGGGCTGCAGGGAGCGTGCTCTGAATGCCAGCTGCTCGTGGGGTCGATGCTGGGATCTGTTGCATCAGCACTGTTTGGCCACTTGAACAGAATAATGTGCAGGTGTTTTTTCAGGCAGGGTCAATTTAACACCTGGTTTCAGCTCTGCTTTCAAATCATCAATAGAATGTGGATGGAAAGCTGCCAGGGCACAAAGTCCCACTCAAGCTTGTTTTGGGAAAATAGTTTGTGGCTTATTTATCCTTAACAAAAATACAGACATAAACAACTAAAGCAAAGCTCGACTGGCTATCCATGAATCCAGGGGATTCACCCTGTGGCAGGGGTGGGAATGGGATGAGCTTTAAGGTCCCTTGCAACCCAAACCCTTCTGGGCTTCTGTGGTCACAAATGCACTCCAAGCTGCCTCTCCTGTGTCAATTCACCTCAAAGAGCTTCAAATGGATGCACCCAGCTGGAGGAACACCAGGCACAAATCGATGCTCAGGACTCTTAAAAGCCTCTCTCCATTTTGAAGCCAAGCAGATCAAGACATGCAAATCAGAAGTTGGGATAACATTGTCAGATTCTCACCTTGGGGAAACACAGGCATTGTGCAGCTGAAATGCAAGGTCCTGATGCCATGAGATTGAGGCCAGCAAAGATGTTTTCCTAGAGCAGATTATCAATATACATAACGCAGCCTTTCCCAGAGCTGCTAAAGGCTGACACTAAACCAACCCAGAGAAAAATTGCCTGGAAAGGAACAAATGGTGCAAGCAGCCCTTCTCCCCCTCCATTAGTTTTCCAGGGAAGCCTGTTCAGAGGATGAAGTGCCAGCACTCTCCTGCAGTCACTGCTGCACTGAAGGGACCTATTACAGCATCTGCACACCCTGAAAACAGGAGGGATTGCTGTTTCTTCCCAGTCTGTACTCCATGGTTCATTTCATTTCAAACAGAGACTCCCTCAATTACACCATTCCTCTATTCAAGGAGATCACTAAATGCTCTCAGGACACCTGTGATTAAATTTAGGAATAGCATAAAATATCCTAAGTACTTGCATTTACAAATTCTATCTTCTTAACAAAAAGAACAAATAGGAGTTCATATTTGCCAGTCTACAGTCTGATGATGTTCTTAAGACTACAATGCAAAATCTGCTCAGGGAAGTGAAAGGGAATGGAAAATGGTTTAAAGGAAATACAGGGAACTTCCTCCTTCACTTTGGGCACAGCTGGGTTTCATGGGGGCAGGTATTTGGTCACCTGTTCCATTTTCCTGTGTGTTTAAAACTTTGGAAAAGGCATAAATGTTCTATCTAAAAAAATCATCATAACCTTTAAGAGTGAGTGTGGCAGTTTGGGTGGAAGCTGACAGAAAATTGCAGCTATCAAGATCTTTAGATATTAATTAATGGGAGACAGTTAATGGGAAGTTAGGCTGAACCATCCCTAGCAGGGGCAGAAACTGATAGTATTGATGGATGATTAACAGGGGTTATTGGATATGCTGAAGGTGATTAGTAATCCATTAAGACCATGTTCTTGTAACGGCTAAAGTTATACTTTGTAACAGGATAAAACCACGATGTTTCTGTTCAATAAATGGAACTTTGCATGAGCCAGGCTGGGTCCCCAAATACAATGCTAGTGACTCAAAGAGGATGACAGTCAAAGTTGAGTTGTCCCTCAGAGGGACACTCCAAATTCCCCCACAGCCAAGAGTTTTCATGGCTTCACAAGACTCATGATGAAAGCAATGAGACTGACTGTTCTTATCCTGGCAGGGAAAGAGGATGGATCCATTCTGAACTACTCCCTCAGTCCTAAAGCGACTGTGACAACCTCCGAGGTGCAAACTGCTCGTGTCACAGAGACTGCAGCTTTCCAAAGGCAAAGGTGCTCATAAATGCATGTATTTCACAGAGAACCAGGCAAAAAAGATGGCAAAAGGTCAACAGCTGACAAGAACCCCGAAGTTTTCAGTAGCATTTCTGCCATCACTGCAGTTTAACCAGCCAATACCTATTTTGAAGCAGGAAAGCAAGCAGGCTTATCCCAGGATCTCAAATATTCCTGTTTTTTTCTGAGATTCCTCACCTGCATGGAAAAGATTCCTCTCTGTCAGAGACACTGGACTATTCTGTCCAGCAAAACCAGTTTGATTTTATCATCAAACACTGACATTGTTTCAGGAATTATACTCCTGAAAAAAACCTTTGCCTACTAAACCACTCAACCAATCCTAAGCAACATCAAAGAAATTAAATAATCACTGGCTTTCAGACTGGCAGCCGGTTTTCTATTTTTGCATGGATTTATGACCTGCATTCACTGATTTCACTTACTGAAGAACCAACCCCCTCCCACCCCAAAACCTGTTGATATCCATAAAACTGCAGTCGGGATCTCCCTTTAGTCATCTCTGACCATGCTGTACAATATTCTTGCATGGCAACTCTTTATTTCCCTCTTTTGTCTACAGAATAATCGATAGAGGATCCCTGGAGGGGATCATTGGAAATAAACGGAGCCTTTTATGAGTTCTGGTTAAAGCTGTTACCACAGAGGTTTCTCAGGAAGGAAAGGGAAAGCAGGATTCTCTCTCCCTCTCTGCAGAGGCCAATGGTAACCTGAGGAGGGTTCAAAACAAAAGAAATGCCGCAGGAACTTTTCCCTAGGACAGGTTAATGTGCAAAGCTGGAAACTCTCAGGAAGTGTGGTCTCTCACACAGTCCCAGTGGGGTGGGCAGCACCCTCTGTCCCCCAATAATAAAGAATAATTGCTAAGAAGTGTGGCTTTTCCAGCCACGAAGTGCTTTCTGCTCTGCTGCTCCTCAGCTCAAGTGCCAGTATATTTTTCTTGATTTTCCCCTCTGCTTGCACTGCCCCTCTCTTGATCCCATGGGGACTCAGCTCTGCTATGTTTTCATTTACTGAGCCCAGGTCAAGGACTGGAAGACAAATGTGTTTTATAAAAAAAAAACATTGTTCTATTTGCCATTGCTGAAAGGTCAGGCACACACAACACACACACAGGGAGCTTTTGGAACATCAATATCACTGCCTAAAGCAAGGCTGCACTTCCTGCAATCCCAAGAAGTCAGGAAGAAGTTGGCAGAAATGATGTTTTCCCTTACTGCTGTTCCCTGGGAGGGTGGGCAGGTCCTGGCTCAGGCTGCCCCATTGGCAAAACAAACCCACAAACAAACCAACCAACCAACCACAGAGCCCAACAAATCTCCACATCACAGAATAGAATCCTTAAGGTTGGAAAAGTCCTCTAAGACCATCGAGTCCAACAATCAAATCACAAGGACCACATCTAAGATGTGAGAAGAGATTGTTAGATACATGCAAAAAGTATAAAATGAAGCTAATTTAACTCAAGCATTACTAAGGGCACTTGGGTTTGGTTTCATTAGCATAGTGATTTGGTGAACACAGAATAATTCACTGGCAGGTGACACTGTTGTGAAAACATGCCATGGATACAACAGCAAGGGAGTCATCAGACTCTTTGCATTAATTAAACACTGGTGACAAGACTCTGGGGAAGGATGAACCCCACATGGAGAGAAAGGAATCCATGCTTTTTGCTTTTCTTGACATTGTCTGCAATCCTGTCTTTCAAAACTCGTTGTGGATGTCAAGCCAGGAGATGCTGCAAACATCCTTGAGTGCCTTTTGGAAAGTAATTAGGAGGGAAAAAAAAGAACCCAAATCTCACAAACATTCAAGCAAAATGAAAAAAAAAAAAAAGGAAAAAAAGAAAGAAGAAGAAGACAACCAAGAATTAGACAAGAATGAGCTTTTGTGAGTGACTTTTGGGGGAAGAATTGAATTCTTGGTATTGTAAACACTCGAGAGCAGCCAAAGAGCCCCCCTGAATCGACAGATATTTGATGGGGCTGGGAGAGCAAACAGAGGCTGTTCCCTCTCACAGGGAACCTGTTGCAGATGCACCTCTCTGAAGAGACAAGAACGAAGGAAGGAAACAATTTGAAGGGACAAGTACAGAAATATCCCTGAATTGCATGTGACACATTTCAAGGCTCAGTCAAATCTCTTTTCACTTCGGTATATAAAAATCCAGCCAAATTCTCATAATGTCAAAATGAAAAACTCAGTGTTATCATGTTCTTGATCATCAGTGACATTCAGAAATGCTGTTTGAGATCCCATCAAAAGTTTCTTTCTCCTCTGTTCTCTCAAAAGTGTGTTTTAACATTTCGTGGCAACAGTATGAATCTGAAAATTTGATCTGTTTTAGTAAACAAGCCATTGTGAAATAGAAATCCCAAACATACTTTGGGGATCATTTCAAATGTTCATAAAGATTTTATGAAGCAAATCTTATTTATTCCCCCCTCAGGCAACGGTAATTTACCAAAATCATTTTAAGCATGGTCTGGTAAAGGTGTAATTCAACAAATCCTCATTTTTTAGCTTGTAACTAACCCCTTATTACTATTCCTTTCTGCTCCCCAGTCATTTTCTGAGGAAGTAAAAAAATCCTACACTTAAAGAAATGTTTTCTGAAAGCAAATTAAAATCTGATTCTTACTTAATGGCATTACAGACCAAAGGTAGAGAAATGTAACCCCTCCAGGTGTCTTAAATATGTCATTCCAGCTGAAATCCTACAGACCCTCCACGAGGGAATGTCTTTTCCACTGTTCCCAAGATCTATGATCCCAACACGGTGCTAAACTCACACAGAGCTTCCCTAAAACCCTCCAGCTTCCAATGAAAAACTCAATTTTTTCCCTATTCCTGTTTCTCAAAGCTTTTGCAGCACCCATTTCTCAACCAGCATCCAGAAAGCTCCAGCTTCCCACTTTTCCATGCTGAGGTGGAACATTTTAAATGAACACTTTAAAACGAACCAACCAAGGTACAACACACCAGAGAAACCCCTCTGGCTCCACACTGGGTAGTGATCCAAGCACTTCCTGGGAAAAGAGGCATCACGGAAAAAATCAGCCTTAAAGAGAGATGTCACTGCTGTGCTTTCCAGAGCTGTGAGCCCAAAGGATTGTCAGGAGGCAGCTGGAGATTCCCATGAAATCCCTGCTCCATCCCCAGGTTCTGCTCCTCTAGGAAGTGACCAAAGGTCCCACGAGGCCCAACAGGACTGGGAGCTCCTGGTGTTGTCCATGGGATTACCAGGGCACTGGAGAGCACTTGGTGCTCCTCAGGACCACACCTCTGCTGCCTTGGAACAGCCTCCTCTGCAAGGCTGCACTGACATCCTTATTAAACAAATCATTTATTATTATTAATTATTAAATGTTATTAAACAAATAATTAACCCCAGGCACTTCTAAACAGTGCTGCTTTGCAGAGTTGAGTGGGTCCAGGACAATGAGAAGCATCTCTGATTAAGCAGCAAAGCCTTTTCATTTGTAACCTCAGCATTGTGCATTTGCTCCCATCCCCATTTGGAGTCAATTTTACAATTCTCATTGACTTGAGCAAGAATGGAATTAGATCCTGACATATTTGCATGTCAAATCTCTTTTCTTGCAGTTACAGTGCTCTCATCCATGACATCTGCAATTTAATGGTACATTTTCCATGAAAAAGCAATGCTACATCTCTTTGAAAAGCAGCAGCACTGACTAACAAGGTCCAAAACAGGGGAGATAAATACTAAAAAAAACCCCCAAACTGACACTTGCAGGACTGAAACTTTATAAAGTTCTTCCTAATAGGGAGAAAATTGTCCACACAGGGGTTTCCCTCACAAATTTCAGATAAATTAAAGACTCCAAAAATCCAAAAATGTGTCTTGCTAATTAAAAAGTCATTTGAAAAACAGTGTAATTGAATTAAATACCAAACCTTTCCCTGCTAAAAATCAAACCTTTGAATGGCCTGTCCAGATGTGCTCAATCCAAGCTCCAGAATTCAGGAAAGAATTGAAACCAGTTTGATGTACCTGCAACCTCAAAACTACCGCTGACTTTATTTTATACATTCATTTATCTTGCAGGTTTATCTTTTCCAACCCCTGAACAAGAGCAGCTGATTTCTCAGTGGATTTTCTCCCTCCACCTTTGCAATCACTACCTCAAATCGTGGAGTTCACAGAATGTCTCTTGAAGCATTTCTGCTGTTCCTATGGATCATTTGCAAGATTAAAAATAAAACATGAGACATTTCTGGACCACACAGTGATGGTTTCATTATTCCCCATTTGAAGTGCAGGCTATTTTTGGCACAGAACCTTTACGTCGGCTGGACAGCACAATTCATCTTCTAAAATACCTCGATGTCGAAAGCCAATTAGTCAGGGGACACCATTAATGTTTGGGTTCTTTGTTAACCATTATTAACTCTGGACGTTCTGCAGTGATGTAGTGTTATTCACCAAATTAATTTTCACCTTGGTACCTACAGACTGTGTTTTGAACCACTCCACAGTAATAAACAAATATTACTCTGCTCCTTAGCAGGTTTTACACAGAAAATGCAAAAATTCCCCCATTATTAGAGCTGAGACCCAGAAAAATTTCCTAGATGAATTTCCAGTAAATCAAGCTGATCGTGATGGAGACAGACTATTAAATGGCCACATAGGGAATGTGGATCCAGGTTTGACCTTTCGAACCACAGGGAAAGTGTGTTCATTATTTGTAAGAATGATAAGAATCACCAGCGTGTCTGATTTGTTCTGTTAATTATGGCTTTAAACTAATTGGTGCCACCCCAGCTAATTGGCACATTTCCTTAGCAGAGTAAAATGATCTTCAGAAGGCTCATAAATCAGACTGTGTTTGTAAGCAACGTTTTCATAGCAGATATTTTCTATTTTTGGACAGAAAAATCAAGCTGTTGAAATACCCAAACTACAACTCCACTCACCAAGGGCTGGGTCAGACTCTGCTCAGATCAAAAATGCCATTACTAACACAACATTCCTCAATGATTTCTCTTTGGAACCAAAAATTAAAGGCAACATTTTCCTAGGTAGACACGGGAGTCAGGCCCTCAAATAATTCCTCTGTGAGAAATTTGTTTCTCTGTCCATTTTTGAAAATTCCCTTATAGGATTTAGGCAGCCACTGACAACTGCCAGGACCTGAAAAATTCCCAGACAAGAACTATGAGAGTTTCCTCAATTCCAAACAACTTCCTTGGTTTCTGGATTAACTGAATTCTGCCATTAATATTCCAAATAGCATTCCTTTTGGGAAGCAGCCATTTATACCCTGATGCAGGGAATCAGTTCATATTCCTTGATCTTGAGAGATGAAGCCATGCTTGGGTTAAAATGCACTAAATTTTGGGACCTAAAGCTGAGCCCTGCAGGTCAAGGGCTCTAGGAGAGCAGACTCTGTCTCCACACACAAATACAGGAGAAAAATAATAAATCTCCTCTCCATTTAACAGATTAATAGTGCCAGAAGGTTTTACTTTGATCCTTTAATGCTCTATTGTGTAATAAGTTTGTCAATAATTCCTGGCTTCAGTCCCAGGGATTTCCCTGAAGGTGCAGGTGCTTCACAGGGGTATAATAAATATATATATACACACACATATATGGACATGAAATGTCCTAAAGAAACTTGCCCCTGCCCTTCATATCAGTCATTAGACTACGGCAGAAGATGTATACACACACTGTAACATTATTCCATAAATCCCTGCTAGTGATTCAAGTCTGGCCCTTTTGTTTGCAATTATGCCACAATTCCTCCTAATTAAAATGGAAAATTAAAAAAAAAAAGTGAGCAAGCAGCAGATGCAGCAGAATTCCAGCTGTCAGGCCACCAGAGGACACTGTCACGTCATTTCCAAAGAGGAGGAAACAAATTTTTGCTTTAACGCCAGAAAGTCAAATTTAGACGGATAGAGGAACTCTTCACAGAATCACAGAATGGTTCGGGTGGGAAGGGACATCAAATCCCATCCAGTGCCACCCCTGCCATGACAGGGACACCTCCCACTGTCCCAGGCTTCTCCAAGCCCCAGTGTCCAGCCTGGCCTTGGACACTGCCAGGGATCCAGGGGCAGCCCTGTCCAAAGCCTCACGCACAGCAGCTCCAGGAGAACCAGCTCTGCCCCAGCTCTTCCCAAAGCAAGCAGCACCTCCTGCCTCGAGCCAACTCCCTGAATCCAGTGGAGTTCCTGAAGAAGAAGAGCTCAATCCCAGGGAGCTCAATCTGACTGATGCTGGGCACTGAGCATCCCCAAAACCCTGCCCACACCATTGCTGACCTTTAATAAACCCCAGGAAAATGAATGCAAAGTCGTTATCACACGATCAGGGACTGCTGCTGTCTGATGATGGAAGATGAAGATGTATTTAAATGATGAAGGGGTGTCCAAGGAAGGCCTGGAGGTGGCACTCAGTGCTCTGAGCTGGGGACAAGGTGGGCATTGGGCACAGCTTGGACACCATTGGCTTTTCCAACCTCAATGATTCCACAGTCTTGTGTTTGGTTCCACATTAACAACATCCAGCCACACCAACATGAGACAAAAGGATGAAAACAAAAGCATGGAAAAACAGGAGACAGAACATAATTCTGGGTTTTCCGGCTGCAACCAAATGGTTTTGCTTCAGAAATTAATACTTTTTGCTCTTTCTGAATGTGCTAAAATACAGAAGGAGATGTCCCTAAACACTTCAGCTGTGCCTGGACGGCTGTGCATTGGCACCCACTGTTACAGGGAGATGAAAAGTCTCAGACAGGCACAGACATTCTCTTTTAAGTAGTGATTTGGTTTAATGCAACCATTTTTGAAGGTGTGGGCTCTGCTCTTGCACAGCACTTCCCTCAGTAAGTGGAGTGCACACCTTAAGTGATCCCAGTTATAGGAACTCATCAAGGGAATATTCCAAGCACTATTTTACTCATCAGTTCCAGGCACTATTTTACTCATCATCTCGGGTGGCTCACGATTCGCAATTTCCCTTGTTAAGCTTAAGAGAGCACTTGAATTGTCGAGTTCGTAGGAAATTGTTCTTAGGTCAGCTACAAACCCCAGCTATGGCTGAGCATTCTGAATTAGAGAAATTTAATATAAAATAAGTATCAGTTCTGTGTGTTCTGTACAAGGAGAACATCTGAGCTGGAAATAAAGACCAAATCACCTCTCCCAAGCTAAAACCACTCTCCCTGGCTTAATTCACAGCTGTTATCCAAAAACACAAAGGGAACTAAGAAGATGTTTCCACTGCTGCCAGAAATAAATTTGGTAAGAACGTGTTCTTAGGTATAATAAGAAACAAAGCAACCAGGAAAACCATTCCTCATAAGATTTGCAAGGAACTTTCCTGGTGTTCTGGCATTAGGAGGTCATTGCCCGCTCTAGAAGACCAAGCAGAGATCACACAGGCCATGGCTATTGAATATTTTCAGATTTTTAAGAGCAGCAAGGGACAACCTCTGATGGATTTCTGCCCCACACCCTTTCCTTGTGCAGGCAGTAAATACAAAAATTGAATCTCCTGCTGCACTGCCCTGGTGGTAACAAACATTTTCAGCTCTGACCGGCCTCTGACACCTGATGCAGCTGCCAGGGGCTTATTCCACACATCAGATGCCCAAGCAAGCTTGTCTCCGAGAGCACACTGAACCATCCCAAAACTGCCAAACACCAGCAAAATGCCTTTCCCAGCACCATTTGCTGTGCATTGCACTGCCAGGGGTTGATACAAAGACTGATCACCCTGCTTGGCAATTATCCAGGGTTGCACCTGACAAGGTCTGACAGCATCTCAGGCTAACCCCAGAGCCACACAATATTTGTAAAGTGGAAAAACTCCACAAAGAAATTACCTGAAAATCACTGGAATCAACGATTTTGTTAAAACTCAAGGAGCAGAAGCTCAAATTCAGGCTGATGTCAATGATTCTCTGCTGAATGAGTGAACACATCTTCCCTGGGTGGGCTGGTAGCCAATACCCCTCAGAGCTGCTCCTCAAATTCCTGTTCAGCTGTGATGTCACTGCTCAGCCTGTGACATGAGCCAGGGCTGTAAACTGCACCAGGCCCAACTGAGCATGCCTAATGCCCAGGAAAAGAAGGGAAAAACAACCCCTGATCCCTCCAGGTGCCTGAAAAGTGCATTCACAGCTCCCTCCTGGCTCCCTACAGCACTGAGAGGTGACAGCACTCACCTCAAGCACACATACAAAGGCTAAAAACCAGAATTTCCCCCTTGTATTTTTCATTTCCCTAGTGATTTCAGATGTTAATGCCTTTTTCACATTCTTAAACCAGCGTGTATAGCATTGAACACATTTAAAAGCAGGCTGGGGTACAGAATCCCAGGGAGAGATCAAACACTGCCCTCACAGAAATCGCCTTTAATGGACTTAATGCATTAAACAGGCTAAAAGTGCCCTGGTTATGAGCAGCACAGTGTTACATCTCCCCCTACAACATGGAAAAGTTTGGAGTTAGAGAGTTTTGTAGTGAAAAACAACCAGGCAGAAATGCCAAACTCAAGCAAAGCTCAGCGAATATTTTTTACAGTCTCATGACTACTAACTGAAAGCATTTACAGCTCCTGGACCTCCAAAGACACATTCTGGGATGTTCTTATGCATCTTTTTAAAATCTCTATCAGGGAGAGACATAAAGTTGCTCTGCACAAGTTACCCTGATGTGAAAGGAGGCCAAGCTCCAGCACCAACATGATTTTTATTGGTTTCAGTGTGCAGACAGTCCTGAAAGGGTCACAAAAAGCCCAAAAATAGAAACACAGGCAGTCTTTTTGTTGTCAAAGACACTCTGTTGAAAGTCTTCCTCAGAATCCCCAAGACTTCAGGATTTAATATGTGATATCTAAGAAATCAACACCAAAATATGAATATCTCACTGAACAATCTGCATGTTTGTAGCACAACAATGTAATTCACTGCTTTTCTCGAATGGCTGGGACAGCCCAGACATCCTCTTTGATTTCATTGATTTCTGAGCACAAGAAATCCAAATACAAACCACAGAAAATGTAAAATCTCTCACCTCAAGCCAGATCCTCTGCCAGAGACAGGCTGGGCTTCTTTTCTGGCTCTCTAAGGCAGAAAACCCTCCTGTAGATGCTATCACCCATCCCAAATTGTGACTTCTTCACATGTTAATTTACTAAACCTGACAGAAGACACTTGTCAGCTTCATTTCACCAGATGCTACCTGACAATCCCCACGTGGAACTGGCGAACTGCATCTTGAAGGGGATGTAAAATCACGAAAAAAAGATTAAGAACTTGTCAAGTCAAATCATGCAGGCCCAGAGCCCACAAAGGAATAAGGGTGCATTGATTAAAGCAGCTTTAGCTTCCATGATAACTGAGGCAGTCACTGAGCCCCTGGCAGTGGAGGGAAAATGTGCTTCCATGCTCTTGGAATACCTGGAAATGTTAGGGAATGCAGAAAGCCATAAAACCTTACCCTGCAAATCCTGCTCCCTCCACTTAGTTATAGCATTAAGCAAATAAATGCCTGTTAAAAGCATAAAGAATAAATCGATATTTGCAATTGAGGTCTATCCTCCTGCAATATCCTGCACTGCTCCTAATGTAAGCTTGGTAAAGAGTGAGGAATATTTATAATTTCTACGAATTCTGTAGAAATTATAAAAAAGATACAGTTTCAATAGAAATTACTTTCATTCCTTAGGAATTATTGGCTGGATAGCTTTAGCTCCTCTTTAAACAGCTGATGCCACAGAGTGTGTGGACTTTTATTGTGTAAAACAATATTTTTACCTTCAGAAACATGAATATTCCCACTAATGTCCATGTTTCATAAAATTTACGTTCACACTGCTTACATGGATGTTTAAGACTGTAGTTCATCATGCAGCAAGGTGGGGCAGGGACTCTCTGAGCTCCTCTTACACTGATTTAGAGGAAACATCAAATGTGGGAGACAAAAAGGCCTAAGCAGGGACTGTTCCTCTGTCACCAGCAGAAAAACAAATATCACTGAGATAAAAATTCTTCCCTTTTTTAAGCCTGGCAAGAAGTCCTGGTTATGCACCAGCTGTTCATGAAAATCAAGAGACTGAATATTTTCTGCTACAGGCAGGAGAAATTAACAGCGGGAAATAGCAAAAGAAGTGGAGCTTCTCATGAGCAGGAAAATGACAGGAGGAAGAAAAGCAGGAAAAGTGGAGCGGGATTTCTGACAGGGGTGCGAGTGACAGGAAAAGGGGAAATGCCTTCCCAGTGCCAGAGGGCAGGGCTGGATGGGATATTGGGAAGGAATTGTTCCCTGGCAGGGTGGGCAGGCCCTGGCACAGGGTGCCCAGAGAAGCTGTGGCTGCCCCTGGATCCCTGGCAGTGTCCAAGGCCAGGTTGGACATTGGGGCTTGGAGCAGCCTGGGACAGTGGAAGGTGTCCCTGCCCATAGCAGGGTGTAGAATAAGAGGTCTTTAAGGTCCTTCCAAAAGTGAGGATGGGAGGAAAACTGCTCTGGGCTGTGTGAAACACAGGCACATTCTGCCAGCAGTGTGATCACCACTGGATTCCACATCCCACCGAAAGAATTCCATATTCCACCCCCGAAAATCCTAAGGCAGGCTAAAGGACCTGGAATCAAAGTGTTTCTTCACAAACAGTAGGAACAACTGGGCTGAAATCTTCCCATCTTCAGGCAAATCCAGAGGACACTTCCCAAAATGTTCTTGAAAAGTTTTTGCTTCAACTCACAAGCCCTGATTTATTCCCAAATCCAACATTTCACATCTTTGGAGGGTTATCCAATCTATTTTAAACATGCAGGCCAATCCTAAAATGAAAACCAAGACTTTTCACATCTGTAATTTTCATTTAATAGATGCTAATACTAAATGGTCTCAAATTTCCTTTGGCTAATATGTAGATAAAAAAGTATTTGATTACTTAATCAAATCTAGCTTTTAAAACTAAAAACCTAAATTTGACATGATATTTTTAAAGTACTTTTGGTCTATTCATTTCTATTATCAGTTAATAGCAATTCCCAGCTCTGTGAACCACGACCAGCTTCTTCAACTGGAAATCAAGAAATTGGATCAAATATAATTGTATTTTTTTAAATAGAAGCAAAAGAGGAACAGGAGGAGAATATCTCTTGCTGTAATTTTTCACAATTATGTCAGGAGATATTTCTTTGCAACTGGAATGCTTCCATGGGTATGGAAGTGGATGGTTATATGTGGAAGGAAAAGTAAGAAAACACAATCCTCTGCAATGTGACTTAGAAGAAAAAAAACCTGAAGAATTTGTAGTTTTTTTCTGAAATAAGAGGAAAATGAAGAGATTTGGAGCATTTCTAATGTCTGCTTTGTCTACGAGCTTCTGTGGGTTGAGTATCGTATCCACTGGAGGGAATACATGGAATTTTCAGATTTCCATGGTTTGGAGGCTCCTCAGGGTCCTGTGTTCATTTTTAATAATTCAGGTTGTACCTAAAGATCCCCACTGAGACCAAGCGCTGAGCCAGCCTGGGTTGTGGCCCTGTGGCAAAATTGTTGCCAACACAGGCAAGTGGGAAAACTGGTTTGGAATGAGCATGGATCTTTACGATCGGGATAACAGATTGGAATTATCTCCATGGTTTATGAGGCAAGGACTTTGGGAGGCTTGGAAGAGCAATGCAATAAGCAGGGAAGCAGCAGGGAAGCAGCACAATGTAAGAGTTATCTACAGCTGACATATGAAGTGTGTTTCTTCTTTGGCTTTTTGGGAATAAGCAGGAGTTTTTAAGGCTATACAAAATCCTATCTTGTGCTTTTAAATGGAAATAAGATGGCTTTCTATTTCTTTTCCTTATCTTTCAACTCCTGCACTGTTCTTCATCTTTCACAGAATTAATCTTCCCAATGTATTTTTTTCCCCCCACTGAAATGAAGTCTTCATTTTGTGATGGAGATCTCCACTCCCATGGCAGGGCTCTAGAAATACTTGAGGTTTTGAGAAGTACTTGAATTTCTTACCCATTTGGGGGTTTTTCCCTTCAAAAAGACTGTGAGGAACCAGGATTTTCCCCCTGCTATCACTCCAAGCAATAGCACTGAGCATTTCCTTGCAGGAAATCAAGCTCCAGCTGAGTGGTTGGTTGGGTTTTTAGCCAGCTGTGGTGTTTCAGAGATTTTTCCAGAAACACCTTCCTCTGATGATTGAACCTCTGTTTTGAATTTCACTGGAGATTTGTTCAGGGAAATAATTTTCCACGTGTTTCCCGTGATAAGCAAATGGGGAAATTATAAATTAGAATTTTTTCATTACAAATGTTGTTGCTCTGCGCTCATTTGTTTTGTCCACACTCAGTGTAGAGCCCACAGCTATAAAGGGCCTTCAGATATTCTTCACTTTAATTTGGGAAGTATTTTGTGCTTGGGGTTATTTGATCCTTAGATATGGGATTGAAACCATATATTCAGAAGAAATTGGCAGCAAAGCAATTGGGCGAGTTGGGAATGACAAAGGAATTTTGTCCCCATCCTGCCCCACAGATTTGGGGCCACAGGGTATGGGATCATTGGGTTTTCAATCCCATTCCGAAGGTTCTGGGTTTTCCACCATTCCATCTCTGACTGACATGGGATGGTATCAGTACACCACAATTCTGATTTCTCTGTTCAAGGGATTGGCTCAACTGTTGGAGCTAAAAATGCCCCCATTTTGCCACCTGAAACATGTGGCCATCCAGCCTTCAACTAATCTTGTCTAAAGGAACAAGAGCACTTTTTGCTTGGAAAATTCCCTATTTATTGGCTGCTGGACCTTTGTATTGATTGGCATGATTTTGGACTGCTAAATAATTCTGATTATTAAAACATTAGGTCAAATATTAATTTAAAAATATGCTACAGAAGATTTTTAGACCAACCAGGAGAGACAAACAAGCTTTACTGTCTTCTTTCATCTATTTGGTAAAAAGGCCAGATGTATTTCATGCAGGATATATAGTGAAATCAGTGGAAATTGTCTGGGTTTTGGGAAATTATTCCAAAGGCAGACATCCCTGTGACTCTGGCACCCAGGGATCGTTTCAGCCCCTGCACGTCAGCCTTTGAAGATCAAAAGGCTCTTAATTGCATGTAATATTTCAGGTGTCTGCCCAAAACACAAAGCAAAGTTAATAACATTTGGAGATTGATGCTGGGCTAAGAGAGCTGCGTTTTATCTGATGGAAGCTCAAAAGCTTTTGGGTGTCAACAAGATCGTTAAAGAATTAATTTGACATTTTGAAAACAGTGATATTAAAAGAAGATGTGTATTAGGATCCAGTTGTGAGCAACTGAGCTTCAAAGGAGTTGCAAAGGACATGAAAATGATTAGTAAATGTTATTAAAATATCACAGATCTTGTGTGGCTGCAGGTGTTTGTGTTTGTATTGCAGTTATTTTTAATAAAGAAAAGGACTAAAAGTCTGCAATAAGGACTGCTGGCTTTCAGGGCCAGAGATTGGCATAGTATGAGAAACAATTAAAACCCAATTTATTTTCATCTCTAAAGCAGAAAACATGGACTTCATGAACAAAAATTTCAACACCACATCATATCATTGGCAGAACCACTCACTGCAAGTTTATCTACTGCCTTTAACTGTGTTTCTCAAAAATGCTCCCAAAGTGCCTAAGTCCAGCCTGACCTGGCTGGGAAGCTGGAAAGAGCTAATCATGGACATGACCTAGGAATGCAGCTGAGAACACCAGGCTGGGGAAGGGAGCAGGAATCAGGGATAGAAAAGGTGTTCTGGCCCCAGCACTGTGACATCACACTGTGAGCTCACACAGTGACCTGGCCCCAGCACTGTGATGTCACACTGTGACCTCACATGATGTCCTGGCCCAGCACTGTGACATCAGACTGTGACATCACACAGTGTCCTGGCCCAGCACTGTGACCTCACACGGTGACATCACACGGTGTCCCTGTATCAGCCAGGCCATCCATCCCCACAGCTCCCAGTGCAGTCACGATGAGCAGTGCTGGAGCCACGAGTGACAGTGGCCTCCTGCTGCTGACTGTGCTGCTGGCACCGGGGCTGTCTGTCTGCAGGGCCAGTGGGGCTGTCTGTCTGTCTGTCTGCAGGGCCATCGGCCAGCAGGGCTGTCTGCTGGGCCATCCCTGTGGCTCGCAGGGCCCGTAGGCCTCGGGCGTGGGCTCTCCCAGCCCCCTACTCCCGCAGGAGTGTGGCAGGAGCTGTGGAGCGGCCGGAGCGGCCGGAGAGCGAGGCCACCTGGCCTGCTGTGCCTCGGCTGTGCTCCGGGCTGCTCCCACCGGGAATGGCCATGGCTGCGAGAGCCTCCGGCCCTGCGGAGATGGCATTGCCTGGGACAGCAGCCATGTGGCGAGGGACATGAGGGAACAGAGAGCCACCGTCGTGCCAGGAGCCTCCCTGCCTCTGACGGCCTCCAGCCTTTGGAGACCCCAGCTGTTTGTGAGAGCCTCCCTCCTTCCCAGAGCTTCCCTCCTTCCCAGAGCCTCCCTTCCTTCCCAGAGCTTCCCTCCTTCCCAGAGCCTCCCTTCCTTCCCAGAGCTTCCCTCCTTCCCAGAGCCTCCCTCCCTGGAGAACCTCCCCATCCCTGAGAACCCCCAGCCCTGCCAGGACCTTCCCACAGCCTCCATTCCCGCAGAGAGCCCCCTGCCCCTCAAGGTGCTGTGCCTGCAGCGATGCTTCGTTCCCTCCGAGTTCCTTCCCCCTCAGAACGTCGCTCCTGGAAGCCTCCAGCCCTGCGAGAGTCCCAGGGAGCCCTGGCAGCCTGCGGAACGTGAGGAGCCCATGGACACAGCTCCCTGCTCCCTGGGGATCAGCAAGATCCCATGGGCAACAGCACCACCAGGGAATCCCTGAGCACTGACAATGCCAGGGAAGGCCTGGGAGAGAAGGGAGCCCAGCTGAATCCAGGGAAGAATTCCCAGGAGCAGGTGGCAGAGGAGCAGGTGGCAGAGGAACAAGTGTCCTGCAGCCACCAGTGTCCACCCCAGGGCTCCCAGGATGCTGTGACTGAGCCAGCTGGGGCCAGCCTGATCTTGGTGGAGGAGATGAGTCCCAGGAAACCATGGAGGCTGGGCTGTCTCCAGGAGGCTGCAGCGAGACGGGCACTGGGCACCAGGAAGGTGTTCCAAGGGGCAGGAGACATGTTCTGAGAGGCATTAGTGTATATTAATTAGGATTAGTTTATATAAACCAGGATTAGTGTTAAATAATTTAGGATTCCCCCACAGAGCTGAGTGTTCCTGCTGTTCTGGATCGGACTGGGCTAGGGTTCCTTTCTTCCCAGAACAGGCGCAGCACTGGGTTTGGATTCAGGCTGGGAATGCTGTGGGTAAGGAGAGCAGGCCTCAGGCTGCTCAGGGAGCTGGTAGGTGTCCTGGGGTGACATTATGGAGCAACTTAATTCCTTAACCATTTGTTTAATGCCCAGGGTTTCTGTGCCTGTAAGATGGACCCGGGGGGCAGGGCTGGAGCTGGGGTCAGTTCAACAGAACCAGCATGTGCAGCTCGGTTAAACGGCTTGGTCTAACAGCCCTGGCTATAAAAGTGGCTCAGTCCAACAGCCTGAGAGAGACAGCTCTCGGAGAGACTGGGGGAGATGGTTCTCTGCCAGACCTCGTGAGGGAGACAGCTCTCCGCCGGGTTTTGTGAGGGAGACAGTTCTCCGCCATGCTTCCCGCTAATTTAAAAAAAGGTTTTTTGGGTTTTTTTCCTTTCCCTCCCCCTGGCCTCCCTACCTTCCTTTCCTTCTCTCCAGCCTGCAGGGTGACCCCGGCAAGTGCAAACTCCGAGGAAGGCCATGCCAGTGAGTGAAGGGGGCAGAGTCACCAGAATCCAGCAGCTTTGCCAGCTGTGGTGTTGGCTCCTGCGGGAGCCCTTTTCCTTTTTTTCTTTTTCTTCTTTTTCTTTGCTTTTTTTTCCCAGTTCCATTCTGTGTTAATAAATAGTTCAGTTTTTTCCCACTTTCACTTGCTGTGGTTAATTTGTTTTGTTGGTGGAGGAAAGAGGGGGAAGGAAGCCTTTCCCCTGGGCAGGAGGTGCTCATACCAGAGTGTTTCCTCCTGAAACTTTGTCTCCAAAACCGAGACAGTAGGGAAGGCCCCTGGGGATAATGTTTTTGTAGGTTCTGGAGTTCATCAGTGCTGGTCCCTTTTGAAACATCACCTCCCAAGGGCACAGGAGCAGCAATTCCCAAATGTCAGAAGCCAAGCAGGGGAGTCAGAAGGCTGACTTGGCTGGACAGAAATCTCCTCTGGGAAAGGAGATGGCAAAGGAAGCTCTGTGCCCAGTGGAAGCAAGGTCAGGAGCAGGAGAAGAACACAGAGATGCTTTTGACACTGCAGGCAGAAATGTGGTGTGGCCAAAGCTGAGCTGGAGATGAAGGTGGCCAGAACTGTGGGGCACAATAAAAAGAGGAGTTTTGAATGTATTAATGGCAAAAGGCAGTGTAGAACCAACATTGGCCCCTTCCAGGGTGTGGATGTTCACCTGACAAACAGGGACAGGACAAGGCTGAGGTGTTTAATGCATTCTTGGCCTCCATCTTCAACCCTCATCCCTTTGTTCCCAGTGGAAAACATGGATTGTCCATGGGGCACTGCAGAGTCCTTGAGGAGGGCAAGCCCTGCTCAGCAGGAGCCAAAGCACTCCTCTGTGACCCACAGCACTGCATCCACAGCCCTGCAGGGCATTTTGCACTCACAGAATCCTCTTTAGCCTCTCCCCACGAGGTGCAGTTCCCAGGCAGAGGTAAGGAGAGCAGTGGGAAAGGGCAGAGTGTTTGTGCTCCTTTGCTGTCCCCCTGGGCCCTGGATGGAGGGATTGGCTGGGACAAGCCCTGCTTGTTTATTCCACACCTGTGTGCTAATGTTAGGATAAATTTTAGCTGCAATTTAGCCTTGGCTCCTGCCTGGCTCAGAGATCTTGCTGGTTTGGGGTGAGCTGGGAGTTCCACAAGGTGTTCCAGACAGGATGGGAAGTGTTCCATGTTCTCCAAAGCAGTCCAAGTTCCTGCTCTTCTTGTCCTCTTCTCCCACCCACCAAGTGAGGTTTTGGTCAGAGTCTGCAAAGTGGCAGCTGCCAACAAGTGGGTGAATTCAAGTGGCCTGATGGTCTGCAGAGCCTGAGGGACTTGGGCTGTGGGAGAGGCAGAGGTTGTCTGCAGGATCTCCAGCTCCTCTCAGCTGGGCTCCTCTGCAGGCTGAGCAGCCCCAGCTCCCTCAGCCTTTGCTGGGCACCGAGATGCTGCAGCCTTGCTGAGCTGCACAGCCTCCACTGCCCCAATGCAGGAGATCCCTGCCTCTCCCATCCTGAACAATTTCTATCCCAGGGGTGTGGCAGACATCTGCTGTACTCAGTAAATTGACAGCTAGATCTTTGCTGGTTGGGAAATGACAGGTTTTGTGGCATGGCAAGATGGCACAGAGCAGAGATATCCACTCAAATACTGGAGTTCATTTTACCATGAAGAAATGCAACTTCATCTTTATCTTTTTACATTCTGCTGGAATCGAAAGAATTATCAAGAACTGTTTGATTCCTTATTTTGTGTTATGTATTGACGTGATTATCCATTATCCCCGAGGAAAAAAAGGGAGTCAACTAGACTTTGTACCAGAACAAAGTGTTCCATTCGCAAACACCCACAGAAGTCACCTGCACACGGAATAAGGCAACAGCTTTTGAAATACTGCAGATTATGACCACAAAATCCCCAGCTGAAATCCAGTTACACATCAGAGTGACAAAGCACTAGGATGAAACAGCTGTTAAATATTTCAGCAAGGCTATTACAGAATCATGGAGTGGTTTGGGTTGGAAAGGACATTAAATCCCATCCAGTGCCACCCCTGCCATGACAGGGACACCTTCCACTGTCCCAGGCTGCTCCAAGCCCCAGTGTCCAACCTGGCCTTGGACACTGCCAGGGATCCAGGGGCAGCCACAGCTTCTCTGGTCAATAGAGATGGAAAACTGTTTTTTTCTTGCTAATTTAAATTTAGGACACTAGGGGTACTATCCTGTGTTTGCATTAAATTTTCAATTCAATTATTTAGAAACAAAGAACAAAAATGTTCCTGAAGTAAATTAGGATGACACTTATATAAACCCAATATAACAACTGAAAAAAACCAGAGAGAATTAGACTTCTGACTTACTCTTGAGTTCTTTGAATGTGTCTTCCGTAAATTTTAATACATTTTTGTTGTTCATATTTCAGAAACCAGCATTTGAGCACAGTGAGGGGATGGGAGGGTGCAAGACACTGCCCAGAATTGTGGCCAACACCAATTAAAAGGAATAAAAAGGCCTTTCCGCACAAACAAGAGATGTTGAGAACAAAGTGTTGCCAGGAGAAAACAAAGCCAGAAGAGCTGTACAAGTAAAAGCCTCAATGTCTGCCTCCTTCAGGCACCTTTGAAAAAAGGAGAGTTAACAGTTCATAGGAATAATAATAAAAACCTGGCCAAGAGCCCAGGGCTTCAGAGCTGCTGCAGGTTGTGAGAGGTACCTCAGGCTGTAGCAAACCCCAGCAGGAATGGGAGATAAGGAGAAGCCAAAGCAAACAGGAACCAGGCACTGGGAAACAGCTGAGAAGTACCTGCAGCATGGGATGAAAATCGTGTTTGTAGGAATGTCACAGCTTAAGCCCACGCCAAGAGTTTGTTCTCAGGTGCTTGACAGGAGACAACACCCAGGAAAGGGCTGCTGACAGCACAGCAGCTCAAAGAGGGTAATGCTCTCACCCCAGTGCCTGCCTGTGGTTTATATTTGGAAGATTTAACAAAGTTTACACATTTATGGAACACCAAAATACTGTGCCAAGACATCACAATTTCCAGTGAATGATATCATCATTCCCTGGTGCTGATAGAAAAGAGGATTCTATACAGACATCCACTATAGAAAAATGATACATGAAAGTGCCAGATCCTGCCCTGGGCTCCAGGCTGGGGCAGAGAGGCTGGAAAGAGCCCATGGGGAAAGGGGTGTTGTGCCAGGGGAGGCTCAGCTTGGACAGCAGCAGGAATTTCTCCGTGGAAAGGGTGCTCAGGCCTTGGCAGGGGCTGCCCAGGGAGTTCCCATCCCTGCAGAGACTTAAAAGCCACATGGATGTGGCATCTGGGGACATGGGTGGCCTTGGCAGTGCTGGGGGAATGGTTGGACTTGGATGATCTTAGAGGTCTTTTGTCATCTGAATGATTCTAAGACACAACAGGGAAAAGCAGAACGTAATCACTGAATTACATGCAAAGAAATTGAAATTGCTGTGCAGAATCACAGGAAATTATTGAGACATCCTAAAAATAGTCAAATCAAGAGCTGCCTGCTCTAAAATAATCAAAAAGTTCTTTAGGCGAGTTATCACGAAAAGAGTAATGAAGAAACTGGGTGTAAGGCAACAGCGAGACTTGGGAGGAGTACCAGATGCGGTAGAGAGTTTAGATAAATAAGTTCAGGTAAGGAAGTAAGTGATATCCCTTCTATTTGAAGTGGAAAGGGCTGGAATTCCATGCCAGAGCACACACATGTTCCAGCACTGAATCAGCACCTGAGGAAACCATCCGAGCTTTACCAAGAGGCACAGGAGGTCCAACTTCCAGCACTGTGAGGAAAATGTCCTGCAAGAGCTTCCCAAGCTCCTAGATTGGCACCAGGACAGCTTTAAACTCTGGTAGCCAGTGCTGGATAATCCAGCATTTGCATCATTTGTCCTGTCCATCTGCCCGTGGGATCAGCTGTGGCACTGGGAAGCTGCCCACCCCTTAGATGATGGCCAGAGTCATGATACCTCTTCCTTGTGGGGGTTTTTCCCATTTGTTTGGATTACAGTTCAACCACTGCTATAAACCAGTTCTTCCTCAGGAAATTCCCTGACTGTGAAGCCCCTTTAAAATAGGGCTGTGCTCCTGGGACAAATAAACCAGAACCAAATGGATTCCCTGTGAGAACATCTGCTTGCTGCAACTTTGCTAACCTCTGTAGGAGCCCAATGCCCGAGGTTTATTCTCCACTTGGGAGGAGTGCTGGGTGATGACCCCATCTGCTGATGGAAGAGGAAGGAATTCTGACTGTGTGGGTCCAAGCATGGCTGGGAGATGGCTCCTGACAGCTGAGAAATGCTGGGGTGGGACTCATTCCCCATGCAAGCTGCAGTTTGGGCAGGGAGAGCTGGCTCACCTCAAGCCTCGGGGACCAGAGAGCTTCTAGATCAAATTTAGGTAATGATGTAGCCTGGGGCTACAAGGAGAAGAAAGCCACAGCCTCAGCCCCAAATACAATTTACAACGGAGACAGAATGGCAGACAAAACTGTTCCAGACATAAAACCAGACATTCTAGATAGAGATTGCTTTGTTTTTGTTGGGGTTTTTTGGAGGGGGTGAGGTTATTGAATTAATTTCCAAATTAGTTTACCATAAGTAATAAAATAATTGAAAGCATGGACATTTATAAAAATCTCCTCTTCAGTACTATACTCATCGTGCTGCTTTGATTTCTTCTGTGGCCGGCACTGCCTGTAACTGGCTAAGCAGGAAAACACATTATGATGAACAATCTATTTTCTCTATCTAATCAAGACTTCCTAAGGCAAGGCAAACAAATCTAGCAGTGTATTTAACTCTCTTTTAAACAAAAATGCTTTCAGAGATCACTCATTCTGCTTTCTCAGTGATTAAGGATCGATTCATGTGACTTCTCTTTGTTTGTACATCACTGTCAGTCATGAATAAACACTGGGCTCTCAGGCCTGACCTCTGGAAACAGCTGCTTTGGACTTGAATAACCACCCAGCAGCTCTTGGTGTGGGGCTCAAGCCCATCTTTATGTTGGGTGAGTATCAGACTGTCTAAATGTCCATTATCCCAAATCTGAAATGATCGCTGATCTCTATGGAAGTTCAACTCTCAGGATTAACATTCACCTGTAATTTGTCAAGTGCTTCCTACGACCACATTTTTATTGACTTTGCAGAAGAACTTGATTAGGAAGAGAGAGTCCCTCAGGCTGAGGCAGGAGGTGTGAAATGCTGCCCTGTCCATTCCAATTGAAATGGAGGTACCACATTGACTGAATTCAGGGAGAGGAGGGTGGTGCCAGCCTGTCCCAGCAGCTCCAGGGAGCAGTGAACAGACACTGGTTACTGCAGCATATATTTGACCTGCAGGCTTAAATTGCTACCCCTGAAATAATAAAGCAACAAAAGACTTAAGAAGTATTTATAGCTCTCATGTATTCCCTGTCTCGGAGCAGCTGGGGACATTTTTGGGGTCAGCAATGAGAAAGGAGTATTGGAAAAACTGTTAAAAATAGGAGGCCCTGCTATGCAATTATGGAAAATTTTAAGAAAAGAGGTGCTATTCTATCTAGGAGCTTATTGGTTTTGTCAATTAGAATCCTCAAAGTTCCCAACGGATCAGCTTTTTCATACCAGCTTCTTTAAAATGAGTGATAGCTGTTATCAGTTCAGTGATGAGGGGCAGGAAAAGGGAGGGTTTTACTCCAAAGAGCCACAGACACACCCCAGCTCTTTGAGGCTACTTCACTCGATTTTTGGCAAGCCAACATTCCAACAAATAGCATAAAAACGTAATGTTTTTCAAGACAATTGTAGGAAATCATGGGACACTGTTCTTCCCTGCCAGCACTGTGTTACCAAGGCCCCAAGAAGCAGATTTAATGAACCTTTAAATGCCCTTTCTCCCAGAGATCACATTAACAGTGTGGCCACTATTGCAAAAAAATAACCTTCCCAAGTGCCTGCAAAGCTACTGACACTTCGCTCAAGTTTTACGAGCACCATGTTGAGTGTTCAGAGATAAAACACTCGTCTTGTCAGAGATCATGAATCATGGAATCACAGAACCGTTCGGATTGGAAAAGCCCTCCAGGATCAGCCCCTCCACCATTCCCCAGCACCACCACGCTCACCACCAACCCCTGTCCCCAAGAGCCACCTCTCTGTGTCCTTTGGAAACCTCCAGGGATGAGGACTCTGCAGAAGATCACACCACAAAGTTTTGCAGGAAGACAAATCGGCACAAATTCCCTCAGTTCTTTGGCAGGAATTGAGTTCATTCCTTTGGACCACGGGACACAGACAACAGCACCACAGAACAGCCCCACATTTTATCTGCAAAGAACTGTCCAAGTGAAGATTTCTTTCTCCTCCCTGAGGGTCAGCTGTTCCTACACAATGGCAACAGGTGAAAATACAAAATGATGGAGCTTGTTTGGGTTGGGATCAACACACAGGAAGTTTCCTGAAGGGTGGGGAGCAATTCCAACTTGAACTGAGTGGATATAGACCAATACCTAAGGATGAGCAGTCTCTGTGTTAATGGATAAAAACCATGATGGGGGAAGGGCAATCAGAAGATGTTTGGGTTGAGAAACAAGTACAAGCTTTTTTGAGCTATATCTAAAAGGGGCTGGAAAACCTTCACAGCCAGCAGTAAATTGTTAAAAAAAAAATTTAAAAAAAAAGAAGAAAGCAAGCTAGGAGTGTATCGCTGTTGAGCCGATAGCAGAGAAAGAAGACCCAGATTCTCAGCGTGGCATAAAAAAGAGAGCTTTTATTATTTAATTCTAACTTATATAGATTTTTCAGAGGTCACCCATATTGGTCAGTTCGAAGCCTCCCCCAAGGCCTGATTGGCCAGGCCTGAACTGTCCACATCCGAGAAACTGTTTTTAATAACATCCAAACTTTATCTTTGTTTATAAAACACAGGAAGAAAAGAGAAAAAGTTCCCATGAGAAAGGTCTGTGCTAGCCACAGGAGTGTATGGCCATGGTAATGCTCTGAACTTCAAAAACTACTGATTATACATTTCCTAGATTTTGCTTTTCTATATTCCACTAAGTTTTACAGAATATAAACAGACCAAGATATATCTACGTTCAAGTCAGAAATTGCCAATAATTTTCAGTAATATTCTTATAAGGTGAACATAAGGTTTAGCATCTGCAATCTGTCTGAGCTGCTGGGATGGTTTAAAGGTACCAACCTATCAGATCTGTAAAATTTTGGGAAGAGCAAAGAAATGAAACTGCATATTAAGCTGAAAAAAAAAATCACACTGATGTGTGTTTTAGAAAATATGTGCTGCAGTCAGCATGTCCAGTAACCTCCCATTACTTGCACACAGTCAGCTGTAAATCTCTGGAATGTGTGACCCAGGAATGCCATCGACCAATAATCCTGAGACATCAACAAATTCTGTGCATAAATTGTATCACACATTGAAGTAAGCCAGTTTGTGAGAAGCTGGGAGTTCAAACTGGTGTGCTTCTACCTGGAATTGTTATTTATTTAGGGTGGAAAACTCCCAAGATCACAGAGTCCAGCTGGTATCCCAGCACTGCCAAGGCCATGACTAAACTATGTCCCCAAGTGCCACATGAGCTTCCCTGAGAAACAGAACCCATACAAAACATGACAGCAAGACATGATAAGGCTGTGACATGACCCTCAAAAGGCCAAAAATTCTCAGCTAAGTTCATAAAAAAGCTGATCTTTGTAAGTCATCAAAGCCCCAAGGGAATGATGTGAATTTATATTCTCTGAAAATGTGGCCCCTGGAGCCTCAAATGCAGTGTGCGAAGGAAGAGAATAGAGATCTGGCTGGAGAATCAAGTCCATTTTAATGCTGACTCTCCTATTCTGTCCATGGGCAAAAATCTTTAAATTATTGCAGCTACAGTTCTTTCTGTAACACAGCAGAATTGTTCTGACATGTGAGCAGGCAGGTGGAGACAGCCCCTGCCTGAAGTGGGAGATTCAAATTCAGGGTGCTTATCCATGTGAAACACTTCCCATCACACATTCCCAGACACCCTCCCAGCAGGAGGGACTTTGCTGCTGCTCCTGCACCAGAGGAGCATCTCTCTGCTATTCAATCCCTGGGACTGATCTCCTTTTGATGTCTGCCACTTGCCTCTCAAAGTTCACCAGTTCAAACCTGGACTTTCAGAGGGTTTCCTGCAAAAATCCACTGCTGCCACGTGTTGATTGCACACCCACTGGAGCCTTTGAACAGGGTTAGCTGCTCCTAACACCTCAGCTGGAGTATGGGAGTGCAGAACCCATGCAGCAGTTTCCCAGATCCTCCACACAATGGCCAAATTCAGCAGCACTGAAAGCACATCATTTCTATGGATCTAGCCCTGGTCCCACCACACGTCTGGAGCTGGTATTTGACAACTCAAAGCACCTCCAAGTGTTCCACTGATTTCAAGGCTGCTCAGCACAGAGCTCTGATTCCAGTGGTGCCTCCTGAGGCGGCCAAGTGGCCTCTCAGGAGAGGACAAGGTTGGCTGGAATGGGGACCTGTTTGAATCCTAGAATGTTATGGGTTAGGAAGGACCTTAAAGACCCTCTAGTCCAACCCTCCTGCCAGGGGCAAGGACATCTTCCCCTAGGCCAGGCCTTGTTACCAGAGAGGTCTGGAACGGGAAAGTTGAAATCCGTTCTCAGGAAATGATGCAGCAGCTTCCAAGCAAAGCCACAGCTGACGTTTATGCTGTCATATGAAAAGCAGTTTGAACTTTTTTGCCTTTTAAATGGAATAACCTTTTAAGTTCCTTCAAACTTGCAAAGGAAATGTCATGAAGAGAAGGGAAGGAGGAGAAGCGGGAGCTGAGAGGACATGAAGACAGCATCAGTTACACAGAACCTGTCAGGCAGAGGGGAAAACACTGCACTTTCCAAAAGGAAAAGAATGAACAGATTGAGATTTGCCATCAGGCCCTGCACATAGCCCAGTCCCTCCCTTGTGGAACTGGGAAAATAAATCCCAGGATCTCAGTTAAAAATCACCTGTGCTGGATAAAGCTGCTCACCTGCCCTCAGGTGTTTGCTCCTCATGATCAACTGTAGGTCAGAAACCTGCTGGTCCTTTAAAACTCCCTTTTCCTTGTACTTCCCACTGGAGAACTGCCCTCAAACCCAGACACTGGTCTGTGCAGCCAAGGTCTTCCCTGAAGGATCAAATTCCAACTTAAATCAGAGAGGGAAAAGCCGTGCCTCACATCAGTAAATGCAGAGTGGAGAAATGAAGAAAAAATGAAGGAAAATTATGGTTTTGGTTGTACAGTTTGGCTGGGATTTTTATTGGGATTTTGGAAACTCCTGTAGGGAAACACACTGCAAATGGGTCTCCTTGGAGTTCCTACGTGGAGGAGGTGCTCGTGCACTGTGGCACTACAGCCCTGGCTGCTCCTGATTGTTTGAAAAGGAAAAGGTTTCCCAAGGCATGAAACTGCATGAGGCAAAACAATTTATGGGTGCTTAAGCCCAACACTGATTGCTTCCTTCAAGGAATAGTTTGTTTCGGTTTTATCCCCTTGATCCAGCGTCAACATTTGTCATTTAAACAAACACTCCTAATTTACAGTTGATTTCCTAATGCAAATTACTTTTTCTTTTACTCCATCTATACTGTTATTTAGCTCCTGCTTTATTTACCAGTTTGTTTTGCATCTAGAACTCCCCCTAAGCAGTCCCTACATCAAGGGCTAAGTTTATTTTTCCATTCTTTTTCTCCCACTGTTTGTGTGACTCAGACTCTGATCACAGAAAATCAGGTGAGAATCCTTTCAATGAAAAATTCCTGTGAGGAAATCCCTTTTGTTTCACCCAAAGAAGCTCTTGGCTTCCAGAAGTTTGCAGGTCAGGGACTTCTTGGGCCAAAGTTTACGTAAATTTTAATCAATTTTTCTTCTATAACCACATGTAATTTCCCCTTTTATCTTTTTGCCTAGTTGCAGTTATTTTCATCACGTATTCTGATGTTATGTCCCCTCTCCCCATTCCTTTCATATTCTCTTGGACTCATCCAGTGAGCTCCAGCTGCTCAAATCTCCTGTAACAGATCACAACAAGATTATAATTTTTAAGGAACGATCCTCAGGTACTTCAAAATCTATTGGGATTTTTGGTTGTGATAAGCTGTACCTTACCACAGACCTGAAAAACCATCAGGTAACCAAGAACTCATTCTCAAAAAGCATTTTGGACACAGTTACAGCCAAAATCTTTCCTTTAACACACTCACCATCCTGTAACACACAGGTATTTTTGCGTTTTTGTACTTGCTTAGCACTCGAGTCTGTGATTTAATTAAAAACAGGCCTTGAGAACAGAATTGAAGGTTGGGGGATTGTTAGAGTTCCTGAGTTTCTCTCCAGAACTTTTGCCCATCAGTAAATTGCAGCTCATGGACAAAAGTTGTCTCTCTGCAAGACCAAAAACTTCACACATCTGAGGCAACGAGGCAATTAGAGGTAGAAATGGAGTGGGATGAAGAAGTAGAAATCCTGAGGTAAAATAAGAGTTCAACATATGACAGATCATAAGTCCTGAAAAATACTTCTATTTCTAAAATACTTCTAAATGAATAAATAAATGCTGCAAGTTGATAACATGACACAGGTACACGCCAACTGCAACACCAGCTAACAGCAGATAAAGACAGACAGGTCCCCAAAATCACAAGGCCCAGAAAATCCTGTCATTTTCACATTTCCGACTCAAACCATTTTGAGTCATTTGCCAGCTTTATTGGAAAAGACTGCTCATATGCTGCTTTCATTTATCTGAATCCTCAGAGACTTCTGTAATCATTGTATTTCCTCCAAAATAGAGCTCTTTAATAAGCAAAAACCCCTAAGATAGCTAAAATTTTTTGTGCTAAGTGCTGAGTCACACTGGTGTCTAAACCACATATAATTTGTTAAATGCCAGGAGATGATCAAAGGAAATGTGCACAGATTTTGTAAAAAAAATATTCTAGAAATAAAGCACATCCAAAAAAAAAAAAAAAAAAAAAAAAGAGAAGAAGAAAGAAAGAAAAAGAAGTGGGAAAAGGAGATTCATGGATTTAGAATCATGGAATTGTTGGGGCTGGAAAAGGCCTCCCAGCCCATGGAGTCCAACCTTGTCCCCATCTTGTCCCCCAGCCCAGAGCACTGAGTGCCACGTCCTGGCCTTCCCTGGACACCTCCAGGGATGGGAACTGCATTTGTCTAATTAACAGATTAGCCTGATCATTTTATATTACTGAGCTGACCTTTTCCAATGTCTATCCTGAAACAAACCATCCTTGGGTCAGGAGCTCCATTTTCCACCTAAACCCAGAGTTTGTGCCTCAAGTAGGCATTGAGTTTTCTCTTCAAAAATAGATTCACACTCACAATCCTTGAGTTGCTAACCAAGAGGATTTGAGAAAACTCATACAAAATGAACACATCGCATTCTGTGACCATTTCTTCTCTACTAGAGCACAGCCCACAGTGTTCCTTCAGGAAAACTGTGCAGCAGGAGGAAGGAATTCCCTGCCTTGAATTCCCTGATTCTGCCCCCAAATGCTACACATGAGCTCTAGGTGGATCTGCTCATCCATCTCCATTTCACTTCTTGGAAACCTGGAGTAAAGAGTTGAGACTCAGACATATTGTTGTTTCTTTCTGGAAGTCATCTGTGGTTTTTTCAGGTGTTCTCACTCACTTTCATTTCATCCCTTAAAAGTGCATTTAGCCCCTGCCTGTTTCAGGGCAATTGGCAAGGAACTCTCTACCCACACACTATTAAAAGTTGCTTGCACTTGAACTTCCCTGCCCACAGGTTTCAATAGAAAACAGCTTGGGGTTAAAAGATTTTAAGTTGTATTGGTTGCATTTAAAGAAAAAAAAAATTGCTAGTTAAGTACCAGGTATTTCGCCCCTTCATTTCCAATTTTAAATATTTAAATATTGGAATTGAATGTTTTGACCATGGGCAACTCAACAAATCAAAGCAATGTCCTTAACCTAATTTCCAGCACTGCCTGTTTAAGGATGGATTTTGTCTGTTTTCATTATTTCCATTATTTCAACTTGCTCCAGTCTCTGTGCTCATACACAAACACCACATCCTTGCTCTTCTTCTCCCTGCAATCACATTTTTAATACAATATACAGGATATAATATAATATATGTGACATAATATATGGATGTACACCATTACTTCTCTCTGAATTAATTTTTTCTTGATCTTGGGAAGTGTAAATCCAATCACTGCCAGGTTTAACAGGATGAGAGTCAAGATTTAGTGGATTCTGAACCACAGCCTGGTCTTAAACATGACCATGGATTGCTGCTGAATAGGTTTTTTTTAATAATCTTTCCAATCACTATCTCTTCTGAGGAGCTACTTGCCTACAAACAAAAGATAATGTGTAGTTTGATTAAAGATGGATGTTTTTCCTTCACGGCACAAGTAGATAATGTACTTGAAAGCAGTTTGAGCTTTTATCCTTCCTCCTGGTGAATGTCCTCACGTAAGGATGGTTGCAGTTGCCATGAGCAATGAAAATAAATATTTAAATAGAAAACATTTCTGTTCAAAAAGAAGCAGCAACTTCAGAAGATATGAGTGCAGTGAGGTCTTTTTACGGCTCTGCTCTCTTCACCCTTTTGTTAGGAAGAAGATTGAGAGTGACCCTTTCAGGCTGGGCTTTGCCTCAGCTTTGTGTCTGCAGTGCAAGGGAAGGCAAGAAATGCAAACAAAACCAAGGCAGCTGTAAAATCACCCCAAGTGGTGCCACAGTCATGCAATTATGAAATTAATTTTTCACCAAAACCCTCCATGGCCACTAAACCACACCACCAAGGGCCCCATTTTTTGTACAAGTCCAGGAAGGTGACTCCAGGACTACCCTGGGCAGCCCATTCCAGTGCTCAGCATTGGGACAATGGTTAAACTCAGGTGAAGTTTGACCTGAAAAAGGGAGAAAATCTGTCACATGGAAAAAAAACAAACCACCAAAATTAGCGACTTAATGAAAAGTAAAGTATGACTAACAACTTCTCAAAGAACATATTACCCCTGACTGGGTTGGCAATCAGCCCTCTTCAGCACTCATTTTGAATAGATAACATTAATTTACAAACAAGCAGTTTTAGCATTACATCCAATATCCCTCTTGCTCGGCACACAGCAGTGAGAGCCCTTGAGAAATCACACTCCTAAAAACATTGCTTGGCTCGGCACAATCCGGTGGTTGCCTCAGAAACTGAAGAAAAGCGTGCTCACCAAATATTTCCAGTGGTCTGATCACTAGGATTGTTTGGGAGCTGTATGGATTCAGTACCTGCTCAGGATTTACTCTGCTTTCAATAACCTTTCCTTCTCAGGGTGTGGGAATCTGTCCAGCACCAGCAGAGTCCCTCAGACACACAGCACATCTGCTGGGAGCTGAAGAAATTCAACCAATTGAAGCCTGACAGCTTCCAGTATCATCCAGGCTAAGAGAGACCCTCAGGATCATCAGATGTCACCCCAGCAGCACCAGCATCACCCTGAAACCACATCCCAAGGGCCACATCTGGACAGCTTTTGAACACTTCCAGAGATGGTGACTCCAAAACTGCCCCGGGCAGCTCATTCTGATGCCTGACCAACTTATTCCAGCTCCTGACCAACTTATTCTAGCTCCTGACTAATTTATTCCAGCTCCTGACCACTCCCTTTCAGTCAGTATTCCCCCTAATATCTGATTTGAACCTCCCCTGGCGTCCCAATGTGACAGAAATGTCAGGGATGAGGTGCCTCTCTCCAGTCCTGACATCACAGATGCAGAAATCAGTAAACCCCAAGCTGAGGCAATGCAGAAAATCTCATATCAGGCACTGAAAAAGTTGGTTTTCTTTTTATCCTTTATAAAAACTGGGAATAAATTAACTGTCAAGTCCTTCTCTAAGGTACCAGGGCAGGGAGTCTGAGGGTGTCAGTCTGCTTCAAACTCTCTATGCAAGATATATTAGGCAAATATATTTAATAATATACATGTTATATATACATACATATTTAATAAATAAATTTAGACAAATTTAAGAGATTTCTGACTTTCATAGCATAAAAAATCTGCATCCAATTTTAAGACAACTCTCAACAGACTGATTCATGCTTTGAAACGATGTCCTTTTAACCTTGAAGGAATTAGAAACATTCATTAGGGACAAGACATATATTTTTGAAATAGGTTTGATGACACAAACCTGTTGGGTTAAAAAAAGGGATGAAAAAGTGTATCTGCTGCTCCATGGCACCAGCCTGCAACTGTTTGCCCCCCAAACCCAAGAAAACTGCACAACCTGTTCCTCCAAATGGGGATATGCCAAATACCCCCCAATTTTATGGAGAGAAGGAGCTGTAACTTCAAGAGGGAGACCTTTATCCATGAGCTTGTTTTAAGCATAAATTATTCCACTGTGGCATATGGAATGCTTGCCAATATGTACCTCTGACTCACCAGCTATTCTCTGGCAGGATAGAACACTAGATTAGAATCATAGAATCCTGGAATGGTTTGGGAGAGACCTTAGAAATCTCCCATTCCACCCCCTGCCACGGGCAGAGATGTCACTCCCTGGAACAGGCTGCTCAGGGCCCCATCCAACCTGTCCTTGAAAGAAAGCTCAAGTAAAATTTAAAAATTATTCAGATGTAAAGGTGCCAATAACCCAAAGGTGGGTACCTCCTCACTTTAAAGGAACATGAAGAAACATTTCAGGATTTTCCCATTCCCACTTCGGGAACTCTTTCTGGCTCTTAAAAACACCCCATTTGTTTTCAGTTGTGAAAACCAAACTCCTTATTACCATGCTGGAAAGTCAAAATCCCTGAGGTGGGAAAAGCCCTCCCAGCCCATGCAGTCCCAGCTGTGCCCAATGCCCACCTTGTCCCCAGCCCAGAGCACTGAGTGCCACCTCCAGGCCTTCCTTGGACACCTGCAGGCATGGGGACTGCAAACCTGTGGCCACCCCATGGCTTTTTAGATCCCCAGTCTTCTGTCCCACTCAAATTTTCTCCAAGAACAGGCAAATGACACCCTGGAAGTTTTGGGTTGTTCACAATCCACCCTTTCAGTTCCAAAACATCACTGAGGGAAACAGAACTCCTTCCCTGCCTCCAGGTAAAAGTTTATTCTGCTTCAACTAGCAAAGTGAATCCAGGAATATGAGTGATTAATGCAATTTTATCAGGGATGGAAATGGTTCGGAATGAAGGAGTCATTAAAGGCACATCTGGGAAGGGGTTTTGGAGAGAAAACCTGAACAGATTTCACTGCTGGTGTACATCCTGCACTTCCCAGCTGTGAGGAACTAGGAAAGAACAATTGCAGATGGATAGAGTTCCAGCAGGAGGCCTGTTTTATCTGACCAAAGCAGCTCAGCCGGAGCACTTCTCCTCAGGTACGTGTCCCCCTGAGCAATGCACCAATTTGAGCCAGGCCTGGCTCCTCCACAAGGACACAGCTTGATGGCAAACACCCCCCTGTGACAGCAGCCAGCCTGGGAAGGCACGGAAATGCTGCTCCACTCATCAAGTAGCAAAGAAATGAACAGTTCCCAAGGCTGTCCCTGTGACAAGGCAGCTGGGAATGCTCCACGAGCTTTGCCCACCTCACCACCTCCCTCTCTTGGATTCCTCCTCACCTCGTGTTTCTCATCATCCTCAAAACTGCAACCACCCCTGCCCTCCATCCCACCAGCAAGCCTCGGAGCAAAGTTCTGTTGCTCAAGCCATTCAAACCTTCCAGCCAAGGGGAATTATCCTCTCCTGGCTAAAGAAACACGTGGGGTGGGCACAGCAGTCCTGAAACCTCAACACTTCGTATTCAGCTGAGGAAATTGGAGTGGCTAACACTGAGTAAATAAAAAATCTCCTAATGCAAACCAAAGCAAATAGCCCAAAGTCTGCCTACACCCCACACTGCCTTGTCAGATCCCAGGGAGTGGGAAGCACAGGTTCAGCACACAGACAGAAGTATCCATGAGAGAGAGTCCATCTGATCAAGCCACTGGTCCTGCTTTGGGACCAGCTCCCCATTTTCATTTCATCCTGGTGAACAGAGAGCCCTGATCGCAACACCAATGTGTGTCAAACATTCATTTCCACATCCCACAAACTGTCTGTCAAATAACACATCATGCACCAGAAGAAACTCCAGGAGAATTTAATGTTCAGAATATTCCCATCCATTTAGTAACGCAAAAGCTGCAATCAATTCTCAGCACCATGATTTTAGTTTTGCTATGAAAATGAATTGAAAATATGGGCCAGGTTTATCCATTTATTTATCTGCATGTAAATACATTAGCTCAATGGCAGCCTCCTTTGAGCTGGGTAATTGTGATGCAGTGGTTTCAACAGAGGCTTCAGGGCACTCACTGCACTTTGCCTGGGCTCTGCAGATGGGCTGGAATGCAAATACAAGTGAAAAACCTGTCAGAAAACAAAAATACCACTGTGTTCCTTCAATGGAGTTGCCCCTGAGTGGATGATTACAACACAGCATCTACTGGTCATGGGATTATAGAGTCCCAGAACAGACTGGGTTGGAAGGCAGTCACTTGCTTTTTTCACTTTTTTTTCTTGTTCATTGAGAAAGACCATTCAAGTTTTTATTCTATCAAAACCTGGCCTTTTTTTTTTTTATTTTTAAAACCATTTTGGGCTCCATTGAGGAGCTCACTTTGCTGGGAAGGCAGAGGCAGATCCCTACGAGGTCTGGCTGACTTTGGGGTGTCAGCAGAGCACTTTGCAGCACCTCCAGTGCATTGTGGACACAGCAAGCAGAGCATTCATATCCACCTCTTGCTGTGGCAGGAGAAAATGAAGCCTCCCAGGACACCCAAGAGATAGGAATTTTAATAATTGTCATGCTGAGAGTATTCAGGCCTTGCTTGGAAAGATCATTTCCTATCAAACAGAAAACCATGAAGAAATCAGACACCTCAATGACACCACCTTCATCCATGCCACTGTCACCACACCCACACAAGGGTTAAATAATTTTTGAGATCATTGCAGGCCCAGATGATCTCAAGCTTGGCATGTACAAGATTAGAGAGGAGGAAAAAGGCCACTCTAAATTATGCTCAACAATGACACATGGCAGCTTCAGAAACTCAGCAACATAAATCAATATTAAGTTTCTGAGCTCTCTTGACAAGAAAAACCATCATATAATTACAGAATCAAATGAGAGACATGTCCATGTTGTAAGTGTTTGCAAGCAAGTTGATATCAGTCGTACTTTAGACACAAATATCTCATTTACAAGCCAATTTGAGCAATAAAAGCTGCCAAATTGAGCCTGGAGCCTGAAACCCAAAGTCTGCAGGAAGAAGCCAGGCCTCTAATTTCCTGCATGACTGGAGATGCAAAAGTAAGACAAAGTGTCACTTTATTAAGGCTCAGAAAACATGCTTTTAAAACTCAGGCAAGGTTTAATTCCTTGGCTGCCAGAGTTTTAGAAACAATCTCTGGCTGCAAACAGCTCAGTGCCAAGGCTTAACAGGCTGAAGGCAACTTGAGTTAATGGAGTCCACTCCAGATTTGCTTCTCTCGGTGCCTTTAGCTTGGCAATAGCCAATATTTCTTTCTTCAGCTTATTATTAGTAACTGTAGGGATGAGAAATTATTGATCCAGCTTAGCTGTCATCGTGGTTACACTTCAGACTACTCTTGTGCTCCAGGGACTTTTGCTGTTTGGCCTGAATTAAATAATTGCTGGAAACTCAAAGGGGTGAAACTGTTTCTCCCCTAATCACGGATTTCATGCATTGCCAAACTCCTTAACAAAATTGAGTCAACCTTTTGTGGCTGACAGAGCATCATTTGTGGGGAAAATCAGAGTGCATTTGAGTGGCTAAATTGAGAAACAACCGAGCTAAAACTGCCTGATTTAAATAGCAACTGATTATCTTGAACTGATCTTAGAAAATGGCTACTATGTGGAATTTCCATGTTTCTTCCTATTGGAAGGGGATAACTGAGTATCACATCATCATCTTACTTATTTAGCTATTTCTCTGAACACAAATAATGAGGAAACAACACCACTCTGCTCGTTATTCCCAAACATCTTCCCTGGGAAACAACCCAACATCAAAATATTTTATCATCACGCTCCCAGCGTCTAAAAATCTTGCCTGTCTGGCTGTTTGTGGCTCTGTGCTCCCTTCTCCTCAGATTTCTGCTGTGCTCACCCACAGCCACCAGCATCAAACTGTCCCTTTTTGTCTCCAGTAACACCATAATGCCCAGGTGCTGAGCCCTGGACCTGTGACACAATGGCTCTCCTTTTTTCAAGGTATTTACAATAATGTAGATTGCTTGAACATTTTTTTTAGTATTCATTTTAAAGCTCAAAGTGTTTCATCTGCCCTCCCTTCCTGTACAGTAGGACCTTTCCTACTAAAAGCATTGTTTCTCATGCTTTTAGCAATGAATTTTAATAATTCTTCTTTTTTTGCACCTCTAAATGCAGTGTAATATGGAATATAAATTCACAGTATGCTGTGTTTACCTGGTTAGTCCCCAGCTTTAAAAAGAAATACAAGAAAACACACGAACCAAAAAGCAAAACCTTCAGGTTCCCAGCTGTGACAGCAGCAGATCAATGTTTGCTGTGCCATCTTGACTTGAGTGTCTCCTCTATGATCATTTCTCCAATTTATATTCATTACAGAACACCTGCCAGATCTGTTACCCAAATTATTTGGTGTCCCTGTCGTATCCCCAACGCGTGAAACCACCCCTTGTGCAATCAAAGCTCAAGTCTGCTTTGAGAATCCCCACATAAAAAAAGATTGATTTTCATCTTGGAAATGTCAGACTTCTGCCTATAATGCTCAGCTACATTTTTCAGGAGCAGTAAAGTTCAAAAAAGAGCCCCAGCCCTGACACATCTCCGACACATCATGATGGATGTGACAGTTCTGCTGCTTTACTGCCAGAAATGTCCTGCAACAGAATGAGGCAATCAATGAAGAATAATAAATCTATCCCAGGCCCCAGAACTATTTTTTGTACATGCAGAACAGCAGAAATGACACATTAGTTATACCTCTGGAGGTGATAAACCATCACACTTTCTTTACTGTTACACAATACCAGTTGACCTGTTTAATCTTCACCTGGTTTATCTGTTCAACACTTCACCATCAAAACTCCCAATATTCATTTTTGGATTATTAATGCAGTGGATTAAAAAAAATAGAAAAAAGAGAGAGGGGGAAAATTGAAGACACACTTTCCAGTTAAAAGAAGAAGTTTTTCTTACCATTTTTTCTGGTCCCTCTGTCAGCCAGGAGAACAACTGCTGCTCCAAAGGAATCTGCTGAATTACGTTCCCTTCATCCTGGAACACATTGCTCCTGATTAATACTGACTCCAAAATTTTACCTTGAGTGCACAGCACAAATACATTTCATTTCCCTTTTTTTGAAAAGTCCCACGTTTGAGATAAATTACAGCAAGTTTGGAAAAGTTAATTTGACATGCATAAATCAAGGCTCTGCGGAGAAAGGATTGGTTTGATTTATAAGCAATGCCTTTGAGTGTATTCCACTACCTATCCTTCAAGTAACAGCCTTGATTTCAGCAAGAGGGAATAGAACTTCAAAATATGTATTTTCGGAGGTCATTTGACCACACCAACAAACCAAGCCCAGCTGTGCCAGCTCAAACTCGGTGATTTAAAATACATGAGTTCATTTAACATTTTCAGTACACAGGCTCAATAAATCCAAGAACTGTTGTAGGACTAGATTGATGGTTCCTTGTGCTTGTGTATGATTTCCAAAATACATCCATGGATCACTGTCATAATTCTATTTCTCCCATTATTTTATACATTCATAAGCACCCAGACAATATTTAATGCTGCAGTAACTGAGTTTGGATGAGGCAAAGCACACAGAACAAGCAGGAATGTGACTAAAGCTCACCAAAATGGGGAATAAGGAGGAATTCTGGGATCAAAGAACTTCTTTATTCATTTGGCTTTTCCTAGGCTGCAGTTTTAAAGGCAGGAACATCCTGGCTCTCTCCCCTTCTTGCCCCCTGAAGGACACTGGCTGCATTTATAACAAGGAACAGTGAGCAAAAGCTCTTTTGCTTTGGTACAAGCCTTAAATAAATATATAAATAATCTAATCCGTTTATAACCCTCTAAGTCAAGCTCTGCCTCAGAGCACTGGGGCCTTGGCTGTGAGGAATTTCCATGCAGGAAATGAGTTTTGGTGACACTGAAATCACTCCTGACACCACCTGGCTGTAGCCCTTTGCTAAAAGGGCTCCTGGATAGTCCCCGCGAAATGTCAGACACAGAAAATAACAGCAAAAAGCAGATTTCAGCGTGGCTGTGCATGGACACAAAGCCATCCCAGGCCCTAAAAAGTTATAATCTATTTTTGTGCATGGCTTTGTTATCTCTGAAACCCCCAGGTTTCACTCTCTGGTTCCTGGGAAGGGCAGGGAAGGAATAAATTCTCCCAGTCCACAGGAGGAAACTGCAGCAGCTCAGGAGCCACTTCCCATAGATTATAAAACGTTCCCATGGCAATTCCTCTCCTCTGTGCATCTCATTGCTATTTCCAGCAGGCACACTTTTCCAAGGGAAAACAACAGTGCAATTCCTGAGGAAATGAGAATTGGCAGGAGCAGTGCAGCACTGCTTTGTTGTTGTTTCTGACAATTAATAAATTAATTTGATATTAAGTGCAGAGGGAGGAGGCAAAAAGTAACTCAAATGGCTATTTCCCTTCAAGCTGGATGGTTTTTTTTAGAGTATTTTGTCTGAGATCAGTGAATTGCTCTGAAAATACTTTGTATGTAACAGTTCATTTAAGAACAAAGCAATAACGCTAAAAAAAATTAAGATTTTGATTTTTTTTTCCCCTAGGAGCAGAGATAACATTAGAATGTTCTTTAATTTTTTAATGATAGGAAAATATTTTGCATTAATATAATGAAGTTGCTTATTATACCCGAAGCCATTTTTAACTTTCCCATAAGTGGCATAGCAGTTCACCTAATCATCTCTAATTTTAATGCAATCCTTTTCATTCCTGCTACAAACCTAATTTTTAAACAAATGTTAAGGTCTGCCCTGCTCTTCTTTAAAACAAATAAAAAGGTAAAAGTCAGCCTACTGAATACACACAATGAGATTCACAACAAAAATAAACTTACTAAAATGGCTTCTTCTTGTTATGTTTGAAGAAAGAGGTTTTGTCCATGGTGACAGAAAACAAACCCCAAACAAAAAAACCCCAAAACAAACCCAAATCTCACCAAAACAGTGCTACACTAACTAATGCTATGTTTAAAAGAAGTTTTGAAGTAGAAGCAGAGAAGATCTAAATAAGTTTGGTGTACTTTTCACAGCTGTAGAGAATTTTGGCAGTGTAATAAAATTAACATTTTCTGCTAAACCTTTCTGAGACCTCACACTGCAGGTGGTGCAGGGACCTCAGCATCACCTTTCCTGCAGCTCTGGTCATTGTAAAATTATCTAAGTCATGTTTAAAACTAAACTAATCACTCAGTTAAGACCAGAAATAGTGAAACATTTTTTCCCTAATGAGATCAAAAACATAGTTTATTCTAGGTCAGCCATGTCTTTATAGCTGCAAATAATAACATTAAGACCTTGTAGAAAATAGAATTGGAATTAAAATCCATGCTTTACCCAGAACAATGTGACTTTACAGAGTTTAGCACAGAGGTTCTTTTCACTTTTTTTGTAGTGTCTGTTTAAATGAGTGTGGCTGGGAGAGGCTTTAAATCATGGAAGACTAAAATCCCACAGATGCCTTTCATTGTTCTCAGATGATTTGTGAAGAACCTGTTGTTGAGAACAGCCCAGGAGAGGTGGAAGTGTGAGAGGGGATAGGAGTCTGGCATTTTATAATAAAAATACTTTCACTGCCCATGAGATTAACAATAAAAAACCCAGCCCTTTTTACATCCTTTAAACACACTTTGCACAGCCCTCCCTTCCTTGAGAAAGAGAATCCATTCCTTGGCTGGGAGACACAAATAATCTGGGGAGTGCAAGGGCAGTGAGTGAAGGGCTCTCTCCATGAGTATCCACCTGTTCACACATGGAATAACCAGCTCCGGAGGCAGTAAATCAAATTCATCCCTTCAGCAGCTCTGAAACACACAACACTGAATAATTCACTCCCAAACTGTAATGACAGGATGTTGAAAGCAGGAACTGCAGACCCTGAGGATGAAGAGATGACCTCAGGATCTGCTGGTGCTCCCTCTGACCCCCCTACAAACTGGAAAATGGTTCCCTGCCTTAAAGAAATAGATTAATAAAATAAAAATGGTGCTGTGATACACGGCCCTGCTGAGGGGGGCTTTACTAATTCCCAGTGTCCTCAGCCTGAAATGCTTGGGACCCAAGACAAATTACAGGAGCATGCTGGAACCACCTGAGGAAATCTTTCCAGTCCCTGCTCAGGCAAGGATTAGTGCAGCTTAATTAGTGCTCCTGGCAGGTCAAAGTCTCCTGGAATTCCCACCCTGCACCAGGCAGGACAGTGTCAGACAAAACCACCAGCTCTGCATTTCACACAGCCTACTGCAGGGCCAGGAGATCTTCCCAGAATCCCAGAATAGCCCCTGGAGATGATCCAGTCCAACCTGGGTCACCAGGCAGGGTCACCTAAAGCAGGTGGCACAGGGATGTGTCCAGGTGGGTTTGGGATGTCTCCAGGGAAGGAGACTCCCTGGGCAGCTGTTCCAGGGCTCTGCCACCCTCCATGGAAAGCTCTCCCTCCTGCTGGGGTGGAACTTGTTGTGTTTTATGGCCATTGCTCCTTGTCCTGTCAGCAGTGCTCCCAGTTCCATGCCAGCAGCAGCTCCCATCACTAGCACTGCCTGTGCCAGGGCCTGATCCTTGTCCCACACCGTGCAAGGTTCCCTGGCCTGAAATCCCATGTTTCCTCTGACCTTTCCATCCCTTTTGCACCTCACTGTGGCACTCTCAGAGCCAGCATACAGTGAGGTGCCAGGGACTGATTTTCTGCTCTCTTTCCCGGTGTCACTTGTCCATAGAAATAGGGAATTTTGTCATCAGGACAAGGCCTGGTCACAGAGAGTGATGTCCTCCTGGAAAACCCGGAATCACCTTAGGATGGGGTGAACAGAGGGATCTCTACCCAAAATGGTCTGGAGGGCAGACCCCAGGTGTGTTGGTGGTGAATTCCAGCAAAGGGATGCCCCAAAGCTCCCACGTTTCCAGGAACTCCCTTTAAGTGCTGGATCCAGCAATGCCATCAAGCCAGTCACCACCAACTTCATTCTTTGCTCTTCTGGACAGCTTCAATTTACCCCTCTGTGTTCAGAAGTGACACAATCAAAACACAAACCAGGATGGACAGAATGACCATAAAAAATAAGTGCAATGTCACTCTGGAGGGAAAAAAGAATGTGGCACGGGTAAGAAATGGGTCCAGCTGCCAGTCTGCTTTATCAGACCACCTTCAAAATGGTAAAGATCAAGTACTTAATCTGATTTTAGGAAACATATCCTACTGGCAGCCCAGGTATCTCATCGAGCCTTTCCAAAAGCATCTGCTTTCCTTCAGGGCTTTTCATGTCCAGCCCATAGAAAGGATAAATATTCCTTTAAGTGGCAATGATTTCTGAAAGATGAATTTCTAAGTGATTTATGCTTTAGGCAGTGTGTATAAAACCTGACAGGAAGCTCTAAATTGGTGAGTATTCCTGCATTGCTCCTGCACTGATTTAAAGGAAAAAGCCACCCTAGAAAGGGCAGTATTTGTTTGAGTTCTGAAAGCAGAGCTCCAGACTTAAAGGATGGCGAGAACTGAGGAATATCACTGATGGGGTGATAAAGATTTTTTTTAGAAAGCCAAAAAAATTCCTGGAAAAATGCATACTGAAATAAAAAGTTTATCAGACAGGCTGCTCTCCATGGCCAACAGCACCACTGTAATCAGTGTGTTCCATTGTTCACACTCAAATAATAGGAATAACCAGAACAATTCTTTTGAGGATAAATGAAGGAAGTGAGTTTAGCCATCACTGCTGAGCGAGGCATTTATGATGTTCAAAGATAAATCAATGTATTTATATATTATTACCACAGGGGAAAAAAAAAAAATTAAAAAGGGAATTGACAAAATAATTTAGTCTTTCTCTTAGCGTCTCTTCCCCAAAACCTGAAAAATTTCTACCAGATGTTTGTTCAGCTTTCGTGGCACCTGCAGCCAAAGACAAGGAGGCAAATTAAGCACCTTGCAAAGACTCAGCCCCAGCAGCTTCTCTTCTCCCAGCTAATGAAGGGGTTTTCCTCTGAGCCTGAAGCTCTGTAATCATGGCAAGAGCATTCCCCCATCATTAGGGATGACTCTGGAATCAATCCTGCTGCAGGATGCAGACTGAATTTCGTACCTGATTTTTAATTATAAGCATTAGATACCAATTTCCCTAAGTTTTCAACAAAAACATTGAAGAAAAGCAAACACCGTGACTGAGATTTCCCACTCTTTTGTTATTCATAACTGGACTAAAACAGAGCAATTTTGCTTCCACAAAAGCCAGGCATAATCCAAACGATTTACAGAGCTCAAATCCCTGCGTGTCCAATATTGCTGATCAAAACCAATGGAACAGTCAGGCCTGAGATAAGATCTCTGTATCATTTTGGCAGCTTTATTGTTATTGTTTTTTAACTCTTGGGAGAAATAGGGCCAAAAATCTTTCAAGAGATCTTTCATTTCCTTTCTATCCCTTGCAAGGAACAGAATAAGTATATTGTGGTTTAATATGCTAAATTAGACAATATGTTTTAAACTCCAGTGCTGGCTGATAGCAGCACAGAGAGTAAGACAGCATCTTAATCAGATTCTAAGTTCTTTACACATTTTTCTGGACATTGATTTCTGGAATTATTGGCTACTCCAAGAAAAAACAAACAAACAAACAAACAAACAAAAAAAAAACCCAAAACCAAACCAAATCAACCAACCAAAAAATCACCAAAAACCCCCAACAAAACAAAGAAACCCCCAATGGTTGCAGAGCAGATTCCACTTTAAAAATTTCTAGTTTTTCTAAAATTTCTTCTTTGTTGTTTTGAGTGAGGGCTAACGGGGGCTGCTGTGTTCTCTGTGCCTTCCACAGACAGAGGCAAGGCTGGAGGAGATGAAATGGGAATTTTCTCTGGAATTCCACAACTCAGCTGTGAAGATTTTCATCTTTTCCTTCTACCTTGGCAGCACAGCTGAAGAAATGCAAAATGCCCTGTGCACAGGAGATATTTTAGTGCAGCTGCATTGTCTCAGCAAACAACAGAGGGCTTGGAGGAGAGCACTGCTAAAAATAATTCCCCAGCTGAGGTCAGGAGGAGAGGACTCGTCACAAACCATCTCTGTTGCCCTCATCAGGGCACTTATGGACCTCTGGCAGCAGCTGGTGCCAGCACAGCACCAAAAACCAGAATTCATGGAAATTATGAGTTACTGAATGGTATTAAATAACAGCTGGAAGGAAAATTATTTGGGCACTTGGGCAGAAATTGTAGAGGTAGGAGCAGGCTGTGCTTTGTCATCTGCAGCACAGCTCAATAGAGAAATATCAAATATAGAGCAGAGCTCATTCCAGCCAAGGGAACAGCAACAAGAAAAGTCAGAGTCTTAAAACAAGCATGGGCACCTTCAGTTTGGGTGGAATAAACTCCTGATCAGGTGGGTAAAACCTGGGAGGCCAAAACAGAGCTTTAACATCAGAAAAATCTCCAGAAAATTCAGTTTAAGCCACTCACATAGATATGAACTGAAACTACATGAGAAAGTTTGGAAGCTACAGCAGCTTCCTTGTTCCTATTTCTAGTCCACTGCAGGACTGAAATCCTTCCCAGCTTGTCCCAAGTCTGCTCTCTCAACATACAAAAGTGAAAATCCACATCCTTCCCCCAGGAGGGGTTTGGTACTCATTCACAGGAGGGGAAGGGTTGGTGTTAAAAGGAACTGCAGTTATTCAGATCAAAACCCCAAAAAACACACCAGAAAAACCCCACCTGAGAAAACAACAGCTGAGAACACTTCACGATATTTTCTAGAGGGAAACACATCTGTTCAAAAAATCTTAGCTTGCAACAGGAATGAACACTATATAAAAATTATTGAAGTGAAAGGGTAATTTAGCAAAAGGCATTAATGTAGTGATTTTAGTGATAATTAGCAACAGATGGGAAGAGTTTCTGTAGTACAAGTTAAAACCAAAAAGCCACATAAGATATTGAACTTTTGTCACAGACACTGTTGTGGACTAGGTTTCAACCCAGATGGAAACCCGAGGTTTAACCCAGATTAAAATCCAAGCCACACATTTAAAAATTAATGTCTTGAAGCAAATGAATCATCTCTACCAGGTTAGAATAAGACACAATTTTCCTTTAGGATATCAGATGTGAACATTCCCGTAGTGAGTTTGAATGCTCCTTGTGCCAGAGGAAAGCAAAAAACTATGACATCAGGAGATTATGAAAGTGTGGCATCTTGCTACATCTCAAAAACCTGATGGAACTTGGAGAGATGATTATTTTTAGTGAAAACTTGAACCTGGAGGGTTTTTTCCATCCTGAGTTTCACAGCAGAGGGCTCAGTAGCCTGGAAATGTCTCCTTAGGGCTCTGGAGCTCTCTGTTCCCAGCTGGCACTGGACAAACACTCCAGTAACTCCAGAGCAAAACCTGCACCTTCTCAGTCAACTCAGCAGAGGCTCAATCTCACAGACTGTGCTGCAGCTTCCAACATCAAATCATAAAGTGCATCTCAGTCCAGTTGTTAGCACTTTGGATTCCTTAAATCCATTATTTATCAGTGGAAAAGCACAGGATGAGTCCAGGGGAGAACAGGAAAATACTTCTGAATGACCACAACAGGCCTAACACCTGAGATTAATCAAAAGTCACCAAATTCACCACTGATTAAAACAAATCACACAACCCCAACCCTAAAGTAATCCATTTATATGATCAAAATATATGGCTGATAAAGCAAAAGCTAAGCAGAACAGCTTCAGCTCCCTCTGGATCTTGCACAGCAATTAAATATAGTGCTTTCCTTTTTACAATAAAATATATTTAATCATGACCCTGATGCCATTAATACTTACAGGTGACTCCACACATAGAGCAGGACATGCCAAGTGTGTGATTTTACAGTTTAATGCTTCACTTCCCCAAGCTGCTCCCATTTCAAAATGCTCTTTTAATCCTCACTTTTGCTGCTGCTTTTTGCCAAGTCCATTTGCCTGGTTTCAGGTAGAGCCAGAGGCCTGCTGAGATCCCGGGGAGGTCTTATCTCCAACACCACCTCTTGTCTGGGCTGTGTACTTGAAATTAATCTTTCTGGAGTGCACAGGAGGTGAGGAGAAGGAATTAGAGGGGGAGAAATGCCTCAAGAGTGTTTAACAAAACAAGGCAGGATGGGCTTAACTTCTTAAACCTGACAACACGGAGGCCAAGAGATGGAATTGTTGCTCTCTTCACACACCAGCTGTGCAAGGGCAAACACAAACTCAGCTCAGCAAAAGGAAGGCTGTGGGCACAGGATAAATATGGATAAAAGGGCTGGGGCAGTGTGAGGCAGGATGGTGAGAGCAGCCTCTCTGCAGGGGCCACGGCAGCAACATGAGCTGCTCCAGCTCAGGGCATCCTGATGAATGTGCAGCAGGATTATCTGGCACAGAGAGCTGCAGGGGCAGGTGCCTGCTGGCATCTCCAGCCAAAATGTCTCGTGTTAGAGGAGAATCTACAGGGAAAAACCATTCAGAGCTTGGCACAGCACATCTGGGCTGGCCAGATGTGCAGTGATAGCAACACACACAAAGGGCAGGATGGGAATGACCTGAATGGCCTTGGGATGAAGGAGGGCAGGGATGGATGGGATATTGGGAAGGAATTGTTCCCTGGCAGGGTGGGCAGGCCCTGGCACAGGGTGCCCAGAGAAGCTGTGGCTGCCCCTGGATCCCTGGCAGTGTCCAAGGCCAGGCTGGACATTGGGGCTTGGAGCAGCCTGGGACAGTGGAAGGTGTCCCCACCATGGCAGGGGTGGCACTGGGTGGGATTTAAGGTCCCTTCCCACCCAATCCAGTCTGGGATTCTCAGAGAGTGAAGACTTCTCATCAGTCAGAGAGGAGGTTCCTTCCTGCTCAATCCCTCAGATTTGATGAAGATCTGCTCTCTCAGCAAGGCACCCTGTTTGCCTTTCCCCCCTTCCTGCAGCCACACCAGGTTAATCCCAGAGCCAAGTTACACATCTGTGATCAAACTCCCAAACTTGGATATTCCTAGAAGAGACAGGTAGCAAATGGCAGAAAAAGGAGGCTTTGTTCCCTGCACTTCCTCACTAAGGAAAGCAGCTGAAGGAATTTCTGAACTGTACTTCCACAGGTGAGCAAATGCAAAGCATTTCATGACAGAGAAACAGGGAGCTGGGCTTGGGAGCTTCCTGTGGGACACAGCTTGAGTCAGAGAACAAGGCACAAACACAGAGAAGTTAGTGCTGTAAATCCACAGCAAACACACACACAGCCTGGCAGGGTAGGATAGAGATGGGGAAAAAATGAGCTTTTTTGCTAAATGCAATATTCAGCTATTTTTTGGCTCCAAGGAAACCTCTGTGTCCAAAGGAAGAGATCACAAAGAGCTCACTTGGTACAAAGTGTGAGTACAAAACCACAAATCTGGCCCAGTTAACTGAGACTGGTAAAGGCTGAATAAGGACAAATCCTGGAGACACTGATGAGGGTCAGAGAGGATAGCAGAAAATTCCAACCCACACTGCAGTGCAAAAATAAGGATGGCAACAGAAACGTGTCTGAATTATTAATATTTAAAAACACCTAACAAAGAACACCCACACTTTTAGGATGAGCACTTTTTAAGGGATTTGTCCACGTATTGCTGCAATTCCAGGACTGTCCTTTTCTGTTCCCCTCTCACCCCCTCATTTGCAGTCCTTTCTGCTTTCTACACTGCTGATTATTTTTCTTTGATTCAATTTGAGAAGATATAAATTCCTTTCCCACCGACCTGCTGCTTGGGCTCTTCTAGAGCTCACACAGCCCTTCAGGAGCTGCTGAGGGTGCTTTGCTAATGACTCATTTAGTCTGCAAAATCCAGCCATGGCTAAACGATGTTTTGGTGGAGATAAAGCTTAGGCAGGATTAGTCAAAACACAGAGCCAGAAAAGCTCCTATACCTCCTCATTTACATCGAGGCAGCAGTGCCAACATGTTTGTTTGGTTTTTAATTGACAAGATGCTGAGCAATCCTACATTTTCCTTTTGTTTAGGGCACAGGAGAAGGGTTGTGAAAATTTCGCTGCTTTATTGGGGGATTTATTCAAAGTGAAGAGCTCCATGAGGGGACAGCTCAAGGAAAAAAAGAAATAAGCATTGCCTCAGCTGCTGACTTACAGTTATTCCACCCAATTTAAGGAGGCAGAGCAGGGAGGCAGCATTTGTTCCCAGCCCTCTGAGGAAGTTGTGGAAGCAGTTAATTCATATTAACACCTCTTTCTGTGGTGCCAAAGCTTCCAAACATGCCCTGACAGACCCTCAGCAGCAGAAAATGTCAGCAGTGCAGAGTGGAAAATTCAGGGTACAGACCTTGACACCTCCTGTGAATATTCAGCAGAGCAAAGGGGGGAATGTTATAGCAGAGCAAAATGGAACAGAGTCAAATAAAAACATAAATTATCTGTGTGTCTTGTTGGGTTTGGGGTTTTCTGTTTGTTTGTTTGTTTGTTTTTGCTTTATATTTTGCTTCTAAGGAATAAATTTAACTTCAATTTCGGGAAAAGTACTGTAATAAGGACAAATACTCTGTGAGCAGAATCCACTAACAAAAGTGACGGATGTTTTTTTAACCTATTAGGATCTAATTTATGAATTTTACTTTATGGAATTAATTACCACAAAGATAGATGGATGTGATATACTGTTGCTGGCAGCTGTTTTAATAACAACACTTTTCTTGCTAACAAATGCAGTCCTTCAATTCCACAGCTTTTATTTTTAACTCTGAACTGAAAAAATTCCCAGTGTGACACGGAATGTGAGGAAAAAGAAGTTGGGAGAAATAACTATGGGAGAAGTGTGCATTAAGAAAAGAAACAGTAGCAGGAATTACTGTGTGAGGAAGGGCTGAGGATTTTGTGATAGTATTAATAGGAGGTAAATCCTTTATCAAGTTTTCTAGCTAAAATCGAAGTGCCAGGTGGAACCAGACAGCTCTGGAGGGCCCAAACCTGCTCACACCTGGGTGAAAAGGGGTTTGTTTCATGCAGGGGCACCTGTAGCAGCACAGAGATGTTCTCCCTTCATGAGGGATGTGTCATTAGCCATGGGGAGTAATGGGGGATTAAAGGAAAAATTCAGGAGAGGGAACAAAAGAGTGATTTTTTCATTTTCCTTCCTGTAGTGTGTGAGAAATATAACATAAAGCCTTAAAATTTCTGCTTCAGGAAACAGCCTCTGCATGCAGAACTTGCATATACCCTTTCAGCCTCTCCAAAATCATATTTTTGTCACCATGGAGGTACTAAGGGATATAAAATCTATCCAGCTTCCACTTAAATCCAGCCCTGGCACTTGATTCCTCTTTCCTCTGCATCATCCCAGAAGTATCCCACTATGCCCAGAACTGGAGAAAATATTCCCCAAAACAGCAGGAGAATTTAAATATAAACTGTGCTGTGAACTGATATAATTTAAGGATTAGCTCATTATTGATTTTTTATGCAATGGTGAAATTTCTGAAAAAAAAATAGAGTTCAACTTTTTATTAAAAACATTAAACCAGCTCCACTCCTAAAGCAAATTTCCAGCCTTCCCATGGCACAGCTTGGCAAGGGCAGTAGGCAGCTGCAGAAATCCAGAATTCATTTTCCTGCCAGATGTTTCTGGCACTTTCCTGGTCTCATCAGTGACCTTGTAGGGCAACTTTACTGCTCCCTGTCTTGGCAGTGTGAGGGCCTGATGGAGAATCAGTTTTATCCTCTGCAATCCCTCCTTCATGTCATGAAATGCTTTCCTGTACAACAACAATATGCTGATGTTTTTCTACTTTTTCTCCAGCACGATGAGACATACAATATTTATACAAATGTAGATTAAAACTCCAATAACTTCTATTTTATATATGCATACAACTTCCAAGGCAAACACATGTTGCGTTATAAAAGAATCAATGTAAAATGGCTCGGGATATGAAATACGCAAATTTCTGGTGGTTTTTTTGAGGATTAAAATCCATCCTTCCATTATCACCATGTCTCATTCGTTAGCAACTCCACATGATATTTACAACCTCCTGCAGCAGGAAAAGATTCAAATTAAACCCTGTTTCTGAAGTGTGAATTGCATGTTCTCGAATTTCAATACAGTAATTGACTCCCTGAGATTTCTCACCTCGGAATTGGGAATATACTCCAAGCAGATCATTGCTTGCACCTTTCCTTTCACAGATGTTCTTTTCACTCCAGAGGGGTGTAAAACATACATCTTTTAAGAGGTAATTGAAATAACCTCTGCAAGTTCGGATCATTTTTAGTTTAGAACAAACAGTTTTCTACAACTTGGGCAGAATCCCGCTCAACAGCGGAGGCAAAATTGAATTTTACTGCCTCTGCTTTTTAGGAGAAGCCGTGGCAAAAATCCTCTCTCTTCCCACAGCGCTAAAGTGCAGATTTCCTCTCCAATTTCCTGTGATGATTCCTGATGTTTCTGTGCTCAGATTGTTCAGGGTGCAGCTCCATCTGGGTCACCTGACATTTACTGAGGGAAGCAAAAGATGTTTTATGTACAATTAACACATCGAAATCCTCAGTCTCTGGCATTCCCGGGAGATTAATTACGTGTAATATTTTAGAGAGCTCCAATTTAAATTCCGAGCAGCTTTTGATTCTCATACTTGAGAGCACTAATGAATCATCCTTTCATCCCATTTGGCTCCTAAGCAGCTACAAGTACAAACATTAGGGAAGAATTGAAATGACCCACAGTATTCATTGACAAACAGCAAAAGGTGGGAAAGAGATTGCAGCTCTCACAATGTTTCCAGAATTTCTCATTCTGGAAAGCAGCAGCAGCTCCAGCAATAAAGTTTGTTTTAAAGTTCAGCTCTGGGAAACTTGTTCCTCACTCATTACAGGAAGGTGTTTTATGGAAGTGCTGTCATGCAACATAAAACCCAGGGATTTTTTCATTGTGTATTTATGACACTAAGGCCAGTGTTTTACACCTCTTGCACATTCAAAGGTAATACTCTATATTTTAACTTTCCAGTTAAAATAACCTTGCAAACACTTCAAAGAAATGTACTTCTGCAGTCCTTTTATGAGTTAGCAAAAAGACAAAATAAGCAGAGAGCAAACTTCCATGAACTCCCCATTCTGGAATCCATTAAGTTCTCCTTACACAGCACCTGCTTGGATTTTAAAGATGTCTTTTTCTAAGAGAGAAATAGGTTGGATCTCTGTTCAGTCTCTACTCTGCCTCAGTGCTTGAGCAAACAGCCAACAGCAGAATAAACACCGATATAAAGTTAGTGATGTCATGTGAAAATTGCAAAAGCAAACAAGTTCACAAAAAAAAAAAAAAAAAAAAGAGGTCCCTTTTAATTCAAATGAGCAGCTTATAAATTTCTGTCTCAGTGATGCCTGGAGAAAAGGAGGCTCAGGGGGACCTTCTGGCTCTGCACAACTCCCTGTTGCCTCCAGGATATTTCTGTTACCTAACAGCCCACCCAATCCAAAGGCTATGGAAATTCCATCCCTCTTCTGCTGCAGATGATCTCTGGATCTCTCTGGAGCTCTGACCTTGAAAATTAAATCCAGAGCTCAAAGGTTTGGGGTCCTCACCCACCACTTCCCAGCACAGAGCCACTTCTGAGGGAGAAACTCCCAGCCCACCTTAGCCCTGCCCCTCCTGGCCCCATGAACATCACAAAGAACCTCGAGGATAGAGTCTGGACATTTGAACTGAGAGCTCTGTGATTTATTTTATTCTAGCATTTCCAAGCCAGATCCTTTCGCTATCACTCCAAAAGCCAAGTGGAGAATATGTATTTGTACTGATATTAATGCAACTCTGTCTCATTAATTCATAACCAAAGGTGAACACTGACAGAGTGAGGAGTGGAGAGTTTGCTAGAAATTAATTTTAGAAGAAAATATATAAAATGCTGGCTTTATATCCATATAACCCTTTTACTATCACCACACATCTCTATAAAGTACTTCCTGCAATGGCTGAATCCCTTCCACGAAGTACTTTTGAAACAAAGTAAAATGAAAATAAAATTATCCAAGGTGTAACAATCCTGAGCCGCAGAAGCAGCAGCTTCTGCATGGTCCTCAGACAGTTCTCTTGCCATTCTCACTCCATATTTTCATATTCTAATAAATCAGTGAAAAGCACTGTCCATAAGATAGAGAAAGAGAAATCTTCCTCTGCTTCTTTACCACAGGAGTTTTCAGTGAGTGAGGACATCTGAGGAAGTGGATGCTTGTGAAAAGCTACAAGAAATACAGGCAAGAAAAAGACTCCACACCAAAAGGTGAATTTGGTAAAAGTCCCTTTTTCTTTAAGAATACTTTAAAAACTTTCCTTCCTTCCCCCCTGGAGGGTTTTGGGGAAGACTTGAGCAGGGAAGAAAATCAACATGCAGTAGAACTAATGTGAGGTAACGAGTAACTATTCCCATCTAATTTCTATTTGTCCCTACAGTCATCTTTCAATTTAATGAACAAAAAATGAGGAGCATGTGGAACATGGCTAAAAAAAAAAGGTTATTCACAGAACTCTAATTTATAAATTTCACGGGCAGTTAATCTAAGTTGGAAACGACTTTCAGAATGAAAGATTTTCTATTTACAGATGAGTGAAATGCCAACATAAACATAAAAGAAAATAGAAAAATAAATTGAAAGATCTCCACTTAAACTTTGTCAACATTTGTCCAGGCCTGCCTATCTGCATTCTGTTTTATGGGAATAAATTGATGCCAAGTGACAAAATTTACCTCAACTATAAAATGCACACTAAAAATGCATTTGCACCCTTTTAGCAAAACTTACCCCCCAAAAATCTGATACCCAGCAGTTGACCCAACACTATTCACACACCAGGATAAAGGAATTCCATGTGATTCCATGATTACCAACAACCTGGAGGAAACACCAGCAACAGCTTTAATTGCTATGCCACACACAGTATTGAAGTCCCATGCTTGGCTGTACAGCAAATAACTTTATGTTACAGGACCTTGCAGTGGGGAGGCTTTTTCAGCTCTCCAGAAAAGGGAAACACAAAAACCTCATTTTATTTGTTGGTAATCTCAGAACTTCCAGAGGTTTTTGTGCTGGTTGAAAGCATTCTTTCAGTTTTATCTCATATATAAACCTTATCTTGCTCCCACTAAAGGGGAAGCAAAAGCTGTATTTTTATCTATCAGAAATGTTTTCCCTCCAGAAAGGGATGTGTAAAAAGCCTGTGTGGTTCTCTAGAGCCCTGTAACTCCCTCCCAAGGAAAATCTGGGAATTCAAGGTGTGTGTTGACCACGTGCTCATTGTCCATGGCTGGCTGAGAAGGACACCATGGCTTTAATTTCCTGCTCCAACGCCTGCTGCTCCTGCCAGGCCATGTGGGGCCATGCAGGGAAGATCCTCAGCTGTCACAAACTGATATTGTGGCACTTCAGGCCAAATGAGGTCTTGGATGCAGCTCCTCGTGCCATCCCCAAAATGGAAGTTTAAAATACTGATGAAGGGTGCTGAATTTTTTCCTGTTAGTTGATCTCAGAATGCTGAACTGTTAGAAATGGTTTTTTTCAGTGGTCCTTCAGGTGCTGATGTTAGATAGAGCATCAGAGCCTTGCCCATTTAGGCTTGAAAAACCTCCAAGGATGGAGTTTCTTCAGCTTGGCTTGGTCCTTTTCACCACTTTTCTTATGGAAAAAAAATTAAAATCCTTACATGGAATTTCTTGTCTAACCTGTGTCCATTCTCAGGTGGGAAGAGCCTCAGCCATCCCCTCTCTCCCCCTCCACCAGGTGGTTAAAGACCTTTTGTTCCATTTTCCCAACTTGCCTGAAGAGGCAAATTACACTTCCCTGATGTCCAAAAAACTCAAACCAAAATACCACTGAAATACAACAGTGAGGTTGTCTCAGTGCCCTTCATATTCCAGCACATCTCCTGATTTTCCCAGTATTTCCTTTGAGGAGGAATGTTCCCATTTGACTCTGAAGAAAGGCTTGAGAATAATTCTTTAAAGTGACTTCCACATTGACAAAAGGAGGGGAAAACATCAAATAAAATGCGAGAAGGATTATAAAAATCAATCAGTGGGTAAACAATTCATTGCTGAAATGTCACCCAGGTTGCACAGCAGGACTTTATTCACCTGGGGACCACAGAATCCAAATGAAGGATTACCCTTCCTCAAAGGCTCTCGGGACACAATCCCTGTACCCAGAGTTCAGCTTCATTTTCTTTCATATCTGCCTCGTTTTGCACAGTTCAAAACATTCCCAGACAAACGCTATTTGTCTAAATAACCACTACAACCAAAAGCCATGGATCTCCTGCTCTTCCAGCCTCCCAGTAATCCACTTATACCCTGTGTAGATAACTGCCCCAGTCCAAAGGGGAGGCAGGGACATTTCACAGCTTATCTGGAAGGTTAAGTCTGTAGTGATTAAGCATGAAAGGGCCTGGGATGCCCCTGGACGTGGCTTTGAGGCTTTGCTGATCCTTCCTGCGGCCCTGGCAAGGCAGGCCAGGCAGCACAGCCAGAGGGGCAGCCTCTCATTAAATGCCAATACGGATTAGCAGGGCAGAGGGGAGCTGGGAAAGAAAAGTGTAAATTCCCTGTCCTCATCATTCTGTCCAAAGCAATGCAAAACTCCTGTGAAGAGCAATTCTCAGATCCAGCACACAAAGGCAGTTTTCAGGACCAGCAGACAAAGACAGTGTAGAGGTTGAGGCTGCTCATGGAGAATGAGCTCTCAGAGCATCTTCCTTTAATGAGACAACTCTGCTTAAAATCTCTCTTCTCATCACCCTCACTGCTGGGGGGCACAGAGCAGAGCCTGAGCCCTCCAGGCCATGGAGATCCACCTCCAGAAATCCCACAGGAATCACCTACCCTGCCTGCCTCATGTGAGCACAGGAGATGCTCTGTTTCCCAGCACCTTGAATTTTTACCTAAATACAGATGACCCCTAAAGGATCACCAGAGGAGCCTGAAGTCAAGGAAATAAAACTAAGAATTGATGTTACTGCATGTCAACAGTGACTGACATTCCATCCACCTCCTTGGAATTCAGCAGCAGGGACAGCCTTTGTGGAGCAGTCCTCTATTTTCTCCTGCTCTGTGTTTAAACTCTTCTATAATTGGCTAAGGGATTGAAATTAAAAGTTTTCTTTCCCCATAATCATGGAAAGACATTTTCCTTAAAAACATTATTTGTGGATGTGAGCAACACTAAGTAAAACTTTTCTAGAAGATGAAAAGAACAGCATAAGGCCAAAAATACATGATGTATTTTTCAGAAAAAAGGCAAAGCAGCAGCTTGAAAGGAAAGCTGGGATTTGAATTCAAAAGTGCAAAAAGGGAGATTATTCCTTGTACCAATATAACCTGACAGCCCAAGGGAATTCCCAACCATTCCTGGGACTCACAAGCCACCACACTGCCATGGATGTTTCCTTAATATCAGAGATATTAAGGTTTAGAGATCTGTTCTCTAAACCTCCTGAAATCTGAATACAGAAATCCTTGCCCATGTTTTTATATTCCATACAGAGTTTTGCACTTTCCCTATAACTTTTAGAAGCAAAGGGAAGAAACAACACCTTTATCGTGATCCACAGCCGCTCTGCCACTGCAAATAATTTTAAACAGAACTCATTTTAACCAAGGGACCAGGACTTTATTCAGAAAATCAAAGTGACATCAACAAAACACATCACTGCGGTGGCAGGAAAGAAGTAAATATTACAATTGATGTTTATCCTCTCTTTTACTTTATGCCTCCAAAAAGGGAAAATAAATGTGAAAATACATTTCCTTGATGCCACAGACTTTAAAATAGATCATGGACCTCTTGGATGGCTCTGTTTCATAACTGCCTGCCAAGTTCAAGCAGCCACTTTGCACCTGAAACCCAGAACTTTCCAAACACCTTCAAATCAGCATTGATAAAATAAATGCCAAAAAAATAAAGTGACAACCTACCCACAGCAAATTCCACCTTGTGCCATGCAGAGCCCCCTGAGGAAATATTTTATTATATTATATTAATCATGTCATATTATTCCTGAGTGCAGAGCACTACAGCCATCAACCTGGGGGTTGGTGATTGTTGCAATTAGCCAAGTTGGGGTGGTTTTATTCCTCAGCTCTACAAAGAAACAAAAAAGAGCCACCCCAGAGGTGTGGCAGATGTCAGCAACGCTTCCTCCCACAAATAAATCAGATAATAAAACCTGTTGCTGAATGTTTCAGCTGTGCCAGAGCTCTCCAATTCCCAGTAACCCACTTGGGCTCTGATGAAGCACAAACCCAGAGAGATTTGCTCCAGGACAGGACATGAACAAACTGGGATCAGGAGGCTCTGGATGCCATAAACCCTGCTCTAAATCATGGCATTGATTTCTTCTGTGAAGCAATTAGCTAACAAAAAGAGAAACAGAGTCATTTCAGGCCCAGGGACTACTCTGCAGTTATTTCATGTTGGATTCTGTTGTCTAAGCTTCTGATTCCACAGGGATGTGTTGTCACTAGATCTATGAAACTTATAATCATGCACAGTGTGCAGAAGATCTTTATATGTTATTTATAATTGCCCAGATAAAATACTCCTCCTTCTCCAACATCGAGCCTTGACAGGATATTTATACCAGTAATTGTATTTCCAATGCATCTCACAGCAGTTACTGTTTTATCAGTGCTATTTTTAGGACAGACAGTTGGATGCCTGCTAAATACTCTCATTTTAAATTAATTTCTCCAAAGGTTACATTCTCCCACTGCAGCCCATATTCTCCTTTGCCAGAATGGGGCAACATCTTACATTTCTTGAGGCAAAGAATATCAATTTCTGTCCTGCTCACTGCAGTAGCTCTGAGGGAAATAAAGCTTTGTGCTTTGTTCATCGTTAAGGCTGGGTGCAGGCACAGTCCTGAACTTCACCTAACACAGACTCAAGCAAAAAGCTGGTAAAAAGCCCTAAAAGCTTCATTTGCCACATCATTTCCCATTTCCACACCTCCAGGGTTACTCATACTCTTAGAGAATGTGTGCATCATCACCCAGGTTTTGCCTTCCTTTTATGCATTTCTTTATATGCCTGAAGGCATGAAAGACCCTCTGGAAATTAAATTTTCCCTCTGATCAGGAGGGGGTTCTTTCCTGATGTCTCTGAATGTGCCACACATTGTTTTGGGAATCTCTTCAACAGACACTGGTAGGGAAAAATAAAACAGAAAAGAAAAAAAGCAAACCAGAAATGAATCATAAATCCTTCTTGTATAAAATTCAGCACCTGCAAGGGGAAAGCAGCACTGCACAAATGCTCTCTGTGCTCCCCTGGCACCACTTAAGGCCATTTCCTCTCGTCCTTTGGCTTGAGCCGTGGCAGAAGAGACTGACCCCACCTCACTGCAAGTATTGCAAAAGAAAATCCACAACAGATTTGGGGGCTGGTCGGGGGTAGAAGCAGAAACTGAGTGGAAATAAGAAAAGCATTTCATGCAGGATTCTTCCATAATCCAAGTCTCCAAACATGCATTGGAACAAAGGACTGTGAATAATGAATTGACAACACCACCATTTTATTGATTAATCTGAAATGCTGATTACTCTGTTGTTTTGAAACTTTTTCCCTTCAGTGCCTTTCACTTTTTGGCTTGCAGTTCCTTGGGACTCAGCAAACCACGTGGAAAGGGAAAGACCTGAGCTGAAGTTCAGTGACTGAAGTGCTGCTGAAAGTTGTTCCAAGGTCACCACCGGATGAAAAGTAGATTGGAAAGTCTGAAGGGGAAAAGAGGTGCAGGTTTTCCCATTTCCTTTATGCCTCCCCTTTCCTAAGGATGCCTGTGATAAATTACAGAAGGTATAGTTCACGAAATCGTTTAGAAAATCAAGAAGTTTTAATTCTTTACTTTTGCTAAGCTCTGCTTTTTAGTTTTGCTTTAACAGAAAGAGTTCCTGTTTTAGAGGCAAACCGTTCTGCCGAAGGTTTGCAACAATTGTAACTCTTTTTGCAAGGCCACTCAGCAGCTTTGTGTAATTCTCACGGGACACAAGTCTCCACTGCTATGCAAGAAAGAACCCCCCCCCCAAGAACCTGCAGGCCTCAAACCACAACCAACCAGCGCAGAGACCGACGACTCCACGGCCAATCGAGACACCCAAGAGAACGTCAGTCAAGACCCACGAGGGACTCAAGGGAGGGGGTAAAAATGACTATAAAAAATGATGGTTTGCAATCTTTGGGCGCGGTGCAGTAGACTAGTAAGGGACTGGTCTCCCCCGTCCAGTGCTGTCTTGGCTGATACCTGCTTGCTTTTTAATTAATAAATTCTTTAATTGGATCTACGTCTCTGATTGGTTTTTGAGACCCAACTTATAACAATGCCTTACAGCTCTGAGCTGTTTTCCAGGTGACCCAGCTCACTGTACATCTCCAAAGGCCTTGCAGTCTCCACATGCAGCTTTTTCCAGGTAAAGCCCTGGAGAGCCTGGGCTGCCCCAGAGCTGCTCCTGCCTCAGGCAGGGGGAAGCAGAGCCCTCCTCAGGTGCCCCCCTGAGTCTGTTGCCACCCCAACACTCATCCTAGAAGCTGGAAAGATGACCAATTCTGTGCTGTGTAGGTCTTCCTTGTAGGTCTTCCCACAACTTCCAGCCAAAGCAACAGGAGCTGAGGAATATTTGTTGTACAGGAAGAGCCAAAGAAAGCCCCAAATTCTGACTGAAGCGATGCTGACGGGATTTACAAAGCAGGAGAGGAGAACATGCAGCAGAGGCTCGTGCAGTGCCTGTGGCCAATCTTCCTTTGCACTGAAGCCACAGCTTTGTCAGCAGCGATAGAATTGGATCTTGTTTACCAGCGGGAGCAGATCGTGGCACTTCATTATCATCGCAAATGAAGAGAAATCCCAACGTCCCAGGGTGTAGCCAGCCGGGGCTCTGAGGCACAGTGACAACCATGGCCTTGCTGTCACACCAGCAGAGCACGATTAAAAGTACACAGTTCAGAATTAAGGATTTCAATTTGATAAATCTCTTCTAACAAAATACTCTCAAACGTTTGCCACAAGCACAAACCACAAGTTTCATCACAGCACCTCAGCCCTAATGAACAATCCTATTTTTAATTCCATGATCTCCAGCCACTGGCACAAAACCTTGGGAGTTTGGCATGGTTGTTACTTCCTATTTGAAATCCTTTTTCATATCACATTTGCTGCTCTTGGATTTAGGAGCAACAAAATGAGCCCACAGTTGCCAGGCTCGCCTCTTGCATTTGGAAGAACTGAGATCAGCATTTTTAAAAGCCATCTTCAATGGTAAAAATGAATATATTAAAGACACAACAGAGCTATATGGCCACAGACACCATTTATTTATAGCTCTTTTTGATAAAAAATATGCAAAGAAAGCTTGAAGGTGAATTTTTTGGCCCTGTTTCTCTGCAGCAAGGGATAAGTGACACAGACAAGAACACCTGGGCATTATCTGTCAAACCTATATTTACACACCAGCATTTTTGGTTTAGAGATTCTTTATAAAATTTTTTATATCCTGTGTGCAGTTTAATTTTATTTGCAACAATGCACTGCAATAAAACAGTGCTGGAAAACAGGGATTTACTCCTATTTATTGTATCAAAATTGCACTTCGTTCAAAAATACCCATTTTACCCATTTACCCATGGTGTGAGCTAAACTGTGTTTAAATGAAATGTACGTGTTTCTTTTTGTTTGAATCTGAGCTAATTTTGTAAAGTATTAAAGGAATATTGAATGATGTATCTATGAGTAAATAAATAAATCCTTAAAGCAGGACCAGCTGTGGTTAAACCCAGGCAAACCTGCAGAGTCTCCCCAGGTGTGGCTTAGCAATGCACATTAAATAAATCTGCTCAAGCGTAAGGATTGAGCAATAAAGGCTGTTCTTACACCTGTAAAGCCGGGAGGAAATAGCAGCACAGAGTGCAGAGCAGGAATTTCAGTGTGTGAAACACCCCCAGGGAAGTGCCAGGCTGAAGGGAGGCAGGAAAAGTTGGAGTCACCAATGAAAAGCTGCAGCATCAGGGACTGTTCAGGTGTAAAAAGGGAATTTTAACCAAGTGCTTCTCATGTGGGTTTGCTTCACAAATAGGGAACTCGCTATTTAGGAGCAGTCTTTAAATGAAATAACATAGCTGGGGGCTGCTGTTCAGCACAAGCTTTCAAGTGTAGGGCAAGATTAATGAAAAAACTTGCTCAGTTCTAAAGAGTCCTAAATTTAATAGTGGATACAAGTAATGCTCAACCTGCTCACATTTTCCTTCAGCTGTGGTACCATCAGGATCTCTGGTATATCCATTTAACCTTTGTTAAACAGCGCTGAATTTACAACACTCGTAAAAAAATAGATTAAATCCAAAAGAGTGTTTAGAGAGAACAGGAAAAGAGGGAGAACTGAAAGCCGCAACCTGCTTTATAGTGAACATCCACCCTGTGCACATGGCTCTGGAAGGAAAGAAGCTCTAAGGTAGGGCAGAAAGAAGCAAAACAGGTGAAAAATGCAACATTACCTCAAATAATAAGCAACACCACTGAAAATGCCAGAATCTCTCTCATTTTTTGGTGCCTTTAAACTTCATCCTTTTCATCCTCTTTCAACTACTCTGTATTTGTTACTAAAGCAACACATTCACCTTGGCACTCAAATTCCATCTTAAGGTTGGAAATACCATTTGGCTGAGCAATCCCAGGGAAAAGGAGGCAGAGAAATATTCCTCTCAAGGCTCAATGCATTCCTCAGAGCATTCACTGGAAAGCCATAAAGCCCCAGCTCTGGGTGTTTTCCTCTTTCTTCTTCAGCTGATAATGCAAGAATATTTCCCACATTTTAAATGTTATCAGGACCTGCCTGCTCTGCAGATGGGAACATAAATGGAGTGGTTAATGCTCCAGCAAGAGTGGGAATGTGGAATATGCAGCAGGAAGGCAAGAGCCGGCTGTGAATCATCCTGTGAGCCCGGAATGGCCCTGATGATCAGCACAGCTCCTCGGTTGTGCTGAGAAAATTCCCCACTCGGCAGTTCCTCAGCTCAGGGGCAAAGCCACAGCACCTGCCTTGGGTTTGCTGGGGGCAAAGAGAAACTAGGACCTTCCCAAGATCCATGAGACCTTCCCAAGATCCACGGGACCTCCCCAGCCTGTGCGACTCTCACACATCCACGGATGAGGAAGATGTGGATGGATTTCAACTCTTCCAGGCTCTCATTTTCAGGGGTTTGTTTTGAACAGGTTTCCCCACTTACCTACAGGAGTGAGGACAAATTGCAGAGGTGCTCTCAGCACAGCAGAAGCTCTGATGACGAAATTTCCATTTCAAAGGACGAGGAAAGATAACTTGACCCAGATAATCAGGGTAAATAGATCCCAAACAGGTCCACTGTGTCACAGCTCTCCAACTTAGAAAAAGACAAACATCCTGAAATAATTACACTTGCCACAACCATTAATAAATAACTTCAGAAAGGCAATGAACGGATTTCTGGGCTCTCCTCACATAACAAACCATGAATGTCACACACATTTACAGGAGAGGTACCACCTGTGACACCAGAATACAGCACATTTCAGACAGGTCTCCAAGTTCCCCATTTCTGCTGTTCAGCTCACTTTGGGGATCTGCTGCTTTTCCACCCTCCCTGCCCTCGTGCAGGGAGGTACCAAGGCAGGAATTTCAGCTTTGAACTCCAGTAATGGTGTTGTCAAAGACTCAACCTGAGGGTTGCAATGATCAAAAACCCTTCCATTTGTGTCATTTTCTCTAGTGATCTTTTCCCTCACATCAGTTCAGACAGATTTTGTTACATTTCTCAGTGTCACACACTGTTCTGTGCAGAATAAATAACCTCATGCCCTCCGCCCTCTGTTTGATACTCACATCCCATGCAAAAGCATCCTCTAAACCTTGTATTTCAGTCACCTGTGGCCTTCTGGGCCATATCTTGGCAAAGCAGGAAAATATACTTTCCTCAAGAGCATTTCTGGAATTGCATCTTTCTCAAAACTCAAAACTAGAAAAGTTTTTGTTTTTTACAGACAAAAACCAAAGCCCATCCTCACAGCCCCAAACATCCCCAAAAGCAGCTGTCATTTCACCTTCAAAAATCCAAAACGTTGGTAAAGACCTCCAAGATCATCCAGTGCAGCCTTTGATGCTCTGGGTTGTGCAAAGTAGCTGCTCAGGGCTTATGAAAACTGTACTTCATTCACTCAGTAAGAACGAGCAAAGCCCAATTCTAATCTTAAATCCCATTTTCATCCCCGTGCCTACTGAATGGAATCAGGATTAATGTAACCACACATGCAGGCTTTAATGGTAAAGTATTCTGGTGTGCAAAAAGAATAAGAGACACTGAGGAAAAAGAACTTTGCCGTGCTCTGCAGCATTTGGCTTGTGAAGTGCAACATCCAGCTCTAAGAGCTGGAATTAAGGAGCACCACCTTTCTCAAGGAGTAGATAAAATTTTGTGTATAGGAACTCAATGCCTAAAAAATGATGGCACTTTTGGACCAATCCCCATTCCTTTGTTGTTAAATGGCTTTCCAATACAACCTGCATCTGTATTAACTGATATGGGAATAAAAGCCTTAAAATCCCATCGACTTTCCAATCATTAAACAAAGCCCCCCAAACAACCCAGGAAGATGTACATGATTTTTAATTATCTAATACATGTATATATCCTAAATATAGACAGATAATCCATTTTTATGCCTCACCCTAAACCTTCCTGTAATAACTGCACTTTGGCTCAGGTAATTTAATTTCATATTCTTTCAAGAACACACTACTGCAGTCCTATTTAAAAGATAATAATTCTTTTGAAGAACTTATTAGAATGGCTGATGGAGTTTAGAGGAATTCTTCACCCAGGTGGGATTTCTTAGGAAGTTTTGAGAAAGCAAATCAATAAGTGTTTACAGATTGCAAATCTGATCACACTGCTGGCTGTCCCCAGAGGAAGCTGTGGAATTGTCATTTCAGTGAGGGGATCTTGGCAGAATTAGTTCTCCGTCCTGGAAAATTGCTAAAGGACAGGGGACAGCAGGCTGGAGCAAAGGCACTCACAATCAATAGAACAATACTTGTGTTGTTTATCCTGGCAGCATTTTACCCTGCTTCTGATCACTGCCATAAAAAAGTGTAAAACTTCCTTTACGCTTCAATATTTCATGGAATCATCTGAACAACGTTGGATTTGGGGAGGGTCCAGGGAGGGGATATTGATACACAGGATACGATAGGAAGAGCTTTGCTTGTAGTTCATCAAATCCAATCTTACTTTAGAGACCAAATATTCTCTGAAACCACCTGGATTTACTTATTCTTCTCCCCCTCCCCACACCCCCCATCCCCTGCCTCACTTCTACTGGTTCAGTGCTCTTAATGAGGGAGTCAGAGCCATTTAAAAAGATTTTTTCCTCCTTTGTTTCTTTCATTTGCCTCGAAACCCTCCCAACTTCTCCTTTAGCTCCCATTATGTGAGCATGTTTGACATGGAGGATGAACAAACCTTTCCTAGAACTGAACCCAAGGTTCCAGGGCTGACTTGCTTCAAGCCATGCTCCCTGTGGATCCAGAGGACATTCGGGAATGTCTGAAGGATTCTTGAAGAGCAATGCAAACTCCTACCTCCTTCATGCACAAAACTCCCACTTCCTTTGTGCACGAAACTCCCTTCCAGGGAGAAATCCGTGCAATTAAAAACCTCTGCCAGGAATATCCTCCAGGACTAAAACCTTCCCTACACTCACAGCAAGAGCTCTCAGGAGAGCAACCACTACTCAGTGACAACTTCATTGTAATAGAAATGAGCCACTTCACGACAATGGAAATGACAATTTCATGATGACAATGAAAATAAACAAGAAGATACTTTCTTTTCAATCTAATCCTGGTACCAAGAGGAGTGAAAAATACTTATTGTGGTTTCAGGTCAGCATTTTGTTTCATCCAACAATTTCTACCCTGAACAGCACCCTAGGAATGGCCTGACCCAAGAAAGACAAATTGACAGGTAAAAGAGCATAAAGAGCTCTGTTTACTCAGAATTTCCTTCACAGGATTTTGTATCTTACCACGGAAAAGAACAAGAGAAGTAAAATCACTATCTGAGCAACTGCTTGGCCAAGCTGCTCACCAAAAGCTGAATTTGGGAAATATTGTGAAACTATGGCCACTGTGAAATCCAGTTCCCTCCACAGCTCACTGAGATAACCCCCTTTGGGCAATGTCAATCAGGGAAACATTCTCTCTCCATATTCCAGACAGATATCCTCTTCTATCACTCAATTACCATAAAAATTTTACCACAAGTCTGAGGCACAGATATTTTTTCCCCTCTAGACCTTAAGAAAACTTGTCATATGCTCACAATAAGTTAACTGTTAGAAAACATCTGTTAGGCTAGGAGGTAAAAGAGTGATAAAAAGGCCCTAAGGATGGCTTTGAAAGATAGTTTCCTGAGGAAATTATGGAAATCCTCCTGATCTGAGGAGAAACAGAAATTAGCAAAACTCCACATTTCTGACAGCCTCCAAATCTCCTGTTGCTCTGTAAAACCTGCTCCAAACCCAGGGTAGAGCTGCTCTGTGCTGCCCTTTATTTAATCCCTCAGCCCACCATCACAATCGCCTTTAAACTTTGGCTCTGAGAGCCCAACTCTGAGGCACGCTGAGACTGAATGGAAGTCACCAACCTGGAGCTCTGTGTCCCCACGTCCAGCACAGATCCCTCTGAAGCCACAGAACCAATGAAAATGGAATTAATTGTAGCGGTTTTACCACAAGGATGTGGGTTATACAACTCACAAGAACTCGATAACCGTTTTAATGGGGGTCATCCCTATTCGAAGAGATGTTGCAGAGAATGCTCTGTGTGGCTTAAATTGTTTAAATGAAAAAGGTTTCAGCAATTTGCAAAGCTGATTTTTATGTTTTCTATAGAACAATGTGGCTTTGCTACCATGAAGCAGAGGGCCCAACAGAAAACCACAGGCAGGAAGAGGAAAGCTCCTGCCATCACCTCTGAGCTCCTGCTGTGCACTGGGCATTTAAGCTGAAATGGCCTCTTTTCCCTCAGAGAATTTGTTAGAATTAATCAATAGGCAGCTGGGGATCAAATCTTCAAAACCAGGCAGCGCCCAGCAGCTCTCACCACGACCTGAACGTCCACTTCAGCAGATGTTCAAGCAACTGGAACAATTTGGGAATGGAGGTTGACCCCTTTCACAGACAAAAGACAAAAAATGTTTTGTATAAGCATAATTTTTGTTCTCCCCCTACCATTATACTCTGGAGAAAGAGTATTCATGGTTTCTGGGCACTAAAAATAGGCTAATAAATCTTCAAACAGATCAAATCCCTTGCCTGGTGTTGTTTCAAATCCCCAGCAGTTGTGAGGGCCCATGTTTTACATCCAGAATTTCAAGAGACGTTGTTTCATTGAGAGGTTCTTCTATTCCCACTCTCAGAGCACAGACTTTGAAAAAAATGGAAATTTGGGAGATCAGTTTCCCAACCTCATGAAAACCTGATTGTGACGAACCCCCCATCTCAAATAAAACCCAACCCCAAAACACCAGCCCAGCACCCCTGAAGGGCACAAGGGGCAATGGCTGTAGGGTGAAGAAGGGCAAGGATGGATGGGAGACTGGGAAGGAGTTGCTCCCTGGGAGGGTGGGCAGGCTGTGGCACAGGGTGCCCAGAGAAGCTTTCAATACACTTTAAGGTATTGATACTATCTCTGTGTCCCATATTTAAAAATAAAAATATTAAATGATTTAAAATAAAAATTAAAAAGTCCATAGCGATTTTTTTTTTGTACTATGGGAAACAAATATATTCTCTTTTACAGTATGTTTGGCACAAAGGTCTCTGGGAAGGTTGGAGAAAACCTGTTCCCAAGTTTGAGGTTTAAGCCTCTAAAATGTATCTGATTCCAGCTGCTGGTTTTCGTTCAATTTGCTTTCTATACTCCACTTATTTGAAAACTTTGTCATAAAAAAATGGCACTGGGGAAGCTCAAATTTGCAGTGTTCAGCAGTCACCTGGTCAAAAGTGCTCAGCCTGAATGTTAAATTAGAACCACCAATTAATATTAATTAAAGCAATCCCCAAGGTGTAAAACCTGCCCTATTTTGGAAAAAGGCAGCAAAGTCCTGCTGGATTTTTCGATTGTCACACATTGCTGTAATTAGTTCACCCAACCTGATTATGGCCTTGAGGACACACAGTGGCAGCTCCGTGGACCCAGCATTGCTGGCTGGAATTTGGGAAGCAATTCCTTACTGTGGGAAGGAAGGGGGTTGGACACAGCAGGTTACAGAACAGGGGACCAGAGGTGGGACTGTGAGAGGAAAAATTATCCTGGCTTCTTCCCAGACACACCTCAACATCCAGCCCTGACAGCTGACACTTCTTCAGTGCTTCACAAAGGATTCATGCTTGGAAAGCAGGGAAAATGGAGCAATTTTGGAGTCCTCTGGAAGGTTCTCAGCTCCACTTGTTCCAGACAAAGAAATATGCAGTGCTAACATTCCACTGACTACCAAGAATTGTCCCTGACCCATTACTCCTCTTCTTTCATGGCTATTTTGATTCAAGTACTAAAAACTCTGCAAAGCTGAAAAAAAAATCAAAATTTAAACACTGTGAAAGCAATTTTGCAGCTCGGGTCTTGAGGGAAGGGCAGAAACTTTGGGCTTTCAATAATTGAAGCTCCCTAAGCAACAGCAGCTAGCAGGGTTACAGAGCAGAGCTTTTGACAGCATTCATGGAATTGCAGATGCTTCACCAGGCACAAGGAGGGCTGGTTAAGTTCCCAATGCATTTTTAAAAGGGAATTAGAGCTATCCATTCCAGGCTGTTACTTGTGGAAGACAAGGAGACTTCCAGCTTCTCCAGTATGTGGTTACTAAAGAACTGTCACTTCCTCCTGGGAACATATTCCTTCTATTATTCCCCCCTCTCAAATTTAATTCTCCATAACTGAAAAATAAACCTGATTATCAACATGTATTTCTGGCCTGCCCAGTGCATCTTTGCAATATTATTTTATCTCATTTGAAGGATCAGGAAATCCAATTTCCATGGGCTTGAAATCTGTTCCCTTTTCCTCTTGCCTAACAGAAGCCCAGAACTGTTTGCTCATTGGGGTGTTTATTATTAGAATATCTCACGTAAAGAGGGGAGAAACATCCAAAAAAGCTTCCAGCTATAGTTTTGCTCTGAAGTCACACTGGCAGCAGGCAGCATTTAACACATCTGAATGTCATCACGCTGCTTTGCCAGAGAATATGGAATAGGGATGAGCTCCTGCTGCATTCTGAGCTGTGGATCTCCAGCTTTCATCCCTGCCCAAAGGACAACCTGGTGATGTCAGTGTGAATCCTACACTGTACCCCGAAATATTGGAACCTATGTTGCAGAGAAGGACTACAAAAAAGAGAAGTCTTCTCCCACTCTGTTTTGCTGTGGCAAAGCTCAGTAATCTACAAAATAGGAGCTCCCTTCCCTTCCTGGAAAGATTTAGGTTGGAAATTAGGGAAAGGTTCTTCCCCCAGAGGGTGCTGGCACTGCCCAGGCTCCCCAGGGAATGGGCACAGCCTGAGGCTGCCAGAGCTCCAGGAGTTCATGGATGACACTCAGACACAGCACTGAGTTTTAGGTCATCCCATGAGGAGAAAGGACTCCATGTGTCCCTTTCAGCTTGGGATATTCTGATACCAAGAATCTCAGTAGACTCACAGCAGTCACCAACAAGACAATCCAGGTACAAAGGTCCATCTATTGCAGGAGATGTCACAGTCTGGGGAAAACAAAAAGCCCAGCATGACACCAGCTATTATAGAGCTGCTCAATGAATGCCTTGTCATTAAAATAGTAACAACGTCACAGAAGACAAGCAGCTAGGAATAAACAATAACAGGCATATCCCTTGAAAAATAGCCTGTCAAGAAGAAAGAAATATTTTGAACTATTATTTATGAAAAAACATGTGTATGATGTTAACCCTGCACATTACAATGTAATACAACCCTTAAAGTATGACAACCAAGCATATTTCCAGTACCTTGCAATGCCCTGGTGCTCCTACATCTGCTGTTTAAAGAATCCATGGTTCCCTTCCCTGCTTGGAAATCCCAATCTGCTCCTTATTTTTCCTTAGTCACGTCAGTTTACTGCCCAGAACAACACTCCCAACTAAAGGATCTCAAATGCATCCATACAAAATACTTCCCTGTTTTTGTTTTAAAAAGTGATGCTCTTGCTGTCTTATGAGGTTTGTGTCTTTGTTTACATTACTTACAATTCAATTCAAGAAAAACTTATCATCAAAGCACATCTATCCAGGCATCCATCCTCCAAAATGCTTGGATAGAAATTTCAAAGTTGAAAACTTAGGCCATCCCAGAGCACTGCAACCTTGGTGGTGCAGGTCACATTTGCTAAATGGAATGAAAAAAAAATGCCGTTTGCTTTTCCACTGAAACTTTCTAATGAAATTAATTACGTAAATAATAATTAATATATTAATAGAGAAAACAAAAATCTCCACCCAAATCTAAAGGCATGACATGTAAATGGCCAAGGATTTGAAGGCTATAAATGCAGGATTCCCTAGAAAAATCAGATTTTGGCAGGAAGTTTCTCTTGGGAGAAAGGGCAAAGCCAATTCTCAATGCAACACAGTGGTTTTCATTATATATCGGAGCACATGCAGGAATGTGGGAATGCCACCTATCCCAAGTTTGGATTGTGAATACCATTCCAAACACTTGGATACCAGAGAAGTCTGGCACAGTTGCAGGATGTCTTTTCATCTCCACTGCCTGCCCACTGAAAAATTTATGTGCCCATTAGTACCTTTGATGATTATAACGACATCATTTACTTGGTCTAAAGTGGATGTCAGAATATACCTTGATGACAGCAATAAAGAAATATATATTAAAAAAAATCACTCCATGGCAAAAAAGTGATTAAAATTGCTATGAAATTCCCATTACTGCTGGACTTCTGATAAAAATCGTGACCTTGGCAATCAGTGCATCGAGGGAAGTATTAACTGGGCCACTGATGAAAGGAAATCCACTCCAAAGTCAACAAGAAATCATAAAAAGCTGTGGATTGGATTACAATCACAGATTAACTGCATGGCAGCACCACATGACCTGGTCTGGGCTTGCTAAGAACCAGGCTTGAAATGACTTTGGCAGAGCCCATCTGACCTTTGGGATTCTGCTGGTGGAACATTTGCTTTTGGAGGTTGTTTGGGGAGTTCTGGGGCTGCTGCAAAGACTCAGTGCTCCAGGGCATGGCCTGGGCACACCTTTTTTCTCTTCTCTGACCTCAGATGTGACTTCTGTCCACGGAAAATTATCCTGGTTTTGTTTTTGTCCCAATGGAAAAATGGAAATTCAACATTTCTGAAGCTGCCCCTAACAACACAAAGCACATTACATACATGCAGACTCCACAGCAGTGACTGCCTTGACTCCACAATAAAAATAAGTGGCATTTTTACAATTTTTCTTTTCCTGCCCCAGTTTTCCCTATTCTCACCATGATACCCTCCTCTAAAAAGAAATGCAATCCTTCAGGTTCCTGGTTTTAAGATAAATTGATTGTACACAGAAAAGGTCGCTTATTCCAGTAAAATGCAAACTCTAGGCCTATTTCTTCATTGAAAGCACAGCAGATTCCCGTGGCAGGAACTGCCTCCCCAAAGCTTGGAGTATTTGCAACAGTCCCTGGACCTCTCTTGGCCACAGGTTCCAGACAGAAGGAAAAACAGGGAAACAGAGACAGTAAATTACTGCAAAACCTCTTGGAGCTCTAAGCTTTAATGCAAACATTGCATAGGAATTTACCTTCTTTGCCTGACTCTTTCTGCCTTTGCAATTTAAAGCCGTACACAATTGCACAGACAGCACAACAAAGCCGCAATTCCAGTGTAAACACAAAAGCAGCAATCCCCAGAACATCTCTGGGAAGTTGTTTTACCTGCTTGTGTCAACTCATTTTCTAAGCACATCTATCCATGCATCCATCCTCAAAAATGCTCAGATATAAATTTCAAATTTGAGAATTTAGGCCATCCCAGCCAGGAGAGCACTGCAACCTTGCTCATGCAGGTAACATTTGCTAAATGCGAAAAAAAAGCCTTGTTTGCTTCTGTATTGAAACTTTCTAAAGAGACCAATCAGGTAAATAATGATAATGATAATAATAATAATAAATAAAGCAAGCAAACAAAACCCACCCAAAAATTAAAGGCAAGACATGAAAACAGCCAAGGATTTGAAGGCTACATATACCGGATTCCCTAGAAAAATCAGACTCAAGCAGGCTGGATTTGTCTCACACTCTGAAGAGAATCCAGCACATTTCTCATCCCACTCAGGGACTTTGGCCTCTCTGCTCTGAGCCTGTTGAAGTCCTAAACCTTTAGAAGTTAAGGCAGTGTTCAGTCAAAGATTGCACTTGATGACATGGGAAGTCTTTTCCAAGCTCAATGATTCTGTGGTTCTGAGCAACAGGGAATTCTGGACAGAAATCAAAAAACCCCAGAAACAATTCAAGACCCTTGGACTGTGAGTGACTGCAGTGCCTGAGTGCTGTGGCTTCCCCTCTGCAGGGTTTGGGTGGGGTGGTGGCCAAGAGGGTGGCACAGAGGTTGTGGCCCAGGCTGTGTCTGAGCCCAAGCTGCTCAGCAGAAAACAAAGCCCACGTGACACACACTCCATCCTTTTGCCCTCTCTTTTCTCCCTAAAGTGAAAAAAACTTTTCTCTCTTTCAGTAAGGGGGTCGGGAATACCAAGCTTCCCTGGATAAATGAAGAGCCACCAGATGTACAATCCTTACCCAGTCAGACACTGCATCTTGGGAAAGCCTTGAAGGCTTTGCAGTCAACAGCCACTTCCAAGGGATGCTTGCTGCACTGCCACAGGACCTGTGCATGGGTGTTCCTATCCACAGTTTTGTTTCATAGATAACTGGTCTCTGGGAAGCAGGACGACAATGCCTGCTAGGCCAAGCACTTCTCAGTAAAAGCTCATTTTTCATCTTCCAGCTCCAGGCTGGCTGACCTGAACGCTCAGAGCCTGCATTGATGCACGTGTGGAGCATTGGATACATCCCTGGTTAAAGTCTTCTCCTGCAGGAAACATCTCCACTCTCCCCGGCAAGATGCCAAGAGAGCCCCAAGGACACAACAGGATTTACACCATTGCTGCACAGAGCGAGAAGAGCTATTTCTTCTGTTGACATTCTGCTTGCATTTAAATAGACAGGGGAAAAAAAATCTTCCTGCTTAAGGAACTTCCTTTAAGCTGGGATTGAAACCATCTGATACACCAAGAGAGGTCTGAGGTACACAAATAAAGCTCTGTCCTATTTAGAAAATTAAATCTGTTGGATATATGGGGGCTGGGACTAGCTGCTAGTTTAAGGTCCTTTCCAATCCAAACCATTCTGGGAATTTTTTTTTAGTATATTTTCTAAGGCAAACAGAGTTTGTGATATCAGTGTGATCTGGATGTGAAAATGCTAAACTGGTCCAAGAATATGTCCTGGGACAGACATCTCAACCAGGATTGCCCTAAAACCTTCACCAACAGGCTTTCTGCCAGTCAGCCCTGGAGAGACAGAACTGCACTTAAACTAAAAAAAAGTTTGAAATTTCTCTATTTTCTTGTGCATAAAATGACAAGTTCAAATTTCACATTTTCTCAAGAACAGACCCACCAGCAACAGAGAAGCCCTCAGCAAACAAACCAATGCACAAAGCTCTTATAGCTTTATATGATCTTTCAAACATGACATTAGAAAGATGAATTCATCCACCAGGAAAGAGGTTTAACCTTTGAGGTATCAGCAATCCTGGGTTTTCTTTGCAATGTCAAACAACAGAGCATCGTCCAGAATCTCAGAGCTTAAAGGAGATGAATGACACACAGCACATTTTTCATGTATTGATTAATATTGACCAGACATTTTCATGGAACCATCTACTCCAAATTCAAGCTCCCACTCTCAAATGGTAACATTGTGATCAGAGATGAAGTTAAAATTCCTCCTCTCTCCTGCATCTTTTGCCAATTACGCTGAATTTCACTGGGCATTTTAACAGCAATCCCTCTGACAGGGTCTTCTGCAGATCTTTCTTGTCACCTTTCATCTTTATAAACCCCAAAGCAACTTACTGGCATCACTAAACATCCTGTAAATTAAATAAAGTTAAATATCCTCACCCTCAGTAAGCCTGTTTTTCAGGATATACTGAACAACAGTGATCCTGATGTGCTCCTCACTCTAGGTGTTTAACTTCCATTTCCTAATTTATAATCCAGCATTTGTCTATATTTTGGTTAAACAAAGATTTCTTTGTTTAAGTTTGGCTAACTTCTTTGAAATGCACTGATGAGGACTTTTGGCTGAAAGCTCTTGATCCAGAATCCTTCTCCAAAATCCCCAACAATTGTTTGTTGCCCAAAAAGCCACTTTAACCAAGTGGATTCACCCAAAGGTAGTGGCTTGACTAGTTTCTGCATAATTAACACTGTCATTCAAAGGAAAATGAGGAAATTTCTTTGTGACAAACCAGTCACAGTGAGCAGCAAAACCTTCAGTGAACACACAGCTAGATTTTTTTAATGCTAGATAGAACTACCCTTATGTTTGAAAAAAAGAAAAAAATGAGTTAAACCTTCCTTTCTAAAGCAAGGGTATTATTGCAAGGTAACAACAGCTACAATTGCTCTTGATAATTTAGACATCATACAGGAGACTGTGAGACTGCAGAGCTGTCAGCCTCTAATCATTTTCCACGCAGTCTGACATGAGAAATCCACTATTTAAACACCACAGCAGCTTAAACAAAAGCAGGATTTTGACTATTCCCTCCTGCTACTGATTATGTTATGGACGCAAAGCAGCACATTGTCAAACCAACTTATCCACAACACAGATTTTTTCAGTTCAGGAAGACCTGTTTTTTCTGAACAACTCAAGAGCCACCTGTGGACTTGAATTAAAAATGGAAGGACTGAGTTATTGTGAGTCAGCCAAAACCTGACCATTCCAGACTGGGTAACAGTCAATCATTTCCAGCTGTCTCAAAGAGAAAACAATCCTTGAAGTGTCTGAGGGCTGCAATCCCTCTCAGGTTTTGTAACATCACTTTATCTGCTTATAGCTGACTTCTTCTGTGTGACACAGCAACTTCCCTTAAGTGGGGGTTAAACCAGATTATTCTGCCTGGCCTTGGACAAGGGATGGAGGGACAGGACACAGGGAAGGTCTTCCCACTGCCAGAGGGCAGGGATGGATGGGATATTGGGAAGGAATTGTTCCCTGGCAGGGTGGGCAGGCCCTGGCACAGGGTGCCCAGAGAAGCTGTGGCTGCCCCAGGATCCCTGGCAGTGTCCAAGGCCAGGCTGGACACTGGGGCTTGGAGCAGCCTGGGACAGTGGAAGGTGTTCCTGCCATGGTAAGAATGAGATGTCCTTCAAGGCCCCTTCCAATCCATTCCACAATTCCGTGAGAAGAATGACCAAAAACTCCTCCTGTGTGCTGCAGTGAGCTCATGGAATGTTCTCTGTCCAAATGGAGCCCAGGGGATGTGATTTACAAGTGCCAGCAGCACTTTGCTGCTCCCCTGACTTTGGGCAGAACAGAACACCTGCTCCCTCCCCACCCCTTCCCTTTTCCCAACCACACTTTTATTACATTCCTGTATTGTCCAAGACAGCCATAACTGGAGTTCACTAAATAAATTTGCTCGAGAAATTGATACAGGGTTTGAAAGTTTAATGCAACTGCCAAAAGATTTTGGAGCTCTGGGGGAATTAATCTTACTACTCATTACATTTATTGATCCCAATCAAGCTTCCAGACATCGGCAGAGGTGCCACTGCTAAGAAATAAAAAGTTTCCAGGAAATCTCTGTGTAAATCTCAAGTGACTGCCAGCTTTGTGGAAGAGAAAAAACCTAAGGAGGAGGTGTGGAATTTACCTGCCAGGAAATGCTGGACTAATAATAGGTTATCAGCCACCACTTGGGGAGCTTTTTGCAGCACTGCTTTTACAACCAACTCCAGATGAGGCTTCATCCCTTGAGCCTGCAAAAGGGCCAATATTCATAAAAGGGTTTTCTCTTTCAGCACTCTGTGAATCCAATCAGGGATGAAAAGCAAAAAGGCACTTCTACACACAAAGCTTGTTTTTTTTCCTTTTCTTTTTTTAATTAAAAGCTGAATTGAGTTGAAGGTAGAAGCTCAGGAGCCATAAGATCATTCTACACTGAATAAATAGAAAGAATTGTTTTGCTGCCCTCAAGAACAAGTGGAGGCTTTTCTTTTGAGGATGGAAGAAAACAGTGACTGTGAGTTGTGGAAATAGTTTACCACATTTTCTTGAGTAAACCTGAGAGGAAAAGAGCATTTGTGAAAGGATGAAAAATAATGACATAATTTTTTTGTTTCCTACAGCTCCTGCTCCAATCTTCCCCTAGGACTGGAGTGCAAACCACAGTTAATGCTGATGGAACACCACAGTCCAGCCAGCATTTGAAAAGAGTTTGGTTGAGCACAGCAGAAGAAAATAATTTTCTTTGCATGATTGAAAACTGATTTTAACATAATTCCTTTTCACCTCTTTTTTGGTGCGTGTGGTAGAAATTATATAAGGCTACACTGGAAAACACTTGGGACAAGAATTACACCAAGAGTTTGCTGCAACTCTGAGTTTCTGAAGGATCATTTTAACTTGCAGTGGTTACAATAAATAAGAACAATACTGACAACAGGCCCATGGGAAAGGCCTTTCCGGATCACCTGTGAGGCAGCAATTTCTTGAATTGGTTGGGATGGCTCATATTATAACAGAGTAAATATTTTAAAACTTTCCTGTTTCTGAGCACTTTGCTTTAGATTTAAATATCTAACAGAACACCACCTACAATGCTAAGTAGGAAAATGCCAGTAACTTCTCAGAATTCCTTGGTGTTCACCATTTTGCACAAATACAAGCTGGATGTAGTTTAATCCTAGTTAGGCCTTACAAAATTAAGTTAAATGTAAACTCTAAATAATGATCAGCTTGCTCAGTTTGAATTCCCTATTTTTCTGTGTCACCATTTGACTTTAAAATGAGGGTTACTTTGGGACATGCTCTTAAACAGTGACATGAAAAGTAGCCTAAAATTTCCCATCTAGGTTGATTGGAACCCTGTTGTCTCCAGAAAAATAAAGGAATTTACTGCCTAGATAACACCTAACCCAGCAGGGGAACCTATCAGGCAACAGGATCAACCTGTGGAATTTTATGTGCAAGCTTTCATTAGCTGATGCTGCTGGGAAGGTCTTGCTGCTCCACTCCTGCCACAAATCAGAGTTTTCTCCTGATGAATTGTCTGAGTACCCCTTGCAACTGAAAGCACAGGTAGAGCCCTAAAAACCTCACGTAAAAACCTCAATTTTATTCCCTATTCACTCAACCTCACCAGGCCCATGGGACCCACTGTGGCAGAGGGAATATCAGCTAGGAGAGAACGTGCTGAAAGATTACATTTAATATTAAAAAACAATCAAACAAACAAAAAAAACTCCAGAAATAAACTATTTTAGTGTTGCCTTTTGTATTTATTTGGAGATCTCACAGAGAATCAGCAGCACAAAAGTTAATTAACCAGGCTGGCTGACAAAGGAAACAGATGTGAGTACAGTAATCTTCTGCACTGGAATTAATTACATCAAGTTTTAGGTGATGCCACAAATAAAGGTCAGGTTGTACTACTGAGATGATCAAGAACACAAACTGCAAATCTATTGCAACATTTAATAACCCCCTTTCCCCACAGGGCAGGAACCCTTTCAGGCAGCCGTGTGATGAGCAAACACTTAAATGTCACACCTGGAAAATCACCCAACCTGTGCCTCCCGCATCAGACACTTCCCATTTAAACACAACAAGAGCAGCTCTGGTTCTGCCACACGGCAGACAATTCACACTCTCTTTCTAATTGCCACTAATTGCCAGCTATAATTTTATCCACCACAATTTCAACCCTATCAAGGATGCTTTCCATCACCTGCAAACAGATAACAAAAGGCTGGAAGGGAACATTACTCTCATGTGTTTGGATATCCCCTGCAAACCATACTTCAGGATGTCTTATTCAGCCCCATGGTGACATTCCTTGAATTCCATAGAACTGGGATTTAAAAGCATCCAGTAATGTGATAATTGGTCTCATCTTCAAGCTGTTTTCCAGAACTTCATTCTTACTCTCCATTCCCATTTTGTATTTATCTGATTTCAGCCTCCTACAAGGATCTTGTCCTGCTCCTTTCTGTCACTCCAGTCTGCCTCCAGTATTCAAGCATTTCATTCAATCTCTGCACCTCTAAATTGTCAGCTAAGAGGCTCCCTGGAAATTTTTATTTCCAGGACATTTGATCACCAGAGCTGACCTAAAATTAAACATTAAGTCAATTTACTAAACTCAAGCAAATTAAGACAGGTGGTTTTAAAGGGTAAAATTAATAAAGACACACATTAGAGACAAATCACAAGGTTGGACACCAGGAGGAATTTCTTCCTGGAAAGGATGGTCAGGAATTGGAAGCGGGGAATTTGTGGAGTCCCCATGCCTGGAGGTGTCCCAAGGAAGACCTAGACATGGCACTCAGTGCTCTGGGCTGGGGACAAGGTGAGCATTGGGAGGACTTTTCCACCCTCGGCAATTCTGGGATTGTTTTCCTTATTATTAAAAAAGTGTATTCTCTGCATCGAACAGCTAAACCAAAAATGAAATACAAAGAAGCCCCTCACCTTTCAATCCTGGCTGTGCGTGGCTTCCAGTAAAACCTCCAGCTGCCTGCACTGTATCCCCTGCTCTCCTCTGGGCACTTTTCTTCCTCAGTTCCCCCAGCCTTGCTCGTCAGCTGGACTTAATTCCAGGGCTGTGCAGAAGCTCCCGAGGCATCATCCCAGAGCAGCTCCTTGTCCTTTCCCCGCACTCTCAGCAGGCTCCTCGTGGTGCTGCATGAGGTGAGGAGTCCATGCTCTGTGGGACAGAAAGGCAGGATCAGGGAGGAGAACTCAGCAGAGCCAGCCAGACCTGCAACGTGACAGCAGCTGGGGGCTTGGATCAGAGCAGCTGCTCAGCTCAGAACGATCACAAGGGAAGCGCCTTCCCAAACAGCCGCAGATCTTCAGAGCAAAGGAAGGACTTGGCCCTTATCCTCCCCCAGCCTCTTTCTAGGCATTTTAGACTGGCAGTAAACAGCTGCAAAAATACCAGCATGGTTTGGGTTGTACCAATCCCCTAAACCATCCCAGCATGGTTTGGGTTGAAACCAATCCCCTAAACCATCCCAGCATGGTTTGGGTTGAAACCAATCCCCTAAACCATCCCAGAATGATTGGGGTTGTACCAATCCTGTAAACCATCCCAGCATTGTTTGGGTTGTACCAATCCCCTAAACCATCCCAGCATGGTTTGGGTTGTACCAATCCCCTAAACCATCCCAGAATGATTGGGGTTGTACTGTGGCTAGCACAGACCTTTCCCGTGAGAATCCTTCTCTCTCTTCTTCCTGTGTTTTATAAACAAAGATAAAGTTTGGATGTTATTAAAAACAGTTTCTCGGGATGTGGACAGTTCAGGCCTGTCCAGTCAGGCCTAGGGGGAGGCTTTGAACTGACCAATCTGGGTGACCTTTGAAAAGTGTGTATAAGATGGAATTAAATAATAAAATCTTCTTCTGGATGCCACACTTTGAACCTGGGTCTTCTTACTCTGCTAGCGGCTCAACAGCGACAGTTGTACCAATCCCGTAAGCCATCCCAGCATGGTTTGGGTTGGAACCAATCCCCTAAACCATCCCAGAATGATATGGGTTGGAACCAATCCCCTAAACCATCCCCGAATGGTTTGGGTTGTACTAATCCCCTAAATCATCCCAGCATGGTTTGGGTTGGAAGGGACCTTAAAGACCATCTTGTTCCAAACCCCTTCTGAAATATTTCCTAGATAAAGAGTCCTGCTCGGTGCACTGTTCCTCAGATGGGAAAAAAAGCCCCTAAACCCTTCCTACTCTTCATTAATTACAGCTTAAAACCTTATATGCCTTCAGCAAACCCCAACTGATCTCAAACAGAGGTTCAAGAGCATTTAGCAGACTGCAGAAAACACAACAGGACTGCTTCTTGTTGGTTCTCATCAGAACAAGAAAGCACTTTAAATAAAGGTTATTTTGTGACGAAATTTCAAAAATACTAAAGAAAATTTAGTAATAAGCAAGGCTTATTTTTTCCAATGAAAAGGCCAGTAAGATAGGAAAATTGTGAGTTAAAATTTCTTTAAAACATCAGGAAAGCTTGCATCTCACAACAGTAATAGTTTTCAGTAAAAACTAAATGAAACCCACTGGAATTAATTTTTAATATGCAATTAATGGATAGATGATGATTTTCCCAGAGCCACAGCACCAGCCTGGGGAGCTGCAGCAGGCACAGGGGCCTCGAGCTGAGCAGCAGAGCTGGAGCTGCTGCACCAACAAAGGTGGAAGCAGAGGATGATCTGAACCAACGGGTCTTGTCTTCAAATAACTTCTTAATTAAAAAAAAAAATTCAATTGGAGAGACTTTTCATTGATAAATAAGATAAAATCTCGGTCCAAATGGTGAGAAGAAAATCTGTGCAATGCCATGGCTGGAAGCCTTGGGAACACAACCTGTAGAATGAGTTTGGCTGATAAGGAAACAGGGCAGGACAATGGAGTTCCTTCAACCATGCAGGAAATCATTGCTGAAACAAATCTCCATCTTCCAAATTAGTGCCAAAAATACTCTAAAACTGCTAAAAATATTCTGGAGATATTCAGAAATTAGTTCTTTAATTCTTTGACACAGGGATGAGTAGACATGGCTGTGTAAAGAGCTGGTATTGAAGAACAATAAATCCCCCTGCATGTGAAGGACCTTGGAGCCACCTGACTAACACACAACCTCCCCGACCACAGGTCACATGCTTCAAATTATAATACTCATCAAATTCAGCAACACTTCATGAGAAAACAAATCCTGCTCCAGAGTAGGAAATGCTCCTGGTTTTCAGCAGTATAAACCAGAACTTTTCTAAAGCTTCTGAAACAAAGCCACCCACAAAAAGGACATGGAAGAAGTGAATGTGTTGGAAACACCAGAGTTGGTGCTGCTGAGGCAGAACGAATTCAGCTCTGATGCACAGATTTATTGTGGAACCATCTGGAATCACTGCTTTTCTCCACAAGGCTCAACACCAAAGGGGGAAGAATAAAGTAAATGGTACAGCCAGAACTTCTGAATGCTTGGATTCCTAACTTTCAACAAGGATTCTTTGATTACAGCCTTTGTACAGAATGCACACACACAGAATGGATCACCCCAGTGTCAAATGTTGTGCGGCTCAAAGAGAAACATTCCTCCCCAAAACAAAGGCTGCCTCTCCAAGACTTGCTTTCCATCACGAATATTTCCCCTTCTCCTGCTCTGGTGACAAAGAGAAAGCAGTCCCAATTGCACAGAAGCTGCTCTCAGACAAGTGACATTTAGCCCAGTGTTCCTCCCGTCGCTGGCAAACTTCCCTCGCTCCAGTGTGCTCACATTAATAAAGAATTCAGAGGTGAGCAAGAGCTCCTTGGAATATGTCAAGGACTGGGGGAGAAAAGCAGCATTAGGGAGGAAAATCCACTAGAAAAATGAAAAACAAGATCAAGCCAACCATGAATCTCACAGTGCAGGATACCAAGTTGCCTTATTAAATTGCATGTAAGGAGAAAAAGAAACAAAAGGGGTGGAATTAGGAGAAGCAGAGACCTACCCAGTACTGAAACACCTAAAAGTCTCCTGAAATTCAAATAACACATGAAAAAAATGGAGACGTTTCATTCTATTTCCAGGCATTTTCTCAATTAAAGTCCACATCCGAACACACTTTTCCTCTGCTTTCCAGAAAAGTGTGTGTATACCTAGATGAGTGTGGGAAGAAAGAAAGGCTGTAACATTAAGGTATTTGTTCCAAAAAAACTTCTCTTCTTCCCTGTTTTCACCCACCAGACTTCCCTGTCTGATCCATCTTTCCCTCTCCTTCCAGGTTTTCCTTCAAGGGTTTGGGTTCAGCAAGGAAGTGGTCAAGAAAATCCTTGAATACTCACCCCAGAGCAAGAAATTTGGGCAAGGGACAAAAGGTTAAGCATTCTACAAAGTGCAAAGGCTCCAAAGTCTCAGGTGCGCCACTAAATCCAGACATGTGATCTTAACTAAGCCATCAAATTGTGCTGTGACTCAGAATCAAAGTACAGCATGTCCCATCCTCTCCTATTTCCATCAAATACATGTCCAGGACAGAAAGGGCTCCGGTTAATTAAGAAGGATTGCTGAAATCATGGAAAGTATCAGAAAAAACTCAAAGGTAGGGTCATTCATCTTAAAAGGGAGAATAAAAAATTAACAAAATCACTTTGCAGCACTCGAGGGAAAAAATTAAATTATGCAAATCCTTAACTTAAAACACTTTGCGCTTAAAACTTTGCAGACTGGAGTTCCCAAATGGGGAATACATGTGCTTTGGACCCCAGTAAATATTGAACAGAATGTTTCACTATGTGCCTGCTCATTAACATTTCAGATATTAATTAGAGCAATTCTTGACTGTGCTCACAGTACAAAAGCACTGCACACATTTAAAATTGACTGACACCTCATCAAAACTCTCATATTTAAGGATGGGAGTTGCCAAGGGTCAAAGATCAGGGGATCATAACAACTGGCTAAAAGTATACAAAATAAACCAGTCCAAACAGCAGAATTTATATTTCCTTTACAAAGCTGACTATATTAATGAGGATGTTTCCTACGAGAAGACACACAATAATTTGAGAAATTTTAAAGTAAAAGGTTAATGGATATAAATTACAAAAAACAACCCTTCACTGGTAGAGACAAATCATCTCATTAAGCCTTGTGGCATTCCTGGATTCAGTTGTAACAGAACTGCACTCTTCAGCAGCCTTTAATTGATTTATTTTCTCAGCAATTATCAACTGTAAGAAGGAATGAAAGTTTCCCAATGCCAGTGAATGAACCTCATTTGGGGAGAAACCCAGGGATGTTTTCAAGTCAGGGAAACAGAGCCTGGTGAAGAGATTTCCTGAGATCAGAACAAACCATTGCTATCCTGCTCAGAAATGAGATGTGGACACGAGCCGGAGCAGACCCTGGTGATGGGATCCAAATCCAAATAAAGATTGGCAGCTGCATGGGAAGCAACCCTCTCCAGGAGCAGTTTTCTGACTCAGTTCCTACATCTCCTCTTTGTTCTCCTCTCCAAGCTTGTGTTCTGGCAAGAAATTTCCATCCCAGAGTGCTGCTGGCATCTTATCACTGACACATCTGCTTCAAGCCAAAGCTTTCTTCCTCTTAATGTAAAGATCTTCATTAGCAGGAAAATGCCAAATGAGCTGTTTGTCTTTGGAGGTGACCAAATCTGCATACTTGATTTCTTATTTAACTGATCCCATTTATAACAACTCTACATTCCAGGTTCTCCCTACCATAATCCCTTCCTTATTAATCCTGCACCACAGACATTTAACTCCCCCCAAACCCAGAAAAATGAATATATTTATTTGATTAATGCTTGACTTACAACACTAGTCAGTGCAACCACAGCAGTACTTTATTTTTATAACTGAATATAGTGCTAGTTATATTTTCAGTTGCCGTAGCTAAAATAGTGAATTAGAACTAGTGTATTTTAAAATAATCTGTTAATAATTGCCAAAATGGAGATGATGTTGAGCTAGGGGTTGCAGCAGCTGAAATTGGACAGATCCATTACAATATTTCTCCCATTTTACCTCCAAACTAGACTTGATTTTTGTAACTAAAGTTGTAATCTACCCCCTGGAAGCAGAATCCTCTTCACACACACAGGAATTCTCTTCCTAACTTTCACACTTAAAAGAAATTGTACTGGCAAAAAATTTTATCACGAAACTTCTGGAATTCCTCAGAGCACATAATGTATTATGAAACTGTGTATGTCATGGAATGGTTCAGTCCTAGCCCCAGCAGAAATTTGAAAGCCAGGCTTTTCAAAATAAATGCAAAGGCCTGCATCTGGTTAAAGGGATTTGTCACAGACTTGTCCTCCACAGAATCCCAGATGGGTTTGGGTGGGAAGGGACCTTAAAACCCCTGTCATTCCATCTCCTGCCATGGCAGGGACACCTTCCACTGTCCCAGGCTGCTCCAAGCCCCAATGTCCAACCTGGCCTTGGACACTGCCAGGGATCCAGGGGCAGCCACAGCTTCTCTGGGCACCCTGTGCCAGGGCCTGCCCACCCTGCAGGGAAGAGCAGAAAATGCAATTCCATAATCAAGGTCGTCATGGTATTTAAATGTTGCATGGCAATGGTTTTGCTCCGGACCAGTGCAGTGCAATTTACAAATAAACAATTCCAGTCAGCCTAAGAAGTTATTTAAGGCAGGGCCCAAGGATTTTCGGTGCACCTGGTTTCCAATACCTTCTACACCTGAACACATGCTGGTATTTTAATTTAAATCCATTGCACGTCGTCTGTTTTATGCTTCGAAATTTCAGACTTTCTCTTGAAGAATATTGAAATGAATTAAAAACTTTGAGATCCAGATGAAGCAGGCTGAGTCATAACCCATTTTCCAGGCAAATCCAGAGCTGTGCAGCTACATCCCCTAAAGTGGCATGACGAGCTCACCTCTCCTCAAGCCCCTCAACAGCATTAAGAGCTGCACCTCAGACACCCCAGCAATTTTCTGCTTCACAAACAGCAATAAGTGACAGCATTTCCAAAGAGCACACACGGAGCCACAGGAGGCCCTGTGTACACAAATATAGATACACTTGGTTTGCTCTGTGACTGCACACCTAAAAAGCAGCAAAACAAGGAAAAAGTAAGTTTTCAAGAACAGCATGAAATGCACCACAAATAAATTCAGCATTTCCTCTGTTAAATGTACTGTGTGTTCCACACAGAACACAAAACACCAAAGTTACGGTACTGAAAGTTTTCTATGGACATCTCCATGTTGGACTCCACAATTTCTCTTGCATTCTACTCAAACTTCTAACATTGTGAGTATGTTGTCTACTTCTAATTTTTATCCAGAAAGAGGATGTCGCTGTTGAGCCACTAGCAGAGTAAGAAGACCCAGGTCCAAAGTGTGGCATCAAGAAGAAAATTTTATTATTTAATTCCAACTTAGGTAGACTTTTCAAAGGTCACCCAGATTGGTCAGTTCGAAGCCTCCCCCTAGGCCTGATTGGCCAGGCCTGAACTGTCCACATCTTGAGAAACTGTTTTCACTAACATCCAAACTTTATCTTTGTTTATAAAAACACAGGAAGAAGAGAGAAAGAATTCTCACGGGAAAGGTCTGTGCTAGCCACAAGAGTTTAACCTGGAACCAGGATTTCACAAATAAATAAATAAATAAATACATAAAATTTCAAAACAAAAACAAACCTGAAAATACTTAACATCTTGCAAGCTCCCATAAAACAGTCCATTGCACCTTTTCTTATTGGAACTTTGCATCCAAGTTGCAATGAATCAAAATAAATACTGGAATTTCCTGCAGATACACACTCACCCCCCCTCATTTGGAGCTTAACTGGAAGGGTTTACGTTTAGCTGTCACTGCTCTGAATAAACAAAGTATTAAAGATTAAGAAGTCTCCTCCTGTGGTTGTGGTGTTTAGACAGCTCATAAACACTTTATAAAGGGTGCAAAGTCACAGAGAGTTTATCTCTAAAGTGATACTTAACTTGAATTTTACTGGAAGCAATGATCAAAATTAAGATTCTTGAAATCTCCATTAATCATGGGGGCAAACCTAGACTTTCTCAATACTTCTGACTGTACCAGCAATTAATATCTTCTATATTGGGTCTATTCACCAGGTCAAGAGAATCTAAAAATATCCCAGTGCTAAGAGAGCTGATTTCTCTGTCTGCTGCACAGGCAGCTTTTCTGCTCCCCGTCTGCAGGGAATCCTCTGCCTGGTGCCTCCACATCCCATATTCAAACAGAGATTTCAAATCATGTCCTGGCATTTCTCCAGCATTAACTCTGACACAGGCAATTCAGCAGGGAAATGCCAGATTTCACAGAGCTGCTGAGGGAGTGGGGTTGGCAGCTCTTTGTTAATGCCCCTCCCTGTCCCTGCATTTATTGCAAATCATTTTCATACATATTTTTGTAACCAAATTTGATTTTGTCGACATATCCAGTGGGTTTACAATACAGGTATTGTTGCTGGAAATGTCAGTGCTTTAAATGTGATTCCTGATGCAGCCACTTATAGGATATCGAGAAATAGCCAAGGAAATTTATCCTTTCTATCTAAATGTCAGTTTAGGTGTAAAAACCCCTAAATATCGTGAAGAGAAGAGGTATGTGCACTGTGTATCTAATGTGATGACTTGGATAAGAAACAAAATGAAATCTGTTTAGTGTGACAACAGTGAACCCTACAGTGGAAGATGTCAACAGCCCCTCCCTAAAAGGAAATGTATATTACAGACATAAATAATTTTACAAGACCCTTTTTATTGTAATCATAAAACCTCAAAAACATGATGGAATCAAAGCCATATTAGAGTTTAAAATACCATAAACCAGGAGCTATTACATCCCTGGCATACAGGATAATTTAAAGGAAGATATAATCGCTAAATCAAAATTTATCTCGCATCAGTAATAGGAGGAATGTGTTTTCATCCACTCCCCATCCAAGATCCTCCACAAATTCAACAATACCTCCACTTATAAAAGATATTGGAGGAAATTTGGGGTGTTTGCATGGAAAAATGACTGGTTATGGAGATGGGGACTGAAGGTAGGATGGAGAGGTCAGCGCACACAGTAGGCTCACCTGGGGAGCCCCAGGCCAGGCAAGCCAGCAGCTGTCCTGCCCAAAAAGCCAGAATTAGTCAGGGAAAAGAGGGATTGGGAAGGTGACATTCTGTGGATGAGATGAAGGAAGCTCAGACAGTAAAGCTGAGGGCCACCTGCGAAGATCTGCAGATGGACCTTCCCTGTCTCAGTGTCTGAGCAATCACCGTGATGGATGGGAGGCAGCAGGAAGAGATGCAGAGTGATGGACCTGGGGGGAACATCCCGGCTTTCCATACAAAATGATGGATACCTGCTGAATGCTGATCTGCAGGAACAGCAACGTGGGGCTGCAACTATTAGTGCTGTGAGAAAATTCACTCAGACTCCTGCATAGTCACTTGAAAAGCAAAAAAAAAAAATTAGAAAACAAACAAAACAAAACAAAAAATCAAGTGTTTCTGTATAAAATCCACAGTGCAAATTCTGATTCCCCCACCTCCAAAAGTGTATCGAGGACTTAAAAAGGGTTCAAGGACAGGAAACAAAGGTGAGACCTTTCAGTCAGGAAAGAGAGATGACTCACAGAGGGATGAGAGGCTTGGCACAGCCAGAGCAAAGTGACAGCCCAGACTCGGGATCAGAGCATCCACAGCAGTTCCAGACAAACAAAGGGATGTGGACTTTCCTATGGGGCTTGTAATTAGGCAGAGGAACTTTGCCCCAAGCTGCCGTGAGTTTCCATGGGCCTGAAAGGACTCTCCACGTTGATGTGGAAGCCAGACCTCCTGGATGCACCCCTGGCTTCCCAGCTGCTGCAGTGTGTGAAGGCTGAGAGTGTTTGCTGAGGAATTTTTATTACATGCTTGACATAAACTCACATTGCCATGCTGCTTTCCAAGGGAAGAACCCTAAAAAGGATAGAAAAGCCAGAAAATAGCAGAGAAGAACTCTTCATCCTGAGCTCAAAGTGTCTGTGAGGCAGCTGGGGCACTCCTGGAGATGAGGGTGTAGGAATGCTGGGAATGGGAAAGCAAAGCTCACACTCAGCCTGGGCCAGCCCCATCACTGGAGGGAGCTCTGGAGAAATGGTTTGTGTCTGCACTGGTGAACCAGACTTCAGTCTCGTGGAAGATTTTAATTGCAAACATCATCTGCACAAACAGATTCATTTCTCTTGGTTCTACTCTACTGTAAATAATAACCCTTCCTCTACAACACCTTGAAGCTTATTATGTGCTCCAGTAAAACTGCTCGCAATTATTCCGTTATCTGATTATGTTTGCCCTTTTGTGTATTTGAGCACCTCAGAGACACAGAAGGTATTAAAGCACTTAAAAATCAGGTAAATAATTTATTTTCACATCACTTGCCCTCCCACACTGCATATTACTATATGCAATCAGTCACCTAAACTACAGGATGCCTCCACTTTCTCTGTTTCTGAATGGCCAATAACATCAGCTGTAAGGAGGCTTTCTATTGAACACTGATATCCTTGTTTGGACATGAATACCCTGTGTCTGTGTGGATATAGATCCCCACAGAATGCAACCTTGTTCCCTGAATACTGGATAAAACAAAAAACCCATCAGAAATGCTCGCAAGGAGCCTGAGCGTGACTGATAAGGGAGCTGTATAAATCTCCAGCAGCCACTTGCCAACTCAGTTCTGAAACATTCAGCTGATTCCAACTGCAGATTACTGACTTTTCTCCAACCATCCCCATTTTCATCTTCTGCTAAAAATATTCATTTACCCAAAGCAGCAGAGAAGCAGCCCAGGACGCCCAAACTTTGATAAATCACAGCCATTGATTGAATCTCACACAAGTGAAGCTTCCTGCTGTCCTTTTAAAACAAACAAGGAGGACTCAGAGGCCTGCACATAATCACTGAATTACAAAGAACAGATGTGAAACATTAACAAGGAAATGCTTCTGCTGGCAAGGAGCAGGGACTATAAAACAGCACGCACTGTACCGAGCCAGATTGGCTTTCCAATGACTCATACTTATGAGATTACAAACAAGAAGGAACAAAAATTAAATGGTTCATTTGACTGGGCCTAATACACTTTAGTTACTTTAAATTAACTGCTAATTGTGCCATTTCTTTCCCTTGTTCTTTTCCGTATGACTTCTTGCTTGAAATGCCTTGATGGAGGGGAAATTGTTACAAACCCCTCACAACTCCTATCTATGCATTTACCTACCCTACATTCATTATTAGTGCAAGCATTCCCTTCAAAACATGCACTCATTTCTCTGAAAGCATCTCTCTGTTGATTGCCTGTTCAATCTGTTGCTACACCAAGTATGCACAGGATTAATTTTTCTTTCTGTTTTTTAAACCAGTTCTACACAGATTTCCTCCTGTTCATTCCCTGAGCAGCCTGGGGTAGTGGAAGGTGTCCCTGCCCATCAGAGATGAGCTTTGAGGTCCCTTCCAACCCAAACCATCCTGGGATTCTGATATTGCCAGGCCCATTTCTCACCCTGCACTGGCAGAGGGAGGAAAAAGAGCAGGAGTCACTTCTTGCAGTGTTAATGAGGGAAGGTGTCCAAGCCACTTCATGAAGAACCTGTTACGGATAACAGAGATGAGGAACCACTGTGAAGTGCAGGCAATGAAGGCTCAAATGCAAATCGCAATTGAAGTTTGTTGCATTTTAATGAAAAAAAAACCCCACTGCCTGCCTCTCACACTCTCTCACACATATTTTCTGTTTCTATGCCTGTCCTACAAACATGCTCTCATCTCTCAAGCCCCTTCATGGTTTATTGATCCCATGACCTGGGTTGCAAGAAATGAAAAAGACCTTTCCTTCTGCACAATTTGAGGGTCATTTCACATCTGCAGGAGCTGGACATTGAGGATCCCTGTGGGTCCCTTCCAGCTCAGGATATTCTGTGATTCCAATAAAGGGAATGTGTGGCAAGGGCAGATTGCTGCCCATCTTCCCTTGTGATTCCAGGGAGAAAGCAGGGTCACTCTCATACAAACACAACTTTTCCACTTGTCTCTGTCACAAGCACTTCAAGATGTTAATATCATCTCCTGTTGTTGCACAAAAGACATAAAAATTAATGCCTCAAGTACTCGGTAAAAAGGACCCAAGCAAGATTTTCACCCTCAGTTTGAAAAGAATCATAACCAAGATGGAGCTCACTGGGAAACTTCTACTGCTCTACTTAGTTTTTTGTTAATTTTTTTTTCATGTTTCTCACGGAGATACCTGTAAGCTAAAGCAGAACTCCTCATTATGACCAACCTGGATTAACTTTTTAACAGCACTGGGGACAGATTTTCTTCCTATTATCCACTAGGAACAGGAAAGATGGAGGCAGTGAACGGTTTGATTGTTTAATATGTCTTTTAGTGGGGGAAGCAGCACATCATCATTTGGTAAATTCTGGCAGTGATTATTTAGGCATAACTATTAAAAATTCAGGTTTTATTTGCGATCAGAGTCTCTCAGGCTCCCATTAGCAAGGCCTCCTTGTGCCTTCATCTCCCAGAGGGAAGAGTCCTTCAGCATCATGTCACCCCTGAGCACTGCTGCCCACAGCAACTGAATTAAATCTCTTCACGCCTTTTTTCCTTCGACAAAATGGACAACTCATTTTTGTCTTACAGCAAATCAAGTACCCTCAAATTACTTCTATGCCTCTTTCCACCCCAATGTTGAAAGTCCAGGCTGATTTTCCAGCCTAAGAATGATCTTGCCACTACTTCCTATGGAAATACACCCACTTGCAGACCCAGGCTGATATTGCCCTCTATTTATTTATTATAATTACACACATCCTCATTAGTCTGTACCACTAGAGAAATTGCAGACACATTTGACTGGCTGCAGCCTTTTAGAATGATACATATTGGGCAATAAGGCAATTAAGAGATCATGATGCTTTTTACTGTTCATAAAGAAGAGCACTGAAGCAGCTGGGAACTGGAGGAAAACTCCCTTTCCCAGCCTGAGGGAGCAGCAAAGGGGAGAGATAGAAGGTGATGCAAAGAAAGGAGCAGCTGGAAACACAGGCTGAAGGAAAAACCCTGTTTTGTTTCATTGTTTAGTCACATTTCCAGTTAAGAGTGAGAACCACTGTCTCAGAGCCCAGTTATGGCACTCGGGAGAAATTCCAGTGACCTGTATTGCAGAAATGCTCATTTATCCTTCCCCATCCAAATCCTGATATTCATAATCCTGTTCTAATAGAGTTTTAAAATTCATGATTCATGTTCAAATTCAGAAGAAATTTTGAAATAAAATGGTAAGAAAGAACACAAAAGCAGCCTCCCAGCTGTGGTGAACTTTCCAGCTCATATTCAATGCCAAGATTTTTAATTTGCTCAAGGTTAAGAGAGCCTGAGCACTTCACATTTCAGCGCTTCGGTAGCTCCTTTCACACCTAAGCTGCAGTAAAATGCACAGAATGATGATAGCACCTGTGTAATTCAGGGTACATTTTCCCTACTGGCACAAATGCACTGTGCCATTCAAATGAAGACTTCACACCAAGATGGCAATTTTCCCAAATCACACTCTTCATCTCTCCCATCCACTTGATAGAAAAGAAAAGATGATCATAAGCAGCTGTTGGAACAATAACAGAACGTTCTACCTGTACAGGGAGAAGAATCATTGTACAAAGACCAGGAAGCAATGTGAAACACTAAAAAACAAATTTAAAAAAAATTAGTTTTAAAGTGCTCTACAAACAAATTAGTTTTTGCAGAGAGGTCTACAGGGCATTAACTTTCAGGGATCACAGCACTGATTTTCTCACAGAAGCAGAACAAATATTTAGAGTCATTGGGATTCTTCAGCACATTGAATTTTGCAGCTGGCAAAGCACATGACAGGAACAAGTAGGTGTTGTGTCCATCAAGACCATGGACATGACCCCCAAGCAATTCCTCCATAAGGTATAAAAAATACAGTAGTTCAGACATTAAATTGTTAATAAATGGACCATTTTATAATAAGGCACCAGGGAGAATGAAAAAGTTCCTAATGAAATGACCCAGGGTATGCCCTAAAGGTCTTACATGACAATTCCTGAAGCAGAAAAGAGATGAAAACTCGTTTTTGCTGTGTTACCCTGCAGAGTTCAAAAGAAAACGCTTATAAACAACCAGGCCAGGCAACATCTGATGAACTACCTGGAGTGTAGCTACAATAGGGGACATCACCTTCAGGCAGCCCAGAAATCAGTGCAGGGAACAGGACAATCAAACTGGGTCACTTCTGTTAAAACACCCTCTGTGCTTCCTTTATCCATCCCTTTGCTGCTCTGGATACTGAATGGTTTCAGGAAAAGATTCCTAACTTGGCTGACCATGTGAACTTGGAGAGGAACACCTGCTAATCCCATCCCCAGCAAGGGGACAGATCCTCCACCCTGGGGACACATTTCAGGCCAGGGAACTGAGGCACACTGGTCTCTGCCAACCAACAACATCCATCTCGCCAAACGGGCAGCTCAAGCCCAGAGCTGACTGTTTCTAGGATATTATTCCCAGAGAGCCCAAGGAGATGCACAGCAGGCAGCACAGCTGATGGACAGTGCTGTGCCAGGTCCTGAGAATTGATCAGCACTGCCTCACCCTTGCAGATGTTTTCAGAGCAGTGGTGTGGCCTGATGAGGCAGGGGGGAAGGACAGGCATCTGCCACATCAGGGTCAAGCCTCCCTGGCACCAAAAATCATGTCACTTCTCAGTGACCAGCTCTGAGGCCAAGATAAAATTGTTCCAGCAACTGTTCTTTTTAGGAGTGAACAGTGTGTTTCCTGCTGTGGCTGGAATATGTGGAATAATCACAGTCACCCTTTGCCAAGGGTGATTTCCATCGTCTGAAATGCAGCCTTCCTGTGAATTTTGTGGTAATCAGATTCTTCGTTGCCTATTTATGTTCTCCTCTATTTATTTATGGAGGAGCATTACCAGCATGAGTAATTCAGCAGGGCCAGGACAGGGAGTCAGGCAGGATGAGAAGGAATAACACATAGGAATAATTGGTACAACAGACTGGCACATCCCAGCTCCAGCTCAGGCTATGCTGAGATCAAGTCCATGCATCCCAAATCAACCCAGCAGCCAAGCATCCCTGACAAATATCATCCTGGGGGCAAGAAAAGGAGCATGAAGCTGTTTATGTCTATCAGTCTCTGATAATTGTTTCTTTTTGCTGGTTTTAATAGAATTGCTTTAATATTGCTTTGCTATAGTGCACTACTCCATCTCATACTATAATAATAGTTTTAGCTTTTGTATTGTGTAGTAAATAATTCTGATTGCAATCATTTGTCTAATCATTTATCATAAGAAGTAATTCCTTTTTATATAAATAGATCTTATTTGCAATCATGAATGCTGCAGGACAAAGTGACTTAAACCATTAATCAAGTTTGGGTCTAGGACTGGGTCCAGCCACCCCCAGGCTCCTCTCGGAGGAGGAGTTTAGAAAGTCAGGGGTTCCTTTCTGCACCTTGTGACTCAACAGGAGCTTCTCTCAAACTTCCTGTGACGCTCCCACTCCACCCACAACAGCCCCTCCTCACTGTTTTCGTCTGCTGTCAAACAATCACTGAAGAGATCAAAACCTTCCCTGCCCCAAGCAAGCTCAGGCTCTGGACAAATCAGAATTTTTGTCGAGTTTGCTTGCAGGGACACCAAAGTTTTTCTTCTCTTCCCTCACAGGCAGTCAGAAGGGAAAGGATGCAGAGGAGCTGTGGTGCCTTCCCTGCTTGGCCCTGGTTCTGAGTGAGCATCTGAGCTGCACACACAGACTGGAGCTCTCCACATCTGCTCCTCTCTGTTCTCACTCCCTTGCCCTTTTGTGTCTGGATACAGCCCCGGGAAGTTCCTCAAATTACACATTTCTCATCTCCCCCAAGTCTTAGAAATCAGAGAGAATGTCTGAAGCGCAGAATTCCATAGCGGATTGATATTTATAATACAAACACCAAGGAGTAATTGTATTTATATATTTATACACACACACATCCACTGCAACAAATCCTGCTCAGCTGAACTACAGACTCTGTTTGGTAGCTCAGATGTGGAGCCCAACTGCAGCACTGGCCCTGTTCCACACCTGAGAGATGCACAGAAAGTATTTGCTATTCTCTGTCCCCTGCTTATTTTCCTCTGAGAAGGATGCTTATGTTCCATGGCAATCAAAGGAAGTTCAAGACTTCCAACAAACCTGAAAAGGTGATAAAAATATTTAACAGAAACTAAGAGACAGCAGAATAATGATGATGATGATGATGATGATGATGATAATAATAATAATCCCAAGCTTCCATCATGAATACTATGAACCAATGAAAGCTGTCTCAAATATTTAATGTTTGCTGGGAAAACCTTCCCCAGAAGATCATTAACAAAATGTTAATCTCCACCTAACGCTTTATAACATCAGCCATTAATAAATTATGTATACAGCAGGAATTAGCTTTAGCATAATGTTCTCAAATTACATGTGCAATTCCCAAATATTTTCAGCAAGGGACTTCTTATTTTTGTTGAGGGGATGAGTTTTTCAACAGGGTTGGTTTGTTACTGTTGGTTGATGTCTTTGGGTGGTTTTTTTTTTTTTTTTTGTTGGCTGGAATTTTTAAAGCTTGGGATGGGCACATAAATATCCACTTTTGGAGAGCAAAGAGCCCGACTGATGGATTCTGTAATTTCTAATACGAGAAACATTTTGGCATGAACAATTTTCACAAATTAATCTGAATTTAGCTAGGATAGCAACGACAGAAATTGCATCTATTTCAGAATGAAATTCCAAGTGCCATCAGGAGCTGTCTTTGAGGCAGAGCTACGAGCTAAACCAGCTCCAGGTCCCACCATGCCATAAACATGGCTCTCATTCCTGAAAATTATTCTCCTTTGCTGAGGCAGACACACACTTGAAAATTAAACACACATGCAGAGACTACCACCAAAAAATCCTGCTTAGCATTCATTCCCACCTCACAAGGTGTTTGAAGTTGTGGGAGGTTTCAAGAAAGTTCTTTAGCCCATCTTGCTAACCAGCACATTAAAATACTTTTTTCTCATTCTCATTACTGGGAAGTAAGATTTCTTTAGCTCGGGATCTCTCCACACTGACTGGAATGGCCTCAGTTGTTACACAGAGGATTCACAGCTGTAGGTGTTAAAAACAATGGAATTGATGCAATTAACACATTTAAACTGAGCTCTAATTTTTTAGGTAACTTCAAGCAACACATTTAAATTTAGCTCTAATTTTTTAAGTTACTTCAAGCAATAGTGATGCTACATGGGAGACTTACGACCTGAAATACACCATTCCTCTGGCTGTCACAGCAAGGGAATTACAGCAGCAGGAATTCTGCCATGGAGGTGAGGAAAGGTTTGCCTGGGGGTGATCCCAGCTCCCACCCACCAGGCGGCAGCTCAGAACCGGTCAGATCATCTCCAGCTCATTGCTGAAGCCCTCCCTGCACACCCTGTGAGGTTCCAGACATCTCTGGAGTGGTTTTCCCCACCACACGGGTGGAACAGAGCTTTTCCCAACACCTCAAACCACACAGCGGAGCTCCTTCTGCTTCTGTACCCACAGACAGCCATGGGTGAGGGATCCTCCTACACTGTGCCAGGACTAAACAATTTGGCCACTGCACACAATGGGAGGAATAAATTAGGACAGCTCCAAGATTAATTTTTGCATGTGATTATTAATAGCAAGCAATGCTGGCAGTTACTCACTGCAGCCTGTGGGGAAAATTTCTCTTGGGCAATAACTCTAGACACTGCTGAAAAATCTGAAACACTGCACACAGCGTGAAAATATTGAACTTGCCTCTCTTTCTGCAAACAGACTAAAAGGAATTATCAAGGACTCCACTGGTGAGAAACAACAGTTTGTGATATGCAATGCCCCAGAACACCAGGCAGTAACAGCAGAAGAAAAGGAAATGTGCTGTTTGCTTTCATTGCTTGCAGATCAGAAGCTGCTGGTGAGAAAAAGTGCTGACAATTTCAGCATTGGGTTTGTCCATAATGGAAATTTTCATTAAAATAAATGGAAATTCAGAATAGAGAAGACAGAATCACAGAATCATTGAGGCTTCGGGAAGACTGTGGGCATTAAAAAATAAAAATTAAAAAAAAAAAAAAAAAAAAAAAAAAAAAAAGTCCCATAAGCTTTTGGCCTCATCAAGACTGGGAGCAAGGAATAGAAGAACACAGAGCAACACCATCTAAATTTGCTGTAAAACTCCCGCACTGTTAAATCAGAAAATAAAATGTATTATTTATTATAGAAAAGTATGACTCAAAGTCCTCCAAGTGATTCTTCGAACAAAAAAAAAAACCTTACAGGCTGTTCTAGAAGGAGACTTGTCACTCATTACATTCAGCTCTCTGAAATTCTTCCTGGCTGAAAATTCCTATAAAAATGATACCATATGCGGGGTTTTGGTCACTTATAACAAGAAAATAAATTCACTTTTCAGACAGGCGAGAACAATTTTTCCTATCTTTGCTGCAACATCCCCAGATGCAGTAAATGGAAATTTTCAGCAGCATGCACTCAGCATAAAAGGCAAAATCATCCAGTAAAACCAGACACCTAACCATGGAAGCGGTGGAGTATTAATTCAACTGTGCAAAGGTATGAAAGAGGCTTTTGCCTACCAAAATGGTTCATTTCAGACAAGTAGCAATGGAAAGTCTGTGGACTAACAGACGTTTAACAGATCATAAAAACCAGACATCCTTTAGTGTCATTGAAACCGTCAGTGCTTGAAAAGGAGTTTCCACAAGGAAAGATCCTTCCCTCAGAAAGGAACCTGGAACCATTCCAAACACATTCCCTCTCCCCTGGGAGCAGAGCTGTGAGGTCCCCCAGCACTGGCCATAAGGACCCTTTCTTGGCCCATTAATGATTTTGACTTTATTAAGAAAATCAGACTTTAATCATCACACCACCAGGGCAGGGTTTCAGGGCTTGCCAAAGCAAGTGAGCGATATTCTCCCGGAGAAATACATTTTTAGGGAAGAGTGAGCATAAATCTTACCCTGACTTCCATGGTGTTAAACCAGCTGCACACACAGGAGTGAAAACAGTCAAGGGCTGAGTGTTAAAATCAGCTGGGGCTCTAACAGCATCCTCTCTGCCCTCATAAAACTCAGGACATCCATTTTTTAAATTTCTCCCTTTTGGTCAGTTATGGTTGGAGCTGTTCAATGTATTCAAAATCTATCAGCATGAGGGGGAGAAATGAAAACAGATAAGGACACACAGGAGGCTGCATGCTCACATGAGTTGTAGTTCCACAGATAAAATAAACTAGGAGAGCACGAGGGAGGAAAAACAGAAAGACCACAGGGGAATAGACTGTGGACAGAAACCATCTTATTAAATCAGTTTTGTTATGAACAGGGCAAGCACGAGGCCTGCTGAAGTCTGAGATATGCTATGGACTTATCTGAAATTGAACCTGTACAGCTGAAAGAGTAAATTTGAATGTTGTGGCTTGCCAGTCTAAAGAAATCACATCTTTCTGGGTTCAGATCCCAAAGAACTTGTATTTTTTTCTGTATAACTTGACAGTGAACAATACATCAGAAGTTTGACAAAATTATATCAGATCTTTAGGTCTCAATCAATGCTCAACTGATTTTTTTCCTAAGCTTTATTGGCCAGATTTTCACATCAAATAACCTATGACATAGAGCTGAGGATTCGAAAGAAAAGGTGACATAATTGCATGGCTTGGTGTAATGCCAAGCACATCAGTACAGCTGCAAGGATCAGGAGCCAGACTTGCCCAACGCAGCCAAAACAAATCCTCTCCTTTTTCAGCTCTCAGATGTAAGCCAAACTTCCCTTTCAGAAGCAGAAAGAAAGGTGTTGCTGCCACATACAAAATTAATGGTCACCCTCAGTCTGCTCCAGCTTCCCCATGCTGAAGCCTTCAAGGAAATTATCAACTTTCCTTATCACGAGCACCTTCCTGCTCCAGAGGGTGAAAAGAAGCAACAACTATTGGAAAATATAAAACAAAACCAACAATGCAGTATTATACACTAAAACTAGCAAATGCTTCCTGTCTTTTAATTGAGACATCTCTCTTCTCCCCCCAACAAAATAAAAATCCTCAAAATACTCATATCGAAGGAAAAACTAAAAAGAAAACAAAGGGGAAATTCTGATTTTTTTAATCATGGATCCATAGATCTCAGGAGAAATAGCATGGAATGCAACAATGTTTTTTTGCCGTTACTTTCTTCCCCCTCTCTTCATGCTTCAGTAAGCACATACACACAGCTTGTTCTACTTAAAAAAAAGGAAAAAAACTCCAACATGAAACAATAAAATGTGCTGAGTTTCCAGGCGCTTTTTGTACTACAGTTTCACTGATTTTGACAATGTTTCATATAAAAAGGGGCACAGTTTCTAGAAAAGACCTTTAGAGGTTACCAATATGACTCATCCTACTTGGTTAATAACTAAGAATTATGATAATAGCATAATAATAGCAACAATCATAATAGTAATAATAATAGTAATAATAATGTTATTCTTTCTACCTGTCTGTCTACAAATAATGAAGAAAGCCTACCAGCCTCCTCAGGAGAATAAACAAACCATCTTGCAAAAGACACCAAACACCCTCCCAGCACTTTCCTTTTGGCAAAGTATCAGTGTAGCAAACACTGAACATCCCAGAGAGGTGATGATAAACACTTCACCAGGTGTTACAGCCTTGCCCAAAGTGTCCCTCTTGTCTTTCCCTTTGACTTGCCATGCTGCGAAAATCAGGACAACATCCACACAGTTCCAAAACAAAGGCAGGTTCAGAACACTGCAAACTGAGATGTATTTGGAAAAAATGATGCCCAAGTGCTTCAGCAGCTTAAGCTGCAGCTCTCCAAAATGCAAACATTCCCCCAAAGCAGAGCTCTGCCAAAGAGCCTTTCAGCCTCATTAAAGAAATGCTGGGGTGACAACTCTGATGCCACCTGGTCCTCTACACAACCCACCTCTGTTTTATTGCAGCATTCTCTGTGAAGGAACCAAACCATCCTGCTTGGCTCCTAATTCTATTCTGCCTTCTAATTGCAAAAACCCAATCCAATGACAATTCCCAAGACAGTTCTTTGGGTCGGCTGTGCTGTCGGGTCTGTGTTCATGCTCCTCCTCATCCAGAGAGAACATGGCTTTGCTTTGGCTTGATGAACTTTTGAATTTTTAAAAACCCCATATATTTCTCCTCTGTGCACCATTCAGGCTTTTTACCAAAGAAACAACCAAGATAAAAATATGTGCAGTAAGCACAGGAATGATTTTGTACAAGACACTTTTGCTAGATAATTTTTTCTCTTACACTGTCAACAGAAAAGCCTGGGGTGCTCAGATCAGAAGGTTTGGACCAGAACAGAGCTCAGGAGATTCATCTGCTCTCCAGCTGGGCTTTGGTCAAATCTTTTAGGCACAAACTCGCCAAACTCCTTTCCTGACACTCACTGCATTCTGCTTGTGCCACACATCCCATTTTAGGGCTCCAGGGATGCACAGACCTTGCTCCCAGTTTCAGTTTTAGTACCAACATCTGCCACAATAATGTTTGCGTTTGTGGTTCCAACTTCCTCTCCCTCAGGTTTTATTCATACTTTTAGTTAAAAAGGAGGCATTTGGTGTTAACTTGACAAACCTCCTTGACTTAAGCTTGGGATGTATTTCTTGGGAGTTTCCCTTTTCAATTTATGACAAGGCCTTTGCTATGACAACACAGGATTACAGAATTATTTAGGGTGGAAAAGTCCTCTCAGATCAACCAAAACCAACCATTAACCTAGCACTGGCAAACTGAGGTTTTACTTCCTTTAAGGAAACAGCCACTCTATGCCAGCTTCCCAGGGATGCTCCTTCTTGTTCCTTTTTAAGTTTTATTTTCTTTAAAGACCATTGGCAACACACATATAACCAAAAACACTCTGCAAGGATTACTGTTATGGGTAAAGAATGAGGCTGGGCAGAAAGAATGCTCAGTTCCAGCTGTTTGACACAGCAGGACTGCCATTGGATTTTGCCCATCAAAATGGATGGTGGTGTGCCTGTGGGCTGCAATTCTGAGTAAAGAAAGTAGTTTCACTTTTGAGAGAAGATTTTTATGCATTAGTTTTCCCTTCCTTGGTAAGAAGGAGCAGCCTTGTGAAGCAGGACTCTTTTATGCTTTGTTTTGCTCAAAAGAGATGAGAAAGCCTAGAAAGGCCCATGGACTTTACTGCACAGTTCCAGAGCTGGTGACAAGTTGTGGTCTTGATGACAAAAAGAAGTAGAACAATTCTATTTCTTCAGCAACTTCTTCAGCAACAACCAACAACACTAAAGCATTCTTTTCACCATATTCATCGATTTTCTGGTTCCTCACTTGTGCACTGTGAAAAGAACCTCCAAACACCTAAATAAAGGATGTAGTAGGAAAAGATTTGATGGTGAAAAGACATCTCAGCATTTCAGCATTGCTGCAGCAATGTAAAAAGCAAAAGGTTCAGATTGCAGATAACATCTCTGGGTTTGAATAATTCATTCTCTTGCCATGTACTCTTTTAAGTCGATGTCAGACTCACAAAAACGTGAACAAACTGGAGTAGCAGCTCACTGTGCTGCTCTAGCACCAAAGCCACTGCTACACAGACCTGGTATTATTAACTTGGCTCTTAAGGTTAGAGGTCACACCTCTGGAGAACCCAGAGCCAAAATTTCCATCTAGATAATATCTACTATTAAACCTAAGAATGCTGAAGCCCTCCTTCTACAAATATTCAGCACAAGTTGTTCCCCTGAGTTCAATTTCTCAACTTGCCAACAGCTTTCCTGCAATTTTTCTCAGTGTTGGAAAAGGGGTGCAAATATCTAATTATGATACCTGCATTCCTGAATTTTGACACCTTCAAAACACTCAATGCTTGGAGTGATTTTTCTTCACTTAAAAATAAGGTAATTCAAAGTATTTAGAAAGAGTTATACCCTCAAAATTGATCAGTCAAATATTGCTGGAAGGATCCATTACATTATTTTTATCTTTCTTATAATCTTAAATGGCTTGGACACTTTCCCAAAAAATAGGAAAACTGGTATGTGGTTTGAAATGGCTGCCAACAGCAGAAAATGAAAGGAACAAATGGTGCAGGAAGCATCCCAGGATGTGTGTTCAGGTCTGTGCCATGCAACCCATTCCCAAGATAACCCGGAAAGGGGATGGGATGGCCAGATGCCAAATAGTGCATCAAAACATCGTTTGAGTTTACACACACTTGGAGCTGAACCACACAAAATCCTTCTAATTTCTACTCAAACCCCTCAAAGATGTCAAAAATGGGGACAATTCTTGGATGGCTGGGACAGGCTGCTAGTGGCACTGGCATGATGGAAAGGGAGGGGAACACCCAGTGGGTGGAAGAAGATTCACCTGTTTTTCTCTGCAAATCTTTCAGCTTTCCCCACTGACAGACATTCCCGAAACCCCAAAATCCATCCCTAACCAGCTGCAGGAACGCTTGGCTGGATTACTTGAACAAGACTAAGTAAGATCTCTGAGAAATAGTTTGGATTTTGTAAGGGAGAACAGCATTAATGACCTCCAGCCCAGAGAGATTGAAAAAATTGCTTCTTTTCAAATCAAATGGCAGGACCCACCTCCAAATAGATTCTCTTTTTTGGCTTTAATAATCTATTTGAAAGAGAACTCGAAAAGCATTTTCACTGAATGCATTTCTCAATAGGGAGAACGGCTCACTTCATAACATGAGAGAGAAAAAACCCCTGTGGAGTTAATAAAAATTCCTGAGTGCTCTGCCATGGCTTGGATGAGAGATGCTGTCCTTGTTTTTAAGTTGCAAGGGGATAGATTTGCCACTGTGAAAGCCAGCCCAAGGAAAGGGCCCAGGTTTAGGTTCTGAGCTAACAGGGCTTGACAAGGCACAAAATACCTTTTAAACACTGAGAGAAATAATTCTTTTTTTCACTCATAGAATCCCAGAGGGTTTGGGTAGGAAGGGATGTTAAATCCCATCCAGTCCCACCCCTGCCATGGCAGGGACACCTTGCACTGTCCCAGGCTGCTCCAAGCCCCAGTGTCCAACCTGGCCTTGGACACTGCCAGGGATCCAGGGGCAGCCAGAATTTTTCTTACTGTTCTCTTACAATGAATTCAAAGCAAAAATTTTCCCCTCAAGCTAAGGTTCCCCACCACATCTCTGGGACACAGAATGTTTCATTCAGAATGAAACCCGTATATACCCCTTACTTTATTTTGCAGTTTTACATTCAACAGCCTTTATTAAAATAATGACAATCCAAAAAAAAGAAAAAGACTATTTGCTAGCAAGCAGCACTGTCTGAGATTTGTCCCTTCAAAGAGCAGATGTGGAGAGAGCAGGAACATTCCTGACCATCATCCATGGAGGCTGCATTGTTCACCCTAGCACAAACACATCTGCTATAATATATATAAAAATATAATATATATACATAATCCTTGGGATTAGCCAGCAGCTTTCACAGAATCACACCAAGGCTGGCAGAGACCTTCAAGGTGATCAAGTCCAACCATCATCACCCTAAACCATCTGCTCAAGTACCACATCCAGATGCTTCTTGAACCCTTCCAGAGATGGTGACTCCCCCACTGAATGGGGAAATTAATTCCAATTCCTGACTAGTTTTTTTAGGGATTTTTTTTCCTACTATCCAATCTTGGCAGCCTCCATATCATCTTTTCTTCAGAATGGAAGAAGGATTTCATAAATCCAAACCAAGTTAAGCTCATCTTCCCCTGAAGACATCCCTTTTTCCTGCCCTTTTCCCTGGAGACTCTGATTTATAAGAAAACAACTATTTTTCATATTGCAGGAAAAGCAACTTGAAATCATGGCTTTACATTAACATTTATATATTTTAGTACCTCTTTAAAAAAAATTTTAACCATGCCATGGTCACAGCCGGTTCTGTAAAAATCCTTCTGCAGTCCCTATCACTAAAAAAATCTTCTGCCCAAACTTTTTTAATGCCAAGGCTTTCCAGGCTAAAAGGCCTGGAAATAAAACCATTATTCAATGCTGATCACAGCACAGGGTGCTACAGTTATTCAGATTTCTATCAGCATTTTTACAAATATATAAATAAAATTCACTACTGCTGTAAAATTAAAAAAGCTGAGCTTTAATTGCACTCTTATCAAATGCCTAAACTCTATCAAAATTAATAAAACATTATTTTTTTCTTTTTGCTAAACTAGCACGAAGATAACACAGGGGTAACACCCCAGCTTGTATAAAGATAAATAATGCAAATCCCCATATTAACTCAGTTAGATCCTGCTATTTAACACTGGACACCCTCACTAGAAAACATCTTAAACAGTACAAGAAACACAGCTCAACCCAACATCCCAAAATCTGATGCCCCAACCCAATATTTTGTCCAAGGCAAGATTATTTAATGTCTGGGAGGTTTCACTGAGAAAGAAGCAGGAGGAGGATAAAGCTGCACACTTGCAAATCTGGGAAACACTGGAAAATTGCATTTTCACGTGAGCCTTTCCCTCAGACAGGCCTTTACATAAACCCTTTGCAGTTTATCTGAGTCTTTCCAACTCAGAGGCATAATTTGACTATTTGGAAGCAAACCCAAATGATCAGCAGATCAAGGAAAGCTTTTTCTATGAACATAAATGCCCACATAGCAGGGAAAGGTTGGAAATAGAGGGTGCTGGGCACTGCCCAGGCTCCCCAGGGAATGGGCACAGCCTGAGGCTGCCAGAGCTCCAGGAGTGTTTGGAAAACAGGGATGCCCAGGGTGGCATTGTTGGGGTGGCTGGGCAGGGCCAGGGGTTGGACTGATGATCCTGGTGGGTCCCTCCCAGCTCAGGATATCCCAGGATTCTGTCATGCTATAAATGATGCTGGTTTGGGTCATGTCTGCCCTCAGCCCCTCACGTTCCTCAGGTATGTTTGTGTCAAAGTATAAATCAATGCCTTCTCTTGAAGTATGGACTTCATAAAGATTCCTAATAAATCAATACCTCATTGCACATACCAAAATTTACTGCTCCTACTTTCTAGACTGGGCTGATTGAGGAAAATGAAGATTTCTCTGCAGCTGAAACATATTCCAGTACAAATGAAATTAAGAGCTACAGTTTAAGTTCATTATATAGCATTTCACTTGCAAAACTCTGCCTGCCCTTTCTTTCTTTAATTAGTTCTGGATTACATACTAATCAGGAGTATTAACACCCTTTTGTTCACAAAATCAGTAGGCGCTGAAAGAATATTCCAACGAATTTCATTCCTTCTTCAGCAATTATCATACAATAATTAACTTCAAGAAGCAGTTATGTGTCTCATTACAAATCATTCAGACACCAGATTGTCACGCTCCTATTTCTGTGCATTTCTTTCCCTTTCTTCCTCGCAACTTTGCCACATAATCCACTGGCCAAGAAATTTATTTTGACATTTTGCTTTACTTCTGCGTAAAGATGCAGAACAGTAGTCTGGATTTATTTATTTCACTTTTTAGGATCCTCTATCGTCAGAGAAAGCCTAGTGGTGAATGAAAAAGTAGCCTAAGAGAATGAAATCCAAGAATAACAGAGGTTTGCCAAAATATAAACAGGAGCAGAATAAAAACAGGAGAACTGCAGAGCTACAAGGGACCTTCAGGTATTATTTCTTGTTCTTTAAAGCAGGATAAGTTATATACAAAAAAACCCCACAAATATTTGTCCAACACGCTGTTTGAAAACACTGATAGCAGAGACCTCACAGCTGTGATCCTTTATATCCGTGCTTAGCTCTGCCAACACCCAGAACCCTTTTTCTTGAGCCCCTACTCCTCCACCTGCGGCTTCTTTCTGTTCCAAAACAGCAGAGCTCTGCCTTCCAGGACAGCTTTACATCTCTCACTTCTCCTCTTTCCCCCCTCACTATTGTACACACAATTCTTCCAGATTTTCTAGATTTCTCAGAGTCTTGGCTGACATTTGGCTTTGGCAACTGCCAGACCATTGAATTGCACGAGTTTTCATTCACTGTATCTCCAAAGGTTTTTGTCTCAAACTGAGGCCTGGCAGCCACTCAAACACATTTCTGTGGATTGTGTTTGCCAGACTTCAGTCCCCTGCCCAGAGCCCTCTTTAATTACATCCCATTCATTTCAGGCTACTCTTAACCAGGGAAAATCCTCCTGATGTGGAAGCCACATCCTCAAAACACTTCCATCACCTTGATGCTCAGTATTCAAAAGTGCATATTCCACCAGGAATGGCATTAATTCAAAAGCTGAATAGGACTGGATCAGAAAAAGACACCCTTCCCTCCATCTGGGCTGTGCATCAGCTGTGAACTTGTGGGAACTGCTCTGAACTCCTTCCAAAAGCTGCAGGTTTGGAGGAAAGCCGAGAGCAGCTTCCATGCTCCAGTGGTTTTCCACTCCATGCCTCCTTGCCACCAGTCAAGATCCACTCTGTTATCCCCATTCTCTTGTTATATTAGAAGAGTGTGGGAGGACAAACAACTTTCCCGTCAATTATAAAGCTTTGGTGGTTGAAAACTCCTGAATTTATGAACATTAGAGAATTCTGGGGGTACTGGAAATGAGCCAAAGAATAAAATATGCAATGCTTAGTAGGAAAGATAAATAATCCCATCTGCCAGCCTGAAATGCTCCCACCTTTTTAATGTCATTCGTCACGAATATCAGACATGACAAAGTATTCAGGCCAGCTTCAGAAGCTCAAGACCCAAAAATGGGGCAGAGAAAACCCCAGCTACAGAATATTTAGCTTATAAGAATGATTCAGATCAGCTGGGCTAGGTCAAAATTATTCTTCTTATCTTAGGAACGACCAGAGGCAAACCCCAAACAGAGAGGACTCAGGATGTCCCAAAGGGCTACAGAAGGATCATCTTAAAAATCAGGGGAAGGAGGACTCAAGGAATTAGAGATCAGTAAGCTTAACTTTGCTCCCCAGAAAGACATCAGAACATATTATTAATCAATTTAGAGGTATTTAGGGGATAATAAATGGGTAGCAAACAGCCAATGTGAATTTGTCAAGTGCAAATCATGTCAAACCAACCTCATTTCCATCTCTGACGGAGTAACCAGGGTATAAATATGAAAGGACTTCTCCAAGGCTTCTACCAGCTCTCTTTAGGAAAAGTGAGTTAAGTTCTTCAATTAGGTAAAAAGGCACAGGAGTAGTTTTTAAAATGTTCTCTTTCAACCTGAAGGATGTTTCAAGTACAGTTCTGAAGAGATATGTCCTGTGTTCTTTAATATCGTCACTAATGATTTAGAGGATGAATTCTAGAGGAGATTTACAAAAATATGCAGAAGATGATGATGAAAAGGGTAAAAATAGCTCTGAAAAACAAGATCAAAATTTGAAGCTATCTTGGGAAACTGGACGAGAAATTCAAAACTCTGATCAAACAAGGCAGGAGAGGTTATTGAGGGTGGAGTTCAGGCAAAACTTTCAGTGCACAGGGGCCAGCACAGCCCCAGCACGAGGCACCTGGGGAGTGCCCAAATCTCTTCCATCAGAGCAAATTTAGGCAAACATCTGTCAGTGTGTGTGTTCCTGCCTCGGGACAGGGAGGCCAGCCATGCTGAACTCCCCAGGAGCCTTGCAGCCCTCAGCCAGGTAACTCCCCGTGGAGTAGGAGGACCTGGTTCCACGGAAAAGAACACACCAGGGCAAGATCTGCAGGGACTCACTTGGTTTCACAGGAGAAGCCAGCTAAGCCCCAGCTTGGCAAGCACAGTGATTCCTGAGCTGATACCCAAGGGAAAAACACAGGGAAATGGATCTGCAGCATCACTGGAAATGCCTGTCTTGATTAAAGCTTTTACTCTTAACTTATGAAGACAGAAATGTTATCATATATATAATATTATATAGGGCCATATAAATGTACTGAAGACATAAAGTAGCAGAAGTAGCTACAAGCTTTTTGTGTTTTCATTCTGTAACTGTGCTAAAATCACAAGTTCTAGAGAGGATCTCTTATCAGTTCCTGTTATCAGTTCGAATATGTTCAAGGTTTCAGTAGTTTTATCCAGTTGCAAGGACTCACTTGCCTTGCTGCTGTTCCAACAGAGCATTTCTTTCCTTCCTTTTTCTCAGAAGAAGATGGAAGACAACAATCAATGACATTCTCACAGTGCACTGGGTGTTTTTTAATAATAATATCTCCAAATAAAGATTGAAAACACTGCATTTTGATAGTTAACACAACCTTGAGTTCACCTATCCAAAAAAAAAAAAAAAAAAAAATCCCAAACTCAAACACAAAAATATCTCAAAACTTCATTAATCAGCTCTTTCCTCAGCCCCAGCAAGTTTGGGTTGATTTCTAAGCCCTTATTAGCACCCACATGCAGTCTGGCTGAGAGCTATTCTTATCTTTGCATGAGAACACACATCTTGTGCAATTTGATTTGGATCAGAACAGGAGCTTGAAACTCCACACTTTTTACTCAGAGATGTTTACAGGGAACTCCTTTTCCCCTTCAAATGCAGGGCATAATATCAATTGGATTATATGCAGATGTAGTCTGACAGAGTCACTCTTTCTGAGGGCTATTTTCACAGCTTCCACATTAATCTTTGCATTTTTAAGTGCAGAAGAACTGTAGCTGCAACATGAATTCCCTTTAGAGCCATCTAATAACCAGAGTACATATGCAATACAAAGTAAAAGTAGAAAAATCAAGAGGCTGGGGTTTGGAGTTATTTTTGTCCCTGCCCTCCAGCTTAAGGCCATTCCTGCTTGTGCTGTCACTCCAGGCCCTTGTCCCAAGTCCTCTCCTTGTCTCTCATGGAGCCTCTCTAGACACTACAAGGGCCTTCAAGGTCTCCCTGGAGACTTTCCTTATGCAGGCTGGACACCCCAGCTAAGGGAGGTTTACATGTTGCTCTCATCCCTTCTTCAATGCAATGTTTAAACCGATGGACCTGTATCAACTTTTCTGTTCTTCCTTTCTGAACAGGTGAGGAGCTCCTCTTAATTCTAGGAACAAATTGTCTTTCCAATGTTAAGTTGTAAACTGACCCAGTTTGGTTTTCAGCAAAATGATTAACAAAAGGCATCCATACAAACTCCCCCCCGGCTCCAAACCCCTGGGAAGGGCTTCCTCCACCCTCAGGGGTGCCAGGAACCAAAAGATTCCCTTCAACCCAACAATGACTCTGGGCCCAGGTCAGTGAGGGTCGTGCTGGATTCAGGGAGCTGCTCCAAGGAAACAGGCAGGGGAAGAAGGAAATGTGGGAAACACAAAGAAAATTGCCTGTTGGAAGGAGAAGTTTCAGATGGGAGAGGTGGAGCTTCCAGACCAGTCCACACACTCCAAAACCACTTTGCCCACTATGTTCTGTCAAAAAATAAAATAAAAAAGTGCCTTTCAACATCAGCCTCGCTGGGCAAAGTGGAACCAGTAAAATAAGCCTGGGAAAGGTGAGACAAAATATTTCAGTCACCCAACATGATATTGGGCCAGAAAAATTAACATTCCAGTGAAAAATAAAAGATGTGTTTCTACACCAGTGGCTGGATTAATACAGTTATTCTGACATACAAAAAATTGATCTTTTTTAATATAAAAAAAAAATTGAACTTTTCACTGCAAAATTAAATTCACATCAAAAGCCAGTTTCTTTCTGCACTGATCACAAATCTTCCAATGTAGGGATTTCTCAAATAAAGCATGTATTTGGCACAGCAGAAAAAAGAATTCCCAGCTGTGCCTTGCCCACCAACACGTTTTTGTATTTTAATTAACTTTATGCTACTTTAAAAATATTCCATCCACACAGTGAGAATTCCATACATGTGTTTAGCAAAATGCAGTAGGACTTAGAGAGAAGAAAAACCCAAAAGCATCAGTTTAAAGACTTTTAAAAAAAATAATTAATTTATGTATTTAACTTAATTTCCCAGAGCATGTACCACTCTGGGTAATCCCAGAATCACTAAGGTTGGAAGAGACCTTTGAGATCATCAAGTCCAACTACCAACCCATAACCAGCCCTAAACCATGTCCCCAGGTGCCACCTCCAGTGGGGCCAGAGCTCTAAGGGAAGATCACAGCCCTGCATGGAAGAATGGGCCCTTCATTGTTAAATGTCTTTGTAAACACTTAATGCTACAGGAGCAGCCATGAACAGGCAACATAAAGAGATTTTTGCAGCGTTCTTTGTTTGAAATCAGGCTGGATCCACATGCAGAGCTCCCAGGGCCTTGCTCCGAGCACTATTTCAAATCATGTCACTCAGGCACCACAGAAGGGACTGCTACAAACACGCAGAACTTTCCTGATTAACTCAGCATTATTTCTTTGCCAGGTCCTGTCATCATTTCTCATTAAAAATCATTTCATTGCACAGCTGTCCTATTGACTTATGAAGTACAAAAGAATGTCAAAACCTGGCACAGTGTGGCTTTTGCAGACAAAAATACTACTGCTGGAACTCAATAATTTCATTTCCACCTCTTTTAGGAGGCTGTGTGTTACCTATGAAAAAGATACTACCAGAGATAGTGTTAAGGTAATGTTTCATTTTAGGTACAGACACTCCTCCTGTTTCTTTAATTGTTATACAATTTAAAATCCATAATTGGTATTAAAAATATTAGTATTAACCATCTACATTTTCAACTAGGAGAGTTACCTTGCAGTGCAGGCTTCTTGAACCGTTTTAGATCCCCTCATTTAAATCCCATCTGGAAACCAAACCTGAGCAGAGCGTAGTATTGCAACCAAAGCAAACTGAACAGGCACAGCAGGGAGTTTTGAATGATTTAAATAACCCCCTCCCAAAGCAGCCAGCTAAACACGAGGGACCAGAGCACCTCCCTTCAGCTCCAGAAATCATCTCGTGGTCTCCTGGCTGCTAAGATGGAAGCCCAAGCCATGGGTGAGAGGCTTTGCAGTTTACCACAATCAGAGTTGATTTGCTGCAGGTGGAGCTCCTGGAAGGTGTGAGAGCAAAGGATACCTGGAGCAGGCCATGTCCTCCCAAAATGCTCCCTGACAGATTTGTGTCCTATGGAGGCTGGAGCAGGTCCCACCCTGTGGGGACAGTGCCAGGACATGACAGCACCAGCAACTCCCCAGCTGTGGCCCTGCTGGGAAAAGAGGGGCAGGGCACACTCAGCCAGAAATGCAGCAGAGCACCAGGGAACTGCTTGGGAATGTCTAATGGCTCCCACAAGCTGGGAGAGAAGCTCAGGCACTGTCACCCCTGTCACCCTTCCCTAAAGCAGCCTCCAGCTCCCTGGTTTGCATTGTCCCCATGGTTGCCACCTTGGCCCAGCACCGCCAGAGCCACCCAGGCCTGTGGGCACCAAGTTCGGAGGGCAGAGGAGGAGGCCACAGGGCCTCGGTATTTAATTCATTTTGGTCTCCATCAGAGGCCTTCAGCAGCTCTGCCCCAGACGACCCCAAGAAACTCCAAGACAAGGAGGAAGACCATGTGGGAGGGAGCCACCAGCAAGCAGGGATCCAGGCACAGAAACAAGGATGGCCAGACCTCAATTCAACCTCTGGATTCCTCAGCAGAGCCTCCAGGCCAACTCCCAGCAAGGTGGCACAAACCAAAGCCATCCCCTTTGGAAATAGAGGAAAGCTGAAGCCACTGAGGTCTGGAGAGGCCAGATACCACCAGCAGTGTATTCAAGACTTTGTGGACAGCAGCAAATCAAACCTTTTTGGAGAACAATGATGAAAAAACCAATTTTATCATTTAACATTCCTCCTCCAGTCCTTGTAGCTGCATCCACCAGCGCTGACCTCCATCAGAAGGTATAGGGAACTTCAGACCCCATGGGATGGTTAAAAACACCACTCACTTTTACCTGGAAATCCCGGTACAACTCCTGCTCCTTTTTCCCAAATCTGAGAGTTTGCTGGCAGTGTAAGAAGGGAAGCTACCCCAGTCTGAAAAAATACTTTCCAAAGGGGCAGGAGGCTACATAGAAATGGATACAATTGTGTAAAACTTCACATTCAATTTACTCTGAATCAAATTTTAAGTAAATAAATCTCTTTCCATAAATTACTGCTGTGCGCTACTGGACCCAGCTGCCGTTGGGTTTTTTTTGGCAGACTTCTCATGAAACAGATACAAAAATTTACTTGGCAGCTCCAAGCTTAAAGAATAGTAAGTTTTATTTGGATTATGTGTTTCAAAGTGACATTCACACACTGTCCCCATCATGGGCATCTGGCATGCCAGGAAAAGCAGTCTGATGCATGCTGGCAGCCAAAAGCCTCTGCTTCTGCCCATTCCGGCACTCGTGTGTGGAAATCTTAGGGGGATTTCTGTTTGTTTCAGTTTGGTTTTGTTTCATAAAAGGAGCAGGATGATTTGCTCCCTGGGGAGGAACTGGTTAGCAGAAAGCTGCTCACACCATTCCAGGTATTTTGCTGGAATTCCAGGTCCACCCATCAGCCAACACACAGAGCTTTGCAGACATGCACAACAGAAAACTAACTCACTTATCTGAGCCATCAGTCAGGGTTTGATGGCATGAAAGCCCTAAAATTCAGTAGCAGGTCCCCTCAAGGTGAGCTGAAGGCACAAAAATCCAAGGGTTATTTATGCAGTTTAACCTTCATTATATCCTCTCCCTTTTGAAATATATTTACAGAGAAAAAGCCTCCATATCATTCTGAAATTCCAGCACTAGACATCGTCTTGGAAAATCTGGTTTTCAGAAATTAATTGTTTTAGTTTTCAAGCAAATCTCTTTGCCAAATGCAATAAAACCAGGAAGTTTCCCAGAGCTGTCCTCAATAACTCTTCCTTTAAGTCCCCTGTCACTCAGCAATTATTGCATCATATTCTGACATCACTGTGTCCCTGTCAGACTGTCAGGGTGATGCAACAGAGTTTATTCATGGCTCCACTTCCTGAGGGAAAGGATTTTTTAATCTCATTATCTCCCCATCAACCGATGGTAACAGAGGCACTGAGTCAGGTCAACACAGGCAGTGCTACATCCCTCAGGTGTCTTGCGCAGATTTATTAGTTACTAAGAAAAGTTGAGGTTTCGAGACTTCAATAAACAGAAACCAAACCTTATAACAATGCTGTGAGGTAAATATTATCAATATACATAGCAGAAAGTGTGATGCAGCCCTGTTTTTTAAATTTTATTGTGGTTCCTGCAATTAGCTGGACACAGCTACTGACATAAATCATGTTATAGCTTCATCATGGTCAAAAATCCATTACCCACTGGGCCACGTTGTGAAGGCCAGGATTTTTAAATGCTTGTTTTGTTTATTTTTCTCCCTCAGCTGACAGTTTGTGTCACTACTATCACCTCTCACTCCTCCAATTGCAACCACAACCATTCAATTCCCACATAATACCCATTAGCACACTCTTCCCTCAATAAATCTTAACATTTGGTGTCCTTCCCGCAATTTTTATTGCATGGCCTTTTCACTAATCCAGGACTTAATAACAGGAGCTGGCAGCTGCTGTTTCTGCAGCCTTCTGGACAAGAGCATAACTTAACTCTTTATCTGTTACTTTATATTATACTGATGCTATTTTGCAAATGTGCAAGAAGTGAATTGTCACTCCTTTCATTAGACATCTTTTTTCCAAGACTACACCCTCACTAATAACTGGTTTTCTATTACAACAGTATCACATCAATTGGGCAGAATCCTTAAAATACCTGCCAGCAGAAGCTTTTACACCTCCCTTCCACTAGAAAGCAAAGAAATAACAGGATCTGCTCATTTTTAACAGGCCTCCTCACTTTTAATCTTCCCCCCCCGCCTTTCTGGACACTAATAATAGGCAGGAAATGCAAATTGCTCATTGATCTATCAAGAGCTAGACCCTAGAATTGCACAGGAGAAGCCTTTCTCACTAAATCATAAGTTACCCATTAAGCAGCAGTTCCTTGCAACATTGAGCCACAGTCACTGAGGGCAACCAAAAATCTCAATGTTTTCAGTCTTCCTGACCAACTTCAGAGCCAAGGAACCTCACAGGATCAATTGCTGAGACAGATGAGGGAAACAAGGACATCCTGGTGTCCACCCTGAGCTTCCCCTGGCCCAGCCTGAGGCCGTTTCCCCTTGTCCTGTCCCTGTTCCCTGGGAGCACAGCCTGACCCCCTGGCTGTCCCCTCCTGGCAGGAGTTGTGCAGAGCCACAGGGTCCCCCTGAGCCTCCTTTGCTCCAGGCTAAACAAACCTTTTCTTCCTCTCAGTCTCAAATTTCTGGACATCATTATTTTGTTTCCCTTCTCCACACATTCTCTCAAATCCAAAAATCCTCCAGCTCGGTGCCCAAGTGGCACAAGGTGAAAAGGTGACAGCTTGTGCCAGTGAAGTGGGCAGTGACACATCCCAGCAGGTTATCCAAACCAGACTTCTCCTGGGCACAGAGAGAGGCAAGAGGAGGGACACCCCATGACCAGCAGTCATGAACTTGCTAAGTGACCAGTGAAGCACAAAAGTGAGCAGTGAACTGTTCCTAACAGGTGGTGAGATGAAAAAGAGATGTCCCAGTGAGAAACATCACTGTGTAGGACAACAAAGCCAGGACAAAACATCCTTATTTTCCCTCTTTTTCTTCTTCCCAGGTTTTACAGCCTTCCCAGGTTTTACAGGGCCTCACCACCCTCACAGGTAAAGATTCCTTCCTAAGAAATAACAAATATTCGCTTAACATTCCAGAAGGGATCATTTCCAACATACAACGTACAGGAATATTGAATGTATTTTCAGTGTGTCAGAGGAATTGCCCTGCACTGTGCAAGGCCTGTCAGAATAAAAGCAGCTCCAATCAATTTTAAATTACAGAAATACTACTGTGTATTACACCTTGTAAGCATTGTGCTGCCTCCAGGAGAACATGAAAACATTTGTTTTCTTGAGAAATTTTTTTGCACTGCTCATTTTATGGCACTCAAAAATATTCCCAAAGACATCATGTAACACTGTGGAAGAAATTTAAATGACCTTTTCCTTGTGAAGAGAACTTTCAAAAGCAGTCTCTGAAATGGACCAAAGTACTCAATGTTGGAAGAAGGGTCAAGAGACTTGGCTGCTTCTTTCACTCAGGATCTCAAGGTGCTCCCTCTAGGATCCCCCCTCTAACAAGTTAGAGTTCCTGACTCTATTTCCAACATGTATGTGACATAAAGTGAGCAGGTATTGAACAGCATGACAGTAACTCCTACTGAGAAACTTTCCCTTTGCATCACACAGGACCTGTACCACACCTTGGGACAACAGAGAAAACTCATCCTGCTGCTGCCACCAAAGGAGGAGCAGGAGAGGAGCATTTGTAGAAACTCCAGCTCCTGAAAGATTCTGAGTTCTGTGAATGAGAAGGTGCCCTTGGGGCTGCATCTCTGTCCCAGCAGTCTCTGCTCCTGGGCCAGTGGCAGAGGAGTAATTTTTTCCATGCTGAAAACCAGCACACCACAATCTCAAACACAAGGCTGACAAGTCTTTTCTACAACCAACCCACATTTCCTGCCCATGCTGCAAACACTGCTTTGACTTCTGCTCTGCCTGGGCAATTCCTGCTGTCCTCAGATGCTCCTGGCCATGGCAGGCATGTTCCATCACCCAAACTTCCCTGCAAAATCCTCACAGAAACATTTGGCAGGACTGTAACTGCTAAATGAGCAGCAATCAAGTAGTTCACCCAATCAGTTTTCTAATTCACCACAACTGCTATAAATACGACCCATTATTACTGAATGTAGCTTTTAGGGGGGAAAAAATACATGCAAACTTCCTGCTGAAGCTAATCTATGGGAAAATTATACAGAACATCACATTAAAGTCTAAGTAAACACTTTGGCACCCTCCTAATGTATGTGCATAGATTACTGGGGTGTGCTTGCAGGATAAGTGCCATTTGATGTTCAAATTATTGGTGGATATTTAAGGTTGATTACCCTAGAGGTAAGATATAATTGGTAAACAAGGAATATATACAGAACAACAACATAATAACCACAAGTTGTATTTATTTCACGATTCATTCCCACAATCAGGACAATAGTTCAGTCAAGTTCCTAACTCTGTCTTCAAGCTAACAAAGTGAAATCAGGAGTACCAAAGGCATCTTCTTCCATGGGATGGGATTGGGAGGTGAATGGAAAACCTGGCTGGACTTCACTTCCACATCCCCACAAGATGGGCAGACAATAGACAAGACAAGATTAACAAGACAATAGAAAAGACAAGACAGACAATAGAAGAAATTCTCTTATAGACAATAAGAGAATAAACAGAGAGGAGACACTGCTGTGCTCCCTTAATTCTAAAGAATCAATCATCTCATAGATGTCATGGTGGAAACATCCTGGTGGTGCACCTGGCTGGCACATACATTAAATTACCTATAGTACTTCTCCTTTTCAGTGTAGGCACCTTGTCTAGACTGTTTAAATAGCCCATCTGTAATCTACCTCTGGATTTTCTCTTTTTTTTTTTGTTTTAAGTTGACTTTCACTTCACAAAGCAATGCAATTCCTGTCTTCGTCCATGTATTTTCTTCCTTATTGCTGTGAGACACCAACAAACTGCTGTGGTTTGGGTTCTCCCATGGATGACCTGAATGAGTCCCCACTAGACATAGCAGTGCTGGGCCATTAGGCTCCCTGATGGAGTTCTGGAGTTTTCTGTGGAAAACAGGAACCCTCATTCCCTTCAACAACCAGTGTTACAGCTGGCAACCAGAGGGATTCTCTGAAGCAAACCCTAGGGAAAACACCCATGTTGAAAGCGTGGTTGAATAATGTGGATATTAATAGCCCAAATCTAGGTAAATAAAAGCATAAGGCTGTTTAGACAATGCCTTACCCAGATGCTGTCAAAAAATGCACAGCCTGGCTGGATTTGTGTCCAAGGCTTGGAACAACCAGGCCTAGGGGAAGGCAGCCCTGCCCATGGAAGGGGGATGGAATAAGATGGTTCTTCAGGTCCTTTCAAACCCCATCCATTCCATGATTCCATGATTTGTATATGGCACACATCAGGAGCTCCCACATGAGACCCCAGCACATGTCAAACTGGTTTGAAGCACGAAGCAATGATATTCTAAAGGAAAGTGAACATCTCATTCCACAGACAATTCCCTGCACTCAAAGGCCTCGGAGCAGCAGTCTGAGCCTTCCTCACACAGGAGGAGACCCCAGCAGTCAGACAGATGATGCAGTACAGCACTCAGGAAGAGGGATTGGGTCCTGGTGAAATTCTACCTAGAGCAGCCAGAGAGGAAGCACTTGCCAGAGCCTGCTCCAGCACTGATTGCAGCAGTGGGAACAGCCAGATGCTGCTGGGAAGTGGGGAAATTTATTCAGCTAAGCCATCACATTAACATGGGAGCAGGGGGAAAGCCATTAACTGGAAGAGTGTGGAAAAAAAAAAAGCCACAAGGCCTAGAATTGCAAGGCTCAAGGGCACCACAGCAAGAACAAAATGTTCCACAACATTTTTTCAAAAATTGGTGGCATATTGCGAGCTCATGTTCAAAAATGCAGCACAAATTTCATGGAATCAGACTCACAGAATGGTTTGGGCTGGAAGGGACCTTAAATCCCATCCAGTGCCACCCTTGCCATGGCAGGGACACCTCCCACTGTCCCAGGCTGCTCCAACCCCAATGTCCAACCTGGCCTTGGACACTGCCAGGGATCCAGGGGCATCCCCAACAATTTGTGGAACACTCGTTGCCCACAGGCACATTCTGAGAGCAGCACTGCCAGTAGTGCCCAAAGGTGGTCCCAACTCCAATGCCAGCCTTCTACCCTCACATCTCCCCACAGAATCCACAGCTCTGTCCTTGCAGTGGCTTTCATTGCAGAAATGCACTGACCTTATGGCCTGTAAAGTGCTTTTAGAACAAAGGAATTACAAAATCTCCTGCCTGGCAGGGTCAGATTTCCCACCTCCAGTTAAAAATGGAGATCTCCAAAGCAGACAGAATCAATTTACAAAGAATACAAACATTACACTTTTAGATGCCAAAACCGTAATTTCACTGACTAAAAAAACCCCAAAAAACTCAAAAACAACTCCTCCGAAAAAGCCAACTAGGATTTACAGATGGAAAAAGAAAATAGGAAATCTTACTTGAATCACCTGAAATAACAAAAGACATAAACCAGGAATAATTACATTTTAATGGGGCCTGAATACTGATTTTAACAACTTCAAGCACCTCATGCACTCTTTTGTCTTCTCATTATTTTGATTTCATATGGTGTTTAATAGAACTTCATGTGCTTCACTATAAGGAGAGGAAAAGTGTTTTTATTAAGCTTTTTATTGCATTTTGGTGGCAGCAAACCTCTCTGCCATCTCCTGTTAAGAGAGCTGCTGGTGCTATTTTAAAACAGCATTGGAGACACAGGTACACTGCTCTCATCATTACTTGCTTTTCAAGGCAGCCAAACAAGCCCAGGTAACAAGGGCTCCCAAAACCCCTGTAAACAGTTAAATAAGAGAGATTTGGAATTCAAACACAAAAATCCTAAACTCAGTGCCACAGTGGCTTAACTTAGCCAGTTGCGATCTCTGAATTCTTCCACTAAAGATGCATTAAAAAAAAATCCTCCCCTAACACAGCTTTGCCAGGAGCTCAGGCTTTCAAATTACTTGAAATTATAACACAAATCGAGAGCTTGCAAGAAATGTGGAGAGATTCTCTGGAAAGTACATGACAGAGATAATGGAAACCAATGTAATCCAGAAAATCCAGTTCTGCTGAAAGTAAGAAAGTAAGGACAGTTGTCTTCCTGGGGAGATAAAATATGACAGCTCAAGAAAGAGCTGAAGGAAAAAAAAAAGGCTTTATCACAAAAGTGAAGTTTTCTGATGTATTTCAAGTACTGAAAAATCTAGGATTTGCTTAACAGCTCTGCTGGCAGATCTCAGCCACAGAACTCAGAAAGATTACAGGAGGTAGTGTCTATCAGTTCACTCTTTTTGCATAAAACCCATGCTAGTCCATGTCTGAGCATGGGAAAGGCATCATGGTGGTGTTAAAAAGGTACAATCACCTCCCTTTTCTCCTGTTCTCAAACCAGAGATGCCATTTGTGCTGCAGCTCAGCTCCTCATGGGCTGCGAGATGCTGAGGATTGTCACCCCTGAGAAGAACCCCAATCCACCACTGCAGGTGGCACTGTACAGGCTGACAGAGCAGGCAAATGCACCTCAGGCTGAGCCAGAGGAAAACAGGATTACCAGGGAAATGATTCCTCAGATTTGTGAGATGATCAGGCCAAATCAGTAAGCACAGAACACCTCAGAGCATCACTCTGTGTCAGCCCACCTGTATTTTAGCTCTTCAGTTTTAACAGCAGTTTGCCATGCAATCCTCACAATTAGGAAACAAAAACTCAAACCATATTCTGTTCATGATACATGATAGTTCTTTGCAGCAATCTGAACCATTTGAGTATTCTGCTCAAAAAGAATATTATCAGATTATTTTCATGGGTTTCCTCAGCTCTTTTGCTGAGAAGGGCAAGCACAGCAAGAAACAAAAGTGTGATTAGAGAGCCCAGAGAGGCTCCACATGGCCTCCTTGACGGCCAGGACAACGTGTGCTCTGCTCATCCAAAATCCCTCTTCTTTTCCATAGCATGGATTCATAGCATCATTCTGACAGAGGGACTCTCCATCTCGTCCTCTCTGCCTGTTACTGCTCCCCAGCTCTCCACACCTACAAAAATCCTGTCTCTTTCTTTTCTTGCTATTTGGCAACCACGTTACTGAAATCAGTATTTTAGCTGGTGCTGGCTGTAAAGGATGATGTGCCAAGAAGAAAGCTGTGACACAGAATTCCTCTGAGCTTTCTGTGTGCACACCATGGTGCAGCTCTGCCAAAGGGCACCTCTGGAATTTAGGAAGATATTGCCGTGGAGGCCAAAGGCACAGCAGCACAGATATCATTACACAGAACCCATGTCTTGGGTTAGCCAAGGCAATCATTCAAAGCAGCAGCTCATCAAAAAGACCCTCAAGAAGCTGCCGAAGCTCTGTAGCTCCTGTCAACAAGATCCTGCAGGGAAAAACACAAGTGACAAAGAAAAAACATCTCTAACTTTTAGCAGCAGATCAATGAAATACATCAGTACATCTCATCCCTTAGCAGACAACATTTGGCCTCGTGGAACGTGCTATTAGACAAAATTGGCAGGAAAAGCTCGCCAAAGCACAGGCTCGTCACAGCAACAGCTCCAGAGATAAAACTGGGAGTTCTGAGGGAAGTATGGAGTTCTGATACAGAAGATGTAAAGGCGACTGACAGAACAGCAGCTCTGCAGCACTCTGCAGGTTTGCATTTCCCCCCCAGCACAGGCCTAACAGTGCCTTCATGTCTGATAAGCAAGCGAGCGTGACACAGAAATATGTTAATTGTAAACAGGTTTTATTTACAGCACACTTGTCTTGTGTCTAATTAAAACTAAAGAAGAAAACTGGCTTTGGATGGCTTGGAATGATAAGGGAAATGAAACAGGTTTGGTCCAGTGGCCCATCACAGCCTCCTCAGGCAGCTGAGGGATCTCAGAGGAATGAGAGCACTGTGTTTACATGTGAACATTAAACACATTGCATTGCAGTCAAACACATCTCCAATGGAAAAAGGAATTGCTTCCCTGCTTTCCTGGAGAAGGCAGGGCCCTGGACCAAGCCCTGGCTGCCCCTGGCTGCACTGCCCCAGTTGTCCTGCCTGGAGCCAGAGTCTCGCAGAGCTCCCAGCACAGCCACGAGGATATCCCTGCACCCAAACACCAGCATTGCTCCAGCAGCGTTTTCCTATGGATTAATCTGGTAAAATTCAACCTTGCCTCTATTTCAGATGACTTCACTGTGACCAAACCCCTCACCTCCCCTGGGTCAAGGAGATGGGAGGATTTTCAGACTAGAGCATCCAATGCTTTGTGGCCACATGAAAGGCTGCCTCCCCTAACTGCAGGCACAGCAGCCTTCCCTCTATGCCCACAGGGAAACACAGAAAGGATTCAGAGGTGTGCACATCTTTATAAATGTTTCAATTCCCACCCACCGGTCTCCAGAAGTGTTGTTCCGAATGAATTCAGGGCTGCAAAGCAAAGGAAAGCAGTGTAACAACACTGGCCAGGTGAAATGGGGACCTTGCCTTAAGAAAGGAACCAAAAGCACTCTGAAATCAGGAGACAATCGCTGCTTTTGGCTTCCTGGCCCAGGAACAGCTCTGACACCCTGGCACTGAGACATTCCAGCTCCAGGGAATCCATGGACATTGCTCACTCCTCACCTCCCACACTCAAGCACTCCTTACTCCAAGCTGCATTTCTCTCCCCCAGCACAAGCTTTAGGTGATATAAACCATTATTATCCATCCTCATGGGTTTCATATACAAAATATCTTTATTTAAAGAAAAAACCTCTTAATGGGAGTGGTAAAACACACTCTAAACTATCACCATAATGCAATCAGAGCAGGATTTTGTTTGACAGTTTAGAACATCAAATGATATTGGATGAAGGGAGAAAGGTTTTCATGCAGCAATAAATGCTACAATCCTAAAATAATCACTCCACTTGAACACACCTTCAAAATATGTTCTCATTTAATACTGCTGGTATACAGGGAATTCCTCCTCTGTGCTAGATAATGTCAGGTGTTCGGATTAATAATTTTTGATTTTCTCCTTTTACTCCCACTTTCAACACAGCAGTAATATATCCCATTATCTGTTTCACACTAATTAGCAACAACAAAACCCCAGCTGTTTTAACACAGAGTCTCTTTTTGTGTTACACAATGTAAATTGGATGGGCAACATAAATGAAAGGGTGAAAAAGGGGCGGGGGGAAGAAAAAAACCCCTGTAAGATGAGAAAAATTACTTTCAATTCTGAGTGGAGGTAAATTTCATAAGATCATTAAGGTTGAAGAAGACGTCCACGATCACTGAGCCCAACTTTTGACCTTTCACCACATTTGAAAAAGATATATTGGCTATTATTGCCTTGCAAAATCAAATAATTTGCCCAATTACATGAAAAAGTGCTGTCTGTGCAGATAAAGACCAACAGAAAAGCCTAATTATTAATTACACATCTTGAATCTTGTACTTCAGTGAAACATTAAAGTGAGTGCTCCTCCAAACCTGCCAAACAGTACAAGTAGCACAGTTAATATTAAAAAAAGATCTAAGCACAATTTCTTTTCAGAATCCCAAAACTTTTATGATCACAGGTGCTTTTTGAAACACAAATAAGAAAATGCCAGGTCAGAGCAGCATGGCAGGCTCAGCTTTCCTTCACTCTGGAATAAGATTACCCCTGAGTTCTCCTGGTGGCACATCCTCCATCACTGGTTAGAGCCAAATCTCCCCAGTTGTGGTTTGTTGGCCTTCCCACCCTCCAAAACATCAACGCTCCCTATAAAATGTCCCATACTTCCTTTTTTTGCCCAGATTTCTACAGCCATGAGTGGTGCAGTGCTGTGAATACTCACTTTTGCAGGGGGCTTTCCAGCAAACCGGCTCCTCATTAGCAGAACAAATGTTAATTAATATTTTCAATTAGGTGCCAAAGTCCCAGCAGTTTGGGAGTGCAGGCTGTGCCCTGAGCTTGGCTGCTCTGCAGCAGTGAGCAGAAGGCTGCTCTGGCAGGGATAAAGGGAGAAAAGCTCTGTTTTGTGGTCAGATCCAGGAAATCGCTTCCCAAGTGCTGTTGAGGGTGGATGAAAGTGTGACATGACACAGGTGAGACACACATGCAGTGACTCCTCAAATTCAAGTAAAAATCTTCTGTTCATGGGAATATAATCCAACAAACACAGCTGGGGCGCCCCACCACACCAGTAAGGGCTGCACCCCTCAGGCTGGGGGACAAGTCCTGCCCTTGGGGGAAGTGAAGAATCTGCTACACCTTTAACAGACCCTGTGCCCACTGACAGATAAACTACCAACCTCCAAACTGCCAGAAAAAACTGAACAGGAACTCAAGAAAATACGTCAGGGAGGGAAAAAAATTATTACCAATGCAAAGCCATTCAATAGTACCTAAAAGCATCTCCATTCACATCAGCATCCAAAAGCAGAGCATTAAAGCAGGGCCAGCCAGTTTAGTGCACACAGAAGGAAAAGAATATTAAAAGGCTCACCCTTATTAAGCTGTTAAGCTACATCCACTGGCATTCATGAGCCAAACAGGCTGCTTAAGGACCATTCAGAAAAAAATAATTCAGAAAATGAGGAAAAGGGGAAAGAAGCATTTTAAAGACAATGAATATTTATTGGTTCGGTTTAAAGGTGGTGTTACTTTGGTAGTGATGCTTGTGGAGGGAGCTGTACATGTTCCAGCAAAAAATTTATAGTTGTGAGCATGAGACAGACAGTTCAGTCAAGAGTCAATTTCCCTTCACACTCGTTAACTAAAAAAAGAAATTAATGTTTTGCAAGTGATGGAAAATTAGGAAAATTTTAGAGACCTGCTCCAGCTGTCCCCTGCGATATCACCAACTCCCATCACAATCCCCAGGAATTTATGCAATTCCCTTTTCTAACCTCCCCTCTCCTAAACTTCCTCAGTACTAGCAGCTCCTCGTGACATCCGGAAACTACCCCTTGCTGGGGTGGCATCAAGTGTGCCTGGTTCCAAATGGTCAGGAAAATTAAATGCAGCCAGGAACTGTGGAACCCACAGCACAGCTTCTCTCTCACTGAAGATAATTTGAGTTTGTTTTCTACAGCCAGCTGCAGTTTTCCTTCAAAACTAAGTAAACAAGCCGTGGGAGCTCTACTCCTGTGTCAGAGCTGATCAGAAATACATGATGGGGTCAAAAACCACTGCAGAGATGCTGACAAATGAGAAGAGAAATTTAAAAAAACGCATTTAAGCCTGCACTGAGACTAAAAACGTTGTCTGTGCCATGACCAACAACTTTGTCCTTGATACAGCGCAGCAGGGAGGGATCAGCTGAGGTTTCAAACGCTGACAATCTCCAATATCTGTGTTCTTCCAGGCTCTTCCCTTTCACACCATCCACTGAGTATTCTCTGAGTGTAGGGAGGGAGGCGTCACAGCACTGCCCAACACCAGCCTGTTCTGTGCTGGCTGCCAAGGAGCAAAAATTAGACACTGAAATATGCCAGCAATGTCTTTATTTGCAACCCTAAAAGAGATCCAAGAACATCAATTGGAGCATTCATAACTTTGGAGCCCTCAGCAGGCCTTACAGATGGGTACAGAGAAAAGCTTTGTTTCTCAGGGACTGAGGAGGTTGTTCCAACAAACCCCACAAGCTTCCAGATGTGCTTTCCCTTGTTCCCCCTCCCTGTGGCACCACAGGAACAGACTGGTGGCTTTGCCAGACCTCTGAACTGGAAGGGCAGAGGAGGCTGGGTGAGAGGAAATCAGCCTTCTGCTCAGGAGCTTTTGTGGCACATCACGGTCTGGAGCAGGGTCAGCATAAGTGCTCACAAAAACACAGATCAAGGGGGGAAGGCAACACATCCTAACTCATATCTTGGGCTTTACAGACAGCTGACACTTCCTAAAACCACTATAGTTCTAAGAACTGAAATAAAATCTAGTTCTAAGCACTGAAATACAATCTAGTTCTAAGCACTGAAACCTCCATACAAGATTCATCACCGCATTATCAATGTGCAATGGCAGCTACAACATTCAACCACACTTTTAATTTAATCTACAATTAGTTCACCCATTTTACAGGGTTCAAACAGGAGATGAAGGTGAAACATCTACTGCCTGAAGTGCTGCAAGAAACTCATTTGCTGAGGCCACTGAACAACACCACCTGGAGTTGAGCTGCCATGGACTGTGGTGCCCAGCCCACCTCTCACAAGAAGCACAGCTCACCTGTTTCACAGAAAATGCTGCGTCAGCACTGATGGTTCATTCAGTCTATAAATTAATTCTAGATCTAATGAGCTTCACAGCTGGCACTTCCCACCAGCTGCTTTTCTCCCCTCAGCAGCTGGCAGACCAGGGATACCCTGAGATAATTCCCCTCCACGTTACAGGCCCCCAGCGCAGCAGATGAGTTTGTGTTCATCTGGAGCTCTTTGTGCAGCTCCTGTGCTACAAGAACTGTCCTTTCTACTATCATCTTAACACCAGCTTTGGTAGGTAATGCAGTGCTAAAACCAGAATAAAATAAAGGGTAAGAGCAGCCAGCATTCTGAACTGCCTGCCAAGGTGGGCCTTCATCCTCCTCATTCCTTCAAGGCACTGCAATGGAATAAATTCCTGAAATTTGAGGTTGTTCACTGCTGCAAAGCACATCAATCAAACTTTTCTGGTTTTTTCCTTCCCTTACGATAGGAAGATAATAGTGCCAGCTAGAGCAACTGCACAGCAGTGCTGAAAGGATTAATTAGCCAATATTTCTACAGTCTTAAGCATGCAGAATATCACAGATGCATGGTGTAATTACTGTTATTAGGTGAGTGATTTCTTTGACTCGTTGGGACAACACACGTTTTATCTGTCATCTTTTCATAGCACAGAGGTCTGCCACCAAATATCCTCAGTTGAAAAGAAACCTGAATAACATGGCTTAAACTATCCATGTTGGTTCGAGGGTTTTTAAACAAAGTTTTTCCAAGCATCTATTATTTCTCATTAGCAATAAAGGACACAAATTCTGCTGATAGCCTTAAAGCTGGCCACAAATGAAGGCTGACACAAAAGCTGCTGACCTACTTGCAAAGTGCAGTATCCTCCTCAAAACCAGGCTGCAAATTAAACTTTGCTGGGTCTGCTTTCCCAGACTCCCAGCAATGTCCAGAAAGGCTTTAGCTGCTGGCCAGACCTGCTCTAGAGCTATTAATGGGATAAAGTTCTCTTCCTGAGAGTGTCCTGATTGGGCTGGGATACTCAGGGCACTGGAGATTGCACATACTGGACAATCAAAAGGAAGATAAGCTAAACTAACAGGAAGGGGATGGGAATTCAACTTTTTCTGGACATTCTGGGGAAAAACTTAGGCACAAAGGAGCCCAAGAGGAGCATGATAGAACTGGAAGCTGGACTTGCGTGCATGTGTCAAGGGTGATGCTAATCCAATGTTAGTAACTTCATACTGTGAATAACAGATCATTGATTTTCTCTCTCTCAAGCATAAAATTCAGGGCTTTTCATGGAAATTTAGGTCAGCATACAACCACAGACACAACCCTGATGAACGCATTCAGAAACAGTTCCTAAATGCTAAACCAAGCAGCTGAAGAAGTACAGGGTGTAGAGATGCCATCAAAGGGCACAGAAATTGGGTGGCACTGGTGGCCCCAGGACTGCTCCTGCTGTGCCCCTTGCTCCTGGCAAGGCTTCACTGCCCTGAGCTGCCATTTTGGCTCCCAGGCTTTTCCTGGCCATGAGCACCTCAGGGCTGAGCTGGATCTGCTGCTCCCTGGGGCAGTGGGGATGTGAGGTCACAAAGGGAGTGAGGCAGGGCTGTGACCTCACATGGTGACCTGGCTCCAACATTGTGATGTCACATTGTGACCTCACACAGTGACCTGGCCCCAGCACTGTGATGTCACACTGTGACCTCACACAGTGTCCTGGCCCAGCACTGTGACCTCACACTGTGACATCACAGGGTGTCCTGGCCCCAGCATTGTGACATCATGCTGTGACATCACACAGTGCCCTGGCTCTACCATTGTGACATCACACTGTGACATCACACAGTGTCCTGGCCCAGCTCTGTGACCTCACACAGTGTCCCTGTATCAGCCAGGCCATCCCCACAGCTCCCAGTGCAGTCACGATGAGCAGCGCCGGAGCCACGAGTAACAGTGGCCTCCTGCTGCTGACCGAGCTGGCCCTGCTGCTGGCACCGGGGCTGGCTGTCTGTCTGTCTGCAGGGCCAGCGGGGGTTTCTGTCTGTCTGTCTGTCTGCAGGGCCGTCATCCCTGTGGCTCGCAGGGCCATCATCGCTGTGGCTCGCAGGGCCCGCAGCCTCGGGCGGATGCTCCCCCAGTCCCAGCGCGTTCCCTGCGGCTGCGGCACTGCGGGAGCAGCGGCCCGGGAGCTGCAGAGCTGCAGAGCTGCCGGGGGCTCCGCACGGCTGCGGGCGCCGCTCGACGCCGGCAGAGCGAGTGTGGCAGGAGCTGTGGCGCGGCCGGAGCGGCCGGAGAGCGAGGCCACCTGGCCTGCTGTGCCTCGGCTGTGCTCCGGGCTGCTCCCGCCGGGAATGGCCATGGCTGCGAGAGCCTCCGGCCCTGCGGAGATGGCATTGCCTGGGACAGCAGCCATGTGGCGAGGGACATGAGGGAACAGAGAGCCACCGTCGTGCCAGGAGCCTCCGTGGCTCTGACGGCCTCCAGCCTTTGGAGACCCCAGCTGTTTGTGAGAGCCTTCCTCCTTCCCAGAGCTTCCCTCCTTCCCAGAGCCTCCCTCCTTCCCAGAGCTTCCCTCCTTCCCAGAGCCTCCCTTCCTTCCCAGAGCCTCCCTTCCTTCCCAGAGCCTCCCTTCCTTCCCAGAGCCTCCCTCCTTCCCAGAGCCTCCCTCCTTCCCAGAGCTTCCCTCCTTCCCAGAGCCTTCCTCCTTCCCAGAGCTTCCCTCCTTCCCAGAGCCTCCCTTCCTTCCCAGAGCCTTCCTCCTTCCCAGAGCTTCCCTCCTTCCAAGAGCTTCCCTCCTTCCCAGAGCTTCCATCCTTCCCAGAGCTTCCATCCTTCCCAGAGCCTCCCTTCCTTCCCAGAGGCTCCCTCCTTCCCTTCCCAGAACCTCCCTCCTTCCCAGAGCCTCCCTCCTTCCCAGAGCTTCCATCCTTCCCAGAGCTTCCATCCTTCCCAGAGCCTCCCTTCCTTCCCAGAGGCTCCCTCCTTCCCTTCCCAGAACCTCCCTCCTTCCCAGAGCCTCCCTCCTTCCCACAGCTTCCCTCCTTCCCAGAGCCTCCCTCCTTCCCAGAGCTTCCCTCCTTCCCAGAGCTTCCATCCTTCCCAGAGCCTCCCTCCCTGGAGAACCTCCCCATCCGTGAGAACCCCCAGCCCTGCCAGGACCTTCCCAAAGCCTCCATTCCCACAGAGAGCCCCCTGCCCCTCAAGGTGCTGTGCCTGCAGCGATGCTTCGTTCCCTCCGAGTTCCTTCCCCCTCAGAACGTCGCTCCTGGAAGCCTCCAGCCCTGCGAGAGTCCCAGGGAGCCCTGGCAGCCTGCGGAACGTGAGGAGCCCATGGACACAGCTCCCTGCTCCCTGGGGATCAGCAAGATCCCATGGGCAACAGCACCACCAGGGAATCCCTGAGCACTGACAATGCCAGGGAAGGCCTGGGAGAGAAGGGAGCCCAGCTGAATCCAGGGAAGAATTCCCAGGAACAGGTGGCAGAGGAGCAGGTGGCAGAGGAACAAGTGTCCTGCAGCCACCAGTGTCCACCCCAGGGCTCCCAGGATGCTGTGACTGAGCCAGCTGGGGCCAGCCTGATCTTGGTGGAGGAGATGAGTCCCAGGAAACCATGGAGGCTGGGCTGTCTCCAGGAGGCTGCAGCGAGACGGGCACTGGGCACCAGGAAGGTGTTCCAAGGGGCAGGAGACATGTTCTGAGAGGCATTAGTGTATATTAATTAGGATTAGTTTATATAAACCAGGATTAGTGTTCAATAATTTAGGATTCCCCCACAGAGCTGAGTGTTCCTGCTGTTCTGGATCGGACTGGGCTAGGGTTCCTTTCTTCCCAGAACAGGCACAGCACTGGGTTTGGATTCAGGCTGGGAATGCTGTGGGTAAGGAGAGCAGGCCTCAGGCTGCTCAGGGAGCTGGTAGGTGTCCTGGGGTGACATTATTGAGCAACTTTATTCCTTAACCATCTGTTTAATGCTCAGGGTTTCTGTGCCTGTAAGATGGACCCGGGGGGCAGGGCTAGAGCTGGGGTCAGTTCAACAGAACCAGCATGTGCAGCTCGGTTAAACAGCTTGGTCTAACAGCCCTGGCTATAAAAGTGGCTCAGTCCAACAGCCTGAGAGAGACAGCTCTCGGAGAGACTGGGGGGAGATGGTTCTCTGCCAGACCTCGTGAGGGAGACAGCTCTCCGCTGGGTTTTGTGAGGGAGACAGTTCTCCGCCATGCTTCCCACTAGCTTAGAAAAACGTTCTTTGGTTTTTTTTCCTTTCCCTCCCCCTGGCCTCCCTACCTTCCTTCCCTTCTCTCCAGCCTGCAGGGTGACCCCGGCAAGTCCGAACTCCGAGGAAGGCCATGCCAGTGAGTGAAGGGGGCAGAGTCACCAGAATCCAGCAGCTTTGCCAGCTGTGGTGTTGGCTCCTGTGGGAGCCCTTTTCCCTTTTTTTTTCCCTCTTTCTATTTTTTTTTCCCCCAGTTCCATTCTGTGTTAATAAATAGTTTTTTCCCACTTTCGCTTGCTGTGGTTAATTTGTTTTATTGGTGGAGGAAAGGGGGGAAGGAAGCCTTTTCCCTGGGGAGGAGGTGCTCATACCAGCGTGTTTCCTCCTGAAACTTTGTCTCCAAAACCGAGACAGTAGGGAAGGCCCCTGGGGATAATGTTTTTGTAGGTTCTGGAGTTCATCAGTGCTGGTCCCTTTTGAAACATCACCTCCCAAGGGCACAGGAGCAGCAATTCCCAAATGTCAGAAGCCAAGCAGGGGAGTCAGAAGGCTGACTTGGCTGGACAGAAATCTCCTCTGGGAAAGGAGATGGCAAAGGAAGCTCTGTGCCCAGTGGAAGCAAGGTCAGGAGCAGGAGAAGAACACAGAGATGCTTTTGCCACTGCAGGCAGAAATGTGGTGTGGCCAAAGCTCAGCTGGAGATGAAGGTGGCCAGAACTGTGGGGCACAATAAAAAGAGGAGTTTTGAATGCATTAATGGCAAAAAGGCAGTGTAGAACCAACATTGGCCCCTTCCAGGGTTTGAATGTTCACCTGACAAACAGGGACAGGACAAGGCTGAGGTGTTTAATGCATTCTTGGCCTCCATCTTCAACCCTCATCCCTCTGTTCCCAGTGGAAAACATGGATTGTCCATGGGGCACTGCAGAGTCCTTGAGGAGGGCAAGCCCTGCTCAGCAGGAGCCAAAGCACTCCTGTGTGACCCACAGCACTGCATCCACAGCCCTGCAGGGCATTTTGCACTCACAGAATCCTCTTTAGCCTCTCCCCACGAGGTGCAGTTCCCAGGCAGAGGTGAGGAGAGCAGTGGGAAAGGGCAGAGTGTTTGTGTCCTTTGCTGTCCCCCCGGGCCCTGGATGCACGGATTGGCTGGGACAAGCCCTCCTTGTTTATTCCACACCTGTGTGCTGCTGTTAGGATGAATTTTAGCTGCATTTTAGCCTTGGCTCCTGCCTGGATCAGAGACCTTGCTGGTTTGGGGTGAGCTGGGAGTTCCACAAGGTGTTCCAGACAGGATGGGGAGTGTTCCATGTTCTCCAAAGCAGTCCAAGTTCCTGCTCTTCTTGCCCTCTTCTCCTACCCACCAAGTGAGGTTTTGGTCAAAGTCTGCAAAGTGGCAGCTGCCAACAAATGGGTGAATTCAAGTGGCCTGATGGTCTGCAGAGCCTGAGGGACTTGGGGTGTGGGAGAGGCAGAGGTTGTCTGCAGGATCTCCAGCTGCTCCCATGCTCAGGCAGGATGGCTGTGGCTGTTCTGAGTGTTGGGAGAGCTCTGTGGAGGAGAAGTTTCCAAGGGTTTCCATGTTTGCCTGGGCTGCTGGTGGCTCCAGGGTCAGTGTTGCACCTCACTGCACAGAACCCCAGGATGGGGCAGTTAAGGGAGCACAGTGGGACATCTGGTGCCACCTCCCTGCTCCAGCAGGGCCATCCCAGAGCACAGGGCACAGCACTGTGCCCACACAGCTCTGCAATATCCCCAGGGAGGAGACTGCAGAGCCTCTGGGCACCATGTGCTCAGGGCTGGCAGTGCCCAGGGAGGAAGTTGTGCCTCCTGTGCAGGGGGAGCTCCCTGGGCTCAGTGGCTGCCGTTCCTCTGGTGCCATTGGTGCCCCCGGAGCAGAGGCTGGCCCTGCTCTGAGCTCCCTGCAGCCAGGGCCAGCCAGGGCTGAGGGCTCCTCTCAGCTGGGCTCCTCTGCAGGCTGAGCAGCCCCAGCTCCCTCAGCCTTTGCTGGGCACCGAGCTGCTGCAGCCTTGCTGAGCTGCGCAGCCTCCGCTGCCCCAATGCAGGAGCTCCTGTGCTGCTGGGCTGAGGATCCAGAGCTGCACACAGCACTGCAGAGCTGCTCCAGGGCTGGGGACAGGGCAGCATCCCTGCCTGCCCTGCTGGCAATGCTCTTCCTGCTGCCCCCAGGATCCCATTGGCCTTCTTGGCCCAGGACACTCTGCTGGCTCAGGGACAGCTCAGTGTCCATCAGGAACTACTCGAAGCAATGCAATAGCTCCAGGCACTCACCCAATGAAATTGGGCTTGGGTCCCTACATAACTTATAGTCCAACTCTACAAACAGCTCTGAGGCTGAGGAACACAGGGAATTCCAAGGAACACCACCTGTCAGACTTGCATTTCCCCAGGACACACCCACCAGCCTGGCTCCCACAGAATTCTCTCTTAGGCTCACAGACGATGTCTGCCGGAGCAGCCAGCTGGGATCATTTAAATCCACTTTAAGGATAACAGCACCGTGCAAAGCAGGAGAGCACAGCACTGTTCTCTCAGCTTCCTGCTTTTCCCAATCTGTCAGCCCCAGAGAGCTGCTCGCAGAGCCGATCACTCACAGCTCCAATTCCACCTCTGCATGATTAGCTGGCATTAGCGAAGCCAAATCAATGGCTTGATTGCAGATTTGCCAAACAGAAGGGCAATGTGCATGCATTAGAATGATGAGGCAATTTGCAACTTCATTACCTCCTTCAAAGACACGTGAGCTTTTACCCTACAAGTGGCATGGGGATTTTAAATCGTGCTGAACCCTAGAGCTGCCCTGGTTTTCCCCACAGGAGCCCACTGGATTAACAGATGCCACACTGAGGCCAGGCCTGTACCAGCTCCTACAACAGCCTTGTTGAAGAAAAAAAGTCATCCAGAGTCCTTTCTGAAGGGAGAAGAAAGCCCCACATGCAGAGCAGACCATGCTTAGAGAAGTCTCCTGCCTCCTCAAGGCTTGGGGTAAAGGTGTGAAGAGAAAGTTTCCCACTCCAGTACAACCCTTGGATTGTTATCCATGATTGACTTCTCAGGGAGGCAGCAGTGAAGTTGCAACCAGAGGTCTGAGAGCACTCCAGAGACTTCAGAGCCTTGGAATGACTGATTGAGGGATCAGGAGTAGAAGCAGTGTTCTCCTCTATCATTCCAGTTGAAGGAAAAGCAGATTGACACCTGTCTGTGAGCTTGGTTTTACCAAAGACTAATTTGGGGTCTTTGATCAGAGGTTGGTTTACACAAAACCAGCCCCTCGTGGCCAGTGAATCCCGGAGGGGCTGGAGAGTCTCCAGGGAAGGGAATGGAGCTGGGAAGGGGCTGGAGCACCAGGAGAGGCTGAGGGAGCTGGGAAAGGAGCTCAGCCTGGAGCAAAGGAGGCTCAGGGGGACCTTGTGGCTCTGCACAGCTCCTGCCAGGAGGGGACAGCCGGGGGGTCAGGCTGTGCTCCCAGGGAACAGGGACAGGACAAGGGGAAATGGCCTCAGGCTGGGCCAGGGGAGGCTCAGGGTGGAATTTCGTCCTGGAAGGGGTGGTCAGGCCTTGGCAGGGACTGCCCAGGAAGGTGGTGATTAGTGGGTGGGCTTGGAAATGTTGGCTTAACCATTGGACTTCATGATCTTCAATGTTCTTGCTGACCTAATTGATTCTCTTGGGGTAAAAGGGCAGCCGTCATTCACTGTGGTAAGACTCTGTGCCAGAGTCTCCTTTGATCAGCAAACAAAAATACATACAGGATAGATGTGCATACCAAGAATCAGCCCCTTAGGAATCCTATCCTCACTCACAGCTGAATGACTCCATGGGAGCAAACAACACAGCTCCAGACAGCCCAGTGTTTTCAGCTAAAGCACTGAAGTTTTGGGAAACTAAAAGCAGTTTTTTCAGACAGAAAATTATTATTCTTACTCAGCACTTGTGAGGTGAAAATGAGCAGTTACGTTCCACTCCAGCCACTGCACAGTTGTTTAGAAGGAACCTCTGGCTTTTACTTTATGTAAAATCCATGGCAGAATTGAGACAAGACTGGAATCAGTGTGCAGTTTGAGCAACAACCTGCACTTTACTCAACCACTGTGCTCACATTTTTAATGACAGCTCTCCTGTGCATCCTCCTTAAACTGTTGTTCCACAAAAGGCAGGGAAATTCCATATAATGCCATATAATGGAGCAGCCCCACTGCCATGTGTCACTGTAAGCATTCAGATTGTCTGCTGGGAAAGTAGCTAAAATTACAGCCTCAACACTTAAATGCAAAGCAAAAGCATTCATCTAGTTTAAATAATTTAATGGGGAGAAAACCAAGCACATTCCCACATCTAAAGCAACTTGCAAATACCACAGCAGTGAACTACAACCTCTTTAGAGAGTCTCATCTAAAAGCAAAGCTAAGAATACAAAGGATGCCTGTGCAGGGAGAGCCCTGTATTGAAACATGTGTTGCTGAGGAATAACTTACTTTGAAAAAAAAAAAAATCCAGGAAATCATCTTAAAGCACAGAAAAATATGTGTTATCCAAGTTGTACTACCCCAGTTCATTGATGCCTACCTGTAAATAAAAGATCGTAATCTAGCTCATTGCAATTAGGTATCATTATCCTGTTCTGGTTTATGATCTTATTCATTAATGAACTGAAGTGATTTCAGATACCGATAATTACAGTGCCTGCAAATTTTAACAAAAAGCTCCACAATAAAACAATATTTCAATAATTCAAGCTAATAAGCCCTGGCCAAAATCCCTCTCTTAAGCATAAATCACCAATTACGTACCAAGAGGAAGATTTGAATACAACTTTATAATAATTGTCTTGAAATTAGCAATAGAAGAAAGCAGCAGCTCAAACTCCAATACCTGGGGGCTTGTCTGAAAGATTAAGGAAGCAGCTGATGCAGTTGATGCTTTTCATCTGTTTGACAGCTTAAAAATCAAGTTAATGCACATGAAAGGTCTGTGGTTAGCAACTGCACTTAATATCAGCACGGAACTGTCAGGGTGGATACACCTGCACAACTTCTACCTGAAATAGGATTTACTCCATCAGGCTATTGATAATTCAAGGTCAGGTCACACCGTATCACACACTGACATCCACTCCTCTCATGTTACCCCATTTCTCTGTGCGTTCTGACAATTCAGACCCACCAGTTCTGTCTCTGCCAGCTGCTACAGCCTAGCAGATGTTAAAAACAGGCACAGAGAACACATAGAAAAGTTGTTATTATTTGTTACCACGGCATGAAATGGGCTTCCTAAAATGTATCCACATTAATTAAGATAATTGGAAGTATTAGGCTCTTACTGCTGTTGATGTGGAAGCAAACAAGAAACAAAGGAGCCCAATAAGATTAAATAAATGCCTTCATTTATTTTATTTTTATATTTATTTGAAACACTTGTAGGAGCTTAGGAGACAGACACCAGGCACCAGCTGGAACATCTGCAGGAGCAGGAGGAAGGTCACCATCACCTGTGGCACAAGTGTGTAACTGCTGGGGGAAATCAGCCCTAGAGAAACACCACTGTAGAAATGAATGCTAAGTTCAAACACATTGGCATATCACGTTTCCAGTTGCAGGTTGACTAAAACTGCAGATTTTGCACATTATGATGGTGAATTACTATTATCATAAGTTTGGACCAGGTTACAGACAGGCTGGCTTGAAATCTAAATTGCCAGGGAGGGCAGGGATGCTCTTTCAAGGCTAGGGTTTAAAAGAAAAATTGAGGATTAAATACTAAGTCAATAAATACAGTTATAACTGTAGGAAAAAAAGCCCCAACATAAGCAAGAAAGATCTAAGAGTTCTTTTGTGCTGTGTTATGTAAAAAAAAAAATCTTTTAGAAAACTTTTCCAGGGTTGGTTTTTGGGCCTTTTCCTTTCCTGTGGAATTAGAGGTGTTTATGAGCATCTTCAGTTATTTGGTTTTGTCCAACTGTAGCAGCACTGATTGGATGGGACATCTCCAAACCAACCTCCACCACAGCAACACCAAACTGGGGCAATTGTCCCCTTTTTCTGGACAAGGCCCTTTCCCTTGGCTCTGCCTGAACCAGTCACTCTTGGACTGGGACAACCTCTAGTTTGTGTTTCCTGGCACAAGACAGGGAGCAAAGCATCAAACACTAATTTGCTTTTCATGCTGTGGTGAGTGAAAGCTTTAATAAATTGCAGCCATCACATCTGTGACCTGATAAAGGACCTGCTTCCAAAAATACCCCTTGCATCTCATAATTGAGGTTTGCCTTCGTTGAAAACTCCTTAGGAATGGGTCTGTGATTGGTTTTGAAGAACACAAAGTAATGTTTATTGCTTTCATACTTACAAGGTGATAAATTACTATTTCCTAAATACAAACAGCCAGTGCCCACATCTAATAAATTTCCATTTGTTGTAGTCATATAATGGATACATTCTAATGGATTTTTCAAAGGTACATGTAGGAATGTGAGTGAGGTGTTATCAGTGCTGATCCCATAATTAAAAATGAATTAAAAGAAACCTAAACATTTTTCTTCCAGAGTCCTAGAGATCTTCCTAATTCCATACACGGAAAGCAGTAGAGTGGGACAGGCTGATGGATTAAAAAAGCCTGATTTTTTAATGGCCCTACAAGTAATGCAGTCAAGGAGCAGTTAGATAACATGTACTTGATATCAACCAGAGGAGTCCTAAAATATTTCTCCTTCCAAGTGGTAGTCAAAGGCTTATTAAAGAAACAGACCCATCTAGTGGTAACACTGGTTTTATGCTAATGCCTGTGGGAGGCACAAGCAGGGAGGAGTGGGGATAAATGAATTACACCAGCAGAAAGAGTAGTGGCAATCAGAGCTTCACTCCAAGTCAAGTAGAGAGAACTTTCCTCGAGTGAAGGTGCTGAACAAGGCTTTTCAAATAATTTGGTTTACAAAATATTAGCACTTATCTCCAGAAAAGACTGAGCCTCCCCACTCAAAGCTGTCAGTCAGGATCAATGTCAGCCCATGGCAGGGAAAGCTCAAATGCACCAGGCGAGGATACTACTGGAATACTCTTCACAAACCATCATTTGAGTTTGAAAGATCCTAAACTACTTCGAAAAATTGTTTTTATAATGTAATGACTTTGAGTACATCTGTGCCTAAACAGCCCTCTGTGTTGAGCAACAGAGTGTTCTGCTCATTTGATCTGGTGTCATTGCATGTGACAATTCTGAGTGGGAATGGTCCCAGGGGATGAGAGGGGAAAAAACCCCCACGATGTGCCAAAATCTGAAAGCCATGCAATTTTAGGCTTGTCAGAGCATTCCTAGCAAAAAGTGCTAGAAAAGCTAATAAGGGCTCATCTAATAATGAATTGAAAATGACAGTAAAATTAGCATCACTGGTCACGATTTCATGGTAAATAGATCTTGTCAAAATAAATCATTGTGCCGTTTTTCAGTGGGAATCTAAGGCTTGGGCACTTGGTGCCTCAGGCCATCTTGATCAGAAAACAAAAGTGCTGCCACAAGATAATAAATGAACTAAAACTGTGATGGGACTGAACAGGCCGCTGGAAAGGAAGACAAAATGCACACGTTGCCCCAGGGAATGTTTCCCACCTTGTCCTAAATCCTCTTCTGCCCACAACTCTGCCAAGGCAGTGGAGAACATTTAAAATGATCAAAGGTAACAAACAAAATAGACTGCGATGCTCACACATGGACAACTCAAAAAGAAAAGAGAGCCTGGCCTCACCTGGAATGGCAGCCAGTTCCCAAATTTAACTCAGTCCTGAAACCCCTACAGACACATGAACTAGAGGGCAAAAAGGAATTGGGAAGAAACAGGGATGGAGAGTTGCAAAGGGGGCAGCAAAGGGAGCAGCCAGCAGTGGCTTCAGCATGGGAGTTGCTGGGAGCAAGGTCTTCCTTGGCCTGAGGGAGAGAAAAATCAAAGGAAACAAGCAGCAGCAAATCCATGTGTCCACACATGACCTTTCTCCCCTGGATCTCCACCATGGTCTGCTTCACAGGCAACACAGAGTTGCCCTTTCCTGCCTTGCAAAGAAAACAAGGATTTGTGGGTCATCTCTCAGGCAGGAAAATCCTCCAAGAAGGATTTCAGAGCAATCCTGACTATGGCAGGGAAAGGACTTCTCCACATTTGTAATCTCTGAAACACAGTTTTTCCCCTTGTCTTCATAGTCTGTCAGCCCCAGGCCTGTGCAGTCTGGCAGTGGTAAAGGACGAGCCCTTTTGCTATCCCCAAGGTCTCTGAGAAATTAATTTTCAATAAAAACACCCCTGTTATTCCATCATGCACCATGAGCATTGTGAGTCACCATTTCACTGTTCTTTACTGGCCTGACAGGATTTGGTCACGTATCAGATGTTGGAAATGGCCGAAACCCAGAGCCCTCCACAAAAGAAGGATGTGGAGATGCTGGAGTGAGTCCAGAGGAGGCCATGGAGATGCTCCAGGGCTGGAGCCCCTCTGCTCTGGAGCCAGGCTGGGAGAGCTGGAGGTGTTCACCTGGAGAGGAGAAGGCTCTGGAGAGACCTCAGAGCCCTTCCAGTGCCTAAAGGGGCTCCAGAGCTGGAGAGGGACTGGGGACAAGGGATGGAGGGACAGGACAAAGGAGAAACAGGGTCCTCAAACTACCAGAGGGCAGGGATAGATGGGATATTGGGAAGGAATTGTTCCCTGGCAGGGTGGGCAGGCCCTGGCACAGGGTGCCCAGAGAAGCTGTGGCTGCCCCTGGATCCCTGGCAGTGTCCAAGGCCAGGTTGGACACTGGGGCTTGGAGCAGCCTGGGACAGTGGAGGATATCCCTGCCATGGCAGGGATGGGATGGGAGGTCTTTAAGGTCCCTTCCAACCCAAACCATTCCACTTTTAGGAATCCCCTTCCCTGGGCATGTGAACAGCCTCCCAGCAGCTGCATTCCAGCATCCCCACTCCTGCCTGATGCTGTAATTCCCTGAATCCCAGCCCAGACAACACCTCCCTCATCCAGCCCACAATGCCTGTTCTGGCACCCAGCAGAGCAGGAGACCTTTTGGAGAGGGAGCTGCCTCCTCACTGGGTTGTCACAGACTAAATCTAAACACTCATTGAAATGCAGCCAGCTTCCCCCACGTACCCATGTCCCTGTTGGTGGCAGGGATACAGCTCCCAGCTGTCCCCTCCCAGCTCTCCCAGGCAGGGAGCAGGATTCTGTCTTTGCTCCAAGGCTTCCCTCCCTGCCCACACATCCAGTAAATCCTTTGATTTGCTGTGATGAGCCCAATAAGTGCAAGATCTAAGGACTAAATCACAAACAACAACGTGGTACCCAGCTCAAGGACTCTGCATCCTGCACCTTTTGGGCTGCTCTGAAGTTACAGCTTTAATTACTGCAGGGAACCACATCCCCAGTCAGCTGGGATTTTGCTTTAGAAGATTAGGCTTCTCCTAGAGAGCTTCTCCCCAGGCAAAGGCAGCGGGAAGGAAGTCAGTCCCAACCCCAGAGCACTCTTGTGGTCCCTGGGACTGCCTGAAAAGAATAGAAAAAGCCTGCAGGAATGTCATTTGAGAGTAGCAAGAGAAAGACTCCTGTAAAATGTTATCTGACAAAGGATTTGTCTGCTATAGAAATATTCCAGTGGCGTCCTGGAGATAAATTAAGTCCTCAAATGATGCACAAAGGAAAATAAAAATTAAATTAAGGAATTGAAAGTAGAACAAGTATTGCAATCACACCTTTTAGCAAAGACTGCTGAAATCTGTTGCCAAAACCACTGTTTCTACTGGTTTTCCTTTCAATTTAAGTGGTACAAGGCACCACCATTTGGGTCAGCAGGGCTGAATTATTTGTTCCTGCAGAGGTAATTCCTGCCGTGCAAAACAGGGACTAGAATCCCAACGCCATGGTGGTTTTTAAATAGCAGGTTTTTAAATAACTAATTCGAGACTGAACTTCCAAACTTGAACAACAGCATCTGAGAATTCAGATCTGTATTTTTATTTCTATTTTTTATTCAATGTTTGCTCCACTTTAACTTTTAAGCATCTTTTATAGGAATACCCCTGGACAAGGGGTCAGTATTTTTGTATTTACAAGTCATTTTTCTCTGCCAAGGGGTGAAACAACTATGGAGAGGTGGACTGGGCCATTTCACCCATCAAGGATCAAACTTAAACCACTTTAGATTATAATAAAACTACTAACATTTCTGCAAAAAGAGAACTTTTTAGCACAGACCTGTAGTATTTCAGAGAAAACTGGACTTATTCCTTTCATGTACTCTATGTGAAATAGAACCAGCAGAGAAATAAATGAAGAAAAAGGACCACAGAAGTGACACTAACGCATGATGATAACAACACAATCTTTCTCATACCTGCAATTGTGCATGATAGAGTCAAATGCCAAATGGATTGAATGTAGCTGTAAGGTGCACTGGGATCTTGCACAGCTTTGGAAGGAAACCAATGGGGCTGATGAAATTAAATCAAAAGCTGAAGCATTCAATGACAATAAAGGAAAAACCAGCCTTGTAATTCAGTGTGAGGACAACTGAGCTGCTGAGGGGAAGCACCGAGCTGAGAATTGATTGGCATAAGCTGGAGGAAAGCACTCCTGGGTCAGTCAGCTCCTGCTCCAGGAGTCTGGGAACACATTTGCTATCTGACTGTGGCTATTCCCCTGTACAGCATCCCAGTGGCTCTGATGCCAACGCTGCCTGAAGTGCCCACATGCATAGGTGTGGAAAATCCAGGCAGGAAAGCTGCTGTCGACATGGAAAATCAGCAGAGTGGTAAAAAACTGTGGCAGGCACAGGCTCTCCCAACACATTTCCCCTGGAATGAGGTTCTTGGGCACATCTGACCTTCACGCTCGAGCACAGCACAGAGCAGAACATGTTGGCTGCCAAAACACAGCTGCTTCTTACAGGTGAGGGAACAGGAGGGCTTGAGAGCTGGGGAGCTACAGCTGCTGCTGAAGAAATTTAATGTGTTAGAAAGGAATTGTTCCCTGGCAGGGTGGGCAGGCCCTGGCACAGGGTGCCCAGAGAAGCTGTGGCTGCCCCTGGATCCCTGGCAGTGTCCAAGGCCAGGCTGGACACTGGGGCTTGGAGCAGCCTGGGACAGTGGAAGGTGTCCCTGACATGGCAGGGGTGGAATGGGATGGGCTTTAAGGTCCCTTCCAACCCAACTCATTCCATGATTCCATGGTATCTGTACAAACACACCCAGGTATTTGTTTCCACACACACAGTGAGTCAGGTGCACCACAGGCGCTGGGAAGAGCTGCTTCCAGCTGCTCCTTCTGTTTTGCCTTTTGCCTATACAGCAACTACTGCTGTGCTTCTGGATTCAATAACTATATTTTGATGTGCGTGGAGAGTTGCTTCATAACATCTGAGAATTCAAGCCACGAGGGCAACAGCATAGCAGATGTCAGGTTTTGGGGTTTGGGTTTTTGCCGGGCCTTTTCAAACATACTGATCAATGGTTATGAAGCAATCTCTAATTTATAGCCACCTCAAAAGGACCCCATTGGATATTTCTGTGAGCTCTGCAGGCAGACTCAACAAGCAGGAATCTGTTGTTCCTGCAGCAGAGCAAAGTGATAACTGGGATTGCACTCTGTGCCTCCCTGCAGCAGGATGATGAAGAGATGGCACTGATGTGCAGAGGAGCGTTCCCTTCCTCTGCTGCCGAGCTGATATCCACACCTGATGGGAACTCTGGGGGCAGCAAGGTGTGCATGCAGCTGGGAGGAATTCTGCTGTGAAAGCAAATGGTGTCCTTTAAGGAAGAGATCATGAATTATCTTGCAGCATCTTCTCAATTTTGCCTTGAGCCTGCTGCCAGCTCCAGCTCCTCCATGGTCACCCCTGGGATCCCCTGGAGCATCAACTGGAGAGGGCACAGGACCAGGGAGCCTTTAGTAAAGCACACGTGCCCTCACTTGCTCTGCTGCAGCTCCAGCTCTGCCAGGGCCATTAGATCAGTGCTTATTTATTACTGTTTGATCTCTAAAAGAAGGATTAAATGGGCTGGGGTTTAATCACCATCCTCAGGATTTAATGACACTCAGCAGAAAATCTGAACGGAAAAGGTGCTTGGGAATGCTGAGAAGAAATGTTGTCGTGTAATTCAGGTATTTCTTTTAGTCCTGCTTAACTTCACCTAAGCACAAAACAAGATTTCACTTTGCCTGAAAGACTCATAGGCACACAGGGCCTCGAGAGGCATTACTTCAGGATTCTTAATTTTGAACAGATTTCCAGAAAGCTTCTTGAGAGAGCACAGACTTGTGTACACAGAGAACGGCATAAGTGGCGTCTGCCAGAGCAGGGATGGCTTGCAAGCAGAAATTCTGTATATTCCTCACAAAGAAGATTGTGTTCCACTCCCCCTGCTTTTCCTCTCTGCTCCTGTGAGCCAGGAGGAAAAAATCTGCTGTCTGTGTTCACATTTGGATTTGCCTCTGGTGAGACAAATCCCCGGGGAAGAGCAGCTACTCACTCCCAAGGCTGGGCAGTCCCTTTGGGTGAGAATTCCTGTCCTTACAGGCCCCCCAGGCTCAGACTTTTGCACTGCAATGGGATCAAGCTTTCTCCTAAAAAGGGAGGTGTTATTCCAGTGAAAGCATCTCCCATCAGGATCACACCCTGGTTTTAGCTCTGTGCCCATACATGTCCACATGGTGTCAACTGAATCCACCTTGATTTCCCAGAGTTCTTTCCCTTCTTTTCTGGGCTAAACAAATGATAATGCTGTAGTGTAAAAAGTGGGTCACAAGGACAATAGGGAAGAAGAACAACAAATATCACAGCCATTTCTTCATATTAAAAAAAAAAAAAAAAAAAAAAAGTTTAAAACCATTCAAGGACAAGAAAATACTCTTTGCTCAATATGGAAAAAAAAGTTTTGCCATCTCCAAGCTAAACGGCTGAAGTCCTCCTTTTTCAGAACTACTCAGACAAACTTGTTCTCTCCATCACATGCTGCTGATAATGTCACTAAAATGCAACTACTTTGGAATTTAGGAGTGTAAGAATTTATATGTGCACTAGAAATTAGAATTCATACATCCAAAGTATCCTTCACCTGACCAATACCTGTCACTTGGTCTCAGTAGATTTCCTACTGAGAGCATATTCAATGTGTACATGGAGTGTATTTTTGGTGTGTGGTGGGGTTTATTGTGTGTGTTTATTGGGGTTTTTTTTAATGAGAATTGGTTCAATAAATAAATAAATAAAAATGGAACCTTTAAAGTTGCCATTAATGAACATTGAGCATCCAAACAGATTGAGCAGTAATGTCTCCAACCACCTAAATCCAGGCTCAAATTGTATTGCCTTACACCCTCATCTAAGTTAAAGAACAAAATATTAATATCAGAACTTCCAGCTCTAATACACTCTGGTCTAGCATTTTTCTCTAAGCAAAGCTACTGCTGATCATCTTTTGGATCTACACGATGTAGATCTTTACATTAAAAAAAACTTAACAAACGTTCAGCCTTTGTCTGCTCAAGGATCTGTAAAACACCAGCACCACCCACACTGATCAGTCTCACACGTACGAGAAATCCCACAGTGTCCCAAAGAAATAGTTAAAGTAACCATTCTCCTTCTTGCACCTCAAGAACACAATCTCCTCTTTGCTGCATGAGGTTGAATGTACAGGAAGTCCAGATCCCCTTCAGAAAATGGGAAGCGCTCAGGAAGTCACTGGGGAGCAAACTCACAGCAGCCCCAAACATTTATTTATCAAGATTTCCAGGAGGGAACAAGCAACTTGGATGTCAAAATCTTCAGAAAGTCACTTTTTTCCACTGATCACACTAGGAGTAACCCATGATCACAAGTCACTGCTGAAACTTTCACACTCTAATTTCCCTCATGGTGAAAACCCCTGACTAAAGAGAAAACCTGAGACATGAGCACTGTTTGGCTGTAATCCATCCCAACAAGCTGCTCTGGATGAAACTTGAAATTTTTGTCACAACACCACTACAAGTATGTGGCATTTCTGAGTTCTTCTGAGAAACAATGCAGTGCACCCCACAGTCTGCCAAAGGAAATTAGTGCACCTCACACATGGGGTAAGGAAGCAGAGAACCCAAGGGCACAAAGAAAGTTGAGATTATTCTTTACTTTTCCCTTCCAGTTCCTCTCCCCAAAAGGTGAAGACTCTTTTAGAGGAGGCTGAAAGAAGCAGAAGGTTCTTCCCCCATCTCAACACATAAAAATCACCTCAAAAGTGAGCACACCCTCCCCAAGAGAGCCAAATCTTTCACGTCTCTGCTCACAGGGATTAGGAGAGGCAGGGAGGTACCTGGGGCTGCTGAAGACACAGCAAACACAACAAAGGCCAAACCCCAGACAACTCTGAATTTTCTCCACAAGAACTCCAGTGGAAAACGTTCAGGGAAAGTAAAGGGATGTTAGCTCTGCACTGGGAGCTGCACACAGGGTTTGAGGTGAAGCTTCCCTCTATCCCAAGAGGTGATGTGCTGGAAAGGCTGTATGTTGCATCCACCAGCTTAAAAAAGAAAATGATCACCCATGGTTTTCTATCACCTTTGCAGGGTAACACCACAGAAAACAGATGGGATATGTGATTTCATTTTCACCTATGCATCAGAAGATTAAAAAACCACCAAATATTAACATTATGTCTGCTGGTCACAGAAGGGGCATTCAAAATATCAGCACACCCTTAAAAAAAAAAAAAAAATCACTAAAAAACCAAAACTAAAAAAGCCACCCAAAAAACCCTCTTAAAAATCAAAACCCAGCAACCCCACAAAATCTAAAAAGCCATCCAGGTCCTGATTTCTCTCCCCAAAAAGACAGTTTGTACATCATCCTGCCTGCTCTAAGATTACAAGAAACTCTTAATTATGAAAATGAGAAGAAACCAAACCAAACCCATCTCTCTGTTCCATCTAAAAGCTGATAATTTCTCGCAGTGTATTAGTAAGTCTGGTGCTCTGGTAGCTGATCCTGAGGTTCAGAAAGAGGCTTATGACTCATTTATTTTTATTCCCTGTGGTCAAGAATAGAGACCACAGAAATGGCAAATTAAATGGCCAAACTCCTGGATGCCAAGTGCAAGGGAAGACACAGACCAGACAGAAGATCCAGTTCTGTCATGTCAGGGAAAGAATCCCACCAGGGCTCAAAGCCCAGGAGTAGAGACCCTCATTGTGGATGGAAAAGTCCAGGATCAAAGCCATAAGAAGGGGAAAAAAATAATAGAAGTATCTCAAAATCCTGGATCTGGATCTGTGATATGGTTTGGTACATGCAGACATTTATTGAGGTTCAGCTCAGCAAGAAAAGCACATTAGCTAATTCTCCACCTTTTGAGAGTTAGTTGTTAAGGAACAAAACCAAACCAAACCAAACCAAAAAACAAAAAACAAACAAACAAAAAAAACCCAACCAAAAAAACCCCCAAAACCCCATGGTTCATTAAGTTGCCACTGAAAACCAATCCAAATGTTCGGGGAATTTCTTTTCATTGTTTTGCTTTTTTATTTGGGAAAGTAGCTGGAAAAATTCTGTAGGATTTCCTCTGCCTGTGTCCTCAGTTCAGAGCTGCCACCAAGAAAAACATCATTACCCCAAAGGAATTAATTAAGAGAGGAAACCCAGGCCACTGCCACAAGAAAAAATAATATACATTAAAACTAGAGTAGGAGGTAGCAGATATAAGAAGCCAGAGCCGGCACTGCTCCTTCACCACACACTTTTTGTTTGTCCTGATTACAGGCGGTTTCCACCTCTCTTGAACTACTGCAATTTGTCTGATTTGTTCCAGGAGCAAATGGAAGAAATAATGAATGTCAAATACTCGAGCTTTTAAGAAGCCAAATGCTCTCCTTTGAAAACAAAAAGAGGAAAAGAAGGGAATTACTTTTTTAAGGAGAGCATAAACACAAGATGGTCATTTTCGTATGGCTGGGCCAAGGCAATTACATGGAAGAAAATGGTACTTAAATGAAAGAGCAGAATGTAAAGCACTTCATTGTTTTCTCTCATTTTCTTCATCTCCTGGCACTTGAAACCCAAAAGTGTCAAGCTCCATTAACAATGCTGGTGTTCAGCTGGAGAGAGCCTTTATTTTGGCAACACAACAGAACCACACCAACACATGTGGAAAGAGCATTTTCTGGATTTCCCTGTCCTCTTTGATATGTAATTCCATTGTTTTGCTTACTGAATTCGCTAAGATTAAGAACCCATGCAGTCAGGGAGCCCTAAATTGTCCTCTGCAATGAATTTCTGGCACAATAGTAATTTGTAGGAAAGAGGAAAAGAAGACATAAACCTTGTGCGAGAAAAATAGCTTTCATTTTGAAAGAACAGAAAGGGACAGGCTCTTTTACATTCCACTGTCATTTGTCAGTCTTTCAGCGAGACAGAAGAGATTTTATTCACTAATAACTTTTTATAAAATAATAAAAAACATTTAGTAGAGGAGCATAAAGTATCTCTTGAGTTACTTCATAGAGCTGTGGCTACAGGCCACAGCTCCACCATCAGCTGAGTAATGCAGCCATTTGATAATTCACTTGTCAACCCCAAAGCTATCATTCCCAAGTTTTCTCAGAAAATTTGTCAGGATAATAGGATGTTACAGCTTTTAACTGTAATGGTCAGTGCCAAGTTTAGAACGAGAAGTCCAAGAAGTGATTTTACTTTTGGTATTTCTGCCAGTGCCTAATCACCAGCCTTGGAATGTGGTTTCAATTCTCTCATGTCGCCAGTCCCTGTCCTGTGAGCTTCCTTCAGGTGATATTTGACAAAATGACATTGTCTACATAGAGAGCAAAGAGAAAATTTTTCTTTTTTTTTATTTTGAGGAGGCCAGGTAGGCAGATCACGGAAATGGGCACTGAATTCAAGAGAAAAACGTTTAACTGTCAGATCAGGAAAGTTTCAAACCTAAATTTTTCTTTAAACTTTGTTTCAGACTACTACAGAGGAGAATAATGGGTTCCACCATCAGTTTATTTTCAAGTTTAACAGGTTTATATTTGGCCCACCTGAAATCTAAAAGTACCTCTCAAATCCTGGTTTAAGATTGACTTTCTCCCATTAAAGTAACACCCATGCAATGGAACAGACCTTGCAATTCTGTAAAATTTCTACAGCAACGAGTGCAGTGCCAAAGGAAAAAAGTCCTATTTGTAGAAGTGAGAGGAATGAGCAGAACAAAGAGTATTAATTGAAAGTTTGGATGAAAGCCACTCATTTGGAAGGTAAAGAATAGCCCAAAAATGCAGTACAAGCAAATCAGCATTTCATAAGCCAAGTGAGAAGAAAAACAAATGAGTTACTACCTGTGCTATTTATAGCCCAGCCTTCCTGCAGGTGACAAACCAAAGGAGAATGTTTAAAAGGAGGAATCTAAACCAAGAGACCTTCAGAGATATTTATAAGGAGAGTTTTCCAAAGCCTGTGGGGCAGAAAGAGTTTTCCCAGGGGAGGAAACCCAGCACCATAAAGCACTGAGGCAGCCTCCCTTTACCTGAACCATGGGAAGGCCTGGTTTATTTTCTTCAAGGCATAACAGCTCTGCTGTAATGGATAAATTAACAGTTAAAATATTCCACATCCAAATGCATTTACAGGGGGGAGTTTTAAAAGCCTGGTCCTCAGAGCATAAGTCTGCAGATATCGCACAAAGGACCAGGTTCTTGTTGAGCAGGTAGACATTAAAAATAAAAATAAAATCTAAAAAAAACCAACCAAGCAACAACACCCATTATTCCATTATTTGTTACAGCACAAGAGCACAAAGCAGCACAACAGGAGAGTTCCTCAGATCTTCATTACATCCCAAATCCATGCAGGTCCACATGTTCTTTCTCCAGTTCAACAGAATGATTGTATCATCCTATTTCTCATCTATTTCTGGAATTCCTACATAAGCAGCCTTTTGGAAGACACAGAAATAGGAACACTCAGGCATTAGCTAGAATTTCTGAGGTCTGAATTCCCTAATAAAATGAGTGCCAGACTGCTTGTGTAATAAAATTCCCTAATAAAATGAGTGCCAGACTGCAGAGGAAGCCAATTTCTCCCCTCCAACCATCAGCATCTTTCATAGGCTCAGCTTTGATAACATCAATAGTTGTGACTTAAATTAATAGAAAGTTGATTTTTAGTCACAAACATTTCAAATGCTCTCAGCTGTTTATAAATAAGCACCCTCTACAGTCTCAGGAAGTTCAGACTATTAATGTGAACAAGCACCATCTCAGTATCTCCAAGGCAGAAGGATCCCCAGCACACTGGTATTATTTACAGCCTCTCCATCAAAATTAAGTTCAAAGCTTCAATATTTCAGGACAATTCACTGTGTGTGCCAACAAACCCTGTGCTGAGAAATATTTCCTAAACTGCAGTGCAGATCTGGGGCTTTGAAGATGCCAGCAAAAAGGAGGAAATCCTTTAACCTTGGAGGGCTTTGGGTTGGAAGGGACCAGAAGGAGTAAGAAAGACACACCTGTGTTTAGAGAAGTTTAAGGGCACAGAGAACACCAGCAGCCTGAAGGTGTTCACTTCTCTGCTATTGCGTTTCCTTCAGATTTCAGTGGTAAAGCAGGGCCCTGGGGTGTAATTGTAATTACATCCCAATTCTTCAGGGGACTCCTGGACAGGTCTCCTTCACTTGGGAGCCCTCACAGCATCCCCAAGCACACCAACAGCAATGGCAGGTGATCAGGGAATTTTAATTTCCTTTAAAAACACCCTCCACACCTAAATGAACCTATCGGAAACTTCACTTATGCACTGACCTGCTGAAAGGACTTTCACAAGTGCCACACATGGAGCTCAGCCTCCCAGCTGTCTCCAGTAACCACCAGTAACTCACTCACCTCAGGGACAAAGCAGGAAATTAAGTTTGTGCTTCACTATTCAGCATATCCAGGGTTTGGCCCTAAACACATTCTCCTCAGTACCCAGAATAATGTCTATATTCTCCCTAATACAACAGCTTAGTCAACCACTTCAGGAAAACAGTCAATTGGATTTTCTTCCCTTCAGTTCTGGTGCAAAGTGATGCAAATTTGCACTCAAGGCTCACAACAGAGCTCGGTTCCACTCCCCTGTTCTGGAACAGAGCTCACCTGTGGCCCCCAAGAGGTGTTTCAGAACAGCAGTAATTTCATTAAACTCCCAATGCAGCCTCCTACATCAATAGATCTTAAGAGAATAATTTCTGATTTGTCCAACTTGAGCAGGGCACAGAGCAGTGGAGGGCTCTCAGGAGCCACCAAAATGCCAGGACTGGGTTTCTCAGCTCCCATTAGAGCCACTAAAGAAAGGGAAGGTTTTTCACTCAGGGGTGTAAAAAGAAACTGAACTTCAGCTGTTTGAGGCACCTTTTATAAACCACTGAGCTTTTATCAATAACAGACATTCTTCTGAGTTAGAAGGACTTTATTCAAAGGAGAAGTGTCTTGGTAGGATGTGCCAAAGTGTCCCCAGGAAAGCTCCCAGTGCAGGAATAATCAGCTCATCTCTGCTGAAGATGACCTGCCATCTGCTCCCACAAGCCAGGTGGAGATCATCACCTGGAAACATGGTTAATAATCACAGTAGTTTTGTGGGAAGGTCCTGGAAGATCAGTGGCAGTGACACGAACCCAGATGCCAGGGCTGGCAGGGGACAGCAGCTCTGAGCTGTACTGGTTTGACTAACCCTGATCTACCAGCACAAGATGGAGATCAGCAAGGGCACCACTAACCCTTTCTGAGCACAGCACTCAGCCTGCAGCTGCCAGCACCTCACCATTTCACTCAACTTCTTTTTGCTTTTAAATGTTTTTGAGGTAAATCTGTTTTTCATGACCACGTGTTAATTGGTGGCATGCAGACATCCAACACCCAACCAGCCATGTCTCAAATCACCACACACTGAGATGGTAAAATGAACAATTACAGTTCAAAAACAACAACAAAAACAACAACAACAAACCTACAAACAAATTAAAACCAACCAACTACAACAAAACAAAAAACCCAAGCCATTGTACGTTAGAACTGAGCATTTTGGGAGAGTTTTAACTGTGACACATATTCCAACTACAAAACCAAAGGACACTGAGCAAGTCTTGCTTCACAGCACTTCCAGAGCTCAGCATTTGTGGGAATGGTCTCTCTTTTCATTTCATGCTGCTGATTTTTTCAGTGACTTATCCCAACTGTAGCAGTACTGCAAGGATTGCATTGCCCAATTCTGCTTTGGATATAATTACAAGTTTCAGCTGTTACTTTAATGGACTCATTTGCATTAACTGGAGGCATAACCATAAAAAAAATTATTTATATTTCTTGGAGCAGTGTTCTCAAATCTACAACAGATCAGGAGTAATCTCCATTTATAAATCTTGGAGCTGCTTGGGCCTGCCACCAAGTGCTGATTATCCACAGTGCCTTCATACTTCAAACTTGCAAAATCCTAGGCACAATACAGAGCAAAAATAGAGAAAAGCCAGCATGTGGAAGAACAAAATATATTAAAAATGAGAAACTCTGTGAGCACCAGAGGTTGTAAACCTTGAGGCATTTTGGTATTTGTTTGGTTTTTTTAAAATTGAACCATGATCTACTGAGAAAACACGATGGCAACTGCAAACCCAAGACGAGTTTAAGCAAATCCGGATAATTTTGGCAAAATTAAACCTTGTGAAGGGTTTGTGAGCCCCCAAGTGTCTAGGAGCCATGTCTTCAGTGTGAGGGCTTATTTGGAAGCGTAAGTGCAGATGTTGTAAAGTTACTAAATTTGCCTTCAGTAATAAAGGCGAATTTGGGCCTTATTTTGGGGAAAGCTCCCTTTAAATTCAGATTTAGAAGCTCAGTGCAAATAACTGTTCTTTGTTAAGAAGCTCCAGTAACTGCCAATTCCCTTTTGTCTGCTGATACCCACAAAGCACTGAGAGAGAAAATTAGCTGGCTTTGAAATTCCTTCATTGCTTCCCAGTCCAGCATGCCCAGGATCTTGTGGGCATCTCTGTTCCCAGCAAGTCCTGCCTGTGCCCCAGATGAGACACAAGAAAGAGCCTTATCAGAGCAGGGCAGTGAACAGGCCTGGCAAAGGGGGACACCTGGCATTCAGCTGGCAACAAAACAGCCCAAACCAGCTTCAAAGCTTTCACAATAGCAACAAAGGGGGCAAAAAAATTATAAATGAAAGTACAGAACTGAGACAGAAATGCTGGCCTATTGGGGTAACACCGTTAAGCCCACGCTGCCAAATTAAATCAAGTTTATCTGCTCAAAGAAAGGGCCAAAATCCAATTCACTCTTACATTTCTTAGAGGAGACAATGAAATGAGTGTTTGCTTTCAGCTCCTCTGTTAAGTGTAAACTCAGTGGTTGTTCCACTCCACTGTGACAGGCCCAAATTTATAACAGAGAGGCAGGAGGGCAGAAAGGGCTGGAGGAGGAAAACACCTCTGGAGGAGGAGGAGGAGAACACCATTAGTGCATCCGTGCTCAAGCAACACCTCCTGAACGCCACCAGAATTCTGGTGCTGAATTAGCTTTTATCAGAAATTCAGCCACTCCTGGCCCTGCTGACCTCTGAGCAGCAGCTGGAACACAAAGGGGTTTATTTCCTGCTGAATTCCAACACCACTGGCCAGCAGGATCGAGTCAGGATGCAGACAGACATCAGCTATCATTACCTTCTTCTCCTTCAGGGTCCTGCACCAGGCAGGAACAGCCCCAGCATCAGCACAGGAGCAGCTCTGAGGGGAAGGAGCTGGGGGACACTGAGCTGTCCCTGAGCCAGCAGAGTGTCCTGGACCAAGGAGGCCAATGGGATCCTGGGGGCAGCAGGAAGAGCATTGCCAGCAGGGCAGGCAGGGATGCTGCCCTGTGCCCAGCCCTGGAGCAGCTCTGCAGTGCTGTGTGCAGCTCTGGATCCTCAGCCCAGCAGCACAGGAGCTCCTGCATTGGGGCAGCGGAGGCTGCGCAGCTCAGCAAGGCTGCAGCAGCTCGGTGCCCAGCAAAGGCTGAGGGAGCTGGGGCTGCTCAGCCTGCAGAGGAGCCCAGCTGAGAGGAGCCCTCAGCCCTGGCTGGCCCTGGCTGCAGGGAGCTCAGAGCAGGGCCAGCCTCTGCTCCGGGGGCACCAATGGCACCAGAGGAACGGCAGCCACTGAGCCCAGGGAGCTCCCCCTGCACAGGAGGCACAACTTCTTCCCTGGGCACTGCCAGCCCTGAGCACATGGTGCCCAGAGGCTCTGCAGTCTCCTCCCTGGGGATATTGCAGAGCTGTGTGGGCACAGTGCTGTGTCCTGTGCTCTGGGATGGCCCTGCTGGAGCAGGGAGGTGGCACCAGATGTCCCATTATTGTCCCTCCTTTCCTGCCCCAACCTGTGGTTCTGTGGTTCCCACATCACCTCTTTTCCTTTTCTAAAGCTTGAGAAGCAAACTCAAGTCCCAGTCTGGTGCCTCCAGCCAGGTCACACATCAGAACAGTCACCTCGGGGCAGGGGATGCACAGGCCATTCAAGTCTCAGCAGCCTGCACTGATTCCAGCACAATTCACACACACCAAGGCTGTTCTTTCAGCAGGTCCCCATTTCCTCTCCACTTCCAGTGTTACTCCCCTTCATTCCACATTTTGGCTCAAAAGAAGTCTTACACTACTCTGTTTTACCGCCCTGTTCACTTCTCACAGAAGGATTTCCCTTTCAGAGCCTCATCAAAGCAGGGCAGAACTGAGCACTCCTGCATCCACCATCTGAGGAGAGTTCTGATCACTACAGCACATTCTGTCTGGGCATCATTTTGTGGCTGTGCCCTGGCACTGGCAGAGCCAGGCTTCAACTCAAACACCACTTTCAAGGAATTGCTTCTCAGTCACTGATCCTCTTTTGCAAATGCTGATCATTTGCAAAATGATCATTTGAGTTTGGGTTATTGTGTCTGGGTTTTTTTTTAATATGCCTAAAAAAATCCAAGCACTATTCTGTCTGCTAAGGCAGACAATTCTGATTTGAGGACAAAAGTGAGCAATTCTGGTTGCATTGCTTAACTTTCCATAACTTCATCCCTATTCTGACTATGGTATGATTATAAATGCATTTCAGACAAGAAGATTACCATTGAGCTTACATCTCTTAATTACATTTCTCTTTTCATGTACGCAGCTTTGGTCTGGCTCTTGGCTGTGAAAATTACAGATTTGCTTGGACTTCAAACTGAAAATACTTACATTTATTTCCATGGGAGATTTTAATTCTTTTGCAAGTAATTTCAGCATTTGAATCTAAGCCCTTCAGTGCTGACAAATACACCCCAAAAATTAACGCAAGTATTTTAAAAGACATTTAAAAACCCACTAATCTTCCGTTTCTACCACTTTTCATCCTAACCACCCATGTAATGTCCCAGTGTCGGTTTCTATTGTTTGTGTGAACTGTAGCTCCAAAGTCTAAGGAAGATTAACACCAGAAAGTGAATCCCTTCTGCACAGATAGCTGAAGAATAGCAACACTTCATTTCCCTGCTTTGAGTTCTTTCAGCATTTAATTATAACATGGCCCCAGTCACTCCAATCACTGGAGTTTTATTCAGTTTTTGGTTCATTTTGTACGAATCATGTCATGGAGGCAATGTGTGTCATTTCACTCGAGGAAACAGATACTTCTAAGATACTCTTGGAGCTAAAGCAACCTTCAAATCAGTGACTTCAACCAGATTCTTCAGCAGGTATCAAACCACCACAGGGAGAATTCAAGTTCTTCACAACTGAAGCCCTTACAGCAGGCATTTAAAAAAAGAAAGATTTATCCACCATCAGTAAAATCCAGATACCTCCCTGTAGGTAAGAAGGGAACACTGGCAGTTTATGCAATTAAAATTTCCTCACAGGCACTTGGAAAACAGTCAACAACACAGGTATCAAAGTCAGTACTTTTTCTAGTTAGTGGGTGGTTTTATAGAGGTGTAGCAATGCTGCAGCACCTTGAGTGAAGCTGTTCAGACACCATCACTGCCCCCATGATTCTGCTCTAATTGGTGTCCTTTGAAAACATCTCTGGGGAGTTGGCAAATACCTTCCTCTACAAACTCCCAGTTCTTTATAGGTCTCTCTAGCAGAATTCCCAGCTGCTTTAATCCAGATTAGTCCAACAGACTTATTGGACACAGCAGACCACTTAAATGCAAACGAGAACTTTACCTCCAGAAAACAAAAACAAAAACAAAAACAAAAAACAAAAAAAAAAAAAAAAAAAAAAAAAAAAAAGACATGTTCCATTATACCCTTCCTCCATGCAAAGAGCATAGAAAAATCCATTACATTGAGCCAGCAGGTGTCCAAATCCCTTCTCTACCTCAGCAGAACCTGCCTTCACCAGGAAGGGGACAATAATGCACTGTAAACACCAGGACAGCAATTTCCCAGCAGATCTCACTGATTTGGGACAAATTCATCTAGCCAGACCCCAGGAACCATTTTCTAGAGTAGGTAGCACCTCTGAAAAATGAGATTTTTGCTTGTTCAGATTCTCCAGGGGCACAATGCTCCCAGCACTGTCCCTGCACCAACAGCAGCAGGGCAGAAAACACACTGCCTAAGCATGGAGTGTTCTGAAATCTCCTTGGAAAGAAATAAAGGATTGTACAGAAAGAGGGGAAAACCACCCTAAATAATTCTCCCCAAAGCACCCTGAAGGTGCACACGTGTGAGGGAGCACAAAGGAGGAAGTTTAATTCATTCTGGCTCTTCACAGCCAGGAAGAAGCAAAGCTCAAGGTCCCCTATCTATCCTGTTCTCCATTATTTCATCTGCCTTATCCACTTTGGTTCCCATGCACAGCAGCTTTCCAGGGGGAAAGAGAGGTGATAGAAAATACAAGTCTGTAAACCTATGGAAAATGATTTGGGCCTCTTCAATAGACATGTGAGTTCAATAAAAAATAATTTATTTTAAAAACTATCTCTGGTGTCACTGGAGCCCAGATTTGCTTTCGCTATAGACAGTGAGTGTGAATGGAAGACCTCCATAAATATCTGAATTAATTCCTGCAAATAGGACTTTTTGTTTCTTTTTTCAGAAATTTAAATATCTTCACAAGAGTCCAGTGAAGACAAGCATTTTCTGGAGCATGGACTTGAGAAGAAATTCATTTCCACTGAGCCTGAAGGAACTTAAATATCTGCAAGTGCTGCTCTGCCAAGACCTGCAAGGCAGCTGAGGGAGGGAATAGAATGAAGTCTTCACTCCATACACACATTTATAAGATGATATAGATTTCTTATTAACATACATCACAGGGCTGCACAGCCAAAGCTGCATTCCCACCAAAGGTTTAATGGGCAGCAGTTCCTATCTAAAAGATACTTAAAAAAAAAAAAAAAGCTACCTTGAGTGAAGAGTTATTAATGCCTGAAGGGAAAAAACATTTTGTCAAAAACATTTTGTCAAAAACATTTTGTCAAGGACTAAAGATTGTTTTGGCCTTGACTACCCAAACTCACCTACTTCAGAAGCAAAACCCAGAGCCTCAAGTCCAAATTGACAACTCAAACTCAGTGTGCTGAGACTGGAACCAAAACTTTTGTTCTTGTCTGCCAAAATCTGCACCTATGGCAACAGCTGTCATTTCCCCTTCCTTTAGCCCAGGTAAAAGGAGTTTGGTGCTGTGCTGATCTTCCACACCTGCTGCAAGGCTGAGGCTCGATTTGGATCAACCCTCTGAGTCAGAGAGCAGCCCAGAGCCCAAGAAGGCTGGTACCATGTTGCCCTAAATTACTTAAAACTTTCTACCCAAAAATGGCTTTTTACTGATTTTACTGATTCCACATGCACAAAAGAATGAAATTAAACTCATAAACTGAAAAAAAGGACAAAACTCTTAGTTGTTCCATTCTGAAGGGGTTTTGTCAGGAGCTGTTGGTTTGTTTGTTCCCCACCCAGCTGCAGCCCACAGAGGAGTTTCCCATTCCAGGGATCTGTCACTTCAGCTCCCTAAATCTCTCTCTAGTGGCTCAAGCACTGTTCTACACAAGAGAAATGTTCAGGACAGGGCCCCAGTTTGGGATAAAAAGGCAGATAACTCGCAGTGGGATCAAGTTCCAGACAGCCAGAAAAACCCATCATGAATCCAGAGAGACCTGAGCCCTATTTTGGTCTGTGCCACCCAAATTTTTAAGAAGCAATCAAAATCCAAACACGCACATATGTATCTGTATCTCAATTTGAAGGGGCTGGAGGAGCTTTGTAATTACATGGTGTCACAGTAAAAGCAGCCTTCCTAATCAGCTTCATCTATCTTGTTTTCTGACAAGTTAATTGTTACTTGCTTCTAGAAAAGAAGTTTGTGCAGTGATTCTATAAAGATAAGTACAGATATATATAACAGAAATTGGTTACAGGTTGTTGATTCAGCCTGTAACAACTGAATTTTAAAGTTCCTAAGTCAGAGTTTCAACAGGAGAGGGATTTTTTTGGTCTGTTTTTAACATTTTATTTATTTTATTCACCTCAGCTGTAGGCAGCTGAAACTCTTCTCCAAAGCCAGGTCATATAACACAAACAGTTTTAATAGAAGACTGCAAGAGATTTTACTTAACTTCTCAAAAACTAGATTCTTCCAGTTTTTAGGGACATCACTCAGCAGCTTGCAGTCCACCTTTCCCTTTCATTTCCCAGGATGGCCACACTAATTACAAACAAGGGTAGGGAAAAAACCACTTACAGAAAATCCTCTCCACCTATTCTGAAGTCATACTGGGATTTCACTGCCAGCAGTAAAGAGAGGGAAGAATCTTATTCATGCAGTAATCTGCCTTCCCTCCCATCTCATCTTTTATTTTCCCCCTTTAAAATAAATTCTTCTAAGGCCTTTGAAGCTCCTTTGCCCAGGTGAGTGCAGTGGAACAAAGCCCCTTCTGAACCCTTCCAGCTTTCTCTGTAGTCCCCCTGTGACTCCTGGCCACACCTTGACCCTCATGGTCATATCCAAGTTTTTATTTCCCCTGTGGATTTTATCAATGGAAGATTCAGAGCAGAAACTTCACCTTGCTAGGAGCATCCGAGCTCTTCCTGCCCAGCTGGGCCTCAGCCCTGCCCTGATTTGGCTAGAATAAAAAAGGCTGGAGATGGCTTTTGCTCTCCTCTGATGGCAGATGTTATCACAGGGGTGATGTTCCACCAGCAGCACATGGGGATTTTTATATTCCATTTTTTAATCCCCCAGCACTGCACCTTGCTGCAGGGGAAGGCAGCAGCACTGCAGAGCTGATGATGATTTGGGCACAGAAACCAGAGCAGAATTGAGCTCTTCCTTTCCAACTGGAATAAAATATTCAGTTAAGCATCTTGCCTTTTTTTTAATATTTCTTTTTTTTTTTCTTATGATATTCCAAATATAGAAGGTTATTTACCAGGAGTTTTTCATGACATCCCCTGATGTTTTTATTAGGAGAGTCTGAAACAAAAAACCACAAAATGTGACACTGTAACTGTGGAGGAAAAGATCCCTGGAGGATTTCCCACAGACAGTTCATTGATTAGCCAAGCCAGTGGTACTACAACATTCCACAGGATTTTTGGGAAGCAAAAGCACTGTTTGCTACCTGTTCCAGCCATCTTCCCTTGCATCAATTCATGGAGATTAACCATGCCAAACAGGAACCCCAGGAAAACTCCCCAAAGGGATGGCATTCCTTAGGAAGATATTCTGAAATATTACTGTTAATTATGTCAGTTACATCCTCAGTTCTTCGCTGGTTCTCAAACCTTATTTTCATTTGCACTCAAGCACTGTGTATTTAACAATTAACCTGGCAAAACTTATTTTTAATAAATCCCCAACATTTTAGACCTGCCAAGTCACATTTCCATACCAGGGCACTTCTGAGCCAAACAAAAGCCATGGTCAATGTGACCCATAAAAATGAAACCCTGAAAATAATATAAACTATTAAATATCTTTTAAAATAATTAAACCCATAAAAATTCTTAAGCAATACTAGGACTTGAAATCTCCAGGAGAAAACTGTTATTTCCATCAATGCAAAGCCACTCTTTGACACCCTGCAATGAATTTGAGAAACTCATAGAACACAGTTTTACTGTCTTCATGTAACAGCTAAAGCACACAAGAAAAAATTTAGCAGATTGTATTTTATGGTCAACCCTTCTCATCATTAATACATATTTCTGGGGTCTTTTGATGGTGTTTTTTGGGTTGTTTTCTGAACCAAGAAGGGTCAGTTTGTAAACTGTGGTGCAAAAAGAGGTTCCCTGCAGTGCCCTGCAGAATGCCAGCACAGCAGACTCACAGGGGAAGCTCCCTGCTTTTGGTACTGGAGCACATTCCAGTGAACAGTCATCTCCTCCTGCCTAGCCTGAAGGAATCTGAGCTACTTCCCAGTCCCCAGGAGAGGTTCTCCTTCACCTCTGCTGTGTCCTGTCTTGCTAAAACCTGTAAGACATCTTCCAAGTGGAAATACATAATTCATCCCCATGATTATTTTATTAACTTACATGGCTTTAGCACAGCTTCCCCCATGCTCAAAATGTACTTTTTTTTTTTGTTTTATTTTTCACAAACCATGAATAATTCCCATTCTGCTCTGTACAGAAACCAAGAATTCTTTGTCTCCAGCACAGTGCCAGAGTAAGGACTTGTGGGCTAAGTCCTTTCCTTCTGCTGTAGGTTCTTCTTGCCAATAGATAAAGGCAGATAAGGAATATGTTTACAAGTAAGTACCAGAAGGAAAAAGCAAGTCAGGAAAGCCATGAAAAGCAAGTGGGAAAAGTAGAACAAGTTTTTGCCATTGTTATTTTCCCTTTATTTGTTTGCAAATGAACCTATACTGTGCAGCTGGGAGAAGGGGTTGTGGGGATTACAGTGGTTTGAGTTGTATTTTCTTCTTGTGAAGACTCCGAAAGACTTCAAATCTGGGATTCCTTGTTATCAGCAAGGATGCATGCCCTTGGTCACTGTTTCCAGGTGATTTCAGCTCCAGCCTAACAATAAGCCAGGTTGGACACAGTTGCACCATGGTTAAGAATTAAATGTGAGTAACTCCCAAGTGAGCTACTCTTGCTTTTACAAGTTATGTCCAACACTAAAACCCAAGGAATCTGTCAGGCTGAACACTTGACTGAAGCTGATTTAAATCTGGATATTTGCAGTGATATCAGACTATACCAGAGATCTTTGTAACCTTTTTTCCCAGCCTGCAGCAGTGACCAAGAGCAGCTGGCCGAGTCCCTTGGTCAGAGTAAGCCCTTAGTCTGACCTGCAGGCTTCCAGCCCTGCAGCTCAAGTGCTCTGACCACAGGGAATGTCTGCACTTGAGCACTTTCCCCATGCACAGGAAAAGGTGCTCCTCCTGTGTTCCCTCCTTGAAATTCAGTTGTGTGTGCACAGCCAACTGCTGCTCCTGGCAACTTCTGCACTCCAAAAGAACCCAATTCTCTCCTCCCTTTCTGCCCAGCACTCAGAACATCCCAGAGCTCTGCCCCTCCTCTCCCCAGGTTCTCTGAAACTCTTCTGCCAAGTGCATATTCCCTTTGAGCTGTGCTGCACTGGCTCCATTCTGTGTCCTTTCAGCAGATGTTGCCTTTCAGCAGCCCCTGAGCTGCTTCCATTGCTGCTCTCCAGCCTGGGAGGATGATGGCTGCGCAACCATCCAGGCAGCACATGGATTTATGTGCCCATGGAACGTTCCCTTCTGTTTGCCATTCCTTTTCTAAGAATTCCTACCCCTCCAGCCAGCTTTTTGGCAGCTGCCAAGCACCCAGCTGACATTTCATAGAATTCCCTATTTTAACACAGAGATCTCACTCCTGATTCATAGCAGTCAGCTCAGAGCTCAGTCTTCATATGAAAATGAGGATCCCTATGTATATCACTCCACATTTATCTGGAGTGAATCTCATCTGCCTTTTTATTATCCAACTACTCAATACTCCAAGGCCCTTTTGTAGCTCCTCTCATCTCTCTTTCTTGACTGGTGATCCTCAACATACCAATACTCCTCTTTTCCAATGCACAAGGAGCAGCAGAACAACGCAGGTCTGCTCCTAACTCCCCTGCAGTGTGAGAGCTGACTCTCCTTTCCCACCTCTCACAGTCACCTTTTGTCACTGCAACCACCTTTGTTCTCATTCCCCCCTGTTCCTTAATACCCTCTAAGCTGATCCTTTCAGAGGCTCCAATAATTGCATTAGCATCAGCTTCCCACTGCAAAAGCCCCATTGATTCTTCCTTATTTTGCTGTTTCTGTGCATCAGCTACCTCTAGGCCTTATTAGTTTCACCCTCCTATTGACACAAGGCCTGTGGCTCTGTGCTTTCATCCAATACCCCTCGAACTACTCCAAGAGCCATTTTTCATTCCTCAATTGTCCCTTCCTTCTGTTCTGTTCCTCTTTTGGATACCAAGCCCAGCTGCCATGCATTCTTGGCTCTAACTCCTACAAAAAATACAGGATAGCCAATGCAAGCAGGGCCCTGGCAGCAACCCCAGGAACCACAGCCCCTGCCCTTCTCAGAGCTCCCAGGGAGCTACTCCTGGCATGAGCTGGAGCATCTGGGGTTCTTCATTCATTTCTCAGACCGAAGTCCCACCTGTCCCTGTGCCTATTTCACCACACTCTCTTCAACCAAACAAGTGTTCTGTTCCAATCTCACCATTGAGTTCCTCAACATCTGCCAGATTTTCTGCTACTGAATAAAATTTTAAACCACCTCATTCTCACCACGGGATCTGAGAGTTTTTGAGAGGGGTCTGAATGTGACATTTGGGAGCGTGGTTGGGGCTGATTATGGGTTATTGATCTTGAAGGGTTTTTCCAATCCTGCTGACTCCGTAACTCCAAATTACTCAGTTCCAGATACTTTCCACCATTTTTCCTTTTAAATTACCCTACGCTCTCAATCTCTCCTTTAAGCAGCAACAGTTCCATTGCTCTTTTGACAAAACCATCTAAACCTGTGATACAGGTGCCCCATTTCAGACATTTCCCCCATTCCCCATTCCCTTGTATCCCTTTTCATCCACTGCTTTTCCCCTTTCTGACCCCGTGCACAGCACAGGCAACGTCTCAGAGGACACCACTGCTGAGCCCCAATCCCACTCTGCTGGGACCCCTCCTCCCCAGCCCAGGCCCTAAATCACCAACACAAACGTGAACCACAGCCACTGGTTCACCCCCAGTCCATCCAGACAGCCAAGGAGGTCTGAAATCTTGATCACTTGCCAGTCATGCTGTGATTCCCAAAAATGCAAGCAGCCATCCAGATGAGGATCAAGCACTTCCTCTTGGGAAGAGACAGGAATGCCTGCGGCTGAAGGGGTAATTCTTGGTGCCAATGCACACCCATGGAGGCCTTTTGGCAGCACCATTCCTGCTCTGGCTGCACTGAGGATCCCCTGGGCAGTGCTTTTCCCCTCCTCGGCAGGTCTGGCTGGGAGCCTGCAGATGAGATTGTCTCACCCAGGAGCTGCAGAGCAAAGTTAACAGTGCATGGAGGCACAAGATTGAAGTTCTGAATCAATTTCCTCCATGTCAAGTTGGTCAGTTATTTTAACTGCAGTTTGCAATTACCAAATCAACACCAGAAAGCTATAAAAGGAACAGACTTCAGACCCTCATGCTGTTAATTTCTGTGTCTATCAAGCTATAATTTAAAACCAGCAGCTGTGTCACAAAGATACTGCTGCAGCCATCATTTATCATGGAGAGAACAGAGATGGAGAGAGGGATCACCCCCCAAGACGCTCAAACCAGCAAACCATGAGCTGAGCTCAGCACACACAGCTCAGTTTTCTTACTCCAAAGAACTCCATGCCCAGGTTTTACTCAGATCTGCACACTCTGAAGCAGATAAATCAACTCCCCCACACTGCATAATCTCATAAAAGTGCTCCCCATAGCAAAGAAAGGATTGTCTTGCAGCACAACACAGATCTTGAATCACAGAAGATGCAGCGGAGAGTTTCCCCAACAATATTTTGACATTAATGTTGCCTTTATTCATAAAGACACTGAAGGGAAAGAAGCAGTTGCAAGAACAACAAGAAACACAAAGAAAGGGGGGGTTAAAGTGTAGTTCCCACTATTATCTGTAGATAGAAAGAAAAATTATATGCACACATATAAGATATATTTGCCTCATGAATATTAACATGTATGTGAAATATTATGCTGATGGAGAAAAATATTCTTACAAATCAAGAAGATTAAGATTACTGCGTAATTGAAATAATCTCCACAAGAAAGGAAAATTAAAACAAAAAATGTTCAAGTTGCAAGGTCATGTATCATCCAGAGGCAGCATGACAGGGCAGGCATCTATATAGAGACATAAAATACAGATATTTATGAAATCTTTGCAGGGATTGAGAGCAGCTTTTGACAAGTGCTTTCTGAGGAATAAAACTTGAGACAAAGGGAATAAAATTAAGCAAGAAGAGATTTTTTTTCCTTGGAGGAGAGCAGGTGGGGGAGAGAACAATCAAACTGCTGGGCAGAATTATGGGATGGGATGTCCCCAGACCCTGCAGCCTGGCAGAGTTTATTTTATTGTCTCTGCCAATCCATCCCCTCGCACACACAGAGCAGCAGGGCTTTCATTGCCTGAGCAATGCAGGGCTCTCCTTCCAGGACACTGAAGTGTCCAACACACATGGAGTGCAGAGGGACTGAAACCCCCAGGATTTCAACACTCAGCTGTGTTCTAGGAAGAACCTGTAGCCCTTTCAGACCTCTAGGATCAAGATGTTCATGCTGGATGGGGCTCTGAGCAACCCGGTCCTTGCCCATGGCAGAGGGGTTGCCATGAGATGATCTTTCAGGTCTCTTCCAACCCAAATCAGTCCATGATTCTGTGAAATCCTCCATCAGTCTTCCTGATAAAGAAGAGGAAGAAAAGAAGAGAACATATGGCCAAATGAAGAGAAAAAGTGCTGAGTCTTCACAGGAAGAAGTACAAACCAGCACCCCCCAGCTTGCACAGGAAGGATCTGTGCCTTACATGAGACTGCATCACATCTGGATCAAGAGTCAGGCAAGACTTTGGAGAAACTGCATTCAGCTTGAAGCTGCTGGAGAGAGCCCAGCCAGCCCCTCTGGTTCCTGATCCTCAGCCCTGGGTGAGGGAGGCACCATCACAGCTCTCTGCTTCCATTTGAGCTCCATTTTGCTGTTCCAGCAGTGACCAAACACTTTGGACAAAGCCCTCCTCCTTTAGGACAGCCCTCCATCATTCCCAGGGCATCTGTGGATTCAGCAGTGCCCAGCTCAGTTACACACACCTTAATTTGTTTCTGCAGCCATCCCATCTTGTGGTGGTGTTGCAAACAGTGGTGTTGCAAAGGGGGAAGATGTAAAATGTGAGAGTGATGCATCTTGTACTACAGCAGCAAAGCTTCACATCCAGGACCATCCTGCTGCTCCACCAAGGCACAGGGATGACTGTTCAGGAGGGCTGGGGTGCAAATTGCCTTGAAAGGCCTTCTGTGGAAATTTGAACCACTGCTATCCTGCTTTTATCCTGATTATAGGAAGTGATTGAATTGAACTGATGCAGTTAGGATTCTTAGCAGGCTCAGCCATTTGAACAGGGCTTCCCCCTCCCTTCTCAAGGAATGACAAGGTGTGAACAAAGCCTGGTGCTGCACGGTGGCTTCGCCTGCAGCTGTACTGTGCTGCTTCCCTGCCCTGATTCTCACAGAATGTGCAAATTTGGGCACAAAGTGAAACAACAACAACAAACAACAACAACAACATGGTATTTTGAAGCATGACCAGAACTACACCTTCCACTGTCCCAGGCTTCTCCAAGACCCAGTGTCCAGCCTGGCCTTGGACACTGCCAGGGATCCAGGGGCAGCCACAGCTTCTCTGGGCACCCTGTGCCAGGGCCTGCCCACCCTGCCAGGGAGCAATTCCTTCCCAAGATCCCATCCAGCCCTGCCCTCTGGCAGTGTGAAGCCATTCCCTGTGTCCTGTCCCTCCAGCCCTTGTCCCCAGTCCCTCTCCAGCTCTTCTGGAGCCCCTTTAGGCCCTGGAAGGGCTCTGAGCTCTCCCTGGAGCTTCTCCTCTCCAGGTGAACACTCCCAGCTCTCCCAGCCTGGCTCCAGCCCTGGAGCATCTCCATGGCCTCCTCTAAACTCTCTCCAGCAGATCCATGTCCTCCCTGTGCTGTGAACCCCAGGGCTGGATACAGAATTCCACATGTGGGTCAAGAGCAGAGCAGAGGGGGAGAATTCCCTTCCTTGAGCTGCTGCTCACACTGGTTTTGATCCAGCCCAGCAATCATCCATCTGCCCTGCAACAGGCTCGGGTCTCGCAGTTAACAGAGCTGTGATTTGTTCTGACCCCAAAATCAAGGGCTTGACCCTGGGGAACACACAGAACTGCTCCAACATACCTTTGCTCTCTCTGCTTAGCAGCAGACAAAAACTACCACTGCCTTGGACAAGAAATACCAATAAAACACCCCCTTCACGGGGGAAAGGAGCTTGGGACGCCCTGGCTGCTCACAAATGTTCACTTGCTTGGGAGGCTCGGTGGAGGCAGGAGACAAACAGGTATCACATGGCCCCATCCCACATGGGTGGCTGTCCCCACGCCCAGCTGGTGGCAGTGCTGGTGATGCAGCTCCAGGCTTGGTGCCCCACGCAGAGCAGATGGGGGGGGAGAAGGACCTGCAGAGCACACAGCAAGATGCTTCACAAACTGTGAAATCAACCCCCCTGACAGCTCCTCAGACTGTTCCCCTCTTCTGCTCGAGATCAGCCACCTCCCATTCTCTGGACAGGACCCCCAGACTGGAAGCATATGGTCTTGATGCTAATTAAGGCTAAGCAGGCTTCCCAAATTTTTCATAGAACGCCTGAGCTCTCTCACATTCATACCCTAGCAGCAACATCCCCTCAGGGATGAAAACTTCAGGGGCAGCAGGGAACAACAGCAAGGAGAAAAAAAATAAAATATGATATCAACTGCTGGCATGCCAACCATTACACCTGGTGGATCAATCCTTTAGCAACAATTACAGCCAGGATTTACCTGCCAAACTGAATCGGCCCAGAATATATCATCTATTATGTATTCTGCCTCACTCCACCAAAACACTGCACAATTAATCCAATTCAAAGAACATTTTCCTGTGAAGGGAAGTGCTATTCCGCCAGTAAACAGCTCAGCCATTTACCAGCATTATTGATCTGCATAATTCTTAATAACAACCATTGAATCATTAAGGCTCGAAAAGACCTTTAGGATGATTAAGTCCAAGCTTTGAGAACAACCAGCACCCCCACCCTGCTCTCAAGTGCCACCTCCACATGTTTTTTGGACACTTCCAGGGATGGGGACTCCACTGTGCCACTTCTCATATCCCACCACCAACAAAGCTATTCCTCACCCCAAAATCAAAGGGCCAACTCCCTTGAAACACACTCTGCTTAACATGACTCGCGTTTGCCAGCACATTGTAGAAAATTCTCTTTTCTTTTCTGTAGGTATTCCTGCATATTTGTTTCCCTATAGTTCAATCTGAGTCAATTCACAGCTCCAAACATGTTCTGAAAGCATTTTATTTAGAAAAGCGCAAATATCCGTTTCATACAGTCCATTACATCAGAACATTGTAACAATTTCATCTGCTTCAGCCTGAATAAGAAATGATTCCCTACATGCTTTAAACAGAGAAGCTCATGTCAAAGAAAATAGCTTTCAGATGTTTTACAACTCTTTCATCCACAAAGGAATGCTTGGGGCTTATGAAAATATACACCTGCTCATTTGAAAACATGGCTTTCCCCCCAGTGGGAAGAAACAATAAGAAAAGCAAAACTAATGAAACAGTTCTGCCCTCCACACTGAAAAAGGCAGCCAGGTAGAAGGGCTGGAAAATCTGAGTGAAACCACACCTTCAAACACCCCTGAGCCCGAGGTTTCTGCCCTGGAGTCAAGCTGCTTCCCCTGCCACAGCTCCCCAGGCTCCTCCACTGCCCTGCAGCATCTTACCAGGTGTCACAATGTAAACCCACAAGCTTAGGATCAAACTCCTTCCACCTCCCCTGGAAGGCCACAGAAAATGCCACTGTACTGCCTGGAAGAGGAGCATGCAAAAAATGCATGTCCCAGGATCATTTACATCCCTAACACACAATCCTGGTACTGCTCGTCACCGTGACGCTCAGTGCAACGTAAGCAGGTTCTTTTCACAGCAAATAAATACTCCCAGCCATCAGCAGAGCTGTATCATTAACTGATATAAGTGCAAGAGCACAGATATTTTCCTGTGGGTCTTGCAGCAAAACAATCTTTGTTATGGGCTGCTCTCTGCAGAGGAATGACTGAGAGACCCACGGTTTGCAATTTGGCACCAAGTCCAGCTCCTGTTTCAGTTGACTTCAGCACAATTTGCTCTTATTTTCCAGTACAAGTCAAGTTTCATTGCTGCAGACATGTAGATATCCCTCCCACAAAGGGCACAGAGCAGCACTGAGACCCCAAAATTCCAATCATCTACTTGCCCTCCTGCAGCCTGGAGCATTCTTTCCAAGGAGAAAGGGCCTCCACACAGAGAGGAGCTGCCACAGGGTAACCACGGCACTAGGAAAATACAGCTGCTTTCCAGGATTTTCTCCTGTTTTCCACAGAGCAGCATTGGCCAAACCCCAGGCAGAGCAGTTCCAGTGCAGGGAGGAGGAGAGAACTGGGGAACAGCTCAGGGTCAGCACTTTCAGTGGCTCAAACCAAACCTCTGTCATCCAGGGCCACGTCAGAAGCGACGTCACAGCTGAGCCTTAATGGAAATGGAAAACCAGGATCATTTACTGCTCTGTAACTGGAGAGCACTGCTGAGGGGGGAGGGCAGTGAGACCTGGCAGACCCTGCAGGCTGGGAAGTGTTTGGAAGCTTCCCACAGTCTTGGTTGCTGCAGGGACCTGCTCGGGGACATGGGGACAAGTCCCCACGAGGCTCAGGGCCAGCACAGCTCACAGACAGGGCGCTTGGCAGAGCCAGCAAGGGGGAAGGAGACCTGTAAGGTCAGGAACTCTCACCCAGCAGCACCATCATCACCCCAAATCACACCCAAGGGCCACATCCAGACACCTCTTGAATGGTGACTCTACTGCTGACTGTCCTGGGCAAACCATTCCAGTTGAGTTCTAGCCTGGCCACTCTTCTAGGGACTTTTTTTCCTAGTCTGTGATCTGAACATCCCATGGTCCAACCTAAAGCCATTTCCTCTTGTCCTTTCACTCGAGACATGGCAGAAGAGCCTGACCCCAACCTCACCACAACCTCATCCCAGGCAGTTGCAGAGATCACCAGGAACACGTCCCCCAGAAATGCACAGCTCAGGTGCCAAGAGGTGCCTGGAAATCCCAGCCCAGCTGGAGAAGCACAGCAGGACAGACATCCTGGACTTCCCAATGTGCACAGCCAGGAAAAGTCATTGCAAAATTCATCTGCATCCCTGCTGTAGCCGTTTGTGCTGGTTTTCCAGAGACACAAGTATTTCTCAAAATAGAATGCTCAATACCACCACTCTCAAAAGCTCTTATTGATTTCTGCCCAGACTTAACAAGATATTTGACTTTCTGAAGCTGTACTTAATTTCTTTGTCGCTACATTGCCTTTCCCTGAGCTGTGGTCCCTCCTAACACTTATTATTAGCAGCATCATTTTTCTCTCTTTCTCTGAACCACAGAAGAAGGTGGAAATGTTCCACATCAAGCATGGAGAAACATGGCACTTTCCAATTCTTTTGAAAAGGAACATCCTGACATAGAGACGCAGAAAATGAGAGAACTCACCAATAATAATCACTTCTTTAAAAAGCCTATTTTTTATAGAATCCTCGAGTGGTTTGGGTTGGAAGGGACCCTAAAGCCCCTCCAGTGCCACCCCTTGCCATGGGCAGGGACACCTTCCATTGACCAGGTTGCTCCACCCTGAGCAACTTTGGATAATTAGCAATTATTTCATACTCAAAGACTAGGATTTATTTTTTTTTTAAATTTCCAGAAGGAGAAGTGCAAAACACTGCACTCTGCCAGCACCCACAGTTTTACATAAACGATACCAACACAGCTTGGGAAAAAAGGAAATGCAATCCTAAGAATTAGTTTATTAAAAAAACCCATTAAGCCTGCATTTAAACCATGCCTTTAAACAATTGATGTAGAAAACGTGACTAACAAGTCAAAACCAAAATGTGCCCTGCTGGATTTACACTATTTTCTGCAGTTTCTCCAGAATCTATCCTCTAATCCAGTACTAAGACAAAAACATATTTTGGGAACAGGCTGCTGTGGAAGGAGAGGCTTTAATATCATTTGGATTTCCCATAAAGCATAAGAAACCACGCAGTGATGGAACTGGGCAGCAGAGACAAATGAGGCAGCTGATCCTGCTTGGGCACAGACATGAGCAAACCACTCTGCTCCAACTCCTACCTCAAAAAAACTCACAATGCAGCAGCAAAAAGTCTAAACTTCAGGTTATTTTTTTATATATATATTTTCCTCCAAAACAATATTTTAGTCACAAGAGATGTTACAGGGTAAAGTTATATCCTGCAAGGATAAATGAATCTGAAATTGCTTTTAAGAAATAAGTATTTGTCTGAGCTCTGAAAAGGCAATACATCAGAAAAAAGAAGGTAAGCAGCCTGTTTTAGGGCATTTTACCAGGGCATTTACTGATGGTTTATCCTCTTCCATTTTATTCTTCAATTTAGACAGCATTATTCACTGTTACTGTTAATTTAGATCCTTTTGTTTTCCTAATGTCACACATAAAATGAAGGTCAGAACAAATTCGTGACTGTTTTAAAATCAAGAAATCCTGATGAAGTACCCACATGAAACTGTCTGATTGAAAAATATAAGGGAATTTATCCCCATACACAAATATGGGATAAATTCTGCCTGCTTTCTCATCCCAGAGGTGGAACACACCACAAAGGTGCCACTGAAGGGAAAGAAACACCTTCATGGGAAAAAGGAAGGAGAACTGTTGAACTCAGCTCTTCATTTTCTTCATGGATGAAAGAAGAGATTAAAAAGATGTTCCAAATAAAAGCAGGGGATTTCTGGCATTTCGAGAACACCGAGGGAGAGGCAATGCATCAATGCCTGGGCAGCAGAATCCCAGCAGTTCATCTTCTCCTCACTCGGGTGTTCCGTGAGTAAACAGCCAGGGAAGGGAGAGCACAGAGAATTCCAGGGAGCTGAGCAAATCGATAGCTCCAGCACACGAGTTGTGCTCCTCATTAGTCCAGAGCTGAGGTGTTAATGGTCCTCCTGATCGCTGCTTCTTGGGGGTTTTAAAAATATGGAGAAAATTAAAAGAGCGTAAAAATGCTCAACTCTCGGAAGCAATAACTGAGGGAAAGCTGAGAAGTGCTGAGGTAGCCCTGCTGCTAACTGGTGATGTAATTTAAAGAGGAGAGTTCTGTTGTGGGTCCTATATTCCTCAGTCTGTCCTATTTGTCAGGCTGGAATTGCCGTCCTGGAGCAGTAAGAAGCCAGAGGAAAGCCTGCATTTGGATATAGCTGTCAGGGAAGAACTTTTGAAATTCAGATTACCCCCAAAACTGTTGGGCCACCAGCACTGTTCTCCCGAGATGGCTCCCAGTACAACAAGAGAAGTGAAAGGTATTTTCATGTATGCTGCCTGTGAAACATCAATTCCCTCTTCTTTCATTGGACACAATCCTCTGGAGCAAAATTAAAATTAGTATTTCAAGACAAGAATGATCTAATAGGTTACAGAACAGGGAATACAGGTTTTTAATTAAGAAAATAAAGGTGAAAAAAGGTCTGAGCAGCTAACTTTTATGTTTGTATCCCATGCACACAGAGTTTTGAAGGGAAGGCCACACTAAAAGATGCCCAGGTCAGTGAAGAACTGGCATAACTGGTCCTGCATCTTTTATCCAAGGAGGGAAAGAGGGATGGGGTTGGCTGGGGACAGGAGAGTTGCCCAGATTTTCCATAAAGTGCCTACACTGTGCAGGCTGTTTGGAGAGAGTGGGAAGAGAGGCTATCAACTCTTCCCTCTTGGTTTGACAGGGACCTTAAAGCCCAGCCAGTTCCACACCTTTCTCACACCTTCCTCTATCCCAGGTTGCTCCAAGCCCCACCAGCCTGGCCTTGGGCACTTCCAGGGATGAGGCAGCCACAGCTTCTCTGGGCACCCTGTGCCCTGGGAGGGTGGTGAGGAACTGGAAGAACTTCCTGCCAACATCTGATCGACCCACACCTTCTCTCTTGCAGTTTGAATCCATCCCCCTGAGGTTGAATCCAACCTCTGCAGTTCCTGCTGAACTCTCCTTTGACAATGCTCCCCCAACCCTTAGAAGCCACTCTTTCCTCCCTACAAATGGTAGGGGGAAATGTTTGGTTGAGTCCTTGGGAACACCACATTTGTGGGCACACTGCCCACACAGCTCCAGAACACTGGGGTTTTTCTTTGATTTAACAAGTCCTTAAACACAGAAAATCCTCAAGCCCCAGACGGAGCCTCAGCTCACACCTTTTGATGATGCTGGGAGCAAAGCAGGTCCCACAAGAGGAGAGTGGTTGCTCACTCTGGGAAACCACAGGCAAAAAGCAACCTAATCCCTCTCTCCAGAATGAGTTGTGGAAGCAAAGGACACCAAGGAGGACAGGAAACCACTTCAGCAAAAGGACAAGGCTGGCACAATAACAAATATGAATATATGGGTCTTAAATAAGCAGAAAACGTAAGAGAGAGGCAGAGTAATTTGAGCAATTAGGCTTTGGCTGAGAAGAGGGAATATTACCCATGGCACACTTTGTTTTGTGAGAGGGAATGTTTAGCCAGCCAGGCTCAATGGTCCCCTCAAGCACTGAATTCCCATGAGAATTTTAACAACGAAGCCACTTGTTTATTTGAGCACTTGAAGGAAGCGATTTTCTAAATGACCACTCAGGAGAGGCAGAAAGCAAACAAAGCTCACCAAGGAGGAGGGCACAGGTGAGCAGAGCAGAGCCATCAGAAATGCCTGCAGAGGAGCCCAGGACAGGAGGTGGCTGATAACAAGGGATCTCCTGAAAAGGCTTTGAGTTCTGTATTAAAAGCTGTCCGTGGTCAGTATTTTGCATTTCCCTTCTCACAGTCTTGTTGCAAAAAAAGCAGAAGGTCTTGGTTTTCTTTGTTTTATTTTTTTTCTTTTTCTTTTTGAAGCCCAAGAACAAATTCAGTTTCAGGTTCTTGTAAGAAAACAAAACAAGAAGCTAAAGCTTGCATTATTTGAAAGAGCAATGCAACCCTTTCAAAAAGCTGATACAACAACACTGAAAACCAGGGATGGCACAGAATGAGGGGAGCAAGACTTTGGAGCACTACCTAAGAACATATTGGAAGTGAGAGGATCCAGTTTTTACCTCCTGCTCTCCAGTTCCCCCTATTTCCAAAGGAGCCAGGATGCACAGCTACCTCAGCAGATTAAAATCTAATGACCAATCTTTTGCCATTAGACATGCCTGCCTACCTTAGAGTCAACATCCAGCCTTGCAGGTGAGAAGTGCTGGGTTTGATTCTAACCATTCTCAAATATAATTTTCCAGGTTCTGAGTTCCTCATTATAGCTGATTTCAGAGTCCAAAATTCATTAGTTGTGCTTCACCACCTGCCCAGTGACACCATTGCACCATGCAGCCAATTCCTGGGAGCTCTGACACTTCTCCTAAGTTTAAAAAAGGCGTTGTTTTACTTTTCTGTATATGTCAGCAATGGAACAACACACTTGCTACTTGCGGAAATGGAATTGAAAAGGGGGGAAGAAAGGAACAACTGTGGATCTGGAGACCTACCAGTGAAGCTCCCTTTCTGTTCTAAACAAAAATTCAAGTCCATGGTCTGCCTGAAATTATATAAGGATAGAAGAGCTAAAATGTCTAAATGGCTCCATGCTAACCACAGCAGAGCTAACCATGCTAACATGCTAACCACCACTGTCGACAGCTCTAGACCCTGTGATCTGGGAAATGTATGGATTTTTGGTTTTAAGTCCATGTCCTCCTTTCCATGCAACAAAACATCTCCAGCCCAGGAATGCCCCATTTTCCATGAAAACCAATCCACTCTCGCATGTCCATGGAGCACACACTCCTCCATCAGTCCTGATCTGAGCAGAACCAAAGCTCAAAGTGGCTCCATGGCTTTCAGGAGGCTCTGAAGAACATTTAAGCACTCACAAGTGGATATAGCTGCAAAAACAGGTAAAGTGGGAAGCACTGTTGGAGCTCCCACTGTTTGACACCATGAGCAAGACACTGCCCCTGGCTCATCCCTGCCCCCCTTTCCAAGGTCTCCAGGCAGCTCAGGGAACCCTCCAGCTGAGCATCATCCACCCTTATCCTTCCCCAAGGGGTTTACAGCCCAATCCCAGGTTTCCAGCTCCTTCCCAAGTTCTTGATCCCCATAGCCTCACCCAAACCCATACCAGCAGCCTGTTACTCCTAACCCTGCACAATTCCTGATGCTAAAAGCAACAAGGGGTCCGCGACCAGGCAATCTGTTGGAAAATGCCACAGAAACTGCCACCAATCCATGGGTTAAAACCTTTCCCCCACCACTCCAAAAGGCTGAAGTAGTTGCAGCCAACCTGGAGAACACATCCAATTTATTACAGTGATCGTTTCTCACTGGCTCCCTTCTCCAATCCCTCTCCCTGCTTCCAGCAGAATGTTAACTCCGAGAAAATGGAGCAGTGGGGAAAAGGAAACAGTGTTCCTACAGATGTGAATGTCATGTAAATGTCAAACCTCCTGTTAAAATTTGATCAGGAGCCTGAGTGAAAGGGAAAGAGCATTTCTGTGAGTAAACCAGCACATTAACAAGAGTTTCAGCCTGTCTGCTCACAACGGGACCTCAGTGATGGATTTCATTATTCTTAATTTCCCATGTAATATTAAGCTGCAATTGATTTTGCTAAAAGATCATATATAGCAGTACAAGAACTGCAAACAAATGTTGGCTGACAGGATGGACTTACATGGGTCCTGAAATTAAATTCTTTGTATGCCTTTTCTGCAACTGCACTTAATCCAGAAAAATTCATTTCTTTTGCATTACAAATAAATGCCTCTCTACTTAGACAGATCTGGAGCATTGCACCCATTCATCTGTCTGGAGAAACACAAGGTAATTTCCTACTAAATCCCAAAAGAAGAATTCCAGCAGACAGTATGGGGATATAGATAATTGCAAAGAATAACTCTCCAAAGTTTTTGTCTTGGAAAAGAACTGGTGTTTTCATGACTACACAGTCCCACTGGACACATTTCTCGATGAACCTCAGGTCATAGCTGCTCTCATCTCAGGAGCTTCCTGCTGAGTCACCTCAGTTCTGTTTTTCAGGACCCTGGACATCTCCCAGATCCCCTCAAGTATTGCAGCAGGACTATTCGGATATTACTGACACGAGGAGAGAGATGTTTGTGTACAAAGACAGGAGCAGGGCATTAGATTAGATTGGATGTTAGGAAGGAATTGTCCCCTGGCAGGGTGGGCAGGCCCTGGCACAGGGTGCCCAGAGAAGCTGTGGCTGCCCCTGGATCCCTGGCAGTGTCCAAGGCCAGGCTGGACATTGGGGTTTGGAGCAGCCTGGGGCAGTGGAAGGTGTCCCTGCCATGGCAGGGGTGCAATGGGATGAGTTTGAAGGTCTCTTCCAACCCAAACCAGTCTGGGTTTCTATGAACTGAAGTCATTGGTTTTAACCACAGGTTAAAGACTTGCTGCACTCTAAAACGCAGAGACAGAAGACTTCTACAGTAGCATTCATGTTACTCAGTGCAAAGTTAGGATTAGGAAAATTCTCCAGCTACATGACACTTTCTCCATCAGCTTTCCATGTCCCCACCTAACCTCCACCTCCTGTCAGCGCACAGGGATAACTGTGGCCCAGCCAATGCCAGCCTCATTTCAGTGCAGAATTATTTTCAAACCCGTCCAACAATTGCCCTGAACGGATCCCTTTCCACCCAAAAAGCCTCCAGGTGTTCCAGTGTGTGTGGCCTAGAGGACTGAGGTTGTTTTGCAGTAGCCTTGACATGGTCCTTACCTGTTGTGCCACCAAACCAACCTGCTCATTTCTTCCACAGGAGTTATACAAGGATATCCTTGGAAAGAACTTGGAATTCCATGCCCTCAATGACATCCTCTGTGGCTGGCAGCCCAAGCCATAAACTTGTCACCATCCTGAAAATTGTGGGAGGGCAAGAGGACATAACATCCATATTTCTGATGGATTAATCCCTTTAGTTTGAGACTCCCTTAGTTGTTGGAAGATTTAATTTTTTCTGTAATCTGCCTTCAAAGATATTAGAATAGGAACATTGTCAAAGACTCCAAGGGAGATCATTGTACCCCCCCCAAAAAAGAGGGTTTTTAAGGGATTTCAATAATCCTCTGTCCTTTCCCTTCAATGAAGCAATGCAGGCTCTGTCTTCCACTGCCTCATTGCTGTTTGAAGCTATAAGAAGCAATAGAAGAAATAAAGCAAAAAGGGAAAAGGGCTGCAGTGCCAGTGGACAAAGCCTCCATCTAGCCTGAATTTCATGAGCAGCCTGATTCATGTCTTCAGTTCCACCAGCTCCCTCCCATCCCCTTCCCAATGAAGAAAGCCCCAGCTTTCCTGTCCTGCTGGAGCTGCCATATTGCTGCACTTCCCTCATCCACAGAAAGCTCTGGATAAATCCAGAGCAGCTGCAGAAAGGAGAAACACCCCCCACCATGAACCCTTCACCTCCTTCTCCTCTGCTTCCCAAAGGGGCTGCCAGGCACAAGGACAGCACAGAGGCTGCTGGGGAATTCCTGGGGCTGTGCACTCCTCTCCTGCTCCAACTGTGTTTTCACAGCATCTTATTCCCTGGAGTTTTTCAAAATACAAAGTGAATTTTGTGAGCCCCATGGTTCACCTGTCATGAATCCCGTTTTATTAAAGGTTGTGCATCCTTAAAACCCAAAAGCATCTGAAACTCCCTGATCTTACTCAGGTATAAGTCCTTATGTAAATAACTTTGTTCCACATTAAACGTTAAAACATTTTTTTTTTTAAACTGCAGATGTTATTCCAAAGAAAGGCATTGCTCTCAGAAAATAAAATTGGTGGAAAAGTAGTAAAGGAGAGCTGCTGAATAAGATTATCTTCTGCTCTATGATTGATTTGGGCACCCACAGGGGAAAAAGTCCAGCAACTTAAGTAAAATGAGAGTTCTGGAAAGTTCCTTGACTATCAGAACAGCAGCAATTTTGCTATTGTGAACAAATTCATGCTAGTGGACATCTGAATAACAGAGCTCAGACTGCTCTTGAGCGATTTAAACATCCTATTTGTGAATGTTCAATAACTTGAAGCTCCATAAGCTAAATGGATTCAGAAACCTGTCAGTGCTTCTTTGAATTTAACTTGTGCTCACACATCTACCCCCTCCCCTTTCTTTGACAGGAACTGAAAAAAAAAATTCAATGGCAATCTATTTCTGCATCAAGTTGTTTGTTCTTCCTTGTCACACACGTGGCACTGAAGTGTCACAACCTAACTCCATCAGAGCATGGGTTTCATTTCTGGTTTGCACTCGTTTTGGATGCAACAAGTCAAATTAAATACACCATATTCTAATTACTTCCATTGTGCTGCCTCACAAATACTTTCCTCAAACTTGCACTCTCTGTTTGCAGACAAGAGCAGAGGATAAAGCCCCAAGTTATTTTGTGTTGTTGAACACACCCCAAGAAACTAAAGGTTCCCAAGTTATTTCAAGCTTGGATATTACCCAAGGGTAAAAACTGGAAGAAAAAACCCCAAAAAGTCATAATCCATCGATTCAGTTTGCTTGGTGAAGCACAGGTCTGTTCAGGGGAGAATCTTGGGACTAAGGATCTGCCATAGTGCTCAAGAACATGGACACACTCAAACACTCATTGTTTAGAGAAAACACTCAAAAACCAATTAAATGGAAGCTAAATCAAAACCACATCAACAGTGTTTGCCTCTTCTCCTGCCCCCAACAGCCACCATGGATTTCTCTTTTTTAGAAAAATATTCCTTTACTCCACAATCATGACAGTAATCATCACAGAATCCTGGCTGGATATCCAAGGACTATCCTAATAGAACTGTTAGCTTTGAGTTGTGATGTTCCCTGCAACATGGATATCAGAGGAACCTGGAGTTACACACTCACGTGGTGCTGGGAGATGGCACAGAGCCCACCGTATCCCTCGGGAGCATTCACATGGGAATCTCAGCACACCCAGACCATGGGTCACAGGAGCTCTCTCCCTCTGGCCAAAAGCAACCATGGAAGTGCCCAGGGGAAGACAAGAGCCCCTGAGACAGGAGCATTCTCCAGGTACAGAGTGGGAAACTGAAACTGCTGCCATCAGTCATCCAAATCACTCCTCACGCTGCAATTAGTGCTCATGGGTTTGTCAAAAGCACCACCTGAAATGTAAAGTAACAGACTGCAGTTGCACATCTCACCCAGAAGAAAAAAATCACCACAGCCCTCTGATGGCTGGCCACTGAACCAGAATTCCAATGGGAAACAGAGGAGTATTTTTATCTGTTTAAAACAGGCAAGAGGGAACCACGTGAACAAAGTAAATACAACAATTGGCACATGAATGAAGTGAATGCAGCAACCTGGCTGTACAGGAATACAATCAGATGTCTGAGAAATGGACATATGATAGCACCAACCCTTCTCACACAGCCCTCCCAGGTTCTCAGGCACTGCTATTCACACCATCCCTCTTGCAGCCTGGGTCCTAAGCCATTAAATACAGAATTCTTTGGGTTGGCTTTAAGTAGAAATCTGTGCTAATGTGTATTTCTGGAAAAACAAAGCTATTTTAGGCCCAATTTCTTATCCAAGTCTGACTGCCTAAGCACCAAATTAATAAATGAAAGCAGTGGTAAAAGTAGTGGCTGAATGTTTGTCTCCCACTAATTAAACCACTTCAGCAAAAGCAGTGTTTTTGTGCTTAAACATGATCTTTACCTTAGCAAGGACTCACTACTCTTTTACCAAGATGGCTCCTCAAAATGCTTTACAAGGAGTATTTTCCTCCTTGCATCCTTCCCAAACTGCTCCCAGAAATCTTTCCACTGGCTTTAATCAGTCAGCTTTGCCTTTTTACCTCACTTTCTTCTCTCAATACCTCAAATGGTTTGTTCAGGCTAGAAAATGAAACATATGAACTAAATAAAAAAAAAATTTAAAAAAAGGGAGTACTTCAGTGCCAGAAAACAGCTGCAGCCTTTGTGGCGCTTCCCTTTGAACCTCCCTCCATTGCTCTTTTTTCTTTGCCCTCCAGACTGCACTATTCCAGGGAATTTATTTGAACCAACACTGTCTTTTCCTATGTTGCAGGGCATTTTCTTGATAACAGACAAAACAGGCTGGAGAAGGACAGCAGTGCCTGGCCCTTCCTTAGGCAAACATCCACCACAGGCAAGCTTGGCTTGTTTGAAGTTCCAAGGAATACTGGGAGAAAGCCCGGGATTCCTCTGTTCACCTTTAGGCTAGGATGGCAAACTTGATGCACCGACGTGAATTCCTACTGGAGCCTTGTTTCCCAGTGGTTATTCCCAGCAGGAGCCAGCACAGCTCGGCTGAGGGTTTTATCCACAGGGTAGGAGAGCATGGCTGGCACCTGGCTCATCCCAGCTCTGTGCTGCCACTGCAGCTGCAGCTCCCTAATTGAGATCCATCCCGTGTCTGCTTGGGCCTTAATTGCTCTCCAAAGCCCCTGCAAGAGGTTCCCAGCAGAGACAAAGTTCCTTCAACGCAGCCAAAACAAACAAACAACAATTAGCACCTTCCCTGCCTTTCCCACGCAGGCAGAGAGCAGAGGGGCTCCCTTGCTCATCCCAACTCGCAGTGCTGGGGTTGTCTGCACCCTGGCACCTCCAGGAAAGCTCCTTAATGGTTTGTGGCTGTCCCTGGATCCCTGGAAATGTCCATGGCCATGTTTGATGGGGCTTGGAGCAGCCTGGGACAGTGGAAGGTGTCCCTGCCATGGCTGGGGTGGGAATGGATGGGCTTCAAGGTCCCTTCCAACCCAAACCATTCTGGAATTCTGGGATTAGCCAAGGATTGAGGGTAATCACACTGACAAGGTCAAATTTCTGCCAACAGGGGAATCCCAAGGGATCCCAGGCAGATGCAGCCACTCTCCAGCTGTAGATCACCCTTCTCCCTACCGACTTTTCCCTTCCCAAGTGAACCCAGGGAGAACACCCTTCTCCCTCCCACACACAAAGCTGTGTTTTGGGCATACAGAGGGGTCACAAAGATGTCAGGTCAGTAGATTCTGCGTACAAAACAGATACTGTTTTATGTGACTTTAGCTTGTCCTCCAAGGTTTGTCACCAACCGTCAGAAATACTTGTTCTACCTTCTTTGGAGCTCCAGCCTGACAAAAATCCAGCCAGGTATGCAGTGGCCAAAGAACAGCCTGTCACCCCACCAGCTCAGGAGCATCCTGAGCACTGCCAGGGGATCACACCCCCTGCCTGAACTGCCAAAAACAAACCACTTCCTGCCAGTGCTGAGTTCGTGCTGATTGTCAAGTCTCTTGCAATAAATCACCTGAGCATGCAGAGCTGCAGGAGCATCTCCTCTCCCTGCAGCTTGCTCTGCTCTGCTTTCACAAGCTTTTTAGGTACTCAGCGTCTCTTCCCCCAAAAGATTTCGCATCAACAAATGCATCAAATAGAATCCCCTGGTAGCAGCAAAATTAATACATACCTGCAAGGCACATTTTCCCCTTCATCAATCAGTTGATTAGTTATTTTTAATTAAAACAGCAAGCTCTGATTGCAGGATTTTAAGCAATAATCCTTGCCACTATAACTACTGTTTTCTGTGGTTCAGACACTGAATTCATAAACTATTAATAGGACAGAACAAGCAATCTTGGGTTTAATTCTCAAGCAGCCTTTTGGCTCGATCCAGATTTCAAGCTTCCACTATTCAGTTCCCCATCTGCATGTCTGAAGTACTAAGAAGTAAATAATGATTGGCTAACAGGTCAGTTTTCATCTGTTCTCTCTAAGTTTAAGAGAAAAACTGCTGGTTCACATACGAAAAACCCCAATGCTTCATTTTGCCAGAAGTCTCTTCAATTTACTTCAAGCTTGGATGAATAAGGTCCAAAAACAACCTCCATGGGTAAAAAGGTTCTCTTTGCCAAACCAGTGGTTTTGCATCAGACTTACTGTTACAACTGAACTAAGACCAGAATTTACTTTCCTATTTTCAGATTTTGCTGCTTGGCTGGACAGAGGCTCTGATGCAGACACAAATATAAAAACAAAACCAAAACAGAAAAAGGGAAAGCTACTGTTCGTGTTATTTTCCTGTTTAAAAGCATTTTGGCTAAGGCCTAACTGCTTCCAGAAGTTTACTGAAGCCATGAAAGGCAAAGTACAAAGCTACTGGTTTTATTTCCTTCATGTGCTTGAGCAGAGTTTTGACAACTTATGTCCCATGTTTGCAGCTGTTCACAAAGTACTTAAATCCAGGCTTCAGGGGTAAATCTCCCTGGGTACCAGGCTGCTGAGGAATGGGAGGAAGGGAAGGATCAGCAAGCCAGGGAGACCTGAAGGATCCCACTTTTTAAGGATGTGTCTCACTAAGTACAAATGTGGTTCCTGAAGTGTCCAGGGACCAGCAGCGATACAAAAGGAGCTATGGAAGTTTATTTTGCAAATTGAGGGAAAAGAACTCGAGCCAAGTTCTACCTCCTGTCTGCTCTCCATACTCTTCTATCAGCCCTGGCAAGGCTCTGCATCCCCCAGTCAGTCCTGTGGCAGCTTCTGAAGTGCAAAGCTCCAGGCTAGGGCAGATGCCCACCCAGCACTGCAGTGGAGCTGTCCCAAACAGACACCAACCCCCAGCTATCCCACGGGTAATAAATCCATCTATATCATGGATACACAGCAGCAACTCGACAGACTTTGTGCTTCAGGCTTCCATTTCTGTAGAGAAAATCAGAGCCCAGATCTGAGAAGCTCATTTACACAGCTGATATGATGCTTCTCTGGTGGAGGAATGAGTGATAACCACAGTCTCACAGAGCTGACTGAACCTCTTCGTCTGCAAAATGCACACTTGAGCTAGCACTCGCTTTTGAAGGTGTTTAGCAGGTTGCACTAACAACCATTCCCATTTTGCCAAAGGAATTAGATACTCTCACTCTTTTCCAGACACGTGCACGTGTTGTCATTGGGAAGTGACAGAAAGAGCAGGATGGGAAAGGCTGCACTACAAAACCTTGAATAAAAACACGAGCAAGCCTCATTTAAGTGTCCCTTTACCTGTCCACGGTCATTCTCTTGCCAATTAAGCCCGTGTCACCTACAGGCACTGTGCCTTCCAGACGGTGGCATAAGGGGCCCTGCCACATCCACAGCGGCTGAAGCAAGAGGGGAGAGCCGGCAGTCCCCGATTTGGGGTGACCTGCCTCGAATTTCGCAAAGCTTTGACAGATCAGAAAGTTGAGAACAGGGTGGATTCCCACGCCACCGCGGTAGGTCCCGCGTGTGACAAGGCTGTCGCTCCTGCGGCAGTGCCAGCACGCTGCCCTTGCCCCTTCAGGAGGCTGGGAAAAGCACCTCGCAGCCCTTCCGTGATCCATGCGGATCGCGCGCTGCTGGGAAGCAGGAGGAGATTGCATCTCTCAGGGAGAACTGAATTTGGAAGAGTTACACGGCAGGAACAGTTTGCATTCATCCCCAGCTTGCTACGTGGGATCTCGAGAACATTTGCTTTACCACTCCAGCTATGCAGTCTGATTTTATTTTTAAATGTCTCTTTTTCCCCAGCTTCCACTCATCAGAGAGCAAAACTGTGCTCAGTCGAAGTGAGAAACGTATTTGCTTAACACGCAGACAGCCCAAAGAGCAGTCTGAGAAATTTATGTGTCACGAACCTCCTCCCGTCGGGGGGTGGGTGGGAACAGACACGGAAATGTTTCCACCTTAACTTTTGATGATGGGAGTGGGAGCAACCCGCCTTGCAAACACAGGGGCTTCCCCCCACACCTCGACGGGGCCCAGATGAGTCAACGGGAATTGATTCGCATCCAACAACCCCTTCAACTACCACACCCCTCCCCCTGAATTAACATCCAGGCGTCATTAATGGCCACTGCCGAAACACAGAGGGGCTGAAAAGCCGGCATCTGCCTCCGTCCTGTGCCCCCAGATGACACCACCCCCACGTCTGTCTTGCTCTTCCCAAGGCAATCTCGGTGCTCAGGCTCCAGCCCCCACGGCTGACCTCACCGTACATCCCTCAAGTTCGCACAACATTTCAAACACAGGGCTCGCAGCAGCCACAGCGATAGAGAAAATCGCTGGGGTGTGGAAAAGGCAGGCGGCACAGTCGCATCACCCACCGGGAGCCGGGCACTGGGGTTACCCTGCCGTAGTCACGCTCCCAAAGCCTTCCCGGGGCTCTCCGAGCCCGACAAGGTGTCTCCCCACAGCTTTGCGGTTGCAAGGCAAGGAGCTTGCCGGCTCCCCTCCGCAGGACTCCTCGATGCCTGAAGGGCTGAGGCGCTCGGGAAAAGGCAGCACGGAAGGCACCCAGCATCACTCCCCAGCATCACTCCGCTTCCCCCAAATGAGCTCGGAAATGAGATAGAACAGCAGCCTCTCCCGCGCCAAGTATTACAGGGGCGGAATACTAACGGGCTCCTTTATATTAGCCACTACCATATGCAGATATTAAAGTCTGAACGCTGCGTTTCTGCCACTACTGGCCCTCGCAAATTAACCCCGCGGCTCAAAGCCACACCACGATAGTTGAGGTCACCGTCTCTCCTCTGCTTGGCGACAGGGACCGATGGGGAAGGGGAGAGGAAATGGGTGTTCGTCCTCGCCGGAGGAGGCTCTCCCGGCTCCGGCCGCGGAGCCCTGCCCTTGCCCCAGCAGGGTGGGAACCTCCGGGCTGAGGCAGCCCGAGGAGCCGAGGCAGCGCAGGTGCAGCATCCCCCGCTCCCGCGCATCCCTCCGTCGCCCCCGACTTACCCCCTTCCGCCGGGAAACTTTCGGCCGCGGCGGGCTGCGGGACGGGCCGGGCCGGGGGCCGCCGCCCTGTGCCAGCGAGGCCGCGGGGTCCGTGCGGCGCGGGGGCAGCGGCGGCTCCGCTCCGCCCGGCGCGGCTGCGGCGGTGGCTGCGCAGGGGCGGGGGAGCGCGGGAGAGGGGCTGCCGCTGCCCCCCCCGGCGCGGCCGCGGCTCCCGGCGCGGGGAAAGCGCTGCTGCGCTGCGGAGCCGCTGCTCGTGCCCGCCTCCCTGCATCGGCAAAAGGGAAAAAAAAGGAAGGAAGGAAGGAAGGGAGGGAGGGAGGAGGGGGGAGAAAGAAGGCAGCGAGCGTTCGCGAGGGCTCCGGGCATCCCTGCCTCGGCAGCCGGTGCTCCGCCGCTGCTCCTCCGGGATAGCGCAGCCAACTCCCCGGCAGCCCCACCGCCCGCCTCGTTCCCCGGCCACGGGCACAGCCGGCGCCCGGCAGAGCGGGCCGGGGGCTCGGGATAGCGAGCTCCTTTCCTCGCTGCCTGCCCCCCTCCCTCCCGCCGCGGCTGCGCTGCGCTCCCACCCCGCGCCCCCCGCCCTGCCCGAGCGGGAGATGCTCCGCGGCGCCGGGAAAGAACCTCCGGCAAAGCCGCTCTCGGCACTTACTGAGCCAACTCCGGAGCGGCGTGCACCCACCGCCGACACGGCGTTTGCTGCCGATGCCTTGTCCCCAAATGCCACCTGTAGGCCCGTTCCCTCGGAGGCTCGGCTGCCACCCGTCTGAACCGGGCGTGCGAAGTTTCAGGCGGCGAATCAACACCGCGGGGACCTGTTGGCTGCCCGGTGAGCGCCGCGGGTCAGCCCCGCCGCGGGCTGCCGCTGCTCCCCGAGAGCATCCCGCACCAACCCGGGCCAATCGCACCCGCTGCTGCAGCACGAGAGGCCCTAGAGGGACAAACCCCGCGGCGTTACCCTAAAGCAGCACAGACCCGCATTTCCTGGCGAACAAACTCCGCGTTGATTCTGCCATTTATGGCCAATGCAAGGGAAAGACCTCTGACAAGTGAGCGGCAGCTACAGCTGCTGGTTTCAAACGCAAATGTTCACTTTTTCACCCTACCCCCTCCACTCATCTCCAAGCTGGGGCAGGACAGGACCTTTCACTGCTGGAAGACAGCTTTTCCTTAGCCGAGTGGATACAAAACGCAAATTTGCCCATTTAATTACACCAAACTCCCCTGCCCTCTTGCCCGCAAACCCCTTCATTGGGTTTACCTGTGCTCCTCCCTCACACTTCTGAGGACAACTCCACCAGCAAAACCACCGGCACTTGTCTGTAAAACCTTTTAAAAAGGAAAATACTCACTTCCCGACCTTTCACGTGAAGATGACCATGTAAATCTCTAGTGTCTCAATATCCTCTCAGATCCAAACGGCAACGTAGACTTAGGAACTACAAATTTTCTGTACAGACGCTGGGTAAAATCTGATCTCGCCCAAATATTTTCAGAGTATCTTGCTAATTCGTTTGGAATCTTAATAACCAATCCCAGCCTTCCGAAGCACTCGCACTGTATTTCCAGAGTCCCGAGGAGCTCTAACCCTCTGGGTATTACAAGGAGCACAGAGTTTGATCCGAGGCAAGCGGGATGCTGCCGAGTAGCCCGCACTCGAATGCCTCTCCCCTGGACGGCACCACGTAGCAGCATCCACCGCTCACAGACCCTCCCCGCCGCCGCGCTCGTGGCCCCAAACTGCGGCCGGGAGCCACTGGGGCGAGTGGCTTCGGCTGAGAGGCTCCGGGCGAGTGGCTTCGCTTCCTCCTCACCCGCTCACTGCGCGGGGTGGCGGCTGTCGCAGCTCGGGCAGCCGCGCTGTTCAGGTGTGGGTCCCCTGTCCCCTATCCCACCCCATCCCGTCCCGTCCCGTCCCGTCCCATCTTACACCCCCGGTCACCAGCGCCCTCACCTCCTCCTCCCGGCCGCCTCCGCCTCGCAGCGCTCGGGAGCCGCGCTCGCCAAACGCGGGCAGAGTGTGCCCCCGCCGCGGCTCGGAGGGACGGCGAACTGCAGCCGCAGGCACCTGCCGCTCGCCCTCCTTGCTTCCTTCCTGCCTCCCTCCCTCCCTCCTGCCCGCCTCGCCTCGCTCCTGCCCGCCCCGGCACCCCCGGCCCATCCATCAGCGCCTCCCTGGCGGACATCGCCGCCTCCTCCTCACCTCCGCGCACCCGCGGGGGTTTGCCTCGCTAGGGAGGAGGAAAACCCGCAAACTTCACTGAAACAGGGAGGAACTGCAGCGCTCCGGACTCCGCGTGGACTCCGAGAGCGGGATTAGCTCGGGGGATACTGGCGCGGGGTGCGTGCGAAGTGAACAGGAGTGATTTTCGTGAAGTACGAATGAATATTAATTACAGCCGAAGGGGGAAGATCGTGTGTCCTGGTGCTGGCACGGAGTCAGCTCATTAGCAGAAGTGGTGTTTAGGCTTCCAGCAGTTGTCCTTGCACATTTGTCTTCACAAACAAGAGATACTTGTGAGGATCCTCGTGCACTTCAGTAGAGGCCCACGAGCTTCCTTGTTAATTTATTTTAAATATAAGCGCTTCCTGAATATGGAAGCTTTGCAGGCTTAATGGGGGAGTTTTAGTGAACTGTCTGAAGAAAAATCTCAAACAGGCAGCATTGGCAGCCTGTGGGATCAGGGACTCAGCCACTATTACTTTTTTACTTCAATATTTATGGAGAGCACCACACATCCACTGAAACGTCCCCTACCTCTGCCCCCAAAGTTTGAGTTTAAGCCCAGGTCAATGCAGTTGCCCAGGCCAGACTCCTCCACACAGAACTGGATGCAAAGGATAATTATTTAACAATAAAACCCCAGGAAGACTTGAGGTTGGCTGGAGCTCCCAATAGCCCCACTGCTGCTGCTGTTCCCACCACAGCTGCTCACATGAAGACATGAGTAGGGCTCAGGAAAGGAGTTCTGCCCAGTTGGCTGCCCTGCCATCACAAGAAAAGTTCCCCAAGCCGCGTATTTCTGCTCTTATCTCACAGCAACTTCGCTTGACCCAGTTCAACTCATTAAATCAGCAGAAAACTCACCTGGCAGCAAAAAGCAGCATTTCCTTCATCTTTAACAAGCCAAGGGGGATCACTGAGGAGTCAGATAAGCAGCAAAGCCACTTCTGAGCAGGTCTGGGATGAGCAGAGCTTTCAGGTGCTGCAGGACCATCCCCTCCAGCTGCCACTTGTTGTTACACTTGCTTGGCCACCCCATGACCCCTTCTTCTCAATGTCACCTGCATAAATCCAGATTAAATCCCCCGGCTGAACTTGAGTCAAAAATTTCTTCCCTCACCTTCTCTGAAGGCAAAAGCAAAAGCCATATTGATTTAGATGGAGCCTCCTCGTGTTCCTCTCCCATACAAAAGTGAGAATTGCAGGAATTTTAACCCCTGTGGTACGCTGGTGCTTTACAGGAACGCTGTAAATAGTCGAATGGCAATGTGCATGATTGCAAACCAGCTCACAGCTCACGCCTCAGCATCATTTGTAAGCACACGGGTGAATGAAAACCTCTCTTCTCTTACTTCCCTTCCCTCATGCTTAAACATCCCAATTCTTCAAATTAACTCCTGAAGGAAGGAAAGGAAGCAGAGGGAGGTTAAGCAATGCCACTCAGCATCCGAGGTGTTGCACTGGCCAGGTATTTCTCCCCACCACCATGAGATGAGTCACAGAGATCTGAGCTGAGAATCTTGTTTGTACAGGAGACCAACAGATCTGAGAGTTTAGGAGCTTCTGTGCTCATGCAGAATTCAGTAGCATTTGTCACAGTGCACAATCATATTTGAAAAGTAATGCTTTTAATTAGAGATAGATTTAATTTCTCCTTCAAAATTTGGTGGATGATTTTAATAAGAGAGTAGGAATTACAAGCGAAAGTGTCAAGACTCCATTAATCAAATATTTGCATATGCTTACATATAATTTAAATTACTCTGGCATTTATTTAATCTTAAAATTCAGAGTGAAAGAGCAGATTTGCCACTGTTTGTTTAGGTATGGCTACATTCACTAAGCTCATGCCTTAAGCCTCTACTTAATCTGTTTTACTACTCAGAATAATTGCAAACAGGGCAATACCTTCTATTACATCCCTTCCTTCTCTTCTCTTTTAAGGAACAGTTAATCACAGGAAGAATGTGCGCAGGCATTTGCAAAGATCTGATTTTTTTCTTTCAATGGCCAGCTGTACTGAGAATTTGTTCAAGGATCAATGTGCATTTTATATGAATACAATTAAAGTTGTGAATATCATTCCCCAAAGCCCCAGATTAAGTTCCCCTAATCCATCATCTCCAGCAAGTATTGAAACGGATGGAAATTTTATTGATTTCAGTGGAAGCAGGGACAGCTCCTTTATGTGCTGGTCCATCTCCGGCCATCTGTCCCTATACATGTGTGACACATACATGGTGTGCAGTATAGATCTGTACCTCAATACCACCCACAATCTGCTGCACATGGAAAAGGCCATGTGTTATTGGAGGAAATTTTAGCCAGGAGCATCTCACACACATTAATTAATTTGTATTTGCTGCAAGTCATGTCCACAGCAGAGGCACAAAGACAAACAACCCCAACAAGCCACGCTGCAAATCATTTGCAGAGGTAAGGCAGAACCTGCTGTTATCCCCATGCCCAGGTATCCATCCCGCTCCCTGTTAATTTGGGGAATGCTGAGTGACCACACTGCCCATCGATTTCATTTGCAGCTCTGAATGCTCAGCACTTCTCCACATTAGGCCTGAGGGTGCAGGGAATGAGACAAACACAGAATGGCCACAAAAGCTGTTTTGGCTGCAGTGGTTAGCTCAGCAGCACACACAGAGCCTGCAGCAGACACAGGGATAGAGGAGAATTCTTCTCACTCACCTGCTCCCAGCACAGGTAAGCCTTTCAGCAATCCTCTGCATTGTTCTCTTCTCCAGGCGCCTTGGGAATTCCACACATGGGCTGCGAATCTTCCTGACACACCCCCAGGTGCACTGACCCCAGGTAGGTGAGAGAGCTGGCAGAGCTCAGTGCTGCTGGTAAAGGTGACACCCCAAGCTCAGAACCAGGGAGGTTGGAAAAGCCCTCCAATGTCATCAAGTCCACCAACCCATGTCCCCCAGTGCCACTTTGACACATTTTTTGAACACTCCAAGAGTGGTGACTCCACCATGTCCCAGGGCAGCCCCTGCCAACGCCTGAGCACCCCTTCCATGGAGAAATTCCTGCTGCTGTCCAAGCTGAGCCTCCCCTGGCCCAGCCTGAGGCCGTTTCCCCTTGTCCTGTCCCTGTTCTCTGGGAGCACAGCCTGACCCCCTGGCTGTCCCCTCCTGGCAGGAGTTGTGCAGAGCCACAAGGTCCCCCTGAGCCTCCTTTGCTCCAGGCTGAGCTCCTTTCCCAGCTCCCTCAGCCTCTTCCCAGCTCTGCTCCCTTTCCTGCACATGCTCCAGCCCCTCCAGGGCTCTCTGGTTGGGAGGTGCCTGAACTGACAGGATTTGAGGTCCCTCCCCAATGCCCAGAGATGCTGAATTAAAAGGTGACACCATAGCTGGCTTTTCATAACTTTTGAGTGCCTGACACTGCAACTGAAGCAACTCTAAACACAAGAAAACCACTGTAAAGGGGAGAGGGCTGCTCTTTTCCAGTCCTTTCTTCACTTTGTAACAAGTGGAAAAAGAAATCCCCACAGCTCCCTGAGCCACCAGCTGTGTTCAGACCCCACACGAGAGCAACTACATCACCTGCAAAGAGAGGAGACCTTTGTCTTGACTGGGAAGCAGAGGATTGAGGTTATTTGTTTGTTCACTCACTGGAGTAGGTGAGTCAATATTGCATTCCAAGTCCAGTGCAGCCCAGATCCTTTCTCTGCATTCCCTGAGGAGGTCATGTCCCTGCCAGTGCCACCTGCCCTGATCCTGCCCTGATGCCCTGAGTGGCACAGCATGCCAGGCTACACCATTTAAGTTTTGAAAACATGCCAGCATTTCACTGAGAAATCTAGTGCTAAAAAGGGAAATTAGCAAGTGTACATCTCAGCCCAAAACGGAACAGAATTTCATAGAGTAAGAAATGCTCTTCTCTGGTTCTGGAGGTGTTTTTCCCTGCCAAGTTCCAAAGACTCATGGAAAACAACATAGGTGCTCCAGCCTCTAAAAAGACATGGGATGAGTCTCTTCCCAGGGTAAATCCTAATAACCTGAAATAAACACACTCTGCTCAGAAAGCATCATGGCTTGAACCAGAAAATGAGACCGGATAACAGCAAACATCAAGCCTTTTGTACCAGAAAGAACATATTTATGACTCTTAACAAGCACAGCACACAGTTCAACTTTTCCAAACTGGGATACTGCACAGATGGAGAGTTTGGAAAGCTTATCTCACATGGGATGCACTGCACTCAGAGCTTCTGATCCCTCTCCCAGGAAAAGGGCTGATTTACATCTCTGATCATTACTTCTGTGTAGAGCCTGGGGACACCTGTCAGAGTCAGGTGGACTTCTGGGAGAGTTGACACTAATAAGGGTTCTGTTCGTAGGCACAGATAATCCTGAAGTCAAAATATCTCTGACTGGTACTAGAACTAATAAGCTAAGGATAATTAGCAGCTCCCTGAACTCACTCAGCAGCTTTTTTTACAACTTAGTTGTGAGCACATCCATCGAGACTGATTACACCTGACCTGTAACCAAATTATAATGTTGAAGTACAAATGCAGGGTGAGTACAATAACAACAACAACAACTCAAATGCCTCTGTATTCTCCCAAGTCAACAAAAGTTCTGTCCTTGCATCATTTCACTCAGCTGGGAACTCTTCTGTATCTGCAGTTGATAAACACCTTTGAAGAGGTTTCTAAATTACCTGCTTGCAAATAAATTATAAGAACTTGGAAAAACATTAACCCTTATTCATTTAATATTTTAAAATTTATTCAGTGTCTTAGAATAATGCCTAGAAACTCTCATGTTCCCCTACTGAGGTAACATTCTCCCTGCCCATGGCAGGGTATTGGTATGATATGATCTTTAATGCCACCTTTAACCAAAACCATTCTGTCATTCTGTGATTTCATATTTCTTTGGATTTCTCTGTTAGCAGACCCGAAGCGAGGTAGGCTGAGGTTGGGGAAGGAGCCCACATTCATGTCTCCCCCACCTTTCAATGCAGCATAAGTTCTCTGAGTTGTGATAAGTGAACAATAATTAATGCAAATTTAAAATGTGTATTTTCATTTGCCCAGTGAGAATTTACTTCAGTGTAACCAAAATATCATTGCTTCTAGTAATCAGAACAGTCCTAACCTATACAAACAGGAAAGAGAGAGTTTAGCTCATTATAATCATAGAATCATAGAAAGGTTTGGACTGGAAGGGTTCCAGCACCCCTGCCATGGGCAGGGACACCTTCCACTGTCCCAGGCTGCTCCAAGCCCCAATGTCCAACCTGGCCTTGGACACTGCCAGGGATCCAGGGGCAGCCACAGCTTCTCTGGGCACCCTGTTCTCAATTTCTTGATGTTATGATGTGTCAATGTGAAGATACAAAGGAAATTACATTGGTTTACAATTTTTGTATTTCTGTGTTGAACAAGGACACGAAAGGGTTGACCCACTCTTGCCCAGTTCCACATAGAGCCCTCTGTTCAGTCCAAAGGCAAGGAACAGTTAAGACAATCCTACTGCATTCCCTTATGCCCCAGGGACACTTCAGCACAGGGCCTGTAGCTAGGGAAACCTGAAGCAATATCAGATCCTCTGTGTGCCCAGAAAGGATTGAACCTGTGGGATCTCTGAGCTGGGAGAAGAAATCCCAATGTCCCCCAGGTGTTGGGGGGCTGGTACTGAGCCCTCAGCCCCAACAAGGGAGAGCACCGCTGGAAATAAAGTCAAGTTTTAATTCTACTGGAATGTTGTGGTCTAACAGAGGCGTGAAAGTCAGGGAAGTGACTCTCCCAGATGTGGAACACAGGTTGCAGAGCTATAAAAGGCCTAACAGATACAGCACAAGTCTTTTAGGTGGCCAAATGGGCATCCCATTAAAGTTGAAATGGTTTCCAAAAATATCCCACTTAAGACCTCATTGAAGCCACTTTGCCAGCAGCAGTAAATGTCACACGGCAGCTCCCAGGTAGCTGTTGAGGACAGGAAGGGGACACTGCCTTAGCCACTGGCAGAAGTAATGGAGGAACCAGAACACAGTTATTGCAGATGGATTCCTGCCAGCCCTGTGCAGTTAATAACCTTTACTTGGAGCAAAGTGTAACGTTTAATGCTCCAAACGGTGAGTGTTGTTCCTCTGGTGACTTCTTCCCATAGCCTGAGGCATCAGAGCAGCCTTTGGTACTCAGCACATCCCTCCCAAACATGCCAGCGACTCCAGTCCTCTCCAGCCACTCTCCAACAGCCCTCCCTGAGTGTCTGCCATAATTACATCTCAGTTATTAAATGCTGACCACCCTTGACACAGACACTGGAAACACAACCCATGGCATTTTCCCACTAGAGACTGACGGCCAGTTTGGTGCTAATCTGTGTTTGCATCAGTATTAAACAAGTAATAGTCTCAGTGAAGTTACCCTTGATTTATGTGGGCACCTCAGAGATAAGAGCCCAAGCCAAAAATCTAAACAGGCCATTTATTATTCTTAATCGGGAGGAACACAGATGGGATTTTAGGCGGATACGACAATTTAAACAATGAATTAATTTTGGAAACTACTTTTTACTTTTTATCACCACCATTGACAACTGATTATGTCCCCGAAGGACCTTTATTCAAGAAACTTCTTAAACTAACTCACTGTCATTGTCCCTAAGGCCCACAGGGCTGGCAGGTGTATTTGTGTCACTTGGGTACTTGCAGCAGGAGGAGATGGATTTTCAATGTTATGAGATTGACCTTTAAAGACTTCTATGAGGTATTGATGGGTTAAAAAGCTGGATTGACTGAAAGAATTGAGCAAATCTTGTCTTAACTCAAGTGTTAGTGTCTCGCCAGTGCATTGAGGTGTTTGGATGAGCTCAATTTGAATCATCAGCTCATCCCATCTCAGGTATGTTTGGACTGGCAGATATTGTTAGGAACAGCTGTTCCCATGCATTTCTTTTACAGACAAATTAGCTGGAAAATCAGCCTCTGTTTAGCACAGAGAGGAAAATATTCACACAGACCACGGAGCCTTCTGTGGCTTTACAGGGCCCTTTACAGGGCCCTTTACAGGGCTTAGGAGCCTAAAAATGCAGTACAAATTGTGCTCTCTTTATATCTAAATCTCTTTATATGCATCATCTACATCTATACATGCAAGTGTTGGTGGCACTGGGGAGCTCTTTTTTATGTGTTTGCAACAAAATCAGGCTGAACACCTCAAATTTTAGCCTTAATAAGACATTACATGACTGATTAAACTCAGCACAGTTGTGTATTTATTGTCATAATTTCTGGTCACTCCCTATTAAAGAAAGAGCAGGCAATGATACAGCAGTGAAACTTATCACAGACATGATGAAGGAAGAATAGCAGGTTAGGAATATTTAGCTAAAACAGGAGACAAATAAAGGGAAAACCAAGACACATCAGCTAATAAATGATACAAAACCAGAATGAGTCATTACAAGATACCATTCTGGTGGCAGGAGAGCAAGGGATGGATGGAATCAATTCATGTGAAAGAAAGGGGTATAAGAGAACAACATTCTAGCCAATAAAATTAACCTGAATATCTCCCAGCTGAAGGGCATTGCCAAAAAGCAGTTGGCCAGTTCTTTTGCTCAGGTTACGTTTCCCCAGGAATGAAGTCACATCAGATCGTAATAAAACTGCAAATATGGGAACACATTTCTGCAAGCTCCAGGATGAAATAACCCAAGGACCACCAAGCAGCAGGTGGAGAATGAACAAATCATCCAGAGCAGGGCTTTCTGCACCACTCTTAAAGGCATCTGAGCCAGCAAACTGCCTGAAAGAGGATGCTGGGCTAGGCAATTTTCTTTAGATGTAATCACAATTCCCAACCTTTTGATAATTTGAGCTCAAAAGGAGAAGTACCTTAACTGTGACATAAAAGCAGGCATATTCACTGGGAAACTTTTCCCTCCATGTTATTATACTTCCTAGGAAAAGCACATTACTCCATTTATTTTAGAAATTAAGTGAAACATTTACACTGTCAGTGAAACAGCCCTCGCTGCAATGCTAAATGATGAGGGCAGCACTCTCCCAAAACTAAGAAGGATGTGTGATGAGGCCTAGAAGTTGGGTAATTGGGAAGAACCACTCAAAATCAGGAAATCAAACTGAAAAGTCAATTAAAAAAACCCAAAACACAACAGGGATTCAAAATTTAGAGAAACATGTTATCATCAAAAGGGCTCTACTGCACTGGTAAGCTCTTTGTTAATTGACTGTTTTGTTAAGGTTCATTAAAGGCTGGTGTTGCAGCCAATAAATCTGATTGGACAGCTAAAATTTTGTTTTCTTTCTCAAGAGTCGGATGTTTCAGCCCAGAACAGATTCCTTTCAGCCCCTGATGCCTGAAATTGTGTTTATTGCTTACAGTCATCAGCTATGTTTGGGTTTATTATTTCAATTATTTGAATCACTAAGAACTGTAGTTGTGCTGTCACATTGGAAATATTTGTATAGCATTCCTCTACCTGCTGGGGCCACACAGATCACAGCTACAGCTTCTCTGTTTGGAGCATTTAACTCACATTACAGTAGTTTAACGTTAGTTTATCTCCTATTCTCCTCTCAGCTTGGCGGCTCTGTCTCTAGATCACCAAATACTTTGTAGGACTCAGGATGTTTCAGTCACCGTGGTAAAATGAAGTTGTTTTCTGTTTCATTAGGAGGAGCAAACCCTGTCAAGTTTTAGCAAAACATTCATAAATTTCCATGCAATTAGGAACACAAACATTGCCAGGAAGCTTATGATATGTAATTTTCCCATACCTGTGGGTAAGCATTAAATAATTATTAATAATCCCCCACAGAAAATGAAGGTAGTATTAGGCTTTACAAAGTATAGTGTGTATATATTTATCAAAATCTAGTTTATTGAGCTTGGCAAATCAATAGAAGCATTTAATATCCACTAAAAACATGTATAGAAAAATGTGAATAAAAAATAGTACATAAGAAGGAGTGAAATAATCAGCAGTGCTCCAAAGTCCAAGTAGACAGAAAAGAAAGGGACTTGGGCAGGATATATGTTCTGATTGCCAGGTCCTTTCTATCCCATTTTAAAGCTGCCCAAGCCAGTTTGGCCCAGTGAACACTAAAATCTCTCTCATCCTCAGAGAAGTTGATGTTGATCAAGTATCAATAGATCCAACAGTTTCTGAGCTGCTGCCTGGTACAGGGACAATCAACAATTGTTTGAGAATGAGGCCTTTGGAAATATCTTTTTAAAATAAATACTGGACAGGAGTCAGTACTTCCAGGACTCCAGGCCACCTTCCACTGCTCTGATTAACTTTCCCCATTTGTCCAAATAAAGCTTCTAATACCCATTTACATTCTTCTCAGACTGAAAGATAACACACCTCCAGGATATTTTTTTACTGAGGCCTCTGTGTGAAGGGCAAAATAAAATTTCACTCACCTAATGAAGAATGGCAACTGAGTGATGAGATGCAAATACATTGAGAGCAAACACCGTTATCAATTACCTTTGAACCCCAGTGGGTAAAGCAAGGTGGCAAAATAGCAAAAGAATTTACCTGCTGAACCCAATCTGTAAGAAATTCAGCTACTTCATGGTAATTTCTGTTTTTGTGCCGCCCGAACAGAAATCTCTTCCACCAGAGCTGGCTGTTCTCTTCCTTGCAGCTGCTCTCTAAATTGTGCTCACTTTTCTGACTGGTAGGGGAGCAAGCTGTGCCCTTCTTCTGCGGGGGGAGAGGTTAATTTTAGCCCTCAGAATCCCAAACACTCCTCTGCCTTTCCGGAGCTGCCATCGGGCTGTGAGAAGCTGGAATTAACCCGCAGGCCTCCCGAGCTCCACAGCAGCCCATCCAAAAATGACACTGGAGTCCTTGGCTTGGCTGCTGGGGGTCAGCACAGCTCAGGGCATGGCCAGGGCTGATCCAGGCACACGAGGAGCCCCTGAGGAAGGGATTTTCCTACTCATGCTGAGCATTTCAGTAACCAAATTCTTCCACGTGTGTCTTGATGCCCTGGGTTCTTTCTGACCCCTCAGCTGCAGATTATACTCACTGCAGAAAGGGTGAAGGAGCATCCTTGGGTTTAGGGCTGTGCAGACAGAAACAAAAAACCCTATTGAAAAAATGAAATGAACCCTGAATTTTGGCAGCCCCATAGCTGCCCTTAGAAGCAAACTATCCTGATTTTGGGAATGCTGTCATCACTAAAACATCAGCATGTGACAGCTCCAACTTCATTTTACACTGCTTTGGCTTATTACAGATAGGATTCCAACAGCTCTTCCATTTTAACTAATCCGTTTTAACTAATCCAGTGGCAGCTTCTGATCTCCTTTTTCTTCCTGTTTCAAAGTCTTCCAGAAATTTTTGGGTTTGGCAATACACCTTTAGCTTGGAAACTTCTGTTAAGGGGAAAATTTGGGGAAATTTTCCTTTTAACCATAAATAAATGAAGCTATGATATGTTCTCAATGTAGTCTGTATTTTCTAATGAGCCAACACAATAATCAACCCAATATTGAGCAACGACATTAAAGAAGTTAATTCAGAAGATCTTTTTGGATATTCAGACAGGCTGCTAGCTGTACTTACCTAGGCAGGGAAAGGTACTGTGGGAAACGCTATGGCCTAGCAATACTAAACTCCAATAGTTTAATTTAGAAGAGAATTGGGATCCATGCTGAGCTGTGCAGTCACATCTCTGCTCTGCAGCTCGATACCTGGAGAGACAACTACAGACAACAGCACAGTTTTCTTAAATAACACAAGCACCATCCCCAATCCTTAAATGTAACTTCCATCTCGCACTGGGAAAGCACTGAAATAGCAAATGCCTGCTTAAAAAATCAAGTTAATATCTCTACATTGCTCAGGCAAGGAATCTGATGGGTTACATCAAGGTGTGCAAGTCTTAGAGCAGCTCTTGCAGATCTCATTTCACACTGGCTAATGAATAGTCACGGAATCACAGAATGGTTTGGGTGGGAAGGGATCTTAAAGCTCATCCTGTTCCAGCCCCTGCCATGGATAGGGACATCTCTCACTGTCCCAGGCTGCTCCAAGTCCTATCCATCCTGGCCTTGGACACTTCCAGGGATCCAGGGGCAGCCACAGCTTCTCTGGGCACCCTGTGCCAGGGCCTGCCAACCTTCACAGGGAATAAATTATTCTTAATTTGCAATCTAAACCTACTCTCTTTCAGTTTGAATCCATTCCCCCTTGTCCTGTCACTCCAGGCCCTGCCCAAGGTCCCCTTCCATTTCTCTCAAAGGCTCCGTTCACAGGATCCCTGTGGCCGGAAAAGCTCTCCCAGCCCATGGAGTCCCAGCTGTGCCCAATGCCCACCTCGTCCCCAGCCCAGAGCACTCAGTGCCACCTCCAGGCCTTCCTTGGACACCTGCAGGCATGGGGACTGCAAAGCTCCCTGGGCAGCCCCTGCCAAGGCCTGAGAATCCTTTCCATGCAGAAATTCCTGCTGCTGTCCAAGCTGAGCCTCCCCTGGCCCAGCCTGAGGCCGTTTCCCCTTGTCCTGTCCCTGTTCCCTGGGAGAGGACGCCAACCCCCAATACCTTTCCCAATCCCTTCAGGCCCTGCAAGGCCACAGTGAGGTTCACCCCAAAGCTCCTCTTCTCCAGGCTGAGCAATCCCCATTCTCCCAGCATTTCCTCCCAGCAGAGCTGCTCCATCCCTGTGATCATCTGGACTTGCTCCAACAGGTCCATCCATGTCCTTCCTGTGCTGGGGACTTTTATGCTAAAGGAGCAATTTCAGTTTTAAAGGAAAACCTGCCACTGTTGGTTCACTTTTAACACATCACACTCATAGGGATGACCTACAAGCAGCAAAAAATGGACTGAAGAAGTGAAGTCCGTAAGAGAAAAAGAGAGCATTACAAAAAAAAAGGACTAAGCCTGTGAATGTGAAACCCAAGAATTAATAAGAGCCATCTTTTATTCACAGAGGATGCTGGGGTTTTTAAGACTGAAGGTCCAAGGCAGTAACTTAGCACATTTTAAAGCTGTCTATGCCAATGGGTATTGCAGTAAATTACTGCCATTTCAAAATACAATGTATGCACCTACCTATATGATTACTCATAAAATGTTGTATTCTAACCTAAACCGAATTTATCAAATTTTATTAGGCCATAAATATAGGTATATTTATGTTTATAAATTACTTAGCTCATTTTTTCAGGAAAAAATGATTCAAGACATGCAGTATAGTGGGATATCATTTAAAAGCTGCAAGGCTATAGGAACGTGTGTTTCTGGAAAAATACAATAAAAATGTATAGACAGGGAAATAAAACTCCTGTATTTACTATTAATGTTCTTCTCTCTACATTGACTATCAATCATCAAGGTATTAGCATCACTCAAGAAATGGCATGCTGTGAGAAAATTATGATAATCCATCCTGTAATCCATATTTCTGTGAATACATGAAAAAAAAGAAATGGCACCGATTTAGGTGGGTTCCCTCCCCCCTGCCTAGAAAATTTGATGAGTTATTTTAGGAAGGGAAATCTATACTGCCTTGCAAATGTGTAACTAAATTCACACTGAATGAATAATCTCCCATTGATGTGGTACCCCCCCCCCCGACACATTCCCAAGCTTTCCAAATGGATTTGCTAAGTACTTGCCTTACAGGAATCATTTCCAGCTCCTCAGGGGAGAGAGACAGTGCAAGTTTACTGCACAAAACAGCTCTTTGCAGGAGTTAGGGAGGAGTGAGAGACAGAAGTATCATTTGGAATTGCCAGGGGTTTGAAGTGTACAGCGTGACTATCAAAAGTCAAATTGGACCAGAATCAGGAAGTTAATATTCCTCAATTACTTAGCGTGGGTAATAGCAAGCAGAACCCCCAAATATATCCTTTTATTATCTTTTATAGGATTATGCAAAAGTGACAAATGGGGAGAATGTGAAGCAATGTCTGGAAAACAAGGCAGAAATGGCCTTCAAGCTTCTACCCCAGGTTTTGCTGGAATTCTAAATTGTCCCTCGCCCACAGGATTGTTGGCATGAAGTCCTGAATGGAGCTCCTCTCCTTCCTTTGGTGAGGATTTCTAGAGCAATAAGGCTTCACAGGTGGGCACAGGGAGACTTCGCTTGCACTGAAAAGCATTTGGTGACATAATCTGGACTGATGTAAAGCTTCAGAAGAAGAGCTCTCTTACTCTTCCCATCCCATTTTGCAGAAAAATGGCAGGAAACCAGTCATTTAGTGTTCCATAGAATAAAAAAAGGTAAGATATGAATCATGTGAGTCAACATATTACAAAATATGAAATACTATCAACATTTTTGATGCTGGAGTGCTGAGAAGTGCCTCCACCTTGGCCTCAGATCAGCTGCAGGGCAGCTGCTTTCAGAGAAGGGGAAATATGCTCATGAAGTCTCCAGTGCTTAAGAAATTAATCTCTATTCCTAATGAGCAATTAGACAAAGGTATTTAACCAAGTAACAGACCTCAGCTTCTGAATCCCCTGGAGTTTAAATAATACTTGGAGTAGAATGTTCCTTTCAGACTCATTTCCCCCATGACATTTCAGCTCCCAAGATTACTCAGTGATCCTCTGAAGCCCCAGGGTGTCCCTCCAAGGCAGAACCTTCAGTGCCTGCTGGTCCTGGGGATCATTTCTGTCCCAGAGCTTTCCAGCACACTCCTGGCAATCCATTGGTTTTAACTGCATGCTCTGTGAGAAGGAAAAACAGCTGATGGACAAGCAGGTCACGCCATCCAGTGGGATACACTTTAGGGGACACCTGGGACTGGGAATTCTGCTTGTGTTTAGTGCAGTTACTTCTTTCCAAAATAAAAGGAGAATCCCAGAATGGTTGGGGTGGGAAAGGATCTTAAAGCTTATCGTATTCCACCCCCTGCACTGGGCAGGGACACCTTCCACTGTCCCAGGCTGCTCCAAGCCCCAGTGTCCAACCTGGCCTTGGACACTGCCAGGGATCCAGGGGCAGCCACAGCTTCTCTGGGCACCCTGTGCCAGGGCCTGCCCACCCTGCCAGGGAACAATTCCTTCCCAAGATCCCATCCAGCCCTGCCCTCTGGCACTGGGAAGTCATTCCCTGTGTCCTGTCCCTCCATCCCTTGTCCCCAGTCCCTCTCCAGCTTCTCTGGAGCCCCTTTAGGCCCTGGAAGGGCTCTGAGATCTCTTCAGAGCCTTCTCCTCTCCAGGTGAACACCTCCAGCTCTCCCAGCCTGGCTCCAGAGCAGAGGGACCCCAGCCCTGGAGCATCTCCATGGCCTCCTCTGGATTCTCTCCAGCAGCTCAACTTCTGTCATGTGCTGAGGCCCACACTGGTCACAGTCCTCCAGGTGGTGCCTCCAAGGAGGCATTTGGTGAGTTCTGACACAGCTACAGCCTCCTGGTTTCCATTTCTCTTACTGCATCACACCCCTACAACTCCATCACCAAAGTGAGGAGTGGTGGCTGAGCTGACAGCTGTCCCCACATGGGAGAGCAGCACAGGAAGTTCCCCCAAGGCCTCCAGAGTAGCAAAAGCTCCCTGCACAGCACAGCAGTGCCCTGGGGGGCTCTTGAAGGAAAACGGCTCCATTTTGAAATTGGAAATATCCAAACACTTGAATTGCTCCTCCAGATTCAGTTTCCTCCCCGGCTGTGTTGCTGTCTCTCCCTTCTCCATGTGATGCTCCTGTGTGTGCACATGGACAAGGGGGTACCAGAGCAAGGCTTTCCCTGGCAACAACCACCCCGGGAGAGCCCACTGGACATCCAGCTGCTCCTGCCAATTTTCCTGCCTCAGCTGTGTGGAGACCCAGACTGGGTACTAGGTGTCCAAATCAAATCAATTCCAGCAGAAAGACCAGGGAAAAACCAAGGATTTTCAGGTGTATTTATTTGCTGTACACTTGAAATGAAGACAGGTTTGTCAGATGATGTAGTATTTTAAAGTAATTTTTTTTAAAAACATTGGTCTCACAAAAATATGTTTTTCCCTTCAAATGTAGCATGAGCTTTATTTCTCCTGTCTACACAGTTTCTTGGGAATCTTTAGTTTGATTTAAGAGTACAAAATTTAAGCAGTACTTAACATTTGTTCTGCCTCCAGAAGTTGTTCATATATTCTTTTATGGTTTTTAGAAGGCTGATTGGAACAATGAACAAATCCAAATTTTCATTTTTTCCCCCATTGGGTTTGGCTAATCCAAACCAGCTGATATTGCTGTAATATGTAGAGCACATTTTGCAATTTGATATGAAATATGAAAAAATACACAAAATTCAAATATGTCATTAACCTAAGGCAAGCTTTGCTGATACTTGATATTTTGCTGGTATTCACTTGAAAAATGATCCGCGCTCGCTTTAGTGCAATATTATTGAAACATCAGCAGGAATTCTTCTTTTTTTTTCAAAAACAGGGAAATAATAGCAAATAATGCAATAAAAAGTCTGTCACATATATAGTGCATTTTAAAGAGTTCTGCATCTCCTACATTTTCTTCCTAAAAACTCCGTTTTAACTCTGGCCAAATGAGAAAAATTAAAATAAAATGAAAAATTGAGAGGCACAGCTGCCTTAGGTGCAGAGCTGGGCTGTCCCGTGGTTGGCGTGGTCAGTCAGACTGGACATACCAAATGCACAGCTGCAAAAGGAGCCCAGGTCTGCTCATTCTGCAATTTCCCTTCTCGAGTTTGGGCCATTGAAGTTCCCTCTGCGTCTGCAGAATTGTTGCCCATGTCCAGCAGTGCCATAGCCCCAGCTCAGCTGGTGGAGTAGCTCAGCCAAGAATTCTTGCAATGCCCAGCCTTGGCATTCCTGCAGCTAAATCCTGAGAGGGGCAAGGCTTGGCCACCTATAAAATACAGGAAATCTACCTAAAACAACACGTGTTCTGCGGCAGTTTTCAGGCACTGACCCCCCCTGGCGTGAAACTGCAGAACTGGAGCAGGAGCCCTGCCTGGAGTGGGGGCAGAGCAACTCCAGCAATGCCTCATTGGCAGAGCTGTCAGTGGTGCATGGAGAAGGAGACATCATCCTGGGTTTGGGGTGAATAATGCTGAAAGCAGCCTCACTCATCAGTCCCGAAGGTAAACACCCTGAGAGTGAGCTGGAGATGTGGCAGAGCTGATAATGGAACAAGCAAGTGATGCCCCTGATAACTTCCCTGAAGCTGCTGAGTGACACCTGGGGACACCTGAGTGACAGTCAGGCACTTCAGACTGCAGGAACCCAGGCCCACTCTTTCATGGGAGGAACTTCTAATAAAACCCTTCTTGGGGTGTGTGTGGACATTCCATCCCTCAAGATCACTCCAGGCTGAGCCAAAGAGATTTGCCCACAGTCCTTGGGCTGGGTGAGTGACATCAATCTCTACTTAAAAATTGGTTTTGTTGGCTTTAATATCATTGTGTCAATATTGCTTCAACAATAATGCACTATGCTGATAGTTATAGCTCCTGTACTGTGCAGTAAAAAATTCTGATTAACATCTTTTAGTCCAATCATTATCATAACGCTTATAGTTTTTCCTTTAAAAAGCAAATTTTTTCAATTTGCTGTAATAGAAGCACTGGAGTACTGGGCTAATGACTGCAATTCTAAATGACTATACACATGTACCATTATAATGAACAAGCAAATATTGATTCTGAGAGAATAGAAGGAGTTCAATAAAGTCTTCTTCAGCAACAGTAATAAGGCATTTCCAATAAAAATTAATTATTTGAAGGATAATTTACTAAATATGTACTAGCTTATTTGAAGCTCGTTTGGCAATTTGCTTCCCAAGCAGCGGAATTAGACAAAGTTAATTTTTATTACAGTAATGTCAAACAGTATCAGAAAACTTACATCAGATGGGTTTTTGGCAGTCAAAACCCTCCTTTGAGAAATTATAAAGAAAAAACATATATTTTGGCAGATGGGACTACAACATCTCCCACGGGTGGAATTTGGGTACTTTTTTGTGAGGTTAAACACTCAGTGTTTCAAAGAAGAGTAAATTATTTTCCTGTGTGTTCCTTTTGCCTGCCACCCACCCACATCCCTCACTATAAACAGCAGAAGCATGTGGGGTGGTGCTGCGGAGATAGCCACATTTCCAGCAAAGGGATCCAGGGAAATCTTCCAGAAAGTCTTTCATGAAAGACCTTGGGGTACCAGAGAGGTAACAGAGGGCATTCTGACACAGGTGGGGTCCTGAGGTGGAGAGGTGGGTGTGGGAAACTGGAAGGAGAGGATGTTGTGCAAGCTCAGAGACAAGTCAATGCTCCGGAGTCCAGTGAATTGTCCAGAAAAAATCCTAGAAAAGTTTTCAAATGTCATTGCACCCATAGAATCATCAAGGTTGGAAGAGACCTTCCAGGTCATCCAGTCCAACCATCCCCTGAGCACTGCCACTGGACCCCTAACACAACCACAGCACCCAGTGAAAGATCCAGGCACCTCCTGGACACCTCCAGGAGTGGTGACTCCACCACTTCCCTGGGCAGTCCCTTCCAATGCCTGAAAACCCAAAGAGTGAAAATTGGGTTTTTTAATATCTAACCTGAATCACCCCTGTCTCAGCTTGAGACCATTTCCTCTGCTCCTCTCACTGCAGGCACAGCAAAAGAGACAGGCCCCACCTCACTCCACCCTTCTGTCAGGGAGTTTGAAGAGTGATGAGGTCTCCCTTAGCCTCCTCTTCTCCAGATGAAACACTTCTCTCAGCCACTCATCAAACTTGTTTTCCACACCCTTCATGAGCCTCGTTGCCATTCACTGGACACGCTCCAGAACCTCAGTGTGCTTTTTAAAGTGAGGGGCCCAGAACTGAATGCAGCATTTGAGGTGTGGCCTCACCAGTGCCCAGTACAGAGGGACTGCCCTGGTCCTGCTGGCCACACTATTCCTGATACAGCTCAATATGCTCTTGGCCTTTTTGGCCCGCTGGGCACACTGTTGGCTCATGTCCAGCCACTGTCGACCATCAGGGCCTAGAGATTTGTGTCTGATGGCACAGCAGGTCACCGACCATCTCCTCCGGGATTTCAGGATTCACTGAGCTCCCTGTCACCACCTTCCAGTTCTGAGGGCTGGGTGCACTGAGGACAGCTGCTCCTGACCTTGGAAACTGAGGCAAAGAAGGCATTAAGGACCTCTGCCTTTTGCTCATCCCCTGTCACTGCACACCCCTCTGCATTCAACAAAAGAAGGAGACTCTCCTTGACCCTCCTCTTGCTGCCAAGGCATTTACAGAAACTTTTTTTGTTGTTTTTAACTACAGAACAAATCAAGTTCTAGTTGGGTTTTTGCCCTTCTAATCTTCTCTCTACGTGAGTTTCCAATATCCTTATAGTCCCCCCAAGTTGTATGACCCTCATTCCAGAGTCAATAGATTCTCTTTTTTTCCCTGCATTCCAACCTAAGTTCCCTGTTTAACCAGCCTGGTCTTTTTCCCTGATAACTTGTCTTTCTACAATGGGGACAGCCTGTTCCTGAATATTTAACAATTCCTTTTTAAAGCACATCCAGCCTTCCTGGATTCCTTTGCCTTTCAGGACTGACTCCCAAGGAACTCTGTCAATCACGCTGTGCTCTGGACACTTCATCCAACAAACCTGGCTCAGGGTCTTTTGTTTAGTTTTTCAAAAAACCCTAATGCAAAGAAATAACTTCCTATGAAAACCTGCAATAATCCTTACATCCTAATGCTTAAAATTCTTTTTGAATTTTAATTTCACAGAACTCTATAGTTCTGGCTGAAAATCCACAAAATCACACACAAGCAGGCACTTACAGAGATTTCTTCCAGAGGTAATCAGCATATGTTTGTGTTACACAGAAATTATAAAAACGGTAACATTTTCAGATGGGAAATTCATTTCTGTCAATGAGAAGTATGTTCCTGAATTCAGGAGAGCTTAACTGTTTTACTTGGAACTCTCCATAACTGTGCTATCAACCTCAAGAAAATTCAAGTTACAGCTCCTCTGTTCTTGTGGGAATATGAACTTCCAAATTACAACCTTCCTCCCAAGAGCAAACCCTCCCTCAGCAGAGGTAAAATATTTTACTAGGAATGACAGAAAGCCTCTGATTCCACTGCCCTTGTTGATAGACCATTCTAGGGTACAAACTGTGTCCGGGGAATAGAAGAGCATTCCAGAAGTCTGTCATTTATGGATGTTTCCAGGGATTGCTGTTGTCTCGATGTGTTATGATTTATTGTTTAATCACTTAGCACTGGCAGCTCCTGGAAGGCAATAACGTTAAAGGGCACGGGTTAACTTGTACAGTGTTGCCAAACACCTCTTACACTGCTAAAACTGTTGTTAAATGTGTAAATCCTTTTGAGCTTGTTAATGTCAGGACTTTAGGACTCCTGTACTACAGCCTGTGCAGCAGCTGGGGAAAGTATCAGCTGCATCCCCATGTGATGAAATGAATACCTTGTAATGCACTAGGTGGTAGATAAAATACATCAAAGATGAGTTCTCTTATATGAAACAGCTCAAACTGATGTTCTATTTTTCTTAAAATCTGAACACAGGCAATTTTGAGAAGAAAAAGCCTGTACTGAAGAACTTTCAATAATCAGTGTGGAACTCCTCTGGAGTTTATTGGTGTTTCACTGAGCTGAGTGCAGTGAACTGAGCAGAAACATGTGAGCAACCTTGAATATTGTCTGTGAATCTCCTCCTGGAGATTAAGGTCACACATAAAATTTAAGGACAACTGCATTAGTGAGCAAATAATAAGCCATAGTCAATTTAAAAAGCTTTTTGTTATGGGTGTAAAACCAGCCACAGGGTAGAGGTACAGCTGAGAGCACAGGAACTGCCATTTCACACACACGTCTTTAACCTGCACTCACAGGATGGGGAAGAACGTTCTGAGGAAAGTGGGAACTTCTCAAATAGTGGGTGAAGGTGGAAGAAACCCCTTGCCATTGCTCAGGCCCTCCTAGGGAGAAGGGTGTGAAACCTATGTTTATCAAAAATGGGTGTATGACACAGAGCTCTGTGCTTTTTTCTCTATAAACAAGCTGTTGACGCTCCTTGGTCACCTCCAAACCTTAAAATATCCTTCTGCCTCACAGTTTAAATACAGCTTCTCAACTGTTCCCATGACAGAACACTCACACTTGATCATCTTGTGTTTGCCTTGATCTAGTTTTGATCTCTTCCAAACGCTGTGACTCATGAGGAAAGCAGGCTAAAGCTGCCAGGACGGACCAGCTCAGCGAAGCCCAGGCACAGAGCTCCAGCCATGGCACAAAGCCAGGCACACGGAGGGGAATTCAGCACGTGTTCAAGGCACAGCTGAGCCCTCCATGGGCTCCAGCAAAAGTGTTTACACACTTCAACCTTCCCCAAGCAAAGCAACAAACCCAAAGCCTCTGGCACTCCCAATGGATTTAACAGGGCCAAGTTTCGCTAGCAAGTTCCACACTCCCTCCCTCTCTCTGTGTTAACCTCAAGGAATGTGTTTCCAGCAAAAGAAACCTAGAAACTTCTCTTGATTACATAAGCAAAACTGTTACCCAAGTTTAAATACCATTACCCAAAATAAACAGTAGCCTGTAATCAAGTCTCTGCTTAGCTAATGAAGGCCCTGTGAATACTGAATTCATGCGCTAAGTTTTGTAGCTTTGTAAATGCTGTAATATTCCAATCTTACAGGAAGGTATTCGTTCCTACCTTCCTGGTCATTCTCACAACACATGGGACAAATTACTGTGGCAGTGACTATGACAGAAAGCCCAGTTCCTCACCAGATAGTGGCTGAAAGGTGTGACAACACAGAAATAAACCTGTAAAAATCCTGCTGTACAGAACGAATTGCATGGGCAGATCCCTAAAGACTGTAAGCCAAACCAAATCCACGCTGCTTAATTAACTGTAAAGTGGGAATGCATTTGGGACTGAGGAAGGTGTGAAAATATAGGGCTTTGCCTCCTGAAACCACCCCAGGTGGAGACCCTGAAAATACCACCACACCCTTGGATGTGACTTGTTCTAGGATGAAACATCATTCCCTCATATCAACACCGTCCATAATCTCACATTTCACACCACACCAGTGCATTTTTTGTCTCTATTTCTTTACTTGGTATTCCTTTATTTCCTAACCCATCACTGGATGACCTCTGTTGTCACAGTATGGTTACAAAATCTCGGCCATGACTCTCTAGAAGTCCTGAATATTGTGCGAGCAGAACCAGGAGCAGCCTAAGTAGGCCTTTCAGGCCAACTAGGCCGCAGTAGCAAGAACAATGTAAGTCGTGCAGACAGGATAAGAGCAAGTTATGCAGACAGGACAGGAGCCCAAGGACAGACCTTGGGGCTTTTGGAAGGGAAAACAGTGGAAAGTACCGGTGGGAACTTATAGTTGAAAGGAATGCAGAGTATCCTAAAATAGCAACAGTGGAATTCGAATTGTATCTTTTGTATTTACCAATAAAATAGTGCCTAAGCAATTGTAACAATATATAAACCACGCTCGCTGTAAAATAAATAGAATGCCTGCTCATCACTCATATTGAGTCTGTGATCTCGTCTTTCCCCTCGTCGCACTCTGTAAATGTGGTTTCGGGGTTTTTTAACTCTTCAATCAATATAAAGGAAATGCATTCAAGCAATGGGAGCTCATCTCTTGTTTTGTTCTCCAGATGAAAAAGAGGATTGAAACCTGAGAATCTGAGGTAGATTAACCAACCATTAGAATAACCAAAAAGATCCTATATCGACATGTTTTTGCTAGAGGTTTACTCTGCCTTTGCAAGCACCAGTTCTGTGTTCAAAGGTGTTTTAAGAAGGTGTAAAAAAAGGTACTTCTACTTTTTTTAGCTTTTCTTTACACTACACTTTACTACAGAGTGTAGCGTACGTGACTGTTATTGATAACACAATTAACATAAGGAAGGGTTGAGAATTTTGAAGGTATGTGTAACGAATTAGTGTTTGAGAATAGCAGAGGTAGTGATTAACCGCTGAAGAAGTGAACTTCTTGAATGCAAAATGGGACATCTGTTCCTTTGTTTTCCAGACTGCTTGGGTTTTTTTCTGTCAGTTTGCAGCATTTTCTCCATTCCATCTACAGCATCCCAATTTTCCTCCCTTCACTGCAACTATTTTCAGCTTAGCAACCTGCTGCCTTCCTATCTCAGAGCACATTTTCACCTTGCATGCCCAACAAACGTCAGTGTAGCATTGTTCTCGCTTGTTCCAAAGTATCACATTCCTTTTTCTCTTTTAATCGGGAATCCAGATGTGCCCAGGGACCACTGTGAACTCCTTAAATTTGCTCAGCAAAAGCAGGATTAGCACATCAGCCTGGGCCAGGTAGGAAAGGTGTGGTGGAGCAGGGGCAGGCAGGGATCTGTCTGGCTCAGCTGCTCACCCCAATCCAGGAAACACCTCACACTCCATGGATACCAAGCTTGGTGAGGGATTGCTGGAGGGACATTACAGACACTGCGTGAGGCTACAGCACATGGCAGGGCACCAAGCCAGCAGATGGAAGGGAAACTGAGCCTTGAATAAGATCAAATCACAGAATCACAGAATCCCTGAGGCTGGAAAAGCTGTCCAGGGTCACCGAGTCCAAGCTGTGCCCAATGCCCACCTTGTCCCCAGCCCAGAGCACTCAGTGCCACCTCCAGGCCTTCCTTGGACACCTGCAGGCATGGGGACTGCAAAGCTCCCTGGGCAGCCCCTGCCAAGGCCTGAGCACCCTTTCCATGCAGAAATTCCTGCTGCTGAGCCCAGCCTGAGGCCGTTTCCCCTTGTCCTGTCCCTGTTCCCTGGGAGCACAGCCTGACCTCACCCCATATCATCAATGGAAACATTAAACAGCAGTAACTAATAGAGTCTCTCAGGCATCCTGGCAAGGGTTGTTTGGATGAAGGGAACATCCAATTCCACAGCACATCTGAGCCACATAAAACACCTTTGTTTTCCTTGCCCATTCTTCCTCCCAGCAGAGTTTGCCTACCTGGATCACAATTTAATTCTTGACATCCCAACAGTTACAAAATCCGATCCAGAGTTCCCGTTAATAACCACAAAGGAATGCAACAGAAGGCGCTGTAAAAACAAATAAAAAGAAACAGACTGGGGGCTTTTGAAATCAAAATCCGTAGTTGTGACAAGTCTGTAAACAAGTTAAAGGAGGAGAGAGAGGTGTGTAGCAAAGAGACAATTAGTATGACTGTTTTCAGTGCTCCCCATGTTCAAACTGCCCCAGCTTCTCCAGCCCAATGCCAAAGCTGGATAACAATGAATTGCAGACATCAGAGACAGGTTTTAAAGGGGGACTATGAACCAGAGAGGGAATGACATGGAGCAAGGATGCTGTGGGACAGAAATTCACACTCCCAAAGCAGATACTTATAAAAAAAGATATAGAAGTGATGGTGTGAAAAATGTAGGGTGGGATCATGTCGCTGTTGAGCCGCTAGCAGAGAAGAGATCCCGGATTCTCAGCGTGGCATAGAAAAAGTGCTTTATTATTTTGAATCCAACATATATAGACTTTCCAGAGGTCACCCAGATTGGTCAGTCAGAAACCTCCCCGTAGGCCTGATTGGCCAGGCCTGAACTGTCCAAATCTCGAGACACTGTTTTAACAACATCCAAACTTTATCTTTGTTTAAAAAACACAGGAGAATGTTCTCATGGGAAAGACCTGTGCTAGCCACAGGATCAGATGATTAAAGACAAACAGTATGGGCACAGCAAAACTCTCAGCAGTAATCTCAGGATGGGACATTACAGAATTCCTCATGCCAATGGTTCAGGAAGATGAAAACAAAAAACACTCTCTTGTATTTTCACATGGGAGGGGAGTCAGAGGAGAGACTTAAACCAGGTGAAGGGATGAAGCCAATGACAGGTGGTGCTGATAAGTCTTATTGGGATATAACTGATGATCTATTATCTACAATTTACATTTCTGAGGTAATTTCTTTCTGAGAGAACAAAATGTTCCAGAAGCAGAATAAATATAGTGTGCCATTCATTAGTGACACAAACTCAAACAGATGTCTTATCTCTAATTAACACATATCCTCTAAAATTATTCACATGTGCTCCTTCCCAGGATTGTTTTCAAAGAAGAACAGGTGAATGATGTCTCAGATTAAACAGTTTCACATAACATCCTCTTCGTTTCTGTACTCTCAGGCACACTCACCAGCCCCTCTTAGTTATGCTCCTGTTTATACTGGCAAATCAATCAAAATCAATTAAATGTTTATAAAATCTTAACCTTGACACAAACATATTGAAGAATCCTAACTAAAAAACCCAGTTTGCATAATTTTCATCAGAGAAATAAGTTAGTAATAGCACAGAACAGAGAACTTCCCAATACAGAAAGAAAAAATTGCTGTTACAGCTACGTAAGAATTTTCACTGTTACAATTTTTAAATCAATGCTTTGTTATAAAGGTAATGCCCAAGCTGGACAGATTTCAGTAAATACCTAAGAGGTAATTTAATGGCAATATTTTAGGACAGGTCTCATTATTACACTATGAAATGAAAGTCAGGGTTCTCCTCCTAGATCATAAATCAAGATAGCCAAATAAAAGATGCAAACTGAATATCTGATGAAATTTAAATTTGGTGACCTTAAAACACTAAACATTGTTAACTGAAAAGATGCTGCATGGATGAGAGGCTTTGTTATGAGCCTCAGATCAACATTTTATTTGATCTATCTTCGTAGACAGTCCTGATGCTGCTTTCCCTGTGAGACATGACAGCATTTTGTTACATGGGCAGAAGCAAAAACCCATTCCAATGGTCCATTTTCCCAATTAAAGTTATTTCACTTTTGCTGCCTGGCTGGCTGTGTGAAAACAGTCTCACATTTACCCAAGGGAAAAGTCAGCCTCCTGCCCCTCTGCTTGGGATTTTCCCAGGAGCTGGAAAAAGGGAAACATTGTCCTTATCTCTAAAAAAGGTGGAAAGGGGGAGCCTGGGAATCAGTGCCCTGTCAGGCTCCCCTCTTGCTGGGAAGATGCTGGGACAGCCCCTGCTGGAAGCTCTGCTGAGGCTCAGGGAGCACAGGGAGGTGATTTGGGACAGCCAGCACAGCCTCACCGAGGGAAAACCCTCCTGCCCAGCCCCGGGGCCTTCTCTGGTGGAGTGGCAAGGGAAGGGCCATGGATGTCATTGATCTGGAATTTTCTAAAGCCTCTGACATGAGTTCCCTCAATGTCCTTCTCTCTGGGCTGGAGAGAGCTGGATTGGATGGGTGGACAGTTGGATGGATAAGGAAGTGATTGGATGGTCACATCCAGAGGGTCAGTGGCTCCGAGTCCTGATGGACACTGGTGGCCAGTGAGGCCCTCAGAGATCCATACTGGGGCCAGTGGTGTTTAATAACTTCATTAGCAGATGAAGGGATTGGGACACCCTCAGCAGGTTTGCAGGGCACACCGAGCTGAGGGTGCAGTGACATCCCTGAGGAATGGAGCCATTCAGAGGGACCTGGACAAGCCTGAGCAGTGGGAACCTCAGGAGGTTTAACAACAGCAAGAGCTGGGGCTGCACCTGGGTCAGGACAACCCCCTGATCCATCCAGGCTGGGGATGAGCAGACGGAGCAGCTCTGGGGAGAACTCTTGGGGGTTGTTGTGGTTTAGCCCCATCTGAAAACAAACTTCCACACAGCCACTTGTTGAACCCCCACATCCCCCCAAGGAACAGGGAGGAGAACCAAAAGTAAAGCTTGCAGGTTGAGATAAGAACAGTTTAAAAATTGAAACGAATTTTAACTATTATTAATAGAGGAACAATAATTTTTTACAAGTATGCACAAGACAATTGCTCACCACCCACTGACCAATGCCAGACCCCATCCCTGAATCCTGACCCAGGTGACTCCCCAGTTGATATCCTGGGCAGGACTTACTGTGCTGTGGAATACCCCTTTGGCCAGTTCAGGTCACCTGACCCAGCTGTGCTCCTTACCAGCTTATTTTGTGTATCTCCTCCCAGGAACAGAGCAGGAGACAGAAAAAGTTCTTGGCTTAGGATAAACACAACTTAGCAACAAGCAAAACATGAGCATGTTCTCAGCTGAATACAAAACTGTGTACTGAATCCAAAACTCAGCCCTGGACCAGATACTAAGAAGAAATGAACTCTATCCCAGCCCAAAGCAGGACAATATCCACCCCTTATTCCCCACCATTATTCCATTTATGTCATGCCAAGTCTCACACCTCCCAGCACTCCATCCCCTCCCTATCTACTTTGATAAACACACAAACAGGTGCTCAGGAGAGACTTCACCTGCAGAGCTGCCCCAGCACAGGAGGGAGCTGGAGCTGCTGGAGAGAGTGCAGAGGAGGCACCAGCATGAGCAGAGGGATGGAGCAGCTCTGCTGGGAGAAAAGGCTGGGAGAGCTGGGATTGTTCAGCCTGGAGAGGAGAAGCTCTGGGGTGACCTCACTGTGGCTTTGCAGGACCTGAATGAGGTCAAGAAAGATGACCTCCAGCCAAGGTGTTTCCTGCTTTATTTCATTCAGTTGGAATAGGTTAATACAGTTCTGGTTTATTAAAAGTGCCCTTCTTGAGTTTCTTCACACTGTTCTAGTTGTCAACTTTATTCCTTCCTATATATATATAAATAATGTTTCCTATTTATCCTGAACAACAGCTCATTCTGCTCCCCAGCTTTGCAAGCTGTCACTTTGCAAACCAAACACAAAGCCCAGCCTCGGAGAGGTTTAAAATAAGGATCAGAGAGAGCTGCAGATGAGCCATGATGCTCCTCCCAAGGAGCTCTGCAGAACCCTCCAGTGAAAATTAACACTTCACTTGCCAAGGAGGCTTAGTGGAAAACCTTAGCACAGTCACTGCCTCACCACAGAAACCCTGGGGAATTCCATCCCACTTGGTGGGATTGAATGGAGATGTTCCAGTGAATGGAAAAGGGTCATGTGGCTGAATAAGAGCCCACCTGGTGGAAGATTTTAATTAAACTTGCACCAACAAAGTCAGAGATGGTAAAACAGTTTGGATTTTTTAAATAAAAGACAGGATCAAGCACATCAGTGACTGGTACAGACTTAAGGAAATGATGACTTGGATGAACTGGAACATGAGGAATTATTCTAGTGAGGCTGAACTGAGGGGTTTTTTCATCCTGGGACTTCATGTCCCCAAGGCTACCTGGACACAATAAACACCTGATGCACCTGTACAGCACATGGACATCACAGAGCCCAGCTTCAAACCCAGACAAAGCCCAGAACAAGCCTCTCAGGGCCCAGAAAAGCCCTTTCAGGTGGATCAGAAGTATTTGGGAATATTTTACATTTAGGAAAAACAAACCCCAAAAAAAGAAAAAAAACCACACACAACCCCCCAACAAAACAACAAAAAACCAACCACAAACAAATAAAACAAACAAACAAACAAAACTTGGAAAAAATCGGAATTAAGAAAAATATTTTAGTTTTCCAATTTCAAGCATGTCCCCCCCCCCAAAAAAAATAGTTGCAGTTAGAAATTTTGAAATGGAAGTTTATTTCATTTTTGAAGGCTAAACCTATCAAAAGTTGCAGCAGTGCAGTACCCAAGGGCAGCTCTGCCCTGCTGCGGGGGGGAGGGCTGCCCCAGAGCCGGAACACGCAGGATGTTTTCTTCTTGGCCACGAGCGGTGGGACTGGTCAGACTGGGTCTGTGTGGAAGCGCTGCAGGTCTAGAAAGGCAGCTGTTCATTCCAGGCTTCAGGTGGTTTATTGGGATAATAAAGGAGGAAACTGGGGGAGTGGGGAAGGGGAAAAGGAGAGTCGGGGGAGGATAGTTGCTCCATGAAGCCCAGAATCAAAGAGGCTGGGTTCCGGGTCCTGCTGGGCTTTTATCCGTGGGGTTAGGAGGCGGTCCTGGCTCACATCAGCCAGTCCGGAAGGGTCAAGGGGGAGGGATCAGGGGAAGGACACACGTTGCAACATATCCACTTTTTCTCTTATACAAAAGAAAAAAAATTTTTTAGTTGTTCAGAGTCTTTTGGAGCTGGTAAAAATTTCTTCAGTAGGGCTGGAGTTGAAGCTGGTTGGCTGAGATCAGGTGTATCTTGCTGCTCTGCTGAGCGCCGGGGCTGGGCTGTCTGCAGTGCCCCCCCAGCTTTGATGTGCAGGGGGAGGGGCAGAGCTTACACACAGCCGGAAGGAGACAGGTAATTTTTGGGAAAAGGAAGTTTTTAGAGAGCATGGTAGAGGGGCTATTTGGGGAAGAAGAGGGTAGGGAAAAAAGGGGGTGAGGAGTGATTTTTTAAGGATAATGGTACAAGGGGGGAACTGGCAAGGTGCCTGAGAGAATCGGTAGCAACTCAGCGTCTTTTTTGACGGGATGTGGCCTTGCCACTTACCTCCCTATCAGAATGGGAGGGAAGAAGGGACATGGGAAGGAGGAAAGGTATTAATAGGGGCAAACAAAACATACTGTAACTAAAAAAAGGGTTTCAACTAAAGAAAATACCTTTCTTTTTTGAGGATTGGGCGGAGAGGGCCTTTTCCGGAAGCCCTCTCTAGCTCAATTCTCAAAATGCAACACTTGTTAATCTGTATAAGGTAAAAAATCAAAAAGAACTGGCTGGGGTTTTAAAACAGAGCCCTACAACCTGCCGTGTTCTATGACTCAACCATTCACACCTCTGCACCCCCTCCCCTGGGGGGTGCCTTCAACCATTCACACGTTTCCCACCCCCTCCCCTCGGGGGTGCCTCCAAATCACATTCATACAAACATTCACTCCTCCTCTACTGCAAACTACACCTTTAGCAGAGGTCCAGGGTCAGAAAATTTCCCCGATAGGCCGTGTAGATGCTATCGGCTCACCACTAGAGCCTCTCTTACTCTAAGTAGACTTTTGCCGACTGACAAGACTGGTCACCGCTTTCTGGTCCCTTGCAGTCTTCTTCGTCACTGTTTTGTCCTCAGCAACATAACACAGATTTCACAAGCTTTCCACAAGTCCCTTCAGGGTCCTCTTCTTGGGACTCGCCTGTGTCTTTAAAGAGTCTCACAGCTCGCGGCCAACGCGTGTGCTGCACAGCAGAGATGGTTTGGCTGTGCAGAGTTGGTCTCGGCGGGGGAGGGGTGCCCGCGACACAAAATGGCGGCTCACAAGATGGCGGCGCCCATGTGCAGGCCACGCGGCCAGCGCGGTCTCCGTCTGCAGCGCAGGCAGCGTCCCGCCGCATCAGTGGCTCGCCGCCGCGCGTTCGCCGTGCCGCCGCAGCCCCGCGCGGCCAGGCGGGGCGGCGCTGGTCCCGCGGGGCCCGGCGGCCTGGCGCGGCCGCGCAGCCGGCCACGCGGGGCCCGGCCCGGCCCGGCCCGGCCGCGCAGCCGGCCACGCGGGGCCCAGCCCGGCGCGGCCGCGCGGGCCGGCGGCCGGCCTGGCCCGGCGCGGCCGTGCCGCCGTGCCGCCGGCCCCGCCATTCCCCGGGCACCGCCGGCTCCCGCCGCCCCCCAGCTCCCACGGGCTCCGCCGGCTCCCGCCGCCCCCGGCTCCCGCAGGCTCTTACTCTTGCCCGCATTCTCCACCATTTGCAGCAGTGCAGTACCCAAGGGCAGCTCTCCCCTGCTGCGGAGGGGAGGGCTGCCCCAGAGCCGGAACACGCAGGATGTTTTCTTCTTGGCCACGAGCGGTGGGACTGGTCAGACTGGGTCTGTGTGGAAGCGTCGCAGGTCTAGAAAGGCAGCTGTTCATTCCAGGCTTCAGGTGGTTTATTGGGATAATAAAGGAGGAAACTGGGGAGTGGGGAAGGGGAAAAGGAGAGTCGAGGGAGGATAGTTGCTCCATGAAGCCCAGAATCAAAGAGGCTGGGTTCTGGGTCCTGCTGGGCTTTTATCCGTGGGGTTAGGAGGCGGTCCTGGCTCACATCAGCCAGTCCGGAAGGGTCAAGGGGGAGGGATCAGGGGAAGGACACGCGTTGCAACAAAAAGTGACCCCACCAAAAAAACTCTTCATGTTTTTCTGTAGGTGAAGGGGAAGAGATGAAAAACAAAGGCTGGGTAATGGTTAGGAATATAAACTTTAGAGATTATTTTTCTGGTAAAGGCAGCAGTTTGAAAAAAACCAAACAAAAACCAAAACACAAAACTCAACTCAATTAGCTCAATTTACAGTTTGATTTTTGATCACAGGCTCTGAGAGTAGAATTCAGATATTAAATAGCAAAATAAAAGTTAGTAACTAACAGTAAATAGGACCTTGTCATATAAGACAAGCACAAAGTTACTGAAATGTGAAAAAAGTCATGGGAACAGGCCAAGAGTTTATTCCCCTTCTCCACTTGCAGTCCTTGTGATGAGGAGGGGTTGTTTCCCTCCCTTGTTTCAGTTTTTGCTGCAGTGGAGGGTATCGGAATGTGAATCCCCACCTTGTGCCTGAACCACAGGGCTCTGTAGGGCTGTTCTGACCTTTTCAATATTCTGCATGCACCCTTTCAGCTCCCCCATTAAAACTCAGCAGCCGTAGGTGAGGCAAGGGAACGGACGGTGAGGGCTGAAAATGCACTCCAGGAAGATCTACTGAAGCAGGAATATCCAATCCATTCCTGTGACAAAGATGAAAGAAGACTGGAAAATGTCACTAAACTAATTCATTCTCCTGAGAAAGCCAATAAGGAAAGAAATGTTTCTTGTTAGACTCCTCTGCTTGTAACTCCCCTAGACCTGGCTAGGATGCTCCAATGAAATCACCAGAGTTTACAGCCTTGGGAAAAATCTACCTGTAAATCAGCCAGGCTTAGGATGACTTCCAAGGATTTTAAGTTACTTCTCAAGAAAAACATTAAAATATGACAAAGAATCCTCAACAAACACACTTCCCCCTCCATCATCCCTGTCCTCACTGACATAGAACAAAATATTCCTCAGAAGAAAGAGTTTGGGCAATAGTGACCTAATCAAAGCAGCTTTTCCTGTCCCTGGCAGGGCCCCACCCCCTGGGGTTCCATTTTCTGACTGCTTTATGAATATCTGTGCATTTCAGGGTCTCCTCTTTGCCTTGGCACAGTTTCAGAGCCAGGGGGTCCCCATTCCAACCATTTTCATCATTAGCAGACCCCCTTGCTGGAACAGGAATTCACCTCTCCAGAAGGTATAAGTATTTGCCATCTCCAAATCACTTCTTTACTCTGCTTTCTCTATTTCCTGGAATTAAAGAGGATGGTGCTCCAGCGGTGATCAATTCCTGTAAGGATGCAACATGTACTCCTGGCTTGAGATCCCATGTTCATTTTAAAAACCTGTCAAAATCCCTTTTAAAATCGTGATGGAAATACTTTTCATGAAGGAAAATGAGCCCAAGCAGTAATGTGCCAACAAAATACAGATTTTCCGAGAGCAGATCACAAATTGATGAAGAAAATACCCATTTTCACTCATCTAAACTTTACAATTTTTCATTTGCTGTACCTAGTAAAACTGCTCACAGTTAAAAGGTCAGGAATCTTAGTGTCATTATTGAGTCTAAGCCTGAAAACAAGGAGACGTGAGCTTATTTCATTATTTTTGCATGCACTTCAGTGCTTGATGAATTAGTATTTTCCTTCCAAGCAGTAATTTCTGTGCAGGTCCAAAGCAGCCAGATACAAAGATCCCAGGCTGAGCCATTTCAGAGCTGCACAAGCTGAAGTTGTGTGGTTATTACTGCTTTAGGGCAACGTGACCCAGAGCTGTCACTGACTGAAGATGTTCCTCTCTGGGGTGACACACAGCCTGTCTCACCAGAGCAGGGCTTTGCGCCAGCAAGTGACAGCACTGAGGGAGCAAAAACTGCTGCCCAGGTGTGTGGGAGGACAGGTGAAGTCTGTATTAGTGGAGCTGAACGAGTCAGCCAAATACGTGTCAGAATCAGCCGGACAGATAATGAATCTCTACGCTCTGCATTTGCTGAAGCCACGCTTTTGAATCTGACTCACCACTTCCTGCCTGTGCTAACCCTGTGTGAGGAGCCACAGTTGCCTCAGAACCACCCAGAAATAGGTAGTGATTATCCCCTCGTCCATCCCATCCCCACAAAACATCCGTGCACACTGCCCACACCCCTGCCTGCTCTCCCCTCTGCCCTGTGCTCCAGGGTAAGGGACTGAGGGACATTGAGGGCCTGGTGGGAGCATTGTCCACTCTGTTAATCCACAGTGCCCTCCATCCTTCTCCACTCCTGGGGACGAGCCAAGAATCTGACGGCAAGAGACATTTTTGCTTGACTCCTTCCTCTCAAGCCTGCTCAGAAAGGAGCTGAGCCCTCACTAACACCTTCTGGACAAGCTCACTCTGCTTCTTGCCTTGCACATCTAGTCTTGGCATGGGGAGAATCAGTGATTCAGATCATTTGTCATGCACCTTCTGAAATCCCTGTCCTTGTTGCTGTTCTTCAGACTGGTCTAACTCAGCATAAGAGCCAATGATCCAGCTCATCCCAGTGACTCCCACCCACCACATTGCCCTGAAAGGAGCTGTATTTTGTTTTACAGCTTCATGAGAAAATATTTTTAATACTTCAAACTTAGGCTTTGGTGTAAAGCTGGGGTATCATGTCCAGCTAGAGCAATTCCATCATAAATGGACCAACTGTCCCAAAAATTCAACTCCTTTTATTTGAGAACTGTTCTCAGCTGTTAATTTACACATTTCTAGTGAATTCTGCCCCCCCCCCCCCCCAAAATGTCGTTCAGAGGCATTTTTCCTTTTTGTTAACAATGTTCCTGCCTATTTACATCTTGTTTGCAACCAATTTTCTGTTGCGGAGTGTAAAAAGCCTCCACTGCAGCCCTTATTGTTTTTCCAACTTTCCTGTACTGTCCATCTCACTTTTCTTTTGAGCTCTTACCCTCCGTAACTCAACCATCAAGACTCTCCGTTTCAAAACCCCTCAGGCACGTCAGTCTCTGTCCACCCAGCCATTTGCAATAGCAAGAGCTGAATGTCCTAATGAAAGGGCATCCTAACTACAGTAAATCAGACTGGAAAGGGGAAAAAAGCAACCACATAGCCCTCACTGCAGGATCCTCATCCCTCTTCCTGTTTTCTGAGAGTTCCAGTTGCTTTCCCCTCTCTCCTTGCCCTTTGCATGCCTCTTCCAGCCCTTTCACTTCGAGATGCCCAGCTGAGCCCCTGCCTATGGATTAAATTCTTTACAGCTGGGCCTGTGGCTTTTCCCTGCAGAGGCAGTAATTTAAATTATCTGCTTTTTCTCACTGATTTGCAGAGCACATGACCATCACTGGGTCATTAACACATACACACACACACACACACACACACACACAGGTGAGTGTCCAAAAATACACTCTGTTGCACACCACACATTTTCCCTGTGAGAATTTTGGTTCTTTAGGAATAGGTTTCTCTGTTATCGTCACATCTCCTGCCTGAGCCTGCTGCAACTCTGATTGTGCTGCTTTTCAGTCAGTCTATGCTGGAATCAATATAAATGTGACGGCGTGGCAGGAGGAGCCAAGTGGCATGTGGAAATGGAGTGAATAACAGATCAGTCTCGTTCCTGAATCCAGGGGTTTATAAAGCCTGGAAGGGATGGAACACCACAGGCTCCCAAAGGACAAAGTGCTCTGCTGCCTCCTCATGTCTCACATCAGCTCACATGGACTTTGTGGCTCCAGCCTATGGAATAAAACAAATGCAATTTAGAAACTGTTAATACAGAAGAAATCCGATTAGAAACATCATCCTGCCAGAAGAGATGCATTTCCCACATTCCAGAATTCCTGCAATAAAACCAAAGCCCTCTTCCAGCCTCAGGTAAGGGAGGAGTAACAAGACACAGGAGCTGCCTTTGGAGGCATCATTCGCTCAACTTTCATCCGAGACCAAAAATTCAAGTCATAGTGACTACATTTTTTCCTACATTAACTGTTTTTTCTTGTCCAACACATTTGAAAAAGAAATCCCATGGCAGACACAGAGATCCTGGCTGAACAAGAGGTCTGGTTACTGTGAGCATCAGAGAAGAATGATTTAAAAAAGAAGAAAAACAGACAGCCTAAATGATTCTCTTTTTTTCCTTCTCAAATATAGGACAATTTATTAATGTGACCTTATGTGCATTTAATCATCTGAACAGTTGTCTTTTTCTGTTGGAAAAAGAAAGAAATATAATTTGGTAATTCCAAACCAAGACCTTCTGCAGTTCACTTCCATATGCAGAGGGAAATCACCCAGGCCTTCACTCTCTCATGGCTGACGTTCATCACACTTGTCCTTTGGCCCACTAGAGTTACAGCAGAAAATGGCAGTGAAGAACTCTCCAGAAGTCAGGTTCAGGAAGCTCTTTGTGCTTGAGCACAAACTCTCACCATCCCATACAAACATAATGGTCAAGGTGTGAAGCCCAGCCAAACCAGACTCCCAAGACACATTACTTTCAGTATCATTTTCACTCCTTCATGAAGCATAATTGACTTTTCCAGACAGTTTATTCTTTGTTATCATTTTTATACCATGCCAGGTATGACAGTTTGTTCAAAAAGATAAATTGAGATGTCAACATATTTTCCATTCTTGAGAGTGTAAAATGTAAATATTTAATGAGCAGATTTAGAAACTCCTACATCTGTGCTTGATTTATTTGCTAATGTTGTCAGTACATTTTCCTTATACTTCATATTCATGTGTTAAGCATCCTCCCCCACTCTTTTCTTTCCAAATTTCTTCAACCTGCCAATGCCAGGACTGAGACACCTCAACTGTAAAGTCTCAGACAACGGCCAAGAGCTTCATTTTTATCTTCTCAGAATAAAACATGCCCAGGGATTACTTGGATACCACAACTGTGACGTGCATAGAGGCAATAAAGCAGAAATGACCAAATGCAAACAAAGGAAAAAGAGAAGGGAAGCTTCTAATTTTGATTTCAGCATTAGCACAGAGAAGTCCCACCTTTTTCATGGTCAGCAGCTCAGCACCAAATTTTTCAGATTCATTGTAGTTATATAAAGAAAAGAAAACTCACATCTTCAAAATTTAGGTTATGGATATTTTGGGACTCCTGGAAACAGGGTGCATGTTTGATATTCTAATCAGTTGGTTAATGGAAGTTATCTGTTCGAAATTTATTTGCTTAACTACACAAAATATTTAAACACAGTATTTAGTTGCTTGCAACACCCGCTAAAGAGATGACACAGCCTCCTTTTGAACTCTAAAACACAAAAAGAGAGCTATTGAAGCCAGCTCTCCATCAATTACTGGCTCAAAATTACTTCAGAAAGAATTTCTTCTCATCTCTAGCAGTATCTTTTATATAACCTTCTTTGTACAAGTTTAAATATATTTTAAGTGGCGCATCAGCAACTCCTACTTCCGACAACTTAACTCACCAGGCAGAAAAATACCTTTGAGAGCTGAAAACCTTCAGCATTCACTAAGGTGGATGTGCATACATGTGAAGAACACTTCTGTGGGAGACATAAAGATATATAATTATTTAATGAGTGATAGGACACACACCCACACAGATCCTAGAGGACAAAGCACTGGAAATTGGAGACAGCACACTGCAAAACACTGCTGGCACCAAGCACAGCTTTCCCCTGGCTATTAGCACTGAGGAGAAGCTCTAGGCACACAGAAATAATCCTGAAAGCCACTTCCCAAGTCTCTACACCCAGATTCAGTTTCAATTCAATCCTGAGAATGAAATTCTGGCACTGGAAGGTCAATGGAACAACTTGCCTCGGCCTCAGGAGTAGCAAAGCTTCCCCCTACACCATTAATCCAGAGTATCATTCATTATCATCCTAACTCAGAACAACCTGTCAGGAAATGGGAACAAAGCTCTCGTGTTATTTCCATGTTTTTCACTGCAGTGACACATCAATGATCCATGTGGTAGGAGCACAGTGTGTACAAAATGGGGGAGGAAAAAAAAGACAAAGAGAAAAGGAGGAAAGAAGCCTCACATTTTATATTTTCCACTATTTTGCAAGTGCTGAGGAAAAAAAAAATGATTAGGGGTATTCAACAAGCAGTTATTTGGGAAGTTTTTGGATTTGCATGGAGACAGGAAATAAAAAAGGCCCCCTCCAATTTTTGGACACACAGGCTTTATTTTTTCTGCATTGAGCCATGAAGAACATAAAGAATGTTCATAGAGCATTTCAAAGGTGTACAGTGCGACACAAAGCAGAGTCCCACCCCAAAACAAGGACATGCAGGCAACTTCCTTCAGAGTGAGTCACTGGGGCTCATTACTAAACAAATTATCCCCATCCCCATCAAACAGATGGTTTGGAAGACCATCAGGCCATTCTCATCAAGAGGAATCACCACAGAGATTTCACACAGTTGTCTCTGTGTTATCATCAGGGACGTGGGGCTGAAAACCCAAATAAACAGTGACAAAGTTTGAGGATGGCACACACTGTTGTGGAACAGCAAATATCAGCAGGAGGGGAGAAGGGCCTGGATGGCCTGGTGAGCTGAGGACAAGGAAACAGCAGCACAGTGACACAGCCAAACAAAGATCAAATAAAGGATGCCTGACATCCAGAATGGAGGATTCTATCTGGAGAAGCTTTGATAACACCCTGAGAAGAGTGTTGCAAGGGCACACAGGATTTGTGTATTTATTTTTAGATGGGTAGTCTAAAATATAAAAGAAATTTAGCTCAGCTGGACTCACAATATCAATTTAAACACAAATAATCTACCTTTGGATTCTTCAGGTTTTTGTGCTTGTTTTATCTCTTCTTTAATATTAAGTTAATCTCAAAATGCAAAGGACCTTTTCAAAAAATCCCCACCGTTAAGCCTCACCCTGCCACCTCTTTTTCATCTGTACTATTCACTAAATTCATCCTCGATTTGAGGAGTTTCAGTGCCCTAAACTGTCTCCATCCAATTAATAATGTCCTCAGATAGAGAGAACTGTCTGCTATTCATTCCCTTAGCTCATCAGTGGGAAGGGGAGCACATGGGGACCAAAATATGGGAGGTGGAAAAGAGCCTTCAGAATTGGCTCTTCAGTCTGGAGGAGCAGCTGATGCACCTCATAAAACGTCTCTGAAGAGCAGACAACAGCACTAACAGGACAGAATTGCTGAGAATGGCTCTCCTCCCTCCCCAGCACACATCTGCTGCAGAACACACAGCAATCCCTCCCCTTGCTCTTGAATTCACCATGCAGGAGCTGAGGGTGGCTTGAGATCTCCCTCTGCCTGTTCCTTTGGTTCACTCTTTGCTGTGCTCTCCGGTTTCTCTATGTCCTGTTTCCTCGATGAACACAACCATCCTTTTCTTCTCATCCCCGGTTGCTTTCACACAGAACCTGCTCTGTTACTGGGCTCTGGTGCTTCCTGTTCCCCATGGAGCAGTTCCTTGTTCTCCTGGAATGCAGCTCTTTCTGAGGATGCTCCACACTGCTCCTCCTCCCTTGCACAGCTCACTTCCTCCTCTCTTCCCTTCTGAAATCACTTCATTTATCTTCTTCTTCCCCACTCATCCCCCTTTCCTTCCTAAGGGCTCCTGCTCTTCACTGGGAGGATTGACCAAAGTGCTTGGGCTGAACCAGGATGTTCCTTTTTGTTTCTCTCTTGGCTCACCTGCCAGGCTCCACCTTCACCTGTGCTCTCCAGAGAGTGAAAAAGCAAAACTGTCAAGGAATCTTTTGAATTCTGGATGCCTTCACAGTCAAGAGGGTGTTTTGGTACAGCTGAGATTCAAGTTTAGGGGATGCTGACAGTCCTTTCATTCCTCTAAAGTGAGCACTTCATTTCTGGATCACATAGAAACAGGAAAGAGGAAGAAAATGATGATTTATTTTCATGAGTGAAACACAATTACTGGCGTGTGAGATAACAACTGAAGTAGTTTCTTTCTCACACATTTATGAACTGGCACCTGTTCATGGCAAGAGAAATTATTTCTGTGGGCAGAAAGATGAGGCACTCGAAGCATCAGTCCCAGCATTGCCAGCAAAATAGGAGCACTGGAACACAATTCCATTGTGTTCCAAAAAAAGACGCAATCTCTGTGCAGACGAGGAAGCAGCCACTTCACCTGAGTCAGCAGACACAATGCCTTTGCACAAGAGCCTCCTTCAGCTCCCCTCAAGCCTTTCCCTGAGGATTGTTGTCCCTGGGCTGGAGGTTGCCAAGGACAAAGTAAAAGCACGGTGGCATTTTGAGCAGCAAAGCTGCCCTTGAAGACCTGCTAGAGGAGAGGTGTGAGACTGCAGCAAATCTCACTAGAAGCACGAAAAATTTAAAAAAGTTGCATTCATAGAATCACAGAGTGGGAAGGAAACTTTTAAGGATCATCTAATCCCACCCTTTCTTTTTCTTACCAACTCCAGCTCTGCTGCAGATAAAAACTTCAGAGGCATCATTTTGGCACACCAATGGCAAACAAAACATGGCTGTCACAGGCCAGAAGCATCACAATCTCTATCCAAATCAATGATTTAAACTTATTTCTGCTCGGTGGTTCTGTTGGCCACTCTGTTTTGGCACCCAGAGACTCACATTGAGCTGGAATGTGGCTGCACTGGGTGTGTGCAAACAGCCAGAGAGCACAGGAGCTGAAACAGTCCTGTGGCTGGAAACAAGGACAATGTGAAGCCTGGGGTAGTTTCAGGGGTTGCTTTTCACCACAGTGTGTTTGCACAGAGCTGGAAAAAGCAAATTGTGGTTTGTGAGGTGTCAAAAGGTCCATACCAAGAGATTCTCTACTCACATTGGGCTATTTCCAATGCTGACTCCTTGGGCATGTTTGGAAATCCCAAGTCCAGCTGTGGCATTAACTCCCCTCCTACAGAGAGTGACACAAACAAACAAAAAAAAATAAAACAAAACAAACTCCCTCACTTAAAAGCAGCAAATCTCCTAGAAAGGACACAAAATGATGAAATTGGAAAAATCAACTAAAGGCTGCCTCAACATCTCATGGGAAATGGTAGTTCAGCTTAATAGGCTTTATTAATGATTTTTTTTGGAATTTAATATTAGGCTTTAAATTTTTAATTACAAGAAATATGGAGAAGTCAGATCTGCAGGTAATAAGAATTCACAGCCAGAAAGTATCCATTTTTCATTTCTTTTAGTAGTTTGTCTCAAATCTCCTCAAACTGTTGTGGTTTGCCCACTGCTGACACACAGCTCTGGAACAAACACTCGGGTTTGTCATCTGAAAATCCTGTCCATAGCACAGGATGTCCAACAAAACAGTCAATACAAAATCTGCAAGAAGAGTTTGGGGCATTTTCTGCACATCATAAATGTGTTTGAAATGCTGCCTTGAAGGTTTGGCTTACTGAACACTGCAATGAAAGTGTTCTGATCTGGTTTTAGCCTAGCAAATTACATGCATTTGCTGTTAAAAAATTCAATCAAGTAGTACTTCAGGGTTGGAGAATCTGTGGCATCACAGCACTCTGGGGTTAGGAGAGACTTTGCTACACTGCCTAACTCATTTTTCCACCAGGATGACCCATCCTGCATCTTTTCTCACTGATGTTCCGAAGGAACAGCAGCAACTCTGGAGAATTTACTCCTAGAAAAAAATTAAAAGTAATGCAGTATTAAATTTTCTTCCCCACTAAAATGCTGCACATGTCACAGAACTTCCATTTCTAGACTGAAAGGTTTGCTGCTTTGTGGGTTTTTTTTTCCATCTGAGACAGAGAACCAGCTACCATGCAGTTTCTTTCATGTGACCAGTGTCTTACCACAGCTTGTGACTTGTTATTTTCAGGTTAACTACAAAGCATAATTCCCTCCTTTTTACTGCATGGCAGAGTTCAGCCTTGCAATTATTGTCCTGTTCAGCCAGGAGGTGCAGCCTCAGGTCCAAGAACAGGATGTGCTCTCACCAAAGAGATCCAGCCTGTGAGGGATGTAGATTTAACATCACCTGGATCTAACTACAGGAACTGGAGCTGGCCGCATAAACTGCTCTGAAAGGCACCCTGCATCTGCATATTTATTAGCAATGCCATCATGCTTTATCCAAAAGGATTAGTACAGACAGAACACAGCCCTGGGAACAGCTCTCCTGAAAGGATGCAGTGTGTGGTTCAGTCACACATGTTGGAACAGTCTAAACACAGCAGCAGTGCCCGAGCTTTTATCATCAACACTTGTAATCACCTGAAAACTCACCCCCAATTCTGAGACACTGTTTTTTTCTACAAAGCTTTTGATTGTCTTTAATTAGCTCTCCTGCTGTTTCAAAGGAGAATTTCCACATTAGAATGCTGGTACTTCCTACCCTGGGTATCTGAGAGCTGAAGCCCTGCTACGGCAGTGAGGCTCTCCACGCCAAACCAGAGCTCCCTGCATGGAAACAGGAAAATCCATGAGGTTCAGCAGTAGGGGCTGAGCCATGAGAATGACGCCTTATCTCAACACAGGTTGTAGAGCCACTTCTTGCAAGTTTCCCTGTCAATGCACACAAATCTTTTTACAAAACACCTGTTTGACCAAAGATGCTGTTAAATTCCCTGCCACACCAGCTTGTCTGCTGGCAAATCCAAAGGAATGTGCTGTTAGAGTTGCCATGGCCAGAGCAGAGGTCTCTGACAGACATTGCTGCTGTAACATCTCTCCAGCTCAACATTTTACCATTAATTCTCACAAGTCCTTTTCTTTTCTGACACAGCTGCAGCAGACACTTGGGGATGCTGCAAGGCACTGATTTGGCTTTCATCTCTCTGACACTGGCCTGGAGCAGACCTGATGACATTGGGGCTGTTGGGTCAAGACAATCTGAAGGTGTTTTTAAAATGGTTCAAGCTCTCCAGCGTTGATATAATTGATTTTTAACTGGAAGAGAAGAGCAATCGTTTCAAACTACTCTACTTTGACACAAAGCCAGAGGTGGATTTGCTGAGGTCGGAGCAGTGGAGAAAGGCTGAAGGAACAGGGGAGGAAGGACAGGGCCCAGAGCAGCAGTTCCAGTGCTTTGCAACCCTTTCTATGAAGGAATTTTCCTAATATCCAATCTAAATTTCTCCTGGCACAACCTGAGGCTGTTTCCTCTTGTCCTGTCACTTGTTAAATACACCGAAATAAACTATGAGGAAAAAAAAAAAAGAGAAAGGAATAAAAAGTAAACATTTGGGTTGAATGCACCAGTAATCAGTGTGGCATCTATTGAAAGTGGAAGAACATAGGAGAAAAATATCATATGTGGGCTAGTAGCAGACTATTGCATAAAGGCTGACATTTCAGAAAAGGTAACATCCTGAAAATGAAGAAAAGTCTATCTCTCCAGGGGGAAATACTTAGTCTGTGTAATTCCTGATACTATTGTCTGTTTTGGCTTTTAGGAAATGCATTTCCTATGTTTATGAATTTGAGAGTTTTGCAGTACTTAAGTATATGGACAAGCATCTTGAACTCCTGATCTCTAAATGCTTAATTATTCTCTCAACTGAACAACTTTTATGATTGTTACTGAGCCTCTGAGATCTTCCTGTCTCTCACCCGTGGTTTCTTGAAGGAAAAGGCAGTTGTTTTACAGTGGCTCGTGTCCAAACGCCTCTTCCTTCAGTCACATACCCTCCATTCCTCACATCCCTCCTATTCTTCCCACCCACCACCATTTTCCTCTTGTTCTCAGCAAGACATATTGCTATGCACTCTCCCTTCTCTCCCTGGTCATGAAGGAAAACTGGCTTTTTTTTTTGGTTGGGTTTTTTTTAATACCCTTGTCAAAGACACAGCAACACAATTCTCAGTGGCTTCTTGACATTAGTTAATCCCATCATCTAATTAGACTCAACTGTAATATGAAAGAACGGAGTTTATTCATTAATCTTCCCATTCCCTAGACATGCAAAAAATCTGAAATCAATACCAATGGTGAAAAGCTTTCTGTAGAATACTAAAAATATCAAGGCATGCCAATATTTTTCGATCAACCTATACAAATTAGAGCCAAAATAGTTGGCTGTGTCCCAAATTCATGTGTGACCAGGCAGCTGATATTTAATAAACTAGAAGACAGCTACTCCATTAAAATGCAGATGTTAAATACTTCTTTAAAGCAGACAGTGGGACCTTTGTCAGAGTCCTTGTTATAGCCTCTGTTTTTAACATTTCTCCCATGGTTTATGCAAATAGCCAGGCACACACAAGGCATTCCTAAGGCTTGCCTTGAGTGTAGGTGTGTTTGGGTTGGGTTAGATTCAGCAGATCGAAATTAAGAAGAACATCTCCAGTGATATTCTTCACAGGAGCACAGAGCAAGAACAGGCGAACATCAAAGACAGAATGAACGATCCTCGAATTACATTTTTAACCACAAAACCAGAAAGTCCTAAACCAGAAAATGCCAGGGAGACTGTGGGATTTCTATCTTCCTCTCAGGAATAAAATCAGCTGAGCAGATCTGGCATGGAGGTGACTTAGAAAACCTCTTTGTGGGTAATGCTTTTCTACAGCTGCAAGGAAGTCTACATCAAAAGGGGTGTGCAGGAACTGTGCTTGCAGGACAAGAAGCCTGCCAAGGATCTAAGCTTCTAGAATCCATAGCAACGCTGAAGTTTTTAATTTTTTGTTTCCTTCTCATTCCCCAGACTTTTCCACCTTTACAGGACAACGTCTCACCGCTCAGTCTAGAAATTATACAAGACCAAAGGCATTTCACATGAGGGTCTGTGTGTTTGTAACACAGTCCCTGTTGTTCTGGTTTCCAAAGATACAGCCAATTTTCAGAGCACTACTTAGAAGTAAGGCAGTGTTTGCTAATATAATTTCATGGCAAAGATGCCTTCTCATGTTTATACATTAAATCATGAAAACGACAGCTACATATGGCATCCAAGAGGACTGAATAAATTAAATGCCTTGTTTTGACATATTTTTGGTTTGAAAAGAAGGAACCAGTATCTTCACAAGAAACAATCTCAAGTCAAGAGCTACCCACCACTAAGAACTCAATCCTGCTATCCTTGCATTCCCAGTGCCTCCTTTGAAGCTTCTGTTCACCCTTGAAATTCCTATATCAAAGCAAAATTTGTATCTTAAAAGACCTTCAATTATTCTGAAACTTAGTTAATAGAATCACCCTCTCCTTGCATCAGCCCAGCAAAGAGACCGACAGTGCAGAGACGCAGCAGGAGTTTAAGGGCTGCTGGAACAAAATGACTGTTCTAATGATGATTGCTTTGCTGTTCTGTCTGTTACAAAAGGAGCGTTTGGAGAGGCTGTTGATCCTTGAAGTTTGTTGTTTTACTGTTATTGGAGTTAGCACAAAGATATCTGAGTGTGGGGTTGTTTTTCACTATCACTAGTCTGCAAAACTCATATATGGAGTTAAATGTACAAGAAAAAAGCAGTGAGTAACCTCAGTATGCCATGATGTCTGAGAGGACACGGAGAGAAGTGGATATTCAGAATGAAGTGCTTCTCAAAACTCTCACCTCTGAAACAATCTCCAAGTACTGCCATGAGCCTTCAAGTGTTGGAGTTAAATGAAAAGCAGAGATGTGAAGTGCTGTACCACACCACAAAGGGACAACAGCCAGCTTGTTTGCACCTCGAGCCCCTGGGACAGGGCTGCCACCTGCTTGGGGTGCACTTTCCCACCCCTCCAGGACTCTCCTTCCCCATCCTTCTGTGCCTTGGAGCACTGATGCTCCAACTGCACATCAGCACACCCCAAGCCTTGCTGCCCCTTTCACTGCCTGGACATTCCCAGGTGCTCTTTGCTGTGGCCACCTTGCTGCTGCAAACAATTCCCCTCATACTCAGACCTTCTGGTTTTAATGCTGGAGGTGGGTAGGTTTTGTGCCCCATCCCAAGGAGAAGTCCCACATGGCAATTCCCAGTCCCACATGTCCCCAGGGCCGTGGTCACCCCTGTGTCTGGAGCTGGCACAGCTGTGAACTCCCCTCTCCAGCATTTTGGCCCAGCATGGACAGCAGGAGTGGGCTGAATATTCCCTCTGAGAGTGCTGTGCATCTCCCTGCCCTAGGAATGGATGTGACAGATCAAGAAGAAAAGAGGCAAGCCCCCTGCTATGTGAGAGACATCTGGGCCTGAAAAAATAAGGGAAAGGAGGCACCAGGAAAGAATAAAACAAATTCCAGCTAAAGGGCCAGGGATTCCTATGTGGATCACCAGCAAGAGTTAACCTGGGGCTGACCCAGCAGCTGTCTTTTTGTCTGGATGTCTGTGCAGTTGGAAAAGAAGGGTGTGGGGGAGAAATTTCTCCTTAATCCAGAAAAGGTGTCTTAGGCCATTATCAAAATACCATTTATTATCATACTGTGGCGACAACTCCTCTAACCAGGGGTGGGGATGCAGTAAGTCAGTAGGTGACCAACCCGAGCCAGAACAGGAGATTTTCATGGAGAAAGGGCTGGACCACCCCTGGATGTGACACTGCTGGCAGTGCTGGGCCCACCTGGGAGGTGGGCCCAGGGTCTGATGCCCACCTCCCAAAGCTGGCAAGCACCAGTACCACACACAGGGTCCTCCCTCCTGACCCCTGTGAGAAACAACCTCCTAAGACATCCAATCTCATTGAATTTTAAGAAGCGATAGAAATTAAAGCTATAAATACAGCTGCTAAGTACAAACACAAATAGAGGAAGTGTGAAAAACTTTAATGATGATATATGTTAAGGGAAAAATGAAGATTGGGATGATGGGAAGGAAATATTTAAAAACAGAGAAGGGTGGAAAGAGTGCTTGTTCAATCCTGAAGCATAAAACATGGTAGGGATTTTTGAAGCAATCTCAATATAAAGATGAAGGAAATTTTCCAGATGGCAATGGAAGCTCTTGCCTTCCACTGCACAGGACAATATACACAATGTTCCACAGAACAATGTGTCCACAGTGAGATACTTGTAGAAATTTTTTTCCTAAGACTAAAAGGTAGTTAATACATTATTGTGGAAGATAGAAGGTACACTTCAAAAACAACCTCTTCTTCTCATTGCCTTCATCAGCTGACTCCCTGGAGTGCTCTATTTGTCTTTAAGTGGACTGTTAGAGAATCCTGTCAAAGACTTAAGAGCCCTCAGTAGCACCTTTTCCTCTTCTTACCCTGCTTTAGGCATCTGCAGCAGTCACATGCTTGAACTGAAATGTCATCTCCCTGCTCCTCCTCCTCAGCTCTTGGCTGATTCCTCCTGTAGCACAGCACTCGGACTGCTGGGATTTACAATCCCAGCTGTGAGGGGTTGGTTTCCTCTTCTTAATTCTACACAGCAAACAAATCAATGAGGACGGGAATTAGGATCATAAATGATGTCCTCACTCCTTTCAGCCACTTCTAAAGCTTACTTATCTTTCCTTGTCTTGTGCTCACAAAGAACAGGGAAGAGAGATATGGGATGGGGAGATCAGGCAGGGACAGGAGCCAACCTGCTGCGTGGAAGGAAAGCACCAGGTTAGTTCTGCCCTGGTGAAGTGACAGGGCCAGAAGCAAGTTTAGGAAAGAGCTCCCTGGACTCATCCCCATCCCACTGCTGCAGGACTCAGCCCTGCAGACAGGAGCAGCTATTCAGCTGCAGGAGGTTCTGTATTTGCACTGTCTATTTCAATGATATTTGTGGTTCTGGCCTAAAAGGAATCATTCCATGACCTAATCCCTGACTGCAGAAATAGCCCCAGGTGCTGAGGGCAGGGCTGGGCTCTGGGAAGCTCACCTAAGAAGGGCATGCAATCCTTTCAGGCATTGACTGTTTTGCTTACAGCACTGATTGACTATTAATCTTAAAAGCAATTAATCTTTCTCATGCTTATTGATTACCAAAATGTAGAGTCCCTGACAGCGACACTGTTGCTGACCTTGGGAACTGTGTTGTGGCTGCCAAAAAGGCAAGAAGAGCTCCACTCCCTACAGCTGTCCTGACAGGAAGCCTTACCTGACTGCCATGCTGCAAGTTTTTGATTTTCCATGATGACATGGAAGAAGAATTCATGTGACTGGCATGGCACAGCCAGAGCACCTCCAACCCCCTTGCTGCACTTCCAGGTGAGTAGTCATGTGAACTTACAGAGCCTTGAAATAAATGGAATTGCCTGCTGTGTCAGAGATGTTTATCTCTAAGGAATGTTGCCTTTATTGGAAAAGCTGAGTGAAAAGAGCTCTCTCATGAATCTGAGAGTGGAGATTAGACTTGTTGCCTTTGGATTAAACCTCTCCTAATTAACCTTCCAATTAACCTCACATCACTCCTTTGAACAAGACCATAAATAAAAATGATACTACATTCCTTTTTATTGGAGTGTTTGCTAGATAGAATAATGATAGATGACCATAATCTGTGGAGAATTATATTAGCCAGAGTTTCTGCTCTGCTCTCAGTCCCCAGGAGGAGCAGAGAGGGCACAGCTACTCTGACAAGCACAAAACACAAAGCATGACATTTTCTCCTCAAAGTTTTGCAAAGTGAACTTTGAGATGCAGAATCACTTGAAAACACTGGCCACGTTTGCCAGGTCTAAAGAAAACCTGAGCTGAAAAACTACACCGTGGAGAAATTGGGGAAACCAAACAAAACCTAACCAACCCAGTCTCCACCAGGCAGAAATCAATGAATCTGCAACAACAAGGCAGTGCTCCAAAGGAAATCTTCCTCTCCCTCGTGTGAGGAGGAGCAGTTCTGCTCCAACGGATATTTTTAAAGTGATTCCCAATATGCTGAAACGTCCTCTTCTCCTTATCCTTACCCAGGGCAGCCCCTGTCTTTTTGCCTTCTCAAAGTCTGTTCTTCCCTGTGTGAAAAGCTCTCTGTTAGAGACGAAATCCTGGTGAATGTGCAGGTGGTGAGGACAGACATTGTTTGAAAACTGCAGAAACCTCTGTGTGAACTTTCTGTCTATGAACTTCAGTGTTTTCAGTGCTGGTTTTCCTTTTCTCCCTGTCTGGGCTGTGTGTCATTGCCTTTGAGTTTAAAGGATTTCCCTGCTACCTCCTGTTGCTGAGTGAGTTTCCCATGCATGAGTCGTGCTGCCTCAGCTCTTCCCAGAGATATCCCTGAACTCTCAGCTACAAATCTCCTCCTTCCTCCTCCTCCCTCCAACCTCCCAGCTTCATTTCCAGCCTTCCCTTAAGTTCCAATGAGTTGGGAAGTTTCATTTCAATCCTGCTAACCAATGTGTCTCTAGTGTCACAGCAGCCTTTTCCCAACAGATTTAGTTGGGGAAATGCATTTAATTAAATTTGCATTTGATTTGCATTATCTTTTTGAACATGTATTGTACATCTATGTTTCACTCCTCTTCCAGGATGAGAACTAGAAATACCAAACTCATACCAAGAGAGCTGTCTCACTAAAATCCATCTCTGCTCACTTTCTCCAGCAAAAGGAACCAGCAGTGCACATAACTCTGGAGAAGAATTGAAACATCACTCAGACTCCAGGGAAAGGTAACAATTTCTAATTCTCACACTGATTTTTTGCGCAGCACTCCGGCAACACTTCATTTTCCCACACAATAATTCAAAACGTAGGAGTGTTTTTTCTTGCTTTTCCCTAGCCTACAATTCAAGCCAGGAATGTTGTATCCTAAAAAAAGAGTGATGCTAGGATACATTACTGGGCTGCCACAGCAGCTTGCCAAGAACATGCACCTGAACCTGCCTGTGCACAGAAATAACCACTCTCACACAGGCACTGGGAGTTCTGAACGCTGGGATAAAGCTGGGAATGAAAAGAAAGCTGAGAAAGAAAGAAAGAAGAGCAACAAAATACCCAGTTTACCCACTAATACTATCTTCCTTTTTCTGCTTTCGGAAGAAGAAAAGTTCTCTGCCCTGCAGCAGCCCCACGTTCTCTGGTGAATTTGTGTCTCTGGACTTAATTTGGAACAACAGGGCCACGTTTAACAACAACAGAGCCATTAAAACTGGCAGAACAGCTGGAAAAATCTCTTCAAAGGACACGTGTGGCTCACCAGACAAAAACAGCTACCACAGGGAGCTGAAATAATGGAGAAAAGAAAGAAGAGCTGCAGTTACAGGAGCTTCCTTAGTCCTGGGCTCAGCACTAGAGCCGAGGGCAAACACAGCATGGAAAGCTACTCTCCAGCCTGGATGAGCTGCTGGGCAGGACCTGCTGAAACAGGGATTCAGATGGAAATCCAGGCTATGACTTCAGAGTGTCTGCAAATATTTACCTGTGCTTTTTCAAGTTCTGACACTTAAATGAACAGCCATGAGTAAAAGAAAGTTTGTATTTGTGTGCGGTTTTGGAATGTTTTGCAAAGAGCTCCAAAGAGGAAAAGAAGCATCCTGGCAGTCTGACCCTTGCAGAACATCAAGCAGGAGGGTGGAATGTTCTCAGAACAGAAGTAAATGCAGTGCTTGCAGCCAAAGGAAGAACAAAGTCTATTCATTATATATAATTATTTAGCAAACTTTCCATGCAGGAAGGTTTCTGTCATTCACTTGCATTCAGTTTACTTGGTGTATTTTAAAAGTTTGCAAACACAAATACAGAGGATAAAACAAGTTTTCAGTGGGGGAGAGGTCCTGCAGGATGCCACTGTAACCAAATTCAGAATTCTGTGTTTTCTAAAGAACAGAGACTAAGCTCTAGCTTTCTCAGAATCACAAAATCCCAGACTGGTTTGGCTTGGGAGGGACCTTAAATCCCATCCAGTGCCACCCCTGCCCTGGCAGGGACACCTCCCACTGTCCCAGGCTGCTCCAAGCCCCAGTGTCCAACCTGGCCTTGGACACTGCCAGGGATCCAGGGGCAGCCACAATGGCATTCCTGTAAAAGTGTCTCCATTATTTAGCTCTGGGATCTGCCCTTGTGAAACTCCTGATGCCCTTCTGGCTGTACACAAAACCAGCCCCAGCCTGGGTGTGACTGGGAGCAACATCCCCTCTGCCACTGCTTCAGCAGAGTCCTTATCTCCATCTCGGAAATCCTCTTACAGGGCCATTGTCTGGGGTAAATTCTTTCACTCTTCCTCTCTGGGGCTATTTTTGCATTTCTTTAGAGGTGCTCTAATCTGAGCCTGCCTTTTGAGCAGAACTTTCATCTCATTGCTTCTCCAGGAGTGTTCTGGTTGTGCTGAACAGATAAATGATGGCCCCAGATAGCTGCTTACCCAGACTGTGTCAGCAAAGCTCTGACTGCAAATGCAAAGCACTGCAGGCAAATTTGGATTGGATTAAGGACAACCAGGCACAGTTTTCATGCATTTATGCATTATTTTATGGCTACTCATTATCTGGACTTATTTCTGCTTAATGCCTATGGAGAATGAGATCACTAAGCCAGTCCTGTTATAAACAAACCTCCTGTGCTCAAGATCAAACAGAAATTAAATAGGGTTTTTTGGTCTTTTTTTTAAAGGATAACTGCAATATGTATTGTAAACATATATAGCACAGCCAGTGTGATGCTCAGGAGAAAAAGCAAAGGGATTTGCCTCCACTTTAACAAATAAGGACAATTCTAACTTTGTTTCTGCACAGACCATTGCAAAAGGAGAGAAGGTGGCCAGCATTTTCTGGGCTGGCATTTCCACACTGTCATACTGTCCAGTTCACAGATCCTGGAATTATTTATGTTTCCCTTTCTACATTTCATGGCTTCAGCTGCTTCTGAAGGAAGATTTTCTATAAGATTAAACTACCATCAAAAAAATTTTAAAAGACAGACCCCCACCACCTCCCTAATAAAACAAGTACTGTTCTCATATCCAAAGCCAAATTACACCAGATATTTATTATATAAGGAAGGTTGTCTGTCCTTATGAATCTTTTGGAAGCTCTGCTAACTTGTTGAGTTGAGGATACAAAGGAGTATTTCTTTCTTGAATGAAATTTGGTCTTACTTACAGTAAGAAGAACATGGGAGTTGATGAAAAGAACTTAAAATGAACTAAAAGGTGATAAACTGGAATTTTAAGAATAGGTGTAAGAACAGACTCAGAGGTTTTCCTGTTTCATCTGTGAGTGCTCCAGCACAAGGGTTTTGCTTTACACTATTTTTGATCTTCCTACCATAATTTGGGCTACAGGAAAACAGAAATAAATCTGAAACTGAGCCAGAGGTTCTCAGCATGAAGGACCACCCAGGTCAGTCCACTCAATAGCACTGTCAGGTTCCTTCACCACCAGAATAACTATTAAATAACAAAGTCAAGCAAGGAGAACATTTGAGGGATAACCTGGAAAGAACAGCCAGGGAATCAGGTTAGCTTATTGTTTCATGGGAATACATCCCATAATATTGTAGACTGCCCCATTCTCTTGCAGTAACACTTCACTGTTGTTGTTCTTGTGTATTTTTCTGATGCTGGGCTTTAAATTTTAGATGTGATGAGCATCATTATCAGATGTGATGAACATAATCCAAGAGCTTCTCTGGACACTCAGCCCATCTGATCACCAGGACATACACAGATCTATTAATATTTCATCCTGACATGTATTTTTAATCAAAAGATCCTAAAGTCCAGTTAAATCTCCAGTTTATATATTCCAGTCCTTAGATGCTTTCATTAATAGTTTATAGGATACAGACCTTACACAAAAATGTCAAGATTGCAATGATTTATACAGATTTCTAGGGTGATGAGGACACACAGAAATAAGCTCTGGATCTTTAAACTCAGTACCAAAGCACCATTCACAGTTTTAGAAAGAGAGCTACAAAGGAAAAAGTTTCCATAAATGTGAGACACGGTGGTATTTTCATAATTTATTTCAATTACAATGTTGCAGTGTTCACTGTAGATTCAAATCCAGGCTGGAAAGAAGAAAACTGGAAAAGAAAGCAAAATATTAAGGATCTCTGTGACATCCAGATATTTTAGAGCACCAGCTCCCAGGGTGTCCCAGACAGAGGCCTGGATTTGAGACCCACAGGGAAAAGATACTTAACTCTTCCTAATAGATCTCAATCTTATTCACCTGTTGATTCAGACTAAGTATTTGATAATTCATAATTCCAAGCTCCAACACAATTACATCAAATCAAACAAAAGAGAATCCCTATGACTTCTGTATTTATTTTAATGGAGAAAAAAAAAAAAAGGGCAAAAAAGGGCAAAAAAGGGCTACTCTGTGGAGAGAAATCAATTTAAATTCTAATAGGGAAGAAGGAAAGGATTCCAAAGTGAAAACCTAAATGCTGATGACAGCATGATTAATAAAAATTAGGAGAGATTTTTGATTTGATGGTTTTTTGTTTTTTAATTTTGGGGGCTTTTTCCACTCTTTCAGTGAAGAAATTTTGCCTAATACCTAATCTGAACCTCTTTAGGTGCAACTTGAAACCATTGAGACTATTGGGAAGTGCACTGCAAATCATAATTTTTATTTCCCAGCCATGTATTACCCACTGTGGTGAAAGAATTAAGGCTTTTGGAGTAAAAACCTCCAGCCTGTGAACTCTAGCAAGTTGTATTTCTTGGGGCAGATCAGAGCAGCTGTGCAGCAGCCCCACAGTCAGTGATCAATCCAGCCCCGAGCCCAGAATAATCAATGCCACGTTTTTTAAAAGAATAGATTAAGTTAATAACCTCTTTAAAGTACATAAAAGGTATATTTGTATGGCATATGAAAGGCAAATATTTGAGTTTCTGCTCTACCTTCTTCAGTGTTTCTCCTGCCAGGGATGTGCTAAGTGGGCCAGAAGCTGTTTCTCTCATACTTTGATTCCTCATTCCGAAAGGCTCTTTCAAAGGTTGGGTTTTTTTATTATTTTTTCCATAAAGAAACATGTTATTTGAAAATCTGATGAACATTGACCAAGGTTTCTAATAGCACAAGCTTCTCTCTTTAGCCGCTAATAACACCTTTGTATTCCACTTACACTTCTCAGAGAGCCAAATCCTCACCTCTTGCCCTGGATAACAGTTCCTTTCTATTCCAAGAGTTTGCTAACATTTTCCTATCAATGTTTTCTCTTTCTTTTTGAGGTTGACCCCTGTTTTGTCTGTTGGGGACGCAGCACACCCCAAATTTTATCTGCTTTTTCCAGATGTAACGCACCACCTGGTCTAATGAAAGATACTTGCTGTATCTTCCTGCAAATCTCATCTCTTCCAGGCCTCTGGACAAACACAGTTCCAAGCTCATTTTCAGGAGTTCCTGGCTGCAGTCTCCTTCTCTTCCATTACCGGATGGAATTACTTTATTCCATCTCTCTGGAGGTTTGCTGGATGAAAAGCCCACAAAGTTCACTAGCAAATGGTCATATTTAGTACCGAGCTGTATTTTCTACGTTTACCTGGCTTGTTGAGCCATGTCTCAATGTTTAGGTAACATATACCACATTTGTAAGATCAATCACAGCAAATGTTCAGATGTAGATGACTTATAATTACGAGTTTTGATGCACATTTTATACATCCTTGCTGAGCACAGGTGTTTTCCTAAGGCTGTTTGCAAAATCCGGAAAGTGTGAAGTGAGGTTTGCTCCATGCAGGAACTGGGAAGAAATTTCTGTCTCAAAGATTGGTGTCTTATTTTCACACAGAATTTCTTTTTGCTGAATATGTGGTGCAGTGACTGCTTTTCAGGCAAAAATCTGTGATTAAAAAAATCTAAACCCAGTCCTGCTAAGAATCAGCAACTGGCAAATATGATAAGCAATGGTGTTACTCCAAAGATAGAAGTGGACTTTTTGAGATGGTTTGAATGAGCTAACAAGCAGGGTTTTCCAATACATTAAACATGGTTTTACAACACATTTCTGATGAAATTGGCATTTACACACAAGAAGAAAAAGCAACAAGAAAGAGTTTCATAGTTTGGCATCCTTTCATGAAGTTTTGAAGATAAGAAAATATTAAAAAAATTTTCTGTCTAGAGGTAGAAGATAAACAAAAGGTGTTACAATCTGAAAATGAAGACAAAACACTCCAGCAGTCAGCAATAAAGTAAAAATGGGGAAAGGAAAAAAAACTCCCAAAAAGGTATTTAACATAACAGACCTGGATTAGGAGGATCTTCCAAACATAGAGGGGGCAGGAAAGGGCCCAGATGTTGTTAGCATCTTATCATGTATTTTATCAGCTAGAACATTATTTGTAGTGTTTTGCAAAGAATACCTGTAATCTACACCCCTTTTCCCCAGAGAAATTGTTATTTAAGAATCCCTTCTCTTCCAGTACGTGACATGGGTGTGAGACATGTGAACATGAATGCAGGCAAAGATGCTTTTAGTGCACTTCACAGCAGCTCAGGCTGTAATGGAAAGCCAGGGTTGTGCATCTCATTTTTAGCCGTGCTGGATACATGATTGCCTCCTCGAGTGGCAATCACAAATTGTTATCAAAGGGCAACACAAATGGCATTCAGATTTCAGTGCCTGAGCTCATTATGACATTTCAAGCACTTACTGCTTATTGTGAGTTTTGCTGATTGCTGCTTATCCACAGATGACAAATATTGCAGAGCACCTCAGACAAGCAGAGCCATTTTCTCCGGTTCTGTATCCCAGTTGACTCCTCGTTTTGGGGGTAATTTGGCCGTGCTGAGCACCACCCCAGGGAAGGCAGGAGAGAACTGGCAGCCAGCTCGGGTTCAGTGTGACATCACCTGTCCATCCCCATGAGAAGCTGAGGTCGATTTACATGAAAGCAGATGCTGAAATGTTGCAGACTTTCTGAGGGAGGGAAGGCCCAAATTGTCCCATTTTGTCACAGCTTGGCTCCAGTCAGCCATTTCAAACCCTCTCACCATAAGAGAAATATCAAGGAGAATTCAGCTGAGGTGCATTTCCCTCTGGGAGCAGAAATAGGAGAGGGAAGAGCTGGAGCTACAGCTTTGGCAGGGAATTTTGGAACTAGGTGAATATTTAAGGTCCTTTCCAGCCCAAACCATTCTATGATTCTATGATTCTATTATTCTATTATTCCATTTCAGAGCAGTAATTAAATCTTCCTAATACCACCTTTAAAAGGCAGAATTTGAAGACATTATGTTTTTTCAGGCCAAAACCAAACCTGTTCACGTCTTTCCCTTTGGAGATGAAAACAGTGACTGTGCAGGTCAGTGAGCTGGGTGTGGTAAGAGTGCAATTGTGTATTTTTTACATGTCCAGCTCACTCTGGGTGTAATCTGATTTCCCTGCACTGCCCAGGAGAAAAAACGTCTCAGGGTTAGCAAACACCTCTTGGTGATAAAGCTTCTCAGTTAACAAAAATTACTCTGTTTAATGCTCCAATGCAAGCCATCAGGAGCTTCCCAAAGCAGAAAGGCACTTACAATCATGTTAACACACAGAAATATAGGCATCAAACCTGTGAAAAAGAGTATGATTAGATGGGATATTGGGAAGGAATTGTTCCCTGGCAGGGTGGGCAGGCCCTGGCACAGGGTGCCCAGAGAAGCTGTGGCTGCCCCTGGATCCCTGGCAGTGTCCAAGGCCAGGCTGGACACTGGGGCTTGGAGCAGCCTGGGACAGTGGGAGGTGTCCCTGCCATGGCAGGGGTGAGACATGATGGGCTGTAAGGTCCCTTCCAACTCCAAACATTCCATGATATTATAGCTTTGTCTCTGTTCTAAATATTTATTCTTTCTTCCTTACCTATTTGTCTTAGCTTACCTTCTCACCTTACTTTGTATTTCATGCAACAGCTCCGCTAAAACCAACCTCAAGGACCCATCAACCCACACTTGACTCAAAACAAGGATCCTCTCTACACAGCTCTCAGGCTGCTGGAGTTTTAGAGAGCTTCAGAGAGGATTTCAAAACATCCAGAGAGGAACTATTGCAGTTCTTCCCTGTCCTATATCTAACACTGGTCATCCCTGCATAAAAGTCACAACCACAAAAATGGAGGAAAACTTGTTCCCTTCTTTCTGCTTTCTGTATCACTTCATTAAGGTCATATTAACAACAAACCAATGTCCTTTTACTCAGTGACATTTTTCACCTACCAGTGCCAAAGAGTTTCCAAACAGACACAAGTCCTCACCCACATTTCTCAAACATTACAATGAGCCAGGAAGGAGCTGAGGCAGAGCCAGGGGCTTCCCTGCTGTTGCTGTGTTTAATTTCCCCCAGGGGTGGACCTGCCAGGCCATCAGTGACCAACACCTGCCACCCAGGATCCAAGTTCAGATCAAGCACCAAAATGATATCACTTTCCCAGCAAACTTTTCCCTAGGACAGTAGCTAAGGGGATGTGGGTATTGAAAAGCTGCAAGCAGAAGCTTTTCCCTGAGAACCTCTCCTTCCCCATGCAAGCTATGAAAAACAATGAGATAATTTTTTAAAATAATAATTGAACACCTGCTGTTTTCCTCATCTGTTTGGGTTTAACGCAGAGAGTGTTTAGAATTGGGCGTTGTAAGACTTCAGCCAATCACCACTGACCAAGCACCTAAGGAATTTTAGCACATATAAGCAGGAGTTGTAACAATAAACACTCTCTCTGCTTCTCACTGGATTGGTGTGTGCCTGCTGCATTCTCTCCAGGCATTACAGCGACAAGGGGATGCAAAGGTGTTGCCCAAGAAAGGCACACAAATCAGCTGTGCCTCAAGCACAGCATTTGGACTGAAGATAAAGCCAACTACAGACACTGGCAAAGAGTTGAGAGTGTTGAATTTCCTTACCTACATCACAGTCTGCAAGCTGTGACCCAAAGAAAACTTCAGCAATTAAAACCACCCTGGCTGGTTTGCACTCTCCTTTCTCTCTTCTGAGACCTCCTTGCATTTGTTTGCCAGAGGAAACACGGTGATCTGTGTTTTAAGTTCCTCCTGGAGGTATTGGTAGTCACAGAGAAAACCTGATTAAAAACTTCTCCTGCCACGTTGTTCCTCTATCACACGATGCAATGACTTACATTAATAACAGCAGAGTGCAGAGAAGACCTGCTGAGCCTTTAATAAACTTCCTTTTTCCAATCACTTAAAACGTTCTTTAAAGTTGCAACTGAAGTAATACAAAGCCTCCATAACAGTACACTTGACATTTATGAGCTTGGCAATAAATCAGATTTTCATTTTTACAATGTCTGGTTTTGATTAATTGTAAAAAGTTTACTATAAATACTTCCAGGCAAACAACAGAGTGGTTAATAAACTGTATTCTGCTCGCTAGTAGGTGATAATGGAGTAAATGCCTTAAACCATATACATTCAATTCAAAGTACTACAAAAAGCCAAATGCTCACGAGTTCAACTTTCATTACTGTGTTCATTAGGGAATAATTGTGAGGCAGCCTGAATTTCCTCTGGCCTTGGCATCTATTAGTGGAGTACACAATTCTGTACAGGTTTGAAGATAAAAGCTACAACGTTCAAATGTAAACAACATGTGTAATGCATCTTAAAGCCCCTTTTTTTTGATAATAGAACATGATTAAGTCAGAATAGCGAGAGACTGCAATCTAGATTTGAAAGTCTAAGAAGAAAACCCTCACTGTTATTATTTTTCAGCAGGACACAAGTGAAACCCAAGGGATGTAATTATGCCAGAATTCTGCCACAGGAAAGACCTAGCACTGGGCTCTGTGGGGGGCAATTTTATCCCTCCTGGACACTGTCTCACCTGCTACTCACTGGTCCTTTCCTGGGAGGGTGCCAGAGCTGAAGGGTAATGGAAACAGAATGAACAGCTACAAATTAAATTATGCCTTTGTAATGTGGCATTATTTGGTGTAAATGATTTAGTTGCAATTAAGTAAACAGCTCCACAGGCCGCAGCAGGTGGTTGGTGGTGCAGCAGCACCAGGTAAGTTGGCCTGCTGACAGCAAAGGCAGCAAGAGGGAAGATTCTGCATGCAGAAGCAGCTCTGCTCTCCAGCACAACAAACCCAAAGCTGCATTATTAAAGGAGTAACTGATATCGCAGACAATCAAAATAGCCACTGTATAAACACCCCTGAAGTGTTTGTCTGACTGAGTGCAGAGGCCACATCCAGACCTGTGTAGTGTTCAAATCTCATTAGCATCTCACCAAAGAGGTGGGGAATGATGGATGTGCCAGGCTTTGGTTTCTGCCCAAGAGTTCACTGTTCTCCTAATTACTGCGTGCAACTAAAATCAGCATTTTTAGAAGCTCGTTTTGCTTGCAGTTCTGCCACTTGCAGACAGTCCTGCCACACTCAGCAGTTGAAATAAATCAGATTTTATAATAGTTTGGAGAAGAGCATTCAAAAATCATGCTCTCAGTGCTTTGCACTCTCTCTGGTGGTTTCTGGGTTGCATTGTAACTCATTTTTACCAAGGGAAAACATTGTTTTCATTGATATGTCTTTGCTTTAACTGCTTGTGAACTTATAACATTTTAAAATCAGCCAGCATCCTCTACATGAGACAGAGAAAGTGCTGAATAAGAGAAAATTCAGGTAATTGCTCATTACAGTTGAATGCAAAATAAATAAGGAGGGCATCTTCTGAAAGTTCTCTTGGCCTAGTCCATCCATGCATGAACACACAATGCTGATGCACTCCACAGCTCTTTAGGATGCAACTGAACTTTCCATATTAACGAGGAACTCAGTTTTGTAGAAATTCAGCCAAGGCCAGGTTGGAGCTGGCTGGGACAGTGGAAGGTGTCCCTGCCCAGAGCAGGGGCTGGAACGAGAGGAAGGCAGCATAGAAGAGCTCATGGAGAGCAAATCCTCCAGGTGACATAAAAATCTACACAGCCACAGGGGACAACTTGTTTGTATCCACCAAAAGCAGAGCCACAGCTAAGGGAGAACACGTTTGTCAACGGAGTCCATGCAGAGCAAATTCACCAAGAACAGGGAAAAAAAAAAATTAACATTCATAGAAGTGGACTCAAAGTATTTCTGGTGACTCAAGACAAACCTGAACACAAAGCCAAGCCTTGAGAGGTTTTTGTGCCCTGTATTTCCCAGCTGCTCACCAGTGGTGACACCAGAGCTCAGTCTCAGGGCAGTCCTGTTTGACAAGAGGAAATGGCCTCAAGCTGTGCCAGGAGAGGCTCAGGCTGGACATCAGGAGGAATTTCTTCCTGGAAGAAGTTGTACATCCTTGTCACAGGCTGCCCAAGGCAGTGGTGGTGTCATCATCCCTGGGAGTATCAAAAGAAAAGCATGGATGTGGCACCTGGGGACATGGTTAGTGGTGAACAGGGTGGTGGTGCTGGCTGGACTCTGTGATTTTGGAGGTCTTTTCCAGCCCTAACACCTCTGTGATTCCACGTTTCACAAGCTCTCTTTGCTTCAGTTGAATAATTCACTCCCTTTTCAGAGCAGAAGTCAGCAGTCCCCAGGCATTGTTTTCCCAGAACAGGAAAATCATTATTATCCCAGCATCAGGGATTTTCCCGGTATCCCTCTGCAGACCCCTCAATCAGCTGCCAGTTGAGACAGCTGAGGGGAGCTCTGGCCTTGTCCACATCGCAATTCCTTTGCTTTGGAAAGAACCCATTTGAGAGCAATAACATAAACACCTGATAAACATCAGGGATTCACATCAGTTGAAGTTCTGAGGACAGAGTGGACTATCTTTGTTGCTCAAAACCAAGGCAGTGCAGCTCTTCTCTGACCT